>CP106974.1:4753654-7450011 GCA_025722995.1 Phytophthora agathidicida | reverse complement strand
TAAACCCTAAACCCTAAACCCTAAACCCTAAACCCTAAACCCTAAACCCTAAACCCTAAACCCTAAACCCTAAACCCTAAAACCCTAAACCCTAAACCCTAAACCCTTTGACACGGTGGCGCGTCACAACCAGCAGCCGCGATGTTAAAGATTCCCAGCGGGAATATTCCACACGGTTGAAGATTCGCACTGCGAAAATTCTCGGCTGGACTCATTGGGTACACAACTGAATTTTCGGGGTACGTCTCACCTAAAAAATCGAGTTTCAACCCACACCCAGTTCTCGAAGATTCAAGTGCACCCACGCACGCAAGTTGAAGATTAGAGAAACCAATATGCATGAATCTTGCATGTGTAGTGAGTAGTTAGCAGTAGCAGACCAGCTTCAGCCGGACGCTCACTTCTAAATTTGCCGTCCACTGAAGAAGCCTAAGCGAAAGGACCACCGGAGAGGCCGACCTCCCGACCCTTTGGACAACCAAATACAAACGTCTTTGTCGCGTCAAGCATCAGTCTCAAGACACAAACCCTAAACCCTAAAGCCTACATCGGGATTTCTACCTCGTACTCGACCCTAAAACAATTGATGCATTTGTTAGACTGTTACCGCTAAAAAAATCCCCCCGAGCCCTAAATTACGGCCACTAACTATGTTTCAGAGACAAACACTACTTAGAGTGTCCGCAGCGGTAAAGCTATTTCTAAGTTATATTTGGCAAGTGAACCACATGTTTTTATAGCTTTAGCACTGGCGTCAATCAACTCTTCTAGCGGTGTAGCTATTTTACAAACACTTGTGATCGGACAATAATGGATGCAATCACAGGAGCCGAGTGGGTGGACGCTTTTCTTCAGGAAGCCGATGAAGAAGATGCTGTTTTCATGGCCGCTATAGAAGCAAAATCACGGGGTGTTGAGCTGCCATCAAGGCCTGGGGGGTCAAGACCAGGCCGTGCACCAAATAAAAACCGGGATGCCGCTGGAAGACATCTCAGGCTTTTGAATCAATACTTTGGCCCGGACCCCATCTACAATGCTCGTGATTTCAGGACTCGTTTTCGGATGACTCAACGTTTGTTTCTTCACGTTTTGCAAGGAGTTGTGGAGACGGATCCGTACTTCGCCCAACGACGCGATGCTACTGGTAAATGGGGAATCTCGAGTCTTCTCAAAGTAACCGCAGCACTTCGGCAGCTTGCTTATTCGACTGCAGCAGATGCAATTGATGAAAATCTAGAACTATCGGAGCCCACAGCATTAGAAAGCTTGAAAACGATTTTGTCAGGCGATTATTGCTCGTTTTGGAGGAGAGTTCCTTCGGCCGCCTACAGATTTGGAGATGCAAGCGATCCTTGAACAAAATGCGCGTCGTGGTTTTGTTGGTATGATAGGCTCAGTCGATTGTATGCATTGGCAATGGCGGAACTGTCCAACAGCGGTGGCAGGGCAACATAAAGGGAAAGAGAAAAAGCCGACTAAAGTTCTTGAAGCAGTCGCAGACTACAATTTACGAATTTGGCACTGCTACTTTGGTTCCCCTGGATCACTTAATGACATCAACATACTAGACCAGTCGCATTTGTTTGATGACTTCCTACAAGGTAAAGCTCCCCGTGTCGAGTATACTATCAACGGTAAGATCTTATTAGATGGATACAATATAACTTCGTGACTTACATCGTGCATGTGATTAATGTGTAGGGAGCAAATATTACACACCTTATTTGTTGGCGGACGGGATATACCCTGAGTGGGCTGTATTTGTGAAATCCATTGAGCGACCACAAGGAAAAAAACAAAAGTATTATTCGTGTCGACAGGAGGCGTGTCGTAAAGATGTCGAGCGTTGTTTTGGGGTTTTACAAGCACGATGGCGTATCCTTGAAACACCGTGTAGGTTGTGGCGCGCAGATGCGATGAGTACTGTTATGCACGCTTGTATCATTTTACACAACATGATCGTGGTTGACGAACTCGATGACCCTAACTTATCAAACGACTACCTCTTTAATGAAGAAGCGCAGCCAGGAGGACTTCCTGATATTCAAGTGGTTCGTCCGTCTACTTCACCACGTCCAGCTAATGTGGTGGATCTCATTGCAAATTCACATGTGCTGCATAGCAAACGCCAGCACTTCCGTTTGAGAGACGACCTCATGGATCACTTGTGGAAGTTGCACGGCGCAAACGATTAAGAGTACCTTTCATTCTACTATGATATAAAATAAATTACGAAAACATTTCCGTCATTGATGTATTCAGTGTTACCGTGAGACCTCTAGTTTCACCGACAAGTAAACTCTTGATTAAAGCGACAGAATAATGTCGGCATCACGTGGCAGTGCCGCAACACTAATTTCGTCTCCTCCAGCGGTGGTAGACGTACCGCCTGTTGAATTCGCAGCTTCCGCCAGCGCTGCCTCCTTGCGCAGACGGGCACGTACGATCTTTCGCTTCAGCGCAATGTACTCTTTTGTTTCTTCGTCGCCTTCATTAGGCTGCATACTGAAAAGGTTGTGCTCAACCTGTTCTTGAGCGACACGATTGCGAAGCTCAGCGTTCTTGGCCATGCGCTCAGTTGCCTGAACTTGACGAGCGTACAGAGCAAGATTAGAGCGCTCCATTTTGGACTTCTGTTGACCTACAGGACGTTCCTGACGGGGTATATCTGTGGAGATTGCTTCCTGCGTTTGGCTTGACGACGTATTAACAGATTCTCCAGTGTCAGAACTTGGTGCGCGTGTGCGCTTGTTCAGAGACTTCTTGGCTTGAATATCCGCACGCCAGGCACCCCATTTGTCTGATTCCCGAAGAATCTTCCAGCAGTGCATGAACTTAAACCTCCCATTTCTACCATCAGACTCAAACAATTCGACGGCTTCGTGCTCAATGTCAGCAATAGAGCGTCCGCTTAGCTCCAACGCTGACACTTTCGCATGGCAAGCAACAAACTTGGACACAGCAGCCGAAATTATCTGAAACCTTGATGAGAGTGGTCCTGCTTTGCGTTCAGCTACAAACTTGTTTTGCTCTCTGATAGTCTCGTCGAAGACTTGCTTCACTCGACCATAGAACTCGTCGCCACTTTGGTTAGTACCTGTCCCTCCATCACAACTAACCTCGAGCCACGCCTCGCACAAGATCTTGTCTTCTGCCGACCGGTAGTTTGCTCCACGAATGCTCATCTTTCGCAATGGACAAGAATTACTTATATCGGAATGCTATATTCAATGCCAAATATAGCTGCAACTATAGCTGCCGGACCCAAATGCTATTTTTACCGAGCAGTTGGCTTTACCGCTGGCGCCACATGAAGCTAAACTGCTGTCAAATTTGACTTTTGATGAGCGTTTGGCGCCACCGCTGCGGACACTCTTACAACGTGTTCTGCACGAACTGATGCCACTCGGCACCGAACCGATCCAGGACAACTTGAGCGACTTGTTCTCTCGAGCGCTGGCGAGTGACTATTTCGCCGACGTGGTTTTGGCACACGTACATTCCCCCGCGCCGGTGAGTAACAACAATGTACTCCAGGATCTCCACGAAGACCGTGTCCGGGTCGATTTCCGTCGCTTGGCTGTCGATGTCGGCCATTGTCAGGGTCTCGGTGTCAGTGTCAGTGTCGGAAAGCTCGATCGGTTCATTCTCCTTCATTTCCTCACCGCTGTCATCGAGGTACACCACATCCGGCAACTGAACACCAGCAACAATCAGCTTAGCGCGCAGACTGTTCATGAGCGTCGATGGCTTGAGAGCATTCTTGCTGAGTTGGTTCCAAACGCCAAACACGTTCAGCGAAATGTTGTACGTCGCGTACTGGATACTGGAAACACCATCGCTATCCCGGCCGACGAACAAATCATTGCCTTCAGCCCATTCGAGGGTAGCACGCTGCATCCGCAGAACTTGCTCGACGTCGAACTCCACGACGTCAAGGAGACGCCACACTTTGGCGAACTGACGCGAAAACGTTTCCAGAATTTCACCAAAATATGGTGTTGGTTTTTTTTACCCTGATCACGGCCTCTGTTGCAGGGGCAACCGTCGTGAGCGCTTTCAGTGAAAGGATCGGCGGTGATTGGCGGAACACATTTTGAAACAGGGCGAGACGCGCTCTGTTTCTTTAGCATACACTAGTATGCGCTTTTGAGGAAGCGTAAGTTACTTAGACTTTGTATGCAAGTAGAAATACACGTCCCCGTGTATTTCTAAGCAAAAGACCGAAACTTTAACTTGAAAATAGAAAACTGAATTGAATGGAAGCCCGCCGCGTGGCGGGCCCTTAGCAAACCTATCTAAATGACTTATGTATCTACGGAGGTGAAGCCATGGTTGGCTCTCACGCTCCGGCCCTTATGTATGCGTTTGATTGGTGGGAATGTGCCCCTTTCCACCAATAGCAGTGCGCTTAGCGCCCGCCAATGTTTGTGCCATTGGCGGCTCGAAATGATTATTGACTGTGTATGTGACGCACACACAGAAGGCTTTCCGTATACTTGTCCGTGTATAGTCCGGCTATACACGTATATCTGGCGTACCCAGTTACACCAGCCTGTGTAACCCTGTTACAACTCTGCTCGTAGTCAGTGGCGCTTGGATTATTTGGTTGGCCTACCGACAACTCACAGCAACACAGGGTCAAGATCAGCCCGGTGTAAGAGATCGGATCTGGGTCTTCAGATTCTATTCCCACTTCTCGTTAAGTCTTTGCGGACGAGACGAGTGTTGTGGGTGAAGGAGTGTGACAGAAGCAAAAAAAACTGCCGTGGTCCGACACGACACTGTCAGTTTGCGCTCTTGCTCATCCAGCCACACGAGCGTGACCCGTTCACAGTCGTTCTTCATTTGCTTGTCAAAGTTTACCGTAGCCTTATCGACTGCACCAAAAGATGTGTTAGAACGAAGTGGCTAACTGTATTCACACTGGTTTACTGACTTTCACTCGCCATGAAATGGTGCGTCAGGTTCTCGTACGAATCATGTAAGCCCTTCATCAACGGGTTGGCCAACCCGTCGAGCACATCACATCGTCGGCAATGACCATCTAACAGAGCACCACAGTTTTTGTTAGCGTTGCATGTATGATCTTCAATTTATGCATAGTACCTTTTGATGCTGCGTCTTCGTGGACTTTTGAATGAAGACATCGATATCCGCCTCTAACAGCTCGCGAACGCGAGGTAGCTCAAATGGAGACATCACCTGCTGTCGATCCAACAGCACGGTGACTTTAACGTTCGCCTTAGCAAGTGCCACCAGCGATCCCGTCACTCCCATGTGCGTGAGGGAGAAGAAAGTTGCTCTGACCGTATCTGTAGAAAGCTTCAACTGCATCAGAAACATCGGAGCGAAGTTGGGGTTCCCCGAAGAGAACACAAGCTGAGAAGCAGGAATGTCCCGGATCTACTTTACAATGTCGGCGAACGTGCTCTCAGCAATGTTGAGCGCGAGCGCGCATCTGCGGTCGCTGATCTTTGGATCCGCTACACGCAGATCTTGAACTCGGCGGTGTACGCGGATGGGTTCATGGGCAGGATTGCGTGCCTTGCCCCATTGCAACGCCTCATCGGCCCAGGCCTCGCCACGCTTATACCTCTCCACGATCTTCTTGACGGTCTTGCCGTCACGCGGAGGCTGACAATGTCGGCCGACGTCGGCGTAGTCGATGGCGGCCTGTTTCCGCAACAAAGGAAGCACCTTTCGAATGATCTTCAAGCGCTCAGCTTCAGTCGTTGGCGCAATGGTGGGCTGCTGTTGCTTCTTGTGGGGAGGCGACGTTTTGCTCGTCACCAGCAGAGGAAATCAATCACACGATTCGCAGGCGCGTGGATCTGCTCCACAACAGCGTATCTTATACATGTAGATGCACGCTGCAAAGCAGAACGGATATTCATTCGCGAAAACCCTTCTTTGGAGAGAACTCACGCAAGACGATCATGGCGACGCCGTTCGAGAATCCCAGCAAGATTGCCAACAACGTCAAGAGTGGCAAGTGGACGTGAGTGATAATGAAAAACAAAAGGATTTTGCGGCTGTGGGGTAATGTGGTCTGTATTGACTAGGACCCCTTTGCACGTTGCTGCTGGAGTGGGAGCTCGCCGTCAACACCTAGTTCCATCGCGTGGCGATATAAAAACTGGCAATGTCGGGCGAAGGAATTGACGATGCTTGGAGATCTTGGTGACTCCGCTTGGGTTTCGTGGAAGCAGATGTCATTGCGCTCCGATCGACGGATTCGTTCACCACTCTGCAATTTGCCTCGCCTCGAACGGAACCAAGGTCGTGGTGATGGTTTCCAATCGCCGTAGTAGTCCTACTAGAGCCCCTCGAGTCTTCACAAACGCACAATGACCGCCAACGACTTCTACATTCATTCAACTCAACACAACGTCATTCAACAATGAGCCAGATTACAACTGCTGCCCTAGTATATAACGAAGTGCCATACCTTGACGGGGGCATTTTGTTTTCGTAGCGATCGATGCTCGAGTTCGTTGGTCATCACCTCAGCTCATTTGGGTCCTTGATGTTGCAAGCTCATTTCACTTTCTTCACTTTCGAGTCTGCTGGTTGTTTCATCGCCTGGTAGTCGCCCTGGAACTTCTCGGCTCGAAACCAAGATGACGGCACGTCGGTCTGTGCCGACCCCAGGCTACTTCGGTGTTTCGCCCTCCACGCGCGCCTCTTCCCCGCGCTCCGTTTCGTGTCAGTGTCGTCTCCCGAATCGCTCTACACGCTTCCGTGCGTCCTGTCGGCCGCGAATCCTGCACGACAGATCCAATAACCTACTAGGATGATCTTGCAGCGGCAGAACTCGGGCAAACGCGCCACCCTCCAGGTACCGACGCTCCAAGGGTGACCACTCGCAATGCGGTGCTGGCGGCGTTTTGGCTCGTGTTCTTGCTGTACATGTACTTTGATCTGCGCTTCTTCGCGACGTCTTCCGTGGCCACCAACACCATCGAAGCGACGGGCAATGGCTGGCGCTCGTTCAACGGAGCCCCCACTAAAGCTGGAGGAGACGGCGGAGACACGCTCAAGGGCGCGTCCGCCACTCGGCAGGTGAAGCACTTGGTGTTTACGTCCACGTGCCGCGATCTGGACTTTGTGCACGCCGAAGTGCTCGCCTTCACGCTGCGACGCACAGGATACGACGGCAACGTCACGCATTTGCTGTATGGAGGCACAACAGAGGCGGCCTCGGAGCTCATCCGCAAGAAAGATCCGCGCCATAATGTCCAGACCCGACACTACACCGACGTCTCAGCGACGAACACGACGTTCGGGGAGGAGTTGCTCACGACGACGTTGAATCCAGTGGTGCTGTCCAAGTGGATGCTGGGGTCGGATGCTGGAGAGTTCAGTGACAACCGAGCGGTGTCGTTCGCAGAGCGGTATGCGCTGGAACCCGATGATTTCGTGATGGCTGTGGACAGCGACGCGATCTTTACCAAGAAGTTGGACATGTGGAACTTCATGACAGAGGCGAATGACGTTATCGACGCTCATGTTTATGGTTAGGATGCGTCCTGGTACTGGCCGAACCGACTCCCCCTTACGGAGGAGCAACTGAAGAGAGAATCGTGCCGACGAACTCTCGAGCACTCCTGTTGGACGACTGGCGCGAGTATGCTGCCATTGCGCCGTTTGTGGCCGAAGTGAGTGCGTGGCAGGAGATCCTACCTACTGCTGTGGATCTGTGGGGAAAGTTGACGCACGAAAAGCGCTGCCTGGCTGTCCCAATCGCTGTAGCTAATGAGAAGACATCCGTTGGCGTGCTCAGTGTGCATCACTATCCTTCTCGCTACCAGAACTGGGATTTCGTTGATGACATCAAACATAACCCATGCTCAGACAAGGCTGAAGGCAAGAACCTAGCGCTGTCATCGTACCCGAGTTCGATCCGCGCGCTAAACTTCACGCTGCCTCAGTGGATTGACGGCCGCGAATGGATCTTGCTACCCACGCTAGCGGATTCAAGCGTGTGCCCATCATTCTTCGTCGTAGAGGCCTATAACAACGCGTCTGAAAGTTATCGTCAGCATTTTGCCCCACTGGTTACAACCACAGCCGTCGTATCCCGATGGAGTTCAAGGAGAAGACGTGGAGCACCACGTTGTTATGATGCGGCTCCTGCCACATCCGCGCCGCCCGAGGCCTGCCCTCCAAGTCGGGTCCTACCTTACAAATCGCTGAGTGAGCTCACTAGAGTTGCCGAAGCTTCAACCGATGCATCGGCAGCGGTCATTCGATGAGGTCTCCGCAACCTTCATAAGATGCTAGAGACAGTCTATGGTATATTCACTGTGAATGATCTCGAGAGATCTTTACGTTCGGACTGGGCTACCTATGAATGAAGGCACTAAGCCTTTCACTCCCCAGCAGCCCGTTTACCGAGTGGGCTTTCGTTTGAGGTCCTTCTCAGGCCCCGTTCCCACGTTGGTTTGAATTAAGTCGCCTTAGTCGATTCGATACCCTCTGCAGAACTGTGGAGTTCGAGGCTGGTTGGTGACTTGGAGGAGTCCTAGCTGCCACATGTTTTTTGCCGCATTGATGTCACGCTCCCAATAGTTCGCTCTGCAAGCTACGTTTTTGCAGACACGCACATTCCTCGATCTCTTGGTTTTCGTCGTCCCGTAGATCTTGAACGGCGTGTCCACCATCGGTCGCGAGCACTCGGAGCAAAGATAGCTGGTACGGAATTCGTCGACCATGACGAGGGTTGCGCGGCGAGAGAGTTCAAGTGCGAACCGCTTGAGCGGGACGTGCATGTGGCCCGCGAGATGAGTCTGGCTGCTCCATTTTCCGAGAGCCACACACACGTCACGGTCCACGGTCGGGACGACACGCTTGGCGAGTTTCGCCACGGCCTTGCGTTTGAATCGCGACACCGTGAATCTCCACTTTCGAAACCCTTTGAGAGCGCAGAATTCCAACATGGCGTTGATATTCCTCCAGATGTGCTCGTAACGAGATAGTAGAGACGCCGACGACGAAGTCTTGAACGATGACATGTCCTTCACAAACGCACCATAGCGCGGATACCTCTTCTTCAGGTTTTCGAACCAGAATGCATGGTGCTCGACACGACTCATGTGTCGGTACTCTCGGGACGTGACTTGTAGGACGTGAGAATTGTCGTGCAGGAAGTGAGTCCGGCGCCTGACGCCGTGTTTCCGCGGACGGTGCTTTGGGTGGTGCCGGTGACAGATCTCGCACCACCCCTCCACATCGCAGTGCGCTCTGCTGCGTCTCTTGCGTCTCTTGCGTCGGTGGCGGCGACGGCGGTTCCTGCTGCGCTTCTTACCATGGCGTCTACCGCCAACGTGGCCTGGACAGGTACTGCACCAACCGGGCATGGAGCATGGCTCTTCCGGTGGGTTGCAGACAAAGCCCAGCATAGGACGGCTGTATGCCGTCAGCATCATCCGTAGACCTGGGTCAATCCCGATCAATGTAGTTGGTATATACTTCGGAGAAAGAGCAGGTCGTTCAATAGGAGCAGGAATTGACGTCAGCACAGCAGCACTGTAGCCATTCGTGGAGATCTGGTACTCGAAGTTGCGCCTTGGAACGCCAATTCGGGGATCCGCAGTATGGCTGACGCAGTCTCCGAGGTTGAACACCGTGGTCCACATTCACTCGCGCACTTCTTGGAACTCCGTAGACGTGGCATACGTCCGATGGCCACGAGAGTTCGTGGACTTGTAGAGACCAAAAACGTCCTTACCCGTCGTCGCCAAAATTTGTTTTGCGACTTGGTAGAGCACCTCTGTCGTGACCGGGAAGAACGCCGGCACACAGGAGGTGGGCTGCGGCAGCAACGTAAACAATCGGTACCCTTTCGGGATCTCGTCTTGGTCGTGCATTTCTTCCATTACCTTCAGCATGTCGTACAGCTTGCCGAGAAATAGCACTTCGTGGCTAGCGATGTTCGCAGCTGTAGGAGGCAGTTCTAGCCACTCAAGCCATTGCTTCTCGGTGTCCGTGAGGTCTTCAGGACTTGACTTTAGTCGAGCGATCATGGCCTCAGCTGCTCCCCGCGGATACGCAAGCTGCAGGCTAATGAACTTGACAAGCCGCGCCTCGAAGTTCGTTCGAACGTGTTGCTGCGCCGCAACGACCATGTCATTCGCCAGTTCTTGGATAGCGGAGCTTGAATCGAATAGCGTAGGTGGTATGTACGACATGACCCTCGATCGCGAAGCCTTGTAGACGTTGATGGACTCCTCTAGTGCAGCGTTAGCCGAGGGTTTTGGCGCGGGTATCTGTTCGTCACCAAAGACAGCAGTGCAGCACCGGTAGAACGTAGCTTGGTCCAGCTGTAGGGCTCTCTCCATCGTGCGAGATCTTGCCGGTACTACTGGGTAGTTCGGGTAGCTACGCCGATGGTGCTCGAACAGGCGGCAGCAGTGGAAGTTCATGACGAACATTGCCTCTATGCGGATCTGCTGCAGAGCCGCAGCACGTTGTTCGAGCGCGTCCCGGATGTCAGGATTCGGACAAATGTGCCTCAGTGGGTATGTCACCGTGGAGAACTTTAGGACGCTGTTGGCTCCTCGAAGAAGGGTGCGACGATGATTCGCGGCGGCGCGTTGCTCGATGTCGACTTCATCAGGCGGTCTCCACGCGACCGCGAGTTCTGGCAGGGACTCGACGATGCCGGGGTCGACAACGAACGAATCCATGAAGACAGGAGGCTTGACTGTTCTGATAGTGAGGCTGCTATCCTGTATGCATGCTGAGTGGCTGCTGGCCACCACAGCCAAGTACACTTTCGTCACACCTGACAACGCCGCAGACGCCGTCTCCTTAACTCCGCTGCTGGTGTTGCCTCAGCGGCTTCAACTACGACTCTAAACTTTAACAATGTTGACCGCAGAAGACGAATTGATCTAGTGGACGCCTTCTGTCGGGGTGGTATGTCAATCTTTGGAAGGCGTCCATTAGTCAAAATCATTCCAAAGGCAGCGTCAGGAAGTGGTCAAGTTGGTCCGAGTGCTCCCGGGAAGTTCCCCAGCATCTTTAACAAACCGGAGTAATATGGATGAATACGCACGATTTGCTGTGCGGGGCATGCAAGTGCTTGCTGCGGTGGTCGAACCACTCATCTCTCGGTGACGAAAACGGCACTTCTCTGGGCAACATAGAGGTTTAAGTGATTGTGTGACTGCAACTGTAGTCACGCGCATAGCAGCAGCGGCAGCGCCAAGCGCGGTGCTCCCTGGAAGCTTTCCACCCAAACGATGAAGATGATGATAAAGAAGAAGAATATGAAGGCGTTTGGCCGGGAAGCCCGATCTCGAGATTTCCCGAGATGGCTGCCGACGTTCTTATCCGCGCGTTCGCCAGCCGTCTGCTATTGCGGTTAACGCAACAATGGCCGCGACCAAGCGATCGCCCGGCTCGAGAAAAGCGTCTGCTTCAAGAGCACCAAGGTGGCTGCGGGCACTCACTCTTGGTAAACGACGACACAACTGGGCAAAGCCCGTTTTGGTATCCGATATCGTGCGCGCCTTCAAGATTGCCTCCGAGTTTTGCCGCGTTCAGCCACACGATGGTCTCCTGCTGCTTTCGACGCATTTCCACAGCGCTCGATCTTCCGCCGTGTGCGAAAGCCCAAGCGTCACTGGCGAGCCGGGCCGCAGAGGCACGGCGTCTAGGCGGTGTCGCAACTGGCGAAGCTGGCACACTCTCCACCTCAACGATACAGCAGTAGCAATGTTAGCTAGCGCAATGTAGCGCGGCGCACCGAAGTTCTTCATGGCATCGTACGAGCACGATTGCCAATGCTGCTACGGTGGTCTGTTTCTGTCATGCCTGCAATCTGTAGGGGCGACCGAGACAGCTTTGGGCATCTCGAAAGTGATCCGAGCAGCCAACGAGTTGCAGCTGTATGTAGCTCGTTGCTGCAGTAGAGTGCACGTACAGTAGGATGTGTGCTCGCTCCATTGTCGCGCCCAACGTAGCGTTGCGAAACTCAACAAAAGTTGCAACATGGACTTGATGTAAAATGGCGTCGCTAGCAATTGGTGGTGGCGCGCTACACATACATCCACCACCAGAGCATCGCTGCTACAGCTTGTTGACGCCCGTTGTGTGTGCTACGGCTGGCTAGCATGCGTGCCTCGTACTGCCACGGAGATTTTTGGTTTGCGCTGCCATCCTTGGCGGCGCCGATCCTGAAGATCACTTGCCAGTCCCTTTCGAGTGGACAATGCTGAGCTGACCTCCTTATCCAGCGCCGCCGCTGTGCCGGCGTCTTTCGGTGACGTGCGCGTCCAATATGGCGAAATTGCCTCGTTTCTGGGGGACGAGAGTCACCGGAGTTGTCTGCCGGGGAGAAGAGCGGTCACTAGGCTGCCCCACATGGCAGCCGACCAACATGTTCTTCCAGGAGGATCCCGCGGCCCCAACCTGCTGGGTTGCTCGGTGCGCTCTGCCGGCGAGGTCAGACGTCAGCAAGCCAAACGAGGGGCGCCACCCCATCCGGCGAGAGCGATTCGTGCAGTTCCAATACGGATGACAAGGCCATCACAAAGTTGTGAGCGTTGCGCGCGACCGCCGAGTCAGATCCCGAAGCCCAACGATTTTGGGTTAGCAATGCGTCCTGCCTGTTCTGCTTCTCCTTCTTGTCGGGAAGTGTGCCTATCGTTAGTCAGTGCCTGAGTTTGTGGTGACCAGCAACACGAACTTCTTCAACGCGGATCAGATACAAGAAGCCTCGTCCAGCGAGCAAAAGATCGTTGCTCGTCGGGCCGAGAATCGCAGCCCGCGCCTTTGGTCGCAAAGATCAAAGTGCAGGGCGGACCCATCGTAATACGATTCGTATCGGAGCCGCAGCGGAGACCCGCTTGTCATGTCTCGGGCCCGTGGATGAAGCTGCAGTTTTGAATTTGAATAAATTAACCAGTCAACGCGCGCAAAGCGTTTTGCTAAGTATGAATATGAGATTGCCCAGCCAATAGGCATCGATCCAATATGCTAAAACATTTTTCATGCTGCCTATTGGCTGGCAAATCTGATTTTTGCGCTTCTTTGATTCCGGATTTGTAAACCGCTGGGTCCGCAATAATCTCTGCATTCAAGGGACGGCTGGTCTGCGTCGGTGCGATGGCAATCTTCACTTTCGGATTTCCATCAAGAGCAGCAAGCGAGATCCACAGAACCACACATCAAAAGCCAATCAGTCAGCATGCACACCATCGATAAGCAAACGTCGCGACGCCTCGTCAAGGTGACCAACTACGCGCTCGTGCAGGTGCTCAAGGCCACAGTTGCGCGCCTGCGCAAGGTCGAGATGGAGCTGGGCGACCTGGAGCTGGCGCTCGAGGACGAACAAGAGGAGGTCGAATCCTACTGCGACGACATCGACGACTGCCACGACCGCATCGAGGACATCGACGAGTTCGTGCGCGAGGTCGAGGCCGGCAACGTGCGCACGGTGAGCGACGTCGCGGCGGCGCTGGCCGAGATGAGCGAGGAGCGCCAGGAGGAGCAGAAGCTGCTCAAGGTGCTGGGCGACGCGCGCGCGAGCCACGAGAAGCAGTTCGACCAGCTCCAAAGCCAGTCCGCGGTCCTCAAGCAGGAGCGACTTCTGCTGATCAAGACCCGCTTCGAGATCTGCTGCCTCTTCCGCCGCAACGGTGTCTTCGAGCTCGTGCGACGGAGACTCGCAGTGCTCGGCCCCAAGCTGTTGTAAAGCGCCTGTCGTGGCCTGCCCAATATTTATTAGCAATAGTACTATGGAAATGCAAACTCGATACCATATCTGCACACACACACACGCCACGCTTCTCCATCCGTAGTTTCCTTCCACCTTTTTTGCTGTGAGTTGGATTTGCCTCCAGCGCCGACGTCTCACGGCCCAAATATCCATGGCTTCCGTCCGGAGGTGGCCGGCCATCGACTCACGCTAAACTGGCGGCCATGCAGCTGCGCTCTCGGTGCGCCATCATGTGCTTGCGTCTCCAAATCGAGACATCTTCCGCCAAGATTGCCGGCGAGATATGCGCTCGACAAGACAAGCTTTCTCCGGCCAACTTTCGATGCGTTATACATACGCTTGGCGGCAGGCGGTGCGGGGTTGAAACTCGGCGCAGACCAATCGCGACGCGCGTCCGCTGCACGACTGGTGACTTCACATCGCTTGATACATATATCCATTCAGACGCGGGATGACTCTGCGATTTGGACGAGCGCAGAGACCTGTCGATCATCACTTGGTGGTGTTTTCCGCCGCAGCTGCCGTCTTCCCGTCTCGGTCGATAACTCGCCGCCAGGATCGGCACATGCAAGAGGGTGTCCCGTTGACAATGTCACCATCAACTTGACATGGTGTCGGAAGTTCTGAATCAGACAGACTCTCTGGATCCCGAACGTGCATCCATGATCCACCGACAGATCCACAAGTTGCAGCCTGCAACTCAGCCTGCAAGTGGAGCTCTCAGCCCAGCCGCCGACCGATTCCATCACCGAAGGCCCTTCTCCATCGTGTGCACGATTCGTGTCCTTGTCTGTTTGCTTCAACGTAGTGGCGCAGATTGGTTCCGTTCGTGGCGCGGGTGCAAACAGCAGTAGAGGTGTCGGCTTCGACTTCCCCAGCGCAGGAGCGAAGTATATTAGCTGCTCGGTGAAACCACAGGAATGGCCTCGAAATTGGACGCCTCTTCGCGGAGCAACGCCTCCGTAAGCCAAACAAACAACCAAAGAGCCAAGAAGTTATGACGACGGTCAACCTCATACCCCGGTACGCTGCCCTGCATTGCTCTACTTGTCCCCCGTCTAACGTAGCGGCTACACTCATCGTAATGTTTGCGTCCTGGCGAGCAGCCACATCTTCGGACTCAAGACTGATGTACACTCCAATGTGGCTTTCGTGGATGACCAGACTATAGCGTATCCTGCAGGCCACCACCTCGTCGTGTGCTCCCTCGACGACAAGCGCCAAAAGTTTATCGCCGGCACCGAAGCCTCCGAGGGCGTCACTGCTACGGCCTTGGCTCCAAGTCGCCGCTTTCTGGCTGTTGCTGAGCGCAGCGAAAGAGCGCTCGTGAGCATTTTCGACCTCAAAACGCTCAAAAAGCGAAAGGTGCTAAGCTCGGCCGATGCGCAGGCTCGGAGCTATGTCAGTATGGCCTTCAGTGCCGACAACCAACTGCTGCTCACACAAGGAGGGGCTCCCGACTGGATGTTGACGTGCTGGAATTGGTCTAAGGGCAAACCTGTGGCCAGTGTCAAGGCTCCATTGCATGTCATGGCACCCCACGCGTCTCCAAGTTCGGCGATGTTGGCACTAGCAGGCCAGTCAACGCTGCATACGATTAGCGGCAGCATGGCTCACTTGAGCTCCTCACCTTCGGATGCCAATCTCCTGGTGTCTGGTACGACCAGTTCTGGAGCTGCAGTAGCATCGATTGCCCCGCCCCAAGTATCAGCGTGCTCATTTAGTGATGTGGACGCTGGGTTAGTGTGTGTCACGGGTGCAGGATTAGTTCGCTTCTTTCGGGTGCTTGAAACAGCTTTCCGACCATTGCCTAGTCCTCGGATGGAATCACACGTTTTGCTGGCTCACGCGTGGCTAAAACAGCGTGATGACTACTTAGTTGCTGGATCTGCTGCGGGGGATCTCATGCTTTTTCACGGCGGTGAATTTGTCACGCGTCTTAGTGCTTCTCCAGGGGCTGGAAAGGCTGTGCACAGTTTGATGGCGACCACCAAGGGGCTCCTTTGTGGACTTTGCGATAACACGGTGGCAATGTTTGCTGTAGTCTTAAGTGACACCGGCGAACATCCTGACGCAGCAACGCCCAATGAGGAGGAAACACAGGAAGACCATTTTTTGGAGGATGCAGCTGACATACTAACGCTGCAACGTCTCGTTCGGGTAGATGCTGGATCTGGCTACGTCGCAACAATTGCAGTGAGCCCGAACGAAGATGTCATTGTTGTCACAACCTCCACCGCCCAGCTACTCACGTTTCCATACCAGATTCACGCATCTCATTCAGGAGCCCCTACTACCATTCCAGTGGTAGACGAGTCTTCCGCTGTCGTTGGTTCAAACGTCGGAGGCACCGCAGGTGCAACAACATCAGATTCTGCGGCGACTCAAAGCGAAGACGTTGAATATGTCATCACGAGTTTCCATCAGCCAAGTGACCCCGGCGCCAACAATGGACCCCCAACAGGAGCTGGCTTATTACACGTGACTGGAATGGATGTATGCGTACGTAAACCCCTGCTTGTGACCTGCGGTTTGGATCGAACAGTGCGCGTTTGGAACTACATCGATCGCACTTGTGAGGTGGCCAAGCGCTTCAACGAAGAGGCTTTCAGCGTAGCCTGCCACCCGTCTGGGTTGCATTTGCTTGTTGGGTTTGCCGACAAGCTGCGTTTGCTGAATATCCTGATGGATGACATTCGTTCTTTCAAGGAACTACCGGTGAAAGCCTGTCGTGAATGTCAATTCAGCACAGGGGGGCACCTCTTTGCGGCAGTCAATGGAAACACCATTCAGGTGTTCTCACTCTTCACAGGAGAGTTAGTTGCGACGCTCCGGGGTCACAACGGCAAGGTTCGCAGTCTTTTTTGGAATGCCGATGATTCCAGCATTGTCTCTGCGGGTCTTGACGGTGCAGTTTATCACTGGGACCTTGACGAGGCAAAGCGTGAGGCTGAATTTGTGCAAAAAGGTGTATCATATTACTCAGCACTCTGCAACCGTGAAGGCACCGCAATATACGCAGTTGGAGGCGATCGCTTGCTCAAGGAAATCGAGGTTCCGTCCTCCCAACTCACCAAGGAGTTTCTGTGTGATGCCACACTTGGCCAACTGGTGCTATCTGGTTCCCAGCGTTTACTTTTTGGTGCTGGTGCGGAGCCAGATCGCCCGGGTGGCATACGAGCTTTCAAATTCCCGCTGACAGGGGAGTCGACGGAGTTCCAATGCCTCAGTGCTCCTGTCACGCGTTTGCGAGTGTCCTTTGACGACCAATTTCTTTTTGCTGCTGGTGAGGATGGCGCAGTATGCATCTTCGAGGTACGAGATAAGGAAGGGCGCCCCACGAGGACTACGGGTAAGGACGGTGATATATCTTTGTCCTCTGCATCCGTTGCTGCAATTGGTGGTGGCTATGGTGGTTCATCGTACCATGACGGTTATGGAGGGCATGGAGGCAGCATGGCCTCGTTTTCCGAGGAAATTCTCGTGACGAAGTCAGACCTTGAGGAAAAGAATACGCTGATGCTTGAGTTGAAGAATAAAGTGGACGAGCTTATGCTCCACAATGAGTACCAGCTACGGCTCAAGGACATGACGTACAATGAAAATTTAAAAGACCTTACGGAGAAGTTCACGCATGAAATTGAGCTCGAGAAAAACAAATACGAGCTGCTGCGAGAGGACAAAAATGACATTGAGATGGAATACGAAGAGAAGATCAAGCAGCTAGAAGAGCATCATTTGCAGCAGATGCAGGAGACCGAGGCATCGTACCAGCAAAAGATCATGAAGGAAGTCGAACGATACCAAGAGGTGCTCACTCAGCGCGAGGCACAGTGTCTGCACTGGAAAAGTGAACAACAACGTCTTGTGACTACGCATGATAAATACGTGGCTGATGTGACCGAAGACTTCGAGCAACGCTTGAATGAGGATCGCCAGTTGCGCATGCAAATGGAGGAGGAAAAAGACGAGTTGGGGCGTGAGTATCGCGAAACGGTGGCGCAGGTTGAAGCCGACGTGGACGAAGAGATCGAAGCACTCAAGAAAAAATACGAAGACAAGCTACAGGCAGAGCGCGAAGCCACGTTGCGGTTCAAAGGAGAAAATGGCATAATGAAGAAAAAATTCTCAGCACTCCAGAAGGACATCGAAGACCAGCGCGATCAGATTAAACTGTTGCTCGAGAAAGAGAAGGAGCTTATCGAAGCGATTAAGCAACTAGAAAAGGAGATCCAAGCCCTCAAACGAGAGATTCGTGCGCGCGATGAGACCATCGGTGAGAAGGAGAAACGAATTTACGATCTGAAAAAGAAGAATCAGGAACTGGAAAAGTTCAAGTTTGTGCTAGACTACAAGATCAAGGAGCTGAAGCGTGCAATCGAGCCGCGCGAGAATGAAATCGCCGACATGAAAGCTCAGATCAAAGAGATGGACCAGGAGCTGGAGCTCTTCCACAAAAGCAACGCTCAACTGGATGTGCTCATTGGGGAACAGCGCCAACGTATCAACGCGCTCCAGAAGTCAATTGCAGGCCACCGTCAAGTTCTTAGCGACCAACAAACGTCAATGCGGCGTTTTCGTTGCGACTTTCACGAGTGTGTTCGTCATCTTCAATCGCCTAAAGAGCTTGCACTCCAGGTGGCACAGCTCTACAACAAATATGTCACTGCGGACGATGGTCCGGGGGGCTTTGGGTCAATCGGCGGGGGTCCTGGAGGAGATGTGGAAGCCGAGATTCAGGTCGAGTACGCAAGACAGAAGCAGTACCTTGAGAAGTCAGTACATGTTCTCAAGCACAAATACGCCGCCGATGCACAGGAGCACCAGCGCGAGAACTTTCGTGCTACTTCGGACAACATGCTTCTCATCCGTGAGATCAACGATCTTCGGAGTGCTCTTGTCGGTGCCAAGAACAATCTTCAGATGGAGCGAGCTACTTTGTCCACTGCTGGGCTGGGCGGTTCAACCGGAAACCACGAGAAGGCCAACAACGGTAGCAAGTCATTGTTGGCAGCACTCGAAGCAGCGGGCGGGGATCCAGATGTGCTCATTGCTAGGCAGCGAGCAGAAATCGACGAGCTGCGTCGGGCCGTGAAGGCTCTTGAGGACAAATTGGCGAGCGGTGGCACTGGTTCTAGGCCTGGAGAAATGTTTCCACCTATCGGTCGAGCCGTAGACGGGTAGCTCGCTGCGTGTACGTCGAGGCTCAATTGAATACCATTGTTATTTTCTCGTGAGGTTTACGCATAGCATCAAGGATCAGTGAATTTAAACTTCAACCTAAAACGAACCGCAATGCGGTAGCTCCCTGCTGAGTGTGCCTTGAAGACCCACTCGACAACTTACGTCCTTCTCATCACTGTCATGTCAAGCACCGTTGATGCATCTATATTCACCGCTGTTCAAGTTGTAACTCGCGAAGCCTTTGCAGTTCATGGGGCGACCTATTTGCCCCATGTCGGTAGTCGGATCGACGCCTATCTCAACACTCTATCGGGGCCATGGGCGGTAGAGATCGCCTGCTACAGAGGAGACTCGGTGCGGAAGCTCTCGTACCTGGCGGCGCATGACCTGACAACGTTCTGGCGCCCGGCCGCCATGTGGGCTGCGATGCGAGGGCACATTCACGTGCTGCAATGGCTACTTGATCACCACTCCGATCGATGCGAATGGTCCGTAGGCGTCATGGACGATGCTGCGAGGTGCAGTCAGCTTTTTGCTGTCCAGTGGTTGCACGTAAACCGGAGTGAGGGATGCACGTTTGCAGCAATGACGCTTGCTGCTACTGGTGGAGACTTGGACATGGTCAAGTGGCTCCACGCACATCGGCACGAAGGATGCTCGACGCGCGCCATGGATTTGGCCGCCAAAAATGGACATCTCGCGGTCGTCCGGTGGCTCCATGAGAATCGCAGCGAGGGCTGCTCGACCGATGCAATGGATTACGCCGCCCTCAAGGGAGACCTTGAAATGGTCGAGTGGCTTCACTGTAATCGTCGTGAAGGGTGTACGACAGGCGCCATGATCAATGCTGCATCTAGCGGACAGCTTCTCATGGTTCGGTGGCTATGTAGCAACCGACGAGACAGCCACACAGGCCATGCACTGGAGGCTGCTGCCAGGAACGGTCATCTCGCAGTGGTCCAGTTTCTCTATGCATCGAGAGGAGAACACACCAGCGAAAGCACTTTTGTTCAGGACGCGATCGCTATGGCGACGTTGCACGGCCACGAAGAAGTGGTCGAATGGCTTCTCCAAGAATGTTCACAGTTATGAGGGTGCAGTAAGATACCATCTCAAATATCATGCTCCAGGTGATGACAGTCCTCGTGTTTCGTAGCTACTGAACGTCTGGCTAACGAATGATTCAATCGCCGCCACCTCTTCACAGCTTCCAAGCTGATTGCGCCGGTTCTCCCAGCTCATTTCTCTATCTTCTCTATCCTGGGCGCGTCCGACGGAGCGATGGATGTGGTCGAGGGCTTACCTGTGCTGACTGCCGCCCAAGTGGTGTGTCGTGAATGCCTGGCAAGTTACAACGTCGACACCTTACCATACGTGGTTCGTCAGATTGACGGCTTCCTCAACACGGCATCAGGATCAGGCGCGGTGGTACGCGCATGCAGTCGAGGACTCTCAGTACACATGCTTTCATACGTTGCATCTCGTGACAAAATACTTCTCTGGAAGGAAGCTGCTGTGAATGCTGCTGCAGGAGGACACGTACATGTCCTTCAGTGGTTATCGGACAATTATGCCAACCGTTGCGAGTGGGGAACTAACGTCATGGTATATTCACTGTGAATGATCTCGAGAGATCTTTACGTTCGGACTGGGCTACCTATGAATGAAGGCACTAAGCCTTTCACTCCCCAGCAGCCCGTTTACCGAGTGGGCTTTCGTTTGAGGTCCTTCTCAGGGTCCCGTTCCCACGTTGGTTTGAATTAAGTCGTCTGAGTTGATTTGATACCCTCTGCAGAACTGTGGAGTTCGAGGCTGGTTGGTGACTTGGAGGAGTCCTAGCTGCCACATGTTTTTTGCCGCATTGATGTCACGCTCCCAATAGTTCGCTCTGCAAGCTACGTTTTTGCAGACACGCACATTCCTCGATCTCTTGGTTTTCGTCGTCCCGTAGATCTTGAACGGCGTGTCCACCATCGGTCGCGAGCACTCGGAGCAAAGATAGCTGGTACGGAATTCGTCGACCATGACGAGGGTTGCGCGGCGAGAGAGTTCAAGTGCGAACCGCTTGAGCGGGACGTGCATGTGGCCCGCGAGATGAGTCTGGCTGCTCCATTTTCCGAGAGCCACACACACGTCACGGTCCACGGTCGGGACGACACGCTTGGCGAGTTTCGCCACGGCCTTGCGTTTGAATCGCGACACCGTGAATCTCCACTTTCGAAACCCTTTGAGAGCGCAGAATTCCAACATGGCGTTGATATTCCTCCAGATGTGCTCGTAACGAGATAGTAGAGACGCCGACGACGAAGTCTTGAACGATGACATGTCCTTCACAAACGCACCATAGCGCGGATACCTCTTCTTCAGGTTTTCGAACCAGAATGCATGGTGCTCGACACGACTCATGTGTCGGTACTCTCGGGACGTGACTTGTAGGACGTGAGAATTGTCGTGCAGGAAGTGAGTCCGGCGCCTGACGCCGTGTTTCCGCGGACGGTGCTTTGGGTGGTGCCGGTGACAGATCTCGCACCACCCCTCCACATCGCAGTGCGCTCTGCTGCGTCTCTTGCGTCTCTTGCGTCGGTGGCGGCGACGGCGGTTCCTGCTGCGCTTCTTACCATGGCGTCTACCGCCAACGTGGCCTGGACAGGTACTGCACCAACCGGGCATGGAGCATGGCTCTTCCGGTGGGTTGCAGACAAAGCCCAGCATAGGACGGCTGTATGCCGTCAGCATCATCCGTAGACCTGGGTCAATCCCGATCAATGTAGTTGGTATATACTTCGGAGAAAGAGCAGGTCGTTCAATAGGAGCAGGAATTGACGTCAGCACAGCAGCACTGTAGCCATTCGTGGAGATCTGGTACTCGAAGTTGCGCCTTGGAACGCCAATTCGGGGATCCGCAGTATGGCTGACGCAGTCTCCGAGGTTGAACACCGTGGTCCACATTCACTCGCGCACTTCTTGGAACTCCGTAGACGTGGCATACGTCCGATGGCCACGAGAGTTCGTGGACTTGTAGAGACCAAAAACGTCCTTACCCGTCGTCGCCAAAATTTGTTTTGCGACTTGGTAGAGCACCTCTGTCGTGACCGGGAAGAACGCCGGCACACAGGAGGTGGGCTGCGGCAGCAACGTAAACAATCGGTACCCTTTCGGGATCTCGTCTTGGTCGTGCATTTCTTCCATTACCTTCAGCATGTCGTACAGCTTGCCGAGAAATAGCACTTCGTGGCTAGCGATGTTCGCAGCTGTAGGAGGCAGTTCTAGCCACTCAAGCCATTGCTTCTCGGTGTCCGTGAGGTCTTCAGGACTTGACTTTAGTCGAGCGACCATGGCCTCAGCTGCCCCCCGCGGATACGCAAGCTGCAGGCTAATGAACTTGACAAGCCGCGCCTCGAAGTTCGTTCGAACGTGTTGCTGCGCCGCAACGACCATGTCATTCGCCAGTTCTTGGATAGCGGAGCTTGAATCGAATAGCGTAGGTGGTATGTACGACATGACCCTCGATCGCGAAGCCTTGTAGACGTTGATGGACTCCTCTAGTGCAGCGTTAGCCGAGGGTTTTGGCGCGGGTATCTGTTCGTCACCAAAGACAGCAGTGCAGCACCGGTAGAACGTAGCTTGGTCCAGCTGTAGGGCTCTCTCCATCGTGCGAGATCTTGCCGGTACTACTGGGTAGTTCGGGTAGCTACGCCGATGGTGCTCGAACAGGCGGCAGCAGTGGAAGTTCATGACGAACATTGCCTCTATGCGGATCTGCTGCAGAGCCACAGCACGTTGTTCGAGCGCGTCCCGGATGTCAGGATTCGGACAAATGTGCCTCAGTGGGTATGTCACCGTGGAGAACTTTAGGACGCTGTTGGCTCCTTGAAGAAGGGTGCGACGATGGTTCGCGGCGGCGCGTTGCTCGATGTCGACTTCATCAGGCGGTCTCCACGCGACCGCGAGTTCTGGCAGGGGCTCGACGACACCGGGGTCGGTAGCGAACGAATCCATGGATCAATATACGTTTTCTTAACTATCTGGATGTCGGGTTGGTATGTCAATCTTTGGAAGGCGTCCATTAGTCAAAATCATTCCAAAGACAGCGTCAGGAAGTGGTCAAGATGGTCCGAGTGGGCAGACGCGGTCCCGGGAAGCTCCCCAGCCTCTTTAACAAACCGGAGTAATATGGCGAAATGGCTTCAAGCTAATCGGGCAGAAGGATGCACGGGTTTTGCCATGAACTATGCTGCTTTCGGAGGGCACCTGGAAGTACTGCAATGGATGAGTGAAAACCGAAGTGAGGGGCGCCCCGGATTGGCTCTGCGAGCTACAGCTCAGAATGGGCACTTAGCCGTTGTGCAGTGGTTGTATGCTTGCTGCAACGACAGATACCGTCGTCTTGCGTTAGCAGATGCCAAGAAGTTTGGCCACGTAGATGTAGTGGCATGGCTGGGACAAGAGATCGCTAAAAGCTGCAGCTTGCACGAATTGCTGGTTGCTGGTACGGAATGGATTTGGGGATTGATAAACTTTGCTGCTGCTGCCAACATCGAGGACGCGAAAACCAGATACGGAACATTATTGCATTTCGGCATGGGTCTTGTAAACTCTGTCTCACTACAATTCAACTTTTGTTTTCCTAGGTTTTACGCAGACAAGGAGGCTTAGACCTTGTTCAGAACGATGGACACGGGGTAGTGGTCGCTGTTGTAACCGCTGCAAGACGTGGTGTACAGATCGTGGTTGAAGGAAACATTCGAAGTCGCAGAGGACAGCGATTTGGAGACCAAGACATGATCCAGGCTGCTAACCTCGGTGGTCTCGTAGACGCAGTCGTTGTCTACATCGTACCACTGCGAGTAGCGACCGGATTGAGCAACCTTGCTGGCCACTTGGACGAAGTTGGTGCCCGTCAGAATGTCGAGGACGGCACTGATGGGCTTGTTGCTGTTCTTGTCGAGCACAGTGGAGGACCAGTCGTTCATGTCGCCCGTGATAATGACGTGGTTTCCTTGGCTGATAGCAGCGTTGGCTAGATCAGCTAGCACCGTGGCCTGTGCTTCACGCTCAAAGCAACGTGCCTTGTTTTCCGGGTTGGCGAGCAGATGGGCGCCTACAAGTGTGATAGGCTTCGAGAATCCCGACACGTTGAACGTCGTGTAGAAGTGTTTCGACACCCCTTTTGTACTCGAGTAGCCGCTCGCGCTCGGACATGTCGATCCAGATACTGGGATGGTGGCCGTAGCTGTTGATCGTTTCAAATCAACGACGGGATCCACACGCGTGAGGAGTGCAGCGTTTTGGCCTGTGGCGGTATCCGTTCCACGAACAAGGTACGGCTGGTAAGTGGAGTCCCCCAACGCCTTCAGTTGGGTGATGACCGCTTCCAGCACCGTACAATCTTCCACTTCGTTCAAGTGAAGGATGTCAGCATTCAGCGCCTTGACGACAGTCGCAATTTGATTCACGTGGCTTTGAGCTTTGTCGGCCGTGGTCCACGAGCAATCGGCTCCAGGGCACACCAGCGTGTGGGTTTCCGTGCCAAGGAACAGGAACTCGGCATTAAACGTGGCCACTTTTAACTGGGACTTGGTTGGACGGCGGTCGCCTGGAGCACTGGGAGCCGTAGCACACGCCGCGAAAGCTGCTTCGGTGGAGTTCGAGAGGAAGCTGGCAGCCACGAAAGCAGCAGCAGCCACGATGGAGAAAACGGAGGCCATGACAACTTGAACGAAGACTGGGTGAAGTACGCGCGAACGATGAAATTGGAGAGTGAGAAACTGGTGAGCACCTCATCTTGGGCGAGGCCCCAACGCCACCACCTCCATCTGCTCTACAGAAACTCGCATGGTGACACTGACCCAGATTCTTGACGTTGCATCCACAGAGTGGCGTTTACTATGCTTCGGTTAAATTCATTGACACTGCTGGTCCATACGAGGCAAACGAGCACGTTGGTGAATGCAGACTGCATGACATGCGGCTGTGACGGCGGGCGCATCGCCAATGTATCTGAAAGTACTTGCTCAGGCCCGAAGCATACGCAGACATGACACATTTGTAGCAACTTCTACCCATCTCGATTGCAGTTGATAAGTAGCTCCAACAGGAAACTGCATTCGCACAGTGCACCTGTAACCAGAATTTCAGTGCTACGTTCAAACAGCAAAACAGCATTACTTTCCCGTTCGGATCAGGATTCTCATCGCCCAAGTCGGCTGATCATCGTGCAGTGTACATGTACATGTACAAGTTGTAGTAGGGTGCATGCACACGTCTGAACCACTCCAGTTTGTCGACCGCAGGCCTAATTTGCTGTGTCCGTACTCTTCTTGTGTTAAAGATACTGGGGAACTTCCCGGGACCACGTCTAACCAACTTGACCAACTTGACCACTTCCTGGCGCTGTCCCCGGAATTATTTTGACCGTGACATACCCACTGAGGCACATTTGTCCGAATCCTGACATCCGGGACGCGCTCGAACAGCGTGCTGTGGCTCTGCAGCAGATCCGCATAGAGGCAATGTTCGTCATGAACTTCCACTGCTGCCGCCTGTTCGAGCACCATCGGCGTAGCTACCCGAACTACCCAGTAGTACCGGCAAGATCTCGCACGATGGAGAGAGCCCTACAGCTGGACCAAGCTACGTTCTACCGGTGCTGCACTGCTGTCTTTGGTGACGAACAGATACCCGCGCCAAAACCCTCGGCTAACGCTGCACTAGAGGAGTCCATCAACGTCTACAAGGCTTCGCGATCGAGGGTCATGTCGTACATACCACCTACGCTATTCGATTCAAGCTCCGCTATCCAAGAACTGGCGAATGACATGGTCGTTGCGGCGCAGCAACACGTTCGAACGAACTTCGAGGCGCGGCTTGTCAAGTTCATTAGCCTGCAGCTTGCGTATCCGCGGGGAGCAGCTGAGGCCATGATCGCTCGACTAAAGTCAAGTCCTGAAGACCTCACGGACACCGAGAAGCAATGGCTTGAGTGGCTAGAACTGCCTCCTACAGCTGCGAACATCGCTAGCCACGAAGTGCTATTTCTCGGCAAGCTGTACGACATGCTGAAGGTAATGGAAGAAATGCACGACCAAGACGAGATCCCGAAAGGGTACCGATTGTTTACGTTGCTGCCGCAGCCCACCTCCTGTGTGCCGGCGTTCTTCCCGGTCACGACAGAGGTGCTCTACCAAGTCGCAAAACAAATTTTGGCGACGACGGGTAAGGACGTTTTTGGTCTCTACAAGTCCACGAACTCTCGTGGCCATCGGACGTATGCCACGTCTACGGAGTTCCAAGAAGTGCGCGAGTGAATGTGGACCACGGTGTTCAACCTCGGAGACTGCGTCAGCCATACTGCGGATCCCCGAATTGGCGTTCCAAGGCGCAACTTCGAGTACCAGATCTCCACGAATGGGTACAGTGCTGCTGTGCTGACGTCGATTCCTGCTCCTCTTGAACGACCTGCTCTTTCTCCGAAGTATACGCCACATACATTGATCGGGATTGACCCAGGTCTACGGATGATGCTGACGGCATACAGCCGTCCTATGCTGGGCTTTGTCTGCAACCCACCGGAAGAGCCATGCTCCATGCCCGGTTGGTGCAGTACCTGTCCAGGCCACGTTGGCGGTAGACGCCATGGTAAGAAGCGCAGCAGGAACCGCCGTCGCCGCCACCGACGCAAGAGACGCAAGAGACGCAGCAGAGCGCACTGCGATGTGGAGGGGTGGTGCGAGATCTGTCACCGGCACCACCCAAAGCACCGTCCGCGGAAACACGGCGTCAGGCGCCGGACTCACTTCCTGCACGACAATTCTCACGTCCTACAAGTCACGTCCCGAGAGTACCGACACATGAGTCGTGTCGAGCACCATGCATTCTGGTTCGAAAACCTGAAGAAGAGGTATCCGCGCTATGGTGCGTTTGTGAAGGACATGTCATCGTTCAAGACTTCGTCGTCGGCGTCTCTACTATCTCGTTACGAGCACATCTGGAGGAATATCAACGCCATGTTGGAATTCTGCGCTCTCAAAGGGTTTCGAAAGTGGAGATTCACGGTGTCGCGATTCAAACGCAAGGCCGTGGCGAAACTCGCCAAGCGTGTCGTCCCGACCGTGGACCGTGACGTGTGTGTGGCTCTCGGAAAATGGAGCAGCCAGACTCATCTCGCGGGCCACATGCACGTCCCGCTCAAGCGGTTCGCACTTGAACTCTCTCGCCGCGCAACCCTCGTCATGGTCGACGAATTCCGTACCAGCTATCTTTGCTCCGAGTGCTCGCGACCGATGGTGGACACGCCGTTCAAGATCTACGGGACGACGAAAACCAAGAGATCGAGGAATGTGCGTGTCTGCAAAAACGTAGCTTGCAGAGCGAACTATTGGGAGCGTGACATCAATGCGGCAAAAAACATGTGGCAGCTAGGACTCCTCCAAGTCACCAACCAGCCTCGAACTCCACAGTTCTGCAGAGGGTATCGAATCGACTAAGGCGACTTAATTCAAACCAACGTGGGAACGGGGCCTGAGAAGGACCTCAAACGAAAGCCCACTCGGTAAACGGGCTGCTGGGGAGTGAAAGGCTTAGTGCCTTCATTCATAGGTAGCCCAGTCCGAACGTAAAGATCTCTCGAGATCATTCACAGTGAATATACCGTACTCAGCGTTTGCTTTTCCACAAACGGGATGTTGCTGCAAACGAAACTCCTCACCGTCTAACTGGCAATGCGACTTGCCACGATACATTTTTTTTTCTTAGCAACGACAATGAGCGACCCGTACGACTTTGACATCGCACTACCGACAACCCCAAGCAATGCCGGGCAATCGACGGGGAAACATCGTGGCTTCATCGATAGCGATGATGATGGTAGCGATGTCAGCGGCAGTCTTAGCGATGTGAGCGGTATGAGCAGTGACAATGACAGTGAGGTAAGCAGTAGAGTCGATCAACGACAACGAGCGGAGTTGACCTCGAAGAGGCAAGACAAGAACTTCAACGAGCCGCGGACTGCGTCTGGGAGTGCGCTGGATAGAGCCAAAAACTTTTTGTCTAAGTATTCAAGTGCAACTCCGGGGTCTTCACCTGCATCTAAAGCGCCAACCAGGTGAGTTACATGTATCTATTATTCATCGCGAGCTTGCTCAGCGTTAATCAAGAGCCATGTTTTGCACAGATCCCGCATAAGTCTAGACTCAGATGAAGATGATGACTTCTCAATGGAATCCTCTCATGGCGACAAAGATATCAGCAGCACGCAAACAGCAACGATCATTAAAAGTGTGGTTGCTACCCATGACCATGACCAGATATCTGAAGACTACGGCTTCGTCACGAAGACTAATGCAGTACGTCTAGCCGATGATGAAGCGGATTCTGACCACAGTAGTGATCACGCTTCTCCTTATGACACAACTCGCACGAACCCCTCGCTTATGGATCGCCGTGATGAGAGCAATAGCGGTGAAAGTCGGCATGGTGACAGCATTGAATCATTTCAAAGTGACGCATCCGAGGAGCGCTCCAAAAAGCGCACTGTCGTAGAAAGCCCGCAGCCACGTTACCAGGATCGTCAAGAGGAGAGTGCTGACGATTACAACGACTCCTTTCAGGAGGAGAGCCTAAGTCACAGTAATGTCGTTAACGACCACCAGCGATACATTCAACAGAATCAAGATACTGCGCTTACTTCGGTGAAAGTGCACCAATCTATCGCATCCGAAAGCGGTATCTACGAGGAAGAGGTTTTCGAGGAGGAAGATTCGACACTTGCTCCAACAACCAGCCCAAGTGCGATCGTACCTACACCAATCCTGAGCACCGAAAAAACTTTCGACTACTCAATGGAGTTCTCTGACGATGATGGTGGAGGGAAGCCCCAACTGGAGAGATCCCAGACAATCGCTGATAACCCGGTTCGACAGGATCTAGCACCAGAAAGCTCCAAGTCCAGGTCGGTATCAGGTCAAAGCGATACTGACAACGACAATGAAGAGCAGAGTTCACTCCTCGAATCGGACAGCTTCACAGAAGTCAAGCGGGATGAGCGTACAGTTGACGTCATTGATGTTGGAGTGCCACAAATTGTGCAACAGAGTACGAGTAAGAAAGCAGCCGCCGTTCATTCGGCACCAGCGTCAGAAAAACTCTCAGAGTCTCAGGAGCATACCTCTTTTGAACACGATAGCCCCAGCAATTTTGTCGACAAGGAAAAGAATAAGCCAGCGCTGCCTCACGAAGTCATCGGTACTCCTCCCCGTACAGCACCACAAACATCTCTTCGACAACCTGAACCTGTTGGTGTCGGTGTGACCGCATCAAAACGGTCACGTGTAACAATCGTTAGAGTTTTTGAGCCAAACGAAGCCAAGCAAGTCGAGATGAAGGATGCAAGCACTCAATTTACCGGAAATCATGCAGCGATTCAAGCAGAGCTGATCCCCGATGGCATGCACAACCTGTTCGTGCCAGCGCCGTCACTACCCACTGCACCGACATCCCATGAATTGCCTCCGAGTGACACCACACCATCTCTGTCTCCAAATCGCCAACAGCAGCAACAACCACCACCACCACCTCCTCCTCCAGTGCCACCACTTCTTGGATCCTCGATGTACAGCTTGGATGCGCTAACACTGCCTGTGATGGCTTCCTCGTCGATCTACAAGCAGCAGCTCCTCGCGCTACAGGAGCAAATTATCCAGAAGAAGCACGAGACGGAACGAATCGTACACGACCGAATGACGTTCCAGTATTCTTCTCTGCGGGGCACTGAACGGGTAAGTTGAGCTTTGAATTGAGTTCGATGGACCCAGAATGACAACCCAACTCAACTAGTTGCTTTGTTGTGTGCTTCGTACCAGTTCATCGCAGCTCGACGAACGCAAAAGTTAGAATTATGGGAGGCACTTATGCGGGTGGACCCAACACTCGACGAGAGGAAGGCTCGTGAAGTGGCACGCCTCGCCCAAGCTGCATCGACATGAGAGACGTGCTAAGTTACGTGTAAGTTTCCACGACGAGCTTTTGGTTGTTTTGTTTGCACAAAGTGCAATTGCTAAATCATCAGACCTTGCTCGTGATAACGTGGCCTAATGATAAGACTAGTCAATGACTTTTGCCTCAAACGACTCCACCAGATCGAGTTGCTCTGGGTATGCAAGCATTGCTCTCTTCGTTTCCACGAGTTGGTATATTGGTTCATTAAAGCTAACAGGGAGTAGCGCGGCGCGGCCGCCACGCGTCTACGAGCAAAAAAGGAATGTACAAGGCACGCCGGCGCAACCCCGCCTTCTAAACGCCGCCGCGCCACCTCCTCCCCCAAAGTATCTGCTACCGCGTTGACGTCTCTTAAAGCGTCACGCCAGGCACCGAAGCACCCGGCATCGGGTGAGACTGATCGTACGAGGGTTCGAACGACTGTCCGACGGGGCTGGTCGCCGCCTGTGGAGAGCGCGGCACTCCAGCCACACGCATCGAGTGCTGCGACTGCTCCAGCTCCACCTGTTGCTGCAGCGTGAAGCGAGGCTCAGCCAGAATCGGCACCGAGTCCTGACGGTTGCGCGTCTGCGGCGCCGCACCGGTCACCGAGTCGCTGCGCATCTTGGACGACGCCGACGGCACCGCCGCAGCCGCCGGTGCAGCCGTCACGGCCGACTCCTTCCTCATGGCCATGACAACCTCCTTCTGCGCGCGCTCCTCGGCCGTCACGCCTCCCACCATTCCGTTGTTGCCGCCGGTGCCCGCTGCGTTCGCGTAATTGTTGGTGTTCGAGCGGGGGGCTTCGAAGAACATGTCGCTTTGGCGGTCTAGGTCGTCTTGGTCGTCGCGCTTGCGCGTACGCACGTAGAAAGTGATGACGAGCAGCGCCAGCACCACCACTCCGGCCACAACGACCGGCACAATCCATCCCGACGACGATTTCGAGCTGGAACTGCCGTTGTTAGCGCTCATTGAGCCCGAGCTGCTGGGCGCCGCCGTGCCGTAAATGGACGTGGTCGAGGACGAGTCCAATGCCGCAGATGTCGTCGTGGTGTCCGTCGATCCTGAAGTCGTAGCCGCCTCTGTAGCTGTCGGGGCCTCCGTCGTAGCGGTCGGGGCCGTCGTGGTCGGCGTTGGCGCTGTGGTTGTGGGGGTAGGTGCCGTCGTCGTCGGTGTCTCCGTCGTGGCCGTCGGCGCCTCCGTCGTGGTCGTCGGCGTCTTGGTGGTCGTCGATGGGGTCTTGGTGGTCGTCGCAGGCGTGGTGGTCGTCGGTGCTGGCGCCGTCGTGGCCTCCGACGTCGTGGTCGTGTCCGACGACGAGTCCGTGGTGCCCGAAGACGCCGTCGTCGTCGTCCCCGTCGTGGTGGTGCCTGTGGTGGAGTTTGTCGTCGCCGTCTGCGCCGTCACGAGCGCGAGTGCGCATAGTGCCAGAAGCAGCAGCACGCCGAATCTTCTAACGCCCATACCTGTCTGTGTGCTGCAGTACTGGAGTCGCTAGTCTCGAGACCTCCTTGTGTTTGCTGGTTTCGTGTCTGTCTACCGTCCGACCGTAGGCCAGGCTGGTAAATACTCCGTGGAAGCGGAGTGAGTGCTTAGTGACGCGAGTGCCGGGGGCTTAGTGCGGAAGTCCTGCGCGCAGCAATGAACGGAGGAGAGGGGGGGGGGGCCTACAAGAGAGTCGGTAGGTAAAAACCTGCAGCCCCATTCCCTTCAAGAGAATGGCGCAACCAGACAACTTGGACGTCCAGATGGCGCCGCCGATCGACGAAATGGGTACATGAAACGGCGCCTCGGTGTCCGCAAGTCAAAGGGCGCTGGCGATGCCAAGGCAAGACTTGCCCGCAGCGGCGATGGACAAGCTGCCTGGTGGGTGATCTGCAGGCTTGCGCGCGCACTGCGGCTCGGAAAGGGTGAGACGGCGGCGCATTGCTACAAATACTACAATGCTACTCAAGTGCAGAGGCCGCTTTCTTTCGAGCATGAAAGCTCCTCGTTGCATCGGATTGTCCACTCCAATCGCGCACGCCATTATCAGTTGCCTCTACGTTTGAGGAAGGCAACGCTGTGCAAGTCCAACGACCTCAGTCTCGGTCCAAAGTTGGCGGCCAAAGATGAAGACAGAGGAATCGTGTGCAACGAACATGGCAGGGCAACATGGCGGCATGGCCGTGTGGCGGCACACGTTCAAGGAGCGGACGAGCGCACCGAGAGCTGCTTGACTCAAGCGTCAAGCCTTGACTGCAGCAGCCCGATCTCGAGATGATTGAGGGTGTGAGTCAGATGCTCATGGTCATGTGGCGGCGTGTCTGCGGCAACGTGCTTGACTTCGCAGGACATGTGCCTTGAAGGTCTCAACCCCACCAGCAGGTTATTGCTGCGCCAGGCCTGTATGAAGTGTGTAGGTCGGACCATTGCAGCAGTCACTTCAATGACAGGATTTTACTTCGAAGGGATCAATAGGACACTGGGCATATCGGTGGAGCGCTCGTTTTGGTGCTGTATCTGGAGCTCTAATAATGCCAATCTACGCGTATTCCCGATTCTTTTTAGAGCACTCTTCACCTCTCCATGATGTCTCGGAAACGCACAACCAGCACCCATAGCCGCGACAAAATGCTCGGCAATGGCGGTTCGGCAGCAATGACAACAGCAGGGAGAGGCTTCGTGGAATTCCACCCCTCCATGTCGCTCGAGAACGCCCCGACACTAGCTGAATGTCTTCAGGCGTCATCACAAGAACCAACTTCAGCAACAAATTCTCATTTTTTGTCTGTGCCAGATGCAAGTGATACGACGCTAGAAGGCGTCCTCGCCGATCGCTTTCACGTGTGGACGAAGGTGGCAGCGGTATGAATGCTACTTGTTGCATTCAATGGTCGTTGACTAAGTGCCTGCAATCGCTACAGGCGATCGAGAAGTTGGCGCCAGCCGAAGCCTATCAAGGAGACGTCCATGCACTGCAAAAGCTGCTGCAGCTTCATCTCCTGTGCAATATCCTTTCTGTCGTCATTTTCGCTCTCTCGTTTGTTTACTTCTGAAGACTCAGCACTCTGTTTCTTTAACTAATCTCCACAGCAACGCGAGACACACCTCCGCACTCTCCAGATTGCTCTTTTGCAGGAAGGACGAGGTATTCCACGCGTTGAAGCGCCCGCGACACTGGCCCCCACCGAAACGTACGTGCCATCTTTACGAAGTGAGCAAGATGGGGTAAATTCAACATGCTTAAAAACGCTTTGGGAACAGCGGTGACATAGAAGACAAAGACACCGACGCACCAAACACAGATCAAGTTGAATGGCAGCAAGAACATGGGCGGAACCTCGATTTTGTTGACTATGACGCCATGGACTTGATCGAGCTATCAGAACAATTTTCGTAGTCACGAGATCCTGACGTACATGAATCTAGCAGCCGTGGAATTCAGTAGCCTAAATTGGCTCTCCATCCAAATCATCTTCATCCAGTGGGGCTCCATCTAAATCCTCACCATCAAGTAATTCTCCATCTAGCTCATCTCCAGCTCCGTCACTGTCTAAAGGTTCGCCATCCAGCGCTTCTTCGTCCATCGGTTCACCATCAACATCGTTGCTACCTTCAACTATCGGTTCCCCATCGATAGGATCTCCATCTAGGTCTTCTTCAGCGATTGGCTCACCGTCCACGTCACCTTCATCTTTTTCCTTGGTATGTTTTACTACCAAATCACTTGTCTTAGTGTTTGGGATACTCGGAGTGACGATTTCGCTCCTTGCCGGTTGGACATTAGATTTCCTCGTAGTCACAGTCTGCCCTGGAGTAGTTGTTGCGTTCGGAGAGGTAAACTCCTTCAGCCATTGAAGTCGCGCTATCAACACCTTTCCGTCTCCTGTGGCCATGATTCCTGATTGCCGGCAAGTTTTTCGTAGTCGCTCTAAATCTGCTTCTCCAATACCGTCAAAACTTAGACTGTGTGCGGCAATGTACTCGTCCTCTTCCACTTTTCTCAAGAACGTAGCATGAAGACCCACGAGCACGGCCGGCGGGAATAAACTCCAGCTTTCCCATGCAGTCAGCACGTTCATCACCTTATCCTTCATTGCATTTGCAGACATACGACCAACAATACCCTTGTGCGCAATGCGCAGCGAATCCATAATTTCAGGCAAACACTCCTGAAATGTCGTTCGGAAAAGCGACGCATTCTTCACAGCAGCAGAGCTGTTGTGCAAAATGTCGGACGTCACATACAGCAATCCAACGAGTGTCACGCCAGACGAGGTCGAACTCTTAAACGACTCGAGAATGATGTGGACAAGATCCACAGCCGCCTCAGAATTGTCCAAAGCGAAACCCATAGTCTTTTTAACGGATTCCCGTTCCAAGGTCAGCTCGTTCAGCAATCCCCGAAAATCATCGTAGTCTTCACTTGACAGTCGGTTGCGCTCGCGCCCTCTCTCCATGTCACGCGCACGCGCAATCTGCTGCCCGGTCAGCAGCTTTACATCTTTTTCTACACCACCATGCCCACGCTCGCTCCCAATACGCCTACTATCTCGACTTCGTTCATGGCGATCATCTCCATTCCGACGGTCGTCCCTACGGGAACGTGAGCGCGAACGTCGCCTACGCTTATGTGAGTTTGAATCATCTGACGACCACGAACGGCTCCGACCACGGCTTTGGCTTCGACTACGATGTCGGCGCTTACGACTCCTCTGGTCATCGCGGCTATCATAGGAGCTGGCTGAGCTGCTACGGGAACGATGGCGATTGCCACTGCGGATTCGTCGACGAGATCTTCTAGGACTTGCGCTGGAGCTTTGCGATCGACTTCGACTATAATTTCTGCTTCTGCTTCTACTGCGTTTTCGCCGAGATGAAACGGGACTTTTCTCGCGGTGCGTACGCTGACCAGAAGATCGAGAAGAAGAGCTTCGCCTCCTGCTCCCATGTGAGCCAAGAGGCATCTTAGGTGGCATCCATACAGGGCCTTCAATTGTCATCTGGAATGGCTGTTCTCGCCATGCGTATTCGTCATCCCCCATCGCGAATGCGTAGACCCGCCACCGATAGTACAGCGCTACAACAGACTGGGGCTCGAACAGGAATCCATAAGTCTTGTTGTTCGCTTCACGCATGCGCACGGCATTTTCGAATTGGAGTCCATCTGCTGCCACATAGTGGGCAAGGCGGTCCACGTGCCGTCTCACCTCGTCATCGGCCGGTATCTCAATCACAATAGTTTGCTGTCCGGGTAACCCCACAGTGGCAATTGGCACAGCGGGCGCAGTAGTAACTGGTGGCGGAGTCACTGCAGTCGGAAGTGGGAATCCAGAAGCGTTTGCTCGAGGTTGAATCTTAACAGCTTTACCCCATCCAACAATCATTGGCTGGCCTTCCAACTGCGCACACATTAACAATACGTTAGGAGATAGCACCCAGTAGATCACATAATAACCCACACACCTCTTTGTTGTCCAAGCTGATACGAGCATCGTCAGCGTCACGTCGCTCGTAGAAGCTAACAAACCCACAGTTGCGCCTACGCGCACGCTCTTCCTCCGATCGAGGCCACATAATCTTCACCGAGTTTACCTTTCCAAATCGTCCAAACTCCGCCTGCGCTCAAAACAAAACAGCCACCATCTATCAGCAACCCATTCGTCTTCGTCTAATTCGCACCGCTGCAACGCACCTGCAGGACTTCCTCCGTAACCGTGGGTGCCAGATTCCCCACATACAAATTTGTTGTCTCGGGATCTCCATTGTCAAAAGATCCTTTCGCCATACCAACACCTTCCATCGAGACAGGTGCGGGTCCTCGCTCCTTCATTTCCTCCAGGAACTCGTCAATAGCTCGTCGTTTCTTGGGCTTCTGAACCTGCTCTCTGGATTGCAATTGCTCGGCATCTTTCTGCTTAATCTCCTGCAGCATTTTGTCCATCTCCGACACTTTTTCCCGTGAAGAAGCGGATGAAAAGCCTGAAAACGCTGTCGGCGTCTTCCCTTTGAGCCTGTACACATCGCCACTCTGTCTCGTTGTTGCCTGTTGCCTGCCCTGCGCTGTCTGCGTGCCTCCTCTCACAAACGGTTTGCCCTTCGTCTCGTCCTCATTGTCAAAAGACGCCACGAACGTCGCGTAGATCTCAGCAGCTTCTTCGTCTGCCTGTCGCTTCTTAGCCTCGCGGTCTTCTCGCTCCTGCAATGGGGTGGGTCGTATTGGTCAGTCAATTACCCTACGAATTAGCTGCGTTTTAGTTGATGACAGACTTTCTGGAACTTGGTTTTCTTTTGGTGACCAAGAACGAAACGCGCCAGCTTGTCGTCCGTTAGCGCTGTCAGTGAGCTGGGCTGCATCTCCGTCTTCTCCATCCCCCATGGCAGCGGCTGGTCGCGCGCGGACGGTGACTGCCGCGGCGGCGCGTCCTCCTGCGAGCGGGTCGAGCCCCTCCGTCCCATGAGTGAGTGGCAATATGGATACAGAAATTTGCGTGAAGTGGACCACATAAAATGAAATTATTCATGGGACTTGGCCTATTTTATTTACGGATCGCAACAATAAAGTGCTCGCATGTTGCACCAAGTCTGTATTCGCTTTGCCGCTTGCAATCGCTCTGCACTAAGGTGTTCTGTGGCGTTATGTTATTCGCCTACGTCCTCCGTCCAAAGCGCGCATCGCACTGCATCAAGACGATTCTCTGCACGCTGTAACTGACCGCGACGCTTAATCCTGGCGCGACTGCAGCTTCTTCGACGTGATGCCCTTGGGTGTGATGATGTGCACGACGGCACCCCAGCCGGAGAGCGCGTCGCGGTTGCATGCAGAGAGCAGACACTGCGAGAGCGTCTCGAACAGATCCTCCTCCTCCATGTCGGGCTTGTACATGGACTCGCACATGCCGTAAAGCGCCTCCTCCATGGTGCCGGCCACCACAAAGTCCTTGGTCATCATCTCGCAGCCCAGGCAGTCCATGCTGGACAAAAACGGCTTGTTGTCCTCTGTCAGGCCGGCGATCACGGGCTCCACGAACCACGGGCCGAACCGTTTCTCGTACATCATGGATGACAGCAGCGCGCTCAGTGTCTTGGGCTTGATCTCGCGCTCCTCGTTCATCTTGTACATGTTGAGCTTGAACTTAAGCAGCTGCGACACGGACTGCACGTCGGTGGCGAGGCCCGCCAGGCCCAGGAAAGCCTTGTCCGTCACGCGGAACACCTTCTGGAAGTCCATGGCCACCGTCTGTGCCTGCATGCCTAGTCTGGTATCGCTGTGGGTGTATAAAACAATAATACATTAGCAGTAGCACTTGGCATAGTGTTCGTGGCGGTGTATTATTGCGGCCGTACCATGCGATACCAACGCAATCTTTGCCTGCCATGGCGATGATCGCCGCTCCGTTGTACGACAAGATGGACTGGTGGGGGCAGCAAAAGCACATGCACGCGAGTCAGACCTCCATGTAGAACACAAGAGTGTTGTAGGTGACGGCAGCGAGCCACGTACCATGGTGTCTTCGAGCGCTACTCCAGCTTGCTTCAGTAAGATTTCTCGCTTCTTTCAAAGGGGGAAACGTGGATCTTGCCAAGCACATGTTGCTCGTACATTAGCGCAACATTATCTAACATATGTTGCGCTATTTCGAATTTGGAAAATGACCGAATATGTATGAAATTCAATGCCAAAATGCGGCCAACTTCAATGACGGCAACAACTGCAGACTGCCGCAGACAACGACGAAGTCTGCGTTCAGGGTGCGAACGCCAATTGCTCTAAGGACTTTTGCGCGCAAGTATTCCCGATTAGCGAGCCTCTAACAGCTAAACTTACCGGTTTAGCTCCACTGTGAACGAGATGCTAGAACAAAGGAAGCACGAAATGCAGGACAGGGTATCCCCTAGAGTATCCACCCAGCCGGGTTTAGTTTAGTGTTAAGATGTCACCGCGTTGTTTTCGATGGAGCGCATCCGTGTCGAATCGACAGTCGGCACTCAAGAAACATTTCCTCAAGAAACATTTCCTGAGCAAGATCACAACGACCATATATGAAAGGCTCAGTCGTGGAATGGCTGCAAGGCACTGCTCAAGCCTGCTCCTCAAGCACCACTGTCAAGCAAGATCCTCTGTGTTTACGGTGTACTTTAAGCAGCTTTCGCCTACACATCCAGCTGGTGCAGTACGACGCTCGCTGTCAGTCGATCGGCCACTTCGATTGTACAACCCCACAATACACTCGCCACGAAAAACGAGCCGCCGGCGCTCCATGCATGCATCAGCAGCATAGCACAGCACACTTTTTCTCGCTTTCCTTGATGGCACATCAGGTGGAGCTGCACACAGCTTCCGTCAGTCCGAATTCGCGCCTGTACGCTAACTGGTCTCTTACGGTAGATGCGTCCCCTCTCTACTCGTATACGTTCATTACCCGGACTCCCGTCGATCAAGCGGCGACGCCGACGCAGCAGCTCCGCGTCCGCTGCGCCTCCCCCCGCGCTCTCCGCCTCGTCCGACTCGGACAACAGCGAGTCTCTTCCTCGCCGTCTGCTGCCGACGCCTTCGCTGTCTCTGCTGGCTCCCAGGCGCTTGCGTCATCGCCGTCGCCGTCCGCGCAGTCTCAGTCCGACTTCCGTCTCCTCCGTTTCTTTCTTCAGCTCCAGCGCCGCCATGGCGACTACAATGGTGCATTCTCCTCCCTACATGTTAGGCGAACGCCCCACCCCAGCACACGGCGGATCGGGTGCGCCCTCGTTCCGTCAAGTGCCTTTTGTACGCGCCAGCGAGCGCGTGGAGAGTGGCGTCAAGGTCCGCAAGCAATTGCGCAAGTATCTCAAGGCGGCGTCGGCTACGCAGCACATGGTGGCGCAGACGCACTTAAGTGACGCGTGTCTGCCGGCTCTGCAGCCTCAGGAAGTGGCGCAGTCTTGTTTCCAGGACTTTTTCACGCAGATGCGAACCTACAACCAGGTGCTGGGCAACAAGCACTTGGCAGCTAGTAAAGCTTATCTGGATATGACAAAACCACTGGAAAACTCGGGCAAGTCGAAGCGATGGGCGAGAGAAGTTTACAATTTGGTGCAGCGCTGTGTGAGCGACGTGCAGGTGGCCGAGAAGAAGATGGACAAGGCGCGACAACGCATCACTCGCGCTGCAGACGAACTTGCACACTGGAAGACCGTGCTGGCTGCGAACGAGGCTACGTACCAGGTGCAGCCGAACAATCCGGAGGTGAAACGTGCTTTCCAGACAGCACAGTATCGTTTCTCGAATGCTTTTACCGAGGACGAAGCTGCAGGATCTGAATACGACGACGCGAGGACGATGCTGATAAGTGCAATTGCGAGACGAGACGAGGTAGTGGAAGAGGCTTCGGAGCTTTCGCAAAGTGTGGAGGAGGATCGATTGGATACGCTATTGATTGTCATCGGGCAGTTTGTGGAGACCAAAGTGGCAATATTACAGGCAGAGATTGAGGTGATGGCGGATCTGCAGAGAACACTCAAGGCGATGGACCGTGACTCGGTTGTGCAGCAGTACATTGTGGATAGTATGGCTCCAGAGCTTACGCATCGACACGCGAAGGCTTTAAGTTTGATGGAGTGGCATCGCGTGTCCTGGCGCTACGAACAGCAATCGCGGCAATCAGCTGAGCCAGACAGTTATCTAGCAGTTGCAAGTTCTCCGGAAGATATTGCCAAGGTGAAGGCTTCAGGTGTGTCCGAGAAGGACATCGAGGTTATCAAGGATTTTGTATCGAGCTGCTTTGTAGATCCTGAGGCAGCCCTCCTTCCTTCAGCAGCGTTATCATCATCAGGTGCTCCAGGTCCTTCATCTAAACACCGCAGCAAGTTCACAGATGCCTCCGCTTCAGCTACACAATCAATGTATCGCCTGAGTGTTGTACGGCGTGTCATATTGGATTGCCTCACGCATCAACGAGCTCATGATCGCGAACTTAAACGTGAAGGGTTTTCAAGACTTTCGGCGGCGCTACGTTTGCTATTGGACGCTTGTCTTGCGCAGCATGATACGCGCACTACAAAGCACCTCATGAATATGCTACAAACTTTCTACCGCAAGACCAGTAAGGACGGGCAAGAGTATCTTCATTCGCCGCTAAAAGATCATGCAGCTTGGCGGGTGGCTGCGTTCTGGGGCGATGCTTTGCTGGAGAGTGTAGCGGAGGAACTTAGCAAAACGTCCATGGACACGCCGTGGTACTTCCTGCCGGACCCTGAACGCGCACAAAAAGTATTAGAAGTGCACAACGTCGTGTACGGTCAAGTGTCCGCTTACTTGTATCACCTCTCCAGCTTTGGTTTTACGCGACGACAGCTCCTGCAATATGCGCGCAATGTGTGTTTCGCATACGAACTGGGTGAGGATCAGCGCATTAGTCTCTTGTCGTCGGTGCAGGGTATGGCGCTAGAGCTATCGCAAGAGGATGATTACGAAGAAAAACGAGAGGAACCTATGGAAGATGGCGACTGGCAGCGTCTTTCAGAACGTGACAGTGAAATGTCGGACCGAGGCAACAGTAGAGTCCCTGCTGCACAAACTGCCGATGTTCAGTTCACATCGTTTACGTTGCCAGACTGGTCGTCGTTCTCGAGCGGTGGTGGAAGTAGTGGTGCTGGTACGGATGGCACCGTATCGAAATTTGGTCGAGGACGTGGGGAGTCGACGGCATCGAATGCTACGACTGTTATTGAGGGCTCAACAACGGCGTCGTACGTTGTGCGTGACATCGATGAAATGAAAATGATCGCGTCCACGGTGGTTGGCGGAGAGGGCGATGAATCTTGGGAAAACTTGTTCGGGACAACGACTTCTACTTCTTCTGTAGGAGACGAGCCAACTCCATCAATACTGGGCATTGACGATGACAGCTCCGATGCCAGTAGTGATAAGTATAAGGACAAGGACAAGTTGATGAAACGCCGCAAGAACGCTCGCAAATTTAATGACCAGTTGCGCCTCGCGCGTAGCCTCCCTCTAAGTCTCCGCATCCACGAGGAAGAACCAAGCGCAGCAGCATCTACTACGACACATGTAGTATCAACAGAACACGAGCAGAAGCAGCCACCTCTTCCTCCCGGTCCTCCTCCGTCGTCCGTGCCACTGCTACGACATCGCTCATCGGACAACGTCTTCTTAGCTATTCGAGAGGAGGCTGGTGAGCTGCCGCCCTCGCATAGAAGCAGTTATCGCCCCGCGATGTATGATCACGGAATCTCTATAGACGAGAACGGAAGCGCCAAGTCCGAGAGAAGACGGCACAGGAAACTGCACAAAGCGCGATCCGTCGCCTGCATCGACACATCTGTGCTTCGGTCCGAGTCCGATCACGTATTCAACAGCAGTCGCTCTGCTGCCACCCCAGCAAACGGAATGGACCAGATCAAGACCATCGCAGCACGGATGAAACAGAGACGCAAGGAAAACTCCAGCGGCAATATCGACTTCGTAGCGCTAACACGCACCCAGAGCGATGCATCGGGGGCAGGTCCCTCTCCAGCTCCCGCAGCGGCAAAGGAGCCGCCCACACCAGAGAAGAAGAAGAAGGAAACGACACTTTCAGGCGTGGCAGCTCTCCGCGCTCGTTTTGAGAACAAATGATGGAAGTAGCAAGTACACTTACCCATACACTGCAGCAGTTTAGACAAAGTACAAGAGATGATTAGTAGCCATCTAGAAGCGACCCATGTTACCTCTCTGTCAATTGTTCTCTAGAAGCGACCGCCGGCCTTAGGCGCTTTGCCCTGGTATTTGTCCGGCAGCTGGAAGTTGGCCTTGGTGCCGCTCGAGTGCACGAAGAGGCGGCCGCACACAGGCATGATGTCCCACTCGAGACTGAGCGTCACGTTGGCGCCGCGCAGCTCGTCGTGCTGGTCGGCCAGGAAGTACTTGACGCCCTCGTCCTGGAACTGCAGCAGACTGGCGGCCTCTTTGGTCTGCACGATCTTGTCCCATATGACCACCTGGTTGCGGGCGTTGCTGGCGCTCTCGAACTCGGCCATCACGTACACGAAGAGCTGCTTGACGTTCCAGTTGAACACCGAGCTCAGATCTGGTACCAACAAACACATACAGACGGCAGTTAGCAGACAGGCACAAAATAATAGAAAGTATTGGCCACCGCACCGGTGTCCAGGTCGAAGGAGAGGGTCGCGCGGTCGGCCTTGTCCCGGTAATTGCGCAGAGAGTGCAGCTTGGTGAGCTCCAGACGACGAACGACCGGCGCCGGCTCGTGCAAGAACGTGCTGACGGCAGTGAGCGTGCACATGATGGCCAGCGCCATCAGCGACGTGAAGAACACGGCGTTCGCGCGCGTCCAGACCGAGTACATTGCTGCCACGCGTGACGAGGATATTCACTTCTCTAGCAAAAACGTAGGAAATCTGGCAGCCGACGAAGTTCTGTTTCTTATTGGTTTGCTGCATGAACTTTTGTCCAATCAGACACGAGATGTTTTTTGTGCTGCTGTACGTCGTTCTGATTGGTTGAAATTTACGCAATAGTGCAACATGGCTACATGTATCACCAAGCAAAACGCTTTGTGTATTGTTACAGACATCTTCCACATTGACTCTGCTCCATCTCTAGCTGGTTGTACCGGTAATAACTCATCAGCCTTCGTCTACACTGCTGAGGCGGGGTTGGTAGTTGCAACCAGCACAACTGGAGCTGGCTGGCGGTCGACTCCAGCCGCTACAAGCTCGGCGACGAGCAGTTGACCAGTGCGTAGACAACGTAAGTGCATGAGTGTGTTGGCCGCCACGAGTAGTCCAACGAAGAGGCCGGTGCTGCTCGAGTAGTAGTACGTGGACTCCGTATACTCTCCTTCGTCACTACCGGTGTCGTCCGAATAGCTGAACATTCTGCCTGAGAAGACCAGCGTCGCTATCAGCAGCCACATGTTGAGGATCAACATACCGTAGTTGGCCCAAATGTACCAGCGCAGCCACTTGATCCGCAGTGCGTCCACGGGTGGTCGTGAGCCGTGGTACCCCATAAACGCCGTCAACAAACCCAATGTGCCGAGTACAAACGGCTGCAGGAACAAGAAGGTCACTGCGTAGTACGCCATCAAGCACCCCGCCATCCACCGACACTTCTGCAGCGTTGCGAAGCGCAAATTGTCGGACTCTGCGTCGCCAACAGGAGCCATGGCCATCACCGTCACGTACGGATGGTTCGGGTTGGCTCCAGGCTGGTAGATGCCTTGCGGCGCGTTCGGGTTCACTGGGATGTTGTTGCCTCCAGGAAGACGCGTCTGAGCCTGACCAATGCTGCCCAGTGGTTGCGCCAATGCAATGGGTGGCAGCGTCGACGCCATTTTCATCGCTGTTGCGTTTGGAGTCGGCTGAGCTGCGGTATACGGCGCATTCGAGGACTGCACGCCTTCCTGAGTGGTCGCAGGTGTCGTCGTCGCGGACGTTGCTGCTGCTGAAGTCGCTGGAGCAGCAGGAGGAGGTTGCTCCTGGCCTGAGTTACTTGTATTCCCTGCAGCGCTCATCGCTCTCTCTCCCTCTCTCCACTCGGTACAAATTCCGCGACGTCGGAAATGCCTGCGCCTGACGTAAAATGACCCCGACCAGGTACAATTCAGACCAGATATCCAGTCCGACGCTCGAAGAGGTTTTAACCAATCGCAGATCAGATCAATTTTTTGTAGTGTACACGTGTGTAGTACACAATGTGTACCCACATTGCGATCCGTGACGAACATGATCGGTCGACGATATACTGCGCGACTTCTCTCGTCGCGGCTGACTTCTCGTAGCCGCCACTTTTCGCTCGCAGCGCCTGGTCAACCTCCTTATCGAGTCTTGTTCTTCGGCACCGACGACGTGTCACTCGCAACGCTTAAGTCGCTGCACGCCAACAGGTCCGCGCAACTTTCCAGAATTCTGTGGCTCTCCTGCTTCGAGCTGAATCGTGGAGTGTTCCGCTTGTGTTTGTGCCTAGCAGCAATGGGAAAGAAGGAAGCGACCGTCTCGTTGAACATATTGAGGTCGTGTGTCCGTCAGATCGCCCCATGAACGGCCGCAAGAAGGACGAGCCGGTGCCTGTCAAGAAGTTCGCGCAACGATGCGGCCTCAAGGTCTTCGACACGCCGTCGCACCTCAAGTCACTCAAGACATGGGACTTCCCCGTGACGGAACAATTTGATGTGGGGGTAGTCGTGTCCTTCGGGTACTTCTTGGTACGCTACAGCGTAACAATCTGGAATTTCTAGGCTGTCATTTCCTAAATTATTGGGTTTTTTTTTGCAGCACCCGCACATGCTGAAGAATCTGCATCATGGTGCAATTAACATGCATCCGTCGCTGCTGCCGAAGGTATTGGGTGAGCTGTTGCATTGAATGCGAAGGGATAGTGGAGCTTACAGTGCTGTTTGGTGACTCTTGTAGTATCGTGGCCCTGCGCCGATCCACCATGCACTTTTGAATGGTGACAGGACGACAGGCGTGTCGGTGATCAAGATTGACCCGAAGGCTTTCGACGTCGGGCGTATTCTTCTCCAGGAGCCGTACAATATTAAGCCCGGCGTCCAGTGCCAAGAGTACGGCTAAGCTTCTGCATAGTTGTTGATTTTCATGATGGGCTTATTATTTGATTGTTGCGTTTTATAGGTTGGCAAAGGAGCTCGCAGCGTTTGGAGCTGATTGCATCGTGAAAACGTTGGCTGACTTGTATGCACGCAAGAAGGCTGCAGTCGTGCAGGACGATTCAAACGCGAGTAAGGCGCCCAAGTTGACGTTCAAGGACGGCCTTATCTCCCTCGACGAGTCCGCTAGTGACATCTTCCACGTAACTGATGCTTCATCAGTAACGAGATTTATTGCATGATCAACTAACATGCCATGCGATGTTGTATGGTTATCAAGCGATGGCAAGCATTGAGCAACTCGGTAGGAGTGAGCGTCCAGTTTAGGGAAAAGGTGGTGAAGCTGATCGATATCCGACTCCCGACTGTCCAGGAACTGGAATCTGGTGAGTTCTCTGTTCGCGCACTGAGGCCGATGTGTGGTATACTGATACTGCGTCTTTACCTACAATGTCACGCAGTTGAAGCTGATGAAACTCGCAACGGACCAGCAGCGATCGGCGAGTTTTTCTTTGAGAAGAGACTCCAGGCGCTCTGGTTGCGATGCGCCAATGACTCGTGGTTGTTGATTACAAGACTACAACAAGCGGATCGCAAGGTTGGGGCCGCTCTCGATTTCTGCAATGGATACCGGTTGAAGAATATGCAGCGTGAGCGATTTGAGAAGGTGACTGTCGGGCCTGTCAACAGTAAGCTGTAGGCCCTGCGACGTCACTCGACCAGGTTAGAGGTACTCCGGTAAGTGATTTTATTGGAATACACCTGAGCGATGCATGAGCTTGCAGACTCGGGTTTGTTGCTAAACTACGGTTGAAGATATGCAGAAATGTCTGTACGTTTTTATTTTGCCACGTTAACAGATCTGATAGCGATGTTGATCACAGCCATGACGACCAGATTTTTGGTCGTGGTTTATGCCAAGGTTGCCCGTGCCACCAGGCTTCCGTTCAATGGGGCACTGGAAACACTGAGGTCGACAGCTTGATCGAGGCAATGTCTCCCGTGCAGAAGGTTAGCCTCGTCACTAGTGAAACGGATGCGGAGGGCAACGACCAGCAAGAAGGCTTCATGGTTTCGATTCCATCGCTGGGTATCCCTGAAGACCCGTGCCTCAATGCTTGACTGGGTGTGCAAGCTGTGAAGGCTGTCAAGACATGGGCACCATGACGAACTCCAAGCAAATTGTTGTACTCTGTTTCGAACGGTGACACCACGAACAGCGTTGTCAACATGCATACTTTACAGGAGCTGTACTGGGTGGCGCATGGTACGCTTCTACAAGAGGCACTAGTGGCTACGCTAATGTACGCGTAGGCTGGGGTGCTAACGTGCAGTACCAATTGCTTTTTTTGATACTCCGCGAAACGATTACAACAGTTCGGCAGTCACCAGAGTGGAGAATAGTAGGCAAAATGGATACTACACAGTATCCCCAGTAAAGTTGTTGCGGTAGATGTTTGCTGGAAAACAGGTATGGGTAATTACGATCCCAAATGCAGATTGCACTCGACAGCAATTGGGGCACCACAAAAAAACAGAGCTTGTGATCATACTGTAGTCCGCTGAATGCTGACTGACTGCTTCAACTCCGTTTCATCAGGTTGCCAACAGGCAACCTGCTGCAGCTCGAAAGTTGCCTCAACGCTGGTAAAGGCGAAGGAAGCACATCTCGCACGTTTTGATGATCAACTACAGAAACGAGTTCAGGCACGAACAGCAACATCGACAAGCTCGATCAAAACTATCCGTAAGGGCTTACCTGTCAATGTTGAACTATTGACTCACATTGCTCTCTTCAATGTCGATTGTATGCTCTTCTCAAGTCGCCACAAAAGGCAAAAAAAAAATGAAGTCGAAGTTGCCGCCGGAAACTTGTTCTGATGGTACATGCGCATGTACATGTACCCGAAGTTCTGCGTGGCGGAGCCTATGATCAAACAGTGACCCCGTGTGATGTTGGAGCTCCATCTAGAAAACCAGAAGGCGATAGGGCATCGTCTGAATGCCCCCTAACTTGTGTAAGGTATGGCCCAATCCTCTGTAGCTTTTCATGTGTCAGGGATTTCATCTCGAGATGAGCGTTCACCATTACGTAAGCACTGGCTGTGACGGGGACCCACCTAACAACACTAACGGAGCTTTCCCTTGCTCGGTTGTCATCTCTTTGCTGAATTAACGGTTTTCGGTCACTCTCGCTTTTGCCTCCAGGTCGAATTGAGCTCAACTCAACCACCGCCATGCTTACTGCAGCAGCTTTTGTGGCGGCCGCCGCGCTTTTGGCGACTTCGATCCCGAGCGTCGATGCTCACGGCTACATGTTGATCCCGGAATCTCAGTTCAAGGGCTCTGCAAACTCAGCCTGGATCGTCCAGATTGACCCGGTGTGGCCCAGCGACAAATGGGACGGAAACAAACCCCAAAGTGTGGACGTGTTTAAATCGCTCAAGGCCAAGAACAATTTCAAGGACTTGAAGACGCTCATGGATGACACGTCGGTGTATGGTGCTGACTGTGGTTTCACGAACCCGAACGGAACCCCGCAGCCCATTCCGACGGACGGCAAGGCCACTTTCTCCCGCGCTTTGGTCCACGTCGGTCCGTGTGAGATTTGGCTTGACGACAAGAAGGTGCTTTACGAGGATGACTGCTTCAGCAAGTACGGCAACACCAACCAGGACATCAAGTCGGTCTTCCCTGTGGACTACTCATCTTGCGAGAACGGTGGCTGCAAGGAGATGCGTTTCTACTGGTTGGCATTCCAGGGCCTGAACAAGAAGACAGTGTGGCAGTCCTACAGTGAGTTTTACCTCCCAGTTCTTAGCTTCCTAGTCTTCGCTAGTCGATCCACTAACGAAACTTATGTGTTATTGCAGAGGACTGCATCCCCCTTAAGGGATCAGGTGGCGGTGGTTCGTCGACGAAGCAGGGTTCGCAGACGGGTGATGTCTCGCAAACTACGTCCAGCGGTAGCGGTAACTCGAACTCCCCGTCGAGTGGTGATTCCAACAGCCCATCCAGTGGTAACTCGAACACCCCGTCGAGCGGTGACTCGAACTCCCCCACGACGCAGGGTTCGTCGAACGAGACCCCGGAGGTCACCCCGGCACCGTCGTCCAAGTGCAACGGCCGCAAGCGCCGCTACTAAGCTTTGCTGTGCTTTACCAGTGTTGAGTGAAGATATTGGTTGCGTAGCTTCGTTGGCCGAATGGTGTTTCTCGGCTTACATGTATGTAGACGGCTACGGTATATGATACAAATTCAATGGAAGTGTGTATGCGTATGCCGCCGGTCTGACTGCGTTTTCTGTTTCCCAACCTCTGGGATTGAAGACTATGCCCCACTAAAGCAGCCACAAGAAATCCCATCGGTTTAGTCTCCGCTACCATTAGATTAAACGGCGACGATGCCCTTAATGCCTTGCGACGGTCAAGCAGGACGTGCATCACTTCATCCATCTTGTTTGCCGTAAACTTTTGCGAGCTTAGATCGATACACCGGATTTTACTTGCGCAAGTGCTCATCGATTACGCCCATTATCGTTGTTGCGTTGTTGAGCCCTCAGGCGCAGCATCGTTTGGAGCAATGTTTGCAGTGGCGTGTCTCGTTAGAACCACCAAACCATCAGCAATGGCGATGCTGTGCCATACAGGCCCGGGTGTTAGAATATCGTCATACTCGCTGACGCTCTTGATATCGCCAGGTAGCCGCCGACTAACTCGCCCACTCACTCCATCGACGCCGTCAGGCACGCATTCCCCCCACTGAAAAACCTGACCGGTTGTGGCGACAACTACCGTTGTCTGGGGACCCGCAGTAATTAAGTAAACGCGCTTATTGATCTCGTTTTCTTTAGGTAGATGCACAAGGCAAGGTTCATACGCACATCCCGTGGCTGCAACATCAGCGAGTTTGTTGTTCGAATGAGACTCGTCGACACCAAGCTGTCCTTCCCAATTACAGCCAAAAGTGAATACATTGCCCGATGCGGACAACACAACCGAGTGCGTGTCCCCACATGCGACGTCTAGTACGGGTGTGGAATCGATAGGAAGACAAACCGGAGCGGGCTCTAATGTATGTGGGTCTGCGGGGGAGCAGTGAGCTCCTAGTCCTAGCTGGCCGTAAATATTGGAGCCCCAAGCGTAAACCCCGCTACTGGTTACCGCTACCGTGTGATGAACCCCACAAGCTACGCGAAATACCTTTTCCGGTGACGAAAACCACGGCACTCGTTCGGGACTCGTGCATCCTCGTCCTAACGGGGGAGCTGTCGACGAGTAGGACGTTGCACAACTTTCCCAACTGAAAAGACCACCAGAAGACGAGATCGCCATGAAGAAATTCTCGCCCGCGGCAAGCTGGCGGAGATCTCCAACATCGGCGATTGTCTTGGTACGCGAAAGAAGCAACTTCCCTCCGAGCAAGCCAAAACAATCGCCCGGTGGGTCGGTGTCGAACATTCTGACGAATTCTGCCGTCTCTGGTGTTTTATGTACATCAGTGAGACTGCTGCAGCGCTCTTCATAGCTGTTTTGATCGAATTGTTTTGCGCTGATTCTCTCAAGAACTCGAGTCGGCTCCGGAGCCCTCCACTGATGCAACTTGCGGCCAGTACTCGCTGCAAAGGACGACCTGTTTGCAGTGGCAGCAACAATGTTCCGCAAACCCACCCTGCGTACAGTACAACAAAGATAAAACACCGGTGTCAGCTTTATCCGTTGGTAAACCCCGTGCGCTGTCAGCGTACTCTTCCATGCGAACCATGAGCAGACCTCGATCATCTTTATCAGGCGACGACAGTGTACGATATAGCGAAGCCGTCACAACCTGATCGCTCTCCGTCTCCGTAACGATACCCAGCTCATCTCTCTCATTCTGATAGTCGCGTCGTGCACTCTCTCCAAAATACGTGCTCCCGAGTACAAAGTTACCAGCCTCTTTAGTAAACAGCAGACAGTAGAGACTCGAACAGTTGCGCACTTCAGCACTGCGCGTTCGAGTTAAGAGTGTTCGCGTCTTCATTTGACGCAGATCTACATCAAACACGCATGCAACGACATCGTAGCAAGGTGAACACCGTCGGCGCAGCGCAACACTCGATTCAAACGCCGTTCCGTTCGCTCTGTCGGCTGATGGTTGCTCAACCTGTTGCAGCGGCTCTTTATGATTCAGTACTTGCCGCGGAGAGCTTTTCGGCGATACAATACCAGCTTTTAGCGACGCTGTTACTTTCGTCGACGACGTCAGATGATCAGCCCCTGAGATCCCTCGACTTGCGTAGTAGCTGGCGAACTGCCGGAGCTGCTGCCTTCGCTTAACAGATACGATGACGTGTGCGAGTGAGACATTGATGGGCTTGTGCTGTCCTGCTGCGCCAGTCTTCGTAGCGTCAATTGCACTCGTGAGGTACATTTTACGCCACATGACGCGTAGGAACTCTGCTTCGTCGAGGCTGTGGCGCTTGCGCTTGAGCTCAGCCAACAATTCCATCAAGTCCCTCTTTACGTCTCCTGCCGTAAACGGAATCAGAGACCGTTGCAACTCTGCGGCGCTCACCTGGCCATTGCTCTCAAGCTCATGGAACAGCTCACGCAGCTCCACTTGAGCCTTGGCGTAGCAGGCGGCATGCTCCGGGTCCATCGCTTCAACTCTTCGCGTCGTTTCGCCTGCTCAGATCTGATTCTGTTAGATTTTATTGGCTAAAATACCCTTTTTTGACTGGTTCAGGCAGTCCAAACAATAGCCGAGAGAAGACTACGGCGATCATGGCGACGGCGGAAGGTGCGTCCCTCGCTGTATACAGTGCCCCGTTATCTGATGTAATTGGGTGACTGTCTTTGCCTGTGTCTTGAGCTATTGTGGTTAATTTTTTGTGCATTGTTCGTCCATTTTGCCAAAGCAGAGAAGCGTCCAATGGACCGATTAAAGGAAGACGTTAGCCACGTCCACGGCAAAGTGTCCGACTTGGACACAGCTGTCGACGTACGTTTATTATTGCCACCGCAGTTATTTTCCTCAAGTATGCTGACTAAATGATGGTGTTTCTTTCAGACTGAGCTGCCCACGGAATCCGGCATGACGTACCTTCAGGTGAAGAACCACGCGCTGCTCACGTACACCAAGATGGAGCTCTTTTTCGCGTTGCTCAAGGTAAATACTAGTTCTTACCATGCATTTTACTAGAGTGCTCGCTAAATGCATATTTTTTTCGTTTACTGTAGTTGGAGGAACCAGAGAAGGTGAAGGACCACCCAGTCTTCAAGGAGCTTGTGCGCTACCGGACGCTGCTGGAGCGTATTCGTCCGCTGGACCGCAAGATGAAGTACCAGGTGGACAAGATGCTCAAGGTGGCGCTATCAGGAGGCAAGGGGATGGATGGGTCTTTGAACTACGCGCCCAACCCGGACGAGCTTGCTGCGGAGGAGGGCCAAGATGACGACGAGGATGGCGAGGAGGGTGGCTCAGGCACGAAGGATGGCATTTACCGTGCGCCGCGCTTGGCGGCCGTACCGTATGAAGAGGAGGAGCGCGCGCAGGTTAAACAGGCGAAGAAGGACGAGCGCAACCGTAAGCGTCTGCAGAAGAGCACTATTCTGGCAGAACTGCGCGAGGAATTCAGTGAACGCCCCACAGAGATTTTGGCCAGCGGAACGAGCGTTGCAGACAAGGAGATCGCCCGTGAGGAGGCCGAGAAGAAAGAGTTCGAGGAGTCGCGCTTTGTGCGTGTGGTTACGTCGCGCAAGGACAAGATTCGCAAGCGTCAGCGCGAGATGGAGGCCAACCGTGCCGACAACGTTGGGTCGATCGACAACTTTGCTGCGGTTCAGGATATCCTGTCATTGGACAAGACCAAGCACCGCATCCCGACACCGCGCGAACCGAAGAAGGTTGGCGGCAAGACGGGTGGTATCTTCTCGCACGTCGATGCACCGGTAAGTTGTGTTGCTGCTGTTGTTTATATTGTTTCCTTTGGAGTGTGAGTGCTTACATAACGAATGATGTTGGTTGGCATCTACAGACTGAAAAGAAACGAAAGGTGGCACGAGCTGTTGGCGGTGGTGCCACCGCTGCATCAGCCGGTACCAGCTCGAAATCAACCGACTCAGCATCGAAAAAGTCTACTGGCAAGAAGAAGAAAGTGGTGTTTTCGAACATGTTCTCGTGATCAGGTTGAAACACACCTACCAGTGTGTAGCTTGGGCTACATTCAAAAGAAATAGATTTACGGTTTGCTTTCTACTACCTAGTTTCACATACTCGATAAGAGGATGGGATTTGGTATTTACTTGCTCACCATTGCTCGCCGCCCTGCCAATGGAAGCCACGGCATGGAGCTTCTCCATTGGAGCAGTGCACGATATTGATCAAACAATCCGCTTGAATTTATCTCCGCATGCAGAAGGACAGCCCCGCAGTTTTTCTCGGTATTGTTGACAAAGTAACCGCGCTAAAACCACTAAGTGGTGCTAGACTTCGTCCACCGAAGACAAAAAAAAAAAGTCATGAGTCTGCAAGAACAAACGAAATGCGGAAGTACAATGCGATTCTAACTTGGAGATTTCCGCAGCCGCAGGCGCGCAGGAATAAAACATCGTTGTAGGAAGTAGGTTGGAGCCTTTATTCGATAAATTGTAGTCTTAGTAGCTCAGTTTGGCTTCATTTAACATTTTATTGTCGTGTTCGGTTCGTAAGTGAATCGCGTGGGCCAGCCAATAATGCATCGATTCCGAGTTCCTAGACCATTCCTCAGCCTGTCTCTCAGATTTAATCTCATTTCCTCGTGGTAGGAGAGTGATCTCCGACCGAGGGTTATTTCGCTAAGACTGGTCATCAACGACCGAGCTTGGATAACGGCTAGCCTCATCATAGTCAAACTTTCAAGACAAATCTACATGCGCGGTGTAGTTAAGCGTATCTTAAAGATCCAAAGCAAATTCTGCCGAAATGGATGAGTTGGTGGTCGCATTTGTGCAGTTAGGAGCACTTCCTGCATTCTACGTATAATAAATATTTGCAATGTTTCTTACATCCGAATCAAGCTTATCAAACACATTGTTGCATTCTTCTTGTGCAGCAGCGGAGGTTCGGCGAGAAAATCGGAAGTAAAGTTTGCAGACAAGGTTTGAGCTTAAAACTACTTTAGTTGAACAAAAAAAATAAGCTCGCATGACACACAAAACTACATGTGCAGTTCAGTTAGTCTACAGCGATAAATACCCTGTCACGGGAAGCTCCAATTATTGCATCGTTTGCACTCCCTGAATCAAGAAAGACTTGACCATGTGTGTTGCAGAGTGTTCACCTGCATCCTCCGCTCTCAAATTTGAAACACTCGCGCAGGTTTAGCTGGCCGAGCTTGCATATTTTCACCCCCTCCAACCAATCTAGATTTGTTACAGAATGTGATACCGAAAAACAAAAACGAATACCGTTTTATCGGTATCAGTAGCGAGCCTCGCCGATAACGAAGGTTTGTGTGTGCGTGATGTAGGAGCTAGTTCGGTAAAGTACACTTGCGACCAGTATACTTCGTCAACTTATTAATGGAAATTTCAGCAGGCAACGCCTCTGCGTTTCTTTGGGACACGTCCGCTGGCGTGATGGGGAGATTGCTGAATTGTCGCGAATTGATCTAAAAGCGCAGAATAAAGCACGAATTAGACGCGCAAGACACGAATAGAACACCGAAGAACGCTCAAGAGCCGCGTGTTACGCTGTCGGACCCGCTTGTGTAAGCGCACTCAAAATCCCAGGCCTATTTTTTTGTTCTGAAGCGAATTGCCAATTCTGTTGATCCTCATCGCTGCTACTAGCTAGCACTGCAATTGCAGCGCTGCGGATGGCTAGGAACGTCTAGCAACGAGCAGCAGTGGTTTATAGCTCGTAGAATTCTAACGGCGTTGCGTAGCTAGCGGAACCCCCGCGAGCATGCTTTTCCTCACCGAAACGTTGGTCCCAGTACCGGCGGTGCTCTCACATCTCACCTCACCGTTTCAAAGCTTGTCGGCACTGACAGAAAAAAGGTCCTGCGCGCATGGAACTCACGAGTACAACCCTTGACCGACTTGACGAACTCAAAGAGAGTCTCTTTCAGCTCGCTCCTGAGCTCGCCAAGCCTCTTTGAGAGACGCCTGGGCCCAAAAATCCACACTCGAACGTCGAGGGGCGCTCCAGGATTTGACGCATTTTGTGGCGTTGATTTGCACATCGGCATGTAACAATATGTACTGTCCCGTGTCTATGCAGTCCTATGCGGCCCTACTTTAGCTAAGTGCCTGTTGTATCCGCTACTTAACGCATCCAATCATATCGCCAGAAGCTGCATCGCCGGTTCTCAATTGGCTGTTCAGCCAGCACATAGCTGCGGGACACAGTGTGGTGCACACACTTCGTGTCAGCAGCAGCCGTCCCGTTTGAAGCTCACTTTAGCTTTTGCCTGGCAAGTGAAAGGCGGCTCTGTTGGACGAAAAAAAGAAGAAATCGGGCATACTCAACCCAAGTGAACTTGACCATGGGAGACAACAAAGTTCGAAAGCGACCAGCTTCTTCCTCTGGCCCCGGAGGAGATAGCGGCTCGGCCGCGCCTGTGTTCCTGAAGAAGACGTACGACATGATCGAGAGCTCGCCGCCCGCCGTGGCCTGCTGGAGCGACAGCGGCGCCTCGTTCATCATCAAGCTGCCGCGCGAATTCGCCAAGACGATACTTCCTCGCTACTTCAAGCACAACAACTTCAGCAGCTTCGTGCGGCAGCTCAACTTCTACGGCTTCCGCAAGCACAAGAAGGACGAGATCGTCATCTCGACCGAGGAGGACGAAAGCAAGAACTGGTGGGAGTTCTACCACGACAAGTTCGTGCGCGGGCGCAAGGAGCTCATGGCGCAGATCCGTCGTAAAACGTACTCGGAACCGGCCTCTCCTGACCACGAGGAAGTCGAGACGCTCAAGCAGTCGGTGCAGAGTCTGCAGGGCCAAGTGTCCGAGCTCATGGGACAACTCTCCGACCTCACTGGACTCGTCAAGAGTTTGCTGCAGGACAAGCAGTCGTCGATGCCTCAGATGGCATCGATGCCACCTCAACGCGCTCCCAAGCGCATGAAGACCAACGAAGGCCCAGTGCCCGTGCCCGCGCCCAGGATGCCAGTCTCCTCTCCTCCTAACGTCATGCCGGAAGCCTTCATGCCACAGCTCGAGCAGCAGATGCCTGTGCCTGTGTCAGCCCCACAGCCTCGGCAACCACAGCCCAGCATGATGCTGGATCCCACTGGCAAGACCCAGAACCAACGGACACGAGAGATGTCCCTTATGGAATGGACCGAATCCTACGGCATGGATTATCTGCTCAACGAACCGGGTCGACCACTACCATTGTTTGCCGAGGACATGCTCAATTACGATTGATCACGTCTTCTGAGCCTCTTGAGCTTCGTGGCCTCTGAAGTTTTTGGGCAACGGCAACAAAAACCCGACGGAGCAGGGCGAACGAAAGCAGGAGGCGTATATCTTTTTCATATATATCGCGCGTCGTCGGCAGTTGCTCAAGGCAGTGAAGTAGACCAAGGGTGGTTTCTGCGTTGCGAGACTACAAAAGGCGTACAGCTAGCAGCGTGGCTAGCTGTACGCCTCCGAGAGTCAACAAGGAGAGGCAAGAGAAGGAGAGGCAAGGCAGACAAGATAGGAAGTTTAGTAGTTAGTTGTGCATGCGGAAAACACGCTGTTGCACCCGAGGCAAAGTGTATCGGCACGAGTAAAGTAAATGATGTGATTGAACGCTTTTGTTTTGCGTTTGCTTGCTTGTTGCTCCCGTGGAGCGTGTGGTATCTACGTTCCCTCTTGCTGTTGTGCTCTGCAGCAAGATCGCTTGCGTGGGCTTTGAGATCACCTTTCACGCGTTCGTGCATGCTGGACAGTGACGTCAAGTTGAGTCTCGTGCTTACATGTCGAGTCCAGCGCTGCATCGAAATCCTGAAGATAAGATGCAGCGATATCTGCCATTCAACTTTCGGTGGGGCCATCGACAGGGTTTGCTAAATAATGCATCTAGTGTTCAATTCGCATTTTGCAGTCAATATCCCTCTTGCCTTCATTCCAACGTTCGCCAGCTCCAGCTGTCGCGCAACTTCTCTCTGCAGCTTGTCATCATACCGCAGGCGATACACATCGTAATTTCCACAAAGAACAGCAGCACAAGTTTCTCTTTTCGAGCACTGCTCGAACGATTTTCCCTTCTTCCTGGACCAAATAATGAATTTGTTTGCCAATCCTCCAATCTCGAAATTTTTTGATCGTCCAGGATGACTAGGGGGCTGGCAACGCTCGCGATAATGCGTACGAACTCTCCGATACTTGATACCCAAGACTCGCTCCACAGCATGAAAATCAGCGGCAGTCGCGACTTTATACAAATCGCCTCGCTCGACACGTAATGCGCGCAGCGCTTCCACGACCACTTCTCGTTCCATAAACTCATGTCGTGCCCCAGTAATCTCCCCACCTCCATAGACGGTCTCTAGCATCTCATGAAGGTTGCGGAGACCTCCTCGAATGACCGCTGCCGATGCATCGCTTGAAGCTTCGGCAACTCTAGTGAGCTCACTCAGCGATTTGTAAGGTAGGACTCGACTTGGAGGGCAGGCCTCGGGTGGCGTGTCATCCTCCAGCTTGATCTTCTTGGGCGCAGACTCGCCCCCTGACAGCGTCTCGCGGCGCTTCCTGTGGTTCACACCGTTCTCGCGCGTGTGGGCTCCGGTGTCCGCCATGACTCGCTCGCGTGTCGCCAGTCTGCGTCCCCGTCCGCTCGGATCTTCGCTCCCCCCTCTCTCCTGGTACCATGCTACTCCGGATTGTTAAAGATGCTGGGGAACTTCCCGAGATCACGTCTGACCACTCGGACGAACTTGACCACTTACCTCGCGTTAGTGACTATTATCCAGCCTCCGCTACAATGGCCATGCGCTTCCACCAGAAGCGCTTCTTCGCGTACCCGAGCGGCGCCCCCAGTCTGCATACACTCAGCGCCGTGTCTTCCCACAGGTGTGCATGCATCTATTGCTCTCTGTCGCGTTGTTTTGGTAGCAAAATTCCCATCATTGATCATGTTACGCCGCGTTATTTGGACTTGTCACGGAAGTTACACGCTAGTCACAACAGACCGCTCGGTGTCGCTCCTGGACTACGGAGAGGCCGGTTACAGTCTGCATAAGCTCGATGTGGATGTTCTACGCTCTGGCAAGGCGGACATCATTGCCAGCGCTGTCGTTGAGCGACCAGGGACGCGACAATCGCATGTGGCAGTCGCGTATGCGGTCGAAGATACTCTGCACCTGCTGGTTCTGGCTCCTCATCACGAGTCTCTCGGTAATGGAGAAGCTGCTGAAGCTTCTGGCTGTGGAAAATTTGAACTGGAGGCAGCACCCACGTGTATGTTCAGTGTTCGCGCTGCAGGGACGAATGGCGACATCTTCTACGGCGTCATAGTTTGCTGCACTGACTCCATGATGGCGTTCGGGTATGTTGAAAGCGAAAAGGAGACCCCCGCTACGACAAGTTCTTCTGCTGATTGCGTTCGGTTGAATAACGAGCAATTTGGTATCTTCTTCCCCGAGTTCGTGTCGTTCGTGCACACGATCTTAGCGGTGGATATCTTCGTTGCCCCCGAGAGAGATCAAGGTTGGATTGCATTCGGTTGTGCGGACGGGTAAGCTTTATATGGAGTGACTGTCATTGCGGTAAATTGCTGACTGTTGTGTGAGTTGCTTGCTAGTTTGGTTCGAGTCTTTCACGGTCAGATGTACAGAGGATGTCTCGATGGGCCATTCAACACAAAAGATCTGCAGCTGAATGGGCCCGTGACGTCCGTTGCTCTTTTCCCTAAGCGGGCGGCTCCCGCGCAAGAAACCAGCCCGACTTGGCGCTGTAACCTGCTCGTGTCATGTGCGATCGGCCAGGCGGTGGTTTACGAGGACTTGTACAACACAACCGACAAGGACAAAAGCAGTGAAGTTCTGTCGGACTCCGACGCCTTCGACTCGATCTTCGCCGGTATCGCTGCTGACATTGATCTGGATGGAAAAGTAGAACTCCTGCTCGGTACTGACAGCCAGGTGATGCTGGCATTCAAGGAGGGCAGCATCGAAAAGGCTGACGACTGTTTGCGCGACGAAGACTCAACGAAAGACTTGGTTGAGTCCACAGTCGACAACTCCACAGCTGCAGTTGGGAACACGTCGCCCCCTTCGCTTGCAAGTTCTCACAACATTTGGAACGACTCGGACCCACTCCCAGTCGCTGACTCACGCATCCAAACAGGTCCTGCTTGTTCATTGACACGTCAACGGAAATGGCAGCGATTGTCTCGAAGCTGCTGGGACCTCGAGACCTTCGGCGCCATCTACAGTCTCCTCTGGCGAGACGTCAACCACGACGGAGTTCCCGAATTGCTCATCGCCAGCTCCACTGGGGTTTACGTGTACGAAGCCGACCCAACGTTCGTCATCGAAAAGCTCGAGTGCGTGCTGTCAGCATTGCACATTTCTTCAGCCGAGTGATCCCTTATTACACAGCCTCTAAAAGCGTTTCAAAACGCATCGCAATTGGTCAATAATCGCGTCTGAAGATGCTGATTGCGTCTTCATTTCGGAATTGACACGCGAGGGCAGGACTGACTGACCATGCTGCCGATCCGTCCCGCAGTTTGGCGTCGCTCGCTCGCTCGTCACCAGCGTCTTTTGTCCGTTGCGGGGACTCCAGGCCGCCCCGAGGGCGTCTCTGCAGCTGCCAGCGTCAGTTCCACCTCGGAGGCCAAGCCGGGACTCTTCCAGCTGCCGGACCTGCACACGCCATCGGACTTCCCGAGACTCACGCGAGACGTCAAGCTGCAATGCCATCAGCTCCGACAAGAGGTAGAATACTACCGATGTTGGTAGGATAATATATGCTGTCGTATATACTCATTATTAGTGTTCTATTGCAGCTGGCAGCGTCGTCTCCCGGACTGCAGACGCTGCGCACACTGGACGACGTCTCCAACGCCATTTGCTCCGTCATTGACGCGGCGGAGCTCTGTCGCAACGTGCATCCGGACGAGTAAGAGACGACATAGTATTTTGATGTACATTTAAAGTAAAGTACTAACTCGAACGGTTGTTTCTGCTATCAGACACTTCCGAAGAGCAGCTAGCGAATGTTTCACGGAGCTGTCGGACTTTATCCAGAACTTGAACGCTGACGTGGAGCTGTATCGGGCGCTGAAGACGGTGACGGAGGATAAAATCGGCATGAAGAGCTTTACGCCGGAGCAGAGACGTATGGGGGTCCTGCTTCGCAACGAATTCGAGCGTGATGGAATTCACTTGCCGCGGTCAGATAGACAGCGAGTCATTGCACTGCAGAACGACATTACGTACCTTAGCATGAAGTTCCAGTCGACGATGTATAACGCGAGGGAATATGTGGAGGTTCCGGCGAAGCTCATCCGCGGAATGCCGCATAGCATCACGTCAGTGTGCGAGCGCAAGTGGATGAGTCGGGACACATTGCGGGTCCCCACCGATATGCACGTCATGAACACGATTTTGAAGTGGGTCGGCGATCCCGAAGTTCGACGGAAGATGTACATTGCTGCCAACTCGTGTGCCAAGGACAACTTACCTGTCCTGGATGAGCTTCGGGCGAAGCGGCACGAACTGGCTCAGCTTTTGGGCTTCCCTACATATGCCCACCTCGCAACAAGGTAAGAAATGCCGACAGCCTGAATTTCTGGAGTATGCCCGACTAACGATATGAGTTGATTGCCCTATAGTGACCGCATGATCGGTTCGCCAGAAGCGGTTGAGAGCTTCATTGAGGATATTTCCAAGCAACTCATGGCAAAGGTTCGTCAATGCATTAATGGATCGTTTGCAGCGGTGTACCTCACTCGCTTTTTTTTTTTCAATTGGGCAGGCTAAAATGGAGCAGCAGCTTTTGCTGGATGCGAAGCGGAGGCACGAAGGTGGCTCTGTCAACCACGTGTACATGTGGGATTTACCATACTACATGGGTATGCTCAAGGCCCAGAAACATCGTATCGACTCGCGTGTGATTTCTGCATACTTTCCCCTCGAGAATTGTCTGAGCGGGTTGCATTTGCTGTGCTCGGCACTTTTTGGTCTGGAGCTGAAGCAGGTACCCATGCTTAACGCGAGCGAGCGATGGCATGAGGACGTGGTGAAGCTTGCTCTCACGCGGAATGGAGAAACGCTGGGCTACATATACTTCGACCTGTATCCACGTGCGAACAAGTACAACCACGCGGCTCACTTCACCATTCGCTGTGGTAAGCGTCTCAGCGATACATCGTACCAGAAACCTATCGTGGCTCTTGTCTGCAATTTCAACAAGCCTGCACCCGATAGTCCGTCTTTGTTGACACATGCCGAGGTGGAGACGCTATTCCACGAATTCGGACATGCGATGCACTCGCTGCTGTCTCGCACCGAGTTCCAGCACTTATCGGGCACGCGTGCAGCTCTGGACTTCGTGGAGACGCCATCACACTTGTTCGAATACTTCGCGTGGGATTATCGCGTGGTTAGTGAGTTTGCACACCACTATCGGACAGGTGCTCCGCTGCCTACATCTATGATGCAAGGTCTGCGAGCTTCCAAGACGATGTTCGCCGCGATGGACACACAGACTCAGTGCTTGTACTCGATGCTGGATCTCCAACTTTTCGGAGAGCAGCCTTTGCCCTGCACGCCTTCTACGACCACGCAAATGTTGCACGAGCTCCAGAACTCCAGCACACTGGTACCTCACGTGGACGGAACGTACTGGCACACGCGCTTCGGGCATCTTATTGGATACGGAGCTGGTTACTACAGTTACCTGTATGCACGTGTGTTCGCTGCCGATATCTGGCATACGAACTTTGTCGGTCCGCAGGGTCCGTTGAACCGCCAAGCAGGCGAGAAGTTGTACCAGAACCTGATGGTGCACGGTGGCGCCAAGGACCCCAACGAACTTCTGGTCGACATGCTTGGCCGTGAGCCTTCTCCTGCGAATTACCTGCACGAATTGGGCGTGTAGCTTGTCAGTTCTTCACATGTGAAAAAAAATGTCAGTAGCAGCCCTGGTCAAGCAAATACCAGAGTGGTGTTAGCATGAATAGATTGCAATTTCTCGTGCGATTAGCTCCTTGTGGTGGGGGCAGCAGTGCTGATAAAATAGCTGATTGCGATGACAAAGCTCTCAAACAAGGTGGGCATACACCGCATCACCCGGAGCACTTGGATCCAGGGGGGAGAGCAGTCAGCAGGACGCACAAGAGATATAAAATGGCTGCTCCTCTCTCTTGGTCCGTCTTCAACGTTGGTCTCTTGATCTATTGCACCACACAACAAGCTGCACACGGCGCTCCATCCTTGCCCACGTCGTCTGGATTCTTCACGTCCACGTGCTGCTTGCTGGCCATCTCCACGTGCATGGAGCTGGTAGTGGTTGACGGTGCCGAGCTGTGCACACTATCTAATTGGTCAGCAGGTACGGCCGAGATGGTGCCGACTTTCTGCTTGCTCACGTCCGGAGACTTTTGCGTCACCACGCCACCCGCTTGGCGCCACAGCAGCGCGTCCACCCAGAACGCCGCCTCATCATGGGAACGCGCCTTGATCGTGTACACGCGCTCGTTGAGCTCAATGGTGAAGAGTCCGGGTCCATCTATTGCAACCAAGATAAAAGCAGATAAAGTCAGCTGATTGAAGTTTAAACTCGGCAAAAAAAGATCTGGAGCTGTGGTCTCACCGACGTGGTTTTCTTGGAGCAGCGTAATTGCTCCCACCTGCGGCAGATTCAGCGCCGCCAACAGCTTTTGACCTTGTTTCTACGGAAAAAAGCGTCAATGCAAAAGTGGTTTAAGCAGCAAAGCCCCAGTAATACCGCTGCACACCTTGTAGTACGTGAGGAAGCAGCCGTTGGTCTCGAACCACCGCTTCTGCCACTTGCCCTCGCGCGTCTTTTTGAACAAATAGCCTGTAAAAACACCAGGTTTAATCACCTTTTTCTCCTTGACAACGATGCATTACCACGCAGTGACGCACCGCGGATCTCCTCGGTGCGGAAGTTGGCCGTGCCTGAGCTGCTGGCCCTGTGGGAGGGCGACGAGGCCACGAGCTTCACTTGGTCCGCCATCTCGTGCGCTTCTGTCTGCTTCTTCCTGTGCGGCTGCGATTGGTTTTGTATCGAGGACTGGGATTGTTTTAGACGGCCGCTGTAGGGGTGACACCCGCCGTCAATTATACCTAAATGAATGATCTTATGCGCAAAAGAGGACGGATGTCACTGTTGAAGTAATGGGGAACCGAGACCAACTGACCACACGTATCAGAATGCAGAGTGTACCTATCTAAAACGATTTTCTGAGTCCGAATCAGGTGTTGTTTACAGGTAAACTACACCATTTCGATGGTCGCCAAATTGTCAAGTGTCTTTGCGGACCCTTAGCAAAGACGACCAACGCGGGCTTAGACAGATATTGAGGGTATTTCATTGGTTATCTCTAAGAAACCAAGTTGGCTCCAACGCACCGAGTACCTGCTTTAGGCGAGTTTTTTGGGATATTTCTCGCCAAAGAATTTGCTGTAGCCCATCCAAGCAGCCCTCAGAAGCGGGTCTTCTTCAAAGTTTAACCTCAATATGTTGAACATCATGGTCGGGCTGGAACCAGTATCAGCCCACCTTGTAAACTGCTCTAGCTGTAATTTGTGCGCAATACCCTCGGTGGTTGAGACGCTCTTGCCCTTTTCGAGCAGTTTTGCTAGACGCCTATGTCCAATATAATCCGTTAATCTCGAAGTCGCCAAATATCTCGAATGTTTCACGCAGTTTACCCACGTCAAGAACTCAGGGTGCGCCAGTAACTCATCGTCTTTTGCTCTCTTGAGTCCCAACCGGACATAGGCATTGTCGATTGATTTCTTCTTTGCCAACCAACGCTTGATTGTCCTCGGCGTGATTTTAAATATACCCGGATTCACGATGCTCTTGAGCGTCTCGATGCTGGAAGTAGGGAGTGTTGGGACCTCACTCCTCAAAAACCTCGCTCCAGGAACGCTTGTTTGATTACGTAAGGAGGCAAAAACCGAGTCGCTCCACTTTGGGAAGTCGACTTTAACGGTTGTCCCGACGATCACAGCACTAATAAATGCGCGCAAGACGACAGCAGTCAGCAGGTGGAGTGGAGAAGGCATGGATGGAGGCTTGGGTGCTGCAGCGCGAGTTGGAAAGTGAGACCAAAAGCAGTTTCCACGAACAGTAAACGGTCTTATTGATTTCGTGGATGGGAAGTCGTCGGCACCAAGTTTGTGTGGCAAATGCAGTCGTCTGGATAAACAAGCTTCGCTACATATTCACGCAGTACTTCTGTGCAGTTTTAGTATTTTCACGCTGTTCTGTTAGTTAGTACGGCAGAGCTTGAAAACTGACGTAATAGCAAGGCTGATCTGGTTCGCGTAGCGCATTCGAAAGTGAAATTGGCACAGCGCTATTGGCTTCCGACGTGCTAGTACACACGTATTACCCGATCGGTCGGGGCATATGACAAATGGGTTTACAATCAAGGCGTGGACTCTGCGAGTTCAGGAACGACTCTAGACCAGTTGCGTTCGCGCATCAATGTAGCCTAGCGGTATTGCTACATCTGAGGGTTGTGATCCGAATGACTTCAATCCAAGACGACGCCTAGAATCAACTGGATGCATCGTAGCCGTTGGTCCACACCCAGGTGCAGGCACAAGCGAGCCGCACGGCTGAAGATAAATCACGTTCTGGCGCCTCGAGAGCTGAAAGCTTGATAGACATGTGCTGTCGCCTTTGGAGAAGCGGCGACCCATTCCGGCAACAGCTCGCGAAGCAAGACCTAGTCGGCGGCATTGAGCGACATTTTCACCTCGACCACACACCACGGTCACTCGTGCGGTGTAATCTAGCAACGGTTATTGAGTAGCAAATAGGTTCAGGTTGCTCTGCCCAGACGATATTTTTTCTGCTGTGGACGTTAACAGGTGCCCTCTGCGTGGGTGTGGCAAGCCTCACCGTCCCAATCCGCACTCGGCGGAGCAGGCCATTCCTGAATTTGCAGCCCGCACCCACGAAGCCGCCCTTTCCGACGAGTTTTCTACGCTCTTCATCGTGAGCAAACATGCAAACGCCAAGTAACGAGGCGAAATACGCCATGCCGGTGATGACACCCCAAGTGAGTGTCCTAGTGCTGCCCAGTCCAGGCGACCCCCAAGAGCTCAAGAAGCGGAACGAGGGCCAAGTTGGTGTAGCTGCCATCGACGAGGACACCAGAAAGGACTGGGACGTCCCGTTCTTCGACTGCTGCTCGAACATCGTGCCTAACTGCTGCATGTCCACGGTCTGCCCCTGTGTGGCCATCGCGCAGATCCAGGCCCGACTTGGCAACAGCTACTCGAATGCGCTGCTCAGTTACGGCTCCGCCATCTTCGGCCTCATGGTATGCATCATCCTCTTTATCTCGCACAGCGCCACGACGGACGAGGTGAAGACGTCGGACGGGTCGGATACCGGCGAGGTCCGTTCGTCCACAGGCCGCGAGATTATCTTCCTGTGCGGCGCTATGTTCTTCCTGTCGATCTACTCGTTCTCGGTGTGTGTCGTTCGGATGCGTGTTCGGGAGCAGTTTGAGATCGACGGCAGCTGCGGCCAAGACTGCATCGTTTCGACGTGCTGCACCCCATGCACAGTCGCACAGATGGCGTCGCAGACGCAGAGCTACACACCTGGAGTCCTCAGCTTCGCTTCGCCCAACATCGACACCATTCCTGGATACCCTGGCACCCCACCGGTGCAGTTCATTTGAGTAACAGCCACGGAGCGAGACTCCAAACGGATAAATATGATCGTTATTAGCTCAGAAGTTCACTTGACCCATGCGAGTTACATGTCCGTTGCTATCGGAAAATCAAGGCAAAAGGGTAAAACGAGCTAGGAGTGGATCGACATTGAAGTTGTCGCCTTACCATGCAATGGCAGACTTGTCTCCACTCCAAAACATGGCACCGTATTGATTACAGCGGCTACATTGAGCATTAGCGTCGCTGCCAGTTGGCCCAAAGTCACCACCAGGCTGGATATGAGCTTGTCTTCGCTGCAGTGTTACGAGCATCATTACACGCAGTTCTCTGCCGGAACTGATGTACGTTTCGCAGCAATACCAAACCGAACACTTGCCTTTCACAATCTGTAGGACGTGCCCTCGATTTGCCTTTGGATGGCATTCGCACAATTGGAGTGCCAAGTACAATTGTACAACAGAGACTTGTGTGTGGCGTATGCCCAGGCTCAGCATTCGACGGTAGCGATGCAGGCCAAGCAGGCCGAGGTGGTCCAGAAACTCCCTGTGATAACGATCGTTCCTGACGCGAACCCGATCTGCACCGGAACGAGACGTGGGGTTGCTGCCACTGGAGCTCGACAACGCGCGTTAAACTCGACATCGACTTGGAATGCTGGATTCTGTGACTGTTGCTGCTCCGTGGCGCCGACGTATTGCTGCATTGTCACTTGCTGTCCATGCACGACTATCGCCTCGGTGAAGGAGAGCATAGGGGGAGGCTACGAGAGGACTTTGCTGTACTTCGGTGGACTTGCGTTTGGATTCCTGGTATCTGTCGGATTCGCGGCGTCAAACAACTCCGATGGACCTGCTGATCACTCAGTCGACAACGCGACTGAACCGCCACCACCGCAATCTCACCACGCTGGAACTGGGAGCTTGATCATGTGGGAAGCCATAGCAGCGATGTTTTTGATGACGTTCTTGTTTGGTGTTTGGCGAATTCGCTCTCAGGCTCGTCACACCCTTGGTATTCGTGGATCGCATTTCGTCGACTGTCTCTCCAGTTTCTTCTGCTGCTATTGCGTTATCTCGCAACTCCACCTCGAATTGAAATGCCATTACGAGGAACCACCAGTCTCACGACAAACGCAATACTGCCGTCGGGGTCAAGCAGACACCAACTTGGCTTCGACGTTGCCGATCGACACGTTAGCTCCGTACGCCGTTATGTAGTAGCCACGGATAAAGTGATTCATAATGGGAATCTTATAAACCACACCAGCAATATGGCACCCGAGCACGTTGAACATGCTTGAGCACCACAGATTCGCAATAAACACCCATCTTCTGCGCTCCGTTGTAGACCGTGCTTGGTTGAGATGTACGCTTGCTTCCCGGTGTCACCAACGGCTCAGTTAGACCAATCTAAGCTGAGGACTAATCCAGCGTTGTTGTCTCAAAGCTTTAGGCAAAGCTACCAAGTTGAAGCTGCCGTTGATAACTTCAACTCGGTATCATCGAGTCAAGTTGATGAATGCGTGACTGGGCGTAGCACGTTCTCCCACCAGTCGTTCAAACAGTAAGCCCCGCTAGTAGCGGCACTACAGCAGCAGCTGGCCTTTTACGAGTTCCAAGTTGGCCCCCCACACTCAAGATCTGTCGAGAATCGGTCAGTTTGCCATCGGTGTCATCCAAACCTCGGTTCCGAAGTCCCACAAGACCAGTTTGCAGGAATACAACCCTTCTTGATAAACTTGGGGCCATCAAACTAGACATAGTGTCCCCGGTCAACTGGTCCAGACGACGCACGTCAACCACGTGCCGGTGTTGGTGTCGAGCCATGCATCAAGGTTCCATTCTCCAATCTGCTTCGTACTCCTCAAGCCACCACCACCAAGATGAAGACCGGAACTTTCGTCGCTGCTGCTGTCACGGCCCTCGCCGCTGTTACCGCCCCCACCCAGGTTGCTGCAGATGAATGCTCGACCCTCACCCTCGTCGTGACGCTTCTCCCACTGCTCTCGGACGCGAACACGTGCGCCGCCAACACGGGATACTCGCTCTACCCGTTCACCGGACTACCCACGGCCGACCAGCTCACCCTCATCTGTGCAGATTCGACATGCACTAAGGTGTTGTCGGAGGCTGCTGCGCTGGACCTACCGGACTGCACCGTGACGTACAACGGTGTTGCGTACAATGTCAAGGACGAGATCACGCTATACGTGGCTGCCTGCGGCGTGGAGCGCAAGTAACTTGCTGCTCGAATATCGACCTGGACGTCGAGTAGTCTTTTGAGCTGTCGTTCTCATGCGTTTGTTCCCTTATCAATGCAATGAATTTTTCTGTTCATGTTGCTTCATCAAGCCTTCATGTGCCATCTGAAGATTCTATTCAGTTCGCAGGTACCAAATGGTTTATCTTGCGGATGGTGGCGGTGGAACATACACGCGCCGATTAACTCCTCGAGCTCGCATTTGAGCAATAGTACCAGACTGGTAACCAGAGAAGTCACGTCGAGATGAAGACTGCAGCATTTGTTGCCACCATTGCAACCGTGTTCGGCCCCCTCGGCGCTGCAGAGGAATGCGCGTCCACAACGCTGAGTTTCGCGCTGCTTCCACTGGAGTCCCAATCGGGTCTTTGCGCCGACGCCTCGGGATACAAGCTATACCCGTTCACGGGCATGCCATCGCAGGACGAAGTGAGAGCCATGTGCAAGAGTAAAGCCTGCACGAAGCTGCTCGACGAAGCCCGGGACTCCGACATGCCGGACTGCGACTTGACCATTAACGGTACTGCGTACAATATCCACGAGAGTATTGAACTCATGCTCGCTGGTTGCGAGGTTATCGACGTTAACGAACTCTCCGCTTAGAACGGCGCTTTCTGTGGCTGTAATGACAATAAAATGTTTTGTAAAGAGACAAATTACGTAGGAGTATTTCATATACCCGAGATCAAGCGTCCTCGTCTTTAGTGATCACTTCCGACTTACACAGACACTACAGCGATTGTCTAATCGGAAGAAGACTAAAGCATCGTTTTGATGAAGCATCCACGCTCCCGACGAAAAGATGGATCCTTGTGCTCACCATCGTCTACCAAAGAACCTGGATTTCAACAAAATCGACACCGATACAAAGTGAATCGCGAGGCCGCAGTTTGGATGACGACTGGCAAATTTTCAATCTACCTCCCCAACGTAGTGAAGTGCATTGCAAAGGGAAAAACACTCGTGGTTACTGTAATCCCGTGTTTTCGTGCTGACATGGTATATTCACTAAGAATGATCTCGAGAGATCTTTACGTTCGGACTGGACTACCTATGAATGAAGGCACTACATCTTTCACTCCCCAGCAGCCCGTTCACCGAGTGGGCTTTCGTTTGAGGTCCTTCTCAGGCCCCGTTCCCACGTTGGTTTGAATTCAGTCGTCTTAGTTGATTTGGTATCCTCTGCAAAACTGCGGAGTTCGAGGCTGGTTGGTGACTTGGAGGAGCCCAAGCTGCCACAAGTTTTTCGCCGCATTGATATCGCGCTCCCAGTAGTTCGCTCTGCAACCTATACTTCCGCAGACACGCACGTTCCTCGATCTCTTGGTTTTCGTCGTCCCGTAGATCTTGAACGGCGTGTCCACCATCAGACGTGAGCACTCGGAGCAAAGATAGCTGGTACGGAATTCGTCGACCATGACGAGGGTTGCGCGGCGAGAGAGTTCAAGTGCGAACCGCTTGAGCGGGACGTGCATGTGGCCCGCGAGATGAGTCTGGCTGCTCCATTTTCCGAGAGCCACACACACGTCACGGTCCACTGTCGGGACGACACGCTTGGCGAGTTTCGCCACGGCCTTGCGTTTGAATCGCGACACCGTGAATCTCCACTTTCGAAACCCTTTGAGAGCGCAGAACTCCAACATGGCGTTGATATTCCTCCACATGTGCTCGTAACGAGAGAGCAGGGACGCCGACGACGAAGTCTTGAACGATGACATGTCCTTCACAAACGCACCATAGCGCGGATACCTCTTCTTCAGGTTTTCGAACCAGAATGCATGGTGCTCGACACGACTCATGTGTCGGTACTCTCGGGACGTGACTTGTAGGACGTGAGAATTGTCGTGCAGGAAGTGAGTCCGGCGCCTGACGCCGTGTTTCCGCGGACGGTGCTTTGGGTGGTGCCGGTGACAGATCTCGCACCACCCCTCCACATCGCAGTGCGCTCTGCTGCGTCTCTTGCGTCTCTTGCGTCGGTGGCGGCGACGGCGGTTCCTGCTGCGCTTCTTACCATGGCGTCTACCGCCAACGTGGCCTGGACAGGTACTGCACCAACCGGGCATGGAGCATGGCTCTTCCGGTGGGTTGCAGACAAAGCCCAGCATAGGACGGCTGTATGCCGTCAGCATCATCCGTAGACCTGGGTCAATCCCGATCAATGTATGTGGCGTATACTTCGGAGAAAGAGCAGGTCGTTCAAGAGGAGCAGGAATCGACGTCAGCACAGCAGCACTGTACCCATTCGTGGAGATCTGGTACTCGAAGTTGCGCCTTGGAACGCCAATTCGGGGATCCGCAGTATGGCTGACGCAGTCTCCGAGGTTGAACACCGTGGTCCACATTCACTCGCGCACTTCTTGGAACTCCGTAGACGTGGCATACGTCCGATGGCCACGAGAGTTCGTGGACTTGTAGAGACCAAAAACGTCCTTACCCGTCGTCGCCAAAATTTGTTTTGCGACTTGGTAGAGCACCTCTGTCGTGACCGGGAAGAACGCCGGCACACAGGAGGTGGGCTGCGGCAGCAACGTAAACAATCGGTACCCTTTCGGGATCTCGTCTTGGTCGTGCATTTCTTCCATTACCTTCAGCATGTCGTACAGCTTGCCGAGAAATAGCACTTCGTGGCTAGCGATGTTCGCAGCTGTAGGAGGCAGTTCTAGCCACTCAAGCCATTGCTTCTCGGTGTCCGTGAGGTCTTCAGGACTTGACTTTAGTCGAGCGACCATGGCCTCAGCTGCTCCCCGCGGATACGCAAGCTGCAGGCTAATGAATTTGATGAGTCGTGCCTCGAAGTTCGTTCGAACGTGTTGCTGCGCCGCAACGACCATGTCATTCGCCAGTTCTTGGATAGCGGGGCTTGAATCGAATAGCGTAGGTGGTATATACGACATGACCCTCGATCGCGAAGCCTTGTACTTGTTGATGGACTCCTCTAGTGCAGCGTTAGCCGAGGGGTTTGGCGCGGGTATCTGTTCGTCACCAAAGACAGCAGTGCAGCACCGGTAGAACGTAGCTTGGTCCAGCTGTAGGGCTCTCTCCATCGTGCGAGATCTTGCCGGTACTACAGGGTAGTTCGGGTAGCTACGCTGGTGGTGCTCGAACAGGCGGCAGCAGTGGAAGTTCATGACGAACATTGCCTCCACTCGGATCTGCTGCAGAGCCACTGCACGTTGTTCGAGCGCGTCCCGGATGTCAGGATTCGGACAAATGTGCCTCAGTGGGTATGTCACGGTTGAGAACACTAGGACGCTGTTGGCTCCTCGAAGAAGGGTGCGACGATGGTTCGCGGCGGCGCGTTGCTCGATGTCGACTTGATCAGGCGGTCTCCACGCGACCGCGAGTTCTGGCAGGGACTCGACGACGCCGTGGTCGATAGCGACCGAATCCCATGAAGACAGGAGGCTTGACTGTTCTGATCGTGAGGCTGCTATCCTGTATGCATGCTGAGTGGCTGCTGGCCACCACAGCCAAGTACACTTTCGTCACACCTGACAACGCCGCAGACGCCGTCTCCGTAACTCCGCTGCTGGTGCTGACGCTGCTGCCTCAGCGGCTTCAACTGCGACTTAAACTTCAACAATGTTGACCGCAGAAGACGAATTGATCTAGTGGACGCCTTCTGTCGGGGTGGTATGGATGAGTGATGCGTACTTGTAGCTTGGGAAGCGTTGACGAAAACAATAGGATAAACTCAGTGTTCATCTTTCAAGTATGTTCATTCGTTTCTGAACTTTATCTTCAGTTGGAACTCTACGCTCGGCATGTTGCCAGCATCATTTACTGCTCGCACCCTCGACTTTCACTGCTTCTTCTCCATGAAATGTAATCTATATCGTCTACTCGTATATGTAAAGCAACGAAGCACAATGGTGCGGCTTACTCGGACGTTTTGACCGTAAGCGGCAACGGCAGCATTTTCGACTGTTTCTCCGTGATCTTGACTAACTGGTAGGCACCCACTCCACCGATCTGTAGGGACGTAGAAACAGAATCATCAGCATGAATCCACCAGCAAATAATGCACAATGAAACAAAATAAACGTTGCGTACCACAAGTGCCATGCCCAGAACCGACTGGAAGGTGACAGGGTTGCCAAAGTACAACACAGCGCTGAGGATGACGACCACACGCTTCATCGTGCTCATAATGGAGAACGTAAGCTCCGAGACCTCACCCAGCACCCAAGAAGAGCAGAAACTGCCGATGAAGTGCATCATACTGCACATCAACACCTTGCCGAACGGGAAACTTGCGACAAAATTGTCCTGATGAGCACGCGCCGCCATCAGCACGAACGGCGCGTTGATAGCAAACGACACGAACGCGCTGTAGAAGTGCAGCTGTAAAAAAAGACACCAACAATGGACAGTCAGCACATTAAAAATCAGGAACTCTTCTTAAAAGGGCACTTACGTTGACAGTATCAACGACGATCCGCCGACGCAGTAGGAACTTGGCGTACATGCTCTGCATGACTCCCAGCAGTGCCGAGGTCACGGCGAACATCACACCAGAGTAGGCCAGGCCCTACACAACGCAAAAACCCACGACACATCCTTGTCAGCCATCTATAACAACAGCAAAAATACACCATTCCACGTACGTTCATGCCCATTTCGGATACAGAGGCCATGACGACACCGAAGACAATAGGAATCAGACTCGAGTACGTTGCAAAGGAGAACCGGGAGCGGTAGGCCACGTAGGCCAGCACCACATTGAAGAATGGCTGCGACGCCTTGCAGGTCTGCGTGATGGATACCGGCACGGCATTGTAGCTCCAGTACGTCAGCATCTTGGCGAACACGGAGAAGAGACTCAGCGGCACGATCCACATGATATTGCGCTTACGAACGCGCTGCATCCGCCACGCCCCCGCATTCGTCGGCGCACTTGGGAACGTCAACACCACAACTAATCAGTGGACACATATGAAAGAAGCGTCAGTATTGTACCATTGGAAGCTCAGACAGCACTACGTACAGTCTAGGATAATGCTGATGAAGAGATGGCACATTGTGAGCATATCGGCCGACACGTGGTGCTCTTTGATCAGCACTTTGTTGGTGAACGTGGCGGTCGTGGAGAAGAAATACCACACGCCCAAGCTGCACCCGATCTTTATAGTACAAGACGCAGTATTAGTCGCAAGGCTTCACGTGTGTCAATTTGTGGCATTTGTCGTTCACCCGCAGCGCCTTGCACTTATAGACATAGTTGTGGAAGCGCCATCTTCGGAAAGCCTTCGAAGCGGAGAACGTCACCAGGAAGTTCACATTTCCCCACAGGAATCTGAGCCCGGTCCAGCACGTGTCGGTCGCTGCATATCTGAAGGACGGCATCTGGTCTAGTACAGCGGCGTAGTGCTCTTCTCGACGTTTCAACGCTTCGAACCAGTACGTGCGCTTATTGAAGCCTGCAAGGTGGCGGTATTCCGCCGTGCTACATCGCACAATGGTAAATTCGTCCCCAATTGCGGGAGGATGTTCACCCCGTGGCCGCTGCGCTCTTCTTTCTTCTCTCCACGTCCGTGGCCCATGCATGCACCTCCGCTTGCAGCGTAGTCGTCGACGTCGCTTACGACGACGCGCTTGCTTGCGACGCCATTTGGTTGTCGCCGTGTTCTTCGTGCGCTTGATCTTCTTGAACCTGTAGAACCGGCGCGCGTGGAAAACGTCATCAACAGGGGTGTGTCGCCATGCGGCGGTGCACATTGCGCGTACTCCTGGATCGTCGCCGATGACATGCGACGGCATATAATCCAGCGGCAATTGTGGCGTGAATGCTCGTGAGGACAGGAACGGGTTCTCTCTACCAAGGCACTCCCTGGTGCGCAACACGCTCACCTCGTAGCCGTTAGTCGTGATGAAGTTTGCAAATCGCCAGCGGCCGGTCTCAAACTTGGCTGCATTGAAGAGTTTCCTCCAGGCAGCGTCCCTCACCGCTTGAAACTCTGGGCTGGTCGGGAATCGGAGACGGCCTCTGCTGCCCGTCACCATAAACTCTTGCAAGAGGTCCAGATCCAGTCTCCGTCGACTGCCTAATTATCGACGTACGCGACGCCACATCTCCCACAGCACAGAAGTGTTGATGGCAATGTGGCCTGGGACGAACGATGTCGTCAACGGTAGTAAAGAGAAAGCACAGATTCCACGGCGACGCTCGTCTTCTTCGTTCATGCGGGCATTGATATACCGTAGCATTTGATACTGTCGCTCGAGGAAGTAGCTGGTGTCATTATTGATATTGGCTGCCGTCGGCTTCACGGGCAAGAACTCACGGAGGTGAGTTGCGCCTTCTCTAATTGGACCCTCCACATCTACAAACTCGTACGCCTCGACGTACTGCGCGTAGAATTCCCCATTCGTGGGGATATCGAAGCGTAGTTTGATGTAGTTTTGGGTCCGCCTATAGTACTCACCCTTGATCATGCGCAGCGCATCCGTCAACATGGCCTTCGTGATACAATCCTTAGCCGATGACCGATTAACGATGCTTGGACGTTCGTATCCTTCGATGGCTGTTCGTTCCCGACGATATTGCATAACAGTCCGATAGAGGTGTGGATCTCTCCTTTCGTTCGATGCAACGAAGTTCTCGACACCGACACCAGCCGCACATCGCGCGAAAAAGTCGCGGTTGATGATCGGCATCGGTATTATGCCTCTGCTCTCGATGCACTTGAGCAGATGCAGGTTGGCCAGACGAGAGCTCTCAATGCGGATCTGGTGCAGCGTCCGAACATTGCGCTCCACTTCGGACACGAACACTGACAGCCTCTCCTTTTCTGCATCGTCGGTAGCCTCCACGAGCAAGCTGGACAACTTGCACTTGACCGTAGACGCCTCTGGTTCTACGTGGATATCAATCGCGCGAAAGAGCTCACAGTTTGTCGTAGTCGCTAGTGTTCCCGCGTCGGCGGTGCTTGGAAGATCTGCGCTCCGACGCTGTCTCGCCCAAGGCGAAGCGATGGTGAGGGCGGCGCTCCCCGAGTGCTGCTGCCATGACTGGACATGAGAGCCGAACGGCAAATAGCTGAATGACTGAGTTTGGCAATGTTGCATAGTACTTGATTGTTGGGTTGTCTTCCGCCGCAGCGGGATCTTTGGTGTTGGTACTATTGTGGTTGATTATGTCGGTATTGATGAACGCTAGTGCGGTTGCCTCTGGAAACGTCGAAGGTTTTGGCTCCCGAAGGTTTGGTAGACGCAGTCGTGGTATCTTATCTCGTGCGATAAAACAGTTGAAGTGCGTCTGGATCACGAAGCAGTGACGCTGGTGGTGCTTTGATCGTTTGTTTGACTTGCCTTGATGAGACTTGTGCTCTGTATCGTGACTCTTCGCAGTAGCGAGCCACTAGTAGCAGCCACGTTTTAGCTCTGACGGTCGTGCAGCCAGTGAAGGGATTCGTTAGAGCCATGGAACCAATTTGATAAATTGGTGTCTGGACTCGTGTGCTTGCTTCTGCGAGTGAGAACCATCCTGGCCTTGTGGATGAGGCAAAAGATGTCGGGCGGCGCTGAATTTGATGCTCTCATCGACTTGTTGCAGCTTGCAGCTGTGATCAGTACCATCATCGAGATTTTTGCCGTTTGGGTGGCTACGCTGCAGATTTACGCTTGAATTGCGAAGGCGTTGGTCATTCGGGGGTCACAAGGCGATGATGTAAGCATGGAGTCAGACGTTGACGAAAAGCAAGCCTCAGCACTGCGTATGGAAGTTGCCAAGACTTTCAAGCTCCTGGTTTCGGAATGTCCGGACATACTCAACCGCAAGTGCGGCGCTGAACATCATGCTCGTCGCGGAGGAGGTCGTCAACAATCGCCCACGGTCAGAGTATCTGCAGCGTCCACGGCGATAGTTAACGGCAGTGAGAAGCGTGAGTCCGGGGGTCCTAGTGGCTCGAACCTGCTCACACGGTGAAGCCCGTATTGTAGGTGTTAGAAGCGCGTGGCCAGCGGCGGGTTGCTCCTGGACACACGCTTGGTAATCTACTTAATTTGTATAATTTAGTTCAAGGATAAACACCACATCTTTTCTCAATCTAAAACAACCGAACGAGCGAAATAATTGTTTGTGCTCCGATGGCACGTGCTATGATTCAAAGAACCAGCATTCGGCCAGCACAGACAGCCTCCACATTCTACGACCAATGCAAGAATCCATGACATCAATCCAACTGTGTTGCCTCAGTGGATCTATATTGAGTTCTTCACAAGATCAATATCTGAAATTGCCAGCGTCGACATTGGGAAAACAACAGTGAGATCACCTACGGAACGCAGGTATTAGCTCTAAGCTACCATGGCGACGAAACGAGTATTCTTTGCGGTTGGCTCCGAATAGCAGCCAATTTTTCATCGACGTGCACAGCCTTTGAGTTGATCTCGTCGGATCGGCGCCTTTCGGTACCGAGAGGATCAAGTTTTTGAATTGATAAATACTCAGTATAAAGCTGCGATTCCACTCAGGTGGCTGATAATGCTTATGAGTGTGTGTGTGTGAGAGAGAGAGAGAGAGATGTCGTAAATGCTAACTTAGTCAGTGTTTCCCGATAGGTTATTGCATTTTCTAATAATTTGGACATTTTCCAAGTGGAAGAACAAGATTTCGACGCTCAAACCACTTCTGGTGAGGACACAAACGACCACCACAGTGCATCTTGAGGAAAAATTAATCAGACGAGTACATGTACACTAGCTCACATCTGTATCACATCAACCAGAAAACTTTTCCGTGCGATTGGTAAAATGACAACCCAAACGCGTTCTTCACGCCCATTACAAGTGAACATACAATGCTACCCAGTAATCAGCCACTGCATGGAGTACATCTCACAATAACAGCAATACTCTTCCAATCCAACTCGAATCCTTATATTCCAATTTTCACTATTCTTTTATCCAACTCACTTTCCAATTTGCACCGCAGCAACAAAACCAACCAAAATAAGTAACACCCCGTCAACCCCCGGATACCCATCATGAAGTTCACCACCGCTACCGTCGCTGTTGCCACCGCCCTCACCGCCATCGTCGCACCACCCACCCTCGTCGAAGCCAAAACCTGCTCCACCATGACCTTGGTCTTCAAGCTGCTCCCGCTGCTCTCCGACGCCAAATCTTGCGCAGATGACACGGGATACACCATCTACCCGTTCACGGGCAAACCCACGGATGCGCAAATGCCAGCCATCTGCGCCAACCCGACGTGCAAGGGGGTGCTGCAAGATGCCATCGACAGTGACCTACCAGACTGTACGATCGACTTCGAGGCAACGCAGTTGAACGTGCGAACGGAGTTGACAGACTACGCCACGAGATGTGGTGTGTACAAGTCGCGCAAGTAAATGGTCGACAGTTTTCAAGACTACGACGCTTTCATACATCGCACTAAACTTGTTGCAGTCTTCGTTGATACCTAGATTTTGGATACGCGAGGTGAAACCTGAATAAACCGCGTTTGTTTGTTTTAATTTTCATTCATTTTAACCCGGTTGTCGCCATGATCAAGACTTGGCGCGAGTTCTCATCATTAAACTTGTACGTGCAATACGTTATTCACCTAGTTCTTACCATCACCTGAAGTCGCGTTAAAATTGCCAGCAACTGGTAGGAAATGCCCGTCAAACCATGCAAAACGATTTCCATACTTTGGGGTTTTCCTCATTATCCACCTTATCCTTCTAGTCCAGGGTGAATGTTCAAGCGTTCTACAGTACAATGCAAGCCTCCTGTTCTTGCACGAAGTTTGCCAAACTGTGGACGAAGTGAAATCTTGAATACTTGTTAATATATGGTACGGACTAAACTGTCTAAGATGAGACTATGCTCATGTCTTTCGACCGGGCACTGCAGTCGCACGAGCTCCTGTTGTGTTGGGGTTGAATCGAACCGACGGTGACGACGCCAAAATGTACCCGGTAGTAGCTGGAGCGCCACCGTTCATAATTGGAACGTTGGTAGGAGGCGTGAAAGCCTCGACAACGTATACAGAGCTTGGCTGCGTCGGGGTGTTGCTATCGAGGCGGTCATCAGTGTACAAATGACGCTGCACCCGAGGTTGGTTCTGGTTCTGGCTCTGGAGCGCCTCAAGTTGACGCATGAGTTTTCGCCGCTTCCACCAGAAGTATCCGTACGCGACTCCCATCAGAACGATGATACAAGCAGCAACAATGACGACGTACATCCACCACTGCCAGAAGAAACAGGGTTTACCTGAGAATGGCACGTAGCTGCTCAGCAGACTGCTCTTCCGGTCCGAGGAGCCAACACAGTCGCAAAACGAGTCTTCAGCGCTGATGGTCTCCACTGTGATGTTCTTGCCGGACGTGACACCATTGGGGCAGTTGTCTGCCACCGCGAGTCCCACCCGTTCGTTCTCACGATCGTGCACCGTGAACAGACCATCCATAAAGACGTCCCCAAGCAACGTGAAGTCGCCCTCCGAGATGCCGAATACACGGCACGCAGCCTCACCTTGACCTGTGGAGACAACCAGCGGCCGCCAAATGTACTCGGCCGGAATGGTAATAGTCATCTGTTGCGACTTCTCATCATCAACTGCAAGTGAGATCGTCAGCCCTGGCAGCGAGTAAATGATCGAATTAGTGTTAGTGGGGTCGCATTCACTCGAGCAACAGGTCGAACTGTCGCTGAAGAAGCTGTCGCTCACGTCCGACGTCACTTTCGCCACCTGCGTCTTGAGTTCGGCGATCACTGCACTGTAGACACTGGAGGGGAAGGCCAAGTTGCTGGTCCCGGAGTCAATAATCGATCTGGGCGAATTAATCGTCTCGCAGTCCAATCCGAGACTTTCTCCATTCACGCCAATATCCGTGACGATAACGTTATAGTATTTCTCCTGCACCAGCGGCGTATAGACAATCTCTCCCTTGTGATAACTCTCTCCACTCGGTCCGTGCGTTCCTCCAAGCAGTAGTTCTCCAGCGTACAGATACGAATTATCTTCCACCGACACGTTGCTAAGACTCAGCGCTTGCAACGCGCCGCACATCTGCATACTGAAGACGTTCTCCAGTCCGTCCGCGCTTTTAACCGTGTCGAAATACGGGTTAGGCGGGTCGCTGGAGGGCGATGCAATTGCCTTATACCCGAGACCAATGATTCCGTCGTATCCGGTCGAAATGAAGCTGTCTTGTGCTGTAATCTCTGCGAATGGCATGCTCTCGACTGTGCCCAATCCCTGTCCGGAGAACGTGTCCTGCACCACTGTGCCGCTCCACGAGCCGCTGACGTAGCTGACGCTGACGCTGGTGCCCTGGTCGACGCATGTGCTGGAGTCGGAGCACGAGTACAAGTTCTCATTCGTGAGTGAACAGCACTCCGCTGTGACAACTGCAGTGTTAGCTGAGCCCGTGTCGATAAGGAGATTAAACGCGTCGGAGCTGGAGCTGCCCGAGCTGGACGAATATATCGCAGAGCCGATGTTCACTTCCACGTAGTACGCGAGGCCTGACGACAAGCCCCAGAGCTTCTGCTGCAGGACGTCGCCACGTGCGGTCGATAGGCTCAGCAGCGCTATCGCTGCTATCCGCGGCACCTGCATTTGTAGCTGAATATAACTTTAGACACCTTCACGCAGATAACGCAAAATACAGAGTGTCGGCGAGGTGCCCTTGGCGAGCGAGTGAGTGCAGTGCATGCCGTGCCGGGCAGATGCAATTCAAATCGTTCTTCGGTCTGCGAGATGCGATACTGTGCAACGTTGACATGTCGGTAGAGCTGCTGGTTGAGGGAGCCTTCGGGAACGCATTGCCTGCGACAACGTATGCGTTGGACTACAGAGCTTCTGTCAGAACGCTCTATCTGTGGGTATCAATTGCGGCAGGGGTGGGATGTCCCACACATTCCTGGCCACTTTCCGCCTGAGATGTGTCATTCCATAAACAAGATGAATGTGGCAGTTTTCCCTCTATAAATACTTCAGGCGGTGGGAATCGATAGTATACGGTAAATTTGGATGCAAATAAATGCGGCATATGCCATAGATAGATACCATTTGTCAATGACAGCGGCGTAAACGAGGTCAAGCAGTCAAACGCTGGACATCAGCGCCCAGCTCGGCAAAATGGCCCCTCGCCAATTAACTCACCGACATGTCAGCCCGAATAATACTTGTAGATCGGCAAGAATGGACGAGCGTGTCCGCGAGGATTGAACTGCACAGGGCTCTCATCGCGCCGCAACCTGCTGCCAACCCGATGTGGGACTCCGGTCGCGCGCGCTGATGATGAACATGACGACGTGTCTCGTCAGCGACGGCACCAACGGCGTAGTAGCACAGCTGCGTTGGCTGGCCGGCATCGCCAGCAAATCTGCAGTCATAAGCTCGCAATGCTGTTTATCCCCGCCAAACACCGAAAAAAGGCAACTTCAACTTTCCTTCAATTTGTGTCGACCACACCACAATAAAACTGACACCACCCTATCGATCCTTCTAAGTCCGCTTTTTCTAAGTTCTAGATCCTAAAATCCTAAACTTCGCATTCCAAAGCCACCGTCCGAGCAGCTCACCACCGTCGCCGACCATGATGAAGAAGAGCATGGTCAAGAACCGCGCGCCGGCGCCCATCCAGATCACGGCGGAGCAGATCTTGCTTGAAGCCAACCAACGCAAGGAGGAGCTGGCTCAGCCGCCGCGACGCCGCATCGCCGATGCCGCCGAACTGGCCGAGTACCGCATGGGCAAGCGCAAGGCGTTCGAGGACGAGCTGCGTCGCCAGCGTCACCACGTGGGTACGTGGATGAAGTACGCGACTTGGGAGGAAAGCCAGGAGGAGTTCGCACGCGCGCGCAGCGTCTTCGAGCGCGCCTTGGACGTGGACTACAAGGCGCCGACGATCTGGCTCAAATACGCCGAGATGGAGATGAGCCACAAGTTCGTCAACCATGCGCGCAACGTCTGGGACCGCGCGGTGACGCTGCTGCCTCGTGTGGCGCAGTTCTGGTACAAATATGCGTTTATGGAGGAGATGCTGGGCAACCTCAACGGAGCCAGGCGCGTGTTCGAGCGCTGGATGGAGTGGCAGCCCGACGACCAAGCCTGGTACTCGTACATTAAGCTGGAGATGCGAGCCAAAGACATTCCAAGAGCGAGAGCGCTGTACGAACGCTACGTCATGTGCCATCCGGGAGAGAAGGCGTACATCAAGTACGCCAAGTGGGAAGAACGGTCCCAGAAGCAACTGGCGTTGGCTAGAAAAGTGTACGAGCGCGCTCTGGAGGAGCTGCGTAGCGACGAGAAGACAGAGCAGATTTATCTGGCATTTGCACTGTTTGAAGAGAGATGTCGCGAGCTGGAACGAGCCAGAGCTGTGTTCAAGTACGCACTGGACACGCTGCCCAAGGAGGAGGCACCTGCGCTGTACAGTGCATTTATAACGTTTGAGAAGCAGCATGGCGATAAGGAGAGGATTGAGGAGGTGGTGATCGCCAAGCGCCGAGTTGTCTACGAGCAGCAGGTGGCTGCCAACGCCCTGGATTATGACTCGTGGCTCGAGTATATTAAGCTCGAAGAGAACGAAGCTGCTGGCTCGCAGTCCTTCGGTCTCGTACGTGAAGTGTATGAACGAGCTATCGCGAACGTGCCACCTATTGCTGAAAAGCAGTATTGGCGTCGATACATCTACATCTGGATCAAGTATGCGCTCTTCGAGGAACTGCTGGCAGGAGATTTCGACGACAGTGGCAGCTCGGCGGATCGTTGCAAGCAAGTGTACAAGATGTGTTTAAAGCTGATTCCGCACGAGAAGTTCACGTTTGCCAAGATTTGGATCCTTTACGCCAAGTTCTTGATTCGCCAGCGTGACGTCCAGGGTGCGCGGATGACACTCGGAGAGGCTCTGGGGCGGTGTCCTAAAAAGAAACTCTTCGCTAGCTACATCGAACTGGAGCTGATGATGGGAGAAATTGACAGGTGCCGAAAGATTTACATGAGATTCCTTGAGTTTGATGCTCAAGACTGCGAGACGTGGCAGAAGTACGCTATGCTCGAGCGACAGGTGGGCGAGGTTGAGCGCGCGCGTGCTATCTACGAGCTTGCAATCAAACAGCCTGTCTTGGGCATGCCGGAGATGATCTGGAAACACTATATTGATTTCGAGATTGAGAATGATGAGCGTGAGAACACGCGTGCACTGTATGAGCGATTGCTGGAGAGAACGAAACACGTTAAGGTCTGGATGAGCTTTGCTCAGTTCGAGGCCTCGTCACCTGACAACAAGGATACTCAAGGCGAAAACCTGGAAGCTGCGCGCGATGTGTTTGAACGTGCGCTGCGGCACATGAAGGAACAGAACGACAATGAGCTCAAGGAGGACCGCGTCTTGTGCATGGAGACGTGGTTGGAGATGGAAAAGAAGGGAGGCGACGCCAAGATGATCCAGAAGGTCAGCGGCATGCTGCCTCGCAAGGTCACTAAGCAGCGCATGGCGTACGCGCAGGACGGGGTACGTGTCAAGCTGCTATTTTGTTTTTCATTTGTGTATGTCCCTAATGTTGTGATGTCCATCATGTGTATGCTCAGACGGAGTTGGGTCTCGAGGAGTACACGGACTACATATTCCCGGACGACGAGCAGGCTCAGTCACACCTCAAACTGCTGCAGGCCGCGCAGCTTTGGAAGCAGAAGAAGCGCGCTCGAGAGGAGTCCGAAGCAACAGATGACTAAGAGGGATAGAGAACAATATCGTATTTGATCTTTCGTACATCAGAGTTTCTCCTCAAGCACACCACGTGCATGCTATAATGAATAGGAACATATCTGTTATCCTTCGCTCGAGCAGCAGATCCCAAGCTACAGCTAATAGCTGTAGTATTAGCTATCCGCACCGGTATGCCGAAGTTTGTGGCACCAATCGCTCCGAAGTTTGCGGGCGGGATCTGTATGCAGCTCTCATGATGATATCGCGCTCGCATCTCTTAGTACTGTACGACATCGAGAGTTGAATAGGTGACCAAATTGAGAGAAGCCGTGGTTCAGATTGAGCCTAAATCAATGATGGTTTGTTGCGAAATGGCCACGAAGAGGTTTTCGCGGTAAGCTCCAGGTGAAGTGGTGATATCGCGCAGCACGATTCGTGCCTGTGCAACGCTGGTGGTCCTTAGAGCAGATGGAGAGTCCAAGGCAGATAACCTTTTGGCATTCGCGTGCAACCCGATCCACGCTTCTCGTAAGATGGAGTGCTCTGGCAAAAAATTCTTTTGCGCATATCCCAAGAAAGCAGTTCTCATGATGATATTGTGATCACATCAGTGGTACGGCACCTACACGGACTCCGTGGCTGGTCATTTCGAAAAACGCTTTCGTTCAGCAACATCCAGCAGCCAACACCAGACCAAGAACTATCTCCATGCGCCTTCATGACGTTCTACTGCTGACCGTGACGGCACTCACTGCAAGCTGCGAAGCACTTACACCGGCCGATCAAGCTCAGCTTTCGACCGCGGAACGCTCAGGTCTAAACAGCAACACCGGCAAGCGTTCGCTCAGGCGTCATGAGACACTTGACGACGACGACGACAACGAAGAACGAGCCGGGGAGCTCAAGGCGGCGTTCTCCAAGGTGATCAACTCTGCCACCACCAGTGCTTCTACGCTATCGACGAAGTATCAAAACGCCTTGAAAGGCGCCAAGGAGTCTCGTACGTATCTGGCACGGTATGCTAAGGGTCTCGATGCCGACGATGTTGCCAAAAGACTCAAGATCCCATACGTCAAAGGGATCGGCTGGAACCAAGTACAAGGTCGTCGAGGGGTTCGTCAAGTACTCGGACGAGATGGAGTACATCAAACGGCCGCAGCACGGAGCGCCTTGAACTGGACTGTTGTATACGCTGGCTTGTACCAACAGATTTCACTGCCACTTCAACGTTGCCTTTTCTGTCTCATCAGCTAGTATCTCGCATTCCTGCTACACTAGGGGTTCTCAATTTTGGCAGCAGCTAATTCGGCGACGAGGAAAATTGGGTCCATGCGTGCTCTCATTGGTAAAAAACGATCGGTCAAATTAGCTGCCGCCTCTGAGCTCTCAGCCATGAAATCAAAGCTGAAAGACCAACTGCGGCAGCTAAAAGAAAAGCACGATGGAACAAGCAACACCAGAGAACCAAGGGGAGGTCGCCGCTCCTAGTGCTGCTGCTTCCAGGGAGGTTGAGGCCTCAGTCAAGCCGAAACGTTCTCGACGCACGCGATGGAACAACGATGGTCCAACCGACGAGGTCAGCTCGCTTGGTGTCCTCCTTGACTGGCTCACGACGGAAGGGAGTTATGCTCGTTGGCGTGGAGGCGACGGCCATTCGGGAGAAACCAAGGCAGCCCTCGCTTCTCAGATAGCGACGTTAATCGAGTCCCAGGGCATAGCAACAGGCCGCAAGGCGAAGGACGTCGTCAACAAGGTCGGGCAGCTCGAGCAGAGCTTTCGTGAAGCAGTTGACTTCCTCTCGAACACAGGTGCAGGCATTACAGACGAGGTGTCACTTCGCGCGGCTGTCGAGAAGCGCTGCCCTCATTATGAGGTGCTGAAGGGTGTCTTTGGAGATCGACCATCAATCAGGCCACTCCTGACGAGTGATAGTATGTCGCTGCTGGGAGGCGACGACGGAGACACTCAGGAGCATGGAACAGATGAGTGTGTGGATCTGGATGATCCTGTCGAGACCGTGGAACCTCCTGCAAAGCGGCAGAGAACAAACTGTCAAACACGAGAGAGACCACGATCCATTCGTGCTAGAGGTCCAAGTGCAGCAAGCACCGTGTCAAACTGGAGCGACCTGAATTGTGCTCTCTCTCACGCAAAAGAAAAGGACCGAAAGATTAAAACACGCGTGCATACAGAACAACTCGAGTGGGAGCGACGCCGTTTCGCTCAAACAGCGAAACTGGAAGAACAGAAGATGAACTGTGCCGAGCAGGAGACGTAATACCGGGTCATGCTGCTCCAAGCACAGGCAAAGCGGGAACAGGCGATGGCGCTACACGAAGAGGAGCTTACGAAACGAGAGAAGTTGCAGACAAAAGCGGAGCTCGCTAGACGCAGAAACCGACTGTGCAAAGAAGGTGTTCCGGCGCATGAAATTGACCTGCTGTTCCCATTAGGATATCGCTTAAAAGCGGCCATTGAGCTCAACTAGATAGTGCAAAAGCTGCTCGCGACTTTCAGTTCCCTCTACGCCCTTTAGCACAGACCCTTTTTCCTCTGTTATTCCCATGCAAAGTCGTGCTTCTGCCTCGCACTCTGCTTGAACTCTATCTTGTAGGTCGGGTGGCAATGGGTTGGCAATTAGCAGGTTGTGCACCACTAGTACAGATTTATAGAGGGCGATGATGCGCCCAAGGTCGGCAGCAGTCTTGACGAGAATCCGCACACCTTTGTAGTGCTGAAACCTTGCCTTCAGAAGCCCAATACTTTGCTCGCTCCGGATCCGTATTCTAGCAAGTTTTGTGTTGAAGTATTCTGCCTCGCGAGATAGAATCCCTCCTGGCAGCTTTTCAAACGACGGGACCATGTGCTGCGACGACCGGAAGGCCGAGTCTCCTAACAGATACTCTGCCGGCGCAAAATATTCCGATGCCGACAAGAAAATGGCCGAGTTTACCCACACGCGATTATCGTGCGTTGAACCTGGCCAGCCGATTAAGGCGTACGTCACTTTCGCCTGATCATCACAGCAGATCAAACAATTCAAGGCGCATCCACCCTTGCGAGTAAAGTAGTCTTCCCCATTTCTTGCCGGTCGGAACGCCAAAGGAAGCAGCGTTCCGTCGATCATCCCGACGCAGTTTGGGAAGTCATAGCCTGACTTGACTCGTTCTGCAATCGCTGCCCTCCCACTGGGGTCTGGCCACGCCACTACAGTCTCGTACAGCTCGAGGAGGGCCGCGGTCATCCGGTTGATATAGTTGAAGCAGACCCCGCTGCTTACGCCGAACAAGGTCCCTAAGTTCTCCACGCATGAATCAGATCCGAGTGTACCAACGTACTTGAGAAAGACTAAAAGCTGCTGATGCGGCGGCGCCATTTTTCGCTTTCCGGGTATGCTAGGGAACACGGCGTTGGGAGCAACCAACTGAAGGAGCTTGTAAAATGATGCACGACTCATGCGAAAGCAGTGAAGGAACTCCCGATCGCAACATGCGTGCGTATACCACCAGAAGCGATCCTCACGGGGTCGGTATGGTCGAGCACAACAGTAGCGGCTGCTTTGTAGGTACTGATGCTGCAGGAAAAGCGCGCTGTCTGTATCGTTGTCTTCATCGTCATCTTCGTCATCGCTGCCGTAGAACGCACGCAAGAAGCGCGGCATAAGACGGTGATTCTGGAGCTTCGCGCTGCTTCTAACCACCAGAGCCCTCTTGGATTCGCGCGGCATCGCGTTTTAGCTGCTACTGGTCTGACATGGGGTCTCAATTTAACTGGCGTGTTATTGGGTGAAAATCGGACGCGGAGAAATTAGCTGCTGCCAAAATTGAGAACCCCTAATGCACATATCTTTTTCAAAGGGATTATGGCTTGGCCAATCACAACGTCACTTTATCTTTTATCCACGGAGAGGCTCACGACCATGTCAATCCCTCTTCGCTCACTGCTGTGTCCTGGGCGCTGTACGCGTCCTATACTCTCATGCGCAGGTGCATCTCGTAGACCTGCATCTCTTCTCCGTCGTGGTGCAATTTTTAGCTCCAGATTCTCTTCGAAGGCCCCGCCACGTCACGTCTTTGCGGACCCCTCAGTTGGCATCGGCAGTCTCCCGTTGGCTCCTGAGGAGACGCAGGCAGAGCGTGAGTTGCTCAACTCATTGCCAGAGTTCCAAGAAGCTGCACAGGTTTTGCTGGGCCAAGGAGGAGACGAGGCGCGGCTTCTACCCAACCACAAACGCGCTGAGAAGGCGTTGCCCAAGCTCCAGCGCACAGTGGAGATCTGCCGCTCGGCCATGGGCTTCGAGAGCGTCTATCTACAGGCAGCTCTACGCCACTTGGTATCTACGCTCTTTATGAAGGGCGACGTGGAAGAGGCCAGGAAGGTCATGCAGGAACGCGGTGACGTAATGCAGTGGCCTGTGGCAGAGCACGAGCGTATGCTGCGTCTATTGCTGCGATCCAATTTGCCTATGGAGGCGGAGGCTTGGTGTTCGAAGGAAGAGTTCTCCAAGTTATTCCCGAAGGACGAGACGGTGCCGCTCAAGTGGACGTTGTACGAGTTGATCGGCGCTGAACTCAGTGGTGGAGCGGACAATTTGGTCAAAGCAGTGGAAGACCCGCTGTTTGTCGAAGCAGTGGAGACGCTCAGAAGGAAGAAAGATGTCGTGCTGAAACATGAAGAAGAAAGTGAATTGAAGGCGAGCGAGGTGCAGTTGGGACGCGAGATTCCTTACCTGCTGGCGCAGTACGCATCGCTGTCTGTGGCTAGCTCGCGTGCGCTGCAGAGAGTTCCCGTGGCGGACCCTAAGGCGCCTCCGACCGATGACCAGTTGGTGAGTTTGAACCAAGCTGAAGTTTTGTACAAGGAAGCGCTGGAGTGGGTGGAGAGGACAGCTGCTGAAAATGACAAGGATGCATTGCTGGCGTCAGGACCTAACGCCCCGTTTGGAGCATGGGTTGAGACCAACCTCGGTGAAGTGCTACTACGCAAAAACGAGCCTGAGGAAGCGATGGAGTGGCTCGGGAAAGCCATGGCTACGTTGCAGGCGGGACAGAACAGCGCTGGGGGCAGTGCACTGGCAATGACCCGTGTGCTTGGCCAGATCGCGCGCGGTTGCCACGTTATGGGTCAGGCTGTGACCAGCGAGGGTCTGTTTGTTACCGTGGTCGAGTCGTTCGAGCGCGAATCCAAGCTGTCCGCGACCGATCGTGTCGAATTTGCGCGTGTGCTGCGAGCGTATGGTGATCTGTTGGCCAACTGGGAGAAGCGCGAGGCTGGCTCAGCGAAGAGGTATGCGCAGGCTGAGTGCGTGGAGCAGGATCTGAAACAACTATGCCAGGCCAACAAGAGCGCCACCGCGTTGCACCCCATATTTTATTTGCCGCTGTAAGCGTGGACGAATCGACTGCGGCTGAAATTGTCGGTTGCGTTTGAGGCCGAAGGAACGGAAGTAGCTGCCATAACGAGCAAAATCAATGACTCATTCTTGAACACTGTTGCAAAATCTCCTGTGTTGGCATCTCTAAATGAAGTATGAACAGCACTTGGCTTTGCTAGTGCTTCAAAACTCCCTGTACAAATTCAAAACTATAGGAGGCTCTTTCAGTCCATATCGACAGCAACGTAATCATGGCGATACGGGGAGCTCTGAGCGTGGCGACGGGAAGGTTGGACGCCACTTTGAATAATTCTTTCAGAACCCGCCAACGAGATCGCGCAAAGCAAAAACAGGAACGAGACTCCCGCCTAAAGACAACAAACACGAACCAATTTGAATGTGAGCACATCGTCGAAAACGCAACAGCTATTTACTGCGTGGCAACGTACCAAGAGCATCCACGGCATGAGAATATCAAAGCTCGACATCCTCTTCCCCTCCAATCTATCCGCAAGCAGGAACAATGGCGCCAACAGCATAAAGATGACACCGGCGGTTAATACAGAGTCCAGCAGTCGATGTGACGATGTCGAGTTAATGTACTTCTTGATCGGGTACCAGAAGAGATACGCTGCCAGTATCCACACGGGAGTCATCACTCTCCACCAGGTAATACCGTCCAAGCTACCGTCCACCTTCAGTCCAATTAGCACCACCTGAACAACGCGCAGCAGCGTCAATGCGGATTTGCGCACCACCGCCTTCACCAATAGTTTTCGTTCCGCCTCGATCCCCTGCGTCTGGGAGACACCAGCGCCAACACTGTCACTCACGAGCATGTGATGGCCCAACACACCACCGATCACCGTCTCAATCAAGTCGAGAATCTCATACGTAAAGTACGGCATCAGCACAACCACAAAGCTCCAGTGCACGTTTCCATCCAACTTCATCACGATCAAAACTTGGGTCGCCAACAGCAATAACTCCTTGCAATAGGTATACATCTTTCCATCCGAAAAGATCACCGAGACCAACAAACTGCCATAATAAATGACGTTCAGCACCCACAGCGGAGTGAAGACCGCTGTCCAGGAACTCGAGATCATATTATCCACCCGAAGACAGCACAAAACTGCAGTTATAGCAATGATACAGTTAGGGTGATGAGGTTGTAATTGCAGTTTTACTGCAATAATTAGTTGACGTACTGGGGATAGATAACACCACGAGGAAGAGCACCATTGCGAGTAGTAACGTGAGGCAGCGACCTCGAAACCCGAAGCCACTGACAGTCGCATGGACGTCCTGCCAGTTAATATCAACCATTTAGTGCGATAACAAAGATGAGTACACTGAAAAGGGGGTGATGCACCTTGATGCTCCAGCCACCAACGTTCATGGTGAGGTGTTTGAGGAGCTCTTAGCTACGTCAGACCAATTGAAGACTGGGCCAGAAATCAGTGGGGGCCGGAACTGATTGGCCAAGTCGGAGATCAGCTGGAACAATAGGGAATGGCTACATGTAGCCATCGGCGAAACATGGAGACTGGAGCCCTTGGCATGTTTTGTTTTCCTTGACCAGATTGAATAACATGTATCAACAAATATGAGCACTGACGTCAATTACATGTAGTTAGCTGTTGATAGAAACACGAAGCGGTTCGTCTTGCATGGTCCGAAAGCGTTTACCTGCTATTAGCACCCTTCTCCGTGAAACTTGCCACGATTTTAGCGACTGAAGCTCGCAATGCATTGTCTGGGATGAGTTCCATGGGCGTTTGACCTACTCGGTCTTCCGCTGACAAATCAGCACCGTTCTCCAACAATTTCTGCCACATCATCGGGGGTAGTGCTAAACGAGCAGCTTGGTGCAAAGGAGAATCCCCAAAACGGTTGCGCTGGTTCACGTCCGCTCCGTTTGCGATCAACACATCCACAAGCTCTAAGTCATAGCGACGCATTGCATGATGCAGCGGTGTGACGGAAGCCGAATTGGTTGCATTCACATCAGCACCATACTCCAGCAATAATTTCGCAATCTGCAACTGCACCGACTCCCCCTCTTCCTCGTCACTATCACTCGCATACTCGTCCACATCCGACGACGTCATTGCAGCAAGCAGCAGCAGCGCCGTATTATCCTGAAAGTCGGCCGCATCGACATCTGCCTGTCCTTCCTCCAGCAACAGCTTGGCCATGTCAAATCTCGCCTTGCCCACTGCCTTGTGCAGCGACGTCGTCATCCTCCTATCGCGCAGATTCGCATCTGCACCCATTTCAAGCAGCACTCTCGCCACTTGTAACTGTGCATCGTCCGCCGCATAGTGCAGCGCTGAGTTGCCCAATGAATCTGCAGCGTTCACCTCTTCCTTCACACTGGAAGTCTTGAGCACCTCCAGTACATTCATGGTCCCGTATTTCGCTGCAATATGCAGCAACGAGCTGCCCACAGGATCTCTACCCGTTGCATCAGCCCCATTAGCCAATAGGATCTTCAACATCTCCGCTTCATCAGCTCGAACTGCGTCAAACAAAGGCTTCTCGCTGTGTCGGACTTCTGTGTTAAGATCTGGATCGTAGCTCAGCACGAAGCCCAGCACCGACAGTTGGCGACTGCGCAGAGCTGCAGAGAGCAACCGACGCCAAAAGAGTTCCGAGATCTGCTCGACCCATTGCGGGTGACTCAGAATCTCGGTCAATAGCAGCTCTGCGACCCCAATGTGGCCGTGCTCCAGCGCCTGCTCGCATGGCGTCTCCCCAAAGAAGCGGTTGGCCAGCAGGATCTCCTCCGAGGCTCCTTGTTGCAGTAACTTAGCCACGCGTCCTTCGTCCCCTGCGCCACTAGCAGCCAGGAGAGCAGACCAAGCGGGGTAAGCGGCTTCCATCGGATCCTCGCGTCCGTCGCTCCAGTTCAACGCCATCTTGAAAAGTGTAGCCATCATCCTCATTATGTAACCTAACACGTTCCTAACTGACACAATATCAATTTTTACGTGAGATCACTCGCGTTGCCAAGGATGCCGAAGGTGTTGCTGTGCGGCTCGGTTCAGGGCCATTGGGAGCTGCTATTCGAGCGCGCTCGCAAACTGAATGCGGCAGCCAAGGACAAGCCGTTTGAGGCGCTCGTGTGCGTGGGTCGTTGCTTCCCTCTTCCCGTTGACTACTTAGTAGGGGGCAGCAAAACGACGCCACTACCGACGTATTTCCTACCGGCGCATGAAGCTGCGCGTTCGTGGCAAGAAGACGCCAAACAGACGGAGATTTTCGACCAATTGAGTGCAACGGAGCAGCTGTCGGAGCCTGTGGAGGTTGGCCAAGGATTCTTCTGCCTCGCCGGGGCTGGAATTGCACCTGTAAGTGACGTTGAAATAGTAGATATCAAAAGGAAAGACTTTGCTGACTGTTTAAGTGGTGATTTATTGTTATACTGTTGTGCAGATTGCTGGCTTGAAGGTGGCCTACGTATCGGGCACGGAGACCCATGGACAAGAGGAGGAGAAAGGGACGTTGCTGACCTACTCAAAGGCTTCAGTGAATGCACTGGTGCAGCAGCTTCTTGCCGGTGGAGATCAGGGTGACGTGGATTTCCTCTTCACGACGGAGTATGCTACCAGCTTCCAGCTTTTGTTGCCAGAGCAACAACTTCCTCACGGTTTGCAGGCGATGCAGGGTAGTGCTGTTGTCAGGGAGATCGTGCAGCAAGTGCATCCGAAGTATCATATTACAAGTCGTGGAGGTGACGGAACTCGCGGCGACGTGTTCTACCAGCGACTGCCGTATGTGAGTGAGGTGACCGGAACAGGACGCAAGCAACTTACTCGACTAATTGGTCTCAGCGGCGTGAATAATGTCAAGGATAAGACGCGCAAGTATCTGCATGCGCTGCAGGTTGTGCCATTCGCCCAGCAGAGCGCAGAAGAACGTCAACATGTGGATATTCCCGCCGGTACGACGCAGAACCCGTACCTTCACGCCATGTTGGACGAGGCGACTTCGCGAACTAGGGAACCTGATGCAAAGCGACGGAAGGTGGACCCCTCTGCGACTGGAGGTCTCTCTGTCGAGCAGATCGAGCAACTTACTGCAAAGAGCCAAGTTGGTGCACAATTCTTCTACGACCAAAGGCTTGCGGCTAAAGGACAGCGCAAGGGTGGATTGGTGCCAGGGCAAGATAACCAGCAGCAGCGGAGAAACAATCGCCCTGTTGTTCCAGACCGCACCGAGTGCTGGTTCTGTCTATCTACGCCTACGTTGGAGCGTCATTTGATCGTGAGTATCGGCCAGGAGGCTTATCTTGCGATGCCCAAAGGTGCCATCTGCGGAGACCACCTGCTGATCGTCCCCATTGCACACGAAGCTTCTACACTGGCACTCAGCGAAGATACATGGCGTGAAATGGAGCGCTTCAAGGCGGCTCTGCGGCGGTACTTCGCCTCGCAAGACAAGGAGTTGTTGGTGATCGACCGCAATGTTGCAACACTCGGAGCCACACACTGCCACTTGCAGGTTGTTGGTGTGCCCAAGTCAAAAGCTGCCGACGCGCGGCGCATCTTTGAGACTGAGGGCGAGAAATACCACGTCAAGTTCCACGAGTTGCTGCGTGATGCAGGTGAGAAGGCTGGTGCCGACACTGCGTCGTCTACTGGGCCAATGGAGCTGCTTCGCCAACAGACCGACGGCAAGTCCTTCCTGTATGCCGAGCTGCCGGATGGTCAAGGAGGTTCAATGCAACTGTTGCACCACGTCGAAGGCAAACACTACGTGCAATTCGGTCGGCACGCAGCGTCGTGTCTATTGGAGATGCCGCGTCGCGCCAACTGGAAGTTCTGCGTCGTCCCGAGGCCTGAAGAGGAGAAACTCACGCAGACGTTCAAAAGCCACTGGAAGTCGTTCGACTTCACTGTCGAAGACGGGGACGACGACGAAGAATGAAGAGAATCAGCATTGGGTATATTGATACGGAGGGGCTGGTTTACTACTACGATAGCTTAGGCTCGGGGGGGGGGGGGGGTGTCGATAAGATAGAAATACGGGAATTTAGGCGGACTTGTTCTCGCCGAATACGACGTTCCAGATGTCCGCCTTGCCCTGAGCCTTGGCGGCCGACGGCGACGTGGCTGTGGGGTAGTTCACCTTCTTAGCGGCGCCATGGGCGGCAGCGGGGGTCTCCTGCAGCGCCTCCTGGATCTGCTTCTCGTAGTCCACGCCGTAGATGTCGCACCAGGCCTTCTCGCCCTGCGAGACCTGTGGGATGTTGGTCTTGGTGGAGGAGGTGGTGGGCGTCTGTTGTAGTACGCGCGCCGGAGCGGACGAGCTGATGCAGCGGGCGGCGGTCTTGGGTAGTCGGCGCGTGGTGCGGGCCAGCATTGTTGTTGTTGCTGTTGCTGCTTTTGTGTCGGCGTTGGGCTTGTGCGGCGTGAGGCAAGTTGGAAAGTGAGCCAAGTGAGAGAACCCGAGCTTTGTTGGGCACGCCCGAATATACGCAAGCGACGTGACGCGCAATAATGAATGAATTTGGTTGCGATATGGTATCGGAGGATTATCGCTGTGGACAGGTTGTAGAACTAGCAACACCACCTAGATAGTGAACACTGCAAATACAGCGCTTGTTGGAAGTAAAGGGGATCTGCAATCCTAAGTGACACGAAACGTCGTTTCGTGTCTCTTTGCATGTTGCAGCCTATTTTTAGAGCGCGGGTAGGGGTCCAGCTTCCAAGCTCGCGGATTACTCACAGCGGAGACCAACATCCTGTTTGACTTGGATAACCTATGGTCCGGGCTCTTGCGTTTCGCGAGGCAATATGCCGCCTGCATTTGACCATAGACCCAACTTCAACCGCTGCATTGTCCAGCAGTGACGCGCACGACTTGGTCGCGCACCAAAAACTGCAACCTGGCGCTAGTCTGCTTGGTGGCGGGCGGCAACACGCCACTGTTGGCCCAACAAGGATTGGTACAAGGCTTAGCGCGAGCCTCAGCGTGTTCTTCCTATCGGTCGTCATCTTCACCGGCTATAGAAAACTGAAGTGGCACTTTGCGGTGGTGCAGCGAGTGTCTATGCTGCCATACAGAAACCGAGTCAGCCAGAAAATGCTAGTGAATATACCGGCGTGAATCATGATAGGTGGGGGGGGGGGGGGGGGGGGGACCTTCGTGCATTACCCAGCAATCAAAGCCCAGGCAGTGCCTGGCAGGCACACGCTGGTGAGACTGTCAAGAGGAAGTTCTGTACCCTCGGGTGTAATCGAATTGTTTGGATGCCACTATCGGACGTTGCGCTTCAGAAAGCGGCGTTTATCAGTTATCACATATGTCTAAAGCTTAAAGACCATCACGTTAAGCAGGGTTGTCAATGAAAAACAAGTATATACAGGGTTCCCAGCGCCATCTCTAGCTGATGCTGCTGTTCATCTCCCTGAGCAATCGTCGGGATGACGGCTCCGGGTCTTCTGATGCCACCTAGCGCTTCCAGGTGGTCATACACCCGTCCTGCGGGCGCAAACTCGGCAGTCTCACCAATTTTTTGCCGAACGAATTGCCCTTCTTGACCAGAACACTGAAGATGCCAATGCACACGATCAACGTCAGCAGCAACGACCGAACCAGTCGCTCGAACATGTAGCTCTGACCACCACTGCGATACGACTCCACGAGGAAGGAACCGACCACGAGTCCCATGACCTTTGCCAGCACCGACTCGAGACTCTCGCCCTGCGTCTGGAACGGGGACGGTTTGCTGCGAGAGACCGAGAAGCGCCCCAGCAGCAGGTCCAGCACGTCCTGTCGATACCCGTCCATGAAGTTGTTCTTGACGTAGCGCATGCACGAGTTGTAGGCATCCATGAGCGCACCCTTCTTGGTGCGTTTGCCGGTGCGAGTAAAGTCCGTCTTGAGTGCACCCGTGCCGGCATACAAGAGGCTGATAGCGTCGGCGTTGTTGCCCCACACGCGCTTGAACGTGCGCTCCAAGTCCTCGAACGGCGAGCTGAGCACGTCTCCTTGCAGCGCGTCCGTCTCGTTCAACTGCAGCATCAAACTACGTCGTCCGAACAGCGACTGGCAAGAAAACGCAGCAAAACTAGAGGTTAGAATGAGTTTTGGCAACCACAAGATATTCATAAGGCATACCTGGACGACGTTGGTGCGGTCGAGGTTGTCCATGCAGTTGGTGCGCACTACACCGGACTGTTTGCTCACGACGGCGCCATCCGTACCCTTGCAAAAGTATCTAGATAAACCACAGCATGGCGTAGACAAATGTAAATTTCTCCGCCACCTTTAAGTTGAAACGCGCGACTTGACTTACCCGTGATCGAGGAAGTCGTCGTCGACCTGCTTGATTAATTTCTCGAGGTTGCCCCACTTCATGTTGCGACATTCGCGGTGGAAGTCGAACCACACGAGTCTCACAGCCGCGAGAATGTGCGAGTCTTTAGTAGCAGCATCAGCCACAGTCTTGGCCAGCGCTTCGCCTAACTTGCCCTGCTCCTTCTTCTTGTCGATGAGATTCACGAACAGCACACGGCCATAAAGCGACATAAGCTCGTACGCGTGCTTCTGGAAGGCGGCCACATCTCTTTCCGCATCAGCAGCCTGATAAACCTTTGGCGCGTACTTCATCGTAACCGGCGAGCTCCAGAACATTGGAATGGAGCCTCGAATTTGCACAAACGACGTCTCTCTACCGTCGTCAAACAGACAGATCTGCTCCGTCTCGACGAAGTTGGCCACATTTCCGTCATCATCAATCCCACGCATCGTAAAGCGCATTCCCTGTCTTTTGCACGACCGCCGCGAGATGTACAAGATACGAAACCCCTTGTCCTTCACTTTAAGTTGCTCAGTCACTTCCACATGCGCCTGCACCATTGGCGTCACCCACTCGAAAAACTTTTGCTCTGCAACAATAAACATCAACAACAACTTTTTGTCAGCTTTTATCCATGGATAAAGAATCACCACTTTACGCAGTACCGATAAACGGCGAGCACAGCGACTTGTTCCAGAAGAATCGGTCATCTGCACGCTCCGCAATACTGCCAATCTTGCCATCGAACGCCGCAATACCTGAACAAACACAACAGTCAATCATTTGCACGAATAGTTTTATCACACTGTAATTACGTACGCTGCAACGAGTGCGTGAGGTCGAAGTCCTTTGCAAAGTGCAGCTTTTGCGCTTCGATATCCGTCGTGATCATGCCGATGTACGCGCGTTCGTCCTGCTCCTGTTGTGGCGTTAGAATTGGCAGATTTTGGGTCGGGATCAGCAGCAACTCGAGCTTTTGCACGATACGGATCTCTGCGTCGTCCACGCCTTTGGCTGCAACTTTGGATTGCGTCACCACGGCCAGATACGGCCCGCGCAGCAGCCAGAAGACGCCGTAGATGGCGTCGAACGCCATGCGGCGGCCGTGCACATGCTGGAAATCCTCCACGTGCTCCACGCTGAGCCCCAGTGACGCGTCGGTGGACGAGGAGCGAGGGATCTGCAGACTCAGAGGGTGATTAGGGTGCAGCACCACCAGGAAATCGTCCTGCACCACCAGCTCGTAGTACTGCTTCTTCTTATCCGCGATGGGCGCCATGACCGAATGTGTAGTAGCGCTTTGACACTGAACAGGATATACCGGGAATTGTATGGGGTACAATCGAACGCTATTTTTAGAAACGAGGGTACGAAACGGTTACTGTATTGTGATGGCTCGATTAAGTGCGAAGAACTTCAACGTCAAGTTGGAGGGAACCTTGGATTACTGTGCCCGTCTCAGACTGCAAATGTGTGCAGGTGGCTGGGTGAAGACAATCGGTAGTTTTGCACTGTGGGGCTGTCACGGAAGTCGCTGTGGTGCAGACCTCGAGTGGCTAACGGCTCGAAGCCTCCGCCGCCTCCAGTTAAAGTTGGGCTCAAACTCAGCAGCGTTTGGCTCTTTTCAAGCTGCTCCAGGATCGCTTCGCCTTCCATCTGCTGGTGTCGCATCCAGGCCGCTGCGGCTTCGTCTCTTGTCTGCAGCCCTGGGTGGATCATGGCGTCGAAGAGCAAACTGCCAGCCACTGCACCGATCACTGGTCCGACCAAATAGACCCAGCACGCAGCGGCTCGCACGCCCGGAAGAGCAACAGATCCCCATCCTGCAATGGCAGCGACGACGCGAGGTCCGAAATCCCGTGCTGGGTTCAAACACGCTTGGGTGAACGGCGTCAACACCATTGTCAATGCAGCTAACGCTGCACCGACGTAAAATGGGGCTAGTGGCGTTGCTGGCATTTTTGGCGGTGGAAGCTCGTCAGCCTTGCCCGTTGTGGCGGTTCCACTGGCGAAGGCAGCTAGACCATTGGGTTGGAGAGGTTGACGGACAACACGTTGCACCAACACGAAGAGTAGAGTACCCAGCGCCTCCAAGATCACGGCACGTAAAACGGAAACGTCGTTCATTTTCCAGATCGCTGAATCTTCTTCACCAGTAGCATTCACCAGCTGAGGATGTGGGAACGAAGCGCCGAACGCTACAGCTGAGAGAGCAGAGCGTGACGACCCCCGGTCGATGTCCAAACGCGACTCGAAGCGCTTAATCGCTATCTCGAACATGAAAACCACTGCAATACCGGCAAACGAAGCGCCAAGAAGCTGAAACAGCATGTAGACAGGAACTTTGCGCTTCGGGAATCCACTGCGACTGTAAGGCGAGATCGCAATCGCAAAAGTCACCGCAGGATTCAAATGAGCTCCGGACCCAGGCGATGCGATGAATGTGGCGAGCATAACTGCTAACCCCCAACCCAACGAGACCTGCTGAAGCGCCATATCCGACGTGTCTGGAGCTGTAAAGGCAGCAGCGGCGATACCTGCAGTGCCCAAGAAGACAAGCACGAAAGTCCCAACGAATTCCGACGCGCACTCGAACGCCAATGGCCGGAGCGACAATAGAAACATGTTCCTGGCCATGAAATTGGAGGGAGGAGTGTGCGTCGGTGTCGTGAAATGATCAATGGCGCCAAGAGAGAAAAATATCAGAGCCCTCCGATCTCCCTCGAGTAGCGCCATAACGTGTTATGTCGGATATTTTACAAGCGTCGCCAGCGTCAAGTGGCGACAACCGCAGCCACCGGACATGCTAACGCCTGAACGCACTACTACCAATACAGGACACGACAGGCGCTGACCGAGGAGACTCCGCTTGACAACGCGAAATCCTACAGCTATTGCGTTTTAATGTTTGACTGGTACATGACAACTCCACGTTGAAGTTCAGAAAGTTCATTGGTCGCGCGTCTCCTGATCTGTTTGTGGCAGCACGTAGCCGAAAACCTTGCTGCCGAGAAACGTCAAGTACGGTTCTGCGTTCGCGCCTTGTTGCGGGATAAAGTTGCGACCGTCCCAGTAAGCTTGTCGGGCCCAACCAGCAAGTTGCGAGCACCGAAGCAGCAAATGTCCGTCGTCTTGCGTCACGGTGTCCACTCGACACAGCAAATGCGCGACGCAGTCTTTTAGCGCAATGCTTTGCGCAGTTGCATTGTTAATTTCGCGGCGTGCAAGTTCCTTCTTGGACAACTTTTGCTTTTTCGCTTGCACTTCGTCATGGTTATCCACTTTTGACTGGATTTCATCGTAGTCTCCACCGCCCGGAGCGCAGACTGCAAGTTTTAGTTGCTTGAATTTATCCACATCGGCGCCAGAACTGCCACCAATTGCAAGAACCAGCTCCTCCATCCCTCGAACAGGGATGTTCAGCACTGCAAAATGCAATTACAGACAAGTTGTGGATAACAACAGTGCGTTAGATCGAATTCACTTCAACTCGCACAAGAAATTTGCGCAATTGCAACCGACCGAAAACAGCTCCCGATTCGTTAACGAAACTTGCGCTGTGGCGTGTTGCGTTCATGGAGCAGATAAACCCTCCCTGTTGTTAGCGGAGACCACAAACGCGCATTTAGCAGGTGTTGCCCGTTGCATATCCACAATGGATAAAATCTACCTGGTTATTGATGGCCGTCAGCCACGTAATAGTCATGACACTGCGCGTTTTGCCATCGCTACTGCGCGCCGAGAGCAGACACACCGGATTCGGATACAGCAGCCTCGACAGCATGCCCTTGTCCACCGCCACCCAGTCCATTGTCAATGCTATTTTTTCTGTGGATAAAAATTGACTTGTCCCCATTATGCCGCGTGCGACTTTGTAAGGTCACCTTGTAAAAAAGGGCCATTTATGGACTCGCGTCGCTGATTGGCTGGGAAGCGCATCTAAAACACATAGCCGGGCCGAAACGACCTCGCCCATCCCACCTCCATTTCGCACTTAATCGCATATGCGACCCCCTCGACCAAAGAACTCGATTCGACTCAAGGCGCCATGGGGCTGGGCAAGAAGAAGGTGGCCAGTATGGTCTACTACGACCTGATGGGCATCGAGGCGGACGCCACGCCCGAGCAGATCAAGAAGGCCTACAGGCGCAAGGCGCTGCAGCTGCATCCGGATAAACGCGGCAACACGCCGGAGTCGCAGGAGGAGTTCACGCGCATGAAACAGGCCTACGACGTGCTGTCAGACCCGCAAAAGCGCGAAGTTTACGACCAGTACGTTACTTTTGCAAAACAGATTTTGTGTCTGCACTTTGTGGATAAAAATCTTCGTTTAACACTTTCTTATCTGCAGAGTGGGCGAAGATGGCATTAAACTCATGGAGGATTACGGCAACATGAGTCCGGAGGAAATGTCGACGTTGCTGTTCCGCTCCATGGGCGCATTTGGCGCCAAGGGAAAATGTGTGCTCATCCTGCTCGTGTCGCTGCTTTTCGGCTTCTTCCTGCTCATTCCCAGTACGTTTATCCACTTTAACTACTTTAACCACTTTAACCACTTTTGTATGTTGCAAACTATAGTTTTCTGGTGTCTTCGGGCGGACTCTACTATCTCCTGGAACTGGGCTGTGGTCTGCATTCCGCTCTGGATCGTGGACACCATTTATTACTGCTGTCTGGGCTGCATGTACGCATCCTCGGACCCGGAAATGGACCCGGAAGAACAAGCCAATAAGAAACCCCCACTCTACAAGCTCTACGCGTTCCTCAAGGCGCTGCTGTTGTTGGTGCTGCAAATTTTCCTGGCTCTGAAGCTCAATGGAGACATCCACTGGACGCTCATGGAGGTGCTGATCCCGTACTTCGTCTACGACGGATTAAATCTTCTGGAATCGTTGGCTGCTGGGGTTTTGGGCTACAAAATACTCACGAAAAACAGCGAAGGAGCTGGTGTGTCGCACACTGAAGACATTAAGAAGCAGCGTGCAGCTTTGGTGGTGGCGGTGGCCAGGAAATTGACCTTGAACCTCGCTCGTATCGTTCAGGGAGTTTTATTGGGATTGAAGGTGGATGACACTATCGATGCCAGTTGGTGGCTGGTTTTCATCCCCGTGTGGCTTTACGTGGCGTTTTTCGTGTCGTTCCCGGCCAGGAAGTATTTCCGTGCGAAGGCGAAGGCGAAGGAGCCAAAGAAGTCGCCGAGACAGGAACAAACGCATGACGCATACACGCGCGAGTCGGTCACAGAGGACGAGGACGAAGCTGTGTCCAAGTTCCCGATGCTGGATGCGCTCTGCACGATTATCGTCATTGGCGCGCTCATGTCGCCGTTTTTCATCCTGTCGGCAAGGCTCCAAGACGGCTCGTTTTCCACTATTTACGTGCTGCTGCCATGGCTCATTGTGGTACGTGACCTTGTGCTCGGTGTGATATTGCTAGCTATTGGACGCTAACCAGAATGAATGTTTTTGCTACAGGTCGGCCTCGTATTTTGCTTTATTTGCTGCGCGATTTCCTGTGTCAGCTTCCATGACCTGGAGGATGTCGGTGCACCCGAAGAACAAGGCGCGGCGGAGAACGCCCGGAACACGCCATCGGCTGAGGAAGGTGCGACTGCACGTGCAGATTACGTATCTGTCGACATGGATTAAGTGGCAGGGCTGGCTGGGTCTCCAAGCACGGGCTCAATTGGGGCTGCTACGTTGCTTACGATCCCTATTATTAATGGATCGTTTTTTGTGGTGTGTGATGTTGCGCTTGCTGCTCTCGCGTTTATCGTTGCAGTCGTGTGATACGAAGCTGCTGGAAGATGGGTGCACAAGTTTAGCCTCGGAACATCGCGAATACCTACTTCTCTATGTCTGTTGTCGCGGCGGCTACTTGGTGCTACAACCAAGAAAACTGGAAGGTGTAGTCGTAGCCTACAACGACAGCAATGGACACGTTGGCATACTAATGTTCGACCACACGAGAGTGACCAAACTGAGTGCTGTAACGGTGCTTGTGCGTTGTAGTATACCCAGGAGAGAAGCTTGACTTGTATCCCGACAAATTGTTTGTCCAGGACAAATGCTAGGTGGTACATTGGTGACACACCCAGCTTCTTCTTAAGAGCGACAACGCTCTTGAATGTGTGGACGAGCTCGGTTTCGTCCATCCCTCGGGGTTGCGCATAATACTCTCGATTGGACAGGTGATACATTCCGTACAGGTACATTGCTGCCCACGACAAACGATACTCATAAAAGACTAGCGGGGTGATGACCTCAACATAATTGAGAAGAAGCAGAAACTCCGCCATGTACAGCAATCTTTAAATCGTTTGAAGTTTCGGCATCCTGTTTCCAGCATGACAGGCAACCGGATGAATAATGCTTCCCGTGAACAGTGTCTTCGCTGACCGACTTGATGAGAGTCGGTGATATCGTACAGCAATGGGTGATCGATAATCTGGCCATACTGAAGGTTTTGTTGAAGAAGTGCACTCGAGAAGATCCAGCAAAGCAAAACACAACGTCAGACTCGTGAACAGTAATGCTCCTTTATTCTTCCCCCTCTCACGGAAACAAACACTGTCGAGCTCGCAGGCAGGTCATTAATTCAAATACCCGGTTTGCGCCTGTTTGACGTCATCCATATAGCTGACGTACTTGTCGTACCCGACGAGATACTTGTAGTTCGGATGGTTGCTATCGAGGCCCTGCCCTTTGATGAATGGGACCTCGAGCTTTTTGGCAACTTCGTCGAAATGGAGCTTCTGTACATACCACTTCTTATAGTTAAGAGAGGCCTTGGCCCCTTTCAAGGCGTTTTGGTACTTCGTGGATACAGTCTTGGCACCGTTCGCGAGAGACGTCGATACCTCGGAGACTGCTTCCTTGAGGTTCGTTGCTCGCTCTTCGTCGTCGCTTTCGTCGTCACGAGTTTCGTGACGCCTGAGGGGTCACGTGTCTGCGTTGTCGGTTTGCCCTGCGGCGAGCGAGTGGTCCCAACCTGCAGGTTTCGCCACGGTTGTCTTCGCTTGAGCGGAGTCTGCGGTCGCCAAGAGTACATCGCTGTTTGCGACGAGTGTAGTCACTGTCATTAACAGCACGTAGTGTAGACGCACATGAAATTTTCTGTGTGAGAGGCTTATATTGTTGTGCTGGAGTGTTTTGTGAAATGATTGAATTGCTGGCACCTGCTGTAACTCATTGCATGTTATTGTATTGCCCTCGGTGGCCGTAGAAGCGGTGCTCTACTCAGAGATGCGACCACGAATCGTGGTCCACGATAGCATCGCGAGAGCTGCTTAGCTTGGGATCTGTTGCCTGGGACAAAAACGACATCGGGAGGCTTTTGAGCTGTCCAAGCTGGCTTGGCATCCCGTGCAGTATACTGCGCCTGCCTGTGGAGGCCTCACGACAACGTTTGAAAACGATTTACACGCAACGCTCCCGATAGGTAGTTGCACAAGCCGTTTTGAGTTCGGTCGAACGGTCAACTCTGGGGTCCCTCACGTCGTATTTTTCCTTGAAAACTGTTCAAAATAATAGGAAGGGTGTTGGGTTGTGCAGGTATTCTTTTTTGGGTGAGCGACTTGCTCGAGGCTTTGCACTTTGGGCGCCAAAAGCTTTGAGGTGATGCTTCGTGCCAATAGCGTTGCCACTTCATAAGCAAAACTCGACGCAGCTTGTATGGGAGAAAAAAATACTCACATCCCGAATTTTTTTCGAGAAAATGCCGCATGGGTCATTTGCAAAGGTGGTAGTGCAAAGCAAATAACCAAACCCAAGCAAATCTGATCCTTACTGAGTCGCTTTTGAGGTAATGAGGCACGTTGATACCGCACAAATGTTACCATGATTGAGTTCGTGCAGTTGATTGGTCAGGCAAGGACGTCCACAGTTTACCGCTGCTTGTAGCGAAATCCCTAAGAAATGATAATCGCCACATTATTATAGGAACGAAAGAGTTCATTTCTTGGCATTCTTTCATACTCGAAGCGAGCTCTACTAAAAACATGTACGTCACCGTTTGTCAATACACCACAACACAACACGGCCATTTTTGAGTCCCGTCCAGCCCGATCTTTGACAGTTTACGTGCGAACACGTCGGCGGGCCGAGTTACACTTCGTCGCTGTAGTCGGCGTCGCCACATCCGGTGACGGCGCCTGAGTCGTAGTCTCAGTCGAACTCGACGATTCCGTGGTCAGGGCCTCCGTAGCAGGAGCATCCGTCGTCGTTGGGGTCTCTCTCAACGATCCCGACGGCAAACTACTAGCAGGATTGGCCTCCGCGGCTACAGCTGAACCGGTCGACGACGACTCAGTTGTCGTCGTCGATGCACCGCCCGTACCCGAATACAGCGGGATGCACTCCTTGTACACTTGCCACGAATACTTTTTCTTCAAGTAGCGTACCCCCAACCAGTACCAGTACAGCACGCAGTTGTCACCGCAGCCACTGTAGTCCAGCTTGAACGTTTGGTCGGTGATCGACTCATGGCAGTTGAGATACGACAACGCCAGTTTGTCGCCCATGTAGATCTCGCACGGGCCATCGTGCGTGTACCCTGACGTCCGCATGGTACCATCTTCCGGAATCTGTTGGGGGACCCCTTTCGGGTCACTCCACCCGCAAGCTTGGTCCGCTCCATCCGTCACCGAATACTTGGCGTTGTCCATAAAGTCGCGCAGACTCTTGTATCCGTTGTCCACCTGGTACTGCGTGAAGTTTTCCTGCGTCTTGAAGCCCTCCTTTTCCAGGAAAGACAAGGGGTTCCACAGTTCGCGACGCTCCTCGGACGTCGAATTCTTTCGCGTCCAAGTAGGCGACGGAATGTACACGACCTGGTGCGCTTCGATCGGCTGGGAGTTCAGCAGCAGCGAGCTGCCGATCACTGCGAGGGTCGAGATGGATGACAGCATCTTGATGGACTCTGGTTTGTCCAAGTCGGAAGTTAATTGGAAAATGGCATTCGGGTAGTTCGTCGGCCTAGCAAATACACAGCCTGTGATAGCTACCAGCGACCCCACTGACAGCTACTATCCTCCCAACAATGTACCATATGCCAATGCATCCATTTCGATGGGGGCGAGAGGCGAAGGAAGCGTGCAAAATGCTCGAGAAAACAAATCTGGTGATCCAGAAGACACTTGGTTTTACAGGGACAGTAGAGGAGCTGCTCGTCAAGTCGCCAAGAAGCAACGCGAACATAAAGATTTGATTTTTTTTTATGCATCGCGATGTATTGATACACTTCGTGTTTACGGTCGTGAAGGCATCGTGAGCCCTTGTTGTCCCGTAAGCATTCTATCGGCGAGACTGGTGTCGCGCTTGACTCTCAATTTGAATGACTCCAACTTGAAATCACTAAGATTTCCTGGTGAATCAGTCGCTCAGACTGCATACATGTACAATACAATAAATGGTTCGTTATTTATGCACGGGTAGGTACTCGTTCAAAGTGACGAAATTCATGCGAGCAAGCTCTCGCCTCAAAAAGTTAACGACAGCTTAGCAAGAACTGGCTGAAGTGCAAGCATTCGTTGGGGTTACACCCTCAGGCACAAAGAAAACTGATCCAGTTCCAATAGTTTTCTTCGCTTGCAAACATATCACATTGTGGTCCACAAGCCATCGTCATTACGATGGTACATTCTCACACAAATAAAAAGTAAACAAACGCTGCCTGCCTTAACGAAAAGCTCTACCGTAGCCGAGCAGGATAACAAGGCATAGTCGTATGTATTGGACACTAAGGAAGAAGAAACGTCTCCGTTTCCTCCTCCTCCCTAAGGGGGGAGCCCCCTTGCATACAAGTGGACTGCAGTATTTTATAATGATGTATGGTAAGAATCGCAATAGATACGGCGTTACTCGTAAGTAAGGACTTTCATCCATGTCCCATCGATCTTGTTGTCGCAAGTTAGGCTCACCCTAGACGACGACGAACTCTTCTTCTTGGAAGTTACCGCCGACTTGGCCATAGTGTGTGACAGCGCTTTCCGCCGTTCAGGTAAGTCTAGCGATGGGGAAAACCCCAAATATCGATGTTCGATATGGATATCGTGAGACTTTTCATGAAACGCTACAAGTTGTGCCATCCTCCGTTTCATTCACTTCAACTGGCACAAGCTGATGGCAAAGATGAACAAATGTGCTTGAAGTTGCTCATGCTCATGCATCTGACAAGGAGCTGGGACAGAGAGGGCTGAGTGAGAATCCAACACTCCCATGTGCTATTCCCAACATCTTGATGACTCACGCATCCCAAACATCTCCGACACGTGAGAGGGTACACTGGGTGCAGTCAGCGCTCGTTGGTGTCAACCTCCCACTCAGTCTTCCTCATTCTATCGAATAGTCACCGTTTGAAATTCCAGGGACCAGCGGTCTGTGAGGCTAAGGACGTTTGAAGTTGTGGGGGCACGCCTTGCAGCAGACCGATCCAGCAACGCGTGTTACGAGCCAACCCGTTAGCAATGAGCCCTCTAACCGGACGGATGTGCCGTATGCTCCTTAGGGCCTGTCCTTCTGCGCCACAGAGACATCTTTCCAGCTCTAGGTGTGCATCTGGACTCTTACCAAATGCGCTCAGAACACGATGGCAGCACGCCATAGAGAACCCTGCCTCTTGCTAGAATCACCTTTGGCGAACAGACGTACGTTACCACGCCTGCTCGACCGCCGGACTCTGCCTCTCGTTGGGGAAGTGTTCTGGAAGAGAAAGGTGGAAAACTGTCTTTGGTGCTCCTGCTGCAGTACTGCGATGCCACGCAGGACTTCATTTCCAATTTCCTTGTCTTCGGCGTAGGTAGCATCTCGTCTAACCCTCTTCGATCGCAAGACCTACCATGAAGCTCCTGTTGATTCTGAGTCTCGCGCTGCTGGCGTTGGTGACGCGACTAACCAATGTCGAAGCTCAAACAACCTGCGGTTCCCGTCTTCGGAAAGACTGGGATATGATGACGTCGACCGAGAAGACGACGTACAAGAACGCTATCGCGGCGGCCATGGACTCGGGCGACTACATCAAGTTCATCGAGATGCACACGGAGGTGATGTCCGAGCTGGAGGCTCACCGTCAGTGCATGTTCATCTACTGGCACCGTTACTTGCTTGTGGCTTTCGAGAACATGCTCCGTGGCCAAGGCTCGCAGTACGCGTGTGTGACGATTCCCTACTTCAATTGGATCGTCGCGGCAGCTCGAGTGACTTCGGGTGCTTGCACTTCGTTCGGCAACTGCATGGCCATCACGCAGGAGACTGGTGGCTTCACGGGCACGCAGAAGACGATCAACATCAACGGCATCGCCAACTCGGGGTACTGCTCGACCGGGTCGCCGCTTAACCGCTTCTGTCAGACGTCATCCGTGTCGGGCAATGCGTGTGCCCGTTGCGTCCCTCGCAGCAACTGGAACCAGGTTACTGTGCCTAGCACAACGGGCTACGCTTCGGTCCGCGCGCAAGTGTTCAATGGTCAGAACATCGGTCAGATGTCCCCGTTGGTCGAGCAGGGCTGCCACAACAACGTGCACGCCAACTTGGCCAGTACCATGGGCACGTTTGCGTCTCCATCAGATCCCATCTTCTGGTCGCACCACGCTATGGTGGACTTGCTCAACACCATCTTCTTCAAGTGCCGCGTTGGAACTGCGCGTCTGACGTTCGCGCAGAAGGCGTCGAACCCGGTCGCCTGGACGTCTTGCCCTCGCCGTAATGGAGGCGTTTTCAACCCGACGGACATCGTCACCATGCGCACGGGCCAGTATGGCATTAATCCGATCAATGGCACGGTCGACCCCAAGATCGGCAAGTACTTCAACGGTGTGCCCAACCAGTATGCCGGCCTCATGGATATCCGTGACTTGGGCTCCAGCAGTTACGGGTATTACATCAGTGGCCAGGTGGCCACCATGTACACACAGTGTGATGCGTCCCCGACATCCCGCAAGCTGAAGGAAGAAGGCGCCACCAACAGCACATCTAAGCCAACCATGTGCGGCGTCGCGGAAGACGACGGCTACGATGCTGATGGCAACGACTACGCGTCGAAGAACAACTTCCCCGAGACTGACTGGACGGGCAAGGACGACGGCCACAAGGACATCGTCGTTGTTAGCACCTCGGGCAACCCGGTGGACGAAACCACCCCCCAGGAAGAGTACTATTCCGACGACTCGGAGAAGAAGGTTGTGGACTGGTATGACCAGACTATCGAGGCCATGGGTGGTGACTCGCACGATAACATGTTCGACCTGGAGCGTCAGGCCTGCATGTACGAGCACGTGTGCCTGGGTGGCACGCAGGACTACTCGGACGACTTCAAGAAGATCTGGAAGCCCAAGCCGCCTCGCTGCAAGACAATCGTGGAGGGCGTTCTCAACGGCACGGATCCGATCAAGTACGAGTCGTGGCACAAGGATATGCTGGCCCACTTCGGGTGCCCGAAGCCGACCAACGCAACGTACCCTGGTTCGAGCCAAGGTTCGGATGGTTGTGGCTCGAACAATTCGTCGGAGTCGGGATCGTTGGCCACGACGGGTGTGGTTCAGGAGTCGAACGACACGATCCAGTTTTCAGACCTCGGCGACTCGCCAACTGATGTTGTGTCGACGTGGGACGAGTAGATGCTTTCGCCTTGAATACGGGCGGGAGGTTTTGCTTTGCGGTTGAAGAACTTAGATTTCTTTTATCCAAGTCCTTCGCGGACAACTAAGTCAATAAATGGATGCGTAAATGCAATTGCACAACAAGTTTTGTCAACAATGAGGGGGTATCCTCGGTCTGAGGGATAAAGAGCGAGGTGTTCAACCACTTGCCTCAATGCGGCTACTTAACACGTACTACTGTGCACCTTGAAGATATGGACGAAGACGCCGAATAACAAAGTACGAACTAAAGCCAATATTCAACTTCTTGATCCTACGTGGTTGAAGCAGTATTGACGTCGGGTTAACCTGTCGAGCGAGAGTCGGAGCGACCACAACCATGGAACGGGTGGTCAACTGGTACAACAATTAGCCAGCTTTGAGCAGCAGGCACCTTCGGAATTGGCCCCGGCACAGCGGTTCCTCGACATCGTTTGCCTACACAGTGCTAACCAAAACGCAGAGGCTAGAAATCTCGCTACAGTTGTAAGCTTGCAATCTCAGTCAAATCGAGCTAAAAAAAGATGAAGACGATCGAAGTCCAGTCACTTTAGGTAACTGAAAAACTTAGAATTTTTCGTGTTCGTGTAAAAACTACCTGTACCTGTGGGAGCCTGTACTGGACGCTTTGTGTGTCTTTGTCTGCAATGCCTCTTCATATCATTTTCGAGTTAGTTGGTGCACAGCTACGGTCGTTGGCACCTGCTCATCTTTGCTATTGCCAGCTCAAAAGAGCACCCTGTGCAGAAGTTCTTCGCAAAATCAAGCGAAACCAAAGATCGAGCGAGCAATTTTCTCCACCCAGCTACTGTATCGATGGCGTAGAGAGTTCTCGCAGCCGCCACGTCAGCGCATCCACTCTGCTAGACGCACCTGACCAGCCTGAGCAGGTGGAAATTCGTGTTTGCCAACTTTCTAGCTCTTTCATTTATCAGAAAATAATACTAATGTTTGTATGAATCAAGTTGAAGTTGACGGTCCACAACAATTCTTATCGCAGTCACCACCCGGATCTCTACGCCAACTGGCAATGCTTGTCACGGCATGACCTTAGTAGAGGCAGAGCTCCAGCTTGTATTTATGATGACCAACTGCCTAGCTCGCCACCTTTTCGCCCACTACTCTCTCCCTACTTATCCTTTGTCTCGCTGTCCGTCGGCAGAACGCTACGCTGGGTTCGATAACTTCCATTTTCCGATTCACTGGATCGGCCAAGTACCTTTTCCTGATCTGGTGATCAAGGTCTTGACAAGTCATGAAGCTCGTGTGGGTGTTGAGTGCTGCACTGCTTGCGTTCGTCTCGACATTGTCACCGGTTCACGCGCAAGGGTGCGGCGCGCGTATACGTAAGGACTGGGATGCTCTCACGACGACCGAGAAGAACACGTACAAGGGAGCCATCGCTGCAGCCATGGACTCCGGCGCGTACATCAAGTTCGTCGAGATGCACACGGAGATGCAGTCGGAGATGGAGGCCCATCGTCAGTGTATGTTCGTCTACTGGCATCGACTGTTGCTGGTTGTGTTCGAGAACATGCTCCGTGGACAAGGCTCGCAGTACGCCTGTGTGACGGTGCCGTACTACAATTGGGTGGGTGCCAACAACCGCATGATGGCTGGAAGCTGCTCGTCACTGGGAGACTGCTCGACGATCACTCAAGAACTTGCAGGCTACACGACGGGGGCTCAACGTACGGTCAACATCAATGGCATCAATAACTCGGGACGCTGCGTCGCCCAATCCCCTCTGAATCACTTTTGCCAGTCTGGGGATGTTTCTGGTTCGGCCTGTGCTCGTTGTGTTCCACGTGGTGACTGGGGATCTGCGCAGGTTCCCGGCGCAACCAGCTTCGCTTCCGTCCGCCAGCAAGTGTTCAATGGTCAGAACATCGGTCAGATGTCGCCGCTCGTCGAGCAAGGTTGCCACAACAACGTGCACTCGAGTTTGGACGGCACCATGGGCACGTTTGCGTCTCCTTCGGATCCCATCTTCTGGTCGCACCACTCAATGGTCGATGCGCTCCACACCATTTTCCACAAGTGCCGTGTTGGAACTCAGCGCATGACATTCGCGCAGAAGGCGGCTCAACCTGTAGCTTGGACTTCTTGCGCCAAGCGTAACGGAGGAACCTTCAGCCCGACGGACTTGATCATCATGCGCACGGGTGTCGACGGCAACAACCCCATTCAAGGCAGTCAAGATCCGATAATCGGTCAATACTTCAATGGTGTCCCTAACCAGTTTGTAGGTCTCATGGACGTTCGTGACTTGGGCGATAGCAGCTACACGTATGAGCTCAGCGGTCAACTTGCCGACATGTACAACAACTGCGACGGTACTTCTGTTACGCCGACCACCTCAGCTCTCTCCCCGGCCGCGGCTAACCCGACCTCAGCTCCGGCGCCTGCTACCGTTGCTCCGGTGCCAGTCACCAACGCGCCAGTCACTCCCACGAGTGCTCCACAGCCAACTCCGAGATGGGGCGGTGGTGGTCTATTCAACTGGCTTCGCAACCGCTGGGGCTGGGGCCGCAGACTCGCAGCTGAGCACGGATGGTTGTGGCCATGGAACAACCTAGGCAACAACATCCGCGGCAACGATTGTGATGACAACAAATCTGGTCTCAGCAACATTCTCCCAGCTAGCAACGTTGCCTCGCCCACCACGGCACCTTCGACCCCGACGACGACGTCTCCTCAGTACGATGGCAACAACAACAACAACGTGGACGTCATCACGACGTCCAAAACTTGCGCCGAAGAGCAGCGCGTGACATCTTGGTACCAAAAGACCTTGTCTGCTATGGGTGGTCAATGTCCAGAAGCCATGGCCGATCTCGAGCGTCAAGCGTGCATGTTCGAAAACCAATGTCTTGGTGGAACTCCCGATTACTCGGCGGCGTTCAAGGCTACTTGGGGTGCTAAGGAGCCGCGATGCCTCACTATCGTGAAGGCCATCAAGAGCGGTCAGCAGAAGATCACATACGCGAACTGGCGTAAGGACATGGAATCCTACTTCGGCTGCCCCAAGCCAGCGAATACCACGCAGTCGACAAGCCAGAACAACGCATACAGTGACGCTACCCAGTCTGTCACTCAATCGGTCACGGACGCGACTCAATCGGTCACTAATGTGGCTTCAAGCGTGGTGCAGAGCGTAGTGCAGTCCGTGTAATCCCACAACGATCAAGTTCGCAGCTCAGTTCGAACTCGTAGATCAATGTCACGTGTCAGTTTTGCGTTGCTGTTTGAAGATCTGTTCTCTCTCTTCTTTTTTTGTTTGTTTTTGCTGTTTGTGTTTAACGATAGGTATGCGTACAACACGAGTAGGGGATTTCAATGTAATACGCAGCGTGGCGTCAAACCTTTCAATACTTCTTTCAATCGAATCCATTGATGTCGTCAAGATTATTACTCAAAGGAGCTGAAAATTGCGAACGGTGGTCCAAATGGGTCATATTAAGAAGAAGAAGAAAAATGGTACGGCTAATGACTGCGTGATTCAGATGGGACCAGCAATTGGCCTCGACATCGACCTTGGCATGCAGGTGAGCACGTTGAAGAAGATCCTCCATTTCGCTCTACGATGCCATCTTCTCTACGACTTTGCTGCGAATGAATTGAAACTCCGACTATCGCTGAAGGATGGCAAGTGGTTGCGGTCAGGTGACAAATTACGGGAGTATTTGCAAGGACCTATCGATCCGGCGCGCCAAATCTTGGCCAAGTCGCTCAAACTCGAGGATTATTTGAGCTCGGACTTCGAGTCGACGTACGGAGTGATCCACATCTTAGTGGAGTACCCTACGCTTCAACCTGTGCCAAGAACGGAGACCAAGAGACGCATGGACGCAAGCACGGAAACGTTGTTTCAGATATTCGTGACTGTGTTGGCTCAGAATATCGCCATGCTCTATAATTTCGACGCCTACAGCAAGTTCACGACCATTAAGACTGTCTTTGGGGCGGCTGGGAGTAGGACTTGGAGATTTCGAGTCGAGAACGGCAAGGAGTTGACGACAATTGCGCTGCCTGACCTGTTTGAGGCCAAGGAGTGGGCGCTTCTCAGGAAGCTCTACGATTGAGCAGGTTTGCGAGGACGTCAAGGTTCCCTCCCGACAACTCGCAAACGTCATCTTTACATCGTTCTACCTTACGACCTGTTCAGCAAGGACCACGTGGAGATGCTGAAACAAATTGCAGTGAAAGGACACATGGTTATTTGAGTTATCGGTGATGCCCCCGGTTACTTCCACGACGGAGTTCGACGTAAAGGAAGAATGGGAGTTTGCCGATAGCTCTGGTCGCCCTTCTCAGCCGAGACGTGTTGTTTACAATCCATCATCGTTCACCGATGTGACGAACATCGGCGACGTATCATGCCCGCGTGGTTCGCTCAAATATGAAGTAGAAGAAATCGAGAACAGGTCTACCACGAATCTTTAACTGGGTGGGTCTTAAAACAAGTTGCTCAGTCTGGAGGTCATTTAGTTGTGGTGGTTTGTCAAGTGTGGCAAAGAAGAGGGTGGTCATTTGAAGATAATATATAGCCATGGTACCAGGTTTTGTTGCTGCTATGACAGACAACCAATGTGCTGAGCTTTTCGCTTCGTTTTCTCTCTTTCATCCAGGGTGAGTGGCAACCAGTTACCTACATAACTTTTTGGTGTTAGCGGAGTTAAATGAAGGCTGTCGCCCTTCCTTGTCATCTGTAGCTGAAGCATTGATTCATGGTCTTGTGTGTTTTGGGAAGTCATATGTTGGCCTCGTCATATCTGATCCCTAGCCAACTTCATGCGGTTCGTAGTTACCCTTGACGTCTGGAAACTGTAAAGCTCGTGTCGTGGTCTTCTTCAATGCCATGCAGTACCCGTAATTCGATGCCTTCGTGGCTAGCTGCCCATTTGCGTTCTTACTTGCATCGTAGCAACCTCGGCGGATCATGAAATACCTTCAGGCGCTCGGTGCCCTGATCTTCACGTTGACGCTGGTCGTCACAGATGCACAATCATCTTGCGGACCACGGATACGACGTAACTGGGATGCCATGTCGAAGGCTGAGAAGTCCACGTACAAGGGAGCTCTGGCAGCTGCAATGGACTCCGGCGCGTACATCAAGTTCGTGGAAATGCATACCGAGATGCAGTCGGAGATGGAGGCGCACAAGCAGTGTATGTTCATCTACTGGCACCGACTCTTCCTAGTGGTGTTCGAGAATATGTTGCGGGGTCAAGGTTCCGAGTTCGCGTGCGTGACGATCCCGTATTTCAATTGGATGGAGGCCAGCAACAAAGCCCTCACTGGCGAGTGCAAGAGTCTTGGGGATTGCTCTCCGATCATGAAAGAGCTGGGCGGGTACGCTGGCATTCCCAACAAAGCTGTAGTCATCAACGGCAAGAAGATCACGGGGACCTGCGTCGCTGAGGCCCCACTCAATCACTTCTGCCAATCTTCGTCGACGACCGGCGCGGCGTGTGCAGGTTGTTTACCTCGAGGCAATTGGGGTTCTGCGAAGGTCCCGGCGAGCATCAGCTACGCTTCAGTGATCGGCCAAGTCTTCAATGGTACAAACATCGGCAAAGTTTCTCGGGCGGTCGAACGCGGATGCCACGCCGATATCCACGCTACTCTCGGCAGCGCGATGACCAAGTTTCAGTCTCCAGCCGACCCGATTTTCTGGTCGCACCATTCCATGTTAGATGCGCTGCTCACGGTCTTCCACAAATGCAGAGTTGGCACTCGGCGAATGACATTCGAGGAGAAAGCTGCAGATCCAGTGGCATGGACATCTTGCAAGCGTCGAGTGGGCAAACAAGCTATAGGTGCGCCGTTCAAGCCGACTGATGCTGTCACGATGCGGACCGGTGAGAATGGCTCGCACCCAATTGAAGGGAGCAAGGACCCACTCATCGGTCAATACTACAAAGGCGTGCCCAACCGGTTCGCGGACTTGATGGACGGTAGCGATCTGGGCGAAAGCAGCTACACTTACGAGATCAACGGTTTGCTTGCCATAATGTACAATAGCTGTGGTAGTATGGTGACCAAAGACCATGTTACCCCCTCCCCAGCAGCAACGACGGCCTCTCCAGCGCCAACAAACAGAATTCCGAAATCCACACCGACGCCAACAGCCATCACTCCGTCGAGGTCAACGACCGAGCCGACACCCTCGGTGCCAGCAGCTCCTAATGGTCGCAGCCAGGATAAACAAGTGCATGGCTCTCGCAGCTTTTTCGACTGGCTGGTTGGTAAGTTCTCACCAAACACTCCAACTGCGAGACGTCGGCTATCAAGCTGTCGAACGTCAACCACCACTAAAAAGAAGGTGGCTGACACGACTATGCCACAAACGCCAAGCGGTTCACGTCCCGATAGAGTTGTTGCTCCGGTTGTGCTCGCTGTGAACTTGACTCGATCGGAGAAGCGCGTGATGAATTGGTACAATGAGACCATGGCATCCAACGGAGGGCACTCTCTGCAGAATATCGCCGACATGGAACGACAGGTCTGCATGTTCCAAGAACAATGTCTCGGTGGGATTGTCGATTACACAGAGGAATTCAAGTCGCTCTGGGGAGTCCAGGAGCCGCGCTGCAGAACCATTGTGAACGCCATTAACCGCGGCGAGCAGAAAATTCTCGATGCAGGCTGGAAAGCGAACATGGAAGCACACTTCGGGTGTTCGCAACCAGCCAACAAGACGCACTCGATGTAGACTGTTGGCCACAGCAAAGTATCCACGTAAGTAGATGTTTGGTGCTAGTAGAAATGTCAGTAACAATAAATGTTGAGTCACTCGTAAGCGAGGATCCCATTGTCGTACTTAGAAGATCATATCCACCTGGTAGTGACGATTACATCTCTAATATGAGCAAGTCTGCTACCGAAACTCAGTAGTCGCTTGTAGCACATGTGTCTGCTAGTGCTTTCCACGAGCTGCGATAGAAACCAGATGCAGCTTGATTCGCTCTCGCCATTTAGTCAGCCAGTACCTCTTGCTGTTCGAATGCTGGTTCTAGCGACAATGGGTGTCCTAAAGGCACTCGCTCTTGAGCGGACAATTTCCAAACATCATCACTTCCCAATTTGCCTTCGATTGGAAATCCATCTTGCATCGCAACACCAGCCACAGCTATGAAGCTCCCGTCGGTTCTTAGTCTTGGTCTCCTCGCACTCACGGCGACGTCCGATCGCTCAGACAACCTGCGGACCGCGACTTCGACGCAGCTGGGACTCACTATTCGATTCGGACAAGTCAGTGTGTTGTTGCCTCCGCCATGGATTCCGGGGCGTACATCAAGTTCGTCGAGATTCTCCACGAAAGAATATCGAACATGGAAGCGCACCCTCAGTGCATGTTCATCTACTGGCATCGGTACTTCCTCATTGCCTACGAGAACATGCCTCGTTCATCTGGGTGGCTTCACCAGCGGCTCGAGACAGACAGTGGCCATGGGGTACTTATCCTTGCCTGCGGACCCCATATTCTGGTCGCATCACTCCATGGTCGACGCGCTGCACACGATTTTCCACAAATACCGTGTCGGCACCCAACGAATGACGTTCGAGGAGAAGTCATCAAACTCGGTGGCGTGGGCATCGTGCAACCGCCTCGTAAACCAAAAACCGACCGGTACTCCATTCAATCCGACCGATGCTGTCACCGCGCGCACCGGATCTGACTCAAACTCCGTCAATGCGACTGAAGGACCCTGTTGTTAGTCGATTCTTCCAAGATGTGCCCAACCGATTCGCCGATATGATGGACGTGCGTGACCTCGGCGACTTCAGCTACTCATACGAGATTAGCGGCCAGCTAGCATCGATGTACAAAACCTGTGACGGCACCTCGACTCCGCAGTCGATAACTACCGCCCTCGAATCCACAACGAGAGTCCCTGCTCCTACGACAAGCACTCCTGAATCCACGACCGGTGCACCTTCGGCAACAACCAATGCACCTACACTGACAACCAACGCACCCGAGCCAACAACGACCAACGCTCTGGTACCTGTCACCATTGCGTCATTACCGGCGACCAATGCTCCGAGTTCTGTCCCTATTCTTCCTACATCACCGACAATTCCTCCATCGGCTCCAATCAACCCTTCATCGACAACCCCATCGTCGGCAGATCAGGCATTCAGCAACGTGCACATGCAAGGAGCTCGTCGCTTCTTCGAGTGGCTGCGGAACAACGTCTTCTCCAATCAAACGCCAAGCTTCCGCAAGTTGATAGCCGAAGGAAAAACGGACGCCAGTGTCCAGCTGCAGAATAACTCGGTGACACCAACTCCATCAAAGGGCGCATACGACGATGGCAAGGTGGACGTCATTATCATTGGCGGGTGTGGTGAATCGGAACAACGCGTCATGACTTGGTTCCAGGAAACTGCGCCGGCCATGGGCGGTATGTCGACCGAAACCATGGCTGACCTCGAACGCCTAGAGCTGCATGCACTACGAGCAGTGGTTGGGAGGAGTCACCGATTTCTCGGACGAAATCAAGGTTATTCGGGGTGTCAAGGAGGCGCGTTGCAAGACCATCGTTGATGCCGTCAAGTGCGGTGCCCAGCCCATCGTTTACACTTAGTGGCGTGAAAATATCGAGACCCATTTCGGTTGTCCGAAACCTGCCAACACGACAACACCAGCTCCAGCGAACCAGGACGAAACCAGCCAAACGAGCCAAACGGGCCAGGCACATCAACCACAACAGCACGAAGCTGTCGACGGAAACTTTGCTGAGTCGAGCTCTGGAGCCATCGCTCAGGTTACCCAATCTGTGTAAAGTGGCATTGTCGAATTAAGTCACTGCACGCCACTGAATCTGCTCCAGTTTCCAAATAAATGTCATAGTGTTCTTCAATTTTCCTTGATCTAGCAAAAAAAAATCACTTTACCACACACACACACACACACACAACACCATCAGTCCAACTTTCCCCCCACTTCTATCAAAATACAACTTCACTCACGGTTACGTTCTACCCCTCTACTGAATTTTCATCATGAAGTTCGGGTCACGTCTGTATTTGGTCTCGAACCGCTCCATCCACCTGTCCAACAGATTCGTAGGGATAGTCATGTAGCTCTGACTGTTGCTGGTGGAGAAGGAGCTGAGGTAGTTAAATAAATCCTGCGCGATCTTGAGTGCAAAGGCCTTGCGTTCCTCCAGGCCACTGGCCTCGATGCCCAAGTTCTTGATATTGTCCAGGCTCTCGATGGATACACCCAATTGCAGCACTGGTTGGCCCACAACGTCCGGATGAGTGGGCCATGAGGTTCGAAAGATGGCACTGGGTTTGTCTGCGAACACAGTCCCCAGCAACTGCCAGTTCTGCAGTGCAGGGACTGCAAAGTACAGCACCGCTATTGACATTTAAAACACGCAGCCATGTTAGTACAACGTAGCCATGTCGAGGAATGGTACGATGGCTACATTTTCACTGACCGCCGAAACCAGGGGGTGCTGGCGACCCTGGCAGCAGGAAGAACGTGAGATCTGTCACCTGCATGGGCTCCATGATGTCCACCACGTAATGCCCCGGCCCGATCTCCCTGTATACAAGAAAATATACAATACACAACGTGGACATGATTTAGACGACGGCAGCAATGGATGAAGCCATTTGTAGACAGCAGCAGACGCACCGGAAGTCGGTGATGACGGGGCGGCCTGCGATCACGAGCCCGAACTGGCCGATGCCTGGCGGGGCGACGTTCATTTTGTATAGCAATTGCAGCAAATGTCTTGTCTTCCTACTATTGCAATTGAAGCGAAGGTTCTGGAAGCAAATCACATGGTTTATGTGGCGCACGTAGGCTATGTATGAAACATAAATAGCTGTGTTCACCACACCAAAGCAACTTCAACTTGCGGTTTTTGGCCACAAAAGGTCAATGAATATAAGGCGAGGTGTTGAGCGCGGTGAACCCCAGCCTGTGAGCACAGGCGACGGTGTGGATCACCACTAGAGCTACCGTTATCACAACACTCGACAAGACTAAAAATGGCCAAGTTTGTCCGTTCGTGTGAAGACGGGATCGTGCGTGAAAAATTTGACAATATCCTCATCCTGTCTTCAGCATGTAAATGGTTGTTGCAAGATTTGTCGCTTTCAGAAACGGTTGGAGTGATACGTGGCTTCGTGAGTTTACACTCGCACAAGTTTCGTGCAGATGTCCCCACCTCGGTAGCGCACAATGCTAGCGACCACGCTTGAGACCTCCAGCGATCACACAACGATCGCCGATAACGCTGTGGCACTGCTGCGAGCCACAAGTGAGGTGTTCGCACGTGCACAGTGTCACGATGACATGTGGCTTGCTGCTGCTTGCGGTAAGATTCGATTAGGATGCGGCGATCGTAATCTCCTTGGCGCGATTGTGTGCTGGCAGGTTTTTTTCTCGGATCCTGTGGATTTGTACGGCAAGTGCAAATTGCAATGGCCCGGTCGGTCAGCGGCAACGGAAGGTTGACGTTCCTGTTCAGCGTAGGTAATCACCTCGGCATTGCCGACACGAGTGGGTGCATGTTTGAATCTGAACGTATTGGAAGGCCTCTCTCCATACAGCTGCAGAGCATCTAGGTATCTGTTGTCGAAAGCCATGCCGAGCGTCTGCTGCTGCTGGAGTGGTTGTCGTTGTACTAGTGGTTGCATCGCGTCGAAAGAGTGCAGCATAGCATGTAGCAGTAAGTTCGACATGATGTCGGTGAACTCAACCCAATCGAAAGTCGGCTCGCGCTCCTCTAGCAGCCCTCGCACTCGCCATCCAGTAGGTTCGTCCTGAACGAGCTGCCCCCTGTCTTGTCTCTCCAGAAGCCGCAGCGCTCGAACGGCGAGGAACTGCTCTTCTTCGTCGTTGACGAAAGCGCGGAGTGATCCAATGCTGGCCTGTAGAGTTGGAATGGTAGTTATGGCGTCGGGCACACTGAGGCAACGGAGCACACGGACGACGACTCGCTCGCGGACACGACCCAGCCACCCTCGGACTCGCAGACAGGCACGATCATCTTCGAGCTCAATGAAAACCAGGGAACGCATTTCACCCAGTGCACTGTTAATACGCCGCTTGAGTGCGGATAGTCTCATGGCCACGAGCTCCACGAGACGTTCTCCCAGAACGGGACCACAACATTTGGATTCCGCGAGTGTAGTTGAATAGCGTGAGTGCAATTGGATCCTACCAGTGTAGTTGATTTCTGCAAGTGCAGTGTCGAGTAGATAAATCCGTATCAAACTAGGCCTACACAGACGAGAAATTCGCTAACTAGTTAGTCGAATCAAGTTCCTTCCTCGAACGCATGCCAAGTGCGTAGCTTTGTGGTCCGTAGACCACTGGACCACCAGGGGGCCCCTTGCCGTAGGCAGTGTAGGTGACATGCGTAATGAAGGTGAGTGCCACAGGGATGCGTGCTACCTGTACATGTATCAGGAAATTAGGACGTCTAATACTACTTATAGCAATTCAATTACGATGAAAAAAGTGTAACCAGTGTAGAATCACTCATTACTTTTGTAGATGTTTTGTGAGTTGGCCATATACCATACCCTGAGTTGGATGCTGTGTTCACAATCGCGACGTGTTGACGCGAAGATCAAGGCCAAAGGAAGAGCGTACGATTGTAAATGATACGCGGGTTGATCTGAATTACATGTGCGCTTGGCGCTTAGTTGCTGCGGTAACGGTTCGACATAGAGAAGCCCTCGGAGAAGCAACGCAGGACGCTCAGTGTGCAGTCGGGGGCGCTCTGGTCCTGTGCAGCTGTGACGCCGGCGACGAGATCCACTTCGGAGGTGATGCGAGTGATCACTTGCTCACCCGTCTCGAACTCGAACTGCTGAATAATAGGGCACTCAATAGCGCCGTAGCCTTGGCTCTCTCCTTTCTTCTGTTGCTTTGCGTCGTAATAGACGTCCAAGAGCAGTTTGCCAGTGATCTTAATGATCACATGCTCGCCTGATTCCAGTCGTTCGCACGAGGCGATAGAGAGCTGGAAAATCCGGAATTGTTCGCGGTACCAGAGCCAATGCAGCTTTAGAGACTCGACCGAGTCGAACTCTTCTCTCTGGAGGTCCAACAGGCACTGCAGCGCCGGGGAGCTCCCGTCCGCAAGGCAGTAGGTCTTCACGTCAAGTGGTCGTCGCTCTCCCTCTACACCGACAGCGTAATAGAAGTCTCCGACAGCATGCACAGGGTTCTGATGTCCGCCGTGGATACCTGCAGCGCTGTGGTTCTCGAGCTGCTCGATATCCTGTTCCAGCGCCTTGATCTCGCCCACGACCTTCTGCTCGTACTGGCGTTTGCGCTTCCTGTAGTTGGCCTGGTTGATGCGACACTGTTCTTTCCTGCGCGCCTTCTTCCAGTCCTCGGTGGACGACGCTCTATCTTGCGGCGCGTTCCACGACGACCCATTGAGTTTATTATAGTTCCTGCTGTTGGCTCCAGCGCCGTATCCTGTTTCCTCGCGCGCAATGGCGAGCGCCGTCGCCTGGTCGGCCGTCAGCTTGGAGCGCCACGCGAGCTCGGGCTGCGGCTGCGGAGACACGAAGCTGTGGCGGCTCTCGGGCATAGTGTCCGCCGGGCGCGTGCACTGGCGCTTGGAGATTGCGGGCGCGTCGTAGCGGTCGGGCGAGAGCGTCTTGAACTGCGGGAGACGGGGCGCGCGCATGCTCAGCGGGCCCACGGGCTCGAGGCGCAGCGACGGCAAGGACACGGGCGTCATGATGGATGGACGCTTGAGAACTCTTTCGTTCTTTGCGATCTGTCGCCCAGCGCTCTTTTTCAGGAATGCGACGCCCATGTAGACGTCCGGCCGAAACCACACAGACGACGTGCCCTTCGTATGTCACTCGCCTAGCCCTGTCGCTGAGAAAGTCAACGCGGGATTGGCTGGGGAGGGTGATCATAAATAGATCCAGTAAGGAATAATCAGCGATTGGTTGACCAGCAGCGTTAGAAAATTGTGAAATCCGGACGAATTAGGGTTCGAGATGAGTTCTGGACCAACACGTTTACGCGGCAGCGATGCCTAAGTAAGCAACATGAGCCCATCCACGACATAATCAATCGCCGATGATGTAGACACCGCGCAGCAGCGTCGACGGAAGGCTCCGATTCATCGTCCCTCAATGTCCTGCGTTAACTCTTGGGCCTAAAAAAGTCCGGCACAAATCGGGCCGTTACACTGCGCGTTTTACTCACGAACCCACCCAGTTGTCAAGAGGTGACGAAGCTTTTTTAGCCAGCTTTTTGCCGCACCCCTTGTCGTGCTCACATCATCGCAAATCTGTCCTTGATATCGTCAGGACGAGCAGAGACCGGGCTGACCACCATCTCGTCATCAAATTTCCGTGATCGCGCGCGCGCCGAGGTGGCTACGCCATGAAGTTTACGCCCGCAAAGCCCGAGCTCGCTCTCGCCGTGAACAGGGTGAGCAACAACGAGCGATGGCACGCTGTCGAAGACACGACACCAACTGTGGTATTACCCCTATTTTGCAATACATGAGTTGCCATGGTGCTGTTATCCAGTGTGTAACCTCCTCCGGTTGGTCGGCGAAACTGCTTCCCGCCACACAGTTGAATCTATGGTGGACAACTTGCGTTATTGCGCATCGTTGCCGACCAACCGGCTGTCGCTGCAGATCACCGTGCCTTGCTCCTGCGTTCTCGCATGCCAATTCAATCATTCTCACCGCATCTTGGCGTAAGGGAGCAGCCTGTGCTGCATCGCTACTCTGTGATACACAGTCTACTCAACTCTGTGCAAATCCCTTTTCCCCGTTATCAAAAGTCAACGTCAAAATCAGAACCTTATAAAGTAAATCCAATCCAACCAATCAGTATCACGTATACCTTATAACGGCGTATGACAGGTACCTCGTCACAATTTCCCCATCGTCGAGCCGAGCTGGTCATGCACTGCGTACGCACACCACTCCGCGCTTCCCTGCATCTGCATCCTTCCCCCCTCCCACCCACCCGCACTCCCCTGCCCTCCACCTCCATTCTGAGCCGCTCCACGCGATTCACCGCCTCCCAGAAGCTGCAGAATCGCCGATTCAAGTCAACGCCGACTATGTCCGATACTTCCGGTGGCTACGAAGCTTTCGGCTCGTTCCACACGCCGTCCACCGCGTCATTATTCGCCCAAGACGATGCAGAATCAGATGTCGAAATGGTGTTCGAATCAGACATTGCATCGCAAAGTGTCCAGCTTGAAAACAATTCCGTGATCAATGTTCAGAACCGCTCGCTGTTTGCGTTGGACCTGGAGACGTGGACGTACCTCAACCACGGGGCGTTCGGAGCCCCGATTAAAGTTGCAATAGAGGCGGCAAGTCATTGGAGGGCGCAGGCGGACGCCCAGCCGCTGAATTTCAATGATCGGGAACTGTTCCCGTTAGTAGTGAGAGCTATCAAGTCTCTAGCCGGGTTTATCGGCGTCTCCAAGCCAGAGAATCTGGTGTTGTTGCCTAATGCAACCGCGGGACTACATTCAGTGCTAGCGTCGGTGCTGACGGGTGAGAAGGAGGAGACGGTGGTGCTCTTTAATACGAGATACGGCGCAGTGATGAAGATGCTGCAGTCGATTGAAGGTTCCAAGAGATCGGTGCATGTGCATGAAGAGCCGCTGTCTTTGGAGGAATCTTACAATGACCAAAAGGTATTGGAGAAGCTGGAGAAGGTTTTGCAGGAGGTTGAAGCTTCTGGACGTCGCGTGGCACTCGTCGTCGTGGACCACGTCACGTCCAATACAGCGGTGACGATGCCTGTGAAAGATATCGTGCAGCGATGTCACGCTCGGGATAACGGCACTCCAGTGCTTGTTGACGGAGCGCATGGACTGTTGAACCTGCCACTCGACCTCGATGATGTGGGTGCTGACTATTACGTTGGCAACTGCCACAAGTGGTTCAGCTCAGCTCGTGGTGCCGCCTTCCTGCATGTTGCGAAGGAAAACGGGCCTCCAATTGAACCACGCGTGGTCTCCCACGGATTCTTTGACGGTATGCAGAGCGCATTTATGTGGACGGGGTTGCAGGATTACAGTGCATGGCTTGCACTGCCCCAGTGTCTTGCATTCTGGCAGCGTCAAGGTGTCGATGAAACACGTGCGTACATGCACACGTTAGCACAAGAAGCTGCAGAATTGCTGTACTCTAGGTGGGAGATGCCTGACCATCTTGCAAAAGAGCGTGAGTTTCCTCAGCATAAGAGGCATGCCATGCGTCTCGCTCAGCTACCAACCTCGCGACGGCTGAGTGGTGGTGTGGTGGTAGATGAGAAAAACCCCAAGGCCACATCGACCGATGCCAAACGTGTTCAGGATGGTCTCCACTATATTCACCACATCGAAGTGCCTGTCAAATGCGTCGATGGACGACTGTATGTTCGTCTCTCAGCGCACGTTTACAACTGCCTCGAGGATTTTGAAAAACTAGCTGTCGCCGCAGTGGAGCCGAATTAGGTAAAATGAAGCCCAGTGTGGTGGATCCAGTTATTTTGCGGATCTTTCGCAAGAGTCGCACGTGACAAACGAACAAAGTGTTGATTGACATCCAGGCACCTTGGTGATGACTACGTTTCCATGGTTGCTAGTGTGGATCTTGTGGACGCAATTCGCGATCGTTGTAAATGCACAAGCTTCGCTGGTTCTGATGGATCGACAAGTGTCAGCAGAGCTGCTGCGCGTTACTCCAGGAAATCCAGGCTCTGCTGATGTGATAGTGACCTGGACAGCCTTTGACAACATGCTCGAAGTTACTGGCGGCACTGCTAGAGTCGAAGCGTATGAGGTGCAGTATGCGGTGTCTGGCTCTGGGGCGTGGACGTCGCTAGGCGATTCACTAACTGGGCTTGTACTCGATCCGAATGCTCAAGGCTCGGAGCCTGTGCCCAAACAACGCATTTTCACACAAGCAGACACTGGAGAGGCCATCAGTGATGGATACTTCAGGTTGGCACTATCGTACGAAGGATCGAGTCCAAGTCTCATGGGAGGACGTGCTGTGGCTGGAGTAGTGACGCCACCGATTCCTTTCGACGCTAGTGCAGACACAATGAAGGCCGCGATTGAGTCTCTGGAAAAGATCACGACGGTACAAGTGTTTCAAAACGCTCTAGGTGTAAATGGAGCTTACGAGTGGATTATCCTGTTCGATGTCGTGAAATACAATGCAGACGACCCGTTACCGCTACTTTCGTTGTACACTGAGACGATATCAGTACAATGGACAGGGATTGGAGACCAAGTGGCTGTACAATATCTGCGAACTGCTCCGAGCTCTCCAGGTCAGCACCGTCGCATTTGTTCGGATGTATGCAACTATGAGATCGCAGGGTTGCAGACTGGTACGACGTTTACGTTCCGAGTACGAGCTCAAAACTCGAACAATATCGGATGGAGTTCTTGGAGTGCCACCAGTGAGCCTTTGGATATCCCAGCGACTCGACTACCCCGAGCACCTTCGGCCCCAGAGTTACTAACCGCGACGACGTCCGGTTTTACAATTATATGGCGAATGCGTCGCGAGCTCACTCAAGAAAGCGGCGTTTTTGCTACTGAGTTGTTTCCTGTCGTTAGTTTCCTCGCGCAGCAGCAATGTGACAGCGAGGTTGGCTGGACTACAATTAGCGAGCGTATTGCTCCAGGATTTAGCGGTAACGCAGACACATTTTCCACAGTTGTTGGGTCCTTGGAGCGCCCACCTGGATCAACGTGCATTTTTCGTGCAGCAGCGACAACTGCTAACGGCCCTGGTCCATTTAGTTTGGCTTCAGCGCAGTTCACAACTCTCGCGACGGCACCAGGCGTTGTTGGAAATGTGCAGGTGATGCGAGATCCACTGACTGTAGTTTGGGAAGTACCAACGGATTTGGGGGGACATTCAGAGGATGAGCTAACGTACGATGTTGAGTATCGCGCCACCCGTGGCTCTACCTGGGCCAGACTATCTGCACTACTTGTGGACAACAGCCAATGCGTTGCCGATATTTCCATGGCGTCGTTGGAAGGATACACTTCTTACGTTGTTCGTGTCAGAGCGATTGCTGGAGAGGATCAAGCAGGTATTTTCTCGCAGTCTCCAGAGTTCCTGACAGATTACACAGTGGAAGAAGAATCTGAAAGCGACCAGAATGCTACGTTCGGGACACGGCAAGTAGTCGTTGCTGCTTCTCGACAGCAAAGCGCTAACAAACAGGATTTGTACTACGTCCAACTTACTGGTGATGGTGGCAGTGGTGGATCTGCCACGAGTGGTGTTCAAGCAAAGGCTGGTGAAAACGGAGTTGTTCTCATATTTCCTGTCACGTGGTCGGGCGAGAGACTTTCCGAACGTACATTTTTCTTCACTGATGGCCCTCAAACGTACAGAGTCGCAAGCGAACAGAACCAACTCGCTACGAATCCTGCACTACGGATCATCGCATTAGACATTTACACCTGGGGCGCTGGCGGAGCTGGTGCCAGGTCTTCGAGTGGTACGGGCGACTTGAGCAATGGTGGAGGTGGTGCTTTTGCCCGTGGACTTATCCGTGTCAATGCTGGGGATGTTGTTGACATCTTCGTTGGCGGTGGGGGACACGAAGATGGTCGTGGTGGGTTTAACGGTGGCGGCAACGGCGGCACAGGAGACTTTCCTGGTGGCGGGGGTGGTGGTGCTACCGAAGTGCGGTTGAATAGACGTACAGTCATCGTAGCTGCTGGAGGAGGGGGTGCAGGCTCGACGGATTATTGTTGTGCTCATGGTGGCGGCGGCGGTGGATTGGAACAGGCAGAGTCTGGGCTTGCAGCGGATGTTTCAACTATTCCACTCGACCTCAGTACTGGTCAGGCTCCACGCGACGAGTCCTACTCCTCAAATGTGGCAGGGGACTACTCAGTCCTAGCAACTGGGGGTACGGGGGCTTCGCCAACGACTGCAGGTGCTGCTGGAATAGGGGGCTCGTACCAGTACTCGCTAGAAGGCAAGTGCATCATGGATTCTCGAACATGGTTGATGGAGGTCATGGTAGCTCCGCTGACAACAGCGCACTCGCCTTCAAATGGTCAACGTGGTCGAGGAGGCAGCGGCCAAAGCGGGAAACAAGCAGGTGGGGGAGGAGGTGCAGGCTTTTACGGTGGTGGGGGTGGTGGTGCAGGTGCTGGCGGTGCCGGGGGAAGTAGCTTCGTATCGGTTAGTGATTTGTTCAATTTATCCGAAGCTGGTATCAGTGATGCAAGTCTCCGACCTCAAGGCGTTGGCGAAGATGCTCAGCAGGTCATTGTGACTCCGTTGACATCGTCAAGCGTCAACGTGAGCTGGAGTTCTCCTCGTTACGGTTTTTCACAACTTGTCCAAGGATTTGTGGTTGAGATGACCAATCGATCAGCGAATGAGGACTTTCGAGTTGTACAGTTAATCACCCTGCCCAATGATGCCATCTCTGGGAACAATGGAAACGTCACGATTGCTGGTCTCGCTCCGACAGCCGCGTATCGCTTTCGAGTGAAGCCCTTGCTGCTTGATGGCCACGGGACGTACAGCGATGTTGTTACGATCCGCATGCCGTCGAAACCGATGAATACCTGGTACCGTTGTGTCACTCGAACTTTCAACGAAGAGGCCACAAGAGCTGGGATGCGCTTTACCAACTCACCTCCTTTGCAACGATTGCCGTCCGCAAGACGAGGTCACTCGCTCACATCGATGGACAATTGCCTGTATCTCTTTGGTGGAATGGCAAAGAGCTACGAGTGCAACCGAGCGCTCAAGATGCCGTGTTTGCTACAGCAACTACCGCGATCCGTATCCAACGAGCTGTGGCGGTATGATATTCTCACGGAGACCTGGTGGCAAGTCCCTCAGTCTACAATGTTACCGCCACCACGCGAGAAGCATTCGATGGCAGTGGTGAGTGATCGACTGCTATTGTTTGGAGGGCGCCAGAATGATGCTCCTGTTCCCAGCGATGCTTCGACGTGGGGTCCTCAAGCTCTCAATGACCTGTGGGAACTCTCAGTGTCGTCTACAACTTCGAAGCAGACGTCAGTGTCGCTCGATAGTCGCCAACCGACGAATCTTTCTATTCCAGATGGAGGGGAAGTGTTTGCACTCGGGAAAAAGAGTCCTAGTGTCAGTGGTGAGCAGCTTTGCATCACAAATGTGTCGATAACTGTGCAAGTCACGCATGCTTGTCCGCACAAGCTGCAAATGCAATTATTCGGGCCAGGACCAGTTACATTTCCTGGGCGTCAACAGAGTGTTCATTTTCCTGTGGATTCACAAGCGCGTGAAACAACATGGAGTGCCGGCCAAGGACTAGGGAGCTTGCAAGGGGGCCACAGAGCTACTGGTGCAGCTCCTAATACGAGAGCGTTCCCAGTGGTGCTGCGCAGTCCAGAAGAAGCAGCCGACAAAATTCCATGCGCCGCTGGAACCCAATTGCTTAGCTTTGTATCAAACGGAGGAACATCGAGGGCATCTCTCGAAGCACTATCGGCATTCCATCAGCTATCCGTTGACGGGAATTGGACGCTCGAGTTAGCTGACACTGCAGCTGACGGTTTAGTTGGCACACTCGATGCTTGGAGCATTGCTTTTGACGTAGCTCCCTGCGTTCCAGGCATCACCTGGGTTAATCTATCGACGATATCCACAGGAACAGCACCAACTCCGCGGTTCCAGCACTCGGTTATCGTGTTTGAAAACAGCATGTTCGTCTTCGGAGGCGTTGCTGGGGGCACTGGATTGGGGCTGAGCGACTTGTATCGACTGGATTACACTCCAAGCGTGACTTTCGGCGTCGCTCCAACTGCTGGCTGGACGCAACTGGCCTCGCTGACCGATAGTGATAGTCCGAGCGTTGGTGAGAGGCGAGTACATGCGGGACGTGCAACGTTGCTCACGCCATACGAATTGATGGCTGTAGGCCGTGGCCTGAAGCCTCCTCGACGAGCTTCGCTGGGCTCTAGCAATGCGCTATCAGCTTCTCGCTTCGAAGCCCAATTGGATGTTCGTTTGAAGCGGCTAGAAGACATGCTGGACGGGTGGCGAACAGTGGCAACGAGTCCTGGGGATGGGTTGGATCCTAGCGACGAACAGCTACCAGTACCGAGATACTGGGGAGCTAGTACCTTTGTTTTATCTCCGCTGGGCAGTAGCGCGCCGCGTGCATTCCTCTTCGGTGGGCAGGACGACACGACGCTGTTGGACGATCTCTGGAGTCTGGAGTTGGCTCAGCTTGATGAGGACTTCCCACAAGACCGACTACAGGACAAACGGATTAGAGCTTGCGCTTGGCGACAGGAAAACTCGGCATACCAAGCACAGTGGGCATCGTCTTGCGGCGCGAGCACCACTGCCGCAGCAATAAGCAAATGCACGCTCGAGATGCTGCTGTTCTACGCATGGTGTGAGCAATACTACCAATTCATTTTGCTCTAAACTGCTGAAAGAAGTCAACCATGAAATCTATTCCGTCGTATTGGTCTCGTCGTCTGCGTCTTCCACAGCTTCATACTCCACGTATTTTATCGTCAGTTTCCCAAACACTCTCTCTAGCATCCGAAGCACACTTGTCAGAACGACATCCAGTTGATGCGGTGGCAAATACTGGTCACCCGTGGACTTCGCGATTGTCACGATTGCAGGAGGATTGATCGCGTCTAGTTCATGGGCATGAAGGAATTTTTCTAGCTCATTAATCATGAACTCAATCTCTTCCGGGGAGCTTTCATGATGCGGCAGATCCAGAAATGGCGCCGCATCCCAAATCTCGCATCGTACTTCTTTGTCGTCGCGATATTGCTCTAGCACTTGGGTGAATTCGTCCAGGAGTTTTCCAGCGTCCACACCTTCTGCGTACAGCAACGCGAGGTTACTCACGACACGATCCCATTCCGACTTGCGAGCAGTAATGTCTTCCAGCACGTCTACTACTTCGAGGCATTTAATAAGTTCGCAGAATCTCCTTCTCTCCGTATTGCGCTGGCCAGCCGTCATAACATCGAGAGGAGCTCGCTTGTAGCGCGCACAGGAAAATACTTGCGTCACAGTCTTCACGGCCAATCCCCCAATACGCGCCTCCAAGTCTGCACGTCAAACATGAGTGAGGAATTGTAGCGAGCAGTGCACGTCGTGACAAAGCTACCTTTGCGGAACGGGCTCCACGTCGAGAAGTAGTCGAGGTCGATATCAAGGATGAAGCCCTTTGAGTTGTGTCGAGCATTGTCAGCAGCTTCAGTTTCTACAGCTGCAGCGTCGTCCGATGAACTCGTCTCCGTAGCAAACAGATCCCAACGCCTAAACGAAAGAGAAGTAAGCTTCCCATTCGTATCCACTCAGCCATTAACGCCACGCATACCGAACGGAGGAGGCCTCCAACTCTTCCACTTGACAATAGAGGTCATCCTCCACGAAATGAGGCAATTCACTCGTCACCCCCATCGCACCTACAGCAATGCTGCAAATTATTCGCCATCCACAGTGTGTAACATCATCCTTTTCGCTTTTGTACAGACCGTTCGTCTTGCGTTTTCCAACCGCAAGCTGCTTGAAAGCTCCCGTCGGCATCTACAGTCAACCACACTCATTACCCAGGCCCATAACAACAAGATTGGTATTCGTGTTCGGTACCTGGTTGGCCCACGACGGCTTCAACCACGTGATCTGGTTCACGTGCCCCGCAAACACCAGCGGCAGTAGGAACTCCGCAATCCCTGCAGCAGAGTCGTCCAGCATGTCGTAGAGTGTTTCTGGCTGGAAGATCACATTGGTGTGTGCTGCTGCGGGGAAAGACAAGTCTGGATGCGAGTCCACGTGCAGCACATGGATATCCGAGAAGGGCAGGCGTCGTTGGCGAATAGCCTGCACAAAAGTGTCACGACAATGCATTAGTGCGTGTGCATACCATGCGCAGTCGTGTCCATGTGGACGGACCAGGTGGATATCTGGCAGGCAGTGGTGGTGGTCGTCCACGATCGCCACCGGGAGCGCTGTCATTTTGACGCGCTGTAGCCACTTGTCGAGCTCGTAACGGCTACATCATGTCCGCCACACCATGCTCGCAACTTTTCGAAAAAGCGCGGCTCATTTGGTTTCAGTATAGTCCCGCTTTTTGTCCCAACAAAATTCCCTCCAAAAAGCGCGACGCTGCCAGTATTATCATGATGCAGCAGCACCAGCAGGACGACGAGCACGAGCTCCAAGAGCACGACCACGAGCAGCAACACAAGCTGGAAATGATGGAAGACGGACTGCGTCACGAGGGCGACGACGACGACGACGTCGCCGGCGGCAAGCGGCGGCTCTTCCGCTTCAAGCCAGCCTTCGACGTCGTCCTCGTGCGCGAGGTCATTCGCTGCTTCCCGTGGGCCGCGGGCTACGGCCGCACGCGCTCGGCCTGGATGGCGGTGGCTACGCGAGTGCAGGCCACGCTGGAGAGCATGAAGGGTGTGTCGTTCACGCGCGGCAGTGCGCTGGACCACGCCATCGTCAAGCGGCGCGTGGATATGCTGCTGGAGGCCTTCCGCAAGAGCGAGATGTCGGGTCTGCGCGGCTCCGGCACGCCCGAGGAGTTCGACATGCGCAACAAGCTGCTGGCGATCTTGGCCCGAGTGGTGAGCGCTTGGCGATTTGTGAAATTCCGACTGGAATTGGCCGAGAATTGACACAGTTATGATGATTTATTGCCTGCATGTAGGTGGACGAGCAGACGCTGAACAAGGGAGCGATGCGGGAGAAGCGCGTGCAGTCGGCACTGCAGGTGGCTCTACGCAGTCTGGCGGAGCTGGAGGGCACGCCGGGCGTCGTGATGCCCACGTCGGCGACACTCACACCGCCTCCTGCTGCGGCGACGCCTCCTTCAGCGGCGTCGTTGATGCCTATTGCACCGGCGCCTATTTCGACGCCAGCAGTGCCAACTCGTGCCAGTCCCAGCCCCAGTCCCGTGCCTCAGACAGTGACTATACAACATTCAAGTGTGCAGCAAAACGGCAACAACAAACGTCCGTTGCGGACGCCGTCCGTGCCCATTGCGGCGCCGGTGCAGGAGGTGAAGCGACCTCGAGTAGAGCGGACGGTGGTGAATGTGGACACGACGCTCAGCGCTGAAGAAAGGAAGTTGCGTCTCGAGGAGCGACGTGTGGCGCTGGAGGAGGAAAGACTGGCATGGGACAAGCAGCAGACCCAGCAGGACAGCAAGGAGCGCCAGGCGCTACTGGACGTGTTGCGCATGCAGGGTTCCCTCGTGACAGAGCTGCTCGCATACATTCGGAGCAACAAGCTATCGATGAGCACACACGGCATCTAATGCGGCCGGATACGATAAGGGAGGACGCGTATGACAGCAAGTGTGCAAAGCCAATTACCATTGCAAAAGGAAAGTAAGCTAGCGTCAATTCATGGGTACCTGTTGCAGTACTTCGCATTCCTCGTATCCAAGGTGCTGCCGAGCCGTGTTTTGCTAAACCTCCACGTCACGTCATGCATTCCTGCGGCCTGCTGCTCTTCGTTCGGCCACTTCCATGATTTAATCGGAGTAAAACTTGTAGTACGTCGAAGCTCTCAATGTTGGAGTGAAACAGGGCGATAGGGACACGACCACTTCAACGACACTGGCAGCAGGTCTTCTTGAAACCAGTCGTGTACAAGGTGGAGAGCAGTGCTATTAATCTGATTGTTCACCGTAATCTGTCGTCTAGTGTAGGCTTGCACGGAACAACGCGTCAAAACCCAACGGAGTAGTCACGTGCTAGTACTTGCAAGCTTAGTACTCCTTGAGCGTCAGTCTCGGCACGATATTCATGGCCTGCAACTCCTGGAACAGCAGCTTGCAGGCGTACGGAATCCGGATGCTCACCACCTTCTCCTCGGACTTGCAGTGCTGGCACCAACCTTCGTAGCCCAGCATGCGGCAGCCCTGGCACACGTCCGCGCTAAAAGCGTCACTAGACAGCATGAGTCGCTCCATGAGCAGCATACTAGCACCGTAACCGATAAGACAATCGCGCTCCATTTCACCAAGACGAAGACCACCATCGCGTGAACGACCTTCAGTCGGCTGACGAGTGAGGACGGCACGAGGACCACGTGCACGAGCGTGCATCTTGTCCATCACCATGTGCTTCAGCTTCTGATAGTAAATCGGCCCCATGAAGATGTAGCACTCAATGGGTTCGCCTGTAATTCCGGACGTGAGGTAGTCTTTGCCGGCATAGTTAAATCCATTCTTCACCAGTTCGCGCGAGCAGTCTAAAACGTGATCAGCTGAGCCATATTTCTCGCCGAAGGCCGTACCATACGCACGCCGGCCAGTGAGGACACCAGCCTTACCTGCAATCAACTCGATCATCTTTCCGACAGTCATACGACTAGGGAAACCGTGAGGGTTCATGATCAGATCGGGGCAGATACCCTGGTCGTTGAACGGCATGTCTTCCTGGTTGCGGATCGTGCCGCACACACCCTTTTGACCGTGTCGACTACTGAATTTGTCACCGATTTCGGGACGACGGGTCTGGCGGATCAGCACCTTCACCAAAAAGTGGTTCGCTTCAGATGAAGTCAGCAACACCTTGTCAACGTAGGCTGGAATTGGCCCCTTGTAAGTCGTGGGTGAAGGCGAATACGTCACGTCCAGCGGGTCACGTCCGTCAACCGAGTCGTTAAATTGTGTAGGCTGCTCCTTGTTGATCATAATCGCGCCATTCTGAACGACACCACCAACGCGGCTAATACCATCTGCATCCAGCGACGAATATTTAGCATTACGGAAACCCATACCAGCGCCACCTGAAGCAGCCAAGCTGTCGAAATCTGGCGGGCCCACGATGCGATCGTACGAGCCATTTGCATACTTCTTGATCATCGTCTGGTACTTCTTGAAAACCATGCAACGTCCGAAACCGCGATCGAGCGAAGCCTTGTTGAGAACGATAGCATCTTCAATATCGTAACCAGAGTAACTCATAACAGCCACGACGGCGTTCTGTCCAGCGGGCACACGATCAAAATTCACAAGATCCAGCACACGTGTCTTCACCATGGGCATTTGAGGATAGACCATTGTGTAGAGCAACGTGTCAATACGCTCGAACTGATTCATGGCGATCGTACCGATAGCTTGCTTACCCATAGCACACTGGTAAGTGTTACGCGGGGACTGGTTGTGGTGAGGATACGGGATCAGACCCGACACAACGCCAAGAATCGTAACGGGGTCAATTTCCAAGTGAGTCGTGCGGTCACCGATCTCACTTTCGTGCAGAGCCACAAGACAGTTGTTCTCCTCGTTCACATCGACATACTCGACGCAACCTTCCACAATAAGACTGCTGAGGTCGCGCACCCCGGCACGCAGCTCGTCGAGATGGCGTTGGGTCAGCCTTGTACGGTGCGTCACAGGGTCAATAAGCAACAACGGCCGACACACACGTCCACCGTCGGAAGCGATGTATACAACGCGTTGCACATCGTGGATCATAACGGACACGAATTCGCCGATGAGGCCAGCACGTCGAATACGACGCAAACGGGTCACGAAAGCACGCGGGTTCACGTGAGTGCCGATGATCACACCGTTGAGCATCACCAAGTAGTTGGATGCGTGATTAATCTCTTCACCGGAGCTCAAAGATACGTCCGTCACACCCAGGTCAAAACACAGTCGCTTAATCGGAGCAGGCTCCTCATCTGATGTCACATGGCACAGCAACGCCAAGTTCTTCACAAGACCACAAGCCTCACCTTCGGGTGTATCGGCCGGGCACAGCATACCCCACTGCGACGGTTGCAACGAACGAGGACCTGAAACCTTGCGTGTCTTCTCGAACTGAGACGAGATACGAGTCATCATACCCAGCGCCGACATGTACGAGAGTCGTGAGAGCACGTGCGTGACACCAGCACGATCCATGCGGAATCGCTTCAACGTCCAATTACCCGTAGACAGCGCGTGATAGAAACCCTGCGTGATCGTGTCTGTGCGAACGCACTTGAGAATGTCGAACACGGACGCGCGGTTCGGTTTGCTGAGCACCATATCAGCCTGACGCTTCAGGTCGCTGTTAAAGCGCTTGAACAGATCCTCGAAAAGAAGCGACAGTAGCTGACCTGCTAACTCCAGACGCTTGTTGCCATAGTAATCCTTGTCATCCAACCGTGTACGGTCCTTGTCAGTGAACAGGATACGACGCACAATGTGAGCCACGTAGATACTCTTGAGTCGGAAGTTGAAGTTCTCGCACGGCACGTGGTTCAGCACCAAATTGGCCAAAGCCGAACGCGCAGCGTCAACCAAATTACGGTCTTGCTGCGGTCGTCCAGCACCTCCACGGTGTCGTCCTCCGGTTGCTCCAATCTTGGTCAAAGCATTCATCTTGGATCCAATATACTCCAGCGCTTGTTGCTGGGTGAAGACCTTCAAGTCGGAGGCTTCTTCGAACGACGCCGACATGGCGTCACAAATATCGGGCTCGCTGCCCACAAGACTGACAATCTCTTGGTCGCTTTCCACACCCATGCCCCTAAAGACAATGACAATGGGGATATCGCTCCCGAACGAATTGGACTTTAGATAGACCCGTCCCTTATTGAGGAAGATGTTGGTTCTGGACTTGCGTTCGTGGGTGGAACTGGTGATACTGGCGCACACATTGTGCTTGCCGTCTTCTTCAATGATAACTCTGTTCTTGGACAATTGTTCGTGGATCAACACCACCTTTTCCACGCCGCGAACGATGAAGTAACCGCCCGGGTCATAGGGGCACTCTTTCAGCTTGGCCAAGGCGGCTTCACTCTTGCCCGCCAGCACACAGCGAGAGCTGCGCAGCATGATGGGGATGCGGCCGATCAGCACCTTGTTATTGGTCACGATCTTGTTGCCGCGTCGGTAGCGCACGCTCACGTAGACCGGGGCAGCGTACGTCCTGTCGCGAAGTCGGCACTGGTGCGGGGTCACGCTGGCGCTAACGAAGGCCTCCTCGTCGATGGACGGCGCGCCCAATTGGATGTCCGTGTACTGCAAGAAGAACTTTGGGTCGGCGTCGCTGCGCACGACGTTGTTGGCCTGTGCGCGCACGATGTTGCGCATGTCGACGGACGTGAAGTAGTCGAACGAGTCGATGTGCTGCCTCACGAGGCCGCGCAGCTGCAAGAAGTACGGCAGGAGCTTCCACTTGTCCTGCACGCCCTTCACGGGCTTCTCGAGCTCCTCCATGGACACGGCGGACGGAGGCGCGCCCAGGCCGGCGGATGGAGCCATGATGAGAGGTGATGCCCACCAATGCTACAGTGACGGTTGGATGGCGGAATTACTGGTGCCTGGAAAAGTTGTGTGGCGCAACGCTAAATTCACGAAATGTAGCCATTTCACGGAGTCTTGCACTTTGTGACGAGGTTGAAGACGCTGCTACGTCGAGCAGGGCTAAGAGGTGGAATGGAATGGGTGACTTTCCTTCTCAATGGTGCTGGTCGAGGACATCAAGCTCGAGGATGATACGTTCTTAAGGTTACACGAAAGACGAAGTCCGATTGTTGAGACTTCGAAGTGCAGACTAACGTGCTGAGTACGACGAGTTAGTTGGACGGCTCGATCCTCAGGAGGAGCCGCTGGCAGTAGTACTCGTGGAGGCACTGTACCTTTGAGTATCATTGAAACGGTCGTCCATGATGTCGCGCCAATTGTCGACGCGGATTTCAGTGCTGCCAGTCTGCATTTGTCGGATCAGCTCCCAGCAACGAGGATGGTCATACGGACTAAGACCGTAGTTTCTGCGAAAGCTGGGCGAATAATCCTCGACGATACCCACACTCTCGTAGTGATACTGGCACTCAATGAGCTCAGCTTGGTTGAACGCAGTTCGCGTGGTCCCGTCAACATCCAGAGCATCGGCCAGAGTGGTTTGGAGGAGATCGATGCTTTGCTGTTGGATAAAATCGCGCTCGTTCTGCTGACTTTCAAATGTATCGGACCCAGAACTGCTAGATTCATCCAGCTGCCGCTCGACTTGACCCTCATTAAGGTTACGGGATATGTTTGGTGTTGGGGAACCTGAGCCAGATCTCGAGTTGTCGGCGACTGCCGTCTCAAAGTTTGAAGACATGTTTGCTGTTGCAAGTACAGTCTGGATGGGGGCTCCGCGTTTCGGACACACAAACCCGTAGCGTTGCATGTTTTGGACGAGGTCGTCGCGCTCGTACTGGTACGAATTCTTCCCGAGCTTCTTGATGTTCACGAACTCCCAGTATTTGGAGGGAAGCCCCTTGAAAAATGGACTCAGCTTAGGATGAAGTTCCGCTCGAATGGGGCTTTTCGAGGTTGGGTACGAACTGTCAACCATCCACAACTGCGTGACATTGGACAATTCTGTCGGGCTCACTTCGTTTTTGTAGACGCACTGCTGGAACACCCACCGCGATACATTCTTGCTTGTCGGAACCAAGTCATCGCCAACCTGGCATTCAAGGTAGATCTGGGCCAGCAAGTCCACAGTTGCGCTACGAGGCACACACGACAAGGTTAGTATAAAAATCGGAGAATGGTGCGTGGAAGACAATACGTACTGGATGCTGAAGAAGACTGGATCCGCCGGACTCACATAAGAAGCGAGGACGGACGACAACGCGCTGTGAATGGCATTATGGGTCCCCTGCTGAATACGTTGAGTTACGTCGCGAAAGCCGTTTGCCTCTCCTAACGCCACTCCAAGTCCAGCGTAGCCGAAGCCGGCGGGGAATGTTATGTTGGCCCAATTGGAGCGTGGAATGCATCGAGCACACTGATTGGGGGTCGTGATGGTGGAGCTCTCGCAGAACGAATTGGCAGGTGCTTTTGTCACGCAGTTCCCCGAGATCGTTCTACCGTTGATATTGACGGCACGAACTGACCCCTGCGAGCCGCCAAGACCACGGAGAATCGATGAGCACGCTTCAAGTGAAGTTCCACCGTTATCGCACATGTTCGCGAGCAACCGCGCGTAGTCGGCAAAATAGTCCCAGTACGGAATAGTGAGGCAAGCATACGTTGGGGAGAGACTACGCAGCATGTTCTCGTAGGCGAGAACAAAGCGGCGATTCCAGTACAAGAAACCGCATGTGCGATAGAATTCCGTCGATGAGGTTTTCTCGGATGCAATTTCTGTGAACAGGATATGATATCCCCGTTGCATTCCGACACCGAGAGCTTCGACATACAAGTTTTGTTCCGTTTGAGTCATAGCACCCCACGCCTTACGGATTCGATTGGGACACGCATTGGTTGTCGATTGCTGAGCATTGGTGTGGTGGCAGATCAACAAACACACGAAGAGCAGCAGACCGCCGGAATGCATGACGTGACGTGAAGGTTTAGCAAAACACGGCACGACAGCACCTTGAGCACTACAAATTCTGTTGAGATGTGAGCTTTGAAGACGTCCTGACTGGACTGTATCGGCGCTACTCCTGGATTTATGCCGCTCCAAGCACATTCGCTGCAGATTCCACTCGTCGATTGAAAATGTGGTGGAAGCTAGTCATTACTTCAAAACCGTCGCCACGCTGGACTTGCACCGGACAGGCAAAAAATGTCCAGAAGAAGTCGCGGCTAGCGAAACACTAACCGATGCAAGACAGACAAGCAAAGACCAGAATTGTGGCGGGTTGTTCGTGCAAACGGCAACTGCTTCCAGGTTCTTGTTGTGTCTTTCCGCTCAAAGTGCTGGCAGTAAGCGATGATTTGCTATGAGCTGGTCAAATGCGTGATCTGTACAAGCCGATTATTCCAAGTCGGACTGCGTGGACGTTTCAATGACTCCTGCGACTTCGACCCTTTGAGCTGACCATCGTGCTATATTTTGCTGAACTGTGTTGGTGCCAGACCCCATGCGGATATGATGAGAATGCTCTAGTCGATGGAGAAGTTTTATCATTTCCTTGCGACGGATCTATGAAGCGGTGTCTGGTTCGCCTACGAATACGATGGCACGATGACAGATACTCGTTATCGTCGTCTCGGGGAGGCACTTTGATCGTGAAACTTCCTCCGCGATGGCTAAAGGTTTGCACTATCTCGTCTCGACGCTCGCCTTCGTAGACCTTTGGAATGCCATTTCGTTGGCATTAAGCTCCTGTCCAACAATTTCGCCATTGTGGATTTTTCTCTTGTGGTGTCAGTGGTTCCCATCCGAAACGTGTGAGTCTTTCCTCTTCCACCTCGACACACTTTGTCGTACGAGTGAGTACGGCGTGTTCAGCAGGACCACGTGGCCTATTGCCCAAGATGATCGTACTCTACGAAGGTTACTATCTTGTTTAAGCGCCTTCTGAGCATGATGACTTCTGCCTTTCTTCTTCCACGGTTTGGGTCGTGCGTGTGACTGGGGTGTGTTGAGTCGACTTGGTGCCCTTAGTCTATAGCCAGGCCTGGCTCGACGAGCCGTCGTTTAACAACCCCTATGCCAGGATCCGATTCATTCCCGAACAGCATGGCTTATAGCCACGTAAACTCTCCGCTTTTCGCACTCCTCGTCTCCATCTCGCTATTGGTGGCCTCGAGTAGTGCGGATGTGTGGCCGACAAATGGAGTTTGCGGTGCTCGTATCCGCTACTCTTGGGATGCGCTCACAGCCAACGACAAATTGCTTTACCGAGATGCCATCTCCACCGCCATGAGCACCGGTTATCATGCTCTTTTCACGGAAGTTCATTCGGATCTCAATTCGTTCAAGGAGGCGCACAACACTTGTGGAATGATGTTCTGGCACCGTCGTTTTCTGCTCGGGTACGAAGAAATGCTGCGGAGTTTAGGCACGAGGTTTGCGTGCATCACGATTCCGTATTGGGACTATTTTGCAGAGTACGCCAAGTTTTTAGCCAACTCGTGTACATCGTTAGAGGACTGCTCAACATTTTTGAAAGATATGGGAGGCAGCTCTGGGCCTGCTATGACGCTCACGATCAACGGATTCACTGTCGTTGGCAACTGCGTTGACGGAAGTGCCTCCCAGTACGCCAATTTCACCAATTTCTGCGAGAGGTCATCGATGAACGGATCCGCTGGCGCAGGCTGTATCCCTCGAGGTTCGTGGTCGGCAGTCAATTACCCCTCGGGCTTTTGCTACTCTGCTCTTGCGAAATACCTCAGTCTCTCGTACGGTTACGCGTGGTTCTCCCAGAACATTCACTACGGAGTCCACCAGTCTATTCACAACATGGCCATGGGGGCTATGGCCTCATATCCGACGTCCGCTGATCCCATCTTCTACAATCATCAGTACGTTAGTCAAGCTTTGATGATCTTGTCGTACATGTATTAACTTCACGTTCTCTCGAACAGCGCTACCGTTGATTTGATCCACCAGCTTTATTTTAACTGCCAAATCGGACGAGTCTTGGATGACACGGAGAAGCAGACAGGAAGCTATGCTTACCAGAGCTGTGCTGCCGCTGGTTACGCCAACGTTCCTCCTACGTCAACGTCGACCTTTACGATGTACTGGAATGCAGTCGGTCAGACTCGAATCCCCGTTGAAAGCCACCCCAAACTCGGGAAATTTTTTTCATACCTACCGAATCAGTACTGGCGCTATGTCAGCGCAACCGACATGGGGAATTTGTCGTACTCGTACTCGTCCGATGACTTATTTGCACTTCTCCTAGGCCAAGGGCTAACGTGCCCCAAGAACAACTACAGAAGACTATTTGATATCAATTACGTGAACATCCCGGTCACTGCAGACAAAAAGCGTAAGGCTGTAGGCCGGAGCTACAACCTCTACCAAGACATTTTAGACGCCGCTCTCGCCAACACCAGCACGCAGAGGGAAGCTATCGAGCAGGGTGAGACGTTGGATTGCCTCTGGTACGACCAAAACTTCGGCGTGGACGATTTCAGCCCCCGGTTTCGAGCGAATTGGAATATCCCGAGCACCTCGCACACTTTGTGCTACACCCGCGTGCAGGATGTCAAGTATGGGCGACGACAGGTGAGAGTTAGCGACTGGAAGAGCAAGTACCAGTTCCACTACTTTCTAATGACCGACAATGAGTTGGCGGTGGCGTCGGATATCACGTCCTCAGCCGAGAGCGCCATGATCGACAGCTCCACGACAAATCCGGGCACGGTGATGGCTAGTACAATGTCCACCTCAACCACTTCGGCGACTACGCCTACGACAATGTCCACATCGACCACTTCGGCAACTGTGCCTACGACAACGTCCACTTCAATCTCTTCGGCGGGCCCTGGTGCCTCGACAACGTCCACTTCAACCACTTCGGCGACTACGCCTACGACAACGTCCACATCGACCACTTCGGTGAGCTCTGGTTCCTCGACATCGACAACAATGCCAGTGCCGAGTCCAGACACTTCAACATCAACCGCCACCTCTCCAGCTACTGTGGGGCCGGCGACAGTCTAACGACTTCCAGTATTGTGTCACACTCGGGCTAAGTACTTTATGTCTTTCGTAGTGCCTGCACATCCATCAATATTCTTTCGTCACTTAGACTACCAGCGACAAACTGCCTTACCACTTCTCAATTCTCCCCATTGTCTTCTAGATGCAGTTTTCACGGATCTTGACGGTGCTTGCTGCTACAATATTCATCTCAACCAGCGTTGCCAACGCGGAGAACTGCACCGCCCAAGCACTCTACGACGTTTTGCAGCCAGTCGCATCGGGCTCAAACTACTCTAAGTGCCAAACTGACAGTAACTACACGTTGCTGTCAATTGCGACCCCCTCGTTGAGCCAGACCCGTAGATTCTGCTCCAGTTCCGCCTGTCAGTCCTTGCTGAACTCAATCAAGGCTTCGGATGTGCTACCCGACTGCGAAGTGGTGGTTGGGGATCATACTCGGAACCTCACCGACGTGGTGGCTATCGTCTCGTCTAAGTGTGCGTCACCACCAATCCAAGAGAAGCTGGATCTACAAGAAAGCGCAGTAGACAAACACGGTGCCGACAGCAAAGCGCAGCGCATTTCGGGCCACGTCGCTACTGTGCTCGGCCATTCAGCTCCGATGGACGAGGTTGGTGAAGTCGCCTCGGTTCTGCTGTTTTTACTTCGAACGTAACACTACCAGTAGAAAACCCAGAAAACTCAATGTACGTGTTGAAGTTGTATCTTCATAACAAAGAGTCTTCTACCCGTGAATTTATACGATACACGATGTCACTGTTCTCGTCGCACGAGTGTGCGATGCCTCGAATGGGAGCAAAACTCGTCGTCGTCGACAGGATAAACGACCAAATTTGCGTCCCGAGGCGACAGCAGAAACCTCAGTTCCTGTCACCTTGTCCCCAACGACGGATCTGCCTTGACACTCGACGTCCTCGAACACCACGAGTTGCGTTCCCTGCGGTTTGCCGTCCCAGAGGAAAGCGGCCACCGCTTCACTGTCAGCACACACAGGATAGCAGCGATCCGTGGAATCGAAGCGAACTTGACCAACGTAATCTTCGAACCTGCTGTCCGTGTACATGAGCAGTGTGAAGTCCGATGACGCAGTACCATAAGTTGCAGCCATGAAGGTGAGAACGGTCGCGATGGAGTTCTTCATCGGTTGTTGTGCACTACGCAGCAGATCGCGGAATAAAAGTCGTCGTCGGGGTAGTCCAAGTCGCCCATTTCATTCCGAAGTGTGGGCCATCCAGTGTCACCAGTGGTAGGTGGGATATCCGAGTAAACGTCGACCTTGATCGACGTAGCAGAGGGACGACAGCACCGAAGCCTCCATGGTGTCCGAATGTACCGAGAAGTGCGTGTCATGCAACGTCCCCGTGCGTCTTCTCACTCTTGAATTTGCCTCGAGCCAATACTTTCGCCCTTGTCGTCAATGCAAACTCTGGTTTTCTTGCTCGTTGCGGTGTTGTTCGCGTCGACTTTAGCGGAGAACTGCACGGTTCAAACGATCTACGAGGTGTTGCGGCCGGTTGCATTTGACGACACCTTCGCCACGTGCCAGACCGAGAGCAACTACACTTTGCTGTCCTTCGCCAACCCGTCACTCAACCAGAGCGAAGCGTTCTGCGCCAGTTCTGCTTGTCAAGCTCTTCTGAACGCGACGTTGTCATCGGGTCTGCTGCCGGACTGCGAGGTGGTTATTGGAATGCATTCTCTCAACCTCTCGGACGCCATCACCATCGCCGCGAAATGTGGTTCGACTTGGAGTCTGGAAGAACGTGCAGTGAGCAAGACGGAGGGTGACGACCAACTAGGCCACACAACGGACAACGTCGTCACCGTCGTCGGTCACTCGGTCCCCATGGACGAATTGTCGGAACCTGCAAAGGTGTTGTCCGCCATGTTGTCGCTATTCCGTGGATAGATTACATGGCTACATGTTGAAGTTGCCCCATTTAGTCGGTGCGTTCCCGCTGATAAGTCTTCACCCGCATAATTTTACATTTACTTGAAATATGGAACCCACTAGTGTTCAATCACTTTAGCGAATATTGGATTCCATCCAATCACAAAGGTCGAATGTGTAATAAATCACCCAACCACAAAACGCGTGGCCAGGAGCTCGGATAGCTGAGACTTGGGTCATCAACCGCTGTACCAGTTCCCCACCATGCCTCCGCACCAAACGCCCGTCGACTCTGCTGAAGCTTCGACCACCAAGCAGAGCGTGGATCTCATCGTCTTTGCTGCTCACGTCATCCCCGTTATCCCCCGTGACGTGGTGTTGTCAGACCATGCCATCGTCATTGACAACCAACGCATTGTTGCGCTGCTGCCTCGTGACGAAGCTCTGAAGCTCTACGTGGGGACGGAAGAGCGTCACCTACCCGACCACATCGTCGCTCCGGGTCTCGTGAATCTGCACACGCACTCGCCCATGACGCTGCTGCGTGGACTCGCAGACGACAAACCGTTGTGCGACTGGTTGACGCAGGACATTTGGCCCACAGAAGGAGCGTTCGTGAGTCCCGACTTCATCACGGCCGGCATGACCCACGCCGTGGCCGAGATGCTCCGTTGCGGTACCACCTGTTGCAACGACATGTACTTCTTCCCCGACGAGACTTGTGCGGTGCTTGAACGGACGGGATTCCGTGGTGCCGTGGGGCAGGTCGTCATGGAATTCCCTGGGCCCTACGGCTCCGGACCTGATGACTATTTCGCTAAAGCGAAGCCCAACTTGGAGAAGTACGCGCCGGGATGTCACGACCTCATTACGGCGACCGTGGCACCTCATGCGCCGTACACGGTGTCAGACAAGAACTTGCAGCGTGCGGATGCACTGGCGAGGGAACACAAGGCCCGTGTCCACATTCATCTGCACGAGACGGCGGGGGAATGCAACGACAGTGAGAACCTTAACCGCCAGTCGATGAGCTGCCACCAGAGCGACCAGAAGCTGCGGCCGTTGGCCAACCTCAAGCGCATGGGACTGCTGTCGGAGCACCTCGTCTGCGCGCACATGACGCAGCTTACGACGGCCGAAATGGACGACGTTGCTGCAGCTGGCGCTCATGTGGCGCACTGTCCGTCGTCCAACCTCAAGCTGGCGTCGGGCATCGCCCCCGTCACGGAGATGATCAAGCGCGGCGTGAATGTTGGCATCGGCACGGACGGCGCCGCCAGCAACAACTCGCTCGACATGATGAACGAGATGAAGTTGGCGGCGATTCTGGCCAAGGCGCAGACGTTGCAGAGCTCCAGTGTGCCGGCGGTGGAGGCGCTGCAGATGGCCACGCTCAACGGCGCTCGGGCGCTCGGACTGGACAAGGACATTGGGTCGATTGAGGTGGGAAAACGCGCAGACGTGATCGCTGTCGAGTGCGACAGCATCGAGATGATCCCCATGTACAGCGCTATCAGCCACATCGTGTACGTGGCTGGAAGAGAGCACGTGTCGGACGTTTGGATCAACGGCAAGCACCTGCTCGCCAACCACCAGCTCACGACTATCGACGAACAGGAAGTCAAGAAGAGCGTCAAGGAATGGGCAGCCAAGATCTGCACCCACCGCGAGCAGCAGAAGACGGAATAGGAGTAAGGTGCAGGCTTGACACTGTACGTAATGTGTAAATGCAATGGAGACTGGTTTTCATGCATGTACACAGGTAGCAGGTTTGTTGTTGGCTTCCTTCAACGTACAGGTCATGCATGGGGGCAAAAGACCAGTCCATTCATATTAAAGCCTCGGTTTCGTAAAGTGAGGTCGATGGGCGTGGGCGCGCGTACGCGGCACCGGCCCGAGAGTTGAGTGGTGGGTTAAAAGGCGAGCGTGATCGAGGCGGCAGTCTGCCAGTGTTGGAGCTGTTGGAGCTTGATGTGGTCGCGCCGCCGCCGAAGAGCAAATTGTTGGCCTCCGAATGGACTGGTCTTCCTCTTTTTCCCCGTCGCCTTCAGCTCCTTGGAAAATCCCATTGTGCCATGTCGGCGACTAACTTACTGAAGGAATAGCGACAACATGGCGGACAACACCTTTGCAGGTTCCGACAATTCGTCCATGGGGACCGAGTGACCGACGACGGTGACGACGTTGTCCGTTGTGTGGCCTAGTTGGTCGTCACCCTCCGTCTTGCTCACTGCACGTTCTTCCAGACTCCAAGTCGAACCACATTTCGCGGCGATGGTGATGGCGTCCGAGAGGTTGAGAGAATGCATTCCAATAACCACCTCGCAGTCCGGCAGCAGACCCGATGACAACGTCGCGTTCAGAAGAGCTTGACAAGCAGAACTGGCGCAGAACGCTTCGCTCTGGTTGAGTGACGGGTTGGCGAAGGACAGCAAAGTGTAGTTGCTCTCGGTCTGGCACGTGGCGAAGGTGTCGTCAAATGCAACCGGCCGCAACACCTCGTAGATCGTTTGAACCGTGCAGTTCTCCGCTAAAGTCGACGCGAACAACACCGCAACGAGCAAGAAAACCAGAGTTTGCATTGACGACAAGGGCGAAAGTATTGGCTCGAGGCAAATTCAAGAGTGAGAAGACGCACGGGGACGTTGCATGACACGCACTTCTCGGTACATTCGGACACCATGGAGGCTTCGGTGCTGTCGTCCCTCTGCTACGTCGATCAAGGTCGACGTTTACTCGGATATCCCACCTACCACTGGTGACACTGGATGGCCCACACTTCGGAATGAAATGGGCGACTTGGACTACCCCGACGACGACTTTTATTCCGCGATCTGCTGCGTAGTGCACAACAACCGATGAAGAACTCCATCGCGACCGTTCTCACCTTCATGGCTGCAACTTATGGTACTGCGTCATCGGACTTCACACTGCTCATGTACACGGACAGCAGGTTCGAAGATTACGTTGGTCAAGTTCGCTTCGATTCCACGGATCGCTGCTATCCTGTGTGTGCTGACAGTGAAGCGGTGGCCGCTTTCCTCTGGGACGGCAAACCGCAGGGAACGCAACTCGTGGTGTTCGAGGACGTCGAGTGTCAAGGCAGATCCGTCGTTGGGGACAAGGTGACAGGAACTGAGGTTTCTGCTGTCGCCTCGGGACGCAAATTTGGTCGTTTATCCTGTCGACGACGACGAGTTTTGCTCCCATTCGAGGCATCGCACACTCGTGCGACGGGAGGGTGATTGACGCTGTAGAGGGAGACAGTACAATTGAAGCATAACTGGAATACACCTCGGGGCGTGATCGAATGTGGTTCTTGTCTTGCTTCGCTACTCGTCTTCATCGTCGCTGACCATTTCTAGCAGTATTTCGTTAAATTTTGCCGTGTCTGGGAAGCTTGGAACCTGCCACTTGAATGACAGATCTCCTTCTTCTGGTGAGGATGTGGAGGGTTTTGTAACGAATTCGTCAGAGATATCGTTGTTATTCGACATCTTGCATTCGTTGTTCGTGCATAGTCCATCTTCTTCGAAGTCCGCGAGTTCTGGTGGCAGGAAGAAGTCCATCTTGAAAGGTTGGGGAGGGTTGTTCGATAAATCGTCTGTACTGGAACGGAAGTCTTTTTCATCGTCGCTGTGATCGCTGTCGTTGTTGTTGATTCTAGAACTGGACGAAATTCCATTGCTCGATGAATGGTGCCGATAGGCTTGCATCATTTTCCGGAGCTTAGCTGAATGTGCTTCGACTCGTTTGCTGGCTTTCGCTCTAGCCTCCGCTGCAACTTGAGACCGTGCCTTCTCCTCCTCCATCATGTTGTTCCACTCTTCCTCGCGCAGTCGAATCTGCAGTTCTCGTTCTGCTTCTCGTTGTCGCTTTAGTCGCTCTTTTTCATCTGCAAGCTCGAGTTCTCGCCGTTGTTGTCGCGTTTGAGCGGTGTCTTCTAGTACGGCAGCGAGTTCCATCTCGAGCGAAGCCTTCATAGCCGATAGTCGAGCAACCTTGGCGCTTAGAGTAGCCTTTTCCTGGAGAACCTTGTCGAGTTTCAGACGAACACGCTCGCGCTGCTTGTGTTTTTCAATGCAGCTCTGCTTCAAGTGCATCTCCAGCGACATCTAAACCATGGCATCAAACGAGGGAAAGAAATCATCAGCTCTGGTAGAACAATACACACCAACTACAGCAGCAGCACTTACTTTGTCTCGTAGCTGAGCTTCTAGCTCCGTCATGAATTGGCTTTTTGTTTTATGGAATTCCATGTCACTTGTATCCGCCGTCCAAACTGATTCTACGTCGTGGTTGTTACTCTCGGTCTCGATATTTGATAAAGACGAACGCGCAGTGTTCATCGTCGATGACCTAAACGACCTTGCACGGACTGCTTCAATCTTCACCATCTGCTCTTGCAATCGAAACGCAGCCTCTTGACGCTCAAGCTCCTGTTCGCGTTCGAGCTGCTGCTGCTCCTGCTGAAAGCGCTTTGCACGGTCTTGAGCAAGCATCAATGCCGCTGCGACCTTCTCGAATTTTGCCTTTTCCACCGCCTTTGCTACCGCTTTTGGATCCGGTCGATCTTCTTCCTGGTTTCCAGAACGTTTTTTCTTACGTGAACGCTTTCGGTGCTTCTGTTGTGGTGGGCGTGGCTTTCGTTGCCTATCAGTGACATCAGGTACTAGATCTTCATCGTTAACACTAGATCTTCGGCTGCTGTCAATAGAGTCTGGAGGAGGTGAAGCCCACGAAACCAAGTCACCACTCAACCGATGGCTCCAAACATCTTCAGTTGATTTTGATGGCGGCAATGGTACGGACGATCGCAAAGAGAATGGTACTCCACGGTTCTTGCTGGGATCTTTATCCTTGACTGCATCGAGTATCTGAGCGATATGTTCTTGCAAGCATTGTGATGCCTGTGACGTTGAGGTCGGTTCTGCGGTAGAATTAGCAGAAAGGCGTCGCCGCACGAGCGAGCTGCCACGTGAAGACTTGCGAACAGGATCAAACACTGACTGTTTTTGTGCTTTCGGGTGCGTTGGAATCCTGTGGACTGGAGGCGGTGGTCTGGATGGCGGAACACGGGCTGATGCGTGCGTGGCTTGAGTGAACGTCTCCTGGATTTGGGCCTCCTGCTCAGCGAAAAAGCGTCCGATTTTCTCAATGAGATCTGGCATCTTTCCTGTACTCGATGCTGTGCGTGGTATGTGGTGACTTGTTCTCGAATGCAACCGCCGATTTAGTTTCACTAATCCATAGATAGAACATGCTTACCATAGATTTACTTCCCTTCTGCTTCGGACATGCTGTCTCAAAACCAAACGATACCAAACGTCTGTACACTTCCGCGCCACCTTTACGCCGAGTGAATGTCAGCGACGCGCTGTTCCATTGCTCGTACCTCCTCCAATATTTTCTTCTGGGCCACGAGCGTCTCTTGCGCCACTCTCAGCATCAAGTCCAGCTTGGACCGGGACACAACTACATCATCGGTGCCGCTTTCGGTCCCTGACATCACGGACGAGTACGTCTCGGCCGTGGATAGATCTCCCGCTGATACACCTCCGTCCGTTCCCCCGTCCCCCATTATCGACGACGAGTCCGACAGAATCGGCACGGACGTATCCGTCATCACCGCTCGAGAATGTTCAGCTCCGGAACTCCCTCCTAAAGTGTCGTACTCCAGCGTTCCACGTGGTTGTCCATGTCGAACATGCTCCAACTCGTCAATTAACGCTCGGATCTCCATCTGCTCCTTCTGGTATCGCTTCGTTGCCCCTCTACTCAACAAATCATTCAATCACTCAATAAATCACTCGTCCATTCAATTCTTCTCACTCAGAAACTCACCTTTGGTTCATTGAGCTGCCTCTTGTCTGCCGCACAACTTCACTGCGTCGATTGCGTACTAGCTTCAGAAAGGCTGCGTAACTCAGTCGGGGCTCGTTTAAATTGCCTCCTTGGTAGTAGAACTCGTCGTAACCCTGTTCGAGTAATTGCTCGGTAGTTAACCGGTCCGGTAAGCGGTTGTACTGCTTGGCGCAGTTCACGTATTTCCTGAGTAAGATTAACTGGATGCCTTTGCCGATTTTGCGCCGTTTACGGGCGCCAGAGCGACGAGAATGCGATGAAGATTGAGTAGCGTCATACTCAGCGTTTTCGTCTTCTTCTCCTGCCAACGCGGCGGCGTCATCGCTGCCGTCCTGCAATGAGCTGGACGGGACGTGGAGGCGCAGTAGAGTGTGGTGGTCGTCGGTTCCTTCGTCGTCTCCGTCGTGGCCAGGAGGAGGCAGTACGTCCACGTTGAGCATGTCCATCATATGGTGATTAATTGAGTGAGTGGATAAACTGGATAAAATCTTATTTTGTGTGAGGTTAACCCTTTTCATGAGGGTTAACCGTTCAGATGCTACCTTTCACTCGCCTCTAAGGAGACGCAGGATGGTCCACAGCATGTTCGCGGCGGAGGTTATTTGCCTTTGTTTGATGTGTTGTTGTTGGCAGGAGTCGGCGGTGATGGATTTTAGCGCGAAAGTGTCGAAATGTATACCCTTGAGCGACACTTGGCAGATTGGTAGGTTAAGTGATGCGAGTGGCGCCATGAGCGACTTGCAGGCGGAGCTGGCACAGATCGCAGCGGCGTTGGCGTCCACTTGGCAGGTTGAATAGTTGGCGTTGGATCGCAGAGGCTGCAGAGCGACGACCAGTTGATCACTGAAGCAAACCGTTGTGGTGGTGGAAAGTGGCGAAAAGGTCACGAAGGCGGTGAGAAACATGAGCAGACGAAGCAACAACGACATGGTCGAGCGGTTCAGTGGTGAAAAGGAAAGTGAGGTGAAGCGATGGCTGGTGCTCTGCTTGTAGCGTGGCGCAAGCCGGTAAGTCAGGGAAATGCTGGTGACATCACAGCGCTTGATTCAAGGTCAATTGAAGTGAACGGCAGACTTTCACGTTAATGCGTCATTAGGAGTTGGCGACGCTATCGACCTGTGAGAGGTGATCACTGAGCACCAAACCCGTAGTACCGTCCGCTCTCGCCTCCATCTTGACAAGTCGATCCAGCAGTGCTGAGGGGTCTCAACACGAGACTGCTGAGTGCATACTAGATAACACCACCAGCGCTTTCGGTGGGGGTATTATATAGCTGAACTGCTAGAAGCTCGCAATGCGAAGACGCACCGGCGGAAACACAAAGGGTGGATGCAACGTCCTGAGCTATTATACATGTAGCAGCGCTGGGTAAGTTCTTCAACATGTACTATCTTAGCCAGCGGCCCGAACTAAACCCGTGCCCAAAGGCTCAGAACGAGAAGAACGGCGTGTTTGCCCTCACTTGACGGGCTTCGGTCCGCCCTTGCCTAATTATCCTGCAAATCACACACACACTTTCCATACTTAGCCATCGCGGTAAAAGCTCGACGGGCGGGCGGGCGGTTTCCAGCGTAAGGTAAGCTACCTACTCACTCTTTGATCTGCGCTATGGAGACGTCCGTCGCCGCTGCGGTTGCTCCTGTCCCCGCTGACATGTCGTCAGCCCCGTCGGCTTCGTCTCCGGGCTCTTCGTCGGCCGCTTCGAGCTCCGGAGGTGAAGAATTGAGTGAGAAACTGCCTCCTCCCGCCCCGATACTCAAGCCACTGGACCCTGCGAGCGATGAAGACGCAGGAGACGCCCCCACAGCTACAGGCAACGGAACTGGTACTCACAGTCTGGCTGGCGCCTTCGGACTCATGAAAGATCGAGCAGCTACGGCCAAGAAGACGCTGGGGCCGCAATTGCTAAACATGAAGGACAAAACCAGCAAAACGTAAGGCGAGATGGACACTTCTTGGGTCATTTCTATCCGAGATGGACGTTTCTAATTGATTTCTGTATGAAATGCTAGGTTGGAGAAGTACCAGCCTACGATCGTCAAGGCCAAAAGTTCAGCAAGTGCAGGGTTGACAACTGCGGCGAGTAAGATGAAGGAGGGATCGACTCAAGGATGGAGTATGTTGAAGACCAAATTGGCGGCGGCTGGACCTGTGGCTGAGAGGATCCACACAATGGGCTTGAATGTCATGACGGACATTTATCTGGGAGATACCACCGTGGAGATGCTGGAATATGTGGAGAACCCAAAAAGTGCCAGTTGTCTCTTCCTGCAGAAATACAAGTCAGGCCATGAAGAAACGGTGGACTCGCCTTCTTCTCGGGCGATAGGACTGCTGAGAATGAGTAAGCTTTTGTTTTATGGTATGAAGATAATCTATTGCTGACGTTGTACGTGTTTTGGTACTGTAGCACGAGCGATCAGCAATTCTAGTGTCCACTCGGTTGAAAACGACGCCCCACCTGCCAGTCCGGCTGACCAGTGTTTTGCCACACCTTACGTGCTGGGTAACATTCTGCTATTTTGTGGAGATTTACCTGTGTTGGCACGAGTATCTTGTGTGAATAGATCCTGTCGGGATTTTGTCGCATCGGAGCGACGACTGGAAAAGTTTTGTGTGCGTTACGGACAGCTCCCATCAAGCCTGCGTTTTGCCTACTGGGAGAAAACTACAAATGTCAAGAGGACACGCGATGCTGCTGAGCTGGACTATGATACGTACTTGCAGATGGCTCTGTCGAAGGGCGACGCAACGGAGTCGATCATGACGGATGTGCGTCGCACGTATGGACGAGTGGCTCCTCACAAACGTGCTGCAAACCATAAAGAGGAGGTTTCCGAAGAAGACTTGACTACGCAGCTGAGTGAGATTCTGCACGCGCTGGCGGGTCGATTCCCGGCCGTTGGGTATTGCCAAGGCATGGATTATATTGCTGCTCATGTGCTGAACAAGGTGAAGAAGAGTGGTTCTGCTCATGATACTAAAGCTGAAGCGGAGAACACTTTTTGGCTGCTGGTGACGCTGTTCGAGCGGTATGGTCTGCACGATATGTTCGCTCCTGGACTGCACACGCTTCATGTGCATTGTTTCCAAACACAGCGGCTACTGGAGCTGACCGAGCCTGCACTTGCCGAGCATTTTGCAAGCGAAAAAGTGCCCATCGAGATGTTCGCTGTGGGCTGGTTCCAGACTTTGTATCTGTACCTGAACGTGCTCCCTGTCGACTCGTTGAATCGGATCTGGGACGTTTTCCTCTTCGAGAAGAATTGGAAGATCATGCTTCGAGTGGCGTTGGCTCTGCTGCAGCTCTCGGAGCAGTACGTGATGGAGAAACCCATTGACGAGATCATGCAATTCTTCAACACCTTTGCAGACCAGGCGGACGAAATTCTGGCAGAAGCACCGCTGACGGAGCGTGCACTGCGGCTCAAGGTGACAAATACCATCCTCACCAAATTGCAGAAGCAGCATATCAAGCACAAACGAGCATCCCCTACGAAGACCCAAGTATTCAGCTGAAGAGAAAGAAGTACTCGATTAGGAACGTTGTCACTGCACGAATGAACGTCAGATGTATAGGTATCTACCCCATTGGGACTGATAATTTAACTACTCTCCGACGCTCCAAGCAGGAACTCTTCCAGTAGAACTGGAATCAGGAGCTGCGCTTCGCACTCTCGCTTGCCGACCTTCTCGACTCGACGTCTTCCCATAGTCAACAAGTCGTTGATGAATTGAGACAATATCTTCTTGCGCTTCTCGGTCCCTGCTGTTAGTTTGACGATGCCGCGTGGCTGAGCCATGTTGAATCGGACGTACACCAAGAAGTCCAAGCAGTACTGACACGTGCACGGGGGTAGCAGATTCACTGCATTTTGGACACCTTCACGTAGTTTCTCGAATCCCGAAAAGCTCCGTTCTACCACGAAAGCTGCAGAGGTTGCGTCCTTGCGACGATACACCTCCAGCACGTAAAGCACTGTTTGGTCTTTGTTGGTGCGAGTTTCGAGGATGTCGATGTGGTGCACTTTGGTCAGGAATTCGACTGACGTGTTAACTTTCCATCGTCGATGAGCGTCTTGGTTCAGACGTTGGTGTCCATACAGTGGCTGTGGTGCTCCCTCCAGCTCGACATCCTCTCCACAGCCTAGATTCACAATGACTGGGTACAGCGTTGTTGAGAGCGGAACGAGGTTCGTTGTGCCAGTTGTCGTGATCTCCATGGCGCCAATTTGGTTGTGACGAACTCGTTTGAAGAAGGTAGAAGTACCGCACGTGCTCACCATCATCACCATCACAACTCTCCCATGATACAGGGAGCATGAACATACACTCTCAGCACGTTGTGACAGACGTAACAACTTCAACCACGCTTCGGCGTCGATGTGACTCTGTCACACACAATTATGGAGAGTTTTAACAGCTTCCGGTTAAGGGCTATGAAGAGAGGTTCATTTTCCAGCTTGTAGTGCTAAGAGAAGTTCATCTAGAGCAAGTTGTGGGCGTAGGAAAGCTTCTGCAGTGGGAAGTCACTCGGGTTGTGAAATTGCCATACGCCGAAGAAATGAAGAGACGCCGGTGCGATAACCAGGAGTGACGAATGAGTGCACTCATGCATTAGATCGTAATCTCCCTGGCCTGCAAGTTTACATATTACCGCCCTCAGATGGCGATCATGAAATGTGGGATAACATGTTGATGAACATTACAGCTGATGTACAAAGTTTTCTCGCGTGCGTATGTGGTTCTACCCGGACGGCACGAATTGAGCGATGACACCAAAGATTATTTGGGCGACATTGCCATCGATTGGTGTCCGCTGCTGTTGCTGCGACTGGTTCTTTTGGTTCGTTTGCTGCTGGTCCATCAGTGCTGATGTCGTCGCGTGGGCAGGGATCGAACACCCGAAGTGGGTCTCCATGTATCCGCGCCACTTGCGTTACACAATAGGCTGAGCTCCGTACTGACGGCATTGACGATGGTCTTGCAACGCGCCTCCTTGACGTGCCAAACCGCCTTGTCCCAACGCGGCAATTGTGGAAGATGGGATCGACGGGAGTGCTCATCGCGGCACTGTGCATACTGAGAACCCTGGCATAGTCTCCGTTCTCGGTCAGGTTCGACACTCCCGTGGTATTTTTCTCGTTGAAAATCTGGTTCAGCCAGTCCTGTTTCAGGTGGAAGTGCGATGAATCACGCCAAGACCAGCGGGTAAAACCACTAACTCGGTGCTGATTTCTGCGGATTGGATAGCAAAGCGATGATAACTTGGTCGTTGCGCGAGAAAAGATCATCAGCAAGTTGGTGCCCGAGTCCGAAATGCAATCAATACCCCTATTCGGATCGTAGCTGTGCTGTTGATATCGCGGTGTGCGAAGCCCTCGAGGTCAGTGTAAATTTCTTACAATGTCATATATTAGCTAGACACTCGCTTTGTGGTGCGTCGAAAGCTCAAACAACAGTCTTGCACGTAAAACTTGCTGCGATTGCATCGACTGCTTCGATCAACGACCTGTTCTTGTCAGCATCCTCAGTGAGCCCAAAAACTTGGCTCGCTGGTTAGACGAGGCGAGGTTCAGGAGCAGAACTTCATGGATATGCTGATAGTCACCTTGCACTTCATGGATATACCACCCTTCTTAACCCCACGCCTGAAACAAACTGAACCAACCAAAGTGCAAACTATTGGTTTGAGGAAATATTTCACAGAAAGCAAACCAAAATTACGAAGCCCGAGTTGTCCTGGACGCCACCGTCAGCGTTCATTTCCTCCAGCTATAACCCAAATAATAAGCAGATAATTAGTACGTGTAGAGCAAAGGTAGGTAGGGCGAGTACATGCTGGTAGAACATACGTCGACGTTGGGGTCGATCTCCATCAATAGACTGTAGCCTGTTAGCTAGGAGCTTGTCGAAGAGCTTTCGGCCGCAGATTTTGGTGACTCAATAGATTCATCCCTGCTCTCTTTCTCTGTCGCTTTGCTGCTGCATTGGTGGGGTTTAGTGGGTTGCTGGCGGAGCTCTGCTGCGGCCGGAAAAAAATTGACCATGAGCTGAGATTGTTTTCTGGGAAGTTGGTGGAATGGGATGACGCTTCTTCAGGTGCCAATAGGTGAGCATCGCGGTGCGGTGCCTCCTTCGTTTCTTCTTCCTCCATATTACTCCGGTTTGTTAAAGATGCTGGGGAACTTCCCGGCACCACTCGGATCAACTTGACCACTTCCTGACGCTGTCTTTGGAATGATTTTGACTAATGGACGCCTTCCAAAGATTGGCATACCACCCCGACAGAAGGCGTCCACTAGATCAATTCGCCTTCTGCGGTCAACATTGTTAAAGTTTAGAGTCGTAGTTGAAGCCGCTGAGGCAGCAGCGTCAGCACCAGCAGTGGAGTTACGGAGACGGCGTCTGCGGCGTTGTCAGGTGTGACGAAAGTGTACTTGGCTGTGGTGGCCAGCAGCCACTCAGCATGCATACAGGATAGCAGTCTCACTATCAGAACAGTCAAGCCTCCTGTCTTCATGGGATTTGGTCGCTACCGACCACGGCGTCGTCGAGCCCCTGCCAGAACTCGCGGTCGCGTGGAGACCGCCTGATCAAGTCGACATCGAGCAACGCGCCGCCGCGAACCATCGTTGCACCCTTCTTCGAGGAGCCAACAGCGTCCTAGTGTTCTCAACCGTGACATACCCACTGAGGCACATTTGTCCGAATCCTGACATCCGGGACGCGCTCGAACAACGTGCAGTGGCTCTGCAGCAGATCCGAGTGGAGGCAATGTTCGTCATGAACTTCCTCTGCTGCCGCCTGTTCGAGCACCACCAGCGTAGCTACCCGAACTACCCTGTAGTACCGGCAAGATCTCGCACGATGGAGACAGCCCTGCAGCTGGACCAAGCTACGTTCTACCGGTGCTGCACTGCTGTCTTTGGTGACGAACAGAGGCCCGCGCCAAGGGTTTCGACTAACGCTGCACTAGAGGAGTCCATCAACAAGCACAAGGCTTCGCGATCGAGGGTCATGTCGTATATACCACCTACGCTATTCGATTCAAGCTCCGCTATCCAATAACTGGCGAATGACATGCTCGTCGCGGCGCAGCAACATGTCCGAATGAACTTCGAGACGCGGCTTGTCAAATTCATTAGCCTGCAGCTTGCGTATCCGCGGGGAGCAGCTGAGGCCATGGTCGCTCGATTAAAGTCCAGTCCTGAAGACCTCACGGACGTCGAGAAACAATGGCTTGAGTGGCTAGAACTGCCTCCTACAGCTGCGAACATCGCTAGCCACGAAGTGCTGTTTCTCGACAAGCTGTACGACATGCTGAAGGTTATGGAAGAAATGCACGACCAAGACGAGATCCCGAAAGGGTGCCGGCTCTTTACGTTGCTGCCGCAGCCCACCTCCTGTGTGCCATCGTTCTTCCCGGTCACGACAGGGGTGCTCTACCAAGTCGCAAAACAAGTTTTGGCGACGACGGGTAAGGATGTTTTTGGTCTCTACAAGTCCACAAACTCTCGTGGCCATCGGACGTATGCCACGTCTACGGAGTTCCAAGAAGTACGCGAGCGAATGTGGACCACGGTGTTCAACCTCGGAGACTGCGTCAGCCATACTGCGGATCCCCGAATTGGCGTTCCAAGGCGCAACTTCGAGTATCAGATCTCCACTAATGGCTACAGTGCTGCTGTGCTGACGTCAATTCCTGCTCCTCTTGAACGACCTGCTCTTTCTCCGAAGTATATACCAAATACGTTGATCGGGATTGACCCAGGTCTACGGATGATGCTGACAGCATACAGCCGTCCTATGCTGGGCTTTGTCTGCAACCCACCGGAAGAGCCATGCTCCATGCCCGGTTGGTGCAGTACCTGTCCAGGCCACGTTGGCGGTAGACGCCATGGCAAGAAGCGCAGCAGGAACCGCCGTCGTCGCCACCGACGCAAGAGACGCAGCAGAGCGCACTGCGATGTGGAGGGGTGGTGCGAGATCTGTCAAAGGCACCACCCAAAGCACCGTCCGCGGAAACACGGTGTCAGGCGCCGGACTCACTTCCTGCACGACAATGCTCACGTCCACCAAGTCACGTTCCCGACAGTACCGACACATGAGTCGTGTCGAGCACCATGCATTCTGGTTCGAAAACCTGAAGAAGAGGTATCCGCTCTACGGTGCGTTTGTGAAGGACATGCCATCGTTCAAGACTTCGTCGACGGCGTCTCTGCTCTCTCGTTACGAGCACATGTGGAAGAATATCAGCGCCATGCTGGAGTTCTGCGCACTGAAAGGGTTTCGCAAGTGGAGATTCACGGTGTCGCGATTCAAACGCAGGGCCATCGCAAAACTCGCCAAGCGTGTCGTCCCGACCGTGGACCGTGACGTGTGTGTGGCTCTCGGAAAATGGAGCAGCCAGACTCATCTCGCGGGCCACATGCACGTCCCGCTCAAGCGGTTCGCACTTGAACTCTCTCGCCGCGCAACCCTCGTCATGGTCGACGAGTTTCGTACCAGCTATCTTTGCTCCGAGTGCTCACGCCCGATGGTGGACGTGCCATTCAAGATCTACGGTACGACGAAAACCAAGAGGTCGAGGAACGTGCGTGTCTGCGGAAGTATAGGTTGCAGAGCGAACTACTGGGAGCGCGACATCAACGCGGCGAAAAACTTGTGGCAGCTTGGGCTCCTCCAAGTCGCCAGCCAGCCTCGAACTCCGCAGTTTTCAGAGGACACCGAATCAACTGAGGCGACTTAATTCAACCCAACGTGGGAACGGGACCCTGAGAAGGACCTCAAACGAAAGCCCACTCGGTAAACGGGCTGCTGGGGAGTGAAAGATGTAGTGCCTTCATTCATAGGTAGCCCAGTCCGAACGTAAAGATCTCTCGAGATCATTCTTCGTGAATATACCATCTTCACTTGATGGAAATGAGGGCCCCCTGGTGGTCCAGTGGTCTACGGACCACAAAGCTACGCACTTGGCATGCGTTCGATGCATTCCAAAACCCGATATCCCACTCAAACAAACCATAATCAAATCAACAAACCTTCAGATAGACAAACCAAGTGAGTAGCAACCAGGAACAACCAGTTAATCAACTCAATTTCCTTGTTGTGACGACTGCGCACTTGGTTTGGTCTTGGCCTCTGCACCTGGGCACTCCATGTTGGCTACAGCGGTCTTGTTTGGTCTTGGCCTCTGCGTCTTTAGCGTACTGGGCTCTCCGTGTGGCGACTGTGCTCTTGTTTTGACGACAGTGCACTTGTATGTGACGACTGCGCCGTTGCTTCTTGGGTTCATCGGTCTTGGTGGCCCGTATCCGTTCTTGGTCTCCACGTCTTCACTTCCCAGGGTATTTGCGTCGTGCGTCTAGACTTTCGTTGCTCGTGATGCGCCGATTGCCACAAACGATGGCGGTTCTTCTTAGCATGTGCTTGATATCGATAATACCGTGACACTCCCTCCCTCAAGAGAACTCCTCCGGTGGGGTGGTGGAAGTCGCGATTGTCATGTCTTCTTCATGGGTCACGTTGTTGTCATCTTTGGTACGACGGTGTTGCTGGTGTTGTTCCTTGCTGCTGCAGATACTTGGGGTCGTGAATAGTTACTCTTTTCTCGCGACATTCCCTCCGCCCAGCAATCTCCAAGCATCGCCAATTCCTTCACCCGACATTGCCAGTTTTATATCGCCACACGATGGAACTAGGTGTTGACGGCGAGCTTCCACTCCACCAGCAACGAGCAAAGGGGTCCTAGTCAATACAGACCACATTACCCCACAGCCGCAAAATCCTTTTGTTTTTCATTATCACTTACGTCCACTTGCCACTCTTGACGTTGTTGGCAATCTTGCTGGGATTCTCGAACGGCGTCGCCATGATCGTCTTGCGTGAGTTCTCTCCAAAGAAGATTTCGCGAATGAATATCCGTTCTGTTTTGCAGCGTGCATCTACATGTATAAGATACGCTGTTGTGGAGCAGATCCACGCGCCTGCGAATCGTGTGACTGATTTCCGCTGCTGGTGACGAGCAAAACGTCGCCTCCCCACAAGAAGCAACAGCAGCCCACCATTGCGCCAACGACTGAGTCTGAGCGCATGAAGATCATCCGAAAGGTTCTTCCTTTGTTGCAGAAGCAGACCACCATCGACTACACCGACGTCGGGCGACACTGTAAGCCTCCACGCGACGTTAAGACCGTCAAGAAGATCGTGGAGAGGTATAAGCGTGGCGAGGCCTGGGCCGATGAGGCGTTGCAATGGGGCAAGGCACGCAATCCTGCCCATGAACCCATCCGCGTACACCGCCGAGTCCAAGACCTGCGTGCAGCGGATCCAAAGATCAACAACTGCGGTTGCGCGCGCGCGCTCAGCAGCTCGGATCCTCAAGCCGTCGCAGTATCAGCCACCACTGTTTGTTGTACTGCGGTTGAGGTCAATCTGAGCGACGCCAGTTCATTTTCCTTGGACGCGAGTGCCAACAGCTTGCAAATTGGAGTCCAATCCTAGCGACGCCAAGGTGGTCTGAAACAGGGTTCGGATCCTTGGCCTGCCCACCGACTTCTTGCGTTTCTTGCTACCATCCTGCTCACTAGCACTCGTCAGCTCCAACTCCGATTCCTCACGTTGCCCGTCTCCGTAGTTTTCGCGCGCTTCTTGCTGTCTTTCGTGTTTGCAAGCTTCCACAGCCTGTCGAACTCTTCCTCAAAGATGGCCACTAAATCATATCAAAAGATAGTATTCTCAACTTTCCTTCGAGCTTGAAGCAACGTATAATACCGATTGGTCCAGTGAGGACCACCGCACACTCGTAGCTGGACCCATCCATGCCATTTGCGCTCCAGTTCTGTGAGCCGATGACTAGGATCTGTCGACAGAGATGGAAGTCGTTAGAGATGACCGGGGAGCCTCACATAGTGGGGGATCAAACCTCGCCATCGAAGATCGCAACCTTCCAATGGAACTGGTGGGTGCAATGGCAAATCTGCGCGCCGGCCTTGATGAGTTTCCCGATGCCGATACTGTAAGCTTTGGCCTGCTCGAGGCATCACAAGAAACCATGCAGAATTGTTGGGAACGCGATTCGTTTTTTGTTTGCCCAATAGTCAACATGGCTACACTTTTCATGGCTACACTTTTCATGGCTACATTGTCTCACACGTCGCAGATATCCCACTACAGCAACATAATCCAGCAACATACGCCCGCCAACATCATCTGCAATCCCGACACGTCAACCCGACAATCCTGCCTTCCTCGTCGTCGTCCTCGCTTGCTTCCTCTCCCCAATACACCACCACCACCACTATCCACATCCACCGCGGTCATGAACTGCGTCAAGGGCGAGATCCACAATGTGCTGTCCATGATGCGAGTGAACGCGCGCTGGGCGAGCGTGGACCGCTTCACTCAGGAGATCCCGGCGTCGACCCAGTCCCCATTAATGCGCGCCTTCAAGCAGCTGCACTACGAGTTGCAATCAGTTGCGGACCTGGCTGACGTGGACACTGTCGCATATTTGCTGCCCTTCGTGCTCGTCATCGAGTCGGAGCGCACCAGTGGCTTCATCACAGGGGCCGCGCTCTCTGCCGTCAACAAGTTTCTGTTATATGGGCTCATAACCTCTGAATCGTTGCGTGCCGATGTAGCCATCAACCGGATCGCCGTGTGCGCGTCCCGTTGCAGGTTCGAAGAGACCCACAGAGCCGATGACGAGGCTGTTTTGATGAAACTATTGGAGCTGGTCGAGTACTGCGTCCGCTGTGATGCGAGACACTTGATCTCGGACGAGAATCTGTGGAAAATGCTGCAGTTGTGTTATAGCATACGGTGTCAGCCGAGGTCTTCGATGCATTTATGCAGGGCAGCGGATAATACCTTGTCCCATTTAGTGCTCACGGTGTTCGACAGGATTGACGAGTTGGAGCCACAAAGGAAAACCAGTCGGGTGTCGGAGGAAAATGGAGACAAAGAAGTGGAACAGGAGGAACAAGTGAAAGAGTTAACTCTGGAACTCGATGAAAGTTTGGATATTGGAGAAGAGGAGATTACTGCTGCACCACCACTACCCGTGGAGCCCTTGAAGATGGTGGTCAAGACGGCGCATAAACCCTACGGAATTCCGCTGCTGGAGCGGATTTTACACTTTATTTCGGGGTTGATTTCGCCGACGGAGAATGAGGAGGTGACGTGTGTTCTGGGATTACGATTGATTAACGTGGTGTTGGAGACGGCGGGTACTGGATTGGGGAATCACCCGTGCTTGGTGTCAGTGCTGCAAGGAGATTTGTCCAAATTTTTGCTGCAGAATTCAGAGACGGAAGAGCTGGGGATTTTGTCGCTTACGCTGCGAGTTGTGTTCAATTTGTTCAACTCGATCAAGGACCATTTGAAGGTTCAACTGGAGGTTTTCTTCACGAGTGTTCATATGAGAATTATCGACTCGCCGTCGTGCTCAGATGAACAGAAGGAATTGGCGCTGGAATCATTGCTTGAGTTCTGTCGTGAGCCGGCGTTAATGCTGGACTTGTACATTAACTACGACTGCGACGTGCACTGCACGAACTTGTTCGAGGTATTATGCAAGTCGTTGGCGAAAAACTGCCAGTCCATGTCCGGCCCCGACGGCAATCTGAACGCACTTACATTGTTGTGTCTCGAGGGGCTGCTGGCAGTAATTGAGTCCATCGCTCGACGTTGTCCTTTGAACACTCCAGCGAAGACGTCAGGCTCCAGGACTTTTGGAAACAATGCAGGTATTTTGAGTTTGAAAGGATCCGATCTAGCACGATTCACGTCAGGAGCTTCTCCTGGCACTGAAAACTCGTCTGGCGAGTTTCCGATGGAGGACATTTCACCGATGTCGTCGGTACGAGATCTGATGCACCTCGTGATGTCTGGGAGTGAAAGTGACTCGGATTCAGAACAAAGTGAGCCGGACAACCCGGCAGATCAATTGGCTTGGCTGCATACTGCTCGTGAACGAACTGCGGAGGTGTTGCAACAGCGCAAACGTGTCAAGAAGCGGTATGCATTGGCCGCGGAAAAGTTCAACCACGATCAGAAGAACTGGATGGCGTTTTCACAGCAGATCGGTCTTTTGCCGGAGAAGCTGACCCCTGAATCGGTTGCTTCCTTCCTGTTGCATACTCCGGGACTAAATAAGACTCTCATCGGCGACTACATTGGTGACGGACCGGTTGAAAAGTACCCTTTTAATGCTGCGGTGAGAGATGCGTATGTTGCGATGTTCGACTTCCGCTCGGCACCATCCCTGGACGAGGCATTGCGGATGTTTTTGGCAAAGTTCCGTCTACCTGGTGAAGCGCAAAAGATTGATCGGATGATGGAAGCATTTTCCAAACAACTTTATTTGCAAGCAGGGTCGTCTGGACCCCTGGCAGACGCGGATGCGGCCTACGTGTTGTCATTCAGTATTATTATGCTGAACACGGACTTACACTCGGATCACATCGCAAAGAAGATGACGGTGGAGGAGTTTATTCGCAACAACCGCGGCATTAACGCGGGCCAGGACCTGCCAACGGAATATTTGACTGATTTGTACTACAACATTCTCGAAAAGGAGATTCAGATGCAGCACGACGTGTCAGACTTCATGGAGTCCCCCTCTTCCACAGTTGACAGGTACTCGATGCAGTGGGATGGCGTGCTGAAGCGCTCGGAGAATGTTGTCGGCGCAAGTTTCACCTCAAACACTAGCATTTTGAAGCTACGGGCTGGTCTTTACGAAAAGGATATGTTCAACTTGATTTCCGAGAGCACCATCAAGTGCATTTTGTTGGCGTTTGAGAAGACGTGCGATTTGAACAACATGGAGCGTACCTTGGAAGGGGTGAGCAACTGCGCCAAGATCATGCTCTACTACGATATGAATGACGAGTTCAACAAGATCATGGGTGCCCTCGCGTCGTACTTCCTCACTTTCGCGCACGGCATTTTAAGCGGAGAAAAGGTGTATGTGCCACCGAGCTCGAGCGGTGTGCTAAAACGCAAGTCGTCTACTTCCCTCCCGTCCCCGACGGAACATGGATCAACAGAGACCATCGGAGAGCGAATCGTTCGTCGACAGGATGATGGCTCAGAAATTGAGGTCCTTGCTACACCCCAGCAGCCTGGTGGTTCAATAGATGAAGATCTAGTGCAAGGAGCGAAGACCCGTCGAGCACTTCTGTCTCTGAAATTGCTGTTCCAGTTTGTGCAGAACAAGAACGAGTATTTCCGCAAGGGCTGGGCGAACGTGGTGGAGTGTATGCTTATGTTCAACGAGCTGGATGCAGTTCCGACATCGCTGGTGGAGATTGATGATTTTGTGGACTCGCGGGGTGTGCCTCTTCCTCCAATGCAGGGCGGATCGGCTCACTCACCTTCTCCGCCGAAGTTGTCGCCAGGACGCGGTCAGGGTGGAACAGGTCTTTCTGGGAAGACCCGTGAGCGTTCTCGACGGCAAGCAGAGCGCCAGGCTGCGATTCGCAGTCGAATGAAGAGCATGACGCAAGCAAGTCAAGGCACAGCCTACGGAAGCCACGGACAAAGTACCAACAGTGGATCAATCTGGGGCTCTTTGTCATACTATCTCTGGGCTGAAGAGGAGAAAATTGACGAGAGTTTTTCGTTGGTCAACAAGATGCTTCGCGAGGAGGTGATGAAGCTTGGAGGTGGGATCCTTGAAAAGGAAAATTGGCTGCGTTTGACGCGCAAGTTGCAGGAACAAGCTCTTACAAGTCTTCTCGAGACGTTGATCTCATGTCGCGATCCATTCAAGTGCATCATGCAGCCTTCGGATTCGGGAGTGGATGCTATGATGCAGGAAAACGCTATCTTGGTGCTGGAGCTCAGCGTGGACATCATCTTGGTCAACTCGCACCGCATCTTGCAGCTTAACTTGTGGGACTCGTTCCACCTGTACGCGAAGCGCATCCTTTCAACGCCATTGAACGAGCTCCACATGCAGGGACTCGTCGAACGTGTGGTTGTGCACATTTTGCGCGTGAGTATTCGACTTTTCCACGATGAAAAGGTGCGCCCAAAGCTGATGGCGACGCTCGAACTGCTTTTGACGATGGACAAGGACATGTACAAGGCTCTGAGCGACCGACTGGCTTCGGGCATCACGATGCTGCTAAAGGCAAATCTGGTGTACATGCACGACTTCCACGACTGGGAGGTGCTGCTGGGCATTTTGCAGAACGTTGTCGAGTACATCAACAGTCGATCGGCTTGCTGGGAGAGCGTGCTAGTGCTCGCTGAAGGAGGGCACTTGGATGACGACAACTTTACTCCGTGGATGTCTCTATGCTGTGGATTTGTTCGTCACCGAACATCTTACGCCGTTGACGCACTGAAGCTCCTGCAAGGATTGGCAAACAGCGACAACACACACAAGATGAATGGCAGCTCCTGGCTGCAAGTCATGCGGGTGATGCTGAACTACCTAAACGATGATCGACCACCTGTGGCGAAGACCGCTTGGGATTGCTTGCGCAACTCGCTGCTGCTGCCTGGAGTCCCGATCGCCAAGGATACTTGGAAAAAGTGCTTTGACGAAATCATCTTTGCGTTCGACGACCAGGTCAACAACGGCACTGTGAGGATGGCGCGCGATGCTCCCCTCTACAGCGTCACGCTGTTGTCCAAGACCTTCCTCCACAACCTGAATGTTTTAATGGAGTTGTCAGACTTCCCGGAGCTGTGGCTGAAGGTGCTGCGCCGCTTGGCGAACAAGTTGGTGCCGTCAAGTTCTCCCACCATGCGACCACAGCAATCAAGCGTTGTGTTCGAAACGACACTACAGTCGCTGTACAATCTTTTACTCGTGTTGAAGGCTGAGGACATTTTAGAGCGAGTGAGCACCGAGGGAAGCAGTGAGACGCTCTTTGATGAAACTTGCGCAGTGATCGACGCAGTGTGTCCTCACCTGAAGGAACAGTTAGGTTTACTACCTGACGACGTCGCCATCGAGATGCCTGCCACAGCCACCGACGGAAATGAGCAAAGTGACGTGCAGCCCACCGCTGAAGCTACAGCAGACGAAAGCCAAGAAGCACCCGTCGAGACCGAAGCAGACCACCAGACAACCCACGAGGAAGAAGCTGAGACTGCTCCTGCTGTCGAAGACACGAAGACTGAAGCTGCTAGCGAGCAAATTGAGGACACTGTTGCTGATGAGGAGACTTTGGCCAGGCTGATCCCTGGGACGGAGAGCCAAGTTGAAGTTGCTGCGTCTGTAGACGAACAAGCTGACGAGACGAAGTCGGACCCTGTTGAAACTCCCGTGTCCAGTTCCAGTGGTCCTCCCACGTCCACAACGACATTGGAAACGGTCATTATCGGTGATGGCACGTTCGGGATCAAGGTGGACGAGGTCATCGTGGACGAGATCACCGAAGCTGTCTAAAGTTGCATTATGTGTCTAGTACACCATTTTCCATAGAACTAGTTGCACTAGCAATCCCGCCAATCACAACGCAGCAATAATCTTGTGGATGAATTGTGTGAATATTACGTCTGCCACACCAACATTATCCCTAGGATTTTCCTGCCCTCATTTACTAAAAAATCTGACACGACCAAGACCCCGAGAGCCGTCGATTTCGCGGCCTCGTCCTGCAGCCCCCAGCGCACTATGGCCACCGAGAGTTCCAGCTTCGAGAAGAGCGAGCCCGTCGCTGTCGTTGCATGCGACTCTGAGCCCGTATATCCCTCTGTGAAGGCCGCTACGAAGCCCAAGAAGTCGTCAAAGTCGAAGACGAAGGTCAAGGCGGTTGTTGCTGCAGTTGCTGCAACTCAAGATATTTCGGAAGCCGAGCAGTTGAGCAACTTAACTGTGGACCATCCGTACCTGAGCGTGCTGTACAAGCGCATCCGCTCGCACCGCAAGAAACTGGAGAAGATTAAGTTGCTGGAACAAGCGCAAGCCAAGGAGGGGAAAGTGCTCAATGCGCAACAATTGGAGCTTATGGGCAACAAAGCGACGCTGGAGAAGCTCGTGGCTGAGCTGGAGATGCTGAGAGAACAGTTTGTCGGGGTTTACAGCCAGGAAATGGAGCAAAAGAAGCTAATTGAAGAGAAAAAAGAAGAAAAAGAGGAGATTGTAGCTGTCGTGGAAGAAATTGAACAGGTTCAGGAGAAAGAGGAAGCTGAGGAGGTCCCAGAGCAGCAAGAACAATCTCAAAAGGAGCAGCAAGAGACTCATGACGAGCAAGAAAAGGGCGAGGAGTTTAATCATGTGTACGAACTGCTGAAGACGCTCCACGTGGTGAATTTGCACCAAGCACTGGGCAAGGAGGTCCCTATGGTGCTGGACTTCTTCTCCAAGGTGTTGCTGGGCAATACGCGCCCACCTGCTGAACTGTCGTACGAGGAGAACTTGATGGAGTCTCTGGAGGAAGCCAAGAAGTATTTGACGGACAGTGACAAGGTCTTTGCGTGCGATACGACGTACAGCGGATTGCGCGCATTTGTGGACGAGTTGGCGAAGATCTCGTCGGGCAAGACGGAGGAAGAGGAGGTTGCTGAAGAAGAGGCTGTGGAGGAACAGGTTGAGAAGGAAGCAGAGGAGCCTGCTGCAGCTGAGGAGACGTCGGGCATCCCTGTTGTGCCTGCTGAGATCAACACTATGCCGCAGATCAGTTTCTTTACGGACTCGCAGCTGGAGTCGGAGCACGGCGACGAGGCCGGTCCCGAGGTGATTGAGACGCATGTGGAAACTACCGAAGGCGTCGTTGTCGAAGTTCAAAACGGAGTGGAGGAGATTATCGAGAATCACGAAGTCGTGATAGTTGAGCAGGTTGAAGCACCGGCGGATGCACCGCCTGTCCCGGAATTGGTCCCTGCTCCGCCACTCTCGTTTGCAGAAGTTGCCGCCGGAGTGTCTGGAGAGCGTACGCCGTCTCCGTCGGCTTCGTCGGGCTCATCTGGTCAGGACAAGAAGGAGGCTGGCTCGGGAGGGAACAGTCCGCGCAACAAGAACTCGCGTCGCCGCGGCCAGGGACGCTGGAGGGAGAAGGGTAGCAATAGTAATAGTGGCAGCAAGTCCGACAACATGTCCCCCACGAATGGGGGCAAGCCGCGCCGTCCTCGTGCGCCACGCACGAACGACGAGAACAAGGGTAACAACGTCGCCCAGGGAGGCAAGCGTAGTGGGTCCAAGGAAGGCAGACGTCCGCGCGTCGAGCGTGGGTTGCGAAAGCAGGGAAACGCGTCGCAGCAGCACACGACCCCCATGATCGCCCCGCACGCATGAACAGCAGAATTGATCAGACTGATGCGGGGGCGTTCGGATGAAAATTGTCCAGCGTGGGCTTGCTAATGGACACGTGCTGAAGTTTTTACTCCATGAGGTAGGGTGCGTGGATGAACCAAGTAGTAAAGTAATGTTGGGGCACCCGCAGATGTTGATGGTAAAATGGTCAATGGTGTCGTGCATCATGCACGCGTAAACTCGTTTGGTCTTGCAACACGCAAAGCACTTTTAAGTGCAGGCCGTCTAGCACGTTCCAATATCGACCAACAACGGTCTTTACAGGAGCTTCTCATGCGTAAAATCCTGAAAGTCATCTGGTGAATCCATAGCTGTGGCCATGTTTACAGGCTGGATGGCAGTGCAATCACTGCAACTTCTATTGTACAATCGATCGGCACTCGTGCACGATACCGTATCATTGATACGCACGCATACAGAGTAGCGGTCTCGCCAACCATTTTGCAATTTCCTTCCAGCCAAAGGGTCCAAACCGAGAAACAAGAATCGACCATGCGTCTCGCCTACTTCCTGCTAGTCACTGCAATCACTCTCTTCTCCAACTCCAATGCGGAACCTGCCGCGACTGAGTCCATATCGAAGAAAATGATCAAGATCACGATCCCTGAAACGAACGACACGGCTGAGGGAATGCTCGTTCAAGACGCTAGCAACAGGTTTCTGATCCTTCGTCTGGGGGAAGAAGACGAATTTGTCGAAACCGCGCCTACGGAAAATTCGGACATCGACGACGAATCCGTGGACGCGGCCTCGTCTTTTTCGAACAAGCAGGAAGAGCGGTCTGGCATTAACAAGGAGACCGTGTCCAAGATCAGGGATTCTCTGCGTATATCCGACAAAACCACCGGTCCTCTGAACGCTGTGCTCAAAGCCTTCTTCAAGCACATCACCCCGAAAGACTACAGACTTACTCCGGGGCACGAACGCCCGTCGTATCACCACAAGCTTACGAATAACCTGAACAACTGAAGAGAGCACAAACGCTTTAGGATGACCAAAGTAGCTTGAAGTTCTTGTAATACATGTGCCCTGGTAATATATCACACAGATGTATCCATTAGTTCTTGTATAGAGTATAACTGGTATAGCTCTCTTATACAGAGATGCCCTTGAGACCGTTACGACGTCCATAGTTACCTGCTTGCTACCCTCCGTCATCATGAGCGGGTTCTTCGTGGCTGTTGCTGTGGGGCTCATGCTGCTCAAGGTGTACGCGTGGTTCGTGGTCTTACGTCCCCACTCCAGTTTCATGCTCAATTTCCTCTACGTCGTGTTCACCGTCTTCATGTTCTGGAGCTACGCACGTGCCATGAGCCCTCGTCCCGGTAACAAGAAGCCATTGAACAATGACACGAACCGAGATTCCGAGTGTGCCACTCGTTACTGCGAACGCTGCGATGCCGACAAAGAGGATCACGTTCATCACTGCTCAGTCTGCAATAGATGTGTGTATCGTATGGACCACCACTGCCCCTGGACGGGCAACTGCGTGGGCTGGAGCAACAAGAAATTCTTCCTGCTCTTCCTTATGTACACGTCGCTGAGCTGCTGGGCGTTCAACACTATGGCGTCTCCGCTGGTCTGGGACAAAAAGTTCCATCACTATGAGGCGCTGCTGAAGTGTGGCTGGGTCTTGACGCTGGGTATCGGTTTGTTGCTGGCTGGGTACTTCGTTTTCCACCTGTGGCTGCTACGAGAAGGGAAAACGACACTGGAGTACCTGGCTGGCAAGAGAGGAGAGCTTACCGACTGCAGCTTTAGACACAATGTTACCGTGTACTTCGGTCACGAAGTGTGGAACTGGTGGTTGCCGACGACTCTGGAGCTGGACGCTGCTATGGGAGGAAGAGAACGTATTGACACTGACGAGATGGTGCAACTAGTGGTGGAATAAAACAATATGAACTTGCCATACCTTTGCCAGCAGGGAGTTGATCTGTACCTGCAACTGACGCTACCGTACCGTACTCACTTCTCCTTTTTCTTCTCTTTGCGTTTCTTCTTCTCTTTCTTGCGCTTCTTGCGCTCCTGCTGCAGCTCGTCGAACATTTTCTTGTACCCAGGCAGCTTCGACTCATACAGCTGCTCGATCTCAATAGCCATCTGATGCACAGGCTCGCCCACGCGGTTAAACGTCTTCGCATTCGCCGCCATCAGCTTAATATCCGTCGTAAACTGGTCGATCTTGGTATACTCCGCGCGTTCCACCTTCTCCTTCATCCGAGTAAGATCCATCGGGTTCTTGACGTAGTCAAAGTAATTCGGCACACCCAGCCTCTTGCAGTTCTCCTTCGTGAACTTCTGCAAGAACGGATTGCCCGGTTTCCCACTAACCACCCACCCCGCCCACGTAAGCCCACGCAGCTCCGATACAAGTGGGGCCAGCAGTTTCTGCAGCGTCGTGGCGTCTTCTCGTTCTCGTTTCTTCTTCTTCTTCTCCTTCTTCTCCTTCCGGTCCTTGTCATCTTTAGCCTTGCCCTTCTGTTTCTCAGAATGAGCAGCTCGTTCCGATCCCGTTGGAGGCGGGGCATGGATAAGTCCCGGCGTCTTGCGGCTGTTAAGAGGATGCAGCACAGGGCCACTCTTACTGCCTGCTGGGAGCTGTAGAGCACTCTTCACCACACTCTCAGGGAGAGGTTCAATGGGGCGATCAAAGGGAACTCCCTCTAATAGAGATAGAAGGTCTCCCTTGACTTCCCCGGGCGTGAGAGAGTCCCGAGCCTCCCCCACACCACGTAACAAGTGGTGATACGTGCTGGGCAGCGTCGTCTCCGCCATTTTGGCCAGCTGCGGCTCCAGTTTGTAGTGCGTCATCAAGTTGCGGTAGTCCAGTTCATCGGCTTCGACTAGGGGCACGTAAAATAATTTATACCATAACGTTATTATAAAGAATAATAAAACATGATAGCAAGACTGGGACGTACTGTTGTTTGCGCCGCGAACGAGATAGAACTTCTCCGGGTCTAGAGTGGCTGTAAGGGTGAAAAGGGTATCAGTGGAAAGAGGAGACCATTAGCTATTTGATGAGGTATTGGTTAGCAGGAGAAAAGGGCGGGAAGATGCATTCGTGCGCAGGCGAAGAGAGAAGCAAGGAGCCTGTACCATTCGCCATGTTTGAAATTCGGGATTGTGACAAAATTATCCAATTCGCAAAAAATCAAATCTAAAAAAAATGAAAAGCGCGGCGGACTGTCGCGTAGTGGTCGTCGGCGCCGGCGTGATCGGGCTGACGTCGGCGCTCGCTCTACTACTGAATGGGTTCAAGAATGTTCGTGTCGTTGCCGAGAGCTTTGGTGACACTACATCACACGTAGCTGGTGGGCTTTGGATGCCGTTCTCGCTGCCGGGCGACGCGGACTCCGCCAAGCCACGGTGCGTTAACTACTACTACTACTACTACTGTTTCTAACATAGTATTTGATATTGTATTAACATATTTTACTATGTGTAAAATACTATTCCAGTAAGTGGTGTGAAGTGAGCTATGCGTGGCTAACGCAAGTGATGGAGAAACATGGAGAAGAAGCGGGTATTCATGTTGTGGAGGGTGTGGAAGTGTCAAGTGAAGGTCCCCCTCTTGTGGTGAGAGTGACATTATATTAAAAGTGGTATGGTAATAAGTTTATAACTTTGGTGCTATTTACTATTTTGTTGCAGGTGCATCCGTATTGGGCGCATTGCGTGGAGAACTTCCGGTTGCTGAGTCGGGAGGAAGCTGAAAAGGTGTCTCCAGATGCCAAGCATGGGTTTGCTTTCGGTACCATCATTTACAACACCAGGTTCGTTTGGTAAATTTCAAGTGTTGCTCTATTTGCCAAAGTGAATCGAGTGTGTCGTTGATTTTTCGTAGTATCTTCATGAAGTGGCTTCGCATGGAAGTTCGCAAGCTAGGCGGAACTTTTGAGCAACGTCGAGTGATGAACCTCGATGCGGAGGGCTGCGACCTGCTGATTCATTGTTCAGGTGGGTAGAGCGCAAAACATGTAGCCGATCTTGCGGATGGTTGCTAACCTTTACATTCGACATTAAGGTTTGGCAGCGAAGGAGCTTGCCCATGATGACTCCGTTTATCCAATTCGGGGCCAGATCATCAAGGCGAGTCGTTGTTGCGTTTGCGACAGTGAAGGTGAAGGTGAAGTTAGTAATGACTGAGGAGTGTGATTTTCTGCTGATGACAGGTTCGCAACCCGAAACTGGACAAGTACACTGCGGTGATCCATCACGACAGTCATCACACGTATATCATCCCACGGCCGAATGGAGACGTAGTGCTTGGCGGAACAGTGCAACCGCACAACTGGAACACGGAGAACGATGACTCGGATGTTGAAGGTGTGTGGGAACGGTGCTGCAAATTGTGGCCCGAGGTTCGCAACAGCGAAGTGGTTGGTCCGGTTGCGGGTTTACGTCCGGGACGTACTGGTGGAATACGTCTTGAGATGGAGTCACGACCAACCAAACAGGGTGCTGTGGTAATTCATAATTACGCGCACGGCGGTTCGGGACACACACTGCACTGGGGGTGCGCTCAGGAAGTGGTTGAATTGGCTACGCAACGTTTTTCGCCTGACAAACTCAGCAAATTGTAACCGAGCACGTTGAGGTGTTGCTAGGACATACTCCGCCAAGAAAGCAGTTGGTTGCCATGCAAACAGTCTATGACTACTGTCAACATGTGGATTTGCTGTGAATGTCGTGGAGTAATTTTGACGTGCGGGGATACATCATGCAATCTTTACCTTCCCATCATCTTAAACACGAACATGCTGGTATGCCGGAACGGTGGAGTTGTCAGCAGAGGTGTCATTTACATCTGATGAAGCATTCTTTACATTCTCATATTCAGTTGTTATTTTCGCGTATTATTTCATTTCTCGGCATCAACATCTACGTAGCTTCTACGAAAGAAACATGAACCAAGACATATCTCTAAGAAGTGTGTATTAAGGCTGAGGTAAGGACATACATTACAAACCACCGATCATCTGGGTATTTTGCACAACTAGGCATTCATGCTCAGTATTGGTTGTCCTGAGTTCGTTGATATCGCAGACATGAAGCTTGTGTAGCACAAGTCGTGCTGTGATAAAACATCAAGATTACCTGCTTTGGCATTAGCTTGGTCGTTAACTATAACTAAATGAAACTCGCTTGAAAAAAAAAACGAAATGATCTGCTAGGGTGTAGTTGGGTTTTCATGTGGGAAGATCGCACCCTAAACGTCAAGTTGACGTCGTCAACGTATAAACTATCGCATTCGAGAGGTTCACATGCTGAAAGATCTTAATATGCACATGTCACTTCACATTCTGCGCTCAAGATTTAAAGACCCCTACACTGTACTGGTATATATCACCCAATGAAGCCGTCAGACTGTCGTCCGAGGACGAAACAGCTAGGATAGGCGGGGTTGAGTTATAACTGTTGCTTTGCCCCCGACATCACGTTATTATTCGGCGACCCAGTGGAAACAGTGATGCAGACGATATCGACGACGCTCCTCCAGCAGGTCCTGCACAGTCGTCACTTCCGATTTCCTGTACGCAACAGCAGGATGAAGATTATTCGGAACTTCAGAGCGCAATGCTAGATGCCAAGAAGCAACGCAAACAAGCCGAGGTCGACGCTCAGCTACTTGCGAATCGACTCGCGCATCTTCGTGCGGAAGATGCGCGAGCACAGAAACGAATCGAAGAAGCTAAGCGTCGTGCTCGCGAGATTGAAGCGATAAAAAACGGAACGAGAACAAACAGCGTCTCAAACAAGAGGCAATGGAGCAGATGCAGCGCGATATCAAGGTGGCCCGCGAATACAACAACATGACGCAAGCAACGACCCGCGAGCGCCGCAACCAGCAAATTGCGGAGTATAGTTCGCAACGTGCCCAGGCTGTACAGGACACTCGAGCAGCGAAGAAAGTTCACCTCGATCAAATTCGACGTCGGCGAGAGATGGATCAATCGTGGCTAGCAGAGCGTTCGCAGGAGATTCGAGACAAGGAGAAACGGGCAGTGCGACAGCGGCAGATCGCACAGAAGAACTACGAGAAAGAGCTGCAAAAGAAATCTCGCGAACATTTGGCGCGCGAGCATGAGAAGCGATTGGTGTCTGAAAAGAAGATTCATCGCATGGAAGCGGAGGAGGCGGAGTTGATCGCAAAGCTACGTATTACACAGGAGATGCAGCGTGCAGCTTACGAGGAGCTCGAATTCGTCATGCAGGACGAGTGACCGATATCTCAGGACAACCAGGAGAGGTTTACGAGAATCTAACGACCAAAACTGTACCAATAACATGAACAATTTACGAGAGCATTCGGCAAATACACGAGTTGAATACTACGAAGTGAATATCTAACGGTATGTGTACGTTGATGCGGATAACGCCAAGGAAATATCACGAGACTTGAGCTGAAGCGAAAAGAAGCGCATCCACAGCAGTCTATCTATCCGATGCGGTTTTTCGACGGCGTCAGCTTGTGGAAAATGTGCCAGAGCAGCTTGTTCCAAAAGGTGTTGTATTCTCCCGTAAACTGCTTCTTGAGTTTCACAGCAGTGCCTGCACCCACGCCACCCCCTCGCTCTTCCTTCTTGTCCGAGGCAGTGTCTTCTGATAGATCTTTGTCATCTTTGTTTAGGTGAAGAATGAGATACTTTTCGTCGCCATCCTTCACGTATACTGCGTCGAGCATCTCAGTGTTGTCCGGATTCATGATCGTATACTTCTTCTTGGTGACGGAGCCCGCAGATACCGACCCTGCGTTGGCGCTGGCGAGGAGAGTTGCAACGGCGGCCGACAGAACGAAACCCACACGCATGATTTTCTTAGAATTCTTGTCGGTCTGGTGGAGCTGGTTGGAAAGTGAACTGATCAATTAGCCGTCGCCGTGGGGATTCATCGACAGAATACGTAGCGGGCAGCAAAGCATATCGTTCTATCATCCACGATATAACGCAAGATTTGCACTGCTCACTCATAATCGTAAGCTCAAAACGTCACAAAATGGCGTTCCCTCGTTGAAGTACGATAGAACGAGGAATAGCGCAAGCTAATACTGGGCGCACCAAAAACAAAATAAATGAGCGCGCTCATGATCTGTTAGCTGTTCGCGTTCGTCTATGCGAGCGGCGGGATGCTTGTGATTCTCGGTCCAGATTTGACTGCGGCGCAGTGAAAACAGGTGGAGACGATAACGTCGTGGTCCCCATTGCTGTGCTTGAGAACGGGCCGTGACCTCCTCAGGCTCAATTATATAGAGGAGATAGGAAAATGAACAACACCTCAGGTCCCGTATCGGGTTAGGAAAAAAGTGGGAATATTATACAGGCTGGGGCTGAACGCGTTCTCCAAAAATTTATTCTCGATTGTGCACAATGCATTTTCCTGCGTTGTGCGACGAAGATCTGATCTGCGCGCCATTCTGCTTTGCAGAACTGTGCGCTCAGAGAGAGCCGCTCACATGCTTCCCCATTTCTGTATCGTATGTGCCCAACAGCCTGTGTGCAACAGGCCACCTACTACGGAATTGTAAATTGGTGTGCCATCGTTTGTCGGAAATACAGTATTTGCTGCAGACTGCAATGTAAAATAAAGTGAGGCTTTAAGTTCGTACTGATACTCGATCAAGTGTAAAATGTGCTCCGTCTTCGCGGAAGCGCATAAAATCAACGCTTTAGATTCTCAAGCAAAATGCAGCTTTTCCAAAGCCTGGGTGACCCAGTGGGTCAGGTATCTATCGTTATCGCAAAATACGGTAAAGCACCAGTAAAAATGTGGCGTTCAAATCTTTACATCGAGTGAATAGCGGCTACAGATGGTAAACGATCGACGCTAGTTGCAATTCTAGCGCCGTTTGTGTCCAATTTTGTTTTATTTACCGCAGATTACGGAAAAATACTCCGATCCGGGGAGCTACGATCCAGATCGAAATCAACTCATATTAGATTATCAATAGCGTTGACGTTCACTGTACAAGTACCAAGTTATATGTGTGCGGTGTTCGACGAACGCATAGATAGTCGAATGCAGACACGGTTGGAGAGTAAGAGTTTACATAGAGTACATGTGAACCAACTGTTTTGGCAACCAAAGCCGTCGTTATCGGCTCAACATCTGCTTTTGCATCCATGGTTTCTCCTTTGTTCGTGCAATCAAGTTTTTGAGTCGAAGACTCCATCTAGAGACCTCTTTCCCGGGAAATTCCGTGCATTGTTGTGTTGACGGGGTACGCCAGTTCATTTCCCTCCTTCCTTGTCATTCTGCGATTTCTCCTCCAGTCCTCAAGACCCAACAACCAACATCCAGCCATGCGTCTCGTCAACACGACCCTTGTGGTTCTTGCGGCCTTCCTCCTTGCAAGTGGGACAGCAGTGTCAAAGGCCGATTAGACCAGTGTGTCGAACGTGGACGTTGTTCACTCTTCGCATGTTTTCGCTGGCGAGGACAAGAGGTCTCTGCGCAGCCACAAGTACGACGGCGATGATGACAGCGACGACATGGAAGAGAGGGCTAACGGCAATAACATGTTCGATGCTGCGAAGCTCGCCAAGATGGTGAACAGCGACACCTACGCTTACAAGAAATTCGCGGCATGGTCGAGAAAGGGTTATAGCTCGAGTGACCTGTACGATTTTTTTACCAAGAAAGGTTACGACGGCCTCTATAAGAGATATTACAGCTACCGCAGAGACTCACACCACGTCAATTAGGTCAACTATCGTCGTTGCATGGCAGAGGTTCACACGCTGCACTAGCTAATTCCCATGACGATCAGTCCGATGGATTCAATTACTCCGTCAACTCGAAGAAATAAAAAAAAGAAAAAGCCTTTTCAGTAACGCTAGAGTGGAGACTACTGCTGTGGCCAAATATGCGTGACATCAACGTAGAATGGCGGCAGCAGCACAAACTACTTCTGATGCTCTGGCGAATACACACAGCAATTGTGTTCCATGCTACATGGAGACTGCGCAATGATATTCTATTCCAAGAGACCCAAGCTGAGTGCCCAAACATTCAAACGGTGGTAACCTCATTTCGTAGCCACTGCCAATTCATCTTCCGACATGCAACTGAACTTGGTATCGATGGAGATGAAGTTGTGGACATTCTCCATCGTCTGGGTTTCGATGTACCCACAAACTCTGACATTGCCTCCTCCCGAACGAAGAATTTGGATTCCTCGCCTATAGTCATATCGTGATTTCAACTTTCGATATCCTAAGATCTTAGCTAGCAAACGAGAAGTCCACTAACTGTTAATCAACTCATTTCTTCTTCTTGTCGCAATCACGCCGAAAAAGACTATGCAAGCGAATTTTGCGGCGCTCGATGGCTACGAGGCGATCTCCGCAGAGATCCTCCAACGAGGATGAATAATCAAGGTTTGAAGGGAAAGGTAAGCTATGGGCGCAGCTACAATTGCCTTGCTTCTATGGGGGACTCACTCTCTGGTTGATCCGAAACAAGGAAATCTTCGAAGCGGAGCAACAATCCGCACAGAGAGCCAAACGTGTGCTCTGGAAATCTGCTGACTTTCAAACACAGTCTGTGATACGAGGCATGGTATCTCGACCAGCAACACGTCAGCTCGGCTTCATGGTGGCTCAGTGCGATGCCGTTTTTGTAGCAATGCAGCCATCCGATCGACCGTTAGTGTTGCACAGTTGGACTCTTATTTTTCACTCGAAGAAGTGAGCTGAAGGCAGGAAAGGAGCGTGGATTCTTTTGGGAAACGCTCCTCAAAAGGTATCAATTAGTTGGAGTAACCCAAAGGAGCAAATGACGGAGATCCGAATGGCACAGGAACTGATAGCAGGGGCGATAGCTAAACTTAAGACCACTACGCTTCTCTCAACGGTGAAGCTCGACCTGTTTGGAACTCAAAAGAATATCCAAGCCAGCCGGGTACATCCCAAAACTCGACAGGGGTTCAAGGAAATTGGGTTAACAGCATGGACACCAATAGCGAAAGAGTTGAAAAAAGCAGTCGAAGATATGATCAAGTCACAGCCACATGTAAGCGACGGTCTTGACCGAGGTCGAGTCACGATCTTAAACAGCGCTCAAACCCAAATTTCCCAGAACAGAAGCCAAAGTTCAGCAACACAGAATCGATTTTCGATAAGGCAAAGCCTCCAGCGATACCAGGACTCTATAGTTTAACAAACATGAATAGAGGACCTCTTCAAAATGAAATATGAGCACTGATAAGTCTTTGCGTTTTGCTCTACGAGCAAACCAATGCTCACATCTTAGAAACTGTTCGCAATCGCTTCTCTTAAGGCTAGTCTGCTTTGCCAAGTCTCCTCAAGTAGTTGGTGTACATTTGAACCGCCTCTTTTATAAAGACATCGTCCACATCTGGGAATTTTTTCAGTGTGATGGCCAGATCACGAGGGCGCATATTTGCGTCGTCTGCAAACTTGAACACCGATACCAAGTGGTCGTCTATTGCAGCCGTAATTTTGTCGAGCTTCGCCAGATCATCCACTTTTTCGAGAGCCGAAATCGAGTTCGTCCTTATCATCTTGTTGGCAACGTTTTTAGCCATCAATTGCTGAACAACGTCCGCAAACCCTCTTTCTTCCTCGTCACCTTCGGCGATGTTGTTGCCTCTCAGAAATCGAGACTGGTCGCTAACCCTTTGGTCGGCGCCGACAAGGTGCAAAAATCCCAGCGACATTACACCAGTTAGCGCAACGTCACTACCAACAAACGCAGTGACAGGAACTTGGTGAACGGAGAGAGTCGAAACAGCGGCCATTAGGATGCAGGGCAGACGCATGCTTGATTCTGGATGTTCTTGGTGCAGATGGTATGTCTTGGAAAGCAAATTGCGAAGTGATGACTAAAGGTCTACGGAAAGCAAACCACACAACAAACGCGTGTCCAGCGGTTCCTAGTACAGTATAAGCCTGTTCTGGATACAGTCGTTCCGGAACCATGTACCTTGTAGAAATAGTTCAAGAGTGCAGTCAAGATTTGCTTCCTAATGATGAATGTACTGACTTATAGGAAGGAAGGAAATTGAGTTGATTAACCGGTTGTTCCTGGTTGCTACTCATTTGGTTAGTCTATCTGAAGGTTTGTTGATTTGATTATGGTTTGTTTGAGTGGGATATCGGGTTTTGGAATGCATCGAAGGCATGCCAAGTGCGTAGCTTTGTGGTCCGTAGACCACTGGACCACCAGGGGGCCCTTAATACAGTGTCGATTAGATAAATCCGTATCAAACTAGACCTACCCAGACGATAAATTCGCTAACTACTTAATCAAATCAAGTCCCTTCCTATATGTTTGAGCCTGAGGAGGTCACGGCCCGTTCTCAAGCACAGCAATGGGGACCACGACGTTATCGTCTCCACCTGTTTTCATTGCGCCGCAGTCAAATCTGGACCGAGAATCACAAGCATCCCGCCGCTCGCATAGACGAACGCGAACAGCTAACAGATCATGAGCGCGCTCATTTATTTTGTTTTTGGTGCGCCCAGTATTAGCTTGCGCTATTCCTCGTTCTATCGTACTTCAACGAGGGAACGCCATTTTGTGACGTTTTGAGCTTACGATTATGAGTGAGCAGTGCAAATCTTGCGTTATATCGTGGATGATAGAACGATATGCTTTGCTGCCCGCTACGTATTCTGTCGATGAATCCCCACGGCGACGGCTAATTGATCAGTTCACTTTCCAACCAGCTCCACCAGACCGACAAGAATTCTAAGAAAATCATGCGTGTGGGTTTCGTTCTGTCGGCCGCCGTTGCAACTCTCCTCGCCAGCGCCAACGCAGGGTCGGTATCTGCGGGCTCCGTCACCAAGAAGAAGTATACGATCATGAATCCGGACAACACTGAGATGCTCGACGCAGTATACGTGAAGGATGGCGACGAAAAGTATCTCATTCTTCACCTAAACAAAGATGACAAAGATCTATCAGAAGACACTGCCTCGGACAAGAAGGAAGAGCGAGGGGGTGGCGTGGGTGCAGGCACTGCTGTGAAACTCAAGAAGCAGTTTACGGGAGAATACAACACCTTTTGGAACAAGCTGCTCTGGCACATTTTCCACAAGCTGACGCCGTCGAAAAACCGCATCGGATAGATAGACTGCTGTGGATGCGCTTCTTTTCGCTTCAGCTCAAGTCTCGTGATATTTCCTTGGCGTTATCCGCATCAACGTACACATACCGTTAGATATTCACTTCGTAGTATTCAACTCGTGTATTTGCCGAATGCTCTCGTAAATTGTTCATGTTATTGGTACAGTTTTGGTCGTTAGATTCTCGTAAACCTCTCCTGGTTGTCCTGAGATATCGGTCACTCGTCCTGCATGACGAATTCGAGCTCCTCGTAAGCTGCACGCTGCATCTCCTGTGTAATACGTAGCTTTGCGATCAACTCCGCCTCCTCCGCTTCCATGCGATGAATCTTCTTTTCAGACACCAATCGCTTCTCATGCTCGCGCGCCAAATGTTCGCGAGATTTCTTTTGCAGCTCTTTCTCGTAGTTCTTCTGTGCGATCTGCCGCTGTCGCACTGCCCGTTTCTCCTTGTCTCGAATCTCCTGCGAACGCTCTGCTAGCCACGATTGATCCATCTCTCGCCGACGTCGAATTTGATCGAGGTGAACTTTCTTCGCTGCTCGAGTGTCCTGTACAGCCTGGGCACGTTGCGAACTATACTCCGCAATTTGCTGGTTGCGGCGCTCGCGGGTCGTTGCTTGCGTCATGTTGTTGTATTCGCGGGCCACCTTGATATCGCGCTGCATCTGCTCCATTGCCTCTTGTTTGAGACGCTGTTTGTTCTCGTTCCGTTTTTTTATCGCTTCAATCTCGCGAGCACGACGCTTAGCTTCTTCGATTCGTTTCTGTGCTCGCGCATCTTCCGCACGAAGATGCGCGAGTCGATTCGCAAGTAGCTGAGCGTCGACCTCGGCTTGTTTGCGTTGCTTCTTGGCATCTAGCATTGCGCTCTGAAGTTCCGAATAATCTTCATCCTGCTGTTGCGTACAGGAAATCGGAAGTGACGACTGTGCAGGACCTGCTGGAGGAGCGTCGTCGATATCGTCTGCATTTTCTTCAAACCACTCGAGGAATGTCAACTTGGAGATTTCTCCAGTTGCATTAGGATCCATGTCGTCCAGTGCACGGTCTAGAACTGTAGGGGACGCATTGAAACCCATGTCGAGTAGCAGACTTCCCAGGTGTTCGGTGCCAAAACTCCTACATGAAAGTGAAAGTCATAGCGTTGTTAACTTGGAGGATTGAAAGTTAATCAACAAGGTACGAACCCGTTGCCAGTATCATAGCGCCCAAAGAGTGCATCGAAATGCGGAGTCTCGCTCTCGTTCGTGAGCTCGGCATCCCGCGTGCTGTTTTGATCGTCTTCTGCCATCCTCCTTAAGACTCCAACGTCGTGGCTGCCTCGAAAAGATGAAAATGTGGTGCCATCTGCAACATCGCGCAGCTAACTTCATCCCTGCAAAAATAGTTGACTGTGAAGATGTGTGTAAGGTTAGCTCGTGAAACCTTGCTATTCATTGGCAAATGCGGCGCGAGTCTATAGGCGGCGCAAATACTTTTACTCTCCGCGCCAAATGGCGTCAGACATCTTGGCTACATCCACCATCTCGGCTCCGTCATGGACGCGCAGAATGTCAGCTCCTTGCTCGATGGCAGTGCAGCATGTGGCAGCGGTGCCCCAAGCACGGTCTTTCGGGTCTGGACGCCCACAGATCTCGCCGATGAAGCCCTTGCGAGACGACCCCACCTGCATACGCATAGTACGGCATTGGCATTACATTAAAACCAGCAGCATCACGCACAACCAAGGAAAATAAAGTTCCTGCGTACCAGCAGCGGCAGGTCATGACACGTCTGCTTAACGGTGGAGAGATTCCGCAATAGTTGCAGGTTCAAAACGCGAGCTTTCGCAAAACCAATTCCTGGGTCCAGGATGATGTTCCAGCGGAAGATACCGGCAGCCTCCGCAGCAGCCACGCGCTCATTAAGCACATCGGTAACTTCAGCAACCACATCGTCGTAGCCCTACACCACAGAATACTCCATATCCGTTAGCATAGCAAAATATTACGTCACATACGTCAATTCACGACGAACCTTGAGACCAGCCATCGTTTTGGGCGTGCCACGCATGTGCATCAACACAATCTGGAGTATACATGCGTATGGTTAGAAGACGGAGCGCGTCTACAACAATGAGTCAAGCACACTATTTCTTACCGGAACACGTAACTTGGCAACCGTAGCGAGCATATCCGGGTCTTTCAGAGCTGCTGAAATATCGTTGACAATACTCGCGCCTGCTTCGACCGCTTGTCGTGCAACTTCCGCCTTCGTCGTATCAATCGAAATCGCAACCTTGCTCTGCCCGCGAATACCACGAATAACTGGCAGCACTCGCTTCAACTCTTCTTCCTCCGTCACCGGTTCCGCTCCTGGACGACTCGATTCACCACCAATGTCGATAATATCCACGCCAGAGCGTTCCATCTCCAACGCTTTCTCCACGGCAGCAGTCACCGTCTCGTATTGCGCTCCGTCGCTAAAGCTGTCAGGCGTGATATTCAAAATCCCCATGACGAAAGTTTTGCTCCCCAAGTGCCATGGAGCATTTTTATCAACAGGCAGCATAGGAACCGGAGCAACATACCGCTGTTCTCCCTGCTTCAACGTATCGTACAACTTCTGCATAGGTTGTTTCAGCACGGGATGCAGTAAATCTACACCAACACGAACAAGAAAATACAATGTTAGTATCAAAAAAATAAAAAATAAAATCACAAGTATTGTACCTGGAGCCAAATCACACAACGGAGCAAGCACGAAATCTCTCTCAGCAATACGTTCGTGAGGTATAATCAATGGTCCTTCTTCCGTGTCCGTCTTCAGGTGCAGGTCGTCGTACAGTAGAATATCCACATCAATAAGTCTTGGTCCCCACCTAAATAATGTTGCGCCAATAATAAATAAAAATAGTCGTCAGGCGTTCTACCCGTACTACCTTCTTTTTTTTTTTTACCTGAGCGACGGCGTGCGGCCGATCTCCCTCTCGATCGTCTTGAAAGCTCCCAATAGTTCCGTTGGTTGTAGCTCGGTCTTCAGTGTGGCCACAAGGTTGAGGAAGGCTGGCTGGTCCTCCACGTACTGTGGGGCGGTGGTGTAGAGGCGGGAGGTCGCTTCTACCGGCCCTACCAAGTGCGTCAGCATGGCCAGCGCATTCTCCAGATTCGACACCTTGTCACCTGCACACAAAAAAAGAAGTTAGAACGCAGGTATAGGATGAAGAAAAACAAAGGAATACGCACCTAAGTTGGTGCCAAGCGCGGCATACACGCGAGCCGAAGGGGCCATAGTTGGTAGACTGATTCTACGCCACGAAAGTCTTATGGAATCAGATCTGATTCGACACAACATATACTTCTTGGAGAATTAGCAAGCAAACGACGTGTAGAAGCTACGCTTCGAACTTCTATAGCCTCTACCTTCCTTCTTCACGTACTACATCAATTCACAAGGTTAACTTGGTGGGAAGGTCGAGTTACTTGCAGCTGCTGCTGTCGGCGACGAATGTGCCGTCAGAGTTCTCGCAGCCGCAGTCTCCAGTCGTGGGGTCCTTGATGCAACCCGTTCCAACGCCGCTATCGGTGCCGTTGCCACTGTTCACACACGTGCACATTAGAATCTTACAATGTACTTCAGTATCTCGAGAATTTCAAGCCCATCTACCTCCAGAAGAACGTCCAGCAGTCATCGTTGTCGGACATTTGGTCCGAGGTTGGCGGGTCACAAGTGTACGCGGAGCAGGTGCCGTAGGGGTAACCGTGGTTACCGTCGTATTGATGGTCCGTCACGAAAACGGCAAAAGTCTGCGTCGTCGACGTACGGGTGTTGTGCGAGCACTCAGCGGCCTGAATCGCCTTGGAGACCTTGGTCGCGCTGCAGTTGTAGGTGCTCGGACACTTGCCCTTGGAGTTGGAGCTGGCCGGGTCGAGCGTTGCAGACACAAGGGCGGGGGCGACGAGGAGAGCGAGGGCGAACGAGAAGCGCATCTTGGTTGGTGTTGCTGCAGTTGCTGGAAAGTTGCAAAGTGAATTGACTTCGTGTGCTGCTTCGACGAGTACATCTTGACGACTATCGCGTGAGGTGGTCCATTTCCGGTGATTGACATGTGAACTCGAAGGCATTCGTGAATCCTAACCGATCTATGGCTTTGTGGTTCTCGACTTGACACAGGAGAGGCACGTACATGCCGACTATACAGATGGCTGCAAGATGTATCCTGTCAGTATGAATTCGAGTTAGTTTACCATAGCTGGCCCTGCCTCAGCGGCTCACCACCTGCCCCATACATGCTGCACCTACCTACTCGCATGTCAGATGGCTGAATGTGCTCTCTGCCTAAAATGGTGATACCGTATTTGCAATAGCCTATGGCCCTCAGGCCATAGCGAAAGCAGTGTTACCGATAAAAACTGTTTTTGGTATCTCAACACGCGCGCTTTAAGTTAAAGTTTAACTGAGACTGCTGTCCCCTAGAAACATAATTGATGCAAAAGAGAATGATGCCACTTGTTGTGTCGCTTCAGAATGAAATGTAGAAGTGAAATGTATTGAGCACTCGAATAGTCTGTACTACCTGCTCCTGTTCCTATGCATGCTTCCCAAAAGGTCACCCGTTGTACAACCGTCCCTACTTGCTGCTGTACAACCGTCCGCGTTGCAGTTGCAAAACCTCTGCTCTTGAGTGTTGGTGTTGGTGGGCAAAACCCCAGCAACGGCTTCGCTCTGTAGCTGCCGCTACAACACCACTATTATGGAACGCAAAACCTTTTGAACGACAAAAATCGTGGTAGCTATTCAGGTGGGACTATCTTCATCCCTTTTGGAGGAACATGAAAACGACCAGGACCTGGCCCTCTCAACGATAGATCATGTCCAACCGACTCCTTCTTGAACAGCTTCGCCACGATGTTGCGCCACCACGAGTTTTCCTTCAGTGAACCTTGTTTCGATAGCTTTACATACCCTGTCGCACCTGCGCGCTCTTCTTGATTGTCGGTAGTATCCTCGGACAGTTTCGGGTTGTTACTGGAGGGTGTGATCGTGGACGACGTTCCTTGTGAAACCTCGCAGGCTACAAAAAGAGTAATAGCCGTCACCAACAGAATATTTCCTGCACGCATCGTGGTTCCCGTGTTGACAACCGGAGGCGTTTTCGAACTGAATCTCCTTCACCAGTGCTGTGATGATGAATCCGTGTTGACGCGGTAGAATTAGTATCAACTGCCTCCTCGATGCTTTTGTTTACCTGTCGTGCAACATTCACGTAACATTACAGTAAATCTGGGATCTCTCGATTATCCAAAAGCTATCTTCCCCAACAACAGAATGGGATACGTAGCGCTCGTGCAGGGTGCAACAGGCGCCGTTGGTCGCGATTTGGTGGCTGAATTGGTGCATTCTTCTTCCTGCACTAAAGTGATCGCTCTTACGCGTCGAGAAATTCCCGAAACTTCTTGGGGTGACGCATTCCCCTCGCTCGATGTGACTGCTGCTCAGAATAAACTAGAAATCATCCCCGTGGACTGTGACGAGCTGCATCGCGACTGGAAGAGAATTCCAGCTGGTATCGATGCCGCGTTCTCTTGTTTGGGGACGACACGCAAAGATGCAGGGTCAGCCGAAGCGTTCCGAAAAGGTTTTCGGATTTTTTTGAAGTCTAGGATGAAAATCTGGAACTGGTTTTGATTTTGATAGTTGTACAGTGGATTTGGAATGCGTGACCAAGTTCGCCGAGCTGACGAAATCGGCGGATATCCTGTACTTTGGGCTGCTGACTGCTAGTGTAAGGGGTATTTTGAAGTTATAGAGGTGGAGAAGATATTCTGACATTTTTTTCTTTTCTCAGAATGCCAACAAGGACAGTTGGTTCCTGTACCCCCAAACAAAGGGTGAGGTGGAGGAGAACGTCAAGAACTTGAAATTTGAGCGGACATCGATCTTTCGACCGGGTCTTATTAACCGTGGCGAGCTCGCTCGAACGGTCGAGTCCATTGCCAGTTACATTCTACCAAGTGTACGTGTATCACTATCTGCATGGTGCTGAGGTGTATTACTGATGTGAAATATGTTTTACTTTAGATCACGACTCGTGGTATTGCGAAGGGAATGGTTGTCGACTACGAAAGCGGTGACAAGGGACTCAAGGAGTGGAGCAACTCAGATTTGAAGCTGCACGAGTCTGCGTCAGTGCACGAGAAGAATCCTGAGCTGTAACAACAATGCTGTCTGCTAAGCATGGGAAACTATATTATTGCGCCGGATAACTTTTGTCGGGTCACCAGTCTAGCATTTCCTGCAGGCTAGACAGTAGATAGGGTATCTTCACTTGAGATCCGGGTCTGTTTCAAAACTTGTTGTACTCACTTGAAATGAATTGCTTCGGTAGTTATGTCAGCCCCCCCCATTGTTGCAAGAACAATTAGTGCGGACTCGGTCCAGACTAGACAATACTCGTTATTTGGTGGGTCATTCTTGTTTGCCAACTCGCAGAGGGTGGAAACGACCAACGTTGGTACTGCGTAAGGGTGGTGGTCTGTTCTTTTCAGGTGTCAGGACCTTGAAGAAGGAACCCAGCACCTTGTCCGCAATAGTACCATCTTTCGTTGAAGCACTCTTCACGAGCTTAGCAACAGCCTCCATATTCCCATTTCCTCGTTCTTCTTGGCCGGTACGCGCTTCGGAATTTTTGTTGGTCTGAAACCGATTGTCCATAATTGAATCCTTCGAAACAGCGTTTTCACCAAAGTCGCTGCCGCCGTAGCGCAGAATGACGTACTTGGTTCCATCCTTCTGGATGCAAATGCCATCGATCTCATCCTTGGCGTCAGAGGAAGTAATCATAAAGCGCGTCTTCGTAAGCGACGCGCTCTTGGCGCTTGAAATTGCGAACAAGAGGGCTGCAACAATTAGTGCCACGTAGCCTAGACGCGTGGCGCTTGGTACGTTGAAAATCACGCTATCGATAAGGCCGTAAGAAGTACACCGCCTCTTTCAAAGTGAGTGTTCGGTTTATCAAAGGACGGACGTTCGTGGTAGCGGTGTTCAGTTGAAGATCACGTGTTTAGTCCCAAACGAATAAGATTTGCGAGTACCGTCATCAAGCTAACAACCTAAAGCTAGCATTTTGACTGTTACAAATGCAGTGCAGGTCGATCACTGTGGTGCTGTCGGAATGGAGAACCCCCACTGGAGATTCCTCGGCTGGTCCAGTACGTTCATCTGTTCTCGCATCGCATCGCTCGTCTCACATACAAAATCGATGCTGTGATGTAAATAAGTTAACATTTCCAAGATGGCACCTGCAAAATATCGTTAATTGCAATGCAAGCACCACCTACACCTCACCAACAGCCGTGCACGACGATAGGATTCAAGCTTGGCAACTCATCATCATTAATTCGCGACTTGTGTACTCTCAGTTGTTTGCACTTACCATTCCCCATTTTCCTCCTCAACAGCAGGTTCACCAACAAGTACCAATGGCAAAGTTCACCTTCGTCGCTGCTCTAACTGCCCACGCTCAAGATGCTACCACCAACGATCTTTTGCCATTCAAGTCGGCCGACGGAAATGGTTTCGTGAACATCACCCTGGAGGAGCATTGCTGCCTCTAAGAACCGTCAATCAGCTTTGGTATCCACATGATGAGTCGCTTGACAAGTTCAAGTTCTCCAATAATGCAAAGTATCGAGACGTGCCGGCGAAATATTTCCGTTTCCTTAAAGCATGAAATACGAGAACTGCCATGAATCACAACATCGAATTGTTAGAGGTCTCTCGCTAAGGCCTTCAAAGGCAATATCCGTATAGGTGAAAACACTAAAACTCTCACTTAAAACGAAGAAACCTGGGACATGGTGCTTGTATTGGCGTTCACGAAGCTGGTGGACGCCAGAAGACACTACTAGCCAGCAGTAAATCCACCCGCAGAGCCCTCGTTTCGCATATCCAAAGCTGGTGACGGGTTGTTCAACCACAGCTTCGCGCGCATGAAGTCGAAGCTGCTGGACATCACTACTCTGAGAACTGATGAAGACCTTGTGAACACCTGAGAACAACCAGGATCTGACGTAGACCTTGGTGAGGATACTGGGTGGCAACTTCTGATTAACTTAATCTCTTAGAAGAACTTTAAGAAAATGGTGGAGGCGCGTCTGGACGATTAGCTACTGGAGAAGTTCTTGACGGCACTGGAAGGGACTTCGTTCAGATGTTAGTGCGCGAATGTAGTGCTGAAGTCAGCGCTGGTTGGCGCACTTTAAGACGCGAGTACATTTCCTGCTTGCCAAACGAATGCAGTTGCAGTGCCGCAACGTCAAACAGGAACGAAGAAGTTCGCCATGCTCAATTTTTATCGTAATAAATCATGCGTCATCGCCCATACGTCTAGTGCCGAAGTATGATTCTGTTTTATTTTCTTAGCGAAAGCTCTTAGTGATTCACGGGTTAATGAAAGCGAAGGACGTGAGCCATATGATGGTGGTCACCCCGTTCTCCGAATTGTTGTCGTTACTTGGTCCCCTACGAGACGCACTTGACAACATTCTCTATTCTTGGCTGTTGTTTTACTTCCGTACTGTCGTCTTTGTTGCCCCCATGCTACTTAGATGGTATCAGGGCGTGATAGTATGTTGGGAATCGACACAAGTAGAGCTGCATGGTAAGTATTCTGAGGAGCGAGTGGTAGCTCTTGCGGAATATACACGCGAGACCAGTTGGACTTGTGTCATTGCTGTCATTTTGTTGACTCCGGTGCCATGCCTGATGTTCACCGTTCTGATCGACATGCTACCACTTGCTAATCCGTCCAAAGGATTGAAAGCGAACAGTGAATTTATCCTTCGCCAGTTCTACACTTACGTGATGATCACGATCCTCACAACGAACCAGTTCCGATACAGTGTTCCCGTTCTCCCGTATCCATTAAAACGAGCGTTTGGCAATACACTTGTGATTTCCGCTCTCTGTGTCGGACTTTTCTACGTTATTGGTGAGAAAGTCGGTTTTCCACTACCTTTCGCGTTGATCCTGTTAACAACTCCGTGGGTTTCGTTGATTGGAACCACATTAGTCATCGAATAGAGGAAGAAGATTCGAGAAGCACCTGGAGCTGGTACAATGGTGCTAAATACCGTTAAATTACTGATGTGTCAATGTGTGATGATGTTCATCTATCCACCATACTATTTTATATTCACAACGCTTTCTAGAAAGGGTCAAACGATGTTTTCGATGCTGCTGCCAGTGATCAAGTTACTGATGCGGAACATTTATGTCCGTACTGTCGTTCACATTAGCGATGAATTACCAGAAGTGATCAACTTTAACATCGAGATTTTTAACGCGCTGTTCATCTCGTACTGCATGCAGAACTCGCCGTCCATCGGGACAACGCTTGCTGTCGTAGCCTCACTTACGGCCCAACTAATTTTGTCCCTACGAGATGTCAACGAAGCTGTCCAAAGGATGAGGAGATTTAATATTCAGTTTCCTGGTGGAACCAAATCCAATCAACTAACTGTTTTAGAGCTTGCAGAGAATATGTTGCAGAAGAAGAAGCTTACAGTGAAAGTTGGTGTTGCAGTTACCAGCCGAAATTCACTACCCCAAGCAACAAAGTCGACGAAAGAGGTTATAAAAACCGACGTGGTTAAACCGCTTGGCAGTTCGCTGAGTGGGGTATCCCAATACTTAGTTGGTGCTAAGATTAAGCCAGCACCTACGGAAATGGAAAGCATGCAACTCAAAGTGAAAGATGCGTTGCCGATCAGTAGTCAAAGTCGATACATTGTGGAAGTGAGACGACTCCTGTACTTAACCGAGTTTATCATCCTGATCAACTATGTGGGCGTTTTCATCCCTCTAATTTTCTGTAAGTACCGTGAGCGTTCCCTGGATGACATTTGTCACTAACGTATAATCGTATTTCCACAGCAATCTACATGGTGGTCATGTACAATTTACCCAACCGAGAATACTACGCCCAGTTGGCTTATTTGACGGACGCGGAGCTGTGCCAGGCACTCCAGAACGTTATGCTCAACTGTTCTGTGAAATTCCTTGCGCTTCTGGTGCTGTGTCTCGTACTGCAGTGCAAGTTAAAGTTCTCTGCCATACGCCAACTTGCGTTTGTCCTTGACAAACAGTGGATCAGTGTGCAAAACAAGACAACATTTCGGGTCTTTTACATCGTCCAAGGCTCATTGCTACATCAAGGTACAGCAGTTTGCTGTGTATACAAGTTCGTAGACCGTTCTAACTCTGGGTCTTGTAGGTTACGACTACACCTTCAAATTTTCGTGGTTGCGAAGTACTACAACAAGCGCAAACAGCGGGAACTCGACCGGCTCTTAAATAAGTGCGTCACGAGGTAAAATGGTTGGTGATGTGCGCTTTTATCGCGAAATTCGCACGCATCTCTGATTTTCTTGGCTGGCGCATGTCGGAACTCGAAGCACCCGAGGGAGTTTTATCCTCGCCATACATTTTTGTGGAATTCCTCGCGAATACCTTCAACAGCTTTACCATGACTCTTGATTGTACCAGTGTCAATGGCAATACTCTATCGCCCGAGCACGCCGCTTTACCAACTTGTCATTCCCCGATTTGCCTCCTCCAGCTCAAGCAACACTTCAACCAACTCCACCATATCAACTATGGCCAAGTTCGTTTTCTTCGCTGCTGCTGCTCTTCTTCTCGCCATTGGAATGATCCAAGCTGAGGACATCGACACCAATAAGCTCCCGCCATTCTCGCTGGATGAAGCCGAAGGAAGCGGCCTCGTGAACACCACGCTGGAGGAGCGTTGCTGCCTCGACATTGAAGTGTAGACGTTGAGCGGTCCTGGCAGTCTACTTTTCCATTCTGGTAGTCTACTTTCATTTCCCTTTTCCAACACCCGATAACAACACGCAACTATTATATTATAATAGTTTGAATTCTTTCGTTTTGAAGAGGTCCTCTATTCATGTTTGTTAAACTATAGAGTCCTGGTATCGCTGGAGGCTTTGCCTTATCGAAAATCGATTCTGTGTTGCTGAACTTTGGCTTCTGTTCTGGGAAATTTGGGTTTGAGCGCTGTTTAAGATCGTGACTCGACCTCGGTCAAGACCGTCGCTTACATGTGGCTGTGACTTGATCATATCTTCGACTGCTTTTTTCAACTCTTTCGCTATTGGTGTCCATGCTGTTAACCCAATTTCCTTGAACCCCTGTCGAGTCTAGACTGTGGAAAACCCCACCCCCAGTTGCATTTAAGCCAATGAGAGCGCGAATCGTGCAAGGCGTTACGGGCCACCTACACATGTCGCAGATAATCGTTTCCCAATAGGACAAAGCTCATTTACCAAAGTGATCAAGCACAATGTCCTCGTACGTAGCGCTCGTGATCGGCTCCACCGGCGCTGTAGGCCGCGACCTCGTGAGCGAGTTGGTGTCTTCCGCCAAGTGCACCAAAGTCATCGCCCTAGCGCGTCGTGACGTGCCGGAATCCGCTTGGACGTCGACGTTCCCATCATTGAACGCCGAAGCAGCTAAAAGCAAGTTGGAAGTGCGCCAAGTGGACTTCAACAGCCTCTCGGAGGCGGATATCAAGGCTGATGACAAAGTGGACGCCGCTTTCTCGTGTCTGGGTACTACCCGCAAAGATGCCGGGTCAGCCGAAGCATTCCGCAAAGGTAGAACATCTATACTCAATTGGTAGAACGACAGTAAACCTAACGTAAGTACTACCTTTTATTTTGTAGTGGATCTGGAGTACGTGACCAAATTTGCTGAGCTGTCGAAGGCGGCGGGGGTGCCGTACATGGGGTTACTGACGTCGCAGGGGGCCAACAAGGACAGCTGGTTCCTGTACCCTCAGACGAAGGGAGAAGTGGAGCACAATGTGCAGGAGATGAAGTTCGATCGGTTGTCCATCTTCCGACCGGGGACGTTGCAGCGTGGTAACCTACTGCGAGGTGCCGAAAAGGTGCTTGGTTGGATGCTTCCGGAGGTGTGTGGTGCCATGGATAATATGGTCACTGTTGACGAACGACTTATTGCTGGCGGAACTTTGCTGTTGTAGGCGTATCAAATCTCGGTCGGTGCTGTGGCGAAGGGGATGGATGCAGACTATGAGAGCGGCACTGAATGACGCACGGAGGTGAGCCGCGTGGACCTCAAGAAGTTCGAGTAAAACATAACAAGCCGAGTCTTTTTGAACCAGTAGTAGACGTTCACAACTTGCTAGGTGGCCCAGCTGGGAAGGGCTGTTTGGCCAGATCAACGACTTCCTGAGCGCAGCCCCAGTGCAGTGTACGTCCTGATCCGTCATGGCCGTAGTTGTGGATCAGCACGGCACCACGTTTCGTTGGAGTACCCTGCATCTCGACACGCACTCCTCCAGTGCGACCTGGTCGAAGTCCGGCCATCTTGGCGATCACTTTGCTGTTGCGTGCCTCCGGCCACAGGCTACAGCAACGCTCCCACACACCATCGACGTCGCGATCGTTGTTGTCAGTGTTCCAGTTGTGCTCTTGCACAGTGCCTCCGAGGACAATATCGCCGTTCGGACGCGGGATAATGTGCGCGTGCTCTCCATCCTTGTTAATAGAAACCCTGAGCTGGTTTAGCTTCGGATTGTGCACGTTGATGACCTGGCCGCGAATCGGAAACATTGTTTCATCGCCAACCAAATCCTTCGCCGCTAGATCTGTAAACAGCGCACCATTAGCCCAGTCCATATGAGTTCCCTAGTCAAATCATGACACCGTACCAGAGCAGTTCACCAGCAGATCGCACCCTTCCTCGTCCAAGGACTTGACACGACGCTGCTCGAATGTGCCGCCCAGTTTACGGATCTCCTCATGGAGCCACATCATGAAAGGCCTACAGGGCAGAACACCAGTGTTAGTGGTCCCCAAACACCGCCATGTTACCACACAGAGATGTACTTGGGGTTGTAAATGAGTGGCCAGGAATTGAGGTGTCTGCTATAGGAGCTCCTGAAGTGGTAGGAAGACCAACAAAAGAAGATAATAGTACTGTGGCTAATGCTCATGATTTGTTGGTATATAGGTGCATCCGTACTGAGCGCATTGTGCCCAGAACTTCCGTTTGTTGGATCAGGAAGAAGCTGCACAAGTTTCGCCTGGAGCGAGGCATGGTTTCGTGTTCGACGACGACGTGGATGTTCAAAGCTTTCCTCCTCTCCTTGCGTAAAGTTTTCAGCCACTTGTACGTCACTTCGCACCATTTACTGGGTCTGGCCGTGTCTACTCCGTCAGGCAGAGCGAAGGGCATCCAGAGACCTCCAGCCACGTGGGAAGTCGTGTCTTGGAACTTTTCCGCTACAATCTTGACATGTTTGAAGCCGCTTTGTAGCAGCGCCAAGGCCGTCGTGAGGCCGATCACTCCGCCGCCTACAATGAGAACACGGCAGTCACACGCAGCAGCAGTCCTCATTCCGGCTGTAACTTCGTCGTACGGCGATCTTCGTAACATGAGACCGTGAACGTGACGTGATGGGCATCGCCAAGTTGAAGTTGACACATATTACGTCACTCGTACAATTACGCTGACGTCATCCGTACTTGTGGACACTTTGTGGACGCTGGTGGACACTCCGAGGATGCGCTGGCGAATTGATGACGCTAGACGCCTCGATATGGAGGTGGAGCATGGCTGCTGACTTCGACTTCGAATGCCGCACGACGCTGATCTCCAATGTACAAACTTCAACGCTACCACCAGCTACGCTCTCTTGGTCTCTCACTTCTCAATTTGCTGTCTGCACCGCGAAACACACGACCACGACTCTAAGCACCATGAACAAGTTCACTATCACATTGGTTACACTCGCTCTGATCGTCATTGTCGCAGTGCGTGCTATGGGAGTGGAAAGTCAACACTCGATCAACGTCATCTCAGCGGAGGCCAAGTGCTGCCTATGAGCTTCTGGGGACTGATCGAAAATCATCCACCCAACAAACTATCAAGTTTCCTCCGTGGTGTCCCCAGAACTGATTCAACTAGTAATAAAGTGTTGTTCGACTGTCCAGTCGATATCCATGTTGCTAGCTCAAAGTTGACTCTCTCCAATTGCCAGGGCCCAGCACCAAAACTACGGTAATGTCGAGTTAGTGGCATTGGAAAGTGAAGTACTTGAAGTAGAATTTTTGTGTAGCCAGGCGAACTGGAAGTTGTAGTCATAGCCTGCAGACCAGCAAATTAGTAAGAGAGGCATAAGAGTAAGGCAAAACATCGTTGTTACCTTGATGCTGCAACGAGCATTGGACGTTGTAGTAGACCCAAAAAATTGTTTTTGTCTGCACGCTGAACCACTGCTTCTCGAGCACGAATGCGAGCTGATGGATAGCTGAGAATCGCAACTTGTACTGCAATACTGAACACAGCAGTATCAACGCCAATAACTTGAGCGAACAGTTAAACAGGACATTTTCCAAGGTTTGGTACAGTCCTTCCTTAGTCAAGTTCGCCAACTGGGCGTAGTACAAACGGTTGGGCAAGTGATACATGCCTGCCATGTAGATTGCTGGCACGCACCAATGGGAAGCTTGTCAGATATTGAAAAACAAGCAAAAACTGGAAAGGAGGGTACTTACAAAAGATCAGTGGAATGAAGACTCCAACGTAATAGATCAGAACGAGGAACTCGGTCAAGTACAGCAGCCGCCGCACCTCCAACACATACTTCATCGAAATCGGGGATAATCCATCTGAATCTCGCTTTGATCTCACATTCACGGGCTCAGCTGCAGGTTGAATCCGAGCGCCAACTGATGCCTGGAGCTGCAGCACACCACGTGATTCGAATTTAAAAGCTTTGTCGTCCACCGCTTTCGTATCGCCCGGATCGTTGGACCCCGCTAGGATTTTATCATCTTGGGGGGCAGGATTCGGGGATTCAATTGAAGCGCGAACTCGAACATGTACATTACTCGCACGTTTGGATTTGGCCCCTTGCTGTGTCCCACCATCAAGTAGTAATACGTCTGCATGCTGCAACGCGTTTAGATTTGGGGCACCGATACTCGACTTCAATACTAGATACCGCGGGTCCCCGTACTGATGCTCTTCGCTGAGGTGTGTCCCCAAGCGTTCCATCCTCCATGTGGCTTCGTATACATCTCGGAGTGACATTCCCAACTGCGTAAGTAGTGCCGCTGTCACTGCCAATGTGGTTCCAACCGAAGGCGAGTTCTGCATGCAGTACGAGATGAAGAGAGCGTTAAAAACTTCGATGTTGAATGTGATCACCTCTGGCACTTCATCACTCAAATGCACAACAGTTCGACCGTAGATATTTCGCATGCCAAGTTTAATCACCGGCAGTAGCATCGAGAACAGTGTCTGGCCGTCTGGAGAAAGAGTCGTAAACACGAAATAGTAAGGAGGGTAGATGAGAGCCATCGCCACTTGGCATATCCAGAGCTTAAGGGTGTTGATCAACATTTCTTCAGCACCAGGAGTTTCCCGAATTTTCTTCATCCATTCCACTGCCAGGAAAAACGCGATAAATGACAGCCACGCCGGTGTCACGACCAAAATTGAGAAGGGTACCGGAAACCCGATAAGCTGAGCAAGTCCGTACATCAAAGCAACCGCAAGTGTCGTTGTTATGGTACTATGCACAATTGCTCGATTGGCAGGGTACAGGAGTATAGGCACGCTGTATCGAATCTGCTCCACGGCGAGAAGTGTAATGAGTAGGAAAGTATAAAATTCTCGAATCCAGAAAAACTTGTTGGCGTCCAAACCTTCGGACGGATCGGCAAGTGGCAGCGCATCGATAACAACAGTCGCGAGCAAACAAGGCAGTGGAGTGAGCAAAGTAACAGCGACGATGCGAAACCAGCTTGCTTTCCGTGTGTACTGCGCGAGATCCCTGACTCGTTCCGGAGAATATTTTCCATTCAACTCCACCTGAGTAATCTCCCACGACTTGATCAATCGCTGGAGCCAGCTAGTCATGGCGAATAAACTAACGGAAGAAGAACGTCGTCAAATAAAAAATGATGCTTAGATAACTACACTAAAATTAGTTCAGCTGAAAATAAGACTCGAAGTTCGATGTCAGAAAAACAAGGCTCGACGTAAAAGCTCAAACATATCCAACTCAACAATCGCCGTGAATTCTCCGAAAACTAGTTGCGTGTTGTTATCGGGTGTTGGAAAAAGGAAAGGAAAGTAGACTGCCAGGACCGCTCAACGTCTACACTTCAATGTCGAGGCAGCAACGCTCCTCCAGCGTGGTGTTCACGAGGCCGCTTCCTTCGGCTTCATCCAGCGAGAATGGCGGGAGCTTATTGGTGTCGATGTCCTCAGCTTGGATCATTCCAATGGCGAGAAGAAGAGCAGCAGCAGCGAAGAAAACGAACTTGGCCATAGTTGATATGGTGGAGTTGGTTGAAGTGTTGCTTGAGCTGGAGGAGGCAAATCGGGGAATGACAAGTTGGTAAAGCGGCGTGCTCGGGCGATAGAGTATTGCCATTGACACTGGTACAATCAAGAGTCATGGTAAAGCTGTTGAAGGTATTCGCGAGGAATTCCACAAAAATGTATGGCGAGGATAAAACTCCTTCGGGTGCTTCGAGTTCCGACATGCGCCAGCCAAGAAAATCAGAGATGCATGCGAATTTTGCGGTAAGCGGTTGGTTTCTTTGGGCTTGCTGTAAATCCTAGAAATTTGAAAACTTGAGGATGTACATGTAGTCAGTTGGAACGAGGTAGGAGCTTAGATGTACAATAAAGTGTTTTTGCATGCGATGTAGAAGTGATCCATAATATTCGGCTTTCGGTAGCTGACTGCTGCATCTACTTTCACCGTAGGCTTCTTTTGCTGCAATGGATCGGCTAGTGGTAATATGCCGATCAGAACGGTATGTATTCATACAACCAAAAGACCATTGTCACTCACCACGCAGCTACCCCAGTTAAATATTTGCGATGTGGGAAGTCTCACACAAGTTTTCGTGCTTCATGGTTAAACGAAAAAAAGTATTGAGTAAACATAGTCGAGTCCTGGTAAGCTTGATGGTATAGGACTCCATTTTGGGGTAGTTAAACTCTTTATCGAAGAAGGAGCAATTCCTATCGCACCCTTCCTCCCATTTCTGAAAACGCCAGCAAGCACGAGAATGGAACACCGTACACGGCATCAACCGGGAGAGTCACAGCTCACCACCGAGACGCAGCCATTGCCGAGTTCAATCGTCGCCTTCGGAATGGTGAAGAAGACATTGAGGTCCTGATCGCTCGTCGTGTGTCGTCGCGGATATGGCGAAACAACTTCACGGTTGATTGTCTTAGGGGAATCTTCATTGAAGCTCGTTACGCGATCTCAGGCAGGACGGTCGACGTGTACCTCACCAAAGTGCAAGGAGATGCTGGTTCTCTAGCTGCTGCGCAAGTGAATGTCCAACTCGGACATTATGCAGACGCTCACGAGAACGTAGTCCGCGTTGATGGCGGCAACATGGAGTTAGTTTTTCCTGAGACGCATCAGCGAGTTTTACGTCGACCGGACAGTGCTTTTCGACCACGGATCTCGTCGGGTGGTGAGGATCCTTCTCGTCCCCGGCTTATCATTGAGGTGGAACTTCTAAACAAAAGCCTCGCAGGGTGTGACCGCTACTGTCGTGAATACTTCGAACTGATCCCGCAACTGCGTGCAGTACTCCTGTTGAAGGGGTTCCGGTGTCTAGCGATAGGTGGGCGCTTCGCGTGTGTAGCAGTTTTGTATCGTCTGAACGACGGGGGAGAAGTGTTCGTCGCTGATATGGTGAGTTTTGTCAGAGCTGCTCTTGATGCTGGCGCAACTGATGTTGTCGGTCCGCCAACGCTGCGGGTTTTGCCACTCGCCCCAGTGCGGGCTGAAGAAGGGGTTAACGTCCTTGAAAACCCATGGCGGGATGATGCTTGTGCTTTTGTGTGGATTCCTGCAGCGGACATACTCTCGAACGCCATCCGCCCCAATACTGGCGAGCCTGTTGACCCAGAACGGTTCGAGGATCTTGTGATCCGATCTACCCAGATATGGGCCCCGTGGGCACGCGTTTTCCGAAAACCTTTGAACTGGCAACTGCTACTTTTTCCAAAACCCCAAGATATTCACTCGATCTGGAAGAGAAACCAAAAAGGACTGTTGCTCCTTTGGAAAGTACAAACAGCAATTGTTTTTCACGCCACATGGAGACTGCGAAACGACATTCACTTTCGGCAGACAGAGGCGCAAATACCAAATGTTCCGAACATGCAAATGTCTTTCAAAATGCACTACCAATTCATTTACCAACATGCAACAGACCTCCATTGTGATCGGTCAACGATTGAGATGTTGATCCAGCAATTGGGTTTTGATCCTCCGCGAGACGTTCTCCCAGAACGGGTGTATAACATTTGGATTCCGCGATTGTAGTTGAATAGCGTGAGTGCAATTCGATCCTACCAGTGTAGTTGATTTCCGCAAGTGCAGTGTCGATTAGATAAATCCGTATCAAACTAGACCTACCCAGACGAGAAATTCGCTAACTAGTTAATCAAATCAAGTTCCTTCCTTCTACTCGGTGGCGTTCCACGGTGGGTTGTCGAATTTCTGCCGGATGTGAAGTGCTCCGAGTCAAGTGGGATTGCGAATTTGGACGTCGTTAGAAGTTTTTTTTTTCGCACACTTTGGTCAAAAACTACTACTACGTAGTATTACAGTCCTAGTATTCGTGAAAGACTCCATTTCGAGGCTACTGCTCCTTCACCACTGCATAAATGACAGCTTAGGCTATATAGGTCGCAACGCGTGGTTTCGGTGCAATGTGGTTACGCGAAAACGTAATGTATTACATTATCCGCTACATGTATGTGATAGGAGAAGTTTTATCCACAGGCCAAAGTCGTACCCCGTTTGAAGTCATCTAGTGGTATGTACAGCCATCCAAATCTCCCGCGTGGTTCCATTTAGCACCCCCGGGGAGTGGGACTGAAGTTCGGGTAGTTGCTTCCAGCCTTTTGTCCTTGGCAAGCGTTGTTAAAATCCCGTTGGCGGGCATCGGGAAGGTTGCAGCACTTCTCGTTGCCCTTCTTGTTAGGATCGATCGAACCGCCTGACGCAGCGCAGGCCCTCTGGGTGAAGTCGGCGGTCAGGAAGCCAGAGCTCTCATATATGATGCCAGAGCCTTCACCTCTGTTGTCAGGCTGTCCCCCAGCACACTGTACACGTACAGTAGCACCGTGACTGATGGCAGAGGTCAGTAAACATGGCATGTGCTCCCAAGTGACGACCAGTACTTACACGGGCATCAGCAGAACGGCGAGGGCAGCAATAACGATCTGGAGCTTCATTTTGAAAAGCGTCTGGAAGTTTCAAGTTGAGGCAGGTGGAGTTTTCGGAAATGAACCTGGCTGCCGGTATCTACTACTACTCCACGAGCACAATGGCAGCGACGGCGGATGTTGACGCCGTGACAAAACATCCGCAAACAATTGAGCCTAAATTGTTTCCAGATGTTTTATCGCCTCAATTTGAGGGGGTGAGGTCGTTATCCTCATGATAAAATCCCGCTGCTGCCGTAATACAAGGGTAAACAGCCAGCAGGGAATTTCCAGATGGGATGCACAACGAGATTGGGCCAATCATTGGCAGGTCTCTTCTGTCTACAGCTGTATCCATATAGATACAGACGATCTTCTCCGGATAGGGATACCCTCTCATTAGCGCTGATGGAGGCCTCTCCCTGTGATCCATGCCATACAAGTTACCTATCGAAATGTGACGTTTTGAAATCTAGGATTCACTTATATACACGGATTTACACTGCAAGGGGCTATTGGTGCCTACACGATCAAGCTCGATATGCATACGTTTAGATAAGTACTAACTATGGCTTCAAGTTCCACTCGAGAGAACCTTAATATTGTCGATGTATTATGGTAAGTTCCAGCAACACAGGTAGTATCGATCTCCTAGTTCTGTGAGCAAATATATATTGCAACGTGTATTTTATACTTAATCATGCAAATGCATGCACGGAAGAACTAGACGTGCGACGGACTCCAATACCATTGTTTTTTCGAAGTGCCTGCATGTACCCTAAACTGGTACAACCAGTTCCGTCAGTAAGGTTACCGGAAATTCCTCCTGGTTAGGTATAAATGGACCTCTCGCGGAGTTATCACCCCGGAGAGGATCGTCTGTAGTACTTTTTCTGCCGAATTCGTCAATCTAACGTTAAGACTATCGCACGAACAAGTGATAACTCGGCTGGCTCTACGCATATTCCTGTCGAAGGCGAACTGTGTACCGAACATCACTCCATTGATGAGCATAACGTTCAATATCGTCGATCCCTTCGAGAATGTGACCGCGCTGCCGTAACGTACACCAACAATGCGGTTTGAGTGGTTCTCGAAGAAGAGGACGGGGTCCGCTAGAACCGAAAACTCCAGTTGCCCGTGAACGCGCATGAAATCATGTTGATTTCGAAATGAAAGAGTAGAGATCACCACTCCGTCTCCATTTCTTGGTTCAGGCTCTTCTGTGCTTGCTGCCGTTAGGAATACGGGAGTCGTGATTAACACGAGGTGCCTGTAAATGTAAGAAGGCACACACGCTGTGACAGTCCTACAAGAAAGCACGTGCAGTGCTTCACGACAAGCTGCTGAACGAAGGCAGCGATGATCGACGGACTACATTGAAAGGACCTGGCCGAGAAGCTCAAAGCCCATACATGTGAGCTTGAAGCAGGAGTTCTTCAAGCAAGGACTGCATATGGTTGAGAAAGAAGGAGAGCAAGATAGAGAGGTCTCCACAGGTAGAGCAGTAAACTTTGCTAAACTTCTAGCCGCTAAAACCAACTCAGTTGTCAATTTACCACAAGCATTACAGTAGCTTACCAATGCGTGACGGCGACAATCGAGTGGAACCCAGAAAAAAAATGCTAAATCCGGGTATTGCTTAAATGCAATGGTGCTTTAACAGTGCCACCATTTGATTTTTTTAAACAGTATAGTGAAGTCTCTACACCATATCCTAGATTGGTGTAGCGGTGAACCCCGCTGAAAGCTTCTGCCGACAGTGTGGCTGTTTGAAACGATTTCAGATTTTTAGATGTTGAATTAGGGACCTCCGAGTTAGTTTGTTTACGCTTGCCCATCATTGTCAAAAATCTGACCATAGATTTCAAATCTTTCCAAAAACTCAGCAAGCGCGCAGTGGAGGCGTGTTGCGGCGGCGGAGATACCGAGAGATAGAGTACTCGGGGCCACATGCAAAGACCACAGCAGCAGGTTTGAAATATTAAGCTATCAAATGACACCAAATATGCTTCGTAACTAAGAATACCGGATATAGACTATTCTTCACTTTTCACCTTTTCCGGCCATTTTCCGCGCCTTCTTACAGGCACAGCCTGTTAATAAAACATCATTGGGCTTCCTGCCATTTCACCATCAATGTCGTTGCATCGGTAAAAACATTCTGGAGAGCACCACTGGATTTGTTGAGATGTGGCGGGACGCTGGTACGTTTTCAAGTGAGCAGAGAGTGTGTTGTCAGTCCTCGACCGTTATCCGGTTCGAGGACGCTAGACTACTTCAACTAGAATAGCTACTATGCTTTGCGCTCATGCTCTGAGCAACCTATTTCAACAGAATTGGGCAATAACTTAGCACATCACACAAACAGATCAACATACACACAAAGTACCGAAGTAGTTAAAGCGACTTTAACCTGAGACAATTTTGGCTGTTTTATGCAGATTAGAGTCGTTTTAGAGCAAAGATTTGAAATAACGACTACTATTTACCACTCCAAAACCACCAATTTCACGAAAATACCGGACTCCAAAACCGGTATTTTTACGTGAAACTGTTGGTTAGCCAGAAGCGACAGACCGGAGACTAGCGGTGACGCTATGAATGATTAGCTCGTTGAAGTCACTACACGATAACCGTGACGGTGTGCTGTGCAATGAGGAAATCCCATAAACGCCAATAGATTTGACGTCCATCACTACATATCGTTCACAAACACCTTGCTGAAAACAGGACGGAGAGCCGTCAGCAATCATTCTCCCATCCCTGGATAAACGATGTCTATCTATTTTCAGAGGGGTGTATACTGTGTGGCTGGCCCTCATTCGGAACCTTGCCACCTCACTCACGATGCGACGGTGCTGGCGGCCGCCCTGGACGACGGAGGCGGCGCGCGGATGGACCTGTGGAGGACTGCGCAAAGACTACGGCACGAGGGAGGACCTGCTTGACAGCGGTGCGGGTTTCGGCGACGACAGTAGAAGGCGCAGCGGCTTGTACAAGGTGCCGGCTATCGTGTGGGCTAGCGTGATGATTGGTGGCGGTGGACGTGTACAAGGCGGCCACTGCTGCATAGAAATCCACTGGGCGGCGACTGCTGCGTGGACGAGCTCATGAAGGCGCTGCGTCGATTGTGTACTGTGCTGGCTGTGCTGGATACGGATACGTCGTCGTGCAGCGCGATACTGGTGTCTGCGTGGACCAGCAGAAGGAGAACGACGGCGTCCGCGTTGAGCTGGATGAAGATGGCGACAATCGTGTGATGCTGGAGACAGCGTACAGAGTCCCATGGACCCCGACGAGTGGTGGAGCTGGTGCAGTGCCTCACGCGGCCAGCCTGTTCATGGCAGAACTTGATCATGCAGCCCTGGAAGCAGTCGCTGATGTGGAAGAAGGGTAACGTGCGAATTAAAAACGATGGTAATATTTAGCTAACACTGTATTGTTTATTCAACTCTCAACGATATATCTCCTAACGACTTGCGAAGCTCTACATGGTTGAAAGAGCAGGACCGTTTAGACAGGGTCGCCCCACCGGTTGGCAACGCTGGTGCGCACGCTTGCGTTTGTTCGCGCCGCGGTAGACAAGCGTTTCTCGCCCAGACATGTCCACATCCCCGATAGCCCCCAAAGCATACAGAAGATGAACACAGCAACCATTCTTGAAGCATGCGCTGCACGGACACGTTTGCTTCTCCACGTCCACTTTCCAACCCGCGCTAGGCATCCGCAGCAGCTCCATTCTCGCTGTCTCCACGCCAAGTTGGACAGACACAGGCAAGTCTTCGCGCGACCCCTTTTCATGTACGTTGAATACACGAGACCCTTGAAGTCCAACCACGTTGACGATGTTACGCGTTTCCTCCTCTGTGGCTGTGTTTTCAAGCAGGAATGCGACCGAGTTGCGTTCCGGTCGGCACTCGCGCAGCAATCCAGCGTGCACCATAGCGTTAGTACGCTTGATCAAGCGGTCATCGAACGCAGGAGCAGTTAGAATGGGTAGCGCGCAAACACTTTCGCCTCGGAGCAGGATGTACAGTTGATCCAACAGGGCGTCAACCTTCAATTTCCGCCTCAATGTAACATCACGTTTGATCGACGCATTGTACGTCTCGCACGGAGGGTTCGTGGCGGCAAAGCCGGTGGGCGTGTGGTAGCACTGCCACCGCCACGTCATTCCATTCAACCAGACAGCTTTAAAGTGGACAGCAAATTGATTTAGTTGAGACCATTTGCCCCACTCTTCCTGCACTTCAGCGAGGCGCTCCAGAAATTGACTTTCACTGCGCGAAAAGTGCAATTCGTGAACATAGCGGAGGACCATTGCGGCGACTTGGTCGTCTAGAGCTCGAGCCCTTCCGTAAACTTTCTTGGCGACATGAAAATAACACATCAAGATGCAGAACGATTCGTCATGACTACCGAAAACTTCATGAAGCGCGTTCCATTGCGCCGCATCAGCATCTGCCGTTGCCCATTTCACGCGTAACGAATTCCCAGTCACTTCAGTGAACGCGCGCGCCAGTAGCGACAGCACCTCCGTGTACTGAGGCTGTTGTTGCTGGGATACTATAAAAAAAAGCGAGGGGGTGGAAGCGTCGCGATTGGTCGGAGATGCCGACGACGATAACGGAATAGCCAATTTGAGTCAATTTGTAGGTCGTATCTAGACGCAGAACAAAGGAGCTCGGGTCGCGGTCAGCCTGGTGCAGAAGCTTCTTGGTGCTCAAGCCCACGACAAAAGGGCTGGCATCGCTGCCGTTCCCGACCATCGGTCGGTTTCTCTGTCTGTTTCCCACGTGAAGGTGAAAGGCGCCGTCTCTTCCTCGCGGCCCGTAAAACCACCATCACGAATTTTTAAGCGAACAGCAGTCAACAGGTCATTCCCACCAAGTTGCTTCACAACGTAGTGATGCAGGTAGCGCTGAACCACCGGCAGGGGCGGCGCCGTAGACTTATCGAGGTTAAAGCGCTGGAGGAGGGAGCGCCAGATTCTTGCCGGGCGCAGGCCTTGCTTCGCCCAGTCAAGCGCCGCATCCTTCATTGGCAGCGTCAGCCGGGGAGTGGCGCGTGAGCGCATGGGCGTCACATGGGCGTTGATTTCGTCTACGCTGACCGCGTCCAGCATCTTGCATGCTCGAACGCGTCCGCGCCATGGACAAGGGAGAGCGGGGGAGATGGATGCGCATGCTGCGCTTCTACAGCGCAAAACCTGCGTACGCATAGCGTGCGGCGTTGCGTCACTACAAATACAGCATCGACCAACGTCGCTCTTAGCCACGGCGAACGTTTTGGGCGTCTCGAGAATCATGTCGGTGTCAGCGCGCGATAGGCTACTGGCCAAGTTGTTCCAGGGAAGACAGCTAGGCATGGCGGGGGGTTGCTTAAGGTAGTGCGGAGGGAGGGGTATGATCTAAGGTGTAGATTCGATAGTGGCAGGTTTCTTGGTGCTTTTGTGGGATTGGATGAAAAAAAGGCTAACTGGCGTTCTGTTACTGGTTGAAATTCTGCTGAGGTGCGGCATTCGTACTTTGTAGTGTCACCTGAAAATTGGTGGTTAGTGTGGATCTTTTGCAGTGGAAATGCTTACGTTGGCGTGCTGGTAGCAGGATTTGTAGTGCTGGTGAACTATTTCAGTGCTAGTGGTATATTTTGTCGTGGAACAGACAAGTCCTCCTGTGCAATGTAATTAATGTGAAGCGGTTTGTAGGACGGAGCAGCGTCAGTACCTCTGGTGCTACGTCGAAAAAGACGATACCTCGGTGAAAGACTGATGGAGGTGCGTTAGCGTTCGTGGCTCTGCCATATATATAACGATTAACTATATAAATTTTGCTGTAGGTACCGGCAATGACAAGCACTCAGCATCGTGCGGCTCCATAGACTCCAGCACGAAGACCAGCGGTTCCTGCAGCGCCAACCCTACGGTCGCGTGTGCCATCCCAGTGGCTGTCGACGCAATGGGTAAGTACTTGACCAGCGAGTGCAAAGGTAGTAAAAACAACTAGCAAAGGCGTCGATCGTTGAGTAGGAAGAAGAAGTTGGAGTGAATTGAAAGTTGGGGAGATCGCTAGTTCTACCCTGTTTGCCTGCAACCAACCAACTCATGAGCGAACCGTAGCCCCCTGTAATGGGCCCCTCTGGCCTATTACATTGGTTATGCGATCACAGATTGATGCGGTTCACACACTGCTGTCATGGAGGTAAAGGTGGCGCAAACATGGTCAAATGTTTGCTCACATCCACCCATGGCACAATCAGTGATTACGCCAAGTGTTCTCTGCACTTCTTTGTGCATGATGATGGTTCCTCACCTGGGACATTATTTGGTAACAAGGCCGGCGTGTCGCTTGAGTTCTTGTGGCCAATCACAAGACGCCACGCGGCAGGAAGATTCTTCGAAGGAGAATCTTCAAGTTCAACCTGATTCAACCCAAGGTTTCATACTACATGTGTAGGTTAAACTACATTTAGCCTCAAGGATCCCTAGTGGTTTTATTCATAGGATTCAGGAACCATAAGCTCATTTCAATTCAGTTGCAAACTTTTCCTCAAGTACTCAAGTCGCCTTCCTCCCTCCAAGTCGGGAACGCTTCCTCAACCGCACAAGCGTGCGTGCCGTGTTTTTGGGGACTGTTGTAAACAGCGCCCCATTACACCCCCAAACCGGACCGGTCTCGACGAAGCCGGTCTGTGTTCATGCATACGGTCACATTACCATGTGACCATTGCTGTTACTACATTGGAGACATAAGCGCAGCCTCAACATATAGTTAGACAATGTTCTAACACAAATACATGACCTCTTTCAAACTGAATGATCATGATTCGCGCAGTTACCAGGTTTCCACCGCACCATAGTGCTGAAGTGACGTCTGTTCATTGTAAGACATCCACAATACGAGGCTCATGAACTGAGCACTGCCTTTCCGGTACTAAAGCCAATTGGTGTATTGGCGAAAGATCTAACTTTTTTCTGCAACCGTTAACGGTCCTCTTGAGACTTAGTTGTGTCCTATGGAGATATGGATCTAACGTTGGTCGATAGCATCGTTGCTGACTGCATGGTAATTTACCATTGGTAAAGCGTATTGCACACCGTTCGCGTAGCCGTGCAAATCCACACGAACATTCTGCTGGTGGTGGTGACGGGACCAGTCATGTGGTGATACCCCGTCACAACCTGAAAACACGGAAACGTAACAAACCATTCGTTGATGCTATTCCTACGTCGTGCTCCAGCCCTCGTCAAAGGCGATACCATTGCGTTCATAGCTCCATCTTCAGGTCTTGCAGCTTTGGTGCCTCACCGACTGACGAAAGCACGTCAAGAGCTCGAACGTCAAGGTTTCCGAGTCAAAATCTACCCTTCTGTGAGTCGTACGGCGCCAGAAAACACCAAGATGCAAGAACACCAAGATGACGTTATCGCTGCACTTGATCGAGCAACATGCAGTGTCTATAGCTCCGCAGACGCTGAAACGAGAGCCAATGAGCTGATGCAGGCGTTCCTGGACCCAGAAGTATCGGCGATTGTCTGCACCATTGGTGGCTTCACCTCTCACGAAATTCTGGAATATCTCGACTTCGATGCCATCGCAGCTCACCCGACGATCTTCTGTGGCTTCTCGGACATTACGACGCTGCACCTCGCTCTGTACGCCAAAACGAACCTTTGCAGTTTCTACGGACCTGCAGCTGTTGTCCAGTTTGGAGAGTTCCCAAGCCCGTTAACATACACTTGGCAATCTTTCATGAGTGCGTTGCAGTCCCCATCGGAGCCGTTTGGTGAGATAATACCGTCGAAGGAATGGACCGATGACAAGACTGCGAACTGGTTCGCGAAAGCGGATATCTTGCACCAAGATGCCATGAAGAGAAACCCTGGTTACACTTGGTTGCGGTCTGGTAGTGCTCAAGGACCGATCTTAGGTGGATGTTTGCCTACGTTGCTCCAAGTGCGTGGCACCGAGTTCATGCCCGACCTTCAGGATGCCATTTTGCTGCTTGAAATCCCCGAAGGAGCGCAGTTCGACCAGGGAATGGCTCTTCAAGACGTCAATGTCGCACTTGGATGGCTTCGAGCTGACGGCACGTTTCGCAAGATCCGCGGCCTCGTTGTTGGTAGGGCATTTGCGTATACAGAAGAGCAAGTGGAGGAATTCCAACGACTCATTCGCCACCATACGCGCTACACAAGTTTCCCGATTCTCTACGGCCTCGATGTCGGACATACCAACCCGATCACTACGATTCCACTTGGGTGCCAGGCTGCGTTAGATGCGGCTACCAACTCGTTCAAAATTCTCGAGAGCGGGGTGGTTGACAAGGAGTAGTGCGAGGTCGCCACGTAAGTAACAGTCACATCCATTGATCCCCCGTTGGGTTTATTAGGAAGAGAATGAGACTACCACACACTCATACATTTCCCACTGATGAAACCTATAGAAACCGACGGTCTTGGGCATCACAGTGGTGCCCCAATTGAAGAGTATTGAGAATAACTGTTTCGATTTTCACAGGAGGACACTAGATGAGTGAGATGCAGCAGCGCGATGGGTCACCGCGCTTCATGTGAATGGGATGACCCGAGTCGTGGCAAAGTCCTCCTACCCAGACAACGGATCCTCAGCCGGCTCAGTTCATTATTCTCCATTTTGCAAGATCCTTGCCAGCGCTTTTCAACTCTTATATCACCATGGCCGAGCCGCTCATTATCGCGACCCCAAAGGACTCTCCTCGCGTTCCGTACGCTGTCAACCTGGATGACAACTTGAGTCCGGAAGCTCTTGTACCCAGCACCCTCAAAGGTGCCGGTTCCGCCGAAAAGAAGATCGTCGATGACATCATCCTCGGTATAGCAACTGGGTACTGGAACTCAAGTCTCTTCAGTTGCTTCGACCACCTCGTGCCCAACGCGTTCATGGCGACATTTTGTCCGTGTGTGTCGCTGGCACAAATCTCCAGTCGACTAGGTATGGTGCCGTACAAGACGGCGCTGCTGTTCTTCGCTCTGTTGTGTTCATTAGAGCTGCTCGTTGTGATGTTTATCGTCGACCAGTTCGTATCCGTTGCGATACTCGGACACAACGAGAGCTTCTACTACTACCACGCACACCGCATCGAGGAGCCCCGACCAGCGATCAATGGTGTGTTCTTGACCGTCGCACTGCTGACCCACGCCATGTTCGCCGCCGCTCTATGGATGCTGCGCAACCGTATTCGTGGTCAATTCCAGATCCCCGGATCCGATGCAAAAGACTGCGTGGTCGTCACCTGCTGCCCCTGCTTCTCGACAGCGCAAATGGCTACCCACATCAAAAGTTACCGACCGGGATCGTGTACTTTTGGACCTGTCGACACGCTGCCTCGATACCAGTGCACTACCATCTAATGTGGTGCGGCGGCAGGTTGATGAGTGGATGGTGGTATGGTATATTCACTAAGAATGATCTCGAGAGATCTTTACGTTCGGACTGGGCTGTCTATGAATGAAGACACTTCATCTTTCACTCCCCAGCAGCCCGTTTACCGAGTGGACGCCTTCCAAAATTGACATAAAATCGACTTATCCTGCATCTCTAAATTTGTCAAAGGTCTGCCTTCGTTGCTAGAAAAGAGTTGGACTTTACAAATATCAAGTATAATGTTATGAAATTGCACAATTAGAGGGCGATGTGACCTTTCGCTTCGTCAGACGGAAAAATGGTCTGGATCAATATACGTTTTCTTAACTATCTGGATGTCGGGGTGGTATGTCACTTTTGGAAGGCGTCCATTAGTCAAAATCATTCCAAAGACAGCGTCAGGAAGTGGTCGAGTTGGTCAAGTTGGTCCGAGTGGGCAGACGTGGGCAAACGTGGTCCCGGGAAGTTCCCCAGTATCTTTAACAAACGAGTGCTATGGCGATTGAAGTTTTACGTAGATAAGAGCAAGTCTAACCTGGACAACTTCAACGATCAGTCACAAAAAGACCAATATTTGTCACTTCCATCATCACTTGTCTTTACTATTTACACAATCGCCACATAATGTATCCATGCTCTATTTTTTAGTCCGTCAGTTCACAGCCACAGGCATGCTGCGTCAACTGGGCAACCGTGCGCAGCGCGCGTCCGCACTGCTAGCGTCGCCGCGAGACGCCCCCACATCATTCTCCGGGTCTTCGCTGCTTCGCCACCGTCTTGCTCGTCGATGGAGCTCTTCGGTGTCGCCCACCGCCCAGAACTCTGACCAGGAGAGCGTTGCAACCATCCGGAACATCGGCATTTTGGCGCATATTGACGCTGGCAAGACAACCACAACGGAACGCATGCTGTTCTACTCTGGAGCTATTCGGCGCATGGGAGAGGTGCATGACGGCGATGCGACGATGGACTTTATGCCTCAGGAACGCGAGCGGGGCATCACTATCGGAGCCGCCGCCATCAGCTTCCCCTGGCGTGACCATCACATCAATCTCATTGATACACCGGGCCACGTGGACTTTACTATTGAAGTAGAGAGAGCTGTGCGTGTTTTGGACGGAGCTGTCGCTGTGTTGGACGGCGTTGCAGGCGTGGAGGCGCAGACGGAGACGGTCTGGGAGCAGGCGGACAGATACAAAGTGCCTCGCATCGCCTTCGTGAACAAATTAGACCGAGAAGGGGCGAGCTTTACGAGGTCTTGTGAGTCTATTGAAGCGAGGTTTGGAGTGCAGACGCTGTGTGTGCAGCTGCCGGTGGGGGAGGAATCCGAGTTTGAAGGGATTCTGGACCTCGTGGACATGCAGTTGGTTAAATGGGTAGACAGGGGGGGAGAACAGGTGCAGCGTCTGCCGTTGCTGTCGTCTGCCGGTGGGAAGATGAAGGAGTTGTATGAGAAAGCTCTGGAAGGACGGCAGACGTTGATTGAGCGAGCATCGAACTTTGATGATGAGTTGGGAGAATTGTTCTTGATGGAGAAAGAGATCGACAATGAGACGGTGAAGAAGGCGCTGAGGAGGATTACAGTGCAGCGGGATATGGCCTCTCAAGTGGTTGTGACGCTGTGTGGAAGTGCACTGAAGAATAAGGGTGTGCAGCCGCTGTTAGATGCGGTGGTGGACTATTTGCCGTCGCCTTTGGATCTGTCGCCGTTTGAAGCTCACACAGTTGTTGGGGGAAAGAAGACCCGTGGACGTGGCCAAGGAGCGAAGGACGAAGTGGTGCAACTGAAGGCGTCGTCGAACGAGCCGCTGTGTGCGCTTGCGTTCAAGGTGCAGCACGACCGACAGCGCGGTCTGGTCGTGTTCTTCCGTGTGTATTCGGGTGTGTTAAACGCTAAGTCGCAGCTGTTGAACGCTTCTCGAGGTGGCACGAAGGAGAGGTTGACAAGGCTGATGCATGTTGCTGCTGACGATCAAGAAGCGGTAGAAAGCATCTCGGCTGGACACATTGGTGCTGCGGTCGGACTGAAGCACACTTACACGGGTGACACTCTTGTGAGTGCCAAGGATGCGGCCCACCAACTGGTGCTGCCCGGTGTGCAGATCCCCAAGCCTGTATTCACGTGCTCCATTGAGGCCGAATCATCTGCTAAGCAAAAGGATCTTGATGCAGCGCTGGAAAACCTGCAACGTGAAGACCCGAGTTTTGTGGTTACTGTGGATGAAGAGACTGGTCAGACGCTGATGTCTGGTATGGGCGAGCTGCATTTGGATATCATCAAGGAGCGACTGCGCAGCGACTACAAGCTTGAACCCTCTGTTGGTGCCATGCGTGTAGCATACTTGGAGAGTGTCACGAACGCTGTTGAGCTGCCATACACGCACGATGTTATGCTGGGCACTGATCGCCACTTTGCGAAGCTTTCTGTCCACGTGGAACCGCTGCTCGAGCACCAAGAAGACAGTCAAGAAAGCGATGCTGACGAAGAAGAGGACGAGAACAGCAGCAACGTCGTGCATTGGAAGAACCACGGCGCGAAAAAGATGCCTCACGCCTTCGCTCTGGCGATTGAAGAGGGTCTGCGTGCTGGGTTGAGTCGTGGAGTGCTGTCACCGAACCGTGTTGCGTACGTGAAGGTGACGGTGGACGAAGCTGACTGCGAATGGGATTCGGACTCAAGTGCAGCATCATTCCGTGCTGCAGCTGCGCTCGGTCTGAAGGAGGCACTGAAAGAAGCCGAGCCAGTCATCTTGGAGCCGATGATGAAGCTCGAGGTTCGCTCTCCCGATCGCTGTGTTGGCGATGTTCTTGCTGATTTGAGCTCGCAGAGACGTGCTCATATTCAAGAGGTGGGGTCGGCTTTCGGTGGAGATGGAGCCGAGTCCATCGCCAACCAGGGTCGGTCCATCGTGCATGCGCACGTGCCTCTGGCTCACATGGTGGGCTACGCAACGCTACTGCGTTCGAAGACGCAGGGCGAGGCCTCTTTTGGTATGCAATTCTTACGCTACGTTGAGGTAGACCCTGCTACTCGTGATCGGTTAACTGGAAACATGCGCAAAGCTCCACCAAAGCAGTTCGAGGCAACTACGTCCGATGATTGAAGTGTACTGCAGGCGAGACATCAATAGAGTTCGTTGTTCAAGAAGTCAAGCATTGGCTCTTCTCCTTCGGTCTCACACTTGGTAGAAATTTCAGGCGCAATGCTCAAGTACATCCATGCCATCAGCTGCCGTAACTCGAATTTGCCGAATGCTTCAAATTTGCAAGCTGGGCGCTCTGACCTCCGGGTTTGGAAAGGCAATTGCAAGAATATGCGGTTCAAGGATTGATGTCTTTTCGACTTCCATCAAATACAGAGTTTGGACCACCCTGTTTGCGACAAAAGTCAATTCCGATCACTTCCGAATTTGCTTAGATGTCCGAGCTAACGACGAAGTGGTTCCGGTTGCTCTCCAGACATGGAGATGCAGTGGTGCCTTCAGTGATTTCGTTGAAAGTAGCAAAGGATGAAGTGGTTAGTGAGTTGCTACAAGCAGTTTACAAATCAGTCAAACCCAAGTTACCCAAAGGCCTCGCGGCAGCTAGTCTCAAGGCGTTCGCGAACAAAGGCGCGCACAGCAGACGTGAGAGCCTTAATGTTGGCGATAAAGTTGACGATTTTGGAGATGCCAAGGGAGATCCCCTCGTTGTGGAGGTGCCGCGAGTCTGGTACCAGTTGGTTCATGAAGAGACTTGGGACGCGTTCGAAGGCGTTGGAGTAAGCTGTATCCCTCTGAGTGAAGAGGACACCGTTGACGAGTTTTGCAGTGCAGTGTACACAAAACACTACCCCGGCCTTCTTCCTGCCGATGTCGTTGCAAGGAGCCTTCGAGTTTATGCTAGCAAAACAGTTGACGGGGAGACGAAGGGGGAAGTGGCTAAGGGTCTTGCTTCCTCACATCTACTGGAATGACTTGGAGTTGAAAAAGACGACCCGATAATCGTAGAGGTACCCCAACGAAGAAAACGACAGAAGCTTAGCGACGAAATTCAATGGACTGATCCAGTGCAGCTCGACCAACTTTTAGTTCCCGATGGCTCTCCTTTGATTTCGATGCCGCCGAAGTACACCGAAGGTTCCGGAATTGCCCGCAGACAAGGAGCATTGACCCTCTATCGGCGGCAACAATTGAGGGAGGAATGGAATGAGATCAACCGCTCTTCGATCCAGACACATTCACTGTTGTGGATTGTCGGACCACCAGGGACCGGGAAGTCGTGCACAGCCTCATCGACTGGTGTGTGTCACTTCGATGGCAACGCTCGGTCGAGAGTATCGTCCACATGAATATATTTGAAATGCAAAGAGAGGACCTCTGAACAACCCCTCAACAAAAATATGTTAGAATTCTCGCAAACCTGAACGATCACCATGCAGCTTCGACGGGGCCACACGTGGATGATTCTGGTCTGAATAGATTACGCAAGAAGCACTTCGTTGTTGGGGGGGGGCAATGCTAGACTCATGTTCGACTACACTACAGGTAAAGCGATCAAAGCACTCGACAAGGATATGCAAAGGGTGAAAAATCCTGAACTTTACGCACAAAACTTGATCGGCATTTACTCGAAGAATGCAATTAATAGTTTGATCGCGCGTCGAGGTTCTGATCAGATTGAATGAAGACACTAACCTGAAGTTTGCTGTGGTTCAAGTGTGCTTTGCCGTTCCCGAGGACAATCTGAGTCGCTTCAAGACCCCAACAAACCCTGTCGATTTCAAGAAAAATGTTTTAGACGTTGTCGCCGATCCTCAGCGGCGCACTCGCAGTTATACCTTACGACACGGCCGCCCGTTCCAGAATTGCGAGGCGCAAATCACGAAAGTTGGAGTCCGCTATGATCCTACAAACCACAATCCAGTGGCTGGATCGTTAGTACACTAGACAGAGTTCGTGAAAAATGACGATGCTTCTGTTGCGTTAAAAACAAATCTCGGTCACGTGGTTCACTGAATCCATCGGTTTTCCCTTCCCATCGACGAGCAGGAACCATACCAATCGTGCTTGCTCTGCCATCTGCCCGATGTCGCGGGTGCCAACTTCAGCTCCAACTGCTCTTCGATAAAGCGCGGCTATGAGTGATATCTTATGACAAATGAATGAGTTTAGTGCGTTGTGATCGCTGGCCGACTGCGGAGTGATCATCGATGTGTACTCCGCCAACCCCACCGACACCGTCGCCATTGCCGTCAAATTTGCACCAACTCGATTTCGGATGAATGTGCAGAGAAATACTACTGCAGTCAAGACATCAATAGAGTATCGTTAATATTTATGAGCCAAGCACATTCCGCTCTACCCACCCATGCGCTCAGCCGTGGGGTCTACATACTGGTTGCTCCATCGACAGTCTCACTCTTGATAGAAATTCCAGACGCAAATGCACGAGTCTGCACCGACGGAGACGAGTTGTCGCTCATCAGGACTCCAAGCGAGAGCGTTCACAGTGTTCGAATGGCCACGCGCCGATGCAAGAAGTGCCGATGAACCGACATCGAAGAGCTTCACCTCGCAGTCTTCCCCACACGTCGCCAGGAACCGACCGGAGGGTGACACGCGAGCACACGCAATTTTGAGTCGACTAGGGTCTAGAATGGACTGGACGGGGTCCTGTTCATCGCAGTCCCAAACAAGAAGTCTTCCGTCTGCACCTGCCGTCACAATTTCCGTCTCGCTGTCTAATCTCTGGGTGATGCCGTGAAAAGCACCTTCACGAACTTGTTGTGCTACAATGCGTCGAGATCCTTTGAGGTCGTAAATGAAGAGAGCTTTATCCAGGCCGCAAGAGTGAACTCGATGGGGGAGTTTAACGTCAACAAGCACGCCGGTTACTGCCCGCTTGTGTTCATGAAATTGCAGCACCAGTTCTCTTGTAGCAAACGACCAAATGCTTACTCCGCCGTCGCTAGCACCACTCACAATGTATTGTGCACTGCAGGCTACAGCACTCACTTCTCCACGATGTGCCGTTGCAATGTGCCATTTCGGTTGTGCAGTGGCACCGTCATAGGCTCGCAACCAGCCATCAGCCCAGCCTGAAATCACCAGTCCTGAATATGTTGATGAAGCAGAAGTTTCTGTGATGGCGATGCACAAACCTGCTACAGTCTCAGTTGCCATGCACTTAAGACGGTAATTGGAAAGGTCCCAGACACGAACGCTACCGTCCACAGAAATGGTAGCAAACTCCTCACAGGAATCACCAAAGGCGCAACTCGTAACAGAGCCCAAATGGCTGCTTGCCAGCTCTGAAGTCACTAGCGTATTCGCAACGATATGATACATTTTACCAGCGGAGGTTCCGGCAAAGAGTTGAGCTCCTCCAGGACCAATCGATAAGCTCGTGATGCCACCGACGAGTTGCACTTGACCGACGAGGTTCCAGTCAGAATCACGCCCTACAAGTTTTTTTAGTACGCCGTCGCCAGCACCCACATACACGTATCCGGTATCTCCGCACGCAGCGACACTATGCACACCGTTCCTCACAACGGGCACTGCATTGCGGTATACCATCGAGTCTGTGTTAAAGACTACAAGTTCACCAGCGGCTGTCCCTGCCAAAACATCCGTGCGTGTTTGAGTGGTTGCAGCGCAGAGGTACGATCGTGTGATCCCCACATTGGGCATTGAAAAGCTCGAGACTTCAAGGCGATACTGCATGCCCGCAATGTCATAGGCTAATTCACCGCACAGTAGCTGGCTTGAGTGAGCAAAAGTGAGCGAATACTTCGGACGTCGACACTTCTCGTCCATTTTGCCCCAGTTAAGAATTGTGACCGGTGACGGAAACGAGTTGGCGAGCACCACCTCCGACGTCTGCAACAAGATACACCACAATATCAGCAATCTCTTTCTCAAAGACTGCACGACTACATTCACGAACGTACTCGCATATCCCAGAGAATAATACGGCAATCTTCAGACGACGCAGCGAGGAAATGATCATCCGGCGAAAAAGCCATTTGCAACACGGGACGGAAGAACCCTTCAAGACGGTAGCGCTCACGACCTGAAACAAGATCCCAAACTACGATAAATGCACCTCCTCGGTCAGTCCGACCCGAATGTGGAGGAACTTGTGCTGAAGCTAGAAATTCCCCAGTACTCGACAGACTCAGCACGCTGATCTCCTCCTCGTGACCACACAGAAGCTCCTGACTCTGCGAGTCATGAAGATTACCCACTACCACAGCCGAGCCCATACTGCAGCGACAGATAAAAGTCAGGCTACATCGTAACCAATAAACTCACAACTACCTATGTACCAGGTGATGTAGCAGTCCGGGTCCGTTGGGTGGGCGTGAATTGTGTTCTTGCCTTTGCCCGTGTAGCCACTGAGGTGTTCCAGCTCAAGCGTAAGACCGGGGTAACCTTCTTGATACTCCTGTGGCATCTGCTTATTGCTGGACGCATAGATGTTGTCGTAGTCATTACGATACCCTCCTTGCGATGAAGACGACGTATTAGCACGAGGATCGGAGGCACTCGTCGAAACCTTTGCGTATCTGTCACGAGACGTGTTCACCGCACTAGGAGCGAACAGCTCGGGATCAACGCCACGACTTTGTCGACGGTGCGTCATGATGCAATGAGGCAGCAGACTTCAATGTGTCAATCTTGGTGGAGCGTCCGTTTTTTTCGATCTTGAAGAGACGCAGCAGCTTGACCATGGTGATGAGTTCTGTGTAATAGAGTACAGTACGTAAACGAGCCGGTGCAAAATAGGCTCAGATCACAAAAGCACACCGAGTTGTTCCCACTGTTATGCGAACGCCAGCAACAAGCTCTACTCAATCAGGTTTTTACGTTAATGGATTGGTTACTGTATCTCTCTCTCTCTCTATCTATGGACAATGTCCACTCGGTCCATCGCTTGAAGTCGGTTCAGCCAGCCCAGGTAGGCGTTTTGGGGAAATCAGGTTCAATTTGGCATAAAAAAACGTTTCGTGCTGGCCCAACTTGCTGCCACCCCTGCTCAAAAGTGCATTTCGTCCAATCTTGATGCGTCGATTTGTGTCATCTCACTTCCGATTGTGACTGCGATCTGCGAAAAATAGTCTCTCGTCATGCCCTTTTTTTCGCCTCTACCCGCCCAAGAGAACAAACGACGATAGCGGAAAACCCGAGGAAGAGAGGAAGCACGGGCCCCAGGGCAGGCTGCGTAGCTCGTGTCACAGGGCGCCCCAGGACACGCCACTTGTATCTTCACGAAGCGGAAGAAACGGCGCACGTCCCGACCCAAGTTTCACCCGCGCCCGACGCCTACAGCCGACGCTATCCCCGCCAAGACTAAAAGCCATTTTAGCATCATTTTAACCCCCAATAAAACACACACAAGAGGATGCTACGCGCCAAGCACATGGGCTTCAAGAGCGTGCGCCGCGTGGAGGTGAAGGCCGAGACGACAACGCCCGGGGAGCTCCGTACTACCACCGACGCCAGCGGGGCGCGAGTCAGCGCGTCCCGAAGCCGTCGCACTCTACCCAAGCTCGAGTTTACAGTGGACGAAGAGGGGGCGGTTCTACATGGCCCCCAACGCGGGTCCTACCCGTTCTACGCCACTTCTACTACGAACCCAAACGCCGTTACTATGGAAACTGATGCGCCGTTTAACACGGCGCTCGAGAGGGATCTAGCCGCCAGTTTCCAAGCGCTACATATGCGCGACTTCCCTTCTAATCAGGAGGAGGAGGAGGAGGAGGTAGAACAACAGGTAGAGCGGGAGAACGAGGCGACACCTAGCGTTCCGGCACAGATGAAGGAGTGTGTGTTGAACGACACGCGGGCGACGACCTTGGCGCTGAAGTACGACAACGCAGTGGGGAAGTTTGTGTGCGGATCGTCTATTGAACGGTTCTCCGGACACACGGGCGTGTGCAGAGTGCTGGGCAGTAAGAAGTATCCGGTGATCCCTCATAGTTTGAGACTGGGAGATCTACTGAGGATCGGGAGTGTGGGACTAGTAGTGTGTGAGTTGAATCGCACTGCCAGTGACGAGACGGAGGAGGCGCTGACGAACGAACAGTATGAGTTTTTGAAGGAGAATTACTTGAGTCTGCCGCTGCAACAGACGTTCCACCCGACGGAACGATCGCCGGATATGGAGGATGGAGAACTTGATGATAAGGACCATGAACACACCATGCGAGTGGGAGGAGATACGTCGGATGAGGGCGAATCGGAAGAGGATAAAGAGAAAAGAGGAAGAAGAAGATCCAATGAAGAAGAAGGAGACAAAAACGATACTCGCCACAATAATTTCCCACTGGGTGTCGCTGGAACTGGGAAACGGTTCTGCTACATTTGCTACGACGGAGAGGATGATCCGGATAACAATCCGCTGGTTGCGCCGTGCCACTGCAAGGGCGACACGAAATATGTCCACTTGGACTGCCTCCAGCGCTGGAATAATAATTTGGATGCGGATGGGACGAACCCGAACCAGAAGGTGTGCGCCGTCACCAACACAGACGGACTCGATGTGTGCAGTATCTGCAAGGCGACTTACTTGACAAGTGTTCGCTTGGACGATGGTCGTGTCGTGTCGCTGCTTGCCAAAAAGTTGCCGCCGCCCTACGTGACATTTGCTGTTGTCACGCAGCACGAAACACGGAATCGCTCGACGGCGCTGACTAACACTCGCTTCCAGTTGAGCTTTGCAAAGTAAGTTTTGATGTTTGGTGTTAGAAACGTATCGGATATCTAACGCTTGTGATCTGCGTTGCAGTATGCCGCGGAATCAGCAATTTCTGACTATCGGCCGCTCAACCACCAATAATATGACTCTGCGCTACCGAACGGTATCCCAGCTCCACGCCAAGGTTAAATTCCAGGATGTAAGTGCTTTATATCATTCAGTCGGTTGTGGATGTGAACGGCAAACTCTAATTTGTTTATTTCTGCTACTAGAACAACTTCTTCCTCTTTGATGCTGCGAGTTCGAATGGCACCATGCTGTTCCTTAGCAAGCCGCTGGAATTGGACTGGAACAAGACGATGCATGTAAAAATCGGTCGCACTATCCTTACACTCAAGGCCAAGAAGAAATGGAAATGGGCAGGAACTGGATCTGGTGACGACGAAGAGGAGGAAGAAGCGGGACGCGTGTCGTCTCCCCGTATCAGTGGAACCCCACGAGGTTTTGAACACCGTCTTTCAAGTCCTGGCTCTCGGCCCAATGGTTTTGGCGGCAACATTGTGATTAATGACCCCAGCGCTGAGCTGGTGGCTGCCCCATATTCAGGGAACCTACCACGGACATACACGGCGCCGAACGTGCTGAGATCACGCTTGAACCGGAGCGGGTCGTCCCATGTGATGAATCCGAGACCAGCACGTCAGCGGTCGCTGTCCAGCTCTACTCCTGTGATTCTACGCGGCGACAGCCATGTAGATGCGTTGGATGATCGTTCAGTATTCCACGTCGATGAGCTCGGACCCGACGAACCTGATACATTTGCGACGCAAGCTGTCCGAGAACAGGTGGTGCTTCCTGGCTCATCAACGACTTTCCGCGATTTCGCTGCCGAGAATGTGTCGTCCTCATTGACATCTCAGCTCGCTGGTGAAGGTATCATCGTCGGTGGCCAAGGTGACGCATCGACACGGACTCGCCAGCAGCGGCTCAGACTTTACGACATGGTGGATCCGTTGTCCGAACGTGTTGCGAGTCCCATGGTAGCGACGCTGAATCCTGCTGCCGCGCGTCTCACGGAGCAAGAGTAGCAACTGGGTTGGTGTTGTTGCCGTTTTCTCTTCCATTCGCTGGCTGGCGACGCCGTCCTACCCTGGATGCTTGCGCGGTGGCGTGTGCTTTCTACTCGTATATTTAACCACAGACGGATCCGGCAAGAGCATCACACGTAAAACAACCTCAAAGACTGTGCACATTTTCATTTTGCTCCTGTTGTTTGTTGTGAGTTTGGGTGTAGGCACAACGATTATATGGCTTCTCTTACAGATTTCATCGAGGTTATTGTGCTTTGGGATCTTGTTTCAGGTCGTGAGCGCTACCGTCTTGAAGGGTTCTTCCGTCCCGTGTTGCAAATGGCTTTTTCGCCGGATGATCATTTCCTCGCTGCGTCGTCTGAAGATTGCCGTATTATTCTCTGGGATATGCGAGTACGTTCGTGAATGTAGTCGTGCAGTCTTTGAGAAAGAGATTGCTGATATTGTGGTGTATCTTGTTGCAGACGTCGGAGGTGGTGCTCGCCAACTCGTTTCCGTCACCGGTCACAATTCTTAACTGGGGCAAAATGGACGAGAAGTGTCGACGTCCGAAGTATTCGCTCACTTTTGCTCACTCAAGCCAGCTACTGTGCGGTGAATTAGCCTATGACATTGCGGGCATGCAGTATCGCCTTGAAGTCTCGAGCTTTTCAATGCCCAATGTGGGGATCACACGATCGTACCTCTGCGCTGCAACCACTCAAACACGCACGGATGTTTTGGCAGGGACAGCCGCTGGTGAACTTGTAGTCTTTAACACAGACTCGATGGTATACCGCAATGCAGTGCCCGTTGTGAGGAACGGTGTGCATAGTGTCGCTGCGTGCGGAGATACCGGATACGTGTATGTGGGTGCTGGCGACGGCGTACTAAAAAAACTTGTAGGGCGTGATTCTGACTGGAACCTCGTCGGTCAAGTGCAACTCGTCGGTGGCATCACGAGCTTATCGATTGGTCCTGGAGGAGCTCAACTCTTTGCCGGAACCTCCGCTGGTAAAATGTATCATATCGTTGCGAATACGCTAGTGACTTCAGAGCTGGCAAGCAGCCATTTGGGCTCTGTTACGAGTTGCGCCTTTGGTGATTCCTGTGAGGAGTTTGCTACCATTTCTGTGGACGGTAGCGTTCGTGTCTGGGACCTTTCCAATTACCGTCTTAAGTGCATGGCAACTGAGACTGTAGCAGGTTTGTGCATCGCCATCACAGAAACTTCTGCTTCATCAACATATTCAGGACTGGTGATTTCAGGCTGGGCTGATGGCTGGTTGCGAGCCTATGACGGTGCCACTGCACAACCGAAATGGCACATTGCAACGGCACATCGTGGAGAAGTGAGTGCTGTAGCCTGCAGTGCACAATACATTGTGAGTGGTGCTAGCGACGGCGGAGTAAGCATTTGGTCGTTTGCTACAAGAGAACTGGTGCTGCAATTTCATGAACACAAGCGGGCAGTAACCGGCGTGCTTGTTGACGTTAAACTCCCCCATCGAGTTCACTCTTGCGGCCTGGATAAAGCTCTCTTCATTTACGACCTCAAAGGATCTCGACGCATTGTAGCACAACAAGTTCGTGAAGGTGCTTTTCACGGCATCACCCAGAGATTAGACAGCGAGACGGAAATTGTGACGGCAGGTGCAGACGGAAGACTTCTTGTTTGGGACTGCGATGAACAGGACCCCGTCCAGTCCATTCTAGACCCTAGTCGACTCAAAATTGCGTGTGCTCGCGTGTCACCCTCCGGTCGGTTCCTGGCGACGTGTGGGGAAGACTGCGAGGTGAAGCTCTTCGATGTCGGTTCATCGGCACTTCTTGCATCGGCGCGTGGCCATTCGAACACTGTGAACGCTCTCGCTTGGAGTCCTGATGAGCGACAACTCGTCTCCGTCGGTGCAGACTCGTGCATTTGCGTCTGGAATTTCTATCAAGAGTGAGACTGTCGATGGAGCAACCAGTATGTAGACCCCACGGCTGAGCGCATGGGTGGGTAGAGCGGAATGTGCTTGGCTCATAAATATTAACGATACTCTATTGATGTCTTGACTGCAGTAGTATTTCTCTGCACATTCATCCGAAATCGAGTTGGTGCAAATTTGACGGCAATGGCGACGGTGTCGGTGGGGTTGGCGGAGTACACATCGATGATCACTCCGCAGTCGGCCAGCGATCACAACGCACTAAACTCATTCATTTGTCATAAGATATCACTCATAGCCGCGCTTTATCGAAGAGCAGTTGGAGCTGAAGTTGGCACCCGCGACATCGGGCAGATGGCAGAGCAAGCACGATTGGTATGGTTCCTGCTCGTCGATGGGAAGGGAAAACCGATGGATTCAGTGAACCACGTGACCGAGATTTGTTTTTAACGCAACAGAAGCATCGTCATTTTTCACGAACTCTGTCTAGTGTACTAACGATCCAGCCACTGGATTGTGGTTTGTAGGATCATAGCGGACTCCAACTTTCGTGATTTGCGCCTCGCAATTCTGGAACGGGCGGCCGTGTCGTAAGGTATAACTGCGAGTGCGCCGCTGAGGATCGGCGACAACGTCTAAAACATTTTTCTTGAAATCGACAGGGTTTGTTGGGGTCTTGAAGCGACTCAGATTGTCCTCGGGAACGGCAAAGCACACTTGAACCACAGCAAACTTCAGGTTAGTGTCTTCATTCAATCTGATCAGAACCTCGACGCGCGATCAAACTATTAATTGCATTCTTCGAGTAAATGCCGATCAAGTTTTGTGCGTAAAGTTCAGGATTTTTCACCCTTTGCATATCCTTGTCGAGTGCTTTGATCGCTTTACCTGTAGTGTAGTCGAACATGAGTCTAGCATTGCCCCCCCCCAACAACGAAGTGCTTCTTGCGTAATCTATTCAGACCAGAATCATCCACGTGTGGCCCCGTCGAAGCTGCATGGTGATCGTTCAGGTTTGCGAGAATTCTAACATATTTTTGTTGAGGGGTTGTTCAGAGGTCCTCTCTTTGCATTTCAAATATATTCATGTGGACGATACTCTCGACCGAGCGTTGCCATCGAAGTGACACACACCAGTCGATGAGGCTGTGCACGACTTCCCGGTCCCTGGTGGTCCGACAATCCACAACAGTGAATGTGTCTGGATCGAAGAGCGGTTGATCTCATTCCATTCCTCCCTCAATTGTTGCCGCCGATAGAGGGTCAATGCTCCTTGTCTGCGGGCAATTCCGGAACCTTCGGTGTACTTCGGCGGCATCGAAATCAAAGGAGAGCCATCGGGAACTAAAAGTTGGTCGAGCTGCACTGGATCAGTCCATTGAATTTCGTCGCTAAGCTTCTGTCGTTTTCTTCGTTGGGGTACCTCTACGATTATCGGGTCGTCTTTTTCAACTCCAAGTCATTCCAGTAGATGTGAGGAAGCAAGACCCTTAGCCACTTCCCCCTTCGTCTCCCCGTCAACTGTTTTGCTAGCATAAACTCGAAGGCTCCTTGCAACGACATCGGCAGGAAGAAGGCCGGGGTAGTGTTTTGTGTACACTGCACTGCAAAACTCGTCAACGGTGTCCTCTTCACTCAGAGGGATACAGCTTACTCCAACGCCTTCGAACGCGTCCCAAGTCTCTTCATGAACCAACTGGTACCAGACTCGCGGCACCTCCACAACGAGGGGATCTCCCTTGGCATCTCCAAAATCGTCAACTTTATCGCCAACATTAAGGCTCTCACGTCTGCTGTGCGCGCCTTTGTTCGCGAACGCCTTGAGACTAGCTGCCGCGAGGCCTTTGGGTAACTTGGGTTTGACTGATTTGTAAACTGCTTGTAGCAACTCACTAACCACTTCATCCTTTGCTACTTTCAACGAAATCACTGAAGGCACCACTGCATCTCCATGTCTGGAGAGCAACCGGAACCACTTCGTCGTTAGCTCGGACATCTAAGCAAATTCGGAAGTGATCGGAATTGACTTTTGTCGCAAACAGGGTGGTCCAAACTCTGTATTTGATGGAAGTCGAAAAGACATCAATCCTTGAACCGCATATTCTTGCAATTGCCTTTCCAAACCCGGAGGTCAGAGCGCCCAGCTTGCAAATTTGAAGCATTCGGCAAATTCGAGTTACGGCAGCTGATGGCATGGATGTACTTGAGCATTGCGCCTGAAATTTCTACCAAGTGTGAGACCGAAGGAGAAGAGCCAATGCTTGACTTCTTGAACAACGAACTCTATTGATGTCTCGCCTGCAGTACACTTCAATCATCGGACGTAGTTGCCTCGAACTGCTTTGGTGGAGCTTTGCGCATGTTTCCAGTTAACCGATCACGAGTAGCAGGGTCTACCTCAACGTAGCGTAAGAATTGCATACCAAAAGAGGCCTCGCCCTGCGTCTTCGAACGCAGTAGCGTTGCGTAGCCCACCATGTGAGCCAGAGGCACGTGCGCATGCACGATGGACCGACCCTGGTTGGCGATGGACTCGGCTCCATCTCCACCGAAAGCCGACCCCACCTCTTGAATATGAGCACGTCTCTGCGAGCTCAAATCAGCAAGAACATCGCCAACACAGCGATCGGGAGAGCGAACCTCGAGCTTCATCATCGGCTCCAAGATGACTGGCTCGGCTTCTTTCAGTGCCTCCTTCAGACCGAGCGCAGCTGCAGCACGGAATGATGCTGCACTTGAGTCCGAATCCCATTCGCAGTCAGCTTCGTCCACCGTCACCTTCACGTACGCAACACGGTTCGGTGACAGCACTCCACGACTCAACCCAGCACGCAGACCCTCTTCAATCGCCAGAGCGAAGGCGTGAGGCATCTTTTTCGCGCCGTGGTTCTTCCAATGCACGACGTTGCTGCTGTTCTCGTCCTCTTCTTCGTCAGCATCGCTTTCTTGACTGTCTTCTTGGTGCTCGAGCAGCGGTTCCACGTGGACAGAAAGCTTCGCAAAGTGGCGATCAGTGCCCAGCATAACATCGTGCGTGTATGGCAGCTCAACAGCGTTCGTGACACTCTCCAAGTATGCTACACGCATGGCACCAACAGAGGGTTCAAGCTTGTAGTCGCTGCGCAGTCGCTCCTTGATGATATCCAAATGCAGCTCGCCCATACCAGACATCAGCGTCTGACCAGTCTCTTCATCCACAGTAACCACAAAACTCGGGTCTTCACGTTGCAGGTTTTCCAGCGCTGCATCAAGATCCTTTTGCTTAGCAGATGATTCGGCCTCAATGGAGCACGTGAATACAGGCTTGGGGATCTGCACACCGGGCAGCACCAGTTGGTGGGCCGCATCCTTGGCACTCACAAGAGTGTCACCCGTGTAAGTGTGCTTCAGTCCGACCGCAGCACCAATGTGTCCAGCCGAGATGCTTTCTACCGCTTCTTGATCGTCAGCAGCAACATGCATCAGCCTTGTCAACCTCTCCTTCGTGCCACCTCGAGAAGCGTTCAACAGCTGCGACTTAGCGTTTAACACACCCGAATACACACGGAAGAACACGACCAGACCGCGCTGTCGGTCGTGCTGCACCTTGAACGCAAGCGCACACAGCGGCTCGTTCGACGACGCCTTCAGTTGCACCACTTCGTCCTTCGCTCCTTGGCCACGTCCACGGGTCTTCTTTCCCCCAACAACTGTGTGAGCTTCAAACGGCGACAGATCCAAAGGCGACGGCAAATAGTCCACCACCGCATCTAACAGCGGCTGCACACCCTTATTCTTCAGTGCACTTCCACACAGCGTCACAACCACTTGAGAGGCCATATCCCGCTGCACTGTAATCCTCCTCAGCGCCTTCTTCACCGTCTCATTGTCGATCTCTTTCTCCATCAAGAACAATTCTCCCAACTCATCATCAAAGTTCGATGCTCGCTCAATCAACGTCTGCCGTCCTTCCAGAGCTTTCTCATACAACTCCTTCATCTTCCCACCGGCAGACGACAGCAACGGCAGACGCTGCACCTGTTCTCCCCCCCTGTCTACCCATTTAACCAACTGCATGTCCACGAGGTCCAGAATCCCTTCAAACTCGGATTCCTCCCCCACCGGCAGCTGCACACACAGCGTCTGCACTCCAAACCTCGCTTCAATAGACTCACAAGACCTCGTAAAGCTCGCCCCTTCTCGGTCTAATTTGTTCACGAAGGCGATGCGAGGCACTTTGTATCTGTCCGCCTGCTCCCAGACCGTCTCCGTCTGCGCCTCCACGCCTGCAACGCCGTCCAACACAGCGACAGCTCCGTCCAAAACACGCACAGCTCTCTCTACTTCAATAGTAAAGTCCACGTGGCCCGGTGTATCAATGAGATTGATGTGATGGTCACGCCAGGGGAAGCTGATGGCGGCGGCTCCGATAGTGATGCCCCGCTCGCGTTCCTGAGGCATAAAGTCCATCGTCGCATCGCCGTCATGCACCTCTCCCATGCGCCGAATAGCTCCAGAGTAGAACAGCATGCGTTCCGTTGTGGTTGTCTTGCCAGCGTCAATATGCGCCAAAATGCCGATGTTCCGGATGGTTGCAACGCTCTCCTGGTCAGAGTTCTGGGCGGTGGGCGACACCGAAGAGCTCCATCGACGAGCAAGACGGTGGCGAAGCAGCGAAGACCCGGAGAATGATGTGGGGGCGTCTCGCGGCGACGCTAGCAGTGCGGACGCGCGCTGCGCACGGTTGCCCAGTTGACGCAGCATGCCTGTGGCTGTGAACTGACGGACTAAAAAATAGAGCATGGATACATTATGTGGCGATTGTGTAAATAGTAAAGACAAGTGATGATGGAAGTGACAAATATTGGTCTTTTTGTGACTGATCGTTGAAGTTGTCCAGGTTAGACTTGCTCTTATCTACGTAAAACTTCAATCGCCATAGCACTCGTTTGTTAAAGATACTGGGGAACTTCCCGGGACCACGTTTGCCCACGTCTGCCCACTCGGACCAACTTGACCAACTCGACCACTTCCTGACGCTGTCTTTGGAATGATTTTGACTAATGGACGCCTTCCAAAAGTGACATACCACCCCGACATCCAGATAGTTAAGAAAACGTATATCCTTCCTCCATGGATTCGTTCGCTACCGACCCCGGCATCGTCGAGCCCCTGCCAGAACTCGCGGTCGCGTGGAGACCGCCTGATCAAGTCGACATCGAGCAACGCGCCGCCGCGAACCATCGTCGCACCCTTCTTCAAGGAGCCAACAGCGCCCTAGTGTTCTCAACCGTGACGTACCCACTGAGGCACATTTGTCCGAATCCTGACATCCGGGACGCGCTCGAACAACGCGCAGTGGCTCTGCAGCAGATCCGCATAGAGGCAATGTTCGTCATGAACTTCCACTGCTGCCGGCTGTTCGAGCACCACCAGCGCAGCTACCCGAACTACCCAGTAGTACCGGCAAGATCCCGCACGATGGAGACAGCCCTACAGCTGGACCAAGCTACGTTCTACCGGTGCTGCACTGCTGTCTTTGGTGACGAACAGAGGCCCGCGCCAAAACCCTCGGCTAACGCTGCACTAGAGGAGTCCATCAACAAGCACAAGGCTTCGCGATCGAGGGTCATGTCGTATATACCACCTACGCTCTTCGATTCAAGCTCCGCTATCCAATAACTGGCGAATGACATGCTCGTCGCGGCGCAACAACATGTCCGAATGAACTTCGAGACGCGGCTTGTCAAATTCATCAGCCTGCAGCTTGCGTATCCGCGGGGAGCAGCTGAGGCCATGGTCGCTCGATTAAAGTCCAGTCCTGAAGACCTCACGGACGTCGAGAAGCAATGGCTTGAGTGGCTAGAACTGCCTCCTACAGCTGCGAACATCGCTAGCCACGAAGTGCTGTTTCTCGACAAGCTGTACGACATGCTGAAGGTTATGGAGCAAATGCACGACCAAGACGAGATCCCGAAAGGGTGTCGATTGTTTACGTTGCTGCCGCAGCCCACCTCCCGTGTGCCGGCGTTCTTCCCGGTCACTATAGGGGTGCTCTACCAAGTCGCAAAACAAGTTTTGGCAACTACGGGCAAGGACATCTTTGGTCTCTACAAGTCCACAAACTCTCGTGGCCAGCGGGCGTATGCTACGCGTGAGGAGTTCCATGAAGTGCGCGAGCGAATGTGGACCTCTGTTTTCAACCTCGGATCCTGCATCAGCCATACTGCGGATCAACGGATTGGCGTTCCCAGGCGCAACTTCGAGTATCAGATCTCCACGAATGGCTACAGTGCTGCTGTGCTAATGTCAATTCCTGCTCCTCTTGAACGACCTGCTCTTTCTCCGAAGTATATACCACATACGCTGATCGGGATCGATCCAGGTCTACGGATGATGCTGACGGCATACAGCCGTCCTATGCTGGGCTTTGTCTGCAACCCACCGGAAGAGCCGTGCTCCATGCCCGGTTGGTGCAGTACCTGTCCAGGCCACGTTGGCGGCAGACGCCATGGCAAGAAGCGCAGCAGGAACCGCCGTCGTCACCACCAACGCAAGAGACGCAGCAGAGCACAGTGCGATGTGGAGGGGTGGTGCGAGATCTGCCACAGGAACCACCCAAGGCACCGTCCGAGGAAACACGGGGTCAGGCGCCGGACTCACTTCCTGCACGACAATGCTCACGTCCTACAAGTCACGTCCCGAGAGTACCGACACATGAGTCGTGTCGAGCACCAAGCATTCTGGTTCGAAAACCTGAAGAAGAGGTATCCGCTCTACGGTGCGTTTGTGAAGGACATGCCATCGTTCAAGACTTCGTCGACGGCGTCCCTGCTCTCTCGTTACGAGCACATGTGGAGGAATATCAACGCCATGTTGGAGTTCTGCGCTCTCAAAGGGTTTCGAAAGTGGAGATTCACGGTGTCGCGATTCAAACGCAAGGCCGTGGCGAAACTCGCCAAGCGTGTCGTCCCGACAGTGGACCGTGACGTGTGTGTGGCTCTCGGAAAATGGAGCAGCCAGACTCACCTCGCGGGCCATATGCACGTCCCGCGCAAGCGGTTCGCGCTTGAACTCTCTCGCCGCGCAACCCTTGTCATGGTCGACGAATTCCGTACCAGTTATCTTTGCTCTGAGTGCTCACGACCGATGGTGGACACGCCATTCAAGATCTACGGGACGACGAAAACCAAGAGATCGAGGAACGTGCGTGTCTGCGGAAGTATAGGTTGCAGAGCGAACTACTGGGAGCGCGATATCAATGCGGCGAAAAACTTGTGGCAGCTTGGGCTCCTCCAAGTCGCCAGCCAGCCTCGAACTCCGCAGTTTTTCAGAGGACACCGAATCAACTGAGGCGACTGAATTGAACCAACGTGGGAACGGGACCCTGAGAAGGACCTCAAACGAAAGCCCACTCGGTAAACGGGCTGCTGGGGAGTGAAAGATGTAGTGCCTTCATTCATAGGTAGCCCAGTCCGAACGTAAAGATCTCTCGAGATCATTCTTCGTGAATATACCATCTTCACTTGATGGAAATGAGGGCCCCCTGGTGGTCCAGTGGTCTACGGACCACAAAGCTACGCACTTGGCATGCGTTCGATGCATTCCAAAACCCGATATCCCACTCAAACAAACCATAATCAAATCAACAAACCTTCAGATAGACAAACCAAGTGAGTAGCAACCAGGAACAACCAGTTAATCAACTCAATTTCCTTGTTGTGACGACTGCGCACTTGGTTTGGTCTTGGCCTCTGCACCTGGGCACTCCATGTTGGCTACAGCGGTCTTGTTTGGTCTTGGCCTCTGCGTCTTTAGCGTACTGGGCTCTCCGTGTGGCGACTGTGCTCTTGTTTTGACGACAGTGCACTTGTATGTGACGACTGCGCCGTTGCTTCTTGGGCTCATCGGTCTTGGTGGCCCGTATCCGTTCTTGGTCTCCACGTCTTCACCTCCCAGGGTATTTGCGTCGTGCGTCTAGACTTTCGTTGCTCGTGATGCGCCGATTGCCACAAACGATGGCGGTTCTTCTTAGCATGTGCTTGATATCGATAATACCGTGACACTCCCTCCCTCAAGAGAACTCCTCCGGTGGGGTGGTGGAAGTCGCGATTGTCATGTCTTCTTCATGGGTCACGTTGTTGTCATCTTTGGTACGACGGTGTTGCTGGTGTTGTTCCTTGCTGCTGCAGATACTTGGGGTCGTGAATAGTTACTCTTTTCTCGCGACATTCCCTCCGCCCAGCAATCTCCAAGCATCGCCAATTCCTTCACCCGACATTGCCAGTTTTATATCGCCACACGATGGAACTAGGTGTTGACGGCGAGCTTCCACTCCACCAGCAACGAGCAAAGGGGTCCTAGTCAATACAGACCACAGTAACCCACAGCCGCAAAATCCTTTTGTTTTTCATTATCACTTACGTCCACTTGCCACTCTTGACGTTGTTGGCAATCTTGCTGGGATTCTCGAGCGGCGTCGCCATGATCGTCTTGCGTGAGTTCTCTCCAAAGAAGATTTCGCGAATGAATATCCGTTCTGCTTTGCAGCGTGCATCTACATGTAGATACGCTGTTGTGGAGCAGATCCACGCGCCTGCGAATCGTGTGATTGATTTCCTCTGCTGGTAATTTGCTGGTGTTACGTAGCCAGGTAGATGACACAGCACCAGGAAGCCACTCAACACTTGTTAATCCTGCTTACACCTCCTTTGCTGCGATTCCCTGCTGAGTCTGCTCCACAGTCACAATCAACTAAAGACAAAACCCCTGTGGCCGAGCTGGCCCTCCTCGATTCCTAATGTTGACTTCACTATGCCTCACAGCTTGACCACCATTTTCACCATGTGCGACTGGGACTTTGGCCGCACTACTTTGAGCGCGTATGACTTCCATCACAACATTGATGCCTCCTGCTTCTATTATATGAGCTGCACGGCAGAAACGGCTTCCGAAGTACGAGGTCGAGCTGGGTATATACCCATTTAACTGCCGAGATGGCGAGGTTGTAGGGGCTCTGCAAGTTTGGCGATGACTTCAGTGAGAAGAATATGAATACATTCTGAAGTGACTCGGCTCTTCGTTGTTTGTGCTGCTTTCGTGCAGCAGGAAGTCGTAGCAAAAGGAAGGAACTTGATTCGACTAACTAGTTAGCGAGTTTCTCGTCTGGGTAGGTCTAGTTTGATACAGATTTATCTACTCAACACTGCACTTGCGGAAATCAACTACACTGGTAGGATCCAATTGCACTCACGCTATTCAACTACACTCGCGGAATCCAAATGTTATGGTCCCGTTCTGGGAGAACGTCTCGTGGAGCTCGTGGCCATGAGACTATCCGCACTCAAGCGGCGTATTAACAGTGCACTGGGTGAAGTGCGTTCCCTGGTTTTCATTGAGCTCGAAGATGATCGTGCCTGTCTGCGAGTCCGAGGGTGGCTGGGTCGTGTCCGCGAGCGAGTCGTCGTCCGTGTGCTCCGTTGCCTCAGTGTGCCCGACGCCATAACTACCATTCCAACTCTACAGGCCAGCATTGGATCACTCCGCGCTTTCGTCAACGACGAAGAAGAGCAGTTCCTCGCCGTTCGAGCGCTGCGGCTTCTGGAGAGACAAGACAGGGGGCAGCTCGTTCAGGACGAACCTACTGGATGGCGAGTGCGAGGGCTGCTAGAGGAGCTCGAGCCGACTTTCGATTGGGTTGAGTTCACCGAGATCATGTCGAACCTACTGCTACATGCGATGCTGCACTCTTTCGACGCGATGCAGCCACTAGTACAACGACTACTACGCCAGCAGCAGCAGCAGCAGACACTCGGCATGGCTTTCGACAACAGATTTCTAGACGTTCTACAGCGGATGCAGCAGAGGCCCATTGACGAGGCGGCGCTTCAGCGTGCGCAGCTGAATCAATTGTGGTTCTCAATCGAAGAGCGGACAAACTCGCGCCCGATCGACAATGGCTTGGTCGATGTCCGCCAGCGTTTTGGGGGTGATGGCTGGGGAGTCGACCAACAAGCCCAACAGATCAAGATCGATACTTTCCGCTCACACCATCAACGTGCAGCACGAGAACGCGAGCTCAGACTCGAGATCAAACGTGTGACAACGGAACGGAAGCAGCAGAGGTTGACGCGCGCCCGAAAGAGCTCACTCCAACGAGAGCTGACCCGACTCTCAAACGAAAAGAGAATGCTGGAGTCCGAGGACGCCCTTTTGATGCGTCGTACCCGACGCTACCGGTTGGAGCCATCCCCAGATCAAGCTGCTCAACTCAAAAAGATCATGCACGCGTGTCGGTACACGTACAACAAGTGCGTCGAGTATCACCGCAAAGAGGGCACGGCAAACAGGAACGTCCTGGAGAAACTGTTCGTCACACATCAAGATGAGGGAAATGATCTGGCGTATCCAGAAGGCATGGGGCCGTCACCAGAGTGGGTAGTCAGCACACCTGCCAGTATGCGGCAAGTCGTGGTTCATAGGTTCGTGTCGGCAGTGTCGGCGGCCCACACGAATCTCTCTCACGGCAACATCACCCACTTCAACATGAGGTTCAAAGGGCGGAAACAGCACAACTACTCCACATTCAGCTCCAAAGCCCAGACTACCTATCTGAATGCACAGGTTCACCGACCCAATACGCACCACCTTGGTCCGGCACCGTACCCGGATGACGGCAGAAAACCGAGGAAGCTGACGCAGTTCCTAACTATCACGTCTGTGCCCAACATCCCTATCATTGCGGAGGAAGGTACGACGGTCGAGGGCGAAGTTGTGATACTGTACAAGCACGGCTATTGGTACGCGCAGATTCCCTACGTGGTCGAGCCCCAGTTGTCAAAGGACAAAGATCGCTGTAATGCATGTGACCCAGGCCTCAAGGCATTCCTGACGTGCATGGACCTGCAAGGCAACATTTGACACATTGGGCGGGCCAACTGGGCCAAACTGGACTAACTGAAGCAGCGCCAGCGCGCAGCACAGCGCGGTATGAGCGCGTTCGCCAACGTGAAGAAGGTGCGGAAGCACACTGGTGAGGACTGGAAACGATACGTAGCAGCACGTCGAGAGTTTTTCTGTGCGTCCGCCAAGCTTGAGAACTACATCAAGGACCTACACTTCCAAGCTGCGGCATACCTGTGCAAGAACTCGGATGTGATCCTGCTGCCGAAGTTCGACTCCAAGTCGATGCTGCTGACGAGTGTCCCGTGGACGCACAAGTTCAACTCCCACATGCAGACGCTCGCCCACTTCCAGTTCCGCCAGCGACTACTGGCCAAGTGCGCTGTCCTCGGTAAGACCCTGGTGTTGTGCTCGGAGATGTATACGAGCCGCACTTGTGGTCGCTGCAACCGACTGCACCTCTCTCTCTGCAACCAAGACGTGTTCGTGTGCCCGCACTGTGACTTTGTGGCAAACAGGGACGAAAACGCGGCCTTCAACATCATGCACTTTGTATGCGCTGGGTCGTTGAGCGTCTTTCAGGTCAACGGTGAGCAGCAGCAGTAGGGTAGCTAGTTCACATCTCGGGTTACAGCGAGAGCAGGCCCCGTCGACGAGAAGCGACAGGCTTGGCGGGGTGAAGACTGTAACGCAGAACATAGTCGTCAAGTCTGATGAGCTCTTTTAGCACATTGGCTGCCAATGTCATTCAACACGTTTTAGGGATGAGAACGTGTATTTAAGCGACGACAACTTACGCACATGATGAATCCACCTAAACCTTTTTAACGATGCGACTGGGAGCGCGTCTTTCCTGCGTTTTCGCCGTCGTCACTAGTCGGATTCGAGATGAAGGAGAAGTTTGGTTCCGAGTGGCGATCATCTTCATAGTCGTCGTTGGATTGCAAGTTTTCGTCCACTTCATGAGGAGACGGCAGGTACACGACTTCACTGGAAGACTCGGTCTTTTCCGACTTGTCCGAGTCATTGTGCTCGTCATCTTCTTCTTGGTTATTGACGCGGACAACAACGCGAGCTTCCGACACGTCGCCAACTTCCTTTTGGCTAGCGAGATAAGCCTTCAAATCCACGCCCAGGAACTTGCTCAACGCAGCAGTAAACAACCGCTTACTGCGCTGACAAGCAGGCCACGTCGTAGCGATCCGCACGCAGTAGTCGAGAAAAGTCTCGAGCAGTTGAGAACGCTCTTGCACGTCCTGCAGACTCGGTGGGAACAACGTGCGACGTGGAAACTTGACGGCTGCAAGTTGGTTGTACGTCGATTCGCACTCGGGGCATTGAATGCAGCGAGGACGAGTGAGCAGCTCGACGAGCTCAGCTCCGGCTGACATTTGCGGTTCGTCTTCAGCACAAGTCACCGTGTTTCTGCGAGATGGTAGACGACCACGACACGTCTTGAGCACTTCGAGGAGTCGTTTACGTAGCAGGAAAAAACTCTGGAAACGCTGGATGCAACGTCCGCGTAGTTGCAGCTCGTCGACGGTCACGTCCATCGTGTAGCGCACATGTTTGGACTCGGTGGGGCCTCGGACGACGTAAAGCCCAGCGAACTGCACCATCTTGTCCTGGCCGTTCAGATAATGACTCTCGGGCATGCAACCCCCCAACACGGCGGCCGACGCGCTAATCTCGCGCGCTCGCCCACCGATATCTGCAGTTGCGACTTTCTGCGCGACGGCATGTTCGAGTTGCGTGCTTGTCGTCGAGTCTGGCTCCTGATCACTTGGGTTTGTGAGTGGAATCGTAGTTGCCGTGCTAAGTGGCTGGATGGTGTCGACGACAACTGGCATAGTGATGCTTGCTTGTCTCGCGGATAAAAGGAAGTGGCTTGCGAGTACTGGAGCCGATTGAGATGGCGCGACTACGGAGATCTAATTTAGAGGACTCGTCCTGCGCGATTGCAATTGTGGAGTGTGCGGTGCCGCTCGGCAGAGGCAGGCCGCTGCTGCCTTTCCACGGTGTGCGTTTTCCTTCTTGTCGTCCAGCTGGACGTTGCAAGTGACAAGCACCAACATGGATGACCAGCTCACGCCAAAGCGGCATAGAGCTGCAGGTTTCTACCGCGTGCTTGCACTTGGCAGAAACTTCTCGGGCGTTTTGCTGATTGCAGCAGAGGCACCGCAAGCTTTTTAGTCCGGCATGTTGCGATGCAGCAGGTTTGCTCACTTCTACATGAGCTGCAGCAGTTTAAGAGGCCAGTTGCCGTCTCTTCGAAGCTAGACTAGCAAAACCTTGGTCGTTTCCTAACGCGAATGCTGCCATGAGGCACTTTAGGCGCGCAATGAGCTGCTCATTGAATCGGCGATCTGACAGAGCGCTGTTGTCGTCGTAGTGACGAAGGCCTCCATTTGATAACACCACCACTCAAGAGTGTAGCCATGTCGAAAAAGTGTAGGTTGCAGTTTGAAACGCTTGTGACGCATTTCCTGACGTCTGCAATAACTCTGCATCAAAAGCACCATCTTCACTCAAACAAACGCACCAAATGCCAAACATCAAAGTTATATGCAAGTGGCTAGCTACCCCGTCTTATGATACACGCGCCACCAAGAGCAAGCTGCAAACGCGCCCCTCAACGCATCACAGCTCCTCTTTCCTCCTCTCATATCCTCTCGTCGCTGCCATCGTCAACCCGTCGACGAGACTCGGCCGGATAAATGTCGCCCCCCACCCAAGAAAAAGACGACAGGTATCCCGACCATTTTGGATCAGACCACAAGTCTTGTGCAGTTGTCATATCTCTTCCTCTTCTTTTCAGACGCCCAAAAAGTCCATAGCAGAAGACAGCGCCTGCCTCGTACGGACTGTGGCGGGTTTCGCATCCTTGGGGTTCACTGTTGGGTCCAGAAACCCATTAGCCGCGCTCTGCTGCGCTCGTTGTGAGTCCGACTGCAGACTGCGTACAATCACAGCTTCGTGTTTGCGCTTCTCGCTCTCCTCGCGTCGCACCTGCTTCTCAATGTCATATTTCTTCTGGTGCATGCGGTACAGCTCCTTCTCGGCGCGCCGGAGTCTTTCTTCCGCCATCGAGCGACGTCGTGTCTCCTCTTCGAAGCGCGCTTCCCAGGACTTGAGTTGCTCTTGCAGTGCTTCCTTCTCTCGCTGCCATCGTCTAGAAAAGTCATATCGATAAGACCGGTCATATCATATCATAAAAGTCAGCAACGAGATACGATGCAGTTCCATTTCAGCACGCACTTTTCGTCCTCCGCTTTCTGGGCGTCGAGCGTAATCCGATCGAGCGCCTCCTGCTCCAGTCGACGCTCGAGGTCCTCGTTGACGTACTCCAGGTCGTTCTGGCGTCGCGCCTGCGCCTCCACGAAGCGCTTGGCGTCCGCCAGCTCGTTCTGCAGCCGCTGCACCAATTGGCTGTCGTTGCGGTGCTCGCGTTCGAAGAGCGGCACGTTATCCATGTCCGGTCGCCCAAACGAATTCCCCCAGTTGCTGCTGCTTTGCGTGCCTAACATTGGGCGTCCGTCCGTCGGGAACTGGCCGGAATTAGTTTTGCGGCGGAAGCTGAAGGGGAAAAGTTTCACGAGTGGGGCTTAGGGGTCGGCGGCTTGTTGACCCATCGTCAGGAGGGCACCTATAGCGAAACCAAGTCAACGCGAGTTTCTGGTGCGCGTTGCCTGTGCAGAGATAGTATAGATTACCAAGCTTGAGTCCAGGGGCAACCGCCGCTGGACACGAGCTTTTAACACCTACAATGCGGGCTTCACCGTGTGAGCAGGTTCGAGCCACTAAGGCCCCCGGACTCACGCTTTTACTTCTGTTGACTATTGCCGTGGACGCTGCAGATACTCTGGCCGTGGACGATCGTTCACGAGCGCCTCCGCGACGAGCATAATGTTCAGCGCCGCACACACGTCGCGATCCCAGAACGTCCTGCAATCGCTGTTGGTACAGTGCAAGACATTGCGAGAAGTGCGCGCCTGATGGCGTGTTAGTGCTGGTGGAGCAGGCTGCACTACGGCAGCAGGCGGCGTTTCTTGGGTGGTGCGTGTCCTCCGATCGAAAGCGGTCTGGGTCAGGTTGCCGTGGCAGTTGAAGCATTTCTTGCTGGTGTTGTATTCGTCGATCGTCCGCACAGTAGCCCGCCTTGCCATCTCTTTTGCAAACCCTTTTAGCGGCGGATGTGACCGCCCACGCAGCCCACGCGGATTGTCAAATGCCCCCACACCGGCAAATGTGCCGTCGTTGGCGACCGGAACCACTCGCTCACACATATGGTTCAGCGCCTTGCACTTATAGACATAGTTGTGGAAGCGCCATCTTCGGAAAGCCTTCGAAGCGGGGAACGTCACCAGGAAGTTCACATTTCCCCACAGGAACCTGAGCCCGGTCCAGCACGTGTCGGTCGCTGCATACCTGAAGGACGGCATCTGGTCTAGTACAGCGGCGTAGTGCTCTTCTCGACGTTTCAACGCTTCGAACCAGTATGTGCGCTTATTGAAGCCTGCAAGGTGGCGGTATTCCGCCGTGCTACATCGCACAATGGTAAATTCGTCCCCAATTGCGGGAGGATGTTCACCCCGTGGCCGCTGCGCTCTTCTTTCTTCTCTCCACGTCCGTGGCCCATGCATGCACCTCCGCTTGCAGCGTAGTCGTCGACGTCGCTTACGACGACGCGCTTGCTTGCGACGCCATTTGGTTGTCGCCGTGTTCTTCGTGCGCTTGATCTTCTTGAACCTGTAGAACCGGCGCGCGTGGAAAACGTCATCAACAGGGGTGTGTCGCCATGCGGCGGTGCACATTGCGCGTACTCCTGGATCGTCGCCGATGACATGCGACGGCATATAATCCAGCGGCAATTGTGGCGTGAATGCTCGTGAGGACAGGAACGGGTTCTCTCTACCAAGGCACTCCCTGGTGCGCAACACGCTCACCTCGTAGCCGTTAGTCGTGATGAAGTTTGCAAATCGCCAGCGGCCGGTCTCAAACTTGGCTGCATTGAAGAGTTTCCTCCAGGCAGCGTCCCTCACCGCTTGAAACTCTGGGCTGGTCGGGAATCGGAGACGGCCTCTGCTGCCCGTCACCATAAACTCTTGCAAGAGGTCCAGATCCAGTCTCCGTCGACTGCCTAATTATCGACGTACGCGACGCCACATCTCCCACAGCACAGAAGTGTTGATGGCAATGTGGCCTGGGACGAACGATGTCGTCAACGGTAGTAAAGAGAAAGCACAGATTCCACGGCGACGCTCGTCTTCTTCGTTCATGCGGGCATTGATATACCGTAGCATTTGGTACTGTCGCTCGAGGAAGTAGCTGGTGTCGTTATTGATGTTGGCTGCCGTCGGCTTCACGGGCAAGAACTCACGGAGGTGAGTTGCGCCTTCTCTAATTGGACCCTCCACATCTACAAACTCGTACGCCTCGACGTACTGCGCGTAGAATTCCCCATTCGTGGGGATATCGAAGCGTAGTTTGATGTAGTTTTGGGTCCGCCTATAGTACTCACCCTTGATCATGCGCAGCGCATCCGTCAACATGGCCTTCGTGATACAATCCTTAGCCGATGACCAATTAACGATGCTCGGATGTTCGTATCCTTCGACGGCTGTTCGTTCCCGACGATATTGCATAACAGTCCGATAGAGGTGTGGATCTCTCCTTTCGTTCGATGCAACGAAGTTCTCGACACCGACACCAGCCACACATCGCGCGAAAAAGTCGCGGTTGATGATCGGCATCGGTATTATGCCTCTGCTCTCGATGCACTTGAGCAGATGCAGGTTGGCCAGACGAGAGCTCTCAATGCGGATCTGGTGCAGCGTCCGAACATTGCGCTCCACTTCGGACACGAACACTGACAGCCTCTCCTTTTCTGCATCGTCGGTAGCCTCCACGAGCAAGCTGGACAACTTGCACTTGACCGTAGACGCCTCTGGTTCTACGTGGATATCAATCGCGCGAAAGAGCTCACAGTTTGTCGTAGTCGCTAGCGTTCTCGCGTCGGCGGTGCTTGGAAGATCTACGCTCCGACGCTGTCTCGCCCAAGGCGAAGCGATGGTGAGGGCGGCGCTCCCCGAGTGCTGCTGCCATGACTGGACATGAGAGCCGAACGGCAAATAGCTGAATGACTGAGTTTGGCAATGTTGCATAGTACTTGATTGTTGGGTTGTCTTTCGCCGCAGCGGGATCTTTGGTGTTGGTACTATTGTGGTTGATTATGTCGGTATTGATGAACGCTAGTGCGGTTGCCTCTGGAAACGTCGAAGGTTTTGGCTCCCGAAGGTTTGGTAGACGCAGTCGTGGTATCTTATCTCGTGCGATAAAACAGTTGAAGTGCGTCTGGATCACGAAGCAGTGACGCTGGTGGTGCTTTGATCGTTTGTTTGACTTGCCTTGATGAGACTTGTGCTCTGTATCGTGGCTCTTCGCAGTAGCGAGCCACTAGTAGCAGCCACGTTTTAGCTCTGACGGTCGTGCAGCCAGAAAAGGGATTCGTTAGAGCCATGGAACCAATTTGATAAATTGGTGTCTGGACTCGTGTGCTTGCTTCTGCGAGATGAATGGCGCTCCTATCCCGAAGGAGCACGGATTCCCACTGCGGGCAGGGATTGGAAAACAAGAATTGTAATTGTACAAGTACAGCAATTGTACTCGAACAGTATTGATTATTAAGCCGCTGCCAATCTCCACTGCATATTGATCACTATTGTCAGGAAGAATTCTACATCTCATAAAAGGTGTAGACTTCTACTCACATGAATCGATTTCATCTTCGTCTTCTGAATCCTCCTCACAGGCCGTCTGCACAGCTTCGACGTTATCTCGTTAGTAACTAGATCCCAGTTCATTCTCAAAAACAGGATCGACTCAAGTGTCTCTGCGCTCATTCGGTTGCGCGAGTAGCCGATCATACGCTTCACAGCTGAAAACAAGCGTTCTACTTCAACAGAAGTAGCGGGTAGCCACGTGAGATCGATGTACTTGGATTGTTCTTCTTCCCGAGACTTGGCTCGTACAACAATCGCAGTCTTCACTTCTGCTGGAGTACGACGGCGCCTGCCGACAGATCCGTTTTCCGCGTTATTTGGCACGGGACCGCGAGGGTTTGACGACGGATGAGCAGTGGTTGTGGGCGACGACTTGTTGCGTTTTTTCGTCAAGCCTGTTGTGCGGGCTGATAGGCTCTTGGTGCGCTTTCTTTTTGAGTTGAAATGACCTGCTTTATAATTCATATGCAAATTGCCGTCGTCCAGAAAACGGAGGAGTCGGGTTGACGCTTCCGATTCTTCAGAAGGTAGATCGCGCTCTCGGCATTGCATAATTTTGACCACGGCCGTCTCGAAATGAGGTGACTCCACGATCTTGGCGTCTGCTTTGAGGCGGTCGTCTAGCTCTGGGAAATCAACCAAGATCTCGTCCAAAATATCGCGAACGGACATAAGGTTGAGGTCTTTTTGTTGAAGGCGTTTGGTTGCTAGCTCTAGCAACTCCATGCGTCGAGCTGACTCTCCTCGCATCAGAGCATAGTGCGAAAACAAGAAGGCTAGAAGACTTCTCAAGTTTGTTCCTGGCTCACGAGAATGGCTCCAAAAGAACGCGGCGATTTTTTCAAGCTGCTCTGTCGTCGTATAGCCGTCGAGCATCGTATCCGCTCCTCGATCGTCAAAATTCTTCCGTCGCCTATCATCTTCTTCATACTCGGTAACTTCCAGCAATAAGGACACGGCGTCATTTCGTGGAGAAGGATGATTGTTGATCTCCATGCGCTGTTGTTGTCGCTACAAATCTACCATGGCAGCTACATAACCATTTACAGTAGCTTTTCCAATCGTTTGAGCCCTTCCCTCTTGACCCTTTCGTCGCTTAGCACGGTCGATGATTCGTTCCTCCAAGAAGAGATGCAGCTTCCCTTTGGTAACAGTTGAAGCATCTCGAAAGTGTTTTCCTTCACACCATTTGACGAATTCTGCCTGGTAGCCTGTGTACTTCCGATTAGTGTTTTTTGGGCGAGCGTCTAGCGTAGCTTGAAGCGTTGCACGTTCACTTTCTTCTATCTCGACTTGTACAACACTTTCATTCGACAGTGGAAGATCGCAAGTAGCTGAAGCTGCAGCTGCATATGAGCTGACAGAGACGGCAGATTTTCTTGTCATGGCGAAAATGATCGAGCGAGTGCCTGTTGGTGGTTTTGAAGTTTGAGTGTTACAAAACGGATATTTCGGTTAGATCCAAAAAGAGATAATGCAGCCCATTGCTACAAAACTGGGGGCCTGCATTGCATTGCAGACATGATTCGTGCAGTCCAGACTGACACCTGGCTGAACCCAGCGAGAATAAGCTCTGGATGTCTCTCGGTGCTCTTTTGAGCGAGAAGTGACCAGCTGCCAGTAGCTGTTCAAATGTCAGACAGAAGCATCTTGCTTCAGAAAGTAGAATCAAAGTAGAATCACAGTGTGGTGGAGTCAGACCGACATTGCTTTGGCAGGTTTCCTTTTGCATTTTCTTCTTCTTCTCCTTCTTCTTGTCGGTGTCAAGAGTCTCTTCTTCAACGTTAAGACAGGCAAATCGCGTCGAGAGATTTTGCTGCGACGCTGTGATCTGTAGCACACTGGAGCCATTTGAACTCGCGCGCGAACGTTCCGAGTCACCTTGCACCATTACAAACTGCATTCGTCTCCACTGATATTCTTGAGACTGCAACTTGCACTGCAACATGTTTCATCTCGGATGTTAAACCAGCTTAACTTTGTCTGGTTAATTGTCACCAGAACCATCGCCAAACATCGTATCGGCTGAAACCACGCCCTGCACCACGTTCGACAACTTTTAGTCCTGCCATCCATGCGTTGATCATTTCAACTGACTAACGTACCATGGGGGCGTACCGCACGCCATCGAAAGTGCGGCCATGAGCTCGTACAGATGCCATCAACGCCACGCTTTCACCTTGCCGTTGTGCTGCTTGGTCACCCACGCACAACTTCCGTATTTTCTTGTAGATCATGCGTAATAGAGCTGCACCAATACACACAGCAACCAGCAGGTCTTGCCAGAAACCTTCGCACTCATATGTGAGCCACGAGCATTCCACACAAGATGAAGCACCCTGTGTTGCATCGGCACCCATTGGGCAGAACTTGCACTTCGATACGCCTTTTTCAGCTGAAAAAGTCCCTCGAGGGCATAACTCACATTTCAATGCACCACTTGTCGATGAGAAGGAACCCACAGGACACAGTTGACACTCTCGCTCAGTTTCTTCAGCTTGAGAGAAAAATGATCCCGGAGCACACGGTACTGCGCGGGTCGAGTTGAACGGAGGTTCCACTATTGACACATTCACCATGCTGAACGGCAATGTTCCACCGAGCAGATTCACGCGACCGAACTGGCGAACCAGAGCATCTCGGAAAGAAATCGACTGCACCAGATCAGCAAGTTGCTCGTCGTCGCTCTTAATTCTTTCACGTCCACCACTTGAGCCGTTGAGTTCGTCTAACAAATCGTTTAACGCACCTTGAGCAGCTTCTTTAGCGTTGTGAATAACATCACCGATCTTGTTTTCCACATTATCATCTGCATGGATTTTAGTCGCTGTTGTCTCGACAGCAACGATGATCTCCGTCGCTTGGGTTGAATCGGGAAGCTGGGCCACTTGTAACACGTGCAACGAGCAATTTATTCCCGAATAGTTTGATAGTGTTTCGGTCCATGCCTGGATCAGTACATCGATTGGTGGCGGCACTAGGCCACCGCTCGCAAGAAGAAGATCGTGATCAAAACGTGCCAGGTTGAGGGCTAAGCGAAGCCACTCCGCGTGCTCGTACACTTCACCAAGCTTGGCAATACTACATTCTATACCACCAGGCAGAAAGCTAAAAGACGGTGGCTGACACTGAGAACACACTGTCGACCCATTCATGGCGGCAAAGTGGTTCGGTGGACACGGTTCTGCTACAATTGCTCCTTTAAACTGCACGAACGAACCAGGAGCAGCCTTTTCACAGTTTGGCGAACCTTTGATGGATGAAAAGGTGCCTTTGGCACAAGGTGAGCATATCTGTGACCCCACATCTGCTGCAAACATTCCCGGTGAGCAGAGCTGGCAAGTTCGCCACGTGCCATCGTTAAATGTCCCTGGGTTGCACTTCACTGCAGTGGCGATATGTTCCAATGAAAGATATCCCCACCCAGGATCTGCAACTTCCAAACACTTGGTACTTCCAAACACCTCGGTGACCGTTCCACTCTCGCACTTGCTACATTCAGTCTGCGCTGCTGCTTCTGCAAATGTGCCTGGACGACATAGCATGCATGTCTTGGTGGCAGCGTCGTAAAAACTGCCTGGAGAACACGGCGAACATTTTACATGGCCTTGGTGTGGTGCAACATGTCCAACTGAGCACGGCTTGCACTCCATCGATCCAACTGCATCTTGATATGTGTCTTTCGGGCACATCAAACACTCCGCCTCACCCTCAGCGTTAACATAGGTTCCCGCTGGACATGGCATGCACACACTCGCTCCAATTGAATCGGAAAAGGTTCCGACAGAACACGTAGCACACTTTAAGGATCCTTGATCTGTTGCATACTGTCCTGGGCTGCACGGGTCACACGATGTCGCTCCAATATCACTTGCAAATGTTCCCCGTGGACACAATGAGCAAGAACTTGACGCACTCCGATTAGCAAAAGTACCAGGCTCGCAGAGTCTGCAATAGTTAGCCTTCCTGCTGGTTGTAGCACCAGGTGCAGACCCTGGTGGACAGGATCGGCACTTCTGCTTGGTGGTTGAGTTTGAGTACCAGCCATCGGGACACGGTACACACAGGTCCATAGCTTCACCGGTCAACACCATTTGTCCCGAAACTTCACTCGCATCGGTGTTTCCAAGACCTGGCGTTCTCACAGTAGATCCAGTCGACTTGATGGTGTAGCCATCGCCACAGACGCAAGCGAGGTTGTTTGGTAGTAACGCAGACGGCATTGGGCACAAAAAAACATTTTCATCTAAATCTGCGGGCTTCACAAGCCTGGACAGATACAATGTCAGCGAAGTAATCACACCAAAACGATCAACGAGTATCGTACAGTGATGGTGGAAAATCCGGGATGAGCCCATTGAAAGCGTTAGCATGGACATCACTAGCATGTAGCAGCATAAAAGTTAGCTAGATGCTCAAGATACCAACACACGGAGTCACCAAGCAATCAGCTATCCTACAATCGTTCCAATGCTGACTGGTTCGATATCACCGGTATATCACCCGTAAACAAGTTATTGGATACGTCGCTGTCAGCACGAAAGCACGCACACACACACTCGCGATGAGAAAAAAAAATCATGAACCGGAAGGAAAGACAAAGTCAAAGTGTACACAATGGCTAGTGAAGAGTTCTCGTCAGGGTCGTGCGGATCTTCTCGGCCCCACAATGAAAGTTGCGGCGGGATCGTGCCCGTCAGGAAGTTAGACGACACATCACTGTGTACCAAGCTTCTGTTAGAGCAGAACGTAGCCATCCATTGTGGCGATCAGCACTTACAAAGACACGAGGAACTGGAACCTTTGTAGATTTGGCAGGTCACCGTGAAAGGCGTTATGGCTAATATTGCTGAGCCGGCAGCACACAAACCATCAGAGTTGAGAAAGCTGCTTGTGTACGAACATATGCAATGAACACGTACATGTTTCGCAGGAATTCGCTTGAAAACAAACTTCTTGGTGGTTTGAGCTCAATCTTATTGCTCGATAAGTCCCTGATTGACACAAAATCAACGGGTCAAACAAAAAGCACCGAGTGATACAATGACGCAAGAAAACGAACAAGTTTTGTAGTCGATGAAATGCGTCAAAAAAGCCGAGTGTGGAAGCCGTTAGGTTATTGACGGACAAGTTGCTGCGTTGCATTCAATCGTTAATCGCAGAATACCAACTGATTCCTTTCAAGAGCACTGACTTACATAAGTTCGAGGGCATCATTGCCAGCAAACGATGGTGGGATATTCCCTGTCAGCTCGTTACCCTTTAGGTTTAACAGTCGGAGAAGTGTCATCTCGCCAAGCCACTCAGGAAATTCTCCGTAAAGATGGTTCCCCGATAGATCCCTACAGGAGTACACAGGAAAACATACAGGCATCGTCACACTATTTGGCCAGCGTTTCAGCAACGAAATCTGCAAACGATAAGACTTGCAGTTGCTCTAGCGACACCATGACACTCAAGTCTACCGTGGCTAGTTGGCAGCTCAAGCTCTCGTCAGGAAGATATCTACAACAGCACAATATTCGTTTGGTGTGATGACCTCCAAAACAGACCGTTAGATCGGAACATACATGTGCGTCACCGTCGTCGGATTTGTGAAAAGATCACAGTGGAGTCCTTCCCACGGCCATAACAATTCAGTGCGAGCTTTTTCAGAGGTTGTGTTAGCGTGAAGAATACGGCCGGTGCATGGGTGCGTCGTCACACCCCAAGGACACAAAGTTCCACTGCTGTTCCCCTCATCCAGATAAATGCCAGTGCACCACGTGCGCATGGCTACGGATTTCTGCGTGCGGCAATCATGATACATCTGTAGCAACACCTCCATTTCCACCGATGCCAACGGATACGTCAAATCAACCGGTTTGGCGGCAACGCCATCCTCTGCGGCGGCTTTCGCTGTTTGCTCCGCTATTTCTTCCAAATCAAAGAATGGAGCCAGCATGTCCATAATCCAATTGCCAGCACAGCTATCGATCAGCAGCATAAGCATCAGCAATTGCCGCATACTCCCCGAATTCCACTTCATCGTGCTGGGCTTGGCGATGAATCTCGTTCGACAGGCCCTGGACACAACCAACAAATAAGAAGAAAGGCAGGATGGAGCAAGACACCATCCACGTGAGAGTAAAGCGCAGAATGCTGTATTACCTTGCGCTTCTGTAGTGGCTCTCGGCTGATCGTCGCTCGAACGATTGGGTCTGTAAAAGTACATGGGGTGTCTTCGTAGCATAGGACAGCGTTCATCATGGGCCACGCCATCGGTGGTTGCCCCTCTTGTGTTTTTAACTTGATCAAGAAGTCGCTTTTTTGCTCAGTAATGGACAGCGTTCGAGCAACCTAGGAGCGGTGAATCGGGCTGATTGGCTCTGTCAACGGTCTGGTATCGTGCTTCAGCTGGAAAGGTTTATCTTCTGGAACCGGACGCGCGTGGAAAATCATCTCCTTTCGCCGCATACGCTTGATTTCCTCTTCTTTCAGCTGGCGCTCTTGTTGCTCTCGTTGTTGACGGAACGCTTCTTCTCGTTCGCGACGCTCTTTCTCGGATGCTTCAAAGGAAGCGCGTTCAGCTGATCGACTTCTAGTTGCCAGCATGGGAGACTCAGCCTGAGTCAGGGGTTTGGTACTGGACACGACCGGAATACTGTCGGACTCGAACACAGGCATGGGCTTCGCGCGAAACGTGCCTGCCGACTTTAGATACTCTTCTTCCTCCCGACGTTTCTGCTCCAAACGCTCGCGTGCTTGGTCATGGTAACGTTCACCTGGCAACTCGAACGGCTTCACCTCAGTTAGTGGCTTTGTCGAGCCTTCAAATTTCGCTGGCGTTGAAGATACACGCATCGGGTTTGCTCGGAACTGATGCTGCTTCACTCTTTCCTCCTCTTCAGCATCAATCTTGCGGCGAAATTTTTCTTGGTACTCCCGATGAAGTTGAATACTTTTGAGTGGCGGGGTTTCGGGAATCACAGGCCGGCGGACAGGAGGTGGCGCCGACTTTTTCTGGAAGGTCTGGCCGTCCTGACGCTCTTTCAAACGTTGTTCACGCTCTAAGCGGCGACGTTCCATTTCAGCAGAAACGGAAGCAGCACGCTGCGAGGCACTTGGACGGGTTACTGAACGTGCACTAGGCGGTATCTTCGATGCCGCAGGCTGTGTCAACCGGGCTTTGCTGTCCGACTTCGCAGGGGAGTAGCGATACGCTTTCGGCTCGAGAATACTTTTGTTCAACGGTCGAGCGTGAAACTTTTTGGCTAGCTCTTCCGCATCATGATCGACAACTTCAACTGGTCGGCGGTGCGTCGCTGCCCGCCGACTTGTTTCCAGTTGTGGGGTCATTGGCTGGAGCGCAAAGCAAAACAAGATGCTCCGTTAGACGTGGCTGCAATAATGACAAAGATTAAAAAAAAAAGATACCTGGGTGACTCCACCAACTTTTGTACGACTGTAGCTCGGAGCCGCAGGCTTCTCCTGCTCCCGTGAGACTGGGGCTGGCGGTGGGCGGTGAGATGCCCGAGTTGCTGTATGGAGTTGTGGGGAATGCGGTCTCTAACATCACAGTACAGATAAAAAGCACAACATCTCTGGGTTGGTCCTTGAAGAATAACACACACCGCCCTCAAATCCCCACCGTTAAGCCGTGCCGAGCTTCTCGCGTATGTGGCGGCACCGGCAGAGAAAAATCCCGGGACAGTAATTTCTCCGCTGCAATAGGTGGGCTCGTTTTATCTTGTCCTGCGTCGCTGCCGTCGCTTCCACTGTGAAATCGTCGTACACGCGTGTCCACCTCAAAATGAGGAGTCTGTGGGATCGTAAGCTGCTTCGTCGATCGCTGGTGAACGTTTGTTGGTGGTCGCTGCACTTTTGTCTTCTCGTGGAATTCTCGGATCTTCAGTTTCTCCAACTGCAAATGCAATCTCTCCTCCTGAATCTTCAGCAATTCCCGACTCGTGCTGCTCATTCTTGACGGGTCCTTCGGGTTCATTGGTCGGGTCTTCGAATGCAGTTTCGGACTTCTTGGTCGCGTCACACGATGCGGCTTTTCCTCCACCGGAACATCCTCCATATAATTCTGCTCCCGCATCCTCTGTTCCGCCTGCAGTCGTCTCAAATACGACTGCGTGGGCTGCATCAACTTGGACGATACTCCTCCGTCTCCTCCTGAAAACCTGCTCTTGGTATTATTTTCGTTTGATTTTCTACCCCCTCTCAACGCCGCAGAGGACGACGAAGTTTGTGAGCTACGAGGAGAAAATCGACCGTGCGTCGAACTGTGGGTGGACGTGTCCAGATCCTGCAGCAGGTACGAAGAAGTAGCTGAAGACTGTGACGACGACGCGTAATGTCTAAAAACTTCCTCGAAACTCTCCTCTCGGTCGTCCAGCAAGTTGCTCCTATTTAGCACCGTCTCCACATCTTCTTGTTCTTCTTGTTCTTCTTGTTCTTCTTCAGGTCCTGCCATGGTTGTATCCAGCATATTGGGCTTCTCCTCCATCTTCTCATCTGCAACAACCTCTATAGGGTGATTATTATCCACTGGCATCTCTGATTCTTGATAATTCTTAGATAAACTTCGTGCCACTGGAGGTTGACCCTCCGATTTATTGTTGGATGTTGGAGCTGGAGCTGTGAAAGGTGATGAAGTGGACGTAGTATTAGAGCGTGCAGGGGACGTGAAATACCCGTCCGCGTTGTTCACGTAGCGTCTCTCCAGCGAAGGGTTCTTGAGATCGTAATAGGAAGGGGCGTTGAACTGAAAGTCCGCGTCTTCGTCCTCGTCCTCCGGCGCGTCTGTCTCTGGCTCCGTGTCTTGGGCCAGTCGCAGGTTGTTATCTGTGTGCGCCTCGGGCTCCGACGCCTCCATCGTAGTGTCCAGCAGCGTCGCCATCAAGAGAGAGAGAGAGCAATAGTACGCGCGTTGCGGAATGGAGGTTCAAAATTCAAAACCAGGCCGAACCTGTTATAATTTCATATCTTTAATCCTAACTGTTTAAACAGTAGTATTGTTATATACAGCCATGAATTGTATGAATCAACTTACAGCCAATGCGACGTATTTACTCATTATATTCTTATGTACAGATGTCATAAATAAAAGATATTAGCTCTGACGATTATTTATGCTGTTCGGTAGGATCTCTTTGCGTCAACTGTTCCTCTTGATAGCCGAATCTGTCAACGTCCGAGGGGCAGGCGATGGTGCTGGCCTCGTTGCTGCGTCCACGCGCCGTGCGCTTCGTCCGTGCGGCGTGTAGCAAGTCTCTGGTAGGTCATACCGCTTATTCTCCGCCCCTTCCATATCCTTATACCCTCTTTGTTATCGCTACAGCACACTGTGCGTCGTGAAGGCCAACATGGCACCCTTGATTGCCGATATTTCTTCTTCGACAAGTTGGGCCGCAAGCAGTCGCCATGGCACCACGTCCCTCTCTACGGTTCAGCATCGCTGGACCACCCTCAGGAAGTTGACAATTCCGCCATTTTCCACTTCGTGAATGAAATTCCAAAGGGTTCGCGAGAGAAGATGGAGATCGCAGGGGAAGAGGAGTTCAACCCAATTAAGCAGGACGAACGCAAAGGCGCTCCCCGTCTGTATCACAGTGCTTCACTGGTCAATTACGGGTGCTTGCCTCAGACGTGGGAGGACCCGAACCACGTGGACCCTGCTACCAATTATGGCGGGGACAACGACCCTGTGGACGTTTGTGAGATCGGCAGTCGCGTAGCAAGTATCGGAGAGATCTACCCCGTCAAGGTGCTCGGGGTTCTGGGTATGATAGATGGCGGGGAGACGGACTGGAAGGTGATCGCCATCAACGTGAACGACCCTCTGGCTGAGTATGTCAATGATCTCAGGGACCTCCGCAACACGCCGCTTCGAGATGTAGTTTCGCAGGTTCACCACTGGTTCCGCGACTACAAGATCCCGGACGGCAAACCACCCAGCGACTTCGCCTTTAACGGGGAAGCACAGCCCAGGGACTTTGCAGTGGACGTGATCCAGCAGACTCATGAGAGCTGGAAGCAGTTGGTGGGGGACGAATTGGCCTTCAAGTCGAAGCTATAGACCTGCAACCGCACCGACATGTAGACCAAAACCTGTCGAAAGGTGGCGAAAAAAGAGGAATTTCTCTTTTTGAACCTACGGGTAAATAATACACTGCATGCCCTCCTAGTTGACTACTTTTTTAACGGCGCAGCCTGAGTTTCGTTGATAGAATTGCATGTTGGTCTTCCTGGTGCCACCGCGATAATACATGATTGCGGGGTAATCAGATGTTGGTGGAAGACATGTACATGTAAGCTTAGTAAGGATTTTCTTTCTCCTGTTGATTAAAACGACCTGGAAATGCATAAATTTCCGCCTTAGTCTATCAGAAGCGAGCAAAGCATTGTTTTATTGACCGGAGACAAATACTGTATCTCGTATGCGTTAGACCGACCGGAATCGATTGGGTACGAGGGAGTGGAAAAAGCGCCAGAGGATATCGTTTCTAACTTTGTCGAGCTTATTCCATGCTTTCTTCCCTTTTGTCGCGATCACAGTAGTTACAGCACCACCGGCTCGTTCTTCTTTCTCGTCTGAAGCAGAATATTTGTCGTCGTTGTCCTCAGTCGAGTGTTTCTCGCTAGCTTTCTCGCTGTCTTCCTCCAGGTGTAAAATCAAATACTTGTCGCCACCGTTTTGAACGACCACTCCGTCCATCGTATCGTTGGAATCGGGGGACGTGATCGTGAACTTCGTCTTCGTCACAGCTTCCGCTGCTGCTGGATCAGCGCTGGTACCCACAAGAAGCGCCGCTAAGGTCGAAAGCACAACGAAGCTTACGCGCATGGCTGTTGTTGAGAGTAAGGTCTGCAATTACGTAGGTAATCTGAAAGTGAGTGAATGGATGAGAGACCAGATCATTCACTCATCCAACGCATCGTGCACAAAAGCCGTCCATGATGCTGAACTCGGATGGGACTTCGGTCATCGCAGATGTTCTGTGTCATTGTTACCTTACCTATACAGAATCTGCAACAGATCAATTACAACAACGACGGGGTTAATGGGAGGCAACAATCACATGAGACCGCGTCAACCCCAATAATACCAATGAACCATACAGTATGGCCGCCGTAGATGTTGTTTAACAGGCGATGCCTGTAAGAAGGGGGCGAAAAAGGCCAAAAAAGGTGACATTGGGCAAAATGAAAAAATGCGGTCTTCGCAATGTGACCCTGAAATTGGTACCATAAGAAAGCTTGATATCTCAAACCTAATGATGTGGTGTTCACACTACAGGAAGCGTTATAGTTATCGTCGTTCGAGTTCAGAAAGAAGACGTCTCCGGGTGTGTTACTTCAACGCGCTCGAAAAGATGTTTCAAATTTTTTGAAAAACCTCCAATAGTGGGACACGGACTACCAGATCCCGCCTGTTAGTAATGAATAGTAGAAGCAAAGCTGCAGCAGTCCGAACCGCATCCAGGAGCAGAAAGTGTTGGTTTGTTGACAATGAACGTCGACGATTCGCGTTGCTCAGCAATTCGGGGACCCGGGTGGTAAACTCGGGGGAAGGCGCAGTTCGAAGGTTCAGAAAAAAGTAATTGGGAATAGCTGACAAACACAACGTATAAGATCAGCACAACTCAATTCACTAACGCGGCGTGGAGCTATACTAGAACCGACTACCTCACGGCGAATACGCGCTGCTCAATGACCAGTACCCAAAATTCACATTGAGGCGTTTCTGATGCATATCATGGAAGAATATGTCGTCGAATATAGGGCGATGCTGGAACATATGCCGTTGGAAGCTAAACACTTCCAGAAGAGAGAGGAGTATACGCATGAGTAGTGTCGGCAGTCCATACTTCAGCAAATCTCCGGAAAGCTCTGTCTGACCACGACGCTGGAGCGACAGTAGACTGTCAAACAAGTAACACACTTCGACGGAAGGTTGGTGAATTGTGCAAATTATTGTGCGATCCGAATCAGCCGCCTTGCAAATGCCATCCATGATAATTTTGTTAGCGCGCGCATCCAGAGCGCTCGTAGGCTTATCAAGGAAAGTCACACTCGGTTGAGCTGCAAACTCCACTCCAATCGTCAACCGCTTCATCTGCTCTACCGAACTAGCGCGGATAATTTGGGTCCGCAATGTCCTCCATGCCAAGCACTTCAATGCATTCATTTCACCGAATTGTACTTCTCCGCATCCGAAATATACACATCGTGGCGCAAAAATGAACTGAATGTTAACGCTTCACGAATGGTGGCAGCCTCCGAGTGGACACCCATTTGCTCACAGTAACCTGTGCATCGACGAATGGCCGTTTAGCAAAACTTTGTTGTCGATCTTGCCATCAGTCTTGCGGCCAGTGATCACATCCATCAGCGTCATCTTAACGGCACCAGTCGATCCCACATATGCCGTGATTGACCCTGGCACTGCGTTTCCGTTGATACTCTTGAGTAACTCAAGTATATGCTTCAGATTCTGAGGGTCCGGTACCCGGTAGTGTGGGTCCTGGAAGACCACCGTCGTGGGTAGAGAATTCTTTTCACAACCACCAACAGGTAAATCAACAACGACATTGCCGTTCGTGGCCTTTGGCACCGCACCCACTGCGTACGGGTCATCTTCGATCAGCTTCTCGGATGCATCGACACTGTCTGAAATTTCACAGCTGTCATATTGCGATGGTGGGCATTCTTGGGTTGGGAGACATCGGGAAGGGTGTGGGCAGAAGAGTGTGAGCTGCTATCTTCAAGGTGCAGGGCTCAAGCGTCATGTGAGCCCCGAGCTGGGTTTGGAACCGGTGGAGTCTGCGGGTCGTATCACTCCTGAACTGGCGCAAATGTTACAATTCAGAGCAAAAAAGGTTTTCTCGAGAACACCAATCTGCGGGACACTATCGCAAGATAAGAACGTAGCTGGGTAACACCGGTAGTTGTGGGGAAAAAAATTTTCACGACGACTGGTTAGTCGATATTTCCACCGATGCCGATAAGCTCGCTGCCAGTTTTGACTTCCTCTTGAGCGCAGAAACTTTGTTTAGATTTTGTTTTTTGTCGGTATTGGATTGACATCCGGGAAAATGCTCATAGAGCATGGTCAGCGCCCTCATTGGTTTGACTAGAGGGTTCTCAGCTACGACATCTGCCAAGAAGCAAGCATATTTCGGTTCCATTCGACGCCATCGTTTTACAGGAGCAATAGGCAACGGATCTGACACATTAGGCATTGAATCGAAATCTGGTGGTGGTGCAATACGTCGTCGTCTACTCATCAGCCGTGTGATCAAGCCACGAATTTCGTTTTCACCTGGTAGATTGTATCTGTGAGGATACATTGCAATCAGAGCATCCAACATCCGTGCTGGCCCAAGTTTTTGAGTTTGCTGCTTTTCACCTCTACGAAACATCTCTTCAATCTCGTTTTCATAAAGCGCCACATATTTTGCGCCGTACATTGCACCGCGATTCGGCCGCTGTGCCCAGCCAATTACTAAAGAATGCATAGTAGGTCTTGATGTACTGCAACCGTCAGCAATTGTGAGCATTTTTGCTGCAAGTCCCGCTCGCTCAATAATAGTACCGAAGTCTCCACCAATTTTCAGTTCCAGGATACTTCGTTTTGCATAGGCTTCGACATCCTTTTCGAACACGTCAGCATTACCGGTTCTGCTCGACGACGGCACAACCAGTCGACAACGCTTTCGCGCACGCCGCCGAATTTGGGTCTTTGTGGTAATCCGAATTCCTGTCACAAAACCGGTGATATCATGGGGAAGAATGATTTCCTGGTCATGTGTACTGACATCATCTTCTTCATCTTCGCTGTCAGCGCTATCATCGCTCAAACCTGCGATATCGCCAATGTCAAGCTCTGAGGTAGTCTCATCTTCAACAGCTTCGTGACAGTAACTTTCCTCATTATCGCTATCAAAGCACAATCGGCGTTGGATGTCATCAGCTGATTCTGTGATGGGCTCCGGTGTAATGGACTGCTCAACAGGCGCTTCATCACCAGTATTGCAATTTTGTCCCAGCTGTGCACTTCGAGTAGCAAACACGGGAGCGTACCCATTCTCACTGTTGTTTGGAGAAGATAATTCCGTTCTAAGGGTGCACGTGGAATTACTCGGATCAACACTAATATTGATTCCCTCGCCGATGTTAGAGTAACTGAACACTCGCATTTGGAATGAAGGGCACGCGTGAACATCAAATAGATTATCTGGTGACGAAGCCGTTGCTGATATTGACGTCGAAGGAACATCATAAAATATGTCGTTTGCCCGATCAATACATTTGGCCAAAGACCTTTCCATCGACTTCACTTGTTTGTAAAGCTCCGCTCCCATTGATCGATCGTACTCAACCAGTTCTGCTGAAACAGGGCGAGACGCGCTCTGTTTCTTTAGCATACACTAGTATGCGCTTTTGAGGAAGCGTAAGTTACTTAGACTTTGTATGCAAGTAGAAATACACGTCCCCGTGTATTTCTAAGCAAAAGACCGAAACTTTAACTTGAAAATAGAAAACTGAATGGAATGGAAGCCCGCCGCGTGGCGGGCCCTTAGCAAACCTATCTAAATGACTTATGTATCTACGGAGGTGAAGCCATGGTTGGCTCTCACGCTCCGGCCCTTATGTATGCGTTTGATTGGTGGAAATGTGCCCCTTTCCACCAATAGCAGTGCGCTTAGCGCCCGCCAATGTTTGTGCCATTGGCGGCTCGAAATGATTGTTGACTGTGTATGTGACGCACACACAGAAGGCTTGCCGTATACTTGTCCGTGTATAGTCCGGCTATACACGTATATCTGGTGTACCCAATTACACCAGCCTGTGTAACCCTGTTACATCTGCTACGCAATTTGGTAGACCACCATCGGCTGTCAGTGCCATGACAACTTGCGATGGTGTAACGCAATTGTTGCCCTGTCGAACCCAAGCTTTGACCTTTCTTGCTGCCGTTGCAAAATGAGCATCGAGCATGGATTTCCCGTCTTGTGTGTCCGAGTGCACATACCGAGTAATAGCAAATCCGTGAGCGGCACCGATAAGAGGTAGCATCAAGCCTACGAATGGGTTCTGATAGCTCGATGCATTGTCAGACTGAACGGTAAGCCGCGTGATTTGAGGGACTTCGCGTCGTAGAGACAGTAGCAGTGCTTCCACTAGTGCAATTACAGCTTCCTTATCTTGTTTGTTGTCCGTGTTGCAAATCTGATCAAAATACAGCTTAGTTTCCTCGGCCTCTCCAAGGTCTTCGTCAAATGTCCAGTACCGTAGCAATGCACCATGCCACGACATTCCCCGCTTGCCGTAGTGATCCACCGTCTTCTCGCGATAATACAATGGCTCAAGTTTCATTTTGAAGTCTAGAATTAGTATGGCTTCATCCGAAAACTTTTCGGTATTGCACGTTGACTTCATTGCATCAGCTGCAGCATGTAGAGCTCGCTGCTGATTTCGAACTCGGATTCGGTGGCCGAGGAAGAGTTCCATTTTTGCGTATGAATCCTGCAACACAGCGAGGGTACTATCGTCGACTCCAGACACTTTCATCCGATCTTCAATATCGTCTAGAAGTGCACGCATGGCTAAACAGGGTCCACAGCACACCGGGCGGGCTTCTGTTGAGTCGTTTTTCGGCAATGCGAGACCAAACACCACTTGATGCCGGGGGCATCGCGAGCAATCGGACTCATGTTCATCATCAATATCAAATCCACTACCATACTTAAGCCACTCCTGTAGTATCGACAACTTAGGTAGAATCACGTGTGATACATCAGGAAGTAGCTCGCGTATAATACGCTCCAACACAGCAAAATTGTCGTGAACGAGGAAGCCAGTGACGTAGTCAACAGCGCGGCGTGCCTGCATTTCACTGTGAGTTAGTACTCCAGCTAGGCGATAGAATGTGCGCCGAGACACTCTGTCGCTAACTCCGTTGTGGACACAATACTGATCAAACATGACACTGGTTGGCTTTCTGCGTTGAATTGAAGGAACCGAATGATACTGGCCGTCCAACTTGATTGTCTTCGAACCCCAAGACAGAAAAGCAACATTTTCCATGGACAGAATGTTGCGAATAGCTCGATCAAGTACATGTCGGTCGTATTTGGTACGTGTCCACTTTTTCTTGTCAAGTGTCCCCTCTTCCAGAAGCACCTCGAGATCTTTTCGCCCCGCAGTGTAGCTGTTCTTTCCAAATGAAAAACCACTGATTTGATCGCTGGCGACTTTCAATGCTGCAAGAGGAAAGGAGTCGCACAACAATGCTCGAATACAGCGGCGTTCAATGGATCCTTTTCTTGTTGCTACGAATATTCTAGCCGGCGTAGACATCTCGAGCTTGGATGATGGCTGGGTTGGGTTGAGCCAAGAATTGAACAACGCCAAAAACGCTGGTGCCGCTTCCGCTCCACATATTGCCTCCATAATACGATTCAAAAGAAGCCGAACCAACCGCAACGTCACAGTTCGCTGAAGTTGATCTGTGTCTGAATTACACTGGCATGGGTGCTGGCTTCTGGGGTCTAAACGGGGATCCGAAGTCCAAAACGAGCCTAATTGTCTCTTTGATTTAGGGGGCATTTTCTTCCGCATGTATTCGATTTGAGCTTCTTCGCACTGAAAAAATCTCATCACCGCCAGAATATCAGGTACCATAGCGCGCTGTGGAGTCGGCGTGAAGATTGCCGGACTCAGGTACATTCCTTCTGTATCCGCCACCACACAATCTCGATCTTCTGCATGTTCCACACGGTTAGTACGGCGAGGTCTCCCGCGCGTTCGAGCTCGCTTCATGGCGATTGAAACACCATCGCAATCGCAACCACAACGAGAACATTTTCCACAACCCAACACTGGGCACCGCTTCCTCTTGCAGGAGCACACAAGTTCCGGAAGCGCTAGCTCCCCCGGATTGACAAGGCGTCGAGCAAGTTCTCCCCCCATTTTGAATTTTGAAATATGCGGTGGAGGGAGTTGCGAGGGATACGATTAGCAGTTGACTACTTTATGAACTGCTCCGAGGTGCAACTCTAACTCTCTAAAAGTGTGAAATCTCTCTGAACATGACTTCGAACAGCTTCACTATGGAAGTGATTCGATCGTCCACGCATAGCGCTGGATGCGTCCACATTCACGAGATGCCGATCAACACAGAGCACTGCGTCCCCATTAATTAGATGCTGTCAAAATATCAAGGCGATATGACAATTTCCGCAATTTGCGATTTAGCAAATGTCACCCAATCGCTCCCTCTTCTTACAGGCACTCCCTGTTAATCACGTCAATTCCATCTGCTTTACGCGAGATGTGTTTACTGTTGGGCTTTGCAGGCTTATCCACGAGTAACCAGACTCTGATTACCAGACTCTGGTCTAGAGCGCTCCGAATGTCTAATCCATTCGTAAATCGGCTGAGATTTTGGCTTATTTAGAGTCCCATCCCTTATTTATTGGATTTCATCTGCTGTTTCACTTCCTTGACTCTATGTTACGCTCTTATTTGTTTCATCGATGAACCGTATGGATGATCAAGTTCACAGCCGATTCGAATCTAAATAAGGCCGAATGTCACGGAGCAACTCGACATTCTGAGCTTATGTGCTTATAAAATCGTTGCGAACAAGAGGAGCACACGTGCTGCCAGCATCACTTGAGGAATCGTTGACGACCAAAAAGGTTAGTTAGCAATAAAGACGATTCATATATTTATTAGAAACCCCCGATAGCGTGAACACATAGAGATACCAGCCTACAGCAGCCTTCAACCGTATTAGGAAGCGTTCCCCTCTATCTCTAAAGTAGACTACGGCTTATTCGATTAGGATGGCAGACTCCAATTTGCTAACCAAAATAGCTTTGAAGTCATTTTTATTCTCTGTTTTAGTAAATTGCAAATCCGATTAAGGTAAAATCGCAAGCTAATAGGACGTGGACATTACAACCGCTTTTCACAATAGAGTTCTCGAGATACTCGCCTTCAAAGTTGGGCCATCGATTTTTGTACTTATTTGAGCTTCCGAGAAAACGGTCGATTTGTGTTTTTGAAATTCAAACCGTCACTAAAGCGAGCTTGGTCATCTTTCTTCCAGCAAGTAGATACTTACATCCCACACGTCCCCGTTAACGACGGCCGCCAACCAGCACTCACCCATCCAGCCAGGTTTAACACTGTGCTCTCCGACAGAGCAGCCGTCCGCGCTGTCTCCCAGCGCGCCACCGCCCAGTCAGGTATATGCTGACACGCAAGGTTCAATTGTCTAGCTAGAGCAGGACACTGCAGTTGTGGCTAGCGATCCCAGCGACGTCGACAGTGTCCACGAGGGCAGTGAGATTGCAGAGGACAGTGATGATGAGGATTGGAGTGGTGAAGAAGACAGCTTCGAGGATAATGAAGAAGAAGAGCTGCTCACTGGAGAGAGTGCAGAGAGCGAGGCAGATGAAGACGAGGGCATTAGCGTCAATTTGTTTGTCGGCGATCTTCATAACCATGTCATCAGTCTCATTACTGCCGACGGGTGCGAGCAAAGGTGCCTCGAGGGCAAAGCCCAGGAGCTTGAGTGGTTGGCGTGCTCTCTCTCTCTCTCAGATGGCCAAGTCGGGAAAGATTACTTGCATCTACACGTAGCTAAAGGTGCTTATGGAAACGGATACTACGGAGTGTCGCCGTGGAAGTGGCAATCGTGAGAAATTCCACTATTATTTGCCATACGTTGGCCACATATGCCGTCACTCGTTCGCCCGATGTGTTGGGGTGACTCCATTGGCTGTTCAACGCTACAAGAAGCACGTCCACGACGGCAGCCTCTCCGTGAGATCACACGGCTACATGCTCAACAAAAATGCAGCCAAGGTTAACTTAGTGTTGTAACGGGCCAGGTATTTACCGTTACTAGCTTACACGTAGTGTAGAGGAAGCTCACAATAGTAAAGCCAAGTGTTAAGTCCGAAGCAAATTTAACTCTGTTTTTATTTAGAGCCAGGGCGGTAGCCCTAGGCCTCATGTGAACCACTCATATACATGTCAATGTCTGATTGGCTGAAATGAATGCTCATTTCAACCAATCCGCTAATGACTGTGTGCCACACACTAACTGTGAGGCACCATGCCTACTTATGTAATAACTGAAAGATATCTACCTACTTATGTAATGGGAGGGCCCATTACATTACCCCCACTTAAAGTTGCTCTTACGCAACTCAAGCTCGATCTCACATTTTCACTGAACGGCGAAAGAAGACTCAACTGGCGTGAAACTCAGAACGCCCGCTGCAGCGAACGACATAAGACGATTGCGCCGCAGAAGATGAACACGCAGCTTCCCCACTCGTCGGCGCACACGCCGACGCCGGTTACGACGGCAGCGGACACCCCCATCGCGTCCAAGCTCCGCCCAAGCACCATGGATAGCGAACTTGCACCATGGGATCTGTACGACCTGGCCCCAGCGGTGAATCCTGACGCGGCTGAAGACATGCGCGAATACTTCCGCCGCTTCCGGGCGACGAGGAATAAGGTCGTTGAAGGTGCCGGACTCGAAGCTCTGCAGCGTTCGTGGTGCGCTTTCGTCAAGCGGTGGAATTTGATGACGCGTGACGGCTTCTTGCAGTGGCTGGACCATCGAGATGAAATGCTTCAGGATCACTCGCTGGCCGAGTTACGCCAGCGTCTCTGTGGAATCGCGTGGGATGAAGATCGCTTCTGTTACGTGCATCTACGCGAGGGGTGTTCGTCGTGTTCTTCTGGGCCACGCCCGACCCAGTGGGAGTGGGACGACGAACTCGCTGAGAGACCGTTCAGCGCTGCGCAAAATGACTGGATCGCGAAGTACAGCCGGTCCCTTTCTGACTCGAGTCATGCCACTAGTACTGGCGGTTCGCGCCGACAGCGATCAGGTCGGGATCATGGATCACGCGCTCGATCTCGTTCACCTGCTCGATGGCGTGGGCGTTCACGTTCTCGTTCGCCGGAGAGCCGACGTTCTCGCACTCGTTCACCTCCGCGATGGCGTTCGCGCTCTCGTTCTCGCTCGCCACCGCGAGCGATGCCTCGTACTCGTGGACCACGTCTGGAACGTCTCGAAGAAGGTTGGCGCGGAATTCCCATGTATCATCTTCGGGAGGGAACCCCAGCCAATGCACCCGGTACTTACACGCGGTCGGGATCGCGCGGGTGGTGGCGATATGAGCGCGACTACGGGTACGAACGCCAGGAGGGTCTTCGTGCGCCACAATGCGATCCACGATCCAACGAGTATCGCCCGCCAAATCAATTACCGGCGGAGGGCCTTCGCGTCGATACTTCCCAAGCCTTGGTGGCATGGGATGATGTCAATTTGGCCATGAACCGTGCGCTTGACGCTCAGGTTGGGGCTGAGCGAGCCGAGGACGCTGCTTGGCGTGCGGAGCGGACTGTGGAGCAGATTCACCAGTCAAACCAGGAACTGCGGCGCCGAGTGCGTGAGTTGGAGGATCACATTCGCGAAGGGAATCGCGGTGCACCTCGTCCACGACAGCGGGCGCCTGGGTCAGATGGGTCGATGGCGCGACGCGCTCACCGTGAGGGCCGCTCGACTCACGCTCCGCCGGCGTAGCCTGGCGAACAGGATCTGGAATTTCTGCGGGGTAGTAGGGCTTGAGTCTCCCGACGTAAAACGTCGGGTGTAAACGTAAAGATGATGGAATATCCAGAGTATACGCGTCGCCGATAACCTCGATAATCCTGAAAGGACCAATAAAGCGTGGAGCCAGCTTGTTTGCACCAAGATTAGTTACAGCGGAGGATCGGATACCTTCGGTCGACAATAACACACGGTCACCCGTGTGAAATGAATTCATGTTCTTGCGGCCTCTTTTGTCAGCGTTCTCTTTCTGCTTGTCCACTGCAGATTGCAATGCATCACGTACAAACCGGGAAATTGTTCGGCGTTGCAGCACAAACTCGGAAACTGCCGAGTGGTCGGCTGCAAGTGCCGATGGTTTCGGGGCGAAGTTGGCGAGGGGGGCGGCGCGCGCACGAGCTTCGGGAAGACCAGCAGGGTCGATCAGGGTTTGTTCCGTCCATTCAACAAGCGGAGATGCTGCGTTGCGCGACGCAGCGAGAATCTTCTTGGCGTGAGCCCGAGTCACGGCGTTCACGTTGACTTCACTCGAAAATACACGTTGAGGTGCTGGTGTGTCAGCCGGTGAAGAGTCAACAGTAGCAGCTCCTCCCCTACCAAGGGTGAAGTCACGGGACTCCATGGGATGGCCCACGGCAAGCATCGTGGGCACGCGTGGGTGACGCGCGGAGTTGACGAAGAACGGGGTCAAACCCGTTGACGAGTGCTCGGCATTGTTCAAAGCGAATTCAGCAAGAGGCAGGAACGAACACCAGTCCTTGAAGGAGGTGGCAAAACTCCGAAGCACGTCTTCGAAGACACGATTGACGCGTTCAGTTTGTCCATCTGTCTCCGGATGTGCCGCAGTGGACATCATCAACTTAGTACCCAGTAATTCGAATAACTTCGTCCAGAATGCAGCAGTAAACCGCGGATCACGGTCAGAGACAATCGATTCAGGAAGACCGTGGTGGCGGAAGACAGCATCGACAAAATGAACCGCGGACTCTTCCGCGGTGATCTGAGCAGACACAGGCACGAGGTGTACCATCTTGCTGAATCGGTCCACAAACACAAGAACTCCAGTGTGGCCATGTTCATCGGGTGGAAACCCAAAGACAAAGTCCATCGACACCAAGCGCCAAACGTCGGTGGGGATCGGAAGAGGTCGAAGCGGGGCTTGTGACGATGGCGAAGGCTTCACGCGTTGACAAATCTCGCAGCTACGCACCCACTTGCGCACCCATTTGTACAAATGAGGCCAAAAGAAGTCGCGCGATACAGCCGCAAAAGTCTTTTCGCGTCCCAAATGACCACTGACAGGAGTGTCATGGTACTCGTGGATGATCCGTGCGCGAAGGTCTGCATCATTTGGAACGACAACTCTCGGGGCATCGAAGCGATCGAGGGCGTAGGTCAACAAATTTCCATCGAGCCGATATCGCTCGATGTAGCTACGCGTGGACCGCGACAGAACGCTTAGTGTAGAGTCACTAGGCGCTTGGAGGTGCGCCAGAATACTTGCATACTGCTCGTCGTGTTCGTAAGCCGCTGCAATCTCTTCGCGCAAAGGCATTTTGGGAGATACGTTCGTCAAGTTCAGCCCCAAAGTGACACAGGCCAGGCACGTGTCATCATCGTCTTCATCGACTGTCTGCCGACCTAAGTGTTCGCGGGGATCGTAGTCTGGACGCCGAGAAAGCGCATCGGCGAGGATGTTATTCTTTCCGGGTTTGTAATGCACGATGAAGTTGTACTCGGAGAAGAACGACAACCAACGCGCCATGCGCTGTGACAGATGCGGACTCTTCATCGCTGTTCGCAGCGATGCGTGGTCGGTGTAGACAGCGAAGGTTTGCTCTCCAAGCAAGTACACTCTGAACTTGATCAGAGCGTAACGCATGGCGAGGAGCTCCTTGTCATGCACAGGATAATTCCTTTCCGCCGGCTTCATTTGGCGGGACTGATAGCTCACCACTCGCTCACGCCCCTCGTCATCAAACTGCATCAGGGCACACCCAATGGCGAAGTCACTGGCATCACACACGACGTGAAATGGCTTCTTTTCATCCGGGAGCATAAGGACGGGTGCCGACGCAAGGCTCTTCTTCACCGAGTCGAACGCTTCTCGGTGCTCCGGTTTCCAAACCCAAGCCGTATCTTTCTTCAACAACGACGACAATGGCTGAATGAGTTTGGCATAGTCTTTCGTGTACTTGTGCAAGTAATTCGCCATACCCAGCCACTGACGTAATTCAGTGGGATTTGTCGGAGTTGGCCAAGAACAAATTGATGTGACCTTCTCGGGATCAGCACGAACGCCATCCTTGCTCACGTAGCAGCCCAACACCGGAATCTCCGGCGCGCAGAAGATGCACTTCTTCAAGTTTGCGTAGAGTTTGTTCTCCCGCATTACTTGGAAGACTTGCTTCAAGTGTCGTAAATGGACTTCTAGCGCGCTGAGATCACCTTCAGCGCGGCTATGAACGAAGATATCGTCGAAATAGCTCGGTGCAAAGTCGCGAAGTGGACGAAGCACATGGGAGACCATGCGATTAAAGGTAGCAGGCGCGTTCTTCAAGCCTTGTGGCATGACGAGCCACTCCCAGAGCATACCGCTCGGGGTACTGACTGCTGTGAGTGGCGTATCGCTCTCTCTCATCAAGATCTGATAAAAGCCGTCAGTCAAATCAATTTCACTGTAGATGACACTGCCCGACATCGAGTCTAAGACCATATCCTTGCGCGGAATCGGTGTCTGCGCCGGGATAGTCGCAGCATTCAACTTGTTGAATGCGTGAACGATCCGCCAGCCACCGGTTGCCTTCTTCACACAGAACGTTGGACTCGAGTGTGGGGAAGTGCTTTCTCGTACGTGACCAGCCTTACGTCGATTCTCGAAGAACTCGTCGATGGCCTTGACTTGTTCTCTCGGTAAAGGCCATTGGCGGGTCACGCAATACTTGGTACCTGGCGCGAGATCGATCTCGTGGCGCACACCTCTATCAGCCGGCAATTCGGCGGGGATCTTGTCCGGAAAGACGTCCGCGAACTCGCGGACCGTATCGTAAACTGGGTTACCGGACGCTTTCAGTGCTTCCCATGACTGCGCTGCGAAGCGCTCTTCCCGCGCCGACTTTGGTTCGGCGTTCTTGGGACGCGAGGTCGCCTCGGCATCGCTAATAGTGTTGGATGAATGGGGTGTCGCGTCCGCGTTCGTGATCAGGCACACTTGTTCGATCTCTCCCGCTTTAAGACCTCGAAGGAAGTTCTTCCAAGAGAGACCTGGAAGGCGGGTGAGTGATGGAACGACACGTGGCGGATTTTCGACCTCGATCATGCGTCGGCGTTGAGGAGTGCCTTCCACATATTCGATCACGGAGACTGACTCCGTTGCGGGAGTGACGCTCGTTGTGGAGCGACACAGCTTCAAACGACGCCGCCTGGACTTTTTCTTCTTGCGCTTCGAGCGGGTGCTCGAAGAAGATGCGTCGCTTTCACTGGACGATGATTCACCCCCCTCTAGGTGTGGGAAACCATGCTCAACCACACCGACAACACGCGGGTGCAGCTCATGCTCAACCGCGGTATCGTCACGCGGGGACGGCGCGCGCCCGACCGCATTCTTGATCTGCGACGGGAAGCCATGCTCGACCGTCGATTCATGATGTGACGGGAACCCACGCTCGATCGTCCTCTCGTTCATCGGCAGGAACCCATGCTCGACCGCCGTCTCATTTTTCGGTGGGAATCCATGCTCGACCACCATCTCGTTCTTCAGTGGGAATCCATGCTCGACCACCGTCTCATTCTCGTTAGGTGGGAGCGCTTGTCGCTCGACCACTCGCTCGTCTTCGCGCCTGCGCGAAGTTACCCAATCACCTCCCAGAAGCACGGAACAGGCTACGCAGAGAGGGCCATCGCTCGCTCTGTGCGTCGCTTGTGTCGTAGACGTCTGATCCACAACGGTGACGTGGGGCCAGTCTCTTGGAGCAACCAAGAGGTGTGTGAAAACCTCGCTCACGTCGAAGTCACTTCGACGCTTCACTGATCGTGCCAACCAATCGATTTCTGGCTGGTATCGCGCTAGCCATGGTATGCCCAGGATACAGTCAAAGGCATAATTCATCTCAATCACCAGGAAGTCATCCGTGCTGCGAAAACCGTCGAATGTGTACGGCAATGACAGTTCGCGCCGCTGCATGCGGTGAGGTTTCCCGTCTGCAAGCTTGACGACGACCTCGCCCGACCCACGTCGGACGTGAATACTGTCCGGGAGGACGGACAGACACGACTCGCGGAAGAAATTGTTGGACGCCCCAGAGTCCAGGAGCGCGCGCAGTGGACGCTGGGCACCCAAGACATGGAGGCTAACGATGATCAGTCGCGTATCGTCACTGGCAGTGGTGGCATTGAAGTGTGCACGTAGCACTTGGGGGCTAGAAGTCCGAGTTGCCACCGGAGGACCCGGGCTTCCATTCCAACCAGTAGGGCGCCCCGCACCTACTGGCCCAGGCCGTTTTTTGACAGAGCGGCTTGGATGGACTCGTCAACCACATCGACGGTAGCGTTCACGATGACAGGAGCAGGCGCACGGCAAACAGCCGCGCGGTGGCCAATCTTACGACAGCGGAAGCAAGTCAATGGGCGAGAACCGCGCGCGCTGCGCTTCGCGGCGGGACCTGACCGCCATTGCCCACTTGCTGCCTGGATGGCATCGATTTCCATCGGTTCGGGTGCATCCATTCGAGCCTCAGGAGCCATGGTCCTGGCATATGACGACGTCACCACATAATCCTCTCGAAGAGCGAGAGCAAACGCTTTCTCAAGCGTGTCAGGTTCCGCGCGAGTGAGGCTATATCTCGTCATACCCTCGCGCATACCAAACACAAAGACGTGGACTTGTGACGCCATGTCAATCGGTTTTGTCACGATGCACGACGCGAGGTGTCGTGTCTTCTGGACGTAATCACGCATGGACATCTTGCCTTGCCTCAGGGCAAAAAATTCAGCGCGTACGCGTGACTCGTCTTGAGGCGGCTCGAACGCAAGACGCAGATCTCGCTGGATAGCGTCCAGCGTGGGGAAGGCTTGCTCGTCCATCACGAGTTTACCGAGGGCCCACTCTTTGGCCTTTCCGTCCAGCCGAGATAGCAAGAAGTGGACTTTGGCAGACGGCGCCTCGATCAACCTCGAGGCGATGGCTATATCGATCTCCCGGAACCAGCGATTTAGCGGGAGTCGATCCGGACTGGTCCCGGAGTACTTGGACGTCTCCATCTTCACGGCATCGTTCTTGGAATGCGAGGGAGTTGGTACTCGCCGCTTAATATCGGCGAGCTCGCGTTCCATGAACTCTTGTGCAGCTTGCCGCTGCTGGTCCGGTGACGCTGTACTTAACAGCGAAGTCACGACAGACTCTCCGAACACCGCCGCAAGGCGGTGGAGGGCTTCCCACTCAATTCGCGTGAGATGGGGGAAGTTCTCGTGCTCCAGGGTCATCCCTGAGGGGCCGGACGTCAGGACTTGATTCATCTTGGTCTTGGACGTTGGAAGGACTACGAAGTGCTACCAGGTGTAACGGGCCAGGTATTTACCGTTACTAGCTTACACGTAGTGTAGAGGAAGCTCACAATAGTAAAGCCAAGTGTTAAGTCCGAAGCAAATTTAACTCTGTTTTTATTTAGAGCCAGGGCGGTAGCCCTAGGCCTCATGTGAACCACTCATATACATGTCAATGTCTGATTGGCTGAAATGAATGCTCATTTCAACCAATCCGCTAATGACTGTGTGCCACACACTAACTGTGAGGCACCATGCCTACTTATGTAATAACTGAAAGATATCTACCTACTTATGTAATGGGAGGGCCCATTACAAGTGTGGTTGGTGAAATGGTTCAAGGACTTTGCGGCAGAAGTTGGTGAAGCTATCCCCGGAAAAGTGTGCATGGAGAAAACCAAGGACGGGGTTGCGAAGCGGTACTACACTCGCGAAATGTACGCACAGCTTCCTGCTACATTCACGTGGGGCATAATCTTCGACGAAATGATCGCATACGTCAACCGTGGGCGTCGAGTTCGCGAGCCAGCACGATCGACGATGCAAAAGCTGCTAACGCCGCACTGCCCCAACATCCACATCTGTGCCGCACAATCAAATGTGTGCGACTTGTGCACCATTTACCAGTCTCGAATGCGAACAAGTGCTACTGCTGATCAAACGGAAGAACTGGACAAGCACACTGAGTCTGCACGGCGAATGGGGTATGTGGAGATAAATATCATTTTGATTTACTGCGAGTTCTAACATGTACATTGATATCATTTCGATTTACTCCTGATACTTAGACGGGAGCACAAGAAGGATAAGGCTACGTGCAAGGTGACGGACGGCAGCAGCAGTAGGGTAGTCTAGCTTACATCTCGGGTTACAGCGAGAACAGGCCCCGTCGACGAGAAGCGACAGACTTGGCGGGGTGAAGACTGTAACACTATATTAAAGTATGGTTTTATCGAGAAGACCGAAGACGTGCTGGCTTGGGGGAGCGAAAGATGGAAAACTGCCTCTGTCATGCCCGCCTTTGGCCTGCTAGCAAGCAAGCCAGAGAGCGTAGGCGCATAGGCTCTGGCTTGCTTGCACGCAACCAGAGGCAGCATGTCGCTGCGACGGCAGCCTGCGAGGCTCTCCGTTCGCAGTTTACATACGTATAGCTAGATATTACGAACGTGCAAAAGAAAAGAAGAAAAGCAAAGAAACATGCAGAGTAGCAGGACACATAGGCACGTAGAAACAGAAACATGCAGAAAACATCAAGGAGGTCCCTGTGCGAGCTAAGCGCACAGGAAGGCATGCACATTTAGGCCAGACATTTTCATTATCAAATGCACCAACTACCCCGCACTCGAGACCAACTCCTACCTACGCGACCTACACTCCGACTCTAACTTCAACGACCAACACTCTTCACCTCAGTCACGACAGCCTCCCCCCGCGTGCGGCTGGTAGAACCAGATCCGACTCTGCCGACCGCCACGCGCATATTAGTCGGTCATTAATTGGCTAACAAAATACTATTTCTACCTATCACGATACAATGGTTTCCTGGCTGGCATTTGTGGAGACCATGAAATCTGAAGTCTTGGCGCGTGCAGTTCATACCGATGGCTTTGTAGCGTTGCCTATTGCAACGTATGGTCCCTCACAGCCCGTCGTGGAGTTGCTACGAGCTCAAGTGCTTAACCGTTATGAGGAATTCCTCTCCGAAGCTGCGAACCAAAACCTCGACCTAAAACTTCGTGAGCATGCTGAACGTCTGCCGGGTTTTTACGTGCGCGAAGGCGGTCGGATCGACATGCAATTGAGTACTTCAGCGTTCCAGACTCGCCCCTTGACGTCGCACACAAAAGAAACTGTACATTCGATGGATATGAAGCTGTTGAAAGACATGGCTACACTTTGGCAGCCTGTGCTGAAGGAGCTCTTCAAACCTGATGACTACCACCTCGAGTACATTGGTTGCGTTCTATCTCGACCGGGAGATGCAGATCAGAACTGGCATTTGGATGGCGTCCACCGCAACCAACAAGTCCAAGAACCTGGTAAAGTTTTTGAGGGGAAAAAAATACACTCGTGTAGTTGGGGTCGACTAACTGTAAATTTGTTTTATTTGTTTGTGTCGTAGTGGATCGCCTCAATGTGTTCGTGCCGCTCGTGACCATTATGGACGAGACTGGAGGTACTGAGATGAAGACGAAGTCGCATATCCATGGTAATGGCGCTCGCGGGACGGCATTTGAAGGTTATGAGGATCTGCCGAGTGTCACGGCTTGTGTTGATGCAGGAACGCCTATTGTCATGGACTACCGCGTGTGGCATCGAGGTTTGGCCAACACGAGCGAAGACACTGTGCGTCCTCTGCTCTACTTCAAATACGCGAAAGTAAAAGCATCACCGGTGGCTAAGCCCACACCAACTAAGAAGAGGAAAAGAATTACACCCAAGTTGGTTTAAGAGATGGGGTAAATGAAGACGGAGAGAGTCGCGAACACTATCGCGTGTTGTCTAGTTGGAATTTTCAAGCAGAGACGCTGAGGCTTCAAAGGCTAGAAGTTGGCCTGAGGAAAAAGCAGCTTGCGTACGGAGCTTGGACACACGTTCAGGTAGAATGATTCCACGCTCACCACTCAGCAGTGACGATTTCTTAGCGGCGTCATAGCTCAGGAGGTGGCCCCAAATTGAAGGAGACGCCTCCGTGGCCAGTGTCTGCGCAAACTGTTGGCGCGCGACGCTCAGAGCGCTGTTGTCACCTTCAGCAAACAGGTAGGCCACGAGATGGTGGATGGATAGTGAATACGCAAAAGCACCACGAGCAGGTGCCACTTGCTGCTTGCACACCGCCTGCTGCATGAACTGCAACAACTTGGCATCGACGGCAGGCGACGGGCCACCTCGGGTGCATCGCTTGAACAACTGAAAGCTGGAGACTTCGAAAGGTGCGAGTGTATGCAGCAAATGCGATTCCTGGAGTTCCTTCCATACAAATTTACGCAATTCCAGAGGGAAGTCGCGAGCCAGCAGCAACGTCACGCACTGCGCAAAATGCGAGTTACCGAAAGATGAGGCCGTAAATTCAGCGATCAGTTTCTCCACGAAAGTCAACACTTGCTGTTCATCTGACGAAAAAGACACCGACGAATTTGTACTCGGAGATGGTTCTGCTTCCTCTCCGGATTCGAGGCTTTGGATGCGCTTGAGGTTCCGCAGGATGCCTTCATAGAGCAATCGCGAGTCTTGTGAAGAGGAAAGAATTGGCTGAACCAGTTTCGGGAGCAGTTGGCGAAGCGCAGCATCCACATGATCGTCGAAGAGAACGTCGCTACCAGCGAAGAAAACGTGTATCAAGTGAAATAGCTTGTCCTCTGGCCGTAGTTCAGCAATTGAAGGGGTGGACGACATCTGCGGCGCCAGTCGCTCAAATTCAAATACAAAGCGGCACGTTGCACTCACGATTAACTTCATCTCGTCGCTCTGTGCGCGCGTTGGACCCACATCAGTCGATGGATTACCGTCTCCATTGTTGCTATACTCGATACGCGAAAGTGGGCACACCATCCAGAAATTCGGCAATGGCAAGTTGCTGGGGGAATAATTTTGCTCCTCTTGGGGGAGGCGCAAATGGTACGAGAACTTGTTAGCCGATGAAGCCCTGGCAAATATCTGGGCTGAGTGCGCTTCTTGGTCGTGAGTCGCGTTCACCAGAGCCTGGTAAATGGGAATCAACACGCGACTCATACGTGTCGAATCAGCTTCCTCGCTGAAAACTCCGAGCATTTGAAGTGAACTCTGGTGGAACAACACGCCAGCAAACAGGCGAGTGATCAAGTACTCCCCGCCGCCACCAAGACGCTCTACGAGGATCAAAGCCTGGTGATACACGCTCTGAACGAACTCCGCGGTGAAATTTGCGATATCCTTTTGTCCAGCAGCAATAAGGTCGCCCAGAACGAGAGTAAGCTCACACGCTTGAATCAAAGTCGGGCTGAATCTGGAAGTAGAACAATCGATGGCAGATGTAGTTGCGGCAAGCAAAGGCGCTTTCACCTCGCGCGAAAATGTTTGCACAACCTCTTCGTCATCCATGTCATCGGCCAGTAGCCCGTTGACAGCAATTTGATGGTGAAAATGAGCGATCGCTAGGAGCAGCTCGCGCTTTGCCACCGTATCATGTAGCTGAGGCAGGAGTTCTTGCGTCACCTCACGCGACTGTACAAGCTTCAATACTTCCACCAAGCTAGTAGTTTCCAAGTTATACTTTGTGACGTGAGCACTACCGGCAGCAAGGAATCTCAACGTTGTGGCCAAAAGCACAATAGTCTTAGCGTCACTTCGCTCTGAAACGGTTAACAGCGAACGGATAATCCTTATAGCCTCGTCCTTGGCAGCGTCAATGAAGAACCCCAGTTGGTTGAAATAATGCTGCGCCTCATGCACACTTCCTAGTCCACAAAAGGCTTCTAGCGCAGCGAAGAGCGCCGAATTCCGGGGTGTTGACACTTCGGAGACGTTCTGAGTAAAACTCGATAGAACGGGAAACAGGTACGCAAAACAGTGGAAGTCGAGACCATACCCGAGAAGAATACGCCAAATGCGGAGACTTTCCACTTGCATCTTGGCAAACAGGGTTGTTGCTTCCGCGTCATCCTCGCCCGTGGGAATTTCCTTCAGCGCAAGGAAGCCCTTGGTACTCTGAATCAAGCCACTCGTGATTAGTGCAGAAGCTACGCTGCGTTGACCCTGACACAGAGCTCGCACAAGCTCTAAAGCCTTCAGTGAGAGCTGTAGTGACCAAATGTTTCCTTCCTGAAACGTCAGGACTTGCTCATTCTCGATGTACTGTCGCTGCAGCAACTTCAGAAGTCTTCCGTTCGAGCTGATCTCGTGAGCAGCACGTGGGGAATGACGAACCACTGCGATCAAAATCTCCAGCATCTTTTCGGTGGCATATTGATCTGGCAGCTGGATACTTTCGAGAATGTACCGCAGTCGTGTGGCTATATCCATGTTGAGCAGCGCCTGCACGGGGTCCAATGCGGCCAAATCCTCATCACTGATGCTAGATCCATCGTCAGCCTCATTAGTATCGATGTAAACCACCTCTTCAACGTGATCCTTAGTCTTCACTGTTCCTTCGACTCCATTGCGATGTAGATGCACTCTTGGTGGAAAATCAATACTACCGTGCGCCAACTCCGGCATGTAACTCTCATCGTCAGAGGATCCCGCAGCTTCTACTGGCACAATAAACGCATGCAGCGCAGACACACCAGTGCTCAGTGCCGTGTAGTTCTGATCGTCAAGTACAATCCGCAGTGCAATGGCCATATCACGAGGCAAAACCCGCGGCGTCACTGGAAGACCTGCATTCTCCTGCAGTTGACGATTATGCAAAATTTTAGCCACCACAGCAAGTGCCATAGCACGCTGACTAGCCACAGAACTGCGCGCGAGATGCAAAAGTTCCGGTAGCGTGTAGCCGGCAGCATCCGGGTCATCACCGTGGTGAAAAAGTCCCGAGTGCACCGGCAACTCCGCATCAGTAGCTTCCAGAACTTTCCCATCCAGATCAAAGCGTTCGAGCGTAGCGTCTTCCTTCACCGGACGAGCAATTTTCTTGGCTTGAGTAGCTGTACCTCCCTTCTTCGCCTCCGTACTTTGAGTCCAATCCAGTTTCGCACGTTCTTCTGCAGGTAGAAGCTTTGTCTGTTCGTGTAACTCCTCCTCCGTCTTAACAGCAGCTAAACTCTTGATCATCTCCTCCTTCTGCATCTGTTCCTTCTCTTCTTCTTCATATTTGACCACCGACTCTCCAACCACCACTTTCTTCCTCTTCGTCGTAACAACATCCTCCTTCTCCACTTTCTTCTCTTTTTTGGTACTTTTCCTTCGGTTCTTAAGTTTCTCGATCAGTTTCGGGTCCAACGTCCTCATAAGCTCCTGTTGAGCCTCCAAGATCTCCTGAGGACTCATCTCCTGTAATTTAGCTCTATTAGCAGCGTCAATATCTCTGCTCTCCTGGTCCAACGGGTTCTCCTGTTCTTTTTGTTCTGCAGCCTTCGCCTCGCGCCTTCTACGCCCGAAAATACTTTGACCTGGGCCGCGTCTGTTGACGGTAGGGAAGCCTGAAGGTTTGGGCGTGAACTTGAAACTCTGCTGACCCACAGGCGTCACTTGACGCTCTACAACACCTTTTAGCACTTGAGGGCCATCGTCTGCAGTAGATTCTGAAGCGTTTTCGGAGGGTTTAGAGGCCGAAACTTTGGGAGGACCACCACGACGAGACACTTTAGCTGCTGGCTGCTTCTTCTGGTTCAGGAATTGATCCTGCTCGCGGAGAAGCTGCGCCAATTCGGCGTCCATGTCGACGCCATTGGTGTTTGAGTCGCTCATATTCAAGATGACTGGCAAAAGCGTATGTGGAGGACTTAGTTGTGTAGATGGTGCAAAGTAAGCTGTTGTCACCGAACGTACTAGTTCTGGTTGATTACGGTAGCTGGAATTACATGGTTATGGTTGGTTACTTTAACTAAATTGCAAATATATGGTTGGTTACGGTATAGATATTTGCTTTATTAATTAAGGGTAAAAATAAAGTCCTGGTCGATGAGAACTACCGTAAAATCGGCCTCAGTGCGACAAACGGGTTGAGTGCAACATCAATCATTTTAAAGGTGACACCCCCTCCCAAAATTTTATTAACGTTATTTAAAAAAAGAAAGAATAAATTAAAAAAATGCAATTATAAATCTTTTCATCGTTACTTTCGTCCTCGTCAACAATGGCCATCTCCGGTAATGGACGCAGGTACGTCCCAAATACACCATTCATATCGCGGGGGCCGATTGGAATGAGTTTTGCTTTGCGAAATCCTTTCACGATAGTCTTTGCTTTGACGAGATCCCATGCTTTTACTACCAAAAAAGACAGCATCACACGCCTTTCGTGAGCGTTTGCCGGGAACGGGTGATCGATGTGATACTTTACGTACAGGTCCCTGTAATTGTAGAGTAAATTGGAACTATACCAAAAAATATGAAGCCATTTGGGAAGAACGTACTGAATCTTTTTCTTGAACGATGCCGTGACACTCACATCCATGGGTTGGCTCAGGCCAATTGCTCCTGGTGGAATGTACTGGACTTGAGTTGCACAGTCGTCCTCGAGAAGCTGCCGAATGCTTGCCATCTTGTGCACCTTAAGGCTGTCGAGTAGAAGCATCCGACAGCTTCTCACATTTGGACGCCATATCTGTAATATCATACAAAAGGATTAGAATACAAAATATAAAATAAAGCAGCAATTAATTCACAAACCTTTGCAATTCATTCTGTCATAATAGCATGATCGCACCATGCCTTTGCTTGGACCGTGTGTTCTACAGCGGAACTGCCAAATGACGGTGCCCTCACTGCGTCGGTGACGCGGCAGCCAGGTACCCCAGCAAACACGACAAATGGTGGGAGCTTCTGCCCCGTCGCGGATGCACACAAAAAGACGCTACAACGTCCACTATTCTCGGACGACCCTTGTATAACGTCCACATTTGTCGTACCCCGAAAGTCGATAGTCAATTTTCCAGGATTGTCTACAAACAGAGCTGTTTGGTCCATATTGAAGAGGCAATCGTACTTGGCCACGTAGGACGTATGGAATGATAAAATTCCATCCATTTCAACTGAAACATTTACTGAATTAGCAAACGAATCAGCAACATCCTAAAAATAAGACCAGTACAAACGACTTAGAACAAGAATTGAAACATCACAAACGTAAATCGGACTCACCTGCATCTCGCTCCTTGTTTTGTTACCTTTGTGTGTGATGCGCCGCACGACCAGCCGATTCCGCTTGAGGAATCGAGCTGTCCAGGAGCGCAAAGCAGTGTACTGACGGGCTCGAACGAAGCCTGGGTCAAACTTAGCCATCATCAGGATGAGGCACTTCGTTGTAAGGCACAACTTGCGGTTCTTCCGCATTTCTGTAACGTAGTCTAGAAGTCTGCAAAATTACGACAGGTTTATACCATCACTACGATATATATGATAAGTTCTAAATCTGAACGTACTTCTTTTCTAAATCTGGATAACGCACACGAAGCGCGTCTCGAGTGCTCTGTCGCACATAGTACTTGCTGCCTGCATTCTTAGCAGCAGCAAGAGCAACAGCTTTCTTTCGCCAACGATAGACAGACGTGCGGTGTACGCCAAAGCGTGCCGCGACCTCGACAACTGGAGCTGTCTTTGAAGCCTCAACACCCTAGCATAATTTAATACATAATAACAGAAATATCATTAGAAATCCTGTCAAGTTGCGTGTTCAGCTAGAAGCGTACCTTTAGTTTGGTCTCGTTATTGGTTTTAGGTCGCTTCTTCATGGCAGCTCTAAATGCGTCGGTGAAGGAGAGTTTAGGAATGTGAACTGGCAGCAGGACCAACCCTGTAGGACGGAGGTCGCCAAGACCTACAATGAATAAAACCTTGCGAGGTTTTTTTTTTACTTGGTTTTGACCAAAAATCGTTGTCGCACTGAGGCCGATTTTTACGGTAAGCTAAAAACTATGGCTTGAGCAACTTTCCTGTCCGTCCGTCTGTCTGTCACGAATTCTGATCAGAATACAAATCGATTTGATTGGTCAAAAACAATATTTTTGAGCAGCTACGATTCGTTAAAATACTAACAAACGATTGGCTTATATTGACTTGAATGAATTACAGACAACGATGGATAAATCCGGCATCACTGAGTGCCATCCCTCATAGTTGTTGAGAATGTGCCCTGTCGGTGACTCAAGTACACCGTTTTGTACACTAGGACTATGGTCACAAATAACGTAGTCTACATTACCTTTGATTTATGATTGATCATTTATTACAGGATAGGAGATGAATGGCACCGGAGTACGCCTCCGGTGCCGACAATTAACTTTGTCAATTATAACTCTTCTTACCGACTACTGCCCAAGTCTCCTTCGTCTAAAACTCATATATTAACAATCGTAAATGAACCACAAATGTCGGATTTATCAATTGGGATCGGCAGAAATGCACGCATAAAGTACACGGACACACGCATAAAATACACATAAATCATAAAAGATACCATAAAGCATATGTTTTACAAAACCCAACTATACGAGAGAATGCTGATAGGCCAAAACTGATCCCCACTGTAAAATGTACAACTCTTGCTGCCGGCTTTTGCGTTGCCGGGTTTATCCGTCGTTGTCTGTAACAAAACCGTTACGTCGTTTCACTTCAGGAATGGAACCTTTCGACTGCACGACATGTTTAACGCGGGTGGTACCGCCTCCAATCCACTACGATGGCGTCGGCCACCAGCTCCGGCGGTGTGCGTGCTGTGAAGCGTTGCTGCCGTACGAGAGCTTCGCAGTGGCCATTTGGTTGGGCAGGGCTGCTGGCGCTCGTAGATGCATTGCGTGCGCCAACAGCCCGGGCGCCAAGGTGTTCTGGCACCGCCCAGTGCCCCCACCAACCCAGCCCCCGCCCCCGGCCCCGGCCGAGCAGCGCGCAGCATTGGTGGCTACGATGATGGGGCCGCTACCGCCGCATATAATGGCCCCCTCTGGCCTATTACATTGGTTATGCGATCACAGATTGGTGTGGTTCACACACTGCTGTCATGGAGGCAAAGGTGGCGTAAACATGGTCAAATGTTTGCTCACATCCACCCATGGCACAATCAGTGATTACGCCAAGTGTTCTCTGCACTTCTTTGTGCATGATGATGGTTCCTCACCTGGGACATTATTTGGTAACAAGGCCGGCGTGTCACCTGAGTTCTTGTGGCCAATCACAAGACGCCACGCGGCAGGAAGATTCTTCGAAGGAGAATCTTCAAGTTCAACCTGATTCAACCCAAGGTTTTATACTACATGTGTAGGTTAAATTACATTTAACCTCAAGGGCCCCTAGTGGTTTTATTCATAGGATTCAGGAACCATAAGCTCATTTCAATTCAGTTGCAAACTTTCCCTCAAGTACTCAAGTCGTCTTCCTCCCTCCAAGTCGGGAGTCGCTCCTTGTCCCTCCAAGTAGGGAACGCTTCCTCAACCGCACAAGCGTGCGTGTCGTGTTTTGGGGACTGTTGTAAACAGCGCCCCATTACATGACGGGGAAGCCGGATGGGAACACAGACGGCAATAGAGTACATGGCTGGGACTAGCGGTTAATCCTGAGAAGGCGAGAAGAAACGAGTGAAATGGGTGTTTAACCCGAACACGAGGAGAACGGAAACACAGGTGAGTTTCCGGTAAGTTCTAGAACACTTCTTCAACTCGTTCGAAAGGAAAAGCAGCGTAAAAGATAATACAGTTCATTCTTGGATTTACCATCTAAGCATCACTCCAACCAACAGCAGTCTACGTGACTTACTACAACGCAGCCGACCTTCCACGACCGAGTAACATCGCGAGAGATCCTGCTTTGAAACCCTCCAGTCGAGCGGCGCCAACGACCAAGTCCTCTGCAAGTGCTACCATATCACGTCTTACTCGTGACAATTACCAAAGGTTGTTGCACACACTTTTTTTTTGGGGGGGGGGGGGGGGGGGGGGGGGGGGGGGGGGGGGGGGGGCGTTTTTAGAATCGGCAACATTTTGAAACAACAAATATGCAACAGCTGGCCATTTACGTTAAATGAATTCTGCTTCAAGTCATAACCATGATTTTCAATAGGTTTTGTGCAAACATTTTGGGAGCGTGAAACAAGCCAAAGACAACATGAGAATGATCTCTCTACGTCGAGAGCTCAAATTCGCGCTAATCGTGGTCTCTCAGCTGCTCCTCTTCTGGCTGTTCCTGCTCTATGCGCCTCTACACGACGGTGGTCTACTGAGTGAACGCTTGCCGTCCTCTAACTCGTTACGTCGCTGTATCTCCAGCGCGCATCGCGACCCGCGCTACGTCAAGGCAGGAGTGTGCGTTACGACGGAGCAACGCTTACGGGCGTTAGAGGATCTGGTGTACGCTCTAAAGGTCATGTTAGAGAACGCTAAAGTGGTGTATTGGATCGACAGCGGCACCTTGTTAGGGGTCTATAGAGCGAGACAGCTCGTGCCGTGGGACTACAACGCTGATTTGGGGATCACGATGAGTGGGTTAGAGCATCTCTGCACTACTAATAAGGAGACGTTAGAGGTGCCGGAGGGTTACGAGCTCACAGTGTTCAATAGTTCACTGTATGAGCGTGGGGAGACGTCGACGGCGGTTCCTGTGAGATTCGTGGATACAAAATTCGGATTATTCGCGAACATTTTCGCGTTTCAAGAGTTTGAAGGACTGTTTAAGGACGTTGTGAGACCGGCGACAGCACCTGAAGAGGACGAGGCGGTGGTGGGCAATGGGCTTATTGTGGAAAAGCTGATGGGACCCGAGCCGTCGGAGATTTGGAAGCGATGCCTGCATTGTCCGGTTGTTGGAGAAGATGAAGACAGTGAAGCGACGAGGCAACCGAACGCGACGGTGGTGAAACATTTTAAAGTTCCGAGAGATTGGGTGTTTCCGCTGAGGGTGTGTAAATTGGAGCTGTTTGAAGTCATGTGCCCTGCGCAGATGGCACCCTACCTCATGTACATCTTTGGAAACAAGTTCTTGACGCCTGAGCTGTGGGAATAAAATGATTCTGATGTCTTTTTACTGGTGATGGTAGACATTGTTGGCTACAGTTCTTCTTTTGGTGCTGAAGAGAAACTTGACTTGGAGCGGAGCTGTTCCCATGGAAATGTGCCAGCTGGATACGTCGCATGCTTGAGTGGGCCGTCTTGTGGTGTCTGGGTTTGGAGGTGTTTGCTCTCGTGGACGGGTTGGTGTGTTAGCAATTCAGCAGCATTAACTATGGGAGTCCACATCGTCCAAGCTGCTTCTATTTCGTCAAAGTCTGCAAAGTGCTCTGTGGCACCGTTTGCAACTTCTTGTAACAAGGTGTCGTACGCGGATGGTTCATCACCCAACTCCCAGGCGACCGCTTCTGTACCGTGCCCCTGTAAGTTCTTTTTGACTTTGGTAGGGGTTATGGCACGGTAGTCGTCTGCAACCAAGTACTCCCACCCGTCGGGAAGTTGAAGATCCCCTACTACCTTGTCGACGTCACACGACCATTCAATTGTTTGGCTGTGATGGGTGTCGGCATTGAGTTCACCCTGGATAATTACTGTGAAAGTGCATGGGTGGGCTTCTGTGTTTGGAAAGACACCATCTCTGAAGGTGACCGTTATTGCCAGACGTCGTACAGCAGTGGCCTTTGCTGCTGCAAGATGGAAAGTGGTGTTTCTCCATTCGTCTATAGAGCTGGTGAGCTCAATCAGTGCAGCTGTCGGAGTGAAGTGATCGCTTTCATCTAGTGTTTTCTCCATGTCAGCTTCGTAATGTGCGGCATACTCGTCATACTGTGCGACAAATAGCGCCTCCTGGGCCTCCGGGCTCTTTAGCGCGTCAATAAAGCGCAGTTGGGATTTATGCACTCTCCGGGAAAACTCAGTCGAGGAACTGCGTGCTGCGTAGATTTCTGGGTCGAAAGATGGCGCAACGACAACGCCGAGAAGCAGTTGCAAGTGATTTACCATGATGTCACGGATGATGCCGACGCTGTTATAAAACAGAGCGCTCATGTCAGAAACAATGAATGTAGAAACGGGTTTGTATAGTCCTAGTCACCTGTCGAAGTAATGTACACGGTTTTGCAATGTTGCTTTCTCGGTCATTTCGATCTGTACAAGAGCACAAAATCACAGGCTAGTCAGTACCACATGTACACGTACAAGTATTTCCTTCCAAACTTTAAGCGGATCCCTTACATAAATGTCCTGTATGTGCTTCGCGTTCCACACAGGATGTAGTCGAGCTGCGTTTAGCTGAAAGTAGCTGCGAAGCGCACGAACAACAGCCTTTCCGGCGTAGTGATCCATCACATAGAGTTCGTCGAGCTGCAAGATATACGATAATGTTAACGCAACAACAACAACAGCTCACACTCCAACACCCACGCTGTAAATTGCTCGAAGACGCGTAGCAAGCTCATGTGCGGACTGCAAGTCTCGCCCAAAAGGCTTTTCCACCACAACTCGAATGAACGGATCACCAAATCCCGTCTTGGTCGGCTGTGGTCTCAAATAGCGATGAATAAAATCACAGCTCTACATGTAGATCATCACAACCAACGCCATCCGTCAGCAACGAAGCGCAAACCAATAAGTAAGCTCCAGATGAGTACAACTTCTGTACCTGGAGGAAAAACTGCGGCGGGATGGCGAGATATACTATCCGTCCTACCTCACTGATGGTTGATAGCTGCTCACTTATCTCAATCAGCGTCTTCCCCAAATCTCGATAATGACGCTCCGTACGTAGCGGCGCATACTGCACATTAGGCTTGAAGTCTGTGTCTAGAAATTCGCGACAGTTGAGCTGTGCAGTTGAAATCTGCTCCTGTTCCCCTTCCAAAACTCCGCAAACTCTCTCAGCAAAGACATCGTCAAAAAACTGCTCGCGCCAGATCCTCCCACGTTCTAAAGTGTCCGATGCCCCTGCAAAAAAGCGGAATGATCGTCCTGATGTCGATTTTCCCTCCAACGCCAGGCGGAACAGCGCTACCCACAGATATTTTGCTGCCAAGTCCCCTGTAGCACCGACCACGATGACGTTCACCACTTTCTCCGGATTCCGATTGATGGCGGGTGGAGCGGAGGATTGCAAGCTCGTTGCAGAGTGAACGAGCAATGTTGGAGGTCCTGCGATGCAGATAAGGGCGAGGACCAAGCCCAGCAACGGGTGCACGTGACGTCGATACATGATGGACGCGCCGCTATGATGCTTATCAAAAATTCAGAATAACGTTGGCAAATCTTACGATAAAAATTGACAGTAGCGACAAATAATTTGACTACGAGTTCGTGATCTGTGTCATATACCATTCCGTTTAGTGGGGAGTTAATCAAACGTCCTTCATGCAAAGCCTTGATTAAATGACGTTAAAGCGCTTCAGCCGCACCTATATTCATAGGCAATGTGTTTGCGATGTCACTTTTCCGTCTTGATGTTCGATTTACTACGTCAAGTAAAAGTTTATCGACGAGGCCGCTTTTTGTTTGCACAACGGTGGATGAGTGGAGCAACCAGTGTGTATCTTGTAGTAACCGCGCTTTCGATGTAGGTGGTATGCTGCTGATGTTATTTCGCCAGTTCATTTCGTTGGATGGATGTTCAATGCGCACCATCGACGCGTTTACGATGAAATCACCTGAAGAACCAGTCAGCTTGGCGCGTTGTCGAAGAAGGCACCCGACTTTATTGCCCAACATGTTCGGGACTACTTCGATACAAACTTGTGGATATATTGCGATAAAATCCCAGAATGGATTAAGCCAAATTACTCAAGTTCCGAGCAGTTCTAGGTAATTAAGATGGTCCGGGGAGGAACGTACAACTAAGCTGCGCTTACTCACTCCTGATTCATTCCGGTTGTCGCAACGTTCACAGTTGAATCTAAAGTGTGCTGGCTTTTCACCTCGAGCGTATACAACTCGGCCCTAAGTCTTTCCATACAGCTCGTTGAATTTCTCAATGTATTTCGCGAAAACGGGAACGTTCGGACTGCTCTCAAGCACTGACTTCGACATATTCAGGCCCAGCAAGCTGAAAACAATTTTCGGGTCTGTCTTCGCGTCAAGCCACTGCTTCAACTGCAGGTCTTGCAACTCCTGCGCGATTTTTCTCGTGAATGCAGACTTCTTTGCCGTTTCAATCGCTTCTGACAGCTTTGCCGCGCCGTAGCGTTGGGTCAAATTCGTAATGACCGGAGAGCCCGTGTCCTTTGTCTTCTCACCGACGAGTCGGCTGTAAGCGACCCAAGTGTTTAGTTGCGGGTTAGCAAAAAGTTTGTCCACCTCATCGTCCAGTTTGAGAATCTTGAAGGTTTCGTCCATGGAGAAGGAGACTTTGAGCCAGAATTTGAATTCTTCCGGAACTTTAGCCTTCGACACCACTGCCGCTCCCAATCCCTCAATCTGAGGGAGCCCAGGAGGGCCTACTCTATCTTCGTCGACCGCACCGAGGTTGTCTTCGCCATCTCTATCCTCTGTGTTCCCAGTCTCCAAGAATCGACTGGCACGACCAGTAGTTTGATCATCAGTGCGTAAGTATGACAAAGAGTGTGGTGCCGCTATGTCAGCTTGTTCAGCGCCAGCAGCAGCCAAAGAGGACGAGAGAGACCCAATAACCAGCGCACAGTGAAGCAGCCGCATCGTTCCAGCACTGTGAGCAGGAATTGGTAGTCGTGTGTCGTACGGGTTTGCGAAATGCTTCTCGGCGCCAGGAATCTGAATAGTTGTGCTGATGGTGAACAAGCTCTCGTTCATTCTCTGCACCATCTTCTCCAAGACGAATGTGATTTTCTCTTGATTAGCGAGTCGCCGGTACAATGCTGCTAATATCCTCTGTGCTCTTGTCAACGCACCATGCTTGCATCTGGCGAAAACTACGAGTGAGTGTACCTTTCATCTCGGCACGAGATTCTTGTGAATTAGAGGGATACCCACAAACGATCAATATTCGCTTTCGTGTTGGTAGACTCGTCAACGCCATACCAACAGAGAGAAGGAATGAAAAGGATACTTCACGCACAGGGCAGTGTCATCTTCTACTCTGCTGTAATCATGGTTCTGACCAACGGAGCTGCGAACGCAAAATCATCTCTACAGCAATACTCGAGATAACGACAAGCTCGAGATCACGCGGTGGATTGGAAGTACGGAAACAGATGTTGCTCTAGCGGGACTAGTTGATATTCTCTCTCATTAACAAATTTCCGTGCTCCAAGAGTAAGGTGCTTCGATCTGCGCATATTAACCCTCCAGCCAAGTCTCCGTTTATCGCGCCGGCCGCAGTCCCAACTCATGCATTCAATTTCTGTGGTGATGCTGCTATCCCACCATCAGTACAGCCCTCCCAACGTCCAACGAAGCTGTCGAAGGCATGGTAAATGCCACAGTTCCGGATATAAATGCCTCGCTTCGCGGCGGCGGAAGCATAAATGAAGCTTATAACGACTAGAGCGACGATGGTCACCATCGTCGATGGTGTCACCGATAATGACGAGATAGATGATTCGAGCGATAACAGGTCAACTGATAGTGCAATGGATGAAGAAGATAGGGCTTGTTTAAGCCTTCTGCAGACACCAAGTGGGATATTCGTCTAGAAAGAACGTGGATAACGGGATGGCGGTGGAGGTTCCACGTGCTTTCAAAAAGATCAAGCTGGAAGACGTCAAGATGCTACATCGGTTCAAAACGACCTAGGTAACTAACAGCGTGAGTTTCGACAAGGTAGAATGTCGATTCCTTCCAGTTTCACTGTATGCAACGAGAAATTATCCTTCATCCTACTGGGCGATCCCTTCAGAATGACGTCGTGACGTGGTTGAAAGGCAAAGTACTTGTCACCAATTGCACCACGGTTGTCAAACGGTATGACTGGCGCCCACGCTTAACTGTTTTGGTCGTTTTGGCTGTTGTGCGTCCATCACCGCGTGAAACAACGCGAGCACTGCATTGCAGGCACTTCAATGTCCTATCACGTCTTGCTACCAGTGACTCGCTACAATTGGCAAAAGGTTATCCATCCCGACCTTCCCGCTGCAGTACTGCAACAATTCGTACCCTCGAGACATCAGCGGGGAGCACAGTAACGAAATGTGGTGGTGCTGCCCCACCTCCAGCATATGGCAGCAACTTGTCCTTGTAGCCAGCCAGTAGCCACTTCCCAATTTACCTCCAGCAATCCAGTTTCGACGTAATTTCAGGACACTGTCCATCAAAACTTGAGGTTTCGCACCTAATATCAGGCGCTTCAGAATCACACCAGCATTTCGGGGTCATTTCATCATTTGTGCGCGAGCAGCTACGCACGAACGAACCGACGGAACCAGGCACTTCAAATCACTGCTACACCACCAACCATGGCCGAGACCACTGCCCCCGACACGCCCGCCGCTGCCCTGAAGGAGTTCACGCTCGAGGATGTCAAGCCGCACAACACGGCGGAGGACTGCTGGATGGTCATCCGTGACGAGGGCATTCGCAAGGTGTACGACGTGACGGCCTTCCTGGACGACCACCCGGGCGGCCCGGAGATCATGGTGGACGTGGCCGGCCAGGACGCCACCGACGAGTTCGAGGACATCGGCCACTCGAACGATGCGCGCGCGCAGCTCAAGCAGTACGAGATCGGCAAGATCAAGGGCGACGTCAAGCAGGACAAGCCCGCCCAGAGCGCCAGCAGCCTCGGCGGCAAGACCTCGGCCAGTGGCCGACAGGACATCAGCGGCGACAACGGCCCCCTCTACGCCGTGCTGGCGGCCGTCGTGGCCTTCGCCGCGCTCTACTTCAAGTACCAGTAGGCGGCAGGAAGGTCTGTGGAGGAGGAAGCACGAGGTATGGCTCTGGCGGGATAGGATAGGTGGCTGAGAGAGCGCTATACTGACGTCGAACGCTTCGCAGCCGGGATAAACTAACGATACATATAAGGAGGAAACTTTTTGGCTTTGGAATGTGCTTGCACGAAGTGAACGTGGTGTGTGGGTCTATTGGCATGCAGTTATACTGTCCGTCATGCCATGAACAGAGAATTTAAGACTGACCAGAGGATGCTCCGGGACCTGGCGCGCTCTTTGCAGCGTACAACTTGTTCCACTGCGACTGTGCGTCTCGCTTGTTCTCCTTCTTGATCGCATCTGTATAAAGACGCACACGATGAATGTTTGCATGATTGGCAACAGTTTGCAAAGTGTTTCAAGCCACGTACACGACTGCGCATCGATCCGTAAGCTCTCAGCGCGGCGCTTCATCTTCTCCGCGCTCGTCGAAATCTCCTGCATCGCTAGTTTGATGCCCTGCAGCTTCTTCGCGTAGAACGGCAACTTCTCCAGCACCACCGCTGCGTCCTCCAACTGTTTGTTCGACTTGAGGCCAGTATTCTGCTCCACCAACATCTTCAGAAGCCGCTGCAACAACAACAAAAACAAATGTCGTCAACTTCTTCAGCTCGGCACTAGTGTCTCCCGCATCCAAGTTGTACCTGTTGACTCTCCTTCAACTCCGTTATCCGATGGATCGTTGCATCCAGCGAGGGTTGCACCGTATCGACGAACGCATTGCTCATGACGTCAATGCCATTGACAGACTCATCCACCTGCCATAGTTGCGGCAGCTCGTCGGACGTATCCAGCGTTTTCTCTTTCTGCTGCTTGGTCTCTGTTGTCTTGCTTTCCTCTTCCTTCTCCTGCACGTCATTGTCCTCCTCTTCATCTTCATTCGCTTCGACATCTTCTCCATCCACCTCCGCCGTCTTCTCCTTTGCTTTCAGCTGCACCTTCTCATTCTCGTCATCTTCTTCGTCGCTTTCTTCATCTTCTTCTCCTTCTGCTCCTGCAGGTGGCGCTACAACTGTGGGGACAGCGAAGCGAGGTGCGGCAGGGGAAGACTTCGAGCTGAAGCCGTTGAACTGGAAACTCATTTCTGCGCAGAATAAAGAGCAGATTAGCGTGCAATTCCGTGACAATGTTGCTGTAATGGTAGCACGGCTGTCTACCTTCCTCATCCTCTTCGTCCTCTTCGCTGTCTTCGCCTGCCAGCACGCGACCGCCGTGGATATCCGCCATGGTCACTTCGATGAAGAGCAATAATGACTCGAATCATGATCATGCAGATTTTTTAACGAATCAGAATAGTGTATTTCAAATATATTGACCAACCACAAGACGTTAAATTGGAGCACATTCTCCAATGCGTCTCTCCTTCTCCTCGTGCCCTTACTTGCCGACCTCGAAGCTGTCTGTCTGTCTGTCTGAAACTGTTCTACTGTCACGTTGATCCATGTGCTCAGCCGTGACTGCTCAAAATTTATAAAGCTCAGCGACGAAGTCGAGTTTCCGAAATGACCCGCAGCGAGTCTCGAGCACGATCCATCCACCGCTCTGCAACCAGAACGACGCGCAGCAAAAAAGAGAGTGAGCGACACCTACCAGACAGCAACACAACTGTGGTGATCGACGTAATAATACCTGCTTCTTCGGCGACTTGACGCAGTGTCTGTGCCTCTTCCTCACTTTGGATCTGCAGTCTTCGCAGCTCCTCCATTTGTTCACTACAGCAGCAGCAACGATCAGTACCAACTCCTCTCCTTTGGTCAATTGTAGCCCCACTTACGCCTCTGTCTTGTCCAGACCTGGGAGGTCGTCGATGAGTGCATCGGTCTCCTGCACCATCTTGAGGACGTCGTTGGCCAGTGTCGTGATCTATCCGTACACCATCAAATTAGCCCCCAGCATTACTACAACTCCTCTGTAATTATACGCTTCATTGACGCACCGCATCCTTGGTCTCCTGCTTCTTGGAGTCTTCTCCAGTCGCTGCTGGTAGAAGTCGAAGGGCGTTGAACATACTGAGCGCCATCTTGTCCACACTCTCCTGCAGCAGCGACACCTTGTCCAGCGTCACGACACCCGCGTCGGTGACATCAGCCTCCGTCATGCTCACGTCCTCGCTCTCGCCCAGCTGCATCGCAGCCAGCTCCTCCTTCACGCCGTCAGCCTCCATGACTCTGTCCTAGCAAGTTAGAGAGGAATTGGGCCATAAATTGCTACTACGTAGTAAATATAACATGTGATGCTCTTATGCTCTTAAAATGATAATTACGAGCATAAGAGCAACTTCTTGGCAAGACGAGCATTTCCTCGGTCGCTCCGAGTCAACTCTGTTTGAAAACCGAGGAAATGTACTCCGCAGGCTTTTGCAGAGGCTAGACTACCAAATTCGTCGACAAGCTGGACCCCCCAAATTTCATCGATGAGCTGGACCCCCATTCAATTTTGTCCAATCATGTTGCTTTCAAGAGGGAGCCTGTTCAACCTGAACTTCGAGGCTCAAGTCATGGTAAGACTGCAGCTGTCAAGCTACTTGTAATGCTAGCGATGGCTTTAGCAATTACTTGGTTTGTCGAAACTGCTATTTCCTCCTTCCTCCTGTCCATTACCCAACGAGCCAGCTCTTCTTCAAGCTGAAGATCGTCTCGAGGGCGTCCCATGTTCAGCGACCGCGCGCGTGGATTTGACTGGACAGCAATCTCTAGCTCATCTCGGTTTTTGAACCATCTGCGTACTTGGCCAGGTAGAAGTCCAAAACGTCGAGCAGTTCCCTTGATAGTTTCTCCTTCAGCAGTAGCCTCCAGCACGACAAGTAGCTTCTTCCGGACGGTACGCGTCGCCTTTACCATCGCGCTCCTCTGTGTGTCTTCCGGTTTGGTGCATGGCGTGCGGCTAGCATCGCGAGGTTTTTGGATTATTCACCTACGCGACTGTTCGTGCTTTCGTCGATAAGCTGGACCCCTTTGGCAATGTACCACGGGGGTCCAGCTTATCGACGAATTCGGTAGGTATCTGTTGTCGAAAGCCATGCCAAGAGTCTGCTGCTACTGGAGTGGTAGTCGCTGTACTAGTGGCTGCATCGCATCGAAAGAGTGCAGTATCGCATGCAGCAGTAGATTCGACATGATCTCGGTGAACTCAACCCAATCGAAAGTCGGCTCGCGCTCCTCTAGCAGCCCTCGCACTTGCTGTCGAGTTGACTCTTCCTGTACGAGCTGCCCCCCTGTCTTGTCTCTCCAGAAGTCGCAGAGCTCGAACGGCTAGAAACTGCTCTTCTTCGTCGTTGACGAATACGCGGAGTGTTTCAATGATGTCTTGTAGAGTTGGAATGGTCGCTATGGCGTCGGGCACACTGAGGCAACGGAGCACACGGATGATGACTCGCTCGCGGACACGACCCAGCCACCCTCGGACTCGCAGACAGGCACGATCATCTTCGCGTTCTCCCAGAACGGGTCCATAACATTTGGATTCCGCGATTGTAGTTGAATAGCGTGAGTGCAATTGGATCCTACCAGTGTAGCTGATTTCAGCAAGTGCAGTGTCGAGTAGATAAATCCACATCAAACTAGACCTACCCAGACGAGAAATTCGCTACCTAGTTAATCAAATCAAGTTCCTTCTTCCTCCTTTGCTACGACTTCCTGCTGAGTCTGCTCCACTTCACAATAAACTAAGACAAACACTGTGGCCGAGCTGGTCCTCCTCGATTCCTAATGTTGCCTTCACTATGCCTCGCAGCTTGACCACCATTTTCACCATGTGCGACTGGGACTTTGGCCGCATACTTTGTGCGCGTATGGCTTCCATCACAACAAATGACTCTGCTGCTCTGTCGAAAGTACTGGGCTACATCGATAGAACTGAGCGAGTTTGTTTTGTGTCGACTTCTAATCTAACTCTGGAGATTGTGGCTCGCGCACTAATTCGTGCGTTCTTACGAGGTGTTCTGACGATGGTATTTGCCGACAAAAAGGCGGCCTGGACTCGATTTGCAGCTCCTGTTTTCAGTATGCTGATTCGGGCTGGTATTAGTATCTATGAGCCCAGAGATACTGCGATGGTGCATACCAAGGAAGTTTTAGCAGATACGACCGTCATTTCTGGAAGCCACAATATGACTATGGCGGCCTATGGCAACCCGGATACGGGCGTTCGGGCTCGAAACAGAGAGCACTATAGCTCGTCTAATAACTACGTTGACTGGAAGAAAGAGTACGAGTTGTTTCTGGCAGATATTGCATCAGGCAATCTCGTTCAAGACGAGAAGCCAAGTGAGAACGTCGTCGTTACCAGCGTTGACACGCAAGACGATGTAGGCGACGAAGACAAAATTTCACTCGATACAGTTTTTTCAGATGAAAGTGCACACGACATTTCGCTCGAAGACCTGTTATTGTCGTTCTCTCAAGAAAACCCGGTCACTGCCGATGCCGGCTTAAATGATGCTTCGACATTCGAAAGCTCTAGCAGCCCGCAAAACGCAGCGAGAACAGCACCGTACAGCAGAGCCCAAAAAGATCGGGTTGTTTCTTGGCATTTTGCGAACGGCAGATCGTTCAGTAGGACGGTGACCCATTTCCGACGCCAACCAGAGTTTACTCATCTATCCAACCCAACACTGCACCGCTGGGTAGACGAACGATTAGTCAATCGTTCATCCAGCACTGCTGGCTATCCGAATCCCCACAGCTATACTGCAGCACAGAAAAAACGAGTTGTTAGCTGGTATCGAAAGACCGGAGCCAACAAGGCTGACACCTTACGACGATTTCGGAGATTTCCGGAATACAGGTCGTTGACACGGCAAACCCTGACTCGATGGATCGAGCAATACGGCAACGAATCACTTCAGCTTCACTCGGAAGACTAGGAGCAGGACAAGTTCGCGATCGTCGGCGCTGGAGGCGTCGGCTCTGGCGTTGTTGACGGTTTGCTCAAGGCTGATGCTACTGTGACAATCTTAACTCGCGATGATACCAAGGTATGGCCGCAAGGACAGCTGCATGCATTGGGATGGTCATCTACTCTGTTCTGGTTTCTCTACTTGCTACTTACTCTGTGCATTCTCCTCCTCTTCGTCGTCATCAACGCCTCCATTCGCGATGATCTCGTTCAGCTGCTTCTCAATATCGAGCGTGTGCATGAGAACCCGCTGGAGAAGAATCGCCGAGTCAGCGTCTACGCCCTTGATCAGCGTGTTCAGATCACGTTCACCCTGCCACATCTGAATCGCACCCGCCATGACCGAGTATCCTTGGGCATCAAGATCATTCAGACCTGAACCCTGCTCGAAATGGACCTTAATCGCGCGCTGCTGCTCGTCCTCATCGTCAAGGAATGGCATCGCAGCAATAAGCTGGAGAGTGTCATCCAACTCGTTCAGCACCTTTTCAATCGACTGATCTTCCGGTGCACTGCGTTCCACAGGGTTGTATGCTGGCGCAGCCTGCCGCAGCTGTTCCTCGCGTTTGGCCGCTGCCTCCGCCTCCTTGCGAGCCTTCTCACGAGCCTCCTCCTCCTTGTCGAAGCCCAAGTTCGAGTTCTCCACCGCCTCCTTGCCCACAGCCTTGCCCCAGCTGCCCGCGCCCCACTGAAACGCCTGCGGGAGTCCACACTCCCCGAAGAACCGACCCAGAGCCTCCTCCACCATAGTGTTGCACGCACCACCCGTCGTGCGCAGCTGCAAATCCACCTCCTTGAACTCGCCTTCCACCGGCGTCTTCAGATAGAACGGCAGCACCAACGTCTTGGCTGGAGGGAACTCGTTGTGCTTCTCGATGGCGTCCAAAATGCCCAGCAGCTCCTTGTACGACTCCTCGTTCGCCACCTGCTGCTCCGGGTACCGTCCGAACAGGTCCGGGTGCGTGTGTAGGTACAACTTACGCTGCGTGTCCTTGAGCATCGGTACCTTGCCGCCCTTCTTCTGGTTCTTCATCTTGCGCAGGTTCTTGCGACGCAACGCGCGCTCGCTCACTTTGGTGCACACGGAGCCGCTGGTGGACAGGAACGGAGGCGCCACACGCTGACGCTGCTGCGAAGGAAAGGCATTGGCCAGCAGCGGAGATGCGCGAAAAGAAGAGCTAGACCCTCTGTCGATGCAAGGCAGAAGAATTCCACATAGATATTGGGCAGTTCGTGAATCGGCATCACTTCTGAATTTTCCCACGACAGCGGCCACTAACCAGCCATGCGCTACACCTCAACACTCGCGTTCGTCCTGTTGGCTCTCCTCAACAGCGTTGTGTCGGCTTGGTATGGCACGGTCAAGTTCTACGCCGATGTGGAATTCAAGGGAACGATGTATCCATGGGGCATCTCCAAGACCCAGCGCTGCTATAACCTGTCTTGCTTTGACGACAGGGCGTCGTCGGTGAAATGGGACGGTCTACCCACGAAAGGAGACTTCAATGGCAAGTCTCGCATCGCCTTCTTTACCGGCAAGGATTGCACGGGTGATAGTCGCGACTGGCCGACGGATGGCTACAGCAACAACAACAAGGGCAACTACCCCATGGACTTCACGCTCGACGGAATCAACGACAAGGTCTCGTCGTTCATCGTTTGGGAAACTAGCAAGAAACCCACGAACGACAAGGACACGCCTTGCCCGTGGGGAACCACCACCTAATTGCATGCGACTGGGAAAGATTATCCTGGAAAACTGCGCAGTAAAGCAAAATACAGCGTAACATGGCGTTTACCTGGTTGGTTCGTTGGGTCAGTGCACTATGACCGTGGTGTATATCCTGTTCTGTCTGTCAGTCTCTATCGGCAGGTTACTAATTCACCACGAACACTTTGCTGGGATCATGCATTGAGCGTAGCAATCGCGATTGCAGTGATGACAAACGTGAGGGCCAGGAACGTGCTAGCGAACGGAACCGAACTCACAATAGGCTCGGTAAACTCGGTGATTGCTGCACCGGGGAACCCCCACACGCCCTGGCAGTAGCGACTGCCAATAACTTGGAACCAGCACGGAATCGTCAATCCCAGCAAAAAGCCGAACAGTCCAGCAATAGCGAAGATGAAGTCGAGACGTTTGAACACGATAGCAAATAGAATAGGCGGCGCAGCCACCGACAGTCGGCACAGACTGCGCGTGATTCTCTCGCCAAAGCGTTCAGTGAGATGCGACGGGAACGACATGAGCATGTTGTCACCAACAGTGACACCCACCATCGGGTACGCCGACACCACGTTGATCACGGGGAAGAGCAGGATGATCAGCTGAACGACGACACCCACCGGGTTGGAGTGCTCGCACTCCTCCCATCCGTTGCCACAACCAGTGTACGAGCTCCACATCAGCGTCGCTAGCGGATTAATCTTGTCAAAAGACAGTGCACCGAGAAGACCAACCAGTAGGTAGCAAGTACCGGCAATCAGCAACGCAGCGAACGCTACAAAACGTGCTTTCGACTTGGGGTTCAGCGGCTGCAGTGCGTCCGGCATATTGTACTGGCAATTCAGTGCAAGAAGCGTCGGTCCAAACCCTTTACCAAAGTTCCCCCAGTTCACCAGTCCAATTGCAGCGTAACGAGAGGTCACAATCTCCGTTCCGTCACTCGCCACCTTGACCATCATCGTCAGGAGCATCAAAGCGAACGCCACGATGCGATACACCGACAAAAACTTCTGCACGAGCGCTTGGTCACTGATGTCCATGAGCACCATCGTCAACACAATAGCAGAGAAGATAGCCATGAACACGTAATACCCTTCCAAGCATCCGCTGGACGGATCGTCGCCATAAACGTCACAGGAGTCTCCCAACACGTACGAGAAGAAGAGCGAGGCTGTAGACGACGAGAACACGGACGCGTACGACCACAAGGAGCCGATGCAGTAGCTTCCCATGACGATCTGCACCGCTGCCTTGCCCCATCGTCCCACGAACATCTCGGCGATTGTAGCAAACTCGAATTTGCGGTACGTGATCTGGTGACGCGGGACGCCTCCCCCTGTGGCTGCGCACACGCCCTCAGCACGCGCCAACGACTCGAGCGTGTAGTTCATGGTGATGAGCGAGCCCAGGACGCCTACGATCATGAGCGTGAGGGAGAGACCGATGCCCGCCTCCATGAAGGCGTAGGGGAGACCGAAGCAGCCCGTGCCGATCACGTAATTGAGCGCCATTGCCAGCGTCACGGCCGGCCCGTACGGCTTGACCGTCATGTGGTCGCCCTCCCATGAGCCACTGAGACTGCGTGTCAGCAGGTGCGTCTTCTCGTTAGCGGCCATGGCAGAGAGGGGGAGGAGCGAGGTGTGTTCACGCTGCAGAGACTTATGCGGAATGGCACCAAGATACCTTATGTACGTCACGGACCCTGCGAAAAGCGATCGCCTGATTCGGACTCACTGCAGCCTGTGGTGGACAGATGGAGGACGGATGGGCGAGATTGGCAGCGTGGAAGCGAAGGCCACGCGTGCTCTATCCTCTTGGACCAAGACTATTGTGTGCGAATCGTGGAGCATGCTACTGTTGCAGCCAAGGGCGGAATGAAGCATTCGACCAAATGCCCTCGGTAGAACAGAGACGGCAGTGCTTTGATAACTTGCGATTTGCACGCCATGACGCATGTACTGTCAAGCGCGCTAGGTTGCATGTATTAACGCCGCGTCACCAATTCTGCTGCAATGTAGTAGCCGTGGAGCAGCATGATTCATGGCTCCGTTGACACCTTGGCAAAGGAGATGGTGAAGTTTCATTCCGGTGCGCGCGCAAGTTTTCATCGAGACGTGGTGTCCTCTCCCGACCTTCCGAGTGCATGTATTCCAGCTACACTCCAGCTGCTGGAGCAATGCTATATTTTTTTGCATCCTCATGGTCAAGTCGTCTCCATACCGCTCGTTCACCACAAGTTGCCTTTCACATACGTAGCCGTCCTTCGAGATACGAGCGCTGTAGAAACGTGTGTCGAGCAAGTTGAAGCTCTCTCTCGTCAGATCCGCTTCGTAAACACGACGTTTGACGCGAATAAGCCCATCAACGTCACTCGCCGATCTTCACTATCGAAACCAGATCCAAGCCAAAATGCTACGCCCCATGCTCCGCTCGCTTCCTCGCTCCACGCCGTCGCTGCTAGCGCGCGCCCTCGCCACGTCCGCGGGCGACATCAAGATCCAGAAGGTGGGGATGGTCGGACTGGGGCTCATGGGCCACGGCATCGCCCAAACGGCCGCCACCGCGGGCTTCGACGTCGTCGCGCTGGACGCCAACCCCAAGGGGCTGGAGAGCGGCATGAAACGCATCGAAGGGTCCCTCAGTAAGATCCTCAGTCGCGGCGTGAAGAAGGGGACCATCACTCAGCAGCAGGCGGACGAACAGGCCGCCGCCACGTTGGCGCGCATCACGCCCACGACGCAACTGGACGGACTCGCGGACTGCGACCTAGTCATTGAAGCGATCGTGGAGAACGTGGAGGTGAAGAAGGAGTTCTACGCCAATCTGGGCAAAGTGGCCAAGCCGTCGGCCATCCTGGCGTCCAACACGTCGTCGCTGGCCATCTCGGACTTTGCAGGATCTTCAGGACGCGCGTCGCAGGTCGTGGGGTTGCACTTCTTCAACCCCGTGCAGCTCATGAAGCTCGTGGAGGTCGTTCGCACAGATGCGACGGACCCCAAGATCTTCGACGCCTGCAAGCAGTGGGTGTTGGACATTGGCAAACACCCCGTGAGCTGCAAGGACACGCCGGGCTTCATTGTCAACCGTTTGTTGGTGCCGTACTTGGCGCAGGCCATTTCGCTCTACGAGCGTGGAGACGCCACCAAGGAGGACATTGATGTGAGCATGCAGTTCGGAGCAGGACACCCCATGGGACCCATCACGCTCGCGGACTATGTGGGGTTGGACACGACGCTCTTCATCCTGGAAGGATGGGTGCGCGACCACCCGAATGAGCCGGCCTTCTTCGTTCCGGAGATCATCCGCAAGAAAGTGGCGGAGGGCAAACTGGGCCGCAAGACTGGTGAGGGGTTCTACAAGTGGGACGGCGATAAACGTCTGTAAGTTGTTGATCTGAGGAGCAGTGTTTGCAATTTTGCGGACGCAAATAAGGAAGGATTTATCTACCCGTATGCGAATGAGAAACAAGAGGCCGCAGGCTTAGGCTGGGACGCCGAGAAAAGTTAATAAGAAAATAGGAAGCGCGTTGTTCGGAACCATCTTACATTTAGGCACAGATGTTATTGTTTTGCTGGTGTTATTACGAAGTATATGCTATGGCATTTGTGGAAGTATGATCACCAAACTTTTGTTTATTCTGTGCATGAAATAGAGAAAGTTGCTGAGCACTCGGAATTACTTCACTGTCGGAGAATGATTCGTAAAACAAAACGACAGCAATGCAGTTTTGTGGAGCCAAGGCAATAATGAGCTGACTGACAAGTTGACTCCAAACGCCAGTGATGGATAGCCAGCGCATCGGACGATTTGGGGTTTTCAAGTAGAGCTGCTTGCAAATGGTGAGAGTCTTTAACGATATAGTTTCCTGCTGCTTCGAAGTCCTTCGAAGAAATCTGTAAGGATTCCGCTGTCACCATATCAATCCGAGGACTTTGCAAGTATGTATCTCTCGGCATCTCCTATTCTTGCTGCTAATTAACAGCACTTCGTGAGCAGAAATACCCAACGATTCAGCTAGGCTTCTGTATGCACGGCTGGCAAATGGACCGAAGTACGTGCCGAACTCGTCCTTTGACACGAGACCACACCGCGGAGGAAGATCAAATTGTTCAGATATTTTCGCGGCTGTAATAAGCAAGAAGACGTCCGAAGTGGAGTTTGCTGTGGTTCCTCGCTCTTGGTCATATCCCAATCGATTAATCTCTGCGTCGGGGGGACCGAGACTGCAGCGAATCACCTCGTTGCATTGCATTCGCTTTTCGCCAATCACCAAAGTGACTGACATGACTACGTCATATGCAGACATTGCTTTACCATGGACGCGATCAGTGGACCGCGTATCTGCTTTCTCTGCAACCTCCACCACCTCGCCACTGCTGATGGCCTCGGAATGCGACTGAATTTCAATTTCGCTGACAGGACCGAGCCGGGCGCCGAAGTAAAACGTAGATAATGGCACTGACGTACCAGAAAACACCCTCGTTTTCAGTTCGCGATAGTAGGTCACAAAATCCTTAAACGGCTGAATCAAGTGCAGCACGTGCAAAGTCTCCATAGTCTCGAACAAACACTTCTTCATCAGCATCCGAACGCAAATGAATGCACACTCCAAGCGGCCATCACGACTAAGACGAAACAAGCCGATGATTCATAGTGCATCTACTGTCACACTAGTATCGCTGATGCAATCAAACGCACCGTATTGGTGTTCGGAGAAAAGTGCTACCAACACTTTTCGACAGGTTTCCGTGCTGCAAAGTAAGGGTGTCGAGAGCGGATTCCCAAATCGCCTCGTCACGGAAGCATCCAGCGCCTTAATTATGCAGACAGGGTCGACGGTACTCAAATGAGATGGGTTGTATCGACATAGCACGCTGGCCAATATGTTAAGTGCTCGACCATTACCACCCATATCCTCGACCAACAGTTCTTCCAACGCCGTTCTCGGCAGTAAGACAACGTTGCCAGGTAACACGGGCAGAAACAGGTACTTGTGCTTTGGCGAGGACCCAAAACGGCTCTCGATGAGCTTCAGTGTTGCAGTTGCGCACACGCAAACAGTAAATGCCCTTGATGAATTCGCGAAGTTGTTGATAGCGGTCAACACACGGTACAGATCGCAAGTCGTGGTCCCATCATGCGAAAGGTAGTGGAGATCATCGACACACAAGATCACCGTCAAATCCTCCACTTTGTCAAACCTCGGGAGTGTGGCCAGCATATCAATCACCATGCCAATGGTTACTTTACTACACGTTTGGCTCATTTCTCGCTCAAAATCCGCCCAGGGTTTGCGCTCTTGTGTGAGCTGGTACAGAATTCGAAGGCTCACGAACAGATCGTCGTTCTCATATGATGTTGACCCAGCCAGACCAGTAGGGCCCCCAAACATTACACGGAATTCAAACGCGTTCTTAATTCTCTTCGCGAGACCCTGATCCATCGATTGTTTAGCAGCTTTGTCTAACAAAGTGTGCATTTCGTCTAGCATGCGAGACTTCCCTGTCCCTAAACCGCCCACCACGAGGTTGATGGTACCCGCCTGGAAGCTATGACCACGACACTGCCAAGCCCGATAATTGTCCATTAACGAATCCGCAAGAGTATCCATAAGCTTCAGCGAGCCTTGATACAGCCAGTTGCATCTGCTACCGCAGCAAAGGCGCTCTGGTTGCTTCCACTTGAGCCTGTTCATACTAGTCGGTACCTCGAACATGTCTGAGCAGTGTTCCTCCTTCTCGCATGTAGATAGCCCCTCGAAAGCCCCATCCATACGTTTTCTTTTTACCCCATGGATCGAACTTGGTAGTGAAGGAGGAGTTACTTCCTTTTTTTCCCGCTAACTCCTTGTTACTTTCTTCTGTCTTATTCACTTTTGCATCTGAATTGGATTTGCCGCTGGGTAGTCCCCCAATACTTTGGAACGCTCGGCTGGCAAATGGACCAAAAAAACTACGAAATCGTTTTTAGAGACAAGTCCACAGCGTGGAGGAAGATCCAACTCCTCCGTCACTTCAGCGGTTGTAATGACCACAAACACGTCGAACATACCTGCTGCGACTTTAGGTCGTTCCTTGGCGAACCATTCTTCGTTGATATCCGTTTGAATCGTGCATCGAATCACTTCACTCAAGCGTAAAAGCTTCTTACCATGCTCCAGGTCATAACCGACGAAGATGTCACCAGTTGCAGCATCCCCCCGGTTAATGACGATCGTGTTCATCGTGGGAATATCGACAACTCTCTCGTGTGTTTCAAAACAATAGGCATTTTTGGCGCCGGCTTTTGGGTTCAAACGCCGTATAGCCTCCACCACCTTGCGTTGATTTGGTTCACGGATATACTTGAGACCAATGTGAGCAACCTGAGCTCCAGAGTGAAACATGGACAAGGGAGCAGCTTCACCAACATAGACCAGCGGCTTGACACAGCGGTAAAACGCCACAAACTGCACAAATGACAGTGGTTCAACCGCGAAATACCCAGGTAACGATCCAAGTTGTCAACATCACCACCATCTTTGCCAGAATTTGCAGAAGTTGTCGAACGAGGATAAAGGCGCACTCCAATTGTCCTCCATAAGGTCCGCGAGAGAATCGAAACAACCCACACTGAAGTAGCTGATCCACTGCCACACCTGTATTGCCCATGTGTGTGCCCACGTGACAATGCAGGCTAGAACATATTATCATCAGCACTTCTTGGCACACTGAGGGATTTCGTGAGATCATCTATCAGCTGTGGCGAATCTTGATATTTTCAATCTTTTCCCGAACTTCGACAAAGTCTCTGCGGTTCCTGCCACTTTAACGTCTTGAATACAGGATCCAATTGCGCGTCCAGTGTCATATCTGCCATCACTTCGGCAATCATAGGGTCATTCTCGACACTGCCAAGCTCCCTGATTGCAACATACTCTTCAGTGGCGAACGCTTGGCGTTGTAGGCTGCCCGGTTCGTGAAAAACCATTAGTTTCGCGCCTACCCGAGCGAGGGTGGAATGCAGAAAACTACGCGCAAGCCTCGACACCACTATTAGTCTCATTGTCATTGGGGACGCGCACGAAAGTGCTCGTGATCGTGTGTTGGGTTCGTGCATCCACCACCAGGTCGAACCACACCGCATTTCTCGCTGCTTTCCGCCCCATCTTGCGAATTCAGAAATGGAAAACGACTACCGATAAAAAGGTAGATTGTTGATGCGGAGTGACAAGCACGACTGCTTCAGCGCAGAGGAAGTCGTATAATTTCGAAGTCCCAGTCTCACCACAAGTGTTGGTTGCAGCAGCACCAAAACTGAAGCACGACGAACCTTAAACGAATGATGTCTTTGTCGGTATAATTACTTGACAAACTCAAACTACCAGCTCCGTTTGGCGTCTGAATGCACAGTCTACAAGCGAGATGCAGCCACAGATTGAGAGGCTGCTTTCCCAACTGGGTACTGTCTGTCAAGTTCGATGAACCAGGCTGCAAGCCACGCGCGCTTTTCGGCCTCACAGTTTTGAGAGATCCTTGCGAATAGTGCACTCTTCAGCAGTCGTAGTACACAAGAGTTGTCCTTCCAACATGCAACCAGACGCTCTGACTCCATTGCGCATGCTTTCAAAATGTCCAACGGAGTAATCTTCACGAGCTCAAACACCAAGCCGGCGAGGTACAACCCGTCCGTCTCACTTGCGTTTCTTTCTCCTGTCTTGTCTTGGGTAGTTTCCGTTGATATTACTGCTGGAATTGCTGCAGTTTCCAAGTCTTCTTCGGCCAGTAGTTCGGTGCTGCGTTCACAACATTTTCGCATTGCCCACAGCACCATTCGTTGGGCTGTTTCCACGACCTCGGGTTCAGTTGACGTCGTGAGAGCCTCCGAGTAGAACAGCGAACCGAAGATCGTGCCGCATGCCTTGGTAAGAGCTTGTCGAGATGCATTAGTTGGGTACGCCTTAAGCGTGACTTGCAGATAGTGAGGGAACACCGTAAAGAGCGGCGTGAACTGCGCTAGGTGTGTGAGACACACGCTGAGGAACCGATGGGCGAAGGCATCCACGGGCTCGAAAATATTGTAGAGTACCGAGAAGACCACTGCAAGCCCGTCATCGACCAGTGGCGTGCACTGGAACAGCAATATACGTAGCTTGCGCTGCATTACAAGGCCCACTGCTAGCGCCTGACATCCAGCAATAATGTTCAACTCAGGAGGAATATCCAAGTTTGCAGTCATCGAATGCATTGCGAGGGAACGCAACATCGGTGCGAAGATGGTGTCAGGTGGCGTCGCAGACTGCTCTAGTGCTTGTTCCAACTGCTGCGTCACTGCTTGCATCGACGCGTTTGTCGTTGGCGATGCACACACCTCGCGCGCAAACTCGATCCGAGAGAGAGCAAGAAAAACTCGTATGAGGTGCCTCGAAGACAATGCTTCCAAAATCGGCGCCACACCTCCGTAAAATTGTTTCAAAAACGCTACAATCTCAGACGCAGACGAGGTCAAACTTTTATCGTGGGCTGTAAGACTAGTCGACGAGCGAAGCTGGTTTAACAATTTCGGACGGAAAAGTTCTGCAGGAAGCACAGACTGCACAGCCTCCATCAGAGCGATGTACACATCCAGCGAACTCTGGAAAAATCCGACCATCTCCTCAATACACGTTTCCACCATCCGAAGCGAGCATTCTTCGAGGCCAGCATGCGAAGGGTCCAGCGTCAACACCTTCCTTCTCCGATGAACCTCCACCTGGTACTCCAAAATCGCTCCATCATCGTATGGCTTTAGTCGGGGCGACAGTAGTGGCAAATTAACAAGCCGCAGCAGTGCAAACTGGCACAAAATCGTCCCATTCTCTGATTGCGACTGGCTCGTCGAATTCCTCGCGTCGTCGAGACTTGAGAGACCCAGCGCCATCGCAACAATAGCAACGGGGCTGTGTGGTTGTGGGAAAGGTCCTCGAACCAACTTTTCAACTATTGCACTACTCATCGACTCCAGATACTGAACCGCTTCCGCTGTCCGATGCGTGCAAGCCAACGCACTCAAAACCACGACCGCCACAGCGACACTCGCAGCGTTCTCCTTCGTCGTTGGAGCCTTCATCTTGGTATTGGCAAAATTTCCCCAAATATCCACCAACTCCTCATTATTCGTCGATGTGTCCTGAACATGCTGTCGAAGCGAGGTAGCAACGTTGGCAAGGAACACAAGTTCATAGTCGTGCATTGCATTCGTCATCCGCTGCAGGAAACCCTCCAAAGCTTCTGCTGGAGCACCATTGGCCACAACTTCGTCCCACAACTTGCAACTAAACGCCGCCTGCTTCGCCTTATCGCAGTGCGTCTTCGACGTCGGCTCCTCCTCCTCCTGCATCATCGTTATCAGCGCCTCCGAATCTTCCAGTGTGAGCTTGAACTTGTCAACTGTAACGGTCGAGTCGACAATTCAATTATTATCCAATCCGAAACGATGCCATTTTCCACCAATTGCGTGCGTGTTATTGTGTCACCGACCACACTCTTGCAACCGGACTTGTACTATTGCCACAAAATAAGTGTGGACCTTTTGGGGCATTGGCAGAATCCGACACCAATGTCGTCGTCACTGCCTCCGAATGTGGCTTCGTTCCTGGAGAAGGTCAGGCTCCAGGCTCAGCGCCACAGTATTCTCGCCCCCATCCTCGCCCTGGCGCTGGCTCGCTTCGTGTATCATCGCCAGCGCGGCCACTTGGACCAGTTGCGTCTTCATCGTGCGCTGAGTCGCCAATTGACCGCCGAATTCGACGACACCTTATCGTCCAACCCAATCGCAGCTCCAGTCGAGGAGTGGCATGTTGTGTCAGAAGACGGTGCTCAAGCCCAGTCATTGGTGTACTACCCCATGGAGGAGGTCGACGTAGAACAGCCCAAGACTTTGGTGCTGGTCATCCCAGGGAACCCTGGCGTCCCGTTCTACTACCTGCCGCTGATGCAAGAGATCGTCAAGAAACACGGACGACGTCACGAAGTCCGCTGCTTGTCGCACGCCGGCCACTTTATGCCGTGGAAGAACAACGGACGAGCATTTACACTTGCAGAGCAACTAGAACACAAGGCGTTCTACCTGAAGCAGAGATTACAAGAAGATCCGACGCTGCAATTGGTGCTGATTGGCCACTCTATTGGCAGCTACTTCGTGCTGGACATCGCAAGGCGGTTCCCTCAACATATCGCCAAGTTGGTGCTGATGCAGCCCACTATCATGCACATGGCAAAATCTCCCAAGGGCAAACAGATGATGCCACTGTTTAATCACTACGAACGAGGAGTGAGTCTTGTAGGTGCAGTGGAGTTTCTGGTGCCTTCGTCGCTTCGTCGCTGGATCGTACGCCAAGTGGTGGGGTCGAAGACGTCCGAGACGCTGCAACTGGCTTCGCTGTCTCTTGTGAACTCGACTGTCATGCGGAACGTACTCGGGATGGCTGCCAATGAGATGAAGGAGGTGACGGATCTGGAGTATGAGTTGGTGGCAAAGTTCCAGGATAAAACGTTGTTTGTGTACTCAACCGTGGACGAGTGGGTGCCGGCGGAATTCGTACAGCAGTACCAGTTGCGCTTTCCCGATGCGCAGCATCGTGTCGTGCCGCAAGCTCATGCCTTTATGATGGAGACGAACGGCACGCGCGATATGGCGGCGCATATCTCACAATGCGTAGGTGATATTCTGGATGGCAAGCAGGGGTGCGATGTCGATGCAACGGCGGCATAATTTTGCCAATTAATGTTTTACACCCCGCTGCATGTGGTTGGCTAACCGGTTGGATATTTCCTTCCTCGTCGAAGGTAACACCAACTCGTAAACACGTTTCATACCAGTTAAAATGTGAACTTACGATACGTCTGGACGTTGTATTTTCGGGCATTTCATTGGGACGATCTAAATAGCTTGCAAACGTGTCACGTCAATAGAGTGAGCACAAGCGCTTCCAGCTGGGCTCTGTCTTAACAACAGTGCCGTCGCATCCTCATGCCACGATCGTTTTCAGCGCTGAGGTGGAACTGGCACACTCTATTCAATCTATGGGGGACTGTGCAGGTAGAGCTTCGCGGCAGCTATTCGACCCAGCGTGTTTTGGAACTAGCGAAACATGAACGAGTTACAAATTGGTTGCGTGATACCGCAGTTTTGGTAGGTATCCCGCTGCCGTGTGTGCTTGCTACAGTGTTGATCGACACTCTCCCTCTTGCCAACCCGTCGGATGGTGTGAAGGCCAATTCAATGAGCTTTTTGCGCGTGTACTACAGCTTCGTGATATTTGGTTTCGTTGCAACCCACCAAGTCCGAACCATCATGCCACGAAAGAAATTCAACATGCTACGAGGGGTGATGGTCTCTGTTGTGGTGGCGGCAATCACTGTCGGCATGTTGTACTTGTTGGCACGCGCAATCGGCTTTCCACTGCCGTTCTCGATCATGATGGTGTCACCCGCTTGGGTTACGCTGATGTCGATTTCCGTTATCGCGGAGTGGGCCGATAAAATCCGGCACAGCCGTAAAACCCAGCGAGCTGTCATCAACTTGATCAAGTTGTGGGTGTGTGATGCGCTAATGGTCTTCATTTATCCAACGTACTATTACGTTTTCACGACGTTATCCGGTGGAGGGCAGAGGGCATTCGCGTTCTTATTACCTGTGATCAAGCTGCTTATGCGGAATCTTTTCGCTCACGTTACCGCTCATCTTCCAGACGCGACACCCGAATTCGTGGTGTTCCATGCTGAAGTGTTCAACTCGCTCTTCATATCGTACTGCTTGCAGGTGTCACCCTCATTCCTGACAACATTGCAGATGACTCTTTCAGATGTATTGCTGTTAGCAATATCGCTTTATGACATTGAGAGGGCCCGACGTGGTTTGAGAAACCTGGAGCATCGCATCAACAAGGACAATAATTGGGGAAGTGCCTGCAAAATTGGTGGAAATCTGGAGCACACGACTCTAGGTCGCGCGAGTTTACTACTTGAGAAAGATGAAAACCGCGAAAACACCCGGGTCTCTACCGTTCAGGAGCTGATGCGCATAGCATCTTACCATGAGAAAGCTCCGACAAACCAGGAAAAATCGAGATCGGAAAGATTTGAGTCGGCGGCAAGATCAATTGTGGTGCTGCCGAAAAAATTTTCGGTGCCAAAGATTCGTTCAACTGCTATTCATCCTATTGGGCCGAGTGCTCCACGTGAAGACGGGTCTCGTGAAATGTCAATAACACTACGGTATACGTGCAAAGTGCGACGTCTTCTGTATATTGCGGAGTTTCTTGTCCTTTTGAACTACGTTAAGATCTCCATCCCGATGATTTTTAGTAAGTACTCGTGCCATTTCGTGCAAATGCAACCGAAGCGCTTCCCCTAACACTTGCTGCGACCTGTTTGAATAGCAATAAACATGCTAACCGCGTATCATCTACCCAATCGACACTATTATCCCATATTCAACGGCATGAATCGACACCAACTTCTACACACGCTACAACACGTCATGTTCTACTGCTTTCTTCAACTCGTCTCATTTGCAGTTTTGACCTTCACGCTGAAGAGAATGTTGGGGATCTCGCCGACTCACCAATTGGTGTTCGTCTTGAAGAAGCAGTTTCACAGGATGCACAGCAGCCTAGTGTTTTGGGTATACTACAATGTTCAAGCTTCCCTACAACACTCAGGTATGAGCGTATGCATTCTCTAGGAGTTTTTCGATGGTGATAGTGATCATTGGGCTCGTCTTTGACTATTGGTTGTCTTTCTGAAGGCTACGATTACAGTTTTCAATTTGCTTGGCTTACGAGTGACATCTCTAAGCCAAGGTAGTAGTACGGCTCAAGACATCAAAGCGTTGCTTGCTGCAAGCCTCCCATCATGCAAATTCTAACGTTAATCAAAAAGGAAGCAGTCAAAATGATGGGCAATATATGTTGCCATACCGTGAGCAATGGTAGTTTGGGCTCTGCAGGCATCATTCGCAATCGAGCTTCCAATATGTTACCACCGTCGGGTCTCATTCGCTATTCAGTGCCCAAACCGCCGTCTCCACCTTCAACCATGTCCTACTTCATTGAGTCTCTCAAGATGCTCAAGGCGCAAGCCCACACTAGCAATATCCCCGCACCTCTTTTTGGGCTGATAGCTGTAGTTTGTTTCGTGTACCACTTCCGCCTTGGGCGATCGGATCAGTTTCGAGGTCGCACCCGCCATTTGGTCACAAATATTGACTCTGACGCTGACGATGAGGAGGATGAAAATGACGATGACAGCTCAACGTCTCCCAATTTGGTCGCGCATCCCACCCAGGAGTGGAACATTGTGGGGGAGGATGGTACGCAAGCTCTATCACTAGTGTTTTATCCTGAGAAGGAGGGTGTCGACGATGGCCAAGCGAAGAAAATACCACCACAGAAGCTGTTGATTTTGGTTGTTCCGGGGAACCCAGGGAATCCGTACTATTATCTCCAGCTAATGCAGGAAGTCGCGAAGGAGCATGGACGGCGTCATGAGATCTGCTGTTTATCTCACGCGGGCCACGTCATGCCCTGGAAAAACCACAACCGATATTTCAGTCTGCAAGAACAGTTGGATCAGAAGACGTTCTACTTGAAGCTGCGACTACGTGAAGATCCGACACTGCGTTTCGTGGTTATTGGTCAATCTGTTGGGAGATACATCGCGCTGGACATCGCGAAACGATTCGACGAACAGGTTGTCAAGTTGGTGTTGATGCAGCCCGCCATCATGTACATGGCATTATCCCAAAGAGGTAGGCAGATGATACCACTGCTCAATAACTACGATCTTGTAGTGATGTTCGTGGAAATGATTGAATGCGTCGTCCCAATATCACTGCGTCGATGGACTGTACGCCGCGCTGTCAGGTCCAAGGCACAGCCTGTGCAACTGGCTTCACTATCTCTCATGAATTCTAGTGTCATTCAAAATGTTCTCGGTATGGCGGCCAGTGAGATGAAATACAGCACTAACCTGGACGAAAACATCGTGAAGAAGCATGAAAACAAGATTTTGTTCGTATATTCGACGGTGGATGAATGGGTCCCAGGCGAATTCATGCAAGAGAACCAATTGTGATTCAGGAATGCGCACCATCGCGTTGTACCACACGGTCACGCTTTCATGATGGAGCCCGACGGCACTCGCGATATGGTTGCCCACATTTCCCAATGAATTGCCGACGTCATTGACGCGAAACATGCTTCATATTACACGAACTTGTAGTTAGAAGCTTCAAACGTATAGATTTACGCATCACTTTTCGTTTTTTAATCGTGCGGTACATGTTGTAGTTGGGTGGTAATTACTTTCCAAAGAAATTGGAATAAGCCAGGCTGCAGATTGAACTCACCCTAGGCAGCACTTGAAGTCCCAGGGACACGGTGTGACAGATGACCATTTCTCTTTGCTGTGCTGCCAGATCATGAAAGACGAAATGTCTTTGTCGATACCGTCCAGACCAAAGTGAATCGGGAATCCATTCGGATACTTGATGTCCCAGTCCACCACTTTGCCAGAGCAATCTTTGCCGGTGTAGAAGGCGATACGTGACCTACCGTCGAAGGCGCCCCACTTGACGATATCGTTCCACTTGGCGGACGTAGCGCGGTCATTGTAGCAGCTGAGGTTGACACACATCTGAGAATCGTCGATGTGGTACGTGTACTTACCGCCGCTTTCGTCCTGCCATTCTTTAGCGTAAAACGTCACGGTTCCGGACCAAGCTGACACACGTCGAGTCGCGAACAGTGCCATGAAGCATAACAAGAATACGATTCCGGTGGTTTGGGCCATGGTGTGTTCACAGAGCAGATAAAAAGGAAGTGAGAGGGTTACAAGCCGGTGCTCTGTAGGCTCAAACAGTTCTATCCATAAAGAAATCTGGTTTCCAGTACTGGTACCCCGTATTGTTGTACTGGTGGCATCTGGCTAAAGGATAAATGGATGGCATGCTGTGTGGTTGGTTGTGATACTGCTAACAAAAATCTTGGAATCAAGGTAATTAATCTGGGCAAGGTAACATTTATGTTTTTCGAAACCCAAAAACAGACTTAGAAGATTCGTACTGCCTTATGGAACGCGTATCCACATTAGTTGTTGACGACCATATTCATCGCTGCGGTTGAATTTCGACAGTCGCCTTCTCCACGAGTTTGGGAATCCACACCTTCTGTTGTCCGCGGTCAACCACGATTGAATTCGCAAGAACTTGGAAAGAAGGAACGCTGCTTTCACTTTCGTCGTGTGGAACCCGCGAATTCCTCCTATTCCTCTCATCGACGATTTCTTGACCGGCCCATTCTCAGATACAGCCGGGACTAACATAGAAATGTACAGACGCCAAATTGAAAACCCCCAATGACGGCATCCCAGTACAGCTCGTTTTTAGAACGCTTTCATAGACACTGCCAATTCATCTTCCGACATGCAACTGAACTTGGGATCGATGGAGATGAAGTTGTGGAAATTCTTCATCGTCTGGGTTTTGATGTACCCACTACTCTGTCATTGCCTTCCCCTGAACGACGAATTTGGATTCCCCGTCTATAGTCATTTTGTGCTTTTCAAGTTTTGATATCCCAAGATTCCAGCTAGCAAGACGAGAAGTCCACTAACTGTTAATCAACTAATTTCTTCTTCCCACTCTTTGACCATGGAAGCGATCTGAATGAAGCAGACGGTTACTGCATCGGTAAATGCCATGATTTCAAACGACAGATACCTAGTTGTGGGCAAGGATGATAATTTCAAAATGTTTGTTTAGATCACCGTCGCCGCAGGAATTATAACACCAAGCTATTGCCTTGAGGTGATCGCACTGAAGGATCCAGATATTGATCTGTGCGCGGTTTGTGTCCACTAGAGGTTCAACTTGTAGATAACACGAAGTTACCAAAATCCAATGAATATGTTAGGACCGCGATAAATTTGAGCAGCAGCTATCACCTTGTTGTATCCACGGCTCTTTGTGAGTTAATTCCACAATAATCAGACGTGACCCGAATATCACAACAGCTACTTGTAGTAGCGAATGTAGTCCGAGAGAACAAGTCACTATTCATTTTTCGTCAGCGCACAACATGAGCTTATTTCAAGTATCTGTTTGTAGTGCCTTCATCGCTACGGCTTTTGGGACAAAAACTGTGCTAGTCGCGCTCAAGACTGGATTAAATTCGATGGCAATATGAGGCTTTACTCCGGTATCTACTACTACGACCTTCTGCTCGAGATCAACATCTATATGCCAAATCGGTGCTACAACGTCAACTGTACTAATCTCGACAACAAAATAGCGTCTGCGAAGTGGTCGAGGCTTCCGATAACAGGTTGGGGCGGGAAAGCATATATTACCTTCTATGTTGACGTTAACTGTGGGGGTAGTAAATCTTCATCGCTACTACCGTACAACGGGGGCATTCGAGGATTCGTGTTCCCTAAAGTGAAAGGCGCCATCTCGTCATTCATGGTGCGTTCGGAATCCAGAACGCGGAAACATGGCTTTGAAGACGTGTGCAGCTGGACTGGTGCCGACATGAAAGGGGGTGTTGCGACCGAGCCGGACAAAGGCGAGAGTGCAATCTTAAATGACCCGGCGTCTTGGTAAAAAGCTTACCGAAAGCAGTTGTTCAGCGATAAATCGTAGGCGTTCCAGGTGGTAAACGAAGAATCTAGCTTCCAGTGGTATATTGTTGACTAAGCTGGCGTGATTGTATGATATTCTGTGGTATGTCAGTGCCAGGCAAAATCGATCTGCGTAATATGTGCTTGCATCATACGCAAAAATTAGCGAGGAGGATCACTCGGAACCGATTCGTAATTTCTGAATCTGAAATGTTGTTCAGTTGTCAATCCCCTCGTCCAAAGTCACTAGCCGCCGAAGAACCAACACCTACACCAGTCAATGCCTTCCTACAGTAGTTTTATTGCTTTCGTCAGTGCGTTCTTGGTCATGATGAACAACTGCGAGGGGGCTCGCATCGTCGGCAAAATTAACGGGACGGTGGAGCTCTACTCTGGCATCTACTACAACAACCGCCTTCTCACGCTCAACATCCGGTACCCGAACCAGTGCTACAACATCAACTGCGAATTCCTCGACGACAATGTCGCGTCAGCTAAGTGGAGCGACCTCCCAACGACTGGAATTGCAGGCAAGGCGTACATCGTTTTCTACGAAAATGCTGATTGTGGTGGCTACCAAGCCACCTACACGCTCCCCCACTTTGGGGGTATCCGCGATTTTGACGTCCAGAAAGTGAAAGGTAAAATCTCGGCGTTTATGGTTAAGTCTGAAAACGACCTCGTTGACAACGGAATGTCTAACGTTTGTATCTGGGCGGGGGCTGATGCGGTGGGCGGATATGTGTCGCAGGATAAAACCCTAGCTAGTATGGTCGTTCCAAAGCCCAACTGAACGGTGTCTATCATCGCTCGTTAACCGGTAGCAATTTCGTGTTGCTCGTGTCGTATAGCACTTTTACCTAACGAAAATGGTTTACGTCACTGTGTTGTCAACATTTGCTTCTTGATGAATATTTTATAGTTGCAATACAAGTGATGCATGGTCGAGTTACATAGTATACCAAATTTGTCATTCATTGAGTAGAATTTATCTAGCTCTCACGCTCTGTGAGCTAGATCATCAGTCTATTTGATTCATGTTATTTTTTGTTTCGTCAACACCTTGGATTCTGAAAGTGTTGCATTACAAGGGGTATGGTTTCGAAGCAAAACTATAACATCTATCAAGGCCTTCAATGATACAGAACATTCTACTACACCGTAGAGCATTTAACTATCCCCGCACGAGAGTCCCAATCTAGAGCGATAATGTTCACAGTTGCTCTTATCTTCGACGTTCTGTCAGTTGGCTCGTGTGCTGTAGAGGCTTCAGACTGGATCTGCTTGTATCCCATCTTCAGTGGTGTTAAGTCGCATACTTAGTACTTGTTACATTTTTCTGTGTGAAGGCGTGAATAACGAGGCTTCATCGGCAGCATGGCGCGAATGGTCAGGAAAAACTTTTGACAACGGTCTACACCAATAACTTGCTTCCCGATAAGGGCTTTACGCATGCTTCGCCTTCGAGACCAGCGGAGAAAATTAACCGCTGAAGTATTCTACAGTTGGAATGGACAACAAGATACGTCGCTGATCATATACGTAGAAACTCAGTGGGCGTAATAAGACTATCACCGTCTGCAAGTGCAGTCGTGAACCAACAATGATTGATGTCTCCGTGATAGCTGCAACTAATACCACACCTGCAAGTTAGAACGTGCTGCATTCACAGCCGCAACAGGCTCCAGAAACGAATTTCGGATGGTGGATACAACTTTCAGCAACCGTAGATAGTTCTATAAAGTATACAGTTCCTATCAGTGGTGAACTTCGGCTCCGAAAAAAATTGCAAAACAGGATAGTTTGCGTTGCGCTACTGCTTGAAATTCAAGCCATACAGCTAGACAGAGAACCTCACTCTTAGACTTACCAGCAATCGAGTCGAGCTCACGATGCAATTTCTCTCAATTCTTATGATTCTAGCTTTCTCGGCAAAAATCGCTTCCGCTGAGTTCTCCGGCGACATCAAACTCTACCGGGATACCGACTTTCGTTACAACCTAGCGATATTTAACTTTGCGAAGTCGAATCGATGTTTCAATATGTGCGGAGATTACAATGACGCAGTATCGTCGGCGAAGTGGACTGGGCTTCCTACGGCTGCATCGTACGAGGGTACCACCGAAGCAAAATTGGTGTTCTATGTCGATACGGGCTGCAAGGGCAAGAGCAAGAGCTATTTGACTTCGTTGGGCAGCGTGAAGTCATTTGTGGATGAAGGTATCAACGATGAAATTTCATCCTTCATGGTGCTGGAGACCTCGGAAGACATCGAGAACGGGGAGACCAGCTTGTGCTCGTTATCGAGAGCTTTAAAGAGCATCTCAAATGCCACTACCGCTGACTGATGATAAGGATAGGCCGGTGTATGGATTTGGACGAGCTGTCACCAACAAAGTTATGGTTAAACTTTTTTTGCTGGAGTTGTGGGGGTTTGTATTTTTCATTTTACTGCCTAAGATGTTCGCAGGTTGCTACACGATTGTGATTCTATTCTTCGGTCTTATCCAGAACGTGAATGTGAGAGGAAATTGCTGCTCTTCACGTCTCATTGAGTTTAGCCTCCATTAGCCCATATCCTCACCGCGATGGCAAGTTCTTTTGTACTAGTCGCTCACTGTCATGCATCCCTTCAGCTCACAACACACTGCACAGTGGAAGAAGAAATTAGTTGATTAACAGTTAGTGGACTTCTCGTTTACTAGCTAAGATCTTAGGATATCAAAACTTGAAATCACGATATGACTATAGGCGAGGAATCCAAATTCTTCGTTCGGGAGGAGGCAATGTCAGAGCTGTGGGTACATCAAAACCCAGACGATGGGGAATGTCCACAACTTCATCTCCATCGATATCAAGTTCAGTTGCATGTCGGAAGATGAATTGGCAGTGGCTACGAAATGAGGTTACCACCGTTTGAATGTTTGGGCACTCAGCTTGGGTCTCTTGGAATAGAATATCATTGCGCAGTCTCCATGTAGCATGGAACACAATTGCTGTGTGTATTCGCCAGAGCATCAGAAGGAGTTTGTGCTGCTGCCGCCATTCTACGTGGATGTCACGCATATTTGGCCACAGCAGTAGTCTCCACTCTAACAACATTATATTGTAACAGGCTGCTACAGCAGTGCCTACCCTAAACTTTTACAGACGCACTCGAACTCATCTCGAAGCGTTTGTCCTACTAGTCAAAATCAACATACACCCGCACTTAGCGCACGGGTTCTGAGTTGTTAAACCAAGGCCTCCGATATAACGTCCCTCGTCGTAGCAGGCATGCCTCGTTCCTGCTCTTCCAAATTGCTTGATCCCTGAAATTGCTCATCCAGCAGCAGTGACATCATTGAGCCTTGACTGTGAGTATACGGCAATGCAACGTGCGGCATAAGGGGTTCAGCCAATTCCAGAGATGGACGTGTTGTGGGCCGAGTAGGCCCACGCCTCGGTGCCCGCGACCCTGGCTCACCTCCACCGTGATCGCCACATTTCCCCTTCGACGCGACCTTCTTGTCACATCCAGGTTGTGAGCATATTCTCCTTCCACCGTGACTTGCACACAATCCTTTGAATTGGGCTTGCTTGTCGCATCCAGGGTGCGAGCATTTGCCACCTCCTGTGTGAGTTCGACACTTGCCTTTTGTTTGAGCTTTATTGATGCAGCCTGGGTGTGAACATTGCTTGCCGCCTTGAGGAGGTCGCCCGATTTTCTTGGTCTTGGTCTGACGGATGGATGTTGGTTGCGAACGCTTTGTTCTTTTGCTCTTCTTTGAATCTGCAACAACCATCACAACTTCTTCGACGCCACAATCGTGATCTCTACGGCGAATATGCGAGATGAACTGCTGAGTTCACAGCAGATAGCCATGCCAGATGTCAGGCATGGTTCTGCGTCTTCCTCTCCCGAAATCTCCTATTTGTGGGGGTCAGATTTGAGGTACCAATCCGCGATTTTTATATTTTGTGGTTCATCGCTGCCATTTTATGAATATGCCCATCGCGGGGCGCTACTTGATCCCAAACAAGGTTAACACTTCTTCTCTACACTCGCTAACCTAGAATTTGTTTCGCTGAGCTCCTTAATAATAATGTGACGAACTCAAATCGTCGACATACGTGAGATCGCATACTACCCGCAGTATTATAATTGCACTTTACCGTTCAGCGTTGGCGGAGAGACACACAAGATAAATGACGAAGCTTCGATACCGGTAGCACAATTTTCAGGATTTATGAAGATGGTTGCATTTCTTCCTGCGAAATTCGGATGGAATGGTTGGAAGTCGAACCACTAATTTAATCTATCGACGAAGTTAATATACCGTTAGCTGTTCCAAACAAGCATTCCTGTTAAGAGTGCCCTCATGGTTCACATCCTCATCTCATCGAATGACATTTGTTCTTTCTTCCACGCTCCATACTCGACAACCACTTTCGTTTTCCTGTGAATTCAATAACGACGAACACAGGGTAGACCAGAAAGATTCACTCAAGGTAATGTTATTCTTGCCGTCGTGGCGACTACGTTAGGCCCGGCCTTCCTCTTAGGCTGCTTTTTTAGCCACTAGCTTCTTCAGATTTTCGGTGGCGTACAATTTCGTGTATATGTCCAATGCCCGTTTTTCTCCCTTCAAATTCATTGAGATTGCTCTGCCGGCAAATTCCTTCGCCAGGTCTGTAGGTGTCTTTCCTTCTGCATACCATCCCCGGAGTTTGTTCTCCACCATCTTAAACTCAATCACGTGATAAAATTCCTTCAGTTTGTCTACGCCCACTTTCAACTTGGCGCCTAGCTGCTTGATCACTGCGGGAACTGCAATGGCTCGCTCTTCCTCGTCACCTTCAAGCCAATCCAAAACTTCGTTGCTGGCGATCGCGGAAATCTTGTTATCGCTTGTGAGGGGTGTTTTGCGGCCGTTTTCGATGAAGTCCAACATGTGAGACTCCAGCTCCGGAACTGCATCAGGCGTGGAATTCTCGAGTGTGCCCGCGTTCGACACAGCGGGGGTAGCTTCGAGGCTTGAAAATGTGATCCAAGTCACAAGAAGAAGTAGTTGCAACAGGCGCATGACACGGATTTCAGATGGCACTGCCAGATGGAGGAGCTTTAGCGCAAATTGGGAAATGGTGTGATATAGTATCTAAACGAAGTGTTCATCTGGTTCTATTCCAAATGGTAACGGAGTTAATGACGCGGTACTATCAAACTCCCAGGTTTGCAGATTATGAAGACGTAATGTGGTTGTCCATGCACTTGCCTAGTCCATGGACAAACACTTCCTACTGCAGAAACAACTACCGTGATAGCAGTTTTACGGCGATATTTGTACTTAAAAATATGGTTACGACTTCCGCGTCATCTTCTACCTTTTCTGGTATGACGTGCATGAGTGGAGCTTCAGTATTATGCTTGAGCAATTCTTTTCAAACTCTACCCATGTCGCCGTAGTGATACATGTAGCATTCACATTGAAGGGCTGCAATTACGGCTGACTCAACTCCATTGAATCGGGGACCAGATTGGTGAACAGACCAGATTCGTTAAACTGACGGTATCGTACAAATTGTCAGACACAGCATGCTCGTCAGCTTTACCGTGTGGCGAGCACATCACTTGTGCGTGCACAGTGATTTCTTTTTACCTAGTCAACGAGTCGTACTGTGTGATCATGTACCGACAATCGGCATGCACGATCGCGTAAAAGCTTTTTGTCGTGGCTACGGCCTTCCAATCATGGTAACAACGTAATCGATGAGCGGAGATTCATTCTGACGAATCAGCGGTGTCTAACGCTGGTGCTTCGTGCTCGGCATCTGCGTACTCACGTACAAATTTCTAAACCTATAAACCTGTATTAAAATAAAGAAATCCGTAGATGACGCCTCCTCCATATTCACTTTTTGTTAAAGATGCTGAGGAGCTTCCCGGGACCACGTCTGCCCACCCGGACCATCTTGACCAACTTGACCACTTCCTGACGCTGTCCCCGGAATTATTTTGACCGTGACATACCCACTGAGGCACATTTGCCCGAATCCTGACATCCGGGACGCGCTCGAACAACGTGCAGTGGCTCTGCAGCAGATTCGAGTGGAGGCAATGTTCGTCATGAACTTCCACTGCTGCCGGCTGTTCGAGCACCACCAGCGCAGCTACACTAACTACCCAGTAGTACCGGCAAGATTTCGCACGATGGAGACAGCCCTACAGCTAGACCAAGCTACGTTCTACCGGTGCTGCACAGCCGTCTTTGGTGACGAACAGATACCCGCGCTAAAACCCTCGGCTAACGCTGCACTAGAGGAGTCCATCAACAAGCACAAGGCTTCGCGATCGAGGGTCATGTCGTATATACCACCTACGCTCTTCGATTCAAGCTCCGCTATCCAATAACTGGCGAATGACATGCTCGTCGCGGCGCAGCAACATGTCCGAATGAACTTCGAGACGCGGCTTGTCAAATTCATTAGCCTGCAGCTTGCGTATCCGCGGGGAGCAGCTGAGGCCATGGTCGCTCGATTAAAGTCCAGTCCTGAAGACCTCACGGACGTCGAGAAACAATGGCTTGAGTGGCTAGAACTGCCTCCTACAGCTGCGAACATCGCTAGCCACGAAGTGCTGTTTCTCGACAAGCTGTACGACATGCTGAAGGTTATGGAGCAAATGCACGACCAAGACGAGATCCCGAAAGGGTGTCGATTGTTTACGTTGCTGCCGCAGCCCACCTCCTGTGTGCCGGCGTTCTTCCCGGTCACGACAGAGGTGCTCTACCAAGTCGCAAGGCAAATTTTGGCAACTACGGGCAAGGATGTCTTTGGTCTCTACAAGTCCACGAACTCTCGTGGACAACGGACGTATGCCACGACTGCGGAGTTCCAAGAAGTGCGCGAGAGGATGTGGACCTCTGTTTTCAACCTCGGAGACTGCGTCAGCCATACTGCGGATCCCCGGATTGGCGTTCCCAGGCGCAGCTTCGAGTATCAGATCTCCACAAATGGCTACAGTGCTGCTGTGCTGACGTCGATTCCTGCTCCTGTTGAACGACCTGCTCTTTCTCCGAAGTATATACATTGATCGGGATTGACCCAGGACTACGGATGATGCTGACGGCATACAGCCGTCCTATGCTGGGCTTTGTCTGCAACCCACCGGAAGAGCCATGCTCCATGCCCGGTTGGTGCAGTACCTGTCCAGGCCACGTTGGCGGCAGACGCCATGGCAAGAAGCGCAGCAGGAACCGCCGTCGTCACCACCAACGCAAGAGACGCAGCAGAGCACAGTGCGATGTGGAGGGGTGGTGCGAGATCTGCCACAGGAACCACCCAAGGCACCGTCCGAGGAAACACGGGGTCAGGCGCCGGACTCACTTCCTGCACGACAATGCTCACGTCCTACAAGTCACGTCCCGAGAGTATCGACACATGAGTCGTGTCGAGCACCATGCATTCTGGTTCGAAAACCTGAAGAAGAGGTATCCGCGCTATGGTGCGTTTGTGAAGGACATGTCATCGTTCAAGACTTCGTCGTCGGCGTCTCTACTATCTCGTTACGAGCACATGTGGAAGAATATCAACGCCATGTTGGAGTTCTGCGCACTGAAAGGGTTTCGCAAGTGGCGATTTACAGTGTCGCGATTCAAACGCAAGGCCGTCGCAAAACTCGCCAAGCGTGTCGTCCCGACCGTAGACCGTGACGTGTGTGTGGCTCTCGGAAAATGGAGCAGCCAGACTCATCTCGCGGGCCATATGCACGTTCCGCTAAAGAGGTTCGCGCTTGAACTCTCTCGCCGCGCAACCCTCGTCATGGTCGACGAGTTTCGTACCAGTTATCTTTGCTCCGAGTGCTCACGACCGATGGTGGACACGCCATTCAAGATCTACGGGACGACGAAAACCAAGAGGTCGAGGAACGTGCGTGTCTGCAGAAATATAGCTTGCAGAGCGAACTACTGGGAGCGCGATATCAACGCCGCGAAAAACTTGTGGCAGCTAGGGCTCCTCCAAGTCACCAACCGGCCTCGAACTCCGCAGTTCTGCAGAGGACACCAAATCAAATAAGGCGACTTCATTCAACCCAACGTGGGAACGGGACCCTGAGAAGGACCTCAAACGAAAGCCCACCCGGTAAACGGGCTGCTGGGGAGTGAAAGATGTAGTGCCTTCATTCATAGGTAGCCCAGTCCGAACGTAAAGATCTCTCGAGATCATTCGTAGTGAATATACCATAACCCGGATTCTACCTAAAATTGAGATATCTGGATAGGATTATTAAAATATAATAATCCTATCCAGATATCTCAATTTTAGGTAGAATCCTCTAAAAGCGAGCGATGTTCGTGCGGCTGGCACGCCCTGCGCGTTCTGCTGCCTGCAGACGCGTCGTTCATGGTCGCAGCTTCTCCTCCAAAAAGTCGCCCACTGCCCCGGAGTCCCGCCCCACTGTGCGCCCTACCAAGCAGATGGTGGTCTCCGAGCTCAAAGAAGTGGGCAAGCTCATGTTCGGCGGATTGGCGGTCACCACGGCGCTCATCGCTTCGGGAGGCTTCGTGATCGAGACGGTCAAGACGCTGAACCCCATGCCCGCTCCAGGATTCATGGTGCAGGTCGCAGGACAGGACGGCGAGCCAACGGACGTCCACGTCCAGCGCAGTGGCAATGGAGAAGTTACCGTCCTATTCGACGGTGGGGTGGGGGAGACGTCCTTTGATTGGGACAAAGTGGCGGTCGACGTGGCCCAGTTCGCCACCGTCCTACGCGTTGACCGTCCTGGTCTAGGATTCTCCAAACCCGGAGCATTGCCACGCACTTCTACGCAAATTGTCAACGAGTACAAGCAGATCCTGGAAAAATTGAACATTACCGGGAAAATGGTGCTGGTGGCTCATGGAGCAGGAGGTTACAATATGAGAGAGTTGGCACAAGAGCTGAAGGTTGCAGAAGGTCACAGTCCTAAATGTGAAGGACTGGTGCTTGTTGATGCATTGCAGGGTTAGTTCGGATTGTTTTTAGGATGTTGTTGGGATACTTTTTTTACTGACGGATATGTTATTATCGCATTGTTGTCACTTGTAGAGGGTCTGCGTGAGGAGCTGGAGAGTGTGTCAGAGGTCGTGCACAAGTCGCTGTCGGAGATGGACAGCAATGGGGAGATGGTGCTACGGTTGTCGCGTTTTGGTCTCATCCGACTCATCAACGTCGTGCAGCACGCCAAGTCTGTGGCCAAGTACTCAACTGTTGCATTGCCGTATGTGGAGTATTTTTCGCCGTCACCAGCACACCGTGAAGGAGCGCTGCGTGAGAACCAGGCTATTCCGGAGACGGAGCAACGATTCCGCGACTCGGCGGCTGGCTTCACACCATTTGAGTTCCCGTGTGTGGTGCTTTCGCACGGCAAGGCGGGGATGTTTGACAGCATGAAAATGCAAGCGGGTGTGACTCCCACGACTCTTGCGGATCTGGAACGCAAGTGGCTGGACGCCCAGACCAAGCTAGCGCACACGGTTAGCAAGCGGACTGTGCATCTCGTGGTGAACGACGCTGGCCACTGCATTCATCATGAAAAGCCTGAAGAGGTCACGAAGGCTGTCCGTGCGTTGGTGGATGAGATTCACGGTGATGCGGACGAGCACCGCGGTCTGGTGGCGCTAACGAAGGATGCTTGAGTGTCGTTGTTGCAAAGTGATACAACATTTTGACAGGAGACAACCAAATAGAAATCGATTGCTTTAACCAACTTGTTAGAAATATCGTGAGGCTAACATCGTGAGGCTGAATCATGAATTGAGTTGGTATCTTCTTGCCACCGTACGATACGTCATCCACCCACGACTACAGGGTTCGGCTCGGTCTTGTTATTTTATTCGCTGTAGGAAGTGGCGCAGGACGCAGACTACAAGGCTATCTAGAATCAAGAACCCTATCCTAACTTGCATCGTCGTCTATCAAGATGAAGTTGCAGTAGGACTGCAACCCTGGTGCTCGACTCTCAAAAGCTATGCCCAAGGAGTGTGGCTGGAGCTGGAGGCGGTCGAGTGAACGCAGGAATAGGAGTTTAGTCAAAGGAAGCTCACTTCTAAACTTGCAATCAACAACGAATCAGCATTTCAAGCAGCGCAAAGCGAAAACTACCACAGTCCAGTTGACAATGTGGTTTTGGACGCCTTCACGTGCAATAATTTCGACAAAGCTGTCACTTGCGCCAAGTGGCGTGGATTTTCGGAGACTGGGAGTTTCCTTTAAGGCGACGCTGCCATATCGTTAAACACGGGTAAAACCTTGTGATGGCAAGGGTATCAACACGCAGCGTGAAACAATAGCATGGTAACTATGGACCGCAGGTTACTTCAAATTTATCGAAACAGCGACATTGCATCCGTACACGTAAATTGAATTGAATCCTACGTTACGGCCATCGTCTCGAGTGCATGTTTGAGAACTTGGTGTTTTAGAAGTCACCGACTGTCGCGTTCAATTCGCTACTACCGCTGCCAGCACCAACACCTGTCGAATTCGTGCTGTTGACTGCTAGAATAGCGTCGTCGTCGCAGATGTCCACGAATCCGCGAAGCGGGAAGATCCCGTACTCCCATTGCATGAAGGACGAGATTTTGTTATCAAGGTCGACGGGAGCAAACTTCATTTCGCCTGGGGGGGACTTTGTGGACGCATAATGGGTCCCGGTGCAATCTTCTTCGTCGTAGAAGGCGAGCCAAGCATTCTCGGGAGCGTTGATCCACGACGCTGAAGAGGCTTTGTTGTTGAAACAGTCAGCAATGCTGTAGCACCTCTGGGACGTCCCGAAGTTGAACCGCTTGAACGTTTTGTGCTTGTCGTAGTCGTCATCGTCATACAACCACAGGTCGGTAGCGCAGGCAGACATGACGAACCCAGCCGCCAGAAGCAGAACCAACATAAGCGAAGGCATGACTTTGGGGCGTGCAATCTAAAGCAGAAAAATTGGACTGGGCCACAACACTCGAACAGAGTATCCAGGAATCCAACACGTTATAAATCAAGTATACGTATTAGAGACAACATTGCTCGAACAAGATTACCTGCGATCACGAAATCACGAAATCTGTAGTTTTACTGGTGGTAGCAATTCGTGCCAGAACCTCGTAGACCACGAATGACGATATCTCGTTGTTGGTCAGAGAAAACCTCACCGGTTAGGTAGATATCTCTCGTTGGCTCCGTCTTCGTGGACTCCTTTCGCTTGTAGATTTGTAGATGAACAAGTAATGACACTGTGTTCGTCAATACAGTTTAGCTTCTGCTGATATGTTACTCAACCGCCTAGCTAGTCCCCCACGGGCACGGCGTGTCGTAGCCGCTCGTCACTTTCTCGCTGGTTTCCCACACCATGAACGACGTAATCTCGTCGTTGGCGAAATCCAGTGTTAAGTCCTTCGGGTAGTGGCTTACATCTCCGTCGTCGTTGGCTGCGTCAGTTGGCCAGTGTCTGACGCCCCCCTTGCAGTTCTTGTCGGTATAGAAGGCGATACGTGACTTGCCACTGAAGTCTCCTTTCTTCGGCAAACCTTTCCACTACACCGACGAGGCCTTGTTATCCCAGCACGCTAGGTTGTAGCAGCGCTGACTTTTGGAGATTCGCCACTTTCTCTTATTTCTACGTATGATCAGGTTCTCAACCGACTTGTTGATTTTAGCCCCCCATGCGCTACCACGGATTAAACGGAACAACTGGTTAGAATTTCTCTCGAATTATTCTTCAGCGCGGAACGCTGGAATCAAAACTAAGATAATTTTTAATACTATCCTGATGACATGGCTGAATGACCAACAACGGACTGGTTTGAAAAATCAGTGAAAAGAACTCCTCCGGAATCAGGTCATCTTAGTTTCCACGTTTTGGTGTTTTTACGAAGGCTGAATTCATGTTAGTAGTTGCACGACCGTGCCGCTAGCTACCCAAACAATGACTGTAACGAATTTATCAAACACAAACCCGAGATACGTTAGGCACGTTTCTCTCCTCTGTAGCCCCCGTGTAACATCTGCTCGTTGCCTATGGTAGCACGATATCTTCACTGCCCAAGGAACTCCCCGATGAGTCGGTCGTATTTGTCGTATTCACATCTGTTCGTTCCAAGCATCGGTACTCGATGCCATTCGTTGCGTACATCCCTTGTGACCACACCATGAACGACTTGGCACCCTTGTCGAACGTAAACATCAATTGGCCCTTTGGAACAGTGTGGCTGATCAGTTTAGTTCCTTGACACTGCTCCTTCTCGTAAAATACGATTGCGAGCGAGTTATCGATACTTTCCCAGTCAGCACCAACGGAATTGTCGTTTAAGCAGGAGCTGAAGGTGTAGCACTTTTGCGTGGTAGAAAACTTCATCGACCACCGATCCGCGCCCGCATAAAGTCCTGCATAGACGCGGATGTCCATTTTTTTAGCCATGGTTGCTGGCAGAACTGCTAGCACCCATAGTGCGATGATTGACCAAATCTTGATCAAGTTAGTCATCGTGCAGCTTGGCGTCAAAATCGAAAGTGCTTCAGAGTTGTCTAAGGTTTATTGGTATTCCTTCTGAAATACAAAATCGCTGGAGGCCTTAATCATAAACCCAATAGCAATTTTATACACCATCAGCTAGTAAAACCTCACAGCTCATGCTTCTAGTATCCAGCTACCAGTTTAATTATTATCATGGATCATGCTGCGCTAGATATGATCACAGCTAAACCAAAAATTATTAATGCGCAGCACTTGGTGTCGGAAGGGCAGAAGTTCCTGATCTGACGACTTGTGCGTCTAGTGATTGGCATTGCTGAATTTGTATGACGCGTGACACCGTTCAAACTAGCTTATTTGTCTGGTTAGCAGAAGCAACAGTGGATGCACTGTGCCACCTTGTCGATGCTGAATTTTGATAGTTGGATCACCACGTCAATCATAGAGATTCAAGGTCACGGCTTAATTATCCACAACAAAGAAATAGACAAGGAGCGCAAGTGCCTTCATTAGCAGTACGAATTGCAGTTAACACAGAAGACAAAAGCATTCCCTCTCACCCATGAGGAGGAAATTCAGTAACGAGACATGCCGTTGGTGTTCGAAACATAGTTCGACATGAACCGTGTAAGTTTCCTTGGGCCTTCTATAAGAATGAGCGATAAATTGTGGATGGAAAAATTGAATTCAACTGACATAAATCCACTACGATACCAAGTACCCTCTTTTAAGAAAATACTTCTTTATCATAGCTGGCACTCAGCCACAACAACATACAAACGAAGCATCATTTTCAAATTCGATCCATTCCTCCATATTGAATAAAACTCTACTCAAAACGATGACACATCAGCCTCAGCACTCTCTCGCTATGATTGTAGTCCCTTCAATCCTGGCCCTGGTGATTCAATCCGCCTATGTCGATCTCTATCGCGATGCCGACTTCAAAAGCAAAATCATGAGAGTCGACGACATGATTGTGGATGTCTGCTACAACTTTGACTGCGACAAGGTGGGCAACACGATCACATCTGCCAAGTAGCACGGGCTTCCTGAAACGGATAGCTTCTTCGAAGGGGGTTATTCGCTCATATTTTTCTACACTGGAAAAGACTGCACTGGAAAGGATAAATCATGGGATATCAACACGCAGAGCAAGAAAGACAAGTATTTCCCGGAGAACTTCCGTCTAGATGGGATGAACGACGACTTCTCGTCTTTCTTGGCGCTAAACAGAGGCGGCCGAGGGGGTTTGTTGAATATTTGCCCTACAATCGAGAGCGCAACGACCTCAAATGCGACGTTCAACGAGTGGGGAACGGGTAGTGGAACTACGACAAATGGCACTGTAGGATTTCAGTGAGATTGCTTAAGCATTAGCTGCAAATTTCCTTGTCTGTCGTGCTAATCATTAGCACGACAGACAAGGAAGTTTGAAAAGTTTAGAACACAGTTCAAACTGACTCTACCTTGGATAGCAATGTGTAGCTCGCAGCCATTTCCTCCACCTATATGGATTTCCTAAGCTTTCCATTTTGGCTCAGCCCTAAAATTTAGCCTGATCTCCATTGTTCCATCCACAAGAATCCCAAACCCTCTGATAATGCTAGTAGTCAATGAGGCCTACTTCTTGTTGTCACTGTTCATTTCGTCATCAAGCTGCACCTTCATTTCAAATGACTCTGTACCTCTCTGCCCTCGTCAGAATCGCGCTGTGTATACTGCTAGCTGCTGCAGCGGAAGCGGGCTACATTGATCTCTACACGGATATAAACTTCAAACACAAGCTTACGCGAGTCACCAACGTAGCTGTCGATGTCTGCTACACGTTTGCGAAATGCAAAAGTCTCGACGGCAAGGTCACATCCGCTGCGTGGCATGGCCTCCCAGAGACTCACGCCCGCTACAATAAACGGCAATACCATAATCGTTTTTTACAGCACTCCGGATTGTAAGGCGCCCAAAGCCAAATCCTGGTATATCAATGTACAGAGCAAGGAAAACCCCAACTTGCCCTCGAATTTTAAACTGGATGGCATCAACGACGCCATTTCGTCTTTCAACGTGATAAGCGCCGAAGGAACTGCACGGGTGAAGAGCGCTTGTGTTGGGGCAGAAAGACTTAACATCACTAACGTGGCGTGGAGCGAATGAATTTAGGCTCAATGTCGTGATAGGAAGGCTTTAGGAGCAGCATTCACTTTGACAGACGTAATACACAGAGCGGTGTTGTTCTTTTGGATGCTACTTTATTCCATACAAAACATATTTTTTCAAGCCGTTTACATTGAATTTGGTGTCCAAGGGGTTAACCCCAGTGTGATTTCTCTTTTTCTCGCTTCTGCGTGCACTGGTCAACAAAACAACAAGGCAATGAAAATCATTATTTCCAGCTTTGTCAATGGAAAGGGACAGGTCAGAATGGACCTTGTCGAATTTTCACTTAGAACCATACATCAGCCACCTGGAATCACGAAATGTGTGGTCGTTCATCTACTTGACAGCACACCATCAACGGGTTTTATTGCTACCCCATATCCGCAATCTAGAAAGGCTTACCTTACCACCCATATCTGCACCCGTACTAGATAAATCACACACGAAACATGTTCGTTCGGGCATTTCTCAAATCGCCGCCCTGCTACCAACAGAGTACCCGACCCAACGCTGATTCAACAAAACCCTATCAACAATGCTCTTACTGCTTGGGTGGCTCTGCACAGTGTCGACAACGATCGTTGCCGCCTCATCCACTCCCGAGCCATTTAATGCCAACATCGTGTTCTACCGCGACGTCAAGTACGGTAGCATACTCGGCACGCTGAAAATGCACTTGGCAAATCGGTGCATCAACTTCGACTGCGGCCATAGTGGCAGCTATCTCGACAACAACGTTTCATCCGTGCAGTGGACGGGAATGCCCAAGACAGCCACGTATAAAGGCGAAAGCAGAGCGCAAGTAGCGTTTTACGCCGACAAGAATTGCAAAGGATCGAGTCAGCAATACCCAACGGGCAAGGGTGGAGTCCAATCGTTTGCGACTACTAGGTTTAACGATGTCATCTCGTCTTTCATGGTGCTTCAGTTCTCGTCGGGCATCGAAAATGGGATCCACGCCATCTGCGAATTAGGCGCTAGAAAACTGTCAGTCGACGGGGACGCCAACGAGTGAGCAGCACGCGTTCCTGTTTGTGTTGTGCTTTTGGGTTTTTACTTGGTAAAAACCAACGATGACATGTTGAATTTTCATATCAAACTTCTGATTCACTCAAGTAGTGTTCATGTTCGTGAGCCAGCATACCAGCAGATTGATTCATAATTAGATTATTACATTTTCTTCGTACGTGCCTTGGATTATGCAAGTGTTGCGTCGTTAAGTGATATGATTTTCAAAAAGGAGTTTGCAAAAGCCTTCAATTATACAGAACATTCTAGGTTGCACTACACCACTTCAGCATTTCGACTTCTCACACGTTAGGCCTCCAAATCTAGAACGATTTTATTCGCAGTCTACAGATAACTTTCTTCGCGAATAAGGGCTGTACACCTTACTTCACACGACTTCGACGCTAACGGAGAAAATTATCCGCTGAGGTATTATAAAGTTGGAATGGACAACAAGATCACGTCGCTGATGTGTACGATAAAAATGTAGTCGACGTGGACAAGACCATCACCGTCCGCAAAGGCAGCCGTGAACTAACAGTGGTTAATGGATTTATGATAGCTACAAATAATACTGTTCCTGCGAGTTGGCACATGCAGAGTTCACATCCCAGAAAATAGTTTCGGACGGGAGATTAGTAACATGCTACTCTCGCAAAAGTAGATGGTTCTATAAACCATATCAACTATGAACTTTTGTTCTAGATTAATTGCAACCCACGATGGTTTGTATAGTCCCATGCTTGTCAGACATCTAGACAGAGATCCTCACTCTGGGATTTACCCGCAATCCAGTCGAGCTCACGATGCAATTTCTCTCAATTCTTATGATTCTAACTTTCTCGGCAAAAATCGCTTCCGCTGAGTTCTCCGGCGACATCAAACTCTACCGGGATACCGACTTTCGTTACAACCTAGCGATGTTTAACTTTGCGAAGTCGAATCGATGTTTCAATATGTGCGGAGATTACAATGACGCAGTATCGTCGGCGAAGTGGACTGGGCTTCCTACGGCTGCATCGTACGAGGGTACCACCGAAGCAAAATTGGTGTTCTATGTCGATACGGGCTGCAAGGGCAAGAGCAAGAGCTATTTGACTTCGTTGGGCAGCGTGAAGTCATTTGTGGATGAAGGTATCAACGATGAAATTTCATCCTTCATGGTGCTGGAGACCTCGGAAGACATCGAGAACGGGGAGACCAGCTTGTGCTCGTTATCGAGAGCTTTAAAGAGCATCTCAAATGCCACTACCGCTGACTGATGATAAGGATAGGCCGGTGTATGGATTTGGACGAGCTGTCACCAACAAAGTTATGGTTAAACTTTTTTTGCTGGAGTTGTGGGGGTTTGTATTTTTCATTTTACTGCCTAAGATGTTCGCAGGTTGCTACACGATTGTGATTCTATTCTTCGGTCTTATCCAGAACGTGAATGTGAGAGGAAATTGCTGCTCTTCACGTCTCATTGAGTTTAGCCTCCATTAGCCCATATCCTCACCGCGATGGCAAGTTCTTTTGTACTAGTCGCTCACTGTCATGCATCCCTTCAGCTCACAACACACTGCACAGTGGAAGAAGAAATTAGTTGATTAACAGTTAGTGGACTTCTCGTTTACTAGCTAAGATCTTAGGATATCAAAACTTGAAATCACGATATGACTATAGGCGAGGAATCCAAATTCTTCGTTCGGGAGGAGGCAATGTCAGAGCTGTGGGTACATCAAAACCCAGACGATGGGGAATGTCCACAACTTCATCTCCATCGATATCAAGTTCAGTTGCATGTCGGAAGATGAATTGGCAGTGGCTACGAAATGAGGTTACCACCGTTTGAATGTTTGGGCACTCAGCTTGGGTCTCTTGGAATAGAATATCATTGCGCAGTCTCCATGTAGCATGGAACACAATTGCTGTGTGTATTCGCCAGAGCATCAGAAGGAGTTTGTGCTGCTGCCGCCATTCTACGTGGATGTCACGCATATTTGGCCACAGCAGTAGTCTCCACTCTAACAACATTATATTGTAAAAGGCTTTGCTCCATGGAATCCATAGCGACTGCCACATTTCCATTAGCGCTGGGCAAGCAAAGAAACAATGCCTCACCGTTTCAATGGCGGTGCACGAATTCCGCACACACTCGTGCACAATAGGGTTTATCGACTTCAGGAAGTACAACCGCGAGCCCACAATGAGATCTCCGAAAAACAGCCGTAGCATGACGTCGTGTACAACAGGGATGAGGCATCGTCGCAGTAATATATATTCTGAGAGTGTCGAGTGAATACGAGCTTGTGGGCACCCAAGCTCTCGCATAGGATGGACGTCCACCGAAAAAGCAGGATGCAACACTTTGTCCCAGTCCTGTTTGCGTAGATTTGGAGAATAATGCGTCCCATTTCCTGCTTTTACACCAAGCACAGGCGGAAACACACTTCTAACCGAGGCTGCTATCCCACCCGCCTCAGGATGGGGCAGCACACGATAGAAAATCTGGGTCAATTGGTGGTACAGCACCAATATGTCACTCACCAGGACTCTTGAGCCTAGCAATGGGCGAATCTCTCTCCTAATTCCACACATGAATGCGAATGGCGTAGGCCACTGATAGGAATTCTCTAGGAAATCAGCTAGACACCATTTTTGCTTGGATGCGAGCTCTTTGCATAAGCATTTAAACTTGAAGGTTCCTGCTCCCAGTGGTGTTGACACATCGCCGTTAGTACGCCTTACTTGAAATTCTGATGACGTGTTCCACCATATAGGACTAAACAACGCGTGCTCTGAATTATTTTGACTCTTGTGGGTTGTAATGAGTTTTGCTTTGCCCAAGGAATCCGTTTCCAGTCCAGGAGCACTTTACGCCACCACTGTGGCAGCATTGTTTGCCGCCATCCAGGAGGCTTAGCGGGATCTTGAAGAAGAAAGTCCCCACTCCATCTTCGTGAAAATGTTCCATACCGCTGACGTAGTAGTTCAGCAATTGGTCGATACCAAGCTACTTCACTACCATCTCGGTGAGAATCTAGCGCGTGAATGAGCTGCTGAAGAAGTATAAATCTCTGCTGGCGGATGCTAGTGGCAATCGTAGGAACACCAATTCCATCCTCCTCCCGAGATTTGGTCGCTAGACCCTTCTTGATAATGTTAATCCCACCGGAACTAGTAGTCACACGATTGTAGAGTATGTATCCAGTCACGACACCTTGCCATCGTTTTACAAATCGGGCAGGTATGTTCACTGTGGTCGTAAAGTACCATATCAGCGACAAAATGACCGTTTGAACTATAAGACGCCGTCCCATTAGCGTCCGTGCTCTCCCTTTCCACAACCGAAGTCGATTCATCAATTTTTCATCCAGTTGAGCGGCTAATTGTTTTGAAGTATCAGAATTTCCAAAGGGAATACCGAGGTATTTAACCGTCTCACCCATTCTCAAAGACCGAAATGGCTCCAGTATTGGTGCCGGTTTATGGTTGTTCAAACTCATTATCACGCTCTTTGCAGGATTGAGCATTGCGCCTGAACCAGCGCAATAGCAGTCTACCAGTCGTAGCTCCGCTTGCAGATCGTGTATATTTGTCGAAAACAAAACAGCGTCGTCCGCAAAGAAAGCCACAGGAATTGACAACTTCTCGTCTACCACCACCCCCAGTTCGCGTTTATCCCGAATCAAATTTCCAAGCGGCTCGAGAGCTAGAGCGAAAAGAAACGGCGATAGTGGGTCCCCTTGTTTAACACCACGCGACGGCTGTAGAGCTGCCTGTGCCCAGCCATTGATCACTAAAGAGCATAGTGATCCATTATAGAGTAGTTGTATCCACGAAAGAAATTTAGACCCGAAACCTTGTCGTTCCATCACCTTAAACAAATAGCCACGGTTCACACGGTCATATGCCTTCGCAAAGTCAAGAAACGCGGCGATACCTTCATTCCCTCGACTTGTAACTAGGTGTTGAAGATCGCGGACTAACATTACTTGTTGGTGAATTGACCTACCAGAAATGAAACCTTTCTGATCGGGATGCACTAAAGAAGACATCAGTGACTTCATTCTTTCCATGAGCACTGTCGACTTTGGGCTGTGTCGACGAAGGTCTGGCTTGAGAGGTGTTAGAAGGTGAGGTAGGTTGTCGGTTGTCGCAGTAGAAGACGAAGAAGTAGTTGTTGTTGGAGAAGTGTGTTCTTGAGGGCAAATTGTGGAATGCTTTATTTTTCTGGTGTTAGATTTGCTGCCCTCGTTGTTTCTCCTTTTCACCCTAGGACTTCGCTCTAGGACACGCTACCTTCTTCATGTAGTGCTTCTCCTTGAAACTGTTGATTATGGACATTGAAGTGCACGCTGGTGGCGCACTGATGCTCGCCTGTCGTTGGCATTCCGTGTTGACGCTATGGCTAGTTGCTGTGCTGAATGCGATGCTCGTGGGTTGCTGGACGTCGACAAAAGCTGACAAGTACTCTCGACGAAATTTTCACTTCCGCAGGCATCAACGTTATCGGTCGAAAATTACCAGAGTCACCTCTATCTCCTTTTTTGAATAGAAGCGCTTGACACGAGGCAGTTTCCCACATTTTGGGACAGCCGGTTTTCAGTTGCGACAGTGGAGTTTCGGAGTTTTGATTGGTGGATGTGGAGTGGATCTATTGCGACATTTTGTGGAAAGAGTGCGTGGTTTGAATGGTGAGCGTGCGGAGAGCCAAGGATGGGCCCTTAGGTTCCGGAAGCGCGCGTTACAGAGATGTACACTCTGAAACGCACATGCGCTCAGTCCGGAACCGCCCACGTCCTGAACACGGGTCGCCAGGAAGAAGCACAAATTGTCTGCACGAACGTATCGTGTCAGACAACCCGTATTGCCTTGGCTCAAGGCACTGAATACCACCGTTCCAGACCCAAGAACCACTCGAATATACCCACAAGCAAGAAAGTATGAAGAGCAAGACCCACTAAGACACAAGACATGAACGTGTATGGACTCCCAGGTGTTCAAGAACACCCAGCAACGTGTCGTGATGATGTTGAAGACGAAAGAAGTCTGAAACCGATGACCCAGACTCCTAGAAGTCTGAAACTGACCCCCAAAAGTCCGAAACCGGCCCCGTTCCAGAGATATATGGCCTCGTTTCAGAGATTCCAAGCCCCGGTTCAAAGATTAGCGACTGCTGTGGACATTATCAAGCTGCCAAGACACAAGAGCAGCAAGACAAGACATCCTACGACTGTGTGCAGCGCGTGCGACCAAGAACTGTGCGGCCAAGAGTCCAGTTCAGAGCAGAAGAGACGGACCAGACACGTGGAGGTCCTGTCGAAGATAGCGAAGTGTGTGCACCCTATACAAAGACCAAGTGAACTCCCCCAAATGTATACAGAACACAAGATAATACCCAGAAGATATTGAGAGATTCAGAAAGAAGAGAGAAGATACCCGAAGTAGAGAGTAACAAACAGAGTTAGTCTTACCAAGTTGAGCACAAGTCGAATTCGTTCGGTGACCTGCTAGGACAAGGGCGCGGATATAAGGACGCCGCGTACTTCCTCCCAAGCTTCAAGTCCAAGTTGCCTGTGGGGATCGTACGCGACGGCGTTTCAGAGTTGATCCACGGCATTCCATATCCTAGTTGGGCCCACTGAGTGAAGGTAAGAGTGGGGTTCCCATTTCATGTTAACGATTCTGCTTGGAGGGTTTAGTAGCCCCCTTTAAGTGTATTAGTAGACTGCGTTTCAGAGATTCGAGAGTATTGTATCCCTCTTAGAGGGTGGTGCGTGTGAGAAGAAGAGTGCGTTTCAGACTGACCAGTGTCCGGAGCGTATACTCAGTGGACTGGTGATAGACCCACCGCTCAAGGGTCTTAAAGAATAAGTAGCGGCTGTATATTTGCATATATTACTCTATATTTTGGCTATCTTACAAGGGAGTGTGTTCTGGGGCTTTATTCCTGGTCCAAAAGGGTGCGTTTCAGACAGTAAACGACACGCCCGACACGCCCGACACGCTCAAGGCCTACATTAACTACCAACTCGGCAGGTTGTCAGGTTGCCACCAAGATCGAACAAAAGAGGATACACAAGGGCCACACGCCAACTCTGGAACGTTCACGTTTCAGGGTTTCTGACCCCAGTTCCGGAGAGTTTATTAACTCCCTGGATCCCCTGGGCTACCGCACTATACACTTGCGGCGAAAAAGGTTCACCGACCTCGCCACAATCCTCAGGGAGTTATTCGCGTGAGGTTTCGTCTGGAACGCAGGGTTCTTCCAGGGAGAGCTCTGCATCGTCGATGTTGTCGATTCCGGAAGGGCGTATGCCTGTGTATTCTGGAACCAATCTCGTCATGAATGTCCAAGCCGAAGAGAGTCTGAACGCAGGGGGTAACATGGGCATGTATTTGTCTCGCACTGTTATCCCTGAAATCTCTGAAACGGTGGACCAAGACGACGTCGACATGGCCGAAGCAGACGGCTCCGTGACTTCAGAATCCAGGACGGTGCCGAGCAGGAGATCTTCGTCCAGAATGAGACGCGTGTCCAGGCGCCCGAAGCGCGACGAGTCACCCAGCGACTCTGAAACTTCGCGTGGCAGCCGGTATGCGCCGTCCAGCTCCAGAGACGACGATCGAGCGCGCTCTTCAGGACGCAGTTTCGGAGCGAGGAGGACGAGTGAGTCAAGCCGCACGTCCACATCCAGGCGTTCGAGAGCTTCTTCGTCTGGATCCGGCGCCGCCCAAGTCGCAGTGAACGTTCTGCACCAGACTCAAGACGGCCTCGCACGGATGTGCGTGGAGCAGGACCGGAGACTTGCGACGCTGGAGGAGAAACAGGAGTCGTTCCACGCCAGGCAGCACCAAGCCCAGCTCGACGCGCGTCTAGATGTTGACCGGCAGCTCCAGAATGCTGTCCGCGGGATTGAAGCCTTGGCTGGACGTCTGGCGGACATGGAGAGCCGAAGACAGCGCGCGGAGACGACGGTTCCGGAGACTGCGGCACGTGTGAAGGTTGAGGATCATCGGTCTGTGTGCGAGGATGCTACGCGCGTTCAAGAATGCATCAGGTAGGAGGTCGATGAGGCCACACGGCGCGAGCGCGAGCGGGTTCAGACCGAGTACGAGCAGCGCTGGCGGCAGCACATGGCAGAACTCGACGAGGAGCGCGCGCGGTGGACGGCGAACGCGGCAAAGACCCTGGGCGTGCAGCAGGAAGCGCTTGCAGCAGAGCGAGCGAGCCTCCAGCAGCAGAAGAACACGGAAGAACATCGAAGAAGCCCGGAACCGTCTGAAACACAACGGCTCCAGGAACAGATTCACGATCTTCGTGCGGCAGTGGCGGCTCTGCTTCACCCTGATGCTGCAACTGATTCCAAGTCAAGATATACAGAAAGTTCTGATTCTGCAACCAGGGATCCAGTGGCGAAGGGTGCAATCAAGGATGGCGCAACGGTCGGTCCCGTCTGTGCACTGGTAAAGAACCCGACCGAAGTCGCTCTCTCCCAGCTTCAGGCTACACTGCCAGAAGTGAAGCAGGAAGTCAGTGGGAAAAGCGCCAAGGTTGGGCGAAGTGCGTCGTCTTCCACGAAGGCTCGGGCGGTTTCAGAGACCTGTCAACCTCGTTCCAGAAAGTCCGGTTCCAAAGGCTCTGGTTCCAGAGCCGGCGGATCCGGAAAGGATGGTTCCAGACAGTCTGGATCCAAGAAGACCTCGGCCCACAAGGCTACGGAGGATCCGGACCCGCCATCCTCTGACCCCGGCGATGTTTCAGACTCTAGCGATGACGACGGAGATGATAGCGGTGCCAGTTCCAGCGGTTCAGACGACAGCCTCGACAACGATGAAGACTCTGGCGTGGCGGCGTCTAGTACGACCAAGGACGGCACCACAGTCTGGAACTTCAGGCCTTACATCAATTATAACGCGGTTGAGAAGTTCAACGAGAATGCGCCCAAGGAAGATCGCGTCAATTGGTGGGAGCGCTTTGTCGACATGGCAGCTCAAGGTTCCTGGCCCGACAAGATGAAGATCCGTCAGTTCCGGAGCCGAATGCCTGCCACGATCAGCGACTGGTATGCCCAGCTGCCCAAGTCGACACGCCACGACTGGAAACTGCTGTCGAGTAGGTTCAAGAAGCTGTATTGTGGTACGACTGGGTCTTACTCGGAGCGATACTTCACGATGAAGATCCGTACGTCTGAAACGGCGTTACAGTTCTTCTATCGTCTGAATGCGGCGGCTGTGAAGGCAGGAATCCCGTTTCAGACAAGTTCCAAGCGGCGCGAGCTGCATCTCCGGAGATTTATCAAGAAGCTCAAGGACGTGCAGCTCAAGACCGCACTGGAAGGCCATCAGTTTCAGAGTATCACTGAGGTGGAACGTGTTCTCAGGCGCCATGAAGATGTCTGGAGGGAAGACGGGTATGAGACGCCACCACACAAGATGCGTGATGTCCGAGCCGACAACTTACCCCGTGGAGGCTTCAAGCCCCGTCGTGCCGGCCGCGCCTTTCTTACCCAAGGTCCGGACTCCGGAACCAGCGTTGTTTCTGAGAAACACGTCCAGTTTCAAGATCCTGAGGTCAACGAGCCGCTTTCAGTAGCCGATCAAGTGGGTCCAGAGGAATACGACCACGAAATGTCTGAAACTGCTGAAGATTCTTACGAAGCATACCGCGTTTCAGAGTGGCCGGAGCAACAACGTCTGGAGAACCGGAACACCTTCTGCGAGAAGTGCAAGAAGTGGGGCCACCGTGAGGAGAACTGCTGGTCAAACATCATCTGCAGTAATTGTTCTGAAACCGGACACCCGACTCGAGTGTGCCGGAGTAGACGCTGTGTGGATTGTGGAGAGTTCCATCCAGGAGTTCCGTGTGCCGAATGGAGGGCGTTCAAGACTGTGAAGAACCTCGCGAATCAAGGAGCACTCAACGACGCCGTACCAAGTCAGACTCTGGCCCAGCTGCAGACGAAGGACACAGGACCGGGGAAGCAGCAGTTAAACCACTAAGCCCGCTGGATGGGGATCCAGTACGCGACGGGCTCAAGAACCCCCCGAAACTGTGTGTGTTAGTCTGTATGGGTCCAGAACGACGAAGAAGAAAAGACCGAAACCAAGATAACCAACAATGCATGACTCTAGTTCAAGATGAGATCATCTATCCTGAGCAACTTTACCCTGAGTATCAGCGTTCTAACGAACCGGTTTCAGAGTTAAGTGCGCCAGATGACCCGGTAGAAGTAGTGTTGGGACCGGGCCAGAGATATGGATGGTGGGAAAGTCACGATTCAGAGGATACGCATGAGGTTGCGACTGTGTGTGGGGCGATCAACGATCTGCGGACGAGACTTCTCCTGGACACGGGTGCGTCGGTGAGTATTGTGAGTCTGGACCTAGCGCGTAGGCTCAGACTCAAACTCCGAACACACCGACAGATCAAAGTGTCTGGGTTAGGAGGAGTCCCGATGTATATCTCCGCACATGCTCGTGTGAAGATTACTCTTGGTTGGGAAGTGGTCTATCTTCAGAATGTCTGGGTCGGAAACATTGGTGAAGGCGTTGATGTGCTCCTGGGTATGAACTTCATGTATTCAGCTGGAGTTAGACTCTGTATCCGGGAAGGACTGGTCAAGTTGCCGGACGAAGAGGATGTTGTGATGTATGACGACGTTCCCCGGAAGCGAAGAGGTCTGGAACTGCCGGTTTGTCCGAAGGAAAGTCTGTACCTACGCCCCGGAGAGGCTGCGGTAGTCAGGATCGAATATGGTCAGACTAACCCGCAGCGAGAAGTGGTGTGGGCCGGAAGAGGAAAGCGCTGGGTGACAGAGATTCTGTTTGCGGCCCGGTCCTGGGCTACAGCGGTCCGGGTGGTCAATGTTTCAGACCAGAATGTCTGGATCGACACTCGAACTGCAGTGGCCTGGGTCGTGGAGTATGGTTTCTTCCCCAAGGAGCCTGGATTTGTTCGCCCAGGGAAGGCTAGGTACAAGGAGTGGCAGCAGCTCATCCTCGAGAGTACTGAGTCGCGTCAGGCCCGAATGCGCGCCGAGCGACTGGAGCAGATGGTGAGATTGCGGGATCCTCCCGCGGTGCCGCGACCGGAGTACCAATGGCCGACCCAACTCCTGATGCGGCCGAAACCTCAAGAGGCAGAGGTCCGCATGGTGCAGTTACAGGAACGGCCTAAGGTTTTCGATGTTCTTTTCTCTGAACGAAGGAACCCAGTTCCGGATCCAGAGATACGAGTCCAGAACGTGGAGACTCAGACGGTAGTTCCTGAAATGGCTCGTGCTGAAGGAGTTGGCCGGGCGGATACCAGAGATGTGGGCACTCAGGTCGAACTGCTAGATGACTGTGGAAGTGCTGTTCCGGACCTGGGAGATTGCGTTGTCGGTGAAGCGGTTGGGACTGGAACTCAAGACATGGTTTCCGAGGTGTCTACGACTGGGGCGACTGTGACGAGTACCGATGACTCTGAACGACTCCGGATCGTCGCTGAGTTTGAAGAGTTTCCGACTGCAGTCTCAGAGAATGAAGCCCCAGAGGATCCGGTCCAGACGAAGGTGACCGATCTCATTCCAGACATGGATGATGTTGGGGCTATCTCGAAGCCCGTTTCAGACAGTGACCTGGATGACGTGTTGGATGCTGTTCTGGAGAGTGCTTTGAACGACTTCTCGGATGATGCGTGTGACGTTTCAGACTTGCCTACTCAGTTGTCCTCGAACACCGCGGTTCAGAAACTGGAACGAGAGTATGGACGCGCTATGCGAGTGACAACGGAGGAATTGGATCTGGAACCGGCCGTGTATCTGCGAGAAGGGACCGAGCTACTGGCTCAGTTGAGCGATCACCTGACGATGTTTCCGGAACTGGAGGAGCTAAGTCCGGAGTGCAACATTGATGAAGCAGACGTTGGTGTTCCCGGTGTCACGACTCTGGATATGGAGGACAAGATGCGAAGGATTCTGAAGTATCATCGTCGTATCTTCCTGGGCGATGGCAATACAGCCCCGGCCTCGGTCCGTGGAGTCGTTTGTGACTTGGACGTGGGAGATGCGAAACCAATAGCACAACGAGCTCGGCAGATCGCGCCCAGGTACTTGGTGCAAGTCTATGAGTTGCTGAAGAAACTCCTAGAGACCGGACTCATCGAACACTCTGAATCGGAGTGGGCTTCCCCGATCGTGATCGTTTTGAAGAAGAACGGAGTGGATATCAGAATGTGTATTGACTATCGACTGGTCAATCAGTTGATTAAGCTGTCTCGATATCCTCTACCTCTGATTGACGACCTGCTGATCGATTTTGAAGCTGCAATGTGGTTTATGAGTCTGGATATGGCGAGTGGTTTCTGGGTGATTCTGCTGACAGAGCGTGCCAAGCTGATCTCGGCTTTCGTCTGTCCGTTCGGACATTTCCAGTGGATCCGAATGCCTTTTGGTCTCAAGAACGCGCCATTGGTATACCAGAGTGTGATTAACAATTGTCTCTGGGGTTTCGTTCGACTCCCACCTGAGGAGGAGGCCAAGGTTGACCGGGATGTCTTGGAGTTTCTGGAACTGCCCGTTTCAGACTCTGAAACGACAGTGGAGAATGGTCGTGGTGAAAGTGGTTCCAGACTTCCTGTGTTGGCAAGTGAGATGACGGTGTTCAGACGCAACATTCCAGCACCGACGCAGATGGGGCCGGTCCTGGGACGCAGCTCCTATGTCGATGACATCGCTCACGGGGCGCCTACTTGGGACCAACTCTGTGAGGATCTGAATGCTTTGCTGTTCAGACTCCGGTACTGGAACATTTCGGTCAGTCTCCCGAAGAGTGAGTTTGGTAAGCAGGCCATACCGTACCTGTCTCATGAAGTCTGCGCCGAAGGAATAAAGGCCACTCCGAAGATCGCCAAGAACGTTCAGGAACTGCCGTTCCCGTCGACTCTGAAGGGCATCCAGTCATTTCTGGGAAGTCTGAATTACTACAACAAGTTCATCGAAGACCTTCCTGTAGTTGCGGCTGTGCTTTGCGAGTTGGATGAGGACCGAGTGCGTTCCGGACGTGACTTGGACAAGGCCAAGGAAGCGTTCGAGATTCTGAAACGCAAGATCGTTTCGACTCCCCTACTGCGACACCCGGATTGCACCAAGCCGTTTGTGATCATCCCGCACGCTAATCCCTGGGCAGCCTGCGCTGTCCTCGGCCAGGAACATGACGGTGTTATCCAGCCTGTACGGTTCACGGGGCGTGTCCTGAACGAGTTTGAGCTCCGGTACCACATCGCAGAGAAGGAGGTCCTGGCGATCCTACGCGTTTTGGAACAATTTCGTCCTCTCATCTATGGTTCCAGGGCCCCGGTGGTGGTCTACACCAGGTACTCGGTTTTGAAGTGGCTTCTGAAGTCAAACTCTGCCGATGGTCGGCATTTGAAGTGGGGTCTAGAACTGTCGAAGTGGTCTCTGGAATTGCGCCGTGTGCAGCGTGACGAAGACGGATTGGCTGCCATCCTCGGAGCAGGTATCACCCCCAGAGAACATTTGGACCAAGTCGCAGAGAATTTGATTCCGGCCAAGGGGCGAGTCAAGGCGCCTCCTCCGATCAGTGTGGAGATGCTCGGTTCAGACTATAAAGGATACGTTCTGAGTTTCGACGGTGCCGCTAAAGTCTCTACGCGACAGGGAAGCTGTGGGTGCATTTTGTGGCAGTTACCTGGATGGCATGTTGTGAGTGCGCACGGATTCCCGTTGGAGGATGTGACTGTGAACGATGCAGAGTATCACGGACTGATTAAGGGACTGGAACTGGCGGTTGGTCGTGGTTTCAGAGATTTGGTCGTGGTCGGAGACTCCAGGATTGTCATTCAACAGGCGCAGGGTCTGATTAACTGCCACCAGCCCAATTTGCAGCGACGTCTCGCCGAATACGAAGTGCTAAAGGCGAAGTTTGACTCTGTGCGTCTGGTCCATGTCAAGCGAGATTACAACCAGGCCGCAGAATATCTAACGACGAGGACGCTGGCACTTGGAAAGGCTTGGGTGGTGGAGGACGCTGACGAGCTGATGCATCTGAAGTTCGTTTCCAGGATCCAGGAGAAGATCATGAAGTCTCCGGGACCATCAGACCAGAGGGCTGGACAGGGTCAGAGTCTGAAACTGGACGGGTCAGACAGCATGGTTTCAGACAAAACTCCGAGACCGCTGGAGACCACAGTCAGTGTGATGATGGCCACGACCAGGAGCCGTTCCAGACAAGCTGACCGAGTGGACGATCCAAGCAGGCCGCTGGATTACCGGGACGAGCGTTGGAGGCGCATTAAGGTGCATCAAGACGAAGATCCAGAGTTAAAGAAGCTCAAGGACTATCTGACTGGCGACCTGGTGAACTATACGCGAAAGGAAGTCAAGAAGATTGCGAAGGGTTCAGACCGATACGTTTTAGACTCAAGGGGCGTTTTTTATCGTTTGGCTATGCCTACTCCAGAACGTCCTCGGGATAAGCGTTCTGAACTTCGTCTCGTCGTTCCGGAAGCTTCGCGCTCAGATATCCTGCATTACGCACATGAGGACTTCCAGGGTGGGCATCAAGGCATCACCAGAACGTATGAACGCCTGCGTTCAGAGTTTTTCTGGGTCGGAATGTTCCAAGACGTCGAGGTCTTCATCAAAGAGTGCACGGATTGTGTCTCCGCCAAGGGGCGTCCTCCGAACCCAGGCCCCTCGCCTGGGAACATTGAGCCGACTTGTCCGTTCGAGGTGGTGTCCATGGATTTTGTCACGCACCTTCCCAAGTCTGGACGCGGGAATACGTTCTTGCTCCTGTTCCAGGATATGTTCACAGGTTTCGTGATGTGCAAGCCCATGAGCAGTACTACTGCCCAAGACTGTGCAGAAGCCTACGAAGAAGTTGTGTTCCGGAACTATGGTGCAAGCTCGGAGATCCGGCACGACAGAGATCCCAGGTTCATGAACAGAGTCTTTCGCCGTTTCAGTGAAATGATGGGCATTCAGCAGAAGGCGACACTTGCGTATCGACCCCAAGCCAATGGCCAACAGGAACGGTCGGGCCAGACAATCATCCGCAGTATCAGAGCATATGTCGAAGAGCCTGACCAGACCGACTGGGACGATCATGCAGAGAGACTTATGCATGCCCTGAACACGTCTTTCGACGCGACCAGACTGGACACGCCGTTTTACCTGTTGCATGGATTCGACTGTCGGAGTACTATTTCCGCTATGCTGGGTCCGAAACCGACAGACATAGCGGAGCGTACCGCGTATGAGTGGCGTCGGAAACTGCAGCGAGGTTACAGCTATGCTCATGCATGTGCGGAGGAACTTCAGAAGAAGGCCAAGCGTGCACGTTCGGCGGCTCAGACTCAGAAGTGGCAGGCCTTGTCAGACCACCTCAAGTCCGGTTTCGAAGTTGGTGACTCCGTGTGGTTGTACATCCCGAAGGTGTTGCCGGGTCTGAGTAGGAAGCTGGCGCATCTGTGGCACGGACCGTTCCGGATCGAACAGGTCCGGGACGATTTCAAGGTGAAGTTGAAGGTTCAAGGCACCGGCTATCGTGTGGAGCCTTGGGTTCACATTAGCCGTCTGAAACCGCGCGCCTTGTTTCCGAAACGGCCCGTGTCAGAGATTGACGTTTCAGAAGATGACGACTTCGATGCGGTACTCCTGCCCGAGGACAGTTGGGAACCGGACTCCGCTCACCGAGAGTATGAGGTGGAGGAGATTCTGGATCTGAAATGGACCAAGCGTACCTGAAATGCCAAACGTGTCCGCGAGTACCTTGTCAAGTGGAAGAATTACGAAGAACCGCAGTGGTTACCGGTCTCACAACTAAATTGTGGCTCTCTGTTGTACAAGTTTAACCAGACCGCACGAGCAAAAGCCCGTTTCGCGGCCATGCAGTCTGGGAATGACGATCACCCGGAGCTATAGCTCTCTGGAACCTACGTTTCAGAGGCTGAGGGATGATGGTGAACCGACTGAAATTGCTGTGACTTTGTATTACCATTGATTTAGCGACTAAGTGCTTGGAACGCGTGGATTTGGAGATTTCGTTTTCGTTTCGGAGATTTTTAGGACGTTTGGAGTATCTCGGACGTGGAGTGTGGATATGTGAATCGGAGATGATGGTTCCAGACGTTGGCATGCGAAGTAGGTCTAGAACTGGGAGTGCTGCCAGTCTGCTTTGCGCTGGTGTGGCTTCGGTGATGAATGAAAGCCCGTTGGAAGGAGTATGCAATGTGGAAGAGATGAAAAGTCTGAAACCAAGCGTGACATTAAAGGATTTCGATTCTGAATTAAGTTGTTACGCTACGATATGCATCAGGATGGGCGTCTGTGCCTGGAACACGAGACTTACCGTCGGGTCAGACGCCTATTCGGAGCTCGGACCTTCCTTCTCCTCTTCATCGTCCTGGGCCGACGCGGATCTGGCTTTCTGCGCACGACGAAGCTCGTATAGCTCCTTCGTAGATCGTGGTTTCTGGATCGCGGGGGGATCCGGAATCGGCAACAGGTTCTTGACACGCTCGATCTTCGGAAGCAGTCGTTTCTTGACGAAGGCCTCAGGAACGCGCTCCAGACGTGCGGTCTCGTTCATCGCGTCAGCCCATTGAGTGCGCGCTGGTTCTCGTTCGTCCAATTCCACAAGCTCCGCGCGCAAGTCAGCAACCCCGGATGCGGTTTTGAAATTCACGGACGGATCCTTGAAGACCCAGTAGCAGAGGCAGTCAGGGAGGATCCAGAGACCAGGCTCGTACCACATCGTCGCAGGGAAATTCGGGATAGCCTTCAGGCGCGCGACCAGAGCCAGGAAGTTGCGGACGAGGGTCTCGCGACACTTACGACGTCGCAGGTGGAGTTCCTTGGAACGGGTCTGGTCTACCGAGATCGTAAACCAATGCAGGATGTACCACCAACCTTCAGCGTGCTCCTCCATCAGTTTCAGGAACTCCTTGATGCCATCTAGAACAGCGCTGCTGAGATCTTGGACGCGGTGGAAGTAGAACTCCTTGCTCCGGTCCTCAAACATCTGAACCCAAGGGAGTGTGAAGTCCAAAACGACCGTCTCCCACAGGTCGGAGTCTGGATCCGCGTCATAAGCTCCGGCCCCAGGGACTCCAGATCTCTTGGTTCCAGACTTCTTTTGTCGGACGACACCCATGAATTCGTCCCACGCCTCGATCGACCACCGGTCCTTCAGATACTTGGTCTCGTGCTTGTGTGGTTCGTAGTCCGGGAAGCCGAGAGTCTGGAACTTGTCGGAGAATTTCATCTTGACCCCGAAGATTCTGAACGTGCTCGTCGTTTCGCGGTCGCAGACCTCGACAACCGTGAGTTCGTCCTCGTCCAGAGTCTCGAACTCACGAGCCGCCAGGTCCGTTGGGTGACGACCTCCTTTAGCGTGAGTGACGCTGGTTCTGGACTCCTTGACGACCTTGGTGTCTGGACGTGCAGCTGCAGTCTTGGATCGCTTGGCCGTGCGGGGCGAAATGTGCCGCGTTTCAGACCCGGCTTGGCCAGCGACTTTTGGATCAACGACCTCAGTTCCAGACGGAATTTCGTCGGCGTCATCGTCCAGAGCTTCGGCCTCGTCCTTGGCTTCCAGGACAGCGTCCGCCGCCACGGCAGCAGGTTTCAGAGAGAAGGAGGGGTCTCCGTCCTCGTCGTCCGACGATTCAGAGAGAGAACCGGTGATCATTTCAATCTCGGCCACTGCATCCGTTCGCTCTTGAAGTTTCTGAATACACTTGTCCAAGGGGGGCCATTTTTCCAGTTCCCGGCCGTCCTCGATCCGGATACCAGTCCAGACCCGCTTCGCAGCCAAGTAATCTGACTCAGGCACGAACTTGCTCCAGGGCGTGGTGTCCAGGGCCTCCCAGTCAATCATCTGGGCCAGCATCAACTGCACCATGTACCCTGGAAGAAGATGGTGGACTGGTTTACCGGAGCGGAGTAACTTCATAGTCCCGTCAAATGTCAGGCCCGAGATCATCAACTGGCGCACATCCTGCCTGAGATCTTTCCAGAGCATACCTTCCCGGACCAGTTTCTGAGCGTCAGCCCCCATCGCCAAGTCCAGGTCAGTGTCAGGGCCGCAGGCGAGGTCGTTCCGGGGCTGATGGTCTTTGGGACGCACCTGCCGCTCTGAAACCAGGTCCAGATCCAGCTTGCGAGCGCTGCGCTTGGAGTCTGAGCCGGACTGCTGCGATGCCTTGCGCTTCGATCCAGACTTGGACTGTGTTTTAGACGTCGGTCCAGACTTCGCTTGGGTTTTGGAGCTTCCGCTGCCGGTCAGGTCCAGAACCGTGGTTGGTCTTGGAGTCGAGGAAGGCCTGGCTCCTGAGCCGCCACCTCCGCCACGAGGGTTCTTGGGCCGAGGTACGGGCTTCACATAATCCGGAGGCATGTAGCGGACGTTATCCATGGCTGTCACGTTGATCTGCGTATTCCAGGAAGGAGGAGGAGTCGTGCCGTCAGCGTAGTGCCGGAAAATATCCCGGAGTCGCTCCCAGTTGGAGATAACGGTGACCCCACTCTCGTCCCGCATCAGGAAATCCAGCAGCTCGTCCGGATCCAGAGTGTTCGAATCTGCCCGCTGCTCTGCCTGTTCTTGAGCGGCACGAGCGGCCTGAAGATCGTCGCGGAGCCGAGAATTCTCGTCTTGGAGTTTCTGGACCCGGCGTTTCAGACTTTCTTCCACGTTTCGGAAGAGCCGAGTCCGAGTGGCCACCGTCTCATAGCTCTGGCGTTCCACATCTCGGACATGGCGCTGCCAGTATTGGCACATCGCAGTCCACTCGCGTTCCAGAGCGTGCTTCTCGTCTTGGAGCCAGAGCGCGTGGTTTGAAGTTTGGCCGGAGCCCAGTTGCTGGACGTGTTGCTGGAGATCCCGGACCTTGACAAGGAGACGTCTCAGGAACGACACCATGTTGTAGGTCCGCTCCGCAAGCCGCTCCGGAGAGAAGTGAGCCAGAATCGACGCCAACTCGCGGTGTAGCGTCACGGAGCGGGCCTCCGCGTCCCGTTCCAGAGCTGTGGGGGCGTAATCGCGCATTTGCAGCAGGAAATCAGGAGAATATCGCCCGAGCAGACTCTCCAGGTCCGAAACGTCGTCCGAGCTCAGGCTCTTGAATAGTAGCGGAGTTTCCAACCCGCCGCAGCCGTTGCAGACCCTGGCGCCACGTTCCAGACAAGCCTCCGTAGCCGGAACACCAACAAGGTGCTGAGTTGCTCCGGAACTGAAGTGTGGCGGAATGTCCCAGCTCACGGGAACGATCGGAGCACTCATGGAGAGCGAAGTTGTAGACGCAGGTATGACGCCAGGCAGACAGATCCGGTCCGCCTCTGCACGTGACAGGAAGTGACCACCTCCGAGCAGTGGGCTTGGAGCAGGCTGCGACGACACCGAGGAGCTCCGAGAACTGCGGTTGCTGGCTATGCCTCTGGCCGAGTTCTTCGGGAACGAGTCCCCAGTGTGTTTCGCCTTTGGGTCGCGGTACCCCGACGCCGATGCGTCTTTTTTTAGCGATGTTGGCGCCGCCGACCTGGCTGGTGCCTGCCTGCATGCTGGGAGCGTCGCCGCCGGTACTTGGAGGGGCGCTGCTGCTGCCGGCACTGGCTGCGGGTGGCTGCGAGCCGCCAGAAGTGCTTGATGCGTGTGCGCCGTCGTCGACAGGCGGAGGGGCGAGCGTAGCGATGGCCATCTTGTTCAGGAGTCTGAATCGATGATTGTCTGATTCGGAAATGTCAGGAGCTGGAGGTGTGTCACGCACTAAGTGCGAATGGTGGTTGCCGTTGTGGAATTGCGCCAGTTGCAGAATGTCCGGGATGCCAGGTCGCAGAAATGATGTGGGAAAGGGCGGCCGGCCCGACCCAGAGTGTCTCGTTCCAGACCTCTTGGATTCAGAGTCCGACCCGGGCTTCCAGTTCCTCGTAGTCCCGGCCATGGCTTGTCAGTTTGGAAGCAAGTTCCGCAATAACCAGTCATGGCCAGAAGGGGCGGTTGACACGAGGCAGTTTCCCACATTTTGGGACAGCCGGTTTTCAGTTGCGACAGTGGAGTTTCGGAGTTTTGATTGGTGGATGTGGAGTGGATCTATTGCGACATTTTGTGGAAAGAGTGCGTGGTTTGAATGGTGAGCGTGCGGAGAGCCAAGGATGGGCCCTTAGGTTCCGGAAGCGCGCGTTCCAGAGATGTACACTCTGAAACGCACATGCGCTCAGTCCGGAACCGCCCACGTCCTGAACACGGGTCGCCAGGAAGAAGCACAAATTGTCTGCACGAACGTATCGTGTCAGACAACCCGTATTGCCTTGGCTCAAGGCACTGAATACCACCGTTCCAGACCCAAGAACCACTCGAATATACCCACAAGCAAGAAAGTATGAAGAGCAAGACCCACTAAGACACAAGACATGAACGTGTATGGACTCCCAGGTGTTCAAGAACACCCAGCAACGTGTCGTGATGATGTTGAAGACGAAAGAAGTCTGAAACCGATGACCCAGACTCCTAGAAGTCTGAAACTGACCCCCAAAAGTCCGAAACCGGCCCCGTTCCAGAGATATATGGCCTCGTTTCAGAGATTCCAAGCCCCGGTTCAAAGATTAGCGACTGCTGTGGACATTATCAAGCTGCCAAGACACAAGAGCAGCAAGACAAGACATCCTACGACTGTGTGCAGCGCGTGCGACCAAGAACTGTGCGGCCAAGAGTCCAGTTTCTGTAACAGGGTTGCACAGGCTGGTGTAACTAGGTACACCAGATATACGTGTATAGCCGGACTATACACGGACAAGTATACGGCAAGCCTTCTGTGTGTGCGTCACATACACAGTCAACAATCATTTCGAGCCGCCAATGGCACAAACATTGGCGGGCGCTAAGCGCACTGCTATTGGTGGAAAGGGGCACGTTTCCGCCAATCAAACGCATACATAATGGCCGGAGCGTGAGAGCCAACCATAGCTTCACCTCCGTAGACACATAAGTCATTTAGATAGGTTTGCTAAGGGCCCGCCACGCGGCGGGCTTCCATTCAATTCAGTTTTCTATTTTCAAGTTAAAGTTTCGGTCTTTTGCTTAGAAATACACGGGGACGTGTATTTCTACTTGCATACAAAGTCTAAGTAACTTACGCTTCCTCAAAAGCAAATACTAGTGTATGCTAAAGAAACAGAGCGCGTCTCGCCCTGTTACAGGGAAGGTGCGTGACAAAATCCATGGACACCACCTCGAACGGACAAGTCGGCTCAATGTTCCCAGGCGAGGGGCCCGGGTTCGGAGGACGCCCCTTGGCGGAGACACAATCCGTGCACTCTTTGATGAAGACCTCGACGTCTTGGAACATTCCGACCCAGAAAAACTCTGAACGCAGGCGTTCATACGTTCTGGTGATGCCTTGATGCCCACCCTGGAAGTCCTCATGTGCGTAATGCAGGATATCTGAGCGCGAAGCTTCCGGAACGACGAGACGAAGTTCAGAACGCTTATCCCGAGGACGTTCTGGAGTAGGCATAGCCAAACGATAAAAAACGCCCCTTGAGTCTAAAACGTATCGGTCTGAACCCTTCGCAATCTTCTTGACTTCCTTTCGCGTATAGTTCACCAGGTCGCCAGTCAGATAGTCCTTGAGCTTCTTTAACTCTGGATCTTCGTCTTGATGCACCTTAATGCGCCTCCAACGCTCGTCCCGGTAATCCAGCGGCCTGCTTGGATCGTCCACTCGGTCAGCTTGTCTGGAACGGCTCCTGGTCGTGGCCATCATCACACTGACTGTGGTCTCCAGCGGTCTCGGAGTTTTGTCTGAAACCATGCTGTCTGACCCGTCCAGTTTCAGACTCTGACCCTGTCCAGCCCTCTGGTCTGATGGTCCCGGAGACTTCATGATCTTCTCCTGGATCCTGGAAACGAACTTCAGATGCATCAGCTCGTCAGCGTCCTCCACCACCCAAGCCTTTCCAAGTGCCAGCGTCCTCGTCGTTAGATATTCTGCGGCCTGGTTGTAATCTCGCTTGACATGGACCAGACGCACAGAGTCAAACTTCGCCTTTAGCACTTCGTATTCGGCGAGACGTCGCTGCAAATTGGGCTGGTGGCAGTTAATCAGACCCTGCGCCTGTTGAATGACAATCCTGGAGTCTCCGACCACGACCAAATCTCTGAAACCACGACCAACCGCCAGTTCCAGTCCCTTAATCAGTCCGTGATACTCTGCATCGTTCACAGTCACATCCTCCAACGGGAATCCGTGCGCACTCACAACATGCCATCCAGGTAACTGCCACAAAATGCACCCACAGCTTCCCTGTCGCGTAGAGACTTTAGCGGCACCGTCGAAACTCAGAACGTATCCTTTATAGTCTGAACCGAGCATCTCCACACTGATCGGAGGAGGCGCCTTGACTCGCCCCTTGGCCGGAATCAAATTCTCTGCGACTTGGTCCAAATGTTCTCTGGGGGTGATACCTGCTCCGAGGATGGCAGCCAATCCGTCTTCGTCACGCTGCACACGGCGCAATTCCAGAGACCACTTCGACAGTTCTAGACCCCACTTCAAATGCCGACCATCGGCAGAGTTTGACTTCAGAAGCCACTTCAAAACCGAGTACCTGGTGTAGACCACCACCGGGGCCCTGGAACCATAGATGAGAGGACGAAATTGTTCCAAAACGCGTAGGATCGCCAGGACCTCCTTCTCTGCGATGTGGTACCGGAGCTCAAACTCGTTCAGGACACGCCCCGTGAACCGTACAGGCTGGATAACACCGTCATGTTCCTGGCCGAGGACAGCGCAGGCTGCCCAGGGATTAGCGTGCGGGATGATCACAAACGGCTTGGTGCAATCCGGGTGTCGCAGTAGGGGAGTCGAAACGATCTTGCGTTTCAGAATCTCGAACGCTTCCTTGGCCTTGTCCAAGTCACGTCCGGAACGCACTCGGTCCTCATCCAACTCGCAAAGCACAGCCGCAACTACAGGAAGGTCTTCGATGAACTTGTTGTAGTAATTCAGACTTCCCAGAAATGACTGGATGCCCTTCAGAGTCGACGGGAACGGCAGTTCCTGAACGTTCTTGGCGATCTTCGGAGTGGCCTTTATTCCTTCGGCGCAGACTTCATGAGACAGGTACGGTATGGCCTGCTTACCAAACTCACTCTTCGGGAGACTGACCGAAATGTTCCAGTACCGGAGTCTGAACAGCAAAGCATTCAGATCCTCACAGAGTTGGTCCCAAGTAGGCGCCCCGTGAGCGATGTCATCGACATAGGAGCTGCGTCCCAGGACCGGCCCCATCTGCGTCGGTGCTGGAATGTTGCGTCTGAACACCGTCATCTCACTTGCCAACACAGGAAGTCTGGAACCACTTTCACCACGACCATTCTCCACTGTCGTTTCAGAGTCTGAAACGGGCAGTTCCAGAAACTCCAAGACATCCCGGTCAACCTTGGCCTCCTCCTCAGGTGGGAGTCGAACGAAACCCCAGAGACAATTGTTAATCACACTCTGGTATACCAATGGCGCGTTCTTGAGACCAAAAGGCATTCGGATCCACTGGAAATGTCCGAACGGACAGACGAAAGCCGAGATCAGCTTGGCACGCTCTGTCAGCAGAATCACCCAGAAACCACTCGCCATATCCAGACTCATAAACCACATTGCAGCTTCAAAATCGATCAGCAGGTCGTCAATCAGAGGTAGAGGATATCGAGACAGCTTAATCAACTGATTGACCAGTCGATAGTCAATACACATTCTGATATCCACTCCGTTCTTCTTCAAAACGATCACGATCGGGGAAGCCCACTCCGATTCAGAGTGTTCGATGAGTCCGGTCTCTAGGAGTTTCTTCAGCAACTCATAGACTTGCACCAAGTACCTGGGCGCGATCTGCCGAGCTCGTTGTGCTATTGGTTTCGCATCTCCCACGTCCAAGTCACAAACGACTCCACGGACCGAGGCCGGGGCTGTATTGCCATCGCCCAGGAAGATACGACGATGATACTTCAGAATCCTTCGCATCTTGTCCTCCATATCCAGAGTCGTGACACCGGGAACACCAACGTCTGCTTCATCAATGTTGCACTCCGGACTTAGCTCCTCCAGTTCCGGAAACATCGTCAGGTGATCGCTCAACTGAGCCAGTAGCTCGGTCCCTTCTCGCAGATACACGGCCGGTTCCAGATCCAATTCCTCCGTTGTCACTCGCATAGCGCGTCCATACTCTCGTTCCAGTTTCTGAACCGCGGTGTTCGAGGACAACTGAGTAGGCAAGTCTGAAACGTCACACGCATCATCCGAGAAGTCGTTCAAAGCACTCTCCAGAACAGCATCCAACACGTCATCCAGGTCACTGTCTGAAACGGGCTTCGAGATAGCCCCAACATCATCCATGTCTGGAATGAGATCGGTCACCTTCGTCTGGACCGGATCCTCTGGGGCTTCATTCTCTGAGACTGCAGTCGGAAACTCTTCAAACTCAGCGACGATCCGGAGTCGTTCAGAGTCATCGGTACTCGTCACAGTCGCCCCAGTCGTAGACACCTCGGAAACCATGTCTTGAGTTCCAGTCCCAACCGCTTCACCGACAACGCAATCTCCCAGGTCCGGAACAGCACTTCCACAGTCATCTAGCAGTTCGACCTGAGTGCCCACATCTCTGGTATCCGCCCGGCCAACTCCTTCAGCACGAGCCATTTCAGGAACTACCGTCTGAGTCTCCACGTTCTGGACTCGTATCTCTGGATCCGGAACTGGGTTCCTTCGTTCAGAGAAAAGAACATCGAAAACCTTAGGCCGTTCCTGTAACTGCACCATGCGGACCTCTGCCTCTTGAGGTTTCGGCCGCATCAGGAGTTGGGTCGGCCATTGGTACTCCGGTCGCGGCACCGCGGGAGGATCCCGCAATCTCACCATCTGCTCCAGTCGCTCGGCGCGCATTCGGGCCTGACGCGACTCAGTACTCTCGAGGATGAGCTGCTGCCACTCCTTGTACCTAGCCTTCCCTGGGCGAACAAATCCAGGCTCCTTGGGGAAGAAACCATACTCCACGACCCAGGCCACTGCAGTTCGAGTGTCGATCCAGACATTCTGGTCTGAAACATTGACCACCCGGACCGCTGTAGCCCAGGACCGGGCCGCAAACAGAATCTCTGTCACCCAGCGCTTTCCTCTTCCGGCCCACACCACTTCTCGCTGCGGGTTAGTCTGACCATATTCGATCCTGACTACCGCAGCCTCTCCGGGGCGTAGGTACAGACTTTCCTTCGGACAAACCGGCAGTTCCAGACCTCTTCGCTTCCGGGGAACGTCGTCATACATCACAACATCCTCTTCGTCCGGCAACTTGACCAGTCCTTCCCGGATACAGAGTCTAACTCCAGCTGAATACATGAAGTTCATACCCAGGAGCACATCAACGCCTTCACCAATGTTTCCGACCCAGACATTCTGAAGATAGACCACTTCCCAACCAAGAGTAATCTTCACACGAGCATGTGCGGAGATATACATCGGGACTCCTCCTAACCCAGACACTTTGATCTGTCGGTGTGTTCGGAGTTTGAGTCTGAGCCTACGCGCTAGGTCCAGACTCACAATACTCACCGACGCACCCGTGTCCAGGAGAAGTCTCGTCCGCAGATCGTTGATCGCCCCACACACAGTCGCAACCTCATGCGTATCCTCTGAATCGTGACTTTCCCACCATCCATATCTCTGGCCCGGTCCCAACACTACTTCTACCGGGTCATCTGGCGCACTTAACTCTGAAACCGGTTCGTTAGAACGCTGATACTCAGGGTAAAGTTGCTCAGGATAGATGATCTCATCTTGAACTAGAGTCATGCATTGTTGGTTATCTTGGTTTCGGTCTTTTCTTCTTCGTCGTTCTGGACCCATACAGACTAACACACACAGTTTCGGGGGGTTCTTGAGCCCGTCGCGTACTGGATCCCCATCCAGCGGGCTTAGTGGTTTAACTGCTGCTTCCCCGGTCCTGTGTCCTTCGTCTGCAGCTGGGCCAGAGTCTGACTTGGTACGGCGTCGTTGAGTGCTCCTTGATTCGCGAGGTTCTTCACAGTCTTGAACGCCCTCCATTCGGCACACGGAACTCCTGGATGGAACTCTCCACAATCCACACAGCGTCTACTCCGGCACACTCGAGTCGGGTGTCCGGTTTCAGAACAATTACTGCAGATGATGTTTGACCAGCAGTTCTCCTCACGGTGGCCCCACTTCTTGCACTTCTCGCAGAAGGTGTTCCGGTTCTCCAGACGTTGTTGCTCCGGCCACTCTGAAACGCGGTATGCTTCGTAAGAATCTTCAGCAGTTTCAGACATTTCGTGGTCGTATTCCTCTGGACCCACTTGATCGGCTACTGAAAGCGGCTCGTTGACCTCAGGATCTTGAAACTGGACGTGTTTCTCAGAAACAACGCTGGTTCCGGAGTCCGGACCTTGGGTAAGAAAGGCGCGGCCGGCACGACGGGGCTTGAAGCCTCCACGGGGTAAGTTGTCGGCTCGGACATCACGCATCTTGTGTGGTGGCGTCTCATACCCGTCTTCCCTCCAGACATCTTCATGGCGCCTGAGAACACGTTCCACCTCAGTGATACTCTGAAACTGATGGCCTTCCAGTGCGGTCTTGAGCTGCACGTCCTTGAGCTTCTTGATAAACCTCCGGAGATGCAGCTCGCGCCGCTTGGAACTTGTCTGAAACGGGATTCCTGCCTTCACAGCCGCCGCATTCAGACGATAGAAGAACTGTAACGCCGTTTCAGACGTACGGATCTTCATCGTGAAGTATCGCTCCGAGCAAGACCCAGTCGTACCACAATACAGCTTCTTGAACCTACTCGACAGCAGTTTCCAGTCGTGGCGTGTCGACTTGGGCAGCTGGGCATACCAGTCGCTGATCGTGGCAGGCATTCGGCTCCGGAACTGACGGATCTTCATCTTGTCGGGCCAGGAACCTTGAGCTGCCATGTCGACAAAGCGCTCCCACCAATTGACGCGATCTTCCTTGGGCGCATTCTCGTTGAACTTCTCAACCGCGTTATAATTGATGTAAGGCCTGAAGTTCCAGACTGTGGTGCCGTCCTTGGTCGTACTAGACGCCGCCACGCCAGAGTCTTCATCGTTGTCGAGGCTGTCGTCTGAACCGCTGGAACTGGCACCGCTATCATCTCCGTCGTCATCGCTAGAGTCTGAAACATCGCCGGGGTCAGAGGATGGCGGGTCCGGATCCTCCGTAGCCTTGTGGGCCGAGGTCTTCTTGGATCCAGACTGTCTGGAACCATCCTTTCCGGATCCGCCGGCTCTGGAACCAGAGCCTTTGGAACCGGACTTTCTGGAACGAGGTTGACAGGTCTCTGAAACCGCCCGAGCCTTCGTGGAAGACGACGCACTTCGCCCAACCTTGGCGCTTTTCCCACTGACTTCCTGCTTCACTTCTGGCAGTGTAGCCTGAAGCTGGGAGAGAGCGACTTCGGTCGGGTTCTTTACCAGTGCACAGACGGGACCGACCGTTGCGCCATCCTTGATTGCACCCTTCGCCACTGGATCCCTGGTTGCAGAATCAGAACTTTCTGTATATCTTGACTTGGAATCAGTTGCAGCATCAGGGTGAAGCAGAGCCGCCACTGCCGCACGAAGATCGTGAATCTGTTCCTGGAGCCGTTGTGTTTCAGACGGTTCCGGGCTTCTTCGATGTTCTTCCGTGTTCTTCTGCTGCTGGAGGCTCGCTCGCTCTGCTGCAAGCGCTTCCTGCTGCACGCCCAGGGTCTTTGCCGCGTTCGCCGTCCACCGCGCGCGCTCCTCGTCGAGTTCTGCCATGTGCTGCCGCCAGCGCTGCTCGTACTCGGTCTGAACCCGCTCGCGCTCGCGCCGTGTGGCCTCATCGACCTCCTACCTGATGCATTCTTGAACGCGCGTAGCATCCTCGCACACAGACCGATGATCCTCAACCTTCACACGTGCCGCAGTCTCCGGAACCGTCGTCTCCGCGCGCTGTCTTCGGCTCTCCATGTCCGCCAGACGTCCAGCCAAGGCTTCAATCCCGCGGACAGCATTCTGGAGCTGCCGGTCAACATCTAGACGCGCGTCGAGCTGGGCTTGGTGCTGCCTGGCGTGGAACGACTCCTGTTTCTCCTCCAGCGTCGCAAGTCTCCGGTCCTGCTCCACGCACATCCGTGCGAGGCCGTCTTGAGTCTGGTGCAGAACGTTCACTGCGACTTGGGCGGCGCCGGATCCAGACGAAGAAGCTCTCGAACGCCTGGATGTGGACGTGCGGCTTGACTCACTCGTCCTCCTCGCTCCGAAACTGCGTCCTGAAGAGCGCGCTCGATCGTCGTCTCTGGAGCTGGACGGCGCATACCGGCTGCCACGCGAAGTTTCAGAGTCGCTGGGTGACTCGTCGCGCTTCGGGCGCCTGGACACGCGTCTCATTCTGGACGAAGATCTCCTGCTCGGCACCGTCCTGGATTCTGAAGTCACGGAGCCGTCTGCTTCGGCCATGTCGACGTCGTCTTGGTCCACCGTTTCAGAGATTTCAGGGATAACAGTGCGAGACAAATACATGCCCATGTTACCCCCTGCGTTCAGACTCTCTTCGGCTTGGACATTCATGACGAGATTGGTTCCAGAATACACAGGCATACGCCCTTCCGGAATCGACAACATCGACGATGCAGAGCTCTCCCTGGAAGAACCCTGCGTTCCAGACGAAACCTCACGCGAATAACTCCCTGAGGATCCGGACGGACCCACCACACTTGGTACGGAGTCGGAGATTCCGCTCGATCCAGAGTCTTCAATCTTCAGACGTCCGACTGCTGCGTCTAAACTCGAGTTCCGGGACGGCGGTGTCGGGAGGGTGAAGGAGCTGGATGACTGCATGGAGACACTGGACACCGGGGTGGCCGGAGCGTTATGAAGTCGTTTGACCTCTGGCTCGCCGTCAGACGATGATGCCACGAAACTCCTTGCGGTCCGGACTCCAGTCACTCTGAAGCGCGAAGCAAATTCGGTCCCCAGAAGACTAGCTTCCGCATCCGTCATCAGTGAGTCGACTTGGACCTCCAGTTCTGAAACAGACAACTGTAGTTCCGGAGTCGGCACCACTTCGCACGGCACACCTACCGTGAGCTTCTTCCACTCGATGAATTCCACCGCGAACAAGCACTGGATAGTCTCCACCACGAAGCGAATCTGATCCACAGCGACCTTAACGGCGTGGGTCCGGAACCATTCCGGGACAACGTTGTCGAACTGGAATCCTGCCTCGAAAAACAAAGTCTGGAGCACAGCAGCACACTGTCGGGCTTCGATCAGGTTCACCGGAACTTGGATTGCCGCCAGGTCTTGGACAAGTCCGAAACCGCGGCGTTCTGGACGCAACTCAGAGATCCAAGCCGCGTCCTTGTCGTCCAGCGAAGCCTGCTGCAGCACAAAGTCTGAAACTGACTTGGCCGCTTCAAGCCACGAGGCATGGTCCGGCGTTCCAGACCAGGCGTACACGGCGTGCGGAGGGAACACTCGTCCAGAGGGGACTTGCTCCCAGCGATGCACTTGGTGCGCGACATACGCCTTCGCCAAAGCGTCCGCTTGACTGGACTCTGAAACGACAGGCCCAGCCACCACTTGCGCGGCCGATCCAGACTCCACCGCCTCGAGAACCGATACTGGCTCCGACTTCACACGCACAACAGTCCGTCGCACGACTCTCTTCGATTCAGACTCCAGAAGGGAATCGTCAGCCGTCCGGTCCACAGCTTCCTGCTCTGCCTTCACCACGGGTGGCGCCTTCTCCTCGAGCAGCTCCACGATCACATCTTGACCCGGTTTCAGACTCGCCTCTTCCACCGGGGGCTCAACCACATTGGCGCCTCCCACAGACGCCCGAGCAGACTCATCCTGAGCCGTCTCACCTTCGACGCGAGTCGTTCCAGACTCCGAGCGTGGCGGTTCCAGACTTGCCGCACTGAACGATGCTTGATCGTCCCCGGCAGCAGGTTCAGAAACCGATTGCTCCTGAGCCACAGCTCTCTCCGCGTCTTGGGCTGCCTTCTTCGTCGCACGCGACTCCCGGGCGATGACGTCCAGGTCCTTGTACTCCAGAGGTGGCAGCCCCTGCTTCCGACGCGACCGACGCAGACCTTCATCCTCTCGTCCGCCGTCTCCGCGTCCCGCCTTCTTCTGCGCGTGCTTTGGTCCCGTCATAGACAACTGATCAGCAGTTAACTACAACCCAATACACTCACTTCCTACTTACTTAACCAACCCGGTGATATCTAGGGCACCAAGATCCGGGCACGCGCACCAGTTGTGGCGAGGTCGGTGAACCTTTTTCGCCGCAAGTGTATAGTGCGGTAGCCCAGGGGATCCAGGGAGTTAATAAACTCTCCGGAACTGGGGTCAGAAACCCTGAAACGTGAACGTTCCAGAGTTGGCGTGTGGCCCTTGTGTATCCTCTTTTGTTCGATCTTGGTGGCAACCTGACAACCTGCCGAGTTGGTAGTTAATGTAGGCCTTGAGCGTGTCGGGCGTGTCGTTTACTGTCTGAAACGCACCCTTTTGGACCAGGAATAAAGCCCCAGAACACACTCCCTTGTAAGATAGCCAAAATATAGAGTAATATATGCAAATATACAGCCGCTACTTATTCTTTAAGACCCTTGAGCGGTGGGTCTATCACCAGTCCACTGAGTATACGCTCCGGACACTGGTCAGTCTGAAACGCACTCTTCTTCTCACACGCACCACCCTCTAAGAGGGATACAATACTCTCGAATCTCTGAAACGCAGTCTACTAATACACTTAAAGGGGGCTACTAAACCCTCCAAGCAGAATCGTTAACATGAAATGGGAACCCCACTCTTACCTTCACTCAGTGGGCCCAACTAGGATATGGAATGCCGTGGATCAACTCTGAAACGCCGTCGCGTACGATCCCCACAGGCAACTTGGACTTGAAGCTTGGGAGGAAGTACGCGGCGTCCTTATATCCGCGCCCTTGTCCTAGCAGGTCACCGAACGAATTCGACTTGTGCTCAACTTGGTAAGACTAACTCTGTTTGTTACTCTCTACTTCGGGTATCTTCTCTCTTCTTTCTGAATCTCTCAATATCTTCTGGGTATTATCTTGTGTTCTGTATACATTTGGGGGAGTTCACTTGGTCTTTGTATAGGGTGCACACACTTCGCTATCTTCGACAGGACCTCCACGTGTCTGGTCCGTCTCTTCTGCTCTGAACTGGACTCTTGGCCGCACAGTTCTTGGTCGCACGCGCTGCACACAGTCGTAGGATGTCTTGTCTTGCTGCTCTTGTGTCTTGGCAGCTTGATAATGTCCACAGCAGTCGCTAATCTTTGAACCGGGGCTTGGAATCTCTGAAACGAGGCCATATATCTCTGGAACGGGGCCGGTTTCGGACTTTTGGGGGTCAGTTTCAGACTTCTAGGAGTCTGGGTCATCGGTTTCAGACTTCTTTCGTCTTCAAACATCACCATAACACGTTGCTGGGTGTTCTTGAACACCTGGGAGTCCATACACGTTCATGTCTTGTGTCTTAGTGGGTCTTGCTCTTCATACTTTCTTGCTTGTGGGTATATTCGAGTGGTTCTTGGGTCTGGAACGGTGGTATTCAGTGCCTTGAGCCAAGGCAATACGGGTTGTCTGACACGATACGTTCGTGCAGACAATTTGTGCTTCTTCCTGGCGACCCGTGTTCAGGACGTGGGCGGTTCCGGACTGAGCGCATGTGCGTTTCAGAGTGTACATCTCTGGAACGCGCGCTTCCGGAACCTAAGGGCCCATCCTTGGCTCTCCGCACGCTCACCATTCAAACCACGCACTCTTTCCACAAAATGTCGCAATAGATCCACTCCACATCCACCAATCAAAACTCCGAAACTCCACTGTCGCAACTGAAAACCGGCTGTCCCAAAATGTGGGAAACTGCCTCGTGTCACACTTCTGGGCCTCCCGCGGCCCCCAAGTACTTTAGTGCTCACGCAACGTCCTCCACCCCGCCGACGTGCTGAAACTGCAACTGCACCGCGCTCAGCTCCCAAAATGCGCTGCCGTTTCTTCCACCAATCCAAAGCCTTAGCCAAGTTGGCGCCTCGTGTAGCAGAGTTGAAGATCGTAGGAAATGTGTTAACAGCTTGAGCGAACATGCCTTCACTCCCGTTGGCTGCCTCATGCTTCTCCATCCAGCGGACAACCTTTCGGTGATGGGCGAGGCTGCTCACATTCTGTGTGCGCCGGGCAGAAGGTCGTGGCCCTGGTGACGGTTGTGAATCTTCGAGCTGAAGACTGGAGTCGCTATCACATTGCTCGACGTAGACCTCCAACGCGGTGGCGTCAGTCGCTTCGGTGGTTACCGGTACAGTCTCTCCAGCTTGGTCACATTTTGGACAGATGATAGGCTGTGCGAAGCCTTCGTTTCCAGTTGGACGCCCGCAGAAGACGTGCATGTTGCATGAGCAACTAGGACACTGGTGAACAGAACCAACAGGCTCGCCACATCCTCCACACGGCGAAGTAGACTTGGTAGTTGGCATCGGCGGTTTGCTAAAGCGAAAGTGGCAACGTCAAAGCAAAAGAACTCGCGGGTTTCCAGCACGTAGCATCCAACCAAGCCCTTCACCCCTACCACAGAAGCGGAGGTATCATCAGTCACGTCGTGTGGCAGTAAAATTGTGGTTCTATATGTGCTTGCAGTTGGTCGGCACTTCGAGAACCATATACAGCAAAACAATTGCTTTGGGGGGGAAATCTGTAATGGGTGACTCGAACCCAGTCGTGTTGATCAACAAAGTGCACCCTTACCCGGACGGCTCAGGTGAGACTAATTTTGAACTTGAAGTGGTCAGACTAATTTTGAATGTTAAGAATATGCTTGAACCAGAAATAGTCTAACTTAGACTATTTACGAACATAGACTATGTTCGAACATAGACTAATTACCGTAGGCACTGTAGTGAAACGAATTGTCTAACTACCGGTACACAACAGTAACTGGGGAATGTTTTTCAATATTATTACCTAACAAAATATTTCAATACGTTATTATGAGTTTTACGGATTTTTCGTTAATTTTAGGTTAGGATCCTGTAGTTCTACAGCAGGACGCTGTCTAGGATAAGGCCTACGGTGGAGCCGAGCACGAGGCCCAAGTTGAGGAAGAAACTGGTAATGGGGCCGATGATATGTTGTTCATCGGGTTGAACGCATTCGCTCACGAAAATAATGCTCAATGCGCCCAAGTATCCGTTTCCGAATCCGAGCACCACGACGCAGAGCACCGACCAAATGTCGCTCTGCAGCCACCACTCCTTGACGATGCCAATGATGAGCGGGACGAAGATGATTCGCACGAAAATCGGGATCCAGATGTTGTTTGGTTTGAGTCCAAAGCGGTGGTTCACGACAAAGCGACCAATGCAGTCACACGTTGAGAAGCACGTGAGCAGGATCAACGACCACCAACCACTTTCCTGTAGCGACGGAAAATTGTACGACTTGATCTCTGTGATGAGCGGTGGCCACACCGACAAACTGGTGAGATAGATGCACACGATAAGGCCTTCCAAGTGCCATACCTTCTTGAGTACAGACCATTTGGTTGGAGCAGGGCCAGCGATATCCTCGCATTGGCTTTTCTCCGTGAACTCTGTCGAGTCGCGCGTGAGCTCGACCTTGTTATCTCCATCCGTGAACAGGTATTTTTTCGTGATATTCAAGCGCATGGCCTTGTAGTACGCGCCGATACAGAGCGCGATCGTCAGTGCGCCGGTGTAAAAGTAGATGACCGAGGACGCCACCAATTCGTCCGACGGAAAGACAAGCTTGGTCAAGTCGCGGTAGATACTGCCGATGAGAGAACTCAGACCGATACCAAGCTGGAAACTCTCTTGGACCCGCTGTGGGTAGTGCGATACAAGAGCAATGGCGCAGCTATCGATGAAGGCGGTGGAGACCGCCGCCACTGCTGTACCACTGAGCACTGCAACAGTGTTGGCGTTCTCCGACGTCAGGATAAAGTAGGATGTGGGGATGAAGACGAGCACGACCAGTTGACCGATGAAGCCAACGATAATACGGCGGGTGTACTGAGGCTTGCCGAAGTACAGGACGAGAAAGAACAGGAGCGCCAAACTCGTGTACATGAAGACGCAGGTGATGGCGAACTCGATGTTGTAGTCGGGGAACAGCATATTCCAGTAGTCCACAGGTTGTGTTAGCGCCGAGAACGGGAACAGGAAACCCACGCCCACCAGCGCGAATAACCAACAGGCCATCGTCTCCTCGCGCGCTTCACTTGCGGCATCCTGCACCTTGCTTTGGTGTTCGAGTGGGGTGTCGATACAATCGGAATAGGACGAGAAGTGGACTTCCGGTGTACGAGGCTCCGACATCGTCATGGTTTAGGGCCAAAATGCGAAGTGGCGGTCTGGTGTTTTACGGACAGAGGAGCTGCGTCGATCACTGGTTGGGGGGGGGGGGAGTTACTGAAAGAGCTAACAACACCACAGTTGTGTGGTTGAAGTCAAATGTCATCGGCGGACACTTCCTCCATCCAATAAATGTGCTGTCTAACTGTAGGCAAGCGCCGCTGTGCTTACCGCAAAGCACGCACGATTGCCTTTTTTGCATAGCCAGGTGGGTCGCCGTTTGCATTCACAAATCACCACACCAAGAATGGTAGCGAGAATCGTAATAATGCGGACGCTACTGCTTCGATGAGTTCATGAAGAACAAGAGTTTCTTATTGTCGTTTACAATTCAATGGCGCTGTTTGGGGTGGAGGTCACGCCATCGACAAGAGTAAGGATTGCTGGATAACTGTGGTAAAGCTGCAAGCACCGTTGAGTTAGTACGGGGCAAGTTGTGCCGCAGATAGTTTTAAATGTGAGGTGACTTCGAAAATGGCAGTCGAGAGAATTGAGTGGTCACAAGGAAAGCTTGAAAGCAACAAAGCTCAATATAATCAGGCCTCTAAGAGGCCACTACGCATAACGGAGAGCACGAGTACAATAGAAATTGGCTCGCGGTCACGCTAGAACGTAAACTATCAAGTTGGTCTTATGAAGTAGGCTTAATCCTCCAATGTAACGACAAAACAAATAGTTGCAGCGATAGATAGGACAATTCGTAAGCTTTGCTGTGTGTTCGCCTAGTGCAAGCGCACTGCCTGTCCACTAGTACTTGCTATCATGTCATGACAACACCAATAAGCAGATTCTGTACCGTTTAAAAGTTTAGGTAGCTAAATTCTAGATTTTAAAAAATGCTTCACTATTTTCTGCGGCGAAGACCACCGAATTGTAGACCAGATGCAGCGCCGAGTCCTGTTGGCGGCTTCCGCTGCGCTGCGCCGTCGCGCGCCGCCTCTGCGCGCTTCTTCCAATGCGTTCACACAGCGCTGGAGCTCCTCCTCCTCTGCGGATCCCCCCAAGCGCACGGTGCAAGTGCTGCACAACAAGCCACAGACAAGCTACGTACAGGTGGAGCAGGACATCGCCGCCATGCAGCGCGAGATCCGCGATGCGTACAAGTGCGTGCCATTGCACCCTGAATATCCAGCGACAGAGCTGTCGATCCATAGCGAAACCACTGTCAACCGACGTCTCTAACGAAAGTTGTGCTTATGTGAACTTTTCATCAGCTCCGGTGACTACCAAGCAGCGCTGGACGCTGGACTACAGTGCCGAGACCTGGTCAAGGCGCATTTCGGAGAGAACCACCCGGTCTACGCCAGCACAGTGACCAATATCGCCCTCATGTACAAGAACTTGGGTCAGATGGAGGAGGCCGTGGAGGCCTACGAGTTCGCACTGCAGACATACAAGGCTAGTGTGGGCGAGCAGCACGCGTCCTTCGCCACGACGCTCTACAATCTGGGACTGGTCTATCGCGCTCTGGCAATCTCCAACGCCGGCATGGAGCGCGTCAATGCGCTGCACCAGGCGTTGGAATGCTTCGAGGAGTCGCTCAAGGTCCGTCGCAGCATCCTCGAGCCTGGACACCCCGACATCGCACTCAGTATGAGCAACCTGGGTGTGATTCACTGGCAGAACAAGCAGCCGAAGAAGGCTTTTGCGGCGCTGACGGAGGCGGTGGAGCTGCTGGAAAAGAAAGTGGGGTCCAAGAGCTCGCTCACGGCACTGGCGAAGAACAACCTGGCGTACGCCAAAAAGGAGGCGCGCGAGTACGACGATGCTATCAAGCTGTACGAAGACGTGCTTCGTGTGCGGAAACAGGTGCTTGGTTCGGCGCACAATGAGACCATCATGGCGCGTCACAACCTTGCTGAGGCCTATCGCTCGAGTGGAAACGAAGACAAAGCAGTGGAGATTCAAAACGAGATTCTGGAGCTGTTTGACGCCGAGTTGGGACCGGAGAAGAAGTAGAGCTGGTCTATAAGACAGTTTTGACGTCAAGATGCTTGGGTTTATTACGTTAGTTTATCTCGCGGCAAATCTATACAACCTGCCCTTAGCCAACCTTGTTCGGGTTAGCGTGAGGAGCCTTCAGCAATGAGGGTGCATGAGGAGGCACAAGTAGACGGCGAAGGTCTTCCGACGTGGCCTGAGTTGTGTCGCCATGGGTCTCCCATACCCGGGACGCGATAAGTAAACTCGAGATGGCGCCACCGCTGCCTGGGTTGGACGACAGCACAGACAAAAACCGAGCTGCGTACTGCTTTGTCGTTGTGCTCTCACCCATCTTGGACTTAGGCACGAGCGTAGAAAGCAGGTTAAGTAGCGCTGCCGCAAGTTGCGAGCTCACTGCAGCCTTCGCAAACTCCGTGGCCGCCTGTGTGTGTCGCTTAAGCGGAATCATGTGTAGGCACAACAGAAGTTGCATTTCCGTCGAGTCGCCGAGCCACACATGTGGCAACAGGTTGGACAAGCTAGCGGGGTCCATTCCTTTTACGAGGTTGTCAATGCAGGCAGGAATGAGGCACAAGTTGCCGAGCAACTGCAATGTCACGCGAGCCAGTTGGCCCTCGGTTGAAGCCTCGGTGCGAGCAAGGTTCTTGTACACAACCTGGAACGCGCTCTTGATAAACGGAGGAACCGCAGTCGCCAATGGGTCGACGCACTTGCCACTGAACGACAACATATGCACGCACTCCATGGAGCGAAGCTGTAGCAGTGGCGCATTCGCAAATGAGAATCCCTGAGGCTGCGTCTCGTGGTCGAGTACAAACAAGAGCGTCACCAGTCCATCTGCCTGTACAACTTGCACGTCCATGTCAGGCGTGTACTGCAGTAGATGCCTAATGGCCGTGGCCACAGGTAGCAACCGCTGAAGCAAAACGCTTTCCAATGCTTGGGGCTGCGCGCGAACGCCCGAAATGTCGTATGATAGCGCTGCTAACAGTCCGTGCATCACATGTCCACTCACTGTCCGGTTTTCCAGCTCTGCTGCTGCCGCAGCCGCAGCTTGAATCTCCTTCTTGGTCGTTGGCTTCGGTTTGAACATGTCAGCACGGCCATTACTGTTCACGGTTCCAGCAATCTGTGCGAGGATACCATTCTTGGGGTTCTCGTTGAAAAAATTGACGTAGATACCCGCTACGCACAGTTCTTCCTTTTGCGCCGTGTACATGAAGTAAGGTGGCAGTTCAAAGACCTTGTGCACCTCTTCATCGCTTTGATCCAAAGTCGTGTGATACTGAATCGCACGCTGAGCGAGACTGATCAGCTCCTTCCGCATACGTTCAGTCCACATCACGTGCGGTTCGCGAACTTCACTTGCCAACACGTCTAGCATTTTAATCGGCCCCGCTCGTCGTAAGATGTCCACTAGTGGACGCGTAAAGATCTGCTCGATTGTTGTCTGCATTCTCTTCACAAATACAGCAATCGTCTCCTCCCTTGCATTTGCCTCCAGGATTCGCCCCAACGCCTTTGCCGCGCCGATACTAATGCGTTGCATATCTTCATTGCCGTCTTCGTTATCCGGCTGGTAATGGAACAACAGGAGCGTTAAATACCACAGGATACCATGTTCGGCTAGCTGTAGCAACAAAACTTCTGCCATTTCACCCGAGCTTCCCGCCATTTCGTACACGATTTGGAGAGACAGGTCCGTAGCCAAGCGGTCGCTTTCTTGAGAGAGAAAACGTGTCAAGCAAGGCAGTAAATCAATGGATTGCGCGGCTGCCGACACACGTCCATTAGGCTGGTTCAGAACATTCACTAGGGCTTCTAGCACCCAGTGTGTCATCACATTTGGTGCACATCCGTCGACAGTACTCAGTGCCTCTTGGTTGTGGAAAAGCAGCTGAAGTGATTGGCACAGCACACGGAGTCCCAGACCAGAGCTACATTCGTGAGCATTCTCATCCGAAATGCCAACAGCCAAGTTGATCACACGAATTGCACTTCCAAAAGCCTTCACGAAAGTGGTCTTTGTCGCAATAGCGTTGGATACGTCAAAAAACGTTTTCGTCGAGCCGACACGGTTGTCTTTCAGCTCCGTGATGCATCTATCCAGAGCCTCCAGGAAATATGAAAAGTTTTGCAGGGTTGTGATGGTTGGGGAGTCGGGGAAGCGACGTAAAAGCAGCGCGGTGGCGTCGAGCAACTCTACAGCATCGAACACCGAGAGGAGCTTAGTCGATTGGTGTTCACTTGCCTTCGCCCCACGAGCAGTTAGCAGGAGTCCTGGATGCACCCAACGGCGAATAGAGTCGAGCAGTGCACGCAAGAAAGCTGCCTCGTCGTTGATAGGCCACCCAGGGAAGCTTTTCTCGTCAAGAAGATTGTGCAGGTAGTACTGGTAGCACTGTAGTGCGTGAACTTCCTTCGGATACTTGATCAGCGCAATCGAAGCCTTGTGTTCGGAGCCCTCGTTCTCCGAAATGTAGAACATACCGCCCTCATCAGTATGTAACTCCATGAACTTCTCGATATACGTCACCATCTGGCTGCGCATGTTCGCATTCCAAACCACCTCAGGGTTGTTCGCGTCCGAGAACAGCGCTGTAGCAAATCGTCGCGGTCCGTGACGCAACAGCTGAGCAACCATCGATACTGGCAGCACTCGCACTAGCCAACTCCTCAAGCAAATTCGCGTCAACGGGTCAGGAGAGAAAACACCTTTCTTGTTCTCTCCTTTTTGCTTATCATCGAGATGCGGGACGTCAAGCCCTGACTGTCGTAAATGGATATGAGAGATAAGGCGCGCTGCAATCGACATCTCGTCCACATCTTGAGCAAAACGAAGCAAATAGTAAAAGATGCCAGATGCGTGAAGGTTTGGAATGATCGCCTCGTTGTGCCGAACAAGCAACCGAATTAACCCCAGACACTTCTTGAAAACAATGCGATTCGGGCAATCCAAAAGACCCACCAAAAACCGCAGTGTTTGGTCTTTGCACAGCCGACACTTGATAGAGCTAATAGGACTGACACTGGAGCCTTCAAAATGCGTGAGCCGCCCGTATTTTGGGAAGCGAACGTCCTGGTATATGTGGCCTTCTTCTTCCGCGGTGTGGCAATCGATGAGGCGACTAAGCACGCTTAAGCAAGTCTGCATAATCATAGATCCACTCATAGCACCGCAATGCTCTGCTACAACTGTCACGCGGCTGGGCTCTTCTTCATGCACGCTGTCGTCATCGCGGTGAGCGTAAGTCGGCGAGCCAGAGTGACTCGAAATAATGGAACTCTCTGCACCTGATTCTTCCAGCGCATCAATCGTTCGCCTTGCCATCTCTCTCTCCTCGTCGTAGTCATCTTCGTCATCGTCATACTCGTCTCTATCGTCGGTGTAATCGTCATTCCCTTCACCATCGATATCGTCGTTTTCATCTTCCGAAGCATCTAATTCTGCCTGAACGTCGGCTGCAGGTTCTACGATATACTCCTTCTCAGAATCATTGGGTCCTTGGAGAACGACCAGTGGTTTCACTTCTCGTAGTAAATCCAACACCATCGTCACGTTGTCACCTTCACGCAAAAAACGCGACACGTTCAATGCGCTCGAAAGAACACGGTCAAGGAATAGTATGATATTGCCCCGAACAATCAGCGGCCATCGTCGGTCCTCGCCACTTTTGTCTTTCATCATGCTCACTCGAAGGAAGTGATTCAGGAACGTAAGAGACCCCAACTCGTTGAAATGGCGTTCGTACAGTTGAATCATGACCTTTAGCACGAGCAAACGAATGTCGGACTGGTCGATGTCACCAAGTGGGTCCGCTGAGGAATACCGTTCACCATTCTCAAGTATTTTGCCCGACATATTGCAGTCTTCAGCAAGCAGGCGGTAGTACAGGAGGGTCATAAACTTCTCTGCACCCTCAATATCTTCCACCAGCACACCACGATCGTCAAGAATGTTTGCGAGGTAATATGGGCCAACCTTCACCTCACTCTGCAGGCACTCATAGTCAATACGGAATTCATTGCAATTCCACGCCACAAACCATCGCGGCATATTCTTCGCACTTCTCTTTTTCTTTTTGGCCAACGCGGCACTGCGAAACTCTTCGTGCGCGCCATCTTGGTCATCTTGTTTGGCCTCTGAGGAGTCACCAAGCCGTACAATACTGTTGGATCGAGAAATAAAACCATTGTCATCTGTGTAGTTATCATCGCTGTCGTAGTTGTCATCATCGAGCCCACCGTCACTCTCGACATCATCCGACGTGTCGGGACTCAGCAAAAACGAAAGGGGCATATATCTAGCGAATCGGTTTGATGACGAGATTGTTCCCTTCATCATTTCAATCGCCAGTCGGCTTTCGGAACCATTCTGTAAGAATTCAAAAAGAAACGGAGCAAAATTCGCGTGTTGTGGGTCGTGACGGAGCTTGTTCGCTTGGTACGCGTCCCATTCGGTTTCTGTGTGATCAGTCGCAAGAGGATCCGTGTACAGATATCCCAAGTATTTTAGTCGATACAAGTCCAGATCACTCATTTCTGCCTGTAATTTGCGAATCAGCTCTTCAACCGCATCAGGGCCCCACACTAGGTCCTTAGTCGCGAAAGTTTTACCCAGACGATCAAAGAATTCAGGCAAGAGGACAGCATATTTAACATTTCGCGCCAAGCGAGCCCGCGTGTTGATCCCGTAGCTCAGTTTGCTGCGCCCACCCTCTGTTATATTGGTGATATCACGCCGACCGCCATTCTTGTGCGAAGTGCCATTAGTTTTAGCGTAGAGCTCAGGGTTTGCAGTGGGAAGATGTCTGCCAAACTCGTCATATTCCAGCTGACTCGTTTTTTGGTCATCCAGTAGGGCATGCGGGAAAATATTCCGGATAACGTAAGATGAGCGCGGGTTTTCATGCGTGAGCAGGGCCACCAACTGGGATGAAATCCGGCGCTGAGCCTTGTCTTGGGTATACAGCGCCAAGTACAGCTGCCAAACCAGCGCCCCGTGCTTTCTAGCAAAATCTTGAATCAGCTCGACGAGCTCCGTTGGTTGCTCCAAAATATGCACCTTCACCAAAATCGACGAGCACTTTGTGATCGAGAAACTCAAAGATCGGTTGAACAAGAACAGAGCGTGGTGGCGAGAAAAGTCATCAACCCTCATAGCACGAAGTAAGTCCCTTGCCACTCGTTCCGGGGTTGCTTTCTTCCCGCTAGACAAACAAACTTCAAGTGTTTGCAGGACCATAGCAAGAACAAGATAGTCCAATCCCAGTTGAGAATACGCTAGCGCATTTGCCATGCTGCGTTCAGTGTTGGACATTGCCGCCACCGACGGAAATCCATGGCTTGATCCCGTCTTCACCAAAGAAGTGGAATGCAATGGCATGCGGCCCACCCGATTCGTTCTTGACAAGTCAAACGCCCGAGACACGTACATCCTGCTATGGTACTTCGTAAATATCGCTCGACGGTTGGCTGTCTCTGACTTCAAGCTGCGAGTGTCGGAGTAGTTAACCGCCATATACTTAATCACGCACGCCGCGGCAAAGCTCACCTCCTCCATAGGGGAATGAAGCAACTCAATGATGACCTCGATGCTGTTCTTGTACTGAGAGCTAGGAATCTCCTCAAAGACACCACGAGTGCAGAGCAGACGCTGGATTGCCAGCAGCAGCTCCACTTGAAACTCTGTCGTCGGAATTGGAGCGTCAGTGTTGGAGGGGCTGTTAAGCTGGGCCACAGAATACTCCTTGAAGTTCTCGAGCAGCTTCATTAGACTCGCAAAAGCACGACGATCACGCTGGCGAAGACCGCCCAACGGGATGTTGCGATTAAATTGCACGAGCTGATGGTAGATGAGCGACATGCTCTCATTCGTCACGAGATTCGGGATAAAGTTCAAATTGACCAACTTGCGCAACAAAATATCCTCCCACTCAGGGTGAACCTCAGTACCCCACGTTCCTTCCTTGCACGCAATCTTTGTCTCCTCCGTCGACCAAGGCACGTGCAGCTTGTTCATACGACACATTTCAATCATGTTACTCAAGAACAAGCTTCGTGCCTCCTTTGGGCTGAGCAGTGATGTAGATCCAGCAACCTTCAGCCATTCAGGTACGTCAATATCCCCAGCGATGTCCCCAATAAGCTGGCGCAGTTCATTTTCGTCCTTCGACGATGCACGCATCAACCCAAGACTCACGTCTTTATCGCGCCTGCTTACCGTTGAACTCAAGCAGATGTATCGTCGCGTCAGTCCGTGCTTCAGCTCTAGCGCAAATTTGCCGCTCAATCCCTCAGAAAATTCGCTATCAGGGTCGTCTTGCGATGATGACACCGATGGATAAATCACCACGTTAAATATATCGTTCAGTGCATGGCTTGCCATTGTTTTTCGCGTCACGGGGTCGCGCTCGATAATCGCCAACGCTGTCAATCCCAGCAAGCGCAGCTGCAGTTTGTCTGTCTCGTTCTTGCTGATCTTTAGCACAGGAATCTCGAACGTGACCGGTTGGGGGATATCCCGTGTCGACGTGAGTGCATCAAACTCGCAGGAATCCGACACTTCCTCCACAAAAAGCGATACACTTAGCCACGAGCGTAAATTGTTCGCAATTGCCTGGATAAACGGCTCGCGACTGTCACACCAATAGCGGTGCACGCGGTTATTCTCAAAGTATAGCACCAGCTCGTTCGAATTGGTATTCACCCGCTGGATCTTGACAATATCAATCAACAAAATCGACGACAGTGTAGCACGCGTCTGCGGGTCCAGTCGGTCCAAACTCGCAGCACGCACAGCCAGCAAAACATCCACCTTCACCGGATGGATGGCGATACTACGCGTCGTACTGAGTTTCGTCATCGTGAACGTCTTGCCGCACAATTGGAACAAACTGTCAAAATACATTCCACTACCTAATAAATTGGAGTTGCTGGTTCCAGTTCCTCCGGGGCCTCCGGAGCCCGTCGCCCAGCTGTTGTCACTGGTCGAAACACTCGCCCCCACCGCACTCAAAGCGTCAGCAGTAGCCGCTTCGATCTCATTTTTCCTAAAAGACGACGCTCGTTCTCTCAGCTGATAATAAGCTGACAGAAGCTGCTGCCGGCACCTGCACGTGTACGTTTCCTTTAGATTTTTGCCAATGAAAATGGTGAACGCTCGGTCGGCGTTGTGTCCGCCGCTGTCCGAGGCGATGGTGATCTCTTTGATGTTGTCGAAGGCGTAGCGCTCCTTCACTTCGTCTGAGTATGGGTCTACAATCGTCAAGTGATTGCTACTGAGCACCATGAGCCGCTTAGCGGAGCGGAGGAAGCCCACACGCGTCACGAAGAAGCGAGCGGCGTAGATGACGCCGGCGTATCGATTCGCAGGCACTTCCAGGTTCTCCACGTCGTCGTCGTCATCGTCTTCGTCCTCTGTGGCTGTGGCTGTGGACGTCGGGAGCGCCCCGTAGAAGGAATTGTTGCGCGGCTCCGTCTCGAAGCCTGTGGTCTCCGGTCCGCGCGGCACGAAGCCCTCGTCCAGCGCCACCAGGTCGTGGCCGAACACCAGCGGGTCCAGCTTCTGCTTGAGCTGCTGCAGCTCCGCGTCGCCGCTCTCGTCGCTGCGGGGCAGCGCCATCGCGGCGCTTGAAGGGGGAGCTGCCTTGGATCTGATTTTCTAATGCGAGATATCAAATTGACCAATCCCGTTGTGATGGGTTGAGGTCGCATGAAAGTCGTTCGACAGTTGCGCGAGTGTTGCGCGAGTGTTGCGCGAGCGTTGCATGGTGAGAGCCATCCGTTGTTTTTTGACCGCCGCCGCCGATGCCAGCAGCTCATTCCTGCTTTTGCTCTTCGTCGCGCACACATCCGCAGAACTGCTGCTGGGTAGTTGTATCTGCTGTCTCCTTCCATCGCGAAAGCCAGTGACGATCTTGCACCAAACGGACCAATTCATGTCGATTGCAACTTTTCGGGTACCAACTGAGGCTTCGCTGCAAAATGTCTACGTGTGTGTGTGTTCATATGGGCGCTCCTCTCTTCCCCAGTGCGAGTGTTGATGTTTAGAGTAGAGTCGAATTGTGTACTAGAATTGACTGCGGGTCGGCTGCTCTCTGCTGATGCTTTTCAAACAAGCGTATGTCTGACTTGTATGAGGACAACCTTCTCTACTGAAGAAAACACCCACCCCACCACAGTCGTAGCTGTCGAATCGAGTGATGATTGTTTTATCTGGTTATTCGGACCTCGCACTCGTGTGAGCTGACGAAACACAAACATATAAGACTACGATGATCTGACGATTCCTGTCGCGCTTAAACACCACATACTCTTATTAATGAAGACGTTGCCACGTGCAAACTTGCCTTTTTCGTACTTAGTGCAGGGGATGCAAGCTTTAGATCGCAACTTGCCAAAATGGGCGTATTTGTGGGCGTCGCCGACCCGGAGCTGGCGTCCGTGGCGCTGTACACGCCGCTGCCATGGTCTATGCGGCTGGATCTGCTGCCTTTCTTCTTCCTCTACGCCACGGCCGTGTATCTGTACGCGTTGCGGCCGGAGGACGACGTGGTTCCGTGGGTTTTCGGTGCCTTTAGCGTCTTTTGCCATGCTCTGGCGCTACTAAGTGCAGAATGGAGTGTGGACGTGCGTTGCTGGGTCTCCTGCACCCGACTGACCTCAGTGGTGCAGGACGAGAGACTCAAAATGCTCGTGAAGGTGACACCGTCGCTGATGCTACTGCCCAAACAGCTCTGCGACTGTCATTTAGTGCACAAGAACAAGGAGGAGAAGGAGATTAAGCTCAAGACTAAGGACAAGGAGACACTCGCACCCACGCTCTGGTTCTCGTTCCAGAACGTTAAATTCTGTCTCTACGAGGACGTGGAGACTATTAATCGCAGTGGTGAAGCTCAATTCCGTCGCCTGGAGTTCCCGTCCAATGGGACATTGGAGTCCTATCTAAAGAGTAAAGGTGTCACGTCGGAGGAAGAGCTGCAACATGCCAGAGATAAATACGGCAAGAACGACTTTGAACTGCCCATGCCCAAGTTCGCCGAGCTGCTAAAGGAGCAGCTTGTGGCCCCGTTCTTCGTGTTCCAGTTCTTCTGTATGCTGCTCTGGTGCCTGGACGAGTACATGTACTACTCGCTGCTGACGCTGCTTATGCTCGTCATCTTTGAGTGTACAGTGGTTAAGCAACGCCAGCAAAACATGGACACGCTGCTCCACATGCGGCGCGCACCGCAGCTGTGTCTGGTTTTTCGATTGGGAGGGTGGATTCAAGTCTCGAGTGATGAACTGGTTCCTGGAGACATTTGCTCTGTAGGACACAATGAACAGGATACTGTCGTGCCGTGTGACGTGCTCCTGCTGCGTGGAAACTGTGTGGTCAACGAGTCGATGCTCTCTGGAGAGTCTGTTCCATTGCGCAAGGAGGCTATTGGCGCATCGATTGTGAATGATGCGGAGAAACGCAAAACCCTCGAGATCGATGACGGCTCGAGTATGAAGCACAAAAGACACGTATTGTATGGAGGCACCAAGGTTCTTCAGCACTCAACCTCAGCTTCGAAGGATTCGCTACGTGTATCTACACCTCCTGACGGAGGATGCGTTGGATTTGTGCTCAAAACGGGTTTTGGTACAACTCAAGGAAGTCTGATGCGCACTATTTTGTACTCATCGCAGCGCGTCACTGCAAACAACTCGGAAGCGATGTGGTTTATCGTACTGCTGCTCAATTTTGCTGTGGCTGCGGCAGCATTTGTGCTCGCGCAGGGGATTAACGATCCGACGCGCAACCAATTCAAGCTGTTCCTTCACTGTGTCATGATCATCACATCAGTCGTGCCACCAGAGCTGCCCATGGAACTGTCGTTAGCAGTGACCAACTCGCTAATTGCCCTGACAAGAAGCAATATTTTTTGTACCGAGCCATTTCGGATCCCATTTGCTGGTCGCATTGATATTTGCTGCTTCGACAAGACTGGTACATTAACGAGTGACGAGCTTAAGTTGCATGGTGTGGCGGGTTTGGAAACGCATGTTGAGCCCGACAAATTCAGAGCAAAGCATCGTGGTGAACTGGATATTATCGCACCTGAGCAACTTCCTCTTGATACGGAGCTGGTGCTTGCAGGATGTCAATCATTGGTTTTGCTAAACGGTCAAGTTGCTGGAGACCCGCTTGAAATGACTGCTGTCCGTAGCATTCAATGGTGCTTGACAAACAATGAAGATGGAGAGGATGGTCTGCCAAGTGTTCAACCGTCCTTTTATTCAGACCGCCGTGGTGAAATCCAGAGGGTCGATGTTTTGCACAGCTTTACTTTTTCCTCCGAGCTGAAGCGCATGACCACAGTTGTGCGCGTGCAAAAAGCTGATAACGATGAGCAAGACGAACAGCGCGTGCTTACAAAAGGAGCGCCTGAGGTGCTTGAGTCCATTTTTACTAAGAAGCCTTCGTACTACCGCCGTGTGTACCGTCATTATGCATCCAAGGGATGCCGCGTATTGGCTTTGGGTTTCCGCGTCTTGCCTGTGGAGAGCTCCCCAAACGAGTTGCGACGCAAGCCACGAAACGAGCTAGAAAGTGAGCTGACATTTGCGGGTTTTCTGATTCTGGACTGTCCACTGAAGGATGACACGAAGCGAACTATTCGGGAACTGATGGTTTCGAAGCACAAAGTTACCATGGTCACAGGAGACAATCCCCTCACAGCATGCGATGTAGCCCGGCAAGTGGGTATCAATGCAGGGTTTTCAAAGCAACCATTGGTTTTGACCCCTAATGTGGAATCAGGAGCCGTCGACTGGAAGTCCATTGACGACGGATCGCCTGATATTGAGGTGGAAACGATCCCTTTCAACGTCGATGAAGTTGAGAAGATGCAAATTCAATATGATCTGTGTGTGACGGGTGAAGCGATGGCAACACTTTACAAACAGGAGGAGGACAAATGCGACGACAATGCGGCTGCGCTGAAGGGCTTTCTTACCGTGCTCAAGAAGATGTGTCTGTGCACCACGGTGTTTGCTCGAACGTCTCCGCAACAGAAAGAACACCTCATCATGGCAATGAATCGGTGTGGCAAGACAACAGCCATGTGTGGCGATGGCACTAACGATGTGGGTGCTTTGAAGCAAGCTCACATCGGCATCTCAATTGTGAATTCAGCCAGCTCCGAAACCCCTCCTCATGTGGTTGACACGGTCAGAGGTACTGGTAGTGGTGTCGGTCAAGGTAGTCTTCGTCATCGGCGGCAACCTGCGCGTCGGGGACACGCGTTGGATGAGTTCCAGCAATCTCCGTACAGCAATGACGATGCTCAAGTTGTGCGACTGGGGGACGCGTCCATCGCGTCGCCGTTTACGTCGAAGAGCTCGAGTATCCGTGTGATTAAGAAGTTGATCCGCCAGGGACGATGTACGCTGGTGACGACCATCCAGATGTACAAGATCCTGGGTATCAACTGTCTTATCACGGCGTACTATTTGAGCTCTCTTTTTATCCACGGTGTGAAGAACGGTGATCAGCAGCTAACCATATCCGGGGTAAGAATGATATCCATTTTTGCGTGTCGGATTGCGGACTAACGGTTTGTTGCATTTTGCGTGCAGCTGTCGATCGCGATGTTCTTTTTGTTTCTGTCGCGGGCAAAACCCGCACGCAAGCTCTCACATCAACGTCCGCCGTCTGGAGTGTTCTGCCTGTCCGTGATGGTGTCGATTTTTGGTCAGTTCGTGATTCATTTAGCTTTTCTGGCGGGTGCTCTTCACGTGGCCCAACCTTTCATCGACCCTGGAGACCCTGCAATGCATCCCGATGGAAGCTTCACCCCGAACGTCGTCAACAGTATCATGTTCCTCATGTCATCGACCATGCAAGTCAACACCTTCGTGGCCAATTACCGTGGACAGCCGTTCATGGAAGGATTCTGGGAAAACAAGCTCCTCTATCGCAGCGCGCTCTTCAATTATGCTGTGCTTGCAGTGGTCATTGCAGAGGTGTTTATGCCTATCAATGCGATCCTAGAGCTGGTAGCAATGCCAAACCAAGAGGTACGGATTCCTACATTGTCTGCAAAGGGCTGTACATGAACTAATAGCATCTTTGATTGTTGCGGACTTTAGACTCAGATCGTAGTCGCGGCTCTTATGGTTGGCGACACTGTTGTAACGCTAGCCTTCGAGCATGCAGTTCAGATGATTGTTTTCATCTCGGCATGATTCTACATACAACTAGTATTTGAGCATCTCAGTCGCGTTTGCTCCGTTGAGTTGCTTCGGGGACGTCAGCCTTCAGTTGCGAAAGCTACTGAAGGCCGACGTCCCCATGCAGTCAACTGATAACAATCAAATACTAGAACCTCGCAGCATAGTTGTTCCTCGTAACTTTGTTTACGAGGAAGCATCAGTCGCAATGCATATTATCGTAGAATATACTCTCCGCCGTGGCGCGAGTGAACGCTGTAAGGGACCTATTTTTTTGCTGGCCACGTGGACCATTTCCTTTTTTTTCTAACGTGGCTCACATTCTCGATTATGAGATAACGCAATCTGCTTCATCTTCAAGATTGTTGCTCGCGCGTCCACTTCAGTTCTCTGCACGATATTTTCTACACGAGCCTCTTCAGCAACAAAGTTCTCGTATTTTTGTGACGGGTTGGCGTCTGGGGCCAATCTTGACGGCGGAAGTGATGATGATCTTCGCGAGGTTGGAGATGGAGTAAGTGAGGCTCGAGCCGTTCGAGCCGTTCGAGTCGATGATCAAGGTCGAGTGGTTGCAGTGCGCGACACAGTGAGCAGAAGCGACGGAGGAGTGGAGCACTGTGATCAAGCAACAACCAATGAGACGGCGGCAGCAAGGCGGTCTTCGAGCTCGAGGATCGTGGAGCACGAGCTGACGGGCAGCTCGGAGGGACTGGACTGCACGTCAGCGTGAGTGTGGCGAGGTCCAGCAGACCAAACTCACAAGCGAAGCGCAGGCACTCTGAAAATAGCGGCGTCAGGCACAAGCGGAACGCGGTGTGGCGACTCGGGAGCGAGTCGTTGAACGACGAACGAGAAGGAGACGGTGTGAACGTGTGACGAGGCCGACCGGACGAGTAGTGAACGGACTGGGTCTTTGAGCGGTACGGACGTGAGGTAGCTGACAGTGAACACTGAGGTTCGCTGGCAGTACGACAGGAAGCGGACGTATGGGACTTAGGGGACAGTCAAGAAGCTGCACTGAAGGGCGGACTCGAGAACGACGAGTGAGGACAAACAAAGGACAAGAACGAAGGCACGAACTGACGGTCGACAAGTTAGTCGGGTGTTAGTGTAGTGTGTTCAAAAACTAATACAAATAGGAACGCCCACGTGAGTGGACGATCCGGCACGGTGAACCGAGTCAACGCGTGTTGAGTGTTGATACGCATACGAATAAGAGTGCGTTATCACACCCGGACTATGGGCGACAACCCAGCACAGCACAGAGTATACGATCCGCTGGCGAGCAGTGAAAGCAACTCGTCACATTTTTTTTGGCGGGCATTTTAGCGATTCCATCGTAATCGAAGACGTAATAACAATATATTCACGATATTTTACCCTGGACAATGCAACATACACTAAAGCGACATCACGTATGGTTTGAGAGTGAAATACAACATGGTCACATGTAAGCCCCTGCACCTTATGTACAGTAATAGCATAAGCGAGCTTTAATGGTAGTCCCCGACGCGCAACACGGAAATCACTGGTTATTTTGCTCCATGTTGTTTGTTTAGGGAGGATGGGTACAATATTCGGTACGTTGTCTAAAAACGATGGCCCGACGTATGTATCAGTGACCTGCATCAAAACTATAGGGAGTTCGCTGGCTTCTGTAAAAAGTAGATCATACAGAATACCATTAGTTCCGTTACACAAACCGGCAGACTGGGTAATATTATAAGTCAAAGAAATGGGAGAACCCACTGCAAATTTCAAGTACGTTGCATGTCGTGACTGAGGTGAAGAGTGTTGGTCGTTGAAGTTAGAATCGGAGTGTAGGTCGCGTAGGTAGGAGTTGGTCTCGAGTGCGGGGTAGTTGGTGTATTTGATAATGAAAATGTCTGGCCTAAATGTGCATGCCTTCCTGTGCGCTTAGCTCGCACAGGGGCCTCCTTGATGTTTTCTGCATGTTTCTGTTTCTACGTGCCTATGTGTCCTGCTACCCTGTATGTTTCTTTGCTTTTCTTCTTTTCTTTTGCACGTTCGTAATATCTAGCTATATGTATGTAAACTGCGAACGGAGAGCCTTGTAGGCTGCCGTCGCAGCGACATGCTGCCTCTGGCTGCGAGCAAGCAAACCAGAGCCTATGCGCCCACGCTCTCTGGCTTGCTTGCTCGCAGGCCAAAGGCGGGCATGACAAAACCACCATCCTCCACTCACCTTGAAGAGCCCGTGAATCCGTGTCTTCAGTGGCGCTCCACCGCCAGAAGGTCCTCCATCTCTTTCTCTTCTGTATCGCTCCCCACAGAACTTCCCGAGTTCATTCTCTTTGCTGGCGTAAACGATGTCACTTCCTTGATGCGGTCATCTCCGGCGTCAGGCATTTGCAAACTCCCTTGTGCAGTGTCCTTGAAAAACCCCACGCTTTGAATTTGACAAAATTCATAGATGCGCCAGGGAGGAGGCGATTATGAGGTCCTTGACGTTTGTTCTTTGGGTCCCAAATGGTGGGACGAAAGATGAAGAGTTTTTTTCTCGGATCATCCATGCGGGCGAAGCGGACCTTCAGTGCCTTGAAACGCTCTGCAGCGTACGCGCTCACGCACGTCACGCAGGTGCCCTTGTTGTTAGACGTGCGTTCCAGTGAGAGGACACACAAACGGACACAAATGCTCACAGATGAGTCAGGAGTCTCGTCAGAGATAAAGCGGCACAGCTCCATCACATCCATGAAAAAGTTATCGCGCTCTTCAGCATCTTGGGCCTCGAGTTCAGCGTCCATTGCAACTAGCAGCTCGTTTACCGTTTGCATTCTTGTCACTTGTCTTTTGGGGGTTAAAATCAATAATGGTGCTAATCTTTGCTACAGTTCATGTCAACACACTTTGCAATTCCCCTCGGAAACCCGAAGAGGATTTGCTCCCGACTGCCAGGAACCACTCGTCTGCGGAGCTTGCCCGCTCACTGAGTCCTCCGCTGCTTCTTCGCGTCCGACGTCTCCATGTCCGGCTCGGCCCCTCAGCAAGGGCCGCAGCAACAGCGTCGCCCTCCGGACCCGGGGGGAGAGCATGAGACATTCGACTCTCCCACACCGAATGTGACCCAGACAGCCGTACACGCCGACAAACAACCCGACCCAGCGCCGGTGAGAGAGGCGGGATCACCTGTGACGACACCATCGGACGCACAGGCATCCCCTCTCTCTTCATCTGCAGCACTAGGTTCGGTGTTATCCTCTCTTTCACCTACAACGCGCCAGGCCACTGAAAAGCGCTCGTACGCGGACGTGATTCAGTCACTGGCATTGAACACCGAGAGAACTAGTGTGGGACTGCCCACGATCCACCAACTAAAACCGCTGTGGTCGCCACAAGTGTTGGAGAAACTCGCTCACACCTTAAACAAGGACTGGCAATCCTCGGATGGGCAGCCAAAGATGGTAACCCCTTTTTTGGGTCAAATTTGGCGCAGGTCAAGAATAGGTCAACTCCGTTTTTGGGTCAATTCTGGGTCAAATTTGATCGTGATTTGACCCATAGGGTGAGGCCTCGTTTTAATATATGATAGACCTCTATAATTTAATGTTATTGTAAAAATGGAATTAATGTAATTATAGAGAGAAATGTTTGTCCGTGGCGGGTATCGATGTCTGTACCAATACAAACACTTATGTAGGAACCAACACAAATTATAATTAGGTCGAGGGTACCTCCGCTTGGGTATAGTGGGTACGTGGTAAATTTGCGAAATGCGAACAACCCACGTCTCAAAGGGGTGAAGACTTAGCATTTGCTCTCATAACAGAAAGCTCGTAAAACAGTCATACGGGCGCTGGTCGACATATGAGAATTTGCGGGGGATAAACCCTTTTGATTATTTCGAACTCAAATAAAGACCATGTTCAAAAGAAATATCTGGAGAATTTACCTTTACGTTTTGGAAAGTTATCTAATATTCTGGTGATACGGACGCAATGGAGTCTTCGCTTGAGCCATCTGAGTCGAAAACGTCGTCACGGTCGGTTTCAGAACTTAAGTATCCCTCCAAATCTGGGTCAAGTCCGGGTGCTCGTTGAGAATTGGCATGTGCTGGGGCTCTAGCTCTGCGATTGGAAATGTCGTTCAGAAGACGAACATTCTCTCGGCTTTGTTTTTCAATAACAGCGATAAACTGTGTCACGTCTGGGTGGGCTATCAAGAAAGCTTCATTGAGGGTGCGGTTATATCGCTCAAGTGGATTGTTGGTGCGGTTGACAATGTCTTCACGCAGACCGTAAATGTTCCACCACTCTGGCTTGAACTTAATAATCCGCGTTTGCTTGAAATAATTCCAAAACTGTTGCCAATTTTTCTTCGAGTACACGATGTTTTCATTCTCACAGTCCCTCTTGATAATAGCTCTGACGTCATGAATGCCGCGACTGGAAATTTCGCATCGCCGAATCACGGTAAGCTTGTCGATGTAACCAGGACGCATAGCCAACTCCACTTCATCTGTCGAAATCTTCAGCTTCAGCATCTTGCGTCTTATAGCTTGCTTGAAATGGAAAAGACAACCGACAATTCTAGATTCTGGAAATTGGTTCTTGATGGCCTTTGTAACAGGGCGAGACGCGCTCTGTTTCTTTAGCATACACTAGTATGCGCTTTTGAGGAAGCGTAAGTTACTTAGACTTTGTATGCAAGTAGAAATACACGTCCCCGTGTATTTCTAAGCAAAAGACCGAAACTTTAACTTGAAAATAGAAAACTGAATTGAATGGAAGCCCGCCGCGTGGCGGGCCCTTAGCAAACCTATCTAAATGACTTATGTATCTACGGAGGTGAAGCCATGGTTGGCTCTCACGCTCCGGCCCTTATGTATGCGTTTGATTGGTGGAAAGGGGCACATTTCCACCAATAGCAGTGCGCTTAGCGCCCGCCAATGTTTGTGCCATTGGCGGCTCGAAATGATTGTTGACTGTGTATGTGACGCACACACAGAAGGCTTGCCGTATACTTGTCCGTGTATAGTCCGGCTATACACGTATATCTGGTGTACCTAGTTACACCAGCCTGTGTAACCCTGTTACAGCCTTGATCATGGCTAATTCGAAATCGCAGACAACGTGCGCTGGGGTCAACTTTTTATTGGATGCGACGAAGATGTAGTATAGAAGATGCTCGTACAATTGGGCCGTTTTTCCAGACGTCAATCCATACCAAACTGGTAAATAGAGCTCAGAAATTTGATCAAAGATCATTACAACCACCAATTGGTAAAACGGCTCTGGGACACACCGGTAAGTGGCGTCGATGAACACTGAACATTGGCGCTGCTTCGTCCGATCCATCAATTGTGGGTGCGCCCAGCCGATCACACGATGGAGCACTTCATCTTCGTAATACGTGAAGTGAAACTGGAAAAACTTGAGTCCGGGACTGAACTTGACATCACTCAGAGGTTCGCTCTCAAGGCGTCCAAACATCTCACGACCAAAATGTTTCGTTCTAGTTCGGTAAAGCCGGCCCAAAACTTGTTTTTTGGTCGCTCCTTGAACAATGGCATTGTCGTCGTTGTAGAATTGGTCCTGAATAGTTCGCCACACTTCCGTCGGAGTCAGTGTGACGTCGCGAAGACCCAATTCGTCGGTGGCAAGCAGTATTTACTGTTTCCAGTTCACAAAAACGGGTGTGGGTCCCGTAGGAATGCGGTGGATTTCGGGAACGCAATCTGACATGTGAGTGCCCTGGACCACAGCATTCCCGCTCGAAACGAAGAGCTTGGCTTTGCATTTGGTCCTTCGATAGACGCTACACCGGTAGTGCTTAATCGATTCCCCGTGATACCAGGCATAGGTGTATCCTCGGTAATGAACGGTGTTGATTCCAGGCACATTGATAGGCTGCCCCACATCTTGAATGCTGTTGTTTGTCTCGGTCGCCCGACCACCGTTCCCAACATCCACATCAGATGATGTGTCCGATAAAACCAAGGTTGTCTCCGATGGTGCATCAGAGCCGGTATAATCGGATGAGCTGGACAGCGATGGAAGTGCCAAATTGTCGTGGACCATGATGACGTAGAGGGAAGAGAAGCGAGGCTTGGGAAAAGGATTGAGTGAAGAAAGGAAAATTGCGAACTGATTGTTGTTAAGGCTCGATTTTTCCTTTAGTTTCCTTCTCTCTGACGACTGCTCTTTCGTGACTTAACATGGAATCGTGTAATTGTCGGTTGTGCCCATGATTCCGTTGTTGTATGAACGTTTATACCGTCGTCTGCTCGGTTTCACGATTCTTCATGTTTGCGTCCACGAGTGCACGACTCTTCCCTGTCGCAAGTGCGATGTGCGCTCATCTTCAGTCGCACATCGGTTGGGGACACGTGGTGGGATAAAATATAACTTATGTCTTTTTTAACGTTTTCAGCCAATCATGGTCCAACCTTTTTTGTCTAATAATTGATTGACCCATAATTGACCAATAAAGCCAGTTGACCCAAATTTGACCCAAAAACAGAGTTGACCCATTCTTGACCTGCGCCAAATTTGACCCCAAAAAAATCCTTATCGTCAAAACACCACACACTCTTGCTTTGCCTACCTCCTCCTTGTCGCCTTTATTTGGGCCCGCCTTTGTTTGGGCTAGGCCTTGTTTGGGCCCGGTCCGGCCACTAGCCACAGCAATCCCCGACACCCAACTCGCAGACAAACAGCATACCATTCGTCTTCCCAGCTACACTGCTTTTCCGATCGTGCGTTGGCCGTAGCTGCCGGCAAAAGGGATCGTAACTTCTGGAAAGAGAGACGCCGCAGGATTGGACGCGTATGATGCTGACCCTGCCACACAAGACTGCGTGTTTGGTGCTTGGCGCTCATCTTTCCTCGCCGGATGATGCGTTCACTGCTCATGAGGCGATGCGTCAATTTCACACCAGCAATCGCGGCGACACACGACAAGTATGCTGTGTAGGAATAATCTATACGTATCGCCGAAGCCATCAAATTGCGTCGCTGCGTAGTCAGACAGACACAGGTCGTCTCACTTGTCGATTGTGCGCTGCAGCGCCACAACTGCATTTCGACAGCGCTTGGTGACGACGGATAATCGTAGGCTAATGTGTTCGTTTGAAAGGACACGATCCGCGCTACACTACCTCATTCATTCAGTACGACGGGTGAACTGGTCAAAGAAACTTGCTCGGGACATCTCGAGTGGGCTGCTCATCTGAGGTTCTGGGGTCCTGAGGTCCTGAGGTCCTGAGGTCCTGAGGTCCTGAGGTCCTGAGGTCTGCAGGCTGGTTGTGGTGATTTTCTAGGTATTCGGAAAGACTGTAGGAGTTGACGCAACGTCCCCGCACCTCCCACATTTTTTCCAGCTCCTTCAGCTCCTTCAGCTCTGGAAAGGAGCGCGAGTCAAAAATGACAAAAGGTGCCCCGAACAACAAGACGCTGGTTGAGCCGCGGCCGCCGGACCGAACGAAGTTCTCATGCGTTGAGCATAAGTAAGTATGCAAGGCGTGCGCCGCCGGGGAATCGAACCCCGACCTCATCCGTGGGAGGGATGAATCCTAACCATTAGACCAACGGCGCGCCAGACAAACGCTATGTTACCCAAAAACAAACACCCACAAAACCCCAACCCTACCCAAATACAAAACGCACTTCAACGCCAGCACAACCGTCCAAACACACGGACAGCAGCTCACACGGCTCCCGTAGACTGTATCCAACCCACAGCTAGCATGCAGGAGCGCATGGCGGCGCGGATCAATGCCTGCACTCGTTGTGCTTTCGCGCGCAGCTATATACCAGATATTGCATGATCTGGCGAGTAGTGGGTCGAAGACACATGCCGAGACGCCAGGCAAGCACCCGCGCAGCCTGAGGAGCGCCAAAAGTGATGTCTGGCGCAGCCGTGGCTGGCAAAAGTTGCGCCGTCGGGGAATCGAACCCCGACCTCATCCTTGGAAGGGATGAATCCTAACCATTAGACCAACGGTGCACATTGCAGACATAAAAACGACGCAAAACAACACACACGCCCTTCCCGCCTTATCGTCAAAACACCACACACTCTTGCTTTGCCTACCTCCTCCTTGTCGCCTTTATTTGGGCCCGCCTTTGTTTGGGCTAGGCCTTGTTTGGGCCCGGTCCGGCCACTAGCCACAGCAATCCCCGACACCCAACTCGCAGACAAACAGCATACCATTCGTCTTCCCAGCTACACTGCTTTTCCGATCGTGCGTTGGCCGTAGCTGCCGGCAAAAGGGATCGTAACTTCTGGAAAGAGATACGCCGCAGGATTGGACGCGTATGATGCTGACCCTGCCACACAAGACTGCGTGTTTGGTGCTTGGCGCTCATCTTTCCTCGCCGGATGATGCGTTCACTGCTCATGAGGCGATGCGTCAATTTCACACCAGCAATCGCGGCGACACACGACAAGTATGCTGTGTAGGAATAATCTATACGTATCGCCGAAGCCATCAAATTGCGTCGCTGCGTAGTCAGACAGACACAGGTCGTCTCACTTGTCGATTGTGCGCTGCAGCGCCACAACTGCATTTCGACAGCGCTTGGTGACGACGGATAATCGTAGGCTAATGTGTTCGTTTGAAAGGACACGATCCGCGCTACACTACCTCATTCATTCAGTACGACGGGTGAACTGGTCAAAGAAACTTGCTCGGGACATCTCGAGTGGGCTGCTCATCTGAGGTTCTGGGGTCCTGAGGTCCTGAGGTCCTGAGGTCCTGAGGTCCTGAGGTCCTGAGGTCTGCAGGCTGGTTGTGGTGATTTTCTAGGTATTCGGAAAGACTGTAGGAGTTGACGCAACGTCCCCGCACCTCCCACATTTTTTCCAGCTCCTTCAGCTCCTTCAGCTCTGGAAAGGAGCGCGAGTCAAAAATGACAAAAGGTGCCCCGAACAACAAGACGCTGGTTGAGCCGCGGCCGCCGGACCGAACGAAGTTCTCATGCGTTGAGCATAAGTAAGTATGCAAGGCGTGCGCCGCCGGGGAATCGAACCCCGACCTCATCCGTGGGAGGGATGAATCCTAACCATTAGACCAACGGCGCGCCAGACAAACGCTATGTTACCCAAAAACAAACACCCACAAAACCCCAACCCTACCCAAATACAAAACGCACTTCAACGCCAGCACAACCGTCCAAACACACGGACAGCAGCTCACACGGCTCCCGTAGACTGTATCCAACCCACAGCTAGCATGCAGGAGCGCATGGCGGCGCGGATCAATGCCTGCACTCGTTGTGCTTTCGCGCGCAGCTATATACCAGATATTGCATGATCTGGCGAGTAGTGGGTCGAAGACACATGCCGAGACGCCAGGCAAGCACCCGCGCAGCCTGAGGAGCGCCAAAAGTGATGTCTGGCGCAGCCGTGGCTGGCAAAAGTTGCGCCGTCGGGGAATCGAACCCCGACCTCATCCTTGGAAGGGATGAATCCTAACCATTAGACCAACGGTGCACATTGCAGACATAAAAACGACGCAAAACAACACACACGCCCTTCCCGCCTTATCGTCAAAACACCACACACTCTTGCTTTGCCTACCTCCTCCTTGTCGCCTTTATTTGGGCCCGCCTTTGTTTGGGCTAGGCCTTGTTTGGGCCCGGTCCGGCCACTAGCCACAGCAATCCCCGACACCCAACTCGCAGACAAACAGCATACCATTCGTCTTCCCAGCTACACTGCTTTTCCGATCGTGCGTTGGCCGTAGCTGCCGGCAAAAGGGATCGTAACTTCTGGAAAGAGATACGCCGCAGGATTGGACGCGTATGATGCTGACCCTGCCACACAAGACTGCGTGTTTGGTGCTTGGCGCTCATCTTTCCTCGCCGGATGATGCGTTCACTGCTCATGAGGCGATGCGTCAATTTCACACCAGCAATCGCGGCGACACACGACAAGTATGCTGTGTAGGAATAATCTATACGTATCGCCGAAGCCATCAAATTGCGTCGCTGCGTAGTCAGACAGACACAGGTCGTCTCACTTGTCGATTGTGCGCTGCAGCGCCACAACTGCATTTCGACAGCGCTTGGTGACGACGGATAATCGTAGGCTAATGTGTTCGTTTGAAAGGACACGATCCGCGCTACACTACCTCATTCATTCAGTACGACGGGTGAACTGGTCAAAGAAACTTGCTCGGGACATCTCGAGTGGGCTGCTCATCTGAGGTTCTGGGGTCCTGAGGTCCTGAGGTTCTGGGGTCCTGAGGTCCTGAGGTCCTGAGGTCCTGAGGTCCTGAGGTCCTGAGGTCCTGAGGTCTGCAGGCTGGTTGTGGTGATTTTCTAGGTATTCGGAAAGACTGTAGGAGTTGACGCAACGTCCCCGCACCTCCCACATTTTTTCCAGCTCCTTCAGCTCCTTCAGCTCTGGAAAGGAGCGCGAGTCAAAAATGACAAAAGGTGCCCCGAACAACAAGACGCTGGTTGAGCCGCGGCCGCCGGACCGAACGAAGTTCTCATGCGTTGAGCATAAGTAAGTATGCAAGGCGTGCGCCGCCGGGGAATCGAACCCCGACCTCATCCGTGGGAGGGATGAATCCTAACCATTAGACCAACGGCGCGCCAGACAAACGCTATGTTACCCAAAAACAAACACCCACAAAACCCCAACCCTACCCAAATACAAAACGCACTTCAACGCCAGCACAACCGTCCAAACACACGGACAGCAGCTCACACGGCTCCCGTAGACTGTATCCAACCCACAGCTAGCATGCAGGAGCGCATGGCGGCGCGGATCAATGCCTGCACTCGTTGTGCTTTCGCGCGCAGCTATATACCAGATATTGCATGATCTGGCGAGTAGTGGGTCGAAGACACATGCCGAGACGCCAGGCAAGCACCCGCGCAGCCTGAGGAGCGCCAAAAGTGATGTCTGGCGCAGCCGTGGCTGGCAAAAGTTGCGCCGTCGGGGAATCGAACCCCGACCTCATCCTTGGAAGGGATGAATCCTAACCATTAGACCAACGGTGCACATTGCAGACATAAAAACGACGCAAAACAACACACACGCCCTTCCCGCCTTATCGTCAAAACACCACACACTCTTGCTTTGCCTACCTCCTCCTTGTCGCCTTTATTTGGGCCCGCCTTTGTTTGGGCTAGGCCTTGTTTGGGCCCGGTCCGGCCACTAGCCACAGCAATCCCCGACACCCAACTCGCAGACAAACAGCATACCATTCGTCTTCCCAGCTACACTGCTTTTCCGATCGTGCGTTGGCCGTAGCTGCCGGCAAAAGGGATCGTAACTTCTGGAAAGAGATACGCCGCAGGATTGGACGCGTATGATGCTGACCCTGCCACACAAGACTGCGTGTTTGGTGCTTGGCGCTCATCTTTCCTCGCCGGATGATGCGTTCACTGCTCATGAGGCGATGCGTCAATTTCACACCAGCAATCGCGGCGACACACGACAAGTATGCTGTGTAGGAATAATCTATACGTATCGCCGAAGCCATCAAATTGCGTCGCTGCGTAGTCAGACAGACACAGGTCGTCTCACTTGTCGATTGTGCGCTGCAGCGCCACAACTGCATTTCGACAGCGCTTGGTGACGACGGATAATCGTAGGCTAATGTGTTCGTTTGAAAGGACACGATCCGCGCTACACTACCTCATTCATTCAGTACGACGGGTGAACTGGTCAAAGAAACTTGCTCGGGACATCTCGAGTGGGCTGCTCATCTGAGGTTCTGGGGTCCTGAGGTCCTGAGGTCCTGAGGTCCTGAGGTCCTGAGGTCCTGAGGTCTGCAGGCTGGTTGTGGTGATTTTCTAGGTATTCGGAAAGACTGTAGGAGTTGACGCAACGTCCCCGCACCTCCCACATTTTTTCCAGCTCCTTCAGCTCCTTCAGCTCTGGAAAGGAGCGCGAGTCAAAAATGACAAAAGGTGCCCCGAACAACAAGACGCTGGTTGAGCCGCGGCCGCCGGACCGAACGAAGTTCTCATGCGTTGAGCATAAGTAAGTATGCAAGGCGTGCGCCGCCGGGGAATCGAACCCCGACCTCATCCGTGGGAGGGATGAATCCTAACCATTAGACCAACGGCGCGCCAGACAAACGCTATGTTACCCAAAAACAAACACCCACAAAACCCCAACCCTACCCAAATACAAAACGCACTTCAACGCCAGCACAACCGTCCAAACACACGGACAGCAGCTCACACGGCTCCCGTAGACTGTATCCAACCCACAGCTAGCATGCAGGAGCGCATGGCGGCGCGGATCAATGCCTGCACTCGTTGTGCTTTCGCGCGCAGCTATATACCAGATATTGCATGATCTGGCGAGTAGTGGGTCGAAGACACATGCCGAGACGCCAGGCAAGCACCCGCGCAGCCTGAGGAGCGCCAAAAGTGATGTCTGGCGCAGCCGTGGCTGGCAAAAGTTGCGCCGTCGGGGAATCGAACCCCGACCTCATCCTTGGAAGGGATGAATCCTAACCATTAGACCAACGGTGCACATTGCAGACATAAAAACGACGCAAAACAACACACACGCCCTTCCCGCCTTATCGTCAAAACACCACACACTCTTGCTTTGCCTACCTCCTCCTTGTCGCCTTTATTTGGGCCCGCCTTTGTTTGGGCTAGGCCTTGTTTGGGCCCGGTCCGGCCACTAGCCACAGCAATCCCCGACACCCAACTCGCAGACAAACAGCATACCATTCGTCTTCCCAGCTACACTGCTTTTCCGATCGTGCGTTGGCCGTAGCTGCCGGCAAAAGGGATCGTAACTTCTGGAAAGAGATACGCCGCAGGATTGGACGCGTATGATGCTGACCCTGCCACACAAGACTGCGTGTTTGGTGCTTGGCGCTCATCTTTCCTCGCCGGATGATGCGTTCACTGCTCATGAGGCGATGCGTCAATTTCACACCAGCAATCGCGGCGACACACGACAAGTATGCTGTGTAGGAATAATCTATACGTATCGCCGAAGCCATCAAATTGCGTCGCTGCGTAGTCAGACAGACACAGGTCGTCTCACTTGTCGATTGTGCGCTGCAGCGCCACAACTGCATTTCGACAGCGCTTGGTGACGACGGATAATCGTAGGCTAATGTGTTCGTTTGAAAGGACACGATCCGCGCTACACTACCTCATTCATTCAGTACGACGGGTGAACTGGTCAAAGAAACTTGCTCGGGACATCTCGAGTGGGCTGCTCATCTGAGGTTCTGGGGTCCTGAGGTCCTGAGGTCCTGAGGTCCTGAGGTCCTGAGGTCCTGAGGTCTGCAGGCTGGTTGTGGTGATTTTCTAGGTATTCGGAAAGACTGTAGGAGTTGACGCAACGTCCCCGCACCTCCCACATTTTTTCCAGCTCCTTCAGCTCCTTCAGCTCTGGAAAGGAGCGCGAGTCAAAAATGACAAAAGGTGCCCCGAACAACAAGACGCTGGTTGAGCCGCGGCCGCCGGACCGAACGAAGTTCTCATGCGTTGAGCATAAGTAAGTATGCAAGGCGTGCGCCGCCGGGGAATCGAACCCCGACCTCATCCGTGGGAGGGATGAATCCTAACCATTAGACCAACGGCGCGCCAGACAAACGCTATGTTACCCAAAAACAAACACCCACAAAACCCCAACCCTACCCAAATACAAAACGCACTTCAACGCCAGCACAACCGTCCAAACACACGGACAGCAGCTCACACGGCTCCCGTAGACTGTATCCAACCCACAGCTAGCATGCAGGAGCGCATGGCGGCGCGGATCAATGCCTGCACTCGTTGTGCTTTCGCGCGCAGCTATATACCAGATATTGCATGATCTGGCGAGTAGTGGGTCGAAGACACATGCCGAGACGCCAGGCAAGCACCCGCGCAGCCTGAGGAGCGCCAAAAGTGATGTCTGGCGCAGCCGTGGCTGGCAAAAGTTGCGCCGTCGGGGAATCGAACCCCGACCTCATCCTTGGAAGGGATGAATCCTAACCATTAGACCAACGGTGCACATTGCAGACATAAAAACGACGCAAAACAACACACACGCCCTTCCCGCCTTATCGTCAAAACACCACACACTCTTGCTTTGCCTACCTCCTCCTTGTCGCCTTTATTTGGGCCCGCCTTTGTTTGGGCTAGGCCTTGTTTGGGCCCGGTCCGGCCACTAGCCACAGCAATCCCCGACACCCAACTCGCAGACAAACAGCATACCATTCGTCTTCCCAGCTACACTGCTTTTCCGATCGTGCGTTGGCCGTAGCTGCCGGCAAAAGGGATCGTAACTTCTGGAAAGAGAGACGCCGCAGGATTGGACGCGTATGATGCTGACCCTGCCACACAAGACTGCGTGTTTGGTGCTTGGCGCTCATCTTTCCTCGCCGGATGATGCGTTCACTGCTCATGAGGCGATGCGTCAATTTCACACCAGCAATCGCGGCGACACACGACAAGTATGCTGTGTAGGAATAATCTATACGTATCGCCGAAGCCATCAAATTGCGTCGCTGCGTAGTCAGACAGACACAGGTCGTCTCACTTGTCGATTGTGCGCTGCAGCGCCACAACTGCATTTCGACAGCGCTTGGTGACGACGGATAATCGTAGGCTAATGTGTTCGTTTGAAAGGACACGATCCGCGCTACACTACCTCATTCATTCAGTACGACGGGTGAACTGGTCAAAGAAACTTGCTCGGGACATCTCGAGTGGGCTGCTCATCTGAGGTTCTGGGGTCCTGAGGTCCTGAGGTTCTGGGGTCCTGAGGTCCTGAGGTCCTGAGGTCCTGAGGTCCTGAGGTCCTGAGGTCCTGAGGTCCTGAGGTCTGCAGGCTGGTTGTGGTGATTTTCTAGGTATTCGGAAAGACTGTAGGAGTTGACGCAACGTCCCCGCACCTCCCACATTTTTTCCAGCTCCTTCAGCTCCTTCAGCTCTGGAAAGGAGCGCGAGTCAAAAATGACAAAAGGTGCCCCGAACAACAAGACGCTGGTTGAGCCGCGGCCGCCGGACCGAACGAAGTTCTCATGCGTTGAGCATAAGTAAGTATGCAAGGCGTGCGCCGCCGGGGAATCGAACCCCGACCTCATCCGTGGGAGGGATGAATCCTAACCATTAGACCAACGGCGCGCCAGACAAACGCTATGTTACCCAAAAACAAACACCCACAAAACCCCAACCCTACCCAAATACAAAACGCACTTCAACGCCAGCACAACCGTCCAAACACACGGACAGCAGCTCACACGGCTCCCGTAGACTGTATCCAACCCACAGCTAGCATGCAGGAGCGCATGGCGGCGCGGATCAATGCCTGCACTCGTTGTGCTTTCGCGCGCAGCTATATACCAGATATTGCATGATCTGGCGAGTAGTGGGTCGAAGACACATGCCGAGACGCCAGGCAAGCACCCGCGCAGCCTGAGGAGCGCCAAAAGTGATGTCTGGCGCAGCCGTGGCTGGCAAAAGTTGCGCCGTCGGGGAATCGAACCCCGACCTCATCCTTGGAAGGGATGAATCCTAACCATTAGACCAACGGTGCACATTGCAGACATAAAAACGACGCAAAACAACACACACGCCCTTCCCGCCTTATCGTCAAAACACCACACACTCTTGCTTTGCCTACCTCCTCCTTGTCGCCTTTATTTGGGCCCGCCTTTGTTTGGGCTAGGCCTTGTTTGGGCCCGGTCCGGCCACTAGCCACAGCAATCCCCGACACCCAACTCGCAGACAAACAGCATACCATTCGTCTTCCCAGCTACACTGCTTTTCCGATCGTGCGTTGGCCGTAGCTGCCGGCAAAAGGGATCGTAACTTCTGGAAAGAGATACGCCGCAGGATTGGACGCGTATGATGCTGACCCTGCCACACAAGACTGCGTGTTTGGTGCTTGGCGCTCATCTTTCCTCGCCGGATGATGCGTTCACTGCTCATGAGGCGATGCGTCAATTTCACACCAGCAATCGCGGCGACACACGACAAGTATGCTGTGTAGGAATAATCTATACGTATCGCCGAAGCCATCAAATTGCGTCGCTGCGTAGTCAGACAGACACAGGTCGTCTCACTTGTCGATTGTGCGCTGCAGCGCCACAACTGCATTTCGACAGCGCTTGGTGACGACGGATAATCGTAGGCTAATGTGTTCGTTTGAAAGGACACGATCCGCGCTACACTACCTCATTCATTCAGTACGACGGGTGAACTGGTCAAAGAAACTTGCTCGGGACATCTCGAGTGGGCTGCTCATCTGAGGTTCTGGGGTCCTGAGGTCCTGAGGTCCTGAGGTCCTGAGGTCCTGAGGTCCTGAGGTCTGCAGGCTGGTTGTGGTGATTTTCTAGGTATTCGGAAAGACTGTAGGAGTTGACGCAACGTCCCCGCACCTCCCACATTTTTTCCAGCTCCTTCAGCTCCTTCAGCTCTGGAAAGGAGCGCGAGTCAAAAATGACAAAAGGTGCCCCGAACAACAAGACGCTGGTTGAGCCGCGGCCGCCGGACCGAACGAAGTTCTCATGCGTTGAGCATAAGTAAGTATGCAAGGCGTGCGCCGCCGGGGAATCGAACCCCGACCTCATCCGTGGGAGGGATGAATCCTAACCATTAGACCAACGGCGCGCCAGACAAACGCTATGTTACCCAAAAACAAACACCCACAAAACCCCAACCCTACCCAAATACAAAACGCACTTCAACGCCAGCACAACCGTCCAAACACACGGACAGCAGCTCACACGGCTCCCGTAGACTGTATCCAACCCACAGCTAGCATGCAGGAGCGCATGGCGGCGCGGATCAATGCCTGCACTCGTTGTGCTTTCGCGCGCAGCTATATACCAGATATTGCATGATCTGGCGAGTAGTGGGTCGAAGACACATGCCGAGACGCCAGGCAAGCACCCGCGCAGCCTGAGGAGCGCCAAAAGTGATGTCTGGCGCAGCCGTGGCTGGCAAAAGTTGCGCCGTCGGGGAATCGAACCCCGACCTCATCCTTGGAAGGGATGAATCCTAACCATTAGACCAACGGTGCACATTGCAGACATAAAAACGACGCAAAACAACACACACGCCCTTCCCGCCTTATCGTCAAAACACCACACACTCTTGCTTTGCCTACCTCCTCCTTGTCGCCTTTATTTGGGCCCGCCTTTGTTTGGGCTAGGCCTTGTTTGGGCCCGGTCCGGCCACTAGCCACAGCAATCCCCGACACCCAACTCGCAGACAAACAGCATACCATTCGTCTTCCCAGCTACACTGCTTTTCCGATCGTGCGTTGGCCGTAGCTGCCGGCAAAAGGGATCGTAACTTCTGGAAAGAGATACGCCGCAGGATTGGACGCGTATGATGCTGACCCTGCCACACAAGACTGCGTGTTTGGTGCTTGGCGCTCATCTTTCCTCGCCGGATGATGCGTTCACTGCTCATGAGGCGATGCGTCAATTTCACACCAGCAATCGCGGCGACACACGACAAGTATGCTGTGTAGGAATAATCTATACGTATCGCCGAAGCCATCAAATTGCGTCGCTGCGTAGTCAGACAGACACAGGTCGTCTCACTTGTCGATTGTGCGCTGCAGCGCCACAACTGCATTTCGACAGCGCTTGGTGACGACGGATAATCGTAGGCTAATGTGTTCGTTTGAAAGGACACGATCCGCGCTACACTACCTCATTCATTCAGTACGACGGGTGAACTGGTCAAAGAAACTTGCTCGGGACATCTCGAGTGGGCTGCTCATCTGAGGTTCTGGGGTCCTGAGGTCCTGAGGTTCTGGGGTCCTGAGGTCCTGAGGTCCTGAGGTCCTGAGGTCCTGAGGTCCTGAGGTCCTGAGGTCCTGAGGTCTGCAGGCTGGTTGTGGTGATTTTCTAGGTATTCGGAAAGACTGTAGGAGTTGACGCAACGTCCCCGCACCTCCCACATTTTTTCCAGCTCCTTCAGCTCCTTCAGCTCTGGAAAGGAGCGCGAGTCAAAAATGACAAAAGGTGCCCCGAACAACAAGACGCTGGTTGAGCCGCGGCCGCCGGACCGAACGAAGTTCTCATGCGTTGAGCATAAGTAAGTATGCAAGGCGTGCGCCGCCGGGGAATCGAACCCCGACCTCATCCGTGGGAGGGATGAATCCTAACCATTAGACCAACGGCGCGCCAGACAAACGCTATGTTACCCAAAAACAAACACCCACAAAACCCCAACCCTACCCAAATACAAAACGCACTTCAACGCCAGCACAACCGTCCAAACACACGGACAGCAGCTCACACGGCTCCCGTAGACTGTATCCAACCCACAGCTAGCATGCAGGAGCGCATGGCGGCGCGGATCAATGCCTGCACTCGTTGTGCTTTCGCGCGCAGCTATATACCAGATATTGCATGATCTGGCGAGTAGTGGGTCGAAGACACATGCCGAGACGCCAGGCAAGCACCCGCGCAGCCTGAGGAGCGCCAAAAGTGATGTCTGGCGCAGCCGTGGCTGGCAAAAGTTGCGCCGTCGGGGAATCGAACCCCGACCTCATCCTTGGAAGGGATGAATCCTAACCATTAGACCAACGGTGCACATTGCAGACATAAAAACGACGCAAAACAACACACACGCCCTTCCCGCCTTATCGTCAAAACACCACACACTCTTGCTTTGCCTACCTCCTCCTTGTCGCCTTTATTTGGGCCCGCCTTTGTTTGGGCTAGGCCTTGTTTGGGCCCGGTCCGGCCACTAGCCACAGCAATCCCCGACACCCAACTCGCAGACAAACAGCATACCATTCGTCTTCCCAGCTACACTGCTTTTCCGATCGTGCGTTGGCCGTAGCTGCCGGCAAAAGGGATCGTAACTTCTGGAAAGAGATACGCCGCAGGATTGGACGCGTATGATGCTGACCCTGCCACACAAGACTGCGTGTTTGGTGCTTGGCGCTCATCTTTCCTCGCCGGATGATGCGTTCACTGCTCATGAGGCGATGCGTCAATTTCACACCAGCAATCGCGGCGACACACGACAAGTATGCTGTGTAGGAATAATCTATACGTATCGCCGAAGCCATCAAATTGCGTCGCTGCGTAGTCAGACAGACACAGGTCGTCTCACTTGTCGATTGTGCGCTGCAGCGCCACAACTGCATTTCGACAGCGCTTGGTGACGACGGATAATCGTAGGCTAATGTGTTCGTTTGAAAGGACACGATCCGCGCTACACTACCTCATTCATTCAGTACGACGGGTGAACTGGTCAAAGAAACTTGCTCGGGACATCTCGAGTGGGCTGCTCATCTGAGGTTCTGGGGTCCTGAGGTCCTGAGGTCCTGAGGTCTGCAGGCTGGTTGTGGTGATTTTCTAGGTATTCGGAAAGACTGTAGGAGTTGACGCAACGTCCCCGCACCTCCCACATTTTTTCCAGCTCCTTCAGCTCCTTCAGCTCTGGAAAGGAGCGCGAGTCAAAAATGACAAAAGGTGCCCCGAACAACAAGACGCTGGTTGAGCCGCGGCCGCCGGACCGAACGAAGTTCTCATGCGTTGAGCATAAGTAAGTATGCAAGGCGTGCGCCGCCGGGGAATCGAACCCCGACCTCATCCGTGGGAGGGATGAATCCTAACCATTAGACCAACGGCGCGCCAGACAAACGCTGTTACCCAAAAACAAACACCCACAAAACCCCAACCCTACCCAAATACAAAACGCACTTCAACGCCAGCACAACCGTCCAAACACACGGACAGCAGCTCACACGGCTCCCGTAGACTGTATCCAACCCACAGCTAGCATGCAGGAGCGCATGGCGGCGCGGATCAATGCCTGCACTCGTTGTGCTTTCGCGCGCAGCTATATACCAGATATTGCATGATCTGGCGAGTAGTGGGTCGAAGACACATGCCGAGACGCCAGGCAAGCACCCGCGCAGCCTGAGGAGCGCCAAAAGTGATGTCTGGCGCAGCCGTGGCTGGCAAAAGTTGCGCCGTCGGGGAATCGAACCCCGACCTCATCCTTGGAAGGGATGAATCCTAACCATTAGACCAACGGTGCACATTGCAGACATAAAAACGACGCAAAACAACACACACGCCCTTCCCGCCTTATCGTCAAAACACCACACACTCTTGCTTTGCCTACCTCCTCCTTGTCGCCTTTATTTGGGCCCGCCTTTGTTTGGGCTAGGCCTTGTTTGGGCCCGGTCCGGCCACTAGCCACAGCAATCCCCGACACCCAACTCGCAGACAAACAGCATACCATTCGTCTTCCCAGCTACACTGCTTTTCCGATCGTGCGTTGGCCGTAGCTGCCGGCAAAAGGGATCGTAACTTCTGGAAAGAGATACGCCGCAGGATTGGACGCGTATGATGCTGACCCTGCCACACAAGACTGCGTGTTTGGTGCTTGGCGCTCATCTTTCCTCGCCGGATGATGCGTTCACTGCTCATGAGGCGATGCGTCAATTTCACACCAGCAATCGCGGCGACACACGACAAGTATGCTGTGTAGGAATAATCTATACGTATCGCCGAAGCCATCAAATTGCGTCGCTGCGTAGTCAGACAGACACAGGTCGTCTCACTTGTCGATTGTGCGCTGCAGCGCCACAACTGCATTTCGACAGCGCTTGGTGACGACGGATAATCGTAGGCTAATGTGTTCGTTTGAAAGGACACGATCCGCGCTACACTACCTCATTCATTCAGTACGACGGGTGAACTGGTCAAAGAAACTTGCTCGGGACATCTCGAGTGGGCTGCTCATCTGAGGTTCTGGGGTCCTGAGGTCCTGAGGTTCTGGGGTCCTGAGGTCCTGAGGTCCTGAGGTCCTGAGGTCCTGAGGTCCTGAGGTCCTGAGGTCCTGAGGTCTGCAGGCTGGTTGTGGTGATTTTCTAGGTATTCGGAAAGACTGTAGGAGTTGACGCAACGTCCCCGCACCTCCCACATTTTTTCCAGCTCCTTCAGCTCCTTCAGCTCTGGAAAGGAGCGCGAGTCAAAAATGACAAAAGGTGCCCCGAACAACAAGACGCTGGTTGAGCCGCGGCCGCCGGACCGAACGAAGTTCTCATGCGTTGAGCATAAGTAAGTATGCAAGGCGTGCGCCGCCGGGGAATCGAACCCCGACCTCATCCGTGGGAGGGATGAATCCTAACCATTAGACCAACGGCGCGCCAGACAAACGCTATGTTACCCAAAAACAAACACCCACAAAACCCCAACCCTACCCAAATACAAAACGCACTTCAACGCCAGCACAACCGTCCAAACACACGGACAGCAGCTCACACGGCTCCCGTAGACTGTATCCAACCCACAGCTAGCATGCAGGAGCGCATGGCGGCGCGGATCAATGCCTGCACTCGTTGTGCTTTCGCGCGCAGCTATATACCAGATATTGCATGATCTGGCGAGTAGTGGGTCGAAGACACATGCCGAGACGCCAGGCAAGCACCCGCGCAGCCTGAGGAGCGCCAAAAGTGATGTCTGGCGCAGCCGTGGCTGGCAAAAGTTGCGCCGTCGGGGAATCGAACCCCGACCTCATCCTTGGAAGGGATGAATCCTAACCATTAGACCAACGGTGCACATTGCAGACATAAAAACGACGCAAAACAACACACACGCCCTTCCCGCCTTATCGTCAAAACACCACACACTCTTGCTTTGCCTACCTCCTCCTTGTCGCCTTTATTTGGGCCCGCCTTTGTTTGGGCTAGGCCTTGTTTGGGCCCGGTCCGGCCACTAGCCACAGCAATCCCCGACACCCAACTCGCAGACAAACAGCATACCATTCGTCTTCCCAGCTACACTGCTTTTCCGATCGTGCGTTGGCCGTAGCTGCCGGCAAAAGGGATCGTAACTTCTGGAAAGAGATACGCCGCAGGATTGGACGCGTATGATGCTGACCCTGCCACACAAGACTGCGTGTTTGGTGCTTGGCGCTCATCTTTCCTCGCCGGATGATGCGTTCACTGCTCATGAGGCGATGCGTCAATTTCACACCAGCAATCGCGGCGACACACGACAAGTATGCTGTGTAGGAATAATCTATACGTATCGCCGAAGCCATCAAATTGCGTCGCTGCGTAGTCAGACAGACACAGGTCGTCTCACTTGTCGATTGTGCGCTGCAGCGCCACAACTGCATTTCGACAGCGCTTGGTGACGACGGATAATCGTAGGCTAATGTGTTCGTTTGAAAGGACACGATCCGCGCTACACTACCTCATTCATTCAGTACGACGGGTGAACTGGTCAAAGAAACTTGCTCGGGACATCTCGAGTGGGCTGCTCATCTGAGGTTCTGGGGTCCTGAGGTCCTGAGGTCCTGAGGTCTGCAGGCTGGTTGTGGTGATTTTCTAGGTATTCGGAAAGACTGTAGGAGTTGACGCAACGTCCCCGCACCTCCCACATTTTTTCCAGCTCCTTCAGCTCCTTCAGCTCTGGAAAGGAGCGCGAGTCAAAAATGACAAAAGGTGCCCCGAACAACAAGACGCTGGTTGAGCCGCGGCCGCCGGACCGAACGAAGTTCTCATGCGTTGAGCATAAGTAAGTATGCAAGGCGTGCGCCGCCGGGGAATCGAACCCCGACCTCATCCGTGGGAGGGATGAATCCTAACCATTAGACCAACGGCGCGCCAGACAAACGCTATGTTACCCAAAAACAAACACCCACAAAACCCCAACCCTACCCAAATACAAAACGCACTTCAACGCCAGCACAACCGTCCAAACACACGGACAGCAGCTCACACGGCTCCCGTAGACTGTATCCAACCCACAGCTAGCATGCAGGAGCGCATGGCGGCGCGGATCAATGCCTGCACTCGTTGTGCTTTCGCGCGCAGCTATATACCAGATATTGCATGATCTGGCGAGTAGTGGGTCGAAGACACATGCCGAGACGCCAGGCAAGCACCCGCGCAGCCTGAGGAGCGCCAAAAGTGATGTCTGGCGCAGCCGTGGCTGGCAAAAGTTGCGCCGTCGGGGAATCGAACCCCGACCTCATCCTTGGAAGGGATGAATCCTAACCATTAGACCAACGGTGCACATTGCAGACATAAAAACGACGCAAAACAACACACACGCCCTTCCCGCCTTATCGTCAAAACACCACACACTCTTGCTTTGCCTACCTCCTCCTTGTCGCCTTTATTTGGGCCCGCCTTTGTTTGGGCTAGGCCTTGTTTGGGCCCGGTCCGGCCACTAGCCACAGCAATCCCCGACACCCAACTCGCAGACAAACAGCATACCATTCGTCTTCCCAGCTACACTGCTTTTCCGATCGTGCGTTGGCCGTAGCTGCCGGCAAAAGGGATCGTAACTTCTGGAAAGAGATACGCCGCAGGATTGGACGCGTATGATGCTGACCCTGCCACACAAGACTGCGTGTTTGGTGCTTGGCGCTCATCTTTCCTCGCCGGATGATGCGTTCACTGCTCATGAGGCGATGCGTCAATTTCACACCAGCAATCGCGGCGACACACGACAAGTATGCTGTGTAGGAATAATCTATACGTATCGCCGAAGCCATCAAATTGCGTCGCTGCGTAGTCAGACAGACACAGGTCGTCTCACTTGTCGATTGTGCGCTGCAGCGCCACAACTGCATTTCGACAGCGCTTGGTGACGACGGATAATCGTAGGCTAATGTGTTCGTTTGAAAGGACACGATCCGCGCTACACTACCTCATTCATTCAGTACGACGGGTGAACTGGTCAAAGAAACTTGCTCGGGACATCTCGAGTGGGCTGCTCATCTGAGGTTCTGGGGTCCTGAGGTCCTGAGGTCCTGAGGTCTGCAGGCTGGTTGTGGTGATTTTCTAGGTATTCGGAAAGACTGTAGGAGTTGACGCAACGTCCCCGCACCTCCCACATTTTTTCCAGCTCCTTCAGCTCCTTCAGCTCTGGAAAGGAGCGCGAGTCAAAAATGACAAAAGGTGCCCCGAACAACAAGACGCTGGTTGAGCCGCGGCCGCCGGACCGAACGAAGTTCTCATGCGTTGAGCATAAGTAAGTATGCAAGGCGTGCGCCGCCGGGGAATCGAACCCCGACCTCATCCGTGGGAGGGATGAATCCTAACCATTAGACCAACGGCGCGCCAGACAAACGCTATGTTACCCAAAAACAAACACCCACAAAACCCCAACCCTACCCAAATACAAAACGCACTTCAACGCCAGCACAACCGTCCAAACACACGGACAGCAGCTCACACGGCTCCCGTAGACTGTATCCAACCCACAGCTAGCATGCAGGAGCGCATGGCGGCGCGGATCAATGCCTGCACTCGTTGTGCTTTCGCGCGCAGCTATATACCAGATATTGCATGATCTGGCGAGTAGTGGGTCGAAGACACATGCCGAGACGCCAGGCAAGCACCCGCGCAGCCTGAGGAGCGCCAAAAGTGATGTCTGGCGCAGCCGTGGCTGGCAAAAGTTGCGCCGTCGGGGAATCGAACCCCGACCTCATCCTTGGAAGGGATGAATCCTAACCATTAGACCAACGGTGCACATTGCAGACATAAAAACGACGCAAAACAACACACACGCCCTTCCCGCCTTATCGTCAAAACACCACACACTCTTGCTTTGCCTACCTCCTCCTTGTCGCCTTTATTTGGGCCCGCCTTTGTTTGGGCTAGGCCTTGTTTGGGCCCGGTCCGGCCACTAGCCACAGCAATCCCCGACACCCAACTCGCAGACAAACAGCATACCATTCGTCTTCCCAGCTACACTGCTTTTCCGATCGTGCGTTGGCCGTAGCTGCCGGCAAAAGGGATCGTAACTTCTGGAAAGAGAGACGCCGCAGGATTGGACGCGTATGATGCTGACCCTGCCACACAAGACTGCGTGTTTGGTGCTTGGCGCTCATCTTTCCTCGCCGGATGATGCGTTCACTGCTCATGAGGCGATGCGTCAATTTCACACCAGCAATCGCGGCGACACACGACAAGTATGCTGTGTAGGAATAATCTATACGTATCGCCGAAGCCATCAAATTGCGTCGCTGCGTAGTCAGACAGACACAGGTCGTCTCACTTGTCGATTGTGCGCTGCAGCGCCACAACTGCATTTCGACAGCGCTTGGTGACGACGGATAATCGTAGGCTAATGTGTTCGTTTGAAAGGACACGATCCGCGCTACACTACCTCATTCATTCAGTACGACGGGTGAACTGGTCAAAGAAACTTGCTCGGGACATCTCGAGTGGGCTGCTCATCTGAGGTTCTGGGGTCCTGAGGTCCTGAGGTTCTGGGGTCCTGAGGTCCTGAGGTCCTGAGGTCCTGAGGTCCTGAGGTCCTGAGGTCCTGAGGTCTGCAGGCTGGTTGTGGTGATTTTCTAGGTATTCGGAAAGACTGTAGGAGTTGACGCAACGTCCCCGCACCTCCCACATTTTTTCCAGCTCCTTCAGCTCCTTCAGCTCTGGAAAGGAGCGCGAGTCAAAAATGACAAAAGGTGCCCCGAACAACAAGACGCTGGTTGAGCCGCGGCCGCCGGACCGAACGAAGTTCTCATGCGTTGAGCATAAGTAAGTATGCAAGGCGTGCGCCGCCGGGGAATCGAACCCCGACCTCATCCGTGGGAGGGATGAATCCTAACCATTAGACCAACGGCGCGCCAGACAAACGCTATGTTACCCAAAAACAAACACCCACAAAACCCCAACCCTACCCAAATACAAAACGCACTTCAACGCCAGCACAACCGTCCAAACACACGGACAGCAGCTCACACGGCTCCCGTAGACTGTATCCAACCCACAGCTAGCATGCAGGAGCGCATGGCGGCGCGGATCAATGCCTGCACTCGTTGTGCTTTCGCGCGCAGCTATATACCAGATATTGCATGATCTGGCGAGTAGTGGGTCGAAGACACATGCCGAGACGCCAGGCAAGCACCCGCGCAGCCTGAGGAGCGCCAAAAGTGATGTCTGGCGCAGCCGTGGCTGGCAAAAGTTGCGCCGTCGGGGAATCGAACCCCGACCTCATCCTTGGAAGGGATGAATCCTAACCATTAGACCAACGGTGCACATTGCAGACATAAAAACGACGCAAAACAACACACACGCCCTTCCCGCCTTATCGTCAAAACACCACACACTCTTGCTTTGCCTACCTCCTCCTTGTCGCCTTTATTTGGGCCCGCCTTTGTTTGGGCTAGGCCTTGTTTGGGCCCGGTCCGGCCACTAGCCACAGCAATCCCCGACACCCAACTCGCAGACAAACAGCATACCATTCGTCTTCCCAGCTACACTGCTTTTCCGATCGTGCGTTGGCCGTAGCTGCCGGCAAAAGGGATCGTAACTTCTGGAAAGAGATACGCCGCAGGATTGGACGCGTATGATGCTGACCCTGCCACACAAGACTGCGTGTTTGGTGCTTGGCGCTCATCTTTCCTCGCCGGATGATGCGTTCACTGCTCATGAGGCGATGCGTCAATTTCACACCAGCAATCGCGGCGACACACGACAAGTATGCTGTGTAGGAATAATCTATACGTATCGCCGAAGCCATCAAATTGCGTCGCTGCGTAGTCAGACAGACACAGGTCGTCTCACTTGTCGATTGTGCGCTGCAGCGCCACAACTGCATTTCGACAGCGCTTGGTGACGACGGATAATCGTAGGCTAATGTGTTCGTTTGAAAGGACACGATCCGCGCTACACTACCTCATTCATTCAGTACGACGGGTGAACTGGTCAAAGAAACTTGCTCGGGACATCTCGAGTGGGCTGCTCATCTGAGGTTCTGGGGTCCTGAGGTCCTGAGGTTCTGGGGTCCTGAGGTCCTGAGGTCCTGAGGTCCTGAGGTCCTGAGGTCCTGAGGTCCTGAGGTCTGCAGGCTGGTTGTGGTGATTTTCTAGGTATTCGGAAAGACTGTAGGAGTTGACGCAACGTCCCCGCACCTCCCACATTTTTTCCAGCTCCTTCAGCTCCTTCAGCTCTGGAAAGGAGCGCGAGTCAAAAATGACAAAAGGTGCCCCGAACAACAAGACGCTGGTTGAGCCGCGGCCGCCGGACCGAACGAAGTTCTCATGCGTTGAGCATAAGTAAGTATGCAAGGCGTGCGCCGCCGGGGAATCGAACCCCGACCTCATCCGTGGGAGGGATGAATCCTAACCATTAGACCAACGGCGCGCCAGACAAACGCTATGTTACCCAAAAACAAACACCCACAAAACCCCAACCCTACCCAAATACAAAACGCACTTCAACGCCAGCACAACCGTCCAAACACACGGACAGCAGCTCACACGGCTCCCGTAGACTGTATCCAACCCACAGCTAGCATGCAGGAGCGCATGGCGGCGCGGATCAATGCCTGCACTCGTTGTGCTTTCGCGCGCAGCTATATACCAGATATTGCATGATCTGGCGAGTAGTGGGTCGAAGACACATGCCGAGACGCCAGGCAAGCACCCGCGCAGCCTGAGGAGCGCCAAAAGTGATGTCTGGCGCAGCCGTGGCTGGCAAAAGTTGCGCCGTCGGGGAATCGAACCCCGACCTCATCCTTGGAAGGGATGAATCCTAACCATTAGACCAACGGTGCACATTGCAGACATAAAAACGACGCAAAACAACACACACGCCCTTCCCGCCTTATCGTCAAAACACCACACACTCTTGCTTTGCCTACCTCCTCCTTGTCGCCTTTATTTGGGCCCGCCTTTGTTTGGGCTAGGCCTTGTTTGGGCCCGGTCCGGCCACTAGCCACAGCAATCCCCGACACCCAACTCGCAGACAAACAGCATACCATTCGTCTTCCCAGCTACACTGCTTTTCCGATCGTGCGTTGGCCGTAGCTGCCGGCAAAAGGGATCGTAACTTCTGGAAAGAGATACGCCGCAGGATTGGACGCGTATGATGCTGACCCTGCCACACAAGACTGCGTGTTTGGTGCTTGGCGCTCATCTTTCCTCGCCGGATGATGCGTTCACTGCTCATGAGGCGATGCGTCAATTTCACACCAGCAATCGCGGCGACACACGACAAGTATGCTGTGTAGGAATAATCTATACGTATCGCCGAAGCCATCAAATTGCGTCGCTGCGTAGTCAGACAGACACAGGTCGTCTCACTTGTCGATTGTGCGCTGCAGCGCCACAACTGCATTTCGACAGCGCTTGGTGACGACGGATAATCGTAGGCTAATGTGTTCGTTTGAAAGGACACGATCCGCGCTACACTACCTCATTCATTCAGTACGACGGGTGAACTGGTCAAAGAAACTTGCTCGGGACATCTCGAGTGGGCTGCTCATCTGAGGTTCTGGGGTCCTGAGGTCCTGAGGTCCTGAGGTCTGCAGGCTGGTTGTGGTGATTTTCTAGGTATTCGGAAAGACTGTAGGAGTTGACGCAACGTCCCCGCACCTCCCACATTTTTTCCAGCTCCTTCAGCTCCTTCAGCTCTGGAAAGGAGCGCGAGTCAAAAATGACAAAAGGTGCCCCGAACAACAAGACGCTGGTTGAGCCGCGGCCGCCGGACCGAACGAAGTTCTCATGCGTTGAGCATAAGTAAGTATGCAAGGCGTGCGCCGCCGGGGAATCGAACCCCGACCTCATCCGTGGGAGGGATGAATCCTAACCATTAGACCAACGGCGCGCCAGACAAACGCTATGTTACCCAAAAACAAACACCCACAAAACCCCAACCCTACCCAAATACAAAACGCACTTCAACGCCAGCACAACCGTCCAAACACACGGACAGCAGCTCACACGGCTCCCGTAGACTGTATCCAACCCACAGCTAGCATGCAGGAGCGCATGGCGGCGCGGATCAATGCCTGCACTCGTTGTGCTTTCGCGCGCAGCTATATACCAGATATTGCATGATCTGGCGAGTAGTGGGTCGAAGACACATGCCGAGACGCCAGGCAAGCACCCGCGCAGCCTGAGGAGCGCCAAAAGTGATGTCTGGCGCAGCCGTGGCTGGCAAAAGTTGCGCCGTCGGGGAATCGAACCCCGACCTCATCCTTGGAAGGGATGAATCCTAACCATTAGACCAACGGTGCACATTGCAGACATAAAAACGACGCAAAACAACACACACGCCCTTCCCGCCTTATCGTCAAAACACCACACACTCTTGCTTTGCCTACCTCCTCCTTGTCGCCTTTATTTGGGCCCGCCTTTGTTTGGGCTAGGCCTTGTTTGGGCCCGGTCCGGCCACTAGCCACAGCAATCCCCGACACCCAACTCGCAGACAAACAGCATACCATTCGTCTTCCCAGCTACACTGCTTTTCCGATCGTGCGTTGGCCGTAGCTGCCGGCAAAAGGGATCGTAACTTCTGGAAAGAGATACGCCGCAGGATTGGACGCGTATGATGCTGACCCTGCCACACAAGACTGCGTGTTTGGTGCTTGGCGCTCATCTTTCCTCGCCGGATGATGCGTTCACTGCTCATGAGGCGATGCGTCAATTTCACACCAGCAATCGCGGCGACACACGACAAGTATGCTGTGTAGGAATAATCTATACGTATCGCCGAAGCCATCAAATTGCGTCGCTGCGTAGTCAGACAGACACAGGTCGTCTCACTTGTCGATTGTGCGCTGCAGCGCCACAACTGCATTTCGACAGCGCTTGGTGACGACGGATAATCGTAGGCTAATGTGTTCGTTTGAAAGGACACGATCCGCGCTACACTACCTCATTCATTCAGTACGACGGGTGAACTGGTCAAAGAAACTTGCTCGGGACATCTCGAGTGGGCTGCTCATCTGAGGTTCTGGGGTCCTGAGGTCCTGAGGTTCTGGGGTCCTGAGGTCCTGAGGTCCTGAGGTCCTGAGGTCCTGAGGTCCTGAGGTCCTGAGGTCCTGAGGTCTGCAGGCTGGTTGTGGTGATTTTCTAGGTATTCGGAAAGACTGTAGGAGTTGACGCAACGTCCCCGCACCTCCCACATTTTTTCCAGCTCCTTCAGCTCCTTCAGCTCTGGAAAGGAGCGCGAGTCAAAAATGACAAAAGGTGCCCCGAACAACAAGACGCTGGTTGAGCCGCGGCCGCCGGACCGAACGAAGTTCTCATGCGTTGAGCATAAGTAAGTATGCAAGGCGTGCGCCGCCGGGGAATCGAACCCCGACCTCATCCGTGGGAGGGATGAATCCTAACCATTAGACCAACGGCGCGCCAGACAAACGCTATGTTACCCAAAAACAAACACCCACAAAACCCCAACCCTACCCAAATACAAAACGCACTTCAACGCCAGCACAACCGTCCAAACACACGGACAGCAGCTCACACGGCTCCCGTAGACTGTATCCAACCCACAGCTAGCATGCAGGAGCGCATGGCGGCGCGGATCAATGCCTGCACTCGTTGTGCTTTCGCGCGCAGCTATATACCAGATATTGCATGATCTGGCGAGTAGTGGGTCGAAGACACATGCCGAGACGCCAGGCAAGCACCCGCGCAGCCTGAGGAGCGCCAAAAGTGATGTCTGGCGCAGCCGTGGCTGGCAAAAGTTGCGCCGTCGGGGAATCGAACCCCGACCTCATCCTTGGAAGGGATGAATCCTAACCATTAGACCAACGGTGCACATTGCAGACATAAAAACGACGCAAAACAACACACACGCCCTTCCCGCCTTATCGTCAAAACACCACACACTCTTGCTTTGCCTACCTCCTCCTTGTCGCCTTTATTTGGGCCCGCCTTTGTTTGGGCTAGGCCTTGTTTGGGCCCGGTCCGGCCACTAGCCACAGCAATCCCCGACACCCAACTCGCAGACAAACAGCATACCATTCGTCTTCCCAGCTACACTGCTTTTCCGATCGTGCGTTGGCCGTAGCTGCCGGCAAAAGGGATCGTAACTTCTGGAAAGAGATACGCCGCAGGATTGGACGCGTATGATGCTGACCCTGCCACACAAGACTGCGTGTTTGGTGCTTGGCGCTCATCTTTCCTCGCCGGATGATGCGTTCACTGCTCATGAGGCGATGCGTCAATTTCACACCAGCAATCGCGGCGACACACGACAAGTATGCTGTGTAGGAATAATCTATACGTATCGCCGAAGCCATCAAATTGCGTCGCTGCGTAGTCAGACAGACACAGGTCGTCTCACTTGTCGATTGTGCGCTGCAGCGCCACAACTGCATTTCGACAGCGCTTGGTGACGACGGATAATCGTAGGCTAATGTGTTCGTTTGAAAGGACACGATCCGCGCTACACTACCTCATTCATTCAGTACGACGGGTGAACTGGTCAAAGAAACTTGCTCGGGACATCTCGAGTGGGCTGCTCATCTGAGGTTCTGGGGTCCTGAGGTCCTGAGGTTCTGGGGTCCTGAGGTCCTGAGGTCCTGAGGTCCTGAGGTCCTGAGGTCCTGAGGTCCTGAGGTCCTGAGGTCCTGAGGTCCTGAGGTCTGCAGGCTGGTTGTGGTGATTTTCTAGGTATTCGGAAAGACTGTAGGAGTTGACGCAACGTCCCCGCACCTCCCACATTTTTTCCAGCTCCTTCAGCTCCTTCAGCTCTGGAAAGGAGCGCGAGTCAAAAATGACAAAAGGTGCCCCGAACAACAAGACGCTGGTTGAGCCGCGGCCGCCGGACCGAACGAAGTTCTCATGCGTTGAGCATAAGTAAGTATGCAAGGCGTGCGCCGCCGGGGAATCGAACCCCGACCTCATCCGTGGGAGGGATGAATCCTAACCATTAGACCAACGGCGCGCCAGACAAACGCTATGTTACCCAAAAACAAACACCCACAAAACCCCAACCCTACCCAAATACAAAACGCACTTCAACGCCAGCACAACCGTCCAAACACACGGACAGCAGCTCACACGGCTCCCGTAGACTGTATCCAACCCACAGCTAGCATGCAGGAGCGCATGGCGGCGCGGATCAATGCCTGCACTCGTTGTGCTTTCGCGCGCAGCTATATACCAGATATTGCATGATCTGGCGAGTAGTGGGTCGAAGACACATGCCGAGACGCCAGGCAAGCACCCGCGCAGCCTGAGGAGCGCCAAAAGTGATGTCTGGCGCAGCCGTGGCTGGCAAAAGTTGCGCCGTCGGGGAATCGAACCCCGACCTCATCCTTGGAAGGGATGAATCCTAACCATTAGACCAACGGTGCACATTGCAGACATAAAAACGACGCAAAACAACACACACGCCCTTCCCGCCTTATCGTCAAAACACCACACACTCTTGCTTTGCCTACCTCCTCCTTGTCGCCTTTATTTGGGCCCGCCTTTGTTTGGGCTAGGCCTTGTTTGGGCCCGGTCCGGCCACTAGCCACAGCAATCCCCGACACCCAACTCGCAGACAAACAGCATACCATTCGTCTTCCCAGCTACACTGCTTTTCCGATCGTGCGTTGGCCGTAGCTGCCGGCAAAAGGGATCGTAACTTCTGGAAAGAGATACGCCGCAGGATTGGACGCGTATGATGCTGACCCTGCCACACAAGACTGCGTGTTTGGTGCTTGGCGCTCATCTTTCCTCGCCGGATGATGCGTTCACTGCTCATGAGGCGATGCGTCAATTTCACACCAGCAATCGCGGCGACACACGACAAGTATGCTGTGTAGGAATAATCTATACGTATCGCCGAAGCCATCAAATTGCGTCGCTGCGTAGTCAGACAGACACAGGTCGTCTCACTTGTCGATTGTGCGCTGCAGCGCCACAACTGCATTTCGACAGCGCTTGGTGACGACGGATAATCGTAGGCTAATGTGTTCGTTTGAAAGGACACGATCCGCGCTACACTACCTCATTCATTCAGTACGACGGGTGAACTGGTCAAAGAAACTTGCTCGGGACATCTCGAGTGGGCTGCTCATCTGAGGTTCTGGGGTCCTGAGGTCCTGAGGTTCTGGGGTCCTGAGGTCCTGAGGTCCTGAGGTCCTGAGGTCCTGAGGTCCTGAGGTCCTGAGGTCCTGAGGTCCTGAGGTCCTGAGGTCCTGAGGTCTGCAGGCTGGTTGTGGTGATTTTCTAGGTATTCGGAAAGACTGTAGGAGTTGACGCAACGTCCCCGCACCTCCCACATTTTTTCCAGCTCCTTCAGCTCCTTCAGCTCTGGAAAGGAGCGCGAGTCAAAAATGACAAAAGGTGCCCCGAACAACAAGACGCTGGTTGAGCCGCGGCCGCCGGACCGAACGAAGTTCTCATGCGTTGAGCATAAGTAAGTATGCAAGGCGTGCGCCGCCGGGGAATCGAACCCCGACCTCATCCGTGGGAGGGATGAATCCTAACCATTAGACCAACGGCGCGCCAGACAAACGCTATGTTACCCAAAAACAAACACCCACAAAACCCCAACCCTACCCAAATACAAAACGCACTTCAACGCCAGCACAACCGTCCAAACACACGGACAGCAGCTCACACGGCTCCCGTAGACTGTATCCAACCCACAGCTAGCATGCAGGAGCGCATGGCGGCGCGGATCAATGCCTGCACTCGTTGTGCTTTCGCGCGCAGCTATATACCAGATATTGCATGATCTGGCGAGTAGTGGGTCGAAGACACATGCCGAGACGCCAGGCAAGCACCCGCGCAGCCTGAGGAGCGCCAAAAGTGATGTCTGGCGCAGCCGTGGCTGGCAAAAGTTGCGCCGTCGGGGAATCGAACCCCGACCTCATCCTTGGAAGGGATGAATCCTAACCATTAGACCAACGGTGCACATTGCAGACATAAAAACGACGCAAAACAACACACACGCCCTTCCCGCCTTATCGTCAAAACACCACACACTCTTGCTTTGCCTACCTCCTCCTTGTCGCCTTTATTTGGGCCCGCCTTTGTTTGGGCTAGGCCTTGTTTGGGCCCGGTCCGGCCACTAGCCACAGCAATCCCCGACACCCAACTCGCAGACAAACAGCATACCATTCGTCTTCCCAGCTACACTGCTTTTCCGATCGTGCGTTGGCCGTAGCTGCCGGCAAAAGGGATCGTAACTTCTGGAAAGAGATACGCCGCAGGATTGGACGCGTATGATGCTGACCCTGCCACACAAGACTGCGTGTTTGGTGCTTGGCGCTCATCTTTCCTCGCCGGATGATGCGTTCACTGCTCATGAGGCGATGCGTCAATTTCACACCAGCAATCGCGGCGACACACGACAAGTATGCTGTGTAGGAATAATCTATACGTATCGCCGAAGCCATCAAATTGCGTCGCTGCGTAGTCAGACAGACACAGGTCGTCTCACTTGTCGATTGTGCGCTGCAGCGCCACAACTGCATTTCGACAGCGCTTGGTGACGACGGATAATCGTAGGCTAATGTGTTCGTTTGAAAGGACACGATCCGCGCTACACTACCTCATTCATTCAGTACGACGGGTGAACTGGTCAAAGAAACTTGCTCGGGACATCTCGAGTGGGCTGCTCATCTGAGGTTCTGGGGTCCTGAGGTCCTGAGGTTCTGGGGTCCTGAGGTCCTGAGGTCCTGAGGTCCTGAGGTCCTGAGGTCCTGAGGTCCTGAGGTCCTGAGGTCCTGAGGTCCTGAGGTCTGCAGGCTGGTTGTGGTGATTTTCTAGGTATTCGGAAAGACTGTAGGAGTTGACGCAACGTCCCCGCACCTCCCACATTTTTTCCAGCTCCTTCAGCTCCTTCAGCTCTGGAAAGGAGCGCGAGTCAAAAATGACAAAAGGTGCCCCGAACAACAAGACGCTGGTTGAGCCGCGGCCGCCGGACCGAACGAAGTTCTCATGCGTTGAGCATAAGTAAGTATGCAAGGCGTGCGCCGCCGGGGAATCGAACCCCGACCTCATCCGTGGGAGGGATGAATCCTAACCATTAGACCAACGGCGCGCCAGACAAACGCTATGTTACCCAAAAACAAACACCCACAAAACCCCAACCCTACCCAAATACAAAACGCACTTCAACGCCAGCACAACCGTCCAAACACACGGACAGCAGCTCACACGGCTCCCGTAGACTGTATCCAACCCACAGCTAGCATGCAGGAGCGCATGGCGGCGCGGATCAATGCCTGCACTCGTTGTGCTTTCGCGCGCAGCTATATACCAGATATTGCATGATCTGGCGAGTAGTGGGTCGAAGACACATGCCGAGACGCCAGGCAAGCACCCGCGCAGCCTGAGGAGCGCCAAAAGTGATGTCTGGCGCAGCCGTGGCTGGCAAAAGTTGCGCCGTCGGGGAATCGAACCCCGACCTCATCCTTGGAAGGGATGAATCCTAACCATTAGACCAACGGTGCACATTGCAGACATAAAAACGACGCAAAACAACACACACGCCCTTCCCGCCTTATCGTCAAAACACCACACACTCTTGCTTTGCCTACCTCCTCCTTGTCGCCTTTATTTGGGCCCGCCTTTGTTTGGGCTAGGCCTTGTTTGGGCCCGGTCCGGCCACTAGCCACAGCAATCCCCGACACCCAACTCGCAGACAAACAGCATACCATTCGTCTTCCCAGCTACACTGCTTTTCCGATCGTGCGTTGGCCGTAGCTGCCGGCAAAAGGGATCGTAACTTCTGGAAAGAGATACGCCGCAGGATTGGACGCGTATGATGCTGACCCTGCCACACAAGACTGCGTGTTTGGTGCTTGGCGCTCATCTTTCCTCGCCGGATGATGCGTTCACTGCTCATGAGGCGATGCGTCAATTTCACACCAGCAATCGCGGCGACACACGACAAGTATGCTGTGTAGGAATAATCTATACGTATCGCCGAAGCCATCAAATTGCGTCGCTGCGTAGTCAGACAGACACAGGTCGTCTCACTTGTCGATTGTGCGCTGCAGCGCCACAACTGCATTTCGACAGCGCTTGGTGACGACGGATAATCGTAGGCTAATGTGTTCGTTTGAAAGGACACGATCCGCGCTACACTACCTCATTCATTCAGTACGACGGGTGAACTGGTCAAAGAAACTTGCTCGGGACATCTCGAGTGGGCTGCTCATCTGAGGTTCTGGGGTCCTGAGGTCCTGAGGTTCTGGGGTCCTGAGGTCCTGAGGTCCTGAGGTCCTGAGGTCCTGAGGTCCTGAGGTCCTGAGGTCTGCAGGCTGGTTGTGGTGATTTTCTAGGTATTCGGAAAGACTGTAGGAGTTGACGCAACGTCCCCGCACCTCCCACATTTTTTCCAGCTCCTTCAGCTCCTTCAGCTCTGGAAAGGAGCGCGAGTCAAAAATGACAAAAGGTGCCCCGAACAACAAGACGCTGGTTGAGCCGCGGCCGCCGGACCGAACGAAGTTCTCATGCGTTGAGCATAAGTAAGTATGCAAGGCGTGCGCCGCCGGGGAATCGAACCCCGACCTCATCCGTGGGAGGGATGAATCCTAACCATTAGACCAACGGCGCGCCAGACAAACGCTATGTTACCCAAAAACAAACACCCACAAAACCCCAACCCTACCCAAATACAAAACGCACTTCAACGCCAGCACAACCGTCCAAACACACGGACAGCAGCTCACACGGCTCCCGTAGACTGTATCCAACCCACAGCTAGCATGCAGGAGCGCATGGCGGCGCGGATCAATGCCTGCACTCGTTGTGCTTTCGCGCGCAGCTATATACCAGATATTGCATGATCTGGCGAGTAGTGGGTCGAAGACACATGCCGAGACGCCAGGCAAGCACCCGCGCAGCCTGAGGAGCGCCAAAAGTGATGTCTGGCGCAGCCGTGGCTGGCAAAAGTTGCGCCGTCGGGGAATCGAACCCCGACCTCATCCTTGGAAGGGATGAATCCTAACCATTAGACCAACGGTGCACATTGCAGACATAAAAACGACGCAAAACAACACACACGCCCTTCCCGCCTTATCGTCAAAACACCACACACTCTTGCTTTGCCTACCTCCTCCTTGTCGCCTTTATTTGGGCCCGCCTTTGTTTGGGCTAGGCCTTGTTTGGGCCCGGTCCGGCCACTAGCCACAGCAATCCCCGACACCCAACTCGCAGACAAACAGCATACCATTCGTCTTCCCAGCTACACTGCTTTTCCGATCGTGCGTTGGCCGTAGCTGCCGGCAAAAGGGATCGTAACTTCTGGAAAGAGATACGCCGCAGGATTGGACGCGTATGATGCTGACCCTGCCACACAAGACTGCGTGTTTGGTGCTTGGCGCTCATCTTTCCTCGCCGGATGATGCGTTCACTGCTCATGAGGCGATGCGTCAATTTCACACCAGCAATCGCGGCGACACACGACAAGTATGCTGTGTAGGAATAATCTATACGTATCGCCGAAGCCATCAAATTGCGTCGCTGCGTAGTCAGACAGACACAGGTCGTCTCACTTGTCGATTGTGCGCTGCAGCGCCACAACTGCATTTCGACAGCGCTTGGTGACGACGGATAATCGTAGGCTAATGTGTTCGTTTGAAAGGACACGATCCGCGCTACACTACCTCATTCATTCAGTACGACGGGTGAACTGGTCAAAGAAACTTGCTCGGGACATCTCGAGTGGGCTGCTCATCTGAGGTTCTGGGGTCCTGAGGTCCTGAGGTTCTGGGGTCCTGAGGTCCTGAGGTCCTGAGGTCCTGAGGTCCTGAGGTCCTGAGGTCCTGAGGTCCTGAGGTCTGCAGGCTGGTTGTGGTGATTTTCTAGGTATTCGGAAAGACTGTAGGAGTTGACGCAACGTCCCCGCACCTCCCACATTTTTTCCAGCTCCTTCAGCTCCTTCAGCTCTGGAAAGGAGCGCGAGTCAAAAATGACAAAAGGTGCCCCGAACAACAAGACGCTGGTTGAGCCGCGGCCGCCGGACCGAACGAAGTTCTCATGCGTTGAGCATAAGTAAGTATGCAAGGCGTGCGCCGCCGGGGAATCGAACCCCGACCTCATCCGTGGGAGGGATGAATCCTAACCATTAGACCAACGGCGCGCCAGACAAACGCTATGTTACCCAAAAACAAACACCCACAAAACCCCAACCCTACCCAAATACAAAACGCACTTCAACGCCAGCACAACCGTCCAAACACACGGACAGCAGCTCACACGGCTCCCGTAGACTGTATCCAACCCACAGCTAGCATGCAGGAGCGCATGGCGGCGCGGATCAATGCCTGCACTCGTTGTGCTTTCGCGCGCAGCTATATACCAGATATTGCATGATCTGGCGAGTAGTGGGTCGAAGACACATGCCGAGACGCCAGGCAAGCACCCGCGCAGCCTGAGGAGCGCCAAAAGTGATGTCTGGCGCAGCCGTGGCTGGCAAAAGTTGCGCCGTCGGGGAATCGAACCCCGACCTCATCCTTGGAAGGGATGAATCCTAACCATTAGACCAACGGTGCACATTGCAGACATAAAAACGACGCAAAACAACACACACGCCCTTCCCGCCTTATCGTCAAAACACCACACACTCTTGCTTTGCCTACCTCCTCCTTGTCGCCTTTATTTGGGCCCGCCTTTGTTTGGGCTAGGCCTTGTTTGGGCCCGGTCCGGCCACTAGCCACAGCAATCCCCGACACCCAACTCGCAGACAAACAGCATACCATTCGTCTTCCCAGCTACACTGCTTTTCCGATCGTGCGTTGGCCGTAGCTGCCGGCAAAAGGGATCGTAACTTCTGGAAAGAGATACGCCGCAGGATTGGACGCGTATGATGCTGACCCTGCCACACAAGACTGCGTGTTTGGTGCTTGGCGCTCATCTTTCCTCGCCGGATGATGCGTTCACTGCTCATGAGGCGATGCGTCAATTTCACACCAGCAATCGCGGCGACACACGACAAGTATGCTGTGTAGGAATAATCTATACGTATCGCCGAAGCCATCAAATTGCGTCGCTGCGTAGTCAGACAGACACAGGTCGTCTCACTTGTCGATTGTGCGCTGCAGCGCCACAACTGCATTTCGACAGCGCTTGGTGACGACGGATAATCGTAGGCTAATGTGTTCGTTTGAAAGGACACGATCCGCGCTACACTACCTCATTCATTCAGTACGACGGGTGAACTGGTCAAAGAAACTTGCTCGGGACATCTCGAGTGGGCTGCTCATCTGAGGTTCTGGGGTCCTGAGGTCCTGAGGTTCTGGGGTCCTGAGGTCCTGAGGTCCTGAGGTCCTGAGGTCCTGAGGTCCTGAGGTCCTGAGGTCCTGAGGTCTGCAGGCTGGTTGTGGTGATTTTCTAGGTATTCGGAAAGACTGTAGGAGTTGACGCAACGTCCCCGCACCTCCCACATTTTTTCCAGCTCCTTCAGCTCCTTCAGCTCTGGAAAGGAGCGCGAGTCAAAAATGACAAAAGGTGCCCCGAACAACAAGACGCTGGTTGAGCCGCGGCCGCCGGACCGAACGAAGTTCTCATGCGTTGAGCATAAGTAAGTATGCAAGGCGTGCGCCGCCGGGGAATCGAACCCCGACCTCATCCGTGGGAGGGATGAATCCTAACCATTAGACCAACGGCGCGCCAGACAAACGCTATGTTACCCAAAAACAAACACCCACAAAACCCCAACCCTACCCAAATACAAAACGCACTTCAACGCCAGCACAACCGTCCAAACACACGGACAGCAGCTCACACGGCTCCCGTAGACTGTATCCAACCCACAGCTAGCATGCAGGAGCGCATGGCGGCGCGGATCAATGCCTGCACTCGTTGTGCTTTCGCGCGCAGCTATATACCAGATATTGCATGATCTGGCGAGTAGTGGGTCGAAGACACATGCCGAGACGCCAGGCAAGCACCCGCGCAGCCTGAGGAGCGCCAAAAGTGATGTCTGGCGCAGCCGTGGCTGGCAAAAGTTGCGCCGTCGGGGAATCGAACCCCGACCTCATCCTTGGAAGGGATGAATCCTAACCATTAGACCAACGGTGCACATTGCAGACATAAAAACGACGCAAAACAACACACACGCCCTTCCCGCCTTATCGTCAAAACACCACACACTCTTGCTTTGCCTACCTCCTCCTTGTCGCCTTTATTTGGGCCCGCCTTTGTTTGGGCTAGGCCTTGTTTGGGCCCGGTCCGGCCACTAGCCACAGCAATCCCCGACACCCAACTCGCAGACAAACAGCATACCATTCGTCTTCCCAGCTACACTGCTTTTCCGATCGTGCGTTGGCCGTAGCTGCCGGCAAAAGGGATCGTAACTTCTGGAAAGAGATACGCCGCAGGATTGGACGCGTATGATGCTGACCCTGCCACACAAGACTGCGTGTTTGGTGCTTGGCGCTCATCTTTCCTCGCCGGATGATGCGTTCACTGCTCATGAGGCGATGCGTCAATTTCACACCAGCAATCGCGGCGACACACGACAAGTATGCTGTGTAGGAATAATCTATACGTATCGCCGAAGCCATCAAATTGCGTCGCTGCGTAGTCAGACAGACACAGGTCGTCTCACTTGTCGATTGTGCGCTGCAGCGCCACAACTGCATTTCGACAGCGCTTGGTGACGACGGATAATCGTAGGCTAATGTGTTCGTTTGAAAGGACACGATCCGCGCTACACTACCTCATTCATTCAGTACGACGGGTGAACTGGTCAAAGAAACTTGCTCGGGACATCTCGAGTGGGCTGCTCATCTGAGGTTCTGGGGTCCTGAGGTCCTGAGGTTCTGGGGTCCTGAGGTCCTGAGGTCCTGAGGTCCTGAGGTCCTGAGGTCCTGAGGTCCTGAGGTCCTGAGGTCCTGAGGTCCTGAGGTCTGCAGGCTGGTTGTGGTGATTTTCTAGGTATTCGGAAAGACTGTAGGAGTTGACGCAACGTCCCCGCACCTCCCACATTTTTTCCAGCTCCTTCAGCTCCTTCAGCTCTGGAAAGGAGCGCGAGTCAAAAATGACAAAAGGTGCCCCGAACAACAAGACGCTGGTTGAGCCGCGGCCGCCGGACCGAACGAAGTTCTCATGCGTTGAGCATAAGTAAGTATGCAAGGCGTGCGCCGCCGGGGAATCGAACCCCGACCTCATCCGTGGGAGGGATGAATCCTAACCATTAGACCAACGGCGCGCCAGACAAACGCTATGTTACCCAAAAACAAACACCCACAAAACCCCAACCCTACCCAAATACAAAACGCACTTCAACGCCAGCACAACCGTCCAAACACACGGACAGCAGCTCACACGGCTCCCGTAGACTGTATCCAACCCACAGCTAGCATGCAGGAGCGCATGGCGGCGCGGATCAATGCCTGCACTCGTTGTGCTTTCGCGCGCAGCTATATACCAGATATTGCATGATCTGGCGAGTAGTGGGTCGAAGACACATGCCGAGACGCCAGGCAAGCACCCGCGCAGCCTGAGGAGCGCCAAAAGTGATGTCTGGCGCAGCCGTGGCTGGCAAAAGTTGCGCCGTCGGGGAATCGAACCCCGACCTCATCCTTGGAAGGGATGAATCCTAACCATTAGACCAACGGTGCACATTGCAGACATAAAAACGACGCAAAACAACACACACGCCCTTCCCGCCTTATCGTCAAAACACCACACACTCTTGCTTTGCCTACCTCCTCCTTGTCGCCTTTATTTGGGCCCGCCTTTGTTTGGGCTAGGCCTTGTTTGGGCCCGGTCCGGCCACTAGCCACAGCAATCCCCGACACCCAACTCGCAGACAAACAGCATACCATTCGTCTTCCCAGCTACACTGCTTTTCCGATCGTGCGTTGGCCGTAGCTGCCGGCAAAAGGGATCGTAACTTCTGGAAAGAGATACGCCGCAGGATTGGACGCGTATGATGCTGACCCTGCCACACAAGACTGCGTGTTTGGTGCTTGGCGCTCATCTTTCCTCGCCGGATGATGCGTTCACTGCTCATGAGGCGATGCGTCAATTTCACACCAGCAATCGCGGCGACACACGACAAGTATGCTGTGTAGGAATAATCTATACGTATCGCCGAAGCCATCAAATTGCGTCGCTGCGTAGTCAGACAGACACAGGTCGTCTCACTTGTCGATTGTGCGCTGCAGCGCCACAACTGCATTTCGACAGCGCTTGGTGACGACGGATAATCGTAGGCTAATGTGTTCGTTTGAAAGGACACGATCCGCGCTACACTACCTCATTCATTCAGTACGACGGGTGAACTGGTCAAAGAAACTTGCTCGGGACATCTCGAGTGGGCTGCTCATCTGAGGTTCTGGGGTCCTGAGGTCCTGAGGTTCTGGGGTCCTGAGGTCCTGAGGTCCTGAGGTCCTGAGGTCCTGAGGTCCTGAGGTCCTGAGGTCCTGAGGTCTGCAGGCTGGTTGTGGTGATTTTCTAGGTATTCGGAAAGACTGTAGGAGTTGACGCAACGTCCCCGCACCTCCCACATTTTTTCCAGCTCCTTCAGCTCCTTCAGCTCTGGAAAGGAGCGCGAGTCAAAAATGACAAAAGGTGCCCCGAACAACAAGACGCTGGTTGAGCCGCGGCCGCCGGACCGAACGAAGTTCTCATGCGTTGAGCATAAGTAAGTATGCAAGGCGTGCGCCGCCGGGGAATCGAACCCCGACCTCATCCGTGGGAGGGATGAATCCTAACCATTAGACCAACGGCGCGCCAGACAAACGCTATGTTACCCAAAAACAAACACCCACAAAACCCCAACCCTACCCAAATACAAAACGCACTTCAACGCCAGCACAACCGTCCAAACACACGGACAGCAGCTCACACGGCTCCCGTAGACTGTATCCAACCCACAGCTAGCATGCAGGAGCGCATGGCGGCGCGGATCAATGCCTGCACTCGTTGTGCTTTCGCGCGCAGCTATATACCAGATATTGCATGATCTGGCGAGTAGTGGGTCGAAGACACATGCCGAGACGCCAGGCAAGCACCCGCGCAGCCTGAGGAGCGCCAAAAGTGATGTCTGGCGCAGCCGTGGCTGGCAAAAGTTGCGCCGTCGGGGAATCGAACCCCGACCTCATCCTTGGAAGGGATGAATCCTAACCATTAGACCAACGGTGCACATTGCAGACATAAAAACGACGCAAAACAACACACACGCCCTTCCCGCCTTATCGTCAAAACACCACACACTCTTGCTTTGCCTACCTCCTCCTTGTCGCCTTTATTTGGGCCCGCCTTTGTTTGGGCTAGGCCTTGTTTGGGCCCGGTCCGGCCACTAGCCACAGCAATCCCCGACACCCAACTCGCAGACAAACAGCATACCATTCGTCTTCCCAGCTACACTGCTTTTCCGATCGTGCGTTGGCCGTAGCTGCCGGCAAAAGGGATCGTAACTTCTGGAAAGAGATACGCCGCAGGATTGGACGCGTATGATGCTGACCCTGCCACACAAGACTGCGTGTTTGGTGCTTGGCGCTCATCTTTCCTCGCCGGATGATGCGTTCACTGCTCATGAGGCGATGCGTCAATTTCACACCAGCAATCGCGGCGACACACGACAAGTATGCTGTGTAGGAATAATCTATACGTATCGCCGAAGCCATCAAATTGCGTCGCTGCGTAGTCAGACAGACACAGGTCGTCTCACTTGTCGATTGTGCGCTGCAGCGCCACAACTGCATTTCGACAGCGCTTGGTGACGACGGATAATCGTAGGCTAATGTGTTCGTTTGAAAGGACACGATCCGCGCTACACTACCTCATTCATTCAGTACGACGGGTGAACTGGTCAAAGAAACTTGCTCGGGACATCTCGAGTGGGCTGCTCATCTGAGGTTCTGGGGTCCTGAGGTCCTGAGGTTCTGGGGTCCTGAGGTCCTGAGGTCCTGAGGTCCTGAGGTCCTGAGGTCCTGAGGTCCTGAGGTCCTGAGGTCCTGAGGTCCTGAGGTCCTGAGGTCCTGAGGTCTGCAGGCTGGTTGTGGTGATTTTCTAGGTATTCGGAAAGACTGTAGGAGTTGACGCAACGTCCCCGCACCTCCCACATTTTTTCCAGCTCCTTCAGCTCCTTCAGCTCTGGAAAGGAGCGCGAGTCAAAAATGACAAAAGGTGCCCCGAACAACAAGACGCTGGTTGAGCCGCGGCCGCCGGACCGAACGAAGTTCTCATGCGTTGAGCATAAGTAAGTATGCAAGGCGTGCGCCGCCGGGGAATCGAACCCCGACCTCATCCGTGGGAGGGATGAATCCTAACCATTAGACCAACGGCGCGCCAGACAAACGCTATGTTACCCAAAAACAAACACCCACAAAACCCCAACCCTACCCAAATACAAAACGCACTTCAACGCCAGCACAACCGTCCAAACACACGGACAGCAGCTCACACGGCTCCCGTAGACTGTATCCAACCCACAGCTAGCATGCAGGAGCGCATGGCGGCGCGGATCAATGCTTGCACTCGTTGTGCTTTCGCGCGCAGCTATATACCAGATATTGCATGATCTGGCGAGTAGTGGGTCGAAGACACATGCCGAGACGCCAGGCAAGCACCCGCGCAGCCTGAGGAGCGCCAAAAGTGATGTCTGGCGCAGCCGTGGCTGGCAAAAGTTGCGCCGTCGGGGAATCGAACCCCGACCTCATCCTTGGAAGGGATGAATCCTAACCATTAGACCAACGGTGCACATTGCAGACATAAAAACGACGCAAAACAACACACACGCCCTTCCCGCCTTATCGTCAAAACACCACACACTCTTGCTTTGCCTACCTCCTCCTTGTCGCCTTTATTTGGGCCCGCCTTTGTTTGGGCTAGGCCTTGTTTGGGCCCGGTCCGGCCACTAGCCACAGCAATCCCCGACACCCAACTCGCAGACAAACAGCATACCATTCGTCTTCCCAGCTACACTGCTTTTCCGATCGTGCGTTGGCCGTAGCTGCCGGCAAAAGGGATCGTAACTTCTGGAAAGAGATACGCCGCAGGATTGGACGCGTATGATGCTGACCCTGCCACACAAGACTGCGTGTTTGGTGCTTGGCGCTCATCTTTCCTCGCCGGATGATGCGTTCACTGCTCATGAGGCGATGCGTCAATTTCACACCAGCAATCGCGGCGACACACGACAAGTATGCTGTGTAGGAATAATCTATACGTATCGCCGAAGCCATCAAATTGCGTCGCTGCGTAGTCAGACAGACACAGGTCGTCTCACTTGTCGATTGTGCGCTGCAGCGCCACAACTGCATTTCGACAGCGCTTGGTGACGACGGATAATCGTAGGCTAATGTGTTCGTTTGAAAGGACACGATCCGCGCTACACTACCTCATTCATTCAGTACGACGGGTGAACTGGTCAAAGAAACTTGCTCGGGACATCTCGAGTGGGCTGCTCATCTGAGGTTCTGGGGTCCTGAGGTCCTGAGGTTCTGGGGTCCTGAGGTCCTGAGGTCCTGAGGTCCTGAGGTCCTGAGGTCCTGAGGTCCTGAGGTCCTGAGGTCTGCAGGCTGGTTGTGGTGATTTTCTAGGTATTCGGAAAGACTGTAGGAGTTGACGCAACGTCCCCGCACCTCCCACATTTTTTCCAGCTCCTTCAGCTCCTTCAGCTCTGGAAAGGAGCGCGAGTCAAAAATGACAAAAGGTGCCCCGAACAACAAGACGCTGGTTGAGCCGCGGCCGCCGGACCGAACGAAGTTCTCATGCGTTGAGCATAAGTAAGTATGCAAGGCGTGCGCCGCCGGGGAATCGAACCCCGACCTCATCCGTGGGAGGGATGAATCCTAACCATTAGACCAACGGCGCGCCAGACAAACGCTATGTTACCCAAAAACAAACACCCACAAAACCCCAACCCTACCCAAATACAAAACGCACTTCAACGCCAGCACAACCGTCCAAACACACGGACAGCAGCTCACACGGCTCCCGTAGACTGTATCCAACCCACAGCTAGCATGCAGGAGCGCATGGCGGCGCGGATCAATGCCTGCACTCGTTGTGCTTTCGCGCGCAGCTATATACCAGATATTGCATGATCTGGCGAGTAGTGGGTCGAAGACACATGCCGAGACGCCAGGCAAGCACCCGCGCAGCCTGAGGAGCGCCAAAAGTGATGTCTGGCGCAGCCGTGGCTGGCAAAAGTTGCGCCGTCGGGGAATCGAACCCCGACCTCATCCTTGGAAGGGATGAATCCTAACCATTAGACCAACGGTGCACATTGCAGACATAAAAACGACGCAAAACAACACACACGCCCTTCCCGCCTTATCGTCAAAACACCACACACTCTTGCTTTGCCTACCTCCTCCTTGTCGCCTTTATTTGGGCCCGCCTTTGTTTGGGCTAGGCCTTGTTTGGGCCCGGTCCGGCCACTAGCCACAGCAATCCCCGACACCCAACTCGCAGACAAACAGCATACCATTCGTCTTCCCAGCTACACTGCTTTTCCGATCGTGCGTTGGCCGTAGCTGCCGGCAAAAGGGATCGTAACTTCTGGAAAGAGATACGCCGCAGGATTGGACGCGTATGATGCTGACCCTGCCACACAAGACTGCGTGTTTGGTGCTTGGCGCTCATCTTTCCTCGCCGGATGATGCGTTCACTGCTCATGAGGCGATGCGTCAATTTCACACCAGCAATCGCGGCGACACACGACAAGTATGCTGTGTAGGAATAATCTATACGTATCGCCGAAGCCATCAAATTGCGTCGCTGCGTAGTCAGACAGACACAGGTCGTCTCACTTGTCGATTGTGCGCTGCAGCGCCACAACTGCATTTCGACAGCGCTTGGTGACGACGGATAATCGTAGGCTAATGTGTTCGTTTGAAAGGACACGATCCGCGCTACACTACCTCATTCATTCAGTACGACGGGTGAACTGGTCAAAGAAACTTGCTCGGGACATCTCGAGTGGGCTGCTCATCTGAGGTTCTGGGGTCCTGAGGTCCTGAGGTTCTGGGGTCCTGAGGTCCTGAGGTCCTGAGGTCCTGAGGTCCTGAGGTCCTGAGGTCCTGAGGTCTGCAGGCTGGTTGTGGTGATTTTCTAGGTATTCGGAAAGACTGTAGGAGTTGACGCAACGTCCCCGCACCTCCCACATTTTTTCCAGCTCCTTCAGCTCCTTCAGCTCTGGAAAGGAGCGCGAGTCAAAAATGACAAAAGGTGCCCCGAACAACAAGACGCTGGTTGAGCCGCGGCCGCCGGACCGAACGAAGTTCTCATGCGTTGAGCATAAGTAAGTATGCAAGGCGTGCGCCGCCGGGGAATCGAACCCCGACCTCATCCGTGGGAGGGATGAATCCTAACCATTAGACCAACGGCGCGCCAGACAAACGCTATGTTACCCAAAAACAAACACCCACAAAACCCCAACCCTACCCAAATACAAAACGCACTTCAACGCCAGCACAACCGTCCAAACACACGGACAGCAGCTCACACGGCTCCCGTAGACTGTATCCAACCCACAGCTAGCATGCAGGAGCGCATGGCGGCGCGGATCAATGCCTGCACTCGTTGTGCTTTCGCGCGCAGCTATATACCAGATATTGCATGATCTGGCGAGTAGTGGGTCGAAGACACATGCCGAGACGCCAGGCAAGCACCCGCGCAGCCTGAGGAGCGCCAAAAGTGATGTCTGGCGCAGCCGTGGCTGGCAAAAGTTGCGCCGTCGGGGAATCGAACCCCGACCTCATCCTTGGAAGGGATGAATCCTAACCATTAGACCAACGGTGCACATTGCAGACATAAAAACGACGCAAAACAACACACACGCCCTTCCCGCCTTATCGTCAAAACACCACACACTCTTGCTTTGCCTACCTCCTCCTTGTCGCCTTTATTTGGGCCCGCCTTTGTTTGGGCTAGGCCTTGTTTGGGCCCGGTCCGGCCACTAGCCACAGCAATCCCCGACACCCAACTCGCAGACAAACAGCATACCATTCGTCTTCCCAGCTACACTGCTTTTCCGATCGTGCGTTGGCCGTAGCTGCCGGCAAAAGGGATCGTAACTTCTGGAAAGAGATACGCCGCAGGATTGGACGCGTATGATGCTGACCCTGCCACACAAGACTGCGTGTTTGGTGCTTGGCGCTCATCTTTCCTCGCCGGATGATGCGTTCACTGCTCATGAGGCGATGCGTCAATTTCACACCAGCAATCGCGGCGACACACGACAAGTATGCTGTGTAGGAATAATCTATACGTATCGCCGAAGCCATCAAATTGCGTCGCTGCGTAGTCAGACAGACACAGGTCGTCTCACTTGTCGATTGTGCGCTGCAGCGCCACAACTGCATTTCGACAGCGCTTGGTGACGACGGATAATCGTAGGCTAATGTGTTCGTTTGAAAGGACACGATCCGCGCTACACTACCTCATTCATTCAGTACGACGGGTGAACTGGTCAAAGAAACTTGCTCGGGACATCTCGCTGGTCACGCCTTGAATCGTCAGCCTGGATTGCAGTAGTGTGGCGAGGTCGGTGAACCTTTTTCGCCGCAAGTGTATAGTGCGGTAGCCCAGGGGATCCAGGGAGTTAATAAACTCTCCGGAACTGGGGTCAGAAACTCTAAAACGTGAACGTTCCAGAGTTGGCGTGTGACCCTTGTGTATCCTCTTTGGTTCGATCTTGGTGGCAACCTGACAACCTGCCGAGTTGGTAGTTAATGTAGACCTTGAACGTGTCGGGCGTGTCGTTTACTGTCTGAAACGCACCCTTTTGGACCAGGAACAAAGCCCCAGAACACACACCCTTGTAGGATAGCCAAAATATAGAGTAATATATGCAAATATACAGCCGCTACTTATTCTTTAAGACCCTTGAGCGGTGGGTCTATCACCAGTCCACTGAGTATACGCTCCGGACACTGGTCAGTCTGAAACGCACTCTTCTTCTCACACGCACCACCCTCTAAGAGGGATACAATACTCTCGAATCTCTGAAACGCAGTCTACTAATACACTTAAAGGGGGCTACTAAACCCTCCAAGCAGAATCGTTAACATGAAATGGGAACCCCACTCTTACCTTCACTCAGTGGGCCCAACTAGGATATGGAATGCCGTGGATCAACTCTGAAACGCCGTCGCGTACGATCCCCACAGGCAACTTGGACTTGAAGCTTGGGAGGAAGTACGCGGCGTCCTTATATCCGCGCCCTTGTCCTAGCAGGTCACCGAACGAATTCGACTTGTGCTCAACTTGGTAAGACTAACTCTGTTTGTTACTCTCTACTTCGGGTATCTTCTCTCTTCTTTCTGAATCTCTCAATATCTTCTGGGTATTATCTTGTGTTCTGTATACATTTGGGGGAGTTCACTTGGTCTTTGTATAGGGTGCACACACTTCGCTATCTTCGACAGGACCTCCACGTGTCAACTGGACTCTTGGCCGCACAGTTCTTGGTCGCACAGTTCTTGGTCGCATGCATCGCGCGGTGCTGACTGTTTTCGCTACGTATGCTGCCATGTAGTTTTCAACAAACGGAAACACTTCGCGCTGCAGACTATCGGGAGGAGCAAGAGCAGCTCGTTCTAAAAGAGAACGTGCGCCGGTCTGGGGTCGCAAAATCCAGCAAGTGAGCGCATGGCGTCACGAGGCAAAGCCCTTTCAAACTGTCAGGTGACACCCTTCCATTGCACCCGCATTCCAGCGCCCCAACCGTTCTAATCTGTGACTCGTTAGCTCCTGCTAGTTCAGCTATTCGGGATCCCGATCCTCGGCTTGCAGGGTGCGTCTCAGCTTTAGAATGCAGGCCAAGGGCGGAGAAAGCTTTTACGGTAGCGTCGTAATGTGCGCGATATGTCATCGCTTTTGTTGTAATTTTTCCAGCCTTGAGAACTTTGATATTATACCACAATGCAGGCTCTAGGAAATTAGGAACAGCTTTCAGTTGAACACTCCATCGGAAAAAGAGGTACAAACCGAGGGCGCCGATAGGGCAAAGCTCGACATTCCGGTGTCTGATGCACGAACCAAATTCACGGCGCCCATATTGGTTCGTCTTTCCCTGCTCCATGATCATCGCGAGTGCACAGCATTCCGTGAAACCCTCATGCTCGAGCACCACGCTGAACAGGTCAGGTAGCTCCAAATTGCGCGCAGACTCCCCTCGTAATAAACAAGAATGACACAGAAAATGTATCATGCGGTTCCGTAAGTCACTTCCAGTGTTGAGATTGATATAGTAGCGAGAGATTGCGACCAGATCCTCAGTTGTACAATACCCGTCCAGTAAAGACCCAACACCTCGATCTACGAACTCACGCTTATTCTTTTCGTGTTTCTCGCGCTTGAGAGACGACAGAAGCGCTTTGATCAAATTGTTTCTCGGATGCGTGTTTGCTCCTCTGCTTTGTTGATCGCTATACAAGTCAGAAATTGCGTTTACGTGCATCTCCACCGTCGCCACGCCAACTTTACGTGTCGAGTTCTTCACACGAACTTCTCAATCTACAACTTCTTCACTTAGAAACAAATGCACTTTAGCTGCCGTCACTTGATATCGCGTAGTTTCGTGAAAATTCTTTCGATCACACTAAGCTTTAAATTCGTTTTGCTTCGGCGCGTATGCGCGGGTCGTGTTAGCAGGCCGTGCATCGCGTCAGCGATCTAGCGTTGCGTTAGCGCTCTCTTCGAGCTCAACTTGCAACCCCGGAGGCTCCATGGCGCCCCTCCGGCACAATTTGCGTTCTGGACTAGTTTTTGCTATCACCGAGAAGCTGTCTGCTGAGAGGGGCGCCGTCCCAACCTATAGTGCGAACAAGTAAAACACCGCCTAACCCTAGGGAGATAACCCTTCACAAATCTCATCAAGGCAAGTCAAACAAACGATCAAAGCACCACCAGCGAGCAATGCACCACCAGCGTCACTGCTTCGTGATCCAGACGCACTTCAACTGTTTTATCGCACGAGATAAGATGCCACGACTGCGTCTACCAAACCTTCGGGAGCCGAAACCTTCGACGTTTCCAGAGGCAACCGCACTAGCGTTCATCAATACCGGCATAATCAACCACAATAGCGCCAACGCCAAAGATCCCGCTGCAGCGGAAGACAACCCAACAATCAAGTACTACGCAGCACTGCCAAACTCAGTCATTTAGCTATTTGCCGTTCACCTCTCAAGTCCAGTCATGGCAGCAGCACTCGGGAAGCGCCGCCCTCACCATCGCTTCGCCTTGGGCGAGACAGCGTCGGAGCGCAGACCTTCCAAGCACCGCCGACGCGGGAACACTAGCGACTACGACAAACTTTGTGAGCTCTTTCGCGCGATTGATATCGACGTAGAACCAGAGGTGTCTACGGTCAAGTGCAAGTTGTCCAGCTTGCTCGTGGAGGCTACCGACGATGCAGAAAAGGAGAGGCTGTCAGCGTTCGTGTCCGAAGTGGAGCGCAGTGTTCGGACGCTGCACCAGATCCGCATTGAGAGCTCTCGTCTGGCCAACATGCATCTGCTCAAGTGCATCGAGAGCAGAGGTGCCATACCGATGCCGACCATCAACCGCGACTTTTTCGCGCGATGTGTGGCTGGTGTCGGTGTCGAGAACTTCGTTGCGTCGAACGAAAGGAGAGACCCACACCTCTATCGGACTATTATGCAATATCGCCGGGAGCGAACAGCCGGCGAAGGATACGAACGTCCGAGCATCGTTAATTGGTCATCGGCTAAGGATTGTATCACGAAGTCCATGTTGACGGATGCGCTGCGCATGATCAAGGGCGAGTACTATAGGCGGACCCAAAACTACATCAAACTACGCTTCGATATCCCCACTAATGCGGAATTCTACGCGCAGTACGTTGAGGCGTACGAGATTGTAGATGTGGAGGGTCCAATTAGAGAAGGCGCAGCTCACCTCCGTGAGTTCTTGCCCGTGAAGCCGACGGCAGCCAACATCAATAACGACACCAGCTACTTCCTCGAGCGACAGTACCAAATGCTACGGTATATCAATACCCACATGAACGAAGAAGACGAGCGTCGCCGTGGAATCCGTGCTTTCTCCTTACTACCGTTGACGACATCGTTCGTCCCAGGCCACATTGCCATCAACACTTCTGTGCTGTGGGAGATGTGGCGTCGCGTACGTCGAGAATTAGGCAGTCGGCGGAGCTGGATCTGGACCCCTTGCAAGAGTTCATGGTGACGGGCAGCAGAGGCCGTCTCCGATTCCCGACCAGCCCAGAGTTTCAAGCGGTGAAGGACGCTGCCTGGAGGAAACTCTTCAATGTAGCCGAGTTTGAGACCGGCCGCTGGCGATTTGCAAACTTCATCACGACTAACGGCTACGAGGTGAGCGTGTTGCGCACGAGGGAGTGCCTTGGTAGAGAGAACCCGTTCCTGTCCTCACGAGCGTTCACGCCGCAATTACCGCTGGATTATATGCCGTCGCATGTCATCGGCGACGATCCAGGTGTACGCGCAATGTGCACCGCCGCATGGCGACACACCCCTGTTGACGTTTTCCACGCGCGCCGGTTCTACAGGTTCAAGAAGATCAAGCGCACGAAGAACACGGCGACAACCAAATGGCGTCGCAAGCAAGCGCGTCGTCGTAAGCGACGTCGACGACTACGCTGCAAGCGGAGGTGCATGCATGGGCCACGGACGTGGAGAGAAGAAAGAAGAGCGCAGCGGCCACGGGGTGAACATCCTCCCGCAATTGGGGACGAATTTACCATTGTGCGATGTAGCACGGCGGAATACGGCCACCTTGCAGGCTTCAATAAGCGCACGTACTGGTTCGAAGCGTTGAAACGTCGAGAAGAGCACTACGCCGCTGTTCTAGACCAGATGCCGTCCTTCAGATATGCAGCGACCGACACGTACTGGGCCGGGCTCAGGATCCTCTGGGAAAATGTGAACTTCATGGCGACGTTCTCCGCCACGAAGGCTTTCCGAAGATGGCGCTTCCACAACTATGTCTATAAGTGCAAGGCGCTGAACCATATGTGTGAGCGAGTGGTTCCGGTCGCCAACGACGGCACATTTGTCGGTGTGGGGGCATTTGACAATTCACGTGGGCTGCGTGGGCGGTCACATCCGCCGCTAAAAGGGCTTGCAAAAGAGATGGCAAGGCGGGCTACTGTGCGGACGATCGACGAATACAACACCAGCAAGAAATGCTTCAACTGCCACGGCAACCTGACCCAGACCGCTTTCGATCGGAGGACACGCACCACCCAAGAAACGCCGCCTGCTGCCGTAGTGCAGCCTGCTCCACCAGCACAAGCACGCCCTCAGGCGCGCACTTCTCGCACTGTCTTGCACTGTACCAACAGCGATTGCAGGACGTTCTGTGATCGCGACGTGTGTGCGGCGCTGAACATCATGCTCGTCGCGGAGGCGCTCGTGAACGATCGTCCACGGCCAGAGTATCTGCAGCGTCCACGGCAATAGTCAACAGAAGTAAAAGCGTGAGTCCGGGGGCCTTAGTGGCTCGAACCTGCTCACACGGTGAAGCCCGCATTGTAGGTGTTAGAAGCTCGTGTCCAGCGGCGGTTGCCCCTGGACTCAAGCTTGGTAATCTATCTCCCCGACCGCATTTTTCAGTTCCACGGAAAAGTCTACTTTGAGGTTCCTTTAAAGAGGCGACGCCTGTTAAAATAAAGGCTTGTGATTGGAAGGAAATCTAGGGCAACACGTTTTCGATTAGATATTGACCAGATGCAGCCACTCATGCGGTGGTCGGCATGCCGCCTTACGCGTCCTGCAGGACCCACCGCCATGTATCGTCGCCTTCAAACTCTCTCGTTGTTACAATTCCACTGCGCGCCCCTCCCCGTTGCTTCGTTTCCCTTCCAATTGCGCAGCTTCGCGAGCTCGTTCGATAACTTCCAGTGCCAAAACTGTGGCCAGAAGTTTGTCAAGTGGCAGGGCCAGTGTTCGTCCTGCTCGCAATGGGGCTCCGTCGTGCCCGCCACGCCAGCCGAGCCGCAGTTTCGTCAGTCGAACGCTGCGTCCTTCACTAAAGCGAAGCCGAAGCGAGCTGTGGCTTGGTCCAGGACAGCCCAGGACGTATTCGAGGAGGACAACGCCCCTCGTGCTCTACGTATGAATGAAGTCGAGTTGGACACGTTCGTAGAGCGCATCGAACTGCCCGAACGCGAGTTGGTAGGACGCAGAACTGTTAATTATTAGAGAGTGAAAAGTTATTGACAAATTTCTTGTTGGATGTAGAATTGGGTGCTAGGAGGAGGCTTGGTGGCCGGCTCGTTGACGCTGGTGGCGGGAAACCCTGGAGTCGGCAAGAGCACGGTAAAGATGCTGCATTTACAGTGGAAGCAGGGGTATTTTATTGATGGAAATGATTGTTTTTGTCCTTGAGCTTGCACTGCAAATGGCCAACATGCTGGCGAATGGACCAGCGATGCGTGAGCGTGGGGTGCTGTACGTGTCGGGTGAGGAGAGTGTGCTTCAGGTGCGGATGCGAGCAGAACGTCTGGGGTCTGTGAGTGACAGTCTGTTCGTGGCGAGTGAGACCAATCTCGACGCGGTTTTCCAGTTGCTGGAAGGAGGGAACGGACGTGATGAGCCTAACGAGGAGTACCGAGGATTTGGTGCAGTGGTGGTGGACTCGATTCAGACCGTATACGCAGAAGATATTTCTTCTCCTGCTGGAAACGTGAATCAAGTGAAGGAGTGCACTCTTCGTTTGCTACGGCTTGCCAAGTCACGCAACGTACCAGTGATCCTGATTGGTCACGTGACCAAAAGCGGTGATATCGCTGGTCCTAAGGTGCTTGAACACATTGTGGACACGGTGGTGCAGCTCGAAGGCGACCCGCAAAGCGCTCGGCGGTTCCTACGCTGCCAAAAGAACCGCTTCGGCAACACCAGTGAGGTCGGCGTCTTCAACATGACTGACGAAGGTCTCCAGCCATTGTCGAATCCTCTTCTGGCATTTGTGTCATCATGCGATGATGACGACGATGACGATTATCCAGATAACGGTGATAAAGCTGAGATTGAACCGCTGGACGGATGCTCCGTTACCATCGCTATGGAAGGCAAGCGTCCCATTCCCCTCGAAATCCAGGCTCTAACGAACCAATCTCACAATGTGGATGCAGCGCGTGGCGGTAGTCAGTCGTTCTCACGTGTACGTGGCGTGGGCGTAGCGTTCGACAAACTGCTCCTGTTGTTTGCCGTGTTGGAGAAGAGAGCAAGAGTTTCTTGTCACAACCGAAGTGTTTTTGTGAATATCGCGGAGGGCTACACTATCCAGGAACCAGCGGCCGATCTGGCGTTAGCAGTGGCGTTGGCCAGCTCCGTTTTGGGTCGGCCGGTATTGGAGCGCGCCGCGTTCCTGGGAGAAGTTGCGTTATCAGGCCACGTGCGGCCTGTGAAAATGCTCGAGTCGCGCCTCACAGCAGCGCAGAAGATTGGGCTGGAAGTGTGCGTGATTCCCAAGGAGCACGACCAGGCCACGCGTCGCGCACTGCGTAAGAAGTTCGCCAACTCGCTAACTGTTATCGAGGTCTCGACGCTGCTACAAGCTCTGAAGATCGCGTTTCGTGCTCCGACGACCGCGCCGTTCTTGTCCCGTCCCGACGGCGCATCAGCGTCGGAGGAAGGAGGCAGTGTCTAGTCTCCACGCGAGATGCAACAGGTGGTAGTATTTATTCCTTCACACACAGGCACGCAATGGCCGCAGGACGACAATCTTCTCTCTTGCTCGTCTCCTGAGCTGCTCGTGCCTGTTTTGTCTTCTTCTCACATTCACCTCCGCTTCGTATTACTACCATTGCTGCGCTTCCCGACCAGAGCATCCAACGGGAGCCCCAACTTATCTTCGAGCGAGATGGACGAAGCGCCTGTCTCGGCTCTCTTCTGCGACGGCATCTTGACAACTGTCTTGGGCTGACGTGCACTCTGCTGCTTGGGGGTATTGCTGCTGGTCTTCTTCGTCTTCTGCTTCGAGTCCAGCTTAGGTCCCAGCACGCGTCCCGTCTTGAGCACTGTGCGATTGCCAGCCGCCGTCACTTTTGCGTGCGTCGCGTGCAGCTTCTTGGGGTTCTTCTCCAGCTTCACGCCCACTGTAGAGACAATAGACTAGAGGTTAGTTAACCTATTATCTCCCTGGTGTTCATTTCCAACGCACGCGACGTTTGCATGGCCTCGATCTGCTGCGCCGTGAGGTGGTCGCCCGCCTGAAGCTTGCGCTGGTAGAACTTCTGCAGCGCCTCCTCTTTATTGGACGAGATCTTGCCGCCTTGCCACGCGATGCGCCGCACGCCGCTGCTCTTGAGACTCGGCGGCACCGAGCTCGTCTTCACGTGCGATAAGACGGCCACGCGCTGCATCTGCATCGGGAGCTCTTCGCTGTCTCTTCGATTCTAAGAAAAAGGTGATACTATAACGTGTACCATTAGCCAGCCGTTACTTTTCGGTGGGAGAGTGTGTACAATATGTACATTCATGCCTCCCGCCAAAATCGTTTGACAAAATTCAAAGGATGTCACCGACGGCGCCGTCGAAGGCTGCGGTTGGTGCTGCGAGTCAACCGGATATTGAGGATCTGATCAAGTACGAGGCTTCTGGCGACGTTGCAGTCAATTTGACGGTGCTTTCCACGCAACATGACGCTGCACGACACGATTTCCATCCTCAGGAGCTGCGCACCACCCGAACGGAACTGCTCGTGTGGTACGGCGCCCACCGCCGCAAACTTCCGTGGCGAGGAGACCCGCCGCCGTATTTGACGACTGCAACGCACACGAGTCAGAAGAAGAAGAATCAGGTTGCAGCTAAAAAGACAGGAATGGACGCGTTCCTGAAGGCAGCAGTGCAGCAGGAGGAGGAGGTTGACAAAAAAGTTGATACGAAGGAGGAGGACGTTGCTGCTACGGATGGTAGCAATGCAGCGGAGCCGAGGAAGGTGGCACCGTACGAGACGTGGGTCTCAGAGATTATGCTGCAGCAGACGCGGGTCGATACAGTGGTGGAATATTTCTTGCGCTGGATCGACAAGTTCCCGACGGTGGCAGCACTTGCTGAAGCGAACGAAGAGGTGCGCGGCGTGTTCTTATATGCTGGAGAATCAATTTAATTTGATGATGATATTATCAATTGCTACATGGATGCAGGACGTGAACGCTTTGTGGGCTGGATTGGGGTACTACCGGCGAGCGAGGATGCTGCATGCTGGTGCGAAGTACGTGGTGGAGAATTATGGAGGTGAACTGCCGTCCACTGTCGATGAGTTGCTGAAGATTCCGGGGATAGGACCTTATACAGCAGGTTCGTAGCAGTGAATAAGACTAGGACTTTTGCGTATAGCTAACGTTTGTGGGTCGTTTGGCGTGGCAGGAGCTATCGCATCTATCGCATTTGGAAATCGCGAGCCGCTGGTTGACGGCAATGTAATTCGCGTGATGGCTCGTTTGCGTGCTGTGGGGGCTGATCCGAAGAACAAACAGCTTATTAACTTTTCGTGGAAGGCAGCAAAAGAGCTCGTCAGCGAGTGCGATCGCCCCGGCGCGTTGAACCAAGCACTGATGGAACTTGGAGCGACAGTGTGCACAGTCCAGGTACTATAGATCATTGATTTTACAGTTCCAGCCACCTTTCCTGTTCTCACTCGGAAGTTGTGTCGCTCGTGCAGAATCCTCAATGTTTGGACTGCCCTGTCAAATCGGTGTGCCTGGCATACGAAGAGGTAAATACTGTCAAGCCGAAAAACGAGGGCACTTCAGACCAGGAGTCAAGCCATTCTTGCTCTATCTGCGACTACACACGTGTTTCAGAGTGGGGTGAAACGCAAACTGAGGTGCGTTGGTTCTACGTAGCACGGATACCGCAAATTTCATGATCACATTTTGTTTTCATGATCGCAGGTTACTAAGTACCCGCTGAAAGCGAAGAAGAACGACTCGAAAAACGAGATCATCGCAGTTGCTGTCATCTCGTCGCCTTGTGGCGCGTCAATCGAGGAAACTACAACTCCTGCAAGAAAAAAGCGTAAAGCTTCGACAAACATCGATACCGACGCTTCTCCATCTGACTGGAAGTTCTTGATGTTCAAGCGTCCCGAGGGTGGTTTGCTCGCTGGGCAATGGGAGTTTCTCCACAGCAAGGTGAGCTGCGATCGATGTCGAATTATCCAACGAAAGTGTGCCGTTGTCTTACCCTGTCGTGTGTTGAGCAGATGAGCGACGGCGACAAGGTTCCTCCGTTTTCAAAGCGGAAGACGTTCATGGACGCCCGACTCACGGACCTGTTGGGCAAAACTGCGCTATCTCGCTCCAGCGATTCTACTGCAGAACGACGCGACCTCGGCGAGCTCACGCACATTTTCTCGCATGTGAAGCACCACATGGGCATCGAGCACTTCCACTTCAAGTCTCAGCCAGAGTTTTTGCCAGATGCAGCCGAGTCTGACGAATTGCGTTGGATGACAGTCAACGAGATGACGCAATTGGGTATCACTACAGGCGTCAAGAAGATTCTGCAACTTGTACTGCACCCCGACAAAGCCAGCGAAAAGAGAAAACCCAAGTCCAAGTCTGCAGCTCAAGTCACACATGGCAAGCGACTGAAAACCATCTCGTCGTTTTTCAAAAAATAGACATAAAGATATACAAGTTTCTTCACTATACTTTCATCTACTCCTTCCATATGTATGTAGGTGCAAAACACCAAATAATCAAGTGTTACAATGCAAGAAAAACGCGAAAATAATCAGCCGCCAAAAATTAACTTGAGCTCGAGAGCTCACGTAGCTACTGCTGCAGAATGGAGACCGCGCACGTCGACGACGCTGCAGTGGACGAACTGATCCCGCGCGTAGTGGCACTGGACATCGACCGCAATGTAGAGGACGCAGACGCCGCCAGCAAGCAACCGGAAGAACCTGCCACACCCGATCGTGTCATCTACTTCCGGGGCTTGAACTCGTATGACATTCCGCAAGTGCGTCAACTGCACGAGCAATGGTTCCCCATCCGCTACAACCAGGCGTTCTATGACGGTGCAGCTCAGGGCTTGTGGATGGAGACGGGAGGTCCGCTATTCGCTCGTCTGGCGGTGGAGATGCAGCCTTCTCCAGACCTGACGCCAGTTCGCCCGGAAGACCACCAGGAGGAAAATATCCTCGGCGCCGTGACGGCCAGCACGCTGCCGTTGAGCAAAGTGGACGACGCAGATTTGATCTCTCCCGATGACTGGGAACACACGCACATCATGTACATCTTGACGCTGGGCTCCAGGTCGTCCGTGAGACGGATGGGCATCGCGTCGGCACTGTTACAGGAATGCATTGCTCAAGCTTGTCGCCAACCGCAGTGTGGAGCAGTTTATCTCCATGTGAAAGCGGATAATGTCAGTGCTAGACACTTTTATGAGAAGAACGGATTTCAGAACTTGCGGTATTTACAAGGTACGGACGGAAGTGACCTGCAGTTTAGTTTTTTTTTCAATGTGTTTCTGATATTTGTGGTTGTTGTTGCAGATTACTACATGATTGACGGTGTACGGCATGATGCGTTCCTGTATATTCGCTATGTGAATGGCGCTGCTCCGCAGAGTGGCTGGTTCGATCTCATTACAAGGTATAGTTGATGTGGGAAATGGTTGTACTTGGATTTCAGCTCATTTTATTTGTTTGTTGTCTATGCAGACCGCTGTTTGCGTTATTTTCGATCGCTTCGTTCGGCTGGAGAAAGTTCATCGAGGGCTTCACCGTGGAGGACTTCGAGGACTCATAGTCCCGGTATGATTAAGAAGCAAATGCGTTACAGTCTTCACCCCGCCAAGCCTGTCGCTTCTCGTCGACGGGGCCTGTTCTCGTTGTAACCTGAGATGCTACCTAGACTACCCTACTGCTGCTGCTCGCCGTTGACCTGAAAGACGCTCAACGACCCAGCGCATACAAAGCGCATGATGTTGAAGGCCGCGTTTTCGTCCCTGTTTGCCACGAAGCCACAGTGCGGGCGCACGAACGTATCTTGGTTGCGGAGAGAGAGGTGCAGTCGGTTGCAGCGACCACAAATGCGGCTCGTATACATCTCGGAGCACAGCACCAGGGTCTTGCCGTGGACAGCGCGCGTCGCTGGCGGAACTGAAAGTGGGCGAGCGTCCATGGCGCGCTCCGTAGCAGCATCGACTTGGAATCGAACTTAGGCAGCAGGATCACGTCCGAGTTCTTGCACAGGTATGCCACAGCTTGGAAGTGTAGGTCCTTGATGTAGTGCTCAAGCTTGGTTGACGCACAGAAAAATTCTCGACGTGCAGCGTGTGGAGAGCCTCAAGCCCCCCCCCGCACCAATGCGCGAAATTGGGAAGTGAGCGAAACGAGAGGAGAGTCCGTGGGCTAAAACTGACGTGCCCACGGCTTCTTCACGCCGTGAAGTTCACGGACACGTCGTGCGCAAATGGTGTGGGCTGCATGGACAACGCTTGCTATTAATGCACTCTATTGACGCGATTGACGCCAAGGATAGAAGTGGCTACGCGGAGTGAAACGACAGCGAGATGAAACGGAGGCGTGCCGGTGTATTGCATCGTAGCCTAAAAAGTTCAACCGATCATGAACTTCCAGGATTTACTCGACGAGGTGGAGGATGCGATGAAGACCCCACGAACCGGAGGAGGAGGTCAAGTTGGAAGTCAAAACGCAGGGGCGAAGTACTCCAACGACGTGGAGAGCTCTTCTAGGATCACCCAGTCAGCTAGCAAAGACCGGGTGCGTGTTGCAGATTATGAATTGCCCTTGAGCGTGCATTGTTCACTAGCAAGCTGGATTCCGCTTTGGTTTCTCGAAAAGGGCAAAAACGAGCTCGACGATTTGTTAGACATGCTCGGTGACGAAGACAGCAAACCGGCTGCGGTCCACCCGCGACCGACGTCATCGTCGAGAGCGGGAGCGTATAACTCGTCAGACACGAAAGTTTCCCGAACCGAGTTTCAAGCCAGCGGCACCAAAAAGTTAGTTTGAAGCGCGTTCTTGATGTCTAGCTCGCCCACAACTGATGGATATATGCATCGCGTTCCTAGGTGCTCCCAAGTGGTAATGGATGGGGGACGGGCGAATCGGGGGCTGAACACTGCATTCTCATCGCGGAAGTACGAATTCATTTGACCTTTTAAGTTTCCCCGTTGAGCAGTAGGACCACAGACTTACAACTGCATTTTTGATTTGATCAGTGTGTGCTCCAATCTCCGCTGCAACGAATGCGACTTTACTGTGGTACAATTCCCCGGCAAGTATGTCGCCACTCGAACCCAATCTTGACATGTAGTTGAGCCCTGCTCGAAACTCACCTCGTAATATGTACAACAGAAAATGGGACGCCACTGCTGACTACATGTTCTTTCGTGAGAATGTGCCCAGCGAGGCGAAACTTTGCGTGAAGATGGAAATCGCTCCAGGTAAGAACAACGATGGTATGGCACCCCGTTCTGGTACCGGCTACTAGACTGTCGTGATGTGACGATGTAGAATCCGCAGCGTACGCGTGCCAATGCAAATGGCTCTCAATCAACTCGCAGACTCGCGTCGACCAGTGTCAGGTGAAATGGTCCTGTGCTGGACATTGAAGCTGAATACTGGCATCCAAAAGATGTCAACATTTCCACAGCATAATATTCACAAAGATCTAATAAATAGTTGCCGAACGCATTGCCTTTGCCTCGATCATGGATGCAGCTGTAATTTCGGCTGCGATGCGAGTTCGTTCTCCAGAAGACGCTGAAATTCCCGTAGATCTGCTAGGTTAGGAGTGTTCCTCCCGTTGGTGGCATTGATCGCGCTGTTGGGACTCGAGCCGAGACGAAATAGTTGCTTCCATACGATAAATACCGCATCAGGGGAGGCCTTCGATCCAAGTGCGCACTGCGAAAGGAGAGACTCAATCGTCTATCAAGGGACGAACGAATGAAATTTGTTAAACAGTGCAACAATAGTCAAAACAATTTGACCCACTGTACTTACCGCTATCGCTGCTCGACTTGACACACTCCACGTTAACACGCGGTAAGCCCAATGCACGACCAAGAGTGGATGGAGGTATTGCTGCTCGATGAGAAACTTTTGAATCTCGTTCCAATATGGGTCCTTTGTCCGTGCACTCTCCAACTCGTACGGGTCATACACAGCTGCACCTGGCATTTGAGCATTAGAGATTTCTCCGATTCGGGCAGCGCTGTAAGCCCAACCAGGCAGCAGCTTTCGATACGCTTCCCTATGTTCAATCCGAAATTTGTTAGTGTCAGCGCTAGCAAGACGGAAATACGCAGGAGGCACACTTACAGAGAAGACGTGCGCGGCGCGGACAGCGTCAAACTTGCTACGATCTCGCTTGTCGAAAGCAAGGCGACGTTCGGCTGGGTTAGCACACTTGGATCGCTAGATTCGCCATTTGCCGCAGACCACAGAGCTAGATACAGGACATAGTCGCGCTCCTTGCCCAAGTGATTTACTGCTCGAGATCTCATAACCTGCCGCGGCAACGGATTGTTTAGCATAAAAAATCATCCCATCACATAGGTTCCATCTGCTTACCTTCCGCATTGCCAGCGATTTCCGTTCTTCTGGTGTCGTAGGTGTCGGACTCGAGTTGATTGCCTCAGTTATTCGTCGCAGAACATAGCCAGCGAACAGTGTGCCGTGGCGGATAAATGGCATCAGACTCAGCACTCCTCCGCCTCGTAGCTCCGCCTGAATAGCTGGTTGGCCATCGGAACCTGACAAAAGCTGGCTCAGTTTCTGGAGACCTTCTCCTTCGCTAAACCGCTTCATTTGGGAGCTTGACTGTGTGTTCTCCGCCTTCACAACTTGCCAGTTTATTTCTTCCAAGTGAAGTTGGTGCAAGACAGCAGACAGCACTTCTAACCGTCGCTCATACAATGCTAAACCTTGAGTACCTACACGAGGCAAGGGACTAAAGACATACGTTCCATGACGAGACTGCGCAAATGGAGCGTACTCAGTGCTGAATTGCGCATCACTAGCGAAGGCAGCACCACGCTCGAATGTGCCCTGCAGCTTCATCGACAGCTGATAGGCAGGGCAGCACGTAGTGGAATCCATAGAAAGTAGGGACCACGAGCAAGACGACCGATTCAGCTCTAAATAACGAGCCAAATGGACCATGTCGCTTCTGCTGGGGGAGTCAAACATGGCATCTGTCACAACTGCGAGCGGTGCGAACGCATCCAATAGCTCGTACAGCGGATTGGGCTTCAATGTGAACGAGTTTTGTTCATTCGAAGTTGTCACCATCCCGTCTTCCTTGGCTGTGATCCCGAAAAAAGGCACCCCAGCCTGTGCGAACTGTTGATACAGCTCAACAAATGAGAAACGCGCGTACGCATCGCTTGCTGTCGTTGCATGGCAAACCGGATAAATGATAGAAGATGGCACCAAACACACAACCACCAATGGTGCAGCCAGTCGTCGTGAGAGTAAAATAGCAGCCTCCAGTCCATAATTCCCCTGCATCACTCGAAGCGTATTATGCATCCAGTATACCACAGGCTGATGCTTTGCCTCCATCCCATTCGCAAAAGTCCTCCTCCTAGCAGCGTTTCGAGGTACAAACCACAGCTTCCGTCGTTCCTCAAGCTGCGGTGGCCACTGCTCATACAACGTCGAATGATCCACAAGTTTCAATTTTCTCTCTACCTCTGTCACTGTCACTGGATGCCCATTGCTGCGTTGCACCTGTGAATCCACCGTCCGATCCTTCATCAAAGTCCGTTCACCCAGCCAGTCACTCACTCTCTCGTTATTCGCCAGCAATTCTCGCGGAGTTTTTACAGCAATTGCTGCTTCCCAGGGCGGTGCAATATCCGCATTACTAGAAGTACAGGGCTGCGTCTTCTCCACATCATCGTCCTCATCTTCCTCCACTGGAGCTTCCATCACAACATCTTCACCAGCAGCGACAGTAGCCTCAACTTCAATTTTTCCCTCTCTCTGTTCTGCTCCATCTTCTACAGCAGCAGCATGTTGCTGCGTCTCTTCCTTCTCTTCTTCCTCCTTTTTCTCAGCCTTCATCTCATTTAAATCTCCACCTTCTGCATTATTCCTGATAAAATCATCGATTGCTTCCAGCTAATGAAAAATGTAGCGTCGAATTAGCAACAGAAGCAACAAAATTAACGATAAAGCAGTTCATACCATGCTCTGCGAGATCGGCTCAGGGTGCTCATCCAGGACGCGCACGAAGCCTCCGGTGCGCACTCTGTACAGCCGAAGCGGCGTGTCTTCATGCGGCAGATTTCCTCGTGAGCGCTGCTGCTCCAGCGTCGCCAATTGCGCCGAGATCCGCCGCGCTTCGATCGCGTCCGGCAGCGACATATTGGTGCACAATCAATTGATAATTGATTGATAATTGATGGATAATTAATGCGACTGGACTGGATACTTAAACAAGCAAGACAATCCCTTCGATTTGACCGGACTTTATTATCTGAAAAAATGGAGGTGACGGACAATGACATGGCGCGGCGTTGCAGCGTCTGTGGGCATGACCACGAGCAGGTATGCGACAGGAATGAGAATAGCGTCAATTAGCTGCATTTCTAGATGTTAACGGCTGATTTTGGACTATTGAAAGGTATTAAGGTGTTGCTTTATTGCTTGGAACAGGGCGTCAAGTGCTCCATTTGCGGTCATACAGGCAAAAGCCGGTCGTACAAGTGCTTCAAGGTGGGGATTCTCTGTGATTTGGTCTATATTGACGCAAGTATTGACTTTTTCGTTGCTAATTGCTCGAGTAGATGACTTTTACGGCGTTCGAGTTCACAGTGCAGCGCTTCGACTGCTTGGGGCAGGACGACGCTGTTGCTGGCACAATTGCAGCTCTGGAGCGAGCGAATCTCGCCTTGTGGATGTTTGTCAAGATTTTGAGGGGCCGAATCTTCCCAAATATGATGAAGGAGCTGCTGGATGACCCAATGTCGCGGCATTTGGTTGCACTCGGTGAGGAAACTTTCGTTTGGCTGCGGATGGCAGAGGTGCTAATGAGGTGTTATTGTGTCGGACTCGCCTGGGTTTAGTTGGCGATGGACCGATGGGTGTCGCAAGATGGCGCCCTGCCTCCGAGGAGAGCGGCAGTCAAGTGGCCATAATCGAGCACTTTGGCATCGTGGAGAATAAGCGGCGGCAGGGCTACGCGAGGCGGTTCCTGCGTGCTGTTGTCGAGGTGAGAAACTCCTTCTAGCTGTGCCTTGGTAGTCGCCAAGCGGCCGTTGTACTAATATGTGGGCTGATCGTGGACGTGTCGTGTCGTGTTGCGGTGCAGGATATCGAGGCGATCTACGCGCAGCAGCCAGCGCGCCCGCAAGCGCTAGTCGCGTATGTGCCGCAGAACGACTCTTTCACGGCGATGAAGTTGTTCCAGTCGGTGGGTTTCCAACCAGCAGCACAGGTGGAGGTGGTGGAGGACAGCGCGTTGCTGCGGATGCGGATGGCCTGGGGCTGCAGTCGCTCCTAGCGTCTCGGAGCGCCGTCGAAGGCGGAGGCAGATTCCTGTCTTGCAGCGGTGCGATCAGGTCGCGCTGAGGTAGCAAGAAGCATTGAGCAACAGAGTGCTTTGCGACAGGAGCAGCGGGCACGTTGCAGCTGCTAGAGCTTGTTATGGCAGTCCGAATAATGTATCGCGCGTTGAAGCTAACGTGGTTCTTACTACGCGACAAGATAGAATAAGATGCGCAGTTGAAGTTGATCATTTTGGTGGAGCTGCCTGCGGCTTTGAGTGTTGTTCGTTTACGCGGACAGCCCAATGCCATCGTGCTGTTGGCTTCTGGGTCTCGCAACCAGGGACATTGCCGCGCGGAAATCAAGCAGCGGATATCGACACTGCAGAGCAGAGTCCCAAGAGCTGCGCAATTTGCTGCAGTCGTCTGAGATGACAACGGAAGGCATCTTCAACGACTTCATGTTAACTGAGACCAATTTGCTGACTAGGACCGACCGAATGCCACCGAAGGCGCAGTGCAATTGGTATGCACCTGTCCTGCAGCGACGAATGCGAACGAAGCACTCCCATTATCGCAAGGCCCTCTTTTTTGCCAGGACGGACACACGCCGCTCGGCCATGTCGCCTCTCAGCAACCTCTGCCTCGCGCGTGGTGTCATCACGCTGGAGAGCACCCACCCAATCCAAGCAGACCTACACACAGCGAGAGCTGCATTTGGGTGGAGCCACTGGCTTCTTGTCGAGCATGAATTTTTCTAGCCGACTTGATAGACGAGGCGAGAGAGCACTGTTGGACGGTGTTTACGAAGTCGCCGCCGTCGAGGAAATCGTCACTCCACTTGGAGCTGCAATATGGATATGGTTCACTTTTTGGGGCCATTGCTGCCGCCCGCACCCGGAAATCAAGCGCTGCAAGTGGTGTCCCATTAGAGGACACGATCGCTCTGGGCATGCATGCACCGGTGCGAATATATAGTTTCGATCCGATATCCGATATATGAGAAGCTTTTCAAGTCGATAGTTTCAACAATAAGCTCGACTCTATACATGCACTTGACCATGACGACCGCGCATTAATTCCTGCTTGCCCGACGTTTCCTCCGACCAGTTTGACCGAGCCTTGAAACCATAAGCTCTGGTACTTCTTGTTTTCAAAGACATTGCCTCATTTGCTTCGCACACAGCCACAAATACGAGGTTTCTCCGTTCAGGAGCGCTGTACTCTTGGTGGTCGCAAGCGTGAATGGGAATGCGGATGGTGCAGCTTCCGAACGGAAGCACAGCAGTAGATAAGACATCTTGTGCGATGTGAATGCACCCGAATACAAAGGAAGCGCGGCGCCGATGAAAAGGGCAGCCCCGTTCTAATATCAGCGAGTTGAAGCTCTAGATCAAGTCGCTCTGCAACGAGCAAGGTCAAGTGCATGAAGCCCGTCGACGATCTCTGCCGGCTGTTCTCCATTGGGCCGGAGCACCCACGTCTCGCAGAGAAGCGAGAGATATACGAGATCGCGCACATCGCGCCGGAGCGTCTTAGCTGGCTACTCGAGACTATAGCCCCGTGTGGGGTTCGAGTCAAATGGATGCAGCGTTAGACTGATGCAAAGCCAGCGCGTACGTCGGCGACGAACTATCAAGCAGGTCTAGTGTGCGGAATCAACCATCAATAACAGCTTGTGACACCATAGTGCTCGAGCCGAGAGAACTAAGACTGTCAGACAATGCTTGCTGCGCAGCGCCTTAGCTGTTAGCTGACCCCATCTCATCCTCCGCATGTTGTTCCAGCGCAGCTGGGAGCTAGTTCCATATGACTCGAAGCGAAGGTTGGAATCCGATGTTGAAGTTGGTCTGAGAGAAACTTATGCGAGAGCGATGACTTAGTCAAATGAAAATATCTCAGCGGCGCTTCGACTTAAATCCATACAAACGTCAAGTTATCGCGGCGTTTTCAATCAGATGGGGATAACGGATGTCAACTTACACGAATCGCACCGTTTCGATTCAGGAGCTAACGCGGCCGAAAAATCTAAGGCCACCAAGCGGTTCACTTCGCTTCCTTCCTCGTAGCCACCAAGCTGCATTCCTGCACTACTCATGGCGTCGGCGTCCAGACGACGCGGCAGTCTCGGCGACCGCCGCGGTTTCTTCCACCTGTGCGGGTCGCCCATCCGCACCCACAAGATGGAACTCGACTACATCCACGGCAAGGCACAGTCCCCCACGCAAGTGCGACCGGCAGAACCAGCAGACATCGACACTCCGTTGATGCAGCGACGTCCCGGCAAGAAGAACACCAAGCAGAAACAACGCCAAGCTGAAGCAGATGCCGCGATGGCAGCACTGGCCAGGCAATTGGGCCAAGAGGGCGGAGGCTACTACGACAGTCCGCGCACACTCTTGCAAGGCTTCGAGAGGAGCCCAACAGGCATCGACAGCGACGCACCCATGTCGTGCATGGCCGACGAAGGCAGCAACAACTCCATGAGACTGGAGGGGGCTCGGCAGGCAGGCATCCCGCTGTACCTGTCGGACTGGTTCGCCCCCAGCAAAGAAACAACTCAACGTCGTCGACAAACCAACGTCATCATGACACGAGACGAACCCGAGTCTGAGTCAGCGGCCAGTGACTATTCCTCTGACAAGAAGGAGGACCAGTTCCTCAAGCCACACCAGAACGTCGACATGAATGACGTGATTGTCGGCCGGGTGATCGGTGAAGGAGCTTTTGGCAAAGTGTTCAAGGCGTCGTGGAAGGGTCGAGACGTGGCTGTCAAAGTGCTCATCAGACAGAATCTGAGTGCGGATGTGGTGCGCGAGTTCGAGACGGAAGTGAAGATCATGAGCTTCCTGCACCACCCGAACATCTGCATGCTGCTGGGGGCGTGTCTGGCCCCCGAGAACCGGGCACTGGTGATCGAACTCGTGGAGCAAGGCTCGCTTTGGGCGGTACTACGCACACGACGACGACAACTCACAGACGAGATGCGCGCGCGGTTCGTGCTGGACACTGCACGCGGCATGAGCTACTTGCACCACTTCGAGCTGCCGATCCTGCACAGGGACATGAAGAGCCCCAACTTGCTCGTGGAGCGCGACTACTCGATCAAGATCTCGGACTTTGGACTATCACGCGTCAAGGCGCAGATCCAAACTATGACCGGCAACTGCGGCACGGTGCAGTGGATGGCGTACGTTACCACTCATTGAAGCTCTTATTTGGATCTTGAAGAGACACTCACGATCTTTTGCTTTTGATCTACAGACCGGAGGTGCTAGGCAACCGCAAGTACACGGAGAAGGCGGACGTGTTCTCGTTCGGCATCGTGGTGTGGGAGATTTTCACGGGCCAGTGCCCGTACGACGGCATGACGCAGATTCAAGTGGCGCTGGGTGTGCTCAACCACGACCTGCGCCCGCCGATTCCTCGGTCGTGTCCGCGGTTCTTTGCGCGCCTCATCCGGTCCTGCTGGATGCGCGAGCCGAGTCTGCGCCCGTCCTTCTCGGAGCTCGTGCGTGCATTCGAGCAGTACGTCGCCCACCAGTAAGCGGCGGATCATTGAGGGGCAAAAACACGAAATCAACCGCCACTGGTACGACGAAAACGATGAAAAACCGCCACCGAAAACGTGCAGCAGGCAGCAAGGAGGGAGCTCATGGGGAGGAGGCCCGTGGATATAATTATTTAGATGTTGTTCGTGTAGCACGCAATAATGCAGTATGTACGGTATGCACACTCAGCAACTGCTTCGACGTGACGGGCATGCCGCAAGCCAGTTACCGTAACAGTGGGCAGCCATCTTATCACAGGATGGTGTCGCGCACTGCAAGAAGGCGCTTCCAGCTGATTCACATCCAAATGCCATTGACGCAAGTCAGCGCTCTAAAGTATATATATCCTCGTTGTTCGTGGCGATATCCGAATGAGATCCCATGTTCGTGGCCACCGCGTCAATATCATTTCGCGCCGACTCGTGGCTCTCGGCAAATTTGGCGGGAAGTGCTTTTGGCGCGCTGCGGTTGGCTGGCAAAACGTCGCGTTGTCGCAGCTGGCGCGTCCAAAAGTTGCACTTGAGTCCTAGACTAAGCTAGTTTCCACTAATTTAGGTCTGAAAAGCCGATCTTACGGACAGATCCATCCTAGCATAAGCCTTTGCAGCTGTTCAGCTCTCGCCGGGGGAAGCGCTGAATCGATGGCAGGCGGTCAGTATCCCTTTCTTGCCCCCGAGCAGACGCGGTCTCGGCCGCGCCCTCGACGGACAGATCTCCAAGCAGGGAGAAGCGAAGCAGGCCGGTAGAGCAGAACAGGCCTGCGTCTGGCTGGACTTTGAGTGCAGGTCGGCCAAGACTTGGGTACATCTACCCACTGAATCCCCCGTCGTCGACTTTCTCTGCCTCTTTTCACTCCGTGAAACGTCGAGAAGGAGGAGGAGCACAAACGGCCAGTAAAGACAGTTGACTCGGTGCTGACGGGCACGCGTCCTAGAGCAGGACGGACTTGACGTCTGTAGCGGGACAACCGCCGCCACTCCCTGACTCGACGACGACGGGCATGAACGCCAAGCGCGACGAGCTGCTGCGACTGGTGGCCGCCCTCAGTGGCGCCTGCAAGCAGGACAAGAACGTGCTGAAGGACGGCGAGCTGGTGGACGCCCTGGAGACGCATGGGCGACAGATTGCACGACTCCGAAAGCAGCAGAAGAAGCTCAAGAAGCAACTCACCATGTCGCCCGCTCACGGAGTCAACAAGACGGCCAAGAAGCTCAAGGAGCAGGTGCGCGCTGGAGAGAGTAAAGCTGCTGAGGGGGTCCCCAAACGCAGGAAACTCTCGCTGGATTCCGAGGTCAAGAGCGGCAACAAGATAGACCCGTTGGGATACAGCACCGACCTCAGTGCCTCGTGCCTCTTCCCGTCTATTGAACGCAAGCATAAACCTAAGAGAGAGTCCATGGGTGAATGGATCTCGTCTCTGCAGAACAATTCCAAGGCTGGTTCTATGGACCCTACGGATGCTGTGGCCTTCTACCGCCCCACGACCCCTACGACGGTGTCGGTCGCGGTCGAGGTGAGTGAGGAGGCAGTCATGGTGAACCCACTCAAGACGTACCAGTACAGCCAAGGGCAACGCTCTATTTCCCCGCAGCTGAAGACCCCGCGTGCAGTGCGCGCTGCTTCGCCGTACAAGCAGATGGATCGCGCTGGATCCCCCAACACTGTGGATCTGTCAGCGTCCTCGACGTCTACTATGGCCTCGTACTACGACGACATGTACGATGAGTACGCAGTTTCCTCCGAGACTATGCAGCGATACGCTCGCTCGGCGTCGGATCGCGCGCCGTCGTTTGAGTCGATGGACTGGGCGCCGTCAGACGACGACAGCAGCAACGAATCCATGCCGTTCCGGAGCATCGCTGATGATGCGGATCACCAATCCCCTGTATCGAGGGTGGTGACCCACCCGGCCGACGCAAGGCTCAACGTTCTCGAGCTACAGCGAGACAGCAGCGCTGAAGACTATTACTCAGCAGAAGAAGGAGAGCCCACTGCCGAGTCATCATCTCGTATGGCGGCTATGAAGCAGATGAACAACCTCCCCGTTGCAGCTAACTCGACGGAAGTCGTGATGGAGGTACTGTACGGCATCATGGAGCACAACGAGAGCTTCAAGTGGCTGATTGACCCGGTGAACCAGGCACGTGTGGCCAAGCTGGTCGAGTACCATCTGAGGGAGCAGCAAAACGGCGATGTATCCATGCAAGCTTGTGAAGATGAGCAGTTCATCAACGAACTCCGCGCCCAAGTGGATGAATTGATTCATGAGAACCTTAAGATCAAGACGGAGAACGTCCGACTCATGCAGCCCGTACCTGCCGACAAGAGCGCCGAGGAACTGAAGAGGCGTCTCGCCTTGAGCGAGGAGGCTGTCGGCATACAGGAAGGCTATCGCCGTGAAGCCGAGGAAGCCTTCCAGAATGAACTAATAACCAAGTCACAGCTCGTGTCGAAGCTTCAGCATGATCTTGAAGAGAAGGACTCTCAGATCGCCAAGCTTCTCGAGGGTGGGGCTGAATTGCCGGCCGGTGACGTCACCTGTGATGACTCGGAGGTGTCCAGACTCAAGAATACGGTGATGGAGAAGGACCGCGAGATCTGCCGTCTTAACTTCCAGTTGTCGACGAAGCAGAAGCTTGTCGATGAGATCGCCAAGAAGGTCGCGCAACAATTAGAGACCTCGGCTTTGTCGGATGAGACCATCTCGACGCTCGCCAATGACCTCCGCCTCGATATGGACGTGTTCCTGTTTAAGAGTGTGGCGGAGAAACAAGAACTGATTGACGAGCTGAAAGCCGCTTTGATGTCCATGGAGCGTGAAGTGAGTGGTCTAGAAGCCCGGGTGGCGAAGAAGTCGCGCGAGACGCTATTGCTGAAGACGAAGTTCAAGTCGATGTCTTCGCGTCTGACGGAGGCAAACGTGAACATGTCTCGCATTCAGACTGAGAACGACCGCCTGGTGGAGTCGTTGAAGGAGAAGCAGGGCAAGATGCGCGACCTCATCGAGTTCTTGGAGGGCAAGGAGAAGCAAGTGATACACTTGGAGGAGCAGGTGAACCTGCGCCAGACGCAGCTCGAGCACGTCATGACGGAGTACGAGAAAATGCAGCGTCAGCAGAGCAATAAGAAATCCACGAGCGGTCGTGGACCGGCTCGTAAGACAGCCGTCCACGCGCAGTAAGCTGAATGACTCGACTGGCTGATCACACCGACAAGCAAATACCCCCTCACTACTGTGCTACAGCTGCTACACGCTATTGCTGCTCGCTTCTCCCTATCCAATGACGCCCAAGAAAAATGCAAGAAGACGAGGTGCTCGCACCCACCAAGACAAACATGTAATCGCCATCGCCATCCCCACATAAACTCACAAGATCCAAGAAACGGCTTCCCTAGTGCTGCCACCAGAAACATCGCCAAGATCGAGATTCATGACCAAGACCCCGGCGCCGATGGATCGACGTCGACCATTTTTTCTTTACATTATTATTGATAAGTTATACGATAGGGAACAGCAGAGTTCAAGTGCCAAGAGCTGGAGCCAGCAATGAGGAGCGCACGAACAATGCTATGAGCGTTTGCTCGTCTATAGAGAAGCCAGCCAAGCTACATGTGAATCAATCCAACAACCATTTGAGTGGAAATTGTTGTTTGTTATTTTTTTTCACTTTCAATGGTCTGGCGTACACACGCGCACGCCTCGTACATGTAGATAGATCAAGGTCCTCAGGCTACGTCACACTTGGAAAGGATAGCAGTTTTGCGGGGGTGCATAGCGTGGAAATGCAGAAGTCGACCGACACTTAGACCGTCTTCTCGTAGACCACACGCTTGCCGACGTCCGAGTGCTTGATCTTGTTCGAGATGAAAGCACCTTTGCGACGCACCGGACGCGAGGTGACCCCGAGTCCGAAGACGAACGTGGCGATGAACAGCAGGAAGAGTCCGACCAGCAGCAGGATGGGCACCCACAGTGGCGCCGTGAAGAACGATGTCACCAGGAACGGGATGATCCAGAACGGGAACGTGAAGAAGGCCACCAGCATCGTGGGCACGGCAACAGCCAGGAATACAGTGAGTGCTCCAGCAGACATGATGCCCAGCACCGCCGCCACAGCGACACTCAGTTTGCGGTGCTTCTTGGCAAAGTCCGTCGGCAGTTGGAAGTAGCCCGACACAGCTCCACAGGCAGTGGACGTGATCGAACACAGCGTCGCCACGAAGGCGTCACGTGCATCCAGAAGCTTAGAAGCGCGTCCTGCAGCGCGGAAGGCCTTGCGCACAGGCGGGCCGAACCACACCTCCACGTTCACCTCGCCACGGTTGCCGGAGCCGCGCGATCCCTCTTTCAGGCGGACCGTGAACTCGGTCGGGTCGGTCAAATGCTTCTGCACAACAGTACTAGCATTGAGTTGTCCAGAGCCAATGCGTTCGTCGCCAGATTCATCCGAATACACTTCAAAGGTCAACGTGGCCTCTTTGCCGTGCTGTTCGGCGTCGTAGAAGAGCTCCAGCTCGTTGTTCGAGCCTTCCGTCCACTCCGGATTCGTGCCTCCCTGGAAGGACGGATCCGTTGTCGCCCACGACTTGGGACTCGAGTTGTCCAGCTGTACCAGCACGAACGGATCTTGGCGCTTGCCAAAGTCCATTGTGGGTAGGTTTCGGGCGCTCAGCACCTTCACGTGGATGGTTCCGTTCATGGCTTCGATGGTCGAGTGGCTTGTGGACGTGGACGTCGGTTTGACTGGAGATGCGGGCTTGGGCGCGACTGGAGCGACTGGAACGTGAGTTGGAGCTGGTGGAGCGGCGACTTCCGGGGCGGAATCGGACGAGGAGCTGCTGGGAGGAGGAGGAGGAGTGGTTTCTTGTTCTTGTTCTTGTTCTTGTTCTTGTTCTTGCTCTTGCTGCTGCTGGTGCTGATGGCGTTTGGACTTGCGGGCCATATAGCTCTGCGGGTATGGCGGCGCGTTCTCAACTGGCGGAAGGAATCAGGATCCATCCATCAGTGGGAGGGCAGCTTTTATCCCACAAAATCTTGGATAAAACCCAGTGTTGAAGTGAAGCTGAAGAATTACGCGTTCGCGTCATTTTGTAATTCTTTTGTGTGTGACAGAAACGTTCAGTTCTAATAAAGAGATGTTAACGGTAATGTGTTCTGTTAGAGGGACATTACGGCTTCAACTTGGCCAGCCAATCAGTGTTGAGATCCGCTTACGTATCGGTTGACCAAGTTGATGAACCCGCACTGCCCGCGCTGCCACCACCACACAGACGCTTCATGGTTGCCGTCGGTGTGTTTCTGCGCCATTCGGTTGGAGCTGCCTTTAAAACGGTGGTATCAAGCAGATTATGGCTTTGCATTGAGCCTTGACATCGCCAGAGAGCGTCTCCATTAGGCTTATGATGGTCGAAGCGTGAATGGCAGCTTCCGAACACAGCATCCGACGAAAGAGTCAACTCCGTTCTAATATCAACGAGTTAAATCTCTAGAGCAAGTCGCTGCAGCAATACAGCAATCTCTGCCGGGGTTCTCCATTGGGCTAACGCACTCACGTTTCCCAGAGAAGCAAGAGATATACGAGATCGCGCACGTCGCTGCGAAGAGTGTTTTTGCTGGTTGGCTGCTCGGCCATGTCGGGTTCGAGTCAAATCGATGCATGTCGAGAGCGTTGATGCAAAGATAGCGTGTGGTCACCAGAACGTGGTCATTGCAGCGAAGAGCTATCTAACAGGTCTAGCGCAGGTTTCGACACCTTGGCGCTCGAGCGGAGGGAAGTAAGGCAGAGCTAGTTGCTGAGCGCTGTTAGTTTCCCCCATCTCATCTCCTGTCTGCCTCCGCATGTTGTTCCAGCGCAGCTGGGAGGTAGCTCACTAGGGATCCGAACGCGATCACGTTGAAGTGGATCTGGGAGCAACTTGCGCGAGAGAATGCGGACGTCAACTTAACGAGCGGCATTCGGCGACGCAATACACCACACTTTGGTTTGAACTTTCGTTTACCCTCCAAAGACACCACTTGGCACTGTCACGCTTGATTTCCGGGTGCGGGCGGCAGCAATGGCCCCAAAAAGTGAACCATATCCATATTGCAGCTCCAAGTGGAGTGACGATTTCCTCGACGGCGGCGACTTCGTAAACACCGTCCAACAGTGCTCTCTCGCCTCGTCTATCAAGTCGGCTAGAAAAATTCATGCTCGACAAGAAGCCAGTGGCTCCACCCAAATGCAGCTCTCGCTGTGTGTAGGTCTGCTTGGATTGGGTGGGTGCTCTCCAGCGTGATGACACCACGCGCGAGGCAGAGGTTGCTGAGAGGCGACATGGCCGAGCGGCGTGTGTCCGTCCTGGCAAAAAAGAGGGCCTTGCGATAATGGGAGTGCTTCGTTCGCATTCGTCGCTGCAGGACAGGTGCATACCAATTGCACTGCGCCTTCGGTGGCATTCGGTCGGTCCTAGTCAGCAAATTGGTCTCAGTTAACATGAAGTCGTTGAAGATGCCTTCCGTTGTCATCTCAGACGACTGCAGCAAATTGCGCAGCTCTTGGGACTCTGCTCTGCAGTGTCGATATCCGCTGCTTGATTTCCGCGCGGCAATGTCCCTGGTTGCGAGACCCAGAAGCCAACAGCACGATGGCATTGGGCTGTCCGCGTAAACGAACAACACTCAAAGCCGCAGGCAGCTCCACCAAAATGATCAACTTCAACTGCGCATCTTATTCTATCTTGTCGCGTAGTAAGAACCACGTTAGCTTCAACGCGCGATACATTATTCGGACTGCCATAACAAGCTCTAGCAGCTGCAACGTGCCCGCTGCTCCTGTCGCAAAGCACTCTGTTGCTCAATGCTTCTTGCTACCTCAGCGCGACCTGATCGCACCGCTGCAAGACAGGAATCTGCCTCCGCCTTCGACGGCGCTCCGAGACGCTAGGAGCGACTGCAGCCCCAGGCCATCCGCATCCGCAGCAACGCGCTGTCCTCCACCACCTCCACCTGTGCTGCTGGTTGGAAACCCACCGACTGGAACAACTTCATCGCCGTGAAAGAGTCGTTCTGCGGCACATACGCGACTAGCGCTTGCGGGCGCGCTGGCTGCTGCGCGTAGATCGCCTCGATATCCTGCACCGCAACACGACACGACACGTCCACGATCAGCCCACATATTAGTACAACGGCCGCTTGGCGACTACCAAGGCACAGCTAGAAGGAGTTTCTCACCTCGACAACAGCACGCAGGAACCGCCTCGCGTAGCCCTGCCGCCGCTTATTCTCCACGATGCCAAAGTGCTCGATTATGGCCACTTGACTGCCGCTCTCCTCGGAGGCAGGGCGCCATCTTGCGACACCCATCGGTCCATCGCCAACTAAACCCAGGCGAGTCCGACACAATAACACCTCATTAGCACCTCTGCCATCCGCAGCCAAACGAAAGTTTCCTCACCGAGTGCAACCAAATGCCGCGACATTGGGTCATCCAGCAGCTCCTTCATCATATTTGGGAAGATTCGGCCCCTCAAAATCTTGACAAACATCCACAAGGCGAGATTCGCTCGCTCCAGAGCTGCAATTGTGCCAGCAACAGCGTCGTCCTGCCCCAAGCAGTCGAAGCGCTGCACTGTGAACTCGAACGCCGTAAAAGTCATCTACTCGAGCAATTAGCAACGAAAAAGTCAATACTTGCGTCAATATAGACCAAATCACAGAGAATCCCCACCTTGAAGCACTTGTACGACCGGCTTTTGCCTGTATGACCGCAAATGGAGCACTTGACGCCCTGTTCCAAGCAATAAAGCAACACCTTAATACCTTTCAATAGTCCAAAATCAGCCGTTAACATCTAGAAATGCAGCTAATTGACGCTATTCTCATTCCTGTCGCATACCTGCTCGTGGTCATGCCCACAGACGCTGCAACGCTGCGCCATCTCGAAGAGGTGCCATCGCGTTATTGCGTGTTGAAGTGATTATCCTCGTTCTTATCCACACCCTTGTTCTTATACAGAGATGTGGGCGACTGGCCACCAGCAATCTGCGACGTGGTACAATCGAGTCTACTGTATCAACACCTTCCAAGCTCTTCCTAACGTCTCTCCGTCACCTCCACCGCCATGCCCAAGGACAAGAAGAAGCGCGCGCGTAACGTGGGCACCGCCTCGGCAGCTCAAAATGCTCTCGGCCGTACACTGGCCACGCCCAACACGAATCTGGGCCAGCATTTCCTCAAGAACCCCATGATCGTGACGCAGATCGTGGCCAAGGCGGCCATCCGCGGTACCGACGTGTGTCTGGAGGTCGGCCCCGGTACCGGTAACCTGACGGTGAAGCTGCTGGAGCAGGCCAAGCGCGTGGTGGCCGTAGAGTTCGACCCGCGAATGGTGGCGGAGCTGCAGAAGCGCATCCAGCACACGGAGCACATCAACCACCTGCAGATCATCCACGGCGACGTCATGCGCGTGCAGCTGCCGTTCTTCGACGTGTGTGTGGCCAATCTGCCGTACCAGATCTCGTCGCCTTTTGTGTTCAAGCTGCTGGCCCACCGCCCCATGTTCCGATGCGCCGTCGTCATGTTCCAGGAAGAGTTCGCCAAACGACTCAGTGCCAAGTACGCAGTTGATTTTTGTACTTTTATATTGGTGTTGTAGTAGATTCTGATGCTGTTATTTGTTGTTGTTGTCGTTGGTGCAGACCGGGTGACGAACTGTACTGCCGTTTGTCGGTCAACACGCAGTTGCTGGCCAAGGTGGACCAGTTGCTGAAGGTTGGAAGGAACAATTTCCGTCCGCCGCCTAAGGTTGAGTCGCGAGTGGTGCGCATTGAGCCGCGCAACCCACCTCCGCCAGTGAACTTCACGGTGGGTTTTTATTTTTTTGTTATGAAGAAGATTTGTTGTGGTGGTGGATGGAAGAGCTAACTTTGTGGTGGTGTGTGATGGTAGGAATGGGATGGCATGATTAAGATCATCTTCAACCGTAAGAACAAGACGCTGCACTCCTGCTTCGTTACCAAGTCCGTGCTCAAGATCTTGGAGGAGAACTACAAGACGTACTGCTCGCTGAACAACGAGGTAGGATGCATGCTGCAAATGCTATTTGGTGAGTTGTAATTAACGTATTTTTTTTTGTATTATGATTGCAGCTTCCGGAAGGCGACATTGACATCAAGAAGAAAGTGGAAGAGGTGTTGGCTTTCGAGGGCTTTGGTGAAAAGCGTGGCGCTAAGATGGACCAGGATGACTTCTTGTTGTACGTTTGCTTGGTGGTATTTGAACCATTCGTGTCTGGATTATAAAGCTTTTTTCTACGTGTATCTGTAGGCTGCTGGAACGGTTCAACGCCAACAAGATCCACTTTTCGTAGATTTTGTTGTCGTCACCCTCCTCACACAGGCTGTAACAGGCCTGCCAGCACGCGCTCAATCATGGTTTGGCTGTGAGTTGAGGTGTCTTCTTGCTTATACTGGTATATAGATTTCGCGCTTCCTTGCTGTGTCGTGTGTTCATCCGTTTCCTCACTCATCTCACGCCTGTATTTCGGGATGAAGACGTTGACCTTGATGATGTTCATTTGTGTTGCGCTCTTCTTGTCGTGAAAATAGATGCGAAACCACGCTCATCGCAGCAGGGTTCACGACAGCACACTAGGAATTTCTACTTCGGACAACCTGCATCACCTAGCAGACTGAAGCGCAGCAGTTGAGAGTGGGGCTACCGTGAGAAATGGAACGTGACCGCGATCGAGAGCGCGGAAGCCGCGACGGGGATAGAGGGTATGACGACTATGACCGCAGTCATCGGGACAGCGAACGAGTCCGATCGAAAGATCGTGACCATGAACGTGATTGGGATGAACGCAGTACTACAAGCAGTAGTAGTCGTGATCGAGATCGCGATCGAGACAAAGACCGCGATCGCGACCGGGATCGTGATCGTGAGAGACGTCGCGACAAGGAGAGCACCCGGGATCGCGACCGAGATAAGGACCGAGATCGAGAACGTGATCGCGACCGCGACCGTGATAGGTACCGAGATCGCGATCGAGACCAGGATCGTTATCGTACCCGTGATCGTCGAGACAGAGATTACGACTATGATCGCGATCGTGACCGAGACTATGACAGGCGAGACTATTCTTCGCGCTACAGCAGCTCTTCCTTCTCTCGTCCAGCTACGTATGACCCACGCCTTGCCCAGAGAACGCAGCAGCGAAGCCGTGGTGATGATGAGGATGATCGCTACGAGGACGTACTTCGCAGGAAGCAATTACAAGATGAGCTGGGACTGTCGGATGAAGAAGAACTCCCCTCAGGGAGTGGCGGTGCTGAAAATGGAGGACGTAGCAACAATATTGCAGGTGGTGACAACGAAGCAAGAGCACGCATCAAGGAGCTCCAGCGTGACCTGAAAGAAGCTCGTGATGCGGAACAGAAGGCGCAAGAGTCTCTCAGCAAGCTGCAGCTATTGAGCAAGTCGCAGACTGCCATTCTCAAGACTTCTATGAGCAAGAAGATCCAGCAGAAGGAGGCATTGGTGGAGGACATGGCCAACGTTATCAAGGAACTTGAACGCAAACTCACTGAAGTAGGAGTGACCTTCGACGCTTACAATGCGCCTGACGCTGCGAAACTGTCCTCAGTCCGACAGAATGCAGCAGGAACAACCTCTGACAATGATGCTGAAGCAGAAATCAACGCCATGAAGACCGAAATGGAGCGATTGATCGAGGAGAACAGTGCGTTGAAAAAGGAGAAAACTGCAGCAGCAAAGGCTAACAGCACTGAGCCCAGACCAGCCACACCAGTAGACGCTCCTCCGACAAACATGGTCAGCAAGGCTGCCCTTGACAGCCTGGAAAATGAAAAGCGACAATTGATGCGTCAGATGAAGGACATGCAGCAGCAGCTGGCCGCACTAAAGTCAGCACCGACTCCTCCAGCTCCTCCTGCACCCGACAGCGCGCCAGCTTCTGCTTCATCGAACGTGGAGGAGATACAGGCATTGAAGACCAAGGTAAGCAATGCAGCGGAAAAACTGAAACCTTGTCTCGCATGTACTGACGCTGGTACTTGCTCTCTATTGTGTTCGTGGCCCGAATAATGTTATAGCTGTCTGCAGCCGAAACCTCGCACCAGAACGCTCAGAAGACGGTAAGCATAGCTAATGATCCACGTCGTTGGCCCAAGGCTTTCCCTAACTGAGAAACCTTGTTACTTGGCATTTTCAGATCCAGAAATTGGAGAAGGAGCTCGCAACAGCAACCGCAGCAGCAACTCCCACCATCGCTGCACCTCAAGGGCCTTCCAAGCTTGAAACGGAACTGCAAGCACAAGTTGGTGAGATGGAGACCCGTCTTACTGAGTTGCAAACTCAACTGGAGCAGCAGAAGCGTGACAGCCAAGCGAAGGAGACGACTGCCGATGAACGCTATGCGAAGCTCAAAACGACAGCTGAGACCGAGCTCAACAAGATTAAGGAGCAAGCCAAGAAGGCCATCTTGGATCTGAAGCGGAAGCTGGAGGTCGCCTCCAAGGGCCAGCAGCACAAGCAAGCGGTCATCACTGGCCTAAGCACACAACTGCGTGCCCAGCGAGCCGACGTGGTTGCGTTAAAGGTACAGGTTACGACCCAACAGCAGCAAGTTCCAGTTTTGGCCAAGCAGTTGACCGACAAGATCCTGCAGCGTGTCCAGAAGCAAGCCGATGCTATGGCTGGCGTTGTGGACAACTACAAGCGCGAGATGAAGGAACGGAAGCGCTTGTTTAACCTTGTGCAGGAGCTCAAGGGTAACATCCGCGTGCTTTGTCGTGTACGTCCCATTTCGAAAAATGAAATTGCCCAAGGCAGCAAGATGATCTGCAAGTTCTCCCCCGAAGAGATCACTCTGACAGGAGAGAAGGGCAAGGTCAAGACGTGGGAGTTCGACCACGTTTTCGACATGGGCTCAGCACAGGATCAATTATTCACGGAGGTGAAGCCGCTGGTCACGAGTATTCTCGATGGATATAGCGTGTGCATCTTCGCGTACGGCCAAACTGGTTCAGGCAAGACGTTCACGATGTCGGGACCGCCAGAAAACCCAGGAATCAACACACGCTCGTTGCAAGAGCTCTTCGAACGCAAGACTTCCCGTATAAAGGAATATCAGGATGAGATCACGGTGAGCATCATGGAAATTTACAACGAACAGATCCGTGATCTGCTAGCACAAGACGCAGCAAGCACCAACTTGCAGGTGCGCCAAGGCCCCACCGGTAACTTCGTGCCAGGTCTCACAACGGTGCCAGTGCAAACTCTGGATGAAGTCTTCGAGCTCATCAAACGCGGTAACAAGAATCGCAGCACTCACGCCACTGACATGAACGAGCACAGTAGTCGAAGTCACTCGATCCTGTCCATTCAACTGAAGAGCCTCAATATCGTCACCAACGTCGTTGCTAGTGGTAAGCTGTTCCTGGTCGATCTCGCAGGATCCGAGCGGCTTTCGAAGACGGGAGCAGAGGGCCAACGACTCAAGGAGGCACAGAACATCAACAAGTCGCTGTCAGCACTCGGTGACGTTATTGCAGCACGGGCAAGCAAGCAGAAGCACGTACCATACAGGAACTCGTCGCTGACGTACCTGCTCCAGGATGCATTAGGTGGAGACTCGAAAACACTCATGGTGGCATGTGCAAGTCCGGTGGACTACAACAGCGAAGAAACCTTCTGTACACTCAATTTCGCTGCCAGGACACGCAGCGTTGAGATGGGGAAGGCTACGAAGAACGTCGCCCAGGCCACATAACTCGCAGAGACACCGCAACAGTCAACTTACGTACGCCAATCGAGATTGCCTGCGAAGCAATACCATTCTTTGATACCTTTCGCTTTACGCGCTTTAGTGAACGCCACAAAATCTTGTTTTCAACGCCGCTACGTATAGGATTTGGCTCATGTTCGACGCCGCTTACTACGAGTTCTCCTTGCACCCACCTCCTCCTCTTTCTCACCACCTGCATCATCTCGGTTGCGCTGGAGTGTTTTCGAACTTGACGTCGACTGCGCTTCCTGCTCGGCTTGAGATGGCGCTTCGTCTTCGCTTTTCGCATCATCATCTTGGTGTCGAGGTTGATCATTGTGCTCGGTCACCTTGTCACTATCTCTTGATTCTGCCTCTTGAGTTTCGTGTTTGCGTCGGGACCGCTTCCGTGGTGGCAACGAACCTGTCGATTCGCCATTGTCGTTAGCTGCAGCAGCGCGTTTGCGTCGTGGTGATCCGTGTCGACTATTATGGTCGGCCTGCACGCTGCTTCCAGCCTCATCTTCATCAACTGGGCTCTCTGCTCCTGCACCTGCTCCACGCCCACTCTCTGCGTTCTCTTCTCCGCCCTCTTCTGCAATTGATGTCCCTTGCATCGGTGTAGGCTCAGAGCTAGCAGATCGCCGTTTACTTTTCAGTGGAGGCGAGGGCATTGCATCAGTAGATGCTCGTTTCCTTCCGCCCGTGTTGGCGGCAGTGATTAATGACTGGAAGTCGAACACCGCCCGCCACTGGGGGCCCAGATCATCACCATCGGTAGGGATATCATTTATTGCTTGCAAGCGCTCCATGAAATACTCTCGCAATTGTCCCATGCTTGAGCTGTCCAGATGCGATAGATATACTCGCATGATTTCTAGGAATTCGAACTGGGCTGATTGCTCCAGGGAATAGCGAACACCTTCACGCAAGAAGCGAAAAAATGGCGTTCGCAGTGACGAAGTAACTTTTCCAACACCAAGGGATTGGCTAAACCTTTTTGCCAGTTCCTTCAATTCCAATTCACTGCTTTCCACTTTCTCTTTCAGCTCTTCTTGCTCTGAAACCGAGTCTTCGTTATCTGCTTCATTCGGTTCAGCTGCCTCAATATCCTGTTTCCAGATGAGAATCGTGCTAAACATTTGGCGCAAGGCAGTCATTTGAATTTCCAGGTAGCGCACGGGGGCATCTGTCTTCACTTGCTTGCCAAAGGCCTTCACCGCTTCAACACTAGATTTTCCACTCGACGTGAAGTGCTGTAGGACTGCTGCAGCCTGGTACTTCTTGCTTGGGTTACACAAATATACCCGACCAAGAGCAATCAGCAGTTCAGCTTTGCGTTGCTGCTTTTGTTCCCACTCGCGGATAGCATCGGCCTTTTCCTTAGCAATTGCGGGGTCATTCTCGACCATGTCATCTTCAAATTCTGGTTCCTGCTCTTCGGCACATTCCATCTCCCTCTCGAAATGCATTTGTGTGAGGAGAACCAGAACTTTCGGCACTTCCCAATTGAGTTTATTGTAAGGTGCTGTGGCATCCTCGAATTTCTCCACGAACAAACACCTGATGTCGCAAAAGGTTAGGAACGCAAAACGCTGGGCCTCTCTCACGTATGAAACGATGTTCTCGTCTTCGAATTCGATCTCCTCCATCGATTCGACAGATTGCGGCTCAGGCCTGTCTTCACTTTCCTTGTGCTCCTCTTCATCTGCGACTTCTTTTGTTCTTGCCAAGTGCATCTCCAATATAGAAATCAATGCTTCTTCAAGAGTGGATCGAAATTGACATGCCTTCTCAATCTGGCCCAGAATGCCAGGATCAACTTCAGTCTCAGTAGCTTCACTGATACCCGAAGAATTATCACGCTTCTTCTCTTCAATAGTTTTGAAGATTGGCGCGGTGGTCCACAGCAAATCGGAATAAATAATTGTCAAACTGTGTTTGATACTGCCAACATGCCGAAAGCTTTCGTCCAGCTCAGAGACTGACTTCGTGCGTCGATGCAGTAAATCTCCAACTGCCTCGACAAGTTTATCCATCCGTCCTTCCACGCCAGGTGAACTTAAGTCCGGAGGTAGGTAATCTCGGATGCTCAAGTGTAGTACCAGACATTTGAGTCGGCACAGAGCTATTCGCAAGCCATATTCGACGTCGGATATTTCCTTGTCATGCGTGGTCTTCTTTTTCCTCCCTCGTGATTTTTTGCCTCGACTTTTTGGTGTGTCGTCGGCAGAAGTAGTTAGTGCCTCGTATAACCTGATGTCAGCTTCCAAAAGGCGATCGATTTTGTCCATAACCTCTTGAACCAGTTCGTGAACAATCACTTCTGCCTCGCGTTTCAGGGACGTATGTTCCGTTTGAAGCAAGTGCATAATGGAAAGCGACAAACTCGCCAACAACTCTTCGTCAGAGTGTAACAAGTATGCGTGCTTCAACTTTTCGAGCAGTTCCTTAATGTGATTGCTGTGGTGGCCAATCACCTCGCTCTTCAGCGTGAGCATTGGAATCAATTGCAATAGCAACGCCAGCTTGTCCGAATCGGCCTGATATAAGAGAAACAAGCTGGGAATGTCCGTGCAATATGCCACAGTGATTTCTTCCTGCAATTTGTACAACGTCAATAGTAGGTTAGTACCGCACTGAGCCCATAGCTTGCCTGTATTGCAACTTTGACGTACTTGCAATTGTTCTGCTTCTCTTTTGGCAGCAGCAGTTGTTGCTCGCGTGGCATCACGTCCCACGAGTTTGGCTACGGACGCAACAAGGAGACGTAACAAGATTGTCTGTTGGTCACTGCTAAGATCTGGCGCACTCTTGTCCACTAGGAGCAAATCTGTCATCAGTCGCCAATCCTGTAGAACAACTGAAAAAAAAAGTTATAAAAGCACCCACACCACACTTCACAATTATTAAATGCACCAACGTACGGCAGTCATCCAGCCCCCAGAAAGCATCGACAAGAGTTTCCACTGCGCCCTCTGGTATGCCATGATTCTGGATATACTCCTCTGCAAACTCTACGAGCGCAATGGCCTGGGTGTTGAGCTGTTCTTTCTTCAATTTCGCGTTGCTCGTTTTCGAGACAGCTACACCAAATGCATCGTATTGAAGGCACACGAACTCCGCCGCAACCTTGCGAATTTCCTCATGCTCCGCATCAAACACCAATTTTTCCACCGGTTGAAGCTCAATATCGGAGCTGATAAGACTGCGTTTGTCAACCGCGATTAGAAGGTGAATGCATTCCTCGACGACAGCATCGTCCACGTCTTTGCAGAGCTCCAGATACCGCGGCAAAAACCGTGACGTAAAGAATTCCAACTTTTCTGTGAACGCATCATTTTCGTACAGTTCGCACAAAATCTCAATCACCTCAAGGCGAACTGACACCGACTTATCGCTTAAAAGCCACCCAAGATACTTCAAGAAACTGTCCTTCAGGAACTGGTCAGGCAGCGTGGTGATCCAGTGTCCAAGGCACTGTATGCTTACCACACGGATCTCCGGCATCACATCGCGATATCGATGCACCACCACTCCTTTGAACACCAAATTGACAAGCTCCAATATCCTCTGCAGTCGACCATCATAAAGCGCTCTGTTGTCCTTCAAAAGCGCCACTTTGCTGACGTTTGGAATTTTACGAGCGCCAGGCGTCGAGGCAGGTGAGTTTGTTTCCGAGTTAAGCTGTCTCGTTGCAATCGCCAATTGTTCAGAAATGCTCGCAGCCGTGCGCACCAAAGAATTGCTCAACGCCAATACAGCAACAGTTGCCGTATGTCGAATGGGCCGTAGTTCCGAGCTGTCGAAAGTTTACGTCAGGTTAGTAAAACAAAAACATCATATCTCCATATCACTGCTCCTCTTACCTTGACAACGCTGTCAGCCAGTCGATAAAATTATTGATGACTTCCGACGTGAACAAGATCTCGCTCTCGTAACATTCGTTCACGAAAACCTCCCAGAACTCCTCGAAAGTGCGCTGGAACTTTTTCATGCCTCTTGCTCGAGACATGATCGCATACTCTCCATTTGCCTTCTCGAGATCCTCCACCACGTGGTCCACCAAATCTCCCATATCCAGCTGAGCTAACGGCTCTGCTTCAGGCACGCATTGACCAGTGCCTCCACAAGCCTACTCACAAAAAGCAATACACGTCCGTACAAAACATCAACCTCCAAAATAAAATAAAATAAAATAAAAAACACATAATCATAAAAAGCCATACCTGCAGCACCATGTTCAGCACTTCTCTCGTTGCTTTCGCATCATCCTCTTCAAACCGATCACGCCACTCACTCAGTAACGTCTCCAACGACGCTTTCCCCTTCTTAATAACCTCTACAACAAATAAAAAAATAAATTAAATACCCCATTTAGCTCTATAAGAACACTCGCTACCCACGTACCAAACAATGCGTCTCCGTCGTCGCCACGTTCGTCATCAGGCGCGTCCTCCTCTGCGTCTCCAGTTGCTGCTCTTCTCCTGCTCTTCCTGTTCCCTCCAGCTGCTCGCGTTTGGCTCCATGGCGAGCGTTTACGTCTGCTGACTTTGGTTCTGCTAAGTGGCGTCGCTTTCGCAGGTTTACGAGGAGTTTTGAGCTTCGTTCCAGATGGCGTAAACTCTTCGTCTTCCTTCTCCAGGCCCTCGTCACTATAATAACATCGAATGCGTTAAAAAGTTGCAGTTGCATACACAAACTTCAACATGAATGGAGTGCGCACTCGACGAGGACCATCACTCTGTACAGTCCGCACTGGAATAAAGTGTCCTAATTTTTGTACCTTTCTTCGTCCTGTTCGTTGGCTAGCACCGCGTCTTGTTTCTGAGCTTCATCGTCCACCTCCTCGTCGCTATTGCGCGTGTCTTCCACCTGGTAGATGGGCGTAGGCTTACGTCGCAGGCGAGATCCACGCCGCGCACTCATCACTTAACGCTTTGCCGCCAGTGCGGAATCGATAGACTGAAAAAGACCGCACTAAAAGGAAACCTCCCTCTACCAGAACACTTCAATCGTAAAGGGGTTTTTATAGAGAGAGGTACATCACTTCAACATAACTTAACTTCAACCACGATCTATAGCTCTTTTGGTCAAACTGCCACTCACTTTCCAATTTACCTCCAGGATGACGCATCTCTCGTGGCTTCTGGCGCTTCTCGGAGCTTGTTCAGCTTCCGCATACACGGACAATGTGTGTGACGACGCCAAGGTGGCCTCGCTGCCGTTCTGCGATGGATCGTTGGCTATTGACGCCCGTGTGGACGATCTCGTGGCGCGCATCCCACTCAACCAGGCCGTTGGGCTTCTAGTCAACAGTGCGTTGGCCGCTCCAGCCGTGAATATCCCGAGCTACGAGTGGTGGAACGAGGCGCTGCATGGCGTGGGGTTGTCCATTGGCGTGTCGTTCAAGGGCCCCATCACTGCAGCCACCAGCTTCCCACAAGTACTGAGCACTGCAGCGTCGTTCAACCGCACGCTGTTTTATCGCATTGCAGACGTGATTTCGACGGAAGCACGAGCTTTTTACAATGCTAAACAAGCGGGGCTGACGTTCTGGACGCCTAATGTCAATATATTCCGGGATCCGAGATGGGGACGAGGACAGGAGACGCCAGGAGAAGACCCGTACCTTAGTGGGGAGTACGCGGTGGCCTTTGTGAGAGGACTGCAAGGAGAAGCAATGGAGGGGCATGAAGAGGGGGAAACGAGCAAGTTCTTGAAGATTTCGAGTTGTTGCAAACACTTTTCGGCCTACTCGCAGGAAGTGCCGAGACATCGGAACGATGCTATTGTGACCAAGCAAGACCAAGCGGATACTTACTTCCCGGCGTTTGAAGATTGTGTGAAAAGAGGACATGTCAGCTCCATTATGTGCAGTTACAATGCTGTAAACGGGATCCCGTCTTGTGCTGATAAGGAGCTCATGACTGGATTGGTGCGCGGCCAGTGGAAGTTTGACGGGTACATCACTTCGGATTGCGAGGCAGTTGCCGACGTGATCTATCGCCACCACTACACCCAGTCGCCTGAACAAACGTGTGCTACAACGCTCGATGCTGGCATGGATCTGAACTGCGGGGGCTTTTTGCAGCAACACCTTCCAAGCGCATTGGAGCAGGGCGTCGTTACGACGGAGATGATGCACAATGCCTTAAAGAACCAATTCCGAGTGATGATGAGACTCGGTAAGTTTGAAAAGGGGAAACAGCCTTTCGCGAACATTACCAAGGATGAAGTGGACACCGCTTCGCATCGGCAGCTCGCGCTGGAAGCCGCTCGACAGAGTGTTGTTTTGCTCAAGAACGACGATAGCACGCTACCTCTGGCCACGGACACTTTCACAAAAGAAGGATCGCTTGCTTTGATCGGACCGCACTTCAATGCCAGCACCGCTTTACTGGGGAACTACTTCGGTGTGCCATCGCACATTGTTACCCCGCTGGAAGGGATCTCAAACTATGTGCCAAATGTTGCACATGCGCTGGGGTGCCAAGTATCGGGTGAGACCCTGCCCGACTTCGATGAGGCTATTGCAGTCGCCAAGAAGGCGGACCGCTTGGTTGTTTTTGTCGGCCTCGACCAAAGCCAAGAGCGAGAAGAGATTGATCGTTACCACCTCAAGCTGCCGGGTTTCCAGATTGCGTTCCTGAAGCGAATTCTGGAAGTCGCCTCGCATCCGGTTGTGCTGGTGGTAATCTCCGGTGGAAGTGTTGACTTATCGGTGTACAAGAACCACCCCAAGGTCGGAGCGATTGTCTTCGGTGGATATCTTGGTCAAGCTGGTGGACAAGCTCTTGCCGACGTGTTGTTTGGCAAGTACAACCCCTCTGGAAAGCTCCCGCAGTCGTTCTACGACTCGGGCTATGTGAGCACCATGTCCATTTACGATATGCACATGCGTCCGACGTTAGTGACGGGCAACCCAGGACGTACCTACCGCTTTTTCACTGGAGCTCCGGTCTACGAGTTTGGCGACGGCTTGTCGTACACCTCGTTTGACAAGACTTGGTCAGTTGAGCCTCCCCGTGATCTGGATGCCCGACTTCTCACACAACAGCTGATTGACGATGCATTCGAAGAAACGCGTTCTTGTGTGGTGGAATTCGAGATCGCTGCAACGAATGTGGGCAATCTGGCGGGTGAAGATGTCATCCTGGTCTACGCAGATCCTCCTCAAGCCGGAGAAGATGGACGTCCATTAAAATCTCTGGTGGCATTCGAACGCACGTCGCTCATTGCCACCGACCAGAAAGCGACCGCGAAGTTCTGTCTGGATGCAAAGGCGTTTGCAGTCGCCAACGCAGGCGGCAACTGGGTTGTCCAACCTGGAAACTGGACCATTCGCGTGGGCAACCTGCAGCATAAAGTGAACGTTCAGAAGCCTACCACTGCTGAAGATGCCATGCGCAAGCCGCTGCCGCCCAAGGTGGTGGAGTGATTAGCATTCCTGACACTTTGATGTCCAAAGTGTCAACACTTCAAACTTTGATTCATGTGCTTTCGTTATACGAAAATTATCTTTTGGGAACCACTTTAGTTTGCCTGCTTTCCTCCTTACTACTTGCCCTTGTTAGGAGCGATTGTCATTGAATGTTTCACAGTTTCCATCAAATCACTCGTCGTTAGTATCGTGGCCTGCTCAGCGAATACGGTTTGTTGCGTCGCTTGATATCGCTTAACACTCGCTCCTGCATATCCCACCACGCCGAGTTGGCAATCTTCCAGAGGCACTTCGACAACCGAGGGGATAAAAAAACCACGGCGTCGGAGCGACGTCGCCCTCGTGACATTGCTTGCACACACCTTGAAGGCAGAGCACATATGACAGCATCTCTGTTTGATTGCTTTTCACCGAGACCATACACGACTGGTCATTCATACCCATGGCGGGCTCATCACACAAGCTCAGGTAAATTCGGACAGTCTCGCTTGGCGGGAACTTTGACAATGCGTTGGTTTTCTTAAACACAAACGGGGGGGGGGCGCAGCCTGCGGCTTACCGCATCCTGAAATTCGGGGAATGATTCCACAACTTGACTTTTCACTTGAACCAACACATATGAGACGTCCCCGGCCTCGGAGAACATCGGAATCAATAAATCCGCGCCATACTGGTTGCGCTGGAGTACCCCAGCGGCGCAGCGGCACAGCAGTAGCCATAGTGTCTCCTCCGTCGGTTCCTCCGGGAGATCGACGAATTGGCAAAATCCCATCTTCCAACCTGTCCACGAACCCATCCATGCGGTATGGTCAAGTGCCTCCTCCTCAGACGGAATTTCTCCCATGCCATTAACGAGACCTGGAGATTTTTTCCTGCTAGTGCCCTCCATGGGCGACTTTCCAAGCATGTCAAGAAATCGCCTAACTGTACAAAATTGTCCTGTGAAGATGAACTGTCCTCTTTCCACTTTCTCGCTGGCGCTCCCCATGGCAGCCGCATCCATGGCAAGCAATAGGAAAATGCGCGCGACGACTTCTCCGATGTCGCCAGAATCGACAACTCGCTGCATCAATATCTCCTGGAATCGTGGTAGGATATACTTCTCCAACGCCGAGGGGTACCGCTCAGTTGGCGCTCCTTGAGACTGCTGTTCTACCAACGTAGGCTGCTCTTCTGCCGACGGATCTGCTGTGAGCTCGAGCTGATACCACAGACGCGCTGCACCGAAAGCCAGGACGGGCTCCGACGGATAACTAGTGACATGGCCGTCATTTGTAAAGGCCACATAACTTAAGACACCCATAAAGTCTGCCACGATCCTCGTCGAAAGTGCGGAGCTCGAGTGAGGTCGCAACCCAAGCCGACACAGTAGGGACGCGAGGCCGTACATAGTGTGCTCGTTGTAGCTGCTATGGTTGCGTATTGGCTGGTCCAATAACAACTTCGACGCTGCTAGATCTGACACGATTTTTTGTTGAGACTCAAGTCCAGTGTTTTTGCGTATGAAACTTTTCCACAACGGACGGCCCATCGAGATAAATGCGCCCCATCGAGCCATCGCTACCTGTTTATCGCTTCCATTGCTTCTTCTGCGACTCAAGTCAATCATGGCAAAAAACTTGCTTTGTAGTCCATGGGGTCGGTGGGAACTAACAGCCCCCGGTTTTCTCTGGAGTATCGATACAGTACATCCATTGTGCGTGTCAGCACAAACGGTGGGAGATGCAACATGTCTTCGTCGTGCTTGGTTTTACGCGATGACGGGTCGATACCTTTCGGCGGCGTGAAGTTGTGAACTTTAGATTTAGTGTCAACTAGCACTCCAAGTATACCATCCGCATAGCCTTCGTCAAACAAAGCCGCGTTCGCACTCGCTAGAGCTCTGCGTAAAAGTCGGAAGAAATTGACATGGCGGTCGTCCCTCAGTTTAAGCAGCGCTCTTGCTTCGTCCACGACCAACACCAGCAACCGTTTGGTACCCTGTCGTTTCGGACTGAAATTGATGTCGGATGGGGTAGTGGAGATGGCCAATTTGACGACTGTGTCCTCGTCCGGCTCCGAAAACAACGCAAGCCACTCCTGGCCCACCTTATCCCAATGTGCCTGCGCATAGTTGAATGCTTGCAACAACTGTTCTACCAGATTTGTTTCTGTGTTCGCACTGTTGAAAAGCCACTCGGCTAGAGATGGCGTTGCGACTGGGAAGTCCGTCGAGCTCTCGTCCTCTCGAGCGCAAATGTAGAGAATCTGCTCTTACCAAAACCTAAGCTCTGCATCAGCGCTCCACACGGAGACAAGTAATTGGTTCGATTCGCCGAGTACGGTCGCCAGCAACGCGCGAGGTATCCAAGACTTTTGATGTGTGCTTCCCCTGCGTACGGCTGCTTGAAAGCAGCTTGGAGTCGCGCTAATTCTTCAGCGGTGAGACCCGCCGTCGATCGGGGTTTCAACAGCTTCTTAGCTTCTTCGTTAGCTTGTTCCGCAACGCTACGGGCGTAATCCAGCTCTTTAGGGCCCCGGTCCAAGTTATACAGAACGCTAATGCTCATAAAGAGATATCTGCTCATGAAGGAGAGGAATTCATCCTTGCTCTTGGACTCCGCGCGAAAAGTATCAATTGGCAGCATCTTCATGCCGACTCCCGCTACTCTGGGTACATTAGCGACAAGCCTATCGAACACGGACTGGGACAACGTGCTTGCCAGAGTTTGCGCGGTCGCGTCGTCCATAACGATGTCGTCTTGTGTGTTGCTCTGGAGAGAATCCGGAAATGACAAGAACCGTTGTTGGACCACGCCTCGTAGTCGGCCTCCATCTTCACTTTTTGTTAAAGATACTGGGGAACTTCCCGGGACCACGTCTGGCCACTCGGACCAGGTTTGACCTCTCGACTTATAATGCATCTAGTGTTCAATTCGCATTTTGCAGTCAACATCCCTCCTGCCTCCATGGATTCGGTCGCTATCGACCCCGGCATCGTCGAGCCCCTGCCAGAACTCGCGGTCGCGTGGAGACCGCCTGATCAAGTCGACATGGAGCAACGCGCCGCCGCGAACCATCGTCGCACCCTTCTTCGTCGAGCCAACAGCGCCCTAGTGTTCTCAACCGTGACATACCCGCTGAAGCGCGTTTGTCCGAATCCTGACATCCGGGACGCGCTCGAACAACGTGCTGTGGCTCTGCAGCAGATCCGCACAGAGGCAATGTTCGTCATGAACTTCCACTGCTGCCGGCTGTTCGAGCACCACCAGCGTAGCTACCCGAACTACCCTGTAGTACCGGCAAGATCTCGCACGGTGGAGAATGCCCTGCAGCTGGACCAAGCTACGTTCTACCGGTGCTGCACTGCTGTCTTTGGTGACGAACAGAGGCCCGCGCCAAAACCCCTCGGCTAACGCTGCACTAGAGGAGTCCATCAACGTCTACAAGGCTTCGCGATCGAGGGTCATGTCGTATATACCACCTACGCTTTCCTGTTTCAGCTCCGCTATCAAAGAACTGGCGAATGACATGCTCGTTGCGGCGCAGCAACACGTTCGAACGAACTTCGAGGCACGACTCGTCAAATTCATTAGCCTGCAGCTTGCGTATCCGCGGGGAGCAGCTGAGGCCATGGTCGCTCGACTAAAGTCAAGTCCTGAAGACCTCACGGACGTCGAGAAGCAATGGCTTGCGTGGCTAGAACTGCCTCCTACAGCTGCGAACATCGCTAGCCACGAAGTGCTATTTCTCGGCAAGCTGTACGACATGCTGAAGGAGATGGAGCCAATGTACGACCAAGACGAGATCCCGAAATGGTGCCGGCTCTTTACGTTGCTGCCGCAGCCCACCTCCTGTGTGCCATCGTTCTTCCCGGTCACGACAGAGGTGCTCTACCAAGTCGCAAAACAAGTTTTGGCGACGACGGGCAAGGATGTCTTTGGGCTTTACAAGTCCACAAACTCTCGTGGACAACGGACGTATGCCACGCCTACAGAGTTCCAAGAAGTGCGCGAGAGGATGTGGACCACGGTGTTCAACCTCGGAGACTGCGTTAGCCATACTGCGGATCCCCGAATTGGCGTTCCAAGGCGCAGCTTCGAGTATCAGATCTCCACCAATGGGTACAGTGCTGCTGTGCTAACGTCAATTCCTGCTCCTCTTGAACGACCTGCTCTTTCTCGGAAGTATATACCACATACGCTGATCGGGATCGACCCAGGTCTACGGATGATGCTGACGGCATACAGCCGTCCTATGCTGGGCTTTGTCTGCAACCCACCGGAAGAGCCGTGCTCCATGCCCGGTTGGTGCAGTACCTGTCCAGGCCACGTTGGCGGCAGACGCCATGGCAAGAAGCGCAGCAGGAACCGCCGTCGTCACCACCAACGCAAGAGACGCAGCAGAGCACAGTGCGATGTGGAGGGGTGGTGCGAGATCTGCCACAGGAACCACCCAAGGCACCGTCCGAGGAAACACGGGGTCAGGCGCCGGACTCACTTCCTGCACGACAATGCTCACGTCCTACAAGTCACGTCCCGAGAGTACCGACACATGAGTCGTGTCGAGCACCAAGCATTTTGGATCGAAAACCTGAAGAAGAGGCATCCGCTCTATGGTGCGTTTTTGAAGGACATGCCTTCGTTCAAGACTTCGTCGTCGGCATCTCTTCTCTCTCGCTACGAGCACATGTGGAGGAATATCAACGCCATGTTGGAGTTCTGCGCTCTCAAAGGGTTTCGAAAGTGGAGATTCACGGTGTCGCGATTCAAACGCAAGGCCGTGGCGAAACTCGCCAAGCGTGTCGTCCCGACAGTGGACCGTGACGTGTGTGTGGCTCTCGGAAAATGGAGCAGCCAGACTCACCTCGCGGGCCATATGCACGTCCCGCGCAAGCGGTTCGCGCTTGAACTCTCTCGCCGCGCAACCCTTGTCATGGTCGACGAATTCCGTACCAGTTATCTTTGCTCTGAGTGCTCACGACCGATGGTGGACACGCCATTCAAGATCTACGGTACGACGAAAACCAAGAGGTCGAGGAACGTGCGTGTCTGCAGAAATATAGCTTGCAGAGCGAACTACTGGGAGCGCGATATCAATGCGGCGAAAAACTTGTGGCAGCTTGGGCTCCTCCAAGTCGCCAGCCAGCCTCGAACTCCGCAGTTCTGCAGAGGACACCGAATCGACTAAGGCGGCTTAATTCAACCAACGCAGGAACGAGACCCTGAGAAGGACCTCAAACGAAAGCCCACTCGGTAAACGGGCTGCTGGGGAGTGAAAGATGTAGTGCCTTCATTCGTCGGTAGCCCAGTCCGAACGTAAAGATCTCTCGAGATCATTCTTCGTGAATATACCATCTTCACTTGATGGAAATGAGGGCCCCCTGGTGGTCCAGTGGTCTACGGACCACAAAGCTACGCACTTGGCATGCGTTCGATGCATTCCAAAACCCGATATCCCACTCAAACAAACCATAATCAAATCAACAAACCTTCAGATAGACAAACCAAGTGAGTAGCAACCAGGAACAATCAGTTAATCAACTCAATTTCCTTGTTGTGACGACTGCGCACTTGGTTTGGTCTTGGCCTCTGCACCTGGGCACTCCATGTTGGCTACAGCGGTCTTGTTTGGTCTTGGCCTCTGCGTCTTTAGCGTACTGGGCTCTCCGTGTGGCGACTGTGCTCTTGTTTTGACGACAGTGCACTTGTATGTGACGACTGCGCCGTTGCTTCTTGGGCTCATCGGTCTTGGTGGCCCGTATCCGTTCTTGGTCTCCACGTCTTCACCTCCCAGGGTATTTGCGTCGTGCGTCTAGACTTTCGTTGCTCGTGATGCACCGATTGCCACAAACGATGGCGGTTCTTCTTAGCATGTGCTTGATATCGATAATACCGTGACACTCCCTCCCTCAAGAGAACTCCTCCGGTGGGGTGGTGGAAGTCGCGATTGTCATGTCTTCTTCATGGGTCACGTTGTTGTCATCTTTGGTACGACGGTGTTGCTGGTGTTGTTCCTTGCTGCTGCAGATACTTGGGGTCGTGAATAGTTACTCTTTTCTCGCGACATTCCCTCCGCCCAGCAATCTCCAAGCATCGCCAATTCCTTCGCCCGACATTGCCAGTTTTTATATCGCCACGCGATGGAGCTGGGTGTTGACGGCGAGCTCCCACTCCAGCAGCAACGAGCAAAGGGGTCCTAGTCAATACAGACCACATTACCCCACAGCCGCAAAATCCTTTTGTTTTTCATTATCACTTACGTCCACTTGCCACTCTTGGCGTTGTTGGCAATCTTGCTGGGATTCTCGAACGGCGTCGCCATGATCGTCTTGCGTGAGTTCTCTCCAAAGAAGATTTCGCGAATGAATATCCGTTCTGCTTTGCAGCGTGCATCTACATGTAGATACGCTGTTGTGGAGCAGATCCACGCGCCTGCGAATCGTGTGATTGATTTCCTCTGCTGGTAATTTGCTGGTAGTTTACCCACCTTTGGCATCCACCGAAGTTTTTTTTTCTCAAATATAAGAAACAAGTTTCCGGCGATTCTTCATTCTTCATTTTGCCGTCTAAACACAATGAAGCGCAGCTCCACGGCACCGGTGACGAGCAAAAAGTCGCCTCCCCGCAAGAAGCAACGGCAGCCCACCATTGCGCCAACGACTGAAGCCGAGCGCATGAAGATCATCTGAAAGGTTCTTCCTTTGCTGCGGAAGCAGGCCGCCATCAACTACGCCGACGTCGGCCGACACTATAAGCCTCCGCGTGACGGCAAGACCGTCAAGAAGATCGGTGAGAGGTATAAGCGTGGCGAGGCCTGGGCCGATGAGGCGTTGCAATGGGGCAAGGCACGCAATCCTGCCCATGAACCCATTCGCGTACACCGCCGAGTCCAAGACCTGCGTGCAGCGGATCCAAAGATCAGTGACCGCGGTTGCGCGCGCGCACTCAGCATTGCTGAGAGCACATTCGCCGACATTGCAAAGAAGATCCGGGACATTCCTTCTTCCCAGCTTGTGTTCTCTTCGGGGAACCCCAACTTCGCTCCGATGTATCTGATGCAGTTGAAGATTCCTACAGATACGCTCCGAGCAACTTTCTTCTCCCTCACGCACATGGGGGTGACGGGATCGCTGGCGGAGCTTGCTAAGGCGAACGTTAAAGTCACCGTACTGTTGGATCGACAGCAAGTGCTTTCGCTATCTGAGCTACCTCGCGTTAAAGAGCTGTTAGAGGCGGGTATCGATGTCTTCGTTCAAAAGTCCACGAAGACGCAGCATCAAAAGGTACTATGCATAAATTGAAGATCGTGTATGCAACGCTGGCAAAAAATGTGGTTCGCACCATTTTAGTTGGTCGTAAGAAAACTTTATTAAAAACAAGCAACATCATTGGCTGAAAACCTGTCGCCTGTGGCCTCCAGTCAAATGCGCCCGCAGAATCGTATTGCTGGCTGTGGTCGAGCTTCCACATCGAGGATCATGGCGAAGAAGGCGCAGCGGCAACAGGAGGACGATGACCTGGTGATGACCATCGCGTCGGACGCCGAAATGTCCAACGCGGAGGATAGTTCGGACTCGGAGGGCGAGCAGGACGGCGCAGAGCTCAAGAACGCCGTGTTGAGTCGTCAGCAGCAGCAGAAGGAAGCGCAGCAGCAGAAGAAGGAGGCGGAGATCAACGAGGACTTTGAGTTCGACGATGGAGGCGCCTTCCACACGTCCGGAGGCAGTTCGTGGAACTTTACAGCCGCCATTTCGCGCATTGAGAAGATGGAGAGCGGCATCCCGACCGCCACCAAGCGCACGTCCATCCAAGCCAAGATCGAGAAGAGACGCAAGGAAAAAGAGGCAGAGAAACAGGCCAAAAAGGAGAAGAGAGAGGCGAAAAAGGCCAAGAAGGAGAAGGAGCAAAAGGAAAGCGAGAGTGAAGAGGAGGAAGAACAGACTGAAGGTGATAGCGATAGTGAGAGTGAGAAGCAGGATGGATCTGATTCTGAGTCTGACGATGAAGAGGAGGAGGAGGATGCGGAAGAGGAGGATGTGGTGGTGGAGGAGGAGCGTCTGCAGTCGGCTCTAAAGGACAGCAAGAAGGACCAGCAATCTCGTGAGGAACTGGTGGATGCACTGGAGAAGAAGAAGGCGGCGGAGTTCTTCGAGTCGGATCCGTTTGCTGCCGAGGAGTTCGCCAAGACCAAGTTTGAGACTTTTGACGACCTGAAGCTCTCGCGGCCGATCATGCGGGCGATCTCGCACATTGGATTCGAGAAGCCGACGCCTATCCAGCAGCGTGCGATCCCGATTGCACTTACGGGCAAGGATATCTGTGCCAGTGCCCAGACTGGTAGTGGTAAGACTGCCGCTTTCTTGCTTCCCATTCTGGAGCGATTGCAGTTCCGTTCGCGTCGTGTGCAGAGTACGCGTGTCATGATTATTTGTCCTGTGCGTGAACTGGCGACACAGTGTCAGTCGATGTTTGAGCAGTTGGCTCGCTTTACGGACATTACGATCTCGCTGGCGGTGGGTGGTTTGCCTTTGAAGGCACAAGAAGCTGAATTGCGCAACCGTCCCGATGTTGTGGTGTGTACCCCTGGTCGTATGATTGATCACCTGCGTAACTCCAAGAGTGTTCACATGGACGACCTGGAAATTCTAGTGCTGGATGAAGCTGATCGCTTGCTTGAGTTGGGTTTTACGGAGGAAGTGCTGGAGTTGGTGCGCATGTGTCCCGTGCAGCGCCAAACGATGCTGTTCTCTGCTACGATGACGTCGAAGGTCGACCAGCTGATCGACCTATCCATGAAGCGCCCTGTGCGTATTAGCACGGACCCGTTGTTCGACATGGCTAAACATTTGGTGCAGGAGTTCGTGCGCATTCGTCCGAACCGTGAAGATGATCGCGAAGCGATTCTATTGGCGCTGTGCACACGTACATTCCGCACCAACACGATCGTATTCATGGAGACCAAGTCACACGCGCACCGAATGATGATCATTTTCGGTCTTGCAGGCATTAAGGCTGCAGAGCTTCACGGTAATTTGATGCAGAGAGAGCGTTTGGAGGCACTTCAAAAGTTCCGTGACGGCACGGTGGACATTCTTCTGTGTACCGATATTGCTGCTCGTGGTATCGATGTGCGCGGGGTGCACGCCGTTATCAACTACGAAATGCCCAAGGATATCACGACCTACGTTCACCGTGTCGGTCGTACAGCTCGTGCTGGTCGCAATGGTCGTGCCGTCACGCTTACAAGCGAGTCTCGTCGTCTAGTTATGAAGCAGGTGTCACGTCACTGCAAGGGTTTCGTGAAGTCCCGTGCTGTGCCGGACCCCGTTATCGCGCAGTGGAAGGCTCGCATCGAGAGCATGCAGGAGGACGTGAAGCTGGTTATGCACGAGGAAACGCTCGAGAAGCGCATGCGTGAAGCTGAGAAAGAAGCAACTCGTGCTACGAACCTGCTGAAGCATCGCGACGAGATCAACTCGCGACCTGCACGCACGTGGTTTATGTCTGAGAAGGAAAAGAAGAATGTAAATGAACGTGCTGATGAGGATCGTCGCGCCAAGGAAGAAGCTGCTAAAGAAGAAGCAGAGGCAGTAGACTCCATGTCGCGTGCGAAGAAGCTGAAGCTCATGAGCCACAAGAAGCGACGATTGTTCGAGATCCGCGAGCGCGAGGAACGTATGCTCGCGGACGCTTCCCGAGACGAGGACGAGGGCACTAGCAAGAAGGGCAAGAAGGGGGCTGTGTTCACATCGATGCACGTTGCTGGTGCTGCTAAGCGCGCCAAGAAGGCACAGCAGGACACGGCACGATCGCGTGAAGAGGAGTCGATTTCAGAGATGCACGAGCGACAGCGTCTCAAGCGTGAGAAGGCTCGTGCCGCGCGCAGCAGCCACGGATCCGGTGCGTTCGACGTTGACATGACTCGTGATGGTGCCCCGGCCCCGAAGTCCAGGAAGCAGCGCGACGCCAATGCTGGCAACAACCCGTTCGAGTTCAAGGAGAAGATCACGGATTACAAGAAGCACGCCAAGAAGAGCTCGAGCTCGTTCAAGTCCAAGGCCAAGTACAAGCGGCGCAAATAGACATAGAAGCGCGAGCTAGCTTCTGTTGCCAGAAGAAATGTACTGATGTATTCACTCATTAATCATTCGTGTTGAATCAGAGCATAGTCGGGAACAGTTAGTCCCACTGCTCCCAACAACTTGGTACACTAGTTGGTATGTAGCAGACTGCTACCAGCAGTAGGCAAATACGCTAAGCGTGGCTCTAGCGGTGATGAAGCTCACGCCAACCTTAAAGTGAAGCAACCTCGAACCAGACGACTTCGTTTCGCATCTTGATCTTCCCTCTTGCTCGGGGTGTACATGTACCAGCGAATGCTGAGTTTATCACTACTACACCCCAGAAAGCGTTACCATCCAATTATTCAACTTGTCTCGATCGTGAAGATATTCATGTTAGCTATGAAAACATGATATATCAATGGCATCGATTCAGCGTCGAACGTGTCAAGATGCCCATACTTGTGCCTTCTTTCTTACCGGGCCACAGACATGACTATGATGGGTACTATTCTGGTTGAATGAGTACGAACGCATGTCTTGGATTTCGGATTGGAGAATTTGCTAGAGATTCTGAAGTCATGTGTATGCACTTCCTCGTGTTTTCTTGGATTCGTGCGCTCACTTTAGGTAGCGTCAGGCGGCAACGACGCCGGCATTGTTCGATTGGACTCCAACCACACAAGTCGGCCACCACCCACCCAAGCTGCTATGAAGATCGTTGCGATTGCTGCTGCGCTCGTCTACCTCGTGTCGTTCGTGACGGCCGACGAACCGACTACTCTGGACGTTGGTATAACCTCGGACCAGGTCAAGACCCCCGGACTTCGCGGTACGTCACTCTTCGTGCCTGCTGACATGGTCGATGCCAAGAGCAACATCGCCCTTTCGAATAGTGAGCGTGCGCAGCTCGCCGAGATCATCAAGGAGGTGCTGGCTAGCCACCCGGAGATGAACCCGGCCGCCGCTAACCTGATGCTCGAGCAACTCGAGCAAGACGGCAGTAGTACTGGTACCAGTACGGTGGCGAATGTCGCGACGAACCGAGCGGTGATCTCCCACGCGGTGAGTGCCGTCGCGGCGGCTGCCAGCGGCAATCCCGCCGCGGCAACTGGTCACACGGTTGGTCTTATCGCCGCGGCATATCCGGCGGTGATGGGGTCTGCTTCCCGCCCAGCGGCGACTCGTTACATTCCTTCGCGCACGTTTACCATGTCTTCGTCGTCGACCACTGAGGGTTCGTCGTAAGTTGGATTCGACGGTTGTCATCGGCGCTCTATGCACTTCGCCACAGAGATTGAGCCCAAGCCGACGTTTGCGTTTATCCTAATCATCTGAATAAAAAAAACTGTTCGTTCAAATGTTGGAAAATTGGGAGATCCTTGTGTTAGAATGCTTCAACCGCAGCGATGTACTAGTATGACACATGATGCCTTGTTGTTTCTTGAGGAAAATCAATCGAGACCAAATGGGCCACACTTTTAACTTGGACGGTTAGGATTTAGGAATTTCCGTTCGTACTCATTAACCGCATCAGTTCTCCAAGGTTAGTTGCTTTACCAACAGCCTACATGGCGGAGCTACTGGCCTTCTTGCTGCAGAATCTGGAAGCTGCGGAGGTCAGCGTGTTGGTGACGCTGATCAGTTATCACCTGTTTCTGGCGTCAGTCCTCCAGCTTCGAATATGTCATCGGCCACCGTGTGACTCTACGACTTCACCCCCATGAGGTACTCCCTCGCAGCCTTGGCGCCTGCTCTGTTCGGTGGCTGCAGCAATGAAATCGTCCTCGGCTGCACGGAGATGGCGAATGTGCCACCTTCACTCCGGACGGGATCACCGTGAAGGAATATCTCGAGAAGCGCTTCTTGACGAGTATAGCGAGATTTGGCGGAAATGCGGCATCATGGTCGGCTTAGTGCTTCTCTTCTGCGTCTTCACGCTTCTGTACATGAAATTTATCAACTACTAAAAGAGATAAGCACCTATAAATGACTACTTACTAAGCTTAGTTTTGATCAGCACAAGCACTCGTACATCCACCGATGCAATCTGCAGGTTGTTGGTATTAATATAATAGCCCCCTTTCCGTCGTCAGTCCTGCTTCTCCTTCGACAAGGGAGCTGATGCAGCTTGACCTGGCGATAAAAACTCGTGCAGCAGAAAGTGGCGTTTTCCCTTGTAACACAACTTCGATTTGTATTCTGAATATTTGAGCACCCTTTCTGAAAATACTGCAAATTGCAGTCTGCAACACCTGCCTATTATTTCCTTCTACAGTACTAACTTTTCAGCATCGAAACCAATCTCGTCTAATCTCATCGTTGCGATGAGCAACTTCATTCTTCTGGTGCTGAATGACGTGGTGCTGGAGGGTTTACCTTCACCGCTAGAACGGAACAACGTCGATATCAAGGAATCCAGCAAACTCTGGAAATCTAAATACTGCCTTCCGTGACCAACATCACGATCGAGACAAGTTGAATGATTGGGTGGTTAACACTCTCTAGGGTGGTTGCAGTGAATAAATGCTACTAACGGGCGACTTACCAGCCGCCGCTAAGCTTACATGCACACCCAAGCTAGAGGAAACGATCCTCGATGTCGTGATGCCAGTCTTGGATTTCGGATTGGAGAATTTGCTGGAGATTCTGAAGTCATGTGTGTGCACTTCCTCGTGCTTTCTTGGATTCGTGCGCTCTTCTATTTTATACTACCCAAACGCTTTGAAGTACTACATTTCTGCGGTTGAAGCATTCTAACACAAGGATCTCCCAATTTTCCAACATTTGAACGAACAGTTTTTTTTATTCAGATGATTAGGATAAACGCAAACGTCGGCTTGGGCTCAATCTCTGTGGCGAAGTGCATAGAGCGCCGATGACAACCGTCGAATCCAACTTACGACGAACCCTCAGTGGTCGACGACGAAGACATGGTAAACGTGCGCGAAGGAATGTAACGAGTCGCCGCTGGGCGGGAAGCAGACCCCATCACCGCCGGATATGCCGCGGCGATAAGACCAACCGTGTGACCAGTTGCCGCGGCGGGATTGCCGCTGGCAGCCGCCGCGACGGCACTCACCGCGTGGGAGATCACCGCTCGGTTCGTCGCGACATTCGCCACCGTACTGGTACCAGTACTACTGCCGTCTTGCTCGAGTTGCTCGAGCATCAGGTTAGCGGCGGCCGGGTTCATCTCCGGGTGGCTAGCCAGCACCTCCTTGATGATCTCGGCGAGCTGCGCACGCTCACTATTCGAAAGGGCGATGTTGCTCTTGGCATCGACCATGTCAGCAGGCACGAAGAGTGACGTACCGCGAAGTCCGGGGGTCTTGACCTGGTCCGAGGTTATACCAACGTCCAGAGTAGTCGGTTCGTCGGCCGTCACGAACGACACGAGGTAGACGAGCGCAGCAGCAATCGCAACGATCTTCATAGCAGCTTGGGTGGGTGGTGGCCGACTTGTGTGGTTGGAGTCCAATCGAACAATGCCGGCGTCGTTGCCGCCTGACGCTACCTAGGACTACATGGGGTCTGACGCACTTGAACTTGGACATACACTTGGAGAGTTTTCCACGTTAAGAGTTCTCGTGATTTCTTTAGTGCTCTTCGCAAAAATTGCGACGAAAGAGGAAGATACCAACATTTGTAATGTCCATCGAAATGGACGAGAAGAACACCAAATTTGCAAAATAGAGATGGAAAGTGCCAAGGTTATCGCAGTCAAAACCATTGCCAGCCCAAGTGAATTACTCGCAGAAACCATACCTCGGTGGCATACCCATGAATGTACATTCATTCATCAAATGCACGAACATGCATAGCTACTTTGGCGCTTAGCCGAAACCGAATCCTTCCGAGCCCTCGCGAATTGCGAGTAGCAGACACTGCTTCAACTTCTCTTCACTTTCGTACTCTGGTAGATCCAGTTGGTTGAAACTGCAGCAACAAAATGTTAGTACTCTCTCTACATTCACAAGCCACTCAGGAACAGCACTCACCATGTATGAGCGGACGGCAGCGCACTATTGTTGCCGAAGGCCTTGTGAATATTGAACTTCTGTGTGCCACGCATACCCTCGAGCGCCTTAAAACCTTCGAGGGGCACCTTTGAAGTACCTGTCACGAACTGCAGGAAGAGAGCTCGCTCTTCGTGTGTGAATGAGTACAGCACGTTCCAGAACCAGCGGATAACCGAATCCGTGGGTTTGTAATTGGCATACTCAGTGTTCGCCTTCAGGTCGTCAATATCAATCTCAGGCATTCCAGATATCAAAAGCTCCAGCTCGTTCTCGTTGAAGATCGCAATAAGCTCCGGAGGCACCAACTGGTGGAAACCCTTCAGGAACGCATCAATCTGTTGTCGGATACCTGTCGCCATCCGGTGGTGGGTCACGAGCTTCACATACTCCATCTTGTTTTCGTCCGTCACTGCCACACTTCTGCCATTAGGGATCAGGTCAACCACCTCCACCTTGCCGAAGTTGGACTGCTCCGCCGAAAACGTTAGCTCCAGCCCAAGATCCGATATCGAGTTGTCTAGGATTGAGTGAAGGTTGCGATAATACTCCGGATCGATCGCTTCCATGTCGTGATACGAGATTGGTAACTGCAAAATGTGCTTGTAGAATGAACGGGTGAAGTGGGCATCAAGGAGCTGGCCATCCGCCACTGCCTTGCCCAGCACTTTTCCAACGAACTCGAAGTAGCTTAGGTGGTCCTTGTTCACGTAAGACAGCGGGTTCGGCTGGAAAGTAGGCGAGTCTGCGGCTGAAGTGAACAGCACGTAGTTCGGGTTGAACATCTCACGTGCCAGAATCATATACCATTCTCGAGTCACTCCACCGGCATCAATACCCTCTTCGCCTGTGAACGAGATGTGCAGCTTCCGTCGTAATTCGGTGCCGCTACGCATTCGCAACGCATAATAGGAGTCTTCAAATATGTGCTCGCGGCGTACAGGGATACGCACAGACGAGCTTCCACCACCGTGATTTCGCAGCGCGGTCTGACGCAGCCGCTTCATGGCGCTGTGGAAGTATGTGCGCTTGTTGTCGAACGCCAGGTAGGCCCGGCAGCGAGGAATTTTAATTAGAGCTGCCAGAGATGTATCCAATAGCGACGGCTTCTCTCGCACTAACAAGTTCAGAAGCACGCGGTTAGACTCCACAAAGTTTGCCAGTCTCATCGTCTCCCCTGCCTCAGACACTGACGACAAGGCCGATGAGGTGCGCCTCAGCGTACTCTTAGGAGAAGATTTTTGTTCCTTGTCTTCTATCAGTGATGTAGTATCTGCACCATCCAACCCACCAACACGCAGCGCTGCAACAACTGCCTCTTCGCGCTCACTCGAATCAGGTAGCCGCAATGACATCGAGGCCGCATCACGGGCATTAACCACGAAGAAAGCTTCCACCATCGGGAGAAATCGAGCCAAAAGCGCAGCCATAGCACATGATGCACCTGCACTCTTGCCTTCAATCACTGTTCCCTCTGAGTCGTCTGTCGTAGCACGAGGCTGCGATTCAGAGTCAACAGTAGATGAAGACGGAGATGTTGCTGCAGCTGGAGGGGGGGCAGAAGTGTTATCTTGCTCATCAAGGCCACCCTTCGCACGCGCATCAGTCAGCGACAAGCTCAAGGCATCCCACAGAGGGTCTAACCCGATGGTTTGACAGCACTCTGTAAATTCTGCCGTACTCTCGCAAACATCCGACAAAGAATGAAGCAAACGAAGGAGTTTAAGCTCATCCTGGGCCGACGGCAGAACTGCAGATGACTCGTATCCAGCACTTTCAGTAGATAGATTGCTTCCCTTGTACCGGTCAACATGTGCCAGCGCGCTAGCATGCCGTACTATCGCGCGAATCACAAATTCGCGATTACCACGCACATGGTTGAGTAGTTTCAATACCGCAAGCGTTCGCTCCTGCATCTGGACCGTGCAGAGATCCATACCCAACACAGACACCACCTCGCTCATGCGCACTTCATCCAATTCCACTGCCGGCACAGCTACCCATTCATCATCTGGCTCTGCAGCTGCTGATTCACCTTCATCCCCTTCCTTCTTCTCCTCATTCTCTCCGTTTGGCTTGTGCAGCCTCTCTAATGGCGACAAAACCAGTTCAAGCAACTCCAAGAGTGCATCCAAGTTTGTACCGTTTCGATATACCACCGGGAGACCCAGTAGGTCGATTAGTACGGCAACGCCGCATTCGCTGGACTGCGACGGCTCCGTCTTCACGAGATTATTTTCTCCACTGACATGGCGCATGCCATGAGGCTGCAGCATTTCCACCGTAAACCGTGGATTATACTTTGCCAGTGATACAAGAACATGTAGCATGCGGTTCACCACTTCAGCTGGTACCCTTGACCCGCCAATTACACGGTTTCCATTGATACCACATCCATACATTGTACTTGGCGGGAACTGAATTTTGCCACTGCCATCATCGTCATCGTCCCTTTCATCGCCAGGAACCAAAGGTTCTGCAAGTGGAAGCGAGATTACGCGCAATAAGTTACGCCGAACGCTACTACGAGTCAGCGGATACAGACAAATGTTGGCGAGGAGCCGCTGAAAAACACGATTCTGGATGACTGACTGTGTCATGAAGAGTAAACGCAACAAGCCACGGACACAACGATCATCGAAAATTCTCTCACCGGCGTCTTCTTCTTCGTCCTTCTCCACACGCAATAAACCCTTGAGCGCCTTTGAACCACCGTTCCCTTGCCGATGCTCACGACGGCTACTGCGGCGTCCTCCACCAAGTTCGTCATACATGCGAGACCGCCGACGACTGCCACCTCGTTCGGGACTGTGGGAAGTAAGCATACGTCTGAGCGTTGGGCGATTAAAAAGCTCGTCCATATCCCCTTCGCCACCGCCTCCTCCGCGCGCCTCCGTACCGCGATCGCGTTCGCGATACGTGGAGCGGAAGGCCGCGCGTTCACGCAGCACCATTGCTTCTGCGCGAACTTGTGATGGCAGCGTCTGCAAGAACGCATCATCACAGGTAACTAAGATTTCCTCGCGCAATTCCGGTGCCAATGATGCCACAAAAGATGCATTATCCATTTCTTGAGCGCGCGATGTATCCGCTGTTTCTGCGCGGGCGGCGGCTTCACGCTCACGCCGTTCATTTTCCAACACTTCTGCACGGATATCCGGAGGCAATGCTTCGAGCGTCTCACGATCGAAACTCGAGTTTGCCATGTCCAGGTCCAATTGTGACATACTTTCGGATCCTCCACCTCCTCCAACGGTAGCAGTGTCACTGCGTGCGCTTGTGGATTCGGCGACCGCAGGTGCATTCTGGGCGATGATCTCCGCTTGCATGTCAGGAGGTAACGAAGCAAACACTTCAGCATCCATTCCTTCAGGGCACTGATACTCCTGTTGTTCATCTTGTTGATCAAGTAACGAAGACGACAACTCTTGCGCGACAGCTTCAGCAGTAGACGTCTGCGTCTCTGTCGATGGCAGCTCCTCCGACTTTGACTCTTCATCGACTATCCTTGCCCGAGCAGTGTTGTCGCTCACTGCAGACGTCGCCCTAAAGCCCGATAAATCAAGCGTAAAATTCATCATGGAATCTGAAGTTGAAGGTGCTGTTGTCGTCGCGGTAGGAGGTAGAGACACTGGTGCAGGAGGAGGTGCAGTCTCTACGCTACTTGACGCAGATGGAGTCACCTCTTGGACTTCTGATAGAGTTTCCGCCTCTGCGTCTACAATGTCCACGTCTACATCAGATTCGGGTGGGGACCGCAGCAAAGACGATTCTCCAAGAGTACTGGTTAGCTCCAGAACAGAAGCAGCATCAGTCGCTGCATCATGTCTTGAAGTCCTATCGCTATCCGTTGCGGCACCCGGCTGATTCTCGCTCTCCACAGTGTCATTAACCACTCTGGTTTCACTGGCAGTGTGTTCCCCACTTCGAGGTGTCCCAGACGCGCTACGATCGTCCATGACATCGTCAGTATCCTCTTGGCGCTGGGTGGATGCTTCTCCATCTCGTCGTCCGGTGCCAGCACTTCCGGATGATTCGTCTTCATCGGTACAAATACGAGTAATTTGTTGCTCCAACCTTGAGGCCACTGATCGAACATCTACGTCACGGCCTACTCCACTTGGACCCCATATTGCGGGATTAGACGTTGCACCACCAATTACATCACCACCACGACCACCAAGTCCGCGAGATAAATCCACGCCGACAAAAACATCACTAAATATGTCGCGATCACCTCGCCGCAATCCAAGGCGTTGACTTCGGGATGGTAGTGTCGAAGTCGGAATATCCAAAGAAAACTCACTAAGAAGGTTAGACACCGCGGACAAGCGATTGATACGGCTTGGAGGCCGTCCTCGGCCTCCAGCACCACCGCGCTGCAGCAGGTCTCGCCCCAAAGCCAATCGTGATCTACTCCCAACAAGTGGCAACTGCGTCTGTACTTGGTCCGTCAGCTCTTGCAGCTCACGCAAAAGCGATGAGTGACGAGGTAGTGAGAACCGGTCCGGGTTGCGCAACAGTCCGTTGGAATCCAGTAAAATGGCGTCGCCACGTCCACTCGTTCGTAGCAACGGGTGCGTGGTAGCACTCGCAGTGAACTGATCTATGCCACCCCCAACAGGTCGGCCCAGTTGGCGCTCACGTCGAGAACGATCACCCCGACCACCCGCATCGAATGATTCGAAGAGAAAGTCGTCATCGAGCGTGTCAGGCAACTCTTCGATATACTGCATAAGTGAGTTCGAGAGCATACTCCGAAAACTGCCATCGAATCGGCTATGCGGACGAGATCCAAATCCACCTCCGCTACCCACGCGACTTCTTGTAGTTGTCGTGACATTATCTCTAGCGTCATCTTCCACTTCTTCTTCGTTGCCTTCTGTGTCGCCAAATGTCAACACAAGGGTCTGACCACTGGAAGAACTACTAGGCCCGTTACCACCGCCATTGTACAACCCAAGAGCATCACGCATGGACTCGACGAGTCTATCCTCGGAACCTCTTGCCTGCTGACTTGACTCGCCGGCAATACTATTTGATCTGGCATTCCGAGAAGCAACCAGGCGAGCACGACGTCGTTGCTCTTCAGCAAAAAAAGCCTCGTCGTCAAGCATGTTCAAATAGGAAAACTCCTCCTCGTCGACCTCATCTAGGGCATCCAAAATCGAAAGTTCTGAGTCCAAGGATCCCCATAAACGATTTGACGATGTACGACGACTCGATCCGTGTCCGTGGCCACCCGTACGGCGAGACATATGAAGATGCTGGTGCTCTTCAAACTCGTCTTCGTCGTCCTCCTCCTCCTCCTCATCGTCGTCGTCATCCTCATCGTCGTCGTCGTCATCATCGTCGTCATCCTCTTCCTCACCCTCGCCCTCATCTGTAGAATGATCCGATACGCTGCTGCGATCACTGCGGTCATCTTCACTGTGCTCATCGTCTTCATCATCTTCGTGCATGTCATTGTCGTCCATTCCAGAAAGAGGAGACCGCATTGAAACATCGTCGTCCTCTTCTTCACGCAGTGGGTAAAAGCTAGATTCAGCGCCATTAGTTGGCTCTCGAGCTTCTGTATCCACCTCCATGCTGTCACCTCGGTCAGCAGACGGCCTCAGCACACTGACGACTCGATTATTCTCTGAAGAAGCTGAAACAACAGTAGCAGATGCAGAAGCAGAGCCCACAATTGAGTTGCCACCCGGCAGACTTGGATTGGTCTCCGCAGATTCGGCGTTTCCGGAGTCAACCGTGTGACTTCGCTTCTTTAGCAAACGCCGCACACGATGTGTCACAAACGAGCGCGTAAGTGTGGACAGTGGGCGAAGCAACATGGCGCACGTAGCATGTGCCAACGGGTGTGTCAAATCAATTTTGCGCAGAGCCTCAGCCAACAGTGTCACGAAGGAGTGCTTGCCCTTAAGACCTCCCCCGAGCACGACCTTGTCCCATGCAAATCCCTTTGAAGAACCCTTGGGCCACAAAATACTCATGATCAAGCCTGACCACGCGTGCAGCGAGCTCAGCGCTCGCTCGTCACGCACACTCAAATCGCTGCATTCGCTCGGGGTTTCCATCCCCGGCCACTCCTGGAGCAGCCGCACAAGCTCCAAAATAATGCACTTCGAACCTTCCCCAGAGTGGCTACCGATGCTGACTAATAGTCTGTGCGCGTTGTGCACACGCACTCGTGTGCGACTATCAACAAACGTTTTCACATTTGAGACTAATTGGTCCGAATCGCCACCACCAATCCGACTGTTTCCATAAAACCCGTCTTCTTTCAACGATCTGCGGGCAGCAGCAAAGTGACAAAGTTCCTGCGAAGGCAAAAACTCACACAGCACTAAGCGAATAAAACTTCCACGGTCGCCGTGAGAATCTGCTTCATCTTTCGCCTTTGCAAGAACCGTTGCACAAGCCGGGAAGTAGGTAATCAGATGAACCAGCAACTGCAGATACACCCCGACACACATGCCTGCAGAAATGGGACTGTCCTCGTTGGCCGATCTCAGGGACATTTCGCGTTGTTTCTTCGAACTCTTTTCGATATCCCACAATCGGCGTATGCGGGCAATTATCTTGTGCACGATCACGTGAGCATGGTGCCTGTGTTCTTTTGGTAGTTTGTGCGGTACCTTTGCCCCACTATCAGACGGCTGATCAGCTGGAGGAGTTGCGCCGTTTGCATCAGACTTCTTTGGAACTGGTACGATGTATGTCCGACCAGACTCCGTTTTTTTAACCCGCACCGAGTTTTTTAAAGCTTGAAGGAATACGGCCTCATTGCGCGCTGCAAACGGGGCAACCTCCGTGAGGAGTGCACGCGGCGTAATTCGCATTTGGTTTGGCGGACCAAATCGAGTTGAGAGTTTGGCGATCGCACGCCGAATTTTGTCTTCCATCATGTGCTCTAGAACTTCGGGTGATTCTAGGGCTTGCGAAAGCAACGTACACGTCAACTCTTGATACCCGACGAAAAAGAGTCCTTCTGGAACATCCAGCACGGCATCGAGGCCGCCGTGAGATGAAAAATACGACGCCGTGTCGTACTTGAGCGTCAATCGCGATAACAGCTGCCAAATTGCATGCGCTAGCGTCTTGTTGGTTATCACTGATGCTGCAGATGATGCCCGCTGGAGTGTTTGCAAGCAAATTTCAACAAGCTGCTGCTCAAACGCATTTTCCTCTGTTTGATCTGCCAACCCACGCTCGTCCTTCTGCTCACCAGCTTGGGTCTCATCGCCATTGGCAGTCTCATTGCCCACAAGGGAGTCATCAAGAATGGACGGCCGCTTAGCTGCCCGTCCTGCTACCACTGCGTCGAGAACCAACAGTACTGGCGTACATGAGGCCTTCAAGTCGTTGTTCTCGGTTGTTCTAGAAGTCGTTATGGACGCTATCAGCTTGTCGACACAGGATGTTGACTGACGTTGCATCACAGACCACGCGTCATGGTTTAGCTGAAGTACAAGTGCCAACAAGTGCGCCATCATAGTCAAATACTCATCGCCGCCTTCTTCGTTTCCGCTGAAATAATCCAAAATGCCAGCGTTGAGACGTTTAATCACCAAATCGCGGTCCTCGTCTGAGCGTGAGCATAAAAAGCTGAAATACTCTGCGACTGCCTTCACAACGTTTTGACTCGGATACAAGGCGCTCTGGGCATCAGCATCCTTAGCCTCAGGAGGTTTTGCAGTAGCTTGCCTTTCTTTGCCAGCTTGCACACGCAATATTTGGAAGCACACAGCCTCGAAACTGTCTCGCAATGACATGTAGAGTGTTTGCAAGCCTTCTTCAATCTTCTTCTCATCAGCTGCTTCTTTTTCTTGGCGGAGAAGAGCTTCCGCAGCAGCTCCATCCTCAGCATTTGCCGCCTCAACTTGCTCTTCTTCACCCTCACCTTCATCCTCAGGGTGCCCTAAGATCCATTCCATGGCCAACTCCACGTTGTTGACTTGAATTTGTCGTAGAGCGCGTTCAACTCGTGGCTGTTGAAAGCCCATCGATACGAGATTGTCGGTAATTTCAGGATCTGGAACAAAGGATTGACGATTTCTGCTCCCGCTACGTCCAGATGAGCCTCCACCACGAGAACCACCAAAGAGAGCGCGTCGAAGCGATAATGCTTCGTTGTAGAGCTCGGTGCTGGAGTTTCTTTCCAGGTTCCCCCGACTAAAGCCCAAACCTTGTCGACGGCCAGTGCTACTTAGTTCACTTTCACCATCTGAGCCTGCTGCGTCATCGTCATTGTCCATTCGGTTTTTCAAAATGGTCACGGCGATAGGCATGACCTCTGCTAAACACGAATCCACAGGAGAAGATGGAAACTTTGGATGCTTCCAAATGGACAGTAGCGCACGCACACACATTCGATGTAACTGCACCGTGAGTTTTCGTGGTTCGAACGGCGGTTCGTCCGATTCCCCCGCTTCATCACTGGCCAGCAAAGCCGCAGTTATCGGGGACGCAGATAAGGCTTCCAGGTTGGACAGCTTGCGAAGTACGCTTGCTGCAATGTGAAACGATGTCAAAGCCATCTGCGAAGGCTTGATTTCGTCATTAATTTCGCTTGAGCTATTGTCCCGTTCTCCTTCGAGGCACACCGTGAAAAAACGCTCGATAATATTCATGACCACGTCCATAAGATTTGACGCCGTGATTTGCGCTCCAGCACAGGTTGCAATGGGTTTACCAGGTTTAGCAACACCACCCTTACCTTCGGGGGTGCTATCTTGAATCATAGGAACGCCATCACTGGATATTGGGGGAGTTGGTGCAGGAGGTTGCGGTCGTTCCGTCGATATCTCCGAAACTTCGCAAAGTGGATTCATAAGCTCGACAAGCAACAATGTGTTGGCCTGCTTCTTCTTTCCCTCGAATAGCACAACAGAAATTGTCTCCAAAAGGAAAGTGAGAAAATACTGCTGTACGAAGGTGTCGATCTGTGTAGCACGAGTCACCGACACGACATATAGCAGATGACCTTCCAAAATTTGAGACACCGTCCGTGCCAGCGTCCTTGCATGCGGCGCTAGCGGCACCACAATGTCGTCTCCACGGCGATGTTGCATTGGAGCCGACAAGAAAACCTTGCTATAAGCTGTTAAAAGCCCGCGCATACTCAAGGAAAACCGCAGAAGTAGCAGTGAGCCCAATTTCCACAGACCTGATTCCCTGCGAGAGCTCTTACTCAGTTGGGAAGAATTTGTTGTATCCTCTCCATGTCCCGCAACTTCGCCCATGCTAGCATCTCCATCTGGATTAACCTTCATTTCTTGTGCTTCGTTACTCCTTTCCTTTCGTTTTTTCTGGTGAAGCGCTGCCAAATTCGCACGCTCGAACTGTACCGAACGGTCTACACGAAATAATCGCCCCAGAACTTGTTGAGTGGAAGAAGCTGCGAAATCTGTAAACCATCGCCGGCTTTGCATGTGAGTATGTGCGGTTTCCAACGTCCAGATAAGCACGGAAGCAAGCCATTCTAGCACCGCCATCACCCGAAGATACTCCCCTACAACCATCACCTTGTCGGCGGTTGCGCTGGTACTGCTGCTCTTGTCGAACGTAGTAATTAACTCAGCCAGATCAATGTCAGGTAACGAGCTTAGCACTCCTTCCGCGCCCTCACCACTCTCGCTCAAATACCACGGCAATCCAACCTTCGCGCGGGCACGTTGAAGACTGTCCATTTGTAAGCCTAATTCTTTCACGATAGCCGATAGAAGATTCGTAGGTTGCTGAGACGCGTAAGATCGAAGAGCAAGCGTAATTGACTGCACAGCTGGATTATGAGCCAATGAGTTCTCCGGGGAACTGGACCTCGCCGTCTTATTGTTTAGAAGCGCATTGTCCAGAAATGAGCCAGTACTTGGTAGGATTAATTGGTACAACGCCAGCAACAAACGAATACCTCCGAGGTCAGCGAAGTAAGCTGCGTGCTCGGATTTGGATAGCAACGGCTCCAGCAAATCTGCAACATGCGTCGTCATCCGGATGAGAATCCCACGGCTCCGGTCTCCAGGCAATGTTGTTGTTGTTGGCGTCTGATTCTGTGAAATGTTTTCATCACCAAAGCGTAGCACCTTCTTGAGTGCATGGACAGCAGCTTGGATGGCTGCATTTTGGAAACTTGGTACGTGCCGCATTAACTCAAAAATTCCCGCGCCAACGACAGCTGCCGTATCACCCTGGAAACAGTAGTCTTTGGCTTCATCCTCTGTGTATTGCGGAAGCGCGAAAACATCAAGTAGATGCATTAATGGCTCGGACTTTGCCACCTTCTCTGCATGCGTAGTGGTAAGACATAATGCATTTAGCACTGTCGGAACTGCCGTGAGCAACTCGCTGGACGGAGGCAGCAGAATCTGCGATGGGTACAATTCTGCGATGTCCCACCGCGTGAGGGTTTTCAAGAACGCGTCTGCTAAACCGGCAGCGTGTACATGGTTCACACTGCTCGGATCATTGTTGATAATATCTGAAACCACGATAGCCGCCTGAGCGAATACGACGGGCCCGAACACGTCCACATTGGACAGAAGCTGCAGTAACACCTTGTTGAGTGCGCTACCTTCGCGAATCGCGCGGCTTGTTGCCCCAGCGCTCATTACACCTTGAGAATGGAATGACATGGACAGCGACGCTAAGATGGCTAGCAACAATACCGTCTTCGTCTCTGAAACTGCAGAAGAGCTCGCCGATTTTCTCTGGGCACCAACGATACTGGCAGATTCAACCTTGAGCCGGTCCACGAGTATACCAACACCATTCAGGTCGCGGTAGAGCGCGGCTGCGGCCGAGTAACTACCTACTGTGATTTCTAGCGCTTGCACGCACTGCGTTGTGATCGCCATGTGAAAAGTAGTCGCGGCGGGTATCGTAAGCACATGAAGAAGTGCTGGAACAATGCCATTCTCTGTCAGGACAGAAGCGCCTGATTGAATCGCTACCACAGCTGTCAGCAGTCCTAAAACCGCCTCCAGCCAGCACAGCTTCACCTCCTCAGCATTTCCGCTGGTGATACTTCGGAATGGGGCTGCACTAACCACTTCTGCCTCCTGCGGAGAAAGTAAATCCGTAGTCGCCTGCACGAAAGCGACTGCCAGACTCATATCCATATCTGTATCTGCAGCTTCCGATGCTAGCGGCGGCATGGACGGCGTTCCCGAAGCCGAAGTCGCTGATCCAAGAGTTGTGACATCGCCTAGTTCAGCCATGCAGAAGCGCACAAGTGAAGGAAAAGCTCCGTGAGGCGTCCCTTTAACAACGCCCAAAGCCTGTAGCACATTTGATTGGCGTCCCAGTACGCCCATGCCACCTGCTCTCCCTACACGATCGTTCACCAACGCGGTAAGTACCAGTAATGCCGTAATTCGCACTCGCACCGGGACGCGTTCAATGCTCTCAACACGAATCAGTTCCACAATGCCCCGGGTAAGCTCCAGGTGTTGTTCCACGTAATTTGTCACGTCCCACGCATCGCTGAAAAGCGAAAACAGCGCAAGCAGCGCATGCAGTCGTTCCACCACCAAATTTTCCCGTGCCAATGCGCTGCGAGACGCGTAACATGCGCGCACTTGTGTAAACAATTGGAAATGCAGTCTCTTCGGGATCTGATGCTGCTCAATTAGACGTTCACATGCCGTAGCTGCTGCACACGCTGCTTCAGCCGGTGGCGTCGTCGCTGTCACCACCTCTTCATAAGGTGGGATCGTCACACTCACCACACGCGACGTCGTCGCCTCTCCTCCATCCTTCTCGGAGCTGTAAAACTGAAACTCCACCTGCTTCGTCGTCTCTGCAGTCGTTGTATTCAAATAATCCACCACTTCCAAGTTATTCTTCGGCGCTCCACGTCCTTGGGCCACTGTCAGCAGTCTTCTCCTTAATAAATTGTTCCTTCCTGCTGGAGGGTTCTCGAAATTCATAGGGTCAGCAACATAACGATGCACTTGTGGAGGTAGCGCCAACATGGCTACAACTTTGGTCGCCTCGGCCACTACTCGTTCGTTCCTAGCAGCTAATAACGCCACCACAGGCTCTGCAGATGGGTACACTGCCTTATTAGCTGCATTCTCCAGTAAGAAAGCCGAAAATTTCAAGATCTCGAACACTTGTTCTGTCAATTCCTGCTCGTTCTGCTGTGTGATTGGCTCATCCAGCGTCGTCTCTAGCTCCGCTTCCACCAATAGCAGACGAGGACACTGCTGCAATGCAGCCAATAGCAGCTTGTGCAGCTTCAACAGCACGTCGCGCCAGTTGGCGAGATCCGCCTGCGCCTCCAGCGGCCAGCCCTTCACACAGGCCAGCAGCGGCGTCACGCGCGCGCCTGTAGCCTGCAGAAGCACGTCCATGAGCTTCTGTTCCTTGTCGCTGGGCGGCGCGCGCGGCGCCAAGCCGGCGTTGGCCGCCTGCATCTTCTTTCGCTTGTTTCTCGGCTTCTAGAGCCTCTACAAGCGCGAGCGAGGGCTCTTCACACGCGACGAAAGACGCACTAGCCGCTGTAGCTCTTGTTGACCCTGTTAGCGAGCTGGAAGAGGCGAGAAGGCCAAGAGAAGCGAGCGGTCGGATGCTCTTCTCTTCTCGTCTTTGATGAATGAGGGAGGAAAATCTGAAAATCTTGAAATTCAGGGGGAGATGGTGATTGGATGAAATTTTTGACCAATCGGAAGAGAGGAGGAGATGATCCTCCTAATATTCATTACGAAAGAGAAAGATACTTTTTTTGAAGCATGTTGGAGTATCTATTGTGTGTACCTTAGTGCAGGAAGTTGGTGTACGCCTGGTTGTTGGTCTCCTCTTCGCAGCGGAAACCCACTTGACCCAGGAACGCATTGAAAGATGCATTGTCTTTGTGAGGAACTTGGAATCCCACGAGCACACGGCCGATGTCGGCGCCGTGGTTGCGGTAATGGAACAGACTCACATTCCATTGACGTGCGGATTGACTGCGACATAGACAAGAGATTAAGCAAGGCACCCGTCAGGTTTTACATCATTGCAGCAAAAGTCCAAGTGCGTAAGAGAAAATAACGCACCTGAGAGTGTCGAGGAAGTCCTTCAGCGCACCGGGACGTTCCGGGAATTCTATACGGAACAGACGCTCGTTCGTGACCTAGAATGCGCACAGGTCGACAAGTTAGCACTGGCGTCGCGTTTGATCCTTGCAGCGAGAGCAGAGACTTACGTTTTCAGGGCGACCACCGGCGAGATGACGCAGGTGGGACTTGGCCAGTTCGTTGGAGGCCAGATCGATGGCGTGCATGTCGCCGCGCTCGTTGATAGCCTTCACGACACCGACGAATTCGTCCTCCGTTTTCGTCTGGATGCTCATGCAGATGCGAGCCTCGTTGTCGCCTTCCGAGTCCATGCGGTATGAGAATTCGGTCACGTTGTACGGGACTGTAGGGATAGACACAAAATGGTTAGTTGCGTTGCAGGAAACGCGTAGATGCATGTCATATTAAACGTACAGATGACGTTGTAGAGGTCCTGGAAACTGCCAATCTTTTCGGGGATCTTGACAGCCATGAAGCGCTCGCGGTCATCCGAACGCTCCGAGACGAAGCGCAACCGGTCAAAGTCCATGTTGGCAGCAGCCAGCACAGCCACATACTTCTCATCCTGCGCGTTCTTCATGCGAGCGTACTTCTTGGCTCCAGCCACACTGATCGCACCTGCTCCACACAAACCAAAAATGACGCACATGCCATTAGAAACCTGCAAATACGACAGTTTGCACCGAAGTTCGGATGTCACCAGCGTACCAGTCGGCTCCATGAGCGAGCGCGTGTCTCCGAACACGTCCTTGATGGCCGAGCAGATTTCGTCAGTCGACACGGTAACCACCTCGTCCACCAGATCCTTGCATAGCCGGAAGTTTTCCGTGCCAATCGTCTTAATACCCACTTCCTCCGTAAATCGGTTAACGCTCGGGATGGCCACAGGCGCACCCTGCTTCAGCGATTCACCCAGAAGGTTGGCACCTTCAGCCTCCACACCGATAATCTTAACGTCGGGAGCCACTTCCTTCACGTAAGCAGCAAGCCCAGCAATCAGTCCACCGCCACCAACAGGCGCAAAGATCGCTGCCGGTCGATCTCCAGACGTCTATCAAGTTACACAATGGCAATTAGCACAACCACAAAAACGACTCCAGCCAGAATCATCCATACCTCCTTCAGAATCTCCATTCCAATCGTTCCATTGCCAGCAATCACGTGCGGGTCATCGAACGGGTGCACAAGTGATCGACCCTCAGCCTGCGCAACGCGAAAAGCTTCTTTCTGCAAAATAAATACAAAACCCCATTAGACACCTCTCAACCAATAAAAATCAATATAAATCCCGCACCAGTGACGCGTCGAAGTCCGCGCCGTGCTCCACGATCGTGATCTTGTTCTTGGTGCAGTGCGAAATGTTCTGCGCCGTACCGACCGGTGCAATGACAATAGCATCGACGTCGAGCTTAGCGGCAGCGTAGGCCACACCTTCCAGGTGGTTGCCGGCCGCACAAGCCACGATGCCCTTTGCCCGCTGGGCTGGCGTCAGATTCGCGATCTTGTTGTAGGCGCCTCGCAGGTTGAACGAGAAGGTCGGTTGCATGTCCTGGTAGAAACCACAACAATAATCAGCACATACGTTGCACACCAACACCATAATAGACAAGGTTAACGCACCTCTCGCTTCAGGAAGAGGCGGCAATTGCCCGGCAGCGCTTGAGTCAGCGCCGGCGCGAGCTGCAGCGGCGTCTGGATGGCCACATCGTACACGCGGCTCTCGAGCACTTCGCGAAGGTAGTCGTGCGATCCGGGACGCACCCAGGAAGGTTTGGTCGTTAGTGAGGAGAGACCGCGACGGAACATGAGGTGCGCAATTTGGGAAATGGAACTTGAAGCGGACAAGACAAGAGAACTACGCGCGGTGCAGCGGACGAGGAGCTCTGAGCCAAGAGGAACGTTGCTTGGCGCGATGCGCAAACGGAGTACACCGCGGTTACCTATTTGGTGACTTAAGCAAAAGTGCGACTAAGGGCACAAATCGTGTAGTTACAAAATTCATTCTATATTTTTAAAATATGACTTTTTTTAATTTTTTTAAAAATAACTAAGTTTTGTCAAATCTACCGTAAATCACGGGGAAGATGCAACATTTCCGTAAAAACTCTAAGAGCAGGTATTTTTTATGCTAGTACGACTGAATCATTAAAGTGACACCCCCTCATAAAATGAACCTCCATTTATTCAACATCCACTATCCCTTGGCTTGAAGGCTCTGGTGATGCAAACCCCCCACTTGCATCGCGAGGTCCAATAGCCACAAGCCCAGCTTTCATGAATCCGTTCATAATACTCTCTTCTTCGACTTCATCCCATGCCTGGATCACCATCGCTGCAATCCTCCCTCTCTTTTGCGTTGGCGTCGTGAAGACGCCGCCTTCTCTCACAAATGTTACACACAGCTCTCGACAACAGTGTTTAAACGGCTTCATAACCGCAATATCCATTGGCTGCGCTATCCCAGTAACACCAGGAGGGACATACACCACCTTCACATAGCCTTTGTCTTCAAGGGAGGTCTTGATGCACTCTATCTTGTGAGTTTTGAGGCTATCTAGTAGTAAAACACTAGGTCCTTGTACGTCAGGACTCCAAACATCATCAATCCACTCTTGCATCACTCGCTGATCACAGTAAGCCTTAGGTTGTACAGTAAAATGCGCCTTGTCCCAGTTGAAGAGAGATCGCTCTGCACGAAGTTCGTCGTGGACATCGACTCCGTGTACCCCAGCAAATACAACAAGCGGCCGCATCTTCTTTCCTGTAGCGGATGCGCACAAGAAGACGGACGCTCTGAACGACTCTGGAGTAGTTGCTACATAGTAATACGACATACATGAGAAAATCATCAAAATAGAATGAATTATTTCAAACTTACATTGAATAACATCAACCGTGCGGGTGCCAACAAAATCAATTGTGCTGTGGGGGTTCATGTCAAGACACACAGATGTTTGATCCATGTTGTAGATATAGTTGTAGCGCTCATGTGGTGGAGCGGATTTCACGAAAATCGCGTGGCGTGATCTCAACTCGCCAACGGTTGCCCAGACTACCAACTGACGGAGGGGGTACTCCGCTTGTCCGTGGGACGTTAAACTCCTTCTCACCTCGTGTACCCGTTGGTTTTGGCGGGTTACGCTCTTCTGGTGCTTCGTGAAGTGTCTTGTGATCTGGTTGGGGTCGTATGGACGGTATTCGGGATTGTAGGGGTGACAACTACGCAGATATGCTTCACGCAGTCGTCGGTTTAGGCTGATCGGTTCTTGGGGAAGCCGATCGAGGGGTTGTCCTTGGGGTGTGTGTTCCTTGTTCCTTTCCGTGCTTGCCACCTCCTGTGGTGAGGTCTTTGTGGGGGAGAGACTCAGCGAGTGATCGCTACCTGGCTAAGCAACCCAGGCGATCACTACACGTTCTCTTCGGTAGACTTAGGCGGCTTCTTGGTCGTCGGGAGGGCCAATAAACTTCCCAGCCCTGAAAAGGTGCCACGTGTGTCTTAGAAGGAAAGTTTGAATCTGTCTTAACCAACAAACCTATACCCAAGCTACCCCTCATCCCATCTCATGCTCTTAGCCATCCGTTCCGTCCGTGTCTTCATGATCGCTGGCGCACCCAGATGGGGGTACGGACATGCCAATATGATCGCGTTGTACCCATGTCCAACATGATCGGGATGTACCCATGCCCCAATATAATCGGGGTGTACCCAGGTTTTGGTACAGTGTCCATATGATCGCTCTGTACCCAGCTGGTGGTACCGACCTAGAATGATTGATTACGCACGTAGGCTGCGACATGTGGTCCCGATCTCTCGAAACGCGATCTCAGGTTCCCTGACGCCAATTACCCAGTTATCGCTCCTGGGTGCTCTTCCTGTTACCCGCGTCGCCACACTCAATATGCATTCCTGCTAGAAAAGCTCCCTTACGTTCTACAAGATGAACAGTTGCCTCTGCAAAACGATCAGCTACAATCTAACAGTCACACCAACAGCCAACGTTGTAAATATTGTCACAATACTTTAGAAAAACGCAAACAAAAATATTACCTGCATCCCCTTACGCGTCACCTTTCCGCGATGGGTAATACGACGATAGGTCGGACGATTGCGCCTTAGAAAGCGAAATATATACATCTTGACCGCGTCGATACTGCGCGTAGCTGCGTGATCAGGTTCAAAGTAGCCGAGAGCATACCGAATACATGCAGTAGTGACGCAATAATACTTTGTGCGACGCATATGCCTAATCCAGTCCAGCAGCCAATAATGCGTGGTTAAAGTGAGTGTAAATCCATTAATCGGCTTAATTCTACTTACTTTTGCTTAGTTTCAGCAGAAACCGCTGAAACCTGTTTTTTTCGCCGGTATAAACCCGATTTGGGTTTGCCTCTTCAATTGCGTCCCTCTGCTTCTTCTATCGCCACACGGTAGCACGGTCGACACCACAGGCAGCTGCTACATCCTTGACCTTCTCCCCTCGTGCGATACGCTCGAGGGCTTTAAGCTTACGCGCGTTTGTTGTGGTAATTCGATGCTCTAAAGCCATCCGGTGACTGAAAGACAATGTGAGGGGGAAAGGAACCATGTGTGTGGCTATCGACCTTTTACGCCGTCAATTCACTTTTTACGATTTGACTTGAAATCTACTTTTTACGGGGTTGCATATTCACCGTGATTTACGGTACTACATTCCACTTAAGTGACAACCGGCTGCTCTACTCCGGCAGAATTCGTAAAATACGTGGGCAAAAGGTGTCTTCCAAAAATAAGGCTTTAACATTATTAATCAATAGTTTGTGTATCATTTGAGGCGAGGCCGATGAAACCTTGATCGCCGCCAGGGGTTTTCGTACAGCGCAACCCAGGATTCCCCTTTGACTTCCTCGCGAGAGTTAGTAGGGGGAGAGACTTGAGTCAGTAGAGATCCAGGATTCGGGACCGCGAGGTTCCAAATCCCAGGTCTTGGCGTGAGTACCTTGTGATCCTCTTTGGTTCGTTTGTCTTCGACGGAACGGCACTACACCGGGATTCTAGGAAATATGTCTCAAAGGCGCTGAAGACGAGTCCACTCCAAGATTCGCTTCGACAACCAGGAGTACGTCAGGATGTCAAGATCCCCCAAGGTGCAGTCAACCAGAATACACCTCAGTTAAATCACCAACAATACAAATACAGAGTTATACACAATACACGTAGCCGTCACTTATTCTTTTGGACCCTCGGACGGTGGGTCACAACACTAGGCTCACTCGAGTCTAAGTCTGGGTACCTAGTCACCCCAAACATTCGCAATACAAACGCGCACCACCCTCAATATAAAGGGAAACAAACGATTCACAACACTTACCAGTCGCTTCACACAGCAGTCAAATACAAATCCAGGATGTGACCACTTAGCTATCCAGGATATCAATCGGGACATGAAATAGTATGGATCAACCCAGGAGCTTCGTCTCTGGTACCCACCTAACTGAGGCTTGAATGAATGAGAGTTCCAGCGCGCCCTGTCTAGCGATATCTTTCAGCCCGGTTATACAGGTACTTCCTGGTCACGACGAGTCTACCCCCTTTCCGAGTGACCCCTTTGTCGAACGGGTTCCCCCCTGATTTTCCCCTCCTCAGCAGCGACTGCTCTCTTAGAAGGAAAAACGAACTCTGTTTGTCTGTCGGTTTATCTAACTAAGGCTATCTTCTTCTTTCTGCTTCTTCGGCTATCTTCAGTTGACATCTTGGCTTCGGTATGCATATCTTGGTCTTCGTAAGGAAAGTGATCTTCTTGTAGCTTGTCTTGGTCTGAGTATTGCTTGGGCCGAACATCTTGGCTTGAGTATGGAGTCGAACATGTCGAGTCAACAGGAAACGCAAGCTCGACGACACGAACACACTGGATTCTTCGCGGTAGTTCAAGTCCCACTGTCTTCGTTCTTAGCAGTCAGTTGGTCATCCTGGGTAACTTGGTGACACCCTGGATGTCTGGCTCGGGAAACACTTGGAATCACTTGGATCTTGTATGGTGCGATGTCGTAGGTAATAGTAATCCAGGATTCGTCTTGGGAATCCAGGATTCGGGTGTGCCATCCTGGATTCTAACGTGCCATCCTGGACGTAGTCACTCCGTAAAGCACCAACTCCAAGTAATCTCCATTCCTCCACGTGACTTGCAGCCTTCACGGCCTCCAGTGCGTAACATCAGGGAATCTTGGGGGGTATTGGGTCTTGGTATTCAATCTTCTTGGGCACCTCTTGATCGCAGCAAGACGAGGTATCCTGGGTGAAACAGGGCGAGACGCGCTCTGTTTCTTTAGCATACACTAGTATGCGCTTTTGAGGAAGCGTAAGTTACTTAGACTTTGTATGCAAGTAGAAATACACGTCCCCGTGTATTTCTAAGCAAAAGACCGAAACTTTAACTTGAAAATAGAAAACTGAATTGAATGGAAGCCCGCCGCGTGGCGGGCCCTTAGCAAACCTATCTAAATGACTTATGTATCTACGGAGGTGAAGCCATGGTTGGCTCTCACGCTCCGGCCCTTATGTATGCGTTTGATTGGCGGAAATGTGCCCCTTTCCACCAATAGCAGTGCGCTTAGCGCCCGCCAATGTTTGTGCCATTGGTGGCTCGAAATGATTGTTGACTGTGTATGTGACGCACACACAGAAGGCTTGCCGTATACTTGTCCGTGTATAGTCCGGCTATACACGTATATCTGGTGTACCCAGTTACACCAGCCTGTGTAACCCTGTTACACTGGGATACGTTCTCCAGGATACTTTGCACCAGCTCTTAGGTTACTCGATCGTAAGGGTAGGTCGGGGGCCGGACATAATGCGCTCTTGTCATCCTGGATATGCACCTCCAGGATGCGACATTTCCGGCCAGTTGGGCCCATCTACGTCAGGATGCCAGATCTTTCCATATTATCGTTACTGCCTCCCCAGAATCACCCCGTGTCACACGTGTACAGCCAGCTGCCAGATCCACGCAGCCAATCGCATCCTCGAAAAATCTCCAGTCATTCAGGCGACAACGGTGTGTCAGCGAAATCCAAATTCGTCTCGTGTCACATTTATCCTGGTTTTTCCACTGGACTGTGATCAGTATCGGTTTTGTGACCGATTACGAATAGCAAATTTTGGAAATGACCAACAATATAAGTCAAAGTTTGGAATCGGTAGGAATCACATCAATCAAAGTCATGGCAACACAGCAGGCTCGTGCTGCAACAAATGGAGCGAAGGCGTTTCGAATCCACTTCCATGTACGCCTTAACACGTTGTATACGTTGTTATTGTAGTTAGTCCGAGAATCAACTGCTGCTACGTTGTTGGCAGAGCATAATGAACGTGCTGTATAACTCGCGTTACAGGAGAAGGAGGTGTTACTCCGCATCCACATAACAAGAATTTCTCAACGACCAAACGCAGCTCAGCTCATCTATTCTCCAAAAAATCTCGAGCTTAATCTCATACAAGACGGCTGCTTGGTCGCCTTGGCACACGTCTCGAACAGTGACTGCAACGGCGGCTAGGCGATGCCCATTTGTACTTCGTGAAAGCGTGCGGATGGATCGCATGCGTGGTTTATGAAAGTTGTCCCCACCCTCCAGCGCATCTCGCCCCACATGTTTGTTGCCAGGCGAGCGCGTTTTCAGGTGCATCCTGTAGCCTTCGTTTATCGGGTCATTCTTTCCAGTTGGGCCGAACAATTGAAAGTGTCCCAAGTAACCGCCGATAACTTCGCCCGCTGGGATGTCCTCTCGAGTAACCCAACCACGCCGTCCACGTCCGATGAACACTGCTGAGCCTTCCCGCAGTGCGTTCCCGCAACATCCACTGAATGAGCAGTTTCTCTCCATACAAAACCGGCTCTCCTAGGCGCTCAAGCACGACACTGCATTACAACGGCCTTCACAGCCGCTCCCAGCACCGCCGCGCATACCAACAGAGACGAGGTGAAACTTCTGTCGCTTGGGTTTGAACTGCTCGCTCAAAAGCTTGACATCCGCAGGCCACTCCTCGGGAACCGACTCTTCGCACAAAAGACCCATGGCTTAGGCGGGTTGCAGTGATTTTGAGAGCGAAACGACCTCAGGTCACCAATTTTAGGAAGCAGCAGGTGCTATTGAATCTTGCGGTATTGAACTCGACCATGATCGATCTACCGGAAGAGTAAGGTGAGAGTTTCTCTAATGAAGATGGAGCGATTGAGAGGAGACTTGTGTTTACAGATGAGAGTATGGAGGTTAAAATTTCGAACATGTGTCAACATTTTGGAAGTTTTGTCAGAGGGTGATCTAAGCCATGGAGCTCGACGATTGGTATCGATCAGGTACAAACGCCGAGCTTCTGGCCGAGTCATGTTTCTGCAATGATGCAGCTTCAAGATGATTTTTATTGTCCGTCTGAGCTACCATCTCTTTCATTTCTGAGACGGAACGGTTGTACGCTTCTGGAAGGTCGGCTTCGCCTGGCCCAGGGTCGATGTTGTAAAACCCGCGTTGTCGCCGCATTGCAAACACGTGCTTTAGACCGACTTCTAATTGATAGAGTGGGCTTCGACCTCTGGATACTTCACTAAACACTGTAGAATCACACGTAGCATATGCATCGTATGGATGCTACCGACTTTGGATTGTGTGCGTTGTATCCGTCACGACGTGAATTTATTCAAGTTGCATTTGACACGGATGGGTTAGCTCAAATTGCCGCATTTCGTAGGGACGGTACTGGCGACTATGGCATCAACCTCCGCGAATTAATGCGTTCGGTATTCGCTTGTGCTATATTGGGGCCACATTGGTTGGGAGAGGAACCTTTTTCGCAGACACATGTCCGTGTGTGGATTGATAATCAATCGGCGGTGTCGTGGAAAAACAAGCGTTCCAGCTGAAACGCTACTGCACAACTATTGTTAAGGTTGTTGGGCTTAGTGAAGATACCCTACAATTTCGTCGCTACCGCGGCCCACATTCCTGGTGTGGTGAATACTATGGCAGACGCTGGTTCACGGGTGTGGCAATCGAGGGAAAAATTTGACGAATTTGCTAATCGTTCTCATGGTTGGTCACAGGTGCAAGTCCCGAACGACTGCAGGAAGTTCTCTCGACTTTGGGGGTGATGCTGCGAGCTGGGGCGCTGGCCAACTCCTACATAAAACAGTGTCACGGCACCAATGGAATCTGTGGTGTCGGTGGTCGGAGTACCCCGTGTGGATGCCGGAGATGGATTCGAATAGCAATGGCACGCAACTTGGTTCCTTTGCTGTTTGCTTGTGGCCTTTTGGAATGAATATGGCGGGCCAAGGCAACGCCTACGCCACCATCTACGCTAAGCTGTGTGCTGTGCGGTGGTACCACAAGAGCAACCTCGGTTACGACCCTGGGGTAAATGCTAGTCACGCACTTTTGCTCCGGGGGATTCGTCGCTTCACCAACCCCGTCGCCAAACAATATTCACGTACAGCCTAAATTCTTCGGTACATTTTTGAGAATTTCGATCTCCAGTTGGCTCGCTCAAAGCTCTTATGGGGCGGAATACTACTGGCCTACTTCTTTTTATTCTGAAGATCAGAGTATATCTTTATCAGACGGCGCTGTCACTCGTAAAAGCTGCGTTTGTGCGAAACTCAACTATTGGATGATCAAGGACACACTACATCTCCTCACAGGGCGGTTCGCGCAGGCATCGTACTACGTGGGGCGTAAAACAACCAGTACGGAAGAAAAGAGCACCGATACCACCAGAAGTTAGGCGACAACGTTTTGTGGCCTGTCCGTACTGCTCGTTGGATAATTAAGGGCGCCAGGGCCTTTGGAACCCAACCGAATGATTCAGCATTGTCAGCAGGAAAAGGAGTAGGGATCAACGCAAACGAAGTAGCAGAAACTATCAAGACCGCTGCAACCCAAGAAGGACACGACCCAACCAGATACTCTACTCATTCGATCCAGCGAAATCGTCTTAGGTGGGTATGATTTCGATGATACAATCGATGAAATTCCTCTCAGTGAATCTAACTTAACCGGTTTGGCGTCAGCATGACCGCTTTGGTTCTCGCCGAGTGTCCCCAACCAACTCTCAACGTCCGAAAAAAAAAAGTTTCTGGTTCTTCGACTGTCAATTTGCCAACGGGGACATAACTGAAAACCCAGGGTTTTAATTCAGTGCGAACAATACGCTATCCGTCGTGGTTAATCACAACCACTTTAAGTCGAAGAAATACACCGGGGAGTGTGCTTGTTCCTCGCCGTATCGCTTGGTGTGTTGTCCTAGCAGAATAGGTCAAACGCATTTTTGCTATGGTCCGTAGGCGTCGTCGCATGCGCCCGTCAACCTGGTACGGACCGCAACACCAGTCGCATCAGGGCCCGGGTGTGATGGAGTTCGGGGCTGTATGGCAAATTGCAAACCGATGTATTCATTTTAGGTACTAGATCGATGTCTTACTTGCATTTGCAAATTGAGGATGAACTCTGTTGTTCAAACTCAATTAGCAAATTTATTAGTCCCTTACTGTGCGCTCACACGTCTCTGCCATCTCGCTCGCTTGCACTTGGCAGAGTTATATGCTGCAAGCGAGGAATAGATGAATAGCACGATGTAACCGCACCTTGGATTCGCTATAAATGTGGTCTTTTGTGCTGAAATGCAAAATCGAAGGTGTGTATTGATTCATGGGCGCTCCTACATGTTAGTTTCTATCGTGGCTGTTGGCATGGCGACTCCTGCCACGGGTCGCCATGCATCCGTTGTGGATCCTACGTTTGTTGTGGATTTCAAGGCTGAAACCAGTCCACAAGATCGACGTAATTCAGTCAGCGTTTTGTCGAACCAGTGCGAGATGCCAAATTCGTCGAAAGGCTATCCTGTGGTTAAATCTAACTTTTTGTCGACGTTTTGTTTGAACCGGTCGGAATGCTCTAATATATTGCCTATTAGCGATATGCTGGACCATGCGCTCAATGGAAAACCGCCCTCTTTGGCTTCGTCGATCCAATTATCCGCGTTTGGAAAATCGACTAGAACGAGCGGTAAAACCAAAATTGATCATAGTACGTATATTACGAATTTGGATTCCCCGTCCACTACATGAAACTAGGTGTTACCAGTAACACTCAGTAGCGAAACGAGTGTAATCGGCTTGTTCCTCTCTTCACGTCGTTCGACCAACTTTTTGTCATACCGTATGATCGTAGTCCCAAGGGTCACACACGAAGCACTTTGAGCAAATCCTCGGCACCGACATATCCATGCAAATCATTGTTTTAGCTTGCCACGTACGGTGTTTTATTATGCATCATCCTCACTATCACTGTTTATCTCGTCTCCAAAACCGATGTCGTCGTCAGAGTCGACATCTCCACTTGCGAGTTTACAGCTGTCCAGCTCCTCCACAATGCCGCTTTCAATCACGTCGTAAACCGCCCCATCTTCCACTACTCGGGTGTCATTTAGAATGCCGACCTTACGAAACCCATTAATGATCGTACTTGCGGACAAATTAGCCCAACATTGTGACACCCAGCGCGTAATATCGCTGCGACTTGGCGGCTTCAGTGTGAACACGTCTTCGGTGTGGTGCTGGCGCACCCGGGTAACCTCAACGTCTGCATCTGCTTGAGTCAGTTCTTTGCGTGCTTTGTGAATTGCATTTTGCAGCCGCAATCGTTTGTGCTCTCGTTGGGCTGCACCTCCACGATACTCCACAAGCTGGTCCCGAAGACGTGCAACCCAAAGAGACCGTAAACCCGATTTAAACGGCTTATTCCACGATACGTCCGCCGGTTGGCAGTCGTACGTGTAGCGAGGAGGGACCTTGAGTAGGATAACGTTAATACTTACCGCATAGTCGAGTACATCAGTGGTCCAATGACCACTGAAATCATCCCACAGTAATAAAACGTTTCCGTCGATATTTGGGCGATCAGCAAAATGAAACCTGAGAAACTTTAGCGAAAGTTCTGAATTCCACCAAGCGCATTTGTTCCCGTAAATTTCACAGTCGGTCTGAGCTTGTAGAGCCCTAATTTCACGTTTCCACACAGTGGCACCGAATTCATGGCGTTCGTCATCATTCTCCTTTTGCTTTTCTTTTGTTGTTGCCGGCGTGCTTTTGAAGAGAAGAAAAGTGGGGTACTTAGTACCTTCCCAGTCAGCTAAAAGCATAGCAGTTGCTCTCTCTTTCTCCTTGTTCGCGCATCTAACCCATACAGTCTTCACACCGCGTTTAGAAATGGTTTGTTTAGGTAAATATTCAAAATTTACCGTTGTAAATTAAAACAAAAGTTAAAAATATACCCAAAAGTAGAAGAAAAATGTGCCATACCTTTCTTGTAGCGGGGCTACACCGAATAGTGACATGGGTTCAACTATTCTGGGTGGTGTGTCAAACACTACTGACACATCACGGACACAAGTGGGTACACAGTGCCACTTGCTCTGAAAGCCAACCAATGGGGCTGCTCAGGTTTTATATAGGTTTCACTATATGATATTTGTAGTTTGTATTGCAGGCCAAATTATGATCATCCTATAAATATATTCAGTCTTAATTCTACCTTAGTCTTGGTAACTCGTCCCCTTAGGCCAGGGACCAGTGAACTGCCGTTCACTAGGAGTTTGTATACTCCTGCACACTTCCTCTGTGCAAGGTGCTGTGTGACCCCCGTCACACTTGGTAGCACTGGTAGTCAATCTTACACCTACGCGGGTAGATTGGACTACCTGAATCCTCTGTGGTCTCTGGGAGAGCCAAGATGGATCGGAGTGAGTTCCCTCACTTGACCGATGCTCAGTTTGAGTCGGTCCGGAAGTTGACGGGCATCTTTGGAATGGATGCCTTCCGGAGCTTGGCGGCTGCTACGCCGGCCGAGCAGGTCGAGCGCGTGAATGCGTTAGACATGTACAAACGTGGGCTCATCGAGCACGTTCGGGGAAACCTTCAGGTTCCCGTGGCCGAGCCGAAACCGGCCGGGCCTAAGCCGCTACGGCTGAAGGTACTTCCGTATGAAGGGAAGGAAGGGGAAAACCTTCACTTCTGGGTTCGAGAAGTTGAGCTCGCGATGGACGCGGCTCTCATCTCGACCGAGCGATCGCGCGTCGCTTTTGCACTGTTCAACCTTGGTGGTCGTGCTAAGACCTGGGCGTACACGCGCGAAGCGACGTCGCCTGGATGTTTTACATCCTGGGCCCAACTGTGTGAACAGCTTTGAGCCGCTTTCCTCCCGGCGAACTATGAGTATCGCCAGCGCTCACGCTTCCTCGCCTGCAAGCAAGGGAAGCGCGAGCTGCATGAGTACATCCAGGAGATGCGTGTGCTCGCGGCATCTCTGGTGGGGAACCCCCTACCTGAACACATCAAGGTGACTGTGTTCATGGACGGCTTGAGAGTAAGCCCGGCTCGCACGCAGTTATTCCGCGTGCAGGCCAGTACCATGGAGGAGGCGATCCAGGTCGCTCTCCAGGAGGAGTACAGCCACAGACAGGCCCGTACTCCTACCTCTGCGTGGCAAGGCCACAGTGTGCCCGGAAGTGTGGCACACGGGACTGCTGGTAACGGAGCCAGTGGTGGGCCAGTACCCATGGATCTGGGGCTGGCCGAGCAGAGCGATATCCGCTGCTTTGGGTGCGGTTGTCTCGGGCACATGAAACGTGCCTGTCCTGATGAAGCACAAAGGAAGTTTCCTTCCAGATCTCATGGCTCGAAGGGTCGATGGCAGAGGCCGCGCCCCAAGAGTCAGGGGAACGCAGGACACCAGTAGGGGCGGGGCGCCCTACTGGGGAAGACCTAAGTCTTCAGGACGGGTGTGCGGGTAGCGCGCACCGTGGAGGCTTAGCCCCTGAGAATTTGTGTACCCTCGAAGCGGAGAAGGGCAGCGGCGGGCTGCTTGTAGTACATGTGAATGTACGGGGATACGATCATCCCTTAAGAGTCTTGATCGACTCTGGGGCGAGTAAGAACTTTGCTCGTCGCCAGACGGTCGCGAGGAACCGCGACCGGTTTGCCGACACTCTGCGTGAGAGCGAAGGCAACGGGCTAGTCGCCGTGAGACTGGCCGACGGTACAGTGGTAAAAGTACCTAAGGTCCGGATGGACCTGGCTGTCAAGTTCGAAGACTTTGACAGCACGGAGCCGTTCATTGTCCTGGACATGGACAAGTACGACTTGATCCTGGGCATGCCGTGGCTTGAGAAGCACGAGCCCTGGATCGATTGGCGCGGAAAAGCCATCGGGGCTAGCCGGCCTGCGGTCTCTGACAGAGCTTTGGTGCGTCATGTTCCCACCTCTGTCAAGAACCTAGGCGTCCGTGGGGACCGCCGGGACGCGACAGTGTTCGAAGAGGTTTTGGGAGCTGTCGACGGGATAGTCAGCTCCGGGGAAGTAGTTGCAGTGGACTCTGCAACAGGTCGTGAGACCGAGTCTGTCTCGAGCGATGCTCGTGGGCCGCCGAAGGCTAGGTTGACGGACGGAACTTCCTGTCGAGCGTGCGGGTCTGCCTTGCCAGCAGACCCCAACGCTCAAGGTCGTCGCGCCGAATGGGCTTCGACTGTGGCAGCGCAAGATAGCGCTTGCCAGGTGGGTAACTTAGGTCCACAGGTGGGTAACTTAGTTCCGCATGCAGCTGAAGCTGCTGAGAAGGCCGGTGAAGGCGCTTCTGACGTGGGTAACATAGTTCCACGCGAGGTCACCCAGACCATAGCTGGTGAGGAAGGTGCTGCGGGCACTTCCTGTGTGGGTAACATAGTTCCACACGAGGCCGGGCAGGCCGTAGAAGAAGAGGAGGTCGCTTTTTGCGACTCCAGTGTGGGTAACCAAGTTCCACCTGGTAAGGCGGGTAACACAGTTCCGCAGGGAGTCGGGAAGACTCGTGGTGTCGCCATTGAGGCATCACCAGGCGTGGGTAACCAAGCCCAACGCCGTTATCGCACACAGGGTTTGGTGGGACACCAACCCAAAGTCCGGAAGGACTTGGAGCCGGGAACGAAGGCTCTCGGGTCACCGCCGGTCGAGGGGTGTTATCACGTCTTCGACGGCGTGACCGGCAAACGCGTGAAGGCAGGTGCCGTGCAGTTGCAGACGCTGCCCGAGGTGTCAGAGCTGCTGAACCTCGAAGAAGTTGCGATGGAAGACTTCTTGGCCGAGTTAAAGGCTGGGGAGATCTCGGAGATGGTGCTCCTCAGACCGGATACCTCTCCTGAGGAGTTGAACTCCTCCTCGGTAATGGACGAGGATGTCCTGGAGGAGTTCCGTAAGCAGCGTACGTCGCGCGTGGGTTCTGAGATCCTCAAGAACCCGAAGGATCCCCTGTATCCTTTGGTGAAGAAGCATGTGGACGTGGTATCGAAGGACCCACCGCCACAGCTCCCACCTGACCGCGGGATCAGGCATGAGATCGATCTCGTGCCGGGCACGAAGTACTGTGTCACCCGGCAGTGGCCACTGCCCCGGGAACAGTGCGACGTGATCGATGCCTTCTTCGCCGCGAAGGCGAAGGCAGGCATGGTGCGGGAGTCGAAGTCCCCGCACTCGACGCCAACGGTCTGCGTTCGGAAGCCGAACGGAAAGTGGCGTCTCGTTCATGCTTACAACAAGCTGAACAGTGCGACGGTACCGGCACAGACGCCGATCCCTCGCAAGGACGTGTTGCTGAACAACATGTCCGGCTGCGCGCTGTACAGTGCCCTGGATCTGGTGGACGGATACTACCAGATCCTGATGAGAGAGAGTGATATTCCGCTCACCTCGGTGAGCACACCGAACGGCATGCTCTGGGAGTGGCTGGTAATGCTACAGGGATTCTCAAACGCCCCAGCGACTTTCAATCGCTTGGTCACACAGTTGTTCAGACCTTTGCGTGCGTTCACACAGACGTACTTCGACGATATCTTCGTCCATAGCCGTGCCGAGGGAGGCAAGACGGCTCTTGAGGTGCATGTGGAGCACCTCCGTCGAGTGTTTGAGGTTATGAGAGCGAACAAGCTCTATGCCAACATCGACAAGTGCGTCTTCGCAGCTGAGGAGATAAAGGTCCTCGGCTGCTATGTCAGCAGCGTTGGTGTACGCGCTGACCCGGAGAAGGTCAAGGCCATTGCTGCTTGGCCTACTCCACGGTCTCAGAAAGACCTACGGAAGTGGCTTGGATTAGCCAACTACCTGCACAAGTACAGTGCTGGCTATGCGGGTCTCGCACGGCCGTTGTCAGACCTCCTGAAGAAGGAAGTCGAGAGGCGTTGGGAGCGCCACCATCAGGATGCGTTCGACAGTATCAAGGCGAGCCTACAGCGCGCGCCGGTCCTGGCTCTGCCGGACGAGTCGAAGCCGTTCAGTGTCGTCTGTGACGCTTCCGACTATGCAATCGGCTGTGCGCTGTTGCAGGAGGACGTAGGGGGACGAGATCGAGTCATCTCGTTCCAGTCCAGGCAGCTGAAGGCTGCCGAACGGAACTACCCTGTCCATGACAAGGAGCTCCTGGCAATGAAGTATGCCATTGTCAAGTTCCGAGTGCACCTCCTGGGCACTAGACCCTTTGTGGTCTTCACGGACCACACGTCCTTGCGGACGGCCATCAACACACCGCATCTGTCTCAACGGATGGCCCGGTGGCTGTCATTCTTCGCGGAATACAACTTCCGCGTTGAATACAAGCCTGGCAAGCTGAACGTGCTTGCCGATGCGCTGTCACGCAGGCCCGACTACGAGTTGGCCAATATTAGTCGCGCGACGACGGATATATATGCTCGGATACGCTTGGCGTATCGGGAGGACGAGAGTCTCGCGCCCTTAGTGCGGTTCCTAACCGCTGGCACGGATGCCAAGGTCGAGTGGCTGACGTCTCGACAGCGGGCGAGACTACACCGCTATGAGTGGGCAGAGGGTCTGCTCCACTATAGGGTGGAACCCGGGGATCCTGCTCGTGTTGTCGTTCCCAACGACGAGGATCTGAAGTATGATATACTTCTGGAGGAACATCACGTGCCGTCCAGCGGACACCTTGGCCGCGAGAAGACGTTTTCTGCGGTCTCCGGGACGTTCTGGTGGCCCCACATGTACAAGTGGGTGGCCAGGTACGTCAAGACATGTGAAACATGTCAGCGTGTTAAGCCTGCGGGCCACGCTTCGGCTCCTTTGCAGAGCCTGCCGGTCCCAGCGGACTGCTGGAAGTCGATGAGTCTCGACTTTGTCTTTGGCCTTCCGACCGACAGGCATGGCAACACCGGCATTTTGGTGTTCGTGTGTCGCCTGAGCAAGATGGTGCACCTTGCTCCGGTCCGTGACACTGTCACAGGGGAACAGGCCGCAGCGCTGTTCCTGGATGGCGTATTCCGCTATCATGGTCTCCCTGAGTCCGTTGTGTCGGACAGAGACCCTCGGTTTACCGCTGCGTTTTGACAAACGCTGTTCCGGTTGTTAGGAACGAGGTTGGATATGTCAACCGCTGATCATCCACAGACGGATGGTCAGACCGAGCGCGTTAACCGCGTGCTCGAGGACACTCTGCGTAGTGTCTGTGCAGAAGCATCGCAGTCGTGGTCGGACCGCTTGCCGATGGTTGAGTTCGCACTCAACAATGCGGTCCACGCATCAACGGGGTTCACGCCGTTCTACTTGAACGGTCTGTGTCATCCCCTGGTGCCGATCACTTTGCGTGGGGGCACCGTGTCTTCAGTTGTATGTGGGGGAGAGGCTCGGAAAGCCCTTTCCTCCCAGGCCTCGGACGTGAGACCAGCCTCCTTGCGGAAACAGTTGTCGGCTTTTGTCGACAACAGGCTGAATGTAATCAGCCGGGTCAGAGATGCAATGGCCAACGCACAAGATAAACAAAAGGAGTACTCTGACAAACATGGTCGAGGAAACTTAAACGTGTTTAATGTGGGTGATTTAGTCCTCTTGGACACTAGGAACCTACCCCTTAACACTGTTAGTTCCACGGGGAGCAACAAACTGAAGCACCGCTTCATCGGACCCTTCGCGGTCCTGGGTAGGCACGGCGCTGCCTACACCATTGACTTGCCTAAGTCAATGACGACTCACCCGACGTTTTACGTGGGTCGTCTGAAGCGGTACCACGACCCGCTAGGCCAGACTGAGCCGCAGGAAGCGGCTGCAGGTCGAGGTGACCAGGAGATGAGAGTTCCTCAAAACGAGGCTCAGTCTCCGGCGCAGGGCGCTCCGCAGAAGGAGGCGGCTCAGAGAAGTAAGCGGGTGGGTAAGCCGGCTGGCGGTGTTGCCGACGCGCATACGCTTGGGGTTCGTGGGACGACCCCTGATACGAGAAGTAAGGGCCGTGAGGATACGGCTGCTGGGGGTACGCATACGGGTGCGGCTCTGGACGTGGCGCTTGGGACTGGGAGTCCGCCAACGCCTGGACCGTACGGTGCAGTGCATGCAGGTCATCAACCGCTGCACGACGGTCAATACGACCATGTAGGCGACCAACCTCCCGGTGAAGTGAGCGCACTTCATCCTGAAGGACCACGAGGGGACTGGGCTGACCAGACTCGGCAGCAGCCTGGCCACCACGGCCTACGCCCGTCGCAATATCAAGGGCGTAGACCCGGTCCTGGAGACGACGGTTCTCTTCTTGGAGCAGACGGTTCTGCTCCCGTTGCAAGGCAACGAGCTGGTCTTGAGAACCCGTCGAGGATCTCGGAGCCTCCTGCGCAAGGGGCTCAAACGAGTAGTCGTGCGAGGCCACCACCGGCTCTCCTCGACCGGAACGGAGAGCTTCACTACCACGTGGAGCGGGTACTCCAGGAGCGGCGGCTTCGTGGAAAGCGCCAGCTCTGGGGGAAATGGAGGGGGGTACCCTGAGTCGCAGAACTCGTGGGAGCCGTACGAGCGGCTCCAGGCAGACTGCCCGAAGGCTGTCGCGATCTGGGAACAGAAGCGGCAGCAGCTTCGTAAGTAGTCCGCGGCTTCTTGGCCGCGTTCCGTGGTACGGGCGCTGAGGCAAATGCCCCGTACCCGCGCTCGTCACGAGCGCTGGATCCAGTGTTGCGTTTGGATCCTGCAATCTCAGAGGGAAGCTGTCGCTTCGAGATGAGATGTGCGAATTGGATGCGGAGATCACACTGGTCCAAGATGACGGACAGCATCTCCTCCGCACGGAGTGCTTGCAACTCCTGGGCGGTGTAGCCCTTTAAGGAGACCCACCGCCAGAACAGGGTCTCCGCTTCGGAGAGGGTGGACGTGTGCTCGGGCTGGACCCAAGGGTAGCCCCACACGGGATGAAGTCCACCCGAAGCTTCTGGATTCTTGCGAAGACTAGTGAACTCCTTGAGGTTCACTCGGTGTGGTGCGAGGAGCACACACCTGGCCGCCTCCACGTTGGTCTTGAAAAGGTCCTGGGTTTGGACCAGGGCGCGTTCGTAAGCGCCCTTGGAGGATTTGGTTTGGCCCCCAATGAGTTTACGAGGAGGATCGAGGCGCTCCAAGAACAACTGAGCGCCCGAGCCCTCGTCGGGCGGGAAGTAGCCCCTGGGGTACGTGGGTTCCCCGTCCAATTGGTGCGCGACCGTTGGAGTCGATACCGAGCGCGCAGGTGTATGGCGTTCCTGCGCCTGAGCAAGCAAGGCTTGCTCTTGCTGATGATCGAGGTCGTTCGAGATCTCATGGGGCTCATCGACTAGCCCCTTCGCGTCATCAGACTCGGAATCCGGAAAGAGAGAGCTCACCCTCGGATTCCTGTCACCCGACTGGTCTTGGCGAGGTGACTGCGAAGCACGGCGCTTCTTGGAAGGAAGATGCTTCGCCTCCACGGCTGCGTTGGCGGCCTCTGCGGCTTTGTTAGCCCGGGCACATTGAAGTGCCTCAGCAAGTGACTGTTTGCGGGCGGGTGAGGCCTTGTCGGCACTGCCGCCGTCCGTGTCCTTGCTGGCCGCATTGGCCGGAGACGTGGGCTGGTTGTCCCCGTCTCCTTGGTGCTCCTCATGGTTCGGAGCACCGGGCGGAGGCTTCTCCTCATCGAAGCCTTTGCTGCCGCCGTCGCTATTATCGCCTAAATAGACGACTAGAGTACAGTCGAAGTCTGGGGTGTCTCCGGCACCCGGACTGTACTCCCGGTATTGAAACCGTGGGTTCGGCCTGTTGTCCGGCGGGACTGAAGGCGATCTACTGCGCCGTGAGTTGTTGGACCCAGGCGGTGTCGAGTCGCCAGGCGTACTCTTCGCGTTGGAGGCCACTGGCATGGCTTCCTGACGGTTAGAGGCCTTGCCGTGAGGCTTGGCCGGTTTAGACTTAGGCCTTGCGGCCTTCGTCTTGGTGGACGCTGATGCGCCACGAGAGCTGCCCTTGTGGGTCATGCTCCAGGGTCCGTGGGGATACCTGTCGCCAGGTGGCAACACGTACAAGGCTCTGTAGGAGCCGGGAGCCGAAGCGAAAAAGCTTGGCTTCCTGTCGATGGAGATCGACTTTTCGGGAGAAAAGAATAACCGAAATCCCCAATGATTTCGATTGGTCGATAAATCGATCTTAAGTGGGGGAGAGTGTAGCGGGGCTACACCGAATAGTGACATGGGTTCAACTATTCTGGGTGGTGTGTCAAACACTACTGACACATCACGGACACAAGTGGGTACACAGTGCCACTTGCTCTGAGAGCCAACCAATGGGGCTGCTCAGGTTTTATATAGGTTTCACTATAGGATATTTGTAGTTTGTATTGCAGGCCAAATTATGATCATCCTATAAATATATTCAGTCTTAATTCTACCTTAGTCTTGGTAACTCGTCCCCTTAGGCCAGGGACCAGTGAACTGCCGTTCACTAGGAGTTTGTATACTCCTGCATACTTCCTCTGTGCAAGGTGCTGTGTGACCCCCGTCACATTTCTGGTCTGCATTGTACACTTGTACACACTGTTTTTCTGCTATGGTCTGTTTAGCAATGCTTGGAACGCTGGAGCTGCCTCCTGTGAATCCTCTGGTGTTGTTTGCCCCTGACAAGTTCGGGCACGTAGCGGAAGACGATGTCGGCGCAGGAATAGCTTGATCCATGCAGGAGACGCAGCAAATTTGCCCCCGAGCCCACCATCAGCAGCCACCTCTTTTGCTTGTGGTTGGAGCATTAATCTGGATACCAGGGCACCTTCTGAGCGCAGTGAGTTAACCCAGAGCACAAGTTCATCTTCTGCATCGCGTGAAAGTACTGTAGCGTCGCCTAAACTCCTCAGATTTCGATGGACACCTCGCCCGCTATCGCATGCACGCTGAATAGTAATTCGCTGCGTGTCCCACTTGTTTATTTGCTTTTTCTTCGCCCTAATGTCGCTCCCAGACAAGTCGCCGTAGAAGTGCGCGATCGTGGCGTCGAGGCTGTAGCCGCTGTTCATGTAATTAAGCACGTTCAACTTGTGCTTGTACTCGACGGCCGTACGCTGGTACATTTTTCGCTTCTTTCCCTGGCCGGTAATATGCGGACGCCCCATGACTGCCTTGGCTCAACGCGATTCTTGACGAGTGAGCGCACACTACGCTTTACCAGCACTAGAACCTAAAATTAGAGGAGGTGGAAGAGGCAGTAATGTACCCATCTGTTAGAAAATTAGCGTCTCTCATTGGCTGTGGCTTTGCTGATGCTTACAAGTAAACGACGCTTAGGACTACGATCATACGGTAATTGCCATTTTTGACAAAAACGTTCTTATTGAACTGTAATTATAACATTTATGTTTAGGCTATGTCATAATTTTCCAATAGTGACGAAGCAGTTCAATTTACAGCTTGAAAGCTCTAAATCGCACGCTTACCATGCCGATCATCACCTTCGTCGCGCGCGTCTCGGACGGCATGTTGCTGGTAAGTCCCTGTCTACCCGACATCTGCACACACTAGCGTTGTACCTCTCGAAGTTTTACTGCTCGATTCGCTCCCTACCTGTCCGCAATTTACCACCTCATTAAATTAACTCTTCTACATTTATATTAATGCTGGTTATTCGCTGCAGGTTGCGTCGATGGAGTCGATAGGCGACGCGAATGGGAATCTGGACACGTACAAGCAGCAGGCCAAGCAGATCATGAAGAGACTAGACCAGCGATCGCCCACCAAGTGCAGCATCGAGTCGGGTGCCTACACCTTCCAGTACGTTACGACATTTGGGGTTATTTTTCAGTCTTTTACTGTGCTATCTATCGCTTCTTTTTTTTATCTAACTTGTTATTTTTTTATTGTTTGCTGCTTAGCTACTTGATCCAGGAAGGTGTGTGCTACTTGACGCTAGCGGACCGAGGGTTCCCGAAGCGTCTGGCCTTTTTGTATCTGGAGGAAGTTCATAAAGGCTTCGTGGAGGAGCTGGAACGTGACAGCGGCAGCAACTGGCGTGACGTGGTCACGACTGTCGCGAGGCCCTACGCGTTCATCAAGTTTGGTGAGTTTAGGAGAGAGAGTGAGATGGTGGTGGCTGCGGTCCTGATTAGGTCGTTGATGTCCATGAACAGACAAGTTTATCCAGAAGAAGCGCAAGGAGTATGCCGACCCCAACTCGTCGCAAAACATGCACCGCCTGAACGACGATCTGGCCGATATCCACAACATCATGCGCAAGAATATCCAGGAGGTGCTCAACCGCGGCGAACGTGTCGAGCGTAAGTTTATCAGATCCTTGCTTTGGGATAACAGGATGTTGTTGTGCAATGCTTATTTTAAATGTGTTATGTGGCTAACTGTGCTGCGTTGTTGTGCTTGTTGTTGTTAGACGTCTCGCGTATCTCGTCGAACCTGGCCGACAGATCAAAGGATCTCAAGTGGGGCGCCAAGAAGCTGCGCATGCAGGCAATCTACCGCCAATACGGCCCCATCGTCGCTGTCGCGCTCTTTGTGCTGCTCGTTATTTACATCAAGTTCTTTTAGATAAATCAGCCAGGCGAGTCCCAGAAGACGACGGCAGGTAGTACAAACTCAAAATGGAGACTGCTGGACGACTGAAGCGGGCAGGTCCTAGAACACTAATTCGAGGTTGAGTGATGCGTGATTTTCTCTGTTGCTCTGTCAGTGAGTTCTCCAGAGTGTGTTTTGTTGTAGGAAAGCTAAAGACGGGTCTGAGAGTATCCGCTTTTGTGCTATTGCTGTCCATGAAAGGTCGGGTCGCGACTTGTCCAGCATAGCATAGCTCGACCGGAAGAGCTGTAGCTTCGAAACCATGGCTTCCAAGGATATCTGGACGCTGATCTCCACCGTGGAGGACCCGGCCAAGAAACCTCAGAAAGCAGCGGATGCCGTCGACGGCGATGCAGTCGAGAAACCTGTTGTTCCAGCACCTCTGGAGGAACGCGACACCTTCACGTTGATCGTAGGTCCTCGCGGATCGGGCAAAACCTCTCTCACCGCCAATTTCCGGAATTCGTCTAAGGCCGAAGAGATCAAGCCTACCACTGCGCTTGACTATGTGTTCGTTCGACTGCGTTCTTCTGGCCGACCTGCAGTGGCACACATGTGGGAGTTAGCTAGCACCAAGTGCGTGAACGACATGATCAAAGTGCCGCTGGGACCAGAACGTATCCTGAATGGCGCATTGGTGGTTGTGCTGGATCTGGCAGCTCCTGGAGATGTCGTTCCTGCACTGGTGAAGTGGTTAACTACGCTCTACATAGTCGTACAGGAGGTTTTAAAGGCTAAAGAGAAGAACCCGGTGGAGAAATTTGCAGTCGATGCGCTGAAGCAGGAAGCAATGGCACGTTATGGCACTGGTCATCCAGATAAAGATGAAGTGACACCGTTGCCACTGCCTGTGCTGGTTGTGGGCAACAAATACGAAACCTTTCGAGACGAGGACTCAATCAAGCGCAAGGGGGTCACACAAGCTGTAAGGTATCTATCGCACATGTACGGCGCCACTGTGTTGTTCACGAGTATGAAGGACAAGAACCTCCTGACGCAGTTCCGCTCCATCATGAAAGGGTTTGCTTTCCGGTCTGCGGCTCGTGGCACAAGCAAAGAAGTCGACCCTGCCAAACCATTGTTCGTGCCTGCAGGCGCTGATCTGTTCGAAGACATCGGCGTTCCAAAAAGCGCAGGTTGGCGTCAGGACCGATTCAGTAAGGATCAACATGAGGAGAAAGCACGGCAATGGATCAAGATCGCCACCGAGTACTACCCCCAGTCAGCAAATGCAGCTGAAGATTTGCTCACTCAAAAGGAGCTAAGCGAGCAAGGCGATAAAGACAGCGGGGAATCACCGGACCAATTCCCCGAGCCAAACATCGATCGCGCACGCCAGCAAAAACGGTAAGTCACACCTGCTCTTGAGGCGATGTCTTCCAACTATTCGATCTAATCTCGTATCTTGCTGCTCAACAGGGAGGAACTACGTCGGTACTGCGACAATCGCCGGAAAGCACAAGGACGCAAGTCTCGAGCTGGGTAAACCTCAGCAACACACCTCATCAACCATACGCCACCAATAAACAGCGTTTACCTCACCAACAGAAATCAATAGAGATGGCCGCCAGACCAACAGATAGCACGCCAAAAGGGCATTCAATTACGCCTGTACTCCCTCTCTGTCTTCTGTATCGTGTCGCATCTACTCCACCTTAATTTGCGAAGTGCCGTTAGCGTCAATCAACTACAACATCAAAAAGCACACCAACAAAAAAGAATCAGCAACTATAAACCCTCCACCCCACAGACAACTAGCAGTTCCCTACCGTGTAGCCCCACTGGCCATTGCGCACGAGGAAGCGCTGGTCGAGCTCTGCGCGGCACTTCTTGAGCACCTCCTTGGCCTCGTCCAGCGTCATGTCAGGCTTCCACTCGCGGTCGAAGATGGACAGACAGAAGTGCGCGCCGTAGCCATGCGCGCCGAAGTTCACCTTGACCATGGAGCCCAAGTAGTCGATCCAGTGCAGACTGGGCTCGGCCGTCTTCTGGTCCTCGGGGGCGGCGTCCACAGCGCCAATCAGCAAGTTAACTTGGTACGGGGCACGACGCAGGAAACGCGCTAGCTCTCCACGCACGTAATTGGCCGTGGCCGGGCCGTTGAGCGTCACGCCGTTGCGCAGTTCGTAGAGCTTCATGTTCTTCTGGACGTACTCGCCAAAAGCCAAACGGTCGCTCTGCGGCCCCGACGTCACCATAACCTTGTGGTCGTCCAGGTTGATGGACTGATAAATAATAATAATAAAATAATAATTACAACAGAGAGAAGATTAGAGAACAAGTGTTTGTGTTGAGATTGTGGATCATGTAGAGAGAGTTGGCGGGTGCGAGATGCTTGGGAGAACGCACCTTGTCTTCGTCGTCTTTGTACACCAAGATACTGCGCGCCACCTTGCAGTCCGCCGCCAGAAGGACGAAGTCCTTGCCCACAATGCCGAAGATCGAGTCCATACTACTTGTTCCTCCCTGTTTTGTATTATGGATCTTGTGATCCCCCTTGGAGGATTTTACGTAGAATCAGCCAATCATAGCCGAAACAATATAGTTGTCCAAAATATGATTTCATTCGTCGATATTTAGAAACAATTCAGGGATTGGTGCATAACACCTGTTGTTGAAGTGGCCATGGCACATTCCACTTGGCAGCGCTTTCGTCACATGCGGGAGTGCGGATCTCGTCAGGAAACGATATCTGGTGAAGTATTTTGGTGTTCATTATTGAAGTACTGTAAAGCAAAAAATCGTAGACATAGATGTAATTGAATTTGGCGATAGCACCGCAGAAATACGTCCCACATTCACTATCAACTCTTCGACAAGAAGCGAGTCATTCAGAATGACTGCAGTTGCCGGCAAGATTTAGGATTTGAATTTGTTGCGGTTCCAACTACACCCAAACTCGCGTCCGCCTACAGGAATCGTGTCTCAAGAGACCTGATCCCGCCACTGCAAGCAAGATTTAGGAACGATTCGCCTAGGGAATGTAGTCAATTCACTATAGACTTAACGGAACTCATATGCAGCACGAAAATTTCCGCCATTCCAACCCAAACTCAATCTAACACTCGTAGAATTTCCACCACGTTCACGTCTGCAAAGTTCATAGCTGTAAAGCTCATGAGGTATGACACTATCGCGGTGTTTCCAGCGGCTGCAGCTTGCCTCATAATTTCGGAAACCACTATTTACTACGTGCATGTAAATGGGGAAAACCCACCTCCACTTTCCATAGTACGCATGATCTCCTTCAGCAAGAACTTGACCGAACCCAGACGATTATTTGCAGCAGCAACCTTCGCAGCGATCTCCAAGTGTTCCCACGGTTCAAGATGCAAGGCCCCACCTTGTGCGCAGATAACATCGGTGAACCGCAAAATAGCCATAGCAGCAGGACAGTCTCCGCGAGCTTCGATAGGTCTGATGGCATCAACCCAGGAAAAATTGAATCTCTGGGCCAGTCTCCGCAGCAACTCCGTGTTCTGTGCCGTTGCTGCCTCCAATAGGGCCTCTACCAACGGAAACAGGAAGTTATCGATGTTCTCGAGAACATGTGGAAGCGCACGAACCTCGTCGGGAAACCGTACATGGCGAAGTGTTTCGTAGTTAGGACTATCAATCGTTGGCTTTCCTTGGTAGCTTATTGGAGAATGAAATGGATTCTTGACAGTTGACTTTAGTCACAGTATTTCCGAGAAAAGTCTGACCTAACTGGAATGAACAAATTTACGTATACCTGGGAAGAAAGCATACTCGCACAACCTGTACCCCGCTTCAGCTTGCAAAAATGTTCCTCAGACCATGATGCAATGTTTCATAAACAGCACGCCCTAATTCAGCTGACCAACCCGCTCGGTTTGTACTCCCGGAACGTCAGGTTGAGTCTTCCTGAACGCATGCGCAACCACGACGGTTGCGTTCCATTATACACTCTCGTCAGTGCATGGACAACATTCCTCGCGGGGCCACCAAACACCAGCACATCGCCCGATTCTAGACGGACAATCGGTACGGCCTCGTCCGGCTCTGGGTAGTGGCCAATATACGCGAACTCAGCCGCGCAGCCAATGGAGAACGAAATCACAGGCGAACCCATACTCATCGCTTCGTTACTCTCGTCCTTGTCAATGTGCATGCCGTTCCTGCCTGTTTTCTTGTAAAAATTAACAACACAAATATCCGGCACCATCCCCTTGCACGTCCCCATCACCTGCGGATCGATCTTGTTAGCTGCATCGAGGCTGCGTTGTGCATACACCTTCCAACTCTCCGGTAGAGCAAGAACCGGTGCATTGTCGAAATTGCTTCGGTGGTCTTCGTACTTTTCCGTTTTGACGTTCCAGTGACGTCCGAGGCACATCTGGTGCAGTCGACACTTGGCTCCACTGGCGTACGTAGGCTTGTAGAACCCTCCTTCTTCTAGTCCCATTTTCCTCGATTCATTCACCAGTTCCTGCTGCTCTTGTGGTGCCAGGAACCCTTTAAGAATCACCAAACCAGGCAGCAAAGCGCTAGTGTCGGCACTTCCACGAGGTAAAGCTTCATCTTGCAATTCTGAAGCCTTCAGTGGGTCATTTTCAGCGGTGAAAGTTGCGTTTGAGCTGCAAGAGTCTGGAGAATCAAGTGGTCGTTGAGGGGCATTGAGAAACAGATCCAATTCGTGCTCATCCGCGGCGTGCTGAAGCCGCTTCGCTTGGACCCTGTTGGCTTTGGAGCTCATGGCGAATGAGCCACTTCAGATAAACATTAAAATGTGTTTGCCACGTTAATATATGTTTATCACACCATTTCGTGTTTATTTTGTGTGCAATCGCCATTTTATCGTAAGATGTCGCGAGGGGATGAGGTCGTGCTGCGCTTGAGAGCGTATGGGCAGCAGGGCGTGGAGTTTACGTTGTCTGGACCGAAATCCTACGAGAAGAGGGGTTCAACTACAATGTGGTTGATCGCTGTACTGCTACTCAGCTCCGGCGGCGTGTTATCAAGTGTTGAATGGCGTGTATCATTCTCCTATCGACTGCTACTGGGTCTACTGCTGGCTGCATTGGCCGCGTGGGTCTTCCAAGCGTCAGGAAATGTCATAGTCGAAGGTGCTACACCTGGTTATATACCGTGTTATTGTATACAGTGTGTTTGTTACTGATTGAGGTTATGATGATGCTTCGACAGAAGCGATGCTGGTGGTGCCTGCACTTGGAGTGAAGTTAAGCAAGCGTCAACGTAATGGGGCAGTGAGCAGCAAGGTGAGCCTGGGAGCGCATTAAACGATGGTTTGTTGCTGTGGGTAATGCTAATGATTCATGAGATAGTTTGTGGATCTGGACAAGATTTGTGGAGTGGCTGTGAACGAGGCGATCACGTTCGCCAACGTGGTTTATTCGTTGGTGCTCATGGTAGAAGGACAGAGCGACATGGTGCTGCCATTCGAGGTGAGTGCTCTGCAGTGTGGGGTGGTGTTATGTGCAGGTATTGACGCACTATGGCATGTTATCTGGGCAGACGTTTCGGCCACGCGTGGCAGTGTTGCAGGAGATTTATCACGAGACGAAGAAACTGTTGTTCCCCAATAGCAGCGACCGGAAAATGCGTCTTCCAGATGCAGTTGCACGGAAGCCATGCTGAGTTGTCGACTCCTTCAATTAGTTTTGTTGCTGTAGATCTCAGTTTTTGGTTCCTGCTATTGCTTCGTTCTTCCTTTTTATTATTTTTTACTCATCCTGAAATGTTGAGTGAGCAGTTCCCCTACAGGAGACGGTTGCGAATGTCCTCCAGCTTTTTCAGCACCTCAGCGGGCGTTCGGTCAAGGTCTTCAGCCACGCTAGCTTGCTTTTCCACGCTGAGTGAGCTAAACTGTTCGCACAGATCGCCGTCCGTGATGTTCTTCACTGGGATGTAGTACGACCGGTACGACAAGTGGTCGCGGCCACAGAGCGGAGGCTGCTCCTGACGCATGTACATCTCTAAATGGGTGTAGAAGTCAACATCCTCGCGGGAGGTGAACGGAATGAGAGCACCAATACGGCCCATGATCGTGGCGTAGATGATAGCTTCAGTGCCTCCGGGAACCAAACTTGAGCGCACCATGCTGGTAACAACATCGCCCACGTGGAACTGTGCAACCTGCTCCAGTTTGTTGGGTGCACCATTAAGTAGGCCAGAATCCCACAGAATACGGTTTCCAGTGGGGTTGTCAATCTCGTCGGAGACTTCAGACGGCAACCGAGAGACGAACACGTTGCCAAACTTGTCTGCTCCACACAATGTGTCGTAATCCAACAACACGCTACTGGTGATGAAGCGCGGCACACAGTCATCAGCGAAAATCACCAGTTGGTTCTCGTCCTTTTTGTACTTCACGAAGTGGAAGGACTCATGCATGTCTGACGCGTAGATGCGATCGCCAGCAGCCTTGAGCTCTACCAAAATCGACGGAAAGTTGCGGTTCTCGCACTTGCGTAGCATTTTCTTCTTTCCCAAGTCGTAAATCCGGAGTGCTCGCCCGACAGACACTAGGAGCCGGCCTTGGAACTCACACATGGCGTGCGGAATGTCGTCGATTTCAGTTGTGTGAACCAGCACCAACTGCATGCCCTCGACAACACGGTAGACGCGTAGGTAGCCCCCTGCAGGAGCCTTCTGAGGGTGGAGTTGCATTTTCTTCACCGTGCCAACAATAATAAACGCTTCACCGCCACGGTCATGGAAAACGCAAGCAGCAATACTCCGAGCACGCTCGTCCACGTCCAGCTCCTCACAAACCACCGTCTGACACGACGTTGGGTCAACAATCCGCACACACGATGCCCACTTATCCTTCTCCGCCGGAAGAGGGCCACGAGGGAACAGTAACGCATCATTAATTTCGTCCTCATCCTCATTCTCCGGCTCGGCGGCACTTCGGATGTCAGGAATCTGAAGTCCATGCTGTCTTTTGTAGACAGCACCGTACTCGTTGTGGTCGCTTTCGATCACAACTAGTCGTCGCGACGGCGAGTGAACCACAGCCTTGCGAGGGGTGTAGCGCAAATTGCACTTTTGCTGGTTGAATGTGTCTCCAAGCTGATCCACCGTCAAAATTTTCATGCCTTCATTTGTCAGTGCAACAATACCACCGGGGCACTGCTCGGAGTTAAACGAGCTCGCGTACGAAAGCAGTTCGCACGACAGCGGGGTAAGGTGTCTCCGTGTCTGATGGAAGTAAGAGATCCATGAACGACTAGAGAGCGCGAGAATCGAGCGTTTCCCTTCGACTGCCACACGGAAAAGTTTGACGGGGTTAGTTCCGAGGAAGCGCGACCGAGAGTCTGTCAATGTTGCTGTGATCGGGTCAATGAGTGATTGCTGAAGCACACCATTATCCAGACCAATGCTCAAAAACAGTGCTTGTGAGGAGTTTTCCGAATCAGGTGTCGAAGGCTCATTCTGCAACTGAGCCAGGCACAGCGTGTGCGGGTGTGACGTCAGTGCCAACGTCGATTTTTGCCTGAACAGCTCGTTTGGATCGAGCGAGAGGATACGGACGGTGTTATCCCAGCTACCCACTGCCATAAACTGGAAACGCTGGCGGCCCTCAGGGACCTCTCCCAAGTCCAAACTGCATACTTCGAAACCCAGGTCCAACTTACCCTTCTCCGCCAGCTCACCGGACTGGCCAAGCTCAAAGTAAATAATTTCTCCACCAGCAAGAGAAATGACAACCTGACGAGAGTTCGCAGCGCAGCATTCAATCACCTTCTTACCGGGTGCCTTCCACTCAGTAACAGGCTGGAACTTTGGCACATGACGGATTCCGTTCGTGTGAATCTGGAGTTTCGAGTCGTCTTCTAGCAGTGCCACCAACAACGATCCGTGATCGCGCAGGAATCCCGACTGAGCCACTTCCTCCACGGTCTCACCCACCTCTAGAACCAACGTCGCGTCTTCAAAACTCACAACAATGTACTTGTCAAACGGGTCCGCGTACGATTCCTTCAAGCACCACACCGCCTTAGCAACACCCGGCAGCGCACTAGCAGCCATCTCTGTAATCGGAAGACCATGACGCAACACACGCAACGAAGAGCGGTTGCTATTACCGCATAGCGCGTACATCTGCGGGGTCTGTTCATTCGCCAAATCATCCACCAACAACTGTGTCACAGGACTCAAACTCGGCATGGAGCTCGCCAACGCCAGATTCTTCAATTTCCTCAACGGGAACGTAGAAAACTGCGTCGGATCCATCGCCAAACTCGAGCATTTGGCTGTATCATCCCCCTCTCCAATACTCAAAAACTGGAATAAATAGTGATTCGAGAACTCGGACGCACAGAACAACAATCCCGTCTTCGTAATGCACATAGCCGTCGTCACAGGCACCGTATCAAAGAACTGAATTTTAATCTCGTCCACCACATTTCCGGAGTAATCTAGCGAGATCTTGTACAAGTCTCCCAGTTCTGACTGCAGCAACACAAAGAACAGATCTCTCTGCTTATGCGTGGCAGCGGAGACAATGATAACATCTCTCATCTCCCCTTCACGTCGTGGGATAGCACACGTCAGCTCCACATGTCCTTCATTCTTGTACTGCACGGTGTTCTCTCCAAGCACCAACACTCCTCCAGGTCCATCACCTCCTCCAGGCACTGCCACCAACTTGTTAGCGCTCCTCACCACCTGTTCACTCCACCGTCTCGTCACGTGATTCAATCCCAAGTCCAGTTCGTAGTACACGAGCGTTTTCACCGCTTCTTTAGCTGCTTGGCCACTAGGATCCGCATCGGAGTCTGCGTAATCCAGCTCTAAACAGGCGAAAATAGGGTTCTCGAAGCCCACATCAAGGCCCACGACGTCGAAGTGAATAGCGTTCGAGCGGTGCGCCTCTAACGGCGACGAGATGGTCAAGCGACTGGACGCGTCGCGGTTCATGACGTAAACAAGTTTCTGCTTCTCCACAGCGCCCACGAGCACGGCGCGGCCTTTAGGGTCTGCGGCCAAGTACTGGCCGGGGGTGATTCGTCTACATCCTGTTTTCCCGTACGTTTCGTTCTGTTTGGCCTCGAATTGACTGCTATTAGGGTTCACTTCCAGTACGACGATCTTGCCCGAGTCCGAGCCTACCACCAGGTAGTCCCGTTCTCCCCCCGTCAGCCTGAAAGCCTCGAGAGCGCGTACTACCCCGAACACTTGAGTGGAGATGACGACTTCGAGACGCCCCGATTCGTCCGGACGCAGCAGCTGCAACACATCGCCACGCGCCACCACGAACTCCTGCGCCTGAGCTGCGGAGAAGTTGCCGTACACGGACAGGTGCACGCCCGTCGGAGGCTGCAGCGTCAGGTTCAGCAGGTGCATCTTGACGCTTGGGTGGTGGTGCTATAGAATTTTTTGAGGGGGAAATGGAGTCGGTGTGGCGGACGTAATGTTGGTGTGAGTCACATGAAATATGTGGTACACATGCATCAACTTCAACTTCGAACGACTTCAAGCGCGTTGATCGCCTCGGTCGTTCTTTGGATGGTTTACACTTGTAGTCGTCACAACTGGATTTGCGCGATGAAGCGCGTCTGCAAAGTTGTTCATGGACGTGCAGGACGTGCTGCGGCGTTTAGCAGCGCTGGGGGATGAAAACAGCGCTGAAGGCGGAGAACGAGCGCCTTCGACGGAATGAACGTGGGGCACGCGTAATAGATGTAGACACCATCGTCGGCTTCGTCGAAGGGCGGCTGCATCACAGCGGGGAGATCGGAGTTCTTCGACGGGCGCTCGAGACGGACACTCCGCGTCCCAGACGAGGAAAATGTCGGACGCTGGTGCTACACGATAAGGCGCCGGAGTCTCCGGTTGAAATGACTGCGCCAAAGCCGGAGAAGAAAGAAGCAGCTCGCAGTACACCTCGCTCAAGACTGCGATCACCTAGGACCACATCTCGTACAAGAACGCGGGCTTCGAGGGCGCCAATTAGTAGCGCGTGCAGCAGTGCACATGCATCGGAGGCCGAGGATTTGGCGTCGACACGGACGAAGATGGAAAAGCTGAGACTTCGTCCGTCCGCAGTTCGGGAGGTCGCCGAGCAAAGCGGAAGGGGAGCACGAAGTGAGCAGGCACCGACGCCTGCGATGAGATGTCGTTTGTCTTTGCTTCCTGGTATTAAGAGCTGAAGCAGCTGCGTACGTGTATTGTTGATCACAATGAGAACACTGGGTGCCTTTAATCTAAGTATTTCATTCATACATTTGCATGCTGAAGCAGCTTGGGCTGCATTCGGCTCGGAACAGGCCACAGTTGGTATCAGTTGATACTGTTTCTGACCAACGCACATTAACCGGGAAAGTTCTCTTATGTCACCTCACTTCACTCTTCTCGTTTTCTCAATCGTCTTCATTGACCAACCTCAGTGCAGATTTCCCGATGGAGCGCAAGGACCGTAAACGCAAGGCGATTGAAATCACGGAGTCAACTCGATTTGTGGAGGAGAAAATCAACGAACTTCATAGTGCTTTGGTGGAGAGTGACACGATTTTGCGCAACGAGATCAGCGAGCTGCGCGATGAAATCGACAGTCTCAAGAAGCAGTTAGCAGACAAGACTGAGGAATGCGACCGCGCCAATGTAGAAGTTGCGATTCTTCACCCTGACGCTGTGATCGACCGCGCGAAGCAGAAGCTTTGGCACCATGGCGACCTTAGCATTCTCCGCAAGATCATCGACCCACGCTCGCGCGTGCTACGAAACCTTAATGGGCGGAGCGATCGCACGCTATACCTTTGTGATACAGCACCGAAGAAAGCCGGGGGCAAACCATCGATGGACGAAGCCAGACCTTCCGAGATCTCAACGAAGAGAGAAGACTTGGAGGCATTAGTCAGAGCGGAATATGAGGAGGAGTCGAAGCAAGAAAGAGAAGAAGAGGTGGTGCCGCCAACCCCCACGAGTACGGTTGTCACCACGCCTAATGCTGACGAAGAGGAGCCTTTGAACAGCGTCCCAACGATACTTCAGAAAGACAAACTGGGCGGATTTTTGCCGCAAGAGATCGAGAACGGGACCGGCCACGTCCTGATGGGCTGTGGGGCGTAAAGAGCACACGCCGTTGGAAGATTTAGTGGCATTAGGTTATGTTTTTCAGTTGAGATGGAACTATTGGTACAATTTATTCAGCAGAAGAAGCTCCGCGTAATGATGGGTCTTGAAAAGTAAGCATGCCTTGATTGATCTTCGGTCTAAAGTGAAACGTGGTGACTCAAACGAAGGTGTTGCCGAGTAGGTCAGACACGCTCACGCAAAACTGACCACGCTATTTATTGATGGTCTCGCTCTCAACGTCATTCATTCTCAAACTTGCCGCTTACGCACGAGGAGCTGGTTTTGTGCTAGCAATTGTCTACGATGGGGAATTCGCCGTTGTCCCGGGAATTTGCGGGTCGTCGAATGTCGTCGGAGGAGCGCGAGGCCATGAAGCGTTTCGGCGATGAAGAGATTCGACTGCTGCGTGAGACTTTCAAAGGTTTGGCTCACGGCAAAAACGGCGTCAGTGTGGACAAAGAGACCTTTCTCAAGTGTTTCCCGATGCGTGGACTCCTGGGCGAACGGTTGTTCGAGGTGATCGACAAGGACGGCTCCGGTTCTATCCACTACAACGAGTTCGTCTATGGCCTGGCCATTCTCTTCCGAGGTTCACGAACGGAGAAGCTCAAGTTCGTTTTTGATCTCTACGACCTGAGCGAGTACGTCGTACCAGTATTTCTTGAGAAGAGCAGCAATTTTACTAACTATGGGGCTTGATTGCGTAGGGCCGGCTCCATTTCACGACATGAGCTCATGACGATGCTGCACCAGTTTCCCGAGTCGGCGTTAGAGCTCATTAAACCTAGCGATGGCCATGAAGCCGCCAATTCTGCCGCAATTTCGGCTCCGATGAAACAGGTACGTGTTTAGTTTTGTTCTTTGTGAAAGTATTCGTCCGCTCCTGACCTGAGATCTTTGCAGATGGAAGAAGTCCAGGCGCTGGTGGATCTGGCATTCCCACCGCCATGTCCTGCCAGCACACGCCTCACTTTTGAGCAGTTCTGTCATTGGTGTGAGAACACGCCCGGCGTCACCAATGTAAGCCATTTTCTTGCAAACTAGTTTGCATTGTCATGTAGTCTAACTTACATCATGCACGTTTCATTTTCGCAGTTCTTGATGAGCGTTCTACCTGTAGAAGACCAAGCTATGAGGGATAGCGCTCCACACGGTAGCAGTCCAGCTCCTGTTACTCCAGTTGATGGGTACACCTTCCCTTTCCTAGAAGAACCAATGAGCGAAGTCTGACAAGTTTTTGCTACAATGCAGATCAAGTTTACCGCCTGGAAGCCCTGGTCCTACGGAGCAGAGAAAGTTGCGCAAGAAGCGCAACTCGTTCAGCAACCTGCATGTCAAGTACGTTTTGGCATGCAGCATCCAAATTTGTAGCGCACGATCAACGCTAAATTGTGATGATCATTTTGCAGTCGTTCCGGTGTAAAGGCGAATGGACTTCCTGTGATAGATGAATCCAGTCGCAGGGAGCTGGTAAAGACTCGCAACTTGTTGCAAGAAGCTAAATACGCTTGCAATGTCGAAAGCGTGACGTCCAAGATCCAGGCGGCGCTATCTGAAGTGGATCGCTTGCTCGCAGGAAATTCGGCAAGTGTACCATCGCTATCGACAAGTGGTTCCTTTACGAGTTCAGGCGCAAGCCCAACACCTTCGCAAGCGCTGGACGAGATACCAGGAGCAGTTTTGGTGGAGGATTCGAGCAGTGTATCTGGAGACCTATGGAAACGCGGCTCGCGACTACGCAAGATGACCAAGCGTCATTACGTCCTGCAAGGCAACTTCCTCTACTACTACGCGTAAGCTCGTGCTTGTTGCTACTCCAAAGCTGATTAACACTAACAAATTTGCACGTTTATTGCAGCTCTCCAGACGACACAGCACCTCGAGGTGTGACGTTCCTGAGCGACTGCTACGTGGAAATTCAGCCCGCTCAGAACGAAATCACTGAAAAGAGCGTGCACTACTACGGAATCGACATTGTGCCTGAGCCAGGTAGCTCTCGTGAGAAGCGTACAATATTTGCACGCTCACTCGAAGCTCAGAAGAAATGGGCAGCGGCACTACGTCGAGCCACGGATAAAACCTCAATCGAAGAAGTATACGACGTTGGTGCGCAGCTAGGACGTGGTCGATTCTCTAAAGTGTGTGAAGCCACACACAAGCACTCGGGAGTCAAGTCAGCGGTTAAAATCATCGACAAGAGCAAGTTGCAGCCTACAGAGAAGGAACTTTTGCGCACCGAGATCGCCATCTTGAAACTCGTACGTCACCCGAACATCATTCGACTCTACGACGTGTATGAAGATCGCCAGTACATTTTCATCGTCACGGAGCTGGTTTCGGGTGGCGAACTGTTTAACCGTATCGTCGGTCGCGCAAGATACACTGAAGCTGAGGCTCGTCTCGTCATGCGTCCACTGCTTGAAAGCGTGAGCTACCTGCACCGATTGGGCATTGTACACCGAGATCTCAAACCAGAAAATATTCTGTGCGGCGAGGCACTGACCGATCTCAAGATTGCAGATTTCGGGTTATCAAAACTCGTGCACCCCGAAGAACTCATGAAAATGCCGTGTGGAACACTAAACTACGTGGCTCCAGAGGTTTTAGCGCTTGTGGGTTACGGTCGTGAAGCCGATATCTGGTCACTTGGAGTCATCATGTATTTGCTGCTACGAGGCGAACTTCCATTCTACGGTAAAGCCAAGAGCGAGGTTATCCAGAAAACGCTGCATGCAGAAGTGAACCTCGAGACGGATCCAGCTTGGCGCAATGTTTCGCCAGCAGGAAAATCGTTGTTGCGTGGTTTGCTAACGAAAGACCCAGCTCATCGACTTCCAGCACAGGATGCTTTACTCCATGAATGGTTTGCAGTCAAATCGCCTCGTCCGTCGATAACCAGCACCACAGCTGCAGTGGCGACTCCATCAAAAGACAGACATCCGCTAAAGAAGCAAGACTAACGAGCCTTTATCCACAAAAATGGCTTTGGACGTCAGGATTTCAAGCTTTTATCTTTTGTCAGTCATCTCTCTAACTTTGGATGGTTGGTTGTGCTTCTGTTGACAGCTGAACTACCTCTACGTAGCCGACTAATGTGCATTCCCAGTACGTTGGATTGAGCTGAAGATATCATTTTTGCCTGCAGTTCGGCAAGGGCTACAGCTCGAAGTGCTGTTCGTTCACTAATGGTTGAGATGGAGTTTCTTCGATGAAGTTCAAGATCATTTTTCGTATGCAAGCTGAACTGATCAAATGTGCCTCTATTCGGAGCTGCCACACGCCGACGACGAGGTGGTAAAACTGCTGGAAGTGATGTTATAGACTCAAGAACGTCAATTTTGCTTCTAGAAGCGGTTGCCATCATCCGCAAAGATGCTGATCGAGAACGTGAAGTTGTCTTCTTGGGTGGCGGCAAACCCAGCGCTGAAGAACTAGAAAACCCATCTGAGCCCGCTTCAATTGTTTCTGTTGCCGACGATGACGATCTACCAAGCTGCCATTTTTCATGAAGCATTAACACATTCGAAAGCAGTCTAAAAGTTGTGCGATGTCGCCCACAGTACTTACAATACGTCCCACCTGGTTCGACAGCTCCACAGTTCGAGCATCGGAATCGCTCACGTAGCTTCAAAAGTATATCACGGAACCAAAAGCGCGTTTGATGGCCCCGTACGCACCGTTGAATCTCAGTAGCTGCTGCGTGGCGTTCGCGAACTGCTACCTCCAGAATTTTTTGGTGCTTTAAATGAGAACACCTCACTCTTGCGAGGTGGCCACGGAGTACGCGCTGAAGTATCACACAGCTTGCCATAGTATGAACAAATCTAGCTCTGGCTTGATGCACATGATAAATACCTTGTATCACTTTAGCGGCTTTGTGCGCCATCGTCAACTCTCCAGCCCGAGCCTGCCAACGAAATTGCGCTGCTCGCTGCACGTGTAAGCGAAAAGTGCTATAAAACTTCATTACGCCGTCGCAAATTCGTCTTCGACGTTTAACCACTTCTTTTGCGTTACATCGAACCTTGTAAGCCCGGTAGACAGTGACAATTATTTGTGCATTGTTATGATGATGTGCTTGTAGTTGTTCTGCCTTCTCACGAGCGATAATTCTCGCCTCACAACGTTTTCGCAGCGTCCATCGTCGCACCCAACAAAGAATTTTTAAATGCGCTCTTGCTGTTGTTTGCTCCTTCTCTTTGCGACGTGTCTGTACGCAAAACGCAAGCCAGCCATGCACTAATTTGCGCTTTCGGTCGTCTTCTAGTAGCTTCTGCTGTCGACGAAGAGTGGCAAAGTGTTGAACTTCCTCCAACTTCCGTTTGCGAACGACACAGCCTTGTAAGAGAGCATCCAATCGCGTCTCAAATTTGCCAAGTTCATACAGATAGTTGCTAATGGCTCGTCGCTTGATAAATCGCGTATAACTCTCCCGAATCACACACGCAGCAGCGTCACGTAGCTCTCCACGGAGTCTCTGGACTTCATTAAACTTCATTGTTTCCTGACGCCGTAATAACCAGACGTGGGCTTGACGTTGAAGTAGTGAAGCCGCTAACATTTTCTTCTGTTCTATATGCACATTTCTCTGCCGGCGCTGTTGTACTTTGTTGCTCTTCTTCTCGCCACATTCTTCGCTGTTGTTGCTCACCGCCACAAAATCATCCGGAGGCTTGGGTTTTAGCGCAAGATCACGTTTTTTGGGCGACGTTTTTGCCTTACTACACTCGACACGGGATCGCCGTGACGCTTTCAGCTCGTAAACATCCATCGAAGGCAACGAAGGTGCTGTGCGGATGAAGACACAAGTGTACCAAATTGACACTCTAAAATGGCTACATAAATAGTTTCTGGTTCGTGATTGGCTAATGCACTTCAACTCGACGTGTAACGGTTTATATGTATGTAGCTGCACATTGCGGCAATAATGTCGTTGCCTCTCCGAGGCTCGTGGGACGTGACGCACCTGGCGGCCAAGTATCCTTGGCTTCGAGTGGACCAAGTAGCTCTTGAGGAGTTCCGCTCGCCCTTTCACTGGGTTTCAGACACTTCACCTCGCTCCCCAGCACGTTCAAGCCGTGACGGCAACGATGATGAACGAATACGAGGCCGCGAGTACCATCCTAAGAAGGGGGAGATCTTTGTAAGAGGCAGAAAAAAAGAGGTTCGTCCGGGGAGACATGATAGACATCAAGGGAAGAAGAAACGAATGAAAACCAGTGCGATTCAACGGAACCACGAGAGGCTCTTCCCCGAGCAAGACACGGCGGGTATTCAGGCGACGAATAACTCGCGATCGTCTGAAGATGTCGGAATGCCGCCACTTGATTTATCTATGGGAAATAAAGTGACGCAGGTGCCGTTGTTGTCATCTCCAATTCCACTCCAAATACCCGATCGCTTAGAAGATTTTGATCCAGTTCTGGAAATGCTACAACAAGATCACGAGTCGCTCGTGCAAGCTCGTCAACAGAAGAAGAAGAAGCAGACAAAGCGGAAGAAGACACATAATCTTCTCTCATTGCGTTTTCCGGTTATTTCTCCGAAGTCGTTGGGTTCGGTACCTCGAGAGCCAAAACAGGAGTCGATGATGTCACCAACACCGCAATCCTTGCTCGAAAAATATTCGCAGCAGATAAGGGACCTGGCTGAGGAAGAGCAACGATTAGAGGAGAGCGTGATGGCGCGTATAACTGAGGAAAAAACCCGTCTACCATTGCCTTTCCTCTTCGAACGTAACCTGATGCGCCGCTCGGACGCACAACAAGATGGTTTACGCGTCGTGACAGCCATTTTTGCAAAATTGCAGCACCGAATGTTGTATAACGGCTACACCCGCTGGAAGGAATTCCTTGAAAGTGCTCAGCACGAAGACAGAAAACGTGAAGGTTTTCGTAGTGCTCAAAGGCGAGCTGCAGCACTACTTCAACGAGTTTCTAGTGACGCGTACGTAGGAACGCTAGCTCAAGGTTTTCAGCGCTGGAAGACAATCGTACGCCAAATCGAGGATCGGGAACGAAATCATGCCGCTGGCGTTATCCAAAAAGCAGTAAGGGCACGACGGTCAAGACAACACATTGAAGTGCTCCGCCTAGCAGGTAAAGCGCGTGATCAACAGCGGAACCACGCTATCGAAGCGATGTTACGGTTTGAACGTTTTGGGACAATGATGAAGTGGAGCACACTGCGAATTGGCTTTGACTTTGCAAAACAGACCCGTGCTGCAAGAAACCTGCAGCTTTTTCTACGGCGGGTGTTTCTACGACGTCGTATTGCGGTGCGCGTAATGTGTCGACAAGGTGCTGTTCGAATACAGTCACAATGGAGAGCTCGTGTTGCCCGATACGAAGTTTCGCGTCGTCGTGCTGAGAGGGCCAGACGCATTGCGCTTGAATTTAGAGCTGCGACGCAAATACAGTGCACAGCAAGAGGCTTACTTGCTAGACGTGATGCGTTTCGCCGACGACAATGGCTGGCAGAAGCTCAACAGACAGCTCCGCAAATTCAGCGGTGGTGGAGACATCAGAGTTTCATAGCCATACTACACCAGAAATTTCGGGAACGGAAGAGACTTATTGACTACGCTCGAGCTCGCGCAGACGCAGAAGAATTGGCACGGCTCCGCTGGCGATCAGCTTTAGCTGTCCAGTGTGTGTTACGAGGTTTATTTGCCCGGAAAGTCTACGAGCGAAGGTTGAAAGCTTATCGAAGGGAACAAGCTGCCATTTACCTTCAGCGCTTTTGGCGTCGACGACGTGGGTTATACGCACTGGGGCTGCGTTTTGCTGAGCGACGCGAGAGAATCGTACAGTGTCGTTTGCAGTCTGCTATCGTGCTCCAATGTGCGTTCAGGTGTTTTTGTGCTAGACGTACACGATTTATCCTTGCTGCTGATAAAGAGAGCCGACGGCGAGCGTCCACTGCTATTCAACGACACGTACGCGGACGAATAGCACGAAGAAACTATGGACTAATTCAATATGCAACATTGGTTATCCAATGCAGCATTCGATGTGCCTTAGCAAGACGTCAACGCACTCGACGATATGAATCTGTCCTCAAACTTCAAAGGTGGTTAAAAGGCATCTACTCGTGTCGTGCAGCTAACAAGATTCTGAACGAATTGAGAGTCGAAGCTAAGCGACGAGAGGCCTCCGTGATCTTCATTCAGAAGCTGATACGACAGAAAGTAGCTGAGCAGACTGCGCGTTTGTTTCGTGAGGCGTTAAACATTATCAAGATTGAGCAGCGAAGATACTTTGGTAATGATAGCGGAGGTATCGGCTGGGCTACTCATCAAGCGTCTTCCGAGTTGCTGACCTACGTGACCCAACGATTTCTAGAAGATGGTTCCTGCTTCACGACGAAGGAGTTGTTATGGTTGCGAGTTCAAGTTCAGGCTGGGCGTGAACGTTTGGCTCGTGAAGACCGCGCTGCTGTGTATATGCAGCGTAGATTTCGCGGATATGCCACTCTAATGGGCTACTGGGTGCATCGACTGCAACTGGACGAGCTGCGTCGCCTTCGAGAGAAGAAAGCGATTGTCATTCAATCTGTGGTGCGACGATGGTTAGCTAAACGCTACGTTCGTCGTCTTCGAGAACAGCGAAGGTTAGCTGAACTTAAGGAAGCGTACATTCGCGAACGAAAACGAAAAGAAGAGGAACGTCTCTGGAAAGAGCGGTACGATCGGGAGCAGATGGAGTTATGTGTGCAGCGAGCGCAAGAAGCTGCAAATGCGCTCCGGGAAGCAAGACGAGAAGCTGATTTAGCGCGTGTCAAGGCTGAAGCTGCTGAATATCGAGCAAAGGAACTTGCTGCAGAACGTGAAATTGAGGCGATTTTGAAGACACCAACTAATAATACCGATGGCGCAGCGAAGCTAGAAAAGGAAGGAAAGGATCTTAACGAGGAGGAGAAGGAGGAGGAAAAGGACCCGTGGAAGCAGTACGCAGATTACTATGGCAACGCCTACTATTACAACGAGATCACAGGAGAAAGTTCGTGGGGTCCGCCTCCACCTCGAAAGAAGAAGCAAAAGGTATCTTCTGAAGAAGAGGAGGTAAAAGAAGCTCAAACTGAAAAGGTCTCAGCCGCTGAGGAAGTCAAAGAAGTCGACCCACTTGAGGAAGTTTTACGTGAAGGCAAGTGTATTAAGTGCCATCAAGAGCAAGCGACTAAACGCTGCCTGGACTGCGAAGACACCAAGCGAGCGTTCTACTGCATAGCTTGCTTTAAAACACACAAACCTCATACAGACGACGTCAAACATGATTTCGAGGTTGTTCCAGAAGCTGCATTGATTCCTGCTCTCTGTGAGTCTGGAATGGAATGCGTTCTCGACGAAGACAATCCAGCTACGGATCTGAACAATAAAAAAACTGCAGAAAAAGGTTTGGCTGCGTACTACTGCTACGAGTGTCTCTTTCCGTCAAAACTCGACTCAACCACCGATGCGGATGCTACGACCAAATCCACCACCGAGAATGAGCTGTCAACACTTGGTTGTTTCTATTGCGAGTCGTGCTTTGCTCGCGATCATGAGACGGTAAAAAAACTTCGACATGTGGAGAAAGCGCTTCGATTTCGTCGGGGAGCTCTGCTTTGCTGCGATTGCGGACATTCTCTCGCCGTTCGGCAGTGCGAATCTTGTGAAGGAGACAAATTCTGTGAGGCTTGTTTTACGTCGTCACATACTGGGAGCCAACGACGGAGCATAAATCACACCTGGACAGCACTTGACGTACTTCGCGATCAACTGGAGAAAGAGACTGATATGTACTGCGTAGAATGTGACGTCCGAGCTAGTTCTCGACTTTGTAATCTCTGTGGCGATGGATTCTGTGCCGGGTGTTTTGATAAGACCCACGCTAAAGGCGCTAAACGCCGACATACTTGGTTACCATGGTCCGTCGCAGCCCAACATGGAGACTGGATCGAAATCAAGGACGATAAATCCACGATCTACTTCAACGTGGAAACAAAAGAGTCGAAAAGCGACAAACCATCCGTATTGCTCTCAGGTGAAGAACGACATCGACTGGTACTTGCTGAACGTGAACAGCTTCAACGCAGTCGAGAAATCGAGCTCGAAAGTGAAGTGGTTAAACTCAAAGAGCAACTTCGCGAATTTCAAGCCCAAGATCGACCTCAAAGCCACGCTCGAACGCCTACACCAAGCACTATCACTCATCCACAATCCGTCAAAACAGACACGAAGCCATTGAAGCCACCGAAGCAAGGAGTGTTGAGCAAATTTTTCGGTAAAAATCCACCGCCATCAACTCCTACCCTGGAAGAGCTGCAACGAATACCTGAAAACCCCGCAAATCAAGTTGAGACTGATAAACAATCCTTGAGCTCGCCTGCATTTCAACAAGCGATGGTCCAAGAAATACTTGCGGTGAGCTCACCACGGCTCAACAAGCCGAAATAGCGCAGTATTTTAGGGCGTTCAAGTGACCATGAACATTTGTCGTTGTAGTTTCCCATGCATGAAGACTTGTTTGCGCTTGCTTTGCTCCAATGACTCTCGAGGTGCCAATTACTCGACGGGAATCTCGTTTTCACGATGACAACGAAAACGAATCGCAGCTCACGTCTTCGCTTGAACAACAGGATAGTGCGATCATTTTGGGTGAGGTTGGCGAGTCCGACGCATCTCCACCGACCGAAACCCTCCGATCCTGGACCCTAGATGATGTTGAAGGCGCCGTGCTAGAAATTCTGGACGATATCGCGATAGCGAGTGCGGGTGAAGCGCTGGAGAAAGTTGTCAGTGGGCGATTGTGTGGGTTTGTTGCAACTTGGGGTACTAGAATTCTTGAGGAGGTTTTGAAGTCGGCAATAGCTCCGACGGAGGATGTTTGTGTGGATTCAAATGACCTCAGCATCGTGAATAACCCTCGAGTCCTGCTTGGACGAAGAGATTTAGCACTGGAGACGCTCGATCCACCTCGAAGTTGCCCTCTAGACTTGACGTACCAGCGTGGACAAATTCCGATTAAACCTGCAACTCAAAATCCCTACGATAACGAAGCTCTTCATCACGCGGCCAAGGTGGCTTATCGGTCTCATGCTTATCCAGCTTCGGTAGCTTCTTCTCGGATGACCACGAAGAGCAGAGTGAGACGGAAGCAGCCTGGAACTACTACTACCCATGGAGAATTAACTGGCCCACAACCTGGAGTGCCTTTCAGTACGGAACCCCCTATACCACGTAGGCATCATATCGCGTCACCCAGGAAAGCAGTCGCAATTCATCCAGCAGAACCAGAGCACCCCGATCCTGGTACCGCTACTGCCGGACTGCAGCTCGATATTGACACCGAGGCAACTGCAGAGAATAACGATGGAAATGCACGGTCACCGCCTCCACTTTCACAATCAACGTCATCGATCACATCTCCTCGACGGAGACCCCACCCGCCTGAATCAAAACAAAATAGACGAACCTTGTGTTTTGGAGAGAAAGAAGAAGAGGTGAAAGTGGAATTCGCTGTACAGAAGGCCCCTCCTCGAAAAAATAACGTTAGTAGGAGTATTCTACCCGATATCGATGGTGGACGATTTACATCGCACTCACACTTACCTTACCCAGCTTTTGGAGGCGCCTTCAACAGCTCAAATAGCTCAAACAGCGACAGTGTACCCGAGAAAGAAATACTTGTTGATGACGACCCACTTGACCAGCATTTCTGTGCTATGCCGTTGTCGCCGGGCGTCAAAGTACGAGCCGGTGAGGAATCAAATAACGGCCCGGACCTGCCTCTTTTCGCATCGCGAATGCGTCGATCCACTTTTGCGGTAAGTGAAAACGGAGCCGTATTGACTCCTGCTTTTTCCAGCTAACGTCTTGTATTTCTGCACTCATTTAGCACATGGAGACGGTCAAGCTACCGACTCAGGCTTCAACTCAATTAAGTCAGCGCACTTCCACTCCAATAGGCCAGCCCGTCCAGCACCAACCTCAAAAGCTTGGAAAAGGGACGTTTCTCACCGAGACAGCATGGGTCTTCTCTACGGTAGACAAGAATTCAGCAACACCAGACCCGGTAGTTCCAAATAGTCGCAGCCGGAATTTCACTGCTGACCGCTGGAGCAAGTTAGACGATGTGTCTACCGCTGAGCCGTTGACATCGTGTTCATGCCACTCCTCATCTTCACTGGTACGTCGTAAAGCTACCGTCCATTCTAGTCTGCTGCACTCACATCCATGCTACTACAGACGCTTTTTAGAAGACAGGGTAAAGTTGAACGACCATGCCGATCATGCAGCGGTGCAAAATCTCAAACAACCAAAACAGAGGCGATGGACTTTACGAATCTCGTCAAACAACGCGCGTTCCACTTGAAACCTCCATGTCTGCCAACGTCATCATCTCCATCGAAACGCGCGCCGGGTGCATCTCCTCGACGGGTGACCAGTGCGCCAGCCAGTTCACGTACGTTGTACTCATATCTCGTGAATCATCTTACAGGCTGACGAGCTCACCCCATTCTCCCTCTACCGCCACGATAGCTCTCGCAAGACTCACAAAGAACTCTCACAACAGAGACCTGAACAACGCAACTAAAATAATGTAGACAGCAAGTCCCTAAACAAAGAACGTAGCAAACTTGCAGCATGGACAACATAAAGTTCTTCAAAGTCAGCTAAACCACAGCAGGCTCCTCACAGTTCATCGACCTAACTCGCCCGCATGCGAGCCTTATAGTCGCTGGAGCTTTCCATCTTCTTTCCCTGGCTCCAGATCCCTTTCTTCTTCTTCTTAGCCTTCCCCTCCAACTTCTCGTAGATCTCCTGTTTGCCACCGTACACTGCCCCCGCTTGGCGATACACTTGCCCCAGCCCCACCTTCAGAATCTCCTCCGATGCATCACGTCGGAACGGCCAGCGTCCGTACTGCACCAAACACACCGCACGCGCATATTGGTCTTTATGCAGCAACGTGAGCGTCAATTTCCTCCCCTCCAACGTCGTCGACAGCCACTTTTTCGCGTCATCCCCAAACGGTTGACCGGGGTTCCCAAACTTGGCCGTCTCCGGGGTATCTATCCGTAATTTACCCCCAAATAAGAATAAAAAAATGTTCTAAATCACTGAAAAATATTTATCTTACCGATACCCGCAAGTCGAATCTGCAGTGTGTGGTCCGACAACTTCCCGTCGTAGCTTCCGGCGCCTCGGAACAGAGGCAGATGGCGCGCTCGGAACGTGTCACCGTCACTGAAATTTACCGCCAGAGCCTTGATCTTCCCTTCCTCGTGGAATAATTTATTGGGGAGGTCCTCCACAGTTGCAAACCGACGAAAGGGCTGTCGGATACGCGGAATGAGCAACCCCACACCAACGCCCAAAGCGAAGGCGCCACACACGACGGGGGCTGCAGGGTGCTGGAGTAGCTCCTGAGGGTTATCGGCAATGTTGCGGAGCTGAGTACTACGCAGCTCCCATTGATCCGAGACCTGAGTCTTCAGCTTCTTGAGCTTCTCTTCTAGCGGTGCCATCTCATACTGATCGCAATGTGAAATGTTTCAAACAAAATTCAAAATATAAATATATATTTTACTACGAAAATAACAATAATATTATTGTCATTTTTGCTTCAATGGACGCTCCAGCACGATGGCGTCGACCCGGCTCGGGCGGCAGCGGTGTACGACGCCCAGGAACAACGCCAGCTCCTCGAACTGGCACCAACTCGTCGAAGACATCTCTGTTTACGACTCACCCACGCGCGACGTCGAGCGGAGCCCAGCGGGCTTCAAACCAAGCTGTGGAACGCAGTGTCACCGGTCGAAAAAGTGCGTCGAGTAAGCCAGAGGCCACTCCATCGAGATGGAGAGAAATGCGGCAGTCTGTACGCACTAAAGCTACTATGCAGACAATAGAGAGCCGCCCGGTTAATGCTAAAATCGCTGATCTTTGCCCTGAAGACCGGGAGAAGGTGGCCAAATTGGTGCGCCGTATCGTGGAGGTAGTACAGTCAGTTCCAGCTTTTAGGAAGTACCTGATGTAGATACAAGTGATATTGATGCAGGTTTGTGTGTTGTTGTAGGTGGGGACTCTGCATGAAGAAGGAGAGAAGGAATTTCAAAGACAGAAAGAGGTGATGGAAGGGGAGGTGGTGGAGCTTCGAGAGCAGGTGCGACAAGATGTTAAAGAGATCGAGGAACTCACAGAAGAATTGCGTTCTACAAGGAGGAAGGCGCAGTTGTTTGAAGAACGGGTGGAGGTGCTGGAAGAGAGTGTGGATGCTGAGACGAGAGCACGACTGGAGGCGGAGCAGACACTGGATCTGCTCAAACTGGAGGTGGATAAACTACGAGCTCTGGTGCAGCGACAGCAGGGTGAGATGCAACGGAAGACTGAGGAGCAACAGCAGCGGTTTGATGCTGAGATCCAGCAGGTGAATGAAGAATTGAAGGAGGTCCAGGAGCGACTATTGAAGGAGCGCAACGAGCGATTGCTGGACAAGCAGAAGGCTCTGGATCAGCGGCTTGAACGTTCGGTCACGACTGATCATGAAAAGCTTGATAAACTTCACTCGCTTTTCGTTCTACAGCAACAAGAAATGCAGTTCAAGGCGGAGCAAGAGCAAGAGGAGACGAAACTGAAGGCAAGGGAGCAGCAGGAACGACATGAGTCGGAGATGCTACAGCTCAAGCAGGAGCTGAAAGCAGCGCAGGAACTGCTTCACCAAGAACGAGAAGGACATAAGAAGAGTATCGAGAAGGCTGAATCAGTAGACAAAGCTACAAGTACGTCTACAAACCCGAACGAGGTGACAGCAGCTCCACCGCAAGCTGCTGCTCCGATTCAGCAAGTTGCTACTTCTGGTGTAGATCGGAGGACCGCCAGCTTTGCAACAAATATGCAAGGCGATCTTGCAATGTTCGAGGAGGTGAAGGACTTGTATGCTGAAGATCTCTTTGCGTCACGCCGGTGGGGTGGGATACTTGGCGCAGCAAACGCAGCACCTGTGACGCCTCAACCAGCACCCACCGCAGCTGAATCTTGGCAATTATTCAGTGCAGAACCTTCCAACAATACGAGTTTACCTCTCGGTCCAGCTTTATCTGCACAGGAACTATTCGTACAACAAGCCATCGAGAGGGACGTGGAGGACTTATTGCGTAGCGAGGCACTCCACATATTAGACACACTGCATCAAATTTGACGCTGAGACGATTGGTGTCATAATTGATGGTGTGGAGCGTGTTAAAGTTGTTCAACAGCTTCCAGGATCCTTCGAATCGGTCAGTATCGGATTTGCCTGGTTATCGACAAGCAATACTGAACATGGCATCCCATTCGGAGCCGACCGCATACGGCACCAGCTCCTTGGCCAGTGACGAGCGGTTGAGCGCTCGCTCTGCTGCTCGTCGCAAGTGGATCAAGTGGGGACTCATTGGCGCGTCCACGGGCGTCATCGCAGCCGGATTGGTGGTGCTGGGACTCTCGTCCTCTGGTCCCCACTCGACACCAGCGTCGACTGTGGCCACTGCAACGCCTGACGAGGGCGACGTCACGTGCTTCCAGAGCTCGTACGTGGACAACGTGGCCAACATGATGCAGCCGATCAAGGGACTCAAGTGGACGCATGGAGGCGAGAAGAAGTCCACGTCGTTCATCGCAGTGGACGTGGACACGAAATTCCAGGAGATCATGGGATTCGGAGGCGCGTTCACGGAGGCGGCGGCGTTGCAGTTCCATAAACTACCAAAGGAGAAGCAGGAGGAGGTTTTGACGCTCTACTTCGACAAGGAGAAGGGCAGTGCGTACACGTTTGGACGCGTTCCGATGGGGTCGTGCGACTTCTCGCCCGCGTCGTACAGCTTCGCCGAGAGGGAGAACGACTTGGACCTGGTGGATTTTGATATGGACGTGACGCACGACCAGGAGACGATGATCCCGTTCATCAAGCGGGCGTTGGAACGTGCACCAGACATGAAGATGTTCTTGGCGCCATGGAGTCCGCCAGCATGGATGAAGCGGACAAGTTCAGAGTACAATGCGAGCATGTTGGGGTCGGTGAAGCCTGTCGGACTGAGAGACGACATGCGCGCTCCGTGGGCGCTCTACTTCTCCAAGTTCATCACAGCGTACAAGAAGCACGGAATTCCGTTCTGGGGTTTGTCACCACAGAATGAACCGGAGTTCAATGCTCCTTGGGAAGCTTGTGCCTATGATCCGGAGTACGAGGCTGAGTTCATCGGCGAGTTTTTGGGTCCCGTGCTGGAACGTGACCACCCTGACCTTACGTTGATGGTGTTCGATCACAACCGGAACAATGTGCAACACTGGGCGGAGGTGATCTACAACCATCCGAAGGCGAGTCAATATGTCGATGGCATGGCTTTCCACTGGTACGAAGATGGAGGTGACCGCTACATGGACGGAGTGGCGTATCCTGAACACCTGAATGACACTCATTTCGTCGATGAAAATCGTTTCATTCTGGGTTCGGAGATGTCGAACTGCCCTGGGGTTGCAGTCGGCGATGAGGCGTGGTTCCGTGGTCAGCGATATGGTCACAGCATTCTCTCAGACTTGAACAATTATGCTGCTGGTTGGATCGACTGGAACTTGCTGCTCGATCGTACGGGTGGTCCAAACCATAAGGGCAACGTATGCGATGCTGCCATTATTGTCACTGACAACGGGGACGACTACTTCCTTCAGCCCATGTTTTACTTCATTCAGCACTTTTCCAAGTTCATTCCTGCTGGATCTCGTCGCGTGAAGGTTCAGGTTGCAGTTCGCTTTTCTAAACCTGGTGACCCGCAGCTATTTGTCCGCTATCAGCCTTCTCTTGAAGCGTGCGACGGAGGTTCTCGACAGGTGATCCACAAAACGGATGATAACAAGATGCAGGTCACGGGAACTCCATTCTGCCTGAATATGGTGGAGACTGCGACCGGAAACCAAGAAATCCGCCTCGTAGAGTGCCAGTGGACGCAGCAGACATGGACTTTCGAGGAGAAAACGGGTCGTATCCGAATTGGCGATTTCTGTTTGTCTCTGAACCACGGCTCGACACAGGATGGCGTCCGCGTCACGGCGGACAAGTGCCAAGACGGGGTGCAAGTTCACCAGCAGTGGGAATTCAGCGCAGAAGACGGCACCATGCGCTCTCGTGCATCCACGAGTGACCAGTGCGTGACAGCCGGTTATGCTTTTCTACAAGCTACTGCGTTCGTGACGCCTGAGAACCGCAAGGTGTTGGTTGTGCTGAACGAAAACACGGAGTCAGCAGATTTCCAAGTGCAGGTCGGCGATGAGGTGTTGGATACGTCAATTCTTCCAGGTGCTATCCGCACGTACATCTGGGACTGAGATTGGAAAGCATGTGAGTCATGTGCAGGCGTTGCAAAATGCAGCATGCATCTTGAACTGAGTCCACAGCACAAAAGTGAAAGTAAAAAAAACTGTTACGGCATTGAATGAAAATAATGAAGAACTGCTCATCGATATGAGCTTCAGAATTGCACGTAACTTGGTCACTGGGTCGATGTCAGTACATGCTGCGTCTACACCACACCACATCATAACACGCATTAGTTCAATTTACGCTCATCAATTCCACAATGGGGAATTAACGTACTGGAACTGTGGTTGTTGCGTTTGCATCTTTTGTCGTCGTTGCGCCATCACATTGGCGAGGTAGGAGAAAGACGACAAGTGCAGCTGCATGCATAATAATACAAACCCCGTTCATTAACGTCGATGAGTTCCGCCATCCTCCCGTTGCAACTTCCTCCTCCTCACCTGTCGGTTATAGTCGTCTGCACCCCACCAACAGCAATACATTCATTAGCTATCTACATAAAAGCAAAAAACTCTCTTTTTTATCTACAATTGCAACGCACCTGCAGAGATTTGGCGATTCTGTCGAGCTTGTTCCAGCTGAAGCACGCGTTGTTGTGCCACAGCCTCGTGGCGTCGCGTCGGTCCGTCTACTCTCCATTCAGCAACATAACCCCGTTAAATCACTCTCTCCAATGTCCACCTAAAATGTATAATATAACGTACGTGTCGATGCTGAATGCCACTGCGTCTGCTCCATGTTTTGTTGTGCGTCGAATTTGCGTCGTGAGACTCACGTAGGCGATCGGATAATATAGACTTGTTGCATCAACGATTATAGTTCAGTTCAAGGTCACTAAAGTGCGGGAATGACATTGTAGCCATTTTCCAATGGCGGAGGAGGAGGCGTTGACGGCGTCCGAGCCGCTGGCGCTCGAGACCTCGTTCACGCACTGGGCGCGTTGTGTGGAGGTGCCCATTGGCGAGTCTCGCGTGGTGGCGGCGGATCAGGACCCGGACTCGTTTGTTCTGGGTACAACCGTCTGGGACAGCAGTAAGACGCTGCTAAAGTTCATCGAGCAACGCCCCGAAAGGTTCCAGAAGTTCTCGTCCATCTGCGAGCTCGGCGCTGGCTGCGGGGGGTTGGCGGGTATTGCCGCTGCAATTGTCACTGGTGGATTAGCAGATGTGGTGCTTACGGACATTGGACCGGTGCTGCCATGGCTGCGACGCAATGTGAGGGAGAATTTGACGGACAAGGAGCTGCAACGTGTTCGAGTGGAGCAGCACGCTTGGTACGTTGCAATTATTGGTAACCATTGACACATTGCACAAGGGTGTATGTGCTAATGTGTTGCATTGGTGTAGGGGCACGCCGGTGACGAATCTCAAGGCGCCATTCGACTGTATCTTGTGTGCCGACGTGGTGTACGAGAAGGCGTGTGTGAAGCCGTTGGTGCAGTCGCTGTTGGCTCTGTCGCATCGCAAGACGGTCATCTTCTTGGCTAATGAACGTCGAGCACCGGAGGTTCGAGCGGAGTTTATGAAGCACTTGGATTTGTATTTCAATTGGAAGGAGGTTCCGAAGAGCGAGCTAGATGCGGATTATCTGAAAGAGACGATTGAAGTGTTCGAGATGAGACCAAAGAAGCGCAAGGTGCCATTGGAGATGCAGATTGTGACGCCTGGAGATTACAACCCTGATGAGCAGGAGTATCATCCGCTGGGAAATGGAGCGGGAAACGAAGCTGACCCGTATGATCGCGATCTCTGGAATGACCTACTTCGGGATTTTTCCCTTGACCCCGCGGAGAAGAAGAAAATAACGAGTTGATGTCCAAGCGGACACGATACTTTAGATTGTGCAAGAGGCAGCCATGTTGATGTTTGCAGCTTCCCTTGCTTCTACGTATTCCCACCACCATTGTATTTCTGCTTGCGTCTGCCTTACATTTACCACCACACTTGGTGTGTCTTCTTACTCCCAGGTGAACGTCCGGATGGCACCCTTGGGCACCGTCGTCTCCAGCGTCGCGTCACCAACCTGCAGCTCAAAGTCCGCAGGTTCACTGTTCTCGTTCATCACCACAAGTACTTTGCGATTCTCCGGAGTCACAAAAGCAGTGGCCTGCACGAAAGCATATCCAGCAGTCACGCACTGGTCGGCCGTCGACGCTAGTGAGCGCATCGTGCCGTCTTCAGCGTCGAACCTCCACTGTTGGTGCGGCTTCACCTCTTCTTCGCACAAATCGGTGTTAATTCGCACACCGTCCTGAGTGGAGCCGTGGTTCAGCGAGATGCAGTAGTCGCCCATGCGAATGCGACCCGTGTCGATCTCGTACGTCCAATGCTGCTGCGTGTACCTACAGTCCACCAACAGACCCTGGTGTCCTTGCCACGGGATCTCTTTCAGATCAATGCAGAAGCCGGTACCAGTGACCTCCAGCTTGCCATCGTCTGTCGGGCGCCACTTCTGTCGCGAGCTGCCATCGCACGCCGCCAGCATCGAAGGATAGTCAACGTACAATTGCGGGTCTCCAGGGTGAGCGAAGCGGGTCGCCACCTGCGTTTTCACACGACGTGAGCCCACCGGAATGTACTTGGAGAAGTGCTGGATGAAGTAGTACATCGGCTGGATGTAGAAGTCCTTCTCGTCCTCCGTTAAAATGATCGGGGCGTCGCACATGTTAGCCAAGTGGTTGGGGCCACCCTTGTGGTCCAGCAGCAAGTTCCAGTCGACCCAACCAGCCACGTAATTGTTCAGATCCGTCAAGATGTCGTGTCCGTAGCGCTGCGCACGGAACCAGGCAAGGTCACCATGGCCCACATCGGGGCAGTTGCAGCTCTCCGTAGCCAACATGAACCGGTTCTGGTCAATGAAGTGCGTGTCATTCAAGCGCTCATGATACTCGACACCATCCATGTAGCGTTCATCGTCGTACCAGTGGAAGGCCATGCCATCCACGTACTGCGCCGCCGTGGAGTGGTTGTAGATCACTTCAGCCCATTGACGGACACTGCCACGATTGTGGTCGAACACCATAAGCACAAGTTCAGGGTGGTCACGTTTCAGCATAGGGCCCAAGAAGTTTCCAATGAACTCAGCCTGGTACTCTGCCGTGTACATGCACGACTCCCAGGGGACTTCAGCTTGTGGTTCGTTCTGCGGGGTCAAACCCCAGAACGAGACGCCGTGCTTCTTGTACGCCGTGATGAACTTGGAGAAGTACAGCGCCCACGTCGCCCTAACATCATCCTTCAAGCCAATAGGCTTGGCCGAGTTCAGCATGCTAGGCTCATAGTCCAGTGCAGCACGCTTCATCCACGCCGGAGGACTCCACGGCGCCAAGAACAACTTAAGGTCCGGTTGACGCTCATGCGCACGCTTAATGAATGGAATCAGCATTTCTTGATCATGCTTGACTTCCTCATCAAAGTGCCGCAGTTCCGTGTCATTAGCTACATCGTCGAAAGTGTACGACGCGGGCGAGAAGTCGCACGACCCCATCGGAACGCGTCCAAACGTGTACGCACTGCCCTTCTCCTTGTCGAAGTAGAGCGTCAAAACCTCCTCCTGCTTCTCCTTTGGTAGTTTATGGAACTGCAACGCCGCCGCCTCCGTGAACGCGCCTCCGAATCCCATGATCTCCTGGAATTTCGTGTCCACGTCCACTGCGATGAACGACGTGGACTTCTTCTCGCCTCCGTGCGTCCACTTGAGTCCCTTGATCGGCTGCATCATGTTGGCCACGTTGTCCACGTACGAGCTCTGGAAGCACGTGACGTCGCCCTCGTCAGGCGTTGCAGTGGCCACAGTCGACGCTGGTGTCGAGTGGGGACCAGAGGACGAGAGTCCCAGCACCACCAATCCGGCTGCGATGACGCCCGTGGACGCGCCAATGAGTCCCCACTTGATCCACTTGCGACGAGCAGCAGAGCGAGCGCTCAACCGCTCGTCACTGGCCAAGGAGCTGGTGCCGTATGCGGTCGGCTCCGTCGTCATCCTAGACTTCGACTTGCGCTCTATTCGGACGATTCAAAAGTGAGCTTTGGCGTCCTGATACGCAAGCGCCACGGCGAGCCGAGCCGACTCGCCGAGGGGCTACTGATAATGGGAGGCTGGTGGCCGTTGGGAAGCGCGCTGGACTTGCATTGAGTATAGGGGCTTGTGATTGAAGCGGATGGAAGATATGTGTCACAGAACGAACATGGGAAGTCTGCTGCGTCTGATAGTTTTGGTGGCGGAAGCCAGGTAGAAACGGGACAGCAATCCTTTTCTGTATTTAGGGGATTTGCTGCTCGAAGCTCGCATGGCGAAGTTGTGCATGAATCTCGTCCAAACTTGTGCATTAAACACTTTCGCGGCGAAAGTACTTCATGCACTCCCATGAGCTAGCAGATAGTGCAAAAGTAGTTGTCCGTTTTTTCAGTGGTTGCAGTAATAATTGCTGCTGTGTGCGATGGGAGTATGTCTAGCGACAACTCGTTGTGGCAGGCGTAGTCGCCGGCATTGGTCCCGCGCCCTGAGTCAGAATCTCCTAGCAACGCCATCATTGATGCGGTGCTACAAGATACAGTTTGGCCATCAAACATTTAAGACTCCAGCGTCTACAACTTCAGAGTATGAAGAGCAATAGTAATGGCAAAGATACTTTTTAGCTTCAACTTCTTCATCGACGCCATCACTGCGTTCATCTCGTACTTCAGAAACACTCACAAGATGCAGTAGCGTTAGGCCGCTGTTTTACCAGACGTACGTGCGGATAGCACCTGGAAGAACCGACGTATCCAGCGTCGCGTCACCAACCTGCAGCTCAAAGTCCGCAGGTTCGCTATTCTCGTTCATCACCACAAGTACTTTGCGATTCTCCGGAGTCACAAAAGCAGTGGCCTGCACGAAAGCATATCCAGCAGTCACGCACTGGTCGGTCGTCGACGCTAGCGAGCGCATCGTGCCGTCCTCCGCGTTGAAAGTCCACTGCTGGTACGGCACCGCCTCATCCTGACACTTATCCGCCGTGACTCGAACACCGTTCTCCGCTAACCCGCGGCTCAGCGATAGACAGTTGCCATCAATACGAATGCGCTGAGTGTCCTCTTCAAATGTCCACGTCTGTTGCGTCCACTGGCACTCCACCAGTCGAATTTCACGTCCTTCGCTAGGAGTCGGCACCATATTCAGACAGAACGGTGTGTCGGTCACCTGCATCTTGCCGTCGTCCGTCCTGTGAATCGTCTGGCGCGAGCTACCGTCGCAGGTTTCAAGTGACGACTGATAGTCGACGTACAGCTGAGCATCGCCAGGTTTTTCAAAATGAGCTGCGACTTGAATATTCACACGACGGGACCCCACTGGAATGAACTTGGAAAAATGTTGGATGAAGTAATACATGGGCTGGATGAGGAAATCATTGCCGTCCTCGGTCAAAATGATCGGCGCGTCACAAAGATTACCCTTGTGGTTCGGCCCACCCTTGTGGTCCAGCAGCAAGTTCCAGTCAACCCAACCTGCCACGTGATTGTTCAGGTCGGACAAAATATCGTGGCCGTAACGCTGACCACGGAACCACGCATCCTTGCCAACAGCAACACCGGGGCAGTTGCAGCTTTCAGTAGCCAACATGAAGCGGTTCTGATCAATAAAGTGGGTATCGTTCAGGTGCTCCGGGTACTCGACGCCATCCATGTAGCGGTCACCTCCATCTTCGTACCAGTGGAAAGCCATGCCATCGACATATTGACTCGCCTTCGGATGGTTGTAGATCACCTCCGCCCAGTGTTGCACATTGTTCCGGTTGTGATCGAACACCATCAACGTAAGGTCAGGGTGGTCACGTTCCAGCACGGGACCCAAAAACTCGCCGATGAACTCAGCCTCGTACTCCGGATCATAGGCACAAGCTTCCCAAGGAGCATTGAACTCCGGTTCATTCTGTGGTGACAAACCCCAGAACGGAATTCCGTGCTTCTTGTACGCTGTGATGAACTTGGAGAAGTAGAGCGCCCACGGAGCGCGCATGTCGTCTCTCAGTCCGACAGGCTTCACCGACCCCAACATGCTCGCATTGTACTCTGAACTTGTCCGCTTCATCCATGCTGGCGGACTCCATGGCGCCAAGAACATCTTCATGTCTGGTGCACGTTCCAACGCCCGCTTGATGAACGGGATCATCGTCTCCTGGTCGTGCGTCACGTCCATATCAAAATCCACCAGGTCCAAGTCGTTCTCCCTCTCGGCGAAGCTGTACGACGCGGGCGAGAAGTCGCACGACCCCATCGGAACGCGTCCAAACGTGTACGCACTGCCCTTCTCCTTGTCGAAGTAGAGCGTCAAAACCTCCTCCTGCTTCTCCTTTGGTAGTTTATGGAACTGCAACGCCGCCGCCTCCGTGAACGCGCCTCCGAATCCCATGATCTCCTGGTACTTGGACTCCAGATCCACCGTAATGTATGACTTGGTGCTGCTCTTCCGACTGCCGCGCTTCCATTTCAGCCCCGTGACAGGTTCCATCATACGGGTAACATTGTCAATGTAGGAACTCTGGAAGCACGTGACCTCTGCGTCCACTGCAGGCGCCGCGTTCTTGAACGTGCTAACCGTGGAGCTGAGTGGTGTAGCGAGTGCGTCTTCGTGTAGCGAGGTGGTTCCGAGCAACGCCAATGCACTGCAGATACCACACGTGGCCAGACCGAAGACACCCCACTTGACGAAATCTTGGCGCCTGGAAGAGTTCATATCGTTGATCAAACGCTCGTCCACCGCCAGGGAACTCGTTCCATAGTCGGTGGGCCCCATATTTTTGCGTTGAGGAAGAGCCCGGTTAACGGTCTAAGGGCGGATTGGATTCGGTTAGGCTGTTTCTTGGCAAATTGGAGACTGAGCCATTGCAAATCGCGCGTCGCTCTTCACGCTGGGAGGACAGGGCCGCCAGGTTGCATGGTGTTGAATCAGCGCTGCTGATGTGTGGATTGTGTGGCGCGGACGCGAAACGGTGCGAAGTCTGGTGCTGAATAAACGGCCGTTTATTTATCTTGAGCGCTCTAAGCTTGGACGTTGAACAGGCAATTTGACGGCAGGCTGGCTCGGTATCCGTTTCGCTGCGTGCGTGGCTTGAAGTGCCCTTGCGAGTCGCAGTCCTCGCTCTGGCGCCAAATGCTGGCCACGGTTGGACTCCTATGGACTCAATCGGCAGTGCGTCGCTTGCCAAACAATCGAGGTTTCGGATATAGCTGATCCGTTTTTGGGATCGTTTGTCTACAGCTTCCGTTTTTCTGCAACTTCAATACTGAAGATCGTGGCGACAAAAAGGGATGATATTGAAGTGTGTATTGCCCCTTCCAGCAGACTGGCCGGTCAATAGCTAGGCGAATGAAGCATTATATGGTTGTAAGCGCGTGCTCACTCCTCTAAATCGATCTAGGTAAAGGGGCTCTGTGCCGTACTAGTACTCCTCGCCCAGCTCCTCCTCCTCTCCTTCACCCTCGGCAGTCTCGGCCGACACCTCCTCGTAGTCCTTCTCCAGAGCCGCAAGATCCTCACGCGCCTCCGAGAACTCGCCTTCCTCCATGCCCTCACCGACGTACCAGTGCACGAACGCACGCTTGGCGTACATGAGGTCGAACTTGTGATCGATGCGAGAGAACACCTCGGCGATGGCGCTCGTGTTCGAGATCATGCACACGGCACGCTGCACACGAGCTAGATCACCACCAGGCACCACCGTCGGTGGCTGGTAGTTGATGCCGCACTTGAAACCCGTCGGACACCAGTCCACGAACTGAATCGTGCGCTTCGTCTTGATGGTGGCCACAGCAGCGTTCACGTCCTTGGGGACGACATCACCGCGGTACATCAGACACGCAGCCATGTATTTGCCGTGGCGAGGGTCACACTTGGCCATCATGGATGCCGGCTCGAAGGCGCTGTTGGTGATCTCAGCCACCGACAGCTGCTCGTGGTAGGCCTTCTCGGCCGAGATGACCGGCGCGTACGAGCTCAGCATGAAGTGGATGCGAGGGTACGGCACCAAGTTGGTCTGGAACTCCGTCACATCGACGTTCAGCGCTCCGTCAAAGCGCAGCGACGCCGTCAGCGACGAAATGACCTGAGCAATGAGACGGTTCAGGTTCGTGTACGTCGGACGCTCGATATCCAGCGAGCGACGGCAGATATCGTAGATGGCCTCGTTGTCCAGCATCACAGCAACATCCGTGTGCTCCAGCAGCGAGTGCGTCGACAACACCGAGTTGTACGGCTCCACAACAGCCGTGGACACCTGCGGGGACGGGTAGATCGTGAACCCAAGCTTACTCTTGCGGCCGTAGTCGACCGAAAGACGTTCGAGCAGCAGAGCGCCCAGGCCCGAGCCAGTGCCGCCACCTACAGCATTGAAGACCAGGAAACCCTGCAGACCCGTGCAGTTGTCGGCCAGCTTACGGATGCGGTCCAGCACCAAGTCGACGATCTCCTTGCCGATGGTATAGTGGCCACGCGCGTAGTTGTTGGCGGCGTCCTCCTTGCCCGAGATGATCTGCTCCGGGTGGTACAGCTGACGGTAGGTGCCCGTGCGCACCTCGTCACAGACCGAGGGCTCCAGGTCCACGAGCACGGCACGCGGGACGTGCTTGCCGGCACCGGTCTCGGAGAAGAAGGTGTTGAAGGCGTCGTCACCGCCGCCGATGGTCTTGTCGCTGGGCATCTGACCGTCAGGCTGGATGCCGTGTTCAAGACAGTAGAGCTCCCAGCAGGCGTTACCGGTCTGGATGCCGCCCTGGCCGAGGTGGATGGAGATAACTTCACGCATCTTGAAGTCGAGAAAGCTTGAGCGGTGGTTTGAAGTCGAAGCGGACGACTAGATAGACTACGACGAGGCTGGGTGATGAAGCCTGCTCGCTTTCCGATGAAGCGTTGGGCTTGCTGGGAGATTTGAGAATGGCCGAGGGGCGGGAGTTGCAGGAGGAGAGCTGCTATTTGTGGTGACTTGCTCCTTCCCAAATGCAGCCCCGCTTGCAGGGCTATAACGAGAAGTCCTAGTTGCGGTACCAACCTGGTGCTGCCATAGCTGTACCTTTACCCGGAAAGGAGGCTGGCTTCAAGAGCAACCGCGCCTACGATAATGGTATGCTGTTGGCAATGTGTTGTTGATAACGTAGTCTCACAAGTGGACACACTCAATACATTGTAGAGCGGCAACGGTGCATTTGTCGGCAACGGATCGGACGTAGAGCACGCCCTCAGAGATGATCGAGTGCGTGAGCTATTGCAGATATGCGACGGCGGATCGCAGGGTGACAAGTGCTGGACTAGTGGACTATGGGGCATCCAACTCAATATTCCCAAGCAGCGTCGCAGCAGTATTATTCACATTACACAACATTCCATTACTTTCGTAAGGAGACTCTCCTTACGGAGGCATCGCTCACATGGCGGTGAGTCACCATCAGGTCCACTCAAAACTATTCACCACGGTATCTATCTTTTGACAGGGTCTTGTTGGCCGAACTCGCCGTAATGGTTCGCGAGCTGCGAGTGCTATGCAGCCAAGGGCTCCAACGATACCAGCCAAGTGTTGGCATTTGGTCCTCGTGCACGACGGATGCAAGGTAGCAAGCAGTATCCTAGCGGGTTGTAAGCCTAGCCTGGGCGTCACTCATTCCGCTGGCTGTCGCACCAAGATCTACCGCGCTCCATTCAAGCACTTGGTTTTGTTAAAGATACTGGGGAACTTCCCGGGACCACGTCTGACCACTCGGCTTATAATGCATCTAGTGTTCAATTCGCATTTTGCAGTCAATATCCCTCCTGCCTTCATGGATTCGTTCGCTACCGACCCCGGTGTCGTCGAGCCCCTGCCAGAACTCGCGGTCGCGTGGAGACCGCCTGATGAAGTCGACATCGAACAACGCGCCGTCGCGAACCATCGTCGCACCCTTCTTCGAGGAGCCAACAGCGTCCTAGTGTTCTCCACGGTGACGTACCCACTGAGGCACATTTGTCCGAATCCTGACATCCGGGACGCGCTCGAAGAACGTGCTGTGGCTCTGCAGCAGATCCGAGTGGAGGCAATGTTCGTCATGAACTTCCACTGCTGCCGGCTGTTCGAGCACCATCGGCGTAGCTACCCGAACTACCCAGTAGTACCGGCAAGACCTCGCACGATGGAGACAGCCCTACAGCTGGACCAAGCTACGTTCTACCGGTGCTGCACTGCTGTCTTTGGTGACGAACAGATGCCTGCTCCAAGGGTTTCGACTAACGCTGCACTAGAGGAGTCCATCAACAAGTACAAGGCTTCGCGATCGAGGGTCATGTCGTATATACCACCTACGCTCTTCGATTCAAGCTCCGCCATCAAAGAACTGGCGAATGACATGCTCATTGCGGCGCAGCAACACGTTCGAACGAACTTCGAGGCGCGGCTTGTCAACTTCATTAGCCTACAGCTTGCGTATCTGCGGGGAGCAGCTGAGGCCATGGTCGCTCGACTAAAGTCCAGTCCTGAAGACCTCACGGACGTCGAGACGCAATGGCTTGAGTGGCTAGAACTGCCTCCTACAGCTGCGAACATCGCTAGCCACGAAGTGCTATTTCTCGGCAAGCTGTACGACATGCTGAAGGAGATGGAGCCAATGTACGACCAAGACGAGATCCCGAAAGGGTGCCGATTGTTTACGTTGCTGCCGCAGCCCACCTCCTGTGTGCCATCGTTCTTCCCGGTCACGACAGAGGTGCTCTACCAAGTCGCAAAACAAGTTTTGGCGACGACGGGCAAGGATGTCTTCAGGCTTTACAAGTCCACGAACTCTCGTGGACAACGGACGCATGCCATGACTGCGGAGTTCCAAGAAGTGCGCGAGCGAATGTGGACCACGGTGTTCAACCTCGGAGACTGCGTCAGCCATACTGCGGATCCCCGAATTGGCGTTCCAAGGCGCAGCTTCGAGTATCAGATCTCCACCAATGGATACAGTGCTGCTGTGCTGTGTGGCGAGGTCGGTGAACCTTTTCCGCCACAAGTGTATAGTGCGGTAGCCCAGGGGATCCAGAGAGCTAATAAACTCTCCGGAACTGGGGTCAGAAACTCTAAAACGTGAACGTTCCAGAGTCGGCGTGTGGCCCTTGTGCATCCTCTTTGGTTCGATCTTGGTGGCATCCTGACAACCTGCCGAGTTGGTGGTTAATGTAGGCCTTGACCGTGTCGGGCCTGTCGTTTACTGTGTGAAACGCACCCTTTTGGACCAGGAACAAAGCCCCAGATCACGCTCCCTTGTAAGATAGCCAAAATACAGAGTAGTATATGCAAATATACAGCCGCTACTTATTCTTTAAGACCCTTGAGCGGTGGGTCTATCACCAGTCCACTGAGTATACGCTCCAGACACTGGTCAGTCTGAAACGCACTCTTCTTCTCACGCGCACCACCCTCTAAGAGGGATACAATACTCTCGAATCTCTGAAACGCAGTCTACTAATACACTTAAAGGGGACTACTAAACCCTCCAAGCAGAATCGTTAACATGAAATGGGAACCCCACTCTTGCCTTCACTCAGTGGGCCCAACTAGGATATGGAATGCCGTGGATCAACTCTGAGACGCCGTCGCGTACGATCCCCACAGGCAACTTGGACTTGAAGCTTGGGAGGAAGTACGTGGCGTCCTTATATCCGCGCCCTTGTCCTAGCAGGTCACCGAACGAATTCGACTTGTGCTCAACTTGGTAAGACTAACTCTGTTTGTTACTCTCTACTTCGGGTATCTTCTCTCTTCTTTCTGAATCTCTCAATATCTTCTGGGTATTATCTTGTGTTCTGTATACATTTGGGGGAGTTCACTTGGTCTTTGTATAGGGTGCACACACTTCGCTATCTTCGACGGGACCTCCACGTGTCTGGTCCGTCTCTTCTGCTCTGAAACTGGACTCTTGGCCGCACAGTTCTTGGTCGTACACGCTGTACACAGTCGTAGGATGTCTTGGCTTGCTGCTCTTGAGTCTCGGTAGCTTGGTAGTGTCCACAGCAGTCGCTAATCTCTGAAACGAGGCCATATATCTCTGGAACGGGGCCGGTTTCACACTTTTGGGGGTCAGTTTCAGACTTCTAGGAGTCTGGGTCGTCGGTTTCAGGCTTCATTTGTCTTCGACATCATCACGACACATTGCCGGGTGTTCTTGAACACCTGGGAGTCAATACACATTCATATCTGGAGTCTTGGTGTGTCTTGTGGGTCTTGTTCTTCATGTTTTCTTGCTTGCGGGGATTCTGGAGTGGTTCTTGGGCCTGGGACGGTGGTATTCGGTGCCTTGAGCCGAGGCAATACGGGTTGTCTGACACGATACGTTCGTGCAGACAATTTATGCGTCTACTTAGCGACCCGTGTTCAGGACGTGGGCGGTTCCGGACTGAGCGCATGTGCGTTTCAGAGTGTGCATCTCTGGAACGCGCGCTTCCGGAACCTAAGGGCCCATCCTTGGCTCTCCACACGCTCACCACTCAAACCACGCACTCTTTCCACAAAATGTCGCAATAGACCCACTCTACATCCACCAATCAAAACTCCGAAATTCCACTGTTGCAACTGAAAATCGGCTGTCCTAAAATGTGGGAAACTGCCTCGTGTCAGATGGATCGGGCCGTACCGGGTAGCGAAGCAAATCGGCCATAACTACTATCGAATTGAATTGCCAACTAGAGTGGAGTTCCATCCTGTGTTCCACACGTCCCTTTCGAAACCCTATGTTGCCAGTGGACGGGAGGATCAGACCATTTTCAAGGTCCGACTGCCAGACGGCACCGAAGGTGAGCTGGTTGAGGATATTGTCGACTGAAACAGGGCGAGACGCGCTCTGTTTCTTTAGCATACACTAGTATGCGCTTTTGAGGAAGCGTAAGTTACTTAGACTTTGTATGCAAGTAGAAATACACGTCCCCGTGTATTTCTAAGCAAAAGACCGAAACTTTAACTTGAAAGTAGAAAACTGAATTGAATGGAAGCCCGCCGCGTGGCGGGCCCTTAGCAAACCTATCTAAATGACTTATGTATCTACGGAGGTGAAGCCATGGTTGGCTCTCACGCTCCGGCCCTTATGTATGCGTTTGGTTGGTGGAAATGTGCCCCTTTCCACCAATAGCAGTGCGCTTAGCGCCCGCCAATGTTTGTGCCATTGGCGGCTCGAAATGATTGTTGACTGTGTATGTGACGCGCACACACAGAAGGCTTGCCGTATACTTGTCCGTGTATAGTTCGGCTATACACGTATATCTGGTGTACCCAATTACACCAGCCTGTGTAACCCTGTTACACTACCCCCCTCTTTAAACACGAATATCGCGTCTGAGAGGTAACGGTGACCACACATCAATCTGTGGTCACTCCCTGTTTTCTCGCGTCTCGAGAAAACACTCCGCGCCCATTCCACAATGAACGCGTCAAGTCCCAAGGCCCCCACAAGCCCCGCAAGCTCCGCCGCCGCCGGTGGGGACTTCCCACCGGTCACCAAGTTGTCTGTGAGCGATTATCGCTCACAGCTCGCGATCAAGCAGGCCGAGCGGGCTGCTGCGAAGCCTGATGCTGCTGGGGATCCAGCAGCAAGCGAGTCAAGTGTGACGCAGCCTGTGAAGGCTGCGTCTTCAAGCGATATGCCGCCTGCGAAGGCAGCGCTCACCGGATCCCCTGGATCCGGTGCTACGAGTGAGGCACAGCCTGCGAAGGTTGTGCCAGGCGAATCTCTAAGGCCCGAGGCGATGGATGTGGATCTAGATGATTCACATCTAGACCCAGAGCTCGCTGTCGACTACGGCAGCGAGGGGATCGAAGACGACGAGGAGTTGGAAGACTCCTCGTCAGAGTTGAAGGTTGCCGCGCCCGCTGAGGGCCAGCATGCTGCTTCAGAGAGCCCCGTATCGGGCTCTCGCCGCCAGCGCGACGTCGCGCTGGAAGAAGGTGAAGTCGCGCGCTCGGACGTGTCAAGCTCGGCGGAGGCTACCTCCGCCGCAAGTGGTTCTTCAACGCCGGCAGATTTGCCGGCGGGGCGTCGTGCTGCTCGCGCATCCGATCCGACGCCGTGGATGTTGACATCCACGGCGATCCAGAAGCTGCGCTACAGCGACGAGGGGGCTGCTGCCGAGCCCGTCTCTCTCTTCGATGATCGTCCGATCATCGACGATAAGATCGCGGGCCAGCTCCATCTCGGAGCTGACACTGCTGAGCGACGCGATTACTTCGCGTCGCTATACCTGGCGTCGCGTTACTACAAGAACGCGCGCCGTGGTCCTCAGAGCAAGGTCTCTGAGACTCATGCTCTGGCACAGGGCTGGAACCAGTTCGTGTCGAACTGGAACGCGAACCCCGACTTGTATCGGTACCGTCTTGAACGGCACCGCACTCGCTATTATGAGCATAATAGCACAGGTCGCGTGGTGCATCTGCACAACATGTGTGCAGATGCGGGCATCCCCTGCGCGGTTCCGCGCAGGGAGCATTGTCCAGTCTGTCCGCAGGATGCGGACAGACTATCCGAGAGTGATGTCATGGGGTACACGCGCATCCGTGTACCCGAGAAGGTGACCAAGTGGCGCGAGAGGGTGTTCCCCGACGCGCGTGTCACCTTTCCACCGCCCAGTCAAACCTTGTGGTTTGACGACGTCTCTGGGAAGTGGATCACTGAGTCGAGGGTTACCCCCGACTCGGCCGTAGGTGGTGGCGCTGTTCGTACGCCATCACCATTTCCGGAACGTCCATCACAAGGACGTTCCGCGGCTCCCAGGAGTCGTGTTGGGGAGGCCATCCTCTCCAACGACATCGAAAACGACGCTGACCTTGGTCGGCGCGTGGCTCCTGGTGAGCTACAATTCGCTCGACAATCCAGCGAATTGAGCCGTCTGCAGCCCGCAAGGGCGCAGGCGGTGGGGGGAAGACGTCGCACCCCGGATCAGCCACGCTCGGCTGATCCGATTGTTGGTCGCCTTGAGGCGGATCACGCGGCCTTCCGCGAGGCCGCGTGGAAGACGATCGCTGACCAGGGTCAGCTGATCTCGAACCTCTCCTCGCAAGTGGAGAGTGCTCGGAGCACCGCTGCCGATGCTCTTTCTCGAGCTGCTGAGCTCGAGAAGAAGTTCGCGAAGCTCGTGGAGAGCGTCGGGATGCGCCCTTCGCGGTCCGCTGCGAAGGGGTCTTCTGATGACGACCACTAGGTGGGCCGTCAGGCTCCGGCGTGCTCGTTTCCAACGAGCTCGCAGGCGTATCATGCTCATGATACGCCTTCAGCCGCCCAACGTAGAACGTTGGGTGCAGTCGCATGCTGGACGGTATGTCCAGCGTGTATGCTGTGCCTTGGCGGTGCAAGACACGGAAGGGGCCGATGAAGCGTGGAGCGAGCTTGCTCGCTCCAAAGTCCGAGACTGCATGTCTAGGCAGGTTTTGCGTAGACAGTAAAACTAATGAATTCCTTTTGAACTCACTAATGTTGTTCCTTGACTTCTTGTCCGCGTTCATCTTCTGTCGATCGACAGAAGATGCAATAGCATCACGGACAAACCGCATGACGGCTTGTCTGCTTTGGACGAAGTCCCTTGCATCGACATTGGTCGTCTCGACCAATGTGACATCGCTTGACCTCGTGCCATGCACGAGGTGTCTTTCGTCTTGAACGTCCGCAGGTGCTGCGGACGTGGCCTTGTTCGTCATCGAAGTGACGTCGCCCGGCGACGTCACAGCCTTCGTCACTTGGGATCTCCCGGTGTCCGTCTCTGAGACGGACACGTCATCGTCCGTCACGTCTGCTCTTGAGGCAGACGTGGGACGATCCTTGGCTTGTCGCTTCGCTCCCAGAGCGAGGCGGTCTTGGTCTTGCCTTGGCGCGTCCGTGTCCGGCACGGAGGCGGTGTCATCTGCGACACCCGGTGCGGACGTGATGTTCTCCATTCGCTGACGCGCTGCGTCAGCTCGCGTCACAGCGGCCAACGAATCCTCGTTGGCTGCAGCTTTTGCTGCGGCATTTTCATGTGAGTGCGCTTCACTCGCATTTCCTCCCCCACTCAAGGGAGCTGTCACCCCGCCGAGGGTGGCAGGGACACGTGGATGCCGCATGGCATTCACGAAGAACGGTGTATGCCCCGTAGAGGCATGCACCGAGTTGTTGATGGCGAACTCCGCCATCGGCAAACAGTCGCTCCACTCGGTGAACGAGTGGGCGTAACTCTTGAGGATGTCACCGAGCACGCGGTTCACGCGCTCGGTCTGACCATCGGTCTGAGGATGATCGGCTGTCGACATCGACAGTCGCGTGCCAAGGAGGGCGAAGACCTCCTTCCAGAAAGCGGCCGTGAACCGAGGGTCACGGTCCGATACGATCTCGCGGGGCATCCCGTGAGATCGGAAGATAAGATCAACAAACAGACGAGCCGTCTGTTTGGATGTGACCTGTGCTGGCACCGCAGCAAGATGCACCATCTTGCTGAAGCGGTCGACAAAGACCGCTATGCCAGTCCGACGCTTGGCGTCGGGCGGCAACCCGAAGATGAAGTCCATACTAATGGACTCCCAACACTCTGCCGGGATTGGCAGAGATTGCAGCGGTGCTTGTGAAGCCAATGTCGGCTTCACACGTTGGCACGCTTCGCAAGCACGAACGTACTTGCGCACCCACTTGTACTGGCGCGGCCAGTAGAAGTCACGCGAGAGAAGCAGGTACGTCTTCTCTCGGCCCGGATGCCCCGCCCATGGGGCATCGTGATACTCGTAGATGACCCGCAACCGCAGGTCATAGTTGTTTGGGACGACGATGCGTGCAGCATCGTCGTCAGCTGTGCTATAAAGCAGCAGCCCATCGTGTGCGCTGTATCGGTGCACATTCGAACGCAGATGTGGAGGCAGCGCTCGACGCCCGGCGTCGGTCGGCTCCTTCACATAATCCAGCAGGCGCTTGACGTCGTCGTCAAGCGCATACGCCTTACGCACGTCATCGAGCAGCGATGACGTGGGCACACTGCTTCGCTCAACGCCAATGGCGTTGACATCAACTACCTTGTAGTTGTAATCCGGTCGACGCGAGAGCGCGTCGGCCACCACGTTGAGTCTTCCAGGTTTGTACTCAACCTGGAAGTTGTATTCCGCGAAGAATGACAGCCACCGTGCCATTCTTTGAGAGAGGTGCGGCGACTTCACAGCCGTCCGCAACGATGCGTGGTCCGTATAGACCACGAACGGTTTATCTCCGAGGAGATAGACACGGAACTTCGCCAGTGCGTACTTCATGGCAAGGAGCTCCTTGTCATGCACTGGATAGTTGCGCTCAGCTTGCTTAAGCTGACGCGAGTGATAGCAGATTACACGATCACGACCGTCGTGATCGTGCTGCATCAGCGCGCATCCGATAGCATAATCGGATGCATCGCACACCACGTGGAACGGGCGGTCTTGGTCAGCGATGGCCAAGACCGGCGCCTCAGTCAAGCCCTGCTTGACTGAATCGAAAGCCTGCTGACACTCAGCAGACCACTGCCACTCCGTGTCCTTCTTCAGGAGACGTGACAGTGGGCGAATGCGCCCAGCGTAATCGTGCACGTACTTGCACAAGTACGTGGCCAGCCCAAGGAACTGCCTCAGTTCCTTGGCGTTCGAGGGCGCAGGCCACTCGTTGACGACCCTGACCTTCTCAGGATCGGGGCGGACTCCGTCTTTGCCGACAAGACATCCGAGAACCGGAATCTCGGATGCACCAAATATGCACTTCTTCAAGTTTGCATATAGCTTGTGCTCACGCATCAGCGCGAGCAGACGACGGAGATGCTCCCTGTGCATCTCTGTGGCGGTCTTCCCGCCCACAGCCTGGCTGTGGGCGAACACGTCGTCGAAGTACGTCGGCGCGAAGTCGCGAATCGATCGCAACAGGTGTGTGACGCACCTGTTGAACGTCGCAGGGGCGTTCTTCAGCCCCTGTGGCATCACCAGCCACTCCCAAAGCATGCCGCTTGGCGTGCTTACAGCTGTGAAGGGGATGTCCTCCTCACGCATTAAGATTTGGTAGAAACCATCTCTTAAGTCAAGAGCACTGAACACGGTGCTCTTGCTCATCGAATCGATGATCACATCTTTTCGCGGTATCGGCGTCTGCGCCGGTATCGTTGCCTCGTTCAACTTGTTGAACGCGTGGACAATGCGCCATCCGCCCTGCGCCTTCTTGACGCAGAACGTCGGAGCACTGTGCGGGGACTTGCTTTCCCGCACTTGCCCCGCGCGCCGACGAGCTTCGAAGAACTCGTCGATGGCTTGGACCTGCTCACGCGGCAGTGGCCACTGTCGCGTGACGCAGTACTTCGTCCCCGGCACGAGATCAATCTCGTGCTGAATGCCCTTGTCCCGCGGAAGCTCCGCGGGAACCTCATCAGGGAATACGCGGACGTATTCCCTGAGCACATCGTAATAGGGACTCGCCTTGAGCGAGTCCCAGCTTTGCTCGGCAAAGCGGTCCTTCTTGGTCTTGGCGCTGAGGGCAGTGTCGCCCTCAGGATGCTTGACGAGGACCTGCCGCAGGTCCTCGAGCTCCACTGTGATCTCGGTATCCTCACGCGCGGTGAGGATGCATACTCGCTCTACGCGCCCGGCGCGTAGATCCCGTGCAAAGCCCTTCCAGCTCTGCACTTCCAGCGCTGTCAACTCCGAGGCAGTGCTCGGAGGACCCTCAAGTGTCAGGAGCTGACACTTGACGCCCGAGAGTGTTTGCGTTAACGCATTCACTCTCTCGTACGTGACGTCACCCCTTGCGGGTGACGCAACCACGTCAGCTACACCCTTAGGCGTATCGCGCTCTTGCGACGGGGAGGCGATCTCTTCCCGTCGGGGCCCGGCCCGATTCAAAAGTGAGGAGTCAGCTTCACTCCTCACATCGCGACCCTTGCCGCGATGATGGGTGCCAGGCCCGGCCTGGTTTCGACCCATATCTTTTTCTTCGACGGGCCCGGCCCGTCGAGATGCCTTGATCCTTGACTCCTCAAACCCGGTTTGAGGAGGCGTCTTCTCTTGGTGCTTCGCCTCGGGCCCGGCCCGAGACGGGTTCTTCTGTATTCTTGCCTTTCCGGACCCCGTCCGGAAAGGGTTCTTCTTGATATTGGCTCTCGCAGGCCCGGCCTGCGAGGCGTTTCTTCCAAACCCGGTTTGGGAGAGGGTGCGCTCCCGGAGTGCACCCACCTTTCGTCGATTTGCCTGTGCCCCGGGCACAGGCGAGGAAGCGCCCCGGTCGTCTTCCGTCCTCGTCTTGAGCGCGTCGGCCTTTACGGTCGACGCGCAGTCTTGGCTTGGCTGAGCGAGGGTGACCTCGCTCACGTCGCGTTTACTGCGCGACGCACTCGCAGCGCTGTCAGGGCCATCGCTCTCTGTCGCGCTATCTGCCGAATCGAGGACGCATGCGTCCTCGAAGCCGTAAGAGACTATAGACTGGGACTTCCAGTCTATCACTGGGGCATGGCGTTTGAGCCACGGCATGCCCAGTATCATGTCGAACTTATCGTCTAGATCCAGGACGATAAAGTCCTCAGTGAAGGCCCGGCCTTCACAGCCAAAGCGAACTGATACAGTTCGCTTGCGCGTTTTCACGGTTGCTCCTGTCGCCAGGCGCACCACCAACTCACTTCGAGGAGTCGTCTTCTCCTCGGCGTTCATAGCCCTCAGGCTTTGCAGTCGAACAAAGTTGTTCGATGCACCCGAATCGACTAGCGCGTGCATGGTTCTCCCATGCACCGCGACTTCCAGGATGATCAGCCCTGCTTGATCATCCTGACGCTTGCTGTGGTGTCCGGCACCACAAGGGGCTGTAGCCGTCACATGCCCGACATCGGCATGTGTGACTACACCAGTAGGGCGCCCCGCCCCTACTGGCTTCCAGCGTTTTTTGGTCGTCCGCGCCAACGATCCCCGTTGGCGCGATACGACGTGCCACGTGTGGCACGATACGACGTATCGCGAGCAGCAGGCCCCGGGCCTGCTACACACTCACGTGCGAAGTGTCCGGTGTTTCCACACCGGAAACACCGTCCCGCGCCTCTGCGCGGCTCCGTCTGCTGCCTGCCAGCAGACGCACTCGATAGGTCCATGGGCTCTGGACCGCCCATGGGTCTTGCACGCGGACGTGGCGCCCCTGGCGTGTCCGCGTGGAGCTTAGCCTGGTGCAGGCTAAACTCTTCCTGCGACGCAAGCCGAATGGCTTGCTCGAGAGTACTCGGGTACTCTCGGAAGAGATAGGTCTTCACAGGCCCATCCTTCAGTCCCTTCATGAAGGTGACTACTTGTGTCGCCTCGTCAATCGGATGATTGACGATACTCGACACCAAGTACCTCGCGTGTTGGGCGTAAGCCAACACGTCGCGCTTGCCTTGACGCAGGTCGAGGAACTCCGCCCTCGACCTGAACTCGGATTCAGGCGGCTCAAACGCTAGCTTGAGCTCGCGCTTGAAGTCTTCGTACGTGCTCCAGCACGTACTGTCCGTAAGACGTCTTCCGTACGCCCAGTGTCTGGCTCGTCCAGTCAGACACGACATGGCGTACGCAACTTGGAGCGACGGATCCCGGATCCGTCGAGCAGAAATTGCTGTCTCCAGTTCTACGAGCCATCGTAGAAGAGGCTCGTTCTGGCCACCCGAGAACGGAGTCACTGACACCTTCAGTGACTCAACGCGAGAAGGGGCTGACGCCTCCTTCTGTTGGCGTTCCTTGTCCATGTAGTCGACCACGACTACATGGTGCTCGCTTGGTGGCAGCGACCGTAGCATCGCTGCCACGGTGGACTCACCTACGACTCGCGAGAGTCGTAGCAGTGCCTCCCACTGCTGATCGCTCAGGTGGGGGCAGTCCTCCCTCGTGATGCGGGGAGGACCCGCGCTTGGAGCTCCGTCAGGCAGGGCACCGCCTGACGAAGGGTTTTCGTCTCCATAACCAAATGCATCCATTTGGCTAACTCTGTAGGCGTTGGACGGACTACAAAGTGCTACCAGGTGAAACAGGGCGAGACGCGCTCTGTTTCTTTAGCATACACTAGTATGCGCTTTTGAGGAAGCGTAAGTTACTTAGACTTTGTATGCAAGTAGAAATACACGTCCCCGTGTATTTCTAAGCAAAAGACCGAAACTTTAACTTGAAAGTAGAAAACTGAATTGAATGGAAGCCCGCCGCGTGGCGGGCCCTTAGCAAACCTATCTAAATGACTTATGTATCTACGGAGGTGAAGCCATGGTTGGCTCTCACGCTCCGGCCCTTATGTATGCGTTTGGTTGGTGGAAATGTGCCCCTTTCCACCAATAGCAGTGCGCTTAGCGCCCGCCAATGTTTGTGCCATTGGCGGCTCGAAATGATTGTTGACTGTGTATGTGACGCGCACACACAGAAGGCTTGCCGTATACTTGTCCGTGTATAGTTCGGCTATACACGTATATCTGGTGTACCCAATTACACCAGCCTGTGTAACCCTGTTACATCGACTATCGTCGGAAGCGTGGCCAGAAGCAGTACCACGTCAAGTGGTTGGGTCAGTCCAAGCTGACCTGGAAGCCGGAGGAAAATCTACAATATGTTCAGGATCTCATCAAGCGTTATCATGAGCGCCAGAAAAACGAAAATGAGCATCACGAAAAGTCCTAGCGGTGGATCTTCTCTAGGAGGAGGGCATGTCACGGGTTCGAGCGGGCACGACAGGTACAGCAGAGCAAGAGTCAAGAGAAGCGAGACAAGCATGGGAGGCTGATGCTACCAGGTCGTAGCCCAACGGAATTGCGTGGCGAACGCCAGGCTTGCAACTATAGTGACTTAGCTTTACTATAGCTTAGAGATAAAGTGTGAGAGTGGTTACCAGTTGAAGTGCCGGTAAGGCACGATGGCTGGACCTCTCATTCTGGAATCAACCACAAAGGAAACTCATCGAAGTTCCTCATTACTGCTAAGGCCAAGCAGTTCGTGTGGGCTCTCCACGACCTCGAGCTTCGAGCGAGAGGCTCCACGACTATCAACAGCAACTAGGAAGCCACAACAACGGACAATAGTAATGCGACTAGTGCAACGACAACAACCGATCCGACTACTTCCTCTTGCAAGTGCTACCAAATCGCATTTTAGACTGAGCTCGTGCTGTGAGCTCAGCTAGAGTTGTGACAGCTTTTGTCTTGATTTTCTCTTTGCTCAAACATCTTCGAGCGTAAAAAGATTTCATAGATTGCGTCAACACCCGTTAAAACGGTGCAGAGATCAGCCTCTGCTTGGCGTGTCGCAGATTCAGAGGCCCATACATTATCCAAGTGAGGTTTCCTCGAAGTTCGCCAATCGGCGCCGCCAACTTGGCTGCATCGACTGGGCTCCAATCACCGCCAGTCCATAATCGAATCGTCCAAGCATCAGCCATGGGCCTGCTCGTCGAAGGGAGTCCTCTGGACTGGCCCGACGCCTTGGAGTGGCTGCAGCACGTGCGCACGCAGGGCATCGACCAGTTCCTGCACACGTACAACCGCGTAAAGGACATCGAAGGAGACGAACTCAAATGGGGCGACGAGCTCGAATACGGCGTCTTCCACATGGACAAGGACGCCAAGCGCGCGCGGCTGGCGTTGCGCGGCGCCGAGATCCTGCAGCAGCTGCAGGCCAAGGAGCAGAAGTCCAAGGCAGACCCATCCAGCCCCACGGCCGCCGGTGCCTGTGTGGACGGCTGCAATTGGGTGCCAGAGTACGGCGCCTGGATGATCGAGGGCACGCCCAGCGCGCCGTACGGAGGCTTCACCAGCGACCTGCGCAAGGTCGAAGGTAACATGCGTCTGCGTCGCGCGCGGATCTTGGCGCTGCTGAACGAGGACGAGATCGCGCCGTCCGTCACGGCTTTTCCCATGATGGGCGTGGGCGACTTCACCGTGCCGTCCAGTCAGTCGCACGGCTCCGTGGCCATGTCGGACTACATCAGCGACGCGGTCATCAACCCGCACCCGCGCTTTGCTACGTTGACGAGAAATATTCGCCAGCGTCGCACCAGGAAGGTGGATATCCGCGTCCCGATCTTCCAGGACGTGTACACGGAAGCGAGACTGGAGGCGGAGCAGGCGGCGACAACGACGTGGAACGCAGAGAAGTCGCGTCCTCAGTACGAGTCCAAGAGGAGCACGCCGTCGTCACCGCGCTCGTTGGGATCAGCTCCGACGTCGCCGAGCTCGACGTCCAACTCGGAGGACAATGCGGAGTCCAAATCGCCACCGAGGAAGAACAAGTTGTCAAGAGCAGACCTTGACCGCAAAGCGGAGCCGTATCCGGGCTTTATTCACATGGACGCGATGGCGTTTGGTATGGGCATGTGTTGTCTGCAGGTGACGTTTCAGGCTAAGAATGTGGGCGAGTCGAGGCACTTGTACGATCATTTGGGAGTTCTTTCGCCCATTTTGCTGGCGTTGACGGCTGCTACGCCCATTCTGAAGGGAAGACTGGCTGACACGGATGTGCGTTGGGCTACGATTTCGGCCGCGGTGGATGACCGCACCCCTCAGGAGCTGGGAGAGGCCTCGCCTCCGACGGACCCAGAAATCAAGGAGAAGTACGCCAAGATGGCCGGCAACGGCGTTAAACGGCTGCCCAAGTCTCGATACGAAGGCATTTCGACGTTTATCTGCAACCACAAGCAGGGTGAGGACCCGCACTCGCTGACGGACAAGTACAACGACGTCGACGTTCCGTACGACGAGGAATCCTACAAGACTTTGATCGACGCTGGCGTGGACCGTCTTCTGGCGCTCCACATCTCGCACCTGTTCATCCGTGACCCTCTTGTTATTTACAAGCAGCGCTTGCATCTAGACAACGAGCACGAGACGGATCACTTCGAGAATCTCCAGTCCACGAACTGGCAGACTGTGCGCTGGAAACCGCCTCCGCCGGCTCCGTCGACTGCGGAGGGACCTCACATTGGCTGGCGTACGGAATTCCGCTCGATGGAGATTCAACTGACGGACTTTGAGAACGCGGCCTTCACGGTGTTTATCGCTCTCGTGTCCCGCGTCATTCTTACGTTCGACCTGAACTTGTACACCCCGCTATCCAAGGTGAACGACAACATGGAGGCGGCTCACCGTGTGAATGCTGTGCTGGACGAGAAGTTCCATTTCCGTTGTCACATGGCTCCGCCTGAGGTCGATGACTGCAACTCGAAGGGCGAATGCAACTTGCACGACGACCCTGACCGGTGCGAGCCCATGACAATCGCTGAGATTATGCTGGGCAAGGGATCGTACTTCCCTGGACTCATCCCGCTTGTGTACGCCTACTTGGACTACATTGAGTGCGATGAAGCCACTCGGACGCTTGTGGAGAAGTACTTGAGCCTCATTGCCAAACGATCGACGGGTGAGCTCCCCACGGCTGCCACCTGGATGCGCCGCTTTGTGCGTGCTCACCCCGACTACCGTCACGACTCGGTGGTGCCTCACTCGACGGCCTTCGACCTGCTGAACGAGTGCCAGCAGATCGGCGAGGGTTTGAAGCAGTGCCCGGAGTTGCTGGGTGACTTCAAGATCGCTCCTGTGCGAGGGGAGGCCGCATACCATGTGCCGCTGAAGAGCAGTGGCGTTGCTGCTGAGAAGCGCGAGGCATTGCTGCAGCGATACTTGGGGCGTAGCACGGCGAATGGATGTAGTACCTGCCACTGCTAGTTTTATTCTACTGACATCTCTAGCATCTTTGAGTATGCAAAAAGAGCACTCGTTTCTTCTTGGCTTCTGGTGTATGTATGATCAAAGCCACCATTCTCATCAAATGAATATGTATTGACGTTTAGCTGTTTGCTTCTCAACAACTTCCTGTGGTGCTTAACGACTGTATTAAGCCTAGGCCCTGTGCCTAAAGGCTCACTTCATTCGGACTTGACGCCTTCATAGAGCAAGTTGAAAGCTCACAAGGATCTCCTCTCGTGGCTTGCTATCAATACTCGAGAAACTTCAGCATCTTCTATTCTTGCGCGAATGTCTTGATCTGAAATAGCCGAGTAACTTCTCGAGCTCCGTGCTATCGATCTGTGCTAGGTGCTTGTCTGCGACTGCATCCGAGCCGGCCATCAAGCAGGAGAGGTCCTAGTGAGCGAGGATTTCGCTGCCGCGTATCAACTCCCGAAACACCCTGAGCCGGCCGTCGTACGCTTCTATCATGGAGGAGTCGCCCGCGCCGCGAAACCCACCGCCCAAGCCTAAACGGTCCAACGTGCCATCCGCACCCGCAGAATATCCCGATGACTACTCGGACCAGGATTACAACATGTCCCCCATTCGACGAGGACGTCAGCAGCATGCAAACCGACAAAGCGGATCCCCACCCATGACGCCAACGTACTCGGTGCCTCGCCAGACGAAGGTCCCTATCATCGACGCCGAACCGGAGACCACCATTGGTGCTGCCGTGAAGATGAAAGGCGAGCTGAGCTTCGAGCGACTGTTGCGAATTGAAGGCGAGTTCGAAGGCAAACTCAACTCGAAGGGTTCCCTCGTCATTGGCACCCGCGGTGCTCTAATTGGCAACGTGGACACCATGAAGGAGGTGTATATCACCGGCGGTCGAATCGTGGGCAATATCAATGTTGAGAAGCTTGTGCTGAGGGACAAAGCCCAGGTGTTTGGCAACATCACCGCTAAAACGGTCAAGATTGAGCCCGAATGCATCGTTGTCGGCCGGATCAACGTGAATCCACAGGCGCCAGAGCGGATCAACGAAAAGGGTGAGATTGTCAAGGATGACGCACCTGACAACACGTCTTCAAGCCAGTTGAAGACATAGAGGCTTGACCCAGAAGATAGTCTTGAGAGCTTGCACGAGCTAGACAAACACAGGTACAACACGATAAACAGAAAACAACATAATTCCGCTTCTATCTCTGCAAACCATGATTCGACGAATGAAATATATACCCCAACACTTCCCCACAAATGCCTACCGCTCTTGCATCGGACACCAGAGGATATGAACGCTGCTGAATGTTCTGCACTTGTGCTACTATTGACGATTCGTTGCGCCTTAGAATTTGCCCGGACGCTTCCTGCCCGTGAACTTGCTGTCCGCTTTGACCTTTTTGCCCTGCTTGCGGTAGCGCTCCTTCTTGGCCAGCACCCAGTCCTTGCCCTTCACGGGCTCACGGCCCTTTCCTCGGCGTTGCTGTGCATCAATACGCGGACAAATAACACGTTAGTACACAACAATAATCACCTATGCAACAAAAATTCCTGCAAACGTACGCGTTGGTTCCTGGCGCGTCCTTCGTACGAGATCTGGTTTGCCGTGGCTCCCGTGCCGAGACCCTGCGGCACCTGCTGCTGCTCCATGTATCCGGCAAAGAGACACAAGTAGAACTTCTTGGCCTTGGCACTGTTGGGGAAGTCGATCACAAGTCCGCCCGAGAAGCCGCAGCGCATGGCCGTGCCCGAGATCTCCTCCATCTGCTCAGGTGTTTCGGGGTACAGCTGCAGCACCGCACGACTGCCCGCCTTCAGACACGTGTAGAGCGACGTGAAGAAGCGCGTGAGACGCTTACGAGCCGTGTGCTCCTTCTTGTCGGAGTAGCAGAGCCACTGCACTGCGGAAATGCTGATGCAGCCGTCGAAAACTCCGGGACGGAAGGGGAGACCTCCACCCATATCTTGCAGGAAGACGTCACCGCTGCTGTCACGCTCAGAGGCAATGTCCAACATGTCCTTGCTGATGTCCACACCGACCCACGCGTGGCCGTGCTCCTCCAGCGCCACTGAATCACAACGAAAACAAAACACATTAAATTTTCTCGTTTTATAGTCATTCCTCAATGGAATTTGCAGCGAACGCACCTCCACTGAGTCCACTGCCGCAACCGACATCCAGGATGAAGGCTTCTTTGCCCTCGGGCAGATTCAGCAGCTCAATAGCGCGATTCGACAGCTCCTGTTGCACCTTGACGATGCGCGAGCTGGAATTGTACTTAGCCGCCTCCTTCTCATCGTAGAAAAGCTGCGGCAACGGACGGATCATTGCATCGCGTTAGTGGTTAACATGCATTGCTGGGTCAGTGCCTACATGCACGCACCTCGGGCGGCGAGATGTGTTCGGGACGACTCATGCTGCTCAAGACAGTGATAGCAATACTGCGCCTCCTCCACCAAAACCAAGTCAAACGATATGTTGCGCAACTAAAGTTGCTCGAAAATAAAAAAACCAAGTGCAATTTATTTTGGTTTTCTATTTTCAGCTGGTTTTGCCTACACCCGCTCTCTTTTACATGATGCGCTTCTTATCGAGCAGCCTCGATCACTTCTCTTCATCGCTAATAGGGCGTGCACAATGGCGCAGCAGAAGGCGGACTTCGCCGTGTTCGACCAGAGCATCATGAGGGACGGCACCACCAGCGACGCGTCCGCTCCCAGTATGCTCAGCCCCGTCTCGGGCTTGTCCAGCGACGCATCTTCCTTCTTGTACGGCGGAGGCTACGCACACGCGCCCAATTCGCGACCGGCGCCGCCGTACTCCGCGACTTTACGCACGAATTTCACGTCGGCGGCCAATGACCAAAGCGGCGGCGTGAATAGCAACAGACCCAATTCGACTCTACCGGCAGTCACAGCGGAAGATGACGCGTCGGAGTCGCCGGACGCTGCGTTCCGACACTTCCGCACGCCGGCCAATGACCCCGGGATTCCCTTCTCGGGGATGGTGGTGACGGCCTCGCCGCTGTACGGACGAGCGTCCAAGCGCAACATGCTGTTCATCATTGTGGCTATTGTCCTTGGGAGTGTTGTGGGGGTGCTGCTTAAACACTTTGAGGTCGATACAACAGTGGCGCAGTGGGTCATGACGCCGGGGAATCTCTTTGTGCGTGCAGTGCAGTGTGTCGTGGTACCGATGGTGCTTGTGAACCTCGTGGTGGCTACTGCCGACATCACGAATAATGGATTGGGGAAACGACTCGGACTGCGTGTGACGATGGTGTTGCTGGTGTCTCTGGTTGTGGCGATTCTGCAAGGACTGGTGACGAGCGTCATCATGCACTCGGTGTTTACATCGTACCAGAACGACGAGTCCACGTCAAGTACCGACGCAATTTTCGGGATTCAGTGTGGCAATGGGAAGTACTTGGAAGCTAATGCGGATGGTGTGGTGACGTGCTCTGCGACGGAAGTCTCGGACAGCTCGCAGTTTGCTTTGGACGATGTCAATAGTGCGCTGGTGCGCAATGAGGCGCTGACGGGGACGAACACGACGATGTCTGATAACGTGCTAGCCATCATCGACCAGGTCGTGCCGGAAAACATCATGTCGGCCTTCATCTCCAATACATTGCTGAGCATTGCGGCTTTCTCGCTGCCGCTTGGAGCGACTCTGGCCTACAGCTTCCACGGACCGACGAACCTCAACCCGTTGCTGGAGTTCTTCCGCGAGGTGAACGAGACGCTCGTGCACATGGTTCATTGGATTCTTCGCTTCACACCGTTTGCTGTGCTAAGTCTGCTCGCTGGATCTCTGGCTATGTCGTTGGAGGACTCGGTGGCGGACCACCCGCTCAAGTTGGTGCTGCAAGTGGTGGCTACGCTGGCTGTTAGTGTTCTTGTGCACATGCTGGTGGTAGTGCCAATTGCGTTTGTGCTGTTCACACGCCGCAACCCGTTCCGCTTCATGCGTCAAATGCTACCAGCGTACGTGTATAGTTTTGGCTGTTCGTCGTCCATGGCCATGATGCCGTTGAGTCTGCAGTGCATTGAGACGTCGCGCGAGGTGCCAAGTCCTGTCATGCACTTCGTCTTGTCCATCGGAACATCACTGCACATGCCAGGCACGGCGATCTACCTGGCTATGTTGGTGCATTTCATGGCCGATGTGGCTGGTGTTGCGAGCCCACAGTCGACTACTTCGATGCTGGTGACGTTCCTCGGGGTCTTGCTGTGCACCATCACAGCGCCGCCCATCCCATCGGGTGCGCTCACTGTGCTCACTGCCGCCTGGAACATTGTCTTCCCTGAGTCTGCCATTCCGGACAGCCTGTACGCGCTCGTGGTGGCTTCAGACGTGTTCTTGGACCGCTTCGTCACTCTCTGCAATGTGAACGCGCAAGCGATGCTCTGCCGTGTCGTCGCTGACCAGGTTGACGAGAACGAGACAGGAAACGCGCCGCGAGCACAGGTCCAGCAGTACGCTGCACGGTAAAGACACCGTATTCATCTAATACATATTGCATTGAATCGTGAACCTTGTCTCGTTTGTTATGCATTGACGTGTATCACTCAGCTTTAGCAACACTCATGCTTGGGGCTGTGCAGGTGTAGATGGCAGCTTCTCAACCGGTGTAGGAGCTGGCGAATTGCTAAAGTACGGGTGCTTCAACGCCTCCATCGCAGTGATCCGCTCCGCTGGATTATACTTCAGCAGTTTGCCCAGTAGATCCAGAGCGTCCTCCGATGCCGCCGAGAAAATGGACGCCAGCGGCGGTGCCGTGCTCGGCGTGAACTCCACAAAGTTCGCGAGCGAACTCACCCCGGGCCACTCGTCCTCCGTCGGCGTACCAAGTGCATGGAAGATCTTACCGAGCTGATCCAACTCGTTCATGCCCGTAAGGTACGGCATGCGGAGCATGAGCTCAGCGAAGATGCAGCCAGCGCCCCACATATCCACGGATCCACTGTACTCTCTCGCCCCGAAGAGCAGCTCCGGAGGACGGTACCAAATAGTGCAGACCATAGACGTCATGTTGCGGTTGGGGCTGCCGTAGACTCTTGCGAGACCGAAATCTCCAATTTTCACGTGGCCGTCGGGCCCGATCAGCAAGTTTTCAGGCTTGAGATCGCGGTGCAGGACGTAGTGGTCGTGGCAATAGGCGAGCCCCTTGAGCAGCATCTGCATGTACGTCTTGATGTCGGCGGCCGTGAGCACCACCGCTTTGTCCTTGATGACGTCATCCATGTTGCTCGGTAGCAGCTCGAACACGACGTTCATGGTGTCGTTGGCCACGAAAACATCCAGCAGCTCCACCACGTTCACGTGCTTGAGCTCCGCCTGCAGCTTCACCTCGCGCAGCGCCGTGAAGTCCACGCCGTCCTTGAACTTGCCGCGCTTGAACTGCTTGATGGCCACGCAGCGGCCAGTGCTCTTCTGCACGGCAGCGTACACGATACCGAACGTACCCTCGCCCAGCACGTCGCCGCGATCATAGCGCTCCATGGTGGAATGCGATGTTGCGGTTTTAGTGACATGTCATTAATGAGTTCAAATGTGGTGCACACCATGTAACGGAAGTTGAAGTTGACCATCATTCCGGTCAACATCATTCCTGCTCCTGATACAATTTGCATACTTCTCTGTCCAACGAGTTTATAGGTAGTTTGGTTTTTGAGCAACACATCAACTAGTTAGAATTGTCGAGGTGGAGCTTGAGATGTTGGTGGCAAATGCCGAAGGGAGTAGATTAAGGTTAACAAAACTTGTCCTACTTGTCCTTCTTACCAATGTCCTCCTACCGCTCTCCTTGTCGTCCGCTTGAGAACGCTTGTGCACACACCGTCTTCAGCGTCTCCCAACCATCCGACTCGATGTAGCCAATCAGTGGCGTTCTTGCCATGGTTCACCGAACCGTGTATGAGCCGTGCAACTTCAACATGAATGATGCTGTTGGCCAAAATATGTCAGGTTAGGTTAACAGCCATAAAAGCTAAAACGGATGGTTGGAGTTGCTAATTGCTTACAACAGAAACTGCGTCGTACAGCGAAGATGGCGCGGACACTTGGCGCCAAGGACATAGCTCCCTACGCTCGCGTCGTGGTGGTGGTCTTCTTAACTACACTAAGTTTAGAAGGCCGCCTCCGGTACGGCACCTTGGCTCGAGCGAAGAAGGTCTTCCAGCTTAGCAGTGCTGCTATCGAGAAGATTTGGAGCCTTCGTTGTAACAGGGTCACACAAATTAGTGTGGCGCACACCGCTACACGTATAGTCGGATACGACTATACACACAATGGATGCAAACCCCTTGTGTGTGGCACACACAAGGTTTATAATCATTTTGAGCCGCCAAAGCGAGCAGACTTTGGCGGGCGCTTAGCGCACGATAATTGGCCAGAAAAACACAGCTTTCTGACCAACCACGTACCTGCACGTCACGCGGACGCGTGAGGGCCACCCGTCGGCCCTCACTACGCTATAGATATTGTACAGTAGGGTTTGCTAAGGCAGCAGGGCTGCCAATCAATTCAGTTTTCTATTTTCAGTTAAAGTTCACGAGTCTTTTGTATTGCTTTAGAAATACGCGACGCCGCATATTTCTATTCATTGCATACAAACTCTAAGTACTTCTACGCTTCCTCATTTCTAAGCGCATACGGTGCATGCCTGGAACAGAGCGCTGCTCGCCCTGTTTCATTCGTGGCGACCCCACTACGCTCGTCCAGCTCCACAAGCCGAATCCACCACGAAAGGGCCGGCTCAGCGCTGATGAGGTGGGCAATCAAGTTGTGGCTGTGTCACTTTGTCAGCGGCAGACTCTGCGAGCACTGGAAGCAGCGTCCGGCATCCCAAGATCTAGGCTGCAGCGTCACCCCAAGACCAAGGTGCTGCGGCGCTTCATCTCAAGGGTCAAGTCTGCGCTCACTGATGCGCACAAGCTCCAGCGACTGACATGGGCTTTACCCCACGTTCAGCTCCCTATTGGTAGGTTTCAACTGTTTATTTTATAAATATGATTAAATTTGAAAATACTTATTGTTAGCTTGTATTGTTAGGTGGGTTTTGTTTTCGTTTCGATGCAATGTACAATGTTGTTCATGTAGATGAAAAATGGTTTAATATGTACAAGGCATCCTCTCGATACTACTTGGCTGCCGATGAGCAACTTCCTTGCCGATCATGCCCTAATAAACGGCATGTCGGTAAGGTGATGTTCATCTCAGCTATGGCACGACCTCGACACGATTTTTCCAAAAACAAAAGCATTTTGACGGAAAAATCAAGATTTGGCCTATTGTAGAACGCACCAAGGCCCAGAAGAACTCTAAGTATCGACCTGTTGGCATACCAATGACCAAGAACGTAAATATGTCCAGAAAGATTTACGTGCAGATACTGAAAGAGAAGATTTTTCTAGCCATTCGCAAAAAAATTCCAGGTACGTATTTTGTCAAACATTGACTTAAGTTGACTATACTATCATTTGTCAAATTATGTATGTGGGACGGAAAACTTCTGCCATCCGAGTCCAACAGGACAATACCGGCCCCCACGTGGAAGCAGATCACGGTGAGCTTGTCGATGCTGGGCGCGAAGGTGGTTGGAACGTCGAAATGGTGTGCCAACCGCCTCGTTCACCAAAGTGTGACATACTGGATTTGGGAATTTTTAATGCGATTCAATCCATACAGTATCGACAACCTACAAACCAGATTGATGGACTCATCGACGCAGTAGCTACAGCTTTTAATAGTGTTAAACACGAGACCATAGATAATTGCTGGAACGCATTATTACTAGTGAGGGAGTCAATGATTTCAGGCTCCCTCGAGTGCGAAGAGCCTTTGGTCCATCAGGTAGTCCAACCTCGTTTACAACGACAGTTTCTACTGTCGAGAATGGATACAAAGCTCTAACTAGTCAGATCCTCGATCGCTACACTCTTTATTTTTGGTCTTAATAAATCCGTTCTCTCATTCATGAATTCCTTGCCTAAAATTGTGATGAGCGCTAATTGGATTAAAATCGCTTGAGATTTGACGCATATCACCTTAACAAGCAATAAAACCTCATTTGTACAGGCGCCTAATAGAGAGTTTGTAGCGTGTTTCTGGTGCTGTCGTTGTTGTGTTTGTGATCGCTTAATCGGGCTGGTCATGTGGTAATTTTGTTTTGTAATATCGCTATTTTTCCAGTGAATTACGAAATAAAACCTCGCTTCCTCTTGATAAAAGAAAATTCAAACAGTGTTATTTACGTGCTGAGCGCTGTTATTGAACTACAAAAAGGATGCCAAAGAGCACCTTGACCCAAGCTTCTCAACGAGGGTACTCCGGTTGCTAGAATGTCAATAGAGGGAAAGTTATGTACTAAACCATGAACTACCTATACACTCGTGGGACAGAGAAGTACGAGTAGTTCATGCAGCAGAACACCGCCTTCCGGTGCGAGCTAGATGAGCGGAAGCAACCTTTTAGATAAAGAGCAATTGGGACGAAAGTCCATTAAAAGTCACACTAAACAATCAAATTCACACCAAGAATTCGAGTTTGATGGGCTTGAAAAAGCGTTTCCCAACGGTAATTCTCCGCCATTAAATTCTCTGGGGTCGACATTAATCTACAGTATGTAGACAGCAATTTGAGACTGTAATTGCTCTTGCTGTACGCATAGCGAGCGGTGCAAGGCACTTCGTCCGCGATCGCCCGATATTCCATGCACATATTTCCTGCACAAGGATGGCTAGCTTGGGCAAAGCGCAGAGTGCTGGTGGATTTCGCTGCCACAAGCGGCAGCCACAGCAACCGTTCCAACGGTCCGTTACAACGTCTGAAGCCATCTCCGTCCATACAAAATGCAAGTCAATTATGCCAGTAATCTAAAAGCAGCTTCGCGTATCTTCCCGTAATTTACGGCGACTGTTTGAAGTGGCGCGTCCGTCGCACTTTTTTTCCTTTCATTCGCGAATTCGCCCGCTCGCACACAAGCCAAGCAGCCCGCTCTTCGGACTTCGAGTAAGCTTCATCACCCAGCTTCCTCGTCTTCCTCAGCCGCCTGCTCCTTCTTGCTACCAACACCAACACCAACTCTTTCTTCATCTACTACTTCTCTCTCAAGATGCGTGAAGTTATCTCCATCCACCTCGGCCAGGGCGGCATCCAAGCCGGTAACGCCTGCTGGGAGCTCTACTGTCTTGAACACGGCATCCAGCCTGACGGTCAGATGCCCAGCGACAAGACCATCGGCGGCGGTGACGACGCCTTCAACACCTTCTTCTCCGAGACCGGTGCCGGCAAGCACGTCCCGCGTGCCGTGCTCGTGGACCTGGAGCCCTCGGTCTGTGACGAGGTGCGCACGGGCACCTACCGTCAGCTGTACCACCCGGAGCAGATCATCTCGGGCAAGGAGGACGCCGCCAACAACTACGCGCGTGGCCACTATACCATCGGCAAGGAGATCGTCGACTTGGTGCTGGACCGCATCCGTAAGCTGGCCGACAACTGCACGGGTCTGCAGGGTTTCCTGGTCTTCAATGCTGTAGGTGGCGGCACTGGCTCGGGCCTGGGCGCTCTGCTGCTCGAACGTCTTTCGGTCGACTACGGCCGCAAGAGTAAGCTTGGGTTCACGATCTACCCGTCCCCGCAGGTGTCCACGGCTGTTGTGGAGCCGTACAACTCGGTGTTGTCGACGCACTCGCTGCTGGAGCACACGGATGTTGCTGTGATGCTGGACAACGAGGCCATCTACGATATCTGCCGTCGCTCGCTGGATATCGAGCGTCCGACGTACACGAACCTGAACCGTCTCATTGCTCAGGTCATTTCGTCGCTGACGGCGTCGCTGCGCTTTGACGGAGCGCTGAACGTCGATGTGACGGAGTTCCAGACCAACTTGGTGCCGTACCCTCGCATCCACTTCATGCTGAGCTCGTACGCGCCGGTCATCTCGGCCGAGAAGGCCTACCACGAGCAGCTGTCGGTGGCTGAGATCACCAACAGCGCCTTCGAGCCGGCATCCATGATGGCCAAGTGTGACCCTCGCCACGGCAAATACATGGCTGCGTGTCTGATGTACCGCGGTGATGTCGTCCCCAAGGACGTGAACGCTGCTGTGGCCACCATCAAGACGAAGCGCACGATTCAGTTCGTGGACTGGTGTCCGACGGGTTTCAAGTGCGGCATCAACTACCAGCCACCGACGGTGGTGCCTGGTGGTGATCTAGCTCGTGTGCAGCGTGCCGTGTGCATGATCTCGAACACGAGCGCCATCGCCGAGGTGTTCTCTCGCATCGATCACAAGTTCGACCTCATGTACGCCAAGCGTGCGTTCGTGCACTGGTACGTCGGTGAGGGCATGGAGGAAGGCGAGTTCTCGGAGGCGCGTGAGGATCTTGCGGCTCTGGAGAAGGACTACGAGGAGGTGTCAGCCGAGACTGCCGAGGGTGAAGGAGAGGAGGAGGAGCTGGGCGAGGAGTATTAACTAGCTCAATGACCTGGCGCTACTGTTGCAGAAGGCTGACGCTAGCTGCGAAGTTACTATCAGGCGAGTGAGTGAGGATCGTACTTGCTCATTCGTAGTGCGGTCTATTCTTCAGATTGCGCATAATAAGCGTGTCACGATCAATATGAAGCCCAGATGCCAAACGAAGTACCTCATTACCATTTATTGTTGATCTGACAACTTGAAAAATTTAACGGCAATCGCTTCAGTAGAATAGTTGAGTGTCAGCAATGCAAGCCCGATGCTGAACAAAAAGCTTCTGTAAACGGAGTCGAAGGTATCGTGTCTGCATCCATAGCTAACTTCCTAAAACGATTTCCACAATACCAAAGTACTACTCATCCTCATCAAACGTCCCGATATTGAACAAAGTGTTCACTTCCTCAGCTTCGGCCGCGATCTCTTCCGGATGCCAGCGTTTGTACGCCTTCCAGTACATTACAGGCTCCATCTTGATCAAGGCCCTCCTGAACCTCCAGCGCCAGATGCAAGAAGCCACGGCTGCTCGCAGAACGCCTTTGACCACAGCAAGATGCTGATCGATCTGCCTGGCACGCCTTACCTCCCACGCAGCGTTCAACTGTATTGTAATCATCTTGCGGAGTCGAAATCGCCAAACGTAAGCGGCAAAGATCGGATGTAGTAGAGGGCGAAATTCTACCACACGCTTGTGAAGCCACTTTTCTCGCATCTTAATCATGTTATAAGGATATCGAACTCGGAACGTAAGCCAGGCCCCCGCCAGCCAAATGTCAAAGATGTCCACAGGCAAAAGACCCTTCCTGTACTGTTGACGCAGCTTCTGCTCCTGCGTCCAGTTCATGTTGAATCCACAGACACAGTTCACCGCGTCGCACCCCTCAACCTTCAGCAGCAACACTCGACACTTTCGACAGCGTACGAGATCATTGACCTCGTTGAAGTCCTCCACGCAGGACGCGTGATGACCTCGGCATTTGCAGTTGAAGCAAAAGTCGGCACCGCAGCAGTTCGTCTTCGTATTCGGTCGCAAGTACATGAGCGACAGCAACAGCGTCGCACGCCGCTCTGGGTCGTGGATACGCGACAACGTCAGCTCGTTCACGAGGACCATAGCCTTCTCTTCCCCAAATGTATTGAACGCATAATCCAGAACTGCACGAGGCTCGAGCTTGTGACGCCAGAACTGTTTGCACAGACGATTATACTTTGCAAACTGCGACGGTAGCAACGTGAGAGGAGTCGCAGACTTGCGGTCTGGATTTAAGACCGGGAGGTGCGTGTAGTCCGTCTTGTGGCAGCATGGGGGTGTCAACACGCATGCTTGGCGACACAGTTCGCCGTATTTCGCTGTCAACGGTTCCTTCAGGTCAGCAGGGACGCGGTCTACCCACCAGCTCAAGTGCATTGCGACCAGACAGATCGGACAACGAACACGGGGCAACACACCCGGGTAGAACTGTTGCAGCGTCACTTGAATATGGCGACCCAAGCACGGACGGCAGATTTGGGCGCTGCAGCTCTTGCCACACACGTTCGTCAGCAGTTGCTCCTCATCCTCGATGGCGTCCAGACACACTTGACACGCAGACGTCGCCATTCTTATTGGGGCCCGTTGCGCGTTACTCGAAAGATTGCAAACTGAATTGTGAGGCCAGAGATCGGCACGAGCTTTGGTGAGTCCTGCTAAACGCCGCAAGAAGGTTTCGTTGGTTATGGGTGGAAGCGTTGGGTTGAGCCTGGAAGTGATACTGACCAGCACTCACCCTAGAACGACCATCACTCCATAAACTTCAACTTGGTCGCTAAAGGCGGGTTTGTGTCACAAGAAGCACCTTACTTTAAGGATTACTGTCTCTGGCTGCACGAAGCTACGCACTTGGCATGCGTCCGAGTCCAAAACCCAATATCCCACAAACAAACCATAATCAAGTCAGCAAACCTTCAGATAGACAAACCAAGTGAGTAGCAACCAGGAAGAACCAGTTCATCAACTCAAGGTCCTTCCTGAAAGTACCCAAGCTCCAAGAAGCGGTCTCCATGCGCGTCTTTTCCTCCTGGAAGATGTTGTGATGGAAGTCATACGCGCACAAAGTAACACAGCCAAAGTCCCAGTCGCACATGGTGAAAATGGTGGTCAAGCTGTGAGGCATAGTGAAGTCAACATTAGGAATCGAGGAGGACCAGCTCGTCCACAGGGGTGTTGTCTTCAGTTGATTGTGAAGTGGAGCAGACTCAGCAGGAAGTCGTAGCAAAGGAGGTGTAAGTAGGAGTAACAAGTGTTGAGTGGCTTCCTGGTGCTGTGTCCTCTACCTGGTTACGTAACAGAAGATGTCCAGCTTCTAGTACTTCATCACGAAAGCGTACCGCATTACAGGATTGGCATCGAGTCGGTGGCCACGTGAACGTGGCTTGTTCTCGTTCCACAACTTGCCGTCTTCTACTCAAGCGACCTCGACCAAGCCAACTCATCCGACTTCCCGCGACCATGGCGCAGGCTTCGCCTCGTAAGGGGCGGGACAAGGCGGCTAGAAAGGCAAAGCCAGCGTCCAAGAAGAAGTGCGCGAGGACGTCTGGAGGCAAGAAACGCAAGAGCATCGGCGGAGAAAGCAAGAAGAACAAGAAGCAGCGAGTCGCGCAAGACGGACGCGTTCTCGAAGGCCCTGATGTGTGGTTCCACCAGGAAGTCGCCGACTGCCTCTGGGCTCCTGACGATGTTCGGGACAACGCAGCGGTGCCTGCGATCTACAAGCCTCTCCAGGACTCGTGGTTCCGAGTGACGCACTGCGTGGACACCGACCCACCAAACTGGAACCCCAAGACCACTAACTTCGTGGTTGAACCGCCCAAGCCACGCAAGAAGAAAGCGCGCACCCTTAAAGAAGTGAAGGCCCCTGTGATGCTGCCGCCCGTCACGAGCTGTACGAAGGTGGCGATGAAGCCGTCATCCGAGCAAAAGGCGCAGCTGAACCAAATGTTCGCGACTCGCCGTGCTGTGTACAACAAGCTTGTCGCCGCCTCCAAGGCAGAATGTGCTACACGTCTGGCTCAAGGATGCATCAAGCCCAAGGCGCTGGCGCAGCTGTACCGTCCGATGTCGACGAAGGAAGGCGTTCGACAACACTTCCGAAACAAAAACAAGCTGGCCTCGCACCTTCAGCGCAATTCGGAGGTTTTTGTTAGAGCCTTTGACGACTTCCAGGATGCTGTCGTCTCGAGCACCGCGCTGTTCGACGCTCTGAAGGAGAAGGGCAAGAAGACAACGTTCCCGGTCATCGGATTTAAGAGTGTATTTGCGCGGTCCGATTCAATGGCGCTGCGGACAGACCACGGGTTCTTCGTGTCCAAGGATCGCACATCAGTGGCGCTCCACAAGTCGTTCATGGGCAAGAAATGGATCGAGCTGTCCGAGTCTCTGCCTGAGGTCACCACAATGGTGCGGCTAGTGCGCACCCGTGAGGGGGGCTTCTATCTCTGCGTGCCTACCTGCAAGGACTTTGCGCCTACGCTGAGCGCTCGCACGGGAGCTATTGATCCAGGTGTCCGATGTTTCATCACGTTCTACGATCCCAGCGGCCGAGTATTCAGCATCGCGGACCCCGACGAGAAGATACTCACGCGACTCAAGATTGCAGACGCACTACGGCGTGAGGTGGCTCAGCTCGAGAATGACCTTACAGATCCACCATATCGGGGCAAGAAGAAGACAGCGGCAGAATGCGTCGTCATCACTGAACTGCAGCGGAACAAGCGGCGACGTCAGCGCCTGCGTCTGCAGATCCGACAAATTCTAGGCAAGGTGACGCGCATGGTGCACGACATGCACCAGAAGGTCTCAAAGTGGCTGTCTCTGAACTACCACGAGGTGCTGCTGCCAACGTTCGAGACCCAGCAGATGGCCGCTCGATATGTCCGAGAAGAGCGCCTGGAACTCACGCCTGAGAGCTTTCTTGCTCCAGTCGAGGAATTTGTACTCCGCAGGAAGACACGGAAGCTGCGTCGCCCGACTGTCCGCGCCATGATGACGCTGTCGCACTATAAGTTCAAGAAGTGCTGGAGTACAAGATGCAGCGAACGAGCGGTCAAATGGTGGAAGTGCACGAGGAGTACGCGTCCAAGACGTGCTCGGGGTGTGGCTGCATCGACGAGAAGCTGGGCAGCAAGAAGGTGTACAGGTGCAAGCACTGCCACCTGGCTCAAGATCGAGATGCGAACGCAGCACGGAACATCTTCCACAAGAACGTGTGTGTGTCCGTACTGCGCGACCATTTCACCGGTGTTCCTGCATCGGGGAGTCCTGCTAGCTCTGCGCTGGCGTAATAGGCCCAACAACCGTAGGTTCAGCCTAGAACGGAGGCCGTGATGCTATTCGGGTAGCCACGGACATCTAGAGGCAACTACGTTAGGAGTGGTTCTGTAAAAAAAAAAGACGCGATCGGAGTTCATCCTATCCTGCCTGTTTGGGTTTCGTCATTTGGTTTCTCCTACTAGTATCGAAACTTGCCTGCGACCACGTATTTGCTCATCGTGCCGCTAGCATGCGTCGAACAGTCAACGTAAAGAGTTTTTGCATTCTTCATTTCTCTCTGCTACTCCCAAGCTCTCCAGCTCAATTCTACACACCCGACTATGAGCGGCTGGATGACTGCACTTCGCGTGGTAACCACCATCGGGCAGGTTATGCTGAGTCTCAGTCTTGCACCCGATATGTACCACATCCACCGCCGCAAGAGTATTGGAGAAATGCCTGCGCTCCCTCTTGTCTGCACGCTGCCCAACACGCATCTTTGGTACGTCCTGCTTTTCGCGGTCCAGCAAGCGTGAACAAAGACTCACAACGAAATGTGTTTTAGGATGCTTTATGGTTATCTCGAGGGCAGTATATTCCCGGTTGGCGTCACACAGGGCTTCGGCCAGCTCGCTTCGATCGTGTTCAATATCGTTTACTTCCGTTGGACGCCACAGCATAAGCGCAAGGAGTTACTCAAGGCCTACGCGTGGGCCTTCACTCTCCACTTTGCCGTCTCCATTTACTTTGTCCTCGTCGTGACAGGCATCACTGGTCAAACACACGATGAAGCCAGTACATCGCTAGGGTATTTCGGCCTCGTTTTCAGTGTTGGTGTCTTCGCGTCCCCACTGGGCACGCTGAAGCGCGTCATCGAGACCAAGTCGGCCATTTCCATCCCAGTCAACATGAGCCTCATGATCTTCGTGTCCTCTGTGCTATGGGTCGCCACGGGGCTGCTCGACAGCGACTACTTTATTGCAGGCCTGAACGCTGCCGGCGTCCTGCTTGGTGCCGTTCAAATTGTGCTGTACCACATCTACCACCCAGGTCGAGGTGACGAATTGTTCCCGAACCGGCAGTGCGACTCAAGCGGAGACCTGCAAGTGGTTTTGTCGTCACCAATCGACAAAGATGCCAGCATCACGGCGTACAAGTCAATGCCTCAGCCGGTTGTAGTCGCCACAGCCTGTTAATAAGTGCAAGATGTTGTTGTTGCTCATGTTATTCTATCCAACATGAACAAGCATAAAAGTTGTGTACCATGGTAGGTCATTTCATAGCTACAGTACACCACCACAGCGATGCAAGCAACGTAAAAAGAAGAAGAATTTGCTTAATCTATCTCTCGATCTATCGCTGCGGCCCGCATGTGGGCTGCAGTAAGCACTTGTTATCCCAGCGGTGCTTGAAGTACGCATTGAGAGCACGGCCGTCGTCGCATATCTGCAATAACTCTTGCACTCGCTCGTCTGAGAGCTCCCCCATGAGATCGTGTTCTTGCCGCGGGTCGCGTTGTGTGTGGTAGGCGCGCACTGCGTCCGACCCATCCGCAAAGAAGTGGAGACGCAGGTTGCCAACCACCGCTGCGAGGTTCGTGGCCGGGTTGTTGCTGAAGGCCACTCGCTTGCCGACGCCTTTAGGTGGCACACGCTTCAGTGAACGACCGATGCCTGTCTGTAACAAACCTCCAACTGGAAGCCCCACAATATCTGCCAGCGTATTGAGTATGTCTGACTGTGAGGCTGCGTCGTCGATCACCACAGGAGTTTGTATCCTTCCCTCGGCGATAATCGCGCCAGCGACGCGAGACGTGGCGATCTGGTCCTGCTCGGGTGTTGCACTGCCACGTTCGGGGGCCTGACCATGGTCTCCAACCACCACCACGATCGTGTCTTTCAACACGTTGTCCTTCTCTAATTGCTCCATGAATCTCCCGAACATCATATCCGAGAAGTAGCGCATCTGAACGTAGTCGCGGATCAGTTCTTCGTGCTCGTAACCTTTGTATAGCGGAGCGAATTCCTCCATCTCGGCTCGATGCTCGGTCACGTAGCGGAAGAACCAGTCGGGGCGCTCATGAAATGGCACATGGCTTGAAATCGTGTAATGCGTCGCAAACCACGGGTTCGTCGACGCAGTAGTGACTGGGAGCGGCTTCTCAGTCACATTAGTCGGCACTTTTCTCTTTGCAGTTGCTGCGTCACGCTCTGCTTGCTGCTTGGCCACATTCTGAGCAAATTGCCGGCTACGAAGAATGTACGACAGTGCCGTATACGACAGATCATCGTGAATCCCCCAGTACGTGAGCATGTGATTGCCTTCTGACCAGTCATGCAATTTCAGCTCGTTCTCCACAATGTCCACGAGACCCCAGCGGTCTAACACGGTATCGAAGCCGTGCGAGGGTAGGAACGTATCCCAGTAATCGTAGTCGGTGCGTGTGCCCGTGGTAAAGATGGTGTCGTAGCCCTTGGCTTTAAAGAGCTGCGGTAGCCCCATTAGATTGGTATCCAAGCGGCCAGTGGTGGTGCCCGTCTCCGTCACGCTGTCGTATGGCATCTGCCCGAAAAGTAGGGTCTCCAGTGAGCGGCTTGTCCGCCAAGTTGACCAGAGATTCCGCAGTGCCACACCACGAGAAGCCCATCGATCGAAGTTCGGCGTGAGCGTCACATTCGGTGGCAGCAAGGACGTAGTCGCAGCTTCCACCTCTTCTTCAAGAGCGCTGTTCAGTAGGAACCGAGAGTCTTGCATCCGGAATGACTCCATCACTAGTAGCAGAACGTTGGGTCGCTCCTCACGCCCGACCTTGATGTCAAATGCCAGTGGCCCATCGAAAGCTAGAGTTCGACGGTACAGTGAGTCCTCGTTAAAAATCTGGGAGAGCTCGGTTTCTTGCTCGATGAACTCGCTGAAAGGCCTGGTGCTAATGCTGCTAGAACTTCGCTCCGCTACGAATTGCACGCCAGCACCCAGCCTCACAGGCTCACTTAGTACTGGGTTTAGTGCGATCAGCCCCACCACAGTCGGCAACATCGTCGCCAGCGCAAATGTCGAGGTGAATAAAGTCACGACAAGAAGCACGAGTACAACTCGAGGTGTTAAGCGAAACGATGCGGTTTTCAGACATGAGCAATCGTCATCATCGTGGCTTGCTTTCAAACACGAACAATCATCGCCGTCGTCACTGTCGCTTTCGTCCGATTCTTCTGAGCTTTCAGATTCCTCCTCCTCCTCTTTATCATCATGCAAATGTTCATAGTCTCCCGCAGCAACGCCAACAGTGACACACTGTTGATACAACTGGCTCCGATACACACACCTCAGAACGTCCCAGTCTCTAAGATTGATCCAACATGCCCCCAGCAACCCGACAAAAACGGCCAGCCCCAGTGTGAACAACAAGGTCCAGAAGAGCACCCACCACTCCGCAGCGTCAATTTCCAGCTCGCCCGCTGCATCCCACTCACGGAAGTACATGGCGACAAAGTCTGCCGAGAAGCGCATCTTGCGTGCACGCAGGAATATCGAGTCGAGACACAGTCCACCGACTGCAACAAGGAACACCAAAGTGTACACCGCCAGGCGTCCGAACTGCTCCGTAAGCACCACAGCCTCCGTCCACGCCGGAACTTCTTGCAAACCTTGTTCAATATCAACCGTTGCAGTTTTTTCAGCAGCCTCTCGTCGTTTACGCATCAATTTGAGCCGCTCAGCTGGAGACTTGAGCGTGAGGAAGTCGAAGGTCCAAAACACGGCGAGCATGATGATGCAGACGCAGAGATCTTCCAGAGCTCCCAATACAAGACCGAGTAGCGCCACCCACCACGTTTGTTGCCAGGCATTGGCCCACTTGTCCAGCACGACGGGGAGCGTCCACAGCCGCGTGAAAAGGCCGTAGACCAGTAATGCAACAGCCAATAGCGCCCAGTCCGTCCACCGGTGGACGCGCAGGTAGACGGTGGTCTGCAGCCAGCGACTGCGAGGAGAGCGCAGCATCTTTCAGAGGCGTGGATGGAGGGAAATGGACAAGGAATCGTTGGACTGGTGAGCGCTGGAAGAGCCTCGGCATGCGCCTGAGCCAGGAGCAAAAGGAATCGGCGTCTGTGCGATGATCGCATTAGCAGCTGTATGGCTTGGTGGAGGGGCGGTGAATTAGCGGTTGGCTAGATGTGTGGCTTACATGTATAGTAATTGATAAAGGCAACTGGAAATTATAGATTTTAACAGTGAAATTGATTGTGGGAAGTTGTGCATTGCGAGCTTCTTGCAACGAGCATTGCAAGCTTCGTGCAACGAGCATGATGGCACTGCGAGCAAAGTACACGTAGGGCAAACTACGTTTTGCCATGCCACTTGCAGGGGGGGGGGAGGGGCAGTGTAGGTGTTTTCACACGACTTCAAAGTTTTATCAAAACTTTAGCAACCGTTTCTCTCGCTTCGCGGCTCAAATCGACCCCTTCCTCTTCCAATAGCCACGAGACCTGCCAAGACTGCGCCAAGACTGCATGCACCAGTGTCACCAGCGTCGATGGGTGAGAAAAGCGCGTGCGTGGCATGGAAGTCATGACAGACCACCTTCTTCGTCACTCAATATGATATTTGAGACCGAAGGCCGTTTCACGCGTCGGTTCACCCGCCAAACGTCGGGAAACGGACGGAGCTGCATGATTAATTGGGCACTACAACTGCTAGTAGCAGTCTACAGCGAAGGCAGTCTACGCGAGCCTTCGCTGTCGTGCCTGCCAAAAAAGCAGCTCGACGGCCACTGTTGATGCGCTCCTCCGAAAATTGCAAGGCGTCTCCTGTGCAGCATGGCTCTGTCGCTTGTGTCACTCTGCCATTGCAGCCGAGCATGGTCATCGCGTTGTGCGGCGTAGGCCATTGTCACTGCGGCGCAATATTCGCGAGCTCAAATTTTGGGAAAGAAAATGAAGAATGTGGACGTCGCGAACGAGATCGATCGAGCTTCAAGAGGTGGACGCTCTCTGGTGCGAACAGATTCAACCTGCAAGCTGGCCGGCGGGAGCTCCGGTGTGCGTGTCGAAGCAGCAAGTTGCTTGGTCTTGCAGCTTGTGACTCCAGGCAAACGGTATGTCTCTTCGAGCGCCAGTCGTTCACACAAGTCACGCATAGCATGGGAGGAGCATCTGGAGCTGCTTGAAGCCGCCTGCTTCAGCCGCGGTGCACCGGCGCCGCCCGCTTCAAGTGTTCAGCTGGGGTGTGAAATCGATCTCTGCCACGTTACGATTAATCCGAAACAGCAGCGCTCGGCTCAGGGGCCCCGAAGCAGCACGCACGAACTGACGGCAGTCACCCTGCTTCAGCGGCTGCAGGAAGGGCAACGAGCCTTTCAACTCCGGGCCGGAGCGAAGGTGTCGACCACCGCTGCGGCCGGCCGCTCTCTGTAGCCTCGGGTGGGAGCCATGTTCGCTCGGGCTTTGCACAGAAATAATGGATACGCTCGCCGTCTTCATTCGCGCAGCCGCAGAATGCAGACTCATGCCGCGCTATGCGCGGTTTGTTCGAGAATGTTCCGACACTCGAGGCCACGGCCATCACGGCGAGCTTGCCTCGGTGCCGACAAAGCCTTCCCGGCAGCAGCTCATGCAGCTGTGCGCGCAGCGGCTCATGATGAAGTTGCCCTTTTGCGAGCTCGGCTGCTAGCCAAGGGGCACAGCTGACTCAGTACACAGCCCGTCATCTCGCGGTGCGACAATGGTCCCCAGGTCTAGTCCAGATCATGTCTTTGCCGCGGGTACATGTACTCCAAGCGGCCTGCAGCAGCTTGCATCTTGCAGTATTGTACAGGTTGCCCTTGCGGTACGAAGGAGACCGTCTTCTTTGGCTAACTAACTACCGTGTCGTATTGACGAAGATACTCGCGGTCCGAGGCAGCCTGACTCAATCAGCAGCAGGGCCCAAAACATCGCCCTGATTCGTGTGGGTAGGTGACGGTGGTTGCGGCCAACTTCAAGTGATCATCGCCCTTGGCGGCACCGCTGTGAAGAAGAAGGAGAAGAACGTGGTTGTCTCTACTGCGTCCAGTGCTCAAATTTGCCGCTGCCATCGCCACCGAGTCCTTAGTCCTTAGACACGAGTTACAAGCATGAGCTGTTGTGCTGGTCGTTACGCGCGTCTCTGCCAGCTGGGGCCGCTCAGATGGCTTCCTTTGTGTGCCGCCCCTAAATCCTTCAAAACCCGATATGGCTTGCGTGATGCGCCCGCTGCGATCTTTCGTACTTTGGCGGGTGAAGGTGCAGAAACAAGCGCACTGTCATACAAATGGCAAGTCAAACCATGCTGAGCACAGACGGGCCAGGACCAGGGATTTTTTCTCTGGAGAGGAGAGAGCTTCCGAGAACAGAGGGCGCCGTCTTGGCCGCCTGCCCGCGCGCTTTGCACTTCCGTGCGCCATAGCTGCTTTTGCGGGGAGGACGACGAGAAGCCCGGCCCAGAGAAGAAGAACAAGAACAAGAAGAAAGCGGAGCGCCTTGATCGCTCGAGACGCCGCCGCTACCCCGAACCTCCTCCCCCTCCCTGAGCCATATATATCAGTCCGCCATCATGGAAGACCAGCAGACCAAGGTGCGTCCGAGCGCTTCAGTCTAATGCTAAAGTCCCCCTTGTCGCTTCAGTCGAATGCTAAAATCTGGGATGACCATGCAGATCTATGTGCCAGACCCGGAGGTGAGCTGGGTGGAGGCCACCATCACCAAGGGCCACGTCGTGAGCGAGACCACCGTCGAGGTGATGATCGAGGGCGACTCGACCGAGGAATGCGCCGACAAGCAGCCCGAGGCGGGCCTCATCCGCAAAATCGACGTACGTTTATCCGTTTGTTGCGGGTATTATCCACTTGACTCACATATCATGCTGCGATCTTTGAGCAGAAGGCCACAATGCTGCTGCAAAACGCGCTCGGGGCCGAGGACGGCTGCGCCGATATGGTGAGTCTCAACTACCTGCACGAGCCCGCCATCCTGTTCAACCTCAAGCACCGCTTCTTGCGACAAATCCCTTACACATACACTGGCGCCATTTGCATCGCCGTCAATCCCGTACGTTTTATCCATTCTCCCACTTTTGCGCAACAAAACCTGAGTTGTTACTAAACTTGTGCTTTTTCTTTTCTGAAAAATGTGCTTTTTTATAGTACTCATGGCTCGATATCTACACGAAAGAGCTGCAGGATCAGTATATGGAGCGCGACCGCAGTGAACTGCCTCCTCACGTCTACGCCACCAGTGCCGGAGCTTTCCAGCACATGCGCGTCTTCGGTGAAGACCAGAGTATCTTGGTCAGTGGCGAGTCTGGAGCTGGTAAGACGGAGACGACCAAGATTTTGATGTCCCACTTGGCGTCGGCCGGCAGCCACTCAACCACGGACGCTCAGGCTAAAGAGGCTAGCATCATTGAGAGGGTTTTAGATGCTAACCCGCTCATGGAGTCGTTCGGTAACGCCAAGACGTCGCGCAATGACAACTCAAGTCGATTCGGTAAATTCTCGGAGCTGCAGTTCGACAACTTGGGCCAATTGATCGGAGCTCGATCTCGCACGTATCTGCTGGAGAAGTCGCGTGTGTCGATGCAAGGGCTGGGGGAGCGCAACTACCACATTTTCTACCAGTTGCTGGCTGCACCGGAAGATGTGACGACGGAGGTGAAGGTCACGGGCATGCAAGCCAAGGACTTCCCGTTTATCAAGCCCCACGACGAAGATCTGACCAAGGGTATTGACGTCAGTGCTGGGTTGAAGGATGCCGAGCGATTCCAGCAGACAGTCTCATGTCTGGAGACCATGGGCGTGTCCAAGGAGGACCAGATGAGCATTTTCAAGGTTGTGGCAGCTATTCTGCACTTGTCGCGACTACAGTTCGAGCCCACGGCAGACAACGATGACGCGTCGCAGCTTACGGGCACGCCGGAGAACCAGCATGCAAGCGAGTTGGTGTCGCAGCTCCTGGAGTTCGATGACAATCAGTTGCATTCGGCATTGTGCACGCGCGAGATGACGGCTGTCATGGAGACGTACGAGGTGCCGCTGAACGTCTCGCAGGCGGAGGGAGCGCGTACGGCTCTGGGCGTGGCGCTGTACTCGCACATGTTCTCGTGGCTGATTCACCGTGTGAACATGTCGACGAGCGCCCCTCACGCGGATGTGGCTCACAAGATTTGCATCCTGGATATCTTCGGTTTCGAGATCTTCGAGAAGAACTCATTCGAACAATTGTGCATCAACTACGCCAACGAAAAGCTGCAGCAGAAGTTTACGCAGGATGTGTTCAAGTCCATCCAGCAGGAGTATGAGGACGAGGGCATCCCGTGGACGCGTATCGAGTTCGCGGATAACGTCAACGTCCTGTCGCTGCTCGAGGGTCGTTTCGGTGTGTTGTCACTGCTGAACGAAGAGTGCATGCGTCCCAAGGGTAGCGATGCTGCGTTCGCCAACAAGTTGAAGGCGCATTACAGCGACAACGATCGTTTTGAGTGCCCGCGTTTCGCTCGCGACGCTTTCGTGATCAAGCACTACGCTGGACCTGTGCAGTACGACACGACTGGCTTCCTGCTCAAGAACACGGACGCTCTGCAGAATGACCTAATCCTGCTGATTAAGAAGTCGAAGGCACCGTTCCTGAAGAAGCTGTTCCCCGACGAGCACGTGGGTGATGCGATGACCGGTATCCCTGGTACGAGCGCTGCGTCTGCGGCTAACGCTTCGCGTGGCCGGGGCGTCCTGAAGCGCAAGAACTCGATTGTTGCCGACACGGTGGGCACGCAGTTTAAGAGCCAGCTGAATGGCCTCATGGAGGACATTCGCCGCACGAACGTGCACTACATTCGTTGCATCAAGCCCAACAGCAAGAAGAGCCCGCTTATCTTCAACAAGCTGCGTGTGACGGAGCAGCTGCAGTGCGCCGGTGTGGTGGAGGCCGTCCGTATTAGTCGTATGGCTTACCCCAACCGTGTGCTGCAGACGATGTTCCTCGAGCGTTTCCGTGGTGTGGCCTCGACCGCCACTGTGGACGGCAAGCCCTCTGCGCTTGCTGTTCTCACTGCGACTGCCGATGAGAACCCTGCGGATGAAGCCAAGACGGCTGCCGCTGTTCGCGAGCTGCTTGAGCAACTGATGCCGGCCAAGGATAGCGAGTACCAGGTCGGCAAGACGCGCGTGTTCTTCCGCCAAGGCGCCCTCGAAGCGCTCGAGGAGCTGCGTACGCGCAAGTTCAACGCTGCAGCTGTGGTGCTGCAGCGGTACGCCAAGAAGTGGATGGCCATGGCGATGTTCCAGAAGGTGAAGGAGGCTGCCATCGTGGCGCAGAAGGTGTACCGTGGCCACCGTGCCGTGGTGCAGTACAAGAACCAGCGCAAGGCAGCTATCAGCGTACAGAAGTATGTTCGTCGCCACCGTGCGCAGCAATTGCTGGTGCGCATGCGCGAGGAGTACCGTGCGACGCAGATCCAGAACGTCTGCAAAATGTTTGTTGCCCGTCGTAAGTACGTGGTGAAGGTGAAGGCGATCCGCACGATGCAGAGCGTGGTGCGTATGCACTTGGCTGTCAAGGCGTTCTCAGTACTGCAAACTCAGGCGAAGGAGGACGCGAAGTTGGAAAACCAGATCCAGTTGCTGAAGAAGCGTCTGCAGCAGGAGCGCGAGGCGCGTATTGAGCTGGAGCAGCAGGCGCAGCACGGCAGCCGTGCATCGGTCCACATGCGCAGTGAGGAAGCTCTCGAGGATGCTGACCTGGTGATTGACCAGTTGCGTCGCGAGAACGCCGCCCTCAAGGAGGCCAACACGAACCTGAAGGCGTTTGGTGTGCAGCTTCGCAAGGAGAAGGAGGTGATGGAACGTGGCGCCTACGTAAACGGTGCATCTTTCGCGGCCGCCAACCAGCGTGCCATGAAGCTGCAGGACGAGAACGAGGCGCTGAAGAGCGAGCTTGCCCGCTACAAGACTGGTCACCGCAACCTGAAGGCCCAACACGCGGGTGTGATGGAGAAGATCACGCTGATGCAGAGCTCTTTGAGCGAGGCGCTGAACGAGCGTCAGGCTCTCCGCCACACGGTGGACCACCTGAAGCAGCACACGGAGCACCTGCAAGGCGAGAACATGGCTCTGGCCAAGGCTAACGCTCGTCTCCGTCTGATCCTGCGTCAGGACCCGGAGCTCAGCCGCAAGCACCGCGAAGAGGTTCCTCGCTTGACCAAGCTGGCGCTGTCTTCAAAGCAGCCGCAGCCTAAGGTGACGGCCAACAAGACTATCGCCGTTCCGTCCAAGGCTATCGAGCTCTCAGAGCCGAGCGTGGGCATGCGTGTGTCGCTATCGACCCTGCAGCCGCCTGCTCCTTCGATGGAGAGCAACGTATCATCGAGCCAGCCGTTGGTCACTCCAATCAAGCGTGCCAACTCGCTGTCCACGAAGAAGCTGTCTCACGAGAATTCCAAGTCGTCGCGTGTGGTGAACATCCGCGAGATTTCGGCTGCTGGCCCTGAGGAGGAGCCTGCTGTCATTGCGTCGCCTACGGCTGAGGTGGTTGGAGAGCGCTTGTCGTTCGCAGAGGTGATCAAGGGCCGTGACCGTCGCTCTTCTTCCATATCGAGCACAGGCTCATCTTCTGGAACTCCTGCCCCGCATGTCGGTACGACTGCTCCTTCGAAGAGCACGGGCATTCGTCAGCCTACGGGTGAGGATGGCCCGATCGAGGCACCTGGCAAGGTTATGGGCATCGTCATGGAGGGCGAGCCTGAGGACAATACAGAACGCGTGAGCTTTAGTGTGACGCTCGGCGTGGACATGGTCGAGGACGCAAAACAGCAACAACAGCAGAACCAGCGCCAGTCACTCACTGGTGCAGCACCTGCTACCAAGCAGTCAAACACAAACGGCACGGGCAAGTCCAAGGGCCGCTCACGCCGCAGCTCATACGACCGCACAGAGTCGTTTAACAACGGCGAGAACAGACGCAACTCATCTCTGCGGCAGTCGTTCTCGGGCAGCGTTGACGGTGGTCGTTCACGTCGTAGCTCATACGACCGCAGCGAATCGTACAGCAACGATGCCGTGAGGAATTCGTCGCTGCGACAGTCGCTGACGGGTGGCAACCACCACAACGGTGGCAACCGTGGACGCTCCCGTCGTGGGTCCTACGACCGAAGCAGCAGCTACAAAAGTCGCCAAACAAGCGACACTATGAGCAACGCGAGCAACAGCAGCGGTGGCGGCGGCAAGCGCATTGAACTCTAAGCCACAACACGACGGACAGGTCAGCCGAGCTGAGCTGACGTACATACTGGGAGACGTCGGCGGAGAGCGAAGCAAGGTGCATGCTGCGTGGTGTATATGTCGATAGGAGAGCGAGCCCACGATGCGGCCGCTTCCGTATATCAAAAAAATAGTTAGCACACATGAACATAGGAAACAACAACATCATCAACAACAAATATACAAACGATTCAACTTCCAAGCAACTTGATCATTGTTGAGCTCTTCGCACCGCTGCAGTCTTCCTGCTCCTCCACCTACCGACGGTACCTGTGACGTTTGAAGTTGAAATAGAGGTGCAGGACGCCACGCTCGAACACGCTCTTGAAGCCGCGCCTGTGCGAGTATTCCCATTCGCGGTTGACGATCTTGAAAGCGATATCCTGGTAAGGTGGCCCAGCAGAGAAGCGAATGATGCAGAACTCGTCCGAGTTGGCCTTCTCCAAGAAGAAACGCGGGGCCGTCTGCTTGTCGATGAGATCGGGGTAGAAGAGGTTGAACTTGTAGCCCTGCACGACCTTGGGCGGCGGGTTGTCATGATCGTAGTGAGTCTGGTTGTACTTGTTCCAGTCGTAACCCGTCTTGACACGGTTGAAATAGCGCGGCTTGCGTGGTTGGTACTTCTCGCTCCACCGCGGAGCCGTCTTCGTGTCCTCCAGTGCCACCTCTTCGGACGCATCCAATCGCTCCTCCTCTTCCTCAAGATCTTTACGCGCGAACGACTTCTCCAACTCTCGCGCCTCACGCCCAGCATCGCGTCCATTCTCGTCCACCTCGCCATACATCTCATCTTCAGCGGCACGAGCCACAGCTTCCTCAGCAGTACGTCTCTCATGCTCCTCCATAAGGTCTGCCAACTTGGTCAGCATCTCTTCATGCAGTTGGGTTAGTCTCGCCCGAGCTTGATACACCTCAATCTGCTGCGCCACTTCCTCCCAGAAATCAACATCCACTCCAGTCGCTCCATTCGATGCGCTCGCAATTGTGTCCTTCACTTCTTCCTGCAACGTCCTTAACCCCTCAGCATCCTTCCCCTCTAACATCTCCTCAATCGTCTCATTCACTGAATCATGGATCGCTCCTCTGCCCGCGCGCCCTTCAGTCTGCGCTCTCTTCAAACGTCGAATCCTATCATCACAAACCAGCCTCATCAACTTCCAAAAGTCGGCGTTGTGTCCTGCATTGCCACTCTCCTCCAGTTCTTCGTACGTCTCGACATCTTCCTGCAGCTCCTTCAGCTCATCCATGGACAAGACCTCCACAACAGCATGAGGTCGTCTGTGCTCCACCCTAATTCGTCCGATCTCCTTCTTAAAGAACTCGTCCTCGTCCTCCGCGCCGTCTTTCGCCGACACTAGCAGCAGATTCTTGGCCAGTAGATCCACGGGCTTCTCCCGATTGGCTCGGATCCGCAATTGGCTGCGCACTTTGGCCTGTTTGAGGTGGAATTGCTCCTCTTTCTGCTGCCAATCCTCGTACTGCTCGGCATCCTTGAGGCGCATCTCCTCGCTCTTGAGCCGCTCCATCTCCTCCTTCTCGGCCTCGCGCTCCTCGCGTCGCTTGCGCGCCTTGCGGATCTCGTCCACGCGTCTCGTCTGCTGCTTCTTGAGCTCTTTCGCGGTGGGTTTGTCCTTGCCCTTGTCCTCGTACTTCTTGCCCCACACGAACGGCTGGCTCAGACTCGAGTCCCCGAACGGGTTCGTCTCGTCCGAGTAGCCCAGACTCGCCAGCATCTTGGCCGACTTCTTGCGCGCGCGACGCTCGGAACGCGCCTCTTCCGCTTCGCTGTCCGAGTCCGAAGAGTGGCGGCGGCGCTTCTTGTGCTTCTTCTTGCTGTCATGGCGGCGGCGCCGAGACCTGCGCTCGTCGTCGTCCGAGCGAGCCATAACGATGTTGGACGGCAAAAACCAAAATGGTGTCGGTTACGCTAAATGGTGTGACTACGCCAGCCAAACGACAAAATGGCTACAAGTGCCGATTGCTTCAAGTTGACGTTGAGGAGTGATGGTCGTTGTGGTTGTGAGTGCCGGTCAGTATCAGAAGTCTCCAAACCAATGTTGGGCGCACCACAATACAATCGTTCAAACCGCGCGCAAGGCAGTTCCAGACTATCCCCATGGCGACGTCGAGTTGCCAAGTGTGTCTGGACGCCATCGAGGATGAGGAGCAACTGCTGACGAACGTGTGTGGCAAGAGCTGCAGCGCCCAAATCTGCCGTCCGTGCTTGGGTCGCCATATTCAAGTGACGCTGCAACAGTTCTACCCGGGTGTGTTGCCCCGTGTTCGTTGTCCGATCTGTCTGGTCGCAATGCACTTGAGCTGGTGGGTAGACCGCGTCCCTGCTGACCTGAAGGAACCGTTGACAGCGAAATACGGCGAACTGTGTCGCCAAGCATGCGTGTTGACACCCCCATGCTGCCACAAGACGGACTACACGCACCTCCCGGTCTTAAATCCAGACCGCAAGTCTGCGACTCCTCTCACGTTGCTACCGTCGCAGTTTGCAAAGTATAATCGTCTGTGCAAACAGTTCTGGCGTCACAAGCTCGAGCCTCGTGCAGTTCTGGATTATGCGTTCAATACATTTGGGGAAGAGAAGGCTATGGTCCTCGTGAACGAGCTGACGTTGTCGCGTATCCACGACCCAGAGCGGCGTGCGACGCTGTTGCTGTCGCTCATGTACTTGCGACCGAATACGAAGACGAACTGCTGCGGTGCCGACTTTTGCTTCAACTGCAAATGCCGAGGTCATCACGCGTCCTGCGTGGAGGACTTCAACGAGGTCAATGATCTCGTACGCTGTCGAAAGTGTCGAGTGTTGCTGCTGAAGGTTGAGGGGTGCGACGCGGTGAACTGTGTCTGTGGATTCAACATGAACTGGACGCAGGAGCAGAAGCTGCGTCAACAGTACAGGAAGGGTCTTTTGCCTGTGGACATCTTTGACATTTGGCTGGCGGGGGCCTGGCTTACGTTCCGAGTTCGATATCCTTATAACATGATTAAGATGCGAGAAAAGTGGCTTCACAAGCGTGTGGTAGAATTTCGCCCTCTACTACATCCGATCTTTGCCGCTTACGTTTGGCGATTTCGACTCCGCAAGATGATTACAATACAGTTGAACGCTGCGTGGGAGGTAAGGCGTGCCAGGCAGATCGATCAGCATCTTGCTGTGGTCAAAGGCGTTCTGCGAGCAGCCGTGGCTTCTTGCATCTGGCGCTGGAGGTTCAGGAGGGCCTTGATCAAGATGGAGCCTGTAATGTACTGGAAGGCGTACAAACGCTGGCATCCGGAAGAGATCGCGGCCGAAGCTGAGGAAGTGAACACTTTGTTCAGCATTGGGGTGTTTGATGAGGATGAGTAAGCGAAAACATTAACTTAGACGGAGCGTGCGTAAGGAATAAATGTATATAAATATCTTCGGCAATCATTGCTTCTTGGATGTCGCGAGCAATATGTCACTGATAACAACCGCACTTTGGTATGCAGCAACATAGCTCGTTTGACGCAGGGCTTTTCCTCTCTCGTTGTACATGTTCATGTTCAATGCTAGCGACCGCTTACGAGTGTCGTAGGTTTAGCCTGCATAAGTTTCCTTTCGAAGAATACCCACCTGCCATAGTGCGCACTGAGAGTACGCAGAGCAAAGGTAAAATCACCGTGCGTTTAAAGAGGAACCTCATTGTAGTTGTCGTGCTCATCTATTAGACATTTTCCGTTCTTCGTTCATGTTCATCTACTACTTCCTCATTCTTATTAGGGTGGTTCAGAGATCTGTTTGCAACGTTAAACACCATCAACATCAAATTTGTCGTCTTCGTCGAACGTCCCGATATTGAACAAAGTGTTCACTTCCTCAGCTTCGGCCGCGATCTCTTCCAGGTGCCACCGGTTGTACGCCTTCCAGTACATTACAGGCTCCATCTTGATCAAGGCCCTCCTGAACCTCCAGCGCCAGATGCAAGAAGCCACGGCTGCTCGCAGAACGCCTTTGACCACAGCAAGATGCTGATCGATCTGCCTGGCACGCCTTACCTCCCACGCAGCGTTCAACTGTATTGTAATCATCTTGCGGAGTCGAAATCGCCAAACGTAAGCGGCAAAGATCGGATGTAGTAGAGGGCGAAATTCTACCACACGCTTGTGAAGCCACTTTTCTCGCATCTTAATCATGTTATAAGGATATCGAACTCGGAACGTAAGCCAGGCCCCCGCCAGCCAAATGTCAAAGATGTCCACAGGCAAAAGACCCTTCCTGTACTGTTGACGCAGCTTCTGCTCCTGCGTCCAGTTCATGTTGAATCCACAGACACAGTTCACCGCGTCGCACCCCTCAACCTTCAGCAGCAACACTCGACACTTTCGACAGCGTACGAGATCATTGACCTCGTTGAAGTCCTCCACGCAGGACGCGTGATGACCTCGGCATTTGCAGTTGAAGCAAAAGTCGGCACCGCAGCAGTTCGTCTTCGTATTCGGTCGCAAGTACATGAGCGACAGCAACAGCGTCGCACGCCGCTCTGGGTCGTGGATACGCGACAACGTCAGCTCGTTCACGAGGACCATAGCCTTCTCTTCCCCAAATGTATTGAACGCATAATCCAGAACTGCACGAGGCTCGAGCTTGTGACGCCAGAACTGTTTGCACAGACGATTATACTTTGCAAACTGCGACGGTAGCAACGTGAGAGGAGTCGCAGACTTGCGGTCTGGATTTAAGACCGGGAGGTGCGTGTAGTCCGTCTTGTGGCAGCATGGGGGTGTCAACACGCATGCTTGGCGACACAGTTCGCCGTATTTCGCTGTCAACGGTTCCTTCAGGTCAGCAGGGACGCGGTCTACCCACCAGCTCAAGTGCATTGCGACCAGACAGATCGGACAACGAACACGGGGCAACACACCCGGGTAGAACTGTTGCAGCGTCACTTGAATATGGCGACCCAAGCACGGACGGCAGATTTGGGCGCTGCAGCTCTTGCCACACACGTTCGTCAGCAGTTGCTCCTCATCCTCGATGGCGTCCAGACACACTTGACACGCAGACGTCGCCATTCTTATTGGGGCCCGTTGCGCGTTACTCGAAAGATTGCAAACTGAATTGTGAGGCCAGAGATCGGCACGAGCTTTGGTGAGTCCTGCTAAACGCCGCAAGAAGGTTTCGTTGGTTATGGGTGGAAGCGTTGGGTTGAGCCTGGAAGTGATACTGACCAGCACTCACCCTAGAACGACCATCACTCCATAAACTTCAACTTGGTTTACATATTACAGTATTCTGCCTGAGTAAGGAACGCCTGATATATATCAATATGCGGAAGTATATTGAATATAACTAAAGTACTACGTTGCTACGTTTGCTCATCCCCGTCCCACTCCCTTTACATTATCTGAATGGATCAGTACCTGTACTAATCCCGTCATCCCTCATCACTACATTCATACTATAAAATATGTGAGGTTATAAATTATACCCCGTTCCTTACTCAGGCAAAATGCTGTATTTTTTTAGGCAACTTTTTTCCAGCTCGTGTCATATATCAGCTAAACGTTAGATAGCTTTGCTCCAGTTCGTGTCTTGTGCCTTTGTATGCGTTTGTAGTAGCCACAGAAAGCAGTAAAGCTCATGGTGAAATCAAACTTACGTGGATGTGGATGTAGTGTGTCTGTTGAATCCTGTAGTTTTTACTTATACAGTGTGACTTGGTCGCGACAGGAAATCAACAACACTCTTTCGAAGACTAGTAGTTATTTTATACATTATTCGTCGCACAAACTGATGCACAGCACGTCCTTCGCCTCGTCAACAACTGATTTTAGGACCTCTGGATTCCATCGAAAGTATGCCTTCCAGTAAAACTCGCTCTCTATTTGCTCGCTCAGAGCTTTCGAGTATCGCCGGCGCCAAATGTAAAAGACGAAGACAGGTTTCAGTACGCGTCTAGCAGCCACCACTGACCTCTCGAACCACTTTGCTCGAATACCATCCAGTAATGCAATCCCCTGTTGCTGATGACGCCAATTGATCCAACTCTCTGTCAACGGGATGTCGAAAATGTCCACAGGGATGAGGTGCTTCATCCATTGCGAACGAAGCTGCAACTCGAAGGACCACGTCATATCGTATCCGCACGCACAATTCACTCGATCGCATCCTTCAACCTTCAGTAGCAGCGCGCGGCAATTGCGACAGCGCACCAGATCCTTGCTCTCGTCGAGTTCTTCCGCGCAGGAATTGTGATGACCTCCACGCTTGCAGTTGAAGCAGAAAGACACTGCACAGCATCTTGTCTTCGTGTTTGGGCGGAAATGCATGAATGACAACAACAGCGTTGCACGCCGTTCAGGATCTTCAATACGAGGTAGTGCCAACTCATTCACTAGAATCGCGGTGCTCTTCTCGCCGAACGTCTTCAATGCAAAATCGAGCACTGCTCGCGGTGACTGCTTGTGGCAGCAAAACTGCTTACACAGCGCCTTGAATTCTGCCAACGCGGAAGACTCCAATTCCAGAGGGGTGCTTGGCTTGCTTTCCAAGTTGATATCAGGAAGGTGTGTATAGTTCGAGTCTTCGCAACAAAGCGGGGTCACTGCGCACGCCTGGCGGCACAACGTGGTGTACTTGCCCACTAACGGAGACCGTAATTTTTCAGGAATGCGGTCTTGCCACAGACTCACATTCATGGGGCACAAACACACCGGACATCGAATTCGAGGCAGAATCCCCGGATAATAGTCTATCAGCGTCACCTTAATATGTCGTCCCAAACATTGTCGGCACACTTGTGCGTCGCAGGATCCGCCGCAAAATTTGACTAGCAGTTCATTTTCCTGATCCGATTCGACGCCATCCAAGCAAATTTGACACACGAGAGACATCGTACGTTAGAATTGTAAGCTTATTCAGGAAAGTTGAGGAATGAGGAAACATCGGAGCTGATACATACACGCACCACCAGCACTCACTTCAATGGACCATCATTGGTACAATTTCAACTTGATTTTTTCTTGCTGCTTAGCTTAGTCTGAGATTAACACCCGGTTCCTCCTGCGATGCGAAGGCAAGAGGTGCTGTCGAACATGGTCATGAGGTTGGTCATGACGGACCAAACGAGCGAGAAAGCGACGGCGAAGATCGTGGCGATGCCAATCCACTTGTTCTTGCCACCTGTGCGCTTGAGTTCCTGTGTCTCGACCTTCTGCTTGGGTAGCAGCACCAGGAACGCGAGCGAGCACAGCTTGAACGCGTAGGCGATCAGATATGTGTACGTCACTTGCCAACGCACGTACGAATTGTCCAGTCGGATGTACTCCGTCTCGACGTCGAAGTGGCCGTCGATGCTCTTCGTGATGACGCTGGCGAACGGCGACGCCAAGGTGGACACGGCGGTGATCAGACCGTACACGGTAGCTTCGTTGCCTTCCTCAATGATTTCCAGTACAGCAAATGTCGCGACGATCGTGCCGATTGCGCTGGGGAAGTTCTCGACGAGAGGAACCCCGAGCCAAAACCACTGACTACGGTACACGTCCCAAATGGTGAAGAACGTGGGGAACGCGTCAATGATAATGACAGCGACCTGCGAGATCGCGATCATGTATCGCCAGTTCCAGTTGAGTCCGAACTCCTTCGTGAGGAACATTGACCCAGCAGACACAATTAAGCCGATGATAGACGCCGCGCTGCTGTTCACGGGCGTCACCGTCAACCAGTAACTTTGCACCAGAGACGACGCCGTCACAGACACATACGAAAACACGTTGCGACAGAACCGGAAGATGACGATCTGGTACACCACGCGTTGCTGGATGAGTTCGTACAGTGCGTAGAGGTACTTCCGAGCCGAACGGTGGTAAGTTTTCTCTTCGGTAATACAGAACCACGAAAAAGGCATCACAGCCAACGAGAAGGCAGCGCACACGCCCATGACGGCATTGAAACCCATGGAATGGGAGAACGTGCCGCCGTAGTCGGCACTGTTAAGCCCAAAACCGATCATAGACGACGAAATGATCTGGAACGAGTACTGCACCGCGTACACTACAGCCTGCAGTGAGCCGCGGACTTTTAACGGTTCACGCTGGGCGAGCTCCACTAGAATCCCGTCCGACGCCGTGAAGGCCACAACACTGCCCAAGTTGGCGATGACCATGAGGAAAATATACTTGACGCCCGAATGCTGCGCATCCGTGTTGAGCTGCGCCGTTTGTTCGGCGGAAAGAGTCGTCAACTTCGCCCAGCTTGAGTCCGGGTAGTACGGGTCACCGATAGGCATGATAACCATGACGATCAATGACACGAAGCACACCGCCCAACCGATGAGCATGTAGGGCCGACGACGGAAGCCGAAGATCGGGTAACAGTCCGTGACGATACCGATGAAAACCTTGAGCGTGTACGGTAGAGTGATCAGGACACTTGCGGACGTGGTCTCATTTCCAGACATGCGAAGGTAGTTCGTCAAGAAGGGGTAGATCACGCTGTACATGGTGCCGTAGACCACCCCGATGGCAGCGTACTGCGCCATTAGTCCGATATTGTTCCAGCTGTACAGGTTAGGCGGACCACCGGGGCGAATGGCGCCATCTTCGAGTTCTGCGGGGTTGGGAGTCTTCGCTTCGAGGTAGTCGTCAGCTTTGGGAGGCAGACTCGACGTCGACAAACGCTGCACTTCCGAGATGTTCATCGTTGCTGGTGAGTTGGGAAATGATTGAAGGCGTCGACGCCGAAGTGAGGGATACTGTTCATTGAAACTGGACAGCGAGATGACTGCGGACGTCCGTTGGTGTAGGTGTCATGGAGTTGCGGCGACGCGCAGGTGTAGAGGTACGCTGCGGTGCGTGCATCGTGCCAATCACATGTAAACTTGCCGGTGAAAAAAGGGCGGCGACTTTGTCGAGATGCCTTACCTAGGCCAACGAATGCAATTGGGACTGCGACCAAGGCTGGAGTCACCCTGAGGTGATCAGTGGCACGCGGCCTGTGGCCAATAATGGTTGACACCGAAATCAACCAGAGAGAAAGCCAAGCGAAGTGAATTGACTGTTACTTTTTACGACTGGCAATAACCTTCATCACGACAACGTACAATTCAGGGACTTGGCACAAAAACGCTGGATCTTATGTCCGTGGCGTGAATTCACACCGTGGGCGAGCAGCTCGCCGAGCTGGATTAGTCGAGGATAGACCCATCTAGTCTATGGACAATCAACCGTCGATGTGCTGAAACCAGAGCCTAAGTATCTCCGGAGTCCGCAATGATAGAACGTATTGTGCCTGTGGTCTGTGGACATTTTCGCTATGATCGGTTCCAGTGGCAGCATCAAAGTTATATTGTTAGAGGTCTTACTTAGCCAGAATGTCACCGACATCCCAAAACACCTCCCAAGAGGTTTTATGGCAGAGCAATTTGAGTAGTCTGTCGTAGGTGTTAGACGCGTGCTGCGGTAAGTCCTGGTTTCTTCATTTTGCGGTGCCAAGGCGGTCTGGTCAAGCAAACACAGAGCGAGTCCTACTGGAAGGCGTACTATCGGCGGCATCTACAGGTTGATACCAGATTGTGCAGAGGATATTGGTCATACCTTCCAAACTGTTTGCTGGAGGCGATTTCTTGAATGCTCAGTACAACACGGGTCTGTACATGTAGGAAAAAACAGTTCGAATGAGTAAACAAGTCGCAAAAGTTTGCTTTCGGCTCGCAAGGAACTTTTCTGTTGTTTTAGTTTCTTTTTATCAACCTAAGATATGAAAATATGCATCCGACGTTTGTGTTGCTTGAGATGAAGTCTTAGCTTTTGTTGTTTCGTGTTGACAGACGCAGCGACGATCGATACTTCTCGAGGTCTTGCTCTCCTTGCTTTTTTGGTGTTGTTGCTTTCGATAGGTCGTGCTGCTTTGTGTTTGTGTTCAAATATTTGCTACTCACCTTTTACATTGGAACGAATCGTTGCCAACGATGGTAGGGGTGGCATAAGCTCTCCTTAGCCCGACAACAACGCGTTGACGGCGCCACCGATGTTTCCGTCTGCCAACTCCAGCGCGCGAATGTTCTTCTCCGCATCGTCAAAGCCCATCGACGTAAGCTGCATCAACGAATCCGTGTAGTCCACCTTGCCTTCGGTGTCGAAAGTCTTGTGTTCTTGCGCTCGCGTAGTTTCATCGATCTCCATCGTTTCGTTCGATGCAGTGTTGGTGTGCGAAACGTGGTCGTTGGTGACATCAGACCCCCAGCGTCCACGACCACAACCATGACAGCCACGTCGGCCCCGATGACGACGACCTTCCTCTTTCTTGCTGTCTTCGCCTTCATCGTCCGAGGACTTTGTGTGGCAACCATGACGTCCGTGGTGGCGTCCATGGTGGCGTCCGTGGTGGTGCCCGTGAAATCCCAGATGCTCAAACTCCGCCGGGAAGGGAGGACGACCGTGCTCAAAGCCTCGAGGGCACATTGGCGACCCGCGCGGGTCTGCGAATTCAAACGGATGCGGCCCGAAGCGACCGAAGAAGCCGGATGGACCAAACCCAGGGGGTCCGTGGTGGTGACGACGGTCGTCGAACTCAAATGGAGGACGGCTGTGGAAACCCGGACGACCATGCCCGGGGAACTCGGGGCGACCTTCGTGGTGGAATGGGAAGCCGTGGCCGGGGAACCCCGGAGGACCATGATGGTGTCCGTGAAAGGCAAACCCTGGAGGTCCGTGGTGGTGACCGTGGCGGCCGAACTTGCCTTCGTCGCCGTGGTGATGGCCACCATGACGGAATTTCCCGTGGTGGCCGTGGCCGTGACGGTGATGGCCGAACTTGCCATGGCGGCCGAACTTGCCGCCGCGACGACAGGTAAACTTGAGGGCGCGCATCGTGGCGGGTTCCTCGATCTTCGTGAACGGCCCGTGCGACTCCGTCCACTTACCGCTGGCCTCGCAGGCTGCACACAAGTCGAAGTCGTCCTTGGTCTGCGACTTGAAGCGGACACCCACGATGGGACTCTCCTCGCACCCGTCACAAGTCACGTACACGTGGACGGGCTCGGAGGTGCGCTTCTGCTTGGGCGCGCGCGATGGGTCTGTGATCTTGATAAATGGCTCGTAGTGCGTGTACTTGCCGCTGGCCTCGCAGTGTTCGCACAGGTCGAAGTTGGGCGCTTCGAGCGACTTGTACCGCACGCCCACAAGCGGGGCCTGCTCGCAGCCGTCGCAGGCGACGCCCAGGTGAAGAGGAACTTCTTCCGTGAGAACCTCCACATCCACCGTCTCCCGGTCGTCGCAGCAGGAACTGGAGCTGCTGCAGCTGGACGAGTCCGATGCATTGCCGTCCATTTCTTCGTCGTTGTAGCGCACCAGGCCCGTCATCAGCGACTTGGCCACATTCACCACCGCCGGCTTGAGCGACGGGCAGCTGGCGACAGCGCGCTGGACGAACACCAGCAGCTCGTCGAAGCGTGCCGTGGCCGCATCTTCAATGGCCTGTGCGTCTCCTTCGTAGATTGCCGCCACCATCGTGCCCGCCACCTCCTTGAACTCTTCCGTGGCGCTCAACTCTTCCACTGCCTTGCGGAAGGCTTCGTCCTGCAGCACCAGCAGCAACTCTTTCTTGATTGCTGTCAGTTCCTCGGCGTCGTCGGCTACGTCCATAGCCTGCAGACTGGTGACCAGCAGGTTCATGGCGCTGGCGGGAGTGGGGTTCGTCTCGGGTTTGGCCGTCAGCTTCGACATGGCCGTCACTAGTCCGCGTAGCTGCGTCTGCACAACGTTGGCAGCGGTTTTGGCTGTGGCCGGTTCCTGCGGCACCACCAGCACCTCCAGGATCTGCACTTGTTCTTCCTGCATGTACTTCTCCAGCTCCTTCACGTCGGCGTCGCTTGTGATCGTCACGTGGTCGCCGTCCGAGTCCGTGTAGCGGAGGGAGAACTGTTTGTCGGGAAGCAGAGCGGCTGCGGCAGCTTGCAGCTGCTTCATCGTGAGCGTCTCTCCTTCGTCGCTTGTCAGGGGTAGCGTCTGGTGCAGCTCGGCATTGCTTGTCTTGATCTCCAGCATTCTCGCCATCTTTCGCTGTAGTCTGTTTGTTGTTGGCGGTGGTTCGGCTTGTGCGATCCGAGGAGAATTGGGATATGACGAGAGAGCAGTGCGGGGTCGGAGGTGTGTCTGTTTCATTTGTGTGCTGGATGAACGCAAATGAGCGTCGAAAAAGGCAAGTTGCAGCAGGAATGATGGTAAAACGCGTAATCGATTGAAGTTACTGTTGATGCGATTTGACCACTTTGAAATTACAGCGATAACGAATGTGTGGTTAGTCATCAGTGTATGAGGTTCGTCTGGATTCTAAAAGTTCTCTTGCTTCTAGAAGTAGTCACATTCGTGCATTGCCCACGCAGTCAATCGACAGGAGGGATTGCAACAATACAATTGCTACAATTGCTCTAGCATTACTGTTTCCATACGTTTCTAGAAGTATGACGCCGAGTACAAGCATTCCTTTGTTTGAACGGTTGCGACGTGAGTACAGGCATTGACAAGTGCGTGATTCACAAAAAAGCTGGCAGTACGGTACAATGAAAGATACCGTAAGGCCGTACATATTTATTCTCCGGCATATTTCTCGCTTGCTAGGAAGGATGTAATACTGCATGAAGTGTCAGTGAATGAACTAACTTTGCGCTAGATATCGGTGCAAATATTATCTCGTGTTGCTAAGGTCACGTCGACTGTTTTTGCTCAAACAAAGCAGTATTTGGCAATGCTTTGGAGCACTGCCAGCAGATCAATCAGATCGCAATCGCTCTTGCTATTATATAGGGGAATGCTTGTGTATGGGCCAGTGTCAACGATCCCAACACAGCTTGCCGATAACCCCCCACGCGTATTGCGTTAGTACTTACATCAATAACTAGTAGTTCTTCACTCCATCGGGAAATACATTGTCGCCACGACCAAAACCAAACTTGCAATAATATAGGCATTTCATTCGGGTAAACAACGATTTCAATCGATTACGCGTTTTACCATCATTCCTGCTGCAACTTGCCTTTTTCGACGCTCATTTGCGTTCATCCAGCACACAAATGAAACAGACACACCTCCGACCCCGCACTGCTCTCTCGTCATATCCCAATTCTCCTCGGATCGTACAAGCCGAACCACCGCCAACAACAAACAGACTACAGCGAAAGATGGCGAGAATGCTGGAGATCAAGACAAGCAATGCCGAGCTGCACCAGACGCTACCCCTGACAAGCGACGAAGGAGAGACGCTCACGATGAAGCAGCTGCAAGCTGCCGCAGCCGCTCTGCTTCCCGACAAACAGTTCTCCCTCCGCTACACGGACTCGGACGGCGACCACGTGACGATCACAAGCGACGCCGACGTGAAGGAGCTGGAGAAGTACATGCAGGAAGAACAAGTGCAGATCCTGGAGGTGCTGGTGGTGCCGCAGGAACCGGCCACAGCCAAAACCGCTGCCAACGTTGTGCAGACGCAGCTACGCGGACTAGTGACGGCCATGTCGAAGCTGACGGCCAAACCCGAGACGAACCCCACTCCCGCCAGCGCCATGAACCTGCTGGTCACCAGTCTGCAGGCTATGGACGTAGCCGACGACGCCGAGGAACTGACAGCAATCAAGAAAGAGTTGCTGCTGGTGCTGCAGGACGAAGCCTTCCGCAAGGCAGTGGAAGAGTTGAGCGCCACGGAAGAGTTCAAGGAGGTGGCGGGCACGATGGTGGCGGCAATCTACGAAGGAGACGCACAGGCCATTGAAGATGCGGCCACGGCACGCTTCGACGAGCTGCTGGTGTTCGTCCAGCGCGCTGTCGCCAGCTGCCCGTCGCTCAAGCCGGCGGTGGTGAATGTGGCCAAGTCGCTGATGACGGGCCTGGTGCGCTACAACGACGAAGAAATGGACGGCAATGCATCGGACTCGTCCAGCTGCAGCAGCTCCAGTTCCTGCTGCGACGACCGGGAGACGGTGGATGTGGAGGTTCTCACGGAAGAAGTTCCTCTTCACCTGGGCGTCGCCTGCGACGGCTGCGAGCAGGCCCCGCTTGTGGGCGTGCGGTACAAGTCGCTCGAAGCGCCCAACTTCGACCTGTGCGAACACTGCGAGGCCAGCGGCAAGTACACGCACTACGAGCCATTTATCAAGATCACAGACCCATCGCGCGCGCCCAAGCAGAAGCGCACCTCCGAGCCCGTCCACGTGTACGTGACTTGTGACGGGTGCGAGGAGAGTCCCATCGTGGGTGTCCGCTTCAAGTCGCAGACCAAGGACGACTTCGACTTGTGTGCAGCCTGCGAGGCCAGCGGTAAGTGGACGGAGTCGCACGGGCCGTTCACGAAGATCGAGGAACCCGCCACGATGCGCGCCCTCAAGTTTACCTGTCGTCGCGGCGGCAAGTTCGGCCGCCATGGCAAGTTCGGCCATCACCGTCACGGCCACGGCCACCACGGGAAATTCCGTCATGGTGGCCATCACCACGGCGACGAAGGCAAGTTCGGCCGCCACGGTCACCACCACGGACCTCCAGGGTTTGCCTTTCACGGACACCATCATGGTCCTCCGGGGTTCCCCGGCCACGGCTTCCCATTCCACCACGAAGGTCGCCCCGAGTTCCCCGGGCATGGTCGTCCGGGTTTCCACAGCCGTCCTCCATTTGAGTTCGACGACCGTCGTCACCACCACGGACCCCCTGGGTTTGGTCCATCCGGCTTCTTCGGTCGCTTCGGGCCGCATCCGTTTGAATTCGCAGACCCGCGCGGGTCGCCAATGTGCCCTCGAGGCTTTGAGCACGGTCGTCCTCCCTTCCCGGCGGAGTTTGAGCATCTGGGATTTCACGGGCACCACCACGGACGCCACCATGGACGCCACCACGGACGTCATGGTTGCCACACAAAGTCCTCGGACGATGAAGGCGAAGACAGCAAGAAAGAGGAAGGTCGTCGTCATCGGGGCCGACGTGGCTGTCATGGTTGTGGTCGTGGTCGTGGACGCTGGGGGTCTGATGTCACCAACGACCACGTTTCGCACACCAACACTGCATCGAACGAAACGATGGAGATCGATGAAACTACGCGAGCGCAAGAACACAAGACTTTCGACACCGAAGGCAAGGTGGACTACACGGATTCGTTGATGCAGCTTACGTCGATGGGCTTTGACGATGCGGAGAAGAACATTCGCGCGCTGGAGTTGGCAGACGGAAACATCGGTGGCGCCGTCAACGCGTTGTTGTCGGGCTAAGGAGAGCTTATGCCACCCCTACCATCGTTGGCAACGATTCGTTCCAATGTAAAAGGTGAGTAGCAAATATTTGAACACAAACACAAAGCAGCACGACCTATCGAAAGCAACAACACCAAAAAAGCAAGGAGAGCAAGACCTCGAGAAGTATCGATCGTCGCTGCGTCTGTCAACACGAAACAACAAAAGCTAAGACTTCATCTCAAGCAACACAAACGTCGGATGCATATTTTCATATCTTAGGTTGATAAAAAGAAACTAAAACAACAGAAAAGTTCCTTGCGAGCCGAAAGCAAACTTTTGCGACTTGTTTACTCATTCGAACTGTTTTTTCCTACATGTACAGACCCGTGTTGTACTGAGCATTCAAGAAATCGCCTCCAGCAAACAGTTTGGAAGGTATGACCAATATCCTCTGCACAATCTGGTATCAACCTGTAGATGCCGCCGATAGTACGCCTTCCAGTAGGACTCGCTCTGTGTTTGCTTGACCAGACCGCCTTGGCACCGCAAAATGAAGAAACCAGGACTTACCGCAGCACGCGTCTAGCACCCACGCAGACTTCACAAACTACTTCCAATACCGAACCCCATGTGGAAATTGTCCACTCTGACGACTGCGAACGAATCCACAACCAGGGCCTACAAGTTGGTATCACATTCAGCAGCAGCCTTCTAACATCAAACCACTTCCAGCGAGATGGTATCACTCTTTTACCTTGTTTATTTTCTTGTTGTATGCACTTGTTCAACACCTACATCGCACTTGCCCATTCAATTTACTGCATTTATCAGCTACGTCCTCTTCGGGTTTGCGACAGTCACAACATGGAATCGCGTTCCGTACGGCAGGCGGTACGGGTTAAAATCCTATCAAACACACAACGAGGGTCGGTCAAGCTTCTATACATCCATGAACCAATCTCAGAAAAAGCGAGATCCATACCTCAGTCGCCTGGAAAGTATCAATGAAGATAATCTCGCCACAAATGTAAGCAGGTGGCGTCCGGTCGGTGCCCACACCCAAAATCGCCGCTTGGATCGACTCGTTCGCTAGGTAGTAGTTCGGCGCTCCCTCGTTGAAAGCCACATACGGTAGTTTCCCCGCTTTCAGGAAGAACAAAGCCAGAGAACTGATCTGGAAGCTGCGGAAGGATATCCGCTGGTGCTCGATCGGCATGTCTGATGCCTCGCGGTAAGACTGCTCACTCACAATTTCATGCAGACCGCTTTCCTCAACGTCGCTTGCCACCGTACGACCAGTAAGCACCTGTGAGAGCGGCAGCTCATCCGACGCAGACGAACTGTCAGCCGTCCCCACACTGCCGTTTGCGTCGTGGGATGAAGTTGCCAACGGAGTAACAGATACTACGTGATACTTGGTTCCTTCGCGGAGACAATACGGGTTCAGTTTCTAGACAGATAAATGCACATGTTAGATGAAAAGTTCTCCAACATAATTCATAAGGGTAACGTATCAGCCTTACATCGGTAGTTTCGTGATCTTCGATGTAGACGATATGTCCGAGGACGTACGGAGGGTTCCTATACAGAAGAAGAAGAAAAGAAATTACAAGGGAGTTCCGTGCGTGCAGACCACCATACTGTTACCTGTCATCTTTCTTAGATGCGGCGATTGATTCTTCCGACAAATAGTAGTGAGGACATCCTTCGTGGAATGCAATGTAGTCACCAAACGGTGTAGGTACGAAGAGTGCCACGCTTCCAGGCGAAAAACTCTTGTAACAAATGCCCAACAGTTCCTCAAGGCGGTTATCGTCGGTCCCCCACTGACGGCGCTCACCGACCAGCCAATTGTCATTCTTAGCAGCCGGAATGACTTCGCGTGCCGGCATTTTGGTCTCCCCCTCGAATTTTGTTGGTACTGGGATTTCGACGGGTTCAGCTACAATTTTCCCGTTGCGCGGAGAAGATGTGTCGATCACAATGTCCTTAATCTCGATACCTCCATCGACAATTGTCGTGCCCGCATCAGCAACGGACACATGCTCTTTCGTGTGGTGTTTTGCCTGTGTTGCCATAAAAAAAGTCAGCGTCTCCAGATACCATGCTCGCGCTGTAAACGTAAATTCTACGCATGCTCCTGACCTTTTCGTCCAAGTCCACGTTCAGATCCTGACCGTCAAGAACCTTCCGACCTATGTCTTCGTACTCGTTCTCCACCATAACATACTCGTCGCTAAAGGTAGCCCAATCCTCTGCAAATACAACCATCTTGGTCAATGACATCCACACTATCAGGCCAATCCATTCGAAGCACTACCAGCGTACCATATTCAGGCTGCTTTTCAGCAACAAGGGGTTGCTTCGTCTCCGAGTTGTCCAAATCTGCAGTGTCTTGGACTGCGTCAGCATCTGACGGTGCAGGTGGCAACAAAAATGGCGCACGGAAGAAGTCTTCAAAAGAGATCCGCTTTCGTGGGTCTACCCGTAACAGCGCTTCCACCAGCTGCTCGCACTCTGGAGATACCTTAACCTTCTTTGGAAGTTGGACGTGGCCATACCGTTCAAAGTATCGATAGATATTCCGCCGCAGTGCCAAGTGATTCATCGCGTGACACTTGTCCACCACGAGAAACGGGTGTTCATTAACGAGCATCTCGTACAGGATGATCCCAACCGACCACAAATCTGCTTTCGCATCGTAGCTCTTGTACTCCAGCAACTCCGGAGCCATGTACAGCGGCGAGCCCACAACACTCTCAGCCATCATCTCCGACTCCAACTCACGCGCAAACCCAAAATCCGCTGTCATCCAGCACACAACACGTCAGCAAATAAATCACACACCACAACTTGCCACAAAACAACATTAAACCCCCACCAATTTTCAACTTCGCCGTCGCCATATTCCGCGACGAAAGCAGTAAATTCGCGGGCTTCAGATCCCGATGCACCACATTCTGCGAGCGTAAAAACTGCAACCCCGACGCTGCAAAAATCATTAAAAACATTAAAAAGAAAAGAAACTCAATACCACCCCAAACCTTCCAGTAGTACGTACCCAATTGGGACATATACAGCCGCGCCTGCTCCTCCGTCAGTCCGTTGTTCGACTTCATGAGCTGCGCAATGTCTCCACCGGCACAATACTCCTGCACGATAAAGATATGATGCTGGGACTCCTTCGTGCACAGCAGGCGCACAATGTGCGGGTGGCCGTTCTCGAACTGTTCCACGGCCACGCGCATGGTCTCGATCTCCTTCTCGATGCTCTGGCGCTCGTGCGGCCGTCGCAGTTTGTCCTTCCCGATCATTTTAACGGCCACAGCGGCCCCCGACGACAAGTTGATGCCCTTGTGCACCTAAAGACATCGTAAAAGTTAGCATAAAAGTTATTGCTCATGATTACTATATATACGTAAGAGTTGGACGTCGTACTGTGCCGTAGGAGCCGCGTCCGATCGTCTCGACCAAGCTGCACGAACGGAGGAATACAGCCAAACATCAGCGTTTTAGCTCAACGAGACGACGTTTTACAGCGCAACTTTAAAGGGGATTTTGCTACGAACCGGAAGACGTTGCCGCACACGGTGATCGTCTGCCCCGAGGCGCTGCTCATGCTGCTGGCGGGATGAGTTATTGCGTTCCTGCGTGCCTCTCCGTCGATCTGGGTCTGCTTCTCTCTTAATTGTAAAATTATCCCGTGTGATAGGTTCTTATCTGTAACCTGAACCCTTTTATGACATATCGAAGGTAAAATGTACCACACATCATATTGAAGTTGACATGGCTACACTGCCTCCCCGCTCAGCGGCACTTCTTCCTCTTCCCCTTCTTCTTCATCTTCTTCTTGCTGCTCGTTGTCGTTGTCGCCGTATTCATTGAAACCATCGTCGTCTTCGTTCTCTTCGTCGCCTTCTTCTTCGTCGCTGCCGAAAAGCTCCTTCTGCTCAGCTGCGAGTTTCTGACGCTGCTCCTCCTCGAGTTTGCGCGCCTCCTCTTGCGCTTCTTCAAGCACGCGATCACGGGCCGCTTGCTCCTCCTGCTGCTTGGCACGCTTGGCTTCCTCTTTCTTCTGGGTCCATTGACCCATTTTGTCCTGCCGCATGCGGGCCGTCATCTCATTCACGAGGAAGGCGACGGCCGCGATGAACACGACCCAGAAGGAGGCCACCTCGTACTGCGAGAAGATGTAGAGCGTCGGCGACATGGACAGACACGACTCGAAGCCTGAACTCGTGGCCGTGACCGCCTGTAGTGTGCCGTAGAGCCCCCACCAGACTACGCAGACGATGCCGTATAGCAGATAGAAGACGCGCACGGTTCGCAAACTCTTGATCGGCCACGGCCCCATCCAGCAGTACGTGTAGAAGCACACGAGCACGTGGCTCAGCACCACTGCGCCCTGCAGGAATCCTGACATCAGACACAGTATCATCTATCAATGAGCACTGCCGCCACCGTCTCTGGATGACAACACATTACCGCACTCATGAGGTCAGCGTTGCAGTTGTTGGTGGCCACGTTGATGACCACACCGCCGAAGACGATGGTCGTGAGCGCCAGACACACGGGCACGAGCGGGAACAGCAGCAGGATCCGCGCCCAGTACTTGGTCTTCTCGCGCTCCATCGCGATGCGCGTCGCCAGATCATACTGCGCCTAATACAGTCCGACGGTCAGTCACCAAGCGCTCGTCATTGCTCGCGTGCCGCTGTCGTAACGGAGCGCTCGGGATATCGACAGATACACGCAATGTACAGTGCGCACCGCGGGCTTCTTGTTCCTGAGTGTGGCGGCGAATGAGGTTGTGCGCTTCGGATGCAGCTCCACCGTGTTCGCCGAGGGCTCCTCGTCGCTCATGGTCGCGGATCTTTAGAGGCGCGCGAAGCGACGCATGGCCATCTCCACCGAACATCCTGCGATGTTGTACTTGGACACATCCCTATTACATCCCTATTGTTGACTCGAGCGTTTTCCGACCGCGAAGCAACGGCCGGCGAGCAGCACAGTGTCACGATGCGGGTACGAGCTCATTGGCCATTGGGCCGAGGCACCGCGCGGAGCCGATTTGCATGATGGCGCGGCGTGCTGGCGCGTGGCAATAGGAGGGCTTTTCTCTCTCCAGCGCTGAGTGCGCATGCAGTTGAAACCTATGGCGCGAAGGTCGTTGCACCGCGTCCGAGAGTGCGCGCCAACTGGCATCGATAGTCTCCGTGACATCACCTTCTTGCCTTGACCACCTCGAAGCGTCAAGGGCACACGCGCCTGCCGGTGATAGCCGGGCCCTAATCCTCCGCTTAGATCGCCACATATATTTTCTCAAGAAAACGAAGCAGAACGAGATATTATCGCAGGCGAGGTACCCATCGAAAGATCCGCGAATGGACTCCGCAGCTTGCGCAATGTATAGGACCAGCTGGGCTCCGTAGAGACGACGACATTTCAGAAAAACGTGTTGTCGGAGCAGGCTTCTCTCAAGAAAGAAGCCATTTGGGCATTTTCTTCGTCACACGCACGACGCCCTCGAGTTGAGCGTGGCCACCCGAATAGTCCAGTCCAGCAGCAAACCTTCAGGCAGCAATGGGGCAGACCACGTCCATGCAGGAGGACAAGATGAAGAAGCGCGTGCGCCAGGCCATGAGCACCTTCATGGACTTCGGCACGCACTTGAAAAACGCCAACGAGTGGTACGTCGTTGAAGTCGCAACTTTGAAGTTGCTCCGTCGACGAAAGCTAACCATTTCCGCTCTTGCACTGCAGGGCCCAGATCTGCACCACGCCCAAGAACTGCTACCTGTCGTTCCGCATCGTGATCGACCCCAATGTGTCGGCTGAACTGCTGCCCTACGTCTGGCGGATCCGCGGCAACGTGGCTGTCGAGGTGCGCAAGATGCGGCGGCCCGTGGAGATGCAGCTAACGTTGGACGACTTCCGCGTCGACATCCCGCGCGATCTGACGTACGAGTCGGAGAGTTCAGAGACCATCGGGCAGGCGAAGACGCTCACGGTCGCGCAGTTCTACTACATCTATTGCTTCTTGTCGGACGTCAAGGCTTGCGCCGCACATACCGTGCGCTTCCCTGAGAAGACAACGAGGTGCGTTCTTCTTCTTCTGCTGCTGCTGGGACGATGCAGTTTGAAGTTAAAAATTTGTGGCTCAAGGTTGAATGTGTGACTAACTTTGGACGGTTTGATTTGGATGTTGTGCAGTACTGGGGATACGGACTTTGACGAAACCGAGTGCCAGATCTGTATGGATAAGCAGAAGCAGGTTGCGTTGCCCTGCACACATAGCTTCTGTCTGAATTGTTTCCAGCATTGGAGCACACAGAGTCAGACGTGTCCAATCTGCAGAGCCAAGTTCAACTGCTCGGAAGGGGACGAATTGTGGCAACTTACATCGGACGAGGTGGAAGACTTGGGATCGTACGCAACAGATCTGGTGGCACGGATCTACGAATATTTGGACAAGCGCGACAAGTCGCCCCACACGGACGAGGACATCAAGCGATCTGCCGAGCTGTATTCGGCTGCGATCGCTGTAAAGCAGACGCCATTGTGCAAATTCGTGCATACAGACTTGTTCCCGACAGCTTTGCCGCTCGGGTTCCCGTCCATTTTGCGCAGTGGGATTCGACTGGCGACTGAATTTGACTCGGACTTGATGCTCGCGTTGGAGCTGGCGTCCGGCGAGGACCAGTACGCGGCGATGCAGCATTTTGAACAGCTTCAGAGAGACCAAATGCTCGCTGAGACGATGGCACTGCAGGTCGAAGCAGAAGAGAGTCCGAACGAGTCGTGAGACGGAAGGCTGCACGTCACGATGAGAGCGAGACTTATTTATCAAGAAGAGGAGGAAAGTATCATATGTGAAGTCGCTCAGGGTGTAGCGTGGCGACTACAGCTACGGATGGATCGCCATGAAGCAGGCAATCCAGGGGGCGAAGCTCTCGTCGGGAGGGGTACATGTAGGTAGGAAGGGTAGGAGTAGCAAATAGGTCGATGTTAGTCGAAGTGAATAAATCCAGGTTGTGGTTGGGCCTGAGATCCCAGCAGGATGAGCGAGCGTGAAGAGCGGATCCCTGTCTGTCTGTCAAAAACTCACGCCATGAAATAGTGCCCACAAAAAAAGAAAATGTCGTCGTCGTCTGGAGAAACATGTCTCTCCATTCTCCTTCTCCCCCGTTCTCCTTCTTGCTACCGTTGCAGACCACTTCAACATGGCCATTCCATTCAATAGGTCCATAAAATGACACAACACAGTTTTATTGCTGCATCAATTGCGCGAGTTTACGGTACTCAGATCCGCCCAAACTTCAACCGACCATGGCCGCCTTGGGCGCATACCGTATGCATCGCGTGTATCGGCGCTCTGCTCCTCATTATCAAACCGTAGCGATGCTTGCCAACGTACTACGCTCCGCTGCGCGACACTCGCTCCTGCTCAGGCGCAGCTTCGCCTCCCAGGCGGGCGTACTGGGCTCCTTCTCCAACGTTCTGGACGGCGCGCTCAACGTCAAGTCGACGCAGTTCCAAGAGAGTCAAGCGCACATGGCCAAGCTCACGACGGAGCTCCAGGAACGCGTGGCCGAGGCGCGTCAAGGCGGCGGCCAAGCGGCTCGAGAGAGACACGTGTCCCGCGGCAAGATGCCCGTGCGCGACCGCATCGACTCGCTGCTGGACGCCGGCTCGCCGTTCTTGGAGCTGTCGCCATTGGCTGCCAACGACATGTACGGAGGCGGCGTCCCCAGCGCCGGCATCGTCACGGGCATCGGTCGCATCAGCGGCGTCGAGTGTATGATCCTGGCCAATGACGCTACTGTCAAGGGCGGCACCTACTTCCCATTGACAGTCAAGAAGCACTTGAGAGCTCAGGAGATTGCGCAGGAGAACCGTCTTCCTTGTGTCTATCTCGTGGACTCTGGTGGCGCCTTCTTGCCGTTGCAAGCTGACATCTTCCCGGACCGTGACCACTTTGGACGAGAGTTTTATAACCAAGCGACCATGTCGGCCATGGGGATTCCGCAGATTGCGGTGGTTATGGGAAGCTGTACCGCTGGAGGAGCTTATGTGCCGGCCATGTCGGATGAGAGTGTTATTGTGAAGGGAAATGGCACGGTGTTCCTGGGAGGACCACCACTTGTGAAGGCTGCTACGGGTGAAGTGATCACACCGGAGGAACTGGGAGGTGCTGATGTCCACTGCCGCACGTCCGGCGTGACTGATCATTATGCCAATAACGATGCTCATGCGTTGGATATCACGAGGCGTATTGTCAGCAACCTGAACTACCGCAAGCAGCCTGTAGTAACTCAAACGCCAATTGAGGAACCAATTTACTCCCCGGATGAGCTGGGGGGAGTGATCCCTGTGGATTCGCGCAAGCCTTTTGATGTCAGGAAGGTGATCGCTCGTATCGTGGACGGTAGCCGCTTTGATGAGTTCAAAAAAGAGTACGGCCCCACGATCGTTACAGGCTTTGCTCGCCTGTACGGGAACCCGGTTGGCATTGTGGCCAACAATGGTATCCTCTTCTCCGAGTCGTCCGTCAAGGCAGCGCACTTCATCGAATTGTGCAGCCAGCGCGGCATTCCTCTGCTATTCCTGCAAAACATCACGGGCTTCATGGTCGGCAAGAAGGCTGAGCACGGCGGTATCGCTAAGGATGGCGCCAAGATGGTCATGGCCGTCTCCAACGCTAAGGTACCGAAGATCACATGCATCATTGGCGGCTCTTACGGTGCTGGCAATTACGGCATGTGCGGTCGTGCGTTCTCGCCGCGCTTTTTGTACATGTGGCCGAATGCTTGCATTTCTGTCATGGGTGGCGAGCAAGCTGCAGGTGTACTGGCTCAAGTGCAGCGTGACAACTACGAACGCCGCAAGGAGACGTGGTCGGCCGAGGAAGAGGCGGCCTTCAAGCAACCTATCCTCGACAAGTACAAGCACGAGAGTTCTGCGTACTACTCGACTGCTCGCCTCTGGGATGACGGTATCATCGACCCCAAGGACACTCGCAAGGTGCTTGGACTGAGTCTCAGCGCTGCACTGAACGAGGAACCCAAGGAGACCAAGTTCGGCGTCTTCCGCATGTAGGAAGTCAATGCGTTCAGCCGTGCTAGAGAAGCAAGTATCGCGACGAGTAGGTTATCCTTGTTAACTGTCAATACCTCTTCTCTATTACCAGGTACGTACGTACGTTGCATGCAGTCTAGGCTTGCCAAGGAAGCTCTTGTTGACGCAGAAACACGAACACGAAGGCCAGGAAAAGTCAAGCCGGAGCGTCGACGACGGAATTTGGTGGCCGACAGCTCTGCACTGGATGAGAGAGAACAATAGCAGTCTACGCCTGTTTCTCGGCAGCCTTCTTGCTAGCTTGGAAACGCACGCCACGCTGCAGCTGGTAGAGCTGGGCAGCCTCGTTCGACGCGTGACACGCCAGCAACAGGTAGTTGCGGGGCTTTACCATCCACGCGAACCGCATGAAGATCAGACTGTAGATCGACAGAGCTGCACCAAAATAACAAAACTCTTAGCTCAGTTGCAGCCACGGGAAGTCGACAATAGCTCTACTCACCCGACGTCATGTTGATGGAGATCACATCAGCGGGCTTCCGCATGTCCGCCATAGCCTGCAAGAGCATCCAGTGGCACCACAGTCAGTCAAAGGGTTGGAGAGGATCAATCCATCGAGGTAGATAACGTACGGCGACCACGAAGCCCCAGTTGGCGACGGGACCCCAGAAGTGTGTGGTCTTGGGTCCCGTGGGGCTGTTGATGAAGTAGCGGAGACGAGCGGCCATCGACATGGTCTGATCGAGAGAGAAACGTCAGTTGGAAGACCCATGAAGAGCGTTACAATAGGAGGAGGAGGGCGAGGGTGTGTACCTTGAGAGGGGGATCGGTCTGAACAAGTCTGCTCCTACGCTCTTATCGAATTGTGCGCTCCCAATCACGCTGCACTCATCAAAAGCGCTTGTTTTTGTCCCATCTCGAGCCCGGATAAGTGCGATTTGCGGCGATTCGTCTCGACACCAAGCAGAAAGCTATCCCTGACTGCAGCACTCTCGACATGCATCCCATCGGAAAGTTTACGATTTCGACACCCTGGCAAACCGCGCTAAGCTTGTGAATGCAGTGCGTTCAATGGCAGAAGACGATATGCTACTCAATGGCGGGACGGATGTCATGCTCTGCTGGAAGGTTGGTCGCGGCTCGACGGCGTCGATATCGACACACGTCTGTATGGAAAAGCAACTTTTGATGCTCTCCTGCGGATATGTTACGATGGTGGTTATGTGATTTTGAGATCGACGATCCTTCTCTAGCGGTTCGCACGCAGTCTCTTACGATTGACCCAGAGTGCCACTACTTTTGAATCAAGTGCCTTCTCAATGTCAATATGATATGCCTTCATCTCCAACAAATGCTTGCCGCCGCCGTCACACCTGATGTTGCTGTCAGTGCTTGGCGGGCAGCTTATGCGATTGACGCAATCCAAGCGAGAGAGAAATGCTGGCGGTCAGTCGCACCAAACCAAACAAACATCGAGCCAAGTTGAAGCTGTACAACCAGTAGGACCATCACTGGAAAAACAGAGCACTATCAACCAAGGCAGCATCTCGGAATCGATTCTGCATTTTGTCCCCAATAGGTCCTCTCTACGTAGAAATTGCTTGATGAGAGTTTGCAACTTCCTCAAGAAGTCTTCCTGCGTTGACGAAAGCGTCCAAATGAGCTCATCGCAATTGCCCGGATAATTATCCGGAAGCAGGGACCAGTGTGCATAGACTCGACGGAAAGATCATTGCAAATCAATACCCAGCATCTTCGACTGCAGCACCAACATCGACACGCACAAGCTCCCCAAAGATGAAGACGCCCCAGGAACATCGAGGTCGCTCGTACACGGAGCACTCGACGTTGCTGTCCTCACCGTCGTCTTCACGATGGCGCAATTACTACTCAACGCACAGACCCCACACAACCTGTCGTCAAGGCGTTTGGACTGTGCTGCGGTTTCGCTCGTCGGTGCAGCATCGTTCCGGGCCGCAGTTCGCGTCCTACGTGTTGGAGCTGTGCATCCTGATACTCGTTCTGCTGAACGTGGTGGTGGCCATCGCCGAGTCTTCTGTAGTGTTCGATGCCGATGCTACGGGGTCTTCTTCGGAACCAACACCCCTGGTCAATAGTTGGACGGATATGTTCTTGCTGGCGTCGACTATCATCTTCACCATTGAGTACATGCTGCGACTGTGGTCGTGTGTGGAGGACGACAGGTTTAGCAATGGAGCGGTCAAAGGACGGTAAGGGAATGAAATGGGGAGTATGACAAAAATGGTTGCAACATGTTTTGCTGAAGGTTAGTATTCTGCAGACTGAAATGGATGACACAGCCGATGTCGTTGATCGATCTGATGGCGCTCGTGCCGTTCTACTTGGAGCTCAGTTTGGAATTCGAGTGCGTTAAGCTGATTAAACTGGTTTTCGTCTTCAATAGTTTTGTGATTCTAACCGATTGATCCACCATCATCACGTTACAGCGCCCGCCACGGCGGAGGATTGACACTACGCAGCCTGCGACTCCTGCGGATCATATCGTTCCTACGCCTGGAGCGCATGTACAACGCGATGAAGAACCTTCGAGTGATCTTCGCGCGCAAAAAGGAGGAGTTTTTAGTGGTGTCGTACCTTACAGCTGTGGTGGTGCTCACGTCGTCGCTGTTGATCTTCTTCCTGGAGCACTTGGCGCAGCCCAACTTGTTCTCGAACTTTGGTGTTTGTGTGTGGTGGTCCATCGAGACTATCACGTCACTAGGTTATGGCGACGTGGTGCCTATCACCAACATGGGTCGTGCGTTGGGGGCCTCGCTTGCGCTCTGGGGCATCGTGTTGTTCACAATTCCCGGAGCTGTGCTAGGAAGCGGTTTCATCGAGGTCATGCTAGAGAAGCAGCATGAGGAAGAAGCCGAAATGTACAGCATGGCCATGGGTGGCGGCTCGACGAACGGCAAGAATCCTCAATTCGCCCGCAGCTTCAGCGACGACGAGCAGTATCACAGCCACCTCGAGGAGAAGACACCAGATACCGCGCACACACCCATTTCAGTGGCGTCTCCAAACAGCTCCAGCACGCCGCATTCTTCAGCTGTCATTCGCAACGCCGAGGCGCTGCACCAGAAGGTGGAGGCGATCACGGCAGGACAGGTGAGCCTTTTTGTGAATGAATGCATGCAAGATCTCCACATACTAACTATTGCCCCTACGCAGCACCGCCTGGAAACGCAATTCCAGCAGCAGCAGCAGCAACTGGAGCGACTAACGCGTCTTGTTGAAGCCTTGCTCAACTCACGAGCGTCGACGCCGTCGCGACAGAGCCTCGCCACCCCGCTCTAAGTTGACTTCGACGTTGAAGTGCATACATTTTCCAAGACGTTGGTATCCGTCACGTCACATATGATGAACTTATTCGAGGGGACACAGTACGAATCTCCCTGTTGAAACTGATACGAAACATCTGGAAAGCCGTCCAGCCAATCGCTGTTCGCCTACGCGCGGCCGTTAAAACCCGCGTGCCGCACTTCATTCTCGGAGATCCTCCCACCAGCACAAGCGCTCTGCAGCCCCAGGAAGGTCTGCGTGCGTTCCTCTCTCAGCCTTGCAACCATCGCTAACATGCTGCTCGCGCGCCTGCGGACGTCTCCGGCGATGACTCGCAGCTTCCAGACCCGCGGATTCGTCAACATGCTCGGAGCCGCCACGACCAAGACGGAGCAGGCGTCGGCCCAAGTCGCCGAGGCCGCGGAGCCCACGCCGCGCGGCGACATCGTGCTCGGTTAGTTGCAGCTGCCTATAGTGAAGTTCATAGTAAAATATTGATTGAGAGGTGCATTGCAGACGGCTTTGCCAAGCGCCAATTCGACGACAAGTCGTACTCGGGCACGCAGCTGGACTTCGACAAGGCGGAGTTCGTCAAGAAGGTGAACGAGATCTACGAGGCCAACAACAAGCAGCTGGTGGACGGGTAGGCTGCAAGTTTTGCAATGGATTTACTGCAGAATTGCAGTGCAACTGACGTGGCTATTGGTGACTACTAGCTACGCGCCGTTCTGCAAGCACCTGTTCATCAAGAACTTCACGGGTGCTCGTCTCAACATGGTGTCCATTACCCAGGCCAACGAGCACATGCTCATGTCGGACTACGAGGCTCGTACGGAATACGAGCTGCCTGTGTACGGAGCAATGATTTTGTTTCGGTTGTTTTCATGGTTCAGATTACTGATCTTTTGGATTGTGACTTGGTTATTGCTGCAGGTTGGGGCGCTGGTTCCCGAGCCACAGTGTGACCCCGCAGGTGGCCGAGTGGCTGGACATTATTCTCTACAGCCGTGAACAGATCATCAAGGAGAACGAGGCTGTGGACATCCCTTCGAACCCGTCCCACGATGACGCTCCGTGGGGTATCATCTCCATCAAGGCGCAGGATGTGGACCACGAATTGCCCATGAAGCCCATCACCATGATGCGGAATGCTGTCGGCAAGGAGCAGGGCGGATCAGGTGTGCCCCTCGACCGCGACGAGTACTTGAAGGCGGTTGAGTACTGGCGGAATCACGCGGTGATCAAGAAGATGTAGGCGTCTGCATCCATGACCCGAGAGTTGTTGAGGCAAACCCAAAACCTCAACAGCTTCACGTCGAGCGGTGACGTTCGCGCCATGTTTTGAGAGCCATGCTACATATTTCCATTTTCCGATGCAAGGCTGGCCGCGGATGCTCTTCACTGCGGAGCAACGAATGAGAACAATACAGGCAGGCTTCTCGTGCCTATATATCTGAAAAAGGTGCATTAGATATTCATCAGCGTGTACTTGTATGAGCAGCAGCTCGAAAGCTCTTCTTGCGCGGCCATTTCTAGCATGGATTAGTCTTCTGGAAGTCTTCCCACGCAGTGTTGAGTGCTGCGAAGACACGTTCTGCGATCAGCAATTGCTCGGCATTGCGTCCACCTGCCTTGTCCGGATGCACGACGATCATGGCCTTGCGGTAGTGCTTCTTGATGTCGTTCGGCTGAATGAGCTTGCCCATGTTTACCTCAGTCCATTTGCAGTCTTCCCACATGACCTGATGCATCGTCGACAGTAACGTGCGAATATTCTTCACTCGACCATTATCCTCTGCCCAGGTCTTCAACCTCGGACCAAGCACTGTGTTGGCGCTATCCTTCATAGCAGACATGTTGCGAGCCGCTTCTTCACGTTTCCTCAAGTCTTCGCGCGCCTTCTCCACATCACGCTGCACCTGTCGCTCTCGCTCTTCCATGGCACGCCGCACATCTTCACTCTTCGTCGACTTGTCCACCAAGTTCGGATTGTACACGTTCGAGCCGTCGGACGTCGATTTCGAGTGTGCTTCCATCTCCGCCATCGTCACAGGACCCACCGTCTGCCCATTATCATCATCAAACTTGGGTGGATCTCTCTGCACAGCCTTGGACGGCGACACCTGAGCAGCGGGAGAAGCACGCGCAGCCAACGGATCCATCGAGTTCAGGAAGTCCGACGTAGCATTAGCAGCCTGCGCAGGCTTGGTCGGTGCATCATTCCAGCCACTATCACTCATCAGGTTCACATCCTTTTTCGGCGGCGAAGACGTTGCAGCAGCCCCACTTGATGACTGTTGACTACCCGACAAAAAGTCTTCCAGATTGCCCTGTGCCGCCGGAGCTGCAGCGTTTGATCCTGATCCCGTCCGTGAGCTCGGCTTCTTGTCCCCAGACGTGGACGACGTCCGACTCGACGCATTGCTATGTCGAGACTCTGCTCCATTGCTGCCGGGTGCTCGGTCCGAATACTTGGCCGGTCGACCTTGCTCGAACGCCGGAGAGGACGACGACCGATGGAAGCTGCTGGTGTTCTCCGCCAATGGCTGCACAGCTTTGACACTGCTGGAACTGTCACCGAGGCCACCGGAGCTTCCCTGCCGCTTGGGCGGTTGGCTGCCGCTCGCCCATTTGAGCACAGGACGGCGTCGGAACACGAGCCCTGGCTTGTGGGGCCGTTCCAGCCGCAGCAGCTTGCAGATGACGCGCCCTCCTGCTAAAGGGACCTTCTGCGTGGGCTGTGTCACATCCAGCCAATAGAACGTGTTGCCCTTGCTGCTGTTCAGGCGGAAGCGGAAGTGGAAGGCGGCAGGATTGCGCAGCGGGAAGCTCCGCAACACGTCGGCCAGCGTCACGTCAGCTCCTGGAGAGACGCCGGCGAGGCGGAAGGCGTTCGGGTGCGCGCGGTCCTCGCCGTCCTCGCCCTGCAGGTAGTAGAAGGCCCAGATGCCGCCCTCCATGGTGGCAGCAGTAGAACGCGGCAAGAAGAGACCTGAGCTGAGCTGCGAATAGCTCCTTGCCCAAGGTTGGGGGAGACTTGGGCAACTCGGCCAGGAATAGCGGAGCCTGACTGAGCTTGGAGATTTTTTTTTGGTACAACCGCGGTACAGTACAACGTTTTAGACGATGAATTCGACTAACTTTTAGTAATTAACTAATTCAACGGAGAAAAGTTGCACGAAAAGTTGATCCAAAAAAAGGTTATCCTGAGTTTTTCTGACGTGTAACCTTAAAGCGGTTTAAGGTTACGAAATGGGTTACTCTTCAACTTCAGCTTGCCAGTTTTTCCCACGTTGGATCGGTTTGCTGACGAGACTCACAGCCTTTCGCCATTGAGAGACAGCAACGAGTTTTGCCCCCACACAAAGCAGCAGCATTTTGAGACCTGGTTGCTCTACACCGAAAGTTTCGGTGTTATCTTTGCTGGTTTGAGCCTATCTTTCTGATTAATGACGAGCATGCCACAAAATGCTGGGCCATTCGGTTGCTCGGTTGTCTTTGTTCGCGCTGTTTTCACTAGTTGAGGAGGCGACGTGCGAATCTCTCAATGGCGACCACATCTCAACGCACTCGAGCGAGCAACTTTGGCTGGTCCCCTGAAGACAAGTCACGGGCCGGTGGTAGAAGTCGAAGACTCGAAAGCCGGAGTGTACACATGCTGGGTATCTGTCAGTTATTGTTGTAGCGTTTGGATCGTCCGAGCTGAAGCTTGGGACGAGAAGATTGCCATTCCGGGCGTCGGCAACATCAACATCGGGCAGTGACATCAAAAGCTTGGATATGTGACTGGTGAACAGCACAATTTGCCATGCGAGATCCAAGACCTTTTCCATTTCACCTTCGTCGACAGCAAGTTCCTGTCAGCAACCAAAGTCCAAGCCCAGAAGTGGTACGGCCCCGAGTGACGTGGTCATCGCTATGTAGGGCTTAGGCTGAGCCTCAGCACTGCCTGTCAAGGCGGGGCACCTTGCTTTGACGCCGCCCTGGTCGTGGCCGAGGCAGCACATCGTGTTTTGCTAGCTTTGACTCATCCTGCGCATGGCGTAAGTCACTAGGCCGCCGCAATCCGCAAACTGACTCTCGTTTCCACCGCAGCAGCGCGCCAAGAAGCAGCAGCAGCAGCAGCAACAACAGCTTCAACGGAGGTCGACACAAACACGAGTCCCACGGCCTGATGACGGTCTCGTATCATAGCGATGGTACGGGCTCAACAAGTCACCGTTGTCCTCTATAGAGGACATTTCGAGTCGAAAGGATCGATTCCCCCTAAGCGTAAGCGAAACCTCTTGTGACAACTTCCACCTGCCTCGCATTGCATCCATTCGCGCGGACACTTTGGGGTCTTTTGTGGGGCCTTCCACACAACGCACGACGCTCGCCGACGCAAAGCAGATGTCAGTGTGAAAAGAGCGGGTGATTGCATACTGAGACCAAGTCACGCTCCCCTAGCCCGATACACGGGACCTCCACACAGGATTTTGCCCACACTGCAGCTCATTCCACAATCGGCGGGCGTCAAGGCAGGGCTTTTGTAGGATAGGCAAGTACACTATGAAGGTGTTCCAGCCGTCGCGCAGTATGACAATGCGCGCTCTCCCCCTTCTACCGCTGCTCGTCCTGCGTTCTGCGCCAGTCGCCGCAGCCGACCCGGACCAGACCAACTCGAGCTCTGGCTCTACCATCATCTACATCGTCATCGCCGTTATCATTCTGCTCTTCGGCATCGTGGCCTTCTTCGTGTGGAAGCGCAAGCAGAACCGCAAGCGCGAGGACGCCCGCGGCTATGGGCTGCCTTCTACCACCGCACGCTCGGGCGTCACATCCCACGGCAACACGGTGTTCGACCGCCGGATGGACTCCACAGGCTACAGCAGCAACTCCAAGAGCAGCAAAAACAAGGGCAGGAAGCCGTCGCACCAGTATCAGTCCCAGCCCCAGCAGCAGAGGGTAGAACGCCCTCCCCAATGGCCAGCTAATGGAGCCCCTACGTATACTCGTCAACAGCAGCAACAGTCTCAGTACCAACACCAGCCTCAGTATCAATCGCAGTCGCAGTACCAGCAGCAGTCCCAGTACCAGAGCCACTACCAGCCGCAGCAGTCGTTCCCCCCTCCGCCCCCTCCTTCTGAGATGCCGATGCTGGAGCCGCATGAGGAACAGGGACCTGGGCTCTCGATGATGGAGTTGCAGCAGAGTCAGGTGTCGTCGATGCAGTCCAGTGTCGAGGGAGTGCACATGAGACAAACGGACCCGGCAGTCATTGCACGCACGCAGGAGACAGCGGAGAAGGTGATGGCCGAGCTGGAGGAAGACCCCGAGTTCGAGGAGAGCTGGATCCCGTACGACTCGCTCTACTTCACGCGCGCCATTTCCAAAGGAGCCTTCGGAGAGGTGTGGCTGGCCCAGCTGGAGAACACACAGGTGGCAGTCAAGAAGATCCTGGATGAGAAGAAGCACGATGTGAAGGAGATCGAGTGTTTCGGTGCCGAAATCAAGCTCATGGCCCTCTTCAAGCACCCGAAAATTGTGGGCTTTATTGGCGTCTCGTGGAGTGACAAGCAGGACTTGTGTGCAGTCACTGAGTTCATGGCCAAGGGTGATCTGTACGGCTACCTGGAACGACGTAAGGGCAAGCTCAACTGGCCCGACCACAAGGTGTGGCTGGCTGAGGATATTGCCGAGGCTCTGGTGTACCTCCACTCGCTGTCGCCGAAGGTGATCCACCGTGACCTCAAGTCGAAGAACATTCTGCTGGACAACAAGTACCGCGCCAAATTGAGCGACTTCGGTATCAGTCGAAAGCGCTCTGTGGAGGAGACGATGACGGCCGGTGTTGGTACGATCTACTGGACGGCCCCTGAGGTGCTCATGGGCAAGAAGTACACGGAGAAGGCCGACATCTACTCGTTCGGCATCGTCATGTCGGAGATGGATACGTGCGCAGTGCCGTACTCGGATAAGCGCGACAACTCTGGAAAGAAGCTGCAGGGCATGAAGATCATCCAGATGGTGATTCGCATGGCGCTTCGGCCGTCGTTCATGGCGGAGTGCCCCGAGCAGATCAAGGCACTGGCTGACCGCTGCTTGGATGCCGACCCGGACGTACGACCGGATGCCCCCGAGCTGCTCGACATTCTGCGCGACATCCAAGACGATTTGCAGCAGTAAAAGCGTCGGGAAATGTAATCGCGCGCGAAGAGTGAGGAAGGGCGTCGGTAGATTCGTCAAGGCCCTTCCTTGCCGACGGGTATTTAAGTTTTTTTTTGCAGGTAATACACACAGATTCAATCGAAGGTGTCCACCCCGGGATTTTGATGGAGATTGAGGAAAGGAACGTAAACTTCTTTGACGCTCTTGAATGGGTTTGTATCGCTCGTCGTACATGAGGACAGACTCGTTGAAGCACGAACGTTAGTCTGTCCGGATCGGCGCGCAAGAACTGAAGCACGGCGTGCAATTGACAACTGCCAGTTGTGCGTCGGCCATGATGGCTTCGTTTCCAGCAGATGCTTCAACAGCGGTCGTGTTGACTTCAGGCCGTATGTCTTGACCACCTGCGTTAGTGTCGACAGGTGTCCTCTTTACAGCGGCTGTAGCTCTGCGAGACGCTCGCTGTGTAACGCTGCACCAAAGCAAAAGCTGCGACGCTCGTTGCATCCCCGCCGCCCTAAGCGATAGACTCATGCGTCACGCCCCCAATTTTCACCGACAGCCCTGAGTTCACCCACCTGCATGCGTTTGCTACATGTTGAGGTGATCCGTTCACCACTTCAACGTGGCGGCCACTTGATACCGGCACCTCCCTTTACCCCGCATAATGCTCAAGACCGCCGCGCACAGCAAGTCTTCTCCAGCACAATAGCACCTTGATTCCAGTGGCGGTTTTGAGCATTTCGGCGAAGTTGTCGTCGCTCTAGTGGACGCTAAAGCTCAGCCTGTGGCAGCACGTGCATCGCCCCAAGCGAGGCCGTATCAGAGACCCACTCGCGTGTCATGCACTCTGCACTGAAAATTACTTCGCTAGCAGCGCTGCATGTGCGAGGGGCTGTCAGCACCTTCGTGACATGCACACCGAGTTACCACGCACCTGCCACAGAACTGCACCGTTCGGCGCGAAAATCGATTTCCTCCTGCATAATGCGTTTTCGTAAGTCAATTCATACAAACAGTTCAGAGCAAGTAGTTGACGAATCGGGAAGAATATAGTTATAGAAGGTTTATTGACTTTTAATCTTCGTTCAGAAATCTGCCTGCTCTCCCGAAAAAAAAAACTAGTCAGCGCGAGTCCGGGTCCGTAACTCTAATTCCAAATTCTACCAAAAAGTCATTCGGCCTTCGGACGAGGCGGACTGCAGGACATGGGCTTGGTGGCCTTCCTCACGTGCGGCGCGTGCTCCAGCCGCCGCAAGCGCGGCCATGAGAGCTTCCCGGACACCATCACGATCCCCACGCCCTCGGCGCAGCCGCACAACGCCGCGCTCGCGCACAGTCACCCGTACGACATCCACGGCACGCCCGCACGCGGCCACCACGGCGGAGAGAACCGGCCCAGCCACGGCAATGAGGTGCGGCGCGACCGGCGGCCGTCCAACCCACAGCCGCGCGTGTCCAACGGCCCTAACAGAAGCTCCACCGCGCAACAACGACCGCGCAACAACTCGCGGCCGCAGCAGTACCAGCCGCAGCATCCGGAGCAGCGGCCGCGCCCCCAGCAGCAGCAACAGCACGACCGCCACAACCGACATGTGCGCAATATCGAGCCTGTCGCACCCGAAAAAATGCGTCAAAGTGGGGGCTCCGGCGGCGGCTCCGGCAACAACCGCGACTCGGAGATCACGGACAGGTCCCGGGAAGTGGCCAGTCGGGTACTGGAGCAGTTCCAGGCTGATCCGACGCTGGGCAGGAGTCGCATCCCGTACTCGTCGCTGTATTTCACGCGCGTGCTGAGCAAAGGCGCGTTTGGCGAGGTGTGGCTCGCTCAATTGGAGAACAGACAGGTGGCTGTGAAGCGGATCTTGAACGAGAAGAAGAACGACGAGAAGGAGATCGAGTGCTTCGGAGCCGAGATTAAACTCATGGCGTCCTTTTCGCACCCCAAGATCGTCGAGTTTGTCGGTGTTTCGTGGAGCTCCATGCAGGACGTGTGTGCTGTGACGGAGTACATGGCCAAGGGAGATCTGTATGGATTCCTTAAACGCCGACAAGGACAGCTTAACTGGCGTGACCACAAGATCTTCTTGGCGGAAGATGTGGCCGATGCGCTTGGATACTTGCACGGTCTGTCGCCCAAGGTGATTCACCGGGACCTCAAGTCGAAGAATATTTTGCTGGACGACGCGTTCCGGGCCAAACTCAGTGACTTTGGTATCAGTCGGGAACGATCTGTGGAGGACACGATGACGGCAGGGGTGGGCACAATATACTGGACAGCGCCGGAGGTTCTGATGGGCAAGAAGTACACGGAGAAGGCCGACATCTTCTCGTTTGGTATTGTCATGTCGGAGCTGGACACCCATGCGGTGCCGTACTCGGACAAGCGCGACAACTCGGGCAAGAAGCTGCAGGGCATGAAGATCGTGCAGATGGTGATCAGGAGAAATCTTCGCCCGACGTTCTCGCCCGAGTGCCCACCGCTCGTCAAGGAGTTGGCAGACCGCTGTCTGGACTCGGATCCGGACGTGCGACCTAGCGCCATGGAGCTGCTGCGAATTATCCAGCGTATGGAGAACCTTTTGTAACTTGCAGCGAAGCCCCGAAAGCCGCTTAAGTAGAATCGACAACGGAGGAGAGAGAGGACGTTTGCTGTTCCGATCGAACCGAAGGAAGGATCGAACGAGTGGCGCGTCAGGAGGAATTGACCAAAACCCTTCTCCAAACTAAAAGCTGCATGCCGATATCATGCCGAGCCGATAGGACGCACTTTTTGTTGGTTGCCATTAATCCCAATAAACGAAGACAATTCAGTTCGTAGAGCTAAGGTGATGTCTTTAATCACAGCAAGGAAGAGCACGCTATGTCGAGTCTGGGCTGAATCTTGGCCCATGCCTCGCTTCTGGAGGATATACACTATATGACGATGACAGCTTCCTCGGATTATCGTGAGTAATAGTGCCCAGCACAGGTAAGAAATCTGTCGCCGAAGGGTGGGGAATACTCTTTTGTTGGATACCCGATGATGTCCCAGAAGTAGCGGCACTGCTTCGCGCTGCATCTCCTCTCCGCTTTCATCCTCCATATCGTCGTTCTCCTACTACTGTAAAGGTTCTCGACGATATCTATCGTGCGTTCTTGCACGTTGTCGCTTCAGAACGCGATAGCCGTTCGCGCACTTAACCAACACAAAGATCTCTTCCTATTCTTGTTGTTGCGCAGAAGCGTTCTACTTGCTTGCTCGACACTAATTCTGGTCACAAGCGAATGAGAAATAGGCGCCACTATTTTAACAAGCTCGCCAGCTTTGCAAGCTGCCCAAATGGCAGCCTCGTGTTTCTTGGCTTGTTCTCGGTTGGTTGTTGGCGTGCAGCTCTCCGTGTTTCTCGGCATGTGATCTCCCTGGTCGCCCAGCGCTGCAGCACCGACGCGCATCCTTTTTAGAACGACATTATTTTAGTGCATCATTTTTTAGGAATATGTGATACAGTCCGGACAATAATTTAGAATGGTACAAATCGCTAGACTATTATTTGCTCTGTAATTTATATAGTCCGACCAGTTTCTGATCCCGCACAAATTTTTACTAACCGCCAAATGAGCCAGGAGGAGTCGCTGCTGTCCTTCGGGTCTCCTCGGCGGGGCTTCTCGGCATCTGTGCATAGCTCCGTAGACGAGCACCAGCTGGAAGAGGAAGCAGGCAAGAACGCAACTGAATTACTCGCCTTTTACCGCCAAAGATGCGAACAATTCCACGCTGAACGGGAGCAAACATTGGCACATTTGGCGCAAATCGAGGTAAGATCGATAATAGCTGGAAGATAAAGAGTACATCAACTAATTTACAGATTAAATCCGCTGCAGGTGTCTAAGGAAGAAGCTCATCGACTTAAATGGGAACTCAAGACAAAAGACGAAGAGGTGAAGACTCAAAATTATAGATGTCCCAAGATTTGGGGCAGAATGCTGACTTTTTTTTTGCAGATTGCAGAGCTGGAGGAGGCATTGAAGAAAGTTAATGCTACACTGTTTCAAGTCAAGGCGGAGTTGATTGATGTTCAGACGGAGAACAAGACGCTGAAGCTCCAGGAGCAGGATGATCGACAGAAGGTTCAGCAATTGCTGGCAATGACGCAGCCTATTACGGAGCAGGTGACGTTCTTTCGAGATTGTCGACCTGGTACAAGGACAATGTACCCACCAGATCGAAGGCCGACACCTACGACGTACCCGTATCCGTCTACGATGCACATTGGGTCGGAAGATATGCAAGAGAGGAAGAAAAAGAAGCATCAACCACAGTCGAGTTTTGTAGTGCGAGGCAACGCGCCGAGCCTCACGAATATCAACCAGAGCATCCCACCGAATAAAGTACTACGGACGGTGTACATGTCGAATGGACAGACGGCGGCATTGACGAAGACGATTGAAAATCTCCAGAAACAGCTCGAAGCGCACCAGCAACTCACTGAGACGCGTATCCAGGTATGTTTAGCTTGAAAAACTCCATTTGGTTATTCTGCGTTATGTTGACTTTGTGCGTTGAATCAGACTATGCAGGATAGCTTTGCAGACGAGAAAGCCAAGATACTGCTGCAACAACAGAAATTTGAGGAGAAGAGCAGCCATCTTGAGAAGCAACTGGAAAAGACGAAGCGAGTTCTTACGAAAACAACCAAGGATTATTTGGTATTGCGGCATAAATCTCAAGAGACTGAGCGTCTCGCACACGAAGAGATTTTCCAGGTAAAGGAAAAGTGCGAGACTTTGGTCACTGAGAAGACAAATCTGTCGGTGAAAGTACAAGAAGAGACCAACGCGCTCCGTGAAGTCGTCCGCGAGGAAGGCAATCAGACAGTGTTGGAGTTCCGGAATCAGGCGCTTTCGCGGGAGCGGGACTTGGTTATTTTGAAGGAACAGTATGCGGCCATGCAAGAAGCATGCACGAAACGGATTCAAGACCTGCAAGTGCGTCTGACAAAATTGAGGAGTCGGTACCGGAGTTTGGATACGCGCCGCGCTATGGAGATGGAGGGATTTACGCGGGACCTGGCGGGGTTGAAGCGGCATTTGCAAAAACTCGAGGTTATCCTATATGGCAGAGGACTATCGACCCAAGAACGACAAGTCTTGCGTTACGGTACGTCTTCTACTCACTTCACTATGTATGCTCGAGCTATTTAAGTAGAAAGCTAACGTGTGCTCCGTCTTGTTAGATGAAAATTATGCGCTCGACTCCAATGAGCTTAGCGACGAAATCGCAGCACTACAGCGGCGCCTAATGGATCTATCGGCTGATCTTGCAGAGGCGTAACCAAATTAGACGACAGGCAGTCCACTACGTACATGTAGTGCTTCTGCTATGCGTATCAATGAAGATGAGCTCCCATCGCCTTCTTCATTATTTTCAACAAAATATCCATGAAGCACAACTGCGCCATGGATCATCGATCGAGCTCCACTCTAGATTGTCTATTGCTTGCTCTGTTCGTCGTCTCGTATAATGCACTCAGCGCTTCTTGGATTGGTTCTTGATGTTGGTCAGGTTCACTCCCCACAGCGCCGCCAACGCAATTGGGAAGGCGAGCCAAGCCAGCGTGGCCGATTGCGTCGGCAGCTTCGACGTGGCTGCTCGGAGCTTCTTCCTGTCCGCAAGGTTCGTCGCTCTGCGTCCAATAGCAGCAGGTGCGATATGCGACCGCTGTCTGTGGTACTGCGCCGTCGTAAAGCGCTCATACGTGTTTAATCCACCAAACATGTCGTGTACGTCTTCCGAACTCATAGGTTTGTAGTTTCCCGCCCCCACCACCACTCGGTCGTGGTAATCAGGTGCAGCAGAGACGCCGAACATGTCGATGTCGTACTTGACACGAGCCGTGTCGTCGCTTAACAGGTCGTACGCGGCATTAATGCGCAAAATCTCCGCGTCCTGTCACAAATAAGAATTAGTCATCCTCTATTGTATTGGAAATATTACAATAGAGCGACTTGCCTTCCCATCTTTCCGTCGGGTGGCGCCTCTGGTCTTGGTGTGGTGTCGATCGGGGTGGTGTTCCAGCACTGTACAAAAGTGTCAATGATTAGGACAGAGCCATAGTACCAGACTAGGAAAATAGAGCGTATAGATGACGCACCGAGCTTGCGGTACGCGGCCTTGATGTCGTCCGTGGAGGCGGAACGCTCCACGCCCAGCACCTCGTAGTAGTTGGGCTGCAGGTGATTCTTATCCCGCGTCATGTTCGACCAGAAAACTCGAACTGTGAAAAAGTGCCCCACGTTTTTTCACTAGATCAATTTTTGCGATTTACGTCAGGATCATTCTTTTGGAATTTAAGTAAATTTTGATTAGACTATACTTTGTGATTTGAGTCAGTTTCGGCTGTACTATTTTTCATATTTTACCTAAAGGGACCTAAGTGCTCGCAACTAACGTCAAAAACTCGCTCGCTGCACGCACTGCTTCAAGCGCAGTGGCAGCGGAGGACGCAGACCCTGGTGGCTATCAGGGATGATATCGAGATCTGTAATATTCAGCGGTTTGGGTGGAAGAATTCTGGACTTGGAACTACACGCGAAACTCCTGCTGCGGAGGATCGTCCAAATGGCGCTGCATCATGAGATATCCATTGTCAGCATCTTCACTCGCATCACATGAGAAGGAGCTGCTACGAACCTTGAGGTAGAACTCGAGCTGGTCTTTTGTCACGGTTGACGAGTCTTCTGACGACGCGAACTGTAATTTAGGAAGCATCACAAAAAATGAGGAACATGCACAAGCTCCACGCATTCGCAAGTCAACGCACCGAGAAGCGTCCGCCGTTCTGGCTGGTGGAGCTGGTGGAAGACTGCGTGTCGTCCGAGGGTGCCTCTCGGTACTTCTCGTGGTTATCCATGCGCGCCCACATCATCATCTGCTTCTGGAACGCACTACATTGTCGGAACACATCGAGTCAGCAAAAAATACAGGTGCACGATTAGCAATCCGTCGTACATAGTTGACTCTTCGCTGTCTTCCCGGACAGTGTCGAATACTTGGGACTGCAGGGGGCGTCGGTAGGGCAGTTCCGACGTCAATGGCAATCGGTTGGCCCGGCCAAACAGCGGGCGCGAGCCTCTAGGAATAAATACGATCTGTAAGTTCAGTCAATAAGTGCAGAATCGTTAGCCATGTCAACTTGAGTCAGCACCATCCAAGATTCATGCTGGAAAAAGAGCCAGGCCAAGCAGCCACGGCACAACGCGCACCTTCATATCCTCAAAGTTCTCGTCCTCCACGCAGTACACATTGACTGCGACGCAGTCTGGCTGTGTGTGGTCGAACTGGAAGATATGAATACCTGTCCAAACCAGATTAAAAAGTCAGTTCCTGAAAGAGTAGCCATCTTCTCGCGTCTGGTTCCGACGACCTAGGTCCAACTGTTGACAATGCTCAACGTACCGCATTTGGCGCAGAATACATGCTGGCACGACGTGGCTTGACTGTCATACAGCGACACGTCCGGCGACTCCATCACCTCGAAGCAAGATGTCGGGACAATCTACCACCACGAACAAAACTTCCGTCAGTAAAACTCCCCTGCAAATCCAGCCATCCACACCGCAATCTTCCTACTCACCAAGAATGGGAATCTCCCCTTCTTGCACGAGAACGTGTTGCTATCATCAAAGGCCTCCACTCGCTTGGGTGCCAGCACCATAAATCTGTCACAAATCACAAAAAACAATAAGTATCTTCTTCTCCCAACGATGACCCATCAAAAATCACTTCCTCACCGCAACGAGCCGCAGTCACAGCTTCCTCGATGCTGGAACAACGGCAACTTGGGCATCCCATACTTCTTCCTATAGCCAACGAATAGTCCACACAAATCTCCAGTCACCAAAACCACTTCCTTTTTAGTCCAAAAGCCAGACAACTTACTGGTAGTAGACGTCCTTGCCGCCGCCGTCCAAGTCGCACCGCTCCCACTTTCCCTGATTATCTCTAAAAGTCCGATAGAACTCACGAAGCTGCTCAAAAAAAGGATATGATCAATAAAAATTGGTCAATACTTTTTCCTCGCTCAATTACTCTCTTGCAAACGACAAAAGATCCGCACCACGAGCAGCCCCACACCCACCACCAGCGTCGAAAACGCGCCGACCGCGCGGTCCACCTCGCGCACCATTCCGTTGGCCATTGCGCAGCCCCACACACAGCACAAGTAGGGGATTGATACACCGTCTGGTCGGCTGCAGGTTGAAAACTGTGTCCTGTGGGAAGCCCTTATTTATTTGTTCGTACTTAGTGCGATTTCGTCCAATTGCAAGAGGGAAGGTTTTCTTTCGCGGACGTTGAACCGGATGACCAGAACGTTGGAATGTTGGCGCAACATGGAGTGTTGGAAGGTTGTGTTGGGACAAAAACTTACTAATGGATACATGCGTGAGCAGTGTTTTACCTGGAGAGCGATGGCTTGTGGAGATCGGAAGAATTGCTGAAAGATTTGGACCGAATGTCCGTGACAGATTCGACCACAAGTTCGAATGGGGCGGAGCTGGGGTGTTCACATGTTGGGGTGAGGATGCTGGAGCTCTCGTCGGAGTCCACGTCGCCTGTGTCGCCGATGGCTTCGGCAGCTTTGTCCGAAGCGCGCTGTAGATGACGGGAGTACCAGAGCAACAGGAAGAAGACCACCACAGTACCCAGGAACAGCATGAGCGTTGATACAGGCGAGGCTGGCGAGTGGAAGTTGAACAGGTCGTTGCTCGGCTGGTGCCCGCTGATGACCCACAAGTACTGGATGAAGATCCAGAAGACCGGCCACATGAGCACCAGGAACACGTGGTTCGCCTTGAACAATGGAGCTGTGAAGTAGAAATCCACGCCTACGATCACTAGCTGCGCCGTGACGCCAAACATGTGAAGGCCTGGCAACGAGATGTCCGAGTACGGCAGCGTCACCACCCTAGAGCATCGATAAAAGCCCACAAAACAGTTAGTTTTAGGCAGAACAAAAGTTTCGAACGTAACACGGCTCGTACCAGTAGAAGATGAAGGCCACGACAGTGGCAGTAGTCGACCCTTCGAAGAAGACCCAGTCCAAAATCTCCCACGAACACGCCGACGGACGGCGGTAGTGCAGCAAGATACGAGGTCCATTGAATGTAGGTTGGTACAGATGCACAGCCGCAATCTGCACAATAATAATGAAAAAAAGTCAGCATCCAAAATAATAGAACCATTGCAGTATTCTCTACTCACCCACATGGCGATCACAGAATACAGCGCCGACATTGGTCCGAACAGCATCAAAGGCGGCGTCTTCTCTCGTCCATTGCTGAAATAACCTTCCCACGCTAACAGCAAACACTGGAAGAAGACGCTGCAGACGAATCTGCGTCATCGTCACAAAATAGGTCAGAGATTGGTCCGCACAGATAAGGAATAGAGCGCATTTTGGTGTCGTACATTCCGAGCGCGCCCATAAGCTTCCATCCGACGCGCTGGTTCCTGCTAAAGTGCGACAACCTGGTGTGTCGTGTCGTGTGGTACGGACTCTTGCCTTTAAAGAAGTTGAAGCAGTCGTCCCAGGCGTCCAAGCAGTCGGCGGACGCCATGGCGCGCGGCAGGACGAACGTCTTCTCGATAGTATGGCGTTCGTCGGTCAATTTTGATGAGCTTATTTTCAACCAATGATATCAACGGGACTAAAATGCAAAAATTGTGACGAATTGAAAATAGTGCATTTGGTCCAGATAGTTGCACTTCGCTAGTCGAAGCTGAAGCCAAAGCCGAAGGTGCTCGCACTGCTGGATGCTGCTGCTGTGGGGTCACTTGAGGAAGTGGGAGACGTTTCTTTGCTGTTGTCGTCTCCGGAGATGAGCATTTCCCACTTGGTTTTCCGGTGTTTGCGCTCGTACTCGTTCTTTAGTTCCTGGTCCACCTTTCCGTAAAGTTCCGGGGCGTTTTTGGCCATCACTTCACGGAACATGCCGCCGAGCTTGGGGCGCTGCTCCATTGGACAACCGGACACTTGTTCGGGCTTCTCTGTCAAAAACTCCAGTACACTCTTGACATTGCTGGAGCTCACGAAGTTCTGAGTCATGGCGATGCTCTCCTCGAGGTTGAGCACCGTGTGCCACCAGCCATGAGGCACAAACATTGTCTCGCCCTCGCGACAGATAGCTTCGAGAGGCTTCAGTTGAGCAGGCAACTTCTGCACGTCCTTGTAAAAGGTCACGAACCATTCCATCAGAGACACAGGGGAGGACACTTCACTGCCGTCTTCGCTCGGATGAATACCCGGCGGCACTTGACCCGGCGGGAACATGATCCACTTCTTGGCACCACGAATCACACCGTTCCAAGCGTTCGTAGCGTTCGGGTCGATGTGGAAGCTGGATCCAGACTTTTTGGGACCAATGATGAGCCAGCGGTAGTCCGGTCGCTTCTCCTCGCCCAAAAGAGCGAAATAATCCTCCTGGAAGTATTCGAGCACAGCATAGTCTTGAGCCAATTGTGGCACCTTGGCAGCGAACTCCTTGTCGAACACGAACAGCGGTTGGTCATCCAGTAATGTGCGTGCATAGTTGAAATACTTATCCATCGAGAACTGGAACCCGCCAGCGTAGAACGTTTGGCCCTTGCAAACTTCACTCAAATACTCATCCGTCCATTTGCTCATCGCCGCCCAGTCGTCAATAGCGTCCGTGATAATAACCGGAACATTCGGCCTTTCAAAATCTCTCTTAAAGTCTTCAACTGACATGGTTTTAGCACTGCGACGCTCAATGTTCTCCACTTTCAACCAGGCTTCTTCAATCGGTGCAGCGGCACAATAGAACGACTGGAACAATAAATCAGAGTACACCCCCTGCACCCGAATAGAGCCCCCGACCTGCACCTTGTCGCCGTATTTGCTCCTCAAATACGTGGCCTTCCACGTCGGTTTAGGCTCAAATAGTCCCTGCATCTCCTCCAACACCAGCACTCTCCAGAGCTCGTCGTGTGTACTGTACACATAAGCCGCACGACTGCAACCTGCCAGTGTCGCCAAGTCTTTAGCCGTACAGCAATTCAATAGTGACAGTAATTGACTATCTTCCAGCATTGCCAGTCTACCGAGACCAGATGCACGACACTCCACGACGCCATTGACCGCGTCTTCGAAGTAATTGCCAATGGGTTTCACGCCCAGAGGATGTTCCAGGCGAACACGGGGACTGCAAGGGGGGTCGGTCGCATCATCTGGAGAAATCTTGACCTTCTTCACCATCCGACTGGCGATTGCACCGTTGGTATCGACGTCTTCTCGCTCCGGTTCCGACGACATGGCAAGAGGTATTGGACACTCGTGTCAATGATGCTCAATGGCATTCGCTGCCACTCAGCTGCTGCACTTCTATAGCGTTTGAGTGTCAAATATTTCTGCCAATCATAGAATTGAAGAAGTGACCAATCAGAGATGAGGAAGCAAGTTGAAGTGATAGTTGCCTTTTTGAACAGAATGGTGTTTCATTGCATATTCACATGAGCCCCCCGCAAGTCATCTAATGCCATGACTGTGCGCTGACTGTAAGCAAAATTAATACTCGTCTTGGAAATCCTCGTCCTCGCCTTCACCCTCAGCCGTCTCGGCCGACACCTCCTCGTAGTCCTTCTCCAGAGCAGCCAGGTCCTCGCGAGCCTCCGAGAACTCGCCTTCTTCCATACCCTCGCCCACGAACCAGTGCACGAACGCACGCTTGGCGTACATGAGGTCGAACTTGTGGTCGATGCGAGAGAACACCTCAGCAATGGCGCTCGTGTTCGAGATCATGCACACAGCACGCTGCACGCGAGCCAGGTCGCCTCCAGGCACCACCGACGGCGGCTGGTAGTTGATGCCGCACTTGAAACCCGTGGGGCACCAGTCCACGAACTGAATGGTGCGCTTGGTCTTGATAGTAGCCACAGCAGCGTTCACATCCTTGGGGACGACGTCACCGCGGTACATGAGGCACGTGGCCATGTACTTGCCGTGACGAGGGTCGCACTTGGCCATCATCGACGTCGGCTCAAAGGCGCTGTTGGTGATCTCGGCCACCGACAACTGCTCGTGGTAGGCCTTCTCGGCCGAGATGACCGGCGCGTACGAGCTCAGCATGAAGTGGATGCGCGGGTACGGCACCAAGTTCGTCTGGAACTCGGTGATATCCACGTTTAGTGAACCGTCGAAACGCAGCGACGTCGTCAAGGATGAAATGACCTGTGCGATCAACCGGTTGAGATTCGTATACGATGGCCGCTCGACATTCAGAGAACGACGGCAAATGTCGTAGATAGCTTCGTTGTCCAGCATGATGGCCACATCCGTGTGCTCTAGAAGAGCATGGGTCGACAGCACCGAGTTGTAGGGTTCCACAATAGCTGAAGAAAGCAGCGGCGACGGGTAGATCGTAAAGCCGAGCTTGCTCTTGCGGCCGTAGTCCACCGACAGGCGCTCAAGCAGCAACGATCCCAGACCCGAACCGGTACCGCCTCCCACGGCGTTGAATACCATGAAACCTTGCAGGCCCGTACAGGCATCAGCCAGCTTACGCACGCGGTCGAGCACCAAGTCCACGACCTCCTTGCCGATGGTGTAGTGGCCACGTGCGTAGTTGTTGGCGGCGTCCTCCTTGCCCGAGATGATCTGCTCCGGGTGGTACAGCTGACGGTAGGTGCCCGTGCGAACTTCGTCACAGACCGTGGGCTCCAGGTCCACGAAGACGGCGCGAGGGACGTGCTTTCCCGACCCCGTCTCGGAGAAGAAGGTGGAGAACGAGTCGTCTCCCATGGCGCTCGAGTCGCTGGGGATCTGGCCGTCGGGCTGGATGCCGTGCTCGAGGCAGTAGAGCTCCCAGCAGGCGTTGCCGACTTGGATGCCGCCCTGGCCGAGGTGGATGGACAGGATCTCGCGCATTGTATGGGTTGAGGTCTTCTTGGATGGATGCACTTGCAGTCGAGTTCGACAATGGCATCGGTAGACTAACATGCAACAGGGACAAGTGCCTCGGTATGGCGTAACGGTAAAGCGGACTTCAACTTTCGAAAAATAATTAATTATCGCAGGTCTTTGAAGCCATCTTGTGGTTGAGAGCGCACGAGGTATCAGAATGAGATAGAAAGACACAGGTTCAACTGTACCGCATTCATTCTGCGCTGCCATCAGCATCTGTGCGCGGGGAAACTCGCCGTCTTGTCACGATCGGAATCGACCTCGACGACGATTGTTGCTCTGGTCAATGGTTGGCTGTTATAGCTACTGTATATGGAAACAGGTCCTACGGCGTGTTGTCTGCAGCCGGCCAGCTCTAAAGCTTACAGACGCTACGTACGTATCTGATTTGACTAACGGTCGAGAAATGGTTGGCAGTGCTGCCTTTTCGCGCTCTTTGCCAAGCAATCGCCTTTCAATGGCTGTAGGTTCTGTATCCAATGCCAGCAACCAGCACACAGGCACAGGGATGAACAGTTTTCTCTTTCAACATCACAAAACTACTGCAACAAGCTCAACTCGCACTGCTGTACATCTTGCACCTTGCATTGCAGCGGCACCAGCTGCGTCGAGCGACAGGGTCAGACTGCAAGACGATTGGAGCCAGCAGAATCCTCCATCACTCTTCCCATTGGTCAAAAAGCCCTTCCCTCCCTCCTCATTCGCTAAAACTCCTTTTTCAAACATTCAAACCAATTGCGCGCCATCTCCCCTCACGCTCCCCTTTCCCGCCTCTCATTCTCTAATTCGCCTGCAAGCGCCCTCACAACGTTTCCAGTCTCAGTAGAATAAATTACAATGCGTGAGATCCTGTCCATCCACCTCGGCCAGGGCGGCATCCAAGTCGGCAACGCCTGCTGGGAGCTCTACTGCCTCGAGCACGGCATCCAGCCCGACGGCCAGATCCCCAGCGACTCGAGCGCCATGGGAGACGACTCGTTCTCCACCTTCTTCTCCGAGACGGGGTCGGGAAAGCACGTCCCTCGCGCCGTCTTCGTGGACCTGGAGCCCACGGTCTGTGACGAAGTTCGCACGGGCACCTACCGTCAGCTGTACCACCCGGAGCAGATCATCTCGGGCAAGGAGGACGCCGCCAACAACTACGCACGTGGCCACTACACCATCGGCAAGGAGGTCGTGGACTTGGTGCTCGACCGCGTGCGTAAGCTGGCTGATGCCTGTACGGGCCTGCAAGGTTTCATGGTATTCAACGCCGTGGGAGGCGGTACCGGTTCGGGTCTGGGATCGTTGCTGCTTGAGCGCCTGTCGGTGGACTACGGCCGCAAGAGCAAGCTCGGCTTTACGATCTACCCGTCGCCGCTCGTGTCCTCGGCGGTTGTGGAGCCCTACAACTCGGTGTTGTCCACGCACTCGCTGCTGGAGCACACGGACGTCGCTATTATGCTGGACAATGAGGCTATCTACGATATCTGCCGTCGCTCGTTGGACATTGAACGTCCCACGTACTCCAACTTGAACCGCCTCATTGCTCAAGTGATCTCGTCGTTGACCACGTCGCTGCGTTTCGACGGTTCACTAAACGTGGATATCACCGAGTTCCAGACGAACTTGGTGCCGTACCCGCGCATCCACTTCATGCTGAGCTCGTACGCGCCGGTCATCTCGGCCGAGAAGGCCTACCACGAGCAGTTGTCGGTGGCCGAGATCACCAACAGCGCCTTTGAGCCGACGTCGATGATGGCCAAGTGCGACCCTCGTCACGGCAAGTACATGGCCACGTGCCTCATGTACCGCGGTGACGTCGTCCCCAAGGATGTGAACGCTGCTGTGGCTACTATCAAGACCAAGCGCACCATTCAGTTCGTGGACTGGTGCCCCACGGGTTTCAAGTGCGGCATCAACTACCAGCCGCCGTCGGTGGTGCCTGGAGGCGACCTGGCTCGCGTGCAGCGTGCTGTGTGCATGATCTCGAACACGAGCGCCATTGCTGAGGTGTTCTCTCGCATCGACCACAAGTTCGACCTCATGTACGCCAAGCGTGCGTTCGTGCACTGGTTCGTGGGCGAGGGTATGGAAGAAGGCGAGTTCTCGGAGGCTCGCGAGGACCTGGCTGCTCTGGAGAAGGACTACGAGGAGGTGTCGGCCGAGACGGCTGAGGGTGAAGGCGAGGACGAGGACTTTGGTGAGGAATACTAAGCTCTGCATTGAGGTGAAGTCGATGTCAACAGCCTAGCGGAGAAGACGAATGGTGCTCTAATCTACGCTTCTAGCTGCAGAGTTAAGGAAGTGAAATGCATCCTAGCTTACTGTGAGAAATCCCGTGTGCCAAAACTCTATTCTCCTAAAGTAGTTGCCTCTAGATGTCCGTGGCTACTCGAATCGCATCACGGCCTCCGTCCTCAGCTGTTCTACACGAACCTACGGTTGTTGGGCCTATTACGCCAGCGCAGAGCTAGCAGGACTCCCCGATGCAGGAACACCGGTGAAATGGTCGCGCAGTACGGACACACCCACGTTCTTGTGGAAGATGTTCCGTGCTGCGTTAGCATCTCGATCTTGAACCAGGTGGCAGTGCTTGCACCTGTACACCTTCTTGCTGCCGAGCTTCTCGTAGATGCGGCCACACCCTGAGCAGGTCTTGGACGTGTACTCCTCGTGCACTTCCACCATTCGACCACTCGTTCGCTGCATCTTGTACTCCAGCATCTTCTTGAACTTGAAGTGAGACAGCGTCGTCATGGCGCGGACAGTCGGGCGACGCAGCTTCCGCTTCCGTCCCCGAAGCACAAGTTCTTCAGCTGGAGCAAGAAGGCTCTCAGGCGTGATGTCCAGACGCTCTTCTCGGACATATCGAGCGGCCATCTGCTGGGTCTCGAACGTTGGCAGCAGCACCTCGTGGTAGTTCAGCGACAGCCACTTTGAGACCTTCTGGTGCATGTCGTGCACCATGCGCGTCACCTTGCCTAGAATTTGTCGGATCTGCAGACGCAGGCGCTGACGTCGCCGCTTGTTCCGCTGCAGTTCAGTGATGACGACGCATTCTGCCGCTGTCTTCTTCTTGCCCCGATATGGTGGATCTGTAAGGTCATTCTCGAGCTGAGCCACCTCACGCCGTAGTGCGTCTGCAATCTTGAGTCGCGTGAGTATCTTCTCGTCGGGGTCCGCGATGCTGAATACTCGGCCGCTGGGATCGTAGAATGTGATGAAGCAGCGCACACCTGGATCAATAGCTCCCGTGCGAGTGCTCAGCGTAGGCGCAAAGTCCTTGCAGGTAGGCACGCAGAGATAGAAGCCCCCCTCACGGGTGCGCACTAGCCGCACCATTGTGGTGACCTCAGGCAGAGACTCGGACAGCTCGATCCATTTCTTGCCCATGAACGACTTGTGGAGCGCCACTGATGTGCGATCCTTGGACACGAAGAACCCGTGGTCTGTCCGCAGCGCCATTGAATCGGACCGCGCAAATACACTCTTAAACCCGATGACCGGGAACGTTGTCTTCTTGCCCTTCTCCTTCAGAGCGTCGAACAGCGCGGTGCTCGAGACGACAGCATCCTGGAAGTCGTCAAAGGCTCTAACAAAAACCTCCGAATTGCGCTGAAGGTGCGAGGCCAGCTTGTTTTTGTTTCGGAAGTGTTGTCGAACGCCTTCCTTCGTCGACATCGGACGGTACAGCTGCGCCAGCGCCTTGGGCTTGATGCATCCTTGAGCCAGACGTGTAGCACATTCTGCCTTGGAGGCGGCGACAAGCTTGTTGTACACAGCACGGCGAGTTGCAAACATTTGGTTCAGCTGCGCCTTTTGCTCCGATGACGGCTTCATCGCCACCTTCGCGCAGCTCGTGACGGGTGGCAGCAGCACAGGGGCCTTCACTTCTTTCAGCGAGCGCGCTTTCTTCTTGCGTGGCTTGGGCGGCTCCACGACGAAGTCAGTGATCTTGGGGTCCCAGTCTGGTGGGTCGGTGTCCACACAGTGCGTCACTCGGAACCACGAGTCCTGGAGAGGCTTGTAGACCATCGACACCGCTGCGCTGTCTCGAACGTCGTCAGGAGCCCAGAGGCAGTCGGCGACTTCCTGATGGAGCCACACATCCGGACCTTCGAGAACGCGTCCGTCTTGCGCGACTCGCTGCTTCTTGTTCTTCTTGCTTTCTCCGCCGATGCTCTTGCGTTTCTTGCCTCCAGACGTCCTCGCGCACTTCTTCTTGGACGCTGGCTTTGCCTTTCTAGCCGCCTTGTCCCGCCCCTTACGAGGCGAAGCCTGCGCCATGGTCGCGGGAAGTCGGATGAGTTGGCTTGGTCGAGGTCGCTTGAGTAGAAGACGGCAAGTTGTGGAACGAGAACAAGCCACGTTCACGTGGCCACCGACTCGATGCCAATCCTGTAATGCAGTACGCTTTCGTGATGAAGTACTATAAGGTGGACGTCTTCTGTTACGTAACCAGGTAGAGGACACAGCACCAGGAAGCCACTCAGCACTTGTTACTCCTGCTTCCACCTCCTTTGCTACGACTTCCTGCTGAGTCTGCTCCACTTCACAAAACAAACCAAGACAACCCCTGCGGCCGAGCTGGCCCTCCTCGATTCCTCATGTTGCCTTCACGATGCCTCGCAGCTTGACCACCATTTTCACCATGCGCGACTGGGACTTTGGCCGCACTACTTTGAGCGCGTATGACTTCCTACGAATGGCGTCGAAACGTAGGCGATATGTTGGACTTTGTGTGCTATCGAAGGAAATTCAGCGGAGAGAACAGCAACAATCTGAATGTGCGAAGGTGCCGCGCGACAGTGCTTATCTTGGTTCTTCTCGTCCCATAATAGTCTTGTCCAACACTATGGTCATTCTTCTCTACACAGCCTACACCGGGAAGTCGAAGCGAACCGAGACCTTGACACTATGACGGCGTTCGATGAGTATCTTGGAGACTACGACCATGCTCGAGAAGAAGCTCTGAAGGCTATTGACGAGTATTCGCGCGCCACGAATCCAGGTAAGTCGATTGTTTTCAGCTCATTCAGACCCCACACAACAGCTACTAATTGCTTTGATATACGTGCAGCTAAGCGTGAAGAGCTTGTGGTGGTGGCGAAAACCTGCGTTGATGAAGTCGAGCGATACGTACGAGCCAACTTGGAGTCTGTATTTTCACTTTGTCGACGTGTAGTTGACCTGTTTTGCTGCGTACAGATCCGCATTTTGGAAAATGAAGCCAAGACCGGAACAACTCCTGCAGCCAAACGGAAGATGATGGAGCAGGTTCGTGGCTGCCGAACCAAATGGACCAGCTTGAAGACCGCGTTGGAGAAGGAGGCGTTGGTGGGCGATGCTCGAGCAGGAAAATCGTCCGATTCCTGGAAAGATGCCTCAACGGTAGGGTTCTTGTAGCTGATGCTCCGTTTTACACTGTACTAAATCGTCTCGTGTTTTCATTCAGCCGGAGCAAATGGAGCGCTGCGCCGAACGCGTAGACAGGTAAGCAATTGTGTGTTTGTCGAAGAGGTGAAGCCAACATCACTTCACTGTATTTTACCTTTGTATTAGAACTGGACGTCATTTGGATGAAGCGCAGCGCACCCTCGCTCATACTGAAGCAATCGGTACGATGTTTCGAGATGCCTACTGCTATAAAAATGGTCTTGCTAACTGGAAGTCCTGGTGAATACGCAGCGGAGAATGTGGCCAACAACTTGATGCAACAGCGGAATCAACTGGAGCATACTGCGCTGAATGTACGTTTGCGATAACTTGCATTACTCTCCTATGGGATAGAATGCGTTTGACAACACTGTTTCATTGCTCATGCAATCTTTAGGTCGCGCAAACGCAAGACGACACCGAGGAGGCTAAAGGCCATATCCGAAAGATGGCTATCAAGGCTTGTACCAGTCGAGTGCTGCTGCTGTTGGTGATAGTGGCGCTCATTATCGCCATCATTCTTGTCTCGTACTACAAATGGTACCCGCGCAACAAGAAGGACTACCTGCACATCTTGCCACATTCCAACAGTTCCGGTTCTGGTAACGGGACGTCTGCTTAGTGAACAAAGAGATGAAGAAGAGAGCAGCAAGAAGAAACAATAAGGTAATCGACCACGAAGTGATGGCACGATAATGGAGCAAGACATGCCTTTTCAAACTACGATGGACTATTGCAATGAAAGCTTGATAGAATTACACAGAAGTTTGGCGCTCTTCACCAGCGTATTATCAGAGACGCAAGTGATCCATGTTATGTCGCGGTCGATGAGCGATCAAAACATAGTTCTCGCTCGACAGCACGATAGATCAACGACAGGTAAATGTTTCGCTTCAGAGCTCCATAACTTGAACACTGGTGTTTAAACCAAGCAGCCGTAGTCGGGTGAGATTTGGAGGAACACGTCGTCGAAGAACCTCTCACTGCTGTAATCCACTTGGCTCGCATGGGCCGTGAACTCCTCATCAGCATCATTAAGTGACCGTACGTCGGCGTACTTGGTCTCCGATGGCAAGAAGTCGAGATCTGTATTTTCAAACCCACTCGACGGGTAGTCTTCAACAGGTTTCTTCATTGAAGTAGGCGACGCCTTCAGCACAAGACCCGGGGCCTTTTCCGAGCCATCGTGTTGGCCATAGAACTGCTGCTGCGCGTAGTATGCTTCATCCAGCTCTTGACGAGTCATGGGCTCCGTTTTCATTCCATTCTCGAAAAACGACAAATGGGCCGGTGGCAGGTGCATCACCTGACTCCGACGGAATCGGAGGTGGGTCGACCCGGCCGGAATGACGTCGCCCAAAGTCTTGGTCTCAGCATCGGTGGGGCTCACCGTGCAGTCATAGTAGACCAGTTCTTCACCGAATCTCGGACTCGGCGACGAGAGCGAGTCGGTGCCGTCCTCCGAGTCGGCATCTTCTTCATCGTCGCTGATCTGATGTTGAGGACCGAGTCGACCCGACGGGTCCAACCCGTAGGTCTCAGGGGCCATGAGTTTGTCCAGTTGGCGCTTGAACGTGGCGTACTGGGCCTGTTGCTTGTCACTGAGTGGGGCTTGCTCCTTGCATCGATTGAGCTCTTGCAGTGACCGCTTGAGACTGCGCACCTTGCGGTACGGCCAGTGGCGGATCCCGATAGCTCGGCAGCGTTTCTTGAAGGCTGTGGCACGGACGCCAAACTTCTCGGCGGCCACTTTGAGTGGCAAGTGGAAGTGCAGACTGAAGGCCTCGAAGTTGCAAGCCGGGGACATTGACAGGAAGGCACTTTTCCGGGCTGCGTTGGCCCGGGCCGCCGCGCCGTCGCTTAGAATGGGACTCTGCATGTACACGTCTTCGAGACTCGAGACGAGCTGCAAGTCGAGAGGAGCCAAGGATTCCGAATGCTGCAACATTGGTACAATAATTGGTGGTGGTGGTGCTGTTTGGTATAGTTGTGCTGTGTCTTGTGCACGAGAGGGCACGTTGAAGAGTGAGAACCCGTTTTGGAGCGACGGAAAAAAAGATCTTCTACGAATACATGGAAAGCGTAACGACCCGCAAGCAATGCTCATGCTACTCTACAAACTCTTGACTTGCGCTGTCGTTGCTATCGACGAAGTTGATCTCTTCGAATGCTGTGAGCGCAGGTTCTTGACTCTCGCGTCTGCGCTTCCTTGCATTGAGGTCTTCCTGTCTGCACTTCTCCCACTCATGGCGAAACTGGTAGCTGTCCAGAATCAACTCTGACTCAGCGTCCTGGTTGTCGACCTCCATCGCCGTCTGGGAGTCATCTGACTCTGTCGTACCTGGGCGCGTAGAGTCCATTCGAATAACATCGGAATCGGTACTGCTGCAATCGGCAAAATGATCGATAAGTGCGTCGAGTGCGTCATCGGAGTTCATGTCGTCCTGCCCCGAGTCACTGTCGGATTCCGCAATGATCGCGTCCAGGCTTGGCTGGGGGGGGGGGGGCTTGACCACCTTTCACAATCCAATTCAGCCGCCGAATAGTTCTCTCTTGTTTTGCTAGTCTCTTTCGCAGGTCCTGGTTTTCTTGCTGAAGGTTATTGGCCTCTGCTCGAAGGCCAGCTAGTAAACAGTGTTGTCGAAGATCACGCAGTCGAAGTTCCGATGGTGTTGAGGGATATTCCGCATCCAGGGCTCGAAGCGCTTTGAAAGCCACGATCTTCTCCTTGCTATTGAAAGCGAAAACCTCCTCGTGCTTGTGGAATAGCGCGTCTGTCATGCGTAGTTTATAGTTGATTAGGAGTTGAATCAGGAATCGCTCGGCCGTGCGCACCAGGTCCTCCGGGAGCAGCAGTATCCATACACCATGGCACGGAGCGTAGTACCCATAGCCACTCCCTCCAAGATTCCCCTTGCAAATCAGATATTGAACCGTTATATCCGTTTTCACAAGCCGGTCCCGGACGCGTCCATATTTTGGATCTTGAACGGTCGCAAATAGGACAGTAGTATCCGATAAATGGTTTTTGCCAAGTACTGCGGTGGTGTTGGGCGCTACCGTGTCTACAGCTTCAACTTCATCCATAGAAGATCAAGATCCCTATGGTTTCTGCTGTTGTTGCGGTGCTGGCAACTGGTTTTGAACCAGCAGGTGATTTTTCCTCTCGGTGATCGAATCTGGCTCTATCAACTTCAACTTGCACTAGTCAGAACGACGACACTTGTATCAACAGTAGCGGACTTGACACTCTCTCGTCCGTTGCTAGACGACAACGCGTGCAGTCAAACCACTAGCGAAATTGTCATTTCGTGTTCAGCTCCAGCCGATTCACTTTCGTTACTGCCTCTCCCTACCATCGCTGAAACTAGACACGTCCGTGAGCAGCCTCGCGACTTCGTCGGTTTCCCCTGAGAGCAGCGGGTCCCCTCGACGTTTGCCGTTGCGGACAGGGAACGCCTTGGCTGTCAGTAAACTCAGCAATTGCTCCTTCTCGAGAAGCTTCTCGATAAATCGCTGCCGCTCGGCGGAGCTCAGACGGGCCTCAGGATGGCGGTCTCCATGCTGCGGACTGACCAACAAGGCTCCACTGCTGTGTGACGGCATCACGAGCGGAAGCTGCGACGCGTTTGCAATCTCACCGCGAATGTCTTGAACGCACTCCTTGAGGATCATCTCGAGCTCGGTGTGATTCTGCAGCTCCAGTTTGTACGCCGTGCGCACCTGCTGTAAGTTCCGTCGTTCCACCTCTAGTAGCCGCTTCTGGCGCTTGATGATCTCCTTGTACCGATTGTCGCTATCCGCTGCCATCGCTAGTGTTACCCCCGCCGTGTTAGGCCGCTGTTGATGCCCTGCAAGCGCAAGACTAGTCGCCGAATCTCGGTAGTGCACTTTTGGCAGCGAGCTCGTAGAAGCGGTAGGGAATAACGTCTGCGGGTGGTGCTGCTGTTGTTGCGGCTGTCCCGAGTCCTGTAGCTGGTCTAGTTGCTGACGAAGACCGTCGAGTTCTGTTCGCAGCGAAACATTATCCTTCTTGACCGTCACCAGCTGCTTCACCAGGAACTCTCGATCATTCTCTTGCGTAGAAAATTGTGTCTTCAACCGTTGATTTTCCCGTGTCAAGCTCTGATTTAACCGGTCAAGCCGATCAGCTAGTTCCTTCGTCCACTCCACTTCAGTCTCCAGCTGTTTGCTCTTTTCAATCCACGCAGAAGCACCGTCATCGGTCTTGTTCTTCTCAGATTCAAGCTCTTCCTGCACGCTATACAACCGCGCTCGAAATGCGCGCAGTAGATCCTTCTCTTGCTCTGTTTCATGAATAACAAGCTGCAAATCAGCCTGCTAGTTCGTATAACTTCATTCGACCAGCACACCACGTACTTGCCTTGCAAAATTTTGCTGGTTCGATCCTGAACTTGATCCACACTCTCTAGAATGCTTTGATGCATCGAGCGTACGCGATCCATGGACGCATCTAACGTATTCTCCTTGCTCTTTTTAGCTCGAGAATCTGAAAGCAACGCTTCCAGCTCGCCGACGCGAACTTTGTATTGACGTTCTCGTCGCACGTAGCTCTCCTGCACGAGCCAAACCAAAGGGAGTGGTTTAGCATTGGCACCTGCTCATGATATAATGCTTATCTACTGACGAACCTGTCGTCTGGCAAGTTCTTCGTTCAGCTGGGTAACGATATCTTTTTGCTCGACAGCATTCCCGTGCTCGTCAAAGGATGGAACTGCTGAGTTCTGCTCTGCGACGACACTTAGTCCCAGGATTTTGTTGCGGAACTTTGCAGGGGTTTCTTCAGGTGACCCGGACTGCAGCAAACCATTAGCATGATGAAGACAACCAGTTCTTTACCTCACATAAAAACTCACCTTCCGTCCTGCTACTGGCTTGGCAACTTTGCTGCCTCTCGTCGGCATGGGAAATCACTTTTTCGCGAAGTTAATCCACGCTCCAGCAGCGTCAGATGGCAGCAATACTCGCCCGACACAAGCAAGCCACTCCACAGAAGTCTTTTTGCGGCCACTAAAAATATGCCGCAACAGGAAGCTAGCAAACTGTAATGGAAAACCACAGTTAGAACAACAAAGTGGTCTCTTCTCAGGTGCACGCTCACTACCCTGTCGTTGTATTACACGCCGAGACATTACCGCACTGCGCCGCATTCTGCTGGCTACGAAGTGCCCATTCATTTTAGTTACCGCATCTCCAAGGGGTCCGTCGTCAGTTGGGTCTCCAGTACCTGTAACTCGCGGCTCACTTTCGAGATTGCGGCCAGGTGATGAGGTAGCGGCGATTGTCTCTCCATCGTGATCGGGTGCATCGTCAAGTACGACTGCGCGTGGAAATCTCGCAAAATAGCAGTCATCGTGCTTGGCGGTGCTGATTCCGTCACTTCGCCATCCTTGGAATCCGTTTCTTCTTCTAACAGTGCTAGCACGAGTGCCACTTTAAGCACCCTTGCCTCTCGCTTCTGAGCAAGCGTGTGCTGGCCGTGTAGTAGAGTAGTAGATTTCCAGGCATCGCTACCTGTGAAGTACACAGCGCGACTGTTGTCCCGAGCTGCCGTATTCTCCTGGGGTGAAATAACGGCGAATCCGAGATTGTCGGAAACGTAGAGAGTCGTTGATGACGGATTCTCTCGCAGCTGTACCTCCTCAGACGATGCTGCATTAAGCTGTACGAGCAAAACACTCGATAGAAGTGGAGTATACGCCGGAGGAATCAACTCCTCCAACCGTTGTGACCGTAACAGCTCCCACGCCGATCGCTCCTTATCATCCACGCAAGACGCTCCAGCCATGTCTGCGAGTCGCGTGATTACAAGAACGCTTTTCTCGCCAAAAAGTGCGAAAAACTGCAGCATTTTCAGCGTCATGTCTAAAAGAGCATTCTCGAGACCAACACCATCTTCAGTTTGCTCGACAGGGATCATGTACGTTTCGAGAACTGAACCAACTGCATCGGTGCAGCTGCACACGATCCACTTGTGGTCTTCTGAGAGGAGATATCCACCGTAAATGTATGGTGGCTCGATCTCAACTTCCTGGGCCGCAGTTGGTGTATCTCGCCAATCAGCTAGGTGGTACAGGCGCTCACAAAGGAACCGTGACCGTCCAGCACCACTAGAAACTCCGTCTGCAAGCTTAAGGTTTATGTTTTCACACACCCGGTCGTAAAGGCCAAAACAGTTTGGCATCAACACAAACGGGCTTGGGTTCACCTCCACTTCATACAAATCATCCAGGTAGACCATCTCTATCGTCACACTGTCTTTCCAACCTTGGTCAATACCCTCCGTTCCCAACAAACCACTTGAAAAGGCTCCCAAAGCCCACATTTTGTGCTTCACGTCACTCCGGCGGATCGGGACCACCAAATACACCACATTAGCGACAGCTGACCTTGAGAACGCTTGAGTCTTCTTGATTGCACCAGAAGATAGCACTGGGTTCAAAAGTTTTCCAGCCGCGCGGAAATTAGCGAAAGGATCCAACATACTCTCAGCGCAATCAACAAGTAGCAGTCCGTTGGAAGCATCCACACTCGCATAATGATTTCCTACCACCTGGCCCAGTTCGACAGGGGCCAAATCGCCCATGTGACACTGCACATACATACTGCGGAAGCATGTAAAATAAGAAAGCGCGAGTGAGGCGAGCCATTGCGAAGGAGATTTCGGACATACGATCACATAGTCCACTGGTTTGGGTGCCGCTACCGGGCGCAAATCCCGCAATAAATATTCCGAAATGATAGCGGGCTCGACGTGGTAGCTTGACTCCAGCGTGGATACACATAGTTTCGGTTCTTTTTCCACACGGACGGACTCTATTCGGTTGACGTCCCTTGCCTTCGTTGGAGCCTGAGTGTAGTCCTCAAAGCTCATCCATCTTCGGTCACGCCCCGTTTTTCTAACTTCACTTTCGTTCTTCTTCTCCTTTTTCAGGAGCAACACCAAACTTTGAAAATAAGGCTGCACACGCTCTGCCATCTCATCCTTTTCCGACGCACTTGCGGCGCTAAGTCGTAGACTCGAGTGTGCCGACCACGTTCTAATTCCATTTGGCTCTTGTCGCCATGTCACCATCGCGTCTGAAGCTGCCATCTGAATTCCTAATGCAATTTCACCATCTCGCATCTTGAAGCGGTCAGGATTGTTCCATATCCTTACGGATTCCTGTCGCGCCTGATCTTCAAACTCGTTTTCGTCAAACTCAAGAAGCAACCGGCACTGCCGTTCCTTCTTCTGTTGACGACCATTCTTCGGATACTGCAGCATGGTGTACTCGGATCGCCAGTAGTTGAAACGCTCGGAACACAAACGAAGCCGAAGCTGCTCCGTCGTAGCACGGTTTATTGAAAGCCGGCCCACAGTCGCTCGAAGTGGGGGCGGAAGAAACGCCTCTGCGTTAGGTAGAAACTTGACCTTTGCCGATACATTTGAGGTCAAACTTTCCTCAATCTTCACCTTTGCTTCTTCATCAACATAATCCTGCAGTGCCTGCAACAGAGGATGCATTTTCACAGGTCGACCATCCAACACTTCCTGTTGCTCGTTATGAGAAAGCGACTCCACGAGAGAGACAGCGACGCTTAGAGGCTTGGCATCGATTTTCGGTCTGGTTAACACCGGACCAGATTTCGAAAGAGATACTTTTGCCAACGAGAAAAGTTGGGAGGGATCCATTGTATCTCCCTTCACGCCATTGCTACCCAGAGCTGGAGCCTCTGCCTTTATCTTTGAAGAGATACCATTGGGTTTGACTGGTCCAAACGTTAACGAAAACTCTGACGCCGATTTTTTACCAGCCTTCACTTTGTAACCTTTCCGCCGCCGTTTGAATCGACTAACTTCAGAGTCTACGCGTAAACACAGCTCGTCATCGTGCGGAAGCGTCATACGGACAATCGGACCTGTTGCATTGGGCGTATTTACATGTGTATCGGGCGACATAGGCGCGCAGGATTCGTCATTCTCCGCAGAATCGGCGCTGTCCCGCTTCCGTTTTGATTTTGACGCTCCGCCAACTACTGGTCGTCGCACCAATTCATCCGTCTCCACTTCGGTTTCCTGGTTGTTATCATCTTCGTCCTCATCTGCATCTTCCTCATTATTGTCGTCCTTTTTCGCCTCATCTTCATTTCCACTGCCGTCGCTATCATCCATCCTACGTTTATGCCTCCGCTTCGAAACAGCACGGAACCACGGCGCTACATCAGAGTACTTGGTTTCAGCCACAATCCGCGGCACCAACCCGTCCTTCAAATGCCACACATCCACCATAGAATGATCCTTCTTCATCGGCAACCCCACAATTCTCTCCCATGAACATCTCATATCTCCCAGTTCCTCCCCCACAAACTCATCTGATCCATCTCTCCTCACCACATCCACCGCCACCGTTAGTAAATTACTCGGCTCAAACAGTCGAAAATGCAGCTGAAAAGCCGGTGTAGGATACTCCTCCTCGAGATAAACCTCCACATGATTCAGTCTCGTCAATGACGGACAGCGGAAAATGAACTTAGCATCATTGGGCTCGTAAAACCCGTCGATTGTCAGTACAAATTCTTCCTGAGCCACCAATTTCGTGTTCAGAACCGACGCCAAGGCCGCGAAAAAGTGTTTTTCAATGGAGTTGTCAAGAGGACCCAAATCCTGCGTCCAGGACCCATTTTCCGTTTCACTGACCCCCGTAGGAGGCTCAGCAGGAACCCCACTCTGCACCCCATTGACGATAAAGACCCACAACTCGGAGCAAGTGGGCGTCGTGTCCTTGTGGGCGTCTTGGAGGACACAAACAGCGTTCCGTTGCTGTAGCCGCTGGGAAAAGACCGTCAACGCCGCATCGTCTGTCTTTTTAATATCAGATTTGAGAGCCTTCTTGCTCGACTTCTTCTTGACTGGTGCGAGTGCGTACACGTGCCACTCTAGAGATACCAGCTCGCACTGGGTGATAAAATATGAAAGTCCATATTAATTTAGAGAGAACCAATTAGAGTTAGAGTTAGGGGGACAGGGGTTTAATAATCACTCTAATTGAGGCACTACGTACGAGGGCGAACGAGGTCGTGGTGAGTGTCGGAGCGGACGCCGCTCGCTCCATCGTTGGCTGAATCACTACCGGACGTGAGCGATCTCCTTGATATCAGAGAGGGCGGCTACCTACAGACAAGACTCTCCCCCTCCACGCACACACAGCGGAGGCCACGCGCGCTTCTTATTCCGCTGGGCGTTAGAGTACTGTATGCGTTATGTATGGCATAGGTCGGGATGGGGTGAAATAGTGTACTGCACACCAAATTTGTGGCACAGCACATGGCTACATTTGACTTCAGCACGATGTGCGCCATTCTTCACTTGACCGTACGCGTGCTTTCCCAGTTGATGTTTTTTTTTATTATTTTGTGATGCAATGCACTTATCGTTAACCTGCTAACCAGATCTTCAGCGCAGCAATAAACATGCACTCCTAACAACCTTTTCGGAAAGCAGCAACGTAGATTGTATGACCAACCTACGCCTTCTGCATGGTCGCCTCGATCTCCTCGACTGTCCGTGGGACCTTGCTCATGCACTCGACGCCAGTAGCAGTCACTACGCAGTCCGATTCGATTCGGACGCCACCAGTGCCACGGAAACGAGACAGCATCTCCTGGTTGACGAACTTAGCAGTGACAGGGTTGGCCAGCACCGCTTGGATCTGAGCCTCGATGAAGTAGCAGCCCGGCTCCACTGTCAGCACCATGTTCTTCTCCAAGTTTCGCACACAACGCAGCTTAGCCAGGATCTTCTTCGTCGAGCGCGTATAGCCCACGGGGATACCGCCGACATCGTGGGTGTCCAGACCCATGAAATGACCCAGGCCGTGCGGGTAGAAGTACGCCGAGATTTCATGATCCATGAGCTCGTCGACCGTGCCGTTCTGGAAGAGACCGTACTCCAGCAGGTGCTGCGTCAACACACGGTGCGACAGCAAGTGCATGTCCACATAGCTGACACCAGGCTTAATAGCCGCCATCACAGCGTCGTGGGCCTTCAAAACGCCTTCGTAGACCATACGTTGGTCTGCGGAGAAGACACCGTTGACCGGCCATGAGCATGTGATATCCGACGTGTATCCGTGAAGCTCGCCACCCATGTCGTTCAAGAATAAGTCACCGTCCTCCAGCAGCTTATCATTGGGCGCACCAGCATGACCATAGTGAAGGGCCGAAGCGTTGTGGCCGCTGCCGCAGATGCAAGTGTACGCGTGGAAGCGAGCACCTCCGTTGCTGTACACATAGTGAAGAAAGTCACTCTCGGCGTGGAACTCCATCTTGCCCGGCCGGATGTTCTTCATGACGTTGATGTGCGCGCGAGACGAGAGTTTGTTGATGAACCGCAGCAGCTCCAGCTCCTTCTCCGTCTTGACCACTCGACACTCCACCAGCACCGGATGCAGCACCGTCCTGTCCACCTCAAACTTGTCGATCCCTTCGAACGTCGACGTCGTGGTCGTCTCCAGTCCGCTGTCCGAGTTGGTGCCGTGGAGCACGAACAGCTTCTTGGCCTGGAGCTTGTCGGCCAGCACGGCGGCCATCTCGTCCACGTAGAACACCTCGTCCACCTTGTAGTGTGCCTTGAAGTAGGCCAGCGGCTTGCGGTCGCCGCACCACAGCTCCCACTCGTCGCTCAGTCTCGGCACGAACAGCACAGCCTTGCCTGTGGTCAGGTCCACGAGGCCGGCGCATCCAGGCTCGCGCACGCCGAAGAGGTACTGGAAGAAGCTCTCCTGGTGGAAGTTGTACTGGATGTCCGTGTCGTAGCGGTCCACCTCGACGCCGCCGTGCAGCAGGATGGCGGCCGCGTCGCTCTTGGCCTCCGGGTGCGTCTGCAGGAACTTCTTCACGACGTTCTGGCGGATCTGCACGTGCATGGAGAAGTCGATGGGGAACAGCTCGTAGCCCTCAGCCGGGTCGGCCAAAGCGCGGCCGTTCTGCACCATGGCCAAGTGGTGGTGGCCGTTGGTGGCCCCGTTGGTGGCCCCGTTGGTAGCTGCGCCGTTAGAACTCGGCCGACGCTGGCCGCCGCTCTTGCGGTTCTTGGGGTCGTAGGCCGGCGCGCGTTTCTTCTGCAGCAAGGCGATGGAAGCCATGGCAGCGGTGGCCGTGGCCGCGGCCAGCAACCCGTTCACGTTCTCGGAGCTCATAGCAGACGCTGCTTCTGGTTGCGTTTATGCCACTTTCGGTTTGCGGGCTGACTGATACCAAATGGGGGAATTGTGTGATTGTGGTGTGGCAGAGGCCGCGTTGCCGTGTGGCATGTGCCGTGTGGCATGTGCCGTGTGGCCAAGGCTTACGATGCTAGCTTGCCAGAGTGTTGGCATTGCCGTTGGAGTAGGCTTGGATGCAAGCCAAAGCCACGCTTCTGAGCCTAAGTTGGCCAAGTTGAAGTTGATCTCAAGATATCATCGACTAAAACGATGCTGTAGAGTGCAATGAAGCTTCCAACAAGAATTGTTATTCACAGGCACAGATCTTACGTCTCTCTCTTTAGCAGCTCAACTCTTGATTAGCAGCCTACAGCTCGCGCTCGAAGACAGCGGCGGCGCCCATGCCCGTGCCGATGCACATGGAGATGACTCCGTAGCGCTGGTTCTTCCGCTTGAGCTGGTACAGCAGTGTGGACACCTGGCGTGCGCCGGTGCAGCCAAGAGGGTGGCCAAGCGCAATAGCGCCGCCCTTGGGGTTCACCTTCTCAATAGGGATGCCGAGCTTCTCGACGCAGTACGTGGCCTGGCTGGCGAAGGCCTCGTTGATCTCGAACACGTCGATCTGGTCCTGGGTTAGGCCGGCCTTCTGCAGGGCCTCCGGAATGGCGAAGGCCGGGCCAATACCCATGAGAGCAGGCGGCACACCGGCCACAGCGTACGACACGAAGCGGCCGAGGATTGGCAGGCCCATGTTCTTGGCCACCGAGCGACGCATGAGCAGCACAGCAGCAGCACCATCACTCACTTGGCTCGAGTTGCCGGCCGTGGTGGAGCCGCCCTCCTTGAACGCTGGCCGCAGCTTGGCCAGCTTCTCAACCGTCGTGCCGGCCCGGACACCGTCGTCCTGGGAGATAATGACGGACTTCTCGTTGCCGTCCTTGTCTTTGATGATCGTGGACACGGGCGTAATCTCCTCCTTGAACCAGCCATTGGTCTGGGCGGCCGCGGCCTTGGCGTGCGACAGCGCGGCCAACTCGTCCTGCTTGGCACGCGAGATGCCGTACTTCTCGGCCACGTTCTCGCTTGTGATGCCCATGGGAACAGTGCAGTCCATAGCGTCTTGCACGGCTCCCACGCTCTCCCAGTTGACCGTAGGGACGTCTTTGCCGATACCAGCAAGTGACATACACTCTACACCAGCAGCAATACCAATGTCGTAGTATCCGGCCTTGATAGCTGCCGTAACGTTGGCCACGGCCTGCAGGCCGGAGCTGCACTGGCGGTTGATTACGTGCAGCGGCACTGTGTGCGGAATTCCTGCGGCCAACTGGGCCATGCGGGCCATGCCGGCGCCAGCGCCGGGCTGCAGCACGTTGCCCACCACGACGTCGCCCACGAGCTTGGGGTCCACCTTGGCCTGCTTGAGCACCGCCTGCAGCACGTGGCCCAGCAGCACGTCGGGCGTCGTGTCCTTGAAGCCGCCGCGACGGGCCTTGGTGATGGGCGTGCGCAGCGCCGACACGACCACCACGTCTTCCTCAGGCGTCACGGGCGCGGGCGAGCCATGGGCCACGTGCGAGCGGATGCGGTCAATGCGGTTCATGGCGAAGGGAGGCAGTGGGGGGCTCAGCTTCAACGTGCGTGGTCGGCGGCCAATTGCGGAATGACAACTTGGATGCCGCTTCGCGCATGTTGCATCAACCATTCTAGTTAAGCGTCATATTAAGTTTCAAAACAGCACATTCATACATGTAAGTATAAACAACTGAAGTACGAATATGAAAAAACAGAGGCTACGATGACGTTGACTTTTTATTCATCTTCAAGAAGCGGCCGACGGGTTTGCTGGCGGCCGTGACGGCGGCCAAGCTCGTATTGACGTGTATATTGCTGTATGCCAAGAGCAACGCGGCCGGCATCCTGCTGCACGGCGTCGTCGAGGTGGGCCGCTACGACACGACACGGGCATCATTCAATTAATTGTTCTCGCCCCTGCTTGCTGCTCCTCAATCGTGCGATTTGCAGCAACCTCCTTCTCTTCTCGAGCCGTACTAACAAGCTGCTGCTGCTGCTTCTTCAGCATTGCATTATAGAACGACGCCAACTATAGCGCAGCAAAATGAACAAGTAAGCTACTGAGCCAAGAGCATTCGTTCAACATGAAGTGCACGCACCAGTGGAGCCACCGTCGAGGAAAAACACTCCAACGTGAGCGCGTCAAGAACTCCCTCCACATGAGCAGTATGTGGCGACACTACCCCATGATCCGCCTCATCATCTGCATCTTCGTGCTTTTCCAGTATTTCTTCCATTATCCCATCACTAGACAAGGAAAAAATGTTAGTACATCAATTTCAACCACGCAGCATCACAACGCAGCGTATCAACCACAAAATGATCCCCTCATAAGCTTCTTGAAACTCCTTTGTCGGCTCCTGCAAGCACTGACAACCTTCCACCCGCAACTCAACGTCACTCACGTCACCATGGATAGTCCCAGACTTTTCCACATCCGTCGGCACCATCTGAATGTGCTCCATCGGCTCTCCTTCCACCATCCTCGACCCAGTCACCTGCAAATACTCAAAATGCTGCTGCCAATGCTGGAACTGCGGAGGTTTCTTCTGTCTGAAGTGGTCGCTCGTGTATACATAGGCAGGCAAACTTCCTTCCTCTGCGTCTGCCCCTTCCTTAGCTTCCGCTGCAGAATTTACATCTTGTACTACATGAAAAAGCTGTCCACCAAACATCCAATTACCATTAGAAAAAATGTCATCACAGACATCCATAGACTTCATACAACACGCACTAGTTGGTCCGTAGCCTCTAGAAGCTGTTGCGTTCGCTTTTCCGCCTAAAATCAACCAAACATGTGAAATATCGTTAAAAATATGGAATTCTGAGTCTAAAAGTACGATTTTCTAGGTAACGAGCAGCTACCTGCGCTTCAAACTGCATGAACGCATCTGCCAGGGCACACCCTTCTTCATCCGAGTCTTGATCATAGTCGAAAACGTTGGGATCGTTGTTTTCAGAGCCTTCTTTGACACTTCCAGTGCTTCCAACTTCCATCCGTCGCTGTCAATTTACTACTGACTGTGTAAAACTACAAGTTGAAGCTATCTTGAGCCATGCCAAGCCATGCGAAGAAGCAGCAGAGTGAAAAGCAAAACATCTTGATTTGGAATGATGACAAGGCCTTCATTGGTATTGATGAGAGTGTGCAACTTGACCAGCACGACAGAGTGAGAGCCACATTTGGTTCTCTCGTCTCACGCCACGATGGACAAGTCCCTGCCCAACTACGAGGCAGCGATGCGTGATGCGAGAGAATATCTGCGTCGTCGAGACTTGTCGTCTCAGGACGAGATTCCGCTCTACTTCGCCTGGCAACGTCTGTACGCTGCAGCCAATGCTAACCTCAGCACGGACTTCTTGGAAGAAACCCGAGAGGAATTGAAAGCTCGACAAGAAGCTCGACTAGTACCACGGCGTGGCATCCCACCTCCATTATTCACTTCATTCGACAAGGAACATCGTATTTCTACGCAGGCGTCTGCTTTTCTGCGGTCTGGGTCATCTTCCGATGCTGCAATTGAGATGATGGCGCGGCGGTACCGACGAGAAGCGGAGAAGTTGCGATCGTCGAGAGAAAAGTTGATGAGCTCGTTGGATGATGCAGAGAAAAGGATGAACAAGAACAAACGAAGACAAAAGACACCTGAACAAGAAGTGGAAGAGCTTCTTGGGAGCATTGAACGTCCAGGATTGTCTCCTACCAGTAGTGATTTGCTATCTTCGGATGATACAGGAAAACGACTGAAGAAGAGCAAACACAAGGAAGTAGAAGAACTTCTTGAGGGTTTTGAACGCGCAGGTGGGTCTCCTACAAATAGTGATCTGCTATCAGACAAGACTGGAAAAAGAAAGTTGGCGGGAGCTATGGGAAAACGAACGAAGAAAGCCATCGGTAGGGCAAATTTCGACACGGAATCGGACGATCCAGTTGGAAAAGTCGACCCCTCTCAGCTTAATGCGCATGGGTCTGCTATCAGAGGCAAGATCGGTGTTACTAGCAAGGCCGGTGTTACCGTAACCAGCAAAAATGCTTTTCCAAGCGAGCTGCGTGCCGGTAAGAATGCAGCAAAGGCAGCGGAATTGAGACGATCGAGCTTGTCCAAGGAAAACCCAGCGGCTATCCCATCCTACGCCAACGTGGGGGATGTGGCAGCATTTGCTGCTCATGTTGACTGGAGAATGCCACCGAACATCGATGGTATCGCCACGTCTCCTGATCTCCTCCAGAATAAAGCTGGCCTATATTCAACAGGGATCGCAAAACCTGCTCGCGGTTCAGATACAATGCGAGGAGCCGGACCAACAACGAAATCTACAAAACGTACGAGTGGTGCAAATGAATTGCGAGGTTCTGGACCTGTTGAAGGTGAAGAAGGTGACGTGACATTCGATACGAGTTTAGCAAGCTCGGATTTGGAGGACAACGACGACTTCGATCCAGATGCCTCCCTTGGCGAAGGTGGCGCTAGGGTATCACCGATGAACAAAAGCCGCACGAAGCCTAAAGGGGCTGTTGGAGGAGCTTCGGACAGAATGAAATCTAACCAAGGCCAGATAAATCCAAGTAACACTGTTTCTGTTTCCGACATCGAGCACGATCCATCTCGCGTCAGCTCTGATACGGACCCGGGCTCGCTCAATCCCCAAAAGAGAGTATCAAACAAGAACGTTCGTGGATCCGAATTCCGTGATAAGCTCCTCCAACTCTCGCATGCTGTCGGAGATATGAAAGTCAAAATCCAAGGAAAGCAGATTGAGGTCACTTTCAAGGGTGAAATTAACAATGACACTGGTGAAGACGATAGCAAACGAGGTGATCAAGTTTTGGCGTCGTCGACTAAGTCGAAGCAGCCGTCAGTGGTTCAGAAAATCATTGATACTACGAGAGAAATGGAGGGAGCAAGTGATGAAGCCGCTGATCAACAAGACAGCACCCATGGTGCCAACCAAGCTAAGGGTGTACGGTTCGCTGATGAGGCTTCAAAGAAGCACAACGATACCTACAACAAGAATCAGCTCGACAGTGATAAGCAGACGTCTCGAGGTGAAAGGGGGCTTGGTGCGTCGGCAAATGCATCGTCAATGCAGCATGGTGACCATCGACAACAAGTCGGAAGTGGTAACGCTAGTGAAAATGCTTTTGATCGAAGTGGTTCAGCGAAAGGATCCATTGAAGTGGGAGACGACAGCGGGGAGGCCACAGAAGCGGATCCTTCTCGAGCTCGCAGCCGAACTAGCAATACACCTCAACAGGAGGCGGACGGTGAAAAAGCTGCCGAACATGGTGATGAAGCTTTTGACGACGGTGATTTTCAGGCGACTGCAAATTCCGGCAGTAATCGAGCGGGATTTCAGGGGACGGGTAGAAGACACGAGAATGAGGAGACCCCACTAGGCCGCAGCCTTTCTAACAAGTCACGCCAACAACGGATCGATGAAGAAGACTCGGCCACACATGGAAGCGAAGTCGACGGAAGTTTTCGAGAAAAAGTAAGTTCTAAGAGCGATCGTGTTGATGTTCAAGACTCGAACAAGGGCGCGGGGTCATCTCGAGCCCAGGGTCATCCTAGCAAAACACGACAACAGCGAACTGATGCTGAACAAATGGACAAACATAGTGACGAGATGCATCGCACCGATGACGAATTTCAGGATAACGCAATTCCCTGCAACCGTAGTGGGGAGCTTCAACTTAATGCTGAGCAATACGAGAACGAGGGGACTCAGCAGGGACGTAAGAATGCCAACGAAGCACAGCAGCAGAGAATCGATGGAGAAAGCTTGGCCCGACGCGACGGCGAAGCCGACAAGGGTCCAAATTCTAGGAGCAATAGCGCTGAGCTTCCGGGCGCGACTGGAACAAATGAGGACACGGAGGATCCACAAGAACGCAATCGTGTTAACAAGAAACAACCGCAGCAACTCGATGACGAAGAGATTGGAGCAAGTGCAAGGAGTAGCAATGCTGATCTTCAGAGCGCTACTAGGATAAACGAAGATGAGGAGATTCCGCGAGGACGCGGTCATTCTAACAAGTCACAGCAGCAGCGGACCGATAGCGAAAAAGCGGCCAAAACCAGTGGCAAAACACGTCTTGACGACGTCCACCCTACTGCTACTGGTATTGCAAACCCCAGGAACGATCGAACAAATGAAGATACGAATTCTAGAAATGGACAGCAAGAGAATTGTCGATCGCAGTCTCGAGATGATCGTGAGCAAGTGAAGCAGCATAAGGGCAGTATTCACAACACCGCGGATGATTTCCAAGATCCTAATGCCGGTAAAAGAAAGGTGGCCAAACATGGTAACGAAGGACACCTCGATGAGGATGCAAATTTCATAGGCAATCGTGCAACTCAACAAGTGGGTGAACATCAGGAAAAACGTCAACAACCGTCTCGAGATAGCCGTGAGCAACTGAAACAAGATACGGACAGAGCTCGAAGCACCGTGAACGATTCTAAAGATGCTGGTGTCGGTAGAAAAAACGACACGCGCTTTGATTCTTCTCCGTCTTCAGAGCTCGGGCACGTACGAGGTAAGGGTGCCAACGACGAACAAATCGAAGGTTTTGGTAGTGCAGACGATAAACGTTTGGATTCGTCTCCTAGTCAAGATCGATCTTCAGCAGGTGGACACGCTTACACTGGAGATGATTTTGAAGAACAAGTCGAAGCTGGAAAAGCTGATGTCGATCGAAAAAGCGGTAAGCGACTGGAACCTTCTCGACACCATTCTCATACTTCAGGCCGTGGACGCGCACACGACATGGTTCCTTTGAATGATGAGCGAATCGATGCGGACAGCGCTGCGGTTAGAAGTACCAAAAGTGAGAGACGCCAACGTTCTAACACTTCAAGGCATGCCGTAGACGCTGGTGTTAGTAGGAATTTGGAGTCTTCTCACCACCATTCTCTCACTCCAAAACGCGCGAGTGTTCAAAAGTTGGATGATTTTGACAAGCGTCGTGGAGCTGATAGTGACGAATCGGACGAGACCAACGGAAGAATGTCTTCAGAGCAGCGTTCAAGAGGAAGACAAGACAAGCAACAAACTTCTCAACGTCAATCTCGTACGAACAAAGACAACAACAGCACAACTCGAGAATTGGAATCGGACCGTAGCAAACGGGCGTCAAACATTACCAAACAGGAGTCAAACACTGCTAAACGTGATACAAGTGGAGAGCTGAGCGAGCAACGAACTACCACACGAGCTGAGAAGACCCTCAGATTACCACGAGAAGCTTCTGATGGGGTGTCGTCACGTGAACGGGGCGACAAGCCCACATTGAAAGCTCTACATTACCACCGAAAAAAGCAGCAATCTTCGCGACGCAGCCGCAATCAACGAGAAGAATCGACGCTTAGTGATCTTGATGACGATGAAGATTTATCAGACGGCCCTGACACTCCAGACGCTAAACGACATCATCGAATGCACGGTGAGAGGAAGGTATCGCGCGGTGTTAGCGATGTTCACGACTACGAGAAGCGGAAATCTCAGAACAGACGTCTCTTGTCTCGCTTGAATTCCTCCCGCAAGCTCAACCAACGAAGTATTCGTCTACTTGATTCAGAAAGCGACAGCGACGACGAGAGTGCCAACAACTACGACATTTCGGATGAAGAGCATGACTTGGATCGACATCACCGCTCGCAATCGGCTGATCATCGCTATTCGACGAGAAACCCCGAGCTGCAGTCACGATCGAAGAGATATTCTACCCGTATCCGAGACCAATACCTCTCTTCACTAATGGACTCTCCTCCGAAGAAGAGCAAGACAGCCATTCGACCTGAACGCCAGAGCAAGGTTCAAAGTGAATCGAGGTCGAGGGTGACAGCCAAAAAGCCTTATGAACTCCCCAAAGGGATCGTTTGGCCGCCTGGAATGGAAGAAGAGTGCGTCGCCCGACTCGGTATTGACGGTCACCACCCAATCGCACCCCCAGGTCTGGAACACCTTGTGACGGAGGAGCAATGGGGTGACTACTGGATGTGGCTGCATTGGTACTCGTCGTGGCAGATGTGGTATGTGAAGAACGGCATGAAACCAAAGTCGAAGCGCAAGTCGGGCAATGAGAGACGACGTCACGCAGAAATTGACGAATCTTCCGATTTCGACGCTAAGCACTACGACAAACATGATTCACGCAATGCAAACTGGTGGGTGGATATCAAACAAAATAAACGCCACTACCGTCGAGACCGATACGATTGAGAGCGATAGACGGATAGAAAAACTTAGCACTAATACGCTATCATTTCTGCTGCTTCATTTGCTTCATCTTGGAAGTAGAGATGATCCTCTCCATTGAGACGGAACCTTTGAATACTCCGCGAGAAAATAACCTCGAAAAGCAGAACATGACCAAAATGGGAAGGGAAGATGGTCGTTTCGGCCAAAGTAACCGAGTACAAGACTAGCTCTTCTGTTTGCTGCCGTGACACGAACGGTGAAGTCACGGCAGCCTTTTTCAGTGGAAGGAGGCGCTGCGTATGAACCATGTTGCAGGTGAGTGATGTGACCGACGACGAACAGACTGCAGGACGGAAGGAAGACTACGAGCAGGACAAGGTTCAGGATTCAGCAGCCGATAAACGACCTTCACCCCAAATTCCACAGACAATTGGACCTATTGAAACCCTCACGGTAGCACATTCATCATCAACAACCATTATCAAACAGCAACAACAACCCGATAAAATTATTAGCAGGCCTCGAAATGGAGGGCAGGGGAAGAGGAGGGTGATTCGACGTATTCGGAGGGCAGTGACTAAATTCTTCACTCACGATATGCCGTTGCTGCGTTCACCTCAATCTATCCGTGCGATGCCTTTGCGGGCACGGATTAATCTTTATCTTTCGCACCCGGAGGAATCTCATGTCGGTTGGCGACTGCAGCAGTTCTTGATGCTAATTCTCTTTATCAACATTGGCGCAATGGCTAGCGAGACAGTTGACGGACCGCGATTCGGTAGCTCCGATCCAGATTACCCCTGGATGCCTGGCAACGATGTCTTCAATGACATTGAGGCGTTTTTCTCGATTGTTTACGTTGTTGAATTTGCTGTACGATGGGCAAGTACGCCGAACCAGAAGCAGTTTTGGAGATCTAAATCTACGTGGATTACGTTCTTGGCGGCGATTGCAGCACTCCCTAGACTCGGTGTCCTCGCAATGGGAACTGAGAGCAAATTTCTGGATACGGTCATGTACAATATGCGCATCTTTCGTGGTGTCCGACTAATTGTGTTGGCTGAAGCGTATGTAGGCACCAAGGTGCTCTTCCGGGCCGTGACGGCATCGATTTCACCTTTAACCATCACGGTATGCTACCTCCAAACCCCTGCTTTATTACCGATATTGGTACTTATGCGTCTGCCTTGTGTATGTGACGGTAGCTTTTCTTTTTGATCACGGTTGTTATGGTGTTCGCCACTGCAATTTTCTATGCCCAGCCATGCTACGATCTGCAAACCTGCACCTTCACCGACATCTTGAATACGGGTTACTTCGTCATGCTTACGTACGTTTTCAGTATTTAATGTTTTTGAGGATAGTTTTGCTCACTAATTTTCTTTTGTCATTCCAGGGTAGCAACGGTGGGCTATGGGAGTCAAGTGCCATCGCTGCACAATGCTGGAGCGTTGCTTCTTGTGTGCATCGTAATACTCTTCGGAACAGTTTACTTTTCGATGCCTTTGGCAATTGTCGGCATCAAATACGAATTGGCTTGGGCGGAATACGACCAGTTCGTACGTGATATGAAGCTGGGAAGCAAACATCGGCTTTTGCAAGTGAGCAAACCTTCATCGAAGCTCCCAGGCATAGCTTCCCGACGGCACAGTCTTAACGATATGGACGACACAAAAAATGACAATACGCTGGAAAGGATTGAGGCACATACAATAAAATACGCGAGCTCCGTCACGTGCGACCGTTTCTACAAATTATCGCAGGCGATGCTGGACGTGAACTACGCTCTTGAACTCATCATTTCTCCGACTGACTTAACTACAGCCGATGCCCCGAAGACATTGGAGACTATTGTCCAAACTACCAAGCGACGCAGCGATGAAGCTTCACACGTTCTCGATGGGATCATGTCTGTAATCAAACTCCACTCTCGTGTATGTGCTGAGGCTCACGAACTGTTATCATCTTTAAAAACCCCTTCACAAGATCGAGAAACTGAGTTGGATCGCTTCATGTCGAGTAGTAAGTTTGCCAGCAAAGATCTCCGCGAGTTTCATGGCTCGCAAACCATATCGAAGATGAATCGAGCCAAAGGAGCCCTCGCTTCAATCAGCTCAAAAGCTGCAAGAGCAATCTCCCGTCGCGACTACCATGCCGAATCGAATAGTCTTCGAGCAAGAATTTGGAACATCTTCGAGAACCGAGAGGAGAGCTGGACAGCGCACGTTTTGAATCGAGTGCGTATGAGTGTCATCGTGCTCAGCATTGGCGTCTTCTACTTGCAAACCACCCCGGAGTTGCAAAAGACCGGGGTACAAACATTTCTCTGCGAACGCAATGTTCACGATTATTGCGCCAGATACAACGAGCCCGGTTGCTATGTTTTCAAGGAAGTAGAAGGATCGGGAACGAACATTTCTGTCGAGGTGACAGACCAACGTTTGAATTTGTACTGTGTCATTGGTGACCCGGACGAGACGTGCTACTTTTCGGGTGTGAACTTTGGATCGGACAATTTTCCTCTTTTGTGCAGTGACGCTTTCCCGTCGAGTTACGGCATCGAACATGTTTGCAACAATCGTCTTTGTAATCCTCCCGTACAGTTCCTGTTCGACATGGAGCCGTATTGGGTCTACATCGAGTTTTTCTTCGGCATCTGGTTCACACTTGAGCTCGCATTACGTGTGTACTCTCACCCCGTGCGACGCCATCTTTTCGGGGACTTGAAAGTGTTGGGGAACCTTGTTGTTCTAACGCCATTTTACGTGGAAGTGGTGGAAATCTTGGTCGGAGAGTGGCCAACCTACTCGGTCGTGCCGGCCATACCATCTTTCTTCTCAGTAATTCGCTTTCTCAAAAGTCTTCGCATTCTCAAACTCGGATCGCATATTCCAGGTTCTCGAGTTTTGATCAAGACAGCCCAATTGGTAACAGATCGACTCGCAATCCCGGTAAGCCTCGCTTTACAGTTCATTCATAACGTTCAGTCTTCTCTAACGCAGTATCTCGTCAGCTTTTCTTTCTGTTTATGGGTTGTGTGCTTTCAGCTGCAGTTTTCTTTGAGCTCGAGCGTGGAACCGAGTGCTATGTCGGACAGAAGTGCATGTGGTGGCACATCAACGTCTTAACACCCAAGTTGGCGGCAGGTCTCCCGACTGGTAAACGAGTTCTCGTCCAGAACACTAAGCTCACCATCATCACCGACATGCTACGCTCGACGTGGTTTTCACTCGTGAGCTTTACCACCGTCGGCTATGGTGATTTGGTTCCTCGAACGTCTCTCGGAAGGCTTGTAGACATCATCGGTGCAGTTTTCGCCTCCTGTTACACCGCTATGCCGCTCACACTAGTCGGTGGTCAATTCTACATCTGCTACGAGCTCCACACTCAAGAAAAGAGACTCCGAAAAGTACGTTCACATGCTAAATGTTGCTTCATCGTATTGATTATATAACGTTTTGCTCTGGACACGCAGGAAAGAGCCCAACAACGAATCATGCCCGGCCAAAATGGCGATCAGAGTGCACCTGCCGTGGTTCAAAGCATGATGGAGGCATTCCCTAGTTCGCGTGAACTAGTCAAAGAACCAATATCACCTGGGATCCCAAGTGTGTATCCAACGCCGAATGACATCCAGGCCAGTTTCCATGCTGCAGATTCACTCCCTATACTGCCATCGCGGTCGACGTCTATCGTTTCTTCGCCTGGTACAGTTCGAGAAGATGAAGAGCCGAGCGCGTTGCAAAGCTACACCCCCGCGACCGAAATCCAGATCGTCAACAACTTTTTCCTCATGCAAAAAGTTTTCCACGAGACAATCAAAGACATCAGTTCGTTGACCCAAATGGGCATCGAACGCGTCAACGCCATGCGCAAGAACTTGAGTGAAGCTGCCACCGTTCTCGCTGATGTTCGACAACGAGAACAAGTGATCGAGACGAAAATCGCCGAGAACATGGACTTCTGTGTGACTGCGTGCTTGAACTTCTCGACGATGATGGAGCGCATTGTCTGGACTCGACAGACGAAGAAGAAACAACCGTTAGTCATCCAAACCAACGCGTTGCTCGCAGCAGCGGAGATAACGAACGAATTGTTGCAGACGAGTGGCATTTCTCCATTGTCGAACAAGTCTCACCACAGCAAAAAGTCCATTGGAGGCGCTGACATGACTCCAGACACGACAAAGCCGCGTCCGAAAGGGGCTCCGTCGTTGAAGAGGATCGCCACACTCTCGAAAGTGCTCGCAGGTCCTGCTACGCAGAACCAGAAAACACAAAAGGTCTCTAAGTGGGCCGAGTACACCAGCAAAACGGACCAAGGGTGAAACCAAAAACTAGTAAGGAGCGCTGCTTCTTGTTGTTTTGATCGTGTACGACATACACAATTGCTGTTCGATCCTCAATTCTTCATTCGTTCGATTCCGTTGCTTTTTGTCGTCGTCAGCGCGCTTCTGGAAGTGGCCACGGGATGGCCAGCATGGGAAGAAACGTCATCGCTGCGTCAAAGCTCTACTGACCGGTAGCTGGTGATGATTTCTGTGGATCTCTGTGGACTGCTATATCTAGTACTCCTCGCCGAACTCCTCATCGTCACCCTCGGCCGTCTCGGCCGACACCTCCTCGTAGTCCTTCTCCAGAGCAGCCAGGTCCTCGCGAGCCTCCGAGAACTCGCCTTCTTCCATACCCTCGCCCACGAACCAGTGCACGAACGCACGCTTGGCGTACATGAGGTCGAACTTGTGGTCGATGCGAGAGAACACCTCAGCAATGGCGCTCGTGTTCGAGATCATGCACACAGCACGCTGCACGCGAGCCAGGTCGCCTCCAGGCACCACCGACGGCGGCTGGTAGTTGATGCCGCACTTGAAACCCGTGGGGCACCAGTCCACGAACTGAATGGTGCGCTTGGTCTTGATAGTAGCCACAGCAGCGTTCACATCCTTGGGGACGACGTCACCGCGGTACATGAGGCACGTGGCCATGTACTTGCCGTGACGAGGGTCGCACTTGGCCATCATCGACGTCGGCTCAAAGGCGCTGTTGGTGATCTCGGCCACCGACAACTGCTCGTGGTAGGCCTTCTCGGCCGAGATGACCGGCGCGTACGAGCTCAGCATGAAGTGGATGCGCGGGTACGGCACCAAGTTCGTCTGGAACTCGTTGATATCCACATTAAGCGAGCCGTCGAAACGCAGCGACGTGGTCAACGACGAGATCACTTGAGCAATGAGGCGGTTCAAGTTCTCGTACGTGGGACGTTCAATGTCCAACGAGCGACGGCAGATATCGTAGATAGCCTCGTTGTCCAGCATCACAGCGACGTCCGTGTGCTCCAGCAGCGAGTGCGTGGACAACACCGAGTTGTAGGGCTCCACAACCGCCGAGGACACGAGCGGCGACGGGTAGATCGTAAAGCCGAGCTTGCTCTTGCGGCCGTAGTCCACCGACAGGCGCTCAAGCAGCAACGATCCCAGACCCGAACCGGTACCGCCTCCCACGGCGTTGAATACCATGAAACCTTGCAGGCCCGTACAGGCATCAGCCAGCTTACGCACGCGGTCGAGCACCAAGTCCACGTACTCCTTGCCGATGGTGTAGTGGCCACGTGCGTAGTTGTTGGCGGCGTCCTCCTTGCCCGAGATGATCTGCTCCGGGTGGTACAGCTGACGGTAGGTGCCTGTGCGCAATTGGTCACAGACTGTGGGCTCCAGGTCCACGAAGACGGCGCGAGGGACATGCTTTCCCGACCCCGTCTCGGAGAAGAAGGTGGAGAACGAGTCGTCTCCAATGGCGCTCGAGTCGCTGGGGATCTGGCCGTCGGGCTGGATGCCGTGCTCGAGGCAGTAGAGCTCCCAGCAGGCGTTGCCCGTCTGGATGCCGCCCTGGCCGAGGTGGATGGACAGGATCTCACGCATTGTATGGGTTGAGGTCTTCTTGGCTGGGGGTGACGAGAGTGATTGTCACTTGCTGCCCGGAGTGCGAATTGGAGAATGGCGAGGGGAAAGGCAGTGACGAGCAGTGCGGTGGCTACTGACACTAAATGATTGAATAAGTTTGTTTTTTCGCGCCAGAATAAGGTTTTGCCATGTGAATGCAATGTGGGCCAGAGTGAAGGACGGGGTTGGTGAACGACACTTGGCAGTTGGCCATGACTACGTGTACCGTACGAGCATTGCGAGCTGTCATGTGAGCCTGCAATTCTGCTTTGGTTTTAAAGGCAGCAGCATTTCTTTGCGTGTTGTTGACCCATGGACTCGATCCACTGAATATCAGCAACACTATCCATATAACATGCTCTCCCGAAGGCGCTATAACTACTAAATACATGCAGACCCTTTGTTGCTTGTTTCAACCAGCAGGAAGCGCATGCTCAAGAATCCTTCTGGTTCAAACGTTGCCGTCTGGTAAATGGCGCGGTATAAAAGAAGTGTCTTTTGGTGGTTGGAAATGTACATTTCGGTGGTGGAATCTGTACCGCAAAATGCGTGTGGTCCACATAGATACCGAATCTTGCACACACCGTATACACCAAGTTGAAGCCATCATCAGGACCCTCAAATACAGTGCGGGCGGTAATTATACTGCCACCCATATTTTCGAGAATGTTGCTGCCATTGAGTTGTTTTAAAGAAACCCGTGCTAACCAAACGATAGGGCAAGTCAAAACAAAGCGCTCGGTGTATCATCCACTTCAATCCGGTGCGAAGTTGCTGCAGAATCTACAAAAACGTTAACTTCAACTTCAACATATAGGGCGATAAGTATACTGCCGCTAGCTATTTGGCTCTGTTTCGTTGTTCCTGTTCAATTAAGAAGCTATCTAATACTTTGTCTTTGCTCCTTGTAGGTCTAGGATGGCCACACATCTCTTCGGCATTGAGTTCAACAGCTTCTTCATGTAGTCTGCCGTGATTTCGGTTCAACACATCTTGATAGTCGCGATCAAAGAGTCCCGAGTCTCAAATTGACGCCCATTAGCGTACACAGCACGCGCCAACACCTGTCATGCCCGCCTTTGGCCTGCTAGCAAGCAAGCCAGAGAGCGTGGGCGCATAGGCTCTGGCTTGCTTGCTCGCAACCAGAGGCAGCATGTCGCTGCGACGGCAGCCTGCAAGGCTCTCCGTTCGCAGTTTACATACATATAGCTAGATATCACGAACGTGCAAAAGAAAAGAAGAAAAGCAAAGAAACACGCAGGGTAGCAGGACACATAGGCACGTAGAAGCAGAAACATGCAGAAAACATCGAGGAGGCCCCTGTGCAAGCTAAGCTCACAGGAAGGCATGCACATTTAGGCCAGACATTTTCATTATCAAATACACCAACTACCCCGCACTCGAGACCAACTCCTACCTACGCGACCTACACTCCGATTCTAACTTCAACGACCAACACTCTTCACCTCAGTCACGACAACACCCCCCACAAGTTCTCGACCGGGTTCAGATCCGGTGACTTTGCTGGCCACTTCATGACGACTACATTCTCCTCCTTCAAGAAGTTCTTCGTTGCCCTAGAAGAGTGGATGGACGCGTTGTCCTGCTGGAACACGCAATCTCGGCCGTAGATACGGTCGATGAAGGGATGCAAATGCTCCGATAACGTGTAGATGTAGCGTTCACTGTCTTGCGTACCTTCCAAAATTACCAATTCACTCTTCCCAGCTGCGCAGAATGCACCCCACACCATCACACTGCCCCCTCCATTTTAGCGACGCGAGTAAATCCGAGTTTCGAACCGCAGATCATGCCAGTAAAACTGTAGACCGTCCGGTCCATCTAAGTTAAACTTCTTTTCGTCAGAGAAAACAACCTGAGACCACATTGCAGCGTCCCAGGTCACTTTCTCGCGAGACCATTTGAGCCGGGTTTCCTTGTGTCTTTTGGTGAGCACGGGTGTATCCATTAGCTTCTCGTACCTGAACTCTGGGTGTTGCTGAAGCAGCTCCCGAATACGGCGAGCGCTAATATCCAATTGCAGTTGCTTTCTCAACTTAGGAGTGCTTAACTTGCCTTTTGAAGCCTCTCTGAAGAGCCGCCTCTCAGCGGTGGGTGTGGGCTTTTTTGGCCGACCTGGGCGCTTGGTGGTGTTGTAGGAGTCTGGCGAGGCAAGATACGCATGCACTACTGGTCTGGATCTTCCTAAGAACGTTGCAATAGCACGCTCGCTCCGCCCGAGCTTGTGGAAGGCGGCAATCTGTCCCTTTTCCTTTTCTGTCAGTGCGGGGCCTCGAGGCATTCAGAAATTGACGTTTCTAGCATTTTCGTGGCGATCATAATACCATTCGATTCGTTAGATCATAGCCGTTAACCTACTCACACGAGAGCGCTTGACAAGAACACTAACCTTCCAAACACTGCGGTGGCAGTATAGCTACTGCCGTCAATAGCTGAGTAGAGGGGGTCTTTTGTCTGCCCCCAAGGCTGTAGGTTGCAGAATGAAGCCAAACGGCCACCAATCGCTTTGTTTTGACGTGTGCTTTTGGTTGGTCAAAACGATTTACTCTAAAGCGGTTTATTGGTAGAAATTGTGTAAAAATAAGGATGTCAGTATAGTATCCGCCTACACTGTAATCAGCAATAGCATTTCTATTACCATGGTCGCCAGCTACGACGAGCACTCGCCACTACTAGGGCGTCCAGGCGTCTCGTCTCGTATCAGCCGCCGCACGCGGCTCCTTGTAAGCGGCGTGGCTCTATTGCTGCTCTTCTGCGGGGCCGTCGGCTGCGTGGCTATCATCCTACGCTTGCTACGAGGATACTCTACCCCTCAAATGCCCATCACGCCTTTACTACTACCAAATGAGGTAAAAAAAAACTATAAATTTCAAAAGGGTCCTGCAGTATACAACCTCTTGGCATTTGATACTTGCTTTTCTTCTTTGCTACAGTTTGATGCAATTGTGGTTGGTGGAGGACCTGCTGGATCTGTGGTTGCGAAACTACTAAGCGACGATCCGTGGCGACGTGTGCTGCTAATTGAGGCTGGCAATGCATCGCAAAAAGAACTGGGAGGGAAAGAGGCGATCCCTTCGCCTTTGAACTTTGACAGGTTGACACCTTTCGACGTGCCGTTCTACTGGACCAATGTGGCTAATACGCCGTCGCTGCATTGGAAATATCCGGATGTGAACGTGGCCAAAGCTTTAGGTGGATGCGGCATTCATAACGCCATGCTCTATGGTGAGTGGAATCGTTGTAGAAATTGTTTGAGTATTTTGGACTTATTGAGTTTTTTTTTTTGGCTGGTAGTACGCGCACTACCGTCGGATCTGGATCGTTGGCAGATGAAGAAGTGGACGTGGGAGAAGGCGTTGGAGATTTATTTGGGTATTGAGGACTATGACGGTCATAACTCGAGTTATCATAGCACACGAGGGTTTATTCGCACCAGTCGACCAGCTCTCGAAACGCCATTGACCAACGCGTTCATCGACGCTTGTGAAGAAATTGGGATCCCGAGGACGAACGACTTTAATGCACCTGACGGGCGATATGGCGCGGGGTACTATCACTTTAACACCCGCAAAGGTGTACGTGAAAGTGCTGCCCAGACATTTCTTGGACCCATTCTGGATACCCAGACGGGAGAATCGATGCGAAGCAACCTCCATGTGCTGCTGGATACGACAGTCACGGTGGGTTATTTACAGAGGGTTCTGCGTCTACAAGCGCCAATCTGACGTGTCTTGCCATGGTTGAGCACAGAAAATTAGGATTAACGAGATGAATGTGACGGAAGGTGCGGAAGTGCGATATGGCAATGGTACGGGGCAGCTCATTCGCCTCTTGGAGCACGGCGAGGTTATTATCACCGCTGGAGCGATCAATACACCGAAGATTTTGATGCTTTCTGGGCTCGGTGATCGCGACACGCTCAAGAAGGCTGGTCTACCGCTAAAGAAGCACTTGCCGCGCGTAGGCATGAACCTGCAGGATCACCCGGTCGTTGGTATGACGTTTAAGTCCAAGCAACCGCGAATTATCAACCTCATGTAAGTCTTTACGATGTTTCTTGCAGCCTCCGAAGATTTTCTTTTTTTACCTATGGCTGTTTTGATGCGTGCAGAGAGGAGTTGGAGGCATTCTTTAGGGCTACGCAAGTCAAGCACACCAATGCGTCGAACTTTGGTCTATTTGGCTCCGCTGGCATCAGCGCTGGCGCATTTTTGATACCTCCAGGTTCAACGCTGCCTGAAATTCAGCTCACGCTTTTCCCGCGCAAGTCAGAGCCGACAATGTCCAAAAGCGCAGCTCTCAATCACGTCACTCAAGTAGTTGTCACGATTGCATTGCTCCACCCGCTCGCGCGCAATCGTGTGGTGCTTGTTCATGACGACGACGACGCTGTTGACGATAATGACATCGACGATCACTTGATCCCACGCGTTGTTTCCGAGGTGCCCGAGGCCGAACCAGAACATCTCAGAGAAGGTGACGCGTGGAAAATATCCTGGGCAATAGGAGTGGTTCGAGAGATCGCAAAAAAGCTTGGTAAGTCGATCCCGGTGGAACTTGCGTACCTGGCTAACACGACGTGATTCTTTTGTTTGGTAGCTGAGAAGGACCTGATCGGAGATGAAATCGCCCCTGGTGTCGATGTCACATCCTCGAAAGGTATATGGTTGGTTATTGTGTACGGATAGTTTGGTACGAATCTTAGAACTCGTTCTGGATTTTGCTTGCAGACCTGAATGACTGGGTGCTCAACGCCGTGTTCCGAAACTCACACTGGGTTGGTAGTGCGTCCATGGCAAACACCAAGGACGAAGGTGTTGTGGATAATCACCTGCGTGTGTTCGGTATCAAGCACCTGCGCGTCGCTGATGCATCTATTATTCCTCTGATCCCGAATGGCAATGTGCACTCCTCCGTGGTGATGGTAGCCAACCACGCTGTGGAGCTTCTACGAGAAGACGAAGCAGGCTATCGACGACGTAACTCCACACACAAGGAATAATAACGATACCGGGTTTTGACTACGGTATGAATGTGTGCTAGCTTCTCGCAGATTTGTCGTGTTTTCTTGTTGTTCTCTCATGTATCCGAAAACATCAGCGATGTTTCTGGACACAATACCAGTAGAATTCCTCATTATGCTGACTAGCGCAAGGCTCGCTCTACCGGAAGAAGTCGCGGCTCTAGGGCATGTTCCAGCAGCCATCACCAAGTTTCTGATTCCCAAGACGCTTGATGGTGCTGTTCGGTAAGGGCGCATTTCCATTCTGCAGAATTTCGAGGACCTTCCATGCTCGTTGGGAGCTACTTTCTACGCTTTGGATCACAACTTTTACGAAGTCGTCGCGTGGGTTATCAAGAAACGCAAAGTGACAATAAACCCTTATTGCCGAATGGTAATGTTGCATCGAGCTACTAGGGCGAACCATGACGAGCTAGTCGAAGTTCTCACATCCGATAGATGGATTTGGTGGTTTGGAGACTGGGATTGACAGCATTGAGGACAGAATTGTGAGCGTCCGTCCATCTGAACAAGACGAGCAACGGATGGATTACAAACATCAAACAATGCATTCTGCGCGGTGGGAGCTGGCGAAGGAATTCGGCGGAAGTGTTATAGGTGTGCTGTTGAGATTAATCGCGCCTTAAAGGATGAAAATGGGATGCGACCATTTCGCTTGGTAAGGAAATTTCAGAGCTAAAAGAGCGCAGTCAGGTCGTGAGTATCCCACAAAAGAGTTCCAGAAACCTTGGTTCTGTTCCGACTAAACCCTTTTCTCATTGCTTTCACTTTTCGCTGGGTTTCACGGAATACCCCCATGAGTTACCAGGAACCCCGAATGATAGTGCCCAAGTTAAGGCTCCTTGTGTAGCTATGGAGACTTCCACCGACAACTTGTCGATCAATAAACGTTGCCACTCTGGGGTGATCAAACACTGTCTGGCACTCGGATATCCCCCCACTACGAACGGGGGGAGACGCTTGGCGTTTGATGTTCCTCCTGTTGTTCACTTGTGTGCGGCGGGTGAGACGACTTTAGTGCTGGAAACGTGGAAGAGTCGAGAGCCTCGACCTCCTACTCATAAATTAGAGAACAGATTGTGGACTATGAAGACTGACTTTGCGAGCCCATCTGTGGTTGAGTTAACAGCAGGGCTCGCGCGAGCTGGGATGGCTTCTCTCAAGATCAGACTCGATGACAGGCTCACTGATAGAAGTCAGTGGGGATCAGCTGTGATAAATGCTGGGGTTTTATTTACGACAATGATCTGTGGTAAATCGTTATACCAACTTCCTGGTGACACTGACGGGTTCATTGTACGACGTGGAAGTCTTACAGACTTGAGAGTGGCCTACCCGTGGGCTTCTGAGTGCATACTTGGTGGATTCTACTCGGCCGTCGCAGTTTCCACAATGAAAAGTGTTTCTCCCGATGCTTATCTCGAAGATGGCGATGAGGATGTTATTGCATCAAACCGCGTGCAGTGGCGGTGGTTAGCGTACGCATTGTGGAGCAAATTCTCTAGTCCTGCTGTTCAGCAGATAGACCGGGCCACTTTCCGATTAACTTCAACCGATGTATCTGCTGTTGAAGCAGTGCTGCGAACCGGGTATCCCAACCCGGTGGAAGCAGAAGGCGATATTTCTCGTTATTCTAGGTACGGTGTTGTTGAACTACCAAAGGGAACCCGATTCCAACCTTGCGGGTTAGATGGCGGGGATGATACTACCGTCGTGTTCTTGGAAAGTCTTCGCTGTAGATCGCGATACGATCCAACTATAATGGCCGATCACGCGGAAGTTGTTGTCCCTGGCGTAGGGATCTGCAATGTAAACATTAGTGGTGGTGATGTCAATTTCGTTCCTGACACTGAAGTGAGTACAGCTGTTGGAGGGAACAATTCGAGGCCTTTGGAGTATTTCAAGATCTTTCTGCATGAAGTTGAGAGCCCATCCGTTTTAACAGATTTGCTAGCCTTGATTGGCGGTAGAATGGAGACTCTCTGGTTCGGAAACACTGGGTTTACGCCACTCACTGTCGACCTGAGCGCGTTGGCTCGGGTTTGTCCCCAACTGGAAAGCCTTACCCTCTCCGATGTCAGTGTAGTGGTGTCGGATGATAGCGCAGCACTGCGCAGTTGGGAACTCAAGACTTTGACGATTGATGGTGTTGTAATCGGTTTAGCACCTTGCTTTGCTGACCCCACATATCGAATGGCTCGGGGGCTTATTGATGTAAACGTGGAAGTACCTCGGAACTGAGAGTTGAGCGATGTGCAGGCAGACGCGCTGGAGGCTCGTGGAGATGATTTTTTGTCTGTCGTGAAGAAAATTTTCCCTATACGGTCGAAGGTCGCGTTGCTTAGCGTGTGGACAGGTGGAAGTAATTTGAGTCCTTCTACGGTTACCTTAGTCGCTGCCCACCGCATGAATGAGAACGTGCTGAAGTTAATTTTCTCATTTGCTGCCACGCCTGAACAACGATCGGTGAAGAAATCGACAATCTGGCAGATTTTCGAATGTGTCCATCGGGTAATTTGACGATGCAGTGCAGTTAGGCCGCCGTAACAAAGCACGCCTGGACAAAAAAGTTTAACTCGCTTGCCAGTCGTGTTCAGCGATCACAAAAGAGAACTACTACGCAATGAGGTGGTCATAGGCTGCCGTGCTTGATTTAGTTGTGGTCTTCAAACTGCGCTGGACTCTAACTGAGCTGCTCAATGTTGGTAATTCAGCCCCCGTGAAATTTTCGATAGCGTTAAACTTTACACTCGAGACATTTTACAAATACACACTTCATATTGGTGCGCCTACACTATCACAGATACTGCCAACAGCTTTAGTAAGTTGTTACAAACCTGCGCGCAGCAAAGTCACAAGGAGGAAAAATGTTTAACTTTCGTTGACACAAGCTATGTCGCTTTCGACTTCCTCTGGCATCTCCGTGGTCCCGTGCGCGAATGTTTGTGTAATCTGCACGCCCACGCCGTAGGTACAATTTGAGTCCGTAGAAACGCTGCGATATCCGCATTCCCCAACGATTTCGCTCGTCGTCGCGCCTCCACCAAACATCCTTCATTCGAGTATCGACATAACTCCTTCACAACTTGCAATTCTCCTGTAGCCACCACATCCAGCAACGTATTATTCAGTGGCGTGCACCGTCGCCGTCCCAGAACCCCCACCACCTCCGCATGCCCACACAGTGCTGCTTTAGTCATAGCAAACGACGCCCTCGCTGTCACTCGATGGCGCTCAGCATCTGATCGTCCATTGATGAACGAAAACAAAAACCTCACCACCTCAACGTGGCCATGAGCAGCAGCTTGATCCAACGCTCGTGAACTGCACCCTTCTCTTCGATTCTCCAATAAAAACCGCAATACTTCCGTATGCCCCGCACAAGCAGCGTCATCTGCTGTCGTGCACGAAAAGCCCCGGAATCCGTGGTCATGTAGCCATTTCATCTTGGCCACATCCCCACTGTGCGCTGCAAGTCGCAGCGCCCACGCCGACACCTGCAACTTGACCTCAGCGTGGTGACATAGCACCCAATCCATAATCTGCACTCCTTTCGTGTACCCCACTGCAATGTCCATCAGGTCGCTTTCGAACGCATAAGAGGTTAACTCCAAATGCCTTCCCAGCCACTTCAGCATGTTCAACTTGTCGAACCTCACGGCGCAGCGTACTACTCCAACGAATTCCGTCTCCGGGTTGCAATAACTCGACGAATAGCTTTGCACCAGCTTGAAAAGATCAGTTAAAACCGACAACTCGTCGCAAATGACCGCAAGTTGAGGCAAAAGGCCTCGATAACTGGGATATCTCCCTTCCACACGAGGTCGATACCGCTCACGGCGCGCAAACTGCGCCACCGCCAGCGGATACCCGTCCATAAACGACGCCACATGACGAAACAACACTTTGCTTGTCAGAACCTGCATCGACGCCCTCATCTTGGACCGATCCGTCGCCATCGTGCTCATTTCTTCTTCTAGTACTACCCAAACTAAAGTGCTCAAATAAGAACAATGCGGGGTAATTTGGGTAAGGTTGTACCCATTTAATCCCTCCTCCATGGCGCCGTCGCTGCTGTCGTTGCCGGCGTCGGACGCGGCCTTGGCGCTGGGCAGCTGGCTGCTGTTCTTCGTGTTCGCTCGCTTCTTCTTCTCGTGGTGGCTCTTCCGGGACTACGCCGTGCGCAGCGCCGCCACTCCGCTGCTCTTCGCGGCGTCTCTGACCTTCTCGCTCAGCATCTTCCAGATGGTCCTGTTCGAAGTGACGGACGTGATGCGCGTGGCCAGTCGCCAGTGGGTCTGGCGCGTGGACCTCATCGCCATGACGTATCTGGTGGTGCTCGTACTACCGCTCTCGCTGTTCTACGCGGCGGCGAGGGAGTACGGCGTGGCCAGACGACAAGCTGTCATCACGTCGAGTGCAATGCTATTATTTTATCTCTACGGCTTCTGGAGACTCGGAGCTGTGCTGGAACAGGACCTACCACCTCAATCAGTTGACGGTGCGTGCAGTCGCGCAAGTTGCAACGAAGACGGAGCTCTAGAAGAGAAGATATTAGAGTTTTTAGGATACTGATACTGTTGTTTGTTTATTTGGTTGGTTGTTGCTGCTATTGCAGCGCTGTTCTCTATTAGGAACTTTGTGAGTCGCGTGAGTCTGCTGGGTGTCGTGTTCATGGCGCTGCTGTCCGGGTTCGGTGCCGTTAACTGTCCGTATGAGTACATGTCGTTCTTTTGGAGGAAGGTGGCCGAGGAGGATATTGAGTTTCTGGAGAAGCGACTACGCCATAATCTGGACATTTTGATAGCTAAGAAGAAGCGGCTGACGCTCGAGGTGAGAGCCTCGGCGCGACGACAGGACGAGGCTTTTGCAGAAAGAGGGAAGAAAGGATCATTTTTTTCTCGGGCGTTCAGCTTCTTCTCGTCCAAGAAGGACGACACGACGTATATCAAGGGCTTGGAGGCGGAGATTCTGACGCTGGAGAGTCTTGGACGAGAACTGTTTCTGGAGGTGAATGACATGCGAGATGTCCAGGCAAGATCGCTGCGAGCTCGGACGTTGCGAGGCCGCGTCTTTAATTTCTTCGGCTATGTCATGTCTGCGTTCTGCATGTACAAGATGGTTATGAGCACCGTGAACGTGGTCTTCCGGAGAAACCGCGACAAGGATCCGATCACTGATGTTGTGGAGAAGCTGCTGTATATTTGGCCATCATTGGCGGAGCAACTGAACATTCGCTTCGTATCGGAGGTGGCCTCGCTCGGCTTTGTCGGTATCCTCGTGTTCACACAGACCCGAGGCTTCTTGGTGACACTGCTAAAGTTTTTCCGCACGTATTCGAGCACTGTATCCTCGAACAGCGTCGTACTCTGGCTGGCACACCTCATGGGAATGTATTTTGTCTCGTCCTTCGTCCTCATGCGAATGAATCTCAGCCCGCTGCATCGGTACGTAAAGTTCTTAGCATGTGTCGGAGATATGGATGATTGAACTGCTGCTGCTACTCGATTGCGATTGATACAGACAGCGAATAGACGAGGTGCTGGGTGAAATCGAGTTTAATGTGTTCCACAGGTACTTCGACATGATGTTTGTGGTGAGCGCTTCCTGCAGCCTTGGTTTATTGGCGTTGACCAAGTTCTCTAAGGCCTCGCGCACGGCCAACAACGACTACGGCGCTCACGATAAGTTCCCGTAACAACAAGAGGTATAGATGTAAGTGCAGTTGAGTTGGGGTCACTTAAATCATGAATTTGAAGTTCGGTTCCGCTAGTCTTGAACGAACGGAAAGCTCAAAAAGTCGTTGTACAGAAGGTTTCCTTGGGCGTCATAGTGAGCGGCACGGTAGCAGCGCTCGCAGAAAAACATGGGGTCCACCACCGCTAGTTGATCGCCATAACACACATACCTGGCGGTGTAGTTCTGGCAGATCAAGCAGTTGCGCAGTGTGTGGGTTCGTGGGTTGGGCAAACGCAGTGGGAATATGCCGTCGCTCTTTGGTGCGTCGAGTTCATGCGGCAACCGTGCATCGCGAAGCCGCAGCAAGTGCTCGCACTCCCCCTGGTGAATGTACACCCCCGGCACATCAACATGCAGCTCCAAATCAGCAAAAGTCGACGAATGCAGTTTACTCGCTACACAATCGCCATCAAGAAACGTTCCGAACTTCGCCGCGCGCTCAGATTTTGCTCGAATCCACCGAACAATCTGCTCCGAGTAATCCAGACTGCCAGCAACACGTCGATCCACGAAAAACTTCTGCCCAAAGTACACGAGCTTGGAAGCCTTCTTATGCTCGTTTAATCTCTCATCATTAGCACACGCAATCAAGTCCACAAGCTCCGATATCCGTTGTGAGCGTCGCACAAGGAACGACTGCGTTCGTGCGGGATCTTTGCTCGGATGCAGCACGTCGAGCCACAAAATCAGGTCGTTGTCTCCTCTAGGCACTCTGTCAACTTCCTCCTTGCTCTTTTCCTCCTTGCCCTTCTCCTTCTCCTCCTGCTGATGCACATCAGGCATCGGCCGTGCAAACTCAAAGCTCATGGCTGTGGCGGTATCAGCCACCGACCTCTTTTGTGCCAGTCGTCTCTTCTTGATCTTGAAAGTGGCAACAAACGTCTGCAGTCGTTCACTAGGCACTCTTGCAGCTCTCAACTCGTCAATATCTGCCAGTTCTTCAAACACGGCGTCGAATCTCACTCGTTCTTCTTCAACTTCTCTTTGCCGCTTCTTGCGTTCCCTCTTTTGCTTTCTCGACGCCGCAATGGCAGCTTTCTCCTTCGCCACAGCTGCTGCTCTGTCCACCAATTCATTTTTCTGTTCTTCATCTTCTGATTCTGAAGCGTCGTTTTCTTCTTGTTGCTCTTCAGCTGTAGTCCGGAGTTCCGCATCCGGCTGCAATGCTAGAGCAGCGATACGTTGGTACTTCTTGACTCTTTCAGCGTACGGAAGAGCTTTGTCAGTTAATGCAGAGTCTCCTTCGTTCCAGCGACGCAATGCACGGTAGATACCGTCGTCCACGGCCTTCTCTAGTGGCGATAGTAATATATCGTCCACACTGATGTCTACAGAGCTTAAATCGTCCTCAGCAGCGTCGTCTGCAGGCACAAAAGGCGGGAAGAGCGACTCGAAGGCCATCGGCTTGGTGGCCAATTAGCGTAACGGTTTTGATTGGACGACAGTGACGTTTCGCTAGCCGCACACATGGCTACATTTTTGAGCTCGTGTGACGTGTGACGTGTGACGAACGTTGTATTTACACCAGGTTTGATATGCTTTGAAGGTATCAACGTCCTCTTAGGTGATGGAGAGGAAAGTTACGACATATAATAGCTGAAAAAGAAGAAGAAAAAATCATCGTCGACTTACGCCATGAGTTCGTGGGTCGAGAGCGAGTCGGAGGTGCGATGCAACACGCTCACGTCTCGAGAGCACAGTCTCGTGGGCTCTTTGTCACTGCCGAAGATCCTTGAGAACAAACCTCCTTCGACTTTGCGGGCTTTGCTGTTGCTGCGAGGCAGTCGCGACGGTTTACGTTGCAACACCATGGCATACTGGTTCTTCTGGCATCGTCGGGGGCCGTCACTTTCGTGTCGTCGCGGATTGCAGCTCCAGACCATGTCCTCCATGATACTCGACAGGTACTCAACAATCTCCTGGTGTTTCATCTTCGCAGCTCCCTTTCGGGCCTGGAACAGACAACCTCGAGTTGAATACCGACACAGCAACTTGACACATTCCAAATGTCCGTTCTTGGCGGCATCTTCCAGTGCTCGTGGATGAGGTCCTTCCGTTCGATGTTTGCCCAAAAACTCGACCACTTCATCATGTCCAAAGCCCGCAGCGCAACCCATCGCCACCGTCGTACACCCCTCTGTCCGGTTATCATGCAAGAACTTCACGACCTGAAAATGTCCATTAGCTGCAGCCATATCCATGGCTTCGTACGTGCACCCTTCATCTCGATGTTCATGCAGATACTGCACCACCTCCAGATGTCCTGCAATTGCTGCAGCATCCATCACTCCAGCTGAAAAGCCTTCGTACTCATGTTCATCCAGCCATTTAATAGCTGTAAGGTTTCCTCTCGACGCAGCGAAGCACAACTGCCACGACCGGATCGCCACGAATTGGTGCGGCACATTAGCGTGCAGCCAGTCCAGGACTGCAACGTCTCCGCTGTAATGCACCGCGTAGTTGAGTAAATTGCCTTCGTAATTGTATTCTGCCAAGTTGCAGTGCTCTCCGATCCATTGCAACGCGTCCAACCGATTAAACATGACAGCGCAGCGAATCACTTCGTGGAATTCCAGACGAGCGTTGCGTTGGTGCTCTAATTGCTGCGAGACGCGGAATAACAGCGCCAACATCTCTAAATCCCCGCGGATGATCGCTAAGTGCGGCAGATAACCGCGAGGTTGAGGGTATAGCGTTGTTATTGGTGTCAGGTGTTCTTTGCGCTCTAACGCCGCTCGCTTCGCTTCTTGGGCTGCGAATGCGCCGACGGCGAACGGGACGCCGCGCATGAAGCTGATGATGTTGAGGAGGAGGTCATCTTGCGTCAATACGAGCAGCGCAGGCGAGTTACTGCGCGGATGGAGCGCCATTAGGGTGCCGACGTGCGGTGCCTACGGAGCTGCTTGACGTTTGAGATGTGACATGGGAACTGAGGAACTGTGGGATTCTATCACTTTTTGTGTGGAAAACATAGCGTACCCATCACTGTTGTTGAAGTGGTGGCATCGTGATCACTCCAGTGAACCCCAGCTGGGCACGTGAAGAAGTAAACGGCCACAACACATTAAACGCATGCATGCGAATGGTATTTAGATGGTGGAATGAGATTGAGTGGTGGTGGTGGGTCACGCGGTCTGTTGTGGCGACTTTCACGCGACGAGTCCGACCAGGACAAGCGTCGTTCTTGTTTTTGGAGTCGTTTTGGGGATTTCAAAGCCTTCGACACCCACTCGGTAAGACTTGGTTGTGAAAGAAACACAAATTGTAGTTTTCAGCTGCAGCGATTTGCTAAGAGAAGCAAAGCGGCTCTGCTTTTGCCAGAGCCTCTGCCCGTTTGCCGGCTGCGAAAGCTGCATCCTGGCCAAGAACTTGACAGCCGAGGTATAATGCATAGTTGGTTTCTTAGACCTGGACGGTGTTGTGTATTAACTCACCACAATGTGTTAGTGGTGTCGATACAGTAGCGACGGTGGCCATTAGCCAAGAACACTGGCGGTGTCTATCCTCCTTTGCTGCGCTGTTCATCCACACTGCAGGGCGTTTCGAAAATGATGCTAGTAAAAATACTCAGCTGGTCTCCACTTCGATGTCGGGGTTCGTGGGCGTTTTGAGCGTCCGCCTCCCTGTGAATAGTTTTTGAGCAGAAACCACAGCATTGCTTGCATCGGGGTCGAATCCGAGTGTTGCGCGTAGCAGCTTCCGTCGCTCGACTCGATTCGAGGGGGGCTGCTGACTTTTTCGAGCCTTGTCGGGTATATGCATGAGCGCGGAGACCAATCAGCTACCCCGCCCGGCCCTGCAGCAAGCATCATGGCCTTCTCGGTATCTCCGCAGGCCTTTCGGTCGGGCATCAGCAGCTTTCCGGTACCGATGAGCGATGTGACCTTAACGCCCCAAAAAGTCGATGCCACCTCCAGTGCGGACACTGTTACAGCTACGAATTTACACAGGGGGAGGCTAGGAATATTCGGCCGATTATTTCGTCGGAACCGAGTTGGCACTTGCCCCAGCGACGATGACGGTTGTAGTACCAATTCACAGGAGCTTATCAAAAGTCGACTATTGTTCGTGAACAATGCAGGACGGACGATGGAGTACGCGGCAAATATGCAGAAACACCACAATGCAGATCCGTACTGGACCAACATAGTCCGGTCGTCCAAGTACACGACATTAAACTTCCTGCCCAAGTCGCTGTTCGAGCAGTTTCGTCGTGTGGCCAATTTCTACTTCCTCATCATTTCCTTGCTTCAGTTGTGTACAAACTTGTCGCCTACGAACGAATATTCGACCATCGGTCCGTTGATGCTTGTTTTGACAGCCACAATGATCAAAGAGGGATTAGAAGATCGCGCACGACATCAGCAAGATTGGATCGTGAATCACGAGCAGATCGAAACACTAAATGGGATGTTGGGAGTAGGAGGAGGCAAGAAAAAGGAGTTAGCGGAGATGCAGCAACACCTCGGCGACTTTCAGGCCATCTTCTGGAAAAAATTACGGGTTGGGCACGTAGTCAAAATTTACGATCTAGAACAGGTACCTGCCGACATTGTGTTATTGTTTTCCAGTCAAGAGAGCGGAGAGGCAATGTGTGAAACGTCCAGTCTCGATGGAGAGTCCAATCTCAAGGTTCGCCATACTGTCAAGTGGAATCAAATATCCCCACATGCCCCAAAAGACTTCGGCGACACGATCCACGGTGAAATCCGTTGCGAACCTCCGAACAAAAGATTATATAGCTTCGACGGTGTGATGCGAGTCTCCCATATAAAGATGCAGGAAGACGGTGAACATTTGACAACGCAGGCTTTGGAGGAGCAACGAGGACTTCGAATGGATCCGGAAGTCGAGGAGATTCCTATCACGATCGAAAATGTGCTACTGAGAGGAATGAAGTTGTGCAACACGAAATGGGTCGTCGGGGTTGTTGTCGGAGGCGGCAATGATACGAAATTGGTGCAAAACATGAAGGCTATCCCGTCCAAGTTCAGTCGGCTGGACCGGATCGCGAATCGCTGCATCTTTCTCATTTTTTCGGTACTGTTCGTGGTCTGCTGCTTCAGTTCGATCCAAGCTACACAATTTGCCATCAAAGTGCACGATAAACCAGGCTACGTGTTAGCTTTTCCGTTTGTGGACGAATTCCGCCCGGCTTACTTCTTTGAAGCCTGGGTCACGTATTTGATCCTGTACAACAACATGGTGCCTATTTCGCTCTACATCAGTCTGGAAGTGGTGAAATGGTACCAAGCACGAAGAATAGAGAACGATCAGAGGATGTATTGCCATATCACAGGGCGAGGTGTGACAGCACGAACGTCCAACGTGAACGAAGATCTCGGGCAAATCAAATACATCTTCAGCGACAAGACAGGTACGCTCACGAAGAACCAAATGCTGTTTAAAGTGTGCAGCATTGGCGGCATCGTCTTCGACGGATCGACTATGCACCTTCGTCGGGCAGCTCAAGCCGGTGCTGACGATTTATCAGGGGGCAGTGATATGATGCTGAAATTTGGTGCAACCGCGGCAGTTCGAGGGGACAGCAGCACGGATTTGAGAGGCAAGTCCAAGCACGTCTCGGTCACTGAAAAGGACGTTCGGTTGTATTCCCAGATGATGAAGTTTGTGGAGAACCCTTCTCGTTTCTCAGGAAAAGAGATGCATGCAGTCGAGTTGGCTCGCCCGTTCTTCCGGTGTTTGCTCCTGTGTCACTCAGCTTCAGTCGCGATTGAAGAGAATGTGGTGTCTACCGACCAGCAGAGTACAACGGGTCGAACTCGAACTGACAGTAGAGAAGGAAGTACGCGAGCTGAAAGCAGACGCCAAAGTACAGGATTTAATTCGTTTAGCAGCAATCATGCAGCAACCGAAGCGATCGATGCGTTCCCGTCTCTTAAAGGCGATCGCAAGTTTTTCGGGTCTTCACCGGATGAAGTTGCACTGCTTAACGCCGCATTGGAATTCGACTGCGTGTGCGAACGACGGGACGGCGATGTGATCCATATCCGGTTGTTCGGCAAACCCGAGTCATACCAACTATTAGCGCTGAACGAGTTTGACAGCACGCGCAAATGCATGTCCGTTGTTGTCAAGAAGTTGAGTCGAGACGAACCGAATTTTAACGCTAGGGATTCAATACCGGTACGAGTTCGTGACAGTTTGGGAGATCTTGAGCGATCGTTGGAAGAGGACTTCGATGGCGGCTCGGAGTACTCGGACAAACAAGATATCCTCGTATTTTCCAAAGGAGCCGACACTGTGATGTTTGCAAATGCAAACAAAGATCAGGATATCAGCAAGTTAGCACTGCACGTACACTACTTTGCTGCAATGGCATTGCGTACATTGCTATTTGGCTATCGTACACTCAGTGTGACGGAGTATCTCGCGTGGAAATGCGACTTTGACGCTGCTAAAAAGGCATTATCTAACCGAGAACAGCAGTGCGTGGAAGTAGCCAAGCAAATTGAGAAATCGACCAAACTGCTAGGTGCCACCGGCGTGGAGGATCTGCTTCAGGACGGCGTAAGAAAGTGCATTTCCCAATTATCACTCGGTGGCATCAATATCTGGATGCTTACAGGAGACAAGGACGAAACTGCGATCTCCGTGGCGCACATGTGTGGGCTGATCGGGCCCAAGAGCGAGATCATTATCATCAAAGGCAAAACCAAGCAAGACTGCCTGGATGAGATCGCCAAAGCTCGACGAAAGCTCAAAAGAGAAGGTGTATGGGTCCCCGGCGTATCATCCCAGGATATTTCGCTTGTGATCAATGGCGAAGCACTAGAGCACTTGCTTATGGATGCGCTGTCATCAAGTACGATCAAGGCGCAAACCTCTTACATAAACACTAACCAAGTAGCGCCGCATCCAAACGATCCACTTCGTAGCAGTGAGCGCGATGCTCGTCTAAGTGGCTCAATGTCCGCAAAATCCTTGGGCAATCTACCATTCCAAGCAGCTCAAATAGTGCAAAGCTCGCGTCACCGTTCCAGCTCAAGGCCTGGCACGTCTCGAGCATCCATTATGGATGCGAATGGTACCGTTCAACTGGCCCATGAATTGTTTCTGGAGCTCGCTTCGCAGTGCCGAACGGTGGTTGCATGTCGATTGAGCCCGATGCAAAAGGCCCAAGTGGTGAGTTTGATGAAATCTGCGCCAGGAACACCGATAACATTGGCAGTGGGAGACGGAGGTAACGATGTGAGTATGATTCAGGAAGCTCACGTGGGGATCGGAATTTACGGCCACGAAGGAATGCAAGCTGTACGAGCTGCAGACTTCGCTATTGTCACTTTCCGACATCTCTCCCGACTTTTATTGGTACACGGACGCTGGAATCATCGACGAGTTGCGCGAGTTATTTTGTTCTCGTTCTACAAGAACATGGCGCTCATCATGACGTTGTTCTTGTACTCATTCTACAACGGGTACTCCGGTCAAACGCTATATGAATCGTACTTGATGGTCGGTTGGAATGTGCTGTACACAGTATTGCCGATTTTCGTGCTTGGGATTACCGATGAGGACATTCGAGATAGCGCTGTTCTTCGTTTCCCGTTTGTCTACCGAAGTTCGCTCAGGAAGAGCGAATTAAGCATACGAGGACTGAGCTATTGGGTTGTCAACGCTCTGATGCACTCGCTCTTGGTGTTTTTCTTCGTTATGAAAACAATGGGCGGAGTATCGTCAAGGTACAGCCACGCGAATGGGCTTTTTCCCGATGGCACTGCAGTTTACGGAGCGCTGATCATCACTGTGACGCTAAAGGCTTCGCTGCACACGCAGTGTTTGCATCGCTGGACGCGAGCACACTACATCTCTTTGTTTGGCGGATTTATAGCATATGTGTCGTTCGTTGGAGCGTACTCTCAAGCATACCGAATGTTCCCGACTTTCGACGTGTTTCGCGACTTCCAAGGTCTAGCGCAAATTCTCTTCTCGGAGATGCTCTACTGGGCAACGTTATTTTTCACGTCCGTCACCTGTTTGTGTGTGGACTTGGCCGTCATGTACTTGAGGAAAATGTACTTGCCGTCAAGCAACGACATTATCCTCGAAATTGACAGTGGACTGGGAGATCTACCTGCCCTACCAGTTCGTAATACTGACGGATCCATTGACAACGCTCGTGCCGCAAAGTTAATCTACAGCTCATCAGGCCGATCAGATGAGGGCAGCTACGCTGGAGCTAGCGGTAGTACTGCGGGTAGTGCACGCTCTGAAAAGAGTGATCTGACCCCGACACTGCTCGAAGGTGAATGGAGTCAACAATTCCGCGACTTTGACCTTCCAACCGAGCACGATGAACTCTCGAAGCAGCTTGTTTCAATACAACGGGAACTTGCTCAGGAAATAGGGCATCCGGATCCACTTACGCAAGAAGACGACGCACACAGTTCGCGCGCCTTGCGGGTGCAGCCACCCGTCCACCCTCTCACTCTCGAGTTCATGGGTGAGGAACACCAACGTCTCGAGACCGAGTACGAGGTTACCTTCGCTTTCCGCGAGCGCAGTCGCGTGATGCTTTGTCTGAAGGTTATGGCGTTTATGATCCCGCTCTACGCAGCGTACGAGGTGCTTTGGGAACGCGAGAGATCGTACATTTGGATTCGGGTGGGGTATTTCGTATGCAACTTGCTGTTCATGCGCTTTGTACGCACCAAGTTCTTCGTACAAAACTACCAGATTTCAATTCTCTGCCCGTACTGCATTGTTGGTATGGCGCTTACTCTCACCATCTCTGACACCGGCAAATTCGCCGCAGCACTTTACCCCGTCGGCCTCTTTGTGGTCATCCGCGTCAAGTTTCTTTACGCGCTGATACTTTCGATCTACAATGTCGCGTTCTACATGCTAGCCGACAGACTGAGTTCCATGAACTACAGCAACAGTGTGAGCCTCACGGACCTTATGCTTTTCGCACTGTATTTGGTGTTCGTGATCACCTTCGGCTCATACGCGTGCTACTCGCTTCAGATCACCATGCGACGAGATTTCCTCCAAAGTCGTTCATTGCTCATCGAACAGAAGCGTTCTACCCAAATTCTGAAAAACATGCTCCCCGAACACGTCGTTCAACGCATGCAGAAAGGTGACACATTGATCAGCGAAGACGAACGGGACGTGACGATCCTGTTTTGCGACATCGCCGACTTCGCTTCGTTCGTGAATCGATTCAGCCCCACTGAAGTCGTCTCTCTTCTCGATCGAGTGTACTCACTTTTCGATCAAATTTGCCAGAAACACGGCGTTCGTAAGATGGAGACGGTCGGAAAGACGTATATGGCGTGTGCTGGGCTACAAGGTAAAGATCAAGGGCGAGAAGCAGCACTTCGAGCAGTGTCAATGGCGCTGGATATGCTTGCGTGTCTTGAAAAATGTCGGGCTTCAAATGGGAACGGCATGAAACTACGAATTGGGGTGCATTCTGGTCGTGTGGTTAGTGGGTTGGTGGGGATGAAGAAGCAACAGTTTTCTCTATTCGGTGATACAGTGAACACAGCATCGCGTATGCAGTCCACCGGTATTACAGGACGCTGTCAGATATCTCAAGTTACGTACAAGAAGCTTGCAGGACATTTTACCTTCGAAGAGCGTCAGATCGATGTGAAAGGCAAGGGAAGCATGACGACGTACTTGGTCGGTGACCCTATCTCCGACGTAGCACAGTTGGCAGTGCTTGGTCAACTCGAATTCAACTCCAAACGTGACTCCGTGCTCGTGTCGACGTCGGTGATTAACGTACGTCGTCCTTTTGAGCAAGATTTTTTGGCTGCGACGAGGAATAGGATTCTACACTCTGCCAGACAACGGTGGAAGAAGTACGACCCAATTCGGATGCTTTTGGGCACACCACCTGATCTCGCGTCGTCGGGAGGAACGGACACTAGTGAAAGTATCGAGCAGCATATGCTGACAGAGATCAGACTGGTGAACATGCGCTTCAAAGATGTCGATATGGAGAATAAGTATCTCAAGAGTACTCTTTCGGATCGAGTTGAAGGTGCACGCACTACGCTGCTCGCTCTTGCGGCGTATGCTTTCTTCACGTGCATGCGAGATCTACTGGTGGAAATTTTCTCGGTCATTAGCTCGTATGCACCACAGGACAACATCTCACCGACGATGTACACGATACTGCTATTTATCCGAAGCCCATTTGCCATCGTAGCGATATTGGTGGCAAGGCGTGTGCGTGAAGAGTTCGTTTTCTACTCGGAGATCAAGCTGCGTAATGTTTTGCTTGGATTTTATCTCATCGGGCTGTTCGTGTTTACCCTAGCTCAAGCTCTACTGTGGGGACTGAACTACGAAGCAGATCTTGATACATCGACACGATACGTGAACTTGTGTTTGGATACAGTGTTGGCCATGTTTGTTGTGTCGAATGGCAGATCAATCTTGTACCGCCACGTCGTGGTCTTCAACGCCATCGCTCTTATCATGGTGTCTATAACTACTCTAGTGTCGTTGCAGAGGTATCACCAGGATGCCGCCAAGTTCAACTCCAAGTTCAAAACGAGTTATCCGATTGTCCTCACGTATTTTTCAGTGGTAGCGAATATCATCGCGTCACAAAGTGTCGAGTTCTTTACACGACGACAAATCTGGCTCAAGACTCGTACGCAACTCGAGACGATGAATGCCGATCGATTACTGTACCAAATGCTCCCGGCTGCAGTCATCATGCGACTGAAGGAAGGAGAGCTGGTCTGCGATCAGCACCATCAAGTGGGGATTTTGTTTTCTGATATCAAAGGGTTCACGTCGATTGCGTCGCAAGCTGCTACAGCACAAGTGGTTAACATCCTCGCTTCACTCTTCTGTGCGTTCGACAAGTTGACAGAGAAGCATGGGGTGTTCAAAATGCAGACTATTGGCGACGCATACGTTATCGTGTCGGGTCTTCCGTACGTGGATATGAGTCTGGGCCCTGGTTTGGTCACAAGTTCTGCTAGTACTGCTGACATGTCGATCGCAGATGTTTCGGCAAGTAATGCAGGCGTTGCTGGTGCTTTTGCCAACACCGTAGCCAAAATGGCGAGTAACCGCGTGTTGCCTCTAGAACGCAAGAATGATGTCGCAGGGACTCAAGAAGGAGCTCCGCAAGGTTCGGGCTCGAAATTGCGTTCACATCTGCTACGACGTAGTACACTCAAGCACAAGCATCAAATGCATCTGCGCAGCCATATTCGAGACTTGTTAACAATGGCTCGAGATATGCACAAAGAGGTGCGTAAGGTGCAGGACCCGAACACCGGTGAGCGACTACAGATGCGTATTGGCATTCACATTGGCAACATCATCGGTGGAGTGATCGGTACTACCACACTACGCTATGACATGTGGGGACCTGATGCGCTTACAGCCAATGAACTCGAATCCAACGGTGTACCTGAGAAGATCCTCGTTAGTCCCGTCGTGCAAGAAGTGGTCAAGGACATGATCGACATCCGTTGTACGTTTCACAAGAAGACCAACTTCACCAACATCCCCATGATGGACACATACCTCGTCGAATTCATCGAGCCTGATGGGACTGGAGGCAGAGGCCCTGCTCTTGGTAGCGGAGGCAGAAAAAGCAGCGTGAACTTGTCCGAGCCTATTCGCCCAGCTCCAGGATACGTACCGGGTTCAGACGATGGTAAAACGCACGCAGACTTGGGCTCCGGGCCCACGTAGATGCACTCTCTCTAAAAAAAACTAAAGTAGCCATTTTGTAAGTTGAAGTTGCCTGTAACGGATACTTTGGTGTATTGTACACCACGTGGTAAGTGCTCAAGATGGATACATTTCTGCAAGTTGGTGCTACGGTCGCCATGTCTTCGCCTCCTGCGCATTCCGATGCCGCTTTGGCTGTGTTGACGGACTTTGGACTATTGCAACACATTACGAGCTTCCAGGGAGGACTTCCCTACATCGTGGGGCACCAGGCTCGGGAGCTTCCGTGGAAAACTGCCCCGATTCGCCATTCGTCGGCGCGACCAAACCGCGCTGGAGATGTTGCTAAAGGTTACGCAGAACCCAAGACTATAAGTACTTCCGCAACTTCAATTCAGCGGAGTGCGTCGTTGTGCCATTGAATACAACAGTCTCCAACTGCTGAAGTGGCTACATGCTACGAAGGGCAAGTCTCCAACACTGTCGGACGAAACGAGACTGCTTGGGGTAGCGGTGACCAGCTACTTTGACAATGCCGAGATTATGGAGTGGCTGCACAGCTCGCCAGAAGGTCCGTGTGAAACAATTTCTACGGTCACCGAGGCCGAAGTCTATCGTGCTGCTGGACTTGAGAACGTCAACGCTATCCGCTGTCTGCACGAACATGGAAGCGCAGCGTTTCCAACACTTGTCATGGACACAGCTGCAACGCACGGGCATTCGATGTTGGTGCTTTACTTGCATGAAAACCGGAGTGAAGGCTGCACGAAGTCCAAGAGCGGAGACCAATTCAATTCACCAGATGGGGAAGCCCTAACCAAACTCTTCGTTCATCTTGTCCGGTTGGCAGGCTCTGCTTCACCGCATTATAAAGAATCGACAGCGCTTGCAGTAGCAGCAACCGACTCACGAAACCTGCGCATGTGCGTGCGCGGGTACCACAGGAATTTCCGTGCTTGCCGTTTATTTATCGATGGTTATGATATGGGCCGTCATGGGCTTGTCTTCGGTGCTGCTCTCGAATATTTCGGCCATGCTCATCGCGTTCAAGTTGTACCGCGACTGGGACTTTCGGGTGTCCAGCATTCGATGGTTGTTCTTTTTCATCTACCTTTGGCTCTACACAATCGGCCCCGCGAGATACTACCTCTGGGTGGTCATGCTGCCGATCAAGGAATTCGTCGACGGTAACAACGCTGTCCCGTACACAAGCAAACAATTGGACCAGCTAGGAATTTACGCGACGACGGACCTCAAAGCTGCACGACGGGCATTCCCGACTACAATTTTGAGTGTTTGCGACGTCATGCACTTTGCAGTGGCGTTCTGGGTGCTCCCGTTGATCTACGAGTTGTTGAAAATTGCTGCCAAGTCGATGGACCGAGGCACCGCCAAGGAGAAGGCTAAGATTCGGATGTACGTTATCGTTGGCCATGGACTCATCGCGTGTTTTCTGATCGCTGAGGTCGGTTTGAGCGTACTTGGAGGAGGGTATTCAAGTTACACTTATCGACTGGCACTTTGCATCTACATTATGCAAATGGTCATGCTCGTGTATATGGGCGTGGTGTTGCTCCTGCTCAAGTGCAAAGGCCGCGATGTGGAGTCGATCAACGGCCAATTCGAAACTTCTCCAGTCTACAAGCGACTCAAGTGGATCATGTTTGCGTACGCGCTCTTTGCAATCCAGTACGAAGCCACGTCGCTCTTCACGTACTTGTTCACTCCTCGCGGTGAAGCGACTCTAAGGTACATCGGATTAAGTCAAGTCATGTACAACGCTACCGGATTCGCATTGGCACTGTGCACTGGATGCAGTTTACCTTGCGTGTTACGTTTCCGTGGCTGCTGTATCCCCGATGAGATGCTTGCTCAGTTAGTGGTGGTGTCGAACCGTGGCGAAATGCCCTGCTTCCATGAACGTGACGAGTCTATCACGCCACCAGTTCTAAACCCAGTGTTCCTTGTCACGGATATCGAGTCTTCGAGCGCGTTGTGGGGTATCGAGGATGGTAAAGTGATGCAGCACGCGATACAAATGCACGATGACACTCTGCGCCCACTGTTGTCGCCGTACCGAGGATATGAAATTACTACAGCGGGGACTCTTTTCAGCTAGCCTTCCACACGATTCGCGAAGCTGTGTCTTACTGTTTGGATGTACAGCTGCAGCTGCTTGCTGCCGACTGACCCAAGGATCTTCATGGAATTGTGCCAGCGACGAAGAAGCGAGAGCTATACATGGTGCAGCTCTCAATGGATACCATAAAGTAGTAGCGTTCCTGGCTCAAAATCGAGTGGAAGGTCCAAGTGAACGCACACTGGAGATGGCAGCTAGTGCTGGCCACTTTAGTTGCGTGAAAGCGCTTTGTAAATATGCACAACCGCCTCCTCATGGCAGCGGAATGTGGAAATTTGCGGCGGCTCGGCAGTGTGCACTTGATGCAGGCCACAAGGAAATCGCGCGGTTCCTTACGGAACAGGAAGAGAGTGGCAGCGGTGGAGGTAGCACAAAGGAGAAGAAGCGCTGGTGCTTTGGACTCTTCTAGCGGAAAACATTTACTCGAATGTACATGTAATACTATCACAAATATACTCCATGCGTACGAGAATTTTACAGCCATCGGTACCACCACCATCCAGAGGGTTTTTGTACGCTGGAGGCTTTCTCGACTGTAGCCTCATTGATCATCTTCGTTGGTACTGCTGTCGTTTCAGGCAGTTTTTCACGTTGTGGTTGCCTTTGACACCATCGGGGGCCTGGACGTATGTGATAATATCTTGATGAACACGAGCGGACGTCCGGATTCATCCAAGCAGATAACAACACCGCTACTCGAGGATGTCCAGCTTCAAGTGCAGCTCGACGTGCTTCGAAAAGACAACCCACTATCGACCAGCGGATTAAAGCATCCACGCAGTCGACGTGACCTTGAGCAGCAGCACGCTCGAGAGCGTATTCGTGGGGGCCCTCGTGTCGGTTTTCTCCAAGAAACAGCACAACATCCGCGTGTCCGTTGATCGCTGCGTTGGTCATAGCATTCTTGGTACAGCCTTCCACTCTATTTTCCTGTAGGTACCTCACGATATCCAAATGTCCTCCACCTGCAGCACTGTCCATTGCTTCAGTTGTACAAATTGCTCCTTGCTCATGGAGGAAGCTTATGATCTCCAAATAGCCATTTTGACAGGCAGTATCCATTGCCTTCGAGGTGCAACCTTCGACGCGGTTTGCCATCAAGAATTTAACAACGTCGAGATGTCCTCTCCACGCGGCACCATCGATAGCTCTCGTCGTGCATCCTTCCTCTCGGTTTTCATGCAAAAACCTGATAATCGGCAAGCGCCCAACAAGCGCCGCTCCATCCATCGCATCTGTACTACATCCTTCATCCCGATGAGCATGTAGAAATTTTACCACTTCCAAATGACCGCTTCGAGCTGCTCCATCCATGGCCTTCATCGTACACCTTTCAATCCGATTTTCATGAAGAAATTTCACCACCTCAAAAAATCCCCCAGTAGCAGCACCATCCATTGCAGCCGTCGAACACCCTTCACATCGATTAGTATGCAGAAACTGCACCATATCAAGATGCCCATTACGCGCAGCTCCATCCACCGCAGCAGTTGTACACCCTTCTGTCCTTTGCGTGTGCAAGAACTGCACCACCTTCAAGTGCCCATTCCGAGCAGCTCCATCCATCGCCGCCACCGTGCAACCCTCTTCTCGCTGATTATGCAAATACTGCACGATCTCCAAATGACCATTAGCAGCCGCGCCATCCATTGCATCCGCCGTGCATCTCCCCTCTCCTTCCTCCAGTAAGAACCATAGCATCTCCATCTTCCCCATCGTCGCCACCAGATCCGCCAACTTGGGATCTTGAAAGCCACTAATTGCCAACTGTCTCTCCTTCAAAAACTGCAACACCGTCACACTCGCTCGACTCAAATCTTCCGCTTTAACGTCTTTCAACGCCGACTTCGAGTAATTCGTGGCTACCCACTCTACAATCTCCAATTTGGTGGCTGACTGGAGTACGTCAGAGTACCGTACAGCCCACCCCATTAACGTGCTACCTATTGTTCTACTAGTTATATCCTCTACTGCCCCATTAAACAGCATCCCTGTGTCTGCCAAGTACTGTAAGATCTCTAAATGCCCGAATTGAATGGCACAACGTGCGGCCCCGTCGAACGCCAGCTCCGGTCGCGACTGGAACTTTTTGGTGGTCGACAATTTCCTCAAATACCGAAGTGTCGCCAAGTCTCCGTGTTGGATTGAAGCGCGTGGTAATGCACCAGTGGAGGACCATGGCACCCCGCGGTGAAGGCGCTGGAAGTCGATGACGAGCGCCACGACGGAGCCCGGAACGCCGTCGATGAAGCTCATGATGAGGCGGAAGAGAGAGCGGTTGGTCAGCACCAGCGTCGAGGCGCAGGGGCCGACAGGATGAGGAGGCGACGCCATCGACGCTGCTGGTTAGATTAGAAAGTGGCGTTATGGTATATTCACTAAGAATAATCTCGAGAGATCTTTACGTTCGGACTGGGCTACCTATGAATGAAGGCACTAAGCCTTGCACTCCCCAGCAGCCCGTTTACCGAGTGGGCTTTCGTTTGAGGTCCTTCTCAGGGTCCCGTTCCCACGTTGGTTTGAATGAAGTCGCCTCAGTTGATTCGGTATCCTCTGCAGAACTGTGGAGTTCGAGGCTGGTTGGTGACTTGGAGGAGCCCAAGCTGCCACAAGTTTTTCGCGGCGCTGATGTCACGCTCCCAGTAGTTCGCTCTGCACTCTATATTTCTGCAGACACGCACATTCCTCGATCTCTTGGTTTTCGTCGTACCGTAGATCTTGAATGGCGTGTCCACCATCGGACGTGAACACTCAGAGCAAAGATAACTGGTACGGAATTCGTCGACCATGACGAGGGTTGCGCGGCGAGAGAGTTCAAGTGCGAACCGCTTGAGCGGGACGTGCATGTGGCCCGCGAGGTGAGTCTGGCTGCTCCATTTTTCGAGAGCCACACACACGTCACGATCTACGTTCTGGACGACACGCTTGGCGAGTTCTGCGACGGCCTTGCGTTTGAATCGCGACACCGTGAATCTCCACTTGCGAAACCCTTTCAGTGCGCAGAATTCCAGCATGGCGTTGATATTCTTCCACATGTGCTCGTAGCGAGAGAGCAGGGACACCGACGACGAAGTCTTGAACGATGGCATGTCCTTCAAAAACGCACCATAGAGCGGATACCTCTTCTTCAGGTTTTCATGCCAAAATGCATGGTGCTCGGCACGACTCATGTGTCGGTACTCTCGGGACGTGACTTGTTGAACGTGAGCATTGTCGTGCAGGAAGTGAGTCCGGCGCCTGACGCCGTGTTTCCGCGGACGGTGTCTTGGGTGGTGCCTGTGACAGATCTCGCACCACCCCTCCATATTGCAGTGCGCTCTGCTGCGTCTCTTGCGTCGGTGGCGACGACGGCGGTTCCTGCTGCGCTTCTTGCCATGGCGTCTACCGCCAACGTGGCCTGGACAGGTACTGCACCAACCGGGCATGGAGCATGGCTCTTCCGGTGGGTTGCAGACAAAGCCCAGCATAGGACGGCTGTATGCCGTCAGCATCATCCGTAGACCTGGGTCGATCCCGATCAATGTATGTGGTATGTACTTCGGAGAAAGAGCAGGTCGTTCAAGAGGAGCAGGAATTGACGTCAGCACAGCAGCACTGTAGCCATTTGTGGAGATCTGATACTCGAAGTTGCGCCTTGGAACGCCAATCCGTTGATCCGCAGTATGGCTGACGCAGTCTCCGAGGTTAAAAACAGAGGTCCACATCCTCTCGCGCACTTCTTGGAACTCCGTAGGCGTGGCATACGTCCGATGGCCACGAGAGTTTGTGGACTTGTAGAGACCAAAAACATCCTTACCCGTCGTCGCCAAAACTTGCCTTGCGACTTGGTAGAGCACCTCTGTCGTGACCGGGAAGAACGATGGCACACAGGAGGTGGGCTGCGGCAGCAACGTAAACAATCGGCACTCTTTCGGGATCTCGTCTTGGTCGTGCATTTCTTCCATCTCCTTCAGCATGTCGTACAGCTTGCCGAGAAATAGCACTTCGTGGCCAGCGATGTTCGCAGCTGTAGAAGGAAGTTCTAGCCACGCAAGCCATTGCTTCTCGATGTCCGTGAGGTCTTCAGGACTTGACTTTAGTCGAGCGACCATGGCCTCAGCTGCTCCCCGCGGATACGCAAGCTGCAGGCTAATGAATCTGACAAGCCGCGCCTCGAAGTTCGTTCGAACGTGTTGCTGCGCCGCAACGAGCATGTCAGTCGCCAGTTCTTTGATAGCGGAGCTTGAATAAAAGAGCGTAGGTGGTATATACGACATGACCCTCGATCGCGAAGCCTTGTAGACGTTGATGGACTCCTCTAGTGCAGCGTTGGCCGAGGGTTTTGGCGCGGGCCTCTGTTCGTCACCAAAGACAGCAGTGCAGCACCGGTAGAACGTAGCTTGGTCCAGCTGCAGGGCTGTCTCCATCGTGCGAGATCTTGCCGGTACTACTGGGTAGTTAGGGTAGCTACGCCGATGGTGCTCGAACAGGCGGCAGCAGTGGAAGTTCATGACGAACATTGCCTCCACTCGGATCTGCTGCAGAGCCACTGCACGTTGTTCGAGCGCGTCCCGGATGTCAGGATTCGGACAAATGTGCCTCAGTGGGTACGTCACGGTTGAGAACACTAGGGCGCTGTTGGCTCCTCGAAGAAGGGTCAAAAGAATTCCGGGGACAGCGTCAGGAAGTGGTCAAGTTGGTCAAGTTGGGCCGAGTGGTCAGGCGTGGTCCCGGGAAGTTCCCCAGTATCTTTAACAATCGCTACTCATGGACGTATTGAAAAATGATAACGTCGCATTGCACGAGTTGCTGTTTTACTGCACAACTGCAGGTTGCCTATACCTCCTATCCGGTGGTATACCTCTCTACCTAACTTACCTACCTCTGCGCTTTCCTGGGAACAACGGAAAGAGAGCGGACCTCTATTTCTTGTACTGTTTCTTTTTTGCTTTTCTTCTTCTTCTTGGGTGTGTTGGGCATACCAACATTGTTGCCTATAGACCCGTTCGCAGCCAACTCAGCCTCCTCTGCTGCTATCGAAGCTGCCGCCGCGACGTCCTCAGGCTTGCTGGTGAATTCATCATCGGTGCTGTCCGCCTCGTCCGCGTCATGGTTACCGTTGGTGTTCGGGTGGTGCGAATTCCGTTTACCTTTTTTCTTTTTCTTGCGCTTCTTGTTGCCATCCGCCACATCATCCTCCGGCCATACAACGTCGTCCGCGAAACCTAACGAACGCGCAAATTCTGATCCATGGTCGATTCCTGCCTCCTCTTCGTTTAGCATTTGCCACGAGTCTTTTTGGAATCCAGGTCGAATAGCCTGAGGTACCGTAAAGCCCAATCCGTTCACACAAAGCAGGTTTGTGTGATCACGAAGTTCCTGTTCGAATCCGCGCCATGTCGTGTGCGACTGCAAAAAATTACGCAAAAATGCCTCTGGCGACTGTGAAGCTGCTTGGAGACGAATAGCATTGCAAATATGCAGAATGTAGCCCTTGTTGCTCGTAGTGCCGCCGTCTGCGCGGTAGTGCTCAACCAACAACGTGACCAGCTTCAGCTTCTTCACCAGTACTTCCAATGCTTGTTGATTGTCCGTACGCAAAGCAATGAACACAAGTTGGTAGAACGCCGCATGATACAAGTTGTTGTGGGAATACTCAAAGAACCAGGTGACCAGAGCGCGCCAAACATTCGCATCGAAACATTCGCTCATCAACCTCGGGTTGTGTGCCATAATCTCCACAAGAGCCTCCACCAAGGTAAGACGTAGTTCCGTAAAAGGGACGTTTACCACGTAAGCCGGTGCCGAACCGCGCCTTCGGGCAGAGGTTTTCCCGATTCCTCGTCGGGCCTTTCAGCCAATGAAAAACGCGGAGCGAGAGCGTCAACAGCAACCCCCGCCCCCAGACTATCCAGCATTCGGAGCTTAAGTTGCGCTTGGCGCAACTCAATCCTAGGCGGGAGACATTTTTCTGTGAGACTTTCGCCATCCGTAACTGGCAGCCAAACACATGCCAGCAGCACCGCAGTCGCGAACATCCGCCACTGAGAGCACCCCGCTTCGCTCCGTCGTCATGAACGCCAGCCTCATAGCCAACGAGGTGGCGCAGCTGCCTACGCACGAGGAGGAGCCGCCGATGCTGGCGGACGAAGCGCTGGACGGACCAGAACAATTCGACTTCCACCAGTACGGACCGCCAAATATGACACAAAAAGTGGCGTTACAGTCCACACCCTAACGCCATTATTGCATTTTATTGTAATCGTTCTATTAGGTCTTTCGGGTTCATGACGGGCCGACGTCTCCAACGTCGATACCGAGGCGTGTACCAGAAATATTCGTTCGTGACACAAATGGTGACTTGGGCCATCGTTATCTACATTATTGTGGTTTTTGCTGTGCTGGCTGCCAATAGTTCAGGTACAATATTGGCGATTGTGTACCTGAAACATGGTTGTTCTAACGTATTCATTGTTTTTATTTTCCAGAAACTACGGATAAGGCGTCGGTGTCGGACGGCATTTTCTACTTTGCGGTGATCGTTTTGGGTTTGTACGTCCTCGTCAAGTTGGCGTTGATCGTGCGGTGGATCATCTACTGGATCATTATTGCTGAATTGTTGACGTACGCTATCACGAGCAACTTGTACGTGCTGTTCTGGATCGACGACTCTGAAGTCACGGATTCGGATCGCAAAGTACGCGGTGTGATGATTTTTTCCCTCATCTTGGTCGAGATTGTCACGGTTGTGGCGTATTGGTTCACGCACTACGTGTACCCGTGGATGGTGCTGAATCAGAAGTTAAACCTCGTGACGTGGTGGAATGTCAAGCCAGGTGTAGAAACCAATTCGTTGACATACCGCTCGAAAGCGCGGTTTTACTCGAGGAAGCGCAATGTGGTGAAGTACTGTGGAGGTTTGAATGCACAGGGGCAACCTCATGGTTATGGTATGTGGACGGACACAGCGTATCACGGCGAGAGATTGACAGGTCAATGGGAGAATGGTGTCCCTATTGGACCGTTCAGAAGTTTTGAGCATGGAAGCGGCTACTCGTTTGTGAACATTCGTATTGGATTTTGCCATAATCGTGCTGAGAAGGGCCCGACGGAGATTTTCTTTTTCCCGAAGCACTCGGATAATGGCTTGAATTGGGGTGTGGCGAGCGTGGAATGCTCTGTGTCAGGCGGGTTCTTCAAATATTTGCCTACGGTGACGCACTTGACGCCGTCCTATGTGGATGAATCGCCTCAGAATGCAGCAGAATGCCTTCCTTCGCTGCGAACTCCGACTGATGGCGTTGTATTCAACCACAAGGATGAAGAAGCAATGCTGCATGGGCAACCGCGTCAGGCGCGAGTTACTAGGCGGAATCTCTACCGCGAAGAGTCTGCACCAGTCCTTGATCTTCCAGCTAGTGACAGTGACGATGGCAAAGAAGCACTGGTACTGCTGCACGGCTACAACTGCTCTCTGGACTATGGCATGAACCGTCTCGCGCAGCTTCTTGCACTTGGAGATTTCCCGTCATATATTCATCCATTTGTGTTCAGCTGGCCCAGCGGAGGAGTGCTGGCATACTTTCAAGGTGAGCAAATGAGGGTAATTTGATGATATATATTGATTGGCGTACTAACCTCACGAAACTTGTTTATTTCGTGCAGCGAAACAAGTTGGTAGCGAAAGTGAACGCACGGCCGACGACTTCGTTCTGTTCCTGAAGAGCCTGATCGACGCGGGGTACACGAAGCTGAACATCATCGCACACTCGATGGGAGCACGCGTTTTCTTCAGCTCTCTCAACAAGGGGCTGTTCGACGAAATCTTTTTTGTACGTTCTTCACGTGTTTTATCTTCTAGTTGTAAAGTTGAGGCCCAACTAACATCTCTTTTTGTTTACTTCCAGCCTACAGGAAGTCACGCTAATGTTGGAACAGCGCCAAGGAGAATGGAGCTCTCGACACTGACGTTCGCAAACCCAGATTACGACCGAGACGACTTTGTCAAATACGGAGGAGGATACGACCGCGCGCGCCGTTTCTGCAGTCACATCACGCTTTACGCCGATAGCATGGATGGTGCACTCTTTTACTTGGAGTATCTCTCGAAGAAGTCCGTCACGGGCCCGCTCAACTACTCGCTCGGCAGACGTGGACACATGATCCATCGCGACCCAGAAGATAACGAGGTGGCAGGACGATCGGACACGCAGTTCATCAACTGGCAGAACAAGAATTTGTCTGCGCCGCAAGACTTGGATATGGCCTACGCAGCGGTGAACCAGCGTGCGAAGTATCCAGGCGTGGCTTCATTCGCGTACAACCGCAGTCGGACGCATCCAACCAACGACAAATCCGCACCTTACGGCTCGACACGGGCAGGAAACGGTGAAGAGGATGTCCCTCTTCACTACCTGGACATGGATGTGATCGACACGACATGGATGGACAACAATGTGCACGCGATCCGACACAACTACTTCAACCTCAACCCGACCATTGTGCGTAGCATTGTTGTTAACTACTGTCTTTTTCATCACTAACCGGGTATGCTGTTCACAATGTGCAGGTCGATGATCTTCGTCACTTGATCGTGCTGAAAAAGAGAGCGAGCTCCCGCCCCGGTCTGCTCAAGACGACATCGGCCGAGAATGTCTACATCTTCCTAGTTGCGCCGTCTCACGTCAAGAACAAGTGATAAAATTGGTGTACACCACTTCACCTATACTTCGATCCTATGGTCCGAGTTAGCGGGCAACCGCTAACTCGCTCGTGCACGCCCTCATTGACCGGCATCGTCCGTGAGAACGCCAACAATATTCCACCCTTGTTCTTGAGCATCCAGCAACATTTTCTCCATCTGCGACGCCAGTTGGAGCCCATCGTGACGCGAACCAGTAGCAGGTAGTAGAAGGCTTGTCTTGCCCGGCAATGCAGGAGCGTGACGAAGACCCACGTAGCAGAGCAGCAGCTTCTCGGGTTGTACTGGCCTCTGGTGTATGAGGGCGAACCTCAAGATGCCGGCGCAAAGCAGCCACACTGCCATGAAGTGTTGTGGTGGAGATAGCTGCTGCTGCTGCGCTTTCATCCGTCTCTGCCAGCTTGTCCTTTGCCGCCATACAATGAAGACAGATATGGTAGACCTCTTCGAACTTGTTAGATGGTTCATTCACAAGTGCTTGGAATTGTGAGCGCACTTTGTCTGGTTTCCTCCTCGTTCCAGCAGCAACGTCAGCCAACGACACATGGTGAAGGGGAGCATCAATGTGCTCTTAGTCTTCCGAGTGAAGCTAAAGTGATTCGTTGCCGTACTGCTCGATCCATCGAGTCGGGGTTGGCGCTGTCAACAACCTGTATTCCGGAAATCTCCGAAATCGTCGTAAGGTGGCCGCCTTGGTGGCTCCGGTCGATCGATACCAGCTAACAACTCGTTTTTTCTGTGCTGCAGTATAGCTGTGGGGATTTGGATTACCAGCAGTGCTGGATGAACGATTGACTCATCGTTCGTCTACCCAGTGGTGCAGTGTTGGGTAGGCTAGACGAGCAAACTCTGGTTGACGTCGGAAATGGGTTAATGTTCTACGTCGCGATCTGCCGTTCGCAAAATGCCAAGTAACAACCTGATCTCTTTGGGCTTTGCTGTACCGAGCTGTTCTCTGTGCGTTTTGCTGACTGCTAGAGCTTTCGAGTGTCGAAGCATCATTTAAGCTGGCATCGGCAGTGTTCGGGTGTTCCTGTGAGAACGACAATAACAGGTCTTGGAACGAAATGTGTGCACTTTCATCTGAAAAAAATGCGTCGAGAGAAATTTTGTCTTCGTCGCCAGCATCGTCTTGCGTGTCAAAACTGGTAACGACGGCATTCTCAATTGGCCTCTCGTCTTGAACGAGATTGCCTGATGCAATATCTGCCTGAAACAAGTCGTACTCTTTCTTCCAGTCAGAATAGTTATCAGACGAGCTAGAGTGCTCTCTGTTTCGAGCCCGAATGCCCGTATCCGGGTTTCCATAGGCCGCCATAGTAAGATTGTGGCTTCCAGAAATGACGGTTGTATCTGCTAAGACTTGCTTGGTATGCACCATCGCAGTATCTCTGGGTTCGTAACTACGAAGACCAGCCCGAATCAGCATACTGAAAACGGGAGCTGCAACTCGAGTCCGCGCTGATCCATGCTGGATGCATGCATGTTCAAAATGGTCAAAACAATGCAAATTGAAAGCAAGCAAGTGTAATGGTACAAACCCAAAGATTGGCAAACAAACAAACAGACCCTCTTGAGATGCAGAAAGCGTTCTTCTTCTTGCTCGACACTAAGTGCTGGTCACGACCGAATGAGAAACAGGCCCCACTGTTTTGACAAGCTGGCCAGCTTTGCAAGCTGCCCAAAAGGCTGCCTCGAGTTGCTTGGCTCGTTCTCGGTTGGTCGTTGGCGTGCAGCTAGCGGCGACGCAGCTAGTCATGCATGCCCCCAGCGCAACGCTGCAGTCGATGATAGCGAACGGAGTGCCAACACCTGCGGTCACTGTGCCAAACGTCGCTCCGGCGGAAGTGTAACACGCCACAGCGAGGGCATTGCAGCCCGTTTGGCAAATGCCATACGCGAGGGGTCCAGCATTGACTTCGGGCGCACTGGCGAGTCCCAGCACCAGGAACGCGGCTGTCAACGTCTTGAACGTCTTGAACATCTTGTAGCGCTGCGGGTTTTATCTGCGGGCGGCCGAGTGAGTTATGATCAACATTGTAGAGTAGAGAAGCTTTGGATACGTTGTTGCGATAGCACTCGTTTTGCATCAAGTCACCTGGTCACCCATGGACATTATCGCCAGTAACACCACCGATGCAGATCTACCTGCTGCTTTCACTTCGTTAGACAGGGCCAATTTCAATCTCCAGTGGCTCTCTATTCGCCGCGGCGTCGACCAAGTTTGCATCCATTGCTGGGGGTGAGGCGGTTGAACCGAGGTGGCGCACCTGGGCACGTAGAGCTCTCCACACGATCAGTTTGCTGTGATGCCAGTTGGCACTTATTCTGCCCGTGAACACCCCGAGGAACCTTATCGTTTGACAAGGGGTCCACGAAAGTAACGTAGGAGTCGCAAAGCACACGTACGTAAGACGCACGACGTCCCAGTGTATCTAAGACGAGGCCCGGACAACGTAGACTACCTTCATTTTTTGAGCTGCACAGATCGTGATGTCTTCCTATTCGACTTCGAGCACTTTCTTGATAGTCTTGAAGACGTCTTCGCGTCCTGAATCCAGTTCACTTAGGCAAGAGTGCTTTAGCCATCGTTGAGACCTCGTACATGTACTTCCTGAACAACAATTAACTGTCGCTGGTCCTACGATCTTTGTGCCTACTGACCAAGAGTGTGGCGCGCTCGCTGGTGTCTGAACAAGTCGGGACTCCGAGCTGTTTTGTAGGTGCAACCATCCACTTCGCACACAAACCATTTGATGCCCCTACACAAATGACAAGCATACAAGTAGCAAAACGTTTAGTTTCAGATGCCAAGCGTACTACAGGTCACTTACTCATGCGAACGCTCATGGCCTCGTCGGTCTGATGAGCGAGCAAAACGTTTACCGCAGCCGCCATATTCGCACTTGTAGGGCTTCTCACCCGTGTGAACACGAGTGTGTGTTTTCCAGTCGGCTTTACGCAAAAAGCCTTTGCCGCACGTCTCGCAGCACCACTTCTTGTCACCGCCATGAATTAAAGAATGCCGACTGAGATTCCCTTTCTGTGTGAACCTCTTACCGCAGTCTGGAAAGAAGCACATGTACACCTTCGGTGAGTTCTGTGGTGGCGGCTTCTGGATCGCTGTCCCGGGCGATAGTGGCATCACTGCAGTTGGCGACATCACACTATTGGAGTGCTGCAACTCGGTGAAGGTGGCATTCCCGCTTAGGAATAGCTCCAAGTCCGCATCGGGCTTCGAAACACGGGGAGATGCTGAGTCAGCGTGCGTTGTAGGACATCTCACAATCTGTCTGTCGTCCGTGCTCGTTGAGAAACCCTTCGTAACAGACTCTACCTTCGTAACTAATTTGCCAGCCTTGCAAGCAGCTTCAAATGCGTCGGTGTCCTTGACGGCTTGTGCACGGTCGGTGGTAATTGTGCAGCTCTCGGTGTTCTTGGGCTTTAGAAAGGCTTTCCTTATCCCCTCTTCACCCAACGCCGCCACTGTGATGTTGAATGAGCCATCGACGATAATACGGCCATCGCAAATCCACTGATTAGTGTGCTGCATAGCAGCGTCAAGCGGGGTGTAGATCTCCATGTTGTTCACCAGTAAATACTCATACATATCGTGACAGTCTTTGTTCCACATCGTTTTCTTATCCGCGATGATCACAACGATGACTCCGCGGTTCTTCGCCGCCACCACACGCTCTGCCACGCCTCGGTGCGAGAAATAAAACGATGAGATGTACATTGAAGTGTGCGTGTTGTCGATTAACCCGAAAAGTAGTTCGAGCAAAGTGCCATCTCGCCCCCATGTACCTTTAACTGGTACGTCGCGTACCATCAGTTCCAGCAGTAGGCCATCGTGGTAGCGCCCATAGTTGCGTAGGCTCATCCCTAGTATCTTGGCGATTTCTGTTCGGTTGTACGAGATTACACTGCTGCTGTTTCTTCCAGCAGTATGCTGTTGCGCTAACGTTGCTGCTGCTTGAAACTTGTCCGCTAATCCAGCAACAGATAAAGGCGGGGGCCCTCGTGTCTTCTTTGGCTGGCCGCGACGATCAAAGCGGGCCTGGACAAGGCGAGTCGTGCACCCGAGAATCCGCGCCACCTCGCTCCTGTCGAACCGCGACAGTCCACCTCCATCCTGCTGCAGCGCCGCGCTGCCGATGTCCTGCAGACACAGCAGCACAAGCTCCGTCGTTATCGACGCAGCAGCAGAAGATGTTTCAGCCGCCGCCGCCATTGGGCTTGGGGTTGGTTGGTTGGTTGGGGCCTTCTTCTCTTCTTTCTTCACGAGGAACCGTGATCGTGACGACGACGACGTCATGTGCGTGCTCGGAGAAAAATTATTTTTAGAAAAAATAATTTTAGAAAAAACTCGCCGGTCACGGTACTTCCGTGAGTCGGAATGACTGCGTCATCGCGGCTCAACGAAAGGAAACGCGATGGCGCCGTCATTCCGACTCACGGAAAGCGGAGCTGCTAAAAGAGCGCGGCGCGGCGCGGCCTCCAAGCACTTGGACGACGCGTATCCTACGCGGTCGTCGCTACTGTCGCCCACAGACATCCTCCTCTCCTTACGTCGCGTTCATCGTGCTCTCTCTCTCTCTCTCTCTCTCTCTCTCTCTCTCTCTCTCTCTCTCTCTCTCTCTCGTCCCCTCTGTCTGTTGCAGTGCTTTTTACGCTCTAAAGTCCCCTCTGTAGGCGTGGCAACCAAGTCAACTTAACGTCCGCATGGTGCGGAAGTCAACGTCCTGGAGGACATCAGTGGACAATCGAGATGTCCACCAGCAGTATCGAGCGACACGGAAGGATGTAGTGGTCCCTTTGGTGCTGTGGGACGAGCCGCCACCACAAGTAGAAGTGTCCTCCTTGCATGTACTCCAGCTGCCCTCGTCTCAGCCGAGCCAGAACTCGTCCACTTTGGCAGCAGAGGAGGACAATGGCCAGGAGGACACTTTTGGCACCCAACTGTGTGTCTTCGCAGGCACAGTGGACGGAGTTGTCCTCTACTGGAGGTTCGAGAAGGAGAATGTCGCTCAAGTTAACATGCTCATCTTCCCGGGCAGCGAGGGATGTGGACACCCCGTCGTGGGGATCGTCAGTGGGACAGATGAGTGGGGACAAAGCACTTTGATCTCGGCTACGAGGGACGGAGCACTGTCCAGATGGCAATTGCCCAATGGAGCATGTGCAGAAGCCAACGTGTCGCTGGCCAAAGAGTTGGCGCCGCTTCTGGGGCTTGAAATGTTGTGCAATAGGAGATTTGCAGTGGTGGTGAGTGAGGAATCACGGCTTATGGTGCTGGATACGTGGAGGATGCAGTTGTTGTACTGTATGGACACAGCACAGGAGCAAATTCGACGCGGTATCGCTGTTGGAGAGCTGCAGCTGCCACGGCCCAAGACGCCAAGACCCAAGTTAGTTCGGTCGAATAGTGGGTCAGGTCTTGATGCTGGTTATGGAAATCCTGGTGGCGAGCAAGTGGCTGATAGTTCGTCGGCTAGTGGTAGAGTGTCTCCCGCTCGGTTGTCACTAACTGAACCTGAATCGAGGAGAATTGCTACTTTTTTGCCGTCAAGTGCAGCAGCAGAGCAGCGGTGGGATGCTGTGGTACTCTCTCTCGGTGCGGAAGGATTGGTGAAGTGTTTTCTGTGGACTCAACCGAGAGGAGCTACTAGTGGAACACCATTCGGTGTTAGTGAAGGTGGCGGCTCTGCCAGTGTGGCCTGGGGTTTTCGATGGGTGCTGAGAAGTAGTTGGGTTATTTCGTGGGCGGATCAGGCGGAGGATATTACGTGTTCACAAAGCACGTCGCTGAAGGATGGAGACAATATGAACCCACAGACGGCATTGATGGGCTCTATCAAGAGCAGCTACTTTCCGTTATCGGTGCATGTGTCACCGGATTCATCGCTCGTACTACTCATTTGGAAGACCAAATTTGTAATACTCCAGCGAAGTTGGTTATGCCCATTAGAAACACGTAGTGGCCAGGCAAATGACGAATCGTATTCAAGACCAACCGCAGGAGTTGGCAGCTGTCGTATTTCGCCGGCCGATTTTGTACGCCAGGCTGCCTCCACCTATGGCAACAAACATCGTTCTTCATGCAGCGCTGGAGCTGAGTGTGGAGCAGTGTATTGGGAGAACGGCACCTTTTTGGAAGATGGAAATGTGGCGCTATGGACGAACACAGGTCATGTTTTTCAGTTCATGACAGGCGAAGCATTCACAGATACAGCAGGAAAGTTTTTCATATTCACGAAGGATCAAGACCAATTAGTTCCGCGATCCGATTCGAAAGTGCTGCGCATTATTGACAAAGCAGTATATGTCACATCGATGGACCGGTGTAAGTGCTGTGACCTCCTAGTCCACAAGGATAATTGTTTGCAAACTAAACCGAGGAACTCGGTTATCTCTCGGACAGGGAGAAGGCATCACGCGGGGTTCACATCATGTATTAAATCAGGATCACATGTATCGATACTTCAAGTCGTGCATATGTGTCATCATGGAGCTCTGGGACTTTGGACAATGCCAACCGATCGATTACCGCCACCGAACCGAAGAATGCAAAATAGGGACAGTATCATCACAGGAAGAGTTTCGTCTTCGGAACGGGTACGATCTCATTGCCTAGCGGATGGATTTGAAGCTGCGGCAAAAGTGGCTCAAAGCGAAGAGGCTAGTTCTTCACAGCATCGAGGCTGCTTGAGCCACCTGATACTTGGCAGAGATGATACTCTGTCGTCCTCTACGTACGAAGAGGTTCGACGAACTGGATTGTGCCGAAAACGTCGGCAAAAATTTAATGATGCGCTTACAAGTTCCGTAAGAAGCGGGAGATCAATCACAAGTACTGCAAGCAGCGTGCTAGCAACTGCATTGGCACCTGTAATAGTGCGTGGTAGTCAAATCGGTGTTGGTGGTGAATCTGTTCAGCCCGTGGGGGATGAGAGCGAACAAAACAGACCAGAGATCTCCGCGTATCGCTATCTGTTGGACATTCCAATTATTGTCAAGGGTTATTCAGATGGGATTCTTCGCATAGGATTATTGAGTCCAGAGCACTTACCAAATGGAGCTGCAAAAGACTCAGATACACGATTACCATGCCATTCAGGGCGAGTGACTGCGCTTGCCCACTGCTTTTGTGGATTCGGAACGACCCAAATGACTGTACCTGCCGCTCGTTCGCCTACCAACGCAACCCGGCAAGGTGCTGCTTCCATCGAGGAAATGAACTTTGCAACGGAAAAGAACCCCTTTTACTGGCCTCGTTTACTGACCCCCTCTTCGAAGGGAAAGCTTCACTTCACCAACAACAGTGACACTGTTAAACGGAGTGGACTAACGATAAACACGGCAGACGACACAGGCTCAAACGATATACTACTACCTAACACCCACACCCCGGACGACTCTCAACTCTCAATCAGATTTATGGTGTTTAGCGGTGGAACAGACGGAGTTCTGCGGGTTATCGAGCTTGCACTTCATCGTTCAGTAGCCACAGACACTTTGGTTCAACACGAAGCAAAAGTACTGCAGAGATTTCGGCATCACCGCGGTCCTATCCAGCAGATCAGCATATCACCGCTAAAAACTGGGGGTGATAGCGACTCGACTTACCCCGACAGGCTGGTTGCAACGGTTGGGATAGACAGCAAAATCGTCATTTATGCGCCACGATACACTCGGCACCCATGGAGATCCAGTGTCGCCAATAGTGATATTGAATGGGAATGCGTGCTAGAGCTAGCGGAACATGGTGACAGAATTTGCAATCTTGACTGGCACGTGGAGCGTGGGTTACTCTACGTGGAGTGTGATGATCGCATGGTGTACGTTTGGAGCACTGATACTGGCATTTTAGAGCGTGCGGTGCCATGTGCGCTGCTGTACGGAGGCGGTAATGCCTCTGATGTGGAACAATCAAGCTCAGTTGGTACTTCTCTTGTTGAAAGCTCACCACTATTTATTGGTAACGCTGTCGTGCAGCTAGTCGAGTTTGACGTACTGCGAAGCGCGGAGCAGCTCAAGAAAAACTGGAGTAGCTACTACCACTCCCTCTTCGGGACCAGCGACAAGGCTGTCGGCCCTAGCGACAATCTTCAGTCTCCGCCAGCCTCTGTGTACGCGACCAGCTCGATGGAACTGTTCATGCTTTCGTTATTGCTGTCGTGGGGTGTTACTCCTGCCATTGATGAGTCGTGCAGGAGCATATTGGGACTTGAGCCAGCTCATGCGTTATACTCGTGCGCATTGCAAGACTTCGTTTCTGGGGCGTTAACCATCCCTGTACCATGGACAACACCGATAGTATCAACACTAGTTGACTCCTGTGAAAGCGATATTGTGCGCTCTGACTCGTCAATCGTTCCCGCTTTCGCACGGAACTGGCAGCACTCGTCTGCATTGTCGGCAGGAATAGCGCTTGGCGTCGTGTCGCTGTGTATGAGCTGTATGGAATACAAACACCCCAGATCTGGCAACGGCAGCATGTCACCCTCAAACAAAGAAGAGTTTCAAGTCCTTTGGAGCCAGCTAATCACGCAGCACTCAGTTGTGCTTCCAGAGTGTGTCGCTCAATTTCGGGAACCAGCCCTCGAAGAACTAGCAGCATTTGGATTTGATTCCTGCGAGTATACACAGCTAGCGGCTCGCACGCTGTTGGGTGGTGTAATTAAGCGTCTACCTCCAGCTGAAAGAAGTACTTTGTCGGCGGAGTATTCAGCAAAGCTTCATTGGGAAATGGTGCGTTTGGAGATGGAAACAGGCAGCTCTTTCCTCGGAACTGTTGGTGGAGTGGGATCAAGTGGAGGTGCCAGCTCTAGCGCTCAAGGGGGTAGTAATACTTCTGGTGGAGTTAGCAGCAACATCAACACTAGCACGGAGTCGAATGCGATGTCGTTCTGCTTGGTAGTAGAACGGCTGGGCTCGCTTGTTCTCCTGATGAGTATGATCGGCACGTATTTTCCTGCCGAAATTGCTCCTTCCGGAGCAAGAGAAGTGTGCGATGTGCTGGTGTATTTGCTCAAGGCGCCTGAACGGTTCGTCGCATCAGTGTCCGCCGAGCTGCTTACAAAAGGACTCATGCTCTTCAGACCCCACCTAGTGGACTTGTCGTCGCTTATTGTCCAGTTGCTATTGATCGACATGCGAGAAAAGCTGCGCAATGTACAGAATGAAAATGGTGAAGACGTCAATGCAGGACCGGGTGGTTCTCTAGCTAACTTCAGCGAAGGCGGGAATGGTGGAAGTAATGCTGCAATGAGTTTGCTAGTGGAGGTGGGGGCCTGCGAGTCAGCGTTTGTTCTGGGATTACTGCAACAGGAGATGCACAATCATGATCGACCTCCTGGATTCCATGAAAGTATTCTGCTGTATATGATGGAGCTTATCAACACGCACTACTTGCTCATGTGTCGCCACCTGCCGGCTTTCGTGGACACGGTCATGGCTTGCCTAGATCCAACGAAGCCTGAACGTCGCCGCCGCTGTCTCTCGTTGAGTACGCGCTGCCTTCACAGCCTCGTACGACGATTTCCAATGGTAGATTTCCACAAGGAGACGCAGCGTTTGGCTTTGGGAACCATGGAGGCAGTGATCGTCATTTATGACCTGCGTACGGCTACGAAATGGCACGTTCTGGATGGCCACGCCTCCGCTGTTTCGGCCGTTCGCTTCCGAGCCGACGGACAAGTTCTGGTGTCGTACGCCGCTCGAGACGGCAGCGTTCGATGGTGGAACAGTGGCAATGCCGGTCTGTTCGGCGGCATGCTCAAGATGCACCAGTCCTGTCTCAGGGAGCACAAGTTGGCAGCGCTGAAGGAGAGTGCGAATGGCGGCGCACCAGCTTCGACTGGCGGAGCAAGCGCTGGTCTCAAGCAGATCATCCAGACCTGTCGATTCCAATTCCTCACGCGCAAGGACGACGCTAGTGGCAGCAACCCCACTGATCAGCCCAAACATATTCTACGGCTCACACGAGAAGATGCTAGTCAAGTGCAGTTCCTGCTGTAAGTATATGTTTTCCAACAAGGAAATCAATGCAGGACGATCGCCATGCTCCACCGGTCCACTTCAACTTGAAAGCTGACCATGACGAAGCGTCCGGGAATGTTCGTCCCGTTTGACAAGCCCCTTTCGACTTCGCTATATTAAAATATATCGGCTTAGAAAGGGTATTGTTTGGAGCTCCTCGAGCAGCCGTAGCTTCAGTATCAGAATTTCCCGTCCAACCATGGCTCCACATCGAGAGGAAGACGCCGCCGCTGCAGCCGTGAAGGGCTCAGCCCACCGTGACGCAGATGAAGAAGCGCTGCAGGCCGCACTGCAAGAATCCCTCGCGTACGGCATCACTGGGCGAAATATCGTTCATGTCTGAAACATTTTACTGATTTTTTTGGTACTTTGCTGCTTCAGACCGGACTTTATGGCGGAAATCCTGCAGTCGGAAGACCAGCAGCGACGTCAAGAAGCTGCGCGAGTTCAAATGACGCAGTTGCATCTTGGAACGAGCTCAAACGGCCAAGAAACGGAGGAGAAACAGCAAATAGAAGATGATGAAGAGGACGACGAAACACGGCCGTATACACGGGTTTCCAGTGCCGTTGAAGCGGCAGTGAAGACCCACAACGAAGCAGAAAAGGAGGGGGAGGAGGAGGAAGAAGACCCCAACGAAGACCACAAGCTGCTCAACTTTGCCGACATTCTGCTCATCGACATCCTCAAGTGGCTGGACGAAGACTCCATCGGAGTCTGTACGTGCACGTGCAAGAGGCTGCTGCAGGTGGCGCGGTCAGAGGTTCTGTTCGAAGCGTTGTGTCGCCGTATCTTCCCTGTGCAGAACCCAAGGGCGGCGGCGGCGGCTGCACGCAACAAGTTTGGACTTCGTCGCTTCCCGACGTGGTTCAACATGTTCCACGACAGACCGCGCGTGCGCTACAACGGGTTCTATTGGCTCAAAGTGTCGTACTACAAGAAACCGGAGTTGAGTATGTGGACGGACATCGTGCCCGGCACGATCCTCAAGTGCATTTACTACCGCTACTTCTCCTTCCAACGGGATGGCACTGTGCTGTATGGTATGTTGTTCAAACCACCACATGAGGTCGAGCCACACATCCGCAATCGACGCAAGGGCGTATACAGCGGACGATTCTACGTGGACAAGGACGAGCTGGTCGTGACAGTGCCCACCAACTGCAACGAAGTCAACTTCAGACTCCAGATCACGCAGAGGGAGCGTGGAAAGAACGTCAAGTTGGTGCTGAAGGAACACTTTGCCAATTCGGAGCCGGACGGCAGCGGATGGGTCAACGACTACGATACGGCGGACGAGGAATTCTACTACTACCGATCGTGGAACCTATGATACCGCTCTTGGAAGTGTTTGGATAATAGATACTCGACATGTGACCGCTGGGAAGGAGATCTCGGTGTGCTTCCTATGAATAGCTAACTAGCGCGAATTGCACTATAGCCGCCACTTCTCGCTCTACCTTCGACGGAACATCTAGGAACGCAGCGACATGGCTCCAATTGTGGCGACAAGATCGTCGACTGAACGTGGCAACAACTCTAAGCTTGAAAAGGGTGATGCCAGCAGCGACAACAACACCAACACCACCGCTTCCACGTCGAGTAGCCGCAGCAGCAGAAGTGGAAGCCGTTCGAGCCAAACGCGAATGATTGCGTCCAGAGAGAAGTCGCGATCGACCACACCTGCGACGTCGAACCAGAAGAAAGTTGAATCGTCCAAGCGCACAACGACTCCATCGTCGGCCAAATCGTCATCGCGTTCGACTCCAGAGTCCCCCGCAACTGATCAACCAGCGAAAAAGGCTGTGAGTGCTCATCCGTTACCGTCAACAACGCTTCACAAGCACAAGCAGGCTTCTGTATTCACATCTGGGAAGAAGAAGTACAAGACGTAAGTTTTTGAGGCGATGGTATGAAAGTTTTAGGTACGCAGTGCTAATTCTCTTTCTTGTTGCTACAGGAATTTCTCCAGCGCCTATGACTCCGGTTCCATTCCGTGCCGAATTAACCACGGTGGGATACGCAACGCGTTGCAGTGGACGAAGGACCCCAATAGTGAGTTAGCTTTCGAACGACATTTCGACGTGCTGTAACTAACTATGCTACTTCGTTCGTGTACAGCCCTCTCCTTCGACCCATTGCTTGTCACCTGTGTGGAAGGGTTCTTGGAAACCGAACATCCGTTTGTATTCCTTGCTCGCACCACTTTTCGCGAGCTGATGAAGCAAGAGGACGCTCGTGAGAAGACACTACCGATCCTCGCACAGGTCATCGTGCCGTTGCGCAATGCGTTGATGGCCAAGGACGAAGACACGTTTTTAATGGCTTTGGAAGCGACGCGGCTGCTGTCGGATCTCGTCGAAGGCGAGATGAACCTGTACCTGTCCAAACTCACCCAACAAATCCACCGAAAGCTGCTAACCAAGCAATTGCGCACTGAAGTTGAAGACACACTTACTGTGTTGGAGAGTAATGGCGGCAAGGAGGCGCTCGCTATCATCCGTTCGAAGATCCCCACGTACGTCTCGATTCGCTAGAATTGGTCGTTTATCATGGGTAGTTTCAGAAACACAACAATTGATAGCGCAACTCTACTTGCACGCGGTCATCACCAATGCTAATGCTACTCGCGGGTGCTTACTGAACGGGACCAAGCACTACCTCCACGCAATCGTTGGTGGTCCCGTAGCGTCGAATCTCAACACCTCGAACTTGAGGCGTTCCATGACAACCCAACCATATATGGTTAGCAATGAAACTCCAGCATTTCGATAGCTAGGCTGCCTCAACTCAAGCCGTGAACTGCGATGGCTCGCCTGCAATTTGACGACCTACACATCGAGCGCTGGACAATGAATCATACAACTATGCGTTCATTAGTATCAGGAAGACTTTGTAGTCCACGATTCAGACAACTTCCATAACTTCCGCAAATTCCACATGCCGTGAGTCCAGATCACGTACTGGCCTGTTAACATATTGCCCTGGTAGGATCGGTCCTAGTTGGCAGTGATGGTCAAGATGCATCGTCGCCACAAGTCTACGTGAGACTTGAACCTCGCCTGGACGGTTTGTTTGTCCTTCCCGCGATCTACGACGTGCTCGTCTGAACCCTTGCGCATATTCGGATATCTTCGCTTGGCATGAGGGACGGGCCCCTGCTAGCGGCACTGCGTCGCGTCAATTTCAAGGTTAATGCACAGATCAACAGGCACGAGTGGGTCGGTTGGTCCTTCATCTACACCGCAGAGCTCACCTTCTTCTCGGCGTATCGATTGAGCAACCTTGGCGATCTTGTCCAGACGTCGACGACACCTGATGACGATTCGACCTCAACTCGCGTGTGGGGAGTGTTGTTGGGTATCGTACAAGATTTCGTGGTGGCCAGCTTTCTCATCATTGCGCTCTCCGGTTTCGACGCAGCTATTAATCACTCGGCCAGTTGCTACGACACAGCTCCGAACGGGTGTCTAGACTGCTTCACATGGGGAATTCCACTCGGATTGCGGCTGAAGCTCGTTTTTAAACGTTTGGCGAGGCTCACAATATTTTACGCAGCATGCTTGCTTTCCGTGGCAGTGTTTGCTATGGATGTAGTGACTGTACGCGGTTATCGTCGCCGATACGAGTTCGGTTGGAACGCAGACAGTGAAGAACTTGTTGTCGTGGATGCAGATGGAAAAAGAACCACCACCGGCGTGATGGTTGTCGTATTGGTGGCGCAGGGGATTATCGTAGCGGTAACAACGATATGGTTCGACCTCACAAGATGGACACCACTCACATTGGCGACGAGATGGAAAAGCAGGAGAAACCAAGAACTGCCGTCAATGTCCATTTTTCAACCCCCAGTCAACTATCTCGTGCTAGACCCTGACGACTACTTCAACTCAGGCAACAACAATAACCTGAGCGAGTTTTACGATTGCTTCAATCGCCCAATCTGTGGCACTCAAGCTCCACAACCGCTTGCAATCCTCTCCGACGATAGCCGCGATCTACCAACTCCGAGGTGGAAGTTTGTGGTGTTTGGTCTTGGCCTGGCAATTTTGTTCTTTGTCGGGGTTCCGTTGCTCGTGCTGCTTATAACCAGCTACTGCCCTCCAGCAGTGGCAAGTATCGCACTTAACGCCAACCTCAACGAACCGCTTCGCGCCATCACCACCCTTTCGTTCGTCTCAAAGTAAAACACCTTTCATCAGTTCCATCTTTTCAGCATCCTAATGTACATTAACAAATATTTATCAAGGCACTCGAGTTTGATTTTGATGGTTCGACTGGGTTGCTTAGTCAAGATAATTGAGGCAGAAGGGGTGATGACATTCCCTTGTTCGCCGACACTCAATCATTGTGGCTCCGAGGCGGCATCTTTAAACTCTCACTTTCGGATTTCCAATCTCCAACGAACTCAGCAGTTTGGCGCATGTAGCGCAGCAAAGAGTATTGGTGTTGACAATGACATTATCAATCAACTAGCTGTTTTAAGAGTTACAGGCGAGTTTAAAGAAGGTGTGCAAGCGCATGATGTGGGGATCTGTTCTTCCGCAGCTCGAGAGAGAGAGAGGGGGGGGGGGGAACCGCTTCGACGCTGTAGGTACAACCCTTTGATAAACACGTTCCTCGATAATACTGCAAATACTATTGTGGACGTCAATCGAACAGGCAACGTTCATTTGTCATCATATGGAAATCAACAGAAGTTTATCTGCGCGGTGACTCCTTTGATGTCCATCAGCAGCACCTACGCAATCATAACCTTCTCCCCAATTGCTAGGCCAAACTCCTTGTTAAAACCTGTAATGTGATCGTGTTCGGTCCGACACCAGTAAAGACTGCGCTCGAGATGGTACATCTGCGGCGGCTTCACGTAGTGAAAAGCCACACTGTCCGGCGCAGTACTCTCCGAAAACGAGCGCACGCCGCCTACCGTCTTGTGATACCTGACGTACCAACCATCCTCATAGCCATCCCAACTTCGGTAGAGATTAGCGATGTTAAGAGCATGCCAGCGTTCGCGACCGCGGTGATCGCGCGTATCCCAGGGATAAACATCGTTCCACATCATACAAAACGACACCCCAGCGTCCTCCGGCATTATCCCGCTAGCTTCATCCGGTAAGCAAGTCCACTCCGGTAGCGACTCCACGATCTTATCCAAGTAGAGTCTGTTCATGGCGTAGCCAGCTCCTCCTGAGTTGTACACCAAGCGATCGAATCGCGAATGATAGAGCGACCTCAGTGTCTCGTTCTTGATGTACCAGTTAATCGCATTCTTAGGCATGTTGAAGCGATGACCCATTTGCATCGGTTCTCGCTTGAAACGTTGCAGGATTTCGGGCCTATTCAGATATGCCTTCATGTTCTCCATGATCACGTACGTGTCGTCGTCACATTTGTAGAACCAGTCGTAGTCGCGACGAAAGTGCGAATGCAAATACTTTAAAGCTGCTCTCGTTCGTAACCACAGGTGGGCGTGATCCGCGATGATATCTAGCTGCACGACCTCGAATCGACGTTCGGCAGGTGTATTGGCCGCCACGACGATGGTGTCACTCATGTTACTGAAAAAGAGGAGCTTGTCACAACGTTGGCCCCAGGTTTCAGCCACGGCCCGAACTCGTGTTTGGTGCTGTGCAGAGTAGCTGACGGCGAAACAGAGAATGCGGGGATACATTCCTGGAGAACTGTCGTTGCGCCTTGGAGCGGGTTCCGGCGTGACTTGCACCAGATTGATCACGTTGCGAGAATACTCGACGTCCATAGCGCAGAGTTCCTCTTTCGATAGTGTGGACTCTGCTGAGACGAAGGTGGAAATTGCGAGGAGCAGAGCTAGAAGAAGCAGTAGCGTAGTGGTGTTCATCCACCGCATGAAATAACTCACGGCGCGTTCGTACTCGGAGGTAAGTTGGCGACTGAAGAGATAAAAAGAGATCTCTGTGGACAGACCTGTCTTTACGAGTGTCCTTTCGTCAGAATGGGATCGTGGATGGCGTTGAGGTTCCAAAGAACTTTGGACTTTGGAATGCATAAGGATTCTTTGGAAGTTAGACAGCGCTAGGACTGACATGCTGTCAAAGCACGTCAGTCCTAGTGCTGTCAAAGGACCTACTTATACTGAAGCATGACATATACTTTAAGTATTTAGAGTTTCAATCCAGATTTCGGAAAAAAGCCCAATGAATGGTTGCCCTTGACAGCAAGGCACTTCGATGTCACTTAGATACACTGACGACTGCCGATGAAATGTTGACACAGGTTCGGCATAAATAAATTTTAAAAGAACATTGGCCCGGTGCAGATAGCTATGGAGCTTGCAGCGCTGCGATGACAATGCCAGCGCTCTGATACTATCAGACTGATAGTAGTGCTGTGAGAAGAGCTCAGGAGGAAATTTGGAACTATAGAATCTAGACATGGCGATTTGAAGGTTACTGGAAGCAACGGAAACAGTTGCTGAGTCGTAGTTTCCCAATTCTGCAGTGTTACTACAGATAGGTCTGGCAGGAGATCGATGAGAGCAAGCCCAGCTTCTCTCATTCTCGAATCTCAACCCGCCACGCCACTCCCTTCAGTGGCAAATGATACCATTCCCCCCCCCAACTGCAGACATTGTTGGAAAAGATGAGGTTGTCAAAATTATGACAACGCAACACCGAGGGCGGAACAACTTTTAGCGAAGGGTTTGGTCTAACAATTTGAAAGAACACGAAGGAGAACTGCCATGGGAAAACGTGTGCAGCTCCACCGTTTTACTTCAGTTATAGTATTTGTACGAGCAATTTCTAAGCATCGCGAAGACAGATATGTGTCTGTCAGGAAAATTGTGAAGTGGGAAGTGTCAACAACATCGCAACGCTAGCACATTGCTCACGGTTCAAGTATTTGTTGCTATTGCGACATCAATTCTTTGTATACAGCTCTCTTGGACTTCTCAAACTAGATGAAAGGCTTTCTACGGACCGTCGCCATCGACACCACCACCAGCGGCTTGCCCACCCATAGCACCAAACTGACCGGCCGAGCCGAATCCGCTCTGGCCACCGAAACCTCCAAGTCCGGTAGCGCCGAACGCTCCGCCGCTCATTCCTCCAAAGCCGCCACGACCACCGAAGCCACCCGCTCCGCCGTTGCCGCCAAATCCGCCCATGCCCCCACCGAATTGACCGCCTGCGCCTCCGAAGCCACCTGGTTGACCTCCTCCTAGACCGCCGCCAAGACCACCAGCTCCACCAAGGCCAGTTGCCCCGCTCAGTCCTCCAGCGAAGCCTCCTGTGCTAGCACCACCGCCAGCGCCAGTAGCACTAGCACCAACACCGGCAGCACCTGTTCCTCCACGAGTAGCTCTTGCACCAACCCGGGAACGTGCTGGTCCACCGCCGGGTGTCGTCGGAGCGGGAGTCACGGGATCACCGCTACCAAGGCCACCATTGCCGTTATTATTTCCCGTTCTCGATGTATCGCCAATTCCACCGCCAGGAGCACCGAAGCCACCCGCTCCGCCGTTACCGCCAAATCCGCCCATGCCGCCACCGAATTGGCCACCGTTGCCGCCGAATCTTCCCAAGCCGCCACCGGGCTGGTTGAAGCCGCCAGCGCCTCCGACGCCACCGAACTGACCGAGGCCAGCCGCAGTACCGGCAGCAGCACCCCCGAACCCGGACGTGCCACCTCCGCCAAATCCGTTGCCAGCGCCCCCGCCAAATTGCTCGCGGCCACGAGTCATTGGGCTCATGCGAGCAGGACCTCGAGGGCCTTGGGCGAGAGCAGCACCGCTAATGAAAGCGAGTGCCGTGATTGCGAGCGCGAGTCGAGTCGCCATGGTGGCTGGAGAAGTATTGCTCTTGTTTGTTGTTGTCTGGGGGTGAAGAGGTTTGCGGTCGTCGCAGCGAAGCCGGGAGGAGTCTTGAGTGGGAGACAGGAAAACCGAAAGTGAGAGTTGTGAGGCAGGCATGCGCGCGGGGTTGAATTGCTTAACTCTCTGTTCATTTCTTTTCTCTATCTATCAATACATGTCAAGGATTCGATGTGGGCATCCTACCCATCAATATTTGAAGAATTGGATACATGAAAACCATATACCCGCGTCTAGACTGACGGCCTTTGTAGTGGGCCGAACACGAGAGATTTGCAACTATGAGGGAAACGGTGGCTTCGTCGCCATTTCCTACTGTGTTGCACGTTTTGTATCATCTCAATGGTCAAGGGGTACATGTAGTCTTCATCGCGGATATGGCCGATCTTGACGCTGGTGCGACTAATAACGGCGGCCACACAACGCTGTAAGTTTTGCCACTTATCTCGGTGTGGTCTGAAGAAGAAGTTCACATCCTCGGAAGTCACTGATGTGCAGCTTTCGTGCAGATACCCACGCAATCCCACGTGTTCACGCCAAATCCAGGTTGCTTGGGCTTTAGCTATCGAAAAAAGTGTCACCATTCCTATTCAACCTCTCAGTCGTCAAGCCACTTCAGAATTAGTCAATTGAAAAAGTTCTTGATGGATCAGATCTCGGCATGTATTGATAGATAGAGAAAAGAAATGAACAGAGAGTTAAGCAATTCAACCCCGCGCGCATGCCTGCCTCACAACTCTCACTTTCGGTTTTCCTGTCTCCCACTCAAGACTCCTCCCGGCTTCGCTGCGACGACCGCAAACCTCTTCACCCCCAGACAACAACAAACAAGAGCAATACTTCTCCAGCCACCATGGCGACTCGACTCGCGCTCGCAATCACGGCACTCGCTTTCATTAGCGGTGCTGCTCTCGCCCAAGGCCCTCGAGGTCCTGCTCGCATGAGCCCAATGACTCGTGGCCGCGAGCAATTTGGCGGGGGCGCTGGCAACGGATTTGGCGGAGGTGGCACGTCCGGGTTCGGGGGTGCTGCTGCCGGTACTGCGGCTGGCCTCGGTCAGTTCGGTGGCGTCGGAGGCGCTGGCGGCTTCAACCAGCCCGGTGGCGGCTTGGGAAGATTCGGCGGCAACGGTGGCCAATTCGGTGGCGGCATGGGCGGATTTGGCGGCAACGGCGGAGCGGGTGGCTTCGGTGGTCGTGGCGGCTTTGGAGGAATGAGCGGCGGAGCGTTCGGCGGCCAGAGCGGATTCGGCTCGGCCGGTCAGCTTGGTGCTATGGGTGGGCAAGCCGCTGCTGGTGGTGTCGATGGCAACGGTTCGTAGAAAGCCTTTCATCTAGTTTGAAAAGTCCAAGAGAGCAGAATTGATGTCGCAATAGTACCCTGAATTTTACATCACGCGATTGATCATTCAGCTTTCATAATGTCGTATGTGGTCTAGGCTCCAGGTGTGTTGAAGCGGTGACCCATTTGCATCGGTTCTCGCTTGAAATGTTGCTGGGTTTTTGGCTTCTTTAGATACGCCTCCATGCTATCCATGATCACGTACGTGTCCTCGTCACATTTGTAGGGCCTGTCGTAGCGCAATGTAGACTTATACTCCTCTATATATTAATAATTATGCTGTGTGTTATTCCTTGGTCGGTGTCGCCTTCGAACTAAATGTGAGTTCATTCATCGCTAGTTAGAACGAACTAAAAAATGGACGCCTTCGATTGGCCCTCTTCGATCGAGGACGACTCAGTTGCTTGTTCTGGAGCGACGAGCAGAACCTGTAGCATCCACTACAACATTCCTCCACCAATTCTCCAAAGCTGCAAGCTAGTTGCAAGTAGTATGTTGGCCTGAAAGCTTCTTCGGATTCACCAGAATGTATTACCAAATCAAGACAGCGTCTAACACCATTACCCCCGCCAGGAAAGCCGAACGAAGCCTTAGCTGATGGTACGCGATTGCACCTACCCAACCAGGGTTGGCTTTTTGAAGAAGCGCAAGCGTAATGCTATATATGACCAAAAAACAACACACAGCGTTTTGATACAGGGAGATAAGTCGACAATGACTTCAGTCATTGTCGACTGATCCTATGTCAATATGACTTTTGAAAGAGACTTGAATAGAATTCTGGACCTTACCAATACTGCTAGTAAAAAAAAAACTAAAACTAGAAACTCGGCTTCTCGGTGATCTTGCTTACCCACTTGGGGTTCTTCTTTTGATACGCTCTGTAGTATTTAGCCCATATAGTATACTCATGTGTAAACACCTCAGCTTTTGAGAGGCTGTACTTTTGGTAGAGCAGGTCGGGGTTGATATTTTTCTGCAGGAATTTCGTCACAGTGCCGTCAATGTCCATGGAAGATGATTTCATCATCACGTATGCGCTGAGTTTCTTGTCGTTAAGCCAGTTGCCAACCATCTTGGCCATACTTGTGAGTGCTCCTCTCTCTTCGTCGTTCGGGTCGACGCTTTCGTCGGTCTTCGCATTTGCTTGGAGCGCTCGGATACCGTTGACCGTCCCGATGAGGTTCTGGGGGGTTCGCAGGTGTGTAGCGGATCCTGAGACTTTATCGCAGGCGGCAAGCACAATCACAGCGAGGAGCAGAGCGAAGTAGGCACGCATGGCTGGGGCTCTAATGTGTCCAGGCGGTTGGTGTTTCTTTCAAGTGTTGTGTTGTCTGCCGGGCAAGTTTTGAAGTGAGGAGAGGCGGAGATGTCATTAGTTATCTTGAGATTTGCTGCGACGCTGGGCGTGACGTAAACATTGTAAGTGTATTTCAGAGGTGTACTTACCGTAAAAATCGGCCTCAGTGCGACAACGATTTTTGGTCAAAACCAAGTAAAAAAAAAACCTCGCAAGGTTTTATTCATTGTAGGTCTTGGCGACCTCCGTCCTACACGGTTGGTCCTGCTGTCAGTTCACATTCCTAAACTCTCCTTCACCGACGCATTTAGAGCTGCCATGAAGAAGCGACCTAAAACCAATAGCAAGACCAAACTAAAGGTACGCTTCTAGCTGAACACGCAACTTGACAGGATTTCTAATGATATTTCTGTTATTATGTGTTAAATTATGCTAGGGTGTTGAGGCTTCAAAGACAGCTCCAGTTGTCGAGGTCGCGGCACGCTTTGGCGTACACCGCACGTCTGTCTATCGTTGGCGAAAGAATGCTGTTGCTCTTGCTGCTGCTAAGAATGCAGACAGCGAGTACTATGTGCGACAGAGCACTCGAGACGCGCTTCGTGTGCGTTATCCAGATTTAGAAAAGAAGTACGTTCAGGTTTAGAACTTATCATATATATCGTAGTGATGGTATAAACCTGTCGTAATTTTGCAGACTTCCAGACTACGTTTCAGAAATGCGGAAGAACCGCAAGTTGTGCCTTACAACGAAGTGCCTCATCCTGACGATGGCTAAGTTTGACCCAGGCTTCGTTCGAGCCCGTCAGTATACTGCTTTGCGCCCCTGGACAGCTCGATTCCTCAAGCGGAATCGGCTGGTTGTGCGGCGCATCACACACAAAGGTAACAAAACAAGGAGCGAGATGCAGGTGAGTCCGATTTACGTTTATGATGTTTCAATTCTTGTTCTAAGTCGTTTGTATTGGTCTTATTTTTAGGACGTTGCTGATTCGTTTGCTAATTCAGTAAATGTTTCAGTTGAAATGGATGGAATTTTGTCATTCCATACGTCCTACGAGGCCAAGTACGATTACCTCTTCAATATGGACCAAACAGCTCTGTTTGTAGACAATCCTGGAAAATTGACTATCGACTTTCGGGGTACGACAAATGTGGACGTTATACAAGGGTCGTCCGAGAATAGTGGACGTTGTAGCGTCTTTTTGTGTGCATCTGCGACGGGGCAGAAGCTCCCACCATTTGTCGTGTTTGCTGGGGTACCTGGCTGCCGCGTCGCCGACGCAGCGACGGCACCGTCATTTGGCAGTTCCGCTGTAGAACACACGGTCCAAGCAAAGGCATGGTGCGATCATGCTATTGTGACAGAATGGATTGCAAAGGTTTGTGAATTAATTGCTGCTTTATTTTATATTTTGTGTTCTAATCCTTTTGTATGATATTACAGATATGGCGTCCAAATGTGAGAAGCTGTCGGATGCTTCTACCCGACAGCCTTAAGGTGCACAAGATGGCAAGCATTCGGCAGCTTCTCGAGGACGACTGTGCAACTCAAGTCCAGTACATTCCACCAGGAGCGACTGGCCTGAGCCAACCCACGGATGTGAGTGTCATGGCATCGTTCAAGAAAAAGATTCAGTACGTTCTTCCCAAATGGCTTCATATTTTTTGGTACAGTTCTAATTTACTCTGCAATTACAGGGACCTGTACGTAAAGTATCACATCGATCACCCGTTCCCGGCAAACGCTCACGAAAGGCGTGTGATGCTGTCTTTTTTGGTAGCAAAAGCATGGGATCTCGTCAAAGCAAAGACTATCGTGAAAGGATTTCGCAAAGCAAAACTCATTCCAATCGGCCCCCGCGATATGAATGGTGTATTTGGGACGTACCTGCGTCCATTGCCGGAGATGACCATTGTTGATGAGGACGAAAGTAACGATGAATAGATTTATAATTGCATTTTTTTAAATAACGTTAATAAAATTTTGGGAGGGGGTGTCACCTTAAAAATGATTGATGTTGCACTCAACCCGTTTGTCGCACTGAGGCCGTTTTTTACGGTAGCTAATAAGCCCAATAACACCTGTGATGCGCTCAAATCCCATCATGACAACGCCGAGCTCAGTAGACTGGTTGTACTCACGATTTTACGATCGGACTCGGCAGGTTCGACCCCCCACTATAATAACTGAGGAGGCAAGGTACCAAAGGACATTGGTGGCATTTCGCTCCTATCGCATTCATGAGTGGAGCTGCATTGCTCTTTGCCGCCTACAGTTTGCTCCTTCTCATGCACTCAAAGCTTTAAAACCCCTCTTGAATCAAAAAGCTGCAAAAACTGATTCCATCCTGAAAATCAAATCGCAGAAGTTTAGTAGGCACCTCGCAGCAAAATTTTCATTGGTTAAAAATTGGTTTTCACATAAGTACGATGTCCGACTCTTTTGAACGCGTCATTTCGGAAAGCGCGCGGGCGGCGGAAGGACACGAAGGCGAACAGTTAACGGCGGCGACAAGGACTGCGTGGCTTCATGCATGCATGTATTAATTAATATTACGTACTTTTCAACTGCGTTTTGCTCGGCCACCCCTCTAGCTCTTCGGAGCCCGATGCTGAGGCGCCCACGATCGCCCGCCGGCGGCATGGGAAGTTTCATACCCAACCGGTTAGTGAGGCAGATCCATGTGGCGATAAAAGCCGGCTTAGCCGGGCCGCCTGCCTCACCCCGGAGAGTGGTCGTGTATGGAACCGGCATGGAACTGGGTACATCCTAAAGTAGGTATTATCTCTACTTGGGTAAATCCCCGGTTCTGTGTTTCTGTGTTCGCGGCAGAGCGTGTGCGGACAGCCACGAGGCACGGGCAAGCACCTGGGCCGAGCCGCTGGGGGCAGTGACTTGAGGGCTTATGGCTTACCTTTTGCTTTGGACGGTTTGGGAGCTCTTTCTTCGGTTCGCTGGGGTCAAACTGGAAACCTTACTGCGCTGGCAATTGGAACCGCTTACCGCACGCCCGCCCAACGGCAAAACAAACACAACGGAGGGCGGCGAGTAGCTGTGCTGTACAATAGACTGCTTGCCTACTGCGATTCGCACTGCAGTGGAGACTGGTCAGCTATATGCTACTTTGCCTACGTATTCGTGATTTTAGGGCCGAATGGTAGCTTTTACAATCCTTCAATGTCTATGATGCCGCGTAGATGTTCCGACAAGCCCAAAATACCCAACTACTGACCCATTACCCCTTCACAACCGAAACGGTTAATTGCCTGAGCTGAGGAAGCTCAGTGACATTAAGCGGACACTCGATCACGGTCACCAAAGGAAGTGACCAGTAAAAAAAAAGAAAAAAAATGTGGTGAGTTGTCGCTTCAGCACAAAAAGGACTCACTGCCGTCTCTCCAAGGGTATTGAGAGGCAGCGCCGCACATGGTGGGTCGTGCTTAAAGGAGGTAACAGCGGAGGTGAGGGACAAGAAAAGAAATTTATAAAATAAGTCGGTTCGAATGCTCGGCTAATGAGGCGTTTTACTGTCGTGAAGGCTGCCGTCTGGCTTTGAAGTTATGAATGCTGTAGTGCAAGTGGTTGCAGTAGCTCGGTATCTGCGATGGTGTGGGTTGTGATGGCGTGGCGGTCACGTTGTCGTACGGCTTCTTGCCAAACTCTTCAAGACGGCGGAGAGACGACTGAGCGACGTGGAAACACCCAAGCGCAGTTAACTAACCTTAGATTAGCGTAGTAATAATAGTAGTAGTGTAGGATAGGATTTTCCCGGTGTTTTACTGACTTAGAACTATGTACTTTGTATCCGCAGGCACAATGGCAAGGAAACGAAAGTACTCGACGGTGGCCGAAGTGAATGGTGCGTTTGCTGCTCCAAGTGGAGGTGAAGACCCTGCGGCAATGAAGAGAAGACAGAAGAGTTTAAAGGCTGCGCTTCGTCGGCTTGAACAGCATCAAGCACGGGATGCAGCGGCGCGTGAGGCTGTAACTGCTTTACCAACTGTGACGATGGCGTCGGAATCTGTTGTGATTGGGGATGCGCCAAATACTACTTCTTCCGAGCCGCTGACGACAACTGGGACTAATAACGACGCGGCAGAATTACAGCCCCCTTCGGTTCCCCAGCAGCAACAAGCAGCGGAACCACAAGCAATTACCGTTACCACTTTCAAAATAGGTACTGTGCCTGCCGCAACTGCAGAAAACAGTGGGGTAGCTGACACCGGGACGCGGCGAAGATCTTCTGGAAGGCAGTCGAGGGCCGACATGACACCGTCATAGTTAGATCGGGTGCGCGCTGCCGACAGAAAAAGAAAGCAACGCCGTCAAGCTGACCGTACGTTATCTCATGTTGTACGCGACCGAGACGTGGACGCAGCGCGCGCGCGGGCTCGCGGGTCCGGCCTTTCAGAGGAGCAACAACTACAAATGCGTGAAGTTGACGCTGCAGGCACAACTGGTCGCCGCGCTGCTATGACGGAACAAGAATCCCAGGCTGCTAGAGCGCAGGATGTAGCTGCGCAAAGAACACGACGGGAAGCTATGACGGATGAAGAACGCCAGGTAGTGAGGGTTCGTGAAGCAGAACGGCAGCAATTACGACGGGAGGCGTTGACCGAAGAAGAAACTCAGGATGAAAGGGCTAGGAATACCGACCGACAGCGATCACAAAGGGACGCTATGGCAGAGGAAGATCGTCCGGCTACAAGGGTTCGCGATGCAGAACGGCATCAATCACGAAGAGAAGCTTTGACTGAGGAAGAGAGTCAGGCTGAACGGGTTTGGAACGCAGAACGGCAGCAATCGCGAAGGGAAGCTTTGACCGAGGAAAACCGTCAGTCAGTGAGGGTTCACGACACAGAGCGGCAGCAATCAAGGCAAGAGGGTACGACCGAAGAGGAGAGTCAAGCAGAAAGTGATCGGAACGTAGAACGGCAACAAGCGCGAAGAGGAGCTATGACTGAAGAAGAACGACAAGCTATACATGATCGTGACGCAGCGGCTCATCGAGCTCGACGAGAAGTCATGAGCGACGACCAGCGTGAACAACACAACGAGGCTGAGTGCCTTCGCCGCAGGTCCCGTCAGCACAAGGTAGGTCTCGCGTACTACGAAGACTTCGACCCAGCGACCGTTCCAGGCGGACACCACTATTTTACATGGTTTATTGACGAGAACCGAGATATCGAGAGGGTTTGCCAGTATTGCAACGCCTGGAAATTCCCAGAAGAGACGGCAGATTGCTGTTGCCGTAATGGTTTGTTCCATATCCCGCCGGCCCGCGAGGTTCCACTGCAACTCCGACGACTCTTCGATAACCGGACATTCATGCGCTCTATCCGTGTGTACAACAACGTCTTTGCGCTTACATCGATGGGCGCTTCCCCATCACGCCCGCTTCAAATGGATGACGGCGTCGCCGGGAATGGCATGTACAACTTCCGCGTACAGGGGTCTGTTTGCCATCGCTTGGGTTCTTTGTTACCTCCCCCCAATGGACGATCCATGCTTGCCCAGGTGTATGCGAACGACCTTGACATGGATGCGCGAGTGAGGAGCCGGATGCAGATGACAGGTGGGCTGGACCGCTCGATACTGGAAACAATTGACGAGGTGATGGTTGACCACAATCCGTACGTTCAACAGTTCTTACAAGCTCGACAAATGTTGGTAGAGCGTACTCGGTATGAGTATGAGGAGGTTCGGGAGGAGCGGGAGCGCCGTCGAGCAGCAGGAGAGGATATTCCTGAAGATGACCCAGCGTTGCGGCTTCAGCAGTTGGTCGCGCCTGACGAGGACCTTCGCTTTCGTCTACATGTGAATAGGAACGCGAACCAGGCACTCATGACACCCCGACTGCGTCCAAGGTGGCCGCGATTGTCATTGACGATAACGCTGCTCGACCTCGGGATATTCTTCTACGACCGCGTCAAGGAGGGTTCATGCGCATCTTCGAGACCAATGACAGCTACGATCCGCTTCAGTACCCTCTCCTCTTTCCATACGGGGTTGGACGTACGACATCCCATACGTAGGGAACCCTGTGAATTCCAAGGGGGAGCCACTGACAATGTCGCTACGGGAGTTTGAGGCATATCTGCTATATGACAGGACAGCAAGTGATTCTCTGATTCTTCGGGGAAGTCGTCTAACACAGCAGTACTGCGTCGACCAGTGGGCCAAGGCAGAACAAGAGCGACTACGCTTCATTGAGAAGAACCAGCTCGAGTATCGACTGGAGACACTTCAGGGCGTCACAGACGCGTTACGGAGCGAATCTGTTGATGTTCATCGGTTGGAGGCCGATGCAATAGTGGCACAGGGTACATCTCGGCCCAATACCCGTCAACCGGATGGAGCAGTACCTGACGCGATCGATCCAGAAGCCGCCAACCTTGGACGCCGGGTAATTATCCCTCCTAAGTTTACTGGAGGCCCTCGCGACATGTACCAGCGCTTCTTGGATGCTATGGCTACTGTACGAGAAACAGGTGCTCCTAACCTCTCCATCACCACGACCTGCAACCCCAACTGGCCCGAAATCAAAGAAAATTCGAAGCCGCACGAGAAGGCGTCGGATCGACCTGATTTGGTGACGCGCGTGTTTGTTCAGAAGCTCAAGGCGCTCAATAAGGATCTCGACGAAAGAATCTTGGGGATTCAAGCCGCGCGGGCTCAAGTGGTCGAATACCAAAAGCGTGGCCTTCCTCACGCCCATATCCTTTTGATTTTGAGACCAGAGGACGCGCCAACAACTGCAGAAGATGTCGACCGCTTCGTGTCTGCGGAGCTTCCGAATAAAGAGACGCACCCCGAGCTCTATGAGACAGTGATGTCCAGTATGCTTCATGGCCCCATGCGGACGGCAGCATCCAAATTGCCCCTGTATGAAGAACGGCAAGTGCTCGAAAAAGTTTCCCAAGCCGCTATCGGAAGAAATTGTCATGGCTCCCGACAAATACCCATCGTACAAGCGTCGCAGCCGCCCCGATGGAATACTTTGCCACAAAGGCAAAGTTTGGGACAACGCAACGATTAACCAGTGGGTCGTCCCGTACAATGCGTTTCTTTCCCAGAAGTATAACTGCCACATCAACCGTGAAGTGTGCTCGACTAACAAGGCGGTAAAGTACATTTACAAATACGTCTACAAAGGATCGGACATGATCACGATCACAATTGACGGCGAGGACATCGAGGCCAACGAGATCTTGCAGTACTTGCTGGGACGCTACATTTCTCCTGTTGAGGCATGTATGTGCCTGTTTAGGCATCCCACGCAAGCATCGACACACGCTGTGGTTAGCGTTCCGATCCATTTGGAGGGCATGAGCCTGGTCGCGTATCGTGAGCATGCTACGACGCCTTAGCTTCATAACTTGGTGCGCCGCGGCGATCGATCTATGCTCATGGGATTTTTTAGACTCTGCGAGAGGAACCCAGTTGAGACGGCTGATTTGCTATACAAGGATGTCCCCAAGAAATACAGATGGGATATGGATCGAAGGGCTTGGGTGCCCTACAAGAAGTACGTGGCGTCTTTGGGCCGCATCGTTCATGTGTCTCCTCAAGACCCGGAACGGTTTCACCTACGCCTTCTCCTCTGTAATCGCCGATCGCCGAAACCATTTGTGGATCTCCGGCTGGTGAATGGCACAGAATACCCAACATTCAAGGAAGCTGCGCTTGCAGCTGGATATTTAGAGGACGACGGAGAGTGCGCGGATTGTACGACAGAGGCGGCGTCGTTCAAGATGCCGTACGAGCTGCGGTAGCTTTTTGGAATTATGCTGGTATATGCTATGCCTGGTCGCGCTGCGGATCTGCGGAACGACTTCAAGAAGGATATGTCGGAAGACTTTGTTCGTGGCATCGAAAACAGCGACGAGCTTTACAACATAACGCGCGAGGATACGGTGCGCCTGCGGATGGCGGAGTACAAAACGTTGATGCACTTGGCACAATATCTGGCTTCAACTGCGAAAACGCTGGAGACGCATGACCTTCCTGGACTGGAAACCTACAGCGACATATCCTCGGAAGTAGAAGACGAAGGCGCGACGTCTGCCGACATTATTCAGCAAGAGATAGACGCGTATCCCCAGAATGAACTGCAGCATGTCGCGGTGCAAGAGGACCAACCGAACGAGAACCAGAGAGAGATTTTCGACAAAGTGATTGAAACTGTGAATAACCCGGTGGGAGGAGAAAAACTATTCTTCGTGGACGAACCCGGCGGAACTGGGAAGTCATTCTTGCTGGAGCAAATCCTGGCTCATGTCCGCCTGCAGCGCAAGGTGGCTATAGCTGTTGCATCAAGTGGAATTGCAACTACTCTATTGGCAGGCGGTCACACAGCACATTCGACGTTCCGTATCCCGCTGAAACCCACGGAGTTTTCGACGTGTACCCTTCCATGGCAGAGCCAGAAACCGGAATTGATTCGTTACGCCAGTTTGATTATCTGGGATGAAGCTCTGATGATGCATCGGGCGTGTTTCGAGGCTGTGGATAGGTCATTCCGAGATACCATGAAGAACGAGCAGAAGGCTTTCGGAGAGAAGGCTATGGTGTTCAGCGGGGACCACCGTCAAATTTTGCCTGTGTTGAAGGATGCTACGCGAGCAGAAACATTGAAGGCCTGCTTTAGGTCCTCGCCACTTTGGGGACATTTGCGTCAAGTGCGTCTTACGGAGAATATGGCTGTCCGGACTGCCCCCGACCCGGCCAGCGCAGCTGAGTTGGCTGAGTTTTCTGACTTCTTGCTCCAGATAGGAGAAGGGCGGTATCCGGTCAACTCGGAGGTTAGTGAAAACGATATCTGTCTCCCTCGCGATATGTGTGTATTCCCCGAAGCCCGACGCCCTGCATCGGCGGGTGATGCGGGAACCGACGATGACGAAGACATGGAAGAGGCCCCCATCTTCGGACTTCTCCCTCCCATCGAGGATATGCACAGAGACGACTTGGATGAAGTCGACGATGATCGCCGGAAACGCAACGTCAACGCGCTGATTGATGCAGTTTACCCTGGAATTGCGGGTGATAATTCGCCAGACGAGTACTTCGTGGATAGGGCAATCCTGGTGCCTACCAACGCAAGCGTCGGACGTATCAACGATATGGTCTCGGAGCGTCTATCGGGGGAGACAAAAGAGTATCTGTCGGTTGACAGTCTCGAGGGAGCTGCTGACGCGAATATGTTCGGTGTCTGCAGGACATCGGCAGCGCGGCGCTGCAGCAGGATGGAGGTGGACTGTCGCGGTTCGACAGGAGCGAGGTGGCGCGGATTCTCGGGTGCACGACTCGCCTTGTCCAGGCCCGCTTTGATCGTCGCGGCCAGCCAAAGAAGACACGAGGGCCCCCGCCTTTATCTGTTGCTGGATTAGCGGACAAGTTTCAAGCAGCAGCAACGTTAGCGCAACAGCATACTGCTGGAAGAAACAGCAGCAGTGTAATCTCGTACAACCGAACAGAAATCGCCAAGATACTAGGGATGAGCCTACGCAACTATGGGCGCTACCACGATGGCCTACTGCTGGAACTGATGGTACGCGACGTACCAGTTAAAGGTACATGGGGGCGAGATGGCACTTTGCTCGAATTACTGTTCGGGTTAATCGACAACACGCACATTTCAATGTACATCTCATCATTTTATTTCTCGCACCGAGCTGTGGCAGAGCGTGTGGTGGCGGCGAAGAACCGCGGAGTCATCGTTGTGATCATCGCGGATAAGAAAACGATGTGGAACAAAGACTGTCACGATATGTATGAGTATTTACTGGTGAACAACATGGAGATCTACACCCCGCTTGACGCTGCTATGCAGCACACTAATCAGTGGATTTGCGATGGCCGTATTATCGTCGATGGCTCATTCAACATCACAGTGGCGGCGTTGGGTGAAGAGGGGATAAGGAAAGCCTTTCTAAAGCCCAAGAACACCGAGAGCTGCACAATTACCACCGACCGTGCACAAGCCGTCAAGGACACCGACGCATTTGAAGCTGCTTGCAAGGCTGGCAAATTAGTTACGAAGGTAGAGTCTGTTACGAAGGGTTTCTCAACGAGCACGGACGACAGACAGATTGTGAGATGTCCTACAACGCACGCTGACTCAGCATCTCCCCGTGTTTCGAAGCCCGATGCGGACTTGGAGCTATTCCTAAGCGGGAATGCCACCTTCACCGAGTTGCAGCACTCCAATAGTGTGATGTCGCCAACTGCAGTGATGCCACTATCGCCCGGGACAGCGATCCAGAAGCCGCCACCACAGAACTCACCGAAGGTGTACATGTGCTTCTTTCCAGACTGCGGTAAGAGGTTCACACAGAAAGGGAATCTCAGTCGGCATTCTTTAATTCATGGCGGTGACAAGAAGTGGTGCTGCGAGACGTGCGGCAAAGGCTTTTTGCGTAAAGCCGACTGGAAAACACACACTCGTGTTCACACGGGTGAGAAGCCCTACAAGTGCGAATATGGCGGCTGCGGTAAACGTTTTGCTCGCTCATCAGACCGACGAGGCCATGAGCGTTCGCATGAGTAAGTGACCTGTAGTACGCTTGGCATCTGAAACTAAACGTTTTGCTACTTGTATGCTTGTCATTTGTGTAGGGGCATCAAATGGTTTGTGTGCGAAGTGGATGGTTGCACCTACAAAACAGCTCGGAGTCCCGACTTGTTCAGACACCAGCGAGCGCGCCACACTCTTGGTCAGTAGGCACAAAGATCGTAGGACCAGCGACAGTTAATTGTTGTTCAGGAAGTACATGTACGAGGTCTCAACGATGGCTAAAGCACTCTTGCCTAAGTGAACTGGATTCAGGACGCGAAGACGTCTTCAAGACTATCAAGAAAGTGCTCGAAGTCGAATAGGAAGACATCACGATCTGTGCAGCTCAAAAAATGAAGGTAGTCTACGTTGTCCGGGCCTCGTCTTAGATACACTGGGACGTCGTGCGTCTTACGTACGTGTGCTTTGCGACTCCTACGTTACTTTCGTGGACCCCTTGTCAAACGATAAGGTTCCTCGGGGTGTTCACGGGCAGAATAAGTGCCAACTGGCATCACAGCAAACTGATCGTGTGGAGAGCTCTACGTGCCCAGGTATGACAGCGTCAGGTGGCTCCCAGACGGCGATGGAGGTCGACAACGAGGACGCCGAGTCGGAGTGGATTCTCGACAGCTATCAGTTCCGCCGTGAGTGGGAGAAGTGCAGACAGGAAGCCACTACTACGAGGAAGCGCAGTCTCGAGAGCCTAGAACCAGCGCTCCAAGCATTCGAGGAGATCAACTTCGTCGATAGCAGCTACAACGACAGCAGTTTGTAGAGTAGTGCCATGGGAAAGTAATATGACTCGGTTATTCCAGCAGCAAAAGAGAAACCTTCTTCTGCTTCAATCATCATGCAGATTGACGACCTGCTGGAAAGCCATGGCGCCTCGCGTGAGCGATGAAGACAGAGCAGCTATCCTAGACTACATGCTACACGACCCAGCCTCCAGGAAACGCAATGGCGCTATTAACCTCGACGCCTGTCGATGGCACGAGCCGTTCCAGCGGCACAGCCAGCGGACTTTCAAAAAGCTATACCTACAGTACTTGAAGGACAACAGACTGGAGACCTTCCCTCGATTGGCGACTCGCCCACGGTCGCCTTCGCCGTCGAGCAGCCATGTAGACGAGCCCGAGCCCGAGTTCGGCGATCGAGACCCTCTCCATCGCCAATCTGAAGAGGACAATCAGGAAATGGGCATCACAGACAGAGTTCAAGATGTGGACAGTCCAAGCGGTTAAAATAGTGCACATATGGCCACAACTATCAGCTCTCCATTTGGTTGGGAAGATCCTGGTACAAGCCTTGCCGAGCTGCCGCCAGCGATAACGCCGCACCTGCCATCCTGTCCAGCGCTGGACGCAGAACTGGAGGACAGAGTCGGCTCTGTCCTCCAGTTCGTTGAAGACGCAATACCGCTCGCTCAATGCTAAAGTTAGTGATCAGATATGGCATTAGGATGAGTCTGGCCGCAGCGGTGGAGATGCTCTAACGTAGTTGCCTCTAGATGTCCGTGGCTATCCGAATAGCATCACGGCCTCTGTCCTAAGCTGTTCGTTGGGCCTATGACGCTAGCGCAGAGCTAGCAGGACTCCCCGATGTAGGAACACCGGTTGAAATGGAGCAACATTTACAGGACGCGTTTCCAGTGGCCGCAGCACATACGACAAACACAGATACTCGGTTTAGAGGCTAATGGCGCGCCCCGAAGTCGACCTGACAGCGCTCGAAGAGGAGGTAACGCGAACGCGCGCAAACACCATTTCATCAAAGTCCCGTGCATCGTACCTAAGTTCTAATGTCCGCTTTCTGGAGTGGGTGCTCACTCATAAGCGTGCTCTGGTTCCAAGTGACTTTGCTCAACTCATTTCCTACGACAGCAATGGTGATCCCACTCGTTCATCTATTATCAGTGCGCTGGAACGCGCTCCAATGTGTCCTTCTATACAGTTTGACCTCTTCACGGCTCGTGATTTTATGACGTGGATCATGTCCTTGAAGAAACCAGACGGAGCGTTCCACAAGTTCTCGATCTATGCTGGTCACCGCTCAGCTTTCTTCAACCTATTTCGTGACTATCATCTATCGATGTCCGTGGATTTGGACCGTGAACTGAGTAATCATTTTAAAGGGCTGCAACATGACGTTGCTGCTGCGATTGGAGCTGGTGAAGGGAACGTGAAAGTAGGCAAAGATCCTATGACGCAGGGTTTATATCGCTTCCTGTCCAAGGAAATGCTCTGTATTGGGACGCATGACATGATATTTGCAAGGACGTTTATGATAATCTCGTGGAATTTGATGGCATGGGTAGCTAACACAGTGTCCATTTGCTGCGGACATCTAGAATGGGCTTACGATTCACTGCGCGTTTATTTTGCCCACATGAAGAACGACAGCGTGGGACGCGGCCACGAGACCCGAGGCATGTCTACGCCAACCCGCTCATGCCTGAAGTGTGCCCGGTCTTGGCTCTCGGTAAACAATCTATCGAATAAGCTGCAGCAATTTGCACTAATGCACAGAGTGTTTGCAGGTATATAGTAGATTTTGTACGAAGTGGACACGTCCGACCATCATTTATTCCCGGGAAATGGTCAATATGAGCGCTACCGTAAGGGTTTAGGTCGGGTTCTGGCTCGCCCAGCTGTGGTTGCCGGGATGGATCGACGCGGCTTGAGGGCCACCGATATTGGTACTCACTCGACGAGAAAGGGTGCTTCGTCTTTCTGTTCGTCAGGTTCAACTGCCTGCCCTTTAGCCGTTGCTGTCCATTTGCGCGCTGGATGGGCAATGGGTGGCATACAGGACCGTTACCTTCGGCATGATGCCGCCGGAGATATGTTTGTTGGTCGTACTGTGTGGCCTGCCGATTCAACAGCCAGAATTTGCTATTCTACCACCTAGGTTTGCTATTTGCAAAGATTCGGTTGAGCTGGTCAAGGGAATATGTTTTCCTGGATTGCCATCTTCAGCCAGCAGAATTGCGGAGTTTGCTTTGGCTTCGCTCGTTCACCATTGCGATTTTCTGAGACAAAACTTGCCAGCTAGACATCCACTGTTCGAGTCAGCTCTGTTATCTCAAGCTAATTTGCTTGCTCAGCTTCAACAGTGTTTGCAACGTGAAAACGGCGGACCGGACGAGATTACGCCTACTGGTGTTCCACCTCACGTAACGATGATGACGGAATTGCGAGCGATGAGGCACGAATTTGAAGAGCACAAGGCAATCTGGACAGCAGATCAAACGGAGAGGAGTATGCGCCAAGAGGAGCTAGTCAGTCGGGTTGTACAAGGTGTGAAGACAACACTGGAAGAACGAGCAGTGGAGAGTGGCGTACCGACTTGTGATAGTTTGGCGTCGTGCGTGATGAGGCGTCTGGGGGATGCTGGAATAATGCAGCTGTTAGCTCAGAACAACCGATAAGATGTCTTGATGCAGCCCGCGGAGTCGCCATCAGCAGACCTCCCGAGCTGTAGTACTGTATCTCCTACTTCTGACACAAATCTTCCGGTATTTCATTGGGGTGGCGGGCTACACGCCTTCCCTCATGACACCAAGTTACCAACGGGGACTCTCGAGCACGTGTGGATACTTTGGTGCCACGGCGATTCATCCAAAAATCCCCCTCCTCTTCGCACGATGCTTCCTGCTGATTTGAGCGATCGTAACCAGCGGAAGCGATTGAGCGATTTGCGGTTTCTCATGCACAAAATTGAGAGACGAGCCGCTGAGCTCGGTTTGTCGACAACGCGACTTGGACTTGATGATGCGGTCGTCACATTTCAACGCTGTAAGCGTGCGATTGAGTTGCCATCTGGGACTGCAGGCAATCGTAAACGCCGTCGTGGGCAGGTAGTGTGGGTCACTGTGGCATCTGAGCTTCGTAAATTGGCTCAACTGGCCCGGGTCAGCCAAAATGCTGCTTACCGATGGCTAGATGACGCACTTGAACCTGTTGTTAGCGAGTATGTCGATGCTATCGTCGATAACACGTGTCAAACGTGAAAAAATTGGCGTTGTTTCGGCTTTCGATTACTTCACTTTTGAGGTTTTAAAACGATTGTGCTTGTGTCGCAATAGAGCTTGACTCTATTGGTTTGGTAGCACTAGGAAGCGGTTTGGCACTGAAGGACTCGGGCACGTTGTGCCGTCGACGTTCGACTTGGCAGTGCAATTATTGGTGGTGGTGGTAAATTGAGAACTGGTAATTGTTACTCGGCTACTCCTTCGTCTACACCTCGTTGTACAATTACTCTATATGCATTTTTGTGGCTTCTTGAAAGCATGTGGTCTACAACAACTGCAACAAGTTCTTCGGTCGAACCCTACAGGTACGATGTCGACGCGAGCCTTACCACCACCAAAGTCACACTCAGTGGCTTCTGACGTGCTATCTGCCGTTGGATAGCTGTTCTCGCGACAGCTTGTGAAATTTTTCCATCCAGTAAAGTCCATCGGACCGTCCAGTAAATTCCGCGCACAAGTAAATGTCCAGAATCCCAGACTAGTTTCGAAAGTTTCTGAACGCCATTTCCGTGGAATCTGTGTCGAAATGACACCATTCAAGGACACCATTCAGTCGCCAACTTACCTCCGAGTACGAACGCGCCGTGAGTTATTTCATGCGGTGGATGAACACCACTACGCTACTGCTTCTTCTAGCTCTGCTCCTCGCAATTTCCACCTTCGTCTCAGCAGAGTCCACACTATCGAAAGAGGAACTCTGCGCTATGGACGTCGAGTATTCTCGCAACGTGATCAATCTGGTGCAAGTCACGCCGGAACCCGCTCCAAGGCGCAACGACAGTTCTCCAGGAATGTATCCCCGCATTCTCTGTTTCGCCGTCAGCTACTCTGCACAGCACCAAACACGAGTTCGGGCCGTGGCTGAAACCTGGGGCCAACGTTGTGACAAGCTCCTCTTTTTCAGTAACATGAGTGACACCATCGTCGTGGCGGCCAATACACCTGCCGAACGTCGATTCGAGGTCGTGCAGCTAGATATCATCGCGGATCACGCCCACCTGTGGTTACGAACGAGAGCAGCTTTAAAGTATTTGCATTCGCACTTTCGTCGCGACTACGACTGGTTCTACAAATGTGACGACGACACGTACGTGATCATGGAGAACATGAAGGCATATCTGAATAGGCCCGAAATCCTGCAACGTTTCAAGCGAGAACCGATGCAAATGGGTCATCGCTTCAACATGCCTAAGAATGCGATTAACTGGTACATCAAGAACGAGACACTGAGGTCGCTCTATCATTCGCGATTCGATCGCTTGGTGTACAACTCAGGAGGAGCTGGCTACGCCATGAACAGACTCTACTTGGATAAGATCGTGGAGTCGCTACCGGAGTGGACTTGCTTACCGGATGAAGCTAGCGGGATAATGCCGGAGGACGCTGGGGTGTCGTTTTGTATGATGTGGAACGATGTTTATCCCTGGGATACGCGCGATCACCGCGGTCGCGAACGCTGGCATGCTCTTAACATCGCTAATCTCTACCGAAGTTGGGATGGCTATGAGGATGGTTGGTACGTCAGGTATCACAAGACGGTAGGCGGCGTGCGCTCGTTTTCGGAGAGTACTGCGCCGGACAGTGTGGCTTTTCACTACGTGAAGCCGCCGCAGATGTACCATCTCGAGCGCAGTCTTTACTGGTGTCGGACCGAACACGATCACATTACAGGTTTTAACAAGGAGTTTGGCCTAGCAATTGGGGAGAAGGTTATGGTTGCGTAGGTGCTGGTGGAGGCATAATACTTGATGGACTGTTGCCCCTCGCCTTGCGGAAGTCGAATGAAATGGAACGTATTTGCTGATGAATGCGGCATTTGACGGCATTATCGGCATGAACAGGTCAACTTTACTTCAAGGTGTCATACCAGGGCCATAAAGGATCATAATCTTACCGTGAGCACCGCGTTTTCGTGACCGAGCGCTTTAAGAGCGGAAGTCAGTTGTCCAGAACCATTTCGCGGACTCCGACGTTCCCGCTTGACAGTTTACTAGCCAAGCTGTTCAGTGGATGTAGATTCCCAAACCACTACAACCAAGTCATCCTGCTCGTAGTTGTTTTCACTAACAATGACCCCCATCACTCTAAGAATCTCATCGACCCAAATGATGAAGAGGGCCAAGGGATCACGAATTTGATGCCCAAGCGATCGAATCGCGAATGATAGAGCGACCTCAGTGTCTCGTTCTTGATGTACCAGTTAATCGCATTCTTAGGCATGTTGAAGCGATGACCCATTTGCATCGGTTCTCGCTTGAAACGTTGCAGGATTTCGGGCCTATTCAGATATGCCTTCATGTTCTCCATGATCACGTACGTGTCGTCGTCACATTTGTAGAACCAGTCGTAGTCGCGACGAAAGTGCGAATGCAAATACTTTAAAGCTGCTCTCGTTCGTAACCACAGGTGGGCGTGATCCGCGATGATATCTAGCTGCACGACCTCGAATCGACGTTCGGCAGGTGTATTGGCCGCCACGACGATGGTGTCACTCATGTTACTGAAAAAGAGGAGCTTGTCACAACGTTGGCCCCAGGTTTCAGCCACGGCCCGAACTCGTGTTTGGTGCTGTGCAGAGTAGCTGACGGCGAAACAGAGAATGCGGGGATACATTCCTGGAGAACTGTCGTTGCGCCTTGGAGCGGGTTCCGGCGTGACTTGCACCAGATTGATCACGTTGCGAGAATACTCGACGTCCATAGCGCAGAGTTCCTCTTTCGATAGTGTGGACTCTGCTGAGACGAAGGTGGAAATTGCGAGGAGCAGAGCTAGAAGAAGCAGTAGCGTAGTGGTGTTCATCCACCGCATGAAATAACTCACGGCGCGTTCGTACTCGGAGGTAAGTTGGCGACTGAATGGTGTCCTTGAATGGTGTCATTTCGACACAGATTCCACGGAAATGGCGTTCAGAAACTTTCGAAACTTGACTGGATTAAAGCGCATTTACGTTTTATATATGCTTTTCCACTGGGGGTTGACCGCCTTATACCTCTGGTAGTATCTATCCCATAGCTTGTATTCGGGTGTAATCCCCTCGGGTATGTGGAGTTTGAAGATCCTGTAGACTATGTCAGGGTTGAGACTTTCCTTGTTCATAAATGCCTCCACGGTTTTGTCGATATTTACACCACTGGACTTCCAATGCACGTATAGGAAGAGGTACTTGCCATTGAGCCAGGTGCCAAGCTTCTTGGCCGCATTCGCGACAACCCCCATCGCTCCCCTTTCTTCGTCGTCCGGGTCGATGTTTTCGTCAGTCTTCACATTTGCTTGGAGCTGCCGGGCGCCATCAGCTGAGTCGATGCGGTTCTGTGGCGATCGCAACTCGGTGACAGACCCCGACACTGTGTTGCTGGTGGCGAGTACGGTGACCACAGCCAAGAGCAGGAGGAAGTAGGCACGCATGCTGTACTTGACCTGGTACCAGTGGCTGATTGAGATCGAACGCTGTGTTGTCTGTCGGGGGAATCGCGAAGTGGGAGCGTACGGAGAGGCGGAGACGATAGTCGTGATCTCGAGATAAACTGCGATGAAGGTGAAGGGGATACTTAGCACTTTGTAGGTACAGTCTATAGCATGTGTCTGTATGACTTCGAACGTTGTACAGGAACTGTTACATGTACCGCGTACGCTTACACTGTAAAAAAACAAACTGCATTCAAATCTCACAACTGTTCTTGAAAAGTATGAGTCAGCTTGCCAAACTCTGATGGCACGCACACGTATCGAGCGACCAGTTTTGAGATTGAGCCTCGGTGCATGTTTCGAGTGTCCAATCTTCCTACTATATGTACATGTACTTCGAAGTACGCACTTCGACAGAGCCTCGTAAGGTTGCTGGCCATGCACTCCAAATTCCTTCAAATCTTATCGTATGCTGATAAGTTGGATAGGAAGCAGGTGTTTTTCTTCGAGAGTTTACGGTGTCTTCTTGTCAAAAAAAAGTGGGCCGTCATCCGTTCACCGCTTTGAAGAGGTCCTCTATTCATGTTTGTTAAACTATAGTCGTGGGCCGTCATCAGCGCACATCCATGAGGGGAGGTGATATCTACAGCGCGCCTCTTGCTGACTGCAGCGCGCCAGTACTATCCAATTACACAAAAGCGTTAAATTACCAAAGGTTATAACTATTGTACAGATGGCTACAGTGCGCGCCAAATCGATAGGACCCTCGATTTGGCGCCACACTTCTGTCTATATCTCAGTCTGTAGGACGAGTTAGACGTCGCTATTTAGATATGTACTCTCTATTAGCAGCACCGAGGTGCCATTTGTGCTAACAACTTCGATATTGAAGCCGTTGGCAGGGCTGCCATACAATGTGTCGGTTTCACCACTAACGACAAAATTTAGTACCGGTCCCTTTTTCTGACAAATCATACACCTTTTATGAAAACATACAAACTCCTATATTAAAATATCGCACTTAGGAGGACAACATTGATGGCGGACACTGGCTGCTGTAAGATAGCGGCAGCCTTCCGCTCGCCCTCAGGGCCTCTCACTTTTTAATGGGCCGAGGTAAAGCCCTCTCCAATCAAGAGTACTGGTTGGTCATCGGGCTCCACGACGGCGGCGTTTCGCTGCACGAAATCGCACGGAAGACAGGCCGCTCTCGCACGTGTGTGCGTAGAGCCATCAAAGCAGAGCGCGGGCAGCAAGCAGACAGCGCAGACGAGCAATCAAGGGTAGGGCGGCGGCCAGCACTAACCGAGAGGGAGGTGCGCCAGCTTGTCCGAGCAGTGGCGACGGGCGAGTACTTCGCCGCCGAGCTCAAGACCAAGTCCGACGTCAAGGCGTCGGTGCGGACGGTGCAGCGGCTGCTGAAGCGTGTTGACCGTCTGGTTTACATCAATATGGACCGCACGCTTCCTCTAACAGCCGCCCACAAGGCTGCCCGCATGAGCTGGGCTGAGGACCACATACTAAACCCTGGTAAGTTTGTAATATTTGCTGTTTTATTCAGTTAACTATGCTAATGCGTTGTCATTATATGTAGGAATAAGGGAATATACTATATTTTCAGATGAAAAGAAGTTTAACCTCGATGGGCCTGACGGCTTCAAGTACTACTGGCACGACATGCGCCACCCAGCGCAGTCATTTGTTCGCCGTCAGAATGGCGGAGGAAGCGTCATGGTGTGGGGAGCGTTTGGCGCTGCGGGTAAGAGTAAGCTGGCCATTTTACGTGGCTGGCAAAACTCTGGTAACTATATCTATACTGTAACAGGGTTACACAGGCTGGTGTAATTGGGTACACCAGATATACGTGTATAGCCGGACTATACACGGACAACTATACGGCAAGCCTTCTGTGTGTGCGTCACATACACAGTCAACAATCATTTCGAGCCGCCAATGGCACAAACATTGGCGGGCGCTAAGCGCACTGCTATTGGTGGAAAGGGGCGCATTTCCACCAATCAAACGCATACATAAGGGCCGGAGCGTGAGAGCCAACCATGGCTTCACCTCCGTAGATACATAAGTCATTTAGATAGGTTTGCTAAGGGCCCGCCACGCGGCGGGCTTCCATTCAATTCAGTTTTCTATTTTCAAGTTAAAGTTTCGGTCTTTTGCTTAGAAATACACGGGGACGTGTATTTCTACTCGCATACAAAGTCTAAGTAAATTACGCTTCCTCAAAAGCGCATACTAGTGTATGCTAAAGAAACAGAGCGCGTCTCGCCCTGTTTCATATACTCTATTGGAGTATTTATTGCCATTTGCTCATGCTAACTATGGTATTGACTTTGTATTCCAGCAAGACAATGCGTCGATTCACGCTTCACGTGAGACGACGCATTTCTTGCAGGAAATGCAAGTCGCCAAGACGGTGTGGCCCGCCCGGCCACCCGATCGCAACCCTATCGAGAACCTCTGGTCGGCCATGGCTGCTCGGGTGTATGCCCATGGCCGCCAGTACAACAGTGTCGACGAACTAGAAGCTGCGATCAAGGCCGTATGGATCTCTATAGACGAAGACTACCTGCTCAAGCTCGTTGACTCGATGCCTCGCCGTGGCCTTGCTGTCATCAAAGCCAAGGGCGGTCTCACTATGTGCGATATTTTAATATAGGAGTTTGTATGTTTTCATAAAAGGTGTATGATTTGTCAGAAAAAGGGACCGGTACTAAATTTTGTCGTTAGTGGTGAAACCGACACATTGTATGGCAGCCCTGCCAACGGCTTCAATATCGAAGTTGTTAGCACAAATGGCACCTCGGTGCTGCTAATAGAGAGTACATATCTAAATAGCGACGTCTAACTCGTCCTACAGACTGAGATATAGACAGAAGTGTGGCGCCAAATCGAGGGTCCTATCGATTTGGCGCGCACTGTAGCCATCTGTACAATAGTTATAACCTTTGGTAATTTAACGCTTTTATGTAATTGGATAGTACTGGCGCGCTGCAGTCAGCAAGAGGCGCGCTGTAGATATCACCTCCCATCCATGAGCACTCCTCTCTTCGTCGCCCGTAGCAATAATCTTGATCTTCGCATTTGTTCGGAGCTCCTGGCCATCGTCGACCGACTCGATGCAATTCTGAGAAGATCGCAGCTTCGTGGCGGATCCCGAAACCGTGTTGATAGCGACAAATAGGGCGACCACCGCTACGAGCAAGGCGAAGTAGGTTCTCATGGATGGTGTTAGCCGGTCCTCGTTAGATGGCGAGTGTTGTGCTGTTTACCGTGCCAAGTGTGAAATTGGAGTGCTGGAGGTGCGTCTCAAGAAGACGACGATACCAGCTCAGATGGTCAATAACTTTAATATATTCCTTAAAATCGTTATCGCTGGCACACCCCATGTTGAAAGCACTGGTATCAGTGTACGTCGAAATCGTTGCTGTGGCAAAGCCATAGGTTGACTAACGAATGGTGACCGAGTTGGCCGATTTAACGTCCCGGTATCCGTCTACAACTCACATATTCACCGAGGAACGAATCCCTCTTGATTTTGTCTTTCATACTTCTAAGACACGTTCATTTTTATTTGATATGCATGTGTGTAATTCTCGCTTTGCTCTCTTAATTAAGGTGAACTTTCTCGTTCTTGTCCTCGTTATTCTCTTCTTATTCGTCATCTCAGTCTCTCATTGGCCAGCTAAAAAACAATGCTCCTTTCTGATTCGCTACAAATCAACAACATCAATAAGTCTTATACCTCCATCCTCCCCGCAGAAGCAGCTCGCCATGACGCCTTCGTGTGGGCGTCTCCGGCCTCTTCACGTCCCGGAACTCCGTCCCCATCTCCACAATCATCTCGTGCTTCTTCTGGTGTTTTTTCAACTCTCAACGTTTCTTCCTTCGTCCTCCGCAAACTCAAACCTCCTGCCTCCTCCCCCTCCAGTTTTCGGCCTTTCCAAGGCCGATCTCTGCACTCAGGACATCGATCGCTCTCGTTACGCTTTGGACTTGATTCAAGTGACTGCGGAACCTTCTCCAACGCAAAAACCTGCTGAAAAATCTGTTTATCCCAAGATCTTCTGCTTCGTCAACACCATTTCAGTGCATCACAAGACTCGAGCTCAATCTGTAGCGGAAACGTGGGGCCAACGTTGTGCTAAACTCATGTTCTTTAGTAATACTACAGACACTATTGTGGTGGGAGCTGGTTCAGATAAAGAGAAACGCTACGAGGTCATTAAGATGGACGTCATCGCTGACCACAATCACCTGTGGCAGAAACACAAGGCCACGCTCCGCTACGTGCACGAGCACTTCCGTCACGACTACGACTGGTTCTACAAGGCAGACGACGATGCTTATGTTATTATGGAGAATTTACGACAATATCTGAGACGACCCGAGATCATGCAGACGTACAAACGAGAACCGATGCAGATGGGACACAGATTCAATTTAACGCAGGAATTGGTGAGCTACTACATTGTGGACGACTCGTTGGAAAATATTTGGAGGTCGAGATGGGACCGATGGGTTTTTAACTCTGGGGGGCCTGGATATGTCATGAATCGACTGTATATGGACCAGATTGTGAATATTCTGCCCGACTGGACTTGTCTGTCGGACAGACACAGTGAAATGCTGCCGGATGACGCATCCATATCATTCTGTATGATGTGGCACGACGTGTTTCCGTGGGATACAAGAGACCATCAAGGACGTGAGCGCTGGCATGCTGACAAACCCAAAGGAGTGTTTTTTACCAACCCGAGTCGACTGGACTATTGGTATGTCCAGTATCATCTACACATTGGCGGCGTGAGGTGGAAAGAAGAGAGCGCGGCGCCTGACAGCGTCGCTTTCCACTACATCAGCCCACCGCTGATGTATCATCTTGAGAGGACGTTCTACCTCTGTCGGACTGGAGACGATATCCCCGATGTCGCTGCCTTTAACGAGAAGTACGGATTCGTGCTTGGTGACAACGTTATGGTGTACCAAGATGTGCCACGGAAGAGACCCGTTGGAGCGCCAGTAGAGACATCAGTTGTGCCGGAAGCCCCAGGGCAGAAGGCAGGCGCAAACACACAGAGGTAGTGAAATTAGTATCCTAGTGATTTGCTTTATTACGAGCGTTTGTAGCCTGTAGTATCTCTTCTTGTCTATAGATCACGTTGCATCTTCAACGCGAAACCATGTTTGCTGTCGTATCTGGTAACTGAGCTGAGCTGTCACTGGGCACCAAAGAGGGACTGTGTGTCTAGATTGGGGTTGTGCGCTTGCTGCCACTTGATCTGAGCCTCGAACTCCCTACTGGGGATCACCAACTGCTCCGGGAGGTCAAGGATTTTCTTGATTGAAGCGCTCGTGTTGCTACCCAAAATTCCTGACAGAGGCGATCCAGAACCCGAAGCCAGAGCTTGCTCTCGTCGGATGGCCAGGATTGGCATTTCTAGCAGCTCCTTGAATGCGTTCTTCTGTGTTTTCATACTGTGCTTCTCACGCAAAAGAGTATCCAGTGCTTCCACCTGGCCAGGCGTGACATCCGGAAGAGATAACAAAATCTCCCGTGGAGCTGCACAGAGCGATGATGCGGGGCGAAGTGGCTGGTTGCACGGGTCGATACCCTTGCACTCTTCCACAGGAATCAAACCCAGCGTTAGCCTGCAGTAAATGTTGCGTGCCAGGTTAATAATCTCCCACTTGAGTCCGTCTTCCTTGACGTGGCCAACGTGCTCGCGCAGGATCCCTTGAAGCGCAGCGGAAAAAAGGTCGCGACCAAGAAGAGCATGATACTTCGTATCAGCATGCAATACATTCACAAGTTTGTCGCCAAGTAGCACGGCCTTGCGGCAGCTCAGTGTGTCCTTCCAGCAAATCACCTGTACCACAATCGCGCCGATAGCAAATGGGAGCGAAGGAGACTGTATCAGAATGTAGTCACGAAGGAAGGCGTCTTCGGGGCTTGTAACATGTTTCGGGTTGTCTGTGTCTGTCCCGATGACAGTCTTGGGGTCGATGGCGTACTCAATAAAATCAATAACTTGGCGCGTCAGCTCCATAACCATTTTCTCGCGCGCAACCTCCTGTTTTGCGTCTTCAATGCCGACAACGAGCGCGCTCCAAGGACTTTGCACTGGCTTGTTTCCAGTAACAGGACGTTGGAAAATTGACGCAGCGCGCTGAGCGAAATGGCCGAACAACGTCGCAAGCACTGGGTCAAGTAGTGATGGATACAGTTCTCTCGGACAGTTCTTGAGGAAGGGCAAATACACGTAAGCCAGTGCACACTTCAGGTGGCGATGCTCCATCAAGTCCAGATCGCTGAGCATACTATTCTGCATCACCGATGCCACCTGAGGGTTCTGATAAAAGCTGGCCTGGCCCACAGCGACGCCCATCAGATGGTACGAAATGTCACGGACATTCTTGTGCCACTTCGACCACCTAGAGGCAGCAGGCAATTTCGCCACTTCCTCCTCTTCGAGCTGGTTCTTTCCTCCGAGCAACTGAGCGACTTCGTCGACTGAGACGCTCAACAACCAACAGGCAGTGGAGGTCTTCAGCAGCGCTTCTTTCATCGCCGGCTGTTGTAGACCATGAAGCGAACGAACAAGCGCCACCAAGTTCGGCAACAAGTGCGGCCACGCACCCTCAAATGCTCCTGTGTTTTCCGTCGTTTTGGGTGAAAAGGTCACCCCTGCCCGTTTGGCAATGCCGTATAATGTCGTCAGCGTCTTAATAATCATTCCGAGCAGCTTCTTCGACTTTTCATCGTTGGCAGCCGCCTCGATAGCGGTAACAATGCTCTGGGGAGAACTCACAAGTGTGGTCATCTCCGGAGAAGTCCACTGAGTGAGCGGGTCTTGCACGATCTGTTGAACGAATTGCATACGTTCCCCCCTGTTCTCCATCGAGTTCGAAACCAACACTAGCATCTCGTACAGCATCACACCCTCCGTATCCGTGACACGATCCGCAGCAAACAGCTCCTGTGCCTTTGTACATAATACTGGGAGCACCGGTAGAATGTGCGCAGGGATTGCCTGGCAGATAGAGACCAGAGATGAAAGGGCTCGCCGACGAACGTTAATGGTGCCACTGCTCATTTTTCCATGCACGTCTTCTCCGGACATCACGAAGTTAATATTTGCAAAGAGCATCTCAAATACCGCCGTGAGTATGCTTCCATCCAGCACGTAGTACTTTGCAAAAGACGCCAGCACGAGGAGCTGGCGGAATTTAAGGAGAGGGTCAGGAGTGCCAAACGACAAAATCGCCTGCAAAATTCCCTGCAATGCCTGGTGGTTTGCGGGATTTTCCATCGCATTAGCAGGCAGCTGCTTCACGATACAGTCTATCAAAGATGAAATTCCTTCATGGTACAGATAAGCGGTACTGAGATCGGTGCAAAAGCCACGGTCTGCACTCAGATGGTCTGTTCCTGCAGAATATTGCGTGAGCACGAATGCCAAGCGCTCATGCAAAGACTGTAGCACACTAGTGGGGTTCAGCTGCACGAGTACTCGGATCAATGCGTACAGTCGTCCACGAAAATTTCCATAATACGATATGTACTCGTAGTGGTCGTCAAACTCTTCCCTGCTGCATTCGCACGCAGCAGTTTGCGGCCCCGCGTTTTCACGTTCTGGCGATCCCAGCTTAAAATATTTATCAAACGACACCTGTCGTAGCTGTTCCAGAATATCTGCCAAAAACGCTTCTCCCTGTTTCAAAATCGTCTTGTTCTTCAGCACCGTCAACCACAGAATAATCTGCGCTTCCGTCAGGATCAAACTCGGGTGCGCAAACAACTTGCTCAAGTTCTTTAGAATCACCCTCAACAGCGCCATCTCCTGGTCCCCCGGTCCGTCGGACATCAACAACGTATCCAATTGACACGTGCCCCACGTCACGAGCATCTCGTTCAGCTTCTTATGAAAGAGCAAATTCTTCTCCAAATCCGGCTCCAGCGTGGTCAAATCCAGCGTATCCACCTTCTCAATAATCAGACTGATACTCTGCAGCATAATCCCTCCATGGTCCTTCCCAAACCCCCTCGTCATATAAACCTCCAAACACTCCGCTCCCGCAACTCTAAACTCCGGCTCTTCCAACAGCAAGACCGCCACCATAATAAAGTTCGTGGATGGATCCACAGGTCGCTCCAATGGCATCCACTCTAAAAACTCCTTTAACATGTCCAAAGCTGCATGGATGAGTCTCTGACTCCTGTTCTTCTGCACTACCGTCACCTCCACTGCCTTGTACAGTGCGTACTGCTTCTCCAACTCTTGGTACACCACTGGGAACAGCTGTGGCAGACACACATTCAGTCCCTGTAAAATATCCTTCCTCCTAGCAGGAGGAATGGACGTATTGAAGCTGCTGCTGACGCAATCTTCCGCCAACGACCTCAAAATCATCAAGACAAGCTCGACTTGTTTACTAGACCCCGTCTGCCACACTTGCAGCAGCTCTGGGAGCAGCTCCGGCCACCGCTGGGGGAATTGGCGCTTGGCCATTTGAGCCAATAGCGAAACTTTCTTCTCTCGGACAAACACGGGCTCGTCGACGTCGTCGTCGCCTTGAGACGCTCGTAGTAAGAGGTCGACGAGCTCCATACGCATCTTCTGCTGCTCTTCGACTGGCAGCGAGCTCCAATTGGTCAAAATGTGGTGCTCCAGCACGTGCAGAGCGAAGTGCTGGCGAGTGTGCAGCTCCAGAGCGTCAGAGGACGCTCCTGGGTTCCGATACAGAGCCACAGCGTACAAAGCGCAGTCCGAGCGGCCCTTGAACTCCTCGCAGAAGGCGTAGGCGGCCTGGCGATCATTGGAGGACGCCAAGGGCGAGTGGCTCACCTGCACAGCCAGCAGAACCCGCTGGTAAAGCTGCGGGTCCATCCTCGCGCTGCTTGGAGAAAATAATGGCTTGGCTCAAATGACTGGCGATAATATGGAATGGGTTCAAATGGTGTGTCGTACACAATTCTTTTTGGTGTGTGTGTGGTACACATAATACAACTTCAAGATAAGAACGTTATGTATTTACGCCGCGTACTGGTTGGCGTTGGGGGTGAGAGCTTCGGCGTAGTCTCCGGTGGGGACTTTGTCGCCGGTCGCTTTGTTGTTTTCCTTCGGTGCTGATGCGGTGCTGTAGGTGACGAGGCCGATGTATACGAGAGCCAAAGCCAACCAGTACCATTTGTTGACAGCTTCGTCGAAGATGAGGTAGGAGACGGCGACGGTGAAGATGGGACCCGTGAGTAGGCTGAGGTTGAACATGAGCGACTCGGCCCAGCGCAAAAACACCGACGTGATGGTGTAAAAGACGAACAGCACGCACACGTAGCCGGCCATGTAGCCATACACTCGGCCAGTGAAGTCCACCGCTTCGATCGGACTCCGTTCGAGGATCAGAACTTGGATAATGGAGACGATCGACGCCCAGAAGCCCAGAAAGCCCAACACTTCGATGTTCGAATCGACGGTGCCCGTCTTGACCACCGCCTGGATCATCACGTTGGACGTGGCGTAAAACGCAGCGGCGATGAGTGCGTACATGTCGCCTCGTACTTCCCGACTGCTGGTTCCGTTAGCAGATGACGTGTAGTCCGACACGAAGATGACGACGGAGCCGCCCAATGCAATCACCGCGCCGATGTAGTGCCGAATAGAGTAGCGCGTCTTGAGGAACAAATAGCAGAAGAGCGTGACGAACGGCACCGTCATGTTGAGGATCAGACTGAGCGTGGCGTAGTTGGCGTAGTTGTACGCCTTGACAGCGAAGTAGTTTCCTTCTACGTCCACGATGGCCAAAAGAATGTAGAACCACCAGGGGATGCCGATGAATGGTGTTTTGCGTACGAAGCGTACGGTTAAGTACACGACCCCCAGCATCACGTACAGACACGTGCTCTGCAGCGTAGGCAGACTGGCGTTCTCGAGCGTCAGGTACTTGGACAGAATGCCCGACGCCACATTGAGCAGCATGATGGCCTGGCCGAAGCCGAAGCAGATGAACTGGAACGTGACCCCTTCCTGCATTTTACGGACCTCTGGTCTTGAAGTGGAGACTTGCGAAGTGAAGGCGGAAGGGATTCGAACGCTGCCTTGTAGGCAGGAGACGATGCCGCCGGAGCCAGTGGCCTGAAGCGTGACGACGTGCGATTATACAAATCGCGAGTGAGACCGAGCAAAGATTTGCCCAACGGTGCCGCAGCAAGTCTCGGTGCAAGCCTGCAGCTGAACTTCGGACTGCATTGATCGTTGCCTCAACAATGTCAATCTTAGCTTACCGTTCTTGACGCCCATCGACCATAAAGAAGCCGTGCATTGCTTCAAATACGAAGAGCTAGCAAGTAGGGTATTCGTTCTACCTATCTACAGTGCTAGAAGTAGAAATCTATGAAGACATCTACGAGCGCGAGTAGGCTGGAAGTGTGTCTGGTGGTCCAAAGTCGCAGCTTCCAGGTTGGTAGCTCTTGATGTGCGTAGCGATCTGAGCCAGCGTGCAGCACGGACAGAAAAGTGAGGCGCAGCAGTCTCTGCAACATCCACCGGGGATCTGGAATCGCTCGCGAGTGAGCGCTCTCGCCTTCCAGATCCAGATGAACAGGATCACGTGCACCGTGCCGCCGGTCAGCAGTATGAGCGTGAAGAGTACGGCGAGCGCGCACCAGTATTCCGCCATCCCCAAGCGAGCCGAGATCTGCGCGTGGGTGACGCACGGACAGAAAGTGACCATGCAGCAATTGGGCACGCAGTGTTTGAAGCAGCCGCACCACAAGGTGGTCTCCCAGCCACCCATCTTGATGTTGCTGACGCCGTCATCTTGACCGAACGTTCCTCCATTGCGGGGGTCCCCTGTAGGTGTTACGGGGGCTTCGACTTGGATAGCGTACGGGTGATCGTCTTCGATTTGTGTTGGCGACGCTGCTGGGGACTTGGTCATGCTTGCACAGTGAAGGCTTGGAGTTGGTGCGTGTTCGAGTCTGCGCGAGTTCGATTGTGGTGTGGTGCTTCGTGAGTCGAGTCGAGTTGAAAATGGTGGGCGCGGCGATGTACATGTCCACTTCAACATCAGAATGAGACAGTCCACTGGAAAACCATTGGAAAGAAGCCTGCGTGAATACGCAGCCAATGTGTCTTGCCGCAGCTTTTTGTTATTGTTTGGGCTTCTTCTCGTCACAGTTGTGGCGAACAGTGCGCAGTACTCCACACATCAGTACATGATTTCACGCATGATTTCCCAGAATCCCATTCCACAACGTCCAGAGAAGACAAATGCCATCACGCAGGGAGTTTCCTCCGCTGTGCTACTGCTAGTCTCCAATCTGTCTTCATTCGTTGGATGCTTGTGCCTTGATCACAGCTTTAGTAACGATACGGCAGCTTTTGTTGCACTCACAGCTTTCATAGCAGTACGGGGGCTTTCTTAGATCGAGTCAAAGCTGTAAATTGTCAGAAGAAATATAGGTAGTCGCACCAGACCATGTAGATATACTTGTTGCTGCTGGGAATGAGAGGAGGAGGATCCAGGACTAAGTACTTGCAACTGCGAATAATGAAAGCATATTGTGCTGTGTAGTTCCTGCTTAGTCATACCATTTCTTGAAAGCTGCTGGACTCCTTAGCGGTGCCTTTATTCACGCGTGTACCGCGGTAGTGTGTCTTGCGGTCCAAAGTCGCAGTTTCCTGGCTTGTAGCTCTTAATATGCGTCGCAATCTGAGCCAGTGTGCAGCACGGACACCAAAATGCCGCACAGTAGTCTCCGCAGCAGCCGCCAGGGATTTTGAATCGCTCTCGGGTAAGCTGGCGTGCCTGCCAGATCCACACAAAGAGAACGACGTGCGCAACGCCGCCAGAGAGCACGAGCGCCAGCAGGAATAGGAGCAGTGCGGTCCTGTAATCCGTCATCCCCAAGCGATCTGAGATCTGCGCCACCGAGATGCAGGGGCAACAGGCTGCCATGAGGCAGTTGGGCACGCAGTGCGTGCAGCAACCACAAAACCCCACATCCCACTTGCCGAGAGTGATGCCGCTTGCGTCCTTGTCTGGGTGGGCGTTCGCAGACCCCTCTGGGGTAAACACAGCGACCTCCTTGACTGGTTCGTCGTCGATTGGAATCGCGTACGGCGTCTCTTCCATGGTCGCTGTTGGAGGATGTCTGTGTCGGTCGGCTGACGTTTGAAAGTGCTGGGAGCACAAAGACTCAGACCTTAAGCAGTGGGAAATAGCTCGTGTTCGACTGTAACTCCACAGCTAAAGGATGAGTACTGTCGAGACAACCAACGGTCTTGTTCTTAGATGCGGTACGCCGGCAAAGTATCTTGGCCTTGAAAGTCGCAGCTTCCGGGCTTGTAGCTCTTGATATGCGTTGCTAGTTGAGCCATAGCGCAGCATCCACAACAACAAGCGGCGCAGCAGTCTCCGCAGCAGCTCCCCGGGATCTGGAACCGTTCGCGCGTTTGAGCGCGTGCCTTCCAGAGCCAAATGGAACCCAGGAAACCGCCTACCGGCACTCCCCCCGTGAGGACGTAGAGCAGGATGAAAAACAGCAGTGCCAGATCGTACTGCACCATGCCGAGACGCGCCGAGATCTGCGCGAGGGAGATGCATGGACACCACGTGACCATGCAACAATTGGGGATCACGTGCGTACAGCAGCTAAAGAGACCGACTTCCTACTTGCCAATCGCGATGCCACGCTCGTCCGTGGAGGTCAAGTCGTCGTCTTCCACTAGAATTGCGTAAGGTACTTCGGTCTTGCCCATGGTATCGGATAGAGTTTAATAGTTTCTCGAGCTCTGTGTCGCAGCGTGCGATTTGGTGAATGGCGATTTCGAGAGTACTTGCCTGTATAATACTGGGTGCATTGACCACCAATGTTGCGTGATGTTCATTTGACCGACGTGTGTTACAGTCTTCACCCCGCCAAGCCTGTCGCTTCTCGTCGACGGGGCCCGTTCTCGCTGTAACCCGAGATGCTAACTAGACTACACTACTGATGCTGCTCGCCGTTGACCTGAAAGACGCTCAACGACCCAGCGCATACAAAGCGCATGATGTTGAAGACCGCATTTTCGTCCCTGTTTGCCATGAAGTCACAGAGATGCAGTTGGTTGCAGCGACCACACGCGCGGCTCGTATACATCTCCGAGCACAGCACCAGGGTCTTGCCGAGGACAGCGCACGTCGCTGGCGGAACTGAAAGTGGGCGAGCGTCCATGGCGCGCTCCGTCGCAGCATCGACTTGGAGTCGAACTTCGGCAGCAGGTCCACGTCCGAGTTCTTGCACAGGTATGCCGCAGCTTGGGAGTGTAGGTCCTTGATATAGTTCTCAAGCTTTGCTGCCGCACATAAAAATTCTCGACGTGCAGCGCTGCGTGCGGAGGGCCTCAAGCCCCCCCCCCCCCCCCCCCCCCCGCACCAATGCGCGAAATTGGGAAGTGAGCGAAACGAGAGGAGAGTCCGTGGGCTAAGTGGGCTGCCGTGCCAACGGCTTCTTCACGCCGTGAAGTTCACGGACACGTCGTGCGCAAATGGTGTGGGCTGCATGGACAATGCTTGCTATTACTATATTTTTTTTACGAAGTCTTTCAATGAAAAATGAAAAAGATCATCACGTTAAGCCCCGTTAGGGCTTCAGCTTGGTACTCACCAGTGCTTCTTCTTCAGTTCACGCACGGTTGTAGGCGGGCAGCGTGTCTTGCGGTCCAAAGTCGCAGCTTCCGGGCTTGTAGCTCTTGATGTGCGTTGCCAACTGCGCCATTGCACAGCAGTGGCAGCAGCAAGCTGCGCAGTAGTCCCCAAGACAGCTCCCAGGAATCTGGAAGCGCTCTCGCGTTTGAGTGCGAGCCTGCCACAGAAAAATGGCTCCGAACAAGGCTCCGAATCCTCCCGTGCAGACGATCAGCAGGATGAAGATCAGCAAAGCGAATTCATAACTCATCATGCCGAGACGTGCCGAGATCTGGGCGAGCGAGATGCATGGGCAGCAAGTCACCATGAGACAGTTGGGCACGCAGTCTGTGAAGCAGCCACACAAGTCGGCGTCCCATTTGCCCACGGTGATGCCGAGGTTGGCCCCCTTGGTTGGGTCGTCGATCTGGATGGCGTACACTTGGTCCGTCTCGGCCATAGTGAAGTGTCTTCAGTGGCTCTTGCTTGTTCTTGTGCTTGCGAGTTGGGAAATGAGCAACGACAAAGCGCAGCAGCTTTACCAGTCGTTGGCACTTTACCAGTCGTTGGGTACGTTGAAGTGCGATGGAAAGTGTAGGTTGGCAGGATCTACAAAGCCCTTTTCAAACAGATCGTGCTGGGGTGTTATTTATAACATTTTTACTTGCCCCAAGTATGCTCTTAAATCTTTGAATACATGGACTGGTAAGATTTAACAGGCCGCTGCCTGGCGTTTTCTCGAGAAATCACAAATTAACCAACATTGCAGACGCTAACAACCAGGTTAAAACCTGTAGCTTCGGAACGACCTTAATCTCCTGATCACTTTGGTAGACTTCCTGGGTTTGTACGATTAGTAGCTGGTGCATACTGCTTTCACTTAGATGAACACTTCGGCGACCTTTTGCCGTAAATTACGTAATATATTTCAAAAACTGCAATATACTATATTGGCTTCGAAAGTTTCATGGAATATATACACCCAGGACACGCGTTGAGGCTGATTAGCGAGCTGAGAATCAATGCTGACAATTGCTCATCTATTTGACTTATTCGTTATCACTGTTGCGCTGTCGGTACGAAGTAAGTTTACCGCGCTTCTGTTGCTGGGGTATCTCAATGGATATGTGCGCTTTAGCAGAGACCAACGTAATTTACCGCGCCTCTTGGGAAGAAGTCCGAAGGGATTCAATGGATGGGCACAATAACATTGACAGCAACTAAGTATGATGGGAAGGTGTCTCCGCTTGCTGTGTAGTGGCGATAAAGCCTTACGACCTGGTAGCTCGCCATTACCTATTCAATAGGTATTCAAACACGGCTTCCGAATTTGGGCAACGACAAGCCTGTACTAGCAAACCGAATTTATCCATCTCTCGAGATGGCGTTCCTTCCTACAGGGCAGCGACTGGTAATATTGTGGAAATGGCACTTCAACATGCAACGCCTTTTCCAGATCGCTTTACCCATGTGTAGCAACGACTGCATGGGAGGAAACGCGCAACGACTGCAACAGCGGAGACTTGTGCACAGCCGCTGATATCGTATTGCCAACACCTATGGGTGCGCTTCTCGCCGTGAGCATGGATGGCGGTAACCACGTGGTCTCGGGCTTCGTCCACCTCCGATCGATCCTTTCCTCCATCCAACCTGGCAAGCATCACAGCACTAGTGCTGCACGTACGCTGGCAGGGTGTCTGCTGGGGGTGGTCCGAAACTGCAGCTACCGGGCGTGTAGCTCCTGACCTGCGTGGCGGTCTGGGCCAACGTGCAGCACGGGCACCACAACGACGACCAGCAGTCTTCGCCCCAGTTTCCATTGATCTGGCACTGACTGCGCGCCTGTGCTCGAAGTTGCCAGACTGTGATGGAGAAGAGTACGTAGCAGACCGCTGCGAGAATGAGGTAGATGTACCACGTGCTGTTCTCGCCCCAGTGATGATACTTGTACTTGACGTAGCCCCACACGACCGAGTCGCTCGAGATGATCTCCGATATTTCGTTGATGAACAGCGCCAGCATCACGTACTGTGCTACCACGATGATGAACGTCGAAACGAGAGCAAGCCAGTACGGCGCCAACCTGAACTTAGCAGAAAGTTTCTCCATGACCTCGAGCTTCGACGCGACTTGAGCGACTGAGACGCAGGGGGCGAACGTTACCATCGCGCAGTTCGGAATGATATCGGTGAAGCAGCCAAACAAACCGGCGTTCCACGTTCCTGTCGGGATCGTATTGTTGGCTGGAGTATCAACATGTGCAGCGTACGGGACGCCATCAGACTCTGCAGAGCGAGCTGACTTGGTATAGCGATCGCCCATTTCGAGTTTGGTGGGAATCTGGTCGTAAGTGCTACGTGGAGAAATCGTAAGTGAGATTCTTGGCGACATACACACCGCGGTGGTAAGCCAAGTAATCGTAGCTACACTTGGTGGCTGTCAGATATTCACTGAACGACACCCACACTGATACAACTTCAACTTTCATCAAACCACAAGTATTATTGATGCACATGAACACGTTCCCGATCCTTAGGCCTTAGTCCGAGTACGCCGGCAGCGTGTCCGCGACCTGTCCAAAGTCACAGCTTCCAGGCGTGTAGCTCTTGATGTGGGTCGCGATTTGCGCGAGAGCGCAGCAGGAGCAGCAGAACCCAGCGCAGAAGTCGTTGCGCGGGTTTCCAGGGATTTGGAAGCGCTCGCGGGTCTTCGTGCGCAGGTGCATCACAAACACTGCAAACACCACGTGCACCAGGAGCATGACAGCGCGGTACACGATCGTGCCAGCGGTCGAGCCGCTGGTGGACGTGTATGTGTACGACGTCCCGTCAGCGTTGTATCCCGTTTCGACCGAAGTGCTGGACGTCACACTCGACGAGATGCCACTGATCACATACTGGCCGACGATGACCAGCAAGCAGGCAATGAGAGCCTTCGAGTACGGGGCAACTCCGAGTCGCGACGAAATCTGCGCCACCGAAAAGCACGCACAGAAGGTGACCATGAAGCAGTTGGGCATGAGCGTCGTGAAGCAGTCCCAGAAGCCCACAGCCCACTGGCCTCGCACCAGCCCATCGTCACTCTCGAGATCTTTCATCGCGCTTGGGTTGGCAGGCTGAGCTGAAGTCTCTTGGTACGGGACATCGGCAGGTTTCGCCGGCGTCGCAGTGGTGAGAGCTGGGTCCATCTTGCCGAAGGTTGAAAGCTTGGTGGTGGCCTGGTAGCTGGGACGGAACGACTCGTGTCGGCTCCGTAGCAAATCGGAAAGTGACGATCTCGACCAACAAACGCGGCGCGGTGGGCCGAGAGTCTCAACCCGGGTGGGGCGCGACAACACGAGCTTTTCATTCTGTCATTACTTCAGCGCGATAGAGCAACAAAAGTTCTTCTGCCACATCGTATGGTATTTGAACAACTACAGAGGCAGATGCGTTGCGGCCGTAAGCACCGCTGGGCTTACCGCAGGGTACAGCACAACTTGTTTGAAGAGCTCTCGGGTCAGAACTCGACGAACGGGCAGTCATACGAAACTCAGAACACAGTACACGATGCAGGTGACGTGCAGAAATTGCAAACGCCATGGTAGAGGGGACAACACGTGTGCAGGTGCAAAATAAATTGAGTATCCAAGGAAACGCGCTGAAGTGAACTCTGCCTCCTTCTGGCGTTTATCGTCGATGTCTCTTCCACTTTAGAAAGCAAAGCGATGTACCCTTGTTAGTGTCAGTCGGTGTATCAAGTGTACCTAGGACCACTTGCTTTCGCCACTAAGTTACGAGGGGCGTATGCGGAGGCGACACGAACGGGGAACTTGGTGGTACAGCCACCGATCCATGATCGAAGGAGACACCGCGTCAGTGATACGATGCCACAATGAAGCGAAACACTACATTATTAATGATTAAGTGCGTGGTGTTGCATCCTGCCACACGCAAGAGAATACCGAAAGCAGATACCACAGCTAGGTCCAATTGTCAAGCCCGCCTCGTTCATGGCATGATCCAAAAGCATTGTGTATTTAGTTTCAAAATATATGTCCTTTCAATATAGATGATAGGAGGTAGACCATCCACCAGCGCTCACGAGAGGCTGCTGCGTCTTCCAGTGTAAGGCGGCAGGACATCAAGCGGGCCAAAACTGCAGTCTCCTGGCTTGTAGCTCTTGATGTGCGTGGCGATTTGGGCCATGGTGCAGCAGGAGCAGCAGAACGAAGCCCAGCAGTCTCCGCACGGGCCTCCCGGGATGTGGAACAAGCGCCGAGTGGTTTGCCGGAGGTGCCAAGTGTACGCGAAAAAGATGGCGCGCACAATGGTGATAATCCACGACTGCGCTGGGTCGCTACCGGTATCCCGCTCTTCGGTATCTGCGTAGCCATCCGACCTCGGTGTTGCGCTGTACCATTTGCTTGAGTTGCTGCTTGAACTCGCGAAGCCGGCGATAATTTCGGCGAGGACGAGCAGCTGGAAGATCACCAACGTACGGCGGTACGGAGCGACACCCAGCCGCTCGGAGATTTGCGCCAGCGAGACGCAAGGACAGAACGTCACCATGCAGCAGTTTGGCATCATGTTATCGAAACAGCCCCAAAAGTCAGCCGACCACGCGCCGACCATCACGTTTTGCTCGACCTGGTGCGTCTGTCCTGCAACGCTGGGGACATGCTCCACATACACCACCGTTTGAATGGGGGTTGCATACACCGTAGGATAAGCATGCGTCTCCGGTGATGGTGGGGGCTTCTGGACGTCTGCCATCGCTGAACCTGAACCTGTAAGTCACAAAGTGATCCTCTTCCTAACCAAGAGCTGCAACGAGAGCCAAAATAGTAGCAACTATCCGTTTTGTGCGGACCAAGACGCGAGGAGTAGAGCTTCACAATACGGATCGGGATACGAAATAAGGATCGGAATACATTTCGTGCAACGGCACTTCGAGGAACGTATACGCAGCTAAAGCATAACGACCATGAAGACGTCGACAGTTTACACCGCGTACGACTTGCCCGGGTAGGCCTGGAGCACATCGGGTGCTCCAAAGGTGCAGTTTCCTGGCTCGTAGCAACGGACGTGGGTTCGGAGCTGCGCCAATGTGCAGCACGAGCAGAACCAGGAGCTCAAGCAGTCCGTGGCCGCGTTGCCTGGCAGCTGGAACCGCGAGCGGGTCTTGGTGCGGAGCTGCCAGATGTAGGCGAACAGCAGCATCTGCACGAGCATCGTGATGATCACGAAGGTGCCGTTCAGGACGTTGTCGTCCGAGTTGTGACGGTTGTCCTCGTCGTTGTCATTGTCGGCTGTGGTCCAGACCAACGTGAACATGGCAAGTTCCACCACCGTCACGAACAGCAGCAGACTTAGCACCACTTTGTACGAGGCGACGCCCAGTCGAGTGGACAGTTGAGCCAATGCCACGCACGGACACAAGGTGACCATGAAGCAGTTGGGCATGAGGTTGTCGAAACAGTCGAAGAGACCGGCGGCCCACGCACCCGTGGGGATCCCGTCGCCTGCAACGACCACAGTGCGAGGGGTGTCCAGCTCCATTGCCATTGACGGGGACGGCAGGTGGTTCTGCATGGGCGCCACCCTGTCGCCGGGCGTTGAAACCTGCGAGAACTGCGCTCGAGTCGACTTGGGGTCCATGCCCGCCATTGTTGCTGGTGCTATAAAGAGGAAGGTCTTCGGTCAAGAAGGAGAATTGACGAATGGGTCGGATCAGCTCGTCCACCTGCATCACTCCCGCGTTGACAACCCTTCCGAGTCGCACGCACACCATCGCAAGCAGCTTGAATATCAAGTGCCGACAATCCGAAAAATTGTCCAGCCGTTTTTTGACCAATGAAAGGCCGCGATGGACTCGCAGCAAAACGGGATTGAAAGGGGAAAACGGTATTGATAGGGGTACCAATTTCGAACGCATCCACTTTGTCCACACACTTCAACATAGAAAGTATGGTCGGTCAAGCGTGGGGTCGGCGGTGATCAATGGCTCATGATCATGGGCATGGCCATGACGGGGTATGGCGAGCGCTGACTGCAACGGCAGGTGGGGCACTGGTCAACGCGGGAACACCTGCTGCATTGGCCATGAAAGCAACTTCTACACACAAAGCTTGCAACTGGAGCTGGTCACTGGTAGCCGTAGCCACCGCTGTTGGGCGGGCTGCCGGAGTGGGGTGGCAGTGCAGCCGCATGGTCAGTCTCTGCTGCCCCGCTGTCGAATAGTCCGTCGTTCAGTGCCATGCGGACCGGTGGCTTCCGCTTGTATGTGTAGCCAATGAACTTGTTGAAGGTGAGCGGCTTGCCGTCCGGTCCGAAAGCTTGAGGCAGCTCACCTCCGTTGGCTTGCCCTGCCGCTGCTGCTGCTCCGTCATGTGCCGCTGCGCCATTGCCTCGGCCTGGGATATTCATCGGCGCTGCAGGGGGTGCTGCGGAAGCTTGCACTGGAGTTGGTGCGGGCAACTCGCACGGCTCCGTGAACTCGTCGAAATTGGACGTGATCTGCCGAACCAGCTCCTGGTACTGCGGGCCACACGCGTCCGGATCGTTCACCTGCAGATGGTTGAGTACATTGTCGAACTGTGCGCCACCTCCGGGTGGAATGTACGGCGCTCGGATGGAGCGCAACGTCGACCAGTCCACACCGTGGAACCACGGGTGTCGCTTGATCTCCTCAACTGATCCTGTTCCCAATCGGTTCTCCGCATTGCAAATGAGTCTTCGAACAAAATCCATACATTGCGGGCTGAGCCTTGCAATGGCCTCGGGCGGGAACCCGAACGACTGCTTCCAATTGACGATCTTGCGGCACGTCTGCACTGGTTCGTCCGCGTAGAACGGAGGGTAGCCCACCAGACATTCATACAGAATGACACCCATGGACCACCAGTCGCACTCTTTTCCATATCCCTTCTGCGCCAACACTTCCGGTGCAATATAGTCCGGCGTGCCGACTGTGCTGAACGCCACCTGCCTGTTCCTCGAGAAGGGTTTGCTCCTCGACGCGTCCACATTATTCCCCCCACCTCCTCCTCTCGTAGTCGCTGCAGCCGCCGCCGCCGCAGCTTGTTCCGGGTTCATGGCATGCTGCGAGACCGGCAGCAAGTCCACTCTTGAGTCCATCTTCTTGCACAGTCCAAGATCTGTCAGCTTCAAATGGCCATGGGCGTCCAGCAGCACGTTGTCCGGCTTCATGTCGCGATGGATGTAGCCCAGATCGTGCACGGACTGGATGGCCAGCACCATCTCCGCCGCGTAGAAGCGCGTGGTGGCTTCATTGAGCGTGTCCTCCTTCATCAACAGGCCCATGAGGTCACCTCCAGGCAAGTACTCCATGACCATATAGAGTCTGTGGTCGTCCTGGAACGAGTAGTGCAGCGTCACGAGCCAATTGTTGTCTTGGTCGGCACTGGCCAGAATGTCTCGCTCGGCCTTGACGTGGCCCACCTGGTTCTTGAGCACCATGGCGCTCTTCTCGAGCGACTTGAGCGCGAAGATCTCGCCGCTGTCTCGCTTTCTGACCAATCGCACTTCGCCAAAGGCGCCGCGTCCAATGACAGCGAGAGGCTGGAAATCTCCCACCGCTAGGCGCTTGCGTTGATGGCGTAGACTCTGCAGCTCCTTGGACCGGAGCTCCTGGCGGTACTGCTCCTTCTTGCGCTCCGTGAGACGCATCGCCGCCATCTGCTGCTCCAGCGTGTTGCGCCGCTCCCGACTCTCCTCGCGCTCGCGCTTCATCGTCGCATACTTCTGCTCCAGGTACGCCTTGGTGGCCTTGGCCTTCTCCCGCGTCGAGTTGGAGATCATGGCCCTCGCCTCGACGTTCCGCTCGCTGTCTGTTCGTCCTTCTGACTGTAAAGATCTCAACGCGGATTGGCTGAAAAACACGGAAACTGCGAAACTACATGGCCTGCACCTGACACATTTTATATTTTTAGGGTATTGGCGTGTCAGTCGTGAATCGCCCAGTGGGTGAAAACTCGCTGCCATTCAAAACCCATTGCAAAAGCGGTGTGGCACAGTATTGAATGGAAATAGACCGCGTATCACGCAGGATTTTATTTCTTTTGCCATTCCACCCAATTTCTACAACTGGGCTAAACATAAACGAGGGAAGCCAGGCTCAACTAACCAATTGCTGCCATTCTCCCTCCGCAGTATCATCCGCGAGTCTGTTGCGGCGCCACGACAGCTCCCAGCCGCCTCCGCCACCTCTCAGCTGTATCGCCTGCGTCTCCTCCGCCTATTGCACCCTATTAACCCCATGATCGACGCGGAGATGGCCGGCCACGCGCCGACGAAAGCTCGGGCCAAGCCTCGCGCCAAGAAAACCGACGCTGACGACGCAGAGGAGCTGAGCAACTTAAAGAAGACCAAGCGCAAGTCTGTTGCAATGCAAATTAAGCTACTAATTAGCGGTGACAGGCATGGATTTATCCACTTTTTTGTTGTTGTTTATTATGCTGCAGACGCGGAGCGCAGAAACGACGAGACGTTGCGGACGACGAAGAGGACGAGCACAAGAGCCCATACAACGAGATGCAGCGATTACCATTGGGATCGGACAGTTTGCATTTGATGCAGCATCTGTATGAAGGCCAGAGGTACGATCGACAGCCGAGACTGTTGCCGGAGATCGACGGTGTCAATAGTCTGACGCATCACGAAGCTCAGTTGGATATCAAGAACATCCAGCAGCAATTAATGGCGTTTGAAGCAAGTTCGGGGATTAAGTTGCCTGGAGGACGACCTAATGTTGGGGATAAAGACCATCGCAGACTGTTTATTGTTGATGAGAACGATAGTGAAGGAGATATGGCACCATTGGCCATGGTGCTGAAGAACCGACGATCGAGATCTAGTGGAGTCCTTGCACCTGAGGAGATTGTCGAGACGTTGCCGGCTGCACGACGAGCTGTGCGAATCACGCAGCGGGAACTACGAGCGATGCAGATTGAGCGAGAAGACCTGGAACGAGCGTATGTGAGACATCGATGCACGCTGTTGTGGCAAGCAGGAGAGATGAAACGCATGCAGAAACAACACGATCGTGTGACGCGTACACTGAGTCGTCAGGTGGTGGATACAGCCAAGAGTTTGGAGTCTAGTCGTCGTCGTACGAGTGCTCTTCAGGATATTATGACGGAGCTTGAGACGAGAGGAAGCAACATCTTGCGTCTTACTCGTGAAAAGAGCAGACTTGAGGCGTTGCTGGAAGCACAGGATATTGAACTTCCCGAGATTGACGAGGTTTGCGTTGGCGATCGTGTAAAATGCGAACCATTCGGGACTGGCCGAGTGCTTGAATTGCGCCTAGACACACGACAGCTTGTCGTAAAACTGGACTTTGGCGGCGTTGGGTACATTCAAGAAGAAAATGTGGAGGTTTTGCCGTCAGATATAACGTATGGTGAAACTGAGCAAGAAATGAAGCAGCGTTTCTTCGAGAGGATCGGAGCTCTCGTCCAACCGACAGGCAAACTGCACATGCTGAATGGGGCGTTTGACTACACACTTTTATATAGTGAGGACGACGACGAGTCTGACGATGGCAGCGACGAGTCTTCCTCATCAGAAGATGAATCAGGGGCCGCTCGTGTTGATGATTCTATGGAGGACTCCGGTCAGCGTAGAGGCAAGAAGCGACGACTCATTATGACAGCTCCACCAGGGACGACGAAGAAGTCGAAGAACCGACGTGTGATTGAGTTCCCAGCTTCGACAATCCCTATCACGCCGTATGACACGGGGTTGTTAATTAGCCCTTTGAGTGAGCTGCCCGAACGTGTTGCGGCTGTAGGTCCCAATGCACTCCAGTGGCTTCCATCGTATCTGCCTAAAAACATGGACGAATGGGAGCAAGAACGTTATTCCTCGCTGCAAATGAAGGGCGAGATCGAACGACTCCGGTTCCAGCTGCAAAAATCAGAAGGTAAGTCAATTCTTGCCGATGTTGAGAGATTCTTGTTGGGATTTGGAGTGCTAACAAACATCCGTTATACGCGTTGCAGCTCAAAAGCTGGATGCGCAGCAACTGGCCAGTGACCAACTCGAGTCTATTAACCAGCTTGTATCACAGGTACGGTATCGTTGACTCGTTACACAGCGCAGCACTACCGAATTTGTATTCACCACTGATGTTGTTGGTCTGGTGTGCAGTTGGACAAGCTGAGAGAAAACGCGGGCCTCCCAACCAGTTCAAGTAACTCAGCAGATGCCTGCCCCACCTGCGGTGGCCACAAAACCTCGAAGGTGCACAAAATTGTCCATCATGGCAGGGGCGGCAACGCTCAGCGGAAAGACTCTGGTGCAAAGCAAGACGACAGTACGTGATCTCTTCGTGAAATCTATCCGCGTGGAGATACTGATACATTCTTGTGTTTCCCTAGGTGGTGACGAATTGTCGGAGACCAATAGCCGCAGCTCTAGAGCTGATAGTGTGCATAGTGATTCCAGGAGGACCAAACGAAAACATAGCGGTGCAGATAAAGCGGAGGACGACGCTGGCAATGAGTCGAGCGATGCGGCACCACCGTCGAAGACCACCAAAGCCAAAGCCAAACCTGCCAAGCGCTCTCTCCGACCACGACGAAAAGCTACTACAGCTTCTCCAAAGCGTAAGTAGACCATTTTGCAATATTGAAAGGCGAGTTGACCTCGCCTGATGAAACCCATAGTGCTGCAAATAAAGCATTTTGTTTTGTTTAGAATGAATACCAACATGCACACAGTAAGAGGGAGGGGAGTAGAGAGAATGCATTCTGTAGGATGAATCCAGGCGAAAATCGGCAAGAGAGGTACAGTAGGGTCCTCAGTTCTTACATGACCACACAGCACGAGTTGGTCTTCTTGGCTTGCTTGTAGAAGACCTTGGACTGGCTGCTGAGGTCCTGTGACTTGGACACGAGGTCGTCCAGCTTCTCGCCGCGCTCCAGCACGTTGTCGATCGTCTTGGACAACACGGCGGTGGTCTCGTCTAGCTCCTTCTGGATGGCCGAGATCTTGTCAGCCTTGGACGGGTCCTGATATTCAGCCAGGGCCGTCGTAAGAGGCGCGAACTCCTGCGGGTTGCCCGACTGCGTCTTCCAGCTGCCACTAAATAGCAGCAGCAACAACAAAACCAGTCGATTAATTGTCATGTGTGACGTGGCGCGGGAACAGAAAAGAAACTGAACAGAAACTCACCCCGTCGACTTGTCGTACTCGTCCATGAGTTTGTTGAGCAGCGCGAAGGCCACACGCGGCGGGTACTCCTGGTCGCACACCACAATTCCCGCCAGTCCGTCACGACGCACGTACACGTGGCAGTTGTACTCCTCGTGCTGGATCGACTGCCGCTGTCCAGGCTCCGTACGCTTAATGAACGTGCGGCTGAAGAAGTTGATCATCTCCCGGACACTACAACAGCCAGTAAACACAAACACAAGCCACACCAACGTGTCGTCACTCTCCCACATCCTTTCCAGCTCCTTCCTCTTTTGGCCAATGCCGTTGCGTGACGCACCCCGAGCGCTGGAAGTAACCAAACGACGACACCTCAAACCCCGCCGAGAGGATCGTCGGGTCCTGCCCCTGGCCATCCTGCCGCAGCAACTCTACACAAATAAATAAATAATAATAATTAGCAGGAATTCTACTTGATATTGCGCTGGGAAGATGGCTACAAAGCGGGGGGAGAGAGACACGTACCAATAGCGACGATCTTCATGGTGATGTATGTGTGTGTGTGTGGCTGGACAAGGGCTACGGGCGCTGGAGCTGGAGCTGGAGTGGACGCTGCGTCGGTGGCAGCTTCTTGGGCTATTGCGGGAGGTTTCAAGTGTGATGAAAATTCTCTGGTTCTGGCCGGATTGTGGCGCTCTCTGATTGGCTGGAAGCGTTTATTTATAGAGCTTGTCAATTCACTTATATTTTCTTATTTTTTTTCTAGTGATGAGCGGACGACCGTATGCGCGCAATCCGCGCGTGCCGTTCGCGGGGCCTAGGGACCTGGACGCGATTCTTCCGCACACGTTCCGACTAGAAGCGCCTGTGTGTCTTCGCGACGCGAAACATGAAGCCATTCGCAGGTGAATCCGTAGAGAATGGAGGGAGTTATGACGTTTTAGCGTTTTTTGACGGGTTTTATTTTTTTTTAGTGCTATTCAACGTCGCTGCATGCAGAAGAATTGGCGCAAGATGATCAGCATCCGACACAGAAGACTCACGAGCGAAATTGCGGCGGAAAAAGACGCGGAGGAGGCGAAAAACGAGGAAAAACACAAGAATGAGGCCAAAAATGCTGAAAATGAAGAGGAAAACGCTGTAGATTCAGCCAAGAAACAGTTGCAGGAACTGGAGATCAAGCTGCAGGGACTGACGGACCAGAAACACGCCAAGTTCCAACTGCTCAAGGACATTTTAGTGGAGGAAGCCAGGTCCAAGCTAACAGGAGCTCCTGCTACTGCTGCTAAGAAGCGGCGTGTGGAGTTCAAGGACCCTAGTATGACGCCCAGTCCGGCCAAAATGCAGTCGCCGGTGCCGTCAACGGAGGCTGCAAACGCTGCTAGTCCAGCTGCTGCCAGTGGATCGAATCCTCCTGGTAATGCAGAAAAAGCTTGACTTGTTGGAGATTGAGATTCACACATCCAAGACTGACATGGCGGAAGAGTTTCATCGCGTTATCGCGAGAATCGAAAGCAACTTGAAACAAAAGGTTGCCCAGAAAAGTAAGCTGCACAACTACAACAGGGGTCAAGAAAAGGAAACGACGAAGAACTGAGTAGGAGAGTATTGGACACCAGCTAGAACTGTACCTACAGAAGGTTTGGAGTAAGGTGATCACCGTTCTTGTTGGAATGTCTACCGGAGACCAGACTTATTATGGTGGCGGGAAGATGCTGATGAAGAAGTCGTTTGATGGGAAGTAGGCATAGTGCCGCAAGTGTTAGTAAGCTCGGGTAACGAGCTCGTTTTCAGTCCAATCAGTGTTCTTCCTTCATCCTGGAACTCAAGTGCTCGGGTCGAGTGCACGTTCCAATAGTTCTGTCGCAATTGGCAGGTCTGGTGCAGATAACGTCGGCTTAAAGCAAGTATTTGGTGGATCCCGCGGCAAAACATGAAGGTATGGTCAACTCGAAAAGATTAACATCAGTGAAGGAGCAGGAAACAACGATGGACGTTGTTCTACAGGTTTATCTCCTCTATGTCTTCGGAGCCTTTGCGCGCTATTTCCTTTTGCCGGTTTGCCAGGATTGCCGACGAGAGACTGCGTCTGGAGCCTGTTGATGATCTTCGCGTGCCTCCTACGGCTGGTGGCGCGGTGCGTGATGGTCGAGAGACAGAAGAAGTTCGAGATTGTGGCCTAGGTTTTTCGCCTTCGTCGTCGCTGTCGACTCGTAAGCAAGCTGTGTCGCTCACGAGCTGCTGGCAGAGCTTTTCGATGGATCCCAGCGTCTTCTCCAGGTCTTGCATCCGCTTGGTCTTCAGTCGATTGCTCTCCACCAAAGCCTCAAGTCGAGCAGCGACGTCTTCGTCCACTGTATGCCGCAGGCTCTCGATCTGTGACTGCTGCATCTCTACACGACGACTTACGCGCAGTCGGTCTTCTGCTTCCAATAGCTCACTTGCTACTTGTCGCTTCACATGGCGCGTCAACTTGCGAGATGCTGCTTCACTCTGGAGAGGCCACTTGCTCCCAGTCTTCTGAGGCAGCATGACGAGAGGATCCACTTTCGTGAGGTTTACACCATTGTTCCCATTGCGGATCGCCGAGATAGCACGCTTCACATCAGCTACAAGTAGTTTGAATGCTGGCGAAATCCCCTTCGAGAACGGATACTTCCGAAGCTGATCCATTTCGCGTCGAGCAACTTGCAGTGCACGTTCTTCACTGGGAGAGATCTCTGCGTTGGCATCAACCACATCTCCCGACTCATCCCAGCCCATAATGCGATCGTTAGCAGCCGTTGCTAACTCTTCGTCCTCTTCTTCTTGCTCCGTGATTGTCTGCATGTACGCGTCGTTGAGAATGGCCAGGAAGACGTTCACTAGGATGAGCAGCAACAGCAAGTAGTACAGGATGTAGAACAATGGACCCGCCACACGATGAGAATCCGCCATGCCTGCATAGTCTAGCTCGCCCGCCACAGCTTGCAATAACGTCACGATTGCCACACCTAGAGAGCTGAAGCCACGCACGTCCAGTCCAAACAGCAGCAGTCCGATCTGAGCGAACGCGCAGATGCACACCAAAAAGCAAACGAAGAACCACGCCAAGTCACGTGCAGCACGGCCCAGCATCCGCAATAGCAGACTCATCCGCTTGGATACTGTAGTGTACTGCAGAAGTTTCAGCCAAACCAGTGCCGCATTGATGCTCTCAATTACACTCTCAGCGTACAACACAGTAGCTAGTCCTTGAAAGTTTGGAATCGTTTCCAGCGTTGCCGTAGTGATCACTTTCGATGCCTTCCCACTCATAGTACCGTACGCCAAGTTGATCGTGTAAAGTCTCACAGCAATAGTAGTCGCAAATACAACGAGATGTACTGCCGTGAGCGCGTTCCAGAGAGAAGTCGTCAAATATCCTTTCACACTGTCATGATACATGCACTTCAGCATGCACCACCACTGGATCAGAATGTAAAACACGACGAACCCCTCCAATACGATGCGACCAGTGCTTGCCGACGAGTAGCGAAAGAGGCGTAACACAGCGTCTGAAAGCTGTACAAATGCGCCACCTGAAGTGGGGAACTCGACCACGATCTCCACAATGTTGAATAGCTGCAGATACGCATTGTAAACGGTAAAGTCGACAATCAGTGCGCGTGTAGGAAGGTCGAGATATCTGTCGGCCTTGAGTTCCGCCAACCTCTGGCGAGAAATAGTTCCGTTCAAACCGAGATCCACAACATAACCAGAGCCTGGAAAGGAGACGTCGGTATACCCGCGAGCAGTTTGCGCTCCAGTCGTCTTAGCGTTGCTCCAGTTGTAGGCATACACTGCAGTTGGAATCGCCTCTCCGGCCCCGTTTGGATTTGGGTCACTGCAGAGTTGAATACCCACAGGCTCCTCGTAAATGCATGTGCACTGTACTGTGCACTGCGCTGTGCATAGTGAAGTGTACCGAAACTTATCCACACCAAACTGCTCACCACATACACGCTCACAGTCTGAGTAGCACGTTTGCAAGTCCGTATACGCCTTGGTGATGCCACTCGTTTCCAGATCCGTGAAAAATGACCTTGCAGTAGCGTAGGTTATGGACTCAACGATGTCAGCACAGTTCAAAATGATACCATAGCCTTGAGTTTCCTCGACACTGCTGGAGAACTTGCCATAGCAAAACGGGACGATCGTTTCGTACTCGGGAATTTGACTGAGCGACGGACAGGATCCAGCTTTCACGCGTAGCGTTCGCATTCGAACACCTCCCAGCAACCGATTGGAGCTCGATATTACGTTTCCAGCTTCAGTCGCGGAAGTGTCGTCACTGGTTTCATCGACAGCACCATAGACAACATCAGTAAATGGTCCTTGAAGAAATGCCCACATTTGCGCTTGGTCACGAATTGCAGTGAAGCTGGTCGGCAACAAGAAACTATCACTGACACTTGATGATGAAGTTGAAGTCGATGACGTAGTGGAGACCACCGGCACTGTAAATGACTGATCGACGAGCGCAGTCTTGAGTCGATTGGCGAAGTAGAAAGCCTGCGTATTCTCTTCAACCACCGTGGTGGCCAGGATAAACAGGATGAGAAACACCACGTAGCTGAACGCTTCCACCAGACTTCCAAACGGCACCGGGGTTCTTGTAATTCGCTTCATCTTCTCATCACGTTGGGCGTGTACTGCTGGATCTGCCACAACTGGAGTTGTAGCTCTAGGAGATGTCGGCGCAGCAAGTGACAGCTCGGCGCTCTTGGCATCATTTCCGTCCGCCTTCACGTCTTGTTCAGGTTCCGCGCCAGAATCATCTCCAACTCGATGGCGTCGTAGCATGGTACCGGCCAATTCAACAGTCGATCCAAGTACGACCCTCCGCAAAAAACTTCATGAACAGTCTCCAAAGCACCCAGTCCTCGTTCGAGTCTGCAATCGAGTTATCTGCACCAGGGAGGTCTGCCAACTGTGACAAAGCATTGGCCAGCTTCGTATTCACCCCGTTCAAGTAGTGCCCAATCTTCTCCAACTCATATGTCATTCGGCTCTTCATCGTTTCCATGTCTCGGCCCTTGTTGTAGTTGTGAAGGTGGTCAACATTGTTTTTACCAAGTTGCTTTCGCTTCTCGGTATAACATCAGGTATAGCATGATGAACTCTTCGGTTGTGTCAGTCTTGGATGCATGCATCTCAATCTCCAACAGACCCTCCGACTCGTCTGGTCTTGCATTGATGTTGGCTCTTATACTGCTGTTGACTCTTGTGGAGCTCAATTGCTAAGAAGGTTGACCTACTGATCCCGTCCTAATTGCCACCTTTTGAAGATTTCACCGTGGCCGCTGTAATCTGCTCAATGAGCATCTGCGCGGGGACAAGACTCGCGTCGTGGGTGAAAACGACGTCGTAGAGGTCGAGGTATTCCTCTAACACTTCATCCACTTTTACGTTCAGGAAACCGATCCGAATTATTTCTTCAGCGTCCAAGCCCTCGGCCATACGGACATCACCTCTCGAGTCTCCAAGCAGCACCACATTGCGTCGCTTCTTGAGTTGACATTCCTCCCAGAACGGCGAGTCCAATAGAACATGCGCCGTCTTGGTGAGTGGGTGAATGGTTTGTCCGTCGAAGCCTTCGATGCGGCCTCGAGCGTCGAAACGCATCATGTTGGACACGACGTGCACGTTATCAGGTGTGAATACCTTCTCGTCTTTGATGTCGTCCGCTGTAATGCTCCCATTTCGTTTGAATTCCGCTGCAAACTCCTTCTCCAATGCGGCGTGGATCACATCGTAGAGTCCAGCAGAGAACACGAGCATCGGCACTTGTTGGTCATGCAGCTGTTTAACCAACGCATGGAACCCTGGACGAAAACTCAATGACCTCGATGCCACCGCCTCCTTCACTTGAGTCTTCGTCAACTTGAACTCGACCAACAACGAGTGCGTGCTCTCCCACCATTGAGCCATGAACGGGAACTTCTCTGCTGCTGACAGTGTCGGGGAGATCTCGACTGGGTAGTACCGAGCGAAAAGCTCTTGGTGAGCGTTTGCTACTGCAGGTGACAGCACACTGCTGGTCATGAGGAGGCTGTGGCTGCTGTTCTCCGGTTCAAGCGGGGCTTTGGGATCACTCCGTGGTTTGTAGTACGGTGTCAACGTTCGGTCGAAATCCGCGATCACCAGCAAGCGATCCGGTCCATCCGTTGTGAACTTCTTCATCTTGCGAGCGAACCCGTCTGTCGGGGTCATTGCAACAAGGATATTAGATGATAGTGAAGACTTCAGCTTGATGCTTTGATGCTGCATTACCAGGATCTCCGATGATCATTCGGGGGAAACGACGTTGGTGTCCGTCATTGGGAGATGAAGCAGAATCCGCCTCGGAACAACGAGATGAAGCACTGGATAGGAAGATGGAGGCACTTGCAGCAGCGCAGAGCGAGCGAGGGAGAAGCTGACGCCACGTCATGACTGATGAAGCAGAAATGGTGACAAGGATACGTTAGCAGATCTTTTCGGTGGTCGAAATATGTCCAAGTAGTACATGCAAGGACAACGAAGCAGACTAGTTTGCACTTGTAGAATCTCAATAACTCGGTTGTCTTACCGTGCGTGCGAGCACTTCGACTGGTTTTTGTCGTGTGCGAGTTGGATGACCTCCTTGAACATCGGGATCCTGTTCAGACCACCAGCAGGTGGATGAGACGTTGGACGAGTATCTTGAGCTCTACGACATCGTATTCGACAACAACGCGAGTCTTGTGCCCATGGAGATGCTCGCCCAGCAGAGCACAACGTGATGATGAAAGATAAAGCCGTAAAAATAGGAGACTGTCGTCGTGGTTGCATCCTATTTTTCGCTGGTGCTGCGGATTGTGACGTTGTGTGCTTTGCTGCAGTGCTGTGTAGAGCAGTCGTCGGCTGGCTCTGGTTATTGTCTTACATTCGGCAACCCCCTCTTGTCCCCGCAAGGTGCTGGCCTCGTGCATTGGTGCTAGCCCCAGCAGATGAAAACGGAGTGAGTCGCTCGCTACACACGATACACTTCTTGGTCCCGTGAGTGGTGATGACAGCACACAATACTACTAAAGCATCTGCAGCGGTCATGAACCCCTCCGTTGCACCGGCATCCGAGTCCTCGCCAGGAAGGAAGACAAGTATTCCTGACAAAACTTCACCTAGAAACAAGCAACAACAAGTGGAAGGAGTGCCACCAAACTCGAAGACTTCATCAGATCAAGACAAGCAGCAACAGCAACGAGAACCGGAGAGAGTAGCATCAGAAACTACCAAAGTGCCGCCATCGACGTCTTCTACAACAAACGGTAGCAGTTCTAAGACCACTGTTGCTAACGCACATGGAGATGGGAATGGTGACGTTATAGGAGAGTACGTACTTGGAGAGACCATCGGAAAAGGTACCTTCGGCAAGGTGAAGCTTGGACTGCATTTGCTCACGGGCGAGAAAGTGGCAGTGAAGATCCTGGAGAAGAAGCGCATTGTGCAGGCTGCGGATGTGGAGCGAGTGGCGCGGGAGATAAAAATTCTGAAGCGGAATCGTCACCAGAACGTCATTCAGTTGTACGAGGTGATCGACTCCCCCGATAACATCTACCTGATCATGGAACACATCGACGGCGGCGAAATGTTCGAGTACATTGTCGCTCATCACCGTATTCGTGAACCTGAAGCTGCCTACCTCTTTCGACAGATCGTGGATGGACTCGCGTACTTGCATTCGAACGAAGTTACGCATCGAGACCTGAAACCCGAAAACTTGTTGCTCCAGTCCAATCGCCACCAAAACCTCAAGCAGCAACAACAGCCACCTCCTTCAGCGCTTCTAGTGAAGATTGTGGACTTTGGTCTGAGTAATACGCACGACGGCGGTCGTTTGCTGCGTACAGCCTGCGGCTCACCTTGCTACGCAGCTCCTGAAATGATTCAGGGGAGGATGTACTATGGCCCTATCGCTGATATGTGGAGTCTGGGTGTTGTGCTCTTTGCAATGGTTTGTGGATTTCTCCCGTTTGAAGACAGCAACACGAATTTACTGTACAAGAAGATTTTGAGCGCCAACTACAAGATGCCGACATTCCTATCGGCGAATGTGCAAGATTTGATTCGCCGTATTCTCGAGACGGACCCTGAAAAGCGCTACACTGTGGACAAGATCCGTCAGCACCCGTGGCTCGCTGGAGTACAGACACCTGATGTGTCTGGTTATGATGTAGGTGGAGGAGTAAAAAGTGATGAGATAAAGGCGCGGCATGAACTTGTCTTGAATCAGTTGGAACCGTTGGGACTTTCTAAGGATGAGGTGCAAGCAGCACTGTCGAAGAAGGTGTTCAATCGGCTCACAGCGTCTTATTATCTTCTCGACAGCAAACTGCAGCGTATGATGAGGAATCGTATCACACCAATACCCGTGTCTGGCAATAACCTCAGCTCTTTGATCGATCGTCCTGTTCGACGTGAGAGCAACAGCGACAACAAACGCCAAGAGCGGCAACAAGAATCTGCAGTTCGAACTGGTGGCACTGCAGCAATATCAGGTAAACATATCGAGGGAACTGCAATTCCTCGTCGTCAAAGTGCCAACTCTCGTGGGGTTCCGGAAAGTCCAAGACGAAAGTCGAATCCGGTCCACCACCACCCGACTCAGCCGCAACAACCTGCAGATATCCCGTACTCTCGACGCGCCGTCACACCATCCAACGGTGTTTCTCCACGAAACCCTGTCCACCGTAATGATGGTTCTGTAGTCAATACGCAGCGACCAAGCTCCGTACGTGGTGGCCGCAACCTCGTCATGATCAGCAATGGCTCCGCAGCCTCTCCAGGCTCAGCCTTTTTGCCCATTGCACCCAACCCACCGAGTGGCCATCGTCACTCTGGAGGGCTCACAGCCAGAAAACCACAGAGCAGCAGCACCCGCGTCACCATCAGCAACGGAATGGTAGCTCTCCGACCTCTTGCACAACCAACCCACACACCGAGACTCGAGTTGACACCTTACGCCCCCAAGTCAGCCAGTCGACGACACACCACCGAAGTCCCTCACCACGCAGCACCACCTACCCACATGGCTCCAGTAGCAGAACCGCCTTCTTCTCACCCTTCGACCACCTCGACGAACGGTGGAGTGATCGTCCGACGAAGGCCCCAAGGTCCTGTGCCTCCTCCCCACACCCCCGCTCATACCCAAAGCCCCCACCAACCTCACCTGGTGGCAGCTTCCGCTTCTAGCTCCAAGTCCGACGACACACGAGCACCACAGCGGATAGATGCACCACAGACAGCAATCTCCTAACGAAACAGTAAAAGGCAAGTTGAAGTGTCCCCAATTCGTACAACTTGTCCAGCTGAGACCTTGCCAGCCAGCCAGCACCTCCTAGGGGTGTGGTTCGAGGCCGTTCCAAAATTCGAGAACGGACGAATGCTACGCCTCCTCATCTCTCGATCCTCTGCGGTGGCCTGCGCTGGCCTGGCACTTGCTGCGCTTGGCAGCCCCAATGCTGCCCACTCGGACCCTCGCTCCATCCACCGTCGTCCGCCGGGCAAGCCCATGATGTTCGTGCGGGACCCCGACGACTTCGCTCGAAAATGGAAAAAGTTTGCGACCGACCGACTGGACAAACTCGTGGTCATCGCCGACTTCGACTACACCCTGACCCCCGCGTACAAGCCCACAGACGACCAAGCTCCTAGCACACACGGTCTTCTCATGCAGAGCGAGGCACTCGGTCCGCAGGCGGAGACTGTCGCGAAAGAGATTTTCCAGAAATATTATCCCATCGAGCAATCCGGAAAATTGTCAAAAGAGGAAAAGCTTCCATTCATGATCGAGTGGTGGGCGAAAACACACGAGCTTATGATCAAACACGGAGTCTCCAAGGAGGCGGTGAAGAAGGCAGTCAACGACAGCGATATCTCGCTTCGGGAGGGATTCATGGAGATTTTTGACCTATTAGCGAGAGAGAACGTGCCTACGTTGATTTTCTCCGCAGGGCTCTACGATGTGATCCATGCAGTGCTGGACAAGGAGTACGCCAAAACTCCGGCGAAAACTCCTCCGAAAAATGTGCACGTTGTTTCCAACATGATGAGATTTGATGAAAACGATAAGGTGGTGGGATTCGACGGAACGGTAAGTTTGATCTTGCTGGTCTTTATCTGGGAATTTGGCGGGCTAACATTATTATTATTTGTTGTTGTTGTTTTGGTAGCTTATTCACAGTTTGAACAAGAACGCGAGTGCGTTGGTCGAGACGGACTTTTGGAAGCAGTGCCAATTAGAAAAACGACACAACATTCTGCTGCTGGGAGACTCATTGGGTGACTCTGATATGGCCAACGGACTGGATTTCAAGGAAGACGAGATTGTGCGCATCGGCTTCTTGAACGACGGCGCCGAGGACAAACTAGACTTGTACCTGCAACGCTTTGATGTTGTGCTCACGAATGACTCGAGTTTGCTGCCTGTTGAACTGCTGCTACATCAGATCCAGGTGTGAATAAGGGATCTACCTCTACAGATTTTGACTTGTGCCTGCGTCGGCACTATTCTTTTGCTTATCGTCGTTGAAATCAATAGAGATTGCACTACAGACACAACAGCAATTTTGCATTTATTAATCTCTTCAGCTTGAGGCTGCTACCTTTTCATTCTGGTGCAGACTTGACTTCGTAGTCCCTGGTTCCGAGTCCGTATCGCTGTGCTCTATGATCTTCTCGTGATCATACGACGCGAGTCGAGCAAATACACGCGATAACCTCTGCGCTAGTAGCTGCGACGGGTATTCTATAAAGTAGTACGACACCGTCGCCAACAGAATCACCAGACCGAACAGTGAAAAAGTCCTATCATAGTAGTTCGTCTGCTGTTTGATCGGCGGCGTGAAGATCACAAATACGTGCAGCAGGTACACGGAGAAACTGATCTTGCCCAAGTACCGCAGCACAATCCATTCGAAGATCAGGGAAATTGTCGATGGTTGAATCATCTCGATGACAATAAGCAGCGACAACTTGACACTCGTGAACGGCATGATGTACCTGGTTGACTGTGGTAGTGGCGTCCCCAACCAGTTGAAGAACAACCCACGGAAGACGACGCTGAGGTAGGCTGCGATCAAGACGGCCTCAACGATACGAAGAGCGACAAGGTGCAGTGTGCGGAACTTGAAACCGGTGTCCTTGATCCACGCAGAAAGCTTCACGAAAATGACAGCAGCCATGGACCCCGCCACAAACGTTGGCAAGTGCATACTCAGCGGTTGGCGGTAGAAGTTGTCTCGAGTCGTGTACAGACCCTCGTGGATCACCCAGACGTACAGCGGAACGAAGGACATCCACCAGAACCGACCCAATTTGAGCACCGCCAACACGAAAGCAGGTAGAATGAAGTAGTACGAGATCTCCAGTGGCAGCGTCCACATCAAGTAGTGTCGGTGTTCCGGGTGGAAGGTGAGCGTCTGAAACAGGTTGAAGTCCTCGGGTTTCTTCACCAGGTAGTACCGCTTCTTGTACTCGAACGGCATGAGCCACAACGCGATGGACAGCAGAGCAAACAACGGGTAGACGCGAAAGAACCGCTTGGAGAAGTAGTCGACCAGCGTGTACCCCCACTTGCGGTAGGATGCGTTCTCCGCTACCAGCTTGACGCTTTTCTTCATGAAGATCATGGTGAGCAGGAACGAGGAGAGCACGAAGAAGGCGTCGACGCCGACCGCGCCCATGAAGATGTCGTGCATGTACCCGGTGTGTTGCGTGACGACAAAAATGACGGCGGTGCCTCGCACGCCGTCCAGGAACAGGATTTTCGCGGCAGGAGACAACCGAGGAGGTTGCGTCGGTTTGTTCAGTGGGAGACTTTGGCTGGTGTTGGGGACAATTTCCATTGCCGTCGGTTGTGCCTCGGTTTTCGTTGCTAGGGGTGATCCATGGTGTTGCCCGTTTTCTTGGATATGTAGTGCAGTGTGTCGTTCCTGCATTTACTTTGCGTGGTGTGTCGAACCAACCTACGGTGTTGAAAGTCTTGGCCTGAACACGACAAGTCGAGGAGTGCCGATTGCAGCGATGAAAAATAGCCACGATGCGGTACGTATAAAAATTTGCTATGCATCAATTGCGGGATGGTTACGATTTGCCGTTCGAACTCGGGTTACCTCTAATGGATAGCCACTCTCAATGCGCAAGGGGTGAGTGAATAGGACGAGCAGCGAAATGCGACCGACTTGAAGTGTCGTGACTTTGGTAATTCCCAGTTGGGCACGCTGCTTGTGTGTGTTTTTGAAATTACGTTACATCCACGACTACATCACCAGTGACCACCAAGACAAGCACATAAAGGATAGCATGAACAATAGCGCTGCTATTGAGGGAGGCAGCACCATTATACCGGTAGGGGAGAGAAAAAAGTTGATTAACTGACTTTGCACTACTCGTTCATTTTCTTTTTTCATTTTCATTTTTCAGGTGAGGTATATTGTGATCACTTAGGCTAAGCCTAACGATCTCTAATATCCGACAATACCTAACTTACGGTGATTGCGGAGTAAATTTCCCAATGGCTCTAACGACAACGCAAACAGGTAAGGCGATAAGGGGTCTCCTTGTTTCACTCCTCTTGTTGGCGCTAGCGGGTCCAATGCCCAGCCATTAATCATCAAGGAGCTTAGGGGATCTTTGTAGAGCAGTCGAATCCAAGAGAGAAACTTGGAGCCGAATCCTTGACATTCCATTACTTTGAACAAGTAGTCGCGATTTACTCGATCATATGCTTTGGCAAAATCAAGGAATGTTGCAATCCCTTTCATCTTCCGACTGGCGACCAATTGTTGTAGGTCGCGGACCAGCATTACTTGTTGGTGGGTAGGACGCCGTGGAATAAATCCCTTTTGATCCAGATGGACTAGACTAGCAAAATGCGGCTTCAATCGGTATGTTAATACTCAGGACAGTATTTTCACTTCAACCGGCAGCAGCGTAATGGGTCGAAAATTGCCTGGATCTGCTCGGTTTCCTTTCTTGAATAACAGAGCCACCGATGAATGGCGCTGGTGTGGCAAAAGCTCTCCACGATCTAGCTGGTATCGAAACACAATCACCAAAATTTCTCCAAACGTTTCGGGGTCTATTTGGTAGAAAGCTGTCGTGAAACCATCAGGCCCGGGTGCCGAATGCGATCGCATTGTACGTATAGCTTCCGCGAATTCCTCCACAGTGAGATCGCTGTCGAGGCTGGTTTCGGCAGTCGACGATAGTTTACGATCGATTGATTCTAACAAGCGACGCTATGCATGCTCGCCAGGGCAACTCATTTCTGAATATCTAGGATCGCCAAATATTTCCCCTCAGTGCTCATTGAAACCTTGATTGATATCAGCTGGGCTATTTGAAATCGTGCCACCCATTCGTTTCACAGAATCGAAAGGGGTGTTTCGTAGCACGTACCGTGGTGGTCGGAAAAAGAAAGTAGAGCTCCGCTTCGTGTCGGTCACCGTCTGCTCAAACCCAGCTCCTCTTCGAAATTCATACCACTCCTTTTTACACTCAGAATATCGTTCTTTTGCAAAGTAAAAATCAATCTCAGCTTGATCATCAGTATTGTCTCGAGCTACCACTGCTGCGCACTCCTCCAATTGTTGGCGTGCTATTGCTAATTCAGCTTCTGCCCCAGATTTCATGTTGCGCTGACACTTTTTCAAATACCCTTTGAACTTGTGTTTCCAAGATTTCCAAACGATGCCAGGGTTTTCCGATGTACGCAGGACTGGGAGTAATGCCTGCGCCTCATTTTTAATATCTGTTCGCAGTTCTGAAATTCTCAGCAACCAATCGGGTATTCTCCAGAACCCGGATCCTGTTGGGTGATGCCATGAAGTGAGTTCAACATGGTGAGCTAGGTGGTCGCTTCCGTCCCATTCGCCATACCCAGAGTCATGATAGGAAGAAGAGAGCAAAGAATCAGACATAAAAAATATAGTCAATGCGATTGCGTCTGGGCATCGGTCCACTAAAACACTGGTCTTGAGGGTGATGAAGTCTCCAGGCAATCCATCGTATTGAGCATCACTAACCACGCTTTCAACACGCTTCTGCTCGAATCAGGGCGGGGATACTGCAAAATGGCGTCTATCTCTGGCTCCATCTCTAAATTGAAATCTCCACAAACCACGTGAATCGCATCATCTTCAAAATCAACAGATAGTTGAAGATGGTACAGTGTAAGCATCCGCTTCCGGCTTCATTTCGCATTTTGTGCTCCTCTAACGATGCGTGTTTCCTGTGTGCTGTTAGCGGCTGCTTCTTCTCTCGCAGTCACTAGCAATGAAGTCCTGGCTGCTAACTCGAACGCCAACTTCATGACGACGACCTCGACTGTTGCTCCTGGCACCTCTCGTAAGCTGTTGACTTTCGATTACGCGGACGGACGTACGGCAACTCGAAAGCCGACTGCCCTCTCGTCGGCTGAAGAAGAACGGATTGTTGGAGTGGCTGGCGCTGCAGCGGGCGCGCGCAACAACGGTGGCACCACATACGTGACGGACAATGAACCAAGTACTTGGCAGAAGTTCAAGAGGTGGTGGAAGCGTGCGTTTGGGAAAGAGGAAGAAGTCAAGCCAAGTCGTCGACTTCGATCGCAGTGAGTGCAGTGCCTGCGTTGTTCGCCCACTGTGCTGCAGTCTGTACAAGACTTGTGTTTTACGAGTCGTAGCTTACAACCAAGACTTTCACGGTAAAGCCTGTTCGGATCCTCAAATACAGTATCCAAGATTTGGGGTAGCATTTTTCTTATACTAAAATGCAAATAATCGGTTCCTCCCCGCAGTGTACTAAGCTTACAGGAACTTTGAGAATGGAGGCAAACGTGTATGTATAATGGTTAAATGCTCCAACGACGCCTAAGAAAATGCTAGCACAGTCTCAGCTTTGACGGCCAAAGCTCTTACGATGACACACTTGGCGTCGCGACAGACTTGTATCCGGATTCCTTGTTCGCCTCAGCACCCTTCGACGCAAAAGAGTCGCGAATGAACTCATCTTCACCATGTAGCCTGCGGTAGAACTCGGCATCCATCTCCTCAATAGGAACATCATTGTCGAACACGTAGAACCACGCCAACGGGATCGAGACGAGCGCGATGGCGCAGAACATGTAAAAGGCGCCGTCGTAGCCAAAGCTCTCGTTCGACACCCAAATTGAGAATCCGAACGAACCGATACCAGCGCCAGCCTTACCACATGCAGCAGAGATACCGTAGCAAGTGGATCGGATCGGAGTGGGGAACATCTCCGTCGGCAACACGAACGTGGCCGTGTTGGGACCGAAGTTGGCGAAGAACAACGTGAGGGCGTACAGGATGATGAGCAGCACGGTCTGGTCCTGAAGGTCGTCCCAGAAGATGGCGAGGATCAAACAGAGGACGCCCATAAAGAAGAAACCTTGCAGTGCCATCTTCTTGCGACCGAGACGGTTGATGAAGTAGATGGCCACGTAGTAACCGGGCAGTGCCAGCAACGCAACGAACGCGTTCATCGTCGTCGTCTGCTGAAGGGACGAGTTCTTGACGCCAATGATGGACAGAATACTGGCCGAGAAGAGGTTCTGAACGTAGTAGATGGTGTCGAAGAGGAACCACGTGCCGGCCGTACCGAGCAGACTCACTCAGTAGTGGCGAATAATGAAAGACAGTCGGGCCTTCTTCGCGGCGCCCACTTGAGTGACAGCATTGGAGCGTTCCTGGATGGCCCTGTAAGCCTCCGTCTCCTCAGCCGTGATACGATAGTAACAAATGACCGCAGCAGGGACCATGCCGATCGCGAATGCAGACGCCAGACGGTCTCCAGCCTCGAGTCACTGTCGCCACCCGATTTACCATCAGCGAGAGCCTCCACAAACAGGTTGCCGAGAAGAGCAGCAACGACCTGACCCACTCCCAGCAGCGAGAAGGTCGTAGCGACGCGAGTGCTGCGGTAAACAAATTTTATAGGAGAGGAAGAGGTCGTGCTTCAACGATACAACATGTTTGCGCCACTAGCATCCGAAGATGGGATTTGTGTCAATGATTAATCCGGCACATGTTTGGAGACTATAGTCATTGCTAAATCGTGCTAGAGAACATATGCTACATGTCTACCATTGCTAGAGAGCATGAATATGGAATCTATACTATGGATGACAAATCATCTGTACGGATATGAGCCACTGGTAACGCAGCTGTGCGTCATCCGAAGATGGTACAGCGGAGAGAAGAGAGAAAAAGGTTGATTAACTGATTTTGCACTACTCGTTTCGCTAGCTACTGTTTGTTACTAGTACCACATTTCTTCGTGTCATGGGCGTGGAATCCACATTCGACGTTCTGGTGGAGGAAGATTCAATGGGGTGGGAACTTCACATCCGAGTCGTTCAAGAGTATTGGCTGCTGCCTCGCCGTCAACACCTAGTTCCATCGCGTGGTGATATAAAAACTGGCAATGTCGGGTGAAGGAATTGACGATGCTTGGAGATCTTGGTGACCCCGCTTGGGTTTCGTGGAAGTAGATATCATTGCACAAACGCCGCGTTGCATAGAACACAATAGCAGTGTGTATTTGCCACAGCAGAATTAACGTCTTGTGATGTTGTCTCCAGTTTGCCCTGATATCGCGTACACTGGGGAAGACTAGTAGTTTCCATTCAAGATGTGTTGCAAAAGCTTGTTGCCATGGTACCCACAGTTCTCGCCACATCTCCGACAGAGCCGGACATGAAAAAAAGCAATGCTCTACTGTCTCAATCGCCTCACACGATTGTCGGACACACTGCTGCACAGTAGAGTTAATTCCCTTTAGGAAATAGAGGCGCGAGCCCACAATAAGGTCTCCGAAAAATAACCTGAGCATGACGGCATGAACGACTGGCAGCAGGCATCTCCGTAGCCATAGTAGACTTGATAACGTCCGATGGATGAGATTTGGTCAGCACCCGAGTTCTCGCATTGGATGATTCTCAATCCTTGCCTCTGGCTGGAGAAGCGTATTCCATTCTTGTATACGCAGGTTGGGGGAAAATCGTGTTGTATGATCAGTTAATACTCCATCAATAGGCGGCGCTACAGCACGACTTGCCACGTTAATTCCACCAGCGTCCGGATGAGGCAGCACTCGATCGAATATTTGAGTCAATTGTCTATATAGTAGGAAAATGCCACTCATCTGGCCGTGTTCGCGAAACTTCGGGTGTACAACGCTGCAAACCATACGGGAAAAAAATGATGATGACGGCCACTGGTGCGAGGGATCCAAGAAGTCAGCCAGAATGTGACCGACGAGCCCACTGATGAAGACTTCTGCGGGGTCGGAGATGATTGTACAACAGACAGTGACGAGTCGATGGACACGGCCGAGGACGCCGCAGTCGACGAGGCAATTGAAGACGCAGATCTAACCCCCGTCGACATAAAGGAGCACCTCAGATGGATCGCAAAACTCCTTATTCGAGCTGACTCGACAGGTGTGTCGGACTGATCCGTGAGTGGACTTCGAAACATGCAGCGAGAGCTACGAGAGGAGTTGGGCCAGAAGCAAGGACCTAAACAACAGCTTTCGGGGGCCGCTTTTGTATTCCTAATAGCGGGTATTCCGCTGGAAGGGATTACGAAGGAGGGATTGTTCTGTAGGCCCAACCACATCATTTGCATTAACCAATGCGGAGGAGATTTGCCAAAACACTTGGGACGATCTCGGGAACGCAAGCGTGGTTGTCATTGAACGAGTAATAGCCATGCACAAGCATCTAAGATTTGTTTGTGGGTTGGACGTCCGTGGCAGGCTCGTTCGTCGAAGAACCTGCAGACTGGTTATCGTTTGTCGCAGTCGCGCAATCTCAAGCACGCGCTTTGCTTGGTAGAAACGTGATACACGTAGAACTCCGATCAACTCCAAGTGCGCTGCATGTTCTTACACTTTGCTGTGCGTTACAATAGCCAGCACTCAAACTTCTACACTGTACGTTGTTCTGAAGACCACATTCGCAAAACTTAGTCTAGTCCGGCTACAGTACATCTACTATAGTACCGTGCATACATATCCTTTTAAAAGTGTGATAACCTGAATTGAGAGCACGTGCAAATAAACAGCCAGGTCGGCAGCAACCGCTTTTCATCAGTTCGCAAGGATGGAGTACGCCAGATTTGGATCAGTACAGGCAGGACTCCTTCGGACAAAACTTTTTATCGTGAATGGATCTTGAGCGGCAACTCACTCAGGCCATCGTCACCATAACACCGAACGCGCCTGAAAAACTTCACTTTAGATAGTATCCCAATACTTCGAAGTATACAAGTAGTTATCTTCCAGAATACATCTACATGTACGCTTTACCCAGGCAAGGGTGGATGGATGCCTATTACGTATCGTAGTCACACGTTCCAACTCTGACGTGGATGCTACCGGTAGGTTTACTGAACTAGTCTTTCGAGGCGGATTCCCATAAACAGCACCTACGCGCAGCCACACCGGTAGCTGAACGAAGACACACAGTCATATGTATGATTGGCGACGACCCTCACGTGAAAGCTAACGCACAAGTAACAAGTTTACAGTCATATATCACGAGTCGAGAATGCTACAGTACAGTGGACGTGTTGTTGCTTTTTGCCACTAAAGCACCACAGTCTGCACCACAAGTTACTTGCGCCGCCTGTCCCGCATCTGGCTGTTAATCTATCCGGAGCTATGATCGGTCGGAGTGATGCGGCTTACAGGCAAATCCTGTACACGGATATCGTTCCACCGCAACTCAAAACTTGCAGCATCACGAATCATTCACAAACTTGCCGTGTTAAGTCCAATACCAAATAGGCTCGACACGCGACATTGAAATGCAGGAACGGCAGCCAGACAACGCTCTGCGTATTCAGGATGAAGACAACAATACCAGAAATCACGAATTGAAGATGGACATAATAACCAACACCAGCCAAAGTCTCCCACTGAACAAACCGACGCAACCTCCTCGGTTGTCTCCTGCCGCGAAAATCCTGTTCCTGGACGGCGTGCGAGGCACCGCCGTCATTTTTGTCGTCACGCAACACACCGGGTACATGCACGACATCTTCATGGGCGCGGTCGGCGTCGACGCCTTCTTCGTGCTCTCCTCGTTCCTGCTCACCATGATCTTCATGAAGAAAAGCGTCAAGCTGGTAGCGGAGAACGCATCCTACCGCAAGTGGGGGTACACGCTGGTCGACTACTTCTCCAAGCGGTTCTTTCGCGTCTACCCGTTGTTTGCTCTGCTGTCCATCGCGTTGTGGCTCATGCCGTTCGAGTACAAGAAGCGGTACTACCTGGTGAAGAAACCCGAGGACTTCAACCTGTTTCAGACGCTCACCTTCCACCCGGAACACCGACACTACTTGATGTGGACGCTGCCACTGGAGATCTCGTACTACTTCATTCTACCTGCTTTCGTGTTGGCGGTGCTCAAATTGGGTCGGTTCTGGTGGATGTCCTTCGTTCCGCTGTACGTCTGGGTGATCCACGAGGGTCTGTACACGACTCGAGACAACTTCTACCGCCAACCGCTGAGTATGCACTTGCCAACGTTTGTGGCGGGGTCCATGGCTGCTGTCATTTTCGTGAAGCTTTCTGCGTGGATCAAGGACACCGGTTTCAAGTTCCGCACACTGCACCTTGTCGCTCTTCGTATCGTTGAGGCCGTCTTGATCGCAGCCTACCTCAGCGTCGTCTTCCGTGGGTTGTTCTTCAACTGGTTGGGGACGCCACTACCACAGTCAACCAGGTACATCATGCCGTTCACGAGTGTCAAGTTGTCGCTGCTTATTGTCATCGAGATGATTCAACCATCGACAATTTCCCTGATCTTCGAGTGGATTGTGCTGCGGTACTTGGGCAAGATCAGTTTCTCCGTGTACCTGCTGCACGTATTTGTGATCTTCACGCCGCCGATCAAACAGCAGACGAACTATTACGACAAGACCTTTTCAATTTTCGGTCTGGTGATTCTGTTGGCGTCGGCGTCGTACTATCTGATAGAATATCCGTCACAGTTGCTAGCGCAGCGACTTTCTAAAGAGTTTGCCGAACGTTCTGCCCGTGAACACCAAAGAATTGCGGAGGAAAGTGATACTGAATCAGACGAAGGAAGGGTGGAGAAGGCGTCTGCGATGCTACTTGCCAAAGGAAAAGTAGAGGGTCTCCCTGCGTCTGTCTAGTGGGCAATCCTTGAAGCCGAACCAGTAGGTAGCGCACCAAAGCTGGTACGAAGCTTTAGTTTTAGTGCTTTCTTGGCGTTGTCTTCAGTTTTCTGGATAGGATGCTCAAGCCGACGCTGCCTTCTGCGAGAGCACAGTGCGCTCACTATATGTCGTTGGTTCTAGCGAAACACTTAACATGACTCGATAACTGCAGTGACATAAACAGTCATTTCAGCGCAGCATGGGCGACATCTACATGTATCGCACAGACGACGAGATGGCCACAGCGGTGCTGAAGCTTGCAGATCACTACCTCAACTACCCATTTTATTTAAAAGAGGCAGCAATTTATTCTACATTGCTAAACCTCGAACGCTATGACAGGTCATATCATAATTGAAGTACACATATATGTACCCAAAATATATCGCAACCAGATTCAGTGCTTTCTGCTCGAAAAGTGCTCCAGGCTTGTCGAAGAAGTAGGTTGAGGTAGACTTCGTCGTGTCCGGTCGTCCGAGCACTTGTGTATGCGTCGGGTACTGTTCTTTTGCTTTTCGCCTCAACCCTACACTGTACTAAGTTTCAGGTCTTCCAACCATTTTCAGGCCATTCGATGCCGCATTTTGATTGGCTGACAACTGCTGTTAGTCTAGGATAATGCAGTGCCAAGTAAATGGTGGCCGAAGAGCTACTGTGGTCATTGTCCTCAGGCAGTGAAAGGGGCACTACTTGCAAGGCCTTTCCGTTTTGGTCAATGTCCTATATGACGGCATAATGGCACAGTGTAGTCATTCCGTCCCAGGCATTCCGGAGCGCCGGGGGATAGATGCAATGACGAACAAAAGCTTGCAGTGAATAGATGAGTCACCACCACCATTTGGCAGTAAGCGCACCTGTACGTGGCGATTGTTTCCGATTCCTGGTACTGTAATACCGATCACTGCTTGGAAATGCACTGCTCCAACTTCCGATTGATGACACCGCGTGAGCTTGCGCTCCCATCCATGTATTAGACGTCTACAGGCTCCAGTTTCATCTACAACACCTGCGTAAAGACATTTTGAGTTTATGGCAGCAAGCTACTGTGGTGGTAATCATTTGCTATTCCCTCGTCACCAATACCGAGGTCTCTGGCATCCGTAAAAAGGTCTTTGGTACGTGTTCTTGCTGTTATCGTGTCTTGGCTCGAGCAACAAGCGACTCTGTCTTCTTTTGTGTAAACGATTGCTGCCATCGTGTTCGAAGTCGCAATGTGGCCGAGTTGACTTTGTTTAAGAGGTTGCGAAGACTATGCATAGAACTAGCGTCTTTGACACTGAGAAGTACAGCGATGAGAAGCAAAAGTCAGCATGAACTCCACGTCCGAAACCCATGCACTTATCTATCGGTGGCTCTGCATGGCCGCACTCCTAAACCGCCAACGCCCGCCCGCCGCCATCAATTGCTCGTCATTGCCTTACATTTCCTGTCAAGACCAGAACTCGCATTCCGCAGCCCTGACTCAAGGGTTCTTCTGTAAGCAGCAGCCGACCGTGTAGCCACATTCCCTCTGCAACTCCTACCACCTTGGGGAGATCACGAACATATGTACTTCAAATGCGTGAAGCGCTGCAAAAGTCCGCCATGCTGCGTTGCAAGGCCAGCAAGTATCTTGACGAGCGTCCAGCAGCTTCAACGACACCGAACTGATGACCATCTGATAACCGGAATCAGACACCTTGAAGTTGCCAGCCAATCAAATGGCCGCAGCGACGCCCACACAAGTCCATCGCCGCTGCTCTTCATTTGTGAATTCGCCACGCGCCACACAAGTGTATCTGCGCAACTTAACCAACCCCAACCCCAAGCGAAGTGATCATGGTGCAACACCAAGTGAAGGAGTACTTCCCCACCGTCCCCAAGGTCGCATTCGAAGGCCAGAACGCCAAGGGTGCGCTCGCCTACCGCGAGTACAACGCGTCCGAGGTGGTTCTGGGCAAGACGATGGAGGAGTGGTGCCGCTTCGCCGTCTGCTACTGGCACACGTTCGGCAACACGGGCGGCGACCCGTTCGGTGGGGAGACGTACACCAACCGGCTCTGGAACGAGCCGCTGTCGAACGCCAACCTGTCGTCACGGGAGCAGCTACTAGAGGCTGCCAAGTGCAAGGCCGACGCGGCCTTCGAGATGTTCACCAAGCTGGGCGTCAAGTACTACACCTTCCACGACGTGGATTTGGTCTCGGAGGGCGCTGACTTGGACGAGTCGCAGAGTTTGCTCGATGACATCTCGGACTATTTGCTGGAGAAGCAGAACCAGACGGGCGTCAAGTGTCTATGGGGGACCACGAATCTGTTCGGGCACCGTCGCTTCATGAACGGAGCCAGCACCAACCCTGACTTGAAGGTGTTCGCGCACGCCGCCGTGCGGGTGAAGAAGGCGATGGAGATCACCTTGAAGCTTGGCGGCCAGAACTTTGTGTTTTGGGGCGGCCGTGAAGGCTTCCAAAGCATTTTGAACACCGACATGAAAGCGGAGCTGGACCACATGGCAGCTTTCTTCAAGCTCGTGGTGACGTACAAGAAGGAGCTGGGCGCCACGTTCCAGTTCTTGGTCGAGCCTAAGCCGCGCGAGCCCATGAAGCACCAGTACGACTACGACGCTGCCACGGTCATGGCCTTCCTGCACACGTACGGTCTGCAGAACGACTTCAAGCTCAACATCGAGCCCAACCACACGACGCTCGCAGGCCACGACTACGAGCACGACATCTACTACGCCGCCAGCTACAAGATGCTAGGCTCTGTGGACTGTAACACGGGCGACCCGCTCGTGGGCTGGGACACGGACCAGTTCCTCATGGACGAGAAGAAGGCGGTGCTTGTCATGAAGAAGATCGTCGAGATCGGCGGCCTCGCACCAGGAGGCCTCAACTTCGACGCCAAGGTGCGTCGCGAGTCCACGGACCTGGAAGACATCTTCATCGCGCACATCGGCTCCATGGACTGCTTCGCGCGTGGTCTGCGTCAGGCCGCCAAGCTGCTCGAGAAGAACGAACTGGGCGAGTTGGTCAAGAAGCGTTACGCGTCATGGAAGAGCGCGCTGGGCGAGCGTATCGAGGAGGGCAAAGCCACTTTGCAGGAGGTTGCGGCCTATGCTAAGGAGGCGGGTGAACCCGACCACGTGTCTGGCAAGCAGGAGCTGGCTGAGCTCATGCTCTTCCGCGGTGTGCAGTAAGCAACGAGGGTCGTGGCAGGATCGTAGTGAGTTTTTGAAGGCAATTGAAAGTGAACAAAAGCTGTTCATGCAGTACTTTGCGTAATGGAAAGGGTATATGCAGACATACAGCACTGTTTCCCGTGCTTGTCGTCGAGCCATGTAATCTATTAGCAGCTGCGAAAGCTCCCAGCACGTAGACAGATCATTGCACCAGGCAAGTACGGTATTGTTGATGCCAGCGATATCCCATCAGTGACTGTATCATGACACCACGCGATCACTGGTCACCTGTAGTCAGAATCGCGAGTTTACGGACTTGGCGTGTTCGTGCAGTTCGTATTCACTTGTCCGCAGACGCTGTTGGTTGGTTGTGGTCCACAACTTCTGGAGTCCAAGGATTGCACTTTGGCTGAGCCACTTACGCTTCGTCTCGGCCTGCACCTAGATCGAAAGACCCCACTGCACCGAACGTTTACAAAGTAGGTTCACGATAATTACAACATTTTCATGTTTCAACCGATTTCTATGGTTTGTTATTCCCCCTCGGCTGGAGCAAATCCGACCATCTTCATCGAGCTACGCGATTACTAGTGTATTTCAGCACCGTGTTCCTCGTAGACAATCGTCAGCACGTATAGATGCCTGCTACCAGCAGTCTTCGACTTGCTTCCTCCTGACCAAGGGTTATTCCTTTCAGAATGGCTGCGTCGCATGATAATGTTTCCATCGAGGTCGTTCAAGACGGCAATGTGGAAAAAGATGAATTTGCTCTCGCAACGCGGGACAACGCCGAGGAGTTCCCCAAACTTGCACAGCCCTCTTCATCGGTTGCAAAAATCCTGTTCCTGGACGGCGTGCGAGGCACCGCCGTCATTTTTGTCGTCACGCAACACACCGGGTACATGCACGACATCTTCATGGGCGCGGTCGGCGTCGACGCCTTCTTCGTGCTCTCCTCGTTCCTGCTCACCATGATCTTCATGAAGAAAAGCGTCAAGCTGGTAGCGGAGAACGCATCCTACCGCAAGTGGGGGTACACGCTGGTCGACTACTTCTCCAAACGGTTCTTTCGCGTCTACCCGTTGTTTGCTCTGCTGTCCATCGCGTTGTGGCTCATGCCGTTCGAGTACAAGAAGCGGTACTACCTGGTGAAGAAACCCGAGGACTTCAACCTGTTTCAGACGCTCACCTTCCACCCGGAACACCGACACTACTTGATGTGGACGCTGCCACTGGAGATCTCGTACTACTTCATTCTACCTGCTTTCGTGTTGGCGGTGCTCAAATTGGGTCGGTTCTGGTGGATGTCCTTCGTTCCGCTGTACGTCTGGGTGATCCACGAGGGTCTGTACACGACTCGAGACAACTTCTACCGCCAACCGCTGAGTATGCACTTGCCAACGTTTGTGGCGGGGTCCATGGCTGCTGTCATTTTCGTGAAGCTTTCTGCGTGGATCAAGGACACCGGTTTCAAGTTCCGCACACTGCACCTTGTCGCTCTTCGTATCGTTGAGGCCGTCTTGATCGCAGCCTACCTCAGCGTCGTCTTCCGTGGGTTGTTCTTCAACTGGTTGGGGACGCCACTACCACAGTCAACCAGGTACATCATGCCGTTCACGAGTGTCAAGTTGTCGCTGCTTATTGTCATCGAGATGATTCAACCATCGACAATTTCCCTGATCTTCGAGTGGATTGTGCTGCGGTACTTGGGCAAGATCAGTTTCTCCGTGTACCTGCTGCACGTATTTGTGATCTTCACGCCGCCGATCAGCCATCAAAGGAGCTACTACGACAAGACCATTTCAATTTTCGGTCTGGTGATTCTGTTGGCGACGGTGTCGTACTATCTGATAGAATATCCGTCACAGTTGCTAGCGCAGCGACTTTCTAAAGAGTTTGCCGAACGTTCTGCCCGTGAACACCAAAGAATTGCGGAGGAAAGTGATACTGAATCAGACGAAGGAAGGGTGGAGAAGGCGTCTGCGATGCTACTTGCCAAAGGAAAAGTAGAGGGTCTCCCTGCGTCTGTCTAGTGGGCAATCCTTGAAGCCGAACCAGTAGGTAGCGCACCAAAGCTGGTACGAAGCTTTAGTTTTAGTGCTTTCTTGGCGTTGTCTTCAGTTTTCTGGATAGGATGCTCAAGCCGACGCTGCCTTCTGCGAGAGCACAGTGCGCTCACTATATGTCGTTGGTTCTAGCGAAACACTTAACATGACTCGATAACTGCAGTGACATAAACAGTCATTTCAGCGCAGCATGGGCGACATCTACATGTATCGCACAGACGACGAGATGGCCACAGCGGTGCTGAAGCTTGCAGATCACTACCTCAACTACCCATTTTATTTAAAAGAGGCAGCAATTTATTCTACATTGCTAAACCTCGAACGCTATGACAGGTCATATCATAATTGAAGTACACATATATGTACCCAAAATATATCGCAACCAGATTCAGTGCTTTCTGCTCGAAAAGTGCTCCAGGCTTGTCGAAGAAGTAGGTTGAGGTAGACTTCGTCGTGTCCGGTCGTCCGAGCACTTGTGTATGCGTCGGGTGCAATTCTTTTACTTTTCGTCGTTGAAGTGAGTAGAGACGCAAGTAGCATTTCACGTGTATTAATCTCTTCAGTTTGAGGCTGCTACTTTTTCATTCCGGTGCAGATTTGACTTTATAGTCCCTGGTTCCAAGTCCTTATCACTGTGCTCTATGATCTTTCCGTATTCGTATTCATACGATGCAAGCCGAGTAAACTCTTTAGAAAGTCGCTGCGCCAGTAGTTGCGACGGATATTCTATCAGATAGTACGACACCGTCGCCAACAGAATCACCAGACCGAAAATTGAAATGGTCTTGTCGTAGTAGCTCCTTTGATGGCTGATCGGCGGCGTGAAGATCACAAATACGTGCAGCAGGTACACGGAGAAACTGATCTTGCCCAAGTACCGCAGCACAATCCACTCGAAGATCAGGGAAATTGTCGATGGTTGAATCATCTCGATGACAATAAGCAGCGACAACTTGACACTCGTGAACGGCATGATGTACCTGGTTGACTGTGGTAGTGGCGTCCCCAACCAGTTGAAGAACAACCCACGGAAGACGACGCTGAGGTAGGCTGCGATCAAGACGGCCTCAACGATACGAAGAGCGACAAGGTGCAGTGTGCGGAACTTGAAACCGGTGTCCTTGATCCACGCAGAAAGCTTCACGAAAATGACAGCAGCCATGGACCCCGCCACAAACGTTGGCAAGTGCATACTCAGCGGTTGGCGGTAGAAGTTGTCTCGAGTCGTGTACAGACCCTCGTGGATCACCCAGACGTACAGCGGAACGAAGGACATCCACCAGAACCGACCCAATTTGAGCACCGCCAACACGAAAGCAGGTAGAATGAAGTAGTACGAGATCTCCAGTGGCAGCGTCCACATCAAGTAGTGTCGGTGTTCCGGGTGGAAGGTGAGCGTCTGAAACAGGTTGAAGTCCTCGGGTTTCTTCACCAGGTAGTACCGCTTCTTGTACTCGAACGGCATGAGCCACAACGCGATGGACAGCAGAGCAAACAACGGGTAGACGCGAAAGAACCGTTTGGAGAAGTAGTCGACCAGCGTGTACCCCCACTTGCGGTAGGATGCGTTCTCCGCTACCAGCTTGACGCTTTTCTTCATGAAGATCATGGTGAGCAGGAACGAGGAGAGCACGAAGAAGGCGTCGACGCCGACCGCGCCCATGAAGATGTCGTGCATGTACCCGGTGTGTTGCGTGACGACAAAAATGACGGCGGTGCCTCGCACGCCGTCCAGGAACAGGATTTTTGCAACCGATGAAGAGGGCTGTGCAAGTTTGGGGAACTCCTCGGCGTTGTCCCGCGTTGCGAGAGCAAATTCATCTTTTTCCACATTGCCGTCTTGAACGACCTCGATGGAAACATTATCATGCGACGCAGCCATTCTGAAAGGAATAACCCTTGGTCAGGAGGAAGCAAGTCGAAGACTGCTGGTAGCAGGCATCTATACGTGCTGACGATTGTCTACGAGGAACACGGTGCTGAAATACACTAGTAATCGCGTAGCTCGATGAAGATGGTCGGATTTGCTCCAGCCGAGGGGGAATAACAAACCATAGAAATCGGTTGAAACATGAAAATGTTGTAATTATCGTGAACCTACTTTGTAAACGTTCGGTGCAGTGGGGTCTTTCGATCTAGGTGCAGGCCGAGACGAAGCGTAAGTGGCTCAGCCAAAGTGCAATCCTTGGACTCCAGAAGTTGTGGACCACAACCAACCAACAGCGTCTGCGGACAAGTGAATACGAACTGCACGAACACGCCAAGTCCGTAAACTCGCGATTCTGACTACAGGTGACCAGTGATCGCGTGGTGTCATGATACAGTCACTGATGGGATATCGCTGGCATCAACAATACCGTACTTGCCTGGTGCAATGATCTGTCTACGTGCTGGGAGCTTTCGCAGCTGCTAATAGATTACATGGCTCGACGACAAGCACGGGAAACAGTGCTGTATGTCTGCATATACCCTTTCCATTACGCAAAGTACTGCATGAACAGCTTTTGTTCACTTTCAATTGCCTTCAAAAACTCACTACGATCCTGCCACGACCCTCGTTGCTTACTGCACACCGCGGAAGAGCATGAGCTCAGCCAGCTCCTGCTTGCCAGACACGTGGTCGGGTTCACCCGCCTCCTTAGCATAGGCCGCAACCTCCTGCAAAGTGGCTTTGCCCTCCTCGATACGCTCGCCCAGCGCGCTCTTCCATGACGCGTAACGCTTCTTGACCAACTCGCCCAGTTCGTTCTTCTCGAGCAGCTTGGCGGCCTGACGCAGACCACGCGCGAAGCAGTCCATGGAGCCGATGTGCGCGATGAAGATGTCTTCCAGGTCCGTGGACTCGCGACGCACCTTGGCGTCGAAGTTGAGGCCTCCTGGTGCGAGGCCGCCGATCTCGACGATCTTCTTCATGACAAGCACCGCCTTCTTCTCGTCCATGAGGAACTGGTCCGTGTCCCAGCCCACGAGCGGGTCGCCCGTGTTACAGTCCACAGAGCCTAGCATCTTGTAGCTGGCGGCGTAGTAGATGTCGTGCTCGTAGTCGTGGCCTGCGAGCGTCGTGTGGTTGGGCTCGATGTTGAGCTTGAAGTCGTTCTGCAGACCGTACGTGTGCAGGAAGGCCATGACCGTGGCAGCGTCGTAGTCGTACTGGTGCTTCATGGGCTCGCGCGGCTTAGGCTCGACCAAGAACTGGAACGTGGCGCCCAGCTCCTTCTTGTACGTCACCACGAGCTTGAAGAAAGCTGCCATGTGGTCCAGCTCCGCTTTCATGTCGGTGTTCAAAATGCTTTGGAAGCCTTCACGGCCGCCCCAAAACACAAAGTTCTGGCCGCCAAGCTTCAAGGTGATCTCCATCGCCTTCTTCACCCGCACGGCGGCGTGCGCGAACACCTTCAAGTCAGGGTTGGTGCTGGCTCCGTTCATGAAGCGACGGTGCCCGAACAGATTCGTGGTCCCCCATAGACACTTGACGCCCGTCTGGTTCTGCTTCTCCAGCAAATAGTCCGAGATGTCATCGAGCAAACTCTGCGACTCGTCCAAGTCAGCGCCCTCCGAGACCAAATCCACGTCGTGGAAGGTGTAGTACTTGACGCCCAGCTTGGTGAACATCTCGAAGGCCGCGTCGGCCTTGCACTTGGCAGCCTCTAGTAGCTGCTCCCGTGACGACAGGTTGGCGTTCGACAGCGGCTCGTTCCAGAGCCGGTTGGTGTACGTCTCCCCACCGAACGGGTCGCCGCCCGTGTTGCCGAACGTGTGCCAGTAGCAGACGGCGAAGCGGCACCACTCCTCCATCGTCTTGCCCAGAACCACCTCGGACGCGTTGTACTCGCGGTAGGCGAGCGCACCCTTGGCGTTCTGGCCTTCGAATGCGACCTTGGGGACGGTGGGGAAGTACTCCTTCACTTGGTGTTGCACCATGATCACTTCGCTTGGGGTTGGGGTTGGTTAAGTTGCGCAGATACACTTGTGTGGCGCGTGGCGAATTCACAAATGAAGAGCAGCGGCGATGGACTTGTGTGGGCGTCGCTGCGGCCATTTGATTGGCTGGCAACTTCAAGGTGTCTGATTCCGGTTATCAGATGGTCATCAGTTCGGTGTCGTTGAAGCTGCTGGACGCTCGTCAAGATACTTGCTGGCCTTGCAACGCAGCATGGCGGACTTTTGCAGCGCTTCACGCATTTGAAGTACATATGTTCGTGATCTCCCCAAGGTGGTAGGAGTTGCAGAGGGAATGTGGCTACACGGTCGGCTGCTGCTTACAGAAGAACCCTTGAGTCAGGGCTGCGGAATGCGAGTTCTGGTCTTGACAGGAAATGTAAGGCAATGACGAGCAATTGATGGCGGCGGGCGGGCGTTGGCGGTTTAGGAGTGCGGCCATGCAGAGCCACCGATAGATAAGTGCATGGGTTTCGGACGTGGAGTTCATGCTGACTTTTGCTTCTCATCGCTGTACTTCTCAGTGTCAAAGACGCTAGTTCTATGCATAGTCTTCGCAACCTCTTAAACAAAGTCAACTCGGCCACATTGCGACTTCGAACACGATGGCAGCAATCGTTTACACAAAAGAAGACAGAGTCGCTTGTTGCTCGAGCCAAGACACGATAACAGCAAGAACACGTACCAAAGACCTTTTTACGGATGCCAGAGACCTCGGTATTGGTGACGAGGGAATAGCAAATGATTACCACCACAGTAGCTTGCTGCCATAAACTCAAAATGTCTTTACGCAGGTGTTGTAGATGAAACTGGAGCCTGTAGACGTCTAATACATGGATGGGAGCGCAAGCTCACGCGGTGTCATCAATCGGAAGTTGGAGCAGTGCATTTCCAAGCAGTGATCGGTATTACAGTACCAGGAATCGGAAACAATCGCCACGTACAGGTGCGCTTACTGCCAAATGGTGGTGGTGACTCATCTATTCACTGCAAGCTTTTGTTCGTCATTGCATCTATCCCCCGGCGCTCCGGAATGCCTGGGACGGAATGACTACACTGTGCCATTATGCCGTCATATAGGACATTGACCAAAACGGAAAGGCCTTGCAAGTAGTGCCCCTTTCACTGCCTGAGGACAATGACCACAGTAGCTCTTCGGCCACCATTTACTTGGCACTGCATTATCCTAGACTAACAGCAGTTGTCAGCCAATCAAAATGCGGCATCGAATGGCCTGAAAATGGTTGGAAGACCTGAAACTTAGTACAGTGTAGGGTTGAGGCGAAAAGCAAAAGAACAGTACCCGACGCATACACAAGTGCTCGGACGACCGGACACGACGAAGTCTACCTCAACCTACTTCTTCGACAAGCCTGGAGCACTTTTCGAGCAGAAAGCACTGAATCTGGTTGCGATATATTTTGGGTACATATATGTGTACTTCAATTATGATATGACCTGTCATAGCGTTCGAGGTTTAGCAATGTAGAATAAATTGCTGCCTCTTTTAAATAAAATGGGTAGTTGAGGTAGTGATCTGCAAGCTTCAGCACCGCTGTGGCCATCTCGTCGTCTGTGCGATACATGTAGATGTCGCCCATGCTGCGCTGAAATGACTGTTTATGTCACTGCAGTTATCGAGTCATGTTAAGTGTTTCGCTAGAACCAACGACATATAGTGAGCGCACTGTGCTCTCGCAGAAGGCAGCGTCGGCTTGAGCATCCTATCCAGAAAACTGAAGACAACGCCAAGAAAGCACTAAAACTAAAGCTTCGTACCAGCTTTGGTGCGCTACCTACTGGTTCGGCTTCAAGGATTGCCCACTAGACAGACGCAGGGAGACCCTCTACTTTTCCTTTGGCAAGTAGCATCGCAGACGCCTTCTCCACCCTTCCTTCGTCTGATTCAGTATCACTTTCCTCCGCAATTCTTTGGTGTTCACGGGCAGAACGTTCGGCAAACTCTTTAGAAAGTCGCTGCGCTAGCAACTGTGACGGATATTCTATCAGATAGTACGACGCCGACGCCAACAGAATCACCAGACCGAAAATTGAAAAGGTCTTGTCGTAATAGTTCGTCTGCTGTTTGATCGGCGGCGTGAAGATCACAAATACGTGCAGCAGGTACACGGAGAAACTGATCTTGCCCAAGTACCGCAGCACAATCCACTCGAAGATCAGGGAAATTGTCGATGGTTGAATCATCTCGATGACAATAAGCAGCGACAACTTGACACTCGTGAACGGCATGATGTACCTGGTTGACTGTGGTAGTGGCGTCCCCAACCAGTTGAAGAACAACCCACGGAAGACGACGCTGAGGTAGGCTGCGATCAAGACGGCCTCAACGATACGAAGAGCGACAAGGTGCAGTGTGCGGAACTTGAAACCGGTGTCCTTGATCCACGCAGAAAGCTTCACGAAAATGACAGCAGCCATGGACCCCGCCACAAACGTTGGCAAGTGCATACTCAGCGGTTGGCGGTAGAAGTTGTCTCGAGTCGTGTACAGACCCTCGTGGATCACCCAGACGTACAGCGGAACGAAGGACATCCACCAGAACCGACCCAATTTGAGCACCGCCAACACGAAAGCAGGTAGAATGAAGTAGTACGAGATCTCCAGTGGCAGCGTCCACATCAAGTAGTGTCGGTGTTCCGGGTGGAAGGTGAGCGTCTGAAACAGGTTGAAGTCCTCGGGTTTCTTCACCAGGTAGTACCGCTTCTTGTACTCGAACGGCATGAGCCACAACGCGATGGACAGCAGAGCAAACAACGGGTAGACGCGAAAGAACCGTTTGGAGAAGTAGTCGACCAGCGTGTACCCCCACTTGCGGTAGGATGCGTTCTCCGCTACCAGCTTGACGCTTTTCTTCATGAAGATCATGGTGAGCAGGAACGAGGAGAGCACGAAGAAGGCGTCGACGCCGACCGCGCCCATGAAGATGTCGTGCATGTACCCGGTGTGTTGCGTGACGACAAAAATGACGGCGGTGCCTCGCACGCCGTCCAGGAACAGGATTTTTGCAACCGATGAAGAGGGCTGTGCAAGTTTGGGGAACTCCTCGGCGTTGTCCCGCGTTGCGAGAGCAAATTCATCTTTTTCCACATTGCCGTCTTGAACGACCTCGATGGAAACATTATCATGCGACGCAGCCATTCTGAAAGGAATAACCCTTGGTCAGGAGGAAGCAAGTCGAAGACTGCTGGTAGCAGGCATCTATACGTGCTGACGATTGTTTACGAGGTACACAGTGCTGAAATACACTAGTAATCGTGTAGTTCGATGAAGATGGTCGGATTTGCTCCAGCCGAGGGGGAATAACAAACAAGCTTACATATTGTGATTTATAAGGTTAGTAAACTTGCCTGGCCGGAGAGAAGAGAACTTGAACGAGACTTGTGGAGCTGGGAGAAAATGGCAAAGTTAGGTACACTAGATATGAGCTAGCTCCGTTGTGACTTTTCGAGTTCGAGACCGATGGTGCAAAGCGTTAGTTCTCCGACAATTCAATCTCTCAGTAGAATCAAAGCTGAACGAAAAGAGCAAAATACCCGAGTGCGAGCCAACATAGGAAGCGATAGTGGTCAACGAGTGGATTAATACAGCGGCAAGGATTAACGAGCAGATCTCTCTAAAATTTTGCTGGACCAACGGTTGGGTAACTTCGCCCATGATACGGTTTTTACTAACTTTATCATAGTTATCGCTGTCCAAGATGGTGAGATGCAACAAGCAAAATCAACGCGTAATACAGCATCTGTGCCAGTGGGAACAGAACACCCAAGCTAATATCGATACATGATGATGTTAGTTTGGTTGGCATTGGGCGCCGAATGTCAGTTTTCATGATTCCTCTTCTTTTCTTCTAGTGTTGCTGCAAAAACTATCGGACCTAAGATCAGTTATACTGTACTGTGCATGCATTTCAGGAAATCATGGCGTGGCATCAACTCGCTGCATCTCGGTGCAGACTCCTTCCTCTTTGTGCAGCTACAGGCGGGTCGCTCATAGCCGCTCGCTCGGCTACTCGTTGTTCGACAGCTGATGCACCCGCTACCGGCCCCTCTATTAACGCGCATACCTACAGCGATGGTCACCAACATCGCGCTCCTCGAATGATCATCGGAGACCCTGGCAAGTAGTGAATAAATGACCACCATAAATTACATAGTATCAATCTGTAGTCTCATTAAAAACTAATGGGTGTTGCACTTGTCTTCAGACGGATTCGCTCGCAAGATGAAGAAGTTCACGAACGACGGACCGGACCAATTGTTAATAATCGCCGACTTTGATCGGACGTTGACGCCGTACTACAAGCAACGTAAAAACCCCACGGACCCATTAGAGCAGGAGAGCAGCAGCCACGGATTACTCATGACCAGTAGTGTACTGCAGCCCCAGGTCTGTGCTGGGGAGCAAGAGCTTTTTGCAAAGTTCTATCCGGTGGAGATGTCCCCAACGCTCTCGGAGAAAGAGAAGCTACCGTTCATGGAGCAATGGTGGAACAGTGCACATGCGCTGCTCGTTGAGTACAAGCTGACGAAGAAACAAGTGGAACAAGCGGTGACTCTTGGCTCGTTGAGCTTCCGTCAAGGCTTCCACCCGCTGTTCAAGCTGCTACACGACCAGCAAGTGCCAACGCTCGTCTTCTCTGCTGGACTCTACGACGTAATTCATGCAGCACTAGAGCAGGAATTCGGTGCCGATTTCAAGCGCGACGGGGCTAAGCACAGCAAGGATCAGAGATTCATGCCCAGCAATGTGCACGTGGTGTCCAACATGATGCGATTCGACGCCCAAGGCGTCATTGAGAAGTTTGACGGAACGCTTATCCACTCGCTGAACAAGACTGCGCGGGTGTTACTCGATTCTCCGTTCTGGGAAGGTTGTCAACTGGACAAGCGTCGCAATGTGCTGCTGCTTGGAGACTCGAGAGGTGACGTCCGCATGGCCGAGGGCTTGAACGCTGAAGAAATAATTCGGATCGGTTTCCTGAACGTACACGTGGACGAAGCGTTAGACGACTACCTCGACCTTTACGACGTCGTGTTCACCCACGACGCGAGTCTTGTACCCGTGCAGATGCTCATTCAGCAGATCACAGCGACGTCTTGAAGTTGTCCAGCAAAATGGCTTCATTGCGTATTGCACGTAGTTTAGCGTGCACCACTTCACAAAAGATCGAAAACCCCAAAAAGCCAAAAAGATCAATAATTCCCCGAGGTGACGATGCCAGCGAATCTCGAGGCTCTCGACAAGGAGGCGCGTGTGTTGCGCGCCGTCATCGACGGCAAGCAACTGGACGAGGCCAGCAGGCTCCTCGCGCAGCTGAAGGTTCGTCCATCTGCATCTGTTTCCCCCCTCAATATCCAACTAAATACCTTTTTTATCCGATTATCCGACCTTCTAGATGGCTCTCACAACGCTCTCCGCACTTCCTCCATGCGGCGTGGACTCCCCCGCTGCTAAACAAGAACTGGAACTGGCGCGTACGTACGCGCTAGTTAACCCTCGTATTAGTTCGTATATACGTTATTTACCGACTTTTTATCCATCGTTTTAGGTCATGTGCTCGAGAGTGCTACACTGTTGAGCATCCTACGCGAAGACATGACGGCGTTCGAGCGCAGTATGATCCAGCTCAAGGTCTACTACAACAGCGGACTGCAGCCGTCGCCCCTGCACTACCCCATTCTGGGCACGAGGCTACTGCAGCTGCTGGTGGAGAACCGCATGGCCGAATTCCACAACGAGCTGGAGCTGCTGCCCGAGCAGAGTCGCCAGGACCCCAACGTCGCCTTCGCCGTCAAGCTGGAGCAGTACCTGATGGAGGGCACGTACAACAAGGTGCTGGAGGCGCGCTCCAACGTGCCCAACCCGTACTTCCCCTTCTTCCTCTCGCAGCTGCTGCAGACTGTGCGCGAGAACATCGCGGATTGTGCTGAGGTGGCCTATCAGTGCCTCACACTGGCCGACGCGCAGAAGATGCTCATCATGGACTCGGCGATCGAACTCAGCACCTACATCCAGGAGGAGAAGCCGGAGTGGGCTGTACGTGAAGGCCGCGTGTGGTTCAAGGCACCTGAAAAGTCTCTCGGTGCTTCGGACATCCCGTCGTTGAGATTGGTGGGCGAGACGCTCGCGTACGCGACGGAACTGGACCGAATCGTATAAGAGAAGGAGGGCAGAGCGAGACACGATGGCAGGTAGGGAGAGAACCAAGAGCTGAGTCGTGTAAAGTTTGGCTCCAATTACTGACGAGACCTTGATTCATTCTTCATTTTGTACTTCTTCAATTCGTAACGTAACGCACTCACTTGTGTAGCATCGACGGAGAACTGCTAGCAGCAGCAAGGCTGTGCAGTTATACTGGACAGGACGCTCTCCACCATCGTCATCCTCCGCTGCAGCTCGATCCACCTACTGGTAAATATACTGTTTTGCAGCCTTTGTCTCGCGACGCTTTTTGGCTGCCGGCTTGACACCGAGAACCTTGTCCAGCCATACGATGGTCTTGGGTGGAAGCGTCGAACGTGCCTCCCAAACAGCATGATCTTGGTTTTGCCACTGAATCATGTAAATAATCTCATGCGTCCGGGTAGTAACGTTGGTTACCTCCCTGCGCTCCATGGCGACGTCGATTTGATACTGGCACGCGCGTTTGGCGCGTTCGCGTTCTCGAAACATATCAATTAGTCGCCGCGGGATGTTTTGCTCCGGCTCCCACGTGAGTTCGTTGTATCCATCCCATTTGACAAGGTATAAGTCCGCTTCCTTGTGTCGTCTTCCTGCTGACAACAGCGATCGTCCTTCCTTCACGCACAGAATTGCCTCCACAACATACACGTCCTCTTCATTCAAGTCGAACATGTCTTGGTCATCATCGGTTGACGAGTCGTGCTCTTGCTCTTCCTTGGTCTCCTCCTCCTCTTCTTCTTCCTCTTCCTCCTCCTCCTCGCTATCATCCAGCACAATCGCAGACTTCGACGACGCGCCCGTTTGAACACATTTAGACCCATTCTCATACGATAGATACTTGGCATCTGTCGTCCCTGATACCACCTCGTCTGCTCTGATCTTGGCCACGACAGCAGCCAACTGCTCCTTGGAAGACATCGTATCGTTGAGCGCCGGTTCCTTCTTCTTCTCCTCCACCTCCTGTTTCTGTCTCTTCGGCGACCTGGTCTTCTTGGTTTTTTCCGGTGGTGGACTGTTGGTCAGCTCTGGCATAAACTCTGCTTCATCTGAATCGGAGTATCCTCCGGTATATTCCGGCTCCTCTTCCTCTTCTCCAGACTCGTACACCACTTCATCTTCATCCACAAGCCCCTTCTCCTTCTTCAGCTTCTGAATTCGTCTCCGTCCCGCACTCCTTGCTGCACCCCGTGCCTTCTGTTTGCTGGCTTTTTCAGCTCGCAAAGTATCATCCAGCGACTCCAACGAGCGTTTACGGGTCACCTCCGGCTTCTTCTTCTCCTCCATCGGTGCATCACTCTGCAGCCTCGTCAATAACTCCATCAACTCTGCTGACGTGCCAGCATCCTTGCCCTTATCCAACTCCAACCACTTGACAACGACCTTGTACTTGTTCGACCCAAACTCCACGTCCTCGCACATGGGCAGTTTGCGTAATTTCTTCAGCACCGATTTCTGGTAGGCATCCGGAACTTCCTCCTGCTTCACCACTGGACCATCCTTCTCCAATTCAGGAGAACTGGTCACTTTAATCTTCTGCGTCTTCTTCACTTTTCCGTTTTTCTTCTTCTTGTCCTCTGTTTTAACTATTGGAGAGCTCTTTTCACTGCGTGGAGACGCACTAGAGCTGCGGCTCTTAGGGGATTGTTTTACGTTGGTCTTTGTATCTTTTCCTACTGGTTTCTCTTTGTTTTTCTTGGTCTTTTTCCGGTCTGGAGCGTCGTCGAGCTTTTCGCTCTTGTTTTTCGCCTTCTGTTTCTTCTTTCGACGCTGCAACATGGTCTTACGCTTCTCAAACGCTTCCGTGACTTGGACCCACGTGGCGCTGAGCGACTGCGTCTCTGTCTGCAGCTTGAGAGCCGCAGGAAGAGGCGGCGCGTCCAGCAGCAACTTGGCCATCACGTGGTCCAGCCCCAGGTGCATCTTGCCGAACAGCTCCTGCTGCTTGGTGCGCGCAGGCGCCTCCTGCGTCATGTTGCTGCGGTGGATCAACGTCTTGATTGGAGAGGGGGCGAGCAAGGAGGGCGTCCTGCAGCCAGGCCAGCTCGGCAGTCCTAAGCGGAGCCCTTGCGAGATGATTGGGAAAAAATGCATGGATTTCCTCAGCTGGTGTCGTCCACACTGTTTTGGCTCAAAATGCTTCGTGTAGAAACGTTGCAATTGGGACCATCAAATGGCTTTTCTCTGCAAAATGGGGACGACATTAATTTTGCGAACGATTAAAGCTAGAATGGCTACATCGAGAGGACACAATGTCCTTGTGTATATGGTGTGGACACCGATGTGGACGATAACTACGCCATCGCACTATCGCACTACGCCTTGCTGGTGTGGATGTTGTAGATGCGTCCGTCGTCGTCGAAAGAGAAGACAGACTTGACAGAGATGGGGATGTAGAAGATCTTGACCACGCCGCGCACGATCACGTGCTCGTCGTCGCCGTCCTCGATGGCCGGCGGCTCCCACTTGCCCTCGATCTTGGTCTTCTCCAGATAGACCTCGAACTCCTGTTTGCCCTTGTAGTTGCCGTCGCGCTGGCTGTAGAGTTGGATGTCGTCACTCACAAGCTGCAGCGTCTCCTTCGTGCGCTTCTCCAAACGTAACGCCACGTACTGCTTGACAGTGTCCACATGCTCTTGCGTGACGGTCGAGGCAATGCCCATAGCTGGCCAGATCTTTATTGTTGTCGGGTCTTGGGCAGAAGAATGCGAATCGAGAAGTGAGCGGCAATCGAACGGAGACCTCGACCAACGGACAAGGTCCGCAGTGGTCCTTCACACATTGAACTTGAGCTTGCAATGCAAGAGAGAGAGGTCGACGTTAAGTCAGATAACAATGCGCCACCAAGAGTAACGTGCGTGGTCTCGCTCGGATCAAAGAGATGTTCGTTTGGCCCTCGGATCTCCTGATTAGTCCGCCGACAACTTCAACAAGAAACCGTGCAATGCAGGACTCGTCACACGAGAGCCTGTCACTCTCGACCAAAGTCTCTTCCTTCCAGTCTTAAGTTGCGATAACTACCATGCGTCCATGTGCTCGTTCTCGTCGCGACTAAAGCCCAGCTGGGGCACGCCATGAGCCTGCATGATCAAGCCAGGTGCGTGTGTCGTACTTAAGCTGGAATCCCATTCTGCAGCTCTTTTTCCGTAGTGATATCTCACAACGTCACTACCGACGGCTCCGGAAGCTATCGTAGCGAAGATGGCTTCTTCTCCTGTTGCTGTGCCGGCGCTGCAGGTGTCCGAGCACGAGAGCGTGGATCTCGACAGCCAATCGGAGACGTGCTCCACCACGTCCAGCTTTAGCGTGCGCGTGACGGAGAAAGACGACGACGTCAACGACGCGGCGCCCAAGCGGCTCGACAGTCCTGGACTGCACGACCACGCGGCAGAAGCCCTGCATCTCGCCTCGTACGTCCAAAAATTAATAAGTTTATGGAGAGAGAAAGAGACTGACGGGTTATGCCATCTTTCTTTCTTTTTCTCGCTGGTCGCAGCGACTTCAAGTCTTTTATCAACACTTGCATCGCCTTCTTGGGCTCGGGGTGTTTGGGACTTCCCTACGCCTTCCGCCAGTGCGGAATCTTGGTATGCGGCAAGAAAAACTCGTACACAATTATTGTCGACATGGCTCACAATAATTGTTAAAATCCATTTCATGTAGCTGGGGCTGGCGACTCTCGTGGTGGTAGCTGCTGTCAGCACCTACGCTATGATGCTCGTGGTGCAGTGCAAGTATAAACTCAAGCAACAAGGCCATACTGTGACCAAATATGGAGAAATCGGGTATCACGCCATGGGCCAAGTCGGTGTGGTGCTAGTGAATACGGCGCTGGTGATCTCTCAGGCTGGATTCTGCATCGCCTGTAAGAATTTGTTATGACGAATCATGTGGTTCATGGTGGCTAACGTTTTTTTCTTCTTTTCTTCTTGTCGTGTGTAAGATTTGATTTTCATCGCTTCGAATGCGAACAAGTTCCTGGAAGTGTCCAAGCAATTGGTCGTGTCGGTGTGTGTTCCTCCGTTGATCGGGTTTGCGTTGATCAAACACATGAGGGAGTTGGCGTATGTGGCTCTTTTGGCCGATTTCATGTGCGTTCTCGGCCTGTTGGTGGTGCTCAGCATCGACTTGGACTATATGGACAATGACCTCGATGATATTGAAGCGATGGGGGTGGTGAGTGCGATCCCGTTCTTCTTCGGAGTGGCGAGTTACTGTTTTGAAGGGGTGGGAATGGTGTTGCCACTGGAGAACTCGATGCGCAACAAACAGAACTTTATGCCTATTTTGGTGAGCACAGTTGTGATCATCACGTCGCTGTATGCTACGTTTGGAATCTGTGGATACCTTGCGTTTGGTAATGATACCGACGCGGTGATCACACTCAATTTCGAAGGCAGTGGAGGATTAACTACGTTGGTTAAGGTTTTCCTGTGCTTGGGACTGTTTTTCACGTACCCAGTGATGCTCTTCCCGCTCTTTGAGGTGCTGCAGCCGTTGGTGGCGTGCAACAAGATCGAGAGTCCACAGGGTACGCAACGGAAGGGTATTCTGATGCGTGCCGGGGTTGTGCTGCTTACTGCGGTCATCGCTGCCGGTGTTCCAGGTAAGAGAACCTGTTTTGGGGCTAATTGTTTGCTTCTTGGATGAGTCTTAACTTTTTGTTGTATTTATCGTATCAGATTTTGGGCGGTTTATCTCGTTCATCGGTTCAACGTGCTGCTCGTTATTAGCATTTATCTTGCCAGCATTCTTCCACTTGCGTCTCTTTCGTGATGAACCAGTGACATGGAGGGTCAGGTTGCGCCAGCTTTTCCTGTGCGGGATGATGACACTGGGTTTTATCATGCTTGGGGCAGGTGTCGTCGAAGGTATTGTCAGTATAATTTAGGTCACGACAACGAGCGACTAAATGTATTCTTCATATCATGCTCAACTCCAACAGTTCGCCGCTAGAAGATAGTCATCCGTTCCCATTTGTTCTTCTCAGCGCAGCATAGTCACTAGAAAAAGTTATGCACCACTGAAGCTGTCGACGCCCTGAGAGCCTCCGCACGTGGCAGCAAGCAAGCACTTCTGGTCAAACCGATCCGTGTAGTACGCGCTGATCCGCCGTCCATTATCGCGCCAACTCATCCACTCCGCCTGCTTTTCCTTAGAGAGTCCTGGAAACAAATCCTCAGTGATGCCATGATCGGTGTCGGCATTGTGAAGAAACACAGCGTCGTTAATCCGATCATACCGTAGACGCTCATGACCCCGTACAATCGACATTTTATTGTTCGGGTCGTTGCTGAACACGACGCGTTCACCGAAGGTCACGTTGCGCTTTAGTGAGCGCCCAACGCCATCTTGTAGAAATCCTCCTTGAGGAACACCGGTGATGTCGGCCAATGTATTGAGGATGTCGTAGTGTTCAGCAGCGTCGTCGATCACCAACCCTGCAGCGTCACCGAGTCGACCTTCAGCAAGTATGGCTCCAGCTACCCTTGTTCCAGATACACCAACGTCAACACCACCGTGGTCCCCCGTGATAACAACGATCGTATCGTTCAGAATTCCAGTAGCAGCCATACGGTCGAGAAACTTACCAAGCTGTAAATCCGAAAAGTACCGCATCTCCAAGTAGTTTTTCAAGTCGTTAGGAGCGCTCGTATTCTCATAAATAACCGAGAAATCGGGTTTCTCAGCTTCGGCGTACCATTTCGGTCGTTCTACATACGGTCCGTGGCTTGAAATGGTGTAGTGCGTAAGGAACAAGGGTGTTTTAGGCATCCCTTGAGCAACTCGCTGCTTCTGTTCAATTGTTTTATTGACGAGCAGATTGCCAAGAACTTGAAAACTTACGTCATCGTGTACGTCCCAGTGCATCCCGCGGGCCTCGTCACCCTTCCAATCCTCATCCTTAATCCCCAGATCGCTCTCGGCGAATTTCTTCATCTCAATCTCACTCCACACTGTATCAAACCCGTGAAGCGGAAGGAATATATCCCAACTGTCGTAGTGTGTCGTACAACCAGTGGTGAAGAACGTCTCGTAGCCTTTAGCTGTAAAAAGCTGCGGCAAACCTGCCAGTTCAACATCTCGCATTCCTCCAGCCGTGCCTGTGTGTATTGGGCTGTCGTATGGGACCTGAGCGAAGAGTATAGATTCCAAAGACCGACTCGTTCGAACACTGGACCAAAAGTTACGCAGCGCTATTCCACGCTTCGCCCACCTGTCGAAGTTCGGAGTGATCGTGAGGTTAGCCTTCCTGAACAGATTGGATGGGTCTTCCTCTCCGACGAGGTAACGCGAGTCGTGGTATTGGAATGCCTCGACTGCGATAACCAGAACATTGGGAGGGTCATCAGCAGTAACACTGACGTTAAAGGCCAGATCTCCTTGAAACCCCGTCGTGCGGCGATACAAAGAGTCTGGACCAAACAGCGCGTGCTTCTCGGTTGGGCTGTGAATATAAAGTTCTGGCCAAGCATCTCCACCTGAAAACGCGCCGTTATCCAGCGTGGGTTCCAAGGCGTGTGAAAACAATTCGTTTAGCGTGGCATTCAACGCCGTATACGCTACCAGCGGCGAGGACGCACAACTAACAGCCACGACAAACAGAGGCAGAATCACGAGACTAGTTAAGCTGACAGCCATTTGCAGCGCGGTACGCTTAACAGTAGGTTTTGGGCGGACGAAAGCTGGTTTCGCGGAGGATAGCAACGCTTCCCTATCTTCATCCTCGTCTGCGTACTCAGCAATGACAATCTCGTTACCGTTTAGCTCGATATCCACGTAAGAGGGGTCTTTAGCCAACTGTCTATCAGCAACTTTGGCGCCGCTTTTGCTTGACTTTGTATTCATTTGATTCATTCGTGATTCAGCCAGGTTTGCCAGCTCTAGTGTCGGGTTCCAGCGCGTCAAATCCGCCCACGGAGCTTTCGCTCGCACGATTGCAAAGATTTTTGCCACGATGAGGAGGGTGGCTGCACTTAGGTATCCTCGGTCAATCTCTTTGCTCGAGATCGGAGCAGCGGCGACATGGTCCTTCTCCTCGATCGCCATCGCGATGAGGTCGAACGAGAACCTCATGCCTCGGATGTCGGCAATAAGCAAATCTGCCACAAATGGAGCCATCACTGCGATGTACAGCAGCCAAGACGCGGTAAAAGTTGCGATGCTGTCCGTCAATTGCGGGGTTAAACAACTGCATCTGACCAAGGCGCTGCACTTCCACAACGCTCGAAGTGTAGCTGATTTGGCGATAAAGTTCTTGAAAGCATCAAACATCCACAACGCACACGCGAAGTACGTGACGCAGACAAAGTCTTCCAGGAATCCGAGGATGAAAGCTCCGAGCACCACACCGACGGTGGCGGTACCATACATCGCAAGAAGCGATGAGAAATTCGACCATCGATACATGGAAAAGCTAAGAAGTGTGAACACGTAGACGAACGCCCATCCGAGCCACGGCCGGTCCCACAGAGACGAACGCTTGGTACACTGATAAACCGAAGAAGTTTCAACCCGACGCCACATTGGACTCGCCGTTGACACCATTTTATTCTTCATTGCAGAGATCGATGCTGCAACTCGGACGATTGGTGCTGGAAGACGGGAGAAAGCACGTCGAGTGGACGCACGAGGAAATCCGTGCGGAATCATGGTGGGTCGCCAAGAAGAAAATGAAAATGTCTGAAATGACCACTACGACAAACCCTCGACAATGGGGTTTCGAAACCAACGCGAGCTTGGTAAAGCCAACGAAGTGTTTATTTTACATCCTGTGAAGCTGTAAAGGAGGTGGTAGCGCTTTGTATTGGTGTAGTAGACGTCCTTCGTCTCGCCATCGCACTCGATGTGCATCAGTGGTAGTAAATCTCGCTTCACGTTGTCGTGGTCGAGGAAGGAGAGATGCATCGAAACCTCATGAAAAGCTACGTGAAGATGTATTTTACCGACGTGGAAGATGGAGGAAACACACGTTCTCAATCGTCGCAGTGTGTGGTCGTGGTCAAGCACCCAGTGGGTGTTATTAACGCTCGAGCTGGACATAAGCTTATTCCTCCTCCGGGAGGAACAAGTTCTTCTCCAAGAGAGACATGTTTGTCGACTTTTGGAAGATGCCAGGACCCTTTGAGTCTGGTAACATCCGACTACTAACCCCGGGCGCTTGATCAGTGGATTCGCGTTCCCCCAGCTTCGTCAAGGCGTGCCGACTTCGATTGGGAGCTGGGAAGAGGAATACAAGGAGTGCCAAGGCGCAAGTACCAAGTCACGGCGGGCCTGGTGACCCCCACATGCGCAAGATCTCTCACCACAACGGCTCAGGTCTGGTGAGCCTGGGAGCATTTCAGTTCAAACACCAAAGTACAGAGGATGCGGTGACCCTCATGCGCTCAAGTTTCCACCATGTTTGGGCTCCGTAGCCCCTGATCTTCCGGCCATTTGAGTAATTCCCGGGCTTTAAACATCGGGCCTCGACGGCGTTCAATGCACTTACGCAATATCACATACTTGACCTCTTGTACACCAAGGAGGAACAAGCATGCTGGTTGGGTTGAAGAGATAATGGACGGAGCGTCAACTCGTACTGCTTGAATCGCTGGATTGGTAAGTGTTTGCTCGCTGCAGAGCGATAGGAAGGTAAACACACACGAAACGAAGACTTCAGGCGCTAAATAACTACGTCGAAGTATAACTGCTGGGTGTCGAGGTAAGATGTGGGTTTACGATGCACATGTAGCACGATGAATAAATTGATAACACTAGGAACAGAAGGAGAGGGAGCCCTGGCGTGCTTGAGTACTTCGTAGTACTTGTATCATAATGGCATCAGCACATACAATTACTACGCTAGCTAGTATATGTTGCATGCCTTTCACCTCTGCCAGCCTGTCCTGAGTACGGACAGTTTCCGACCCCGACAGTACTGCCATCCAGTTCAGTGCAATGACTTCGGTGTCAGTGATCGTCTCACTTCCATGCCATCGGTCATGTGCAGGACGAATAGTCACAGCCATATCCCGTGCGGAATAAACGATCGTCGGCTGCACCTACTTAGGGTTGAAGACGGTATGTAGGCGACTCCATACTCGTCCCAGTTGCGCCTTGCCAGACGGCAGTGCTCCCTGCTCGCCACACCATGTCGAAGCTCAAAATGATGACTCGGAAGAGCGTCAGCGTTCAAATCCGCTGTTCGAACGAACGGTGCGGGACTTTTACGGCGGCACAGCCGGCGTGGATCGTGACGCCTTCGGCGTGCCGTAAACTCCACTCTCACATGCCGCAAAGCTCAAGCGTGGCCGGATTGAATCCCTGGCTCACACCAGCCAGGAACCTGCCTCACCATCGGAAGATTGTTCATTTCTGGGCTTGCTTCCTCGATCCTACAACTGCCAAGCGTGGGTGCAGTCGCCGTTCATTTCGTTTTCGCCTGTCCCCGATCGACTTCGACCCCGAAAGGTTCACTCCGCCAAGGAGGGTCATATTGTACGATGGTCGAGCTCAAGTCAACTCCGACCGCGGTCTCCGATACCGCGACCGTCACGTCACCGAATGCTACGGAGGACAAGAACGAAGTCTCGTCGAACGGTTCTCGATGGGGTCGACCGGGAGCCATTTACCGGGATATCGTCGATCGCGACTACCCGTGGCTCGGATGGGCGTTCGTCTACAGCTTCACGCTTCCCTTCCTCTTTGTGTACCGGTGCGTGGCACTTGGGGCGTTGATTACTATGTACGCCAGTGCCGAGGACGGTACGCCGGCGGTAGTGCTCGGAGCGTTGTCTCTCGGGTTCCTGGAAGATTTTGTGTGCGTCACCTACTTCGCATGTGTCTTGTACGCGTTCGACCGGTTCAAACCGGTGGTCGCGAAATGCGTGAGTCGGTACACTGAAGTGGTTGGAGCAGTGAGAATTGCTGGTAACGTTGCCTCGTTCTCCGTGTCGTGGCTGCTTTTCGTGTTGGTGACGATTCCCATTGTCGCCGATGTGATCATCGTTCGTTTGAGAAACATGCGCTTCACTTTCGACATCATTGTCATGGCCATTCAAGAGAAGGACAATGCCAGCTCTTTCGAGGTGTCGAGTGGAGAGATCACGGATGCGTGTGTGAACGCGTCCGTGTTGGTTCTGTCGGCGACTTTCTTCGCACTCGTGCGGACACGAGCTCAATGGGCAGATCTGGCGAGGTGGAACCCGACGATGATCCCGTTGCCAACTGGCGAAGCACACACGTACAATACGTTGCGATCGTCTAGTACGGAACACAAATTCAAACCTGAGAAGATTTCGGACGAGGTCGACGGCATTCAAGAGCCTGAAGCTGCTAACCTGAAGAGTGGGGAAGACAAAGGCAAAGCTGATGAGGAAAACGATGGCAAATTGTCAAAGTACGTGACGGTGAACATCAACGATTCGGAGATTGAGACGTCGTCTTCGTCTACTGATGATGAAGACACCACGGAAGAAAGTCTCCCGCTGAAGAAACACGATGCAAAGACATTCGACAAGCGCCAGTGTATGAGGAAGAGCATCATTGCTCTCGTCGGCTTGGTGGTGATCCCAATGTTCGTCATTGCCGTGAGCTGCGCGTGCTCGCCTCTCGTTGCATACTCGGCGCTGAACACGACGCTGAATGAGATGTTTGGACACGCTTTCCAGCCAAATGTCGACGGTAGTACGTCGGTACTGGATGACAAGAACCTCCCGTGGGTCGAGACGTACATCCACCGTGCGACTGAAAACCACGAGTTGTTTGGAAACGATACGCTCTACCGACGTACTACAGGCTTCAAAGGAGATCTCGCATTCGATGTCAAGGTCAACGCCAAGAACCCGCCGAATGTGCTCCTCCTGGTGATCGAATCCTTCCGGTATCACGACTCGCACTACCTCGTCGGAGAGGAAGACCCGTCCAACCTTTTCAAGGGTAGCAACATGACGATCGTGCCTAACTTCGACAGGTGGGCGAAGCGAGGCATCGCTCTACGAAACTACTGGTCGAGTTGGCGCACGAGTCGATCAGTGGAGAGTTTGCTGTTCGCTCAGCTTCCGTACGATCATGTGACCAAGTCCGGTATGACTGGAGGCCAGCACGAGACCAACCTTTCCGGCCTGCCGCAGATGTACGCAGCTAAGGGATACGAGACGTTCTTCACTACTGGTTGTAGAACGAACTACGATAGCTGGGATTCTTTCCTCCCTGCTCACGGATTCCAGACTGTGTGGAGTCGCGACGAGATGATGAAGCTCGCTGAAAGCGACTTGGGTATTAAGCGTGGCGACTGGAAAGGACCGGAGCACCGTAGTTTGAACTGGGGCGTACACGACGACTTGAGCTTCCAGCTTTTGGGCGATTTGATGGTCAACAAGACCAAGGCGCAAGCTGATCGCGTCGCTAAAGGAGAAGCCAAGAAGCCACTGTTCCTCACGCATTACACCATCTCGAGTCACGTCAACTACAAACAGCGTCCGAAATGGTACGACGAATCCAAGAAACCCGATTTCTCTGCCTTGTACAAAGGCCAAAAGTACGCCGACAACATCAAGAACTACCTCGAGATCCGATACTTTACGGACATGGAGTTCGGCAAGTTCATGGACCGCATGGCGGAAACTGGAATCCTGAACGACACCATCGTCGTCATTTCAGGCGACCACGGCCAAGGTCCCGAGTTCGGTAACGACGTTCCTGAAGATCGAGATGTTTCTGCGACGCGTGTGGCTGGTGCCATTGTGGCTGAAGGCCGACTGGGTAACGCTGTGGGGATGGTCATGGACGACGCCACGGAGCAGTACGACATCCTGAATACACTGACAGATATCACGGGTGTACCAGAAGGCGGCTTCGAACAGGACGGCGTGGGTCGCTCGCTCAAACGCAAGATCAAATTCGGCGAACGAATCGTGTACAGCAACAACCCGACGCGCAAGATGTCGGTGGTTCGCGGCCATGAACGTCTGCGGTATGATAAAGTAACGGAGTCGATGTTGTTGCACAACCCCGACACGGATCACGATATGCAGCACGATCTATTACCGACTCTGAACGAGGAGGAACGTGCGGACTGGATAAGCTGGCGAGATGCAGGACGACGCATTAACTCGTACTACACGAAGCGGTGGGAAGGAAAGTGCTTGCTCGCTGCAGAGTGTTGAAGCGGTCGAAGGTAGTCTTAGTAGAAAACAAAATAATAGATATTGACCTCCATGAACTCGTCGCAGCGGTTTAGTTCATTTCAAGATGATCATCTCGCGCAGGAGTGAAGCGCATCGAATTGATCAATATTCGGTTATCTATCTCACCCTGTTGTTTCCCTACCATTTCCACTTTAACACTCAGCGTCAAGCAAGCAATTCTCTTCCCAGCGTTTGGTGTAGTACGCGTTGATGCGCCGTCCAGCATTACGCCAGCTCACCCATTCGTCTCGCTCCTTCGCTGAAAGTCCCGGCAACAAGTCGTTTTCCATGTCGTGGTCGGTATCTGTGTTGTGCAGCAGCATGGATTCCGTGACTTTATCGTATCGCAACCGCAAATGACCTCGAACCACCGACATCTTGCGCGTCGGGTTGTTGCTGTACACGGTACGCTCACCAAACCTTATCTTCCGTTTGAGCGAGCGACCCACGCCGTCCTGTTCGAAGCCACCTTCTGGCACACCCGTGATATCTGCCAGTGTATTCAGGATGTCGTACTGCTCCGTGGCGTCGTCCATGACCATCCCCACAGCGTTACCCAGTCGGACTTCAGCCACAATGGCGCCTGCCACACGCGTCGCAGAAACATCTCGATCTTCAGGAACGTCGTTACCGAACTCGGGACCTTGGCCGTGGTCGCCTGAAATGACGACGATGGTGTCGTTCAGGATTCCAGTTTCCGCCATGCGGTCCATGAACTTGCCGAACTCCATGTCGGTGAAGTACCTCATTTCCAGATAATTCTTGATGTTGTCGGCGTATTCTTCGCCTTCGTACAAAACAGAGAAATCTGGTTTCTCAGCTTCGTCGTACCATTTCGGACGCTGCTTGTAGTTGGCGTGGCTGGAAATCGTGTAGTGGTTGAGATACAGAGGTTTCTTGGCTTCTCCCTTAACGACACGTTCAGCTTGTGCCTTGGTCTTGTTCACCATCAAGTCACCTAAAAGCTGGAAACTCAGGTCGTCATGGACTCCCCAGTCCAGCCCACGATGTTCTGGGCCACTCCAGTCCCCACGTTTGATCCCATAGTCACTTTGTGCAAGTTTTTCCATCTCATCGCGGCTCCAAACTGTATCAAACCCGTGAGTGGGAAGGAAAGAGTCCCATCCGTCATACCCAGTCAAGCAACCCGTTGTGAAGAAAGTCTCGTATCCTTTGACAGTGAAAAACTGCGGCAATCCTGACAGCTTGGCAGCGCGTCCTCCTCCAGTCATCCCCGACTTGGCTACGCTATCGTATGGAAGTTGTGCGAATTGAAGACTCTCCACTGACCGACTAGTGCGCCAACTTGACCAGAAATTCCGCAGAGCGATGCCGCGTTTCGCCCACTTGTCAAAGTTCGGTGTTATCGTGAGGTTAGTAGTGCCTTTGAACAGATTGGATGGGTCTTCCTCGCCCACAAGATAACTTGAATCGTGATACCGGAACGCTTCAAACACGATGACGAGTACGTTAGGTGGGTCTTCGTCCGATACATCGACGTCGAAAGCGAGATCTCCCTGGAATCCATTAGTTCGTCGATAAAGCGTATTGTCTCCGAACAATGTGTGGTTTTCCGTCTGGTAGTCGATGAACAATTCCACCCACGGTAGGTTGGAGTCTCCCAGACTAGGGGTGATTTCACTCCAAGTTGGTTGCAACGCGTGCTTGAATAATTCGTTTAGCGTCGTGTTCAAGGCTGAATAGGTGATGAGAGGCGGAGTCGCACTACTGATCGCCACCACCAAAACCGGGAAGAGAACGAGGCCAACGACAGCGACGAAACTTCGCTTCAAATACAAACGATAGTCCTCTGATCCGGGTGGTCCATGATAGAAACCCTGCTTCTTCACCACATCACCGCTGTCCGAGGGTTTTAGCCTCTCCATCTCAAGACTATCAGTGGTGTCTTTGATCTCGAGCATCACAAATCGAGAGGTTTCTGCTGTATTCCACCCCTCATCTCCGTCATTGACCTTCCTCACTGTCGCTCGACTCAGGGCTGAGATGAGTGAGACGTCCTCGCTGGAATCTTGGTCTTCATCGCTCTGTTCGGTATCATCGCGCGTTACTTTGGTGCTCGATCGATGTTTCTGTCTAGTTCGAGTTGGAGTCAAGGCATAATACTCGTGTAGTGGACGTGAGAGCACAATCTGCGTCGGGTTCCAGCTCGATATATCGGCCCAAGGAGCGCTCGTCCGCACGAACGCGAAGAACGACGCTATAAGCACCAACGCCGACACATTCAACGTCGCATCAGCGATCTCTCCGTTCGACACTTCAAATGCGCTGATATTATCCTTCTCCTCGATAGCCATGACCACAATATCGAAGGTGAAGCGCATATTACGCAGCCGAATGCTGATCACATCGGCGACGACAGGAACTAACATGGCAACAAACAGCAGCCATGAGACCAAGAACGTTGATACTTTGCTGGTGATTCGAGCAAACCTCGACTTGATGAATCGAGGACTCAGTCGATTACTCAGGACGGACTTGAACGAATCGAATAGCCACAACGCACACGCGAAGTACGTGACGCAGACAAAGTCTTCCAGGAATCCGAGGATGAAAGCTCCGAGCACCACACCGACGGTGGCGGTACCATACATCGCAAGAAGCGATGAGAAATTCGACCATCGATACATGGAAAAGCTAAGAAGTGTGAACACGTAGACGAACGCCCATCCGAGCCACGGCCGGTCCCACAGAGACGAACGCTTGGTACACTGATAAACCGAAGAAGTTTCAACCCGACGCCACATTGGACTCGCCGTTGACACCATTTTATTCTTCATTGCAGAGATCGATGCTGCAACTCGGACGATTGGTGCTGGAAGACGGGAGAAAGCACGTCGAGTGGACGCACGAGGAAATCCGTGCGGAATCATGGTGGGTCGCCAAGAAGAAAATGAAAATGTCTGAAATGACCACTACGACAAACCCTCGACAATGGGGTTTCGAAACCAACGCGAGCTTGGTAAAGCCAACGAAGTGTTTATTTTACATCCTGTGAAGCTGTAAAGGAGGTGGTAGCGCTTTGTATTGGTGTAGTAGACGTCCTTCGTCTCGCCATCGCACTCGATGTGCATCAGTGGTAGTAAATCTCGCTTCACGTTGTCGTGGTCGAGGAAGGAGAGATGCATCGAAACCTCATGAAAAGCTACGTGAAGATGTATTTTACCGACGTGGAAGATGGAGGAAACACACGTTCTCAATCGTCGCAGTGTGTGGTCGTGGTCAAGCACCCAGTGGGTGTTATTAACGCTCGAGCTGGACATAAGCTTATTCCTCCTCCGGGAGGAACAAGTTCTTCTCCAAGAGAGACATGTTTGTCGACTTTTGGAAGATGCCAGGACCCTTTGAGTCTGGTAACATCCGACTACTAACCCCGGGCGCTTGATCAGTGGATTCGCGTTCCCCCAGCTTCGTCAAGGCGTGCCGACTTCGATTGGGAGCTGGGAAGAGGAATACAAGGAGTGCCAAGGCGCAAGTACCAAGTCACGGCGGGCCTGGTGACCCCCACATGCGCAAGATCTCTCACCACAACGGCTCAGGTCTGGTGAGCCTGGGAGCATTTCAGTTCAAACACCAAAGTACAGAGGATGCGGTGACCCTCATGCGCTCAAGTTTCCACCATGTTTGGGCTCCGTAGCCCCTGATCTTCCGGCCATTTGAGTAATTCCCGGGCTTTAAACATCGGGCCTCGACGGCGTTCAATGCACTTACGCAATATCACATACTTGACCTCTTGTACACCAAGGAGGAACAAGCATGCTGGTTGGGTTGAAGAGATAATGGACGGAGCGTCAACTCGTACTGCTTGAATCGCTGGATTGGTAAGTGTTTGCTCGCTGCAGAGCGATAGGAAGGTAAACACACACGAAACGAAGACTTCAGGCGCTAAATAACTACGTCGAAGTATAACTGCTGGGTGTCGAGGTAAGATGTGGGTTTACGATGCACATGTAGCACGATGAATAAATTGATAACACTAGGAACAGAAGGAGAGGGAGCCCTGGCGTGCTTGAGTACTTCGTAGTACTTGTATCATAATGGCATCAGCACATACAATTACTACGCTAGCTAGTATATGTTGCATGCCTTTCACCTCTGCCAGCCTGTCCTGAGTACGGACAGTTTCCGACCCCGACAGTACTGCCATCCAGTTCAGTGCAATGACTTCGGTGTCAGTGATCGTCTCACTTCCATGCCATCGGTCATGTGCAGGACGAATAGTCACAGCCATATCCCGTGCGGAATAAACGATCGTCGGCTGCACCTACTTAGGGTTGAAGACGGTATGTAGGCGACTCCATACTCGTCCCAGTTGCGCCTTGCCAGACGGCAGTGCTCCCTGCTCGCCACACCATGTCGAAGCTCAAAATGATGACTCGGAAGAGCGTCAGCGTTCAAATCCGCTGTTCGAACGAACGGTGCGGGACTTTTACGGCGGCACAGCCGGCGTGGATCGTGACGCCTTCGGCGTGCCGTAAACTCCACTCTCACATGCCGCAAAGCTCAAGCGTGGCCGGATTGAATCCCTGGCTCACACCAGCCAGGAACCTGCCTCACCATCGGAAGATTGTTCATTTCTGGGCTTGCTTCCTCGATCCTACAACTGCCAAGCGTGGGTGCAGTCGCCGTTCATTTCGTTTTCGCCTGTCCCCGATCGACTTCGACCCCGAAAGGTTCACTCCGCCAAGGAGGGTCATATTGTACGATGGTCGAGCTCAAGTCAACTCCGACCGCGGTCTCCGATACCGCGACCGTCACGTCACCGAATGCTACGGAGGACAAGAACGAAGTCTCGTCGAACGGTTCTCGATGGGGTCGACCGGGAGCCATTTACCGGGATATCGTCGATCGCGACTACCCGTGGCTCGGATGGGCGTTCGTCTACAGCTTCACGCTTCCCTTCCTCTTTGTGTACCGGTGCGTGGCACTTGGGGCGTTGATTACTATGTACGCCAGTGCCGAGGACGGTACGCCGGCGGTAGTGCTCGGAGCGTTGTCTCTCGGGTTCCTGGAAGATTTTGTGTGCGTCACCTACTTCGCATGTGTCTTGTACGCGTTCGACCGGTTCAAACCGGTGGTCGCGAAATGCGTGAGTCGGTACACTGAAGTGGTTGGAGCAGTGAGAATTGCTGGTAACGTTGCCTCGTTCTCCGTGTCGTGGCTGCTTTTCGTGTTGGTGACGATTCCCATTGTCGCCGATGTGATCATCGTTCGTTTGAGAAACATGCGCTTCACTTTCGACATCATTGTCATGGCCATTCAAGAGAAGGACAATGCCAGCTCTTTCGAGGTGTCGAGTGGAGAGATCACGGATGCGTGTGTGAACGCGTCCGTGTTGGTTCTGTCGGCGACTTTCTTCGCACTCGTGCGGACACGAGCTCAATGGGCAGATCTGGCGAGGTGGAACCCGACGATGATCCCGTTGCCAACTGGCGAAGCACACACGTACAATACGTTGCGATCGTCTAGTACGGAACACAAATTCAAACCTGAGAAGATTTCGGACGAGGTCGACGGCATTCAAGAGCCTGAAGCTGCTAACCTGAAGAGTGGGGAAGACAAAGGCAAAGCTGATGAGGAAAACGATGGCAAATTGTCAAAGTACGTGACGGTGAACATCAACGATTCGGAGATTGAGACGTCGTCTTCGTCTACTGATGATGAAGACACCACGGAAGAAAGTCTCCCGCTGAAGAAACACGATGCAAAGACATTCGACAAGCGCCAGTGTATGAGGAAGAGCATCATTGCTCTCGTCGGCTTGGTGGTGATCCCAATGTTCGTCATTGCCGTGAGCTGCGCGTGCTCGCCTCTCGTTGCATACTCGGCGCTGAACACGACGCTGAATGAGATGTTTGGACACGCTTTCCAGCCAAATGTCGACGGTAGTACGTCGGTACTGGATGACAAGAACCTCCCGTGGGTCGAGACGTACATCCACCGTGCGACTGAAAACCACGAGTTGTTTGGAAACGATACGCTCTACCGACGTACTACAGGCTTCAAAGGAGATCTCGCATTCGATGTCAAGGTCAACGCCAAGAACCCGCCGAATGTGCTCCTCCTGGTGATCGAATCCTTCCGGTATCACGACTCGCACTACCTCGTCGGAGAGGAAGACCCGTCCAACCTTTTCAAGGGTAGCAACATGACGATCGTGCCTAACTTCGACAGGTGGGCGAAGCGAGGCATCGCTCTACGAAACTACTGGTCGAGTTGGCGCACGAGTCGATCAGTGGAGAGTTTGCTGTTCGCTCAGCTTCCGTACGATCATGTGACCAAGTCCGGTATGACTGGAGGCCAGCACGAGACCAACCTTTCCGGCCTGCCGCAGATGTACGCAGCTAAGGGATACGAGACGTTCTTCACTACTGGTTGTAGAACGAACTACGATAGCTGGGATTCTTTCCTCCCTGCTCACGGATTCCAGACTGTGTGGAGTCGCGACGAGATGATGAAGCTCGCTGAAAGCGACTTGGGTATTAAGCGTGGCGACTGGAAAGGACCGGAGCACCGTAGTTTGAACTGGGGCGTACACGACGACTTGAGCTTCCAGCTTTTGGGCGATTTGATGGTCAACAAGACCAAGGCGCAAGCTGATCGCGTCGCTAAAGGAGAAGCCAAGAAGCCACTGTTCCTCACGCATTACACCATCTCGAGTCACGTCAACTACAAACAGCGTCCGAAATGGTACGACGAATCCAAGAAACCCGATTTCTCTGCCTTGTACAAAGGCCAAAAGTACGCCGACAACATCAAGAACTACCTCGAGATCCGATACTTTACGGACATGGAGTTCGGCAAGTTCATGGACCGCATGGCGGAAACTGGAATCCTGAACGACACCATCGTCGTCATTTCAGGCGACCACGGCCAAGGTCCCGAGTTCGGTAACGACGTTCCTGAAGATCGAGATGTTTCTGCGACGCGTGTGGCTGGTGCCATTGTGGCTGAAGGCCGACTGGGTAACGCTGTGGGGATGGTCATGGACGACGCCACGGAGCAGTACGACATCCTGAATACACTGACAGATATCACGGGTGTACCAGAAGGCGGCTTCGAACAGGACGGCGTGGGTCGCTCGCTCAAACGCAAGATCAAATTCGGCGAACGAATCGTGTACAGCAACAACCCGACGCGCAAGATGTCGGTGGTTCGCGGCCATGAACGTCTGCGGTATGATAAAGTAACGGAGTCGATGTTGTTGCACAACCCCGACACGGATCACGATATGCAGCACGATCTATTACCGACTCTGAACGAGGAGGAACGTGCGGACTGGATAAGCTGGCGAGATGCAGGACGACGCATTAACTCGTACTACACGAAGCGGTGGGAAGGAAAGTGCTTGCTCGCTGCAGAGTGTTGAAGCGGTCGAAGGTAGTCTTAGTAGAAAACAAAATAATAGATATTGACCTCCATGAACTCGTCGCAGCGGTTTAGTTCATTTCAAGATGATCATCTCGCGCAGGAGTGAAGCGCATCGAATTGATCAATATTCGGTTATCTATCTCACCCTGTTGTTTCCCTACCATTTCCACTTTAACACTCAGCGTCAAGCAAGCAATTCTCTTCCCAGCGTTTGGTGTAGTACGCGTTGATGCGCCGTCCAGCATTACGCCAGCTCACCCATTCGTCTCGCTCCTTCGCTGAAAGTCCCGGCAACAAGTCGTTTTCCATGTCGTGGTCGGTATCTGTGTTGTGCAGCAGCATGGATTCCGTGACTTTATCGTATCGCAACCGCAAATGACCTCGAACCACCGACATCTTGCGCGTCGGGTTGTTGCTGTACACGGTACGCTCACCAAACCTTATCTTCCGTTTGAGCGAGCGACCCACGCCGTCCTGTTCGAAGCCACCTTCTGGCACACCCGTGATATCTGCCAGTGTATTCAGGATGTCGTACTGCTCCGTGGCGTCGTCCATGACCATCCCCACAGCGTTACCCAGTCGGACTTCAGCCACAATGGCGCCTGCCACACGCGTCGCAGAAACATCTCGATCTTCAGGAACGTCGTTACCGAACTCGGGACCTTGGCCGTGGTCGCCTGAAATGACGACGATGGTGTCGTTCAGGATTCCAGTTTCCGCCATGCGGTCCATGAACTTGCCGAACTCCATGTCGGTGAAGTACCTCATTTCCAGATAATTCTTGATGTTGTCGGCGTATTCTTCGCCTTCGTACAAAACAGAGAAATCTGGTTTCTCAGCTTCGTCGTACCATTTCGGACGCTGCTTGTAGTTGGCGTGGCTGGAAATCGTGTAGTGGTTGAGATACAGAGGTTTCTTGGCTTCTCCCTTAACGACACGTTCAGCTTGTGCCTTGGTCTTGTTCACCATCAAGTCACCTAAAAGCTGGAAACTCAGGTCGTCATGGACTCCCCAGTCCAGCCCACGATGTTCTGGGCCACTCCAGTCCCCACGTTTGATCCCATAGTCACTTTGTGCAAGTTTTTCCATCTCATCGCGGCTCCAAACTGTATCAAACCCGTGAGTGGGAAGGAAAGAGTCCCATCCGTCATACCCAGTCAAGCAACCCGTTGTGAAGAAAGTCTCGTATCCTTTGACAGTGAAAAACTGCGGCAATCCTGACAGCTTGGCAGCGCGTCCTCCTCCAGTCATCCCCGACTTGGCTACGCTATCGTATGGAAGTTGTGCGAATTGAAGACTCTCCACTGACCGACTAGTGCGCCAACTTGACCAGAAATTCCGCAGAGCGATGCCGCGTTTCGCCCACTTGTCAAAGTTCGGTGTTATCGTGAGGTTAGTAGTGCCTTTGAACAGATTGGATGGGTCTTCCTCGCCCACAAGATAACTTGAATCGTGATACCGGAACGCTTCAAACACGATGACGAGTACGTTAGGTGGGTCTTCGTCCGATACATCGACGTCGAAAGCGAGATCTCCCTGGAATCCATTAGTTCGTCGATAAAGCGTATTGTCTCCGAACAATGTGTGGTTTTCCGTCTGGTAGTCGATGAACAATTCCACCCACGGTAGGTTGGAGTCTCCCAGACTAGGGGTGATTTCACTCCAAGTTGGTTGCAACGCGTGCTTGAATAATTCGTTTAGCGTCGTGTTCAAGGCTGAATAGGTGATGAGAGGCGGAGTCGCACTACTGATCGCCACCACCAAAACCGGGAAGAGAACGAGGCCAACGACAGCGACGAAACTTCGCTTCAAATACAAACGATAGTCCTCTGATCCGGGTGGTCCATGATAGAAACCCTGCTTCTTCACCACATCACCGCTGTCCGAGGGTTTTAGCCTCTCCATCTCAAGACTATCAGTGGTGTCTTTGATCTCGAGCATCACAAATCGAGAGGTTTCTGCTGTATTCCACCCCTCATCTCCGTCATTGACCTTCCTCACTGTCGCTCGACTCAGGGCTGAGATGAGTGAGACGTCCTCGCTGGAATCTTGGTCTTCATCGCTCTGTTCGGTATCATCGCGCGTTACTTTGGTGCTCGATCGATGTTTCTGTCTAGTTCGAGTTGGAGTCAAGGCATAATACTCGTGTAGTGGACGTGAGAGCACAATCTGCGTCGGGTTCCAGCTCGATATATCGGCCCAAGGAGCGCTCGTCCGCACGAACGCGAAGAACGACGCTATAAGCACCAACGCCGACACATTCAACGTCGCATCAGCGATCTCTCCGTTCGACACTTCAAATGCGCTGATATTATCCTTCTCCTCGATAGCCATGACCACAATATCGAAGGTGAAGCGCATATTACGCAGCCGAATGCTGATCACATCGGCGACGACAGGAACTAACATGGCAACAAACAGCAGCCATGAGACCAAGAACGTTGATACTTTGCTGGTGATTCGAGCAAACCTCGACTTGATGAATCGAGGACTCAGTCGATTACTCAGGACGGACTTGAACGAATCGAATAGCCACAACGCACACGCGAAGTACGTGACGCAGACAAAGTCTTCCAGGAATCCGAGGATGAAAGCTCCGAGCACCACACCGACGGTGGCGGTACCATACATCGCAAGAAGCGATGAGAAATTCGACCATCGATACATGGAAAAGCTAAGAAGTGTGAACACGTAGACGAACGCCCATCCGAGCCACGGCCGGTCCCACAGAGACGAACGCTTGGTACACTGATAAACCGAAGAAGTTTCAACCCGACGCCACATTGGACTCGCCGTTGACACCATTTTATTCTTCATTGCAGAGATCGATGCTGCAACTCGGACGATTGGTGCTGGAAGACGGGAGAAAGCACGTCGAGTGGACGCACGAGGAAATCCGTGCGGAATCATGGTGGGTCGCCAAGAAGAAAATGAAAATGTCTGAAATGACCACTACGACAAACCCTCGACAATGGGGTTTCGAAACCAACGCGAGCTTGGTAAAGCCAACGAAGTGTTTATTTTACATCCTGTGAAGCTGTAAAGGAGGTGGTAGCGCTTTGTATTGGTGTAGTAGACGTCCTTCGTCTCGCCATCGCACTCGATGTGCATCAGTGGTAGTAAATCTCGCTTCACGTTGTCGTGGTCGAGGAAGGAGAGATGCATCGAAACCTCATGAAAAGCTACGTGAAGATGTATTTTACCGACGTGGAAGATGGAGGAAACACACGTTCTCAATCGTCGCAGTGTGTGGTCGTGGTCAAGCACCCAGTGGGTGTTATTAACGCTCGAGCTGGACATAAGCTTATTCCTCCTCCGGGAGGAACAAGTTCTTCTCCAAGAGAGACATGTTTGTCGACTTTTGGAAGATGCCAGGACCCTTTGAGTCTGGTAACATCCGACTACTAACCCCGGGCGCTTGATCAGTGGATTCGCGTTCCCCCAGCTTCGTCAAGGCGTGCCGACTTCGATTGGGAGCTGGGAAGAGGAATACAAGGAGTGCCAAGGCGCAAGTACCAAGTCACGGCGGGCCTGGTGACCCCCACATGCGCAAGATCTCTCACCACAACGGCTCAGGTCTGGTGAGCCTGGGAGCATTTCAGTTCAAACACCAAAGTACAGAGGATGCGGTGACCCTCATGCGCTCAAGTTTCCACCATGTTTGGGCTCCGTAGCCCCTGATCTTCCGGCCATTTGAGTAATTCCCGGGCTTTAAACATCGGGCCTCGACGGCGTTCAATGCACTTACGCAATATCACATACTTGACCTCTTGTACACCAAGGAGGAACAAGCATGCTGGTTGGGTTGAAGAGATAATGGACGGAGCGTCAACTCGTACTGCTTGAATCGCTGGATTGGTAAGTGTTTGCTCGCTGCAGAGCGATAGGAAGGTAAACACACACGAAACGAAGACTTCAGGCGCTAAATAACTACGTCGAAGTATAACTGCTGGGTGTCGAGGTAAGATGTGGGTTTACGATGCACATGTAGCACGATGAATAAATTGATAACACTAGGAACAGAAGGAGAGGGAGCCCTGGCGTGCTTGAGTACTTCGTAGTACTTGTATCATAATGGCATCAGCACATACAATTACTACGCTAGCTAGTATATGTTGCATGCCTTTCACCTCTGCCAGCCTGTCCTGAGTACGGACAGTTTCCGACCCCGACAGTACTGCCATCCAGTTCAGTGCAATGACTTCGGTGTCAGTGATCGTCTCACTTCCATGCCATCGGTCATGTGCAGGACGAATAGTCACAGCCATATCCCGTGCGGAATAAACGATCGTCGGCTGCACCTACTTAGGGTTGAAGACGGTATGTAGGCGACTCCATACTCGTCCCAGTTGCGCCTTGCCAGACGGCAGTGCTCCCTGCTCGCCACACCATGTCGAAGCTCAAAATGATGACTCGGAAGAGCGTCAGCGTTCAAATCCGCTGTTCGAACGAACGGTGCGGGACTTTTACGGCGGCACAGCCGGCGTGGATCGTGACGCCTTCGGCGTGCCGTAAACTCCACTCTCACATGCCGCAAAGCTCAAGCGTGGCCGGATTGAATCCCTGGCTCACACCAGCCAGGAACCTGCCTCACCATCGGAAGATTGTTCATTTCTGGGCTTGCTTCCTCGATCCTACAACTGCCAAGCGTGGGTGCAGTCGCCGTTCATTTCGTTTTCGCCTGTCCCCGATCGACTTCGACCCCGAAAGGTTCACTCCGCCAAGGAGGGTCATATTGTACGATGGTCGAGCTCAAGTCAACTCCGACCGCGGTCTCCGATACCGCGACCGTCACGTCACCGAATGCTACGGAGGACAAGAACGAAGTCTCGTCGAACGGTTCTCGATGGGGTCGACCGGGAGCCATTTACCGGGATATCGTCGATCGCGACTACCCGTGGCTCGGATGGGCGTTCGTCTACAGCTTCACGCTTCCCTTCCTCTTTGTGTACCGGTGCGTGGCACTTGGGGCGTTGATTACTATGTACGCCAGTGCCGAGGACGGTACGCCGGCGGTAGTGCTCGGAGCGTTGTCTCTCGGGTTCCTGGAAGATTTTGTGTGCGTCACCTACTTCGCATGTGTCTTGTACGCGTTCGACCGGTTCAAACCGGTGGTCGCGAAATGCGTGAGTCGGTACACTGAAGTGGTTGGAGCAGTGAGAATTGCTGGTAACGTTGCCTCGTTCTCCGTGTCGTGGCTGCTTTTCGTGTTGGTGACGATTCCCATTGTCGCCGATGTGATCATCGTTCGTTTGAGAAACATGCGCTTCACTTTCGACATCATTGTCATGGCCATTCAAGAGAAGGACAATGCCAGCTCTTTCGAGGTGTCGAGTGGAGAGATCACGGATGCGTGTGTGAACGCGTCCGTGTTGGTTCTGTCGGCGACTTTCTTCGCACTCGTGCGGACACGAGCTCAATGGGCAGATCTGGCGAGGTGGAACCCGACGATGATCCCGTTGCCAACTGGCGAAGCACACACGTACAATACGTTGCGATCGTCTAGTACGGAACACAAATTCAAACCTGAGAAGATTTCGGACGAGGTCGACGGCATTCAAGAGCCTGAAGCTGCTAACCTGAAGAGTGGGGAAGACAAAGGCAAAGCTGATGAGGAAAACGATGGCAAATTGTCAAAGTACGTGACGGTGAACATCAACGATTCGGAGATTGAGACGTCGTCTTCGTCTACTGATGATGAAGACACCACGGAAGAAAGTCTCCCGCTGAAGAAACACGATGCAAAGACATTCGACAAGCGCCAGTGTATGAGGAAGAGCATCATTGCTCTCGTCGGCTTGGTGGTGATCCCAATGTTCGTCATTGCCGTGAGCTGCGCGTGCTCGCCTCTCGTTGCATACTCGGCGCTGAACACGACGCTGAATGAGATGTTTGGACACGCTTTCCAGCCAAATGTCGACGGTAGTACGTCGGTACTGGATGACAAGAACCTCCCGTGGGTCGAGACGTACATCCACCGTGCGACTGAAAACCACGAGTTGTTTGGAAACGATACGCTCTACCGACGTACTACAGGCTTCAAAGGAGATCTCGCATTCGATGTCAAGGTCAACGCCAAGAACCCGCCGAATGTGCTCCTCCTGGTGATCGAATCCTTCCGGTATCACGACTCGCACTACCTCGTCGGAGAGGAAGACCCGTCCAACCTTTTCAAGGGTAGCAACATGACGATCGTGCCTAACTTCGACAGGTGGGCGAAGCGAGGCATCGCTCTACGAAACTACTGGTCGAGTTGGCGCACGAGTCGATCAGTGGAGAGTTTGCTGTTCGCTCAGCTTCCGTACGATCATGTGACCAAGTCCGGTATGACTGGAGGCCAGCACGAGACCAACCTTTCCGGCCTGCCGCAGATGTACGCAGCTAAGGGATACGAGACGTTCTTCACTACTGGTTGTAGAACGAACTACGATAGCTGGGATTCTTTCCTCCCTGCTCACGGATTCCAGACTGTGTGGAGTCGCGACGAGATGATGAAGCTCGCTGAAAGCGACTTGGGTATTAAGCGTGGCGACTGGAAAGGACCGGAGCACCGTAGTTTGAACTGGGGCGTACACGACGACTTGAGCTTCCAGCTTTTGGGCGATTTGATGGTCAACAAGACCAAGGCGCAAGCTGATCGCGTCGCTAAAGGAGAAGCCAAGAAGCCACTGTTCCTCACGCATTACACCATCTCGAGTCACGTCAACTACAAACAGCGTCCGAAATGGTACGACGAATCCAAGAAACCCGATTTCTCTGCCTTGTACAAAGGCCAAAAGTACGCCGACAACATCAAGAACTACCTCGAGATCCGATACTTTACGGACATGGAGTTCGGCAAGTTCATGGACCGCATGGCGGAAACTGGAATCCTGAACGACACCATCGTCGTCATTTCAGGCGACCACGGCCAAGGTCCCGAGTTCGGTAACGACGTTCCTGAAGATCGAGATGTTTCTGCGACGCGTGTGGCTGGTGCCATTGTGGCTGAAGGCCGACTGGGTAACGCTGTGGGGATGGTCATGGACGACGCCACGGAGCAGTACGACATCCTGAATACACTGACAGATATCACGGGTGTACCAGAAGGCGGCTTCGAACAGGACGGCGTGGGTCGCTCGCTCAAACGCAAGATCAAATTCGGCGAACGAATCGTGTACAGCAACAACCCGACGCGCAAGATGTCGGTGGTTCGCGGCCATGAACGTCTGCGGTATGATAAAGTAACGGAGTCGATGTTGTTGCACAACCCCGACACGGATCACGATATGCAGCACGATCTATTACCGACTCTGAACGAGGAGGAACGTGCGGACTGGATAAGCTGGCGAGATGCAGGACGACGCATTAACTCGTACTACACGAAGCGGTGGGAAGGAAAGTGCTTGCTCGCTGCAGAGTGTTGAAGCGGTCGAAGGTAGTCTTAGTAGAAAACAAAATAATAGATATTGACCTCCATGAACTCGTCGCAGCGGTTTAGTTCATTTCAAGATGATCATCTCGCGCAGGAGTGAAGCGCATCGAATTGATCAATATTCGGTTATCTATCTCACCCTGTTGTTTCCCTACCATTTCCACTTTAACACTCAGCGTCAAGCAAGCAATTCTCTTCCCAGCGTTTGGTGTAGTACGCGTTGATGCGCCGTCCAGCATTACGCCAGCTCACCCATTCGTCTCGCTCCTTCGCTGAAAGTCCCGGCAACAAGTCGTTTTCCATGTCGTGGTCGGTATCTGTGTTGTGCAGCAGCATGGATTCCGTGACTTTATCGTATCGCAACCGCAAATGACCTCGAACCACCGACATCTTGCGCGTCGGGTTGTTGCTGTACACGGTACGCTCACCAAACCTTATCTTCCGTTTGAGCGAGCGACCCACGCCGTCCTGTTCGAAGCCACCTTCTGGCACACCCGTGATATCTGCCAGTGTATTCAGGATGTCGTACTGCTCCGTGGCGTCGTCCATGACCATCCCCACAGCGTTACCCAGTCGGACTTCAGCCACAATGGCGCCTGCCACACGCGTCGCAGAAACATCTCGATCTTCAGGAACGTCGTTACCGAACTCGGGACCTTGGCCGTGGTCGCCTGAAATGACGACGATGGTGTCGTTCAGGATTCCAGTTTCCGCCATGCGGTCCATGAACTTGCCGAACTCCATGTCGGTGAAGTACCTCATTTCCAGATAATTCTTGATGTTGTCGGCGTATTCTTCGCCTTCGTACAAAACAGAGAAATCTGGTTTCTCAGCTTCGTCGTACCATTTCGGACGCTGCTTGTAGTTGGCGTGGCTGGAAATCGTGTAGTGGTTGAGATACAGAGGTTTCTTGGCTTCTCCCTTAACGACACGTTCAGCTTGTGCCTTGGTCTTGTTCACCATCAAGTCACCTAAAAGCTGGAAACTCAGGTCGTCATGGACTCCCCAGTCCAGCCCACGATGTTCTGGGCCACTCCAGTCCCCACGTTTGATCCCATAGTCACTTTGTGCAAGTTTTTCCATCTCATCGCGGCTCCAAACTGTATCAAACCCGTGAGTGGGAAGGAAAGAGTCCCATCCGTCATACCCAGTCAAGCAACCCGTTGTGAAGAAAGTCTCGTATCCTTTGACAGTGAAAAACTGCGGCAATCCTGACAGCTTGGCAGCGCGTCCTCCTCCAGTCATCCCCGACTTGGCTACGCTATCGTATGGAAGTTGTGCGAATTGAAGACTCTCCACTGACCGACTAGTGCGCCAACTTGACCAGAAATTCCGCAGAGCGATGCCGCGTTTCGCCCACTTGTCAAAGTTCGGTGTTATCGTGAGGTTAGTAGTGCCTTTGAACAGATTGGATGGGTCTTCCTCGCCCACAAGATAACTTGAATCGTGATACCGGAACGCTTCAAACACGATGACGAGTACGTTAGGTGGGTCTTCGTCCGATACATCGACGTCGAAAGCGAGATCTCCCTGGAATCCATTAGTTCGTCGATAAAGCGTATTGTCTCCGAACAATGTGTGGTTTTCCGTCTGGTAGTCGATGAACAATTCCACCCACGGTAGGTTGGAGTCTCCCAGACTAGGGGTGATTTCACTCCAAGTTGGTTGCAACGCGTGCTTGAATAATTCGTTTAGCGTCGTGTTCAAGGCTGAATAGGTGATGAGAGGCGGAGTCGCACTACTGATCGCCACCACCAAAACCGGGAAGAGAACGAGGCCAACGACAGCGACGAAACTTCGCTTCAAATACAAACGATAGTCCTCTGATCCGGGTGGTCCATGATAGAAACCCTGCTTCTTCACCACATCACCGCTGTCCGAGGGTTTTAGCCTCTCCATCTCAAGACTATCAGTGGTGTCTTTGATCTCGAGCATCACAAATCGAGAGGTTTCTGCTGTATTCCACCCCTCATCTCCGTCATTGACCTTCCTCACTGTCGCTCGACTCAGGGCTGAGATGAGTGAGACGTCCTCGCTGGAATCTTGGTCTTCATCGCTCTGTTCGGTATCATCGCGCGTTACTTTGGTGCTCGATCGATGTTTCTGTCTAGTTCGAGTTGGAGTCAAGGCATAATACTCGTGTAGTGGACGTGAGAGCACAATCTGCGTCGGGTTCCAGCTCGATATATCGGCCCAAGGAGCGCTCGTCCGCACGAACGCGAAGAACGACGCTATAAGCACCAACGCCGACACATTCAACGTCGCATCAGCGATCTCTCCGTTCGACACTTCAAATGCGCTGATATTATCCTTCTCCTCGATAGCCATGACCACAATATCGAAGGTGAAGCGCATATTACGCAGCCGAATGCTGATCACATCGGCGACGACAGGAACTAACATGGCAACAAACAGCAGCCATGAGACCAAGAACGTTGATACTTTGCTGGTGATTCGAGCAAACCTCGACTTGATGAATCGAGGACTCAGTCGATTACTCAGGACGGACTTGAACGAATCGAATAGCCACAACGCACACGCAAAGTACGTGGCACAGACGAAATCCTCGAGGAATCCGAGCGTCAAAGATCCGATCACGACTCGAGGGGTACCATCTTTTATGCTTGCATACATGGTGAAAAGTGCCTGTAGTGCTGTGCATCGGTAGATGAAGAAGGTGACGAGCACGACCGAGTAGATGAACGCCCACCCGATCCACGGATACCCCCATCGACCCACAGTTTGCACCATTGTCCACCGCAGGAAAACTTGAACTGTCAATGGATTCTTCGTCACGCGGGACTCGTCCACTGCTTTTGCGTCGTAGGGTCGCCGGCAGCCAGTACGCGCAGAGCGGCCTAAGCAGAAATGGGTTGCGAAAAATGTTGAACGATCCTGCACGGTCACAGATGCAGACGCGAACTACGACCTGTGCTACGAATCCAAAGCTATTAGGAAACTCCTGTGCTCAGCAGGAGCCGCACGCGAGAGCATTTAGGAAACTCTAGGCAAAGATTGGATATGAAGAGAGCTGTTGAGGAGCTCTAGGCCATAGGCTGCACAGAGAAGAGCGACCGGACGGCATTTGCATGTTTGGACAAATACATCAGTCTTCAATCTACCTTCTCCTGCTCAAGTCGAACACATCAAGAAAAAAAAACATATTGTTCGCCTACCCAACTCACGTTTACAAGTGATCTTGGCTCAGAGAACCAAGGAGGAATTATTCGGCGAAAGGCCCACGAAACTCTCGGTCAGGAACTTTGAGTCAACGAGGGGACAGGCGGCTACGACTCCTGTTTGAGAAACTGTATTTTATGTATTTCTTAGCATTTCTCTGCGAGTAGGCACTTGTCATTCCAGCGCTTCGTGTAGTAAGCGTTGATGCGGCGTCCATTATCTCGCCACGTCCTCCAGTCCTTTTTCTCCTGGAGACTCAAATCTGGGAACTCATCCGTCTTCATTTCATGATCGGTATCAGCATTGTGTAGCAACACAGAACTCGAATAACGATCGTATCGTAGTCGCCCATGGCCTCGCACCACCGACATCTTCCGACTCGGGTTGTTGCTGTACACGATGCGTTGTCCGAATTCGACCTGGCGCTTAAGCGATCGCCCGATTCCGTCCTGCAGAAACCCTCCTTCGGGGACACCGGTGATATCGGCTAAAGTGTTCAAGATATCGTACTGCTCCACTGCATCCTCGATCATCAATCCGGCAGAGTCTCCGAGTCGTTCTTCAGCGATGATCGTCCCTGCTACCCTTGTCGCCGAGATCTCACGAGCTTCCGGGACGTCAAGGCCATCTTCGGGTCCTTGTCCGTGATCGCCGACAATGACAACGATCGTGTCGTTTAGAATCCCATTGTTCGCCATGCGATCCATGAACTTGCCAAGCTGCATATCGGTGAAGTATCGCATCTCTAAGTAGGCTTGAACGACGCGGGCGTACTCTTCTCCGTCGTAGAGCGCTGAAAAATCGGGTTTCGTGGCTTGCGCGTACCATTTCGGACGCGCTTGGAACGGCGTATGACTTGAGATGGTGTAGTGGTTGACGAACAATGGTTTCTTGGCCTCGCCTTTAGCCACCCGTTCACGCTGCGCCGTTGTTTTGTTGATCATCAGGTCGCCAAGTAGTTGGAAGCTCAAGTCGTCGTGGACACCCCAGTTAAATCCACGATGAGCATCGCCGTACCATTGATCTGCAGTGATATTGAGGTATCCTTCGGCGAGTTCCATCATCTCGTCTCGACTCCAGACTGTATCGAAGCCGTGAGAAGGCAAAAACTTGTCCCATTGGTCGTAGTCCGTCTTGCATCCCGTTGTGAAGAACGGTTCGTAGCCTTTTGCCTTGAAAAGTTGCGGCAGACCAGCGAGTTCGACGTTTTCCTTGCCTCCCGTCGTGCCTGAGTCCGCCACACTGTCGTAGGGAACTTGTGCGAACAACAAACTCTCCACGGAGCGACTGGTTCTCCAGCTCGACCACATGTTGCTGAAAGAAACACCACGCTTCGCCCACTTGTCGAAGTTCGGGGTCACCGTGATGTTGGTTCCTTTGAACAAATTAGACGGGTCCTTGTCGCCAACAAGGTAGTGCGAGTCGTGAAACCGGAAAGACTCCACCACGATGAGGAGAACGTTGGGAGGGTCTTCCTCCGTGACGTTCACATCGAAAGCGAGATCTCCTTGGAAACTAGTCGTCCGTCGATAGAGTGAAGTATTTTCAAACAGCTCGTAGCTCTCCGTGGCTGAGTGGATGTAGATATCTGCATGCTCAATACTCCCATCCGCAGCCACCGGTGCGAATCCTTGCGTTGTGATGTCAATTCCACGCACGAAGAGCTCGTTCAACGACGCATTGAGCGCCGAGTAGGCCACGAGAGACGAACACGCACGACTGATAGCGAGTACGACCGCTGGTAGAACGATAAGAGCAGCAACGAGGACCACGACCAACACACCGAGTCTTAAAGCCTTCAATCGGGTGAACACCGGCTTCGTCGAGGCAGCTGACGGGTCGGTAAGTGCGACGCTGGAGGATATGTTCTGCGGCGACGCTGTGACCAGGTAGCTCGTGTTCTCCCCAGCCTCCAGACCCCCTTCTTCTCGTTCTTCTTTCACCTTCTCTTGGTCCGTTTTGATCGTATCCTGCTCCGCTCGAACACCTCTCGGGATGATAAAATCTGCCAAAGCGAACGCAGGATTCCAGCGTGACAGATCGACCCAGAGCGCCCACGTCCTGACAACTGCGAAGAACGTGGCGACCGCTGCCAGCCCGGCTACATTGGCATATGCTTCATTGATCTCCGACTGTGAAATGGCTGCAGCTCCTGCATTGTTCCTCTCGTTGATAGCCATAGCCACCAACTCGAACGTGAATCGCATATCCCGAAGTCGAACCAGCAGCAAATCGGCCACGAACGACCCCATCAAGAGCACGAAGAGAATCCACGACACTGAAAAAGTAGCAATACCGTCACAAACTCGACACGCTAAGCGTTTCCCTTTCTGCACGTCTTCAGTCGACCGGGTGCACCGTTCATTAATCCAACGTTTCAATGTGTCGAAGACCCACAACGCACAGGCGAAATACGTCGCACTCACGAGATCTTCGAGGAATCCGAGCGCCAAGGCAGAAGCTTCGACACCCGACGTACAGTCTTTCGTGGTGCCGTACATTAGGACCAGATCCTTGAGACCGACGCACCGGAAGATGAAGAAGGTGACAAGCACTACCACGTAGACGAAAGCCCACCCGAGCCATCGTCGCTGCCAGAACGACCAAGTCTTGACGACTTGCAGCATCCCGAAAGGTCGACGGGACTTGGTATCCGATACCGAATGGCTCTCCTCGAGCACGGCCATGGGAGGGCACATGGTAGAATCTGACAGTGAGGATAGAGCTTCACATCTGTCGGACTAAGTCGAGGAAAGGTGCTCGGACAATTCGACGATGCACCCAGGACCAAGTCAACTAATTTCTGGTCACATCTGCTACCATCACGTGCAACACAGCGGGAAGTAATGTCCACAGACGACGAGGAACGTTACCGCTGACTAAACTAATCCGTTATCAGCGCGTGCACGTTCGACTAGCGTGCCTCGTTTGAAGCGTATCAGCTATCGAGAGCATGTACAGAATGTTTAAGACTTTTGAGCCAGTCCGACGTCTGAAGGCTGGAGCTCCCAGCCCAGGGAATTGAGCTTCATTCGTTTTTGTCTTGTGATCCAGAGAGGAATGTCTTACTTGCTGCACTTCTTCCGTCAATGAAAACTGCTCGCGGGCTTGTGTATGAACACGCGCCGATTCCTGCAAAGAATTGGAAAGTATTTGGCGTGGATGCTTTGGTCGATGGTCCATAAATCAATTAGCAGCTTTCCTGCTACCATCGACTTACCATGAAGACCGAGCTGGTTGTCCTCGAACAGAATGATCCTTTGCCTGAGGACGACAAGGTTTCGCGGTACTCTCTCTGCTCTGTAGAGGGGTTTAAACATCTTTTGACTCGGCCCTGGCTTGGATGGGTTTTCGTCTACAGCTCGGTTGTACTATTCTGCTCCATGTACCGCTGTGCGACGCTTTGCACGCTGCTGTCGATGTACGGCACTAAAGAAGACGACAAGTTTTGGATCAAAGTCCCTATTCTCTGTCTTGGTTTCTTGGAGGATTTCGTGTGCGCGACGTACCTCGCTTTCGTGTTGTGGCTAATTGATACACTGCACCAAAGATTCTCCACAGGTTCTATTCACTTGGGTGACGATCAAGCAGAAGTCACAGAAACGACCAAGTTGTATCGCGTTGCGTCAATGAGTCTCATTTTTCTGAGCTCATGGACCCTCTTCGTAGCTGTCGTGGGGCCGGTTGCGGCGGATTTTCTGCTCGTGCGTCTACGAGGAATTCGGTTCACGTTTCATTTGGTGACGGCAAAAGCTGACAACTCGCCCATTGATGCCATGACAAGCGAAGAAATGAACAAAGTTTGCGTGGCGGTGGTAATTACAGCAGTTGTAGGGGGACTTTTTGCTGTTGTACGCACATTTCCGCCCTGGTCGAAGCTTTCGAGCCCAACGCAATCTATCGTTGCTTTCGTGACAACACGGTTAAGAGGAACGAGAAGCACGATTCGATCGATGTCGATTCGGTCTAGCTGTGTTAATGCAGATGATGACGATGGCATGGAGGAAATCATGCTGGAACTCGAGGAAAAATTCTTTGAGACGACCACGTTCGTCAATCTGAGCCCCATTGATTTGGTCACTAGCGAGCGGTTGGCTTCCCCTACCGATCCTCAAGAGAACAAGGAACAGTTGATTCGACGTGGGATTCAATTTTTTATTACTTTTGTCGCGCTAATTATCGTGCCTGTGGTTGTTGTCGCTATATCAAAGGCATCTTCATCGCTAGTGGCGTATTCTTCTCTTAACGCGACGTTGAACGAGCTATTTGCTCATGCACTCGGTGACACTGCTCAAAGTATTGCGTCTGTCGATACAGCGCGGATTGGAACCTACGTTCACTCAACGACTGAGAACTACTCGCTCTCGCACTGATCACGGCATGAAAAACGATCTGTTTCCGGACCTGGCCAAAGAAGAGAAGCATGAACGGCTGACGTGGCGTAGCAATGGACGTTGGGTCAACGATTATTACACCACTCCATGGGATCAGAAATGTCTACTAGACGATGGGTGTGAAGCATCAGCGTGAGTGCTCTTCGTGTTCGTAGCATTTTCAAGTGCAGTTGTCTTCTTGTTTGCCGTACATATAAAATGAAAGTTTTGTCACTACTATCCACAATGAGTACACCCTTGGCTGCCTTACAACATTTCGCCGTGCACAGGAGGTTGAGGGAGTGCCTCCTTCTTCTGAGTCCTGCGGAATATCCCCAGGCCCGCCCACAGGCAAACTACCTAGAAACCAAAACAAAAACGATGCCTAAGTCACCGCCACTGAGCAACCAAACAAATTGCAACTTACCTGGAAGATATGGAGTAGATTCAGCCTACTCTTCACTGATTCGCACAGTTTTCCGTTGGCGCAAGATAATTCCACCGGGGTTTCCTGTGCCCGTGACATCGCCATGTAAACTTGTCCAGCAATTACGAGGAGAGACACTGTCTCAGTGACGATCAAGATCCGGCAAATTTTAGTAGCATGGCCACTTAAAGATTCCCTGGGAGCACGCTCCACGAAGATAGGGATCTCGTCCCCGTCGTCGTTGCACGTCGCTATGTTGAAGGAATGGTTGACAAGCATCAGGTTCAATACTGAAGATGTCTGTAAATTACGCAGTCGTTCAAATTCCTTCAGACGCCGCAGCACTCGCACTCCATAAATCAACAAGGCCACGCTGATAATCGCAAGCATGAACGCACTGCCCATGAGTTCTTCGTACGTCAAAAACCCTGGTGTAAACCCCTTGAACGCGAACAAACAGAGACTGTTGGCGATGTAAAACACCCAGATTATAGCGATGGCGGTAAGTTTCGTAACCCGAAGGTCCGTCATATTGTCGGTGACTGCGGTCCCGTGTTCGATGACAGTCACCCAGTACCCGAGCGCCAAAATGCTGCATCCAAACACTAAAACGTTTATAAACTGCCATTCGTTCGGTAAGTCAAAGCCCCAGACACTTACTAGATGGTGTAGAGAGTGGCTGTGCATGTGTCTGACAGGAGGCTGGAGATCGGGCGTGGAATGACATGGCCATAACTATCAGGATCGATGCTGCGCGCCAGAACCGTTGCGGACGCGTAGATGTACAAGCGAAAGCAGGTTTCTTGCAATGGAGAACCACCGTACAAGGTGGTGCGTACATACATGACAATACTTGCCACTGAGGAAGTGCCACCCACGACGATGTACGCGATTTGGTAGTTCCAATACGCAGTTGGGTCGAAAGACGCCAACGTTCTCACACAGCCTTCATCCGTCTGCGCAAGGCCATACTCGCATGTCGTGTCCGTGATGTTCCACATGAATCCTCGCTTCAAACACTCAGATTTCAGTGTGGACTTCAGCTCCTGGACGAATTCGTTTGCAGTGTGCTGATCGACGAATGAGGTGATCTTCTTTCTAGGCTGTGTCACCACACATAACCGTCCACATGCCGTCGAACTCGTGGCTGCGCTCGCTAGACCCGGTAATAAGGCCTTTTGAAAATCATTAGACTGTCTGTCACCCCTCTTACCTACTCAGCTCAAACTTTCTGGCGTTGGTGTGCAGGAAACAGATACCTGGTCAACATTGACGCGAAAAATGAATCTCCCCGTAGAGCGAATCTGATGACGGATGCAGGGGTGCTCTCCGTAGACCAAACTGTTAGGCCGGAAGCCCTTATACTCGACCATGATCAAGTCTTTAAAGGAGTACAAGCCAGACGGCAGAAATTGTTGTACGCTCCAGAATGAGCAGGTGAGCCAAACCGTCCGTTAGAGCTACCACTTGTCGGACCCGAAACAATTTGTTAGAACAAGGGTAAACAATGATTTCCGGTGTTTCACCGTCCCCAGTTCAACTACTGTCGACGATTTCCCTCTTGAGAATGTCGGGATTGTTAAGGATACTGATAAAAACTGCGGTGGTGGAGTCTCAACAATCCATATTCTCGACAGCTTTCTAGTTAAATACCGGTACGTGAATTTTGGTGTATGCCAGTTCTATCTGCCAACGAAGTATACACTAGGCCGTGCACGTGTCCGACAGAAGACCAGGGAGCCGAATAACGTATAACTGCTCGAAAGTGTCAATGACACCGCTGGCCACAAGGACAATTCCTGCATCCGCGACGACGTACGAAGTTTCGATGCGCATTTGATGCATACGCCATCAATAAAATTCCATCCAACTAGTCTTCCTTCTTCTTCCTCTCGTCCAGCAGCAAGCTGTCCATAATACTGGCGGACACGTAGTCGGCTCCTCCTTCCTGACTCTCGACCCTGGGCGCAAACTTCCCCTGCTCCGCCAACTTCAGCTCCGCCATGGCCAAACTCGCTTCGGCGGTGCGTCGCACTCCGTCCTGCATCTCATACGCGGCGGTGGACGCCAGCGAGACACTGGAGCGTCCTCCAGCAGACGACGACGAAGAAGAAGCAGGAGAAGTGGCCGCTTGTGTCATTTTTCTTGTGCTGTGGTTCACTGCACCCCTCTGCGAAGATTCAGATGTAGCCATCGGGGCTTCCCCACTGGGCTGCAAGGGGCGCCGCATGCTGCCGACGCTCGTGAGCTCCGACCGGATCTCGTTGAGCTCCTCGATGCCTCGCTGGAATTCTCGCTGTAATTTGACCAGATCGTTGTCCTTGGTCGCGTCGAAGAACTCCTTCTTGGCGCGGAGGATGGCGCCTACGGACCGGCCGCTGTAGAGCCCCACGAAGCGCCCGATCTTGGGCAGCTCCCGTCGCCCCAGCAAGAAGCTCGACATGGTCACGCTCACGAACACGGTGCCCCAGTGCACCATTTGGAATAATAATAATAATAATGGCGATTGTGTGGCGTACGCGGTTTTAGCGGCCTCCACGAGAACGGCCAGCATCCCAACCGCTCTGAATTTGAAACATACTGAGCGCAAGTAAAAAAATCCGCGTGCGCAGTTTTTACGAGCACTGCACGAGATCGGCGCCCATACAAATCCCAAGTACTACAGACAAAACTGACTGGATTACGAATAATAGCTAAGATTTACGACTTACCATATTTCATGGTACAGATTGAAATGGTCCGGATAATGCTGTTGTCCGGATATTGGTCTGGCTAGTTGAAGTTGCCGGCTGTCAATTGTTGGAACGTGGAATGGCTCCATCTCGCGGCAATTTGGGTGCAAGGCAGACCACTGTGCTGTATCTAGTTGCACGATCGCCACCTAGAGCTGCTGCGCTTTCGATGGTAGTTCCACATTAATTCGATGGCTATGTCGTCGTCTTGATGTTCGTGCGGTACTTTTTTGAGCAATGTCGAGGCATTCTTCAATTCGCCACATTGACCACAAGCATCGCAAGTCAACACGATTGTCCTGGGGAGGCCGGTTGTGAAGGTGACGTCTCCCTCTGCTGCGTTGAGCGTGGAGGCGTCGATGCGTGAAGACAAGTTGTCGGCGATGGACTCGAGAGACGATCTCAAGTCTCGACGCTGGTTCAAACCCCGCGAGCTGCTACAGACCATACAGTACTCGGCCTTCTGGTCGCATCGGTGGCTCGGATGGGTCTTCGTCTACTTCGTGGTGCTGTTCTTCTTCTTCGTCTACCGCTGCGTGGGGTTGTCGGCGCTCATCAAAATGTACGGCACTGACAAGGACCGGACGTTCGGAGTGGAGCTGGGGTCGTTGAGTCTGGGCCTGCTGGAAGATTTCATCTGCGCCACGTACCTCGTAGCTGCTCTGTGGCTCATCGATTTCATCCTGAGTCGAACACTTGGAACGTCGTCGGATAGTATGACAGTGCAAACCTTCATCAAGTGGAAACGCCAGCGAGTTGTTCGTCGAGCGGTGACGTTCTTGACATCGTGGCTAATGTTTGTAGCGACGACAGCTCCGTTCATTGCTGATATTCTGCTGGTTCGACTGCGCAGCATGCGCTTCACCTTTGAGATCGTGTCGACGGCTATTGCTGAGAGCGACATGGCCAGCAGCGTCGCTATCTCCAGCTCCGAGTACGAACAAGCCTACATCACGGGGACTGTCCTCGCTCTTGTTGCCACGTTCTTCGCTATAGTGCGGACCTGGGCTTCATGGGCCGACCTCATGCGTTGGAATCCGACGCACGCTCTGCTGGGTCTTGTGGAGAAAATTCCATTCAAGTGGAAGAAGGAAAACGGCGAACTCTGGACACCAAAGGAAGAGTTGGAGCATGATCCGTCCTCTTCTTCCTCCTCTTCTAACGACAGCTACGACGACGTCAATGAATCGTTGCTGGAAAATGGCAAAGCCATTCAATACGCTCAGACAGTCACTCCCAAGCAACTGAGCTGCAGTATCCAAGCTGCTGCTGTGGACGATCGGAGCCGATCATCTTCATCAAGCGACATCAGTACTCAAAGAACGATACACGAGCGTGTGGTCCTCTGGTTTCGAAGTGTGGATTGGCTGCGTCGTGGATTACAACTTCTCGTGGCACTATTTGCTCTTGTATTCCTGCCCATGATCATTCTGGCGATCAGTCAAGTGTCTTCGCCGCTCATAGCCAACGTGGCGATGGACACAACTATCAACGAGTTATTCACGCGAGCATTGAAAGTCACCAAGATCGGATTCGTGCCTTTAGTCGCAGATGGTACCATCAAGAGAGCTTCTGCGTATATCCACCCGACAGAGAACAGCACGCTCTTTGCTGATGATTCACTCTACCGAGTAACCAAAGGATTCAATGGAGATCTGGCGTTCGATGTGAGCGTGAACGACACGAACCCACTAAATGTCGTAGTCATCGCCGTAGAGTCTTTCCGATTCCACGATTCGCGCTACTTAGTTGGTGAAGAAGACCCGTCCGACCTGTTCAAAGGCTGGAATGGGACTGTTGTGCCCAACTTCGATAAGTGGGCGAAGCGTGGTGTGGCATTCTCCAATCTCTGGTCCAGTTGGAAGACCAGTCGATCCATAGCGAGTCTGTTGTTTGCCCAGATCCCGTACGACTCCCCTGACACTACCGACACAGTTGGTGGCAGGACGGACGTCGACCTCGCTGGGATGCCTCAACTCTTCAAACAGAAAGGGTACGAGACTTTCTTCGCGACAGGAACGTTCACCAACTATGACGATTGGGACGTGTTCCTTCCTGAGCACGGGTTCGACACTCTCTGGGATCAAGAAGAGATGATGGCGTATGGCGAAACAGATATGGGCATCTCTTCTGGCGACTGGAGCGGGGCTGCGCACCGTGGATTTCAGTGGGGAGTACACGACGACGTGAGCTTCGAGGTCTTGGGCAACTTATTGATCAACAAGACGAAAGAGCAAACGGATCGAGTGGCGGCAGGTGAGAGTAAACAACCGCTCTTCCTGACGCACTATACCATCTCAAGTCACGTCGACTACGAAGCTCGCCCGACGTGGTACGCTGAAGCGGATAAGCCGGACTTCTCAGCACTCTACAACGATGAAAAGTACGCCCAGAATGTCCAGAACTACCTCGAGATGCGGTATTTCACGGATATGGAGCTTGGTAAGTTCATGGATCGGATGGAAAAAGCAGGTATCCTCAACGATACCATCGTCTTAATCGTCGGAGATCACGGCCAAGCTCCGGAATTCGGTAACGACACGCCTGAAAAGCGCGATGTTTCGTGTACACACGTCGCTGGAGCTCTCATCGCTGAAGGTAGACTTGGTGAATACATTGGGTTGAAGATCGAAGACGTTGCTGAGCAGTACGACATGCTCAACACTCTTGCCGACATCACGGGAGTCCCTGAAGAAGGGTTCTTGCAAGATGGTATTGGTCGCTCGCTCAAACGCAACGTCACTTTCGGAGAGCGAGTCGTGTTCAGCAATAATCCAGCAGTGAAGAACTCGGTTGTTCGAGGGCACCACCGTCTACGTTACGATCACAGTACCAGTTCTATGATGCTGCAGGACGCCTACACCGATCATGATATGAAGATCGACCTGTTCCCTGCTCTCTCGACTGAAGAGAAGAACCAGTGGCGGGAGTGGCGAGATCAAGGGCGTCAAGTCACCGCGTACTACAAGAAACGCTGGGAGGAGAAATGTTTGCTGGCCTCCACATGCTGAAGCAGAAGTTGTTTATCCATAGCCGAGCTGATGTTGTGAATGAAGTGCATTATAATGTCTTTTGACTGCACTTGGTGAGGGTAGCCCACTAATGAAAGTTTAGTTTGATGTTTTGGTGCTCTAGCACTGTGCGGCAAATAAACACCTCTGTTCCCACCGCTTGACGTAATACTCAGATAGTTGGCGGCCATTGTCCCGCCACTTCAGCCATTCGGTCTGCTCCTCCGGTGTGAGGTCCGGGAACAGGTCGAAGCGCATGTCGTGGTCCGCTTTAGCGTCGTGGAGAAGAACAGATCTTGCGGCGCGATCGTATCGCAGACGTTCCGTTCCGCGAATAATGGACATCTTACGGCTGGGATTGTTGCTATACACCACTCTCTCGCCATACTTGGCCTGACGCTTGAGGGACCGGCCAACACCGTCTTGCAGAAAGCCTTCTTCCGGAACACCGACAATATCCGCCAGCGTGTTCAGGATATCGTACTGCTCCGTAGCATCTTCAATCTTCAGTCCCACAGCATCACCAAGTCGACCTTCGGCCACGAGCGCGCCTGCAACATGATGAACAGACACGTCTCGGGCTTCCGGGATGTAATTCCCAGCTTCTGGCGCTTGACCGTGATCACCTACGACGACGACGATGGTATCGTTGAGAATTCCTGCAGCTGACATGCGGTCCATAAATTTCCCAAACTCCATGTCCGAGAAGTAGCGCATTTCCACGTAATTCTTGATGGCACCCGCGAATTCAACACTGTCGTAAAGCGCCGAGAAGTCGGGTTTCTCTGATTCAGCGTACCATGTCGGGCGCTCTTCGTACGATACGTGACTCGAAATCGTGTAATGCGTGAGGAAGAGCGGCTTTTTAGCCTCTCCTTTTGCCACTCTCTCGCTTTGCTCCTTAGTTTTGTTCACCATCAAATCTCCAAGAAGTTGGAAACTGATGTCGTCATGCACTCCCCAGTAAAGCTCTCGGTGCTCTTTGCCAAACCACTGATCATGCGTGATACCCAGGTCGCTCTCCGCCAACTTGATCATTTCATCCCGACCCCACACCGTATCGAAGCCGTGTGAGGGCAGGAAAATGTCCCAGTCATCATAGTCGGTCTTGCAACCGGTCGTGAAAAATGGTTCATAGCCTTTAGCTTTAAAGAACTGCGGTAATCCATCAAGCTGATAATTCTTCTTGCCGCCGGTCATGCCCGAATCAGCCACACTATCATACGGAACCTGTCCAAACAGCAAACTCTCCACTGACCGACTGGTCCTCCAACTCGACCACATATTACTGAAAGCCACACCTCTCTTCGCCCACTTGTCAAAATTGGGTGTCACTGTGATGTTGCTGCCTCTGAACAAGTTCGACGGGTCCTCCTCGCCCACAAGATAGTGCGAATCATGAAATCGAAAAGACTCCACCACAACCAGCAGAACATTGGGCGGGTTCTCGTTCTCCACCTTCACGTCAAAAGCCAGATCCCCATGGAACCCCGTTGTACGTCTATACAGCGAGTCGTCTTCAAACAACTCGTAATCCTCCGTCGCCGTATGAATGTACAACTCCGCCGACGCAATACTTCCATTCGCAATCAGTGGCAAGAACCCCTGGGACGACACGAACAGCGCGTGCATGAATAATTCATTCAACGTCGCGTTCAGTGCAGCGTAAGCGACAAGAGCCGAGCTCGCCTGGCTCAGCATCAACACAAAAACCGGCAGCACCACCAGCCCCAACACGACCACCATGGCTCGTACTCGGGGTCCACACCAATTCAACCCTTTATGCTCTGTTTTGTCTGTCAACTCGGTGACAGAAATCTCGTCCACTTTATCGTCCTGTTCCTCCTGCACCTGTTCAACAATCTTCTCACCGTGACCTGTGTTGCCTAAAAACCCTTTCGTCTCCTCCACTCCTTCCTCCAACCTGAAATTGTCCTTCTTCACTTCAGTAGCGGAATTTGCTGCCCCTCTAAGTCTCTTTTGCAGACAGATCACCACCGTCTGAATCACGGCTTTTGTCGGGCTCCATCTTGTCAAATTTGCCCATTTGTAGCTGGCCCGGACTCCTGCGAAGAACGCAGCGGTGGCCACAGCCATAGTTGCACTGAAGTAAGCTTGGTTGACTTCTGCACTTGAAATCTCCGCTGCTCCTGCATTATTGGACTCGTGAATGGCCATTTTGACCAAATCAAAGCTGAATCTCATGTCACGGATGCGAACAAGCAGTAAATCTGCTACAAAAGGCACTACCATGAGTGCAAATAGTAGAAATGACGTCGCGAACGTCACGAAGCGAGCGATCCGCTGCATTCTACGTTGTCGAAAGTCCAGCGGCTTGTGGGCATCATTTTCATTATTCTCGACGTCGAAGTGGCCGCACTTTTGACGGAGCTGACTGTCAATCAACCAGAGTGCCGCGGAGAGGTAGGTGGCGCACACCAAGTCTTGCAACACGCCGAGAGCGAAGGCGCCGAGCTCCACATCCAGCGTAGCGTCCCGTTCTGTGCCGTACATTGTGATGAGGCTGTGGAGAGTGGAGACGCGGTAGACGGAGAAGAAGGCGAGCACGACGCAGTACACGAAGGCCCAGCCGGACCAGGGCGCCGACGAGGTCGCTGTCATGATATTCTTGTACGTATCTCTACTGTCCAGTAAGTGGGCCCACGTCAGCTTGCGTTGGTGCTGGCGAATTGGCGACTGAGTGTTCGGAAGAGACTTGGAAAATGTAAGGATTACCCGACGATGGCTGGAACAGCTGCTGAACGGGTACAGAAGGGCGTGTGGGTAAACCGTGATCACGCCATGAGACGGGAAAGTGGTGCGCTACAGCACCACTTCTTGCGATCTTGCGGTCAGGACGAGTATGTGTTTGCCGATCAAGAGGCGCAGAAGCGCATGCAGGATAGATGCCGTATTGCTACGGACTCGAACTCGAGTCTACTGTTCTGACGACCCCATCACTTGCGTGGTGCTCAGAGGGAGACATGACGCGACGCCATGGTGGGCTACGAAATTTGCTGTCAACGATTGATCCCAAGCAGGTAGACGCAGCTCCACCGACGGGGGCCGATGGTTGAGTTGCATAGGATCAGTTCCGAGTTCCGCTCGGGCGGAACTGATCTCCACCCAAAAAATCAATTCAAAAACTGTGCGCGACCAAATAGAATTCAATTGACAATTCCAGGTCGACGGTCCTGGATTTTCGATGTGTATCCGCGCTGAAAGAAGAGCTTCATGTTCAGGTGATCCTTAGCTTTGGGCATGTTCCTGATTCGCACCTTTGGTTTTCTTATGCAGCGATGAAAGTACAGCGCGGTTGGATACATTTGGCACAGAATCATCGTGGCCTGCGATTCATGTATCGAGGATCACAGCGACGCTAGAATGCTCGTAATCCTTACGAGCATGATTCGGATCCTCATTGCTGCCACACGGGACCATAAACAAATCGTAGCATTGTACGGCCCCAGTCTCAGCCTGAGAGAGGCCATCCTGGCAGATCCTTCTCCTTCTTCTTCTTGCTGGACGAAGCTCCAACTACTTCTACTATAAGTTCTAGTTCTAGAGCAAGTTGTCATCGATTCTTTTGGTTTTAGCCGAGTGCTCAAGTTTTAGCCGACAGAGAGAGGTATATTCACTAAGAATGATCTCGAGAGATCTTTACGTTCGGACTGGGCTACCTATGAATGAAGGCACTAAGCCTTGCACTCCCCAGCAGCCCGTTTACCGAGTGGGCTTTCGTTTGAGGTCCTTCTCAGGGTCCCGTTCCCACGTTGGTTGAATGAAGTCGCCTTAGTTGATTCGGTGCCCTCTGCAGAACTGCGGAGTTCGAGGCCGGTTGGTGACTTGGAGGAGCCCAAGCTGCCACAAGTTTTTTGCCGCATTGATGTCACGCTCCCAGTAGTTCGCTCTGCACTCTATATTTCTGCAGACACGCACATTCCTCGACCTCTTGGTTTTCGTCGTACCGTAGATCTTGAATGGCGTGTCCACCATCGGACGTGAGCACTCAGAGCAAAGATAACTGGTACGGAATTCGTCGACCATGACAAGGGTTGCACGGCGAGAGAGTTCAAGTGCGAACCGCTTGAGCGGGACGTGCATGTGGCCCGCGAGGTGAGTCTGGCTGCTCCATTTTCCGAGAGCCACACACACGTCACGGTCCACGGTCGGGACGACACGCTTGACGAGTTTTGCGACGGCCTTGCGTTTGAATCGCGACACCGTGAATCTCCACTTTCGAAACCCTTTGAGAGCGCAGAATTCCAGCATGGAGTTGACGTTCTTCCACATGTGCTCGTAACGAGAGAGCAGGGACGCCGACGACGAAGCCTTGAACGATGGCATGTCCTTCACAAACGCACCGTAGCGCGGATACCTCTTCTTCAGGTTTTCGAACCAGAATGCATGGTGCTCGACACGACTCATGTGTCGGTACTCTCGGGACGTGACTTGTAGGACGTGAGCATTGTCGCGCAAAAAGTGAGTCCGGCGCCTGACACCGTGTTTCCGTGGGTGGTGCTTTGGGTGGTGCCTGTGACAGATCTCGCACCACCCCTCCACATCGTAGTGCGCTCTGCTGCGTCGGTAGCGGCGACGGCGGTTCCTGCTGCGCTTCTTGCCATGGCGTCTGCCGCCAACGTGGCCTGGACAGGTACTGCACCAATCGGGCATGGAGCATGGCTCTTCCGGTGCGTTGCAGACAAAGCCCAGCATAGGACGGCTGTATGCCGTCAGCATCATCCGTAGACCTGGGTCAATCCCGATCAATGTATTTGGTATATACTTCCGAGAAAGAGCAGGTCGTTCAAGAGGAGCAGGAATCGACGTCAGCACAGCAGCACTGTACCCATTCGTGGAGATCTGATACTCGAAGTTGCGCCTGGGAACGCCAATTCGTGGATCCGCAGTATGGCTGACGCAGTCTCCGAGGTTGAACACCGTGGTCCACATTCGCTCACGTACTTGTTGGAACTCCGTAGGCGTGGCATACGTCCGATGGCCACGAGAGTTCGTGGACTTGTAGAGACCAAAAACGTCCTTACCCGTAGTTGCCAAAATTTGTCTTGCGACTTGGTAGAGCATCTATGTAGTGACCGGGAAGAACGATGGCACACAGGAGGTGGGCTGCGGCAGCAACGTAAACAATCGGCACCCTTTCGGGATCTCATCTTGGTCGTGCATTGGCTCCATTACCTTCAGCATGTCGTACAGCTTTTGAAGAAATAGCACTTCGTGGCTAGCGATGTTCGCAGCTGTAGGAGGCAGTTCTAGCCACTCAAGCCATTGCTTCTCGACGTCCGTGAGGTCTTCAGGACTTGACTTTAGTCGAGCGACCATGGCCTCAGCTGCTCCCCGCGGATACGCAAGCTGCAGGCTAATGAAGTTGACGAGTCGTGCCTCGAAGTTCGTTCGAATGTGTTGCTGCGCCGCAACGAGCATGTCATTCGCCAGTTCTTTGATAGCGGAGCTTGAATAGAAGAGCGTAGGTGGTATATACGACATGACCCTCGATCGCGAAGCCTTGTAGATGTTGATGGACTCCTCTAGTGCACCGTTAGCCGAAACCCTTGGCGCGGGTATCTGTTCGTCACCAAAGACAGCTGTGCAGCACCGGTAGAACGTAGCTTGGTCCAGCTGCAGGGCTATCTCCATCGTGCGAGATCTTGCTGGTACTACTGGGTAGTTCGGGTAGCTGCGCCGATGGTGCTCGAACAGGCGGCAGCAGTGGAAGTTCATGACCATCATTGCCTCCACGTGAATCTGCTGCAGAGCCACTGCACGTTGTTCGAGCGCGTCCCGGATGTCAGGATTCGGACAAATGTGCCTCAGTGGGTATGTCACCGTGGAGAACTTTAGGACGCTGTTGGCTCCTTGAAGAAGGGTGCGACGATGGTTCGCGGCGGCGCGTTGATCGATGTCGACTTGATCAGGCGGTCTCCACGCGACCGCGAGTTCTGGCAGGGGCTCGACGACACCGGGGTCGGTAGCGAACGAATCCATGAAGACAGGAGGCTTGACTGTTCTGATAGTGAGACTGCTGGCCACCACAGCCAAGTACACTTTCGTCACACCTGACAACGCCGCAGACGCCGTCTCCCGTAACTCCACTGCTGGTGCTGACGCTGCTGCCTCAGCGGCTTCAACTGCGACTTAAACTCTAACAATGTTGACCGCAGAAGGCGAATTGACCTAGTGGACGCCTTCTGTCGGGGTGGTATGTCAATCTTTGGAAGGCGTCCATTAGTCAAAATAATTCCAAAGGCAGCGTCAGGAAGTGGGCAAGGTGGGCAGGCGTGGTCCCGGGAAGCTCCCCAGCATCTTTAACAAACCAGAGTCATATGGATGAATATGACGACTTATCCGACCATACTTATGTTTTGTATTGGTAATATTGACCAATCAAGTAAATTTTTTAATAATTAGCTAATCATATGTACCCTATAAAATATTTTTTACCAATCAAACAACAGGAGATTAGGTAGGTCCTCTACACCAGCGATTCTGGCGTATCCGGTCGGATGGACATGCAACATATGTATATTGCCATTCAAACTCATTATACAACACATATCACTTGCATATTTGCAACCTCTCCGACCAATTCGACCAGCATGGGCTTAGACGAGCTCAAGCCCGGCAACACCAAGCGTGCCAAGGATACGGCCATCAGCGCGTTTAAAACGTTTTTGAAAAGCGAACATGTAGAGTTTGACTATGTCAAGCAATGCGTAGAAGACGACGCTACAGGTAAGTGTTTTGTGTCTGTATTAGATAAGTTCGGTATGTATCTAGCTTTTAACGAGGGCAAGAAGGGTAAACCTCTTGCCCGGAATACAGCTATGCAATACTTTAGACAGAGTAAGATGTGGTTGTTTGAGCTCTTCCCTGTGCAACGACACATTGTCGAGGCAAAGTTGCTAAGCATGGGGAAGACACTCGACAGCTTTTGCATGAAAAGAGATGGAAAAGTAGTCAACAAAGCACCACCCTGTTCTAAGAGTGATTTAAAAAAGATGATGATGCATGTTGCTCTAGTGACTACCAAGATGCGGCTTTACTGTGCTTGCTGTGGTACCTGTTCGGAAGAGCATCCGATCTATCCCTGGTCCGGAAGCAAAATCTGTCCGTCGACGCAGCGGAGGTGTTCTTCGTGCGCTTCATCCGGATGAAGACGTCTGAAGAGCAGGGCCTTTCACTCTTCCCCGACTCCGACTTCGCCACGTGTCCGCTGCACGCGATCGCTGTGGCGCTCATCACTCAGTCCGCTCCGTCCACCGTCTTGATCGACAACTTGCCCCAAGTCCCTGTCGCCGCCGCTGTAAACCTGTCTCCAGCCACGCCGCTGCTGGAAGTCCTCAACCACCCGGACGAGTTCGCCTCTCTTGAAGGCGTCACTACGCCTGCCGCTGCTGCCCGAGCACCCGTGGACACTACGCTCACGATCTACGCCCACGTGAACCGCCTACTTGACCGTGTAGCCAGCGCCGCAGGAGTTGCAGATGCTTTGACGTCGCACTCGTTCCGTCGTGGCGGCGCGCAGCATGCGAACGGCTGTGATGGCCTGACGCAATGTAATGGGGCGCTGTTTACAACAGTCCCCAAAACACGGCACGCACGCTTGTGCGGTTGAGGAAGCGTTCCCGACTTGGAGAGAGGAAGGCGACTTGAGTACTTGAGGGAAAGTTTGCAACTGAATTGAAATGAGCTTATGGTTCCTGAATCCTGTGAATAAAACCACTAGGGGCCCTTGAGGTTAAATGTAATTCAACCTACACATGTAGTATAAAACCTTGGGCTGAATCAGGTTGAACTTGAAAGATTCTCCTTCGAAGAATCTTCCTGCCGCGTGGCGTCTTGTGATTGACCACAAGAACTCGAGTGACACGCCGGCCTTGTTACCAAATAATGTCCCAGGTGAGGAACCATCATCATGCACAAAGAAGTGCAGAGAACGCTTGGCGTAATCACTGATTGTGCCATGGGTGGATGTGAGCAAACATTTGACCATGCTTACGCCACCTTTACCTCCATGACAGCAGTGTGTGAACCACACCAATCTGTGACCGCATAACCAATGTAATAGGCCAGAGGGGCCCATTACACCAGCGACTCAGCGACGGATACCCCAGCTTGTGCAGCAGCCGCCTCCAAACGTCGGACACCCAGCCCATCCGCTTGAAGCTTCTTCATGAAGGGGTAGTGCACGATGAGGTAAGCTGTGAGGACATCGATCACCTGTTGACTGAGGTTGTACTTCAATCCTTCCATTTTGAAGCAGGTTGCACACAGGAAGCGCTGAACACCGGTGATCTTCTCCTGCGTCTAGGCATCGAAGGGCTTCAAATCCAGTGCCTTCACCTCGGTTTGTGTGTCATATCCGCTGAGTGCCTTGCTAACCTTGTGATCTTCCCGACTTGTATTGAATATGTAGTTGAAGCCCTTGTTGGTGGTACTCATGTTCCAGGCACCTCGGTCGAAGATCCAGCGTTGCGTCAGGCCATCACAGCCGTTCGCATGCTGCGCGCCGCCACGACGGAACGAGTGCGACGTCAAAGCATCTGCAACTCCTGCGGCGCTGGCTACACGGTCAAGTAGGCGGTTCACGTGGGCGTAGATCGTGAGCGTAGTGTCCACGGGTGCTCGGGCAGCAGCGGCAGGCGTAGTGACGCCTTCAAGAGAGGCGAACTCGTCCGGGTGGTTGAGGACTTCCAGCAGCGGCGTGGCTGGAGACAGGTTTACAGCGGCGGCGACAGGGACTTGGGGCAAGTTGTCGATCAAGACGGTGGACGGAGCGGACTGAGTGATGAGCGCCACAGCGATCGCGTGCAGCGGACACGTGGCGAAGTCGGAGTCGGGGAAGAGTGAAAGGCCCTGCTCTTCAGACGTCTTCATCCGGATGAAGCGCACGAAGAACACCTCCGCTGCGTCGACGGACAGATTTTGCTTCCGGACCAGGGATAGATCGGATGCTCTTCCGAACAGGTACCACAGCAAGCACAGTAAAGCCGCATCTTGGTAGTCACTAGAGCAACATGCATCATCATCTTTTTTAAATCACTCTTAGAACAGGGTGGTGCTTTGTTGACTACTTTTCCATCTCTTTTCATGCAAAAGCTGTCGAGTGTCTTCCCCATGCTTAGCAACTTTGCCTCGACAATGTGTCGTTGCACAGGGAAGAGCTCAAACAACCACATCTTACTCTGTCTAAAGTATTGCATAGCTGTATTCCGGGCAAGAGGTTTACCCTTCTTGCCCTCGTTAAAAGCTAGATACATACCGAACTTATCTAATACAGACACAAAACACTTACCTGTAGCGTCGTCTTCTACGCATTGCTTGACATAGTCAAACTCTACATGTTCGCTTTTCAAAAACGTTTTAAACGCGCTGATGGCCGTATCCTTGGCACGCTTGGTGTTGCCGGGCTTGAGCTCGTCTAAGCCCATGCTGGTCGAATTGGTCGGAGAGGTTGCAAATATGCAAGTGATATGTGTTGTATAATGAGTTTGAATGGCAATATACATATGTTGCATGTCCATCCGACCGGATACGCCAGAATCGCTGGTGTAGAGGACCTACCTAATCTCCTGTTGTTTGATTGGTAAAAAATATTTTATAGGGTACATATGATTAGCTAATTATTAAAAAATTTACTTGATTGGTCAATATTACCAATACAAAACATAAGTATGGTCGGATAAGTCGTCATATTCATCCATATGACTCTGGTTTGTTAAAGATGCTGGGGAGCTTCCCGGGACCACGCCTGCCCACCTTGCCCACTTCCTGACGCTGCCTTTGGAATTATTTTGACTAATGGACGCCTTCCAAAGATTGACATACCACCCCGACAGAAGGCGTCCACTAGGTCAATTCGCCTTCTGCGGTCAACATTGTTAGAGTTTAAGTCGCAGTTGAAGCCGCTGAGGCAGCAGCGTCAGCACCAGCAGTGGAGTTACGGGAGACGGCGTCTGCGGCGTTGTCAGGTGTGACGAAAGTGTACTTGGCTGTGGTGGCCAGCAGTCTCACTATCAGAACAGTCAAGCCTCCTGTCTTCATGGATTCGTTCGCTACCGACCCCGGTGTCGTCGAGCCCCTGCCAGAACTCGCGGTCGCGTGGAGACCGCCTGATCAAGTCGACATCGATCAACGCGCCGCCGCGAACCATCGTCGCACCCTTCTTCAAGGAGCCAACAGCGTCCTAAAGTTCTCCACGGTGACATACCCACTGAGGCACATTTGTCCGAATCCTGACATCCGGGACGCGCTCGAACAACGTGCAGTGGCTCTGCAGCAGATTCACGTGGAGGCAATGATGGTCATGAACTTCCACTGCTGCCGCCTGTTCGAGCACCATCGGCGCAGCTACCCGAACTACCCAGTAGTACCAGCAAGATCTCGCACGATGGAGATAGCCCTGCAGCTGGACCAAGCTACGTTCTACCGGTGCTGCACAGCTGTCTTTGGTGACGAACAGATACCCGCGCCAAGGGTTTCGGCTAACGGTGCACTAGAGGAGTCCATCAACATCTACAAGGCTTCGCGATCGAGGGTCATGTCGTATATACCACCTACGCTCTTCTATTCAAGCTCCGCTATCAAAGAACTGGCGAATGACATGCTCGTTGCGGCGCAGCAACACATTCGAACGAACTTCGAGGCACGACTCGTCAACTTCATTAGCCTGCAGCTTGCGTATCCGCGGGGAGCAGCTGAGGCCATGGTCGCTCGACTAAAGTCAAGTCCTGAAGACCTCACGGACGTCGAGAAGCAATGGCTTGAGTGGCTAGAACTGCCTCCTACAGCTGCGAACATCGCTAGCCACGAAGTGCTATTTCTTCAAAAGCTGTACGACATGCTGAAGGTAATGGAGCCAATGCACGACCAAGATGAGATCCCGAAAGGGTGCCGATTGTTTACGTTGCTGCCGCAGCCCACCTCCTGTGTGCCATCGTTCTTCCCGGTCACTACATAGATGCTCTACCAAGTCGCAAGACAAATTTTGGCAACTACGGGTAAGGACGTTTTTGGTCTCTACAAGTCCACGAACTCTCGTGGCCATCGGACGTATGCCACGCCTACGGAGTTCCAACAAGTACGTGAGCGAATGTGGACCACGGTGTTCAACCTCGGAGACTGCGTCAGCCATACTGCGGATCCACGAATTGGCGTTCCCAGGCGCAACTTCGAGTATCAGATCTCCACGAATGGGTACAGTGCTGCTGTGCTGACGTCGATTCCTGCTCCTCTTGAACGACCTGCTCTTTCTCGGAAGTATATACCAAATACATTGATCGGGATTGACCCAGGTCTACGGATGATGCTGACGGCATACAGCCGTCCTATGCTGGGCTTTGTCTGCAACGCACCGGAAGAGCCATGCTCCATGCCCGATTGGTGCAGTACCTGTCCAGGCCACGTTGGCGGCAGACGCCATGGCAAGAAGCGCAGCAGGAACCGCCGTCGCCGCTACCGACGCAGCAGAGCGCACTACGATGTGGAGGGGTGGTGCGAGATCTGTCACAGGCACCACCCAAAGCACCACCCACGGAAACACGGTGTCAGGCGCCGGACTCACTTTTTGCGCGACAATGCTCACGTCCTACAAGTCACGTCCCGAGAGTACCGACACATGAGTCGTGTCGAGCACCATGCATTCTGGTTCGAAAACCTGAAGAAGAGGTATCCGCGCTACGGTGCGTTTGTGAAGGACATGCCATCGTTCAAGGCTTCGTCGTCGGCGTCCCTGCTCTCTCGTTACGAGCACATGTGGAAGAACGTCAACTCCATGCTGGAATTCTGCGCTCTCAAAGGGTTTCGAAAGTGGAGATTCACGGTGTCGCGATTCAAACGCAAGGCCGTCGCAAAACTCGTCAAGCGTGTCGTCCCGACCGTGGACCGTGACGTGTGTGTGGCTCTCGGAAAATGGAGCAGCCAGACTCACCTCGCGGGCCACATGCACGTCCCGCTCAAGCGGTTCGCACTTGAACTCTCTCGCCGTGCAACCCTTGTCATGGTCGACGAATTCCGTACCAGTTATCTTTGCTCTGAGTGCTCACGTCCGATGGTGGACACGCCATTCAAGATCTACGGTACGACGAAAACCAAGAGGTCGAGGAATGTGCGTGTCTGCAGAAATATAGAGTGCAGAGCGAACTACTGGGAGCGTGACATCAATGCGGCAAAAAACTTGTGGCAGCTTGGGCTCCTCCAAGTCACCAACCGGCCTCGAACTCCGCAGTTCTGCAGAGGGCACCGAATCAACTAAGGCGACTTCATTCAACCAACGTGGGAACGGGACCCTGAGAAGGGCCTCAAACGAAAGCCCACTCGGTAAACGGGCTGCTGGGGAGTGCAAGGCTTAGTGCCTTCATTCATAGGTAGCCCAGTCCGAACGTAAAGATCTCTCGAGATCATTCTTAGTGAATATACCATATACGTTGTATACAAGCATAACCGTACGAGGACTGCAACGTTCCGCGAACATTCTTTTTGTAGGATTTGTTGTCGGTCACAATAACGACTCTCATTTATCTGACCAATGTCTTCATTAATTGCCAACAAGGTTTGATGACGTCACGGTTCTATCGAGCGCCGAACCGATGTCAACATGCAGACATACGGCGCAATATACCCGGTGCTGCACCATGCAATGTGAAGAAAGAATTCCAACACGCGAAGGGCTCTATGCTGCGTGAATTTAGATCGTGGCCATTTTTCGACGAGGACTATGGTTTACCATTGTGGGTCCCGTGGTAGGAGCTGGAAAATTGATTCCTCAATAACGTTTTGGATAACGACAGCCTACTCAGCAAATTCCTCCTCATCAAACGCGGTGGAGCATAATTATGGTGTCGCGCGCGTACTCAACTAGCAAATGGCGCTGCTGTAAAAGATATACGTTGCATCTCACTGCTGCGTAGCTGTTGTTTCAAGCTCAATATCAATCAACAAAAGCAAACCTGCTGTTAATATATAGTGTTTACGGGATGGGCCACGACAGCAGCGGGACTTCCTCTGACAAAGCCGAAAAATTACGCTGAGGAGACCCACTTGTGGATTAGATGCTAACGCAGTCTACTCCTTGTTGAGTCTGCCCAACGCTACAGGTAACTAACCTCACGAGTCTCACTTTCAAATTTTCTGCCAATTGCTGTATCAACAGTTTCCTTATCATCTCGAAATTCGTCGGTCTCACCAAGCTTACCCTCTCCAGCTACAAGCGTAAGTCGCCGTTATGATGATATCCGACGACAATACCACGAATAAACCCCGTCAACCTCCAACATCAGACCTCGAACAAGCGATCGAAAACTCCACTCCCAAGAACCCGATCGTGTCGAAGTCTCCGATTATTAAGTGGTGGGCGAAGCAAAAACGGGAAAGCCTGAACATTTTTCCAAGCAGTTCTCCATGGTTCGGTTGGGCCTTCGTCTACATTGTAGTCCTTTTCGTCTTCTCCATTTATCGATGCACCGCACTCCGTTCGCTGATCAAGATGTACACCAGCACCGAAGATGGCACCTTTGATGTGGTGATTGGAGCTTTGGCTCTTGGTTTTCTCGAAGATTTCGTGTGTGCGACGTATTTCTCGTGCATTCTGTGGCTGTTTGACACTTTCTTCAAACCTCAAGTCAACCGGTTCTTCGTATTCATCGGTAGCAGATTCGTCGCAACTTTTGCTTCGAAAGTTGTGGCGTTCATTTTTTCGTGGCTGCTCTTCGTGGCAATGATGGCGCCTTTTGTCGCCGACGCGGTCATCGTACGTCTGCGTGACATGCGCTTTACGTTTGATCTGGTGACCATGGCTATCGAGGAAAAAGACCACGCCGACGCTGTAGCTGTATCCAACCCACAAATGACTGAAGCGGTTTTGAACGTGGTATTTCTCGTTCTCGTGGCAACATTCTTCGCGCTCGTGCGTACATTGATACCATGGGCGGATCTCTCGAACTGGAATCCGACCCAGACGCAATTGCTTTGTGCTGACCCACACCCACTACATGAGTACTGTGCTTTGAATCCGCCCATAAATCGACCCCGTGATGAGATAACGCAACAAGGCCCGGATGAAGTTGACGAAGATCCTGATAGTCCATCCGAAGGTGCTGAAGTGGTCCAGACGCAGGAATTGTTGAGTCATGATAAAACGGCAGACAGCAGCAACGGACCAGTTGGTCGTAGCAGCACTCCCCTGCATTCAAGCTGCAAGTATGGCAAGCAAAGTCTTGTTCTACTCGTTGGCGTGGTTTTACTTCCAATGCTTGTAGTGGTATTGAGCCGTGCAAGCTCTCCTCTCGTTGCATACTCGGCGCTGAACACGACGCTGAACGAGATGTTTGGACACGCTTTCCAGCCAAATGTCGACGGTAGTACGTCGGTACTGGATGACAAGAACCTCCCGTGGGTCGAGACGTACATCCACCGTGCGACTGAAAACCACGAGTTGTTTGGAAACGATACGCTCTACCGACGTACTACAGGCTTCAAAGGAGATCTCGCATTCGATGTCAAGGTCAACGCCAAGAACCCGCCGAATGTGCTCCTCCTGGTGATCGAATCCTTCCGGTATCACGACTCGCACTACCTCGTCGGAGAGGAAGACCCGTCCAACCTTTTCAAGGGTAGCAACATGACGATCGTGCCTAACTTCGACAGGTGGGCGAAGCGAGGCATCGCTCTACGAAACTACTGGTCGAGTTGGCGCACGAGTCGATCAGTGGAGAGTTTGCTGTTCGCTCAGCTTCCGTACGATCATGTGACCAAGTCCGGTATGACTGGAGGCCAGCACGAGACCAACCTTTCCGGCCTGCCGCAGATGTACGCAGCTAAGGGATACGAGACGTTCTTCACTACTGGTTGTAGAACGAACTACGATAGCTGGGATTCTTTCCTCCCTGCTCACGGATTCCAGACTGTGTGGAGTCGCGACGAGATGATGAAGCTCGCTGAAAGCGACTTGGGTATTAAGCGTGGCGACTGGAAAGGACCGGAGCACCGTAGTTTGAACTGGGGCGTACACGACGACTTGAGCTTCCAGCTTTTGGGCGATTTGATGGTCAACAAGACCAAGGCGCAAGCTGATCGCGTCGCTAAAGGAGAAGCCAAGAAGCCACTGTTCCTCACGCATTACACCATCTCGAGTCACGTCAACTACAAACAGCGTCCGAAATGGTACGACGAATCCAAGAAACCCGATTTCTCTGCCTTGTACAAAGGCCAAAAGTACGCCGACAACATCAAGAACTACCTCGAGATCCGATACTTTACGGACATGGAGTTCGGCAAGTTCATGGACCGCATGGCGGAAACTGGAATCCTGAACGACACCATCGTCGTCATTTCAGGCGACCACGGCCAAGGTCCCGAGTTCGGTAACGACGTTCCTGAAGATCGAGATGTTTCTGCGACGCGTGTGGCAGGCGCCGTTGTGGCTGAAGGCCGACTGGGTAACGCTGTGGGGATGGTCATGGACGACGCCACGGAGCAGTACGACATCCTGAATACACTGGCAGATATCACGGGTGTACCAGAAGGCGGCTTCGAACAGGACGGCGTGGGTCGCTCGCTCAAACGCAAGATCAAATTCGGCGAACGAATCGTGTACAGCAACAACCCGACGCGCAAGATGTCGGTGGTTCGAGGTCATTTGCGGTTGCGATACGATAAAGTAACGGAGTCGATGTTGTTGCACAACCCCGACACGGATCACGATATGCAGCACGATCTATTACCGACTCTGAACGAGGAGGAACGTGCGGACTGGATAAGCTGGCGAGATGCGGGACGACGCATTAACTCGTACTACACGAAACGGTGGGAAGGAAAGTGCTTGCTCGCTGCAGAGTGTTGAAGCGGTAGTTGATAACACTTTTTCAGTGCTGTTTCGCTGCCCTATATACGGCTCATTGGACATGACCAAAATACAGCAGACACTTACGATAATTGTCCGCGCTGACAGCACATTCATCGATGCCCTGAACGTTTGAGATGATCTATCCGGCCCCGTCGGATATACCTGACGAGATTCAAGCAAAACCTGCACCAAGGGTACCAAGTTCCAGCTACCTCCTCTTCCAGCGATGGTACCTGAAACTCTTGAAATTATGGTCGGCCATCCACATGAGTTATCGAGGTGGGAAATACTCAGTCGAGCGGCTTCTCGTACTGGGGGAATACACACAAACACACTCCCTACTACACGTCGTAATCGTGTGTGTGGCTTCATTCCTACCGGTTGAAGCTTTCATTGTTTCCCAGGAGTCCGTGCCACTTCAAGACCCAGCACTTGGGTGGAAAGCAAATTACGGGTTTTGGGTCCGTGCTGCACTCGTGATCGCTGCTGTGCTCTACACAATCGTTGTACAAGCCAAATATTTACTCATCGGCTTCGTTATATCAAAACGTCAACTAGTGGTTTTACTAATCTGTGTAGTTACTGTACAGATGATCGTTGCAATGACTTTTGCAGCGAATATTTGGTTTCCGATCCCGTTCACTGTCATCACACTGGTACCGGCCTTTTACGTAGTCTCGATTGGGTCAACCTGTGCCGTATTAGGGATGCCAGTCATTCGGGAAGTGCTGAAACACAAACAACAACTTGTCCGCTTTGGTTGCTTCGTGGCTTCTCAACAGTTCATGGCGGTCATTTATCCTGCATACCAAGTTTTGTTCCACGCTGCGAATGATACCAGATATGAACTGCCGGTAGTGATCCTGCTCCCTGTCATCAAGTTAATCGTGAAAAATATCGCACTACGCTGCGTGACTCACATGGAAGATATGATGCCCGAGGCTGTCATTGTTACCGTTGATTTTTTCAACGCGCTGTACATGTCCACATGTATGGAGAGCGCAACGTCGACTTCGACAGCCCTGCTTATCGTACTGATCGATATTATCCAGTCCGCTACGGTTCTCTTCCGTCTACACCGACGAACAAGAAGCATCATGCCGAGATTAAAAGAAACCCTGGGAACTTCAGGAGTCGGAAATCTGCTAAGTGGGGTGTGTCAACTCTGCAAGTGTGAGGACAGCTTTCAGCTGCAAAATCGGCATAGAATTCGAATTCGCTCCAGTCTTTTGCCAACAAATTCACCTGAGGCTCGCGAACTTCTTGCTCGACTCGAAAGCATACGCCGCACTACAAATGTTAAAATGCACCGACGATATTCTGCTCCCAACAAAGCAATCGAGCAAACTAGAGATGCCGTCTTCGACACGCGTCACAAGATCAGTAAAATGGCAACGTGGGCTGATCGCCGCAAGCAAAGCGTGCAAATACATGCAGCTTTAAAGAAAAGTGCGTCATCAACAAGCATACAGAAGGATGACCCAACTTCGGTGCAACACACTGGGATTTTGAGAGAAGCGCTGGAAATTTTGTTCACGGTAGAGTGTCTCCTACTCAGCGCTTTTCTCGATGCGTTCGTTCCTTTTTTCTATGGCATTTTCATGCTCGTGATGGTACATCTTCAGAGTGCTAAGTACCACTCGGAACTGGCTGGAGTTACCACAGAGACAATTGGCGATGTGGTGGACTCCATCTTTATTTTCTCGATCGTGGAGCTCGTTGCACTTGGACTACTCGCCGCGTTGATATACAGGAATTTAGGTATGAATGTAGTGCACCACCTGGCTTTCGTGCTGGAAACGCAAACGGAATTAATTCAAAGCAAATTACTCGGGTGGGTGACGATGACTCTGGCATTCCGTGTGGTGCACTTTGGTAAGTACCACGATCTTGAATTCGCTGTAGCGAGCATATATGTAGCTAACCACACTAGTTTGTTCTCGCTTAGGTGTCGACTTTACGTTTAAGTTTGCATGGCTAGCGAACTCAAACAAGTAATTTGTACGCCAAGAAACAATTCAAGTCATAATTACCGATGTAGGTAAAAATCTTACGCGAACTGGAAAACCCCTTCCTCTACCACGGACACTAACAAACTACTGGCGAAGCAGTCCATGAATGCGGAGTAGAAATTGGGACTGGGAGTTTCAGCACCGCAGCAAAGTTGTCGTGGCTACAGTTTTTCAACTGGTCGATTATACTGCGAGCTTCATTCAAGATGCCCTTGGCCAGACCATTCAGGGGGCAGATCCCCTTTTCCTACCATGACGGCGACGGTGAAAACGCGACCGAAGCCATTACAGGCCCTTCACCAATGTCGTCTGCAAAGGAGGATTTTGCGTCCATAGCTGCCATTGGCGATGCGGTGTTCGGTGTCGGGAAAGTGGAGAATGAAGATACTTCAGATCAAAGCGACGGTGGTTTTATCGTTCCCAGGCAATAATCTCTATCACGAAGGAATGCCAACATTTCAATCAATCTACGTCAGTCAGGATAAACAAGAAATGGGGTCATAGTGCTGCAACGATGGATCGTCTCCGGACACAGTTATTAGAAGTCACCCGGTGGAGTACCAGTCGTCGAGCACGCTATCCATGGCGTAGCTTCGGTAATTCCAGCTCGATCGAAGTCTTTGCATTCACTTTGAGAAAACCCAATCATTGAAGTGTTGGGTCCGACAAACTAGGCGTTCTTGTTCATAAAATATCAGATTACCGAAGATGGCTACACTCTAACCCATAGTCAAGTCAAGTCAAACAGGGCTTGTTGGATTTTTATGTTCGCCACTCGCCGCAAATAGGTACCGCTAGAACTAGACCAGTCTAGACTGGTCAAAAGAAGAAGAAGCACTGCGACTGCGTGAGGTGAACTCCGACAATGGACCAGTCGCCTCGAAGTAGCAGCTCCAGCGACGTGCAGAGTTCCAGCTCCGTGTTGGGCCACCAGCGCCACAACGGCTTCGAGCGGCCGTTCTCCCGGGACCAGGTGATCTCGTGGATCGGCCACTCGCTCTCGGCCTTGTGCTTCTTCATCGGGGCGGCAGGCGTCTATCTGTGCACGGGCCAAGGCGGCGTCGAGGAAGAGAACACCAATACTACCATCACGACAATGGTAGAGTGGGCCTGCAAATGTAGTAGAACAACAGGTGCTCGCCAATCAACTGACTCATGTCCTCTCCTGTCCTGTAGACGCTTATCGCCGTTGGGGTGCACGTGGTGAACACGATGATCCTGGTGACGTCCTGGAGGTCGTGCGAGACGATTGACCCAGCTGCAGCTGTGGACGACGCACTACCCAATGGCTGGTGCGGTGTGAGACTCAGCGGCCCACGATGGGACAAGACTCGGTACTGTGCACTATGTCGGAAGGCGGTTCCTGGACTCGACCACCACTGCACGTGGCTACAGACGTGCATCGGCAAGGCCAACTACGCTCAATTCTTCACGGTGGCATGCACCGGCACACTGCAGTTCGTGCTGCAGGTAGCGTACGCGGCGTTGTGTTTGTTGTGGCTGCACTATCATCCGCTGGATGACGCAGGCACGTTTGGCTACGTGGTGGAAGGCTGTTTGATCACGTGTTTGGCCATCTCCGTGCCGTGCATGTTCATGTACTTTGTATTGCTGGGTTTCCACCTGTGGCTCATGGTGCTTGGCTACGGAACGTACGAGTGGATGCTGCGTCGTCGTAAAGACCAACGCGCCAAGTTAGAAGCCAAGAAACAGAAGAAGAAAGGTTCCACTGCAGACGAGATCAGCTCCACTGTGACTCGAGAATCCGCGTCAATAGAATGCAGTCACACCGTCGTCAAAGTCGATGACGTCAAACTGGAAGAACGAGACCGAGAACTCACAGTGCTGTAGACGAACAATACCATCCAGACAACTGTAAAACAATATTAGCAACCCTCAACAGCCTGAGGCACAGTACGTAGGCAAGTAGTAGGACGTTAGACAAGCGGAGACGATACTAGTATCTCCACGCCAGTATATAGCTCAATGAGCAGCACTCACACCCCATGTCTCTATTGTTGACAGCGTTGCTTACTGCTGCTGCTGCTTGACCTGGGCCACGGCCTGTTCGATGCGCGAGCTGAGGTTGGGCAGCAGACTGATGTGCGAGTCGACGCAGCGACCCACGCACTTCTCCATGTCCTTCTGGGCGCGCGCGATCTGCGCGTCGCTGGGGCTGCCGCTGGCCGGGAGCGAGTCCTGCGCCTTGTCCTGACAGTCCTGCACGCAGCGCTGGATGCGGTTCTGGAAGTTCTGCATCTCCTGCTGCATGAACTGGTTGATCTGCTGCGTCGGCATCTGGCAGCGCTCCACGGCGGCCGCCAGCTGCTCCGACGACCAGCTCTTGTTCTCGAACACCTTGGCCGCGCACAGGTACCCATCGCGCTGCATGCCGCGCAGGATGTTGCGGTCCAGGCGGTCCACCATCTTGGTCACGGCATCCTGCAGCTTGTTGTCCGCCATTGTCGTCGCTGTCGATACGGTAGTCAAAGTGCTCGATTTGTGTGGAGCATGTGATTTGGGTGGCGGACTGGGTTCTTGATAAATAACCCTGAGTTGGAGCGGGTTATATACCATACACCGATGAATCATTGAATTAACCCAGACAAAACGTGTCGGGCGGGACCAGTGCCTTGACAGCACGGATACAAGTAGTCCTACTCGTAGAACGGGTAGAACAGGGATACCGCTCGGTACACCATGGCGATGTCAACGCCGAGCCTGGGTACCATCACGAACGTTTCTTCATGCTGCGTGTCCGTGTTGTCCGTCCAGTAGATAAACATTCCAAGCCTTTGGCCAACAACGACGAACTTGCGTTTGGCTTCATTGCGATCTTCCGCCCTCACGGGTAGCACAAAGTCGACGTGGACGTTGTCCGAGTACTCTTCGTAGCCACGCTCTGGGTCATGACCGTCCAGATCTACCAACTGGTGGTCGACCACAGCTCCCTCGCCATGTGCCTTCCATAGTGTTCCTGGCGGCGCGGTTCCGCTCGGGTTCTCCGCTCCAGGAAGACCAATGTGGGTTTTTGCCTGCACAGCAACCACAACCAGTAAAGTTGACTACGCTAAATAACAGCAAGCAGCACACCTCGCACCTCTTCCAATAGCCCTAGGCGCAGATTGTAGATGCAGTCGGGGACATCGTCAAACTCGGGGGTGTCTGGGAATCGCAGCGGCTCCACAGCCTGCAGATTGTGCTTGGCAATCTTCCGTTCCAAGACTCGCACCAAATCAGGTTGAGCAGCCACTCTCCATAACGCGACGTACGCATGACCGTATGCCTTATATTGGTTAAAGTGTTCGCAATTGTGCGTCGTGTGCTGTTGGGGGTGTCCGTCAGTCACGACGACCCAGCAGTCAATCTCAAAGTGGTCCAAGAACGCGCCCTGTGCGAGTCTGTGGCCCCGATCGTAGTTATTGTATACACCAACGGGCGATGCCAGTCGTACGTACTGCTGGTGACTGAAGAAGAAGCGGTCGGCGGGATCGAACGCAGCCAACAGCAGTAGAAGCTGGCGCGTGATATCTGGTCGCTTAGCGAAGCGGAGCATTGTGTTGCTAAGCGTTTTTTCTTCTCTGATCATCCCCTCAAAGATCGCCTCGAGCTCTTCCTGTCACTCCTGGCGCACCAGTGAAGACGAAGCTGTGTTACGTGGTGATTGATATCGATGGTCCTCCTGAAGCTGCTGACGTCGCTGCTGTTGCTGGTGGGTTTGCTGGATCGACTGAGGTTGCAAAGGTGGCGCTGCTGGTTTCGGCAGCAGGCGGCGGAGATGGTGCTCATGGTGCTCATGGTGCTCATGGTGCTGATCCATGGCTGCGAAAGCGACGATGTTGAAGTTGACCTCTGTGAGGAACGGATTTCTCATTTTCCACCAATCATGTGCTCAAGAATACCTTGACTTTTGTGTGTCACCGAACACACACGCTTGTGTACGGACGTCTACTATTGTCACATGTTGAAGTCTCTGTGGACCACATTAGCAAAAAGAGCCGCTTGATCATGGACACGGACGCGTCACCTCCTTCGGAGCTGCAGTTGGGCGCGCTGTACGGGCGCTACCGCCAGTGGCGGTCTCCCTCGGCACCTCCATCCGATGCGCCAATGGAAGACGCTTCGAATGAGTCTCCCCTCGCTTCTCTCTGTGCTCTGATCGTGCAGTTCGAGGCGTCAACGCTGGAGGATCTTCGTGTGGGCTTTGCCCCCTCTCCAGACGTCTCCGAGGACGCTGCAGATGCCGAAAAACGCAGGAAACCTCATACAGAATGGAAGTACGAAGTGGCTGTTGGAACGAGCGGAAATACGGAGCTGGTGTGGCGGAAATCGGCCTCGGGGCGCTCTCGCGAAGTGGATTTGACTCGGGTCTTCACAGGTCGCACCTGTTCGGCCCAGGAGTTTGTGGCGTATTGGGTCGTGGTGGACGTTAAGAGCGGGCTGTTGTCCTGCGGTGTGGGCGTTCAGGTAGGCCAGGACGTCCTCGCGACGTGTCAGGACCCGGACTTTGTGCAAGTGACGCAAACAGCCTTCACGTGCTGGAACTCGCCCGTGTCTCTTCGTAACATCCAGGTCCATGGAGTTTATGAAGGTCAGATGGAGGCTCTCGCAGCTGCAAATGTGGCTGCGTTCCCTCCCCCGAGGGTTATTGTGCGAGCGGATCCATCGGGAAAAGAAGATCTATTGACGGCAGAGCAGAGACAGCAGTACGAGACGGAGTTTACGACGTCTAAACGTCGTGCTGAGAGATTTGGAGCGCCATTTGCACCACCAGATATCAAGAAGTTTTTGGATCCGAGGGAAGTGAGGAAGCTCCAGCGCACGGGAGCCATTGTGCCAGGCTTTTCGACAGGTATTGATATTACGAGTCAGGAGGAGCAGAGCAAGCGTGAACAGCGCATGAAGCGCTTTGATACACCGCAATTTGCAGTGGAATACACGGCTGAGACGGCTAAAGCTTTGGAGCAGGGTCTTACACAGGATGAGTGGGCCGAGAAGCAGCGTGACCAGGAGAAGCTGCGAGCTCGTGCGCAGAAGTTTGGACTCTCGGCTGAGGAGGATCGTTCGCAGATGGTCCCCACGGGTCTTAAACCGGCGTCTGCTAAGGTGGGTCGTGAGCGATGCGATGCCAAAGCTCCGGTTGTGGATGGACAACCGGTGGCATTCCGCGATGATGCGTTGCTCATGTACTCACTGGACGAGAAGTTCCAACAAGTCCGCACAAGCGACGTGATGGAATACTTTGTGGGTTACGGTCCGGCGTACGTGGAGTGGCTCAACGACAGCTCGTGCACTGTTGTATTCCAGGACAACTTTACTGCTGGTAGGGCGCTCATTGCGCTGGGCCAAGCTATCCCACCCCAGACCTTAACCCAGAAAAAGGAGAAGGTGAAGACGGAAAATGGGCCAACGTCCGGGGAAGATGTCGATATGGCGGATGCAGAGGCACCTGCTGACAATGATTCTGCAACGGCGATGGAAGACGATGAAGAGGAAGTCGAGGTCCCGGATGTGGCTTTTAACCGATCGCAGTGGCATATGGGTAACAGCCCCATCGGCAGCCAGACGCAGTCTCGTGACAAGAAGTGGCGAGTGCTGCTGCGCAAGGCGACCGATGAAGATTTCCCGCCTGAAAAGATCCCGAAGAAGGGCATGTATCATTCTCGTGGTAGCCAGCGGCACGACTCTCGCGGCAGTCGCCGTCGCAACGACCGCGAGTATGGATCCTCATCGCGATCACGACGAAGCGGTGGATCTCGAGCCCATCCATACGGCGAGTTTCGTGAAGACCGTCGTGGTGAGGAGCCGTCTGGAAGAAATCGCCGTCGTAACAAAAAGGATGATCGCGACACCGGCAAACCGTCCAACCGTATTCGTGTGAATGCCGACGGCTCGATCAACATCGTGCGCGATGACCAGGCGGCGCCGGCTGCATCCTCCAGTGAGCCAGCGAGCGATAGCAAGCCTGCTGAACCCGTCAAGTCCGAACCAGCTCCTGCTGCAGAGTAAGCGGGTAGCATACACATGAGAGCGGCAGCTCACGAGCAAACAACATGGAGGTGTTAACCAAGTGGAAGATGCGCACATAGATAGAGAGTCAAGCCAAGCCAGCTCCAGCATAAGTTACCGCTAATTTGTTGTCACCTAAAACTCTGGCTGAAACTTGGCGCTGATTGCTTCACGACAGTAGGGGCACTCCCCAAAGACTGTGTGAAAGGACTGGCGTGAAGTAGGCAGCGCACGAAGCCAGTCAAAGAGGCACTTGGCATGGAACGGCCTATTGCAGTTCGCGTTCTCGCACAGCCGATCAGGGATACGTGAACCTTGTTCCGCCACCGACTTCTGCTGCATTGACCCAACATCGTCTTCCTTCTGTTCTCCGCCTTCTTCCTCCTCTTCCAGACGATACGAGTAGCAAATTCCACACTCGACTTCGAACTCCTCGGGCTTCGTAGTCTTTGGCGTCGGCAGCGTGACTTCCAGCACGTCCTCCAAGTTTTTCTGCAGTGATCTCGTCTCATCCCACCTATTCGACGCATGGGCACCCCAGCGCTCACGCAGCGCCCCAACACTCGTTTGGTTTCCAAAGAAACTCAGATCACTCAGCATCGCCCTCGGGTGCATCGGATCCACTTCAAACTGCACCGAAGCATGTCGTTCCAGCGCCAACCTCCTTCGTCCTGTAGCTCTCGTCGGATGGTGAGGCTCCAACACACACGTAGCAGCATCCAGCACGTCCAAAATGTTCCAGAACTCCTGGAATCTGTCTAAAAAGCTTTCAAACTGCTTCAGTGCTTCATCCAGCACCAATTGGTTGTTCATTGGAGGCCACTGCAGCTCAAAAGACTCTGGGGCGTCTACTCGACACTCTGGCTTCACTTTAAATCCTGCAGCCTCATACTCCAATGGCAGCAACACCCGAACGGAGTGAGCTCGTCCTGCCTTGTCGTTTGTCTCGAGCTCTAGTGAACGCAAGTCGTCGCTCAGTTGACGCAGACGATTCCACCCCACGACGTCCAATTCGGCCATCAATCTCGCGTAATACTTGGCGCTAGGCAGTGCAACTTGGTTACTAACTTGACTTCGACAGCAAATGGCCACCAGCTCCTCCAATTCCGCCGCAAAACCCGCGAGAGACGAAGCCTGAGCCAGTCGCAGCTTTAAAGTAGCACTGTGAGCCTTCAACCGCGTCGCTAGAGCACGTTCCACGTCCAACTGCACTGCATCCAGCACGGCTCGACCTGTACGCGAGTCGTACACAACATTAGACACTCGTACGGCGAACTCATCGTCCTCCACGCGCACATATCCGCGATACGAAGAGCGCGCAGCATTCTCGGGCACAAAGTGCATCACGCAAGGATAATCCTCCTAAATAGGAGCTCATTCGTATCTAAAACGTCGATTAATTATACTGACTACCAAGTAGTCCTAAATAACATGTTAGTTAATTCGTAGCTAAAACGCCATCCAACACGGCCCGCACGTTTTAGCTCAGTCTCTAAAGTCTCACCTAATAAGGATGCTGTCTTCCTTGGTGCGTCCTGTTGTGCGTACTGCGCTGCGGCCGCGTCGGGTATTATCCGACCGCCAGTCTGTGTTGCTGCGTGGCTTCGCATCCGCCGACTCCAAATGGAGCGTCACCAACGACCGCATCTCTGCGCGCGTCGTCAACATCGTCCAGGACGGTGGCGATATGCGCCAGGACGTGCCAATTCGCCAGGCCATTCAGGAGGCGCGCGAACAGGGCGTGGACCTGGTGCAGGTGTCGCCTGTGGGCAAATTGCCGGCTGTTTGCAGGCTGTTCGACGCCAAGAAGCGGCTGTATGAACTTAAGAAGGCCAACAAGAAGGTGACGAAGCAGCAGAAGCCCAAAGCGGATAAAGAGGTCGTGGTGGGCGCGAAGATTGCGGTGAGTTGTGGATGATTTTACTCTTATTTGGAGGTGGCTGATGGTGGTGGTGTTGTTGCAGCCGAATGACCTGAATATGAAGGTGGATCAGCTGAAGAGGTTTTTGGGCAAGGGCCACAAGGTCAAACTGCTGATCAAGTTCGACCAGGCCTATCACTTGAAGAAGCAGTCGCTGGAGCTGCTGGAGAGTATTGAAAGTCGAATTGACGCCGAGACGGGAGCACCCAGTGGCCAGCCCAGAGAACAGTTTGGCGGCGTATACGTGTACTACTCGCCGGCTAACTAGAAGGGCAGCACACAATGTGGCATGGTGTGCAGAATTTTGAGGGAGCAGTTCTCCGAGCACAACATCGGAGCTACCAGTACTACGCGTACAGGTTGAACAGGAGAGCTGTAAGCACCGAGATGGCAGCGGTACAGCTGCCTTATTATCGTCTCGCATTGTCAACGAGATCCTATTCGGTCGCGTCGATATTGTGTTGATTGCTGTCCGACACTACGGACAAAATTCAGTTCGCCCAGGCAGAGTAATACACGAACAAGTGCAGCTCCAAACTGTAGTTTCGAGCAGCTTTACAATTTACTCAGTTTTCCTAATGCTCAACCACGGAGCGCGTGCATGATTGAGAATTCATTGGCCAACTGCACACGCTCGTTGCGAAGTAAAATGCCTGACCTCCAACTCAAACGAGGGAACAAAAGAACCGAACCAAGACAACTGCAACAGGGGGTCTAAATGCAATGGTAGTCCCAATTCACTGTTGTCGGCGCTGATCTAACATCGATCAGCACAGCATTAGAGCAGAGCGGGGGTTCCAGAGATTAGCTTCCTAGACATTGATAACTCGCGCAAGCTTCTGGATGCGGTTGAGCAGCAAGTCTCCCTTCTTGATAGCGTCCTGGTACTGCGCGTTCTTGGCGTCGGGGCGGTTGGTCTCGATCACCCCCGCCACCTTGTCGATCTTGGCGTTCAGTCGACCAGCGGCGATGAAACGCGCGAGTTCGGTATCCAGGAACTCGACACTCACACCAAACGCAGCTGCCATCGACGAAATGGTGACACTGCGGTAGGCCTCCAGGAACTGAGCGTAAGCCAGCACACGCAGCTCGCGGTACAAGAAGCGCGAGTGGATAGAAAAGTACTTGTCGCGCAGAATGTAAGGCTGGATGTCCACCATCGCAGTGAAGAACCTCTTGTAGTCGCAGTCGTACAGTCCGTTCAGGAAGTCCGTGAGGCACGGGATCTCATTAATCACCGCGAGGATCTCGGGCGAGTCCACGATCTTCTTCTTTAAATCCACGCGACTCATGCTGAGCACGCACGTGATGACGCAATAGAACACCATCGTGTTGTACGGCATGAGCTCCGTGGCCGTGAATGTAGCCACCGACTCCTGGAACAACTTGGAGGCCTTCTTAAAGTCACGTGCCATGAGCAGATAGCAGCCTTCGTACACTTTGAGTCGGTTGCGACGATCCCAGTCTCCACCTTCGTCAATGAGCGCTGTGGCCTTCTTAATGTACTGCTCGACCAGCTCCAGGTCAGAGAAGAAGAGGCCGATACGGATAATGTGCAGCGCCACGAGGATCTTCTGGTTGATGGACTGGGGCTTCTCTCCTGCCACTCTAAAGGCCTCCAACGCCTTGTCCTTGTCTCCGATACGCGAGTACATGCGCGCCTTAGCCAGCAGCGCCTCCAGCACTTCAATGTCCCCCAAATTCTGCTCGGCATCCGCCAGACGCTCGTCCAATTGGGTCAATTCCGTTGCATTCTTGGCGCTCATCTCGCTCTCCAGCGCTGCGTCCACAGGCCACGCGAACTCGGCGCACACGAGGCGGTAGAAAGGCGCCATGTCGTTCTGCTTGATCAGATCCAGCACCTGCGTCTTGGCCGCTGCGTCGTCCGCGCTCAGCGTCGAGTTGCTCGCGTGCTGGTGCTGCAGCAGGAAGTGCAGCTGACTCAGCTTCATGTTGGGCAGCGTGCTCAGGTCGTCCTCGATCTCCTCCGAGATGTTGCCCACGCTGGCCTGCTTCTTCAGCACGGGCACCTTCGCGGCGGGGTCCGCGGGGGTCTTGGCGTCGGCAGTCATGGCGAGAGCGAGAGCTTCTTGGTAGTGACGGAGGAAGGATACTGCGATCTATTGAGGGGAGGCTGGCTAATGTGTAGTGAATTAGATTAAAACGGAGGTAATTATGGGTTGTGTTTCCTACGTAATATTAGTGTGGGAGTTGTGTGAACGTTGAAGTGTATTTTGAAGTTGTGGGGTTGATTAAGCGAGTAGCAGTTGTGGGAGCGCGTCCAGGTCGATCTTCATGGTTGCTTTGTCGCCATAGTTGCGGATGATGGTGAAGGCATCGTGGGGTGCGAAGTCGGCTGCGAGGTTGTCCAGAAGTGATGTTAGTTCCTCGACGTCCGCTTGGGGCTGCTGCTTCTGGAGACCGCTGACTCGTGTGAGGAAGGCCGCCTTGTCCAGTTGGTCGCGCACTTTGCGCAGTACTGCGAGTTTGTCAGACCGAGCAAATTTAGCGGGACGAGCCTCCATGTACTTGGCGCTGTACTCGTCCATCTCGAACAGCACAAACGTGCGGCCTGTCATGCGGACATGAGCTCCAATGTAAAAGTCATCGAGACCGAGCCACGAGCTGTGACCATCGGTTGTCGCGACGGTTCCGTCGGGGCGAGTGCGTTTGATACGCGTGCGCTCGAGGAATTTGCCGCCTACGATTCCCGAGTTGCGCTGGATGAACTCGAGGATGGAGACGCTCTGGTCGGACACGATGACGGAGATCACAAAGCGGCGTCCGACGTCTTCCGGCTGCTCGTGCTCGAAACGAGCACGGAAGCGCAGCACTTCTGTCGTGTCGAGGGACTCGATGCTTTTCAGTGGAGCTTTGGGCAATAAATGGTAGCACGACTGTAGCGAGTCCTCCTCGGAGCCCAGACCATCGTGTGGTGGTGGTGTGAAGACGAGCTTAGGGTGAACTTCTTCTTTCACAGTGACAGCAGGAGAAAGAGGCACATCATGACGTTGGTACCATTCGCGTGTGGATGCATCAGCGTCCAGCAAGAGAATGCGTCGGTTGTAAATTTGCAGGTATTCGCCGATCGCCAAGTCTTCCCACGAGTAGTAGTTGTGCGGTGCCGTCGGGGCGACGTCTTCACCGTCGGTGCCTTCTTCGCACACGGCAGCACAAGCTTGGCGTTCAGGGTCTTTGGAGAGCTTGGTTCGGTTCAGAAGCTTCGGGAACGGATCGCAACCCGAGTTGCGCTCGTACGATTCGAGGATTTCGATGGTATTATCAGCCAGGAAGAAGTGCAAAGTGTAGCGGTGACGGATGCCGTAGAGCCTCTCCGTGTCGTCCCAAATTGCGAAGAACCGCAGCACTTCTCGATCGTGAGCCAGGAAGCGCCGGAGGTTATCACTGGGACGCGAAAATTTACCCAGGGAGGCCTCCATGAAGTCCTTCATCGGGTACTTCTTCTTGCCATAGTGCGCATCAGGATCTTGACCAGTCTCGCGAGCCATGTGCGCTTGACGAATGACAGTGTAGGGGTCACGGGGGATGGTCTCGTCGGGAGGCACATACACTCCTTGAGCAACGAGGTAGTTGCGTGTGAACTCGTCGGCCGAGAACAAGTGGAACGTCCGGCCGTAGAAGGTCAGTTCTTCGCCCACATTGAGGTGATGCATGGCAAAGAACTGCATATTGCCGCGATCGTCGCTCTCCGGCATCGGGATCTTGTGTCGCTTGACGAAGTTTCCCTGCAGAATGCCACTGTTCTCGACCTTGGGCTCCGTGATCTGCAGCGTGTCGTCCTCGAGGTAGTACAGAACTTCGCAGCGCCGCACCCGGTAGTTCTCCAAATTACTCTCGTGCACAGCTTCAAGGAAGTACGCCTCAAAGCGCAGCACCTTCTTGTCGTTGGCGATGAACTTGGGGTTGAACGGACGAGTCGCTGTGAGAACAGATGCGTCCAACAGCGTCGTGGTTCCTCTGTCGCCTTGCCGTTCCAGCTCCCGGATGTAGAATGCTGCAGGCTTAGCATTGCCCAGAATGTGGCCTTTGTTCTTGGGCGCGGTGTCTCCATGTCGTCGGAAAATCATTGGCACCGCCTTGTGCTTCTCCAGGATAGCTGGGCTCGGCATGGCTGGCGTCGAGTAGCTGGTCCACTGGTCTGGTTTCCTCGGGTGCGCTTTGGCTTCTGCTGTGCAAGACAGCAAGTGCTGTGCGGCTATAGATAACATGCTGCTCGCAGCTAGATTGGACTATTCTCGTAAGTTGAAGTTGAAATCATCACTCTTGTCCAAGAGTGACGATCCTGACTTCAACCACGTTACCGCAGTGATTTTATTAAGTACGCTTGTGATGTGCACCACCTAATATAATTTTCTTGTGGGCGGCCCAAGCATTTTTTCCTGACTGGTGGTTGGCATATAGCGACGCTCTTCCTCCCGTAACGAGAATCCCTCCCCCTGACGTAGGAAATATGGCCGAGACGACCCCTACAAATGCAGCTGTAGTGCCCGGCGAGGAGACGTCGCAGGCGCAGGAGATCCTGCACCTGCAGTGCCGCTTCTACGAGCAAAAGTTCCCGGAGATCGATGAGTTGGTCATGGTGAACGTGCGGTCCATCGCCGAGATGGGCGCGTACGTGTCGCTGCTGGAGTACAACAACATCGAGGGCATGATCCTGCTGTCGGAGCTGTCGAGACGCCGCATCCGCTCCATCAACAAGCTCATCCGTGTGGGCAAGAACGAGGTGGTGATGGTGCTGCGTGTGGACAAGGAGAAGGGCTACATCGATCTGTCCAAGCGCCGCGTGTCCCCCGAGGACATCGCCAAGTGCGAGGAGCGCTACAACAAGGCCAAGACGGTGCACGGCGTGCTGCGTCAAGTGGCGCAGGAAAACCACCTGGAGATTGAGGACCTGTACGCCAAGGTGGCGTGGCCCCTCTACAAGAAGTTCAAGATCGAGACGGTGAACGACGACGAGAAGAAGATCGAGTACGTGCACTGCTACGACGTCTTCAAGATGGGCATCACGGACGACGCCGTGTTCGAGGGCCTGGACATCACGCCCGAGATCCTCACGGCGCTCAAGGCCCAGATCCGTCGTCGACTAACGCCGCAGCCCATCAAGATCCGCGCCGACATTGAGGTCACGTGCTTCACGTACGAAGGCATTGAGGCCATTCGCTCGGCGCTGCAGGCCGCGCAGGATATTGGCACGGAGGACGTCCCGGTCAAGGTGAAGCTCATCGCCCCGCCCATGTACGTCATGACCACCAGCACGCTGGACAAGCAGAAGGGCATCCAGAAGCTGCAAGAGGCGATTGAGGCCGTCCGGGAGCACATCACCGCCAAGAAGGGCACCATGTCCGTCAAGATGGAGCCCAAGGTGGTCAGCGTGAATGAGGAGAAGGAGTTCCTGCAAATGATCGAGAAGCTCGAGAACGAGAGCCGCCTCGTGGACGGCGACGCCCCCGAGGATTAGACAGGAAACCTTCAAGCGACCACCGGTGCTGTTCAGCGCTGCGACTCGAGGCCCGTGACAGATTAGATGGCAGCGCTTTGTATCCACACTCAATACAGCTGGATGCACTGCGCACCTTCGTGGTGGTGAATTCGCTACTTTTATATACGTGGTTGGTTGGACATCTCGCCGTCTTGACGCTTACTGTGAACATATCGAACGGCAACTTATACCCAAAAGCGATCAGGTTGATCAAGTCGCTTCCTTCTTGTCTTCCTACAAAGTTGACTCCTCTGTTATACGCATTCGCTTGTACTCATTGTACTTCTTGGATGATCCCCTGACCTGTAGTTACCAAATACACATGTATGTTAGCCAACTGGAGACGGAAAAGATGTACGCGAACAAGTGCAAGAAAACGAACCAATTCGGCGGGATATTTTCTAGCGTTCTTGGCAATCTTGTCGTTCAGAGCGGCAGGCAAATTCACGTCGCACTTGTCTGCAAGTCGCACCAAGTAGATCAGCACATCGCTGATCTCCTCACCGAGGTGCTCCTTGTCTTGCGCAGACCAATCTATCGTCGCAAACGACATACATTAGCAAAACAATAGCTTACTATCGCCACTTCAAGTCTGTTGCAACGATGAAGTAGATCTGACTTACCTGCCGTGTTCTTGACCTCGCCCTTCCACTGGAAAATCTCACACAACTCGCCTACTTCACCGTTGAGGGCCAGTAGTAAATTCCGAGGCGTGTGGAACTGGTAGTTGCAAATATACATAGAAATTCAAGAAGCAAAAGTCAATGGGTCAGTGCCGTCGGAAAATATCAGCACATAGTGTGAGAGCCTTACCTGATTCCAGTCGCGCTCGTCAGCAAAATCGGCAATGCGTTTTCGAAGTGACTCAAGCGTCATCGTCTCCTCAAACTTAGCAGGCTGTTGGACACTATTCGAAGTAGCAGCTTGAATGCTGGTGCTAGCAGAAACAGAAACATCAGTCGTGGTTGTCTGGGCAGCAGTAGAGCCTGGGAAAACGTCATCCCCCATTGTGCCGTCGACTCCATCCAGCAAAGCTTCACTGTCATGACCACTCGCACTCAGTATATCCGCAGCATCAACTGCCTGTGTTTGTCCCTGAGTGTGGTTGTGCTGAGACTGCAGAATCACCTGAGCCTTCAGCAGTGCTTGCGTCTGCGCATACTGGTTGTATGCCTGCGACTGAGCTTCAGCTTGAGCCTGCGCTTCTGCCTGTGCTTGAGCTGCAACTCGCTCTACTTCTGCCATTTGCCTTTCATAGGCCGCTTGGGCCGCCTCCGCCGAACTCTCGTGGCTCTCCGACGTCATCACATGCTCCATCTGATGCACGTGCGTGTTCGTCGCAGTGGATGCCGCACTCTGCGTCTCCGTGGACGCTGTGGACGTCTCTGCGTCATGAGTGGCCAACTCATAGTCCGACTCGTGCAGCGTCCCGCTCATCATCTTCATCGAGTCCGGTCCAATCGGGTGGTTGTGCTTATCATGAGTGCGCACTTTCACTCGGTACGTAGGTCCATATTCCACCGCTGAAGCGTATACGTGGAACGGGCAGCCGATGTCCCGTAATTTGTGCCGCATGCGCTTTCCACTGCCACGAGAGCGGAACTTGATGCCGTGCGTGCACTTGAACGTCTTGGACAGGAACTCGGCGATGGTTTTGCGGTCGTGACGGCCCTTGGACACTGTGCGGTTGTACACCTCGAAGGTGAGCGACGAGCGCTTGCGGATCGGATGGTAGGCGGCGGTGGCACGAGCGATCGCGGCGTCGAAGGACGCCCAGTCGTCGTAGAACTCGTCGAACAGCGGGCGGTCGATAGACTGAGCAGCGTCGACAGTTGGCGCGTCCGTCACGATGGTCTGCTCGGTCACGGCCGTGGCGTCTGCAGGCGCGGCGGCCTTCATCTCCTCGAGCGACTTGTTCAGCTCCATCGTCGGGCTAAGGTGACGCAGACTAGAGAACGATAAGTTCGCTTCGTTTCGACGCCGATTGGCTAGTTTTCAAGATAAATTGGCTATTTTGCTCCGATAAAAGGACAAAATGTAGGCTAACCTAATTTTTGCAGTATCGGAAATTTTGCAATAAACGCTTGGTTGGCTAAACGGAGTTGCCCGCTGGAAGAGATGGCTACTTCGTCTACTGCCGCCGCTGCGGCCTCTGAGCGCTTGCCGTACGTCATCTATGAGGGCGACACCGTCATCTGCCAGACCAGCGACGGTCGCATGTTCTTTCAGGCCGTCACCAAGGACGAGTACGTCGACCAGCTGCCCACCACCAGCATTGACACATCAATTTAACCAACTCGAACTTCCTGTATTAGGTCCATCCGTGTGGGCAAGAAAGTGGCGAGCTTGAAGCCAGTCATCGGCTCCTTCTACGGGTAAACTATCCCATTTCGTGGCCTCCGTTGCAGAAGAGAAGAATACTTTGACTAACTATTTTGTTTGTTGCTGTTGTTGTTACTGTGACCAGAGCTATCTTTGAAGAGCAGAACAAGAAGTTAGTCAAGGTGACGGGTGGACTCTTCCCGGATCCTGTAGCGCCAGGTAAATACAAACTGTTGATGCAAAACTGAAGCTCGAAATCCGACGGAGAGTAACTTTATTTTATGTTTTTTTTTGTTTCCTAGAAACGGGTGAAAGTTTTGTTCCTGATGGAGACAACCGGCACTATGCGGACACCAATTCCGCGCAGACATTGAAGCAGACGGACATTGGCGAATTAAGGGAAAAGGGGGCATCTGGACAGGAAATCATCCAGAAGCTGGTGGAGAACAGCTCGACGTGGGAGACCAAGACTGAGTTTTCCAAGCAGAAATACCTCAAGAAGAAGCAACAAAAGTACATGCCCCGCGTGCGGTTCCTGCGCTGCACGGCCGAGTCGCTGTGCCGCACGTACCGGCTGAAGAACCCGGCCAAGATCTGCAACCTGCGCGAGGACTCCTTGGGACAGATTCTCGTGTACGGCAACATTTTCGCCGGCGGACAAGTGCTTGTGGTGGACACCTGCATGGGTCTGGTCGCAGGTGCAATTGCTGAACGTCAGGGAGGGTCTGGACGCATCATCTGTCCCTATGACGGCCAACAGCCTGCTGCGGATATTCTGCGTCGCTTCAACTTCGGTACGATGCTTATTACTGAAGGGAGGCGAGCTCTAGCGACTAATCTGTTGTGTTATATTGTGTCTGCGATTTTTTTTGCAGATAAGCGCACGCTGGAGTCGATTCACTACATGCCGTTTAACCAAGTGCGGATGCTCGAATTGGTACGGCGCACAATAACTGGCAAACAATTTGTGAACGACTCGGCGCTGACAACGATATTTGTGGTTTATAGAACGAAGAAGATGTGGTTGAGCCTCCAAAGGTAGCAAGGGATGGATTGACGTCGGAAGAGCGGGAGCGACTCGCTGCGGAGCGCGCGAAAAATTTCACACCCGAGCAACAGAAGCGCTACGCCGAAAAGAAGGCTCGTCGCGAGGAAACCAAGATTTATCGGCAGAAGCCGTCAACGATCCGGCAGTGGGCTCGCGAAAAGTCTGACAGTCTCGTAATAGCGGCGAATTATGACCCGGAGGAGATCTTGATGGCGCTGCTGCCGTACCTGGGCCGATCCAAGCCTTTCGTGGTTTACTCCGAGTTCCTCGAGGTGAGCAACCGGTGCATTTCTTGTTGTGCGCATTCCACCTACTGACAGTCCTGCTATATCGTGTTCGTGCATGTTAGCCGTTGACCCGGACGTTCGCCACGCTGCAGAAGATGGACGCCATCATCGACCTCCAATTGAACGAGACGTGGACGCGTGAAAACCAAGTACTCCCTGGCCGGACTCACCCGGAGATGAACATGAGCGCTTGCAGCGGCTACTTGCTCTCGGGAATCAAGATTCTCGACATCTCGCCTCTGGGGAGTGCTTCTGCAGCCGAGCGAGACAATAGCCAAACCGAATCAGAGGGATCTCCTGTTAAGAAGAAGATCAAGACCGAGGCCGACTAAGATGTTGACAACTTCTTAGTCACCGATGACAAAACGCAAATAGAAGTCCTCTTTTCCACAAATTTCCTCTTGGCACTCCAAATTTTGTGTTTTGGCGCACTATTGTACTATTGCGCACGTCAACTGGTACGTCCGATGTATGAGCCACCGCCGGACGACCGCGCGCGTCTACAGGAGGCGCTGCAGCGCGTGCAGCACGAGAAAGGGGAGGCGGAAGGGATGCTGCAGATCCTGACGTCCAAGCTGCAGGCGGCGGAGGAGGACAACTTCAATCTGCTGTGCAACATGTCCTCGTTCGAAGCCGAGACGCGCTACGCCAGCGACAAGAAGGAGCGCGAGATGCAGAGCCGCATCGCAGCGCTCGAGTCCAAGCTGTCCTTCATGCACGAGAGTCTGCAGAACGCCGACCGCGCCAAGCTGCGCGCCATCCACGAGGTGGAGCAGCTGCAGCAGAAGCAACTCGTGGAGAGCAAGCGCCGCGACGCGGAACGGCGCTTAATGGCCACGAAGCGACGCAAACACGAGAACTTCCTGGCTGCCAGTCAGTCCATGATGCTGTCCGAACAACAGTCACAACAGTCTCAGAGTACTGCGAGACCTCCGCCAAACCCAATACCAGCAGTGGAAACTGCAGTGCAAACAGAGTCCGAGCACGAAGCTACTAGTAGTTCAGACCTTAAAGAAGAAAATGCTCGTCTGGTGTCGTATTTATTGACAGGGACGTCGAGGGATCTACTCACGCTGCTGAACGGCGCGGTTGCGGTTAGTACTGGAGAAGAAGTCCAGGCGAAGCAGGAAAGCGACCGAACGCAGTCCCCACAACAATGTCAGAGTTCGACCCCGACGCAGTTTTTTCAAGGGTCATCGGATTATTCGATGAACGACTCGATGCAGCAATCATCGAGTGGCGTGCAGTTCTCGCAGAGTGTGTTCTCGCAGCTGGCGGGGAGAGCTTCTGCTCAAGCACACGCTTCATTGCTAAGTGTTGCGATTGAGACGAATGCAGCGCAGACTTCAATGGCAACGGATCGTGCGCAAGAACTGTTTGATGTGCTGGGAAGGATGCTGGCGGGAGATGTCTCTGCTGTTGCACTCGCACCGGTGCTCACGAAATACCTCGCGGCACCGACAGATTTGGAGGCGACTGTGATTTGCAGCGTACTGCGCGTCATGTACTCGGTGATGCACCATAGTGCGCATTTCCAGCATTTTCTTCTGGTGTCGTCAGAGTCGTCGTCTGCAGCTACAGGGCTTCAGAGAAACCCCAACAGCACGGAACATCCGCGAATTTCCTTGCCTGGATTGCGCTTCACGTCGTTGGATGATTATTTATCGGCTCGGTCAGATTACGAGTCTGTGGTGCAGAGCGACTTGCTGCAGCTTTCAGCTGTCGAAGTTGCTTCGGAACAGCGACAACTGCATACGAAGCTGATGAGTGCACTCTGCCGAGTGATTAAGAACAACCTCAAGGAACCAGTCGTCGTGAAGGATGGTCTGTGTGTGCTCAGCTTCTGGGTCGATCTCGGACTTTCGCATCGGCCCGCATTAACACCGGACTTCAAGCCTTTACTTACAAACAATGTAATCCCAGCTATTTTGTTGGCACCAAAGGGCCTTCCTGTCATCAAGGCGCAAGCGCTTGGACTGCTTTCTCAACTGCTACGTGTTCCAGAGGTTTTTCCTGAAGTCGAGACAGAGTCCAAGAAATCATTGTTGTTCAACCGATGCTCTAAAATGCTGGCTCACGAAGGGAGTCTTTCCTCGGATGAAGCTAACAATTTGCGGACACTGCAACACCAGATCGTCAAGCTTCTGCTATCAATCATCACGCTGTTCCCCTCGGATGGAATTCGCTTTGTGCTTGAAAGCACGCATGGTCTCCCCAGCGACTCGGACGGGCATCGCTCGGTTATTTATTATTTAGCACACCTGCTACACCAAGAAACATTCGATGCACGTAGAACAAACGCTGGAGGAGAGAGCTGCGTTACGCAGGAGTTGTTTAGTGATGAGATTCGTGTGGGTCTCATCCAGGATGCATTTGCTCTGCTGGGGCTACTTTCGCGCTACGTGGATCTTCGGAGAGAGTTGGGTGGCGATGACCACATTCAAACGTTTCTCGCTGTTTTGTATTTTCTAAACAACCTTACCCAACACAGTACGCGACATGACTCGATCGCAGCTTCAGCACGCAGCTTAGTATCAATGATGAACTCGCCGCAGTGATTTTCCAGCCAGAGATAGACGCGATTTCCTCCAGAAATCCTTGATGGATCTGAAACTACCGATAGATAAGCAATCGGGAGCGATGGAATGAGACTGAGGGTTTGTGCCACTTTTTGTCGTCGGGCGTTGTTATGAAGCGTGAGCCATTCACGAATACGAACCAGAGAGGACAGGTGTCCTGAATTGCGCGATTTACTTTTAGGAGGCCTGCGGAAGCAATGAAGGTCGAGTTCTTCTGGGCGTTGCTTTTGGCATGGATTGGGTGGACCGGTAACTCGGTGCTAGCATCGGACAACAGTACGTCCACTGACCGTCTTGAGCGAAATGCTCGATCTATTCGGCATCGTGCTTATCTAACTCTTTATCTGTGTTTGCAATGAACTCAGCCTGCTTTGAGTTGCCGATCGTGATCGTGTCGCCAACCAAGGTGAAGCTGCCGACAGAAACCTGTAACCAACCGCGCCTACCTGCGCCTGATTGCATGAGGGACCCCGTCGAAGCCAACATCGAGGTTATCGACAACGCGAATGGGGCGCTCAATTGCCTGAACGCGAACCGAACTGCCGTATATCCAGCAAGCGTCCACTACCGCGGACAATCTAGTCTCCATTTCACCAAGCACCAAATGTCCGTGGAGTTGTATCAAGACGGTGCGCTGCTAGGTTTCCCAGCGGATCGCTCTTTCGTGCTCAATGGACCAACGGTTGATGCTAGTTTATTGCGTAACCACCTTGCGCATTGGATGTACCGTGGTACGGATCGTTATTCACCCCGGACCCGTCATATTGTGGTGTTTGTTCGTGACCAACTCGATGCAGATGACTGGAGTCCACGGTATCGCGGCATTTACTTAGCTTTGGAAAAAATCGCGTACACACCGAGCCGCGTGGGATTGGCAGAACTGAACAGCTCTTGCCAGACCAAAGAAGAACTCTCTGGAGGTTGGGCGTGGCAAAACAACCCACTTGGCTACGGTGATTATTCGCCCAACATCCTGTTGAATGAAGCAACCGGGCTCTTTGGTGCTGGCGCGAGACCGATCTTAACGTTTCCAGAGCCGAGAATGCTGACCCAAGCGATGCGAGATTACTTTGTGTCACCCGAAACTGGCCCGCTCCCCCGTTTGTACCAGTATCTCTACGACAATATGACCCACCCGGATGGACTGGAAGAGCACATTGAAATTGGCTCATTCGTTGACTACTTCCTGCACTCGGAGCTATCGGAGAATTCGGACGCTTACCGCCGCAGCACGTACTTCTTCAAGGATCGTAACCAGCCTATTAATGCTGGCCCAGTCTGGGATTTCAATTTGGCCTACGGACGCGGTGGAGCTCAGACAACTTGGATCTACCCGATTCACACGTTCTGGAAGCGCCTCGCATGCAACTACAAGTTCGCGTCTCTCGTTCAACAGCGTTGGGCGAAACTGCGCTCGACAACGTGGAGCAATGAGTCCATTAAGTCGTTCCTACAAGCAAGCGCCGAGCCGATTCGTCGTCAGCTGAAGAAGTGCGTTGGATGGAAGAGCGACAATTTGCAGTGCGCGAATGTCAACGCGAAGAAGACAAAAGACACCTTTGACGAAGAGGTGAATGCGTTGGTTGATGCGGTCCTAGCGCGTGCACTTTGGATGGACTCGAATGTGGCTGGGTTTTATAAGAATCTGGATGGTGATCTATGTGTGGGTGCTGGTGAATTGCCGGCCTACAACTGTGCTGCTGATGGGAATGACAAAGGTTGTCTCGCAGACCCCAGCAGCTACACCAATGCTGTTGAATTCCCGAAGCCCCGCAAGCCTGTTGCTACGAAGTCTTGCGATTCAACCAAGACTCCAAGTATTGCCCAAAATGGATCGATTGACCCGTGCTGGCTGTCTGCGGGTGTGTACATGAAAGATGGATCGATCACACCCTTCTGCTCAGGCTACGGATTTTGCCCCGAGGGACCTGGTGCTATTTGCACATGCAAGAGTGGGCACCGCGCACCCTCTTGTGCTCGTGAGGATGATGCAATCGTACCTCGCCGTTCGACCGGGGATGGTGTGCCGACGCAGGAAACGTTACTGCACAAGTCCTTGGACGGACTTTCAAGTGATGGCGATGCGTACTCCCGCTACCCGCTGTTTTTCCTGGGCGCACTTTCAGCAATGGTGCTGGGTGCAGTCCTGGCAGCTCGTCAGCACCGCCGTCGTCAGCACTACCTTCGTCTTCGTCATGTGTCATCTGCTCGAACCACTGTCAATCCACGTGATGTTCACTCCGGACCTGAACTTCGCTACGGAACTTGGTGAGCTCAAAAGAAGGCGAGTCTTGGTGATATCACCCTATCTTCATATACACCGGTTTACAAGGTTTCATTGACCCACGTTTCTTGTTGACTCTAGCATAGTGGACCATCTTGTAGTTATGCGGTCTCTTCCTGCGTTTGCTGGCGAGGGCGCTCGACAAGCTGTTTATCCTGGATTTCAAAAATGCTCGAGAAGCACGGGGTGATCTCTTCCTCATGGTGCGTGATAAGCACCATGTGTGTCCGCTGAGCAGCATGCTGCCCGATGGCTTGAATGACACGCAGCACATGAGCACGGTTGAACGGATCGAGTCCATGCGTGATTTCATCCAATATCAACAACTTCGGGCGCGCGGCCAGCGCACGAGCAATCAGCACCAGCTTCTGTTCACCTTGCGAGAGCTCGGAAAGACTGCGATTCTCCACTGCACCCGGAAGAACGAGCAGGCGCATGGCTAGTCTAGCGGCTTCGGGATTCGCGGCATTGCTCTCGATTAGGTTGAAAGCAGTTTGGTCCTCCGCAGCATCTGACTGCAGGCTTTTGTGCAAGAGTTGGATGTGCTGGTCTGTCGAGATAGCTTCGAGCCTTGATTTCGATGCTGCCGGTGCATCCGTAGGAATAGTCGAGTCAGCGGCACGCACTTGATTTCCAACAACCGAAACTTCGCCTTCCGTGTGTCCATGACCTGGCGTCTGCATCAACACACGCATGAGAGAGCTCTTGCCGGAACCGTTTGGACCAAGCAAGGCCCAGTGCTCGTCGGTTTGGCGAACGAAGTCGACATTTTCCAGCAAGATCCTCTTGCGGTCATATGAGATAGTAACACCATTCAACTCCACGGCTGGAGTGCCAGCGTCATCACTCCCTGCTTCATCCTGACACTCGAAAAGCTGGTCCACAAGCGATACCAGTTCTGTCTCTGTCATCGTCGCACGCTTCTCATGTTCCTCACCATAGAACTCTTCCAGCCTTTTCATCATAGCCTTGTTGCGTGCATCATCTTCTTTATCTTCGGGCCAAGCCACTACCTCAAAGCCATCATCCTCACCATTCTGCTTCATCAGCACCGTATGCGAGAAGATCTCCGGAAAAACTTGTTCCAGACGATTAGCCACCAACAGCACCTGAGTCTTGTAGGCAAACGCTTCATGTTTAGCTCCCGTCGTCTCCACCAACAGCCTCGTGAACCCTCTCGTCAACTGTCCGAGCATCCACTGCAGCTGTCTCCTCGCCTTCACATCTAAGCCGTCAAACGGCTGGTCCAGAATCAGCACCGACGCTCTCGGAGTCTCCAGCAGCGCCACAGCAAGCAGCAATTTCCTCATTTCTCCCGTCGACAAGTGACGCACTCGCTGCTCCCAAACGGGGAAAAGTCCGAGCCTTACGATCAGATCCCGAGCTGTAGGCGAGCCGATGCCGCCCAGTACGTCCGCCACCACTCGATGACCATTCTCCGATACAAATTCCCTGTGAGCATCGAGACTGAGACTCGCCAGTCTACACGACGCCGGCAGTTCTCCTCGAGTTTGCTGAGCTTTCACGCGGTCCTGTAACTTGGCTAAGAACTGGGTCTTCCCGCTGCCGTTGAGCCCCACAAAGCAGTGCACGTCGTCCGGCAGCAATTTGTACTTAGGAGGTAATGTAATCACCGGCTCAGAAGCAGCAACGGGCGCTGTCCGACGTGGCGCAGCGCCAGTGCTTAGCAATGTACTGAATGCGCGAGTTACAGTCGGATAACCTTGAATATCACAGCGAGTAGTGAGCGGTGGAGAGTGCAACACCGCTCCAGAGCTGCGCAAGACAACAGAGAACGAGGTCGCAGTCGTAGATGGGCGATAACCTTGGCGTGGAACGCACACAGAGCGTCGCAACGCAGCGCGAGCACCTCCTCTCCACGACAGCATTGTTAAAAAAAAAAAAACTGAGGACGTACGTGCGTACTTAGCAGTCACTCATTCGGTTTAGTGCCGCATACAAATTCCAAAAGGATTTCTATTTCGATGGACGTCCACACACAATCCGTAACGGTTATTTGTGATCCCCAGTACGAGCTGCATCATCTTCAATGGCGTCTCGTGTGGTCAAGTCCTTCATCAACGGCAAGTACGTGGCGCCCAAGGCTTCGGGCCAGACGTTCACCCTGCTTAACGCCACGACTCGTCAACCGGAAACGTCCTTCACCTCTGCGGACAAATCCCAAGTGGACGAAGCTGTTGCGTCCTCCCGCAATGCTCAAAAGCACTGGAAGCGTCTGAGCCCCGCCGAACGCGGTGCAATTCTGCGCAAGGCGGCGGACATTCTCACGTCCAAAACGGACGAGATCGCGACGCTCGAGACGCTGGACACCGGACGCCCCATCGCCGAGACGACGGTCACAGATATCCTCAGTGCCACCGACTGTCTCAATTACTACGGAGGCGTGTGTCCTTCCATTGGCGGCCAACACTTGGAGCTCACGGGAGGCAGTTGGGCCTACACGAAACGTGAGCCACTGGGCGTCACCGCCGGCATTGGGGCGTGGAACTACCCGCTACAGAGTGCGGCGTGGAAATCTGCGCCAGCGTTGGCGTTCGGCAATTCGATGGTGTTCAAACCGTCGGAGGAGACGCCGCTCTCAGCCTTGAAATTGGCCGAAGCTTATGTGGAAGCTGGTGTCCCTGAGGGACTGTTCAATGTGGTGCTGGGGGCAGGTGAGACCGGTCAAGCACTTGTGGAGCATGGAGATATTGCTAAAGTGTCGTTCACTGGATCCGTGGGGACTGGCAAGAACGTGTATGCGGGAGCTGCGAAAGATCTCAAGAAAGTGACCATGGAACTGGGAGGAAAGTCGCCGATGATCGTCTTTGAAGACGCTGATGTGGAGGAAGCCGTGGCCGGTGCTATGATGGGCAACTGGTACTCTTCTGGTCAGGTGTGCTCCAATGGCACGCGTGTGTTTGTTCAGCGGAATATCTTTGATAAATTCGTGCAACGTGTGCACGAGCGCACGCTGAAGCTGCGTATTGGCGACCCGCTGGACCCGACTACGGACATTGGTCCGATGATCCACGAGAAGCACATGAAGCTGGTGCAGAGCTACATTGAGAAGGGCGTGGCGGAGGGTGCTACGCTGCTGAAGGGTGGGGGTGAGCGCATCATGCCGTCGGAGGCGACCAAGGACGGATTCTTCTTGACGCCCGCCATCTTTGTCGACTGCAATGACGAGATGACTATTGTGAAGGAGGAGATCTTCGGCATGGTCATGTGCATCCTACCGTTCGACACGGAGGAAGAGGTGCTGGCTCGCGCTAACGATACGGTCTTTGGACTGTCGGCGGGTGTCTTTACCAAGGATATCACGCGTGCCCACCGCATGATCGATGAACTGCAGGCCGGCACCACGTGGATCAACAACTACAACCTCGCTCCCGTGGAGACGCCGTGGGGCGGCTACAAGAAGTCTGGTGTGGGCCGTGAAAACGGACTTGCCGGTATTGAGTCGTGGACGCAGCTGAAATCGGTGTACGTGGAGATGAACGGTGTCGACTGCCCCTACGCCAAGTAGACCGGGAAATCCGCGAAGTGTGTGTGATGGATTGCTGGCTCACTAAACAATGTAAGTTGGCGAAACCTTGGCCATTGTTTGCTCTTTGTTGTATTCGGGGGCTATGATCATGTCGTTGTGTGTCCTAAAATGTGTACTCAGTGATGGTAGCAATCTCTCCTCGCCGCATCTGGCTACTTTTACTCGTGGGCGACGAACCACGAGGTGCTTGAGTTTTTGGGGCACTGCTGCCACTAAAGGCAAGTGCCAGGAAATCCACGTTGCCACAGCTGCTAGTGCCTGGGTATGGTGGCGGTGGCGGAAGTGGGGTCGAAACTACCGGTTCTTCTGAGCTATCGTAATCCGGTGCTGAGGGAGGATACATTGGCCCTACCGGAGGCAGCATGCAGGTCACACTTGGTTGTGAGGTTTGGAGAGAGTACGAACTGTCTAAATGCTCCGCCCGAGGCGAGTCCATGACGACATCAACTATCGGCTTGGCGGGGATAAGCAACGAGGCGGACGCACTTGTACCGGGAGCAGTTTTCACATCGGGCGACAATGAAATATGGCCTATGCACATCTCGCAGAATGACGAGGTCATCGGGTTCATGTACGTGCACCGTCCACAGCTCCAGGTTCCGGTAGTTTCGTTGATGTCGTGCTGAGATGGTTCACAAGGCTCAACATTATACGAAGTTTGATCTGGAACTAGTTCGCTCTCAACGTAGTCTTCGGTGCTGTCGGCTTCAACCGCGTGAGCTTCAACTGCGTCACTCGTATCAACCTGGGACTGCTGCACCGAATACCCGATGTGTTCACTGCTACTGCGCAAACTCAACAAAGTTGCCGCCACTGCATCGTTGTCGTTATAGCTCGAAGTCGCCTCTGCACTAGTGTTGTTGTAGTAACTCGCGTAATTTGCCCCATAGCTCTCATCATAAGGTGGAGGATTGGAATACTCAGTCTGCCCGTAGGCGCTCTGATCATAGCCGTATTGGGCAGACGTAGTAGTGTCTGTTGTTGCCTCGGTGGCATCGTAGGTATAGCCACCTGAGTAGTAATCCCTTGCGCCTTGGTCAGCTCCTTCATTATATCCATACCCACTCGTGGCATCTGCCCACTCCTGGGTAGTCGATTCACTTCCTGGCGTTAGTGAAGGACGCACTGCCGCGTAGTAATCTTCGTAGCCATAGTCCGGTACCGACTCGTAGTGCGTTCTTTGATCCAAAACTTGCTGAATGGCGAGCTTCAGACGGCCTGGCATCTCCAGTCTAGAGACAAATACAAGCGAATGAGTTGTACAACCGACGCTGATCACAATAGAGCTGGCGTTCAACATACGCTTGCCATTCGGTAGTCTCTTGTCGAGCACTCCTCAAGTCTGCTGCCGTCTGAAACCAATGCCTGCTGCATTAACACCACGAGCTAAGTCAACATTTATTGAGCTCTGTTCACGAACGAGTTGCGGCTTACTTGACGAGGTAGTCGCAGATTTTCTGAAGCTGCTCGTGACTCGGAGCCTTACCAATCTGCTCTGCGGCCATCCAGACGACAGTGGCTGTCGGGGTGCCGTCCGTCACCGCCCAACTCATTGCCTACAACTGGGGGGTGTTTTGAGCAAATGAACGGAGCACTTCGCTTTGTATATATAGACAGCACTGAAAATGTCTTCCTGTGCCTACCGATTGAGGAGACGAACTCTCCCAACTCTCTTCTACTATATGCATTTTCGCATGAGGTCTGGCTATGGTTTGCTTATCAAGCTACCTGTAGCTCATCCAGCTACTGGAGTACCTCAGACCTTCTCCATCCTCCTTTTTTTTCATTGTCACGCTACCCGCCTCGCACGAACGTGGTCATCCGCCCCAGGTTTAGAAAGTACCCTTTCAGCAGCTCCAACATGTTGCGCGCGGCGTTGACGTCCCGATTCCAGAAATTGGCCTCGCATCGACTGTTTTCACAGCGCAAGACGTTTCGGTTGCTCTTCAGGACGATCTTGAAGTCCTTGAGCTTTGGGTTCTTGAATCGCTTCATCTCCCTTTTCTCCTTGGCTTCTTTCTTCGCCTTCTTCTTCAATTCCTTCTCCGTCAACGTAGTCTTTTCGCTTTGTAAACCAGCAAACTATGAATACATCGCTCGAAAACTACCAGATCGTCCTCGCTACACAACCTACGAAGGCCATCGACTCCACGATGCTTCATAGCAACGATATCATGCTGACAGTGGTGTCCATGCCAACTCCACAAGTTCCGTCAGAGTCGGGGCACCCTAGTCTCTTACAGAAAGTTCCCCAGCTTCCATGAAATTGACACCAGCCTACTTGTCGAACATGCCATCGAAGGGTTGCAACCCTTCCAGCCATCAATCTCGATCGATTCACTAAGCTTACTCGAACGCTTGGGCAACTTCGTTCATTATTCAATTCGACCTCGAGCGAGCACTCGATTTCACTCCACCCCCTTCCCAGGACAACTAGACTCGACAATGAGTACCGACGCCAACACTTCTGCTTCCGGCAGTCGATTATCTCTTCGAGGTGTTGAGCGGATGGTCTCCGCCACCGATGGTGTGTCGACCAAGATCGCGCACTCGCTGCTCGTCCGAGGTGACACGACTCTACTGCTCCAGTTCCTACCCACCGCAGTTATCAACACTTTCAACATGCACCCTCGGATGCGCGCACTTCAACTCAAGGACCAACCGTTCTCGGCAGAGATCCAAGCTCCTGTAACCTCCGACAACCTCAGCAAGTTGCTGCGAGTGAGGAAGCTGACACCTGCAGACTACGGAGACGGCAGCCCCACGAGCTGGCAGACGTTCGTAGAGACAGAATGCAGTCTCGGTTTCGACCGCCACGCTCAGCTACCTTTCTACCTTTCGGTGTGGGTGGCAAAACGCAAGGATACTGCACGCCTCATGCTCTTCTCGGATCAATTCATGTCCGACACGTTCTCGGGTGTCGTGGTGCTCAACTGTATCCTCGAACAAGTGTCAAAGCTCGCTAGACACGCTTCGTCGGAGCAAAAAACGCCAACCATTTCGACGGTGAAGGAGTTCCCACTGCGGCCGTCGCTATATCGCATGTGGCTCAACAAGATCACGTGGGCTAAGCCACTATTGAAGGGGACGAACGCCATCTTCGGACGGCACATATTCCGTGGCAATGTGCACAAGTTCTCCCCGCTGCTCCCGGTTCGAGAGGACCAGAAGGACTTCGCAATTCCTCCAGTAACCAACAGTACGAGAGCTTTATTCGCCGATGGAGATGCCAAATGCATGCGTGAAGCGCTGGCCAAGTGCCGGAAGGAGGGAGTGACTTTAACTGGAGCTTTGGTTGTTGTCGCTTTACTTGCGTTCTATCGTGTGCGCAGTGGCAAGGAGCAGCGTGGACGCTTCAACCCGTTTCGAGTCGCGATGGACATCGACTGTAACATGCGGCACCAAGTTCAGCACCCCGCAGAGGAGGATCAAGTGGGAATGTTCACCGCCACGACCGACCTCGACTGGATCGCGTCGGAAGGTGTAGACATGTTGACGACCCGCTTCTGGGACTTGGCTGGCCGCGCCAGTCGTGAAATTGACACCAACCTCAAGAATACGATGGTCATGGCACTTCCTACTATCACGGCCGATCAGAAGCTCAACGCGCAAATGGACCCGTCATTTTTGAAGAATGTGCGGGTTGCCAACTCTATCACCGCGGACGTTGGTGTCGCCGAAGTTATCCAGTACCCGTTCGAGAAGCACCACTCGTTGACTACGACATCCGATACTGAAAGTCGACGTGGTTTGCTGGCATACAAGAAAATTCGTCAATCAGTGGCGTTACCTGACGGAGATTTGACTCGATCTTGGCGTCTGGAGAGCACGAATTCGATCCCCCACAATGTCTTGTCCGTCGAGAGTTTGCATGTATACAAGGCGCTACCGCATCTCGCACCGTCCGCCACAATTTTCTTGTCGTCCGTGAATTCGTTCGGCTACTCTATGGCGCACAAGGCCGAAGCTGAGGTTGGAAAGAAATTGTTCACGGCGTTGGTGCTGCTCTGCGAAGGCTTGGGGAGCATTGGAGCTGATGAAAACCTCACGGATGTTCTGGCTCGTTTAGACGAGTAATGGAGAGGACACAGGCCGTCCAAGCCGGTATACATCGAAGACAACAGAAGTAAATTTACCGTCGGCGCACGTATTATCATGCATGAAAGAAAAGCACAACCAGTATCGCAGCTTTTGTTTTTGTATGGAAGTTTTCATCGATCAACGCTCTTAGTTTTGTTGTTTCAGCTCCTTGCGTGTGGATACTCCGATGAAGCTTATCAATCAACCCACGCTTTGGTTGTTGCCGTAACGATTCTGCAGTGAAGGTGGGCCCGTGCATGTACAACTCGGGTTAAGCCAAAATGTCGGAGATTTCAGCGTCGCCCACGTCCTTCTCCACGAATCCCACAAAAGCTTCGGACCGCTCTGAAAATGCAAAGCGCAAGCCGGGCTCGTCGTTCGGATGAGTGACTTAGAAGAAAATGTCGAAAGACGAACAATGGGGGCGGGTGCTACTACTTCAGGTTTTTTAGCACATCCTCCAACGTTTCGTCCCCTCCGACATTGCCGATATTCTCGCAGATCGCTACCCAAGCAGTGAGGAGCACTTTAGCTGCGCTGTCTTCGCATTTGTGTCCCATTGAATAGCAGAAAGAATCCACTGAGGATACGAAGAGAACCGCTGAAGGACCCAAGTGAGGAATGGGATTGTATACATGCAGACTCCTTACCCTCAGCGCGCTCTTCTTCTCCCCGTCATAGCCTGATTGCAACAGCGAATACTCTTTTGCATACGAGTAGCGTCCCACGTTGGAGAGGTTGGCGTCCGAAGTTTGCGAATGGCGGATGTTGAGAGCTTTCGCGAACGACGGTTGTACCTTGGGATTGATTCGCTGGTCTAGAATAATAGGCACGGCTGCCATCATCGTAGTTTGACGAACGTTTCCGTCAATTTCGAGTTTTGCTCGACGTGCGAGCTCCCAGAATCGTGTGGTCTTCAGGTCGACGCCTTCAGTCGCGAGCCACCCCAGATCAGCAAACGCTACGTAAGCACCAACTGGATCTTCGTCAACAGGATGAGGCACACGATGACGCATGTTGTAGTCCAAGCCCGCCATAAACTTAAATGGTTGAGTGGGATCGAAAATCGGAAGCTCTTTGGCTGCGTGGTAGAACGCGAGGAGCGTAGCACATACAACTGCACCACCGAAGGTGACATCCTCACCTTTGCACTTTGAAAGTGCCTTGCTCATAGAATGAGGGTCGCCCTGTGCGAAAGAGGCATAGGTGGGGTTCATGACGGGTGGAGCCACGAAATCTTGCTGATCGGCTCGCGCTGGTAAAACGGGAGTGATTTTTTTCATCTCGCTGCGGTAGATCGCCTTCCCAAGCATTGAGATGACGCCCTTCAACAAACCTTTAGACAGCGGTTTCTTAGACAGCCACATATCGTAGAAGGAGGGACGAAGAGGGAATTCTTCAACCGGATTGCTTTCCGATTCAGATTGGATCCCCTGAGCAGCGAGTAAAGTCACTTGTTCCAGAATGCAATGCAAAACAGCCATCCCTGAATACCCGTCCGACATATAGTGGTCTGAGAAGAGCATCAGACGCGCTAGGTCCGCTTTCGTGTTAACCCACACCGTCAAAAAGAACGGGAACTGCGTGTACCGATCGAACCCGACATTGCACTCGTCTTTGGCGTATTGCTGCCAATCATCAGACGATTCTTCGGAGGTTGGAGAGAACTGTCAAATTCGTAGGAGGTTCTTGCTGGCGATGGCTTCGATGGTCACAGGCTCTTGGATTTCTGCAGTGAAGACCCGATCCTTTACTTGTAGTGCTCGCATGCGCGGGTGCGTGTTGAAAGTCCGAGTGAGAGCAGTCGGCAGGTATCGAAGCAGTGCAGCAACGTCTCCTTCCACTAGCATTGAATGCACGATCTTCATGGACACACCGTCAACCATGGTGGTCATTCGTTCGAAGCCTCGTAGCTTCACTAGTTGCAGCTTGGGGGTTTCAGCACTGTTGGCCATTGTTGGTTAGTTCACTTGTGACGAATATTCGAAGCGAGAATTCAGTGAATGAATTCAATTCGCCTGCGATCACCCGACAGAAGAAGCATCACGCGATGAGCTTTTGAATTGTCAGCGATTACGCTGAGACGGGATCACGTGGTTTACCAACGCGTTGTACCGGCAACAGGGATTCATTCGTGGCCGCGACACTGCCAACCAGCAGACCCCATCGCATCGATCGAGTCTGGTGTGCTTTTTTGATTTGAGCAGCGATGTCGAATTGAGATGGTGCGGTGGGTTGCTCGTCTTCACGTATCTGCCCGTGGTTGCTACATTTACAACATAGAGCAGGGGTTTTGGGAGCAGCGATCTGCACTGCTGTGCCAACGAGCGAAGGACATGAAAAAAGTATTATCCATTGAATTAGGGCGTAGCAAGTTTTAACTCGAAGCAGATCGAAAGTAGCCATGCACAAGGAACAATGACTTACGAACACCACGCCGCTGGATGGTTATCTACTCGTTGTCCTTGGTTCTCGATGCAGTTGCTTTCATCCGCGTAACTTCGGCTGGGCGAAAGTCGGCGATGTCGATGGGGGCGTTACCACTTCCACGGGAGGTTTCGGACTCTCAGGAAGCGTATGAATCTGATCGGTTGTTGGGGATGAATCTGCCAAGCTGAACAGGCGACGGTTGTACTTTGGTACGCCCTGATGGAACTGGGGTTCGTCGCCCCCAGTATCGTCACCGTCGACAAGTTCATCGACGAGAAGATGAACAAGGTCGCTCTCGTCGAAGGCTTCGTCTTCGGCTTCATGCATGACCTCTTCGACTTCTCGGATGACCAGATCGTCACCGTCGGCGTATCTCTCTTCGGGGGTTGGATAGCGCTCGGCCTTCTCGTAGTTCACCTCGATACCACGTAGTCGCGGCGCCAGACCTTCATTGAAACCCAGGGCCGAGACAGTTGTCAAGGCCACCACACTGACAGAGTTCACGAGGACGTGATGGAGAAGCTTCATTAGGATCGGGGAATTCGCTTGGACTTTGCTTATTGCTTGGTAACTTCTGTTGTGGGGCTAATGCGGGACCCACCGAATAGGATCGCACGACACAACGCCATCGGTTCTGTTCTGAAACGTCGATTCCCCCATTAAAGCAGCGTCGTATCCATCATCCCTCGCACTCGATCAGTGCCTCGGCGATGGCACTGTGCATCGTTTGGTGGTAGTGACCATGATAACACAGACAATGAGAATACTTACTACTCTTTAGAAGCTAGGTGCTTTTATCTCTACAAAATCTACCACCTACTCTGTTTAGCTTCCCGTCTCGAAAAGGTCGCTCCGCTGCTCCGCGGGGCGCAAGCACAATAAACTCAATGTCACGGCTGCCACCAAACTGCCCCTACAGAAATCGTCAAGTTACCTACTTTCACGCCTTTGCAGACACAATACGAATGAGTCACGAATTCATATCTATTCAGCAGGCTTGCTGTGCAGGTGCGTCGTCGTACGGTAGGGTCACGCGAATTTGGTGGCGACGCTTTTGAAAGCTTGGAAGCAGAACGACCTGTGTTCACGAATGAACGAACGACCCGCGTCTACACCTCGGCCCGGTAACGATTTCCAATTGCCTCACGACTGACTAGAGTACATCCCACCGACCGACAGTCCACGAAATGGACACTTCAACGTCAAAAAGATACGACGACTTGGCTCGCTCGAAATACCACTTGATACCATTCATTAAATGCGTATTATTTATTACATTCGTATTACTACTTTGTTTCACGGCACCCACGCGACGCCATCGATTACAGCGAGAGAGATCCCTAGCACCCGCGGAACTCAGGGTTGACGGGACTGTAGTGGCTGGACCCCACTACCGCCTCTCGGGGTCTACGACGACTTCGTCGGGACCGTCGTTGGCTTCACTTTTGGGGTGGCAGTCGTCGAGTTGGACGGCTTCGTCGCTTCCGGAGCCTTGGAAGGGGGCGGAAGCGCCGTGGCGTTCGCAGCTCTCGTCGGCTCCGGAGTCTTGGATGGAGTGGGTAGTGCCGTGGCGTTCGCGGGTTTCGTCGCGTCCGGGGTCTTGTCGGGCGTAGGCAGCGCCGTCGCGTTGGCCGACTTCGTCGCGCCCGGAGTCTTGTCGGGCGTAGGCAGCGCCGTCGCGTTGGCCGGCTTCGTCGCGTCCGGAGTCTTGTCGGGCGTAGGCAACGCCGTGCTGTTGCCGCCGGGCCTTGATGCCTCCGGTGTCTTGGAAGGCGTAGCGGACGCGGGTGTGAGTGGTGCCGTTGGCTTAGGTACCGCCGTCGTTGGCTTCGGCGTGGTCGCTGCCTCTAGACGACGCAGCCCACCCGACGTCACATCACTGCTGTCGTCGTCACTCTCGTTCGAGCCAAAGTCTACGCTGTCGTCGTTCGTTTCGACGGGGACACTGGACAACGCTCGCTCATCGCCCACACCTCCCGACCTTAAGTGGGCTACGTCAACGGCGTGGGCCGATACCGACGGTGCGCTCGCCACGAGGACGGCTACACAGACTGCGCTTGCGAGGAGGTGGTGCAGGAGCTTCATGCTGCTTGCTTGCTTGCTTGGTTGTCTTGCTTGGCTGCTTGTCGCTTGGTGCTTTCAGTAATGGGAGAAGGATGGCCAAGACCGCTGCGACCTACATTGTGGCGGACCCACCGTCCTCGCGTCAAGAGCGCCAGGAGCAATGATCGCAATAATCGCGGCCGGCCGGACTAAGACTGCTAGTACTGCCTTATTGAGCGGACCGACCGTTTTTAGAATTGGCTAGAATTGGTTAGGGCAATGCACGAACTGGTATCGTCCTCGCTGTTCGTTCAGCAGGCTTGCCGTGCAGGTGCGTCGTCGTACGGTAGGGTCACGCGAATTTGGTGGCGACGCTTTTGAAAGCTTGGAAGCAGAACGACCTGTGTTCACGAATGAACGAACGACCCGCGTCTACACCTCGGCCCGGTAACGATTTCCAATTGCCTCACGACTGACTAGAGTACATCCCACCGACCGACAGTCCACGAAATGGACACTTCAACGTCAAAAAGATACGACGACTTGGCTCGCTCGAAATACCACTTGATACCATTCATTAAATGCGTATTATTTATTACATTCGTATTACTACTTTGTTTCACGGCACCCACGCGACGCCATCGATTACAGCGAGAGAGATCCCTAGCACCCGCGGAACTCAGGGTTGACGGGACTGTAGTGGCTGGACCCCACTACCGCCTCTCGGGGTCTACGACGACTTCGTCGGGACCGTCGTTGGCTTCACTTTTGGGGTGGCAGTCGTCGAGTTGGACGGCTTCGTCGCTTCCGGAGCCTTGGAAGGGGGCGGAAGCGCCGTGGCGTTCGCAGCTCTCGTCGGCTCCGGAGTCTTGGATGGAGTGGGTAGTGCCGTGGCGTTCGCGGGTTTCGTCGCGTCCGGGGTCTTGTCGGGCGTAGGCAGCGCCGTCGCGTTGGCCGACTTCGTCGCGCCCGGAGTCTTGTCGGGCGTAGGCAGCGCCGTCGCGTTGGCTGGCTTCGTCGCGTCCGGAGTCTTGTCGGGCGTAGGCAACGCCGTGCTGTTGCCGCCGGGCCTTGATGCCTCCGGTGTCTTGGAAGGCGTAGCGGACGCGGGTGTGAGTGGTGCCGTTGGCTTAGGTACCGCCGTCGTTGGCTTCGGCGTGGTCGCTGCCTCTAGACGACGCAGCCCACCCGACGTCACATCACTGCTGTCGTCGTCACTCTCGTTCGAGCCAAAGTCTACGCTGTCGTCGTTCGTTTCGACGGGGACACTGGACAACGCTCGCTCATCGCCCACACCTCCCGACCTTAAGTGGGCTACGTCAACGGCGTGGGCCGATACCGACGGTGCGCTCGCCACGAGGACGGCTACACAGACTGCGCTTGCGAGGAGGTGGTGCAGGAGCTTCATGCTGCTTGCTTGCTTGCTTGGTTGTCTTGCTTGGCTGCTTGTCGCTTGGTGCTTTCAGTAATGGGAGAAGGATGGCCAAGACCGCTGCGACCTACATTGTGGCGGACCCACCGTCCTCGCGTCAAGAGCGCCAGGAGCAATGATCGCAATAATCGCGGCCGGCCGGACTAAGACTGCTAGTACTGCCTTATTGAGCGGACCGACCGTTTTTAGAATTGGCTAGAATTGGTTAGGGCAATGCACGAACTGGTATCGTCCTCGCTGTTCGTTCAGCAGGCTTGCCGTGCAGGTGCGTCGTCGTACGGTAGGGTCACGCGAATTTGGTGGCGACGCTTTTGAAAGCTTGGAAGCAGAACGACCTGTGTTCACGAATGAACGAACGACCCGCGTCTACACCTCGGCCCGGTAACGATTTCCAATTGCCTCACGACTGACTAGAGTACATCCCACCGACCGACAGTCCACGAAATGGACACTTCAACGTCAAAAAGATACGACGACTTGGCTCGCTCGAAATACCACTTGATACCATTCATTAAATGCGTATTATTTATTACATTCGTATTACTACTTTGTTTCACGGCACCCACGCGACGCCATCGATTACAGCGAGAGAGATCCCTAGCACCCGCGGAACTCAGGGTTGACGGGACTGTAGTGGCTGGACCCCACTACCGCCTCTCGGGGTCTACGACGACTTCGTCGGGACCGTCGTTGGCTTCACTTTTGGGGTGGCAGTCGTCGAGTTGGACGGCTTCGTCGCTTCCGGAGCCTTGGAAGGGGGCGGAAGCGCCGTGGCGTTCGCAGCTCTCGTCGGCTCCGGAGTCTTGGATGGAGTGGGTAGTGCCGTGGCGTTCGCGGGTTTCGTCGCGTCCGGGGTCTTGTCGGGCGTAGGCAGCGCCGTCGCGTTGGCCGACTTCGTCGCGCCCGGAGTCTTGTCGGGCGTAGGCAGCGCCGTCGCGTTGGCCGGCTTCGTCGCGTCCGGAGTCTTGTCGGGCGTAGGCAACGCCGTGCTGTTGCCGCCGGGCCTTGATGCCTCCGGTGTCTTGGAAGGCGTAGCGGACGCGGGTGTGAGTGGTGCCGTTGGCTTAGGTACCGCCGTCGTTGGCTTCGGCGTGGTCGCTGCCTCTAGACGACGCAGCCCACCCGACGTCACATCACTGCTGTCGTCGTCACTCTCGTTCGAGCCAAAGTCTACGCTGTCGTCGTTCGTTTCGACGGGGACACTGGACAACGCTCGCTCATCGCCCACACCTCCCGACCTTAAGTGGGCTACGTCAACGGCGTGGGCCGATACCGACGGTGCGCTCGCCACGAGGACGGCTACACAGACTGCGCTTGCGAGGAGGTGGTGCAGGAGCTTCATGCTGCTTGCTTGCTTGCTTGGTTGTCTTGCTTGGCTGCTTGTCGCTTGGTGCTTTCAGTAATGGGAGAAGGATGGCCAAGACCGCTGCGACCTACATTGTGGCGGACCCACCGTCCTCGCGTCAAGAGCGCCAGGAGCAATGATCGCAATAATCGCGGCCGGCCGGACTAAGACTGCTAGTACTGCCTTATTGAGCGGACCGACCGTTTTTAGAATTGGCTAGAATTGGTTAGGGCAATGCACGAACTGGTATCGTCCTCGCTGTTCGTTCAGCAGGCTTGCCGTGCAGGTGCGTCGTCGTACGGTAGGGTCACGCGAATTTGGTGGCGACGCTTTTGAAAGCTTGGAAGCAGAACGACCTGTGTTCACGAATGAACGAACGACCCGCGTCTACACCTCGGCCCGGTAACGATTTCCAATTGCCTCACGACTGACTAGAGTACATCCCACCGACCGACAGTCCACGAAATGGACACTTCAACGTCAAAAAGATACGACGACTTGGCTCGCTCGAAATACCACTTGATACCATTCATTAAATGCGTATTATTTATTACATTCGTATTACTACTTTGTTTCACGGCACCCACGCGACGCCATCGATTACAGCGAGAGAGATCCCTAGCACCCGCGGAACTCAGGGTTGACGGGACTGTAGTGGCTGGACCCCACTACCGCCTCTCGGGGTCTACGACGACTTCGTCGGGACCGTCGTTGGCTTCACTTTTGGGGTGGCAGTCGTCGAGTTGGACGGCTTCGTCGCTTCCGGAGCCTTGGAAGGGGGCGGAAGCGCCGTGGCGTTCGCAGCTCTCGTCGGCTCCGGAGTCTTGGATGGAGTGGGTAGTGCCGTGGCGTTCGCGGGTTTCGTCGCGTCCGGGGTCTTGTCGGGCGTAGGCAGCGCCGTCGCGTTGGCCGACTTCGTCGCGCCCGGAGTCTTGTCGGGCGTAGGCAGCGCCGTCGCGTCCGGAGTCTTGTCGGGCGTAGGCAACGCCGTGCTGTTGCCGCCGGGCCTTGATGCCTCCGGTGTCTTGGAAGGCGTAGCGGACGCGGGTGTGAGTGGTGCCGTTGGCTTAGGTACCGCCGTCGTTGGCTTCGGCGTGGTCGCTGCCTCTAGACGACGCAGCCCACCCGACGTCACATCACTGCTGTCGTCGTCACTCTCGTTCGAGCCAAAGTCTACGCTGTCGTCGTTCGTTTCGACGGGGACACTGGACAACGCTCGCTCATCGCCCACACCTCCCGACCTTAAGTGGGCTACGTCAACGGCGTGGGCCGATACCGACGGTGCGCTCGCCACGAGGACGGCTACACAGACTGCGCTTGCGAGGAGGTGGTGCAGGAGCTTCATGCTGCTTGCTTGCTTGCTTGGTTGTCTTGCTTGGCTGCTTGTCGCTTGGTGCTTTCAGTAATGGGAGAAGGATGGCCAAGACCGCTGCGACCTACATTGTGGCGGACCCACCGTCCTCGCGTCAAGAGCGCCAGGAGCAATGATCGCAATAATCGCGGCCGGCCGGACTAAGACTGCTAGTACTGCCTTATTGAGCGGACCGACCGTTTTTAGAATTGGCTAGAATTGGTTAGGGCAATGCACGAACTGGTATCGTCCTCGCTGTTCGTTCAGCAGGCTTGCCGTGCAGGTGCGTCGTCGTACGGTAGGGTCACGCGAATTTGGTGGCGACGCTTTTGAAAGCTTGGAAGCAGAACGACCTGTGTTCACGAATGAACGAACGACCCGCGTCTACACCTCGGCCCGGTAACGATTTCCAATTGCCTCACGACTGACTAGAGTACATCCCACCGACCGACAGTCCACGAAATGGACACTTCAACGTCAAAAAGATACGACGACTTGGCTCGCTCGAAATACCACTTGATACCATTCATTAAATGCGTATTATTTATTACATTCGTATTACTACTTTGTTTCACGGCACCCACGCGACGCCATCGATTACAGCGAGAGAGATCCCTAGCACCCGCGGAACTCAGGGTTGACGGGACTGTAGTGGCTGGACCCCACTACCGCCTCTCGGGGTCTACGACGACTTCGTCGGGACCGTCGTTGGCTTCACTTTTGGGGTGGCAGTCGTCGAGTTGGACGGCTTCGTCGCTTCCGGAGCCTTGGAAGGGGGCGGAAGCGCCGTGGCGTTCGCAGCTCTCGTCGGCTCCGGAGTCTTGGATGGAGTGGGTAGTGCCGTGGCGTTCGCGGGTTTCGTCGCGTCCGGGGTCTTGTCGGGCGTAGGCAGCGCCGTCGCGTTGGCCGACTTCGTCGCGCCCGGAGTCTTGTCGGGCGTAGGCAGCGCCGTCGCGTTGGCTGGCTTCGTCGCGTCCGGAGTCTTGTCGGGCGTAGGCAACGCCGTGCTGTTGCCGCCGGGCCTTGATGCCTCCGGTGTCTTGGAAGGCGTAGCGGACGCGGGTGTGAGTGGTGCCGTTGGCTTAGGTACCGCCGTCGTTGGCTTCGGCGTGGTCGCTGCCTCTAGACGACGCAGCCCACCCGACGTCACATCACTGCTGTCGTCGTCACTCTCGTTCGAGCCAAAGTCTACGCTGTCGTCGTTCGTTTCGACGGGGACACTGGACAACGCTCGCTCATCGCCCACACCTCCCGACCTTAAGTGGGCTACGTCAACGGCGTGGGCCGATACCGACGGTGCGCTCGCCACGAGGACGGCTACACAGACTGCGCTTGCGAGGAGGTGGTGCAGGAGCTTCATGCTGCTTGCTTGCTTGCTTGGTTGTCTTGCTTGGCTGCTTGTCGCTTGGTGCTTTCAGTAATGGGAGAAGGATGGCCAAGACCGCTGCGACCTACATTGTGGCGGACCCACCGTCCTCGCGTCAAGAGCGCCAGGAGCAATGATCGCAATAATCGCGGCCGGCCGGACTAAGACTGCTAGTACTGCCTTATTGAGCGGACCGACCGTTTTTAGAATTGGCTAGAATTGGTTAGGGCAATGCACGAACTGGTATCGTCCTCGCTGTTCGTTCAGCAGGCTTGCCGTGCAGGTGCGTCGTCGTACGGTAGGGTCACGCGAATTTGGTGGCGACGCTTTTGAAAGCTTGGAAGCAGAACGACCTGTGTTCACGAATGAACGAACGACCCGCGTCTACACCTCGGCCCGGTAACGATTTCCAATTGCCTCACGACTGACTAGAGTACATCCCACCGACCGACAGTCCACGAAATGGACACTTCAACGTCAAAAAGATACGACGACTTGGCTCGCTCGAAATACCACTTGATACCATTCATTAAATGCGTATTATTTATTACATTCGTATTACTACTTTGTTTCACGGCACCCACGCGACGCCATCGATTACAGCGAGAGAGATCCCTAGCACCCGCGGAACTCAGGGTTGACGGGACTGTAGTGGCTGGACCCCACTACCGCCTCTCGGGGTCTACGACGACTTCGTCGGGACCGTCGTTGGCTTCACTTTTGGGGTGGCAGTCGTCGAGTTGGACGGCTTCGTCGCTTCCGGAGCCTTGGAAGGGGGCGGAAGCGCCGTGGCGTTCGCAGCTCTCGTCGGCTCCGGAGTCTTGGATGGAGTGGGTAGTGCCGTGGCGTTCGCGGGTTTCGTCGCGTCCGGGGTCTTGTCGGGCGTAGGCAGCGCCGTCGCGTTGGCCGACTTCGTCGCGCCCGGAGTCTTGTCGGGCGTAGGCAGCGCCGTCGCGTTGGCCGGCTTCGTCGCGTCCGGAGTCTTGTCGGGCGTAGGCAACGCCGTGCTGTTGCCGCCGGGCCTTGATGCCTCCGGTGTCTTGGAAGGCGTAGCGGACGCGGGTGTGAGTGGTGCCGTTGGCTTAGGTACCGCCGTCGTTGGCTTCGGCGTGGTCGCTGCCTCTAGACGACGCAGCCCACCCGACGTCACATCACTGCTGTCGTCGTCACTCTCGTTCGAGCCAAAGTCTACGCTGTCGTCGTTCGTTTCGACGGGGACACTGGACAACGCTCGCTCATCGCCCACACCTCCCGACCTTAAGTGGGCTACGTCAACGGCGTGGGCCGATACCGACGGTGCGCTCGCCACGAGGACGGCTACACAGACTGCGCTTGCGAGGAGGTGGTGCAGGAGCTTCATGCTGCTTGCTTGCTTGCTTGGTTGTCTTGCTTGGCTGCTTGTCGCTTGGTGCTTTCAGTAATGGGAGAAGGATGGCCAAGACCGCTGCGACCTACATTGTGGCGGACCCACCGTCCTCGCGTCAAGAGCGCCAGGAGCAATGATCGCAATAATCGCGGCCGGCCGGACTAAGACTGCTAGTACTGCCTTATTGAGCGGACCGACCGTTTTTAGAATTGGCTAGAATTGGTTAGGGCAATGCACGAACTGGTATCGTCCTCGCTGTTCGTTCAGCAGGCTTGCCGTGCAGGTGCGTCGTCGTACGGTAGGGTCACGCGAATTTGGTGGCGACGCTTTTGAAAGCTTGGAAGCAGAACGACCTGTGTTCACGAATGAACGAACGACCCGCGTCTACACCTCGGCCCGGTAACGATTTCCAATTGCCTCACGACTGACTAGAGTACATCCCACCGACCGACAGTCCACGAAATGGACACTTCAACGTCAAAAAGATACGACGACTTGGCTCGCTCGAAATACCACTTGATACCATTCATTAAATGCGTATTATTTATTACATTCGTATTACTACTTTGTTTCACGGCACCCACGCGACGCCATCGATTACAGCGAGAGAGATCCCTAGCACCCGCGGAACTCAGGGTTGACGGGACTGTAGTGGCTGGACCCCACTACCGCCTCTCGGGGTCTACGACGACTTCGTCGGGACCGTCGTTGGCTTCACTTTTGGGGTGGCAGTCGTCGAGTTGGACGGCTTCGTCGCTTCCGGAGCCTTGGAAGGGGGCGGAAGCGCCGTGGCGTTCGCAGCTCTCGTCGGCTCCGGAGTCTTGGATGGAGTGGGTAGTGCCGTGGCGTTCGCGGGTTTCGTCGCGTCCGGGGTCTTGTCGGGCGTAGGCAGCGCCGTCGCGTTGGCCGACTTCGTCGCGCCCGGAGTCTTGTCGGGCGTAGGCAGCGCCGTCGCGTTGGCCGGCTTCGTCGCGTCCGGAGTCTTGTCGGGCGTAGGCAACGCCGTGCTGTTGCCGCCGGGCCTTGATGCCTCCGGTGTCTTGGAAGGCGTAGCGGACGCGGGTGTGAGTGGTGCCGTTGGCTTAGGTACCGCCGTCGTTGGCTTCGGCGTGGTCGCTGCCTCTAGACGACGCAGCCCACCCGACGTCACATCACTGCTGTCGTCGTCACTCTCGTTCGAGCCAAAGTCTACGCTGTCGTCGTTCGTTTCGACGGGGACACTGGACAACGCTCGCTCATCGCCCACACCTCCCGACCTTAAGTGGGCTACGTCAACGGCGTGGGCCGATACCGACGGTGCGCTCGCCACGAGGACGGCTACACAGACTGCGCTTGCGAGGAGGTGGTGCAGGAGCTTCATGCTGCTTGCTTGCTTGCTTGGTTGTCTTGCTTGGCTGCTTGTCGCTTGGTGCTTTCAGTAATGGGAGAAGGATGGCCAAGACCGCTGCGACCTACATTGTGGCGGACCCACCGTCCTCGCGTCAAGAGCGCCAGGAGCAATGATCGCAATAATCGCGGCCGGCCGGACTAAGACTGCTAGTACTGCCTTATTGAGCGGACCGACCGTTTTTAGAATTGGCTAGAATTGGTTAGGGCAATGCACGAACTGGTATCGTCCTCGCTGTTCGTTCAGCAGGCTTGCCGTGCAGGTGCGTCGTCGTACGGTAGGGTCACGCGAATTTGGTGGCGACGCTTTTGAAAGCTTGGAAGCAGAACGACCTGTGTTCACGAATGAACGAACGACCCGCGTCTACACCTCGGCCCGGTAACGATTTCCAATTGCCTCACGACTGACTAGAGTACATCCCACCGACCGACAGTCCACGAAATGGACACTTCAACGTCAAAAAGATACGACGACTTGGCTCGCTCGAAATACCACTTGATACCATTCATTAAATGCGTATTATTTATTACATTCGTATTACTACTTTGTTTCACGGCACCCACGCGACGCCATCGATTACAGCGAGAGAGATCCCTAGCACCCGCGGAACTCAGGGTTGACGGGACTGTAGTGGCTGGACCCCACTACCGCCTCTCGGGGTCTACGACGACTTCGTCGGGACCGTCGTTGGCTTCACTTTTGGGGTGGCAGTCGTCGAGTTGGACGGCTTCGTCGCTTCCGGAGCCTTGGAAGGGGGCGGAAGCGCCGTGGCGTTCGCAGCTCTCGTCGGCTCCGGAGTCTTGGATGGAGTGGGTAGTGCCGTGGCGTTCGCGGGTTTCGTCGCGTCCGGGGTCTTGTCGGGCGTAGGCAGCGCCGTCGCGTTGGCCGACTTCGTCGCGCCCGGAGTCTTGTCGGGCGTAGGCAGCGCCGTCGCGTTGGCTGGCTTCGTCGCGTCCGGAGTCTTGTCGGGCGTAGGCAACGCCGTGCTGTTGCCGCCGGGCCTTGATGCCTCCGGTGTCTTGGAAGGCGTAGCGGACGCGGGTGTGAGTGGTGCCGTTGGCTTAGGTACCGCCGTCGTTGGCTTCGGCGTGGTCGCTGCCTCTAGACGACGCAGCCCACCCGACGTCACATCACTGCTGTCGTCGTCACTCTCGTTCGAGCCAAAGTCTACGCTGTCGTCGTTCGTTTCGACGGGGACACTGGACAACGCTCGCTCATCGCCCACACCTCCCGACCTTAAGTGGGCTACGTCAACGGCGTGGGCCGATACCGACGGTGCGCTCGCCACGAGGACGGCTACACAGACTGCGCTTGCGAGGAGGTGGTGCAGGAGCTTCATGCTGCTTGCTTGCTTGCTTGGTTGTCTTGCTTGGCTGCTTGTCGCTTGGTGCTTTCAGTAATGGGAGAAGGATGGCCAAGACCGCTGCGACCTACATTGTGGCGGACCCACCGTCCTCGCGTCAAGAGCGCCAGGAGCAATGATCGCAATAATCGCGGCCGGCCGGACTAAGACTGCTAGTACTGCCTTATTGAGCGGACCGACCGTTTTTAGAATTGGCTAGAATTGGTTAGGGCAATGCACGAACTGGTATCGTCCTCGCTGTTCGTTCAGCAGGCTTGCCGTGCAGGTGCGTCGTCGTACGGTAGGGTCACGCGAATTTGGTGGCGACGCTTTTGAAAGCTTGGAAGCAGAACGACCTGTGTTCACGAATGAACGAACGACCCGCGTCTACACCTCGGCCCGGTAACGATTTCCAATTGCCTCACGACTGACTAGAGTACATCCCACCGACCGACAGTCCACGAAATGGACACTTCAACGTCAAAAAGATACGACGACTTGGCTCGCTCGAAATACCACTTGATACCATTCATTAAATGCGTATTATTTATTACATTCGTATTACTACTTTGTTTCACGGCACCCACGCGACGCCATCGATTACAGCGAGAGAGATCCCTAGCACCCGCGGAACTCAGGGTTGACGGGACTGTAGTGGCTGGACCCCACTACCGCCTCTCGGGGTCTACGACGACTTCGTCGGGACCGTCGTTGGCTTCACTTTTGGGGTGGCAGTCGTCGAGTTGGACGGCTTCGTCGCTTCCGGAGCCTTGGAAGGGGGCGGAAGCGCCGTGGCGTTCGCAGCTCTCGTCGGCTCCGGAGTCTTGGATGGAGTGGGTAGTGCCGTGGCGTTCGCGGGTTTCGTCGCGTCCGGGGTCTTGTCGGGCGTAGGCAGCGCCGTCGCGTTGGCCGACTTCGTCGCGCCCGGAGTCTTGTCGGGCGTAGGCAGCGCCGTCGCGTTGGCTGGCTTCGTCGCGTCCGGAGTCTTGTCGGGCGTAGGCAACGCCGTGCTGTTGCCGCCGGGCCTTGATGCCTCCGGTGTCTTGGAAGGCGTAGCGGACGCGGGTGTGAGTGGTGCCGTTGGCTTAGGTACCGCCGTCGTTGGCTTCGGCGTGGTCGCTGCCTCTAGACGACGCAGCCCACCCGACGTCACATCACTGCTGTCGTCGTCACTCTCGTTCGAGCCAAAGTCTACGCTGTCGTCGTTCGTTTCGACGGGGACACTGGACAACGCTCGCTCATCGCCCACACCTCCCGACCTTAAGTGGGCTACGTCAACGGCGTGGGCCGATACCGACGGTGCGCTCGCCACGAGGACGGCTACACAGACTGCGCTTGCGAGGAGGTGGTGCAGGAGCTTCATGCTGCTTGCTTGCTTGCTTGGTTGTCTTGCTTGGCTGCTTGTCGCTTGGTGCTTTCAGTAATGGGAGAAGGATGGCCAAGACCGCTGCGACCTACATTGTGGCGGACCCACCGTCCTCGCGTCAAGAGCGCCAGGAGCAATGATCGCAATAATCGCGGCCGGCCGGACTAAGACTGCTAGTACTGCCTTATTGAGCGGACCGACCGTTTTTAGAATTGGCTAGAATTGGTTAGGGCAATGCACGAACTGGTATCGTCCTCGCTGTTCGTTCAGCAGGCTTGCCGTGCAGGTGCGTCGTCGTACGGTAGGGTCACGCGAATTTGGTGGCGACGCTTTTGAAAGCTTGGAAGCAGAACGACCTGTGTTCACGAATGAACGAACGACCCGCGTCTACACCTCGGCCCGGTAACGATTTCCAATTGCCTCACGACTGACTAGAGTACATCCCACCGACCGACAGTCCACGAAATGGACACTTCAACGTCAAAAAGATACGACGACTTGGCTCGCTCGAAATACCACTTGATACCATTCATTAAATGCGTATTATTTATTACATTCGTATTACTACTTTGTTTCACGGCACCCACGCGACGCCATCGATTACAGCGAGAGAGATCCCTAGCACCCGCGGAACTCAGGGTTGACGGGACTGTAGTGGCTGGACCCCACTACCGCCTCTCGGGGTCTACGACGACTTCGTCGGGACCGTCGTTGGCTTCACTTTTGGGGTGGCAGTCGTCGAGTTGGACGGCTTCGTCGCTTCCGGAGCCTTGGAAGGGGGCGGAAGCGCCGTGGCGTTCGCAGCTCTCGTCGGCTCCGGAGTCTTGGATGGAGTGGGTAGTGCCGTGGCGTTCGCGGGTTTCGTCGCGTCCGGGGTCTTGTCGGGCGTAGGCAGCGCCGTCGCGTTGGCCGACTTCGTCGCGTCCGGAGTCTTGTCGGGCGTAGGCAACGCCGTGCTGTTGCCGCCGGGCCTTGATGCCTCCGGTGTCTTGGAAGGCGTAGCGGACGCGGGTGTGAGTGGTGCCGTTGGCTTAGGTACCGCCGTCGTTGGCTTCGGCGTGGTCGCTGCCTCTAGACGACGCAGCCCACCCGACGTCACATCACTGCTGTCGTCGTCACTCTCGTTCGAGCCAAAGTCTACGCTGTCGTCGTTCGTTTCGACGGGGACACTGGACAACGCTCGCTCATCGCCCACACCTCCCGACCTTAAGTGGGCTACGTCAACGGCGTGGGCCGATACCGACGGTGCGCTCGCCACGAGGACGGCTACACAGACTGCGCTTGCGAGGAGGTGGTGCAGGAGCTTCATGCTGCTTGCTTGCTTGCTTGGTTGTCTTGCTTGGCTGCTTGTCGCTTGGTGCTTTCAGTAATGGGAGAAGGATGGCCAAGACCGCTGCGACCTACATTGTGGCGGACCCACCGTCCTCGCGTCAAGAGCGCCAGGAGCAATGATCGCAATAATCGCGGCCGGCCGGACTAAGACTGCTAGTACTGCCTTATTGAGCGGACCGACCGTTTTTAGAATTGGCTAGAATTGGTTAGGGCAATGCACGAACTGGTATCGTCCTCGCTGTTCGTTCAGCAGGCTTGCCGTGCAGGTGCGTCGTCGTACGGTAGGGTCACGCGAATTTGGTGGCGACGCTTTTGAAAGCTTGGAAGCAGAACGACCTGTGTTCACGAATGAACGAACGACCCGCGTCTACACCTCGGCCCGGTAACGATTTCCAATTGCCTCACGACTGACTAGAGTACATCCCACCGACCGACAGTCCACGAAATGGACACTTCAACGTCAAAAAGATACGACGACTTGGCTCGCTCGAAATACCACTTGATACCATTCATTAAATGCGTATTATTTATTACATTCGTATTACTACTTTGTTTCACGGCACCCACGCGACGCCATCGATTACAGCGAGAGAGATCCCTAGCACCCGCGGAACTCAGGGTTGACGGGACTGTAGTGGCTGGACCCCACTACCGCCTCTCGGGGTCTACGACGACTTCGTCGGGACCGTCGTTGGCTTCACTTTTGGGGTGGCAGTCGTCGAGTTGGACGGCTTCGTCGCTTCCGGAGCCTTGGAAGGGGGCGGAAGCGCCGTGGCGTTCGCAGCTCTCGTCGGCTCCGGAGTCTTGGATGGAGTGGGTAGTGCCGTGGCGTTCGCGGGTTTCGTCGCGTCCGGGGTCTTGTCGGGCGTAGGCAGCGCCGTCGCGTTGGCCGACTTCGTCGCGCCCGGAGTCTTGTCGGGCGTAGGCAGCGCCGTCGCGTTGGCTGGCTTCGTCGCGTCCGGAGTCTTGTCGGGCGTAGGCAACGCCGTGCTGTTGCCGCCGGGCCTTGATGCCTCCGGTGTCTTGGAAGGCGTAGCGGACGCGGGTGTGAGTGGTGCCGTTGGCTTAGGTACCGCCGTCGTTGGCTTCGGCGTGGTCGCTGCCTCTAGACGACGCAGCCCACCCGACGTCACATCACTGCTGTCGTCGTCACTCTCGTTCGAGCCAAAGTCTACGCTGTCGTCGTTCGTTTCGACGGGGACACTGGACAACGCTCGCTCATCGCCCACACCTCCCGACCTTAAGTGGGCTACGTCAACGGCGTGGGCCGATACCGACGGTGCGCTCGCCACGAGGACGGCTACACAGACTGCGCTTGCGAGGAGGTGGTGCAGGAGCTTCATGCTGCTTGCTTGCTTGCTTGGTTGTCTTGCTTGGCTGCTTGTCGCTTGGTGCTTTCAGTAATGGGAGAAGGATGGCCAAGACCGCTGCGACCTACATTGTGGCGGACCCACCGTCCTCGCGTCAAGAGCGCCAGGAGCAATGATCGCAATAATCGCGGCCGGCCGGACTAAGACTGCTAGTACTGCCTTATTGAGCGGACCGACCGTTTTTAGAATTGGCTAGAATTGGTTAGGGCAATGCACGAACTGGTATCGTCCTCGCTGTTCGTTCAGCAGGCTTGCCGTGCAGGTGCGTCGTCGTACGGTAGGGTCACGCGAATTTGGTGGCGACGCTTTTGAAAGCTTGGAAGCAGAACGACCTGTGTTCACGAATGAACGAACGACCCGCGTCTACACCTCGGCCCGGTAACGATTTCCAATTGCCTCACGACTGACTAGAGTACATCCCACCGACCGACAGTCCACGAAATGGACACTTCAACGTCAAAAAGATACGACGACTTGGCTCGCTCGAAATACCACTTGATACCATTCATTAAATGCGTATTATTTATTACATTCGTATTACTACTTTGTTTCACGGCACCCACGCGACGCCATCGATTACAGCGAGAGAGATCCCTAGCACCCGCGGAACTCAGGGTTGACGGGACTGTAGTGGCTGGACCCCACTACCGCCTCTCGGGGTCTACGACGACTTCGTCGGGACCGTCGTTGGCTTCACTTTTGGGGTGGCAGTCGTCGAGTTGGACGGCTTCGTCGCTTCCGGAGCCTTGGAAGGGGGCGGAAGCGCCGTGGCGTTCGCAGCTCTCGTCGGCTCCGGAGTCTTGGATGGAGTGGGTAGTGCCGTGGCGTTCGCGGGTTTCGTCGCGTCCGGGGTCTTGTCGGGCGTAGGCAGCGCCGTCGCGTTGGCCGACTTCGTCGCGCCCGGAGTCTTGTCGGGCGTAGGCAGCGCCGTCGCGTTGGCCGGCTTCGTCGCGTCCGGAGTCTTGTCGGGCGTAGGCAACGCCGTGCTGTTGCCGCCGGGCCTTGATGCCTCCGGTGTCTTGGAAGGCGTAGCGGACGCGGGTGTGAGTGGTGCCGTTGGCTTAGGTACCGCCGTCGTTGGCTTCGGCGTGGTCGCTGCCTCTAGACGACGCAGCCCACCCGACGTCACATCACTGCTGTCGTCGTCACTCTCGTTCGAGCCAAAGTCTACGCTGTCGTCGTTCGTTTCGACGGGGACACTGGACAACGCTCGCTCATCGCCCACACCTCCCGACCTTAAGTGGGCTACGTCAACGGCGTGGGCCGATACCGACGGTGCGCTCGCCACGAGGACGGCTACACAGACTGCGCTTGCGAGGAGGTGGTGCAGGAGCTTCATGCTGCTTGCTTGCTTGCTTGGTTGTCTTGCTTGGCTGCTTGTCGCTTGGTGCTTTCAGTAATGGGAGAAGGATGGCCAAGACCGCTGCGACCTACATTGTGGCGGACCCACCGTCCTCGCGTCAAGAGCGCCAGGAGCAATGATCGCAATAATCGCGGCCGGCCGGACTAAGACTGCTAGTACTGCCTTATTGAGCGGACCGACCGTTTTTAGAATTGGCTAGAATTGGTTAGGGCAATGCACGAACTGGTATCGTCCTCGCTGTTCGTTCAGCAGGCTTGCCGTGCAGGTGCGTCGTCGTACGGTAGGGTCACGCGAATTTGGTGGCGACGCTTTTGAAAGCTTGGAAGCAGAACGACCTGTGTTCACGAATGAACGAACGACCCGCGTCTACACCTCGGCCCGGTAACGATTTCCAATTGCCTCACGACTGACTAGAGTACATCCCACCGACCGACAGTCCACGAAATGGACACTTCAACGTCAAAAAGATACGACGACTTGGCTCGCTCGAAATACCACTTGATACCATTCATTAAATGCGTATTATTTATTACATTCGTATTACTACTTTGTTTCACGGCACCCACGCGACGCCATCGATTACAGCGAGAGAGATCCCTAGCACCCGCGGAACTCAGGGTTGACGGGACTGTAGTGGCTGGACCCCACTACCGCCTCTCGGGGTCTACGACGACTTCGTCGGGACCGTCGTTGGCTTCACTTTTGGGGTGGCAGTCGTCGAGTTGGACGGCTTCGTCGCTTCCGGAGCCTTGGAAGGGGGCGGAAGCGCCGTGGCGTTCGCAGCTCTCGTCGGCTCCGGAGTCTTGGATGGAGTGGGTAGTGCCGTGGCGTTCGCGGGTTTCGTCGCGTCCGGGGTCTTGTCGGGCGTAGGCAGCGCCGTCGCGTTGGCCGACTTCGTCGCGCCCGGAGTCTTGTCGGGCGTAGGCAGCGCCGTCGCGTTGGCTGGCTTCGTCGCGTCCGGAGTCTTGTCGGGCGTAGGCAACGCCGTGCTGTTGCCGCCGGGCCTTGATGCCTCCGGTGTCTTGGAAGGCGTAGCGGACGCGGGTGTGAGTGGTGCCGTTGGCTTAGGTACCGCCGTCGTTGGCTTCGGCGTGGTCGCTGCCTCTAGACGACGCAGCCCACCCGACGTCACATCACTGCTGTCGTCGTCACTCTCGTTCGAGCCAAAGTCTACGCTGTCGTCGTTCGTTTCGACGGGGACACTGGACAACGCTCGCTCATCGCCCACACCTCCCGACCTTAAGTGGGCTACGTCAACGGCGTGGGCCGATACCGACGGTGCGCTCGCCACGAGGACGGCTACACAGACTGCGCTTGCGAGGAGGTGGTGCAGGAGCTTCATGCTGCTTGCTTGCTTGCTTGGTTGTCTTGCTTGGCTGCTTGTCGCTTGGTGCTTTCAGTAATGGGAGAAGGATGGCCAAGACCGCTGCGACCTACATTGTGGCGGACCCACCGTCCTCGCGTCAAGAGCGCCAGGAGCAATGATCGCAATAATCGCGGCCGGCCGGACTAAGACTGCTAGTACTGCCTTATTGAGCGGACCGACCGTTTTTAGAATTGGCTAGAATTGGTTAGGGCAATGCACGAACTGGTATCGTCCTCGCTGTTCGTTCAGCAGGCTTGCCGTGCAGGTGCGTCGTCGTACGGTAGGGTCACGCGAATTTGGTGGCGACGCTTTTGAAAGCTTGGAAGCAGAACGACCTGTGTTCACGAATGAACGAACGACCCGCGTCTACACCTCGGCCCGGTAACGATTTCCAATTGCCTCACGACTGACTAGAGTACATCCCACCGACCGACAGTCCACGAAATGGACACTTCAACGTCAAAAAGATACGACGACTTGGCTCGCTCGAAATACCACTTGATACCATTCATTAAATGCGTATTATTTATTACATTCGTATTACTACTTTGTTTCACGGCACCCACGCGACGCCATCGATTACAGCGAGAGAGATCCCTAGCACCCGCGGAACTCAGGGTTGACGGGACTGTAGTGGCTGGACCCCACTACCGCCTCTCGGGGTCTACGACGACTTCGTCGGGACCGTCGTTGGCTTCACTTTTGGGGTGGCAGTCGTCGAGTTGGACGGCTTCGTCGCTTCCGGAGCCTTGGAAGGGGGCGGAAGCGCCGTGGCGTTCGCAGCTCTCGTCGGCTCCGGAGTCTTGGATGGAGTGGGTAGTGCCGTGGCGTTCGCGGGTTTCGTCGCGTCCGGGGTCTTGTCGGGCGTAGGCAGCGCCGTCGCGTTGGCCGACTTCGTCGCGCCCGGAGTCTTGTCGGGCGTAGGCAGCGCCGTCGCGTTGGCTGGCTTCGTCGCGTCCGGAGTCTTGTCGGGCGTAGGCAACGCCGTGCTGTTGCCGCCGGGCCTTGATGCCTCCGGTGTCTTGGAAGGCGTAGCGGACGCGGGTGTGAGTGGTGCCGTTGGCTTAGGTACCGCCGTCGTTGGCTTCGGCGTGGTCGCTGCCTCTAGACGACGCAGCCCACCCGACGTCACATCACTGCTGTCGTCGTCACTCTCGTTCGAGCCAAAGTCTACGCTGTCGTCGTTCGTTTCGACGGGGACACTGGACAACGCTCGCTCATCGCCCACACCTCCCGACCTTAAGTGGGCTACGTCAACGGCGTGGGCCGATACCGACGGTGCGCTCGCCACGAGGACGGCTACACAGACTGCGCTTGCGAGGAGGTGGTGCAGGAGCTTCATGCTGCTTGCTTGCTTGCTTGGTTGTCTTGCTTGGCTGCTTGTCGCTTGGTGCTTTCAGTAATGGGAGAAGGATGGCCAAGACCGCTGCGACCTACATTGTGGCGGACCCACCGTCCTCGCGTCAAGAGCGCCAGGAGCAATGATCGCAATAATCGCGGCCGGCCGGACTAAGACTGCTAGTACTGCCTTATTGAGCGGACCGACCGTTTTTAGAATTGGCTAGAATTGGTTAGGGCAATGCACGAACTGGTATCGTCCTCGCTGTTCGTTCAGCAGGCTTGCCGTGCAGGTGCGTCGTCGTACGGTAGGGTCACGCGAATTTGGTGGCGACGCTTTTGAAAGCTTGGAAGCAGAACGACCTGTGTTCACGAATGAACGAACGACCCGCGTCTACACCTCGGCCCGGTAACGATTTCCAATTGCCTCACGACTGACTAGAGTACATCCCACCGACCGACAGTCCACGAAATGGACACTTCAACGTCAAAAAGATACGACGACTTGGCTCGCTCGAAATACCACTTGATACCATTCATTAAATGCGTATTATTTATTACATTCGTATTACTACTTTGTTTCACGGCACCCACGCGACGCCATCGATTACAGCGAGAGAGATCCCTAGCACCCGCGGAACTCAGGGTTGACGGGACTGTAGTGGCTGGACCCCACTACCGCCTCTCGGGGTCTACGACGACTTCGTCGGGACCGTCGTTGGCTTCACTTTTGGGGTGGCAGTCGTCGAGTTGGACGGCTTCGTCGCTTCCGGAGCCTTGGAAGGGGGCGGAAGCGCCGTGGCGTTCGCAGCTCTCGTCGGCTCCGGAGTCTTGGATGGAGTGGGTAGTGCCGTGGCGTTCGCGGGTTTCGTCGCGTCCGGGGTCTTGTCGGGCGTAGGCAGCGCCGTCGCGTTGGCCGACTTCGTCGCGCCCGGAGTCTTGTCGGGCGTAGGCAGCGCCGTCGCGTTGGCCGGCTTCGTCGCGTCCGGAGTCTTGTCGGGCGTAGGCAACGCCGTGCTGTTGCCGCCGGGCCTTGATGCCTCCGGTGTCTTGGAAGGCGTAGCGGACGCGGGTGTGAGTGGTGCCGTTGGCTTAGGTACCGCCGTCGTTGGCTTCGGCGTGGTCGCTGCCTCTAGACGACGCAGCCCACCCGACGTCACATCACTGCTGTCGTCGTCACTCTCGTTCGAGCCAAAGTCTACGCTGTCGTCGTTCGTTTCGACGGGGACACTGGACAACGCTCGCTCATCGCCCACACCTCCCGACCTTAAGTGGGCTACGTCAACGGCGTGGGCCGATACCGACGGTGCGCTCGCCACGAGGACGGCTACACAGACTGCGCTTGCGAGGAGGTGGTGCAGGAGCTTCATGCTGCTTGCTTGCTTGCTTGGTTGTCTTGCTTGGCTGCTTGTCGCTTGGTGCTTTCAGTAATGGGAGAAGGATGGCCAAGACCGCTGCGACCTACATTGTGGCGGACCCACCGTCCTCGCGTCAAGAGCGCCAGGAGCAATGATCGCAATAATCGCGGCCGGCCGGACTAAGACTGCTAGTACTGCCTTATTGAGCGGACCGACCGTTTTTAGAATTGGCTAGAATTGGTTAGGGCAATGCACGAACTGGTATCGTCCTCGCTGTTCGTTCAGCAGGCTTGCCGTGCAGGTGCGTCGTCGTACGGTAGGGTCACGCGAATTTGGTGGCGACGCTTTTGAAAGCTTGGAAGCAGAACGACCTGTGTTCACGAATGAACGAACGACCCGCGTCTACACCTCGACCCGGTAACGATTTCCAATTGCCTCACGACTGACTAGAGTACATCCCACCGACCGACAGTCCACGAAATGGACACTTCAACGTCAAAAAGATACGACGACTTGGCTCGCTCGAAATACCACTTGATACCATTCATTAAATGCGTATTATTTATTACATTCGTATTACTACTTTGTTTCACGGCACCCACGCGACGCCATCGATTACAGCGAGAGAGATCCCTAGCACCCGCGGAACTCAGGGTTGACGGGACTGTAGTGGCTGGACCCCACTACCGCCTCTCGGGGTCTACGACGACTTCGTCGGGACCGTCGTTGGCTTCACTTTTGGGGTGGCAGTCGTCGAGTTGGACGGCTTCGTCGCTTCCGGAGCCTTGGAAGGGGGCGGAAGCGCCGTGGCGTTCGCAGCTCTCGTCGGCTCCGGAGTCTTGGATGGAGTGGGTAGTGCCGTGGCGTTCGCGGGTTTCGTCGCGTCCGGGGTCTTGTCGGGCGTAGGCAGCGCCGTCGCGTTGGCTGGCTTCGTCGCGTCCGGAGTCTTGTCGGGCGTAGGCAACGCCGTGCTGTTGCCGCCGGGCCTTGATGCCTCCGGTGTCTTGGAAGGCGTAGCGGACGCGGGTGTGAGTGGTGCCGTTGGCTTAGGTACCGCCGTCGTTGGCTTCGGCGTGGTCGCTGCCTCTAGACGACGCAGCCCACCCGACGTCACATCACTGCTGTCGTCGTCACTCTCGTTCGAGCCAAAGTCTACGCTGTCGTCGTTCGTTTCGACGGGGACACTGGACAACGCTCGCTCATCGCCCACACCTCCCGACCTTAAGTGGGCTACGTCAACGGCGTGGGCCGATACCGACGGTGCGCTCGCCACGAGGACGGCTACACAGACTGCGCTTGCGAGGAGGTGGTGCAGGAGCTTCATGCTGCTTGCTTGCTTGCTTGGTTGTCTTGCTTGGCTGCTTGTCGCTTGGTGCTTTCAGTAATGGGAGAAGGATGGCCAAGACCGCTGCGACCTACATTGTGGCGGACCCACCGTCCTCGCGTCAAGAGCGCCAGGAGCAATGATCGCAATAATCGCGGCCGGCCGGACTAAGACTGCTAGTACTGCCTTATTGAGCGGACCGACCGTTTTTAGAATTGGCTAGAATTGGTTAGGGCAATGCACGAACTGGTATCGTCCTCGCTGTTCGTTCAGCAGGCTTGCCGTGCAGGTGCGTCGTCGTACGGTAGGGTCACGCGAATTTGGTGGCGACGCTTTTGAAAGCTTGGAAGCAGAACGACCTGTGTTCACGAATGAACGAACGACCCGCGTCTACACCTCGGCCCGGTAACGATTTCCAATTGCCTCACGACTGACTAGAGTACATCCCACCGACCGACAGTCCACGAAATGGACACTTCAACGTCAAAAAGATACGACGACTTGGCTCGCTCGAAATACCACTTGATACCATTCATTAAATGCGTATTATTTATTACATTCGTATTACTACTTTGTTTCACGGCACCCACGCGACGCCATCGATTACAGCGAGAGAGATCCCTAGCACCCGCGGAACTCAGGGTTGACGGGACTGTAGTGGCTGGACCCCACTACCGCCTCTCGGGGTCTACGACGACTTCGTCGGGACCGTCGTTGGCTTCACTTTTGGGGTGGCAGTCGTCGAGTTGGACGGCTTCGTCGCTTCCGGAGCCTTGGAAGGGGGCGGAAGCGCCGTGGCGTTCGCAGCTCTCGTCGGCTCCGGAGTCTTGGATGGAGTGGGTAGTGCCGTGGCGTTCGCGGGTTTCGTCGCGTCCGGGGTCTTGTCGGGCGTAGGCAGCGCCGTCGCGTTGGCCGACTTCGTCGCGCCCGGAGTCTTGTCGGGCGTAGGCAGCGCCGTCGCGTTGGCTGGCTTCGTCGCGTCCGGAGTCTTGTCGGGCGTAGGCAACGCCGTGCTGTTGCCGCCGGGCCTTGATGCCTCCGGTGTCTTGGAAGGCGTAGCGGACGCGGGTGTGAGTGGTGCCGTTGGCTTAGGTACCGCCGTCGTTGGCTTCGGCGTGGTCGCTGCCTCTAGACGACGCAGCCCACCCGACGTCACATCACTGCTGTCGTCGTCACTCTCGTTCGAGCCAAAGTCTACGCTGTCGTCGTTCGTTTCGACGGGGACACTGGACAACGCTCGCTCATCGCCCACACCTCCCGACCTTAAGTGGGCTACGTCAACGGCGTGGGCCGATACCGACGGTGCGCTCGCCACGAGGACGGCTACACAGACTGCGCTTGCGAGGAGGTGGTGCAGGAGCTTCATGCTGCTTGCTTGCTTGCTTGGTTGTCTTGCTTGGCTGCTTGTCGCTTGGTGCTTTCAGTAATGGGAGAAGGATGGCCAAGACCGCTGCGACCTACATTGTGGCGGACCCACCGTCCTCGCGTCAAGAGCGCCAGGAGCAATGATCGCAATAATCGCGGCCGGCCGGACTAAGACTGCTAGTACTGCCTTATTGAGCGGACCGACCGTTTTTAGAATTGGCTAGAATTGGTTAGGGCAATGCACGAACTGGTATCGTCCTCGCTGTTCGTTCAGCAGGCTTGCCGTGCAGGTGCGTCGTCGTACGGTAGGGTCACGCGAATTTGGTGGCGACGCTTTTGAAAGCTTGGAAGCAGAACGACCTGTGTTCACGAATGAACGAACGACCCGCGTCTACACCTCGGCCCGGTAACGATTTCCAATTGCCTCACGACTGACTAGAGTACATCCCACCGACCGACAGTCCACGAAATGGACACTTCAACGTCAAAAAGATACGACGACTTGGCTCGCTCGAAATACCACTTGATACCATTCATTAAATGCGTATTATTTATTACATTCGTATTACTACTTTGTTTCACGGCACCCACGCGACGCCATCGATTACAGCGAGAGAGATCCCTAGCACCCGCGGAACTCAGGGTTGACGGGACTGTAGTGGCTGGACCCCACTACCGCCTCTCGGGGTCTACGACGACTTCGTCGGGACCGTCGTTGGCTTCACTTTTGGGGTGGCAGTCGTCGAGTTGGACGGCTTCGTCGCTTCCGGAGCCTTGGAAGGGGGCGGAAGCGCCGTGGCGTTCGCAGCTCTCGTCGGCTCCGGAGTCTTGGATGGAGTGGGTAGTGCCGTGGCGTTCGCGGGTTTCGTCGCGTCCGGGGTCTTGTCGGGCGTAGGCAGCGCCGTCGCGTTGGCCGACTTCGTCGCGCCCGGAGTCTTGTCGGGCGTAGGCAGCGCCGTCGCGTTGGCTGGCTTCGTCGCGTCCGGAGTCTTGTCGGGCGTAGGCAACGCCGTGCTGTTGCCGCCGGGCCTTGATGCCTCCGGTGTCTTGGAAGGCGTAGCGGACGCGGGTGTGAGTGGTGCCGTTGGCTTAGGTACCGCCGTCGTTGGCTTCGGCGTGGTCGCTGCCTCTAGACGACGCAGCCCACCCGACGTCGCATCACTGCTGTCGTCGTCACTCTCGTTCGAGCCAAAGTCTACGCTGTCGTCGTTCGTTTCGACGGGGACACTGGACAACGCTCGCTCATCGCCCACACCTCCCGACCTTAAGTGGGCTACGTCAACGGCGTGGGCCGATACCGACGGTGCGCTCGCCACGAGGACGGCTACACAGACTGCGCTTGCGAGGAGGTGGTGCAGGAGCTTCATGCTGCTTGCTTGCTTGCTTGGTTGTCTTGCTTGGCTGCTTGTCGCTTGGTGCTTTCAGTAATGGGAGAAGGATGGCCAAGACCGCTGCGACCTACATTGTGGCGGACCCACCGTCCTCGCGTCAAGAGCGCCAGGAGCAATGATCGCAATAATCGCGGCCGGCCGGACTAAGACTGCTAGTACTGCCTTATTGAGCGGACCGACCGTTTTTAGAATTGGCTAGAATTGGTTAGGGCAATGCACGAACTGGTATCGTCCTCGCTGTTCGTTCAGCAGGCTTGCCGTGCAGGTGCGTCGTCGTACGGTAGGGTCACGCGAATTTGGTGGCGACGCTTTTGAAAGCTTGGAAGCAGAACGACCTGTGTTCACGAATGAACGAACGACCCGCGTCTACACCTCGGCCCGGTAACGATTTCCAATTGCCTCACGACTGACTAGAGTACATCCCACCGACCGACAGTCCACGAAATGGACACTTCAACGTCAAAAAGATACGACGACTTGGCTCGCTCGAAATACCACTTGATACCATTCATTAAATGCGTATTATTTATTACATTCGTATTACTACTTTGTTTCACGGCACCCACGCGACGCCATCGATTACAGCGAGAGAGATCCCTAGCACCCGCGGAACTCAGGGTTGACGGGACTGTAGTGGCTGGACCCCACTACCGCCTCTCGGGGTCTACGACGACTTCGTCGGGACCGTCGTTGGCTTCACTTTTGGGGTGGCAGTCGTCGAGTTGGACGGCTTCGTCGCTTCCGGAGCCTTGGAAGGGGGCGGAAGCGCCGTGGCGTTCGCAGCTCTCGTCGGCTCCGGAGTCTTGGATGGAGTGGGTAGTGCCGTGGCGTTCGCGGGTTTCGTCGCGTCCGGGGTCTTGTCGGGCGTAGGCAGCGCCGTCGCGTTGGCCGACTTCGTCGCGCCCGGAGTCTTGTCGGGCGTAGGCAGCGCCGTCGCGTTGGCCGGCTTCGTCGCGTCCGGAGTCTTGTCGGGCGTAGGCAACGCCGTGCTGTTGCCGCCGGGCCTTGATGCCTCCGGTGTCTTGGAAGGCGTAGCGGACGCGGGTGTGAGTGGTGCCGTTGGCTTAGGTACCGCCGTCGTTGGCTTCGGCGTGGTCGCTGCCTCTAGACGACGCAGCCCACCCGACGTCACATCACTGCTGTCGTCGTCACTCTCGTTCGAGCCAAAGTCTACGCTGTCGTCGTTCGTTTCGACGGGGACACTGGACAACGCTCGCTCATCGCCCACACCTCCCGACCTTAAGTGGGCTACGTCAACGGCGTGGGCCGATACCGACGGTGCGCTCGCCACGAGGACGGCTACACAGACTGCGCTTGCGAGGAGGTGGTGCAGGAGCTTCATGCTGCTTGCTTGCTTGCTTGGTTGTCTTGCTTGGCTGCTTGTCGCTTGGTGCTTTCAGTAATGGGAGAAGGATGGCCAAGACCGCTGCGACCTACATTGTGGCGGACCCACCGTCCTCGCGTCAAGAGCGCCAGGAGCAATGATCGCAATAATCGCGGCCGGCCGGACTAAGACTGCTAGTACTGCCTTATTGAGCGGACCGACCGTTTTTAGAATTGGCTAGAATTGGTTAGGGCAATGCACGAACTGGTATCGTCCTCGCTGTTCGTTCAGCAGGCTTGCCGTGCAGGTGCGTCGTCGTACGGTAGGGTCACGCGAATTTGGTGGCGACGCTTTTGAAAGCTTGGAAGCAGAACGACCTGTGTTCACGAATGAACGAACGACCCGCGTCTACACCTCGGCCCGGTAACGATTTCCAATTGCCTCACGACTGACTAGAGTACATCCCACCGACCGACAGTCCACGAAATGGACACTTCAACGTCAAAAAGATACGACGACTTGGCTCGCTCGAAATACCACTTGATACCATTCATTAAATGCGTATTATTTATTACATTCGTATTACTACTTTGTTTCACGGCACCCACGCGACGCCATCGATTACAGCGAGAGAGATCCCTAGCACCCGCGGAACTCAGGGTTGACGGGACTGTAGTGGCTGGACCCCACTACCGCCTCTCGGGGTCTACGACGACTTCGTCGGGACCGTCGTTGGCTTCACTTTTAGGCCACGACGTTCATCGGATTTCGTAATCGCCCATGGTGCCTTGAAGAGGGCCATCGTCGGTTCTGGGCGGATGAAGACGATCTAACACTAGATTGGCTACCAGTTGGCTGTGATAAAATATGTTGCAGTGAGGTCTTTAGAGGATAAGGTGACGAAGACGACGTCCATTCGTCCTCGCCATCCAACATTTGGTGAAGTGTACGAGTTTGCTAGCTTGTGTCCTGAATCGGTCCATTGGAACGCGGTGCCAACGCGCTGCATTGCCATTTCCACATTTACCGAAGACTAACCAAGCACCGAAGCACAAGAGATGCGAATTTGGTCGAGCGCACTTTCGGCCACGTTTTGGGTGGCGATCCTCCTGGCGACAGCGCCGACGGCTCGATCTCACTACCAAACTGGGTCCGCCCCTGGAAGCGCGAGCAGCCAAGACCTCGACGCTGGTGGAGTCCGCCACGTTGGCCACATCCTACCGACACATCGAGGCCGTCCTCATAGACCCCATGGGCCTATCAGCTGGCCTCGCGGAAAGCACTTCGACGGGTCTCAGTTCGACGGATCTCAGTTGATGGCAGCAAGTCCCGGTGAACTCCAGTTGCCGCCGAATGACCCTCACCACGGACCCCGACACGCTGAACGAAAGCTGCGCGGTTGCAACAGGAAGCCGTAGCAACAACCTGCTGGATGGACGCTATCTGTGTACTTCGATGTCAGCGTGCAGTAACGAGCGTATTGTAGTGAGTGTCGTCTCCGTATCTGATGAATGAAAGTTTTCATTGCTATGGCCTCTTTCAGAAGATTGGACATTCGATCCTATTGATGCTGTCGAGTGTGCATGCACATGCAGTTGGCACGTGACTATAACTTACTTACTGCAGGGCCGGCCCGACTTGGGTTAGCACCTCAGCCATTGTAGCGTTTTGGTCAATGTCACCGATGTATTCGCCGAAAGCGACGTACGCCTTGAACAAACGGTTGGCGTCACCGTCCTCAAACTTGTGCAGCATGGAGTAGTTGAAACTCCTGACCGTCGACACGTACATGAGGGTTCCCATGGAGAAGAAGGGCACCGACTCGTACAGGAACAGCGCGTCGACGGAGAGTTCTCCAGCATCACCAAGAGAGTGTGTAGTCGGGTACGGGTAGCGGCCGATGTTGGAGATGTTGACATCTCCACTGCACGAATTTTTAATCACGTGCTTGGAAAAGGCAGTGGGCACGGACGCAGAGGTGAAGTTTTGGTCCATGAAAATGTCGGTGAAGGCCACGGCAGGAGACGTCAGCCCAGCCTTGATGCCCTGCTTGCAGGTGCGAGCCACGTCCCAGAACTTGGCCGAAGCGAGCACCGTGTCAGGCTGCTTTGCACTATCGACCTCGAGGAACGACGCAAAGTCCTCGTACCGGTTAACGAAAAGCTCGCACGCTTTCTGCGTGTAGCCAATTGTTCAAGGCATACATGCTGGCACGACAGCAAAGGTTGTAGAACCGCTAAGACAGAACACGGACTGAGGATGCGTGTACACTGGTACACAACTTCAACAGGTACCGTTTTTAATAGCCAATCAAAACCGTTCATTCAAATGTAGTGTGTCCACACGCTACTATGTGGTATTTGTGTGTCGCAAAAAATGACTGGCGCGTAACGGTCTCACTTTTCTGCTGATGCTTTCCTGCTCTGCGTCATTTCCGATTTGGCGCAGCTTCCGACGAGGCCCCTTCCAAGATATCTGCGGGCACGTGTGTTGTATTGTTTTCCATGGGAATGCAATGATGATCCAACCTTTCAATTTTCAGACTAGAGTTTCTGAATCCGGGGGGTAGTAGCCCCGGTTGTTGAGAACGTTACTCCGAGCATTCCCACACTGCAACTATTGCTTGTACATGTTGGTAGACGACCACGAGGAAAGGAGTGATGAATTTTATTTTCTGTCAACCATCTTTCGGGGCTGATATATCCAAGTATTTGATGCATAACTAGAAATACTGACCTTTCCTCCATCAAAACATTTGCATGTTGGCAATGACCAAGTAGTGTACATTGGGCAGCCTCAACACGGGAGGGCCACGGCCTTCTGCACGTTGACGCGGTCGAGACGGCAGCAGCCGAGCACTTGCTCCGGCAGTTCCTCTTCCGTCTCGCCCTGGATCACGAACGCCACGTCGATCACCAATTTTGACGTCTTGTCGATGAGCGAGTGGATGCCGCGACGTGCAATGTACGAGAACGCATGGATGTCCACGACGATCTCGGTGCTGCCGTCCTTGAAGTGGTAGATGCGGTGTTGCGGCCGAGTGAGCACCGGCGTTGCGTTGTGGCTCACGAGCAGCTTCTTGCCCATACCCGTGATGCCGCACTCGTCTTGGTTGGTCACTTGAGCAATGACCTTGAAGCGATCAGTCAGTGACGTGTCGCCGCCAGCCTCCAAGAACCGCTTGAAGAGCTTGAGTGCTGTTGTCGTGGGGTTCTTCAATTCCTGCAGAGACGCGCACCAGAAAACTGCAGTTAGAAACATGGTCCGAGCCTTGTGGGAATCGTTGACGTTGACAAACCTCGGAGATTTCGTCCGGGATCTTCCAGTACAGAGCCAAACTGTAGCCTGGGCCGTCGTACGAACCGTCTCCCCACACGCTCGGTCCGTACGATGGAAGCTGTAGATGCAGCAACTTTGGGTCAGAACCTCAGGATCTACCACGGACAAGTGCGTTCCTCTTTCTTTACCTGAGCGTTGATGATGAAGAGTCGACTGCTCTCGTGCTCGGGTGGAAACTGAACACGCTGCGAGATCAGGTCCAACTTGCTGTCGGTTCGAACGAAGTCAGCACCGATAAACTCGAACAGCGCCGGCTTAGAAGGCTGTAAAAGAGCATATCGCATACATACGTCAATTAAGCGCAGCAACATAGCAGAGCAGTTCCAACGAAGTCGCTCATATAATACCTCTTTCTTCTTCGACTTCTTGTAGTCACCGTTCCGAACTGCAAAAGTTTCGGCTCGTGTTGTCGTCCATGAATGCTCCACGTTGCTCGGCCGTCCGTTTGTTTGCATCTCACATCGATTCATGGTACTGCCCATTGGAAACTTTGCAAAAGGTCGATTGCCAGCTCCACTGAGTCGTCGGCGCACATCGCTCGGTCCTTCCACGCGGCTGTCATCATGACATCCTCGATCTGAGCCCGCCGGGCTTGAAACCTTGTGTAAGCAACATGATTTCGGATCGCTGCACTGCGTGATGTCCGTACCAAGCAAAGCATTATCGATGCTGCTGCTCAAGCCCACACTTCCCTGACGCGCACGAGATACTGGCCTCGGGTTGTAGATGCTGAGCACGAATATGCTCGTGACGGCGATACACACGGCCACCTTCCACAGCACGTGCTCACTCGCGAGACAACGAATTGCCACAATGTTCAACATGAAGCCAACAATGAGGCATTGCTTGGTTCCATCAACGTGAATGTGAAGATGCCAGCACGATGCATCAGGTACTCCACTATCGGGTCCGGAGGAAAACTGTGTCACAATACGAGGCGGAATCTTCCGCTTTGGTGGAGACGATAAAGCTGCATCGCTCGGCGCTTGGGGGGTTTGGCTGTCTTCACCCGTCCCAAAACGCCCTGGGGAGACTCGTCCAAGAGTTGGGGGTGGCGAGTCGTGGCCACTATCAGCTGCTGCATCTTGAACCCCTTCCGACTCACGCACTTGCATAGCTTCTTCTTCCATTTGCTTCTGCTTCTGAAGCAGACGCTGCCGGTACAGTTGCTGATGTGAGAGTACCGGCGCGCCACTATTAGCTTTCCCATTTTGCGAGTCTTTCCGGTTAATGGCTTCGGCTATCGCAGACGTCCAAAGATCAAAATCTGTCTCCGTGTCCGCGCACAACTGGTAAAGAAGCATGCCACAATAGTCTTTGTCAGTCACACACACCCATAGCTAGAGCACACATGAGAGTCCTCCTCGTACCTTGTACTGGACACCGCGCTTTGAGTCGATATCGTGCAGAGACAACGTCGACACCTGGAAAAAATATCGCGTCGGCGCATTCCTCGCCAAAGTCTTCTCGAAGAGCAATGATACGTTGTCCATGTTGAGATCCAGCGCTCCGCGGTACCATGGATGGGCTTCATTCAGGTACAATAGAGTTTGCTGCTGGTCCTGATGTTGATCTTGATCTTGTTGTTGCTGTTTGCCGGAACTAGTCAGATCCTCGATAGTTGTGGCACTTCGTACAGCTGACGCTTCTTCTTTCGCTTCCACAGTTGATCCACTTAAGCGTCCAGCAGGGCTGTCATCGTTGTTATTGTCGTTCTCGTCAGTGGTACTCTCAGAGGCTGATGGCTCTATCGCCGACGACCCAAACGACTGTCGTTTTGTCTCTATAGGTTGGCCGCTGGAGGCAGAAGCCATACCTTTTCCGGCCGGGACAGGAGAATCCGCCATGTGAACAATATTTCCGTGAGACGACGCTGACGTAGGCATGTGGTTGGCGGGGTTGTGTCGGTAATAGGAGAGCACCCCACGCTGGCGGTCAAGCACGAACCACCTCCGGTGCCACGAGCGCTTTTTACCCCACTTGCTGTCACTGATCTTATGCAGATACCCACACACGTATTTTTTCGTACTTTGAGACTCCGACGAGAACGAATATCCTGCAGACAATAGTTCGGCTGCTGCAGGATCATCAGTGTGGTCGCCACCATGGTGCTGGTTATGACCCTGGGACTTGCCGACATGCAGAATGCTTCTGCCCACATGACCAACTCGTGAAATACCACCACCGACGGCTTTACCCATGTATCTCCCCATCTTTTGAACACCACGCGAGCGCGATCCTCCAGATCGACCTTGACCTCGACGTGATGCTGTCGCAGGGCGATCAGGAGGGTGGAATGGGTCCCGAGGTGTCACTTCTGTGCGTTGGCCACCTTGGCTTACATCACTTGCGCGCTCTGTGTTCTCGTCCTGCACGATAGCTCCAGCCTCTTTCAAAATGCTTGTCAGTTCGTCTTGCTCGTTCAACGAGGTGGAGCTATCCCGAAATGAGCTTTGAGACATCTCCATCTCCGTAAGCTGGTCCGAGTCGTACATGGTGTCCGAGTCTTCATCGCCACTGTCTTCGCCGCCAATAAACTCAAAAGAGTTAAAAGGGTTCTTGTTTGAGTCATTTCGACACGACGGGCTGCTGTTCAATGGGTCCCTGTGAGACAGATTCTTGGTTTGTCAGTAAATGTCAAAGTTTGGCAACAAAAATACTCAACGTACGAGTTCGATAAAAACTCGTCGCTGTTGCGGATGGACTGCAACGACGAGCTTCCCGGCTGAGGCGATGGCGGAAGATGAATAGCGAGGAACTGCGAGTCAAAACACAGCACGCGTAAACTGAATGAACCGAACCAGCCCAGCCTTATCATCATTACCAAGGTTACCCACCTCCATGACCTCAGGATATTGGCGCACCCACGTAATAAACTGGGAGTTTGATAACAGTCCAGCCATCGGAATCATGCACTCTTCGAACGCGGCGTAGAGCTGTTTTGGTAACGGCATGTACTCTTCCAAGAAGTTCAACAGATAGAGGTAGTCCTTCTCCGCAATGAACCCCTCTCCATTGTTGCTGCAAACAATAATCAATACCACGCAAAACTCAGTCTCTAAGCATTCTTATGACCAAACGCGCAACACACACATACTTTTCCCCCGAGAAAATGATGTTGTACATGGTGAAGATGTAGCTGATCCGGTCTTCTGTATTGCCTCTGTCCATCGCAACACCGCAACATAAAAAATCAGGATCTTATTCCTAGAGGACCAAACAACAGCTCACACGTACTCGTAGAATAATGCCAGGATGCACACGAACGCCTCCTTCGGAATCATATCCCCCGGTATCTCCTCGAAGCACTGCATCGTAATATCTGCAGCAACAAGACCATTAACCTTCTTCTTCCTTCTCTCCAAATAGCCGCAGTTCTGCTTCCGCACCCCCGAAAAGTCCTCGCAATAGCTTGGAGGACAGCAGACCCTCCTTCTTGGCTACGTAATGCTGTTCCTCATCCTCCACGGCGTCGCCCTGCCATAACCGCAATAGTAGGTTACTTCATTAACCCTATTGGAATACCCCGACGCTCCTTGCATCACTGGCTCTCACCTTGAACGTGAGCCATGCGACTGTGAATTCCCCCGCGTTGACTGCACATGGAAGATATCCAGGGTAAAGTCAGTGGGAAAATCCTCGCTTAAGGGGCCCTTTTGCAGCGGTATCGCATGCAGAGCTGGAGAAAACAGAGAAATCCCACAGAGAGCCACGTACACGGACGATAGAGCCGACGCTGCTTGGAGGCCGACGCGCCCATGACGACTGTTACAAAGTAACTGAGCTCAAGTACGTTGCGCGATGTGACACATAGCTGTACATCAATAGATGTGCTCTACATCATTCTTGTAGAAGTTATCTTTATAATGAAATCAAATGTAACAACGCATTCAGAAAGTAGCATAAGTATACAGATCAGGTTTAGAGCGCAACACGATGCAGCGTTCGAGCTCCGACAAGCACTAGCGGTTTGATGTTGGCTGAAACTACGAGACTTCGAGGAATTGCACGCTTTAACCGCAGTTGACAGCAAGTTTGAAGCATTTTGGCCAGCGGTGAATCGACTGCATGGTTGGTTTCAGCATCTTCTTCTTCTTCTTGCTGATGCTGCTCGTTGTTGAAGCTGCTGCAGTTGTTGAGCAGATGCTGAGGCACTGAGAACTCCTGGAGCGCGATTTCCATCTGCTCGGAAGGCCTACGCACCAGGTGACAACAAGTTTTAGTTAGAGGGAGAAGGCGGGCGAGACAGCTCTGGGATATGGTAATGCGCAGCTGAAAAGAATGCGCCACGTACATGAGAGCCGCGGTCTGTACCAAATAGAGCGGACACATGGAGAGGCAGTTCTCCTGCTCGCTCCACTCGTCGGCGTCAGCTTCGTTACCGTCCGCAAGGATATCGTACACGCACGGGTAGCACAACAAAATGCCAGCCAACGCGGTTGAATTCAGTCGTGACGGTCTCTTCCACTCCTGCACTCGAGAGCTCGTCGGAGTGAGGAGCTCCTTGCAAGCTATGGCGATCCAGTCCGCAAACGCTGTCAGTCTTGACACTCCAGCTTCTGAATTGTTGTTAATCAGTTGAGGCTGAGCGAGGCTGGCGCTGACGTCCATGTACATCTGCTGATCCATTCCAGTCGCTAGCTCGACCATTTTCTCGCGGACAAAAGCGTCCACGTTCACGAAAAAGACGTTCCCGTCCAGCAGCACCGCTCGCACCTGGTTCTCTATGAACCACGACTGATACGGCCCGTTATCGTCCGCTATAGCGTCCAGCAAGAGCTCTGCCAGCTCCTTCGTCATCGCGCAGCAGTCCACCAGACACGACACTCTCAATCCCGACGCCACAAGCAGCAGGTCTCGAAGCAACACTCGCACTTGACCCGCACTCAACCTCATCTTCGTTCTTCTATTGCGGACGTCGCCACGTCCACCCGATCTCGCTAATCGAGCATGTAGGCGTTGTGTCAGAGCGTGGAGCTCACCATCGGTCGGCCACGCGGCGTGTTGGGAGCGTCGGGTCCTCTTTGCTAACTGATACAACCACCACGACGCTTGGACGAGGTTGCACTCGTCCGTCGGTGCCAGGAACGCCTTTATCTCGCTCTGGAAGCCCAGCAACACGCTCAAAGCTCTCGACACGCCACGGTAGCAGCTCATCGCGTCGGAGACCACCCGAAATTCGTTGAAGCAGTACCGTAGACATCAAGTATTGGACCACTTTGACCGTCCTGCTGGGCGGGAGCATGTTGCGGTGTGCCGCAATCAGGAAACTCTCGTGGGCAACAATGGGCTGCTGTTCGACAGCCTGTTGGGTCTCCACATCCCTCCGCCAGGTCCCTCGTGCCGTGCAGTTCACTCGTCGATTCTCCTCGTGTCGAACGGAACGAACGCGATGACTCCTCCGGCAGTGACGACGGCGCCGAATGGCAACGTGCGGGTTCAGCTGCGCGGCTTCGAACGGGTCTACACTGCGGTGGACGAGTCGTCGACCAAGGTGGCCCACGTGATGGTCGTCAAGGGATCAGTAGCCACACTAGTGCGCTACCTTCCGACTGCGCTGATGCACACATTCAACCTGCACCCTCGCATGCGAGCGCTGCAGGTGAAAGACGCTTTCCACGAGGCGGAGATTCAGCCGCAGATCGCTATCGATGACGTCGCAACTCGTCGGTTGCTGCGTGTTCGACCGACAAATGAGGAGGAAGAAGAGACTGGCGCTTGGAAACACCACGTGCAGGAGGAGTGCGAACTTTACGTGAATCGGTATGAGGATTTTGCGTCATTCCTCGAGGTCTGGACCGACGAACTGAATGACAAGGCCAGGCTCTTCCTGTTCTCGGATCACTACATGTGTGACGGCACCTCGGGTATGACGATCCTCAACGACACACTCAAGCACGTGGCATTGCTCGCCAGTCAGACGGACATCAAGTCGAAGCAGTACCCTGTTCGAGCGTCGCCGTACAACCTGTGGCTGGACAACTACACGTTCACGACGCCGCTCGCCAAGATGACGGTGAAGGTGCTGGCGCCTGCGGTGAAGAGCATCCTCACGGCTCACACGAAGCCGTTGCTGCCACCGCGTTCGGACCAGGCAGATTTGGTCTACCCTTTCAAGAACAACCCGAGCTACGCGCTGTTCGAATCGGGATCCCCAGAGACTGTGAAGAAAGTGCTTGCACGTTGCAAACAGGAAGGGGTCACGTACTCGGCTGCGCTCACTGCTGCCGTGATCTTGGCCTTCTATCAGGCCTCTCAGAAACACCGTTCGGTGGCGCTCACCGAGAGCTTCAAAGTCCTGATAACCATGAGCACAAATCTACGCCTGCGCTTCCCGACACCTGTACCCGAAGATGTGGTCGGCAGCTACGCATCGTTGGTGCCACTCGATACCGCGAAAACCCCTGGCACGGTGCTTGCTTCGGCCAAGTTCTGGGACGTAGCTCGCACCTGCAAGCAGGGCATCAAGGCTGGGCTGACGTCTCCTGCCGTGGCCTTCACCGACATTTTCATGGACCAAAACTTCACCTCTGCGTCCGTGCCCACTGCCTTTTCCAAGCACGTGATTAAAAATTCGTGCAGTGGAGATGTCAACATCTCCAACATCGGCCGCTACCCGTACCCGACTACACACTCTCTTGGTGATGCTGGAGAACTCTCCGTCGACGCGCTGTTCCTGTACGAGTCGGTGCCCTTCTTCTCCATGGGAACCCTCATGTACGTGTCGACGGTCAGGAGTTTCAACTACTCCATGCTGCACAAGTTTGAGGACGGTGACGCCAACCGTTTGTTCAAGGCGTACGTCGCTTTCGGCGAATACATCGGTGACATTGACCAAAACGCTACAATGGCTGAGGTGCTAACCCAAGTCGGGCCGGCCCTGCAGTAAGTAAGTTATAGTCACGTGCCAACTGCATGTGCATGCACACTCGACAGCATCAATAGGATCGAATGTCCAATCTTCTGAAAGAGGCCATAGCAATGAAAACTTTCATTCATCAGATACGGAGACGACACTCACTACAATACGCTCGTTACTGCACGCTGACATCGAAGTACACAGATAGCGTCCATCCAGCAGGTTGTTGCTACGGCTTCCTGTTGCAACCGCGCAGCTTTCGTTCAGCGTGTCGGGGTCCGTGGTGAGGGTCATTCGGCGGCAACTGGAGTTCACCGGGACTTGCTGCCATCAACTGAGATCCGTCGAACTGAGACCCGTCGAAGTGCTTTCCGCGAGGCCAGCTGATAGGCCCATGGGGTCTATGAGGACGGCCTCGATGTGTCGGTAGGATGTGGCCAACGTGGCGGACTCCACCAGCGTCGAGGTCTTGGCTGCTCGCGCTTCCAGGGGCGGACCCAGTTTGGTAGTGAGATCGAGCCGTCGGCGCTGTCGCCAGGAGGATCGCCACCCAAAACGTGGCCGAAAGTGCGCTCGACCAAATTCGCATCTCTTGTGCTTCGGTGCTTGGTTAGTCTTCGGTAAATGTGGAAATGGCAATGCAGCGCGTTGGCACCGCGTTCCAATGGACCGATTCAGGACACAAGCTAGCAAACTCGTACACTTCACCAAATGTTGGATGGCGAGGACGAATGGACGTCGTCTTCGTCACCTTATCCTCTAAAGACCTCACTGCAACATATTTTATCACAGCCAACTGGTAGCCAATCTAGTGTTAGATCGTCTTCATCCGCCCAGAACCGACGATGGCCCTCTTCAAGGCACCATGGGCGATTACGAAATCCGATGAACGTCGTGGCCTAAAAGTGAAGCCAACGACGGTCCCGACGAAGTCGTCGTAACCTTTAGTCGTCGGTAGCTGGTGTGTGGGTCAACGTCATGCGTCCTGTAGTGTTGTAGCTGCTCAAAACAGAAGAACCACAAGTAGCTCGTTAATTGATGGCCTGAGTCTAATCAAAACACCTCTTGTGCTTGCAGTCTCCAGAGCACTCCGCTCACATTGTACACTGTAGTAAGATATAGAATACATCGTAGCATTCCCTGGGTATAGCACAGTTGAGTCTGTCTTGTCTTCGGTGCTGTTGGCAGAAGCTACGTGTCCTGTACCGGCAAAGTTGTAAACGCTGGGAACTAAACTACTTCTTCATCTCCGTGGTCCAAATGAGCGGATGAGAGCACACCACCTCCACTTGCTCGCTCGCGTCGTCCACACGATTAGAGCTGCTAATGAGTCCACCAAAGCCCGTCTCCATGCCAGGACTCAAATTCCACTTCAGTCCTGAAGTTGTCGTCTCCTTGCACGTTCCTGCCACGGGAATCAAGCCGCACGTCCGCGCCTCAAAGTGGAAGTTAGGCATGATCACATGACGAACGTCGGGCTCTAGCAACATGGCCGTCGTCTCGTCCGATATCAAGACCATCTGCTGGAACTTGTCCTTCCACCGGAACAGCGAGTTGATGTTCTGCATCTCCTGGTCGAAGCGTCCGCCCATAGCTCCAACGATCACGACCGAGAACTTCTCGTCTGTTGCTTCAGCTTTGCAATGCTCCTCCTGCAGTTGAAGGATCAATTGCAAACATTTATCCAGGTCGTGCGTGTACTGACTCGGATCCTTCACCACTTGTGTCCCTTTGGCAGCGAAGAAATCGCGCACGTCGTCACGCAGCGAGTCCAGGTCGCCCTTGATGTAGTGCGGCACCACAAGATCTTGTGCATTGATCTCCACGCTACGGTCGTACAGGCGGTTGGCGCCTCCGTCAGCGCACACTGTCAAGTGCGCATTGCTCCACAAGTTCCAGAACAACTCGGAGCTGTGCAGACCAACGCCCTTGTCCTTGGTGACGCGCCACGAGTCATACGCTGCATTCAGCAATAGAACAGCGAGACGCGGCACGGCATCACGGTGCGCCCTCGGGTCTGCCCAGAACAGGTTTGAATGCAGCTTCGAGCGATGCAGCGCCATGAGATCCGCCCAGTATCTTCGAAAATGAAAAATGAAAAAATGTACCCATCCTATCAATTCGCACTTCTCCGAGATGGGTACATTTAGCGCCTTCAACGTGAAAGATCGTTTTTCGTTGATGGATTCTCATTCTCGAATCCGCCGTCCAGAGCTCAAGTCGAAGAGTGATTGACAAAAAGATGACCATCAAGTTGTACGCGAACCTGATCAGCCAGCCCAGCCGCGCGGCCGAGTGGGTGCTGCGTCTGAAGCAGCAAGACCACGAGCTGGTGACGACGGACTTTGGCAGCGCTACGTTCACGTCGCCCGACTTCCTCAAGCTCAACCCGAACGGGCTTATCCCGGTGCTGCAGGACGGAGACTTCTCGCTGTACGAGGGCAACGCCATCATGCCGTACTTGGCCGAGAAGTTCGGCTGGACGGACCTGTACCCGAGCGACGTGCAGGCCCACGCCAAGGTGAACCAGTACTTGCACTGGCACCACACGAACGCGCGCCACATCACGAGCAAAGTGCTGGTGCCGCTCATGCACACCAAGCAGAACATCGCCACGCCTGAGGAGGCTATTCTGGTCAAGGACACGCCCAACCTCCTCACGAAGCTCGTGGAGCTCATGGAAAAGTTCCTGGTCAAGGACTTTGTGGCCGAGTCGGACCAGCCCACGGTCGCGGACTTTGCCGCCTACTGTGAGTTCGTGCAGATCGAGCTCATGGGCATCTTTGACTTCTCCAAGTACCCCAGGTTCTCGGGCTGGATGCAGCGCATGAAGAAGGTGCCGCACCACGACGAGATCCACGCCACGCTGGACTCGTTCCTGTCCAGCTCGGGGCTCAAGACCAAGGCGGCGGCGTAAGAGAGGCAAGTTCCACAGTTGAGTTGAATGCGTTTGGACATGGGACAAGGCAAGCAAGCTCCATCCATCGGCCCCCTGCTCTCCCTCGTCGCCCAAAAGACGAGAACGATAATGCTGATTCTTTTTATTTTCCTTCTAACTAACTGATGCCTTGATTTTTTTTATAATTGCTGCACTATCTGCCACAGAGCCACTTGTCAGACGTAGCAGAGACCGTCAGTTCCATGTTGAAGTGGCAAACTGGCAGTGAACAATTTTCGCTCCAGCTTGGAGAACAGCTCGGCTTCTCCTTCTCCCCTAACTACAACCAAACTATACCATAAGTAACAATCTACAGCAAAAACTTCAAGACTGGGTACAGGTCCAGTGCAACACCTAATCGCCAATCGCAGACATTCTCGACGCCTATTGGCCAATGCGCCTTCTTCAAATAAGGAAGCGAGAACAACCCAACTGAGCCGCGAGGCGGCAGACGGCAAGACGCGGCGCGTGCAGCGCATTCTCCACGCTCCCAGCCGCCACTGCGAGCTCCCTCCAGCGTCGTCCAATAGGTGCGATCTCTCTCCTATCATCTCGCGCTTCTCCGCTCTCTGAAGTCCTCAAATTCGTCTCAAAAACTTCGCACTAACTTAGCTAACTAAAACACTCCGTAATTGCGTCTATTTTTAGCTTTCCCAATCGTATTTCGTCCCTGCAATATCGACTTTTGACGCCGTAAAACCCAGTATTTGATAACTTATTCCGAGTGGGCAAGAAGAAGGATAAAATGCAGTTCTTCAAGCAGCTGACGGACCCGGCACTCAAGCGGCTCTACAAGTTCGTGCTCAAGCGCATGATCGGCCGCTTCTTGGCCGCAGACGAGCTGGATCTGGACCAATTGGACGTGCACTTGCGGTCCGGCAGACTGGAGCTCTGCGACCTGCTGCTTAATGCGGACGTGCTCAATGCCGAGCTCTGTGAGGCTCAGGGGCTGCCTTTTAAGGTGAAGAAGGGCTATTTAGGCTCCGTTCGAGTGGCGATTTCCTACGCCAATATTATGAGCGAGAGCTGCTTGGTGGAGATTGACGACATTGAGATCATCTTGGTGCCGTTGGAGAAGGACGAGGTTCAGACGAGAACGAGCTTTACAGAAGAAAATGCAGAGAAGAAAGAAGAAGACGGAGAACAGGAGAAGGAGAGTAATAAACAGAAGAAGCAGATGGCACCTGAGCCAGTGGACGAGATCTCGCAGGAAGGACTCGACTTTGTGGCCAGTTGGATCGAGCAGGTCACGTCCAAGATTAAAGTGACGCTGTCGAATATATGCTTACGGTTGGAGACGGGGGAACAGCATAATGGAAGAGATGTGGCGTTGCTGTGTAAACTGCAGTGGGCCCAGTTTACGGACGAGTCGGCGTCGGAGGTCCAAAGTGTGTACGGACGAAGCAGCTTGGATCACCCTGCAGGCATGTATGGATCGCAGACGATGCGTGGAGGGACGCAGTCCATGGCGGCGAGTACTTTGTTTGGTATTTCGCAGAAGGGGATTAAGTTTCGGGGTATTAGCATGGATTTACATTTGAGCAATGACGAAGAGGACGATGAAGACAGATGGACAGAGCGAAGGCGCACGGAATACAGTGACATGGTGCTGCATCCGTTCTTGGCGAGCGACCCAAGCAAGCAGTGCTACATTCAGGTGAAACTGTCCCATTACGAGGCATTAGAGGCGCCCGCTATGGATGCAGACGTGTTCTTCCACTCGATCAGGATAGTGTTGCAACCCCAGTATTTCCCGGAGCTGGGGAAGATTGTTGATGCGTTCTCGACGGACCCTACCAAGCTGAATGTGCACCGTTTCGAAGATCGATATTCATCAGCAGCGATGTTCCAGTCAATATGTGATGATCGCCCTGGTTGGATGACTGGAAGTGATGATGGTGAGGCTGACGGAGATGGAGGCGCGCTAAACTTGTCGTTTAAAGAGTTTCAACGAATTGAACAGCTTCTTCTACAGTATCGACAGACGCAAGATGAACTGCAAGATGCACAGCGACATCGGAATTTAATTGACGTGGACACGCCGCCTGCGGAGCGGCATCTTTCTTTTAAGGCGCGGAAGTTGTCTGCAGCAGAAAGCGTCGAAAGTATTGGGTTATCGGACCTAGAAGAGGAGGATGACGGCTTTTTCGAGTGTGAAACAGGGCTCGCTAGTTCAATTGCACCTGGTGCATCTTTGGAAAATTCAAGTATGATGGGTCAGTCCATGTATGCGTCAGCGCGGTATGGGTTTGACGAGAATGAGTCGGAAAGTACACGGGACGACCGAAGTCAGTTATCATGGTCAACTACAGCAGCGCAGAACCGAGCAGCGCGACGTGTGCAGTCTCGGGTAAAAGTTCATCTGCTGGAGTGCGAATGCGTTCTTCTCTATGATGATCTTCCTGATGATGACGAAGAGGGAAGTGGAAACGAGGATTCGTTGAGTGAGCGCGAGGATGAAGCCACAATGACTGACAGTCGTTTTCTTCGCGCCCCTGTGAAACCAACAAAGCCTTTGCCGTCAGTAAATGGCCTTGAGAGGCTGGAACTCTCGTTCAAGGATATCATTTGTTCAAGTTTGGCATATTCACAGTACTCACTCCTTGCATTTACGATTGGAAAGTTTACGGTTACGGAGAAAACACTTCCTCGCATGTCATTAGATGCTGAAGAGGACGAAGAGGCAATGTTGTCTACGTGCGTTTTGAAATTCGCTGACACCTCCCCAGTTTCTGGTCGAAGAGTGAATTTATCAGCAAATCTGTCAGCCCAGGTGCGCATCGATTTTGAGCCTGAACCAGAGGACGAGACATCAGCAGCGATCTCATCTCTTGGGGTGCGGGTAAATGTTCAACCTGTCCTTGTAGAATGGGATATGTATCTGCTCGATAGAGCACACCGTCTTTTAGCCCTTCTGGAAGAAGATAAGTCGACAGCAAAACGAAAAATGGCATCAACGGCAACTGCGGGAAAAGAAAGCAAAGAGTTCGTGAAAACGCTTGACATGACGACAGAATGTGTGCAGGCGACGCTGCGGTTTCCCATGGTTAACAGTGACCTGATTCGCTTCGGCCTATCGTCAACGCGTGGCCTGTGCGAAGATCGACTTTTGATGACTGTGGAAGGCGTGAAAGTAACGTCGTATTCTCCACGCACTGAGGATGGCGACGAGGCCGCCGAAGCAGGTTCACCGATGCCACCTCAGTACAGGAAGGGCAGCCCGCTTCCATGGCTGGCAGAATTTGATGCTTCTTTCGAAAATGTGAAAGTATCATTGTTGACACCAGAAAACGGTAACCAGCGGAGTTCCCGGCTGGAGAAAGCTGTCCTCATCACTGCCTGCAGTGATGAGCGCTCGGGGGATGTTTGCACTTTACGTTTGCGCCTTCAAACGCCATCACGTGAGGAAATGAAAGATGCTATTGCTAGCAAGCAGAATTTATCTCAAGATGCTAACCAGAGTCCCGATGGTGCGTCAGTTGGAAGCTCTCCTGATGACGTTAGTGGTGATGACAATGACGGCGGAAGGGTGGGGTTGAACGGTTGGAGCCTGGATGCTTTAGGACGTACAGAGGCTTACGAGAGTGCAGCGGCAACGGCTTCACTATATTCTGTGGAAATAGGGCTACCCCGCGCTAACGCTGTTTTGTTCAAATCTTCGCTGGCCCGATTGATGGTACTCTTTGACGCGCTGTTGATGATCAATCCTATTGATGTCGACAGCTACAATCAGATGCTTGCTGCGGCTTCGCTTCGCAATCGACTCATGCCCAGCTACATGAGCTTAAACCTCACTCTTGGCGAAGGAACGGTTCGCATATGCGACTACTTGTCGCAGCCAGCTTCACCCACTGATCAAGCTTCAAACACGACAGGAATGCACGAGTCCGACGGGAGAACAAATGACCAACCTGACTCGGAGAAGGTTCTATTCACGTATCATTTTGCGTTCCAGACTCTGAAAATCTTCCAGGTTTCTCAATGGATGGGACAGTTGGTATCTCGTGTTCACGTGCTAGCCCAAAATACTACTTTACTGGAAGAAGACGGCCGCACAATCACTGTTGTGCCCATTATTTACAAGACGCCTTTTGGCGTATCAAAGGCGCCCATATTTTTCATGGGCGTCGACATCGTCGACCAGACCAACGAGATGCGAGAAATGAAAGTAGAGCTCCAACTCTCGCACCTCAGTTTGCGGTACGATGTACGTTCGAAATGGTTGTTTCAGATGCTGGATATGGTGCTGATGGACTACCCCATCCCGATTATCCCGCTGGACTCAGCGAACATGTCCGATGAAGAGAGCACCAAGCTCTTTGAAACTGTCAAGCGCGGTGGCAACTACGATGCTGTGCCGTTGGCGACGGCCCCAAAAACTGTATTCACGAAGCTCTTTGTCAACTTTTATGACGTTTTAGTCGATTACGCGCCCCTGACACTTACGTCACGTGTAATTCTCGTGCTGGGCAAAGTCAGCGTGTCTTCAAATGTCGTCACGGGTGCTGTTATGCAGGGTTACAAAATTTCCGTGGGCGACTTGGAGCTTTTTCTGACGCAAGCACGTGCAGGTTACGAAGAAATCGACGAGGTTCTCCTGGGTAACGAGCTTTTCCTTCGTGGCAACGCTAAGAACTCGAAGAAGAAGGTTCTTAAGTTTGCGGATACGTATAATGGTGGCACTAGCCTGGATGCAGAATACCCTTCGTTGCTTACATTTTTGGAGAAGTTCGGGTTCTTGCAGATCGTCACGATGGATTTTGTGGATGTTTTCCTACGCGTTCTGGTGCCGCCGTCAGCAATGGAGGTTGCGTCTGCATCGCCTAGCCAGCTTGAAGAGAAAGCTTCGGCATCGGCAGCGTCGCCGGAGCTATCCGTGGAATTGAATCTCGGCACAGCCAATATTTATGCGTGCTTTGATTCATTTAACACTCTGATTGAGTTGTTGTCGGTGTGGACCGATCAGCTCGCGGTCGAACAAGAACCGCGCGACACCACTGCATACGTGGGCCTGGATGGAGTGAGCGATCCATCCAGCATTTCAGTTGTGACGAATTTGAGCCCCGCTCCTGCCGGCAGTACCCGTTCCATAGGCGCCGCTTCTTCTGAACGGTCAATTGCTGCGCAAGAAGCAACAGATTTCTCCAGCACTAGTAGCGTCCGAAGCGAACGACATTCCATTGGCGACAGTGCGGGTGCTGGTCGAGGGGCCATCAATATTCTTGAACAAATTGATGAAGACGCTTTTGGCGGTGGGAAGAAGATTTTCCCCGGAAAATCTGTAGCAACCGATACAGAAGCGCGTTTACTGCGCACGCGAATGGATTCGATTCAAAGGGAGAAGGAGCGTATGGTTCATGGCCTTGAACACGACGATCAACTGTCTGCATCGGAACTGCGCCTACGGTATCAACAGGAGGAAAGACGGAAATCTGCAAAGCCCGTTCGTATTAATGAGCTGGTTATCGAAGATTACTACTCCAAGACTAGACCATTTGACGGGCACTCGGACGAAGCTGCGGGGGCATTTTTAATGGAACCCGAGCCAAGGCATGATCACGAACAAGTGAGCGCAGAGGGAGCGGACCCTTGGTTTTCCTCAGGTGGTGCAGACTCACCCAGCGGATCGCTGCGTATGGGCACGTCCCCTGAGAAAGCAGCCATGCTCTACAACGAGCAAGCAGTACGTTGGCTTGCGCCTACTACTGATAATGATGAAGGAACACCTAGGAGTATAGCGTCCGGCGAAGACTTTTCCCTGTTTGAGCCCGTGGAAGAAAAAGCACCAGCCTCTCTGTCAGGGCGACCTATGAACGAACAAACTACTGTCGGTCAGGCAAGCACCAGCTATGGCAATGATATTGGTTACGACCTCGAGGATGACGAAGAAGACGACGATTTCGACGCTAACCATTTTCCCAGGAGCGCTATCCCGGCGACATCAAAGAACTGGTGGGGCATGCAAAGCAGCCCTGACGAGGTTGAGCTTAGTGATTTGCAGACCGAAGAGACCGCATCGTCATTCTCGCACCAATTGGACCTCATGGATGAAGGAAATATGGCCCACCATGAGGCGGGAGGTGAGGGTGACGATTTCCCGAATGCTATGTCCATGTCGATGATTATTGATGCCGGCAATGACGAAGCCAAAGAAGTCGAGCTAGACTTTACGCTGGATAGTGATCTTCAGTCACAATTCAATCGGCTACTGGATATGGAATCTATCAGTGGTCATGAAGTCGGTGATATAGATGACGACGACGATGATACCGATGGGGAACAAGACCGGTTTGCGTACCAGCAACATCGACAAGAGGATCAACTGCAAGACTCTGGTGTGGCATCATATCCTCGTTCGATTCCAACACGGCAGGCATCATTCTCATCAACGAGCAGCCACCCAGGCGCTCCTTCATCGTCATTTGGGATGTCGACAGTCTCTCCACCGGATCAACCCACGGCACGCTGGTTCTATGATGACCAGAAGTCTGATGACGGCGGCCCTCCGATGACTGGTCCCCCGTCGCGAATTTACCCGCATCACGTAGAAATACCGGTCGGTGGCTCAGCGTCATCCCTATCATTCGGCGAAAAGGAGTGCGAGAATGCCATTAGGTCTATCGCAAGGGAGAATGCAGCACGCAAAGTTGAGTCGACGCCGCCGATCGTCGTACAACAGGTACTGCTGCGAAATTTCAACATCTGCATGCGGTTCTTTGGCGGGTGTGACTGGACGCGCGACGCCAGCGAAGCTGTAAGGCTGCGCCCTCCAAAGGATATTCACGGCGGGGATGGCTTGCAGCAGAGCAAGCAGCAACCAGACAGTGCTACAGCCAAGAAAGAGAAACTTTTGGATGTTCTGTTGGACAATTATGTGCCGTCGGATGGTGGCGATCTTTTTGGAAACGATGACAGTTCATCTTTGTTCACAAGTGCGAAAAGTGCACCAACCACATCCTTTATGAAGCGTGACCCGGCAACAAGGACAACAAGAGCTGTATCAAGCGACGGCAAGCCTGCCACTCGAAAGCGTTCGTTGAAGAAGAGTGGGCGCAAAACTGAGGAAATGCTCGAGTTGGTGGTGACTCGCATCCAATTGCGCCTGGATATGTTCAATGAGATCGAGACGCAGTCTCTGGCGTCCCACACTGTGTTGGCTCTGGGCGATGTGGAGCTGCTAGACTACATTTCAACATCACAGATCCGCAAGATTGTATGTTACTGGAAGTCCGAGGCGAGTCACCCACGAGAGAGCGGTAGCTCAATGGTGCGGCTGCAGTTAATCACTGTGCGGCCTGGACCAAACTTGTGCGAGGAGCATCGTCTCAAGGCTCGCTTGCTGCCGCTACGTATCAACCTCGATCAAGAGGTCGTGAAGTTCCTGCGGCAGTTTGTGCCTACCGAGGAACCGCCAGCCTCGAAGAAACGCCTGCAGATCGGCACAATGCCAGATGACACGGATGGTGATGTCGAGATAACGATGCACGAGGGCGGAATGGAGATGAAACCCATTGGTGAGAGCGTTATCGCAGCAGAGGCGGATGTTAGCCTGGGCGCGTGGTTCTTCCAGAGCATTGATATTAAGCCGTGCAAGATCAAGATTGACTACCGGCCGAATCAAGTTGACTACGCGGCACTTCGTGCTGGTGACTACCTAGAGGTGATCAATCTTTTTGTACTCGAGGGTATGGAATTGGTACTTCGGCGTGTGCAAATGAGCGGTCTGGACGGGTGGGCTGCTCTGGGCGAACACGTACTAATGTCATGGGTGGAGGACATTTCACGACACCAGATCCACAAGTGCGTGGCAAGTGTGTCGATGCCACCACTACGTCCTTTCGTAAATATCGGTGCAGGTGCGGCAGACCTGATCCTGCTCCCAATGGAGCACTACGGGCGTGACCGGAGACTTGTCCGTGGCATAAAGAAGGGTGCGTCCAGCTTCCTGAAGTCCGTGACGATCGAGACACTGAACACGGCGTCCAAGGTGGCTCAGGGTACGCAGGCACTGCTGGAGCACGCGGACGACGTGGTATCTTCGTCTTCAGCGTTGCGCCGCAAGCAACTCAAGTACCGACAGGCTGGAAGTCGTATCGCACGCAACTCGCGACGTATGGGCGGCGGCGGCATCCGCAACGCGCAGGATGCGGGTGGGGGCATTGGCGGCCGCCAGTACCTGGCACAGCAACCAGCGAGCGCTGCGGAGGGCTTCGGACAGGCCTATGACTCGCTGGCACGGGAGCTGCACGTGGCCGCCAAGACCATCGTGGCTGTGCCGCTCGTTGAGTACAAGAAGACGGGCTCGCAGGGCTACGTGCGGTCGGTCATCCGTGCTGTGCCTGTAGCGGTGCTACGCCCCATGATTGGTGCCTCCGAGGCCGTGGCAAAGGCGCTCATCGGCGTGCGCAACGCCGTGGACCCGGAGCTCAAGGAGGACATCGAGAACAAGTTCAAGGACTTTCGGGCTATCTGAGCTGCGAGCGCGTACACAAAGCTGGACAAGAAGAAGATTTCATCATAAATTTATTTGCTATTCACCAACAAACATGTAGAAGCCTTCGATGTTGTTACTGTTGGATCGTACATGTGGACTTGCGGAATACGCCTCAACGATAATACCCATTCGACATCTCTACGTTGAAGTGAGTCTTTTTGAAGACGTAAAAGTGGATGTCCTCAGCTTACCACGACCGCAGCGGGAAGCAAAGTTTCTTCACACTAAGCGTCCTGCTTCTTACATCTCGTTGGCATTTCCGAAAGAAATGAAAAGGCATCGATTCCTTGGCTGTTCAAGTAGACGAGCTCTGATCGTGACACCTTTCCTATTATGAACAGTTCGCGCTGAAAAGTTTTCGAAGGTGGTCTTTCTTCTGCGACGCCTTCTTCGGCGCCATTGGCATTGGCTACATGTATCAAACGCATGCCATTCGACGGATATCTACGATGGATATCCGCTCGTTGCTGTCGATGTTCGTCACACGGCGATCGACTACCGATTGCAGGCTGTTTCTGGTCGGCGGTGCGCGGCACTGCCAGCTCCTTGTTCACGGGTCCTCGCTACGATCGTCGCGACAAACAGCGGCTGGCTGATCCCGCCTTCCTGGCCAGACACGGCCGCCATGTGTGTTCGCGACGCTCCTTCCCGCTCGCTGGCGTAAGCCCCCGTACACGTGCATTTTGCCAGCCGAGCGTCGCATCGCTACGAGTCCGATCGCATTGCTTCCAGCAAACTACGTTGGTCGCGCCAGCCGAGAGCGCCCGAGAGCCCTAGCTCTGGGCTCCGGTTGTTCAGCTCAAGCTTTTCGGCCCGATTGTTGCCATGTCCTAGTTTCGCCTATTTTATGCTTATTAAAGCTGCCGACTTTGTAACTGCCGAAAGCACTTGCTCTCAGTATGCTCGTCGATCGGCAAGAGCTCCGGTAGAGGCCTCGTAAAAGTGCTGACTGACTCCCTTTTCATTCGAGTCATTTGGCGGCATTGGTCATCACGGCAGGAACTAGGAAGCACACGAGCTTAGCTCTAGCACAGGCACCCGCACACAGCCATGAGGACGGTGGCCGACGTGTCCACCGACGACCTGGTCAACAGTCTCCTCAACTCCGTCTCCACGACCTCTCCCTCGACGAAGACGTCCGCGCCGTCGACCGCTTCTTCCCCTTCCTCCGCGTCCATTTCCTCTGCGTCTTCCTCTCACAGCGCAGCCTCGGCCTCTACTGACGAGGCCACTACTGCGCCGTCAACCACCAGTCCAACCACGCCCAGTCCGGCCACCACTGTGCCTCCGACGACGCAGACCGATTCCACTACAGGTTCCAAGGAAACGGCGGCAGGAGGCACGAGTGAAGGCAGCGGAGACGGAGGCGGCGGTACCGGCCTCTCAATCGGCATCGCCGTCGGCGTCCTGGCGCTTGTTGTCGCCGCGTTGTTGTTCTTGCGCTCGAGAAGGAAACGCGCCGCCAAGACGCGCGAGTCCACGGACTCCCCTCCTGCAGGGGCGGTGTGTCTAACAGTGCCGGCAGATCGAGGCTTCAAGAAGGAACAGGAGCTGGGGATGCCTGAGATGTCCATCGAACTCCCTCCCGGGGAGTTGGGCATGTCCAAGGGCTTCGACATGAGCTACGTGTCGTCCACTCGCTCATCCACTGCAAGCAACCAGTTCAATGCCAGTACCGCTAGCAGCATAGACAGCAGCGTCTTCAATACTAGAGGAGGTGTGAGTCCCACCACATTCAGCAGCCGCAAGATGGCCAGCTTCTCGTACCAGTATCGGGAGTCGGAGGAGAATGGAGGCAATGCGAACAACCCCAACGCCAGCCAAGGCAATTCGACGCTCCACTTGACGGGGTTGATCGGCAATGGCCAGACGACCAACTCGAACCCGTCGCGTGCTCCTGGAAGCCGCAAATTGTCAGCTCCTGATGAATACGCCGAGCTGGTGACTGCTACGAACGCTCACGGACAAGTGGACATGGGTGCAAACAATCAGACGCCACAGCCGATCATGCACGCGGATTTTACACAGAGTACAGCGAGTCAGAACACAAGCATGGGACCGGACGGAGACAACCAGAGCTTCTTGGCTCCACTGCCGACTCGTGCGGCACCGGTACCGGCACCTGCACCGACACAACCTCGTCAGGGATCGACGATCGTCCGTGCTTCTGAAGAGAGCATGGGGCCGGACTCGCCTGTGGCCGGCCGTGGCAAGAGGACAGGATCAGTGTATGACACCCTCCCGAAGCTCTCAGGAGAGAAAATGTCGACGCGAAGTTCGGAGGAAGACCCGCACGCCATGTCGACAGCTTCGTTCCTGTCCGAGTCGTCGATCTCGTCCACGTCGACCAGAGACAGCGTCGCCACCTCGGCGCGTGGCTCGGCCTATGTCTCATCGATGCCTCTGCTGCAGCAATTATCCAACGCCACCGACAGCGACTATGGCGAGGATTTATCGTCCGAACGTGCGTCCACAGAGTCCTCCGACAGCGGCAACACGACGCGTTCTGGCTCACTCATCGCTCTGAACCTGGAGGCCAAGGACGGCTGCAGTGAGATCGCCATTTAGACACGAAAAGCGACGAGATGGAGAACTCGCGGGTGTATGTATTTAGCAGTGCGCTGTGTGGGTGGTAACGTTAGTTGTCAAAGTGGCGGCGACGCAGTTAATGATTTTTGGGAATGCAGAGGCGAAGGACACGGCTGCCGAGCATAATAAATGAAGCGAAAGCTTGCGTTATTTGACGTTTGAACCGCATCGATCCATCAGTTTCTTGTTCATTTCGACGTCTTCCTTACATGCTCGCATCAAATGTCTCGTTCTCCTTCTCCTTAGTTGATGTCAGCAGGACGCAGCGACTGCTCGCGGCTCTCGTCCGAGTTCTCCGGGTTGTTGTAGTCCACGTCGGCGTAGAAGTGCTGCTTGTGCTTGCGCGTGCGGCGCAAGTGGCCCGTCTGCAGGTAGTACTGGTCGGGCTCGTCGGCGTTGATCGCCAGACTGCCCACGTTGTAGCCGCGCGAGCGGTAGAGCGTCTTGTTGGGGTAGTACGGCACGTGCGTGCCCATGTGGTTGGCGTAGGGCGCGTCCGAGTGCGCGACGGTCTCGCGCTTCTCCCAGTTCGCGGGGTCCTGGCCCCCCTCGCCCGGGAGCGAGTCCGTGATGTGGTGCATCCACAGGTGCCATTGGGGCGGGATGAGCGTGCCCTCCACCTCGTCCCATGAGTCCACCTTGTACTCGGTCCAGCGGTGCTGGCCGTACACCTCCGTCGGGTCCTCGTAGTACTTGAAGCCGTTCTCGTCCTCCCCCACGAAGCGTCCGAACTTGACGTCGCCCGGGTTGTAGAGCTTCCAGAGCGTGCCCTTCCAGCCGTAGCGCTTGTTCGCCTCCAGGTACTTCTCGAACACGGTGTAGAACGAGCGCGTCTGCGTCGACTGGGTCAGTGCCACGGATTGGCGCTGGACGAGGCGTCCGCCCACGAGCGCAGCCTGACGACCGCTAGCCATGACCATCTTCACCTTAGCTTAGTGTCTGCTGTCGACTGTTGTGAGCCGCAAAAATGAGGACTTCAAATAAGTGCGATGTGGTGTGGACCACCAGAATCGCACAGAATTGAAGTGGACCACCGGGAAGTTGAAGTCGCAGTAGGGCGGCTACTGCTCGAGCACACCAAGTAGTTTTATGAATGGAATTGCCCGATTCAAAAGTGCCCAAGACAAACGGCACCTTTCGCACATTTGTCTGCAAACACTTTGACGTCACTACCATGCACAACTCCCCCCATAGCCTTCAGCTTGCAATCAGCAAATAATAGTTAGAACCACCAACGTCGACAGGAATTGTCACCATGTTACAAAATTCTCACCATACAACTTCTAACCAAAACCAGTCAGCCCAGTCGTCATCTGTCGTCCTGGCATTTTCAGTCCAACAAATCAATATATCTCACGAGAATCCGTTTGATACTGCCCATGACAACCGTCGGCATGACCGAATCTTCTTCCGCTCCAGCTCCTAACAGCGACTCCAAAAGTTCCCACAACTCTCGTTTACGATACATTTTCGCCTGAAGGTATAGCGGCGAGTTCAAAACCCGTTCCAGCAGCTCCATATAGTGCAGGCGCGTAATATCCTCCTGTGGGAGATCCGTGCACTCTCTAATCACGAGATCAATCAACACCTTGAAGTCATTTACAAACACCAACGCTGAAGCCGTCTCATCCGCCAGAATATCACCAAACAACTGCAGAAAACATAATAAAAACCACTCAGCAATCATCATCACACCACACCAATGAACCTTTCACATATTTCTTACCTGCAGTGCGTTCCAGAGATGAACCTCCCTCTCCTGAGGACACGGACACCCGCACGAGTTGATGACGTGCAGCAGTGCCCCACTGAGATGCTCCCTGCCGTCCTTCATATCTCGCAGCACCTCCCCAACCAGCACCGATCGTCCATATCTCTCCTCATGAGAATGAAACAGCCCCAGACACACTGTCGTTGCCGCAAAGACCTTCGTAGAGCAGGACGACAGCAACCTGAGCATTTTAGTCAGCATTCCAGCGTACATGCTGTTCTGGAAGACCTGAGCGCACACGTCGCTGTGTGTAGCCAGTAGCACCCTCTCTAAGAACCCAAGCCAGACGAACAATTGAGCTGCCTGCGTAGCGTCCGTGGCGTTTAGTTCCTCCATTGCCTGGCACGTGGAGCTCACTACCGCTCGAATCTTATACGTCTCTTGGATATTAATTTTCACAATGTCATATGAATCGGAGTCGATAGTATTGTCGCAGCACACGCTCAGCAGCTCTGCGGCACGGATTCGAAGCCACAATGGGGCGAAGACGACGTCCAGCACCAACGTCCAGAGCTCGCGGGAGGTTTGCGCGGAGGGAGGAGACCAGTCGTCGATGGAGGAGGAGAACGCGACGTCGTCCTTGTTGCTGGGGTTGTCGGCGGGAGGACGTACGCGTAGTTGCCTCTCGATGCGCGCCAGCAACGCCAAGTTGTCGCTCTGGTCCATCGGCGTCTCGCTCACTGGATTGTTAAAGATGCTGGGGAACTTTCCGGGACCACATCTGCCCAGCTTGACCACTTCCTGATGCTGTCCCGGAATTATTTTGACCAATCAGTGGACGCCTTCCAAAATTGCCATACAGTGTAGGCGGATACTATACTGACATCCTTATTTTTACACAATTTCTACCAATAAACCGCTTTAAAGTAAATCGTTTTGGCCAATCGAAAGCACACGTCAAAACAATGCGATTGGTGGTCGTTTGGCTTCATTCTGCAACCTACAGCTTTGGGGGCAGACAAAAGACCCCCCTCTACCCAGCTATTGACGGCGGTAGTTTTCTTCTACCGCAGTGTTTGGAAGGTTAGTGTTCTTATCAAGTGCTCTCGTGTGAGTAGGTTAACGGCTATGATCTAACGAATCGAATGGTATTATGATTGCTACGAAAATGCTAGAAACGTCAATTTCTGAACGCCTCGAGGCCCCGCACTGACAGAAAAGGAAAAGGGACAGATTGCCGCCTTCCACAAGCTCGGGCGGAGCGAGCGTGCTATTGCAACGTTCTTAGGAAGATCCAGACCAGTAGTGCACGTATATCGTGTCCTCGCCAAATTCCTGCAACACCACCAAGCGCCCAGGTCGGCCAAAAAAGCTCACACCCACCGCTGAGAGGCGGCTCTTCAGAGAGGCTTCAAAAGGCAAGTTAAGCGCTCCTAAGTTGAAAAAGCAACTGCAATTGGATATTAGTGCTCGCCGTATTTGGGAGCTGCTTCAGCAACACCCAGAGTTCAGGTACGAGAAGCGAATGGCTGCACCCGTGCTCACCAAAAGACACAAGGAAGTCCGGCTCAAACGGTCTCGCGAGAAAGTGGCCTGGGACGCTGCAAAGTGGTCTCAGGTTGTTTTCTCTGACGAAAAGAAGTTTAACTTAGATGGACCGGACGGTCTTCGGTTTTTGGGGCATGATCTGCGGTTCGAAACTCAGATTTACTCGCGTCGCCAAAATGGAGGGGGCAGTGTGATGGTGTGGGGTGCATTCTGCGCAGCTGGGAAGAGTGAATTGGTAATTTTGGAAGGTGCGCAAGACAGTGAACGCTACATCTACACGTTATCGGAGCATTTCCTTCCCTTCATCGACCGTGTCTACGGTCGAGATTGCGTGTTCCAGCAGGACAACGCGTCCATCCACTCTTCTAGTGCAACGAAGAACTTCTTGAAGGAGGAGAATGTAGTCGACATGGAGTGGCCAGCAAAGTCACCGGATCTGAACCCGATCGAGAACTTGTGGGGGGTGTTGGCGCGTGCTGTGTACGCTAATGGGCGTCAATTTGAGAGTCGGGACACTTTGATCGCAACAATCAAGATGTGTTGGACCAAAATCACGGCAGACTACATGAAGAAGCTGTTGAACTCAATGCCGAAGAGATGTGTGGCCGTCCTAGAGCTACAAGAAGCAAAGACAGAGTATTAGATAGCTTCTTAATTGAACAGGAACAACGAAAGAGAACCAAATAGCTAGCGGCAGTATACTTATCGCCCTACATGTTGAAGTTGAAGTTAACGTTTTTGTAGATTCTGCAGCAAATTCGCACCGGATTGAAGTGGATGATACACCAAACGCTTCGTTTTGACTTGTACTATCGTTCGGTTAAAACGGGTTTCTCAAAAACAACTTAATGGCAGCAATATTCTCGAAAATATGGGTGGCAGTATAATTACCGCCCGCACTGTATCACCCCGACATACAGATAGTAAAGAAAACGTATATCCTTCCTCCATGGATTCGGTCGCTATCGACCCCGGCATCGTCGAGCCCCTGCCAGAACTTCCGGTCGCGTGGAGACCGCCTGATGAAGTCGACATCGAGCAACGCGCCGCCGCGAACCATCGTCGCACCCTTCTTCGAGGAGCCAACAGCGCCCTATCGTTCTCAACGGTGACGTACCCACTGAGGCGCATTTGTCCGAATCATGACATCCGGGACGCGCTCGAACAACGAGCTGTGGCTCTGCAGCAGATCCGAGTGGAGGCAATGTTCGTCATGAACTTCCACTGCTGCCGGCTGTTCGAGCACCACCAGCGCAGCTACACTAACTACCCAGTAGTACCGGCAAGATTTCGCACGATGGAGACAGCCCTACAGCTAGACCAAGCTACGTTCTACCGGTGCTGCACAGCCGTCTTTGGTGACGAACAGATACCCGCGCTAAAACCCTCGGCTAACGCTGCACTAGAGGAGTCCATCAACAAGCACAAGGCTTCGCGATCGAGGGTCATGTCGTATATACCACCTACGCTCTTCGATTCAAGCTCCGCTATCCAATAACTGGCGAATGATATGCTCGTCGCGGCGCAGCAACACGTTCGAACGAACTTCGAGGCGCGGCTTGTCAAATTCATTAGCCTGCAGCTTGCGTATCCGCGGGGAGCAGCTGAGGCCATGGTCGCTCGACTAAAGTCAAGTCCTGAAGACCTCACGGACGTCGAGAAGCAATGGCTTGAGTGGCTAGAACTGCCTCCTACAGCTGCGAACATCGCTAGCCACGAAGTGCTATTTCTCGGCAAGCTGTACGACATGCTGAAGGAGATGGAGCCAATGCACGACCAAGACGAGATCCCGAAAGGGTGCCGGCTCTTTACGTTGCTGCCGCAGCCCACCTCCTGTGTGCCATCGTTCTTCCCAGTCACTACATAGATGCTCTACCAAGTCGCAAGACAAATTTTGGCAACTACGGGTAAGGACGTTTTTGGTCTCTACAAGTCCACGAACTCTCGTGGCCATCGGACGTATGCCACGCCTACGGAGTTCCAACAAGTACGTGAGCGAATGTGGACCACGGTGTTCAACCTCGGAGACTGCGTCAGCCATACTGCGGATCCCCGAATTGGTGTTCCAAGGCGCAGCTTCGAGTATCAGATCTCCACGAATGGCTACAGTGCTGCTGTGCTGACGTCAATTCCTGCTCCTCTTGAACGACCTGCTCTTTCTCCGAAGTATACGCCACATACATTGATCGGGATTGACCCAGGGCTACGGATGATGCTGACGGCATACAGCCGTCCTATGCTGGGCTTTGTCTGCAACCCACCGGAAGAGCCATGCTACATGCCCGGTTGGTGCAGTACCTGTCCAGGCCACGTTGACGGCAGACGCCATGGCAAGAAGCGCAGCAGGAACCGCCGTCGTCGCCACCGACGCAAGAGACGCAGCAGAGCACAGTGCGATGTGGAGGGGTGGTGCAAGATCTGTCACAGGCACCACCCAAAGCACCGTCCGCGGAAACACGGCGTCAGGCGCCGGACTCATTTTCTGCACGACAATGCTCACGTCCTACAAGTCACGTCCCGAGAGTACCGACACATGAGTCGTGTCGAGCACCATACATTTTGGCATGAAAACCTGAAGAAGAGGTATCCGCTCTATGGTGCGTTTTTGAAGGACATGCCTTTGTTCAAGACTTCGTCGTCGGCGTCCCTGCTCTCTCGCTACGAGCACATGTGGAAGAATATCAGCGCCATGTTGGAGTTCTGCGCTCTCAAAGGGTTTCGAAGGTGGAGATTCACGGTGTCGCGATTCAAACGCAAGGCCGTGGCGAAACTCGCCAAGCGTGTCGTCCCGGCCGTGGACCGTGACGTGTGTGTGGCTCTCGGAAAATGGAGCAGCCAGACTCATCTCGCGGGCCACATGCACGTCCCGCTCAAGCGGTTCGCACTTGAACTCTCTCGCCGTGCAACCCTCATTATGGTCGACGAGTTTCGTACCAGCTATCTTTGCTCCGAGTGCTCGGGACCGATGGTGGACGTGCCATTCAAGATCTACGGTACGACAAAAACCAAAAGGTCGAGGAATGTGCGTGTCTGCAAAAACGTAGCTTGCAGAGCGAACTATTGGGAGCGTGACATCAACGCCGCGAAAAACATGTGGCAGCTAGGACTCCTCCAAGTCACCAACCAGCCTCGAACTCCGCAGTTCTGCAGAGGGTATCGAATCGACTAAGGCGACTTAATTCAAACCAACGTGGGAACGGGGCCTGAGAAGGACCTCAAACGAAAGCCCACTCGGTAAACGGGCTGCTGGGGGGTGAAAGATGCAGCGCCTTCATTCATAGGTCGCCCAGTCCGAACGTAAAGATCTCTCGAGATCATTCTTAGTGAATATACCTTGCGTGAAGTCCTAGAAGTTTAGCTGATCTATTGTCAGGATAAGAAAATCTTATGGAAAGTCGTTCGAAGGTGGCATCTCTTTCAACAATTGACGCCTTGTCATCCAGCATGTTGCGTGTGTATAAGTCTCGGCAACATACGATCGAGGGTCTCCATCAATGGCGTTGCTAGTAGTGGATACTGATGGCGATCAGGAAATAACATTCTGTAGATGTGCATGGCAACTCCGCTGTACAGCTTTAACAAAGCTGGTATCTTGTGCCGGGCTGTCTAACGCATCGTTAGTCTCTATACTCACACAGCATAGTGACTGAGTCCTTTTGAGGACATCCCGATCGCAAAACTTATCCCAGACGGCAATAAGTTTCCCTTTTGGGTTTGACAAACAACTCACGCCACACACAACAATTCACCAGTTTTGCAGACGATCAACCACCACAATGTCCAACCACGATGCGTGTAGCATACGTCTTCCTTACAGCTACAGTGCGCGCCAGGTTATTATGACCACCCGCGTTTTCGATCGTAACTTCCTCAAATTTACGAGTTGAGCGATGCTATTTAGATATGTTGTTTGCGACGTAAAAGCGCGTTCGGGACTCGTTTTAACGTGCGCGTTTTCGCAGATTAGCTAGGGGTTAGTATACAAGTGACCACATTTGCCAGTGCGCCCATTATTATGACCACCCCCACACCATACAAAAAGCAATATAAACAAGAGATGCCTACATTAGTAGTCTATCACCGCCAGCCATCGATTTGGTAGTTTTCTCCTGCTTGCGCTCGAGCTGCGCGCTGCCGTTTGCACTACTATGGGGAGAGGCGCATCACTAACTGCGGAAGAGAAGGGAAGAATCAAAGGGCTGTATGAAGCGGGCTGTAGCGAGCGTGAAATCGAGCGTCCTACGGAACGCTCGCGCGGAGCAATCAACCGCGCGCTGTTCGGTGAGGACAAAGAGCGAAAGAAGCCTGGATCTACCGCTGTGATGTCAGAGCGAGAGGTGCGCTTGCTGCTGCGGACAGCGGCTAAGGGTGACAGCTCTGCGCGCCAGCTCAAGAGCAAGCTCAGCCTGTTGGCATCGGCGCGCACTATCCAACGTGTGCTTGCCGGTGTCGACTGGCTATTATATACTAAGATGCATAACACCTTGCCTCTCTCTGCGGAGGACAAGGTGACAAAGGAGGAGTGGGCATGGGCAAGAGTCTTCAATACGGATGCCTCCGGGTCCTGAGACTCCATCATCTTTTCAGACGAGAAGAAGTGGAGTCTTGATGGGCCCGACGGCTTTCGGATCTACTGGCGGGACATCCGCTGGCCACCTCGGCAGACCAAGCGCGGTCAAGCTGGTGGCGGCTCGGTGATGGTGTGGGTGGGCTTCAGCATAGCGGGGGAAACGAAGCTTGCGGTGCTACATGGCAAGCAGAACTCAGACGACTATGTGTACACAATGTCCGAGTATCTGCTGCCGTTTGCCCATTTGCACTATGGCACTAACTTTGTTTACCAGCAGGATGGTGCGTCCATTCATCGGTCTAAGAGGACGGAAGAGTTTTTCCAAGAGCAGAACATGCACGTGCTACCCTGGCCAGCTAGATCTCTGGATTTGAATCCGATTGAAAACTTATGGTCTATCATGAGTCGGCGTGTTTACGCAAATGGACGACAATTCAACAGCGTCACGGAGTTAACCACAGCTCTACTAGATGCCTGGGATGCTATTGAACATTCGATACTAACGTCGTTGATCGAGTCCATGCCGCGCCGCTGCAAGAAAGTCATTAGAAAACGTGGTGACAAAATAGACTACTAATGTAGGCATCTCTTGTTTATATTGCTTTTTGTATGGTGTGGGGGTGGTCATAATAATGGGCGCACTGGCAAATGTGGTCACTTGTATACTAACCCCTAGCTAATCTGCGAAAACGCGCACGTTAAAACGAGTCCCGAACGCGCTTTTACGTCGCAAACAACATATCTAAATAGCATCGCTCAACTCGTAAATTTGAGGAAGTTACGATCGAAAACGCGGGTGGTCATAATAACCTGGCGCGCACTGTACCATCGTTCTCGTCGCTAAGTGCGAAGCTGCCGAGCGACCCGATTCGAAATGGCGACAAACAGCTACGGTCCCTGAGAAAGTTGGAGAGGGACACAGAGAACCTTAAAACCGTCGTAGATGCTGAAAACGACGACGAAGAGAGAGCGTTCGACTTTAAGAAGATTCTCGGTTTGGAGGAAAAACCTCCGAACAACTTCGCCAAGAAAATTGTGTCGAAGATGAAGACGGACGACAAACTCAAACTGGAAATGTTTGCGAAGTGGGAGCAGGGGAAACTCAGCGTGGGGGAGATTGCGAAGAAATTGAACGTTCCCTACAGCAAGCGCAAGCTCCAGTTACTTTTAGAGTATATCAACCATGCGAATCCCTCTCAAGTGTCTGAAGTTACGAGGAATCGTAAGGTTCGTTTTGTCGAACCTGGAGAGAATGACGTTCGTTATTTTGACACGGACGAGATGATTGAGTGGCTACGGCATTTTGGGCGGTAGAGCTAATGAGCAAGAATGAAGTAAATTCAAAATTGTTGCGAGAAGCGTTGTCTGTAACTATATCAACGCCCATCGATTGCCAATTTCCTTCATTTATGTTTCGCTCTTGAACTCATAGGAAGAATTGTTCACTGAGATCGAAGTAAGTTTCTGGAGATTTGTAGCCCTTGTGCGCTTTATCTCCTCATACTCAGCCATTAGTGCGGCTATCTGTTGCAGTTTCATTTGACTTGCGTCGTGAGGCTCATACACCACTGAATTGGTAAGTTTTCCCCTTACGGAATTGTCAGTTCTCGTGTTGGTATGATCACATAACTCATTGCTCATCGAGCTTGCGGGTGCCAACCGACATGTACAGCATTGGTCACTGGTGTAGTGCTGGAGTGCCTGCTGAAATCCAGCTTCCAGCATCTCCACCTTTTTGGTAGTAGCCTCCTCCAGCTTTCGCGCTCTCTCTGCATATTTCCGCTCTAACTCACGTTTGTCAAGGAGACGCTGCATTTGAGACTCTTGCCGTAGTCGGGCGTACTCTGCGTTGACAGCTTCAATCACTTCTGTCTGGATTTTGGTGGGAATAGGGTTCTCAGAGCCGTCACCAAGGCTCGCAGTGCTCGGTTTTCGAGCAAATGGTCGCATAGACCTGGAGCGCGAGAATAATGGCAGTTCCTCAGCCTCGGTCCGCGCGTAAAGTGCATGTAGCTGGTCGATCTGGATGTTCTGTTCTTCTTGCTTAAGACGACTGGCAATGAGCTGGTCTTGGAGGATTTGGTTGGTAGTGGCCAACTGCCGAACCAGAGCAGCAATTTGCGGGTTACTGCGAAGAACTACGTCCACCTCTGGCCAATACGTATCGTTTCCATCACTTGACCCGCGTCTTCGATCCAGAAGCACCGCAGGAGACGCTTCCAAGGCCCCACCAACTCCACATTCCTGCAGGAAGCGAAACAACACAAACTTTCTCCTCGTCCCCAGTCTTCCTACCAGTTTGGCATGCAACTGCTGAAGTGAGCACACTTCCTCCCCATCCACCGCATGCACAATATCTCCCACTCGGATCTTCCCACAAGCTTCAGCCGGTCCAACATCAGCATCATTCAGTCTCCGAAACGACTGCACCACTAGCATCTGTCCACCATTTCCTTCTCCTGCCTTTACTGTTTCAAGACCGACATTTAATCCAACTCCGTGCTCATCCGTCTGCAGCAACACATCCAGATACTGCATCGGTTGTCGGCCAGTCAGTCCTCCACTGACTGCATCATCATCCACAGCCTCCGTGGTCTCTTCCACATCCGGAAGGCATTGATACTTCACCTCAAACTGCTTCTCCCGAGTCTCATCCACTACCTGCTGACCGTCGACAACAACAGATGCATCCGGTTCAGCCTCCACCTCCATCGTCATATCTCTGTGCTGCTGCATTTCTCTCTCCACCTCGGATCCTTCTTCTCCATTATTATTGCCACTGGTATCGGTCTGCTTGATTTCATCTTGCTCTTTTGCTACAGGTGTATCAATCCTCTTGCTCGTCCAGTCCATCGCTGAGCGCAGGAAATACGTCGTCACGAGTCCTGCTTTAGGCTTGGCACCAACGTCACCAGACGAAGAAGATGCAGCAGCCGCCGAAGACGCCACTGGCGGTGCGTCACTCTCAGCAGCCATGGACTCGTCGTCGTTATTTGACAAGCTAAAACTGCTCACCAAGATCGGATCACAACGACCTTTCGTGGGAAATGTAGCCATGTACCACACATGGCTACACTTGTGGTACATTAGTTGTGAAGGCATTTTTGGTGATAATGAAGGAAGTCGGCACCGCAGTCTCCGAGTCGTCGTCGGTGGACGCGCAGGTGTACATGCAGATCGAACCGGACTGGGATGAAACGGAAGGATCTTGTTGGCTGGATGTCTATGAGCGTACTGTGAAAATTGCGTCGTCTAACGGTCAAGAACTCGCTCAGGACGAGCGCGCGACCGCCGAAGTGCGTTCGAGTCCAAGTTCCCAGTACCAGTTGCCTTTATCTGCGGCCTCCCAGGCCTCTGAAGCGCCACATTTGGTGCAGATTCTAGCTAAAGAAGACACGTGGATTGACGTTCAAGTGGACGTGAAGAGGCCGGAGCAGAAGCTGCGCACAGTATTCCAAGCTGCCCATGAGACGGTGGATGTGCCAGTTGTTGGGGACTCAGAGACTCCGTCAGCACTGCTGCAATTGCACGCAGTGGATGTGTCTAAGGACGAGAGATTCGTGGTGGTTGGAGGCTCGGATGGTGTCTGTATGCTCTGGGACAGACAAAATAGGGCGCAGATGCTGCCACTGAAGGGTCATGTAGCGGACGTCACCAGTGCTCGGTTCTTCCCCAGCTCTCAGGTTGTGCTCACGGGGTCGCTGGACTTCACACTGAGGATCTGGAGTGTTGGAGGACATTGTGCTGCGGTGATGAAAGGTCATCGAGGAGGTGTCGAGGACGTCGCGATTGTTGGACGAGGGAGAAATGTGCTGTGTAAGTGGGCGGAGTGTGCGAAAGATACCTTTTAAATGGCGTTTGGACCGACAGTTGCGTGTGTTTTACGTGTTGTAGCGTGTGGGACAGATGGGCTGATTCAGTTGTGGAGCTGTGGGACGCAGGACGTTATTGCAAAGTGGGCTAATGACGAACAGAGTCCTGTGCACTGCCTGTCGGTAATGGATGACACTGCTCAGTTGCTGGCTGAAGGTGACTACCCGCTGGATACTAATGAGAATGAGGCCGAGACGAACGGAAAGGTGCTATTTGCTGGACTTGACAATGGAGAAACACTAGGCGTGGATGTCCGTGCGCGTGGAGCAGTACGTTTAATTACTGCATGCGGTCAATTGTAGTTTGAGTCAACGCTAACTATGGCTTGACTTTGATGGATTATTGATCAGGTACTGAACGTTGAAGGTCTTGCGGGATCTATTATCTCTTGTGCTGCTACAACTGCAACTGTGTCGTTGCCGATGTTGTTCACTGGAAGTGAAGACGGCCTTCTTACTGTTTGGGACCTACGCCACACCGGGTATGTTTGAAAATCATTTAGCTGTGCACATAACGTTAGGAATATCTCTAAATGCTCGCATGGTTTTAGGGCGCCGTTGCACGCTATGTCGCGGAGTTCACCGCCGATCCATAGTATCGCAGTCTCGGCTCCTTCACCTGGTGATCCAGCTTCAGTTGGTAGTGTTTGGACTGCCCATGGTGATGGTTCTTGTTGCAACTGGAGTAATCTCGGCGATAAGCCTCGCCTGTCGACGGAGCTAACCGGCCCACAGTATGACGCAGTTCGCGGAGTCGCAATTGGACATCAAACTGGTCGTGTTTTCAGCGCCTGCCGTGACGGGCGTTTGCGTGAGTACACCCCGCACGTTGTCGTGTGAACAAGTCCACGTCAATGACCTGTTTCGAGTCTGACAAGTCTTCCTGAGACCCAGAGACAAGATCAAGGAGGCTATCGATGCGAAAATCGGTTCTTTCGGTCTATTAATTCAGTGCTAACGAGAACAAGAACTGCTGCTACTTTTCAGCTGGCAGACTGCGGCGTCGAGCCTAATGTTACAAAGCGTCCGTGTTCTCGTCACACATGAGAGGCATTGGAAGTCATGCCTGAACAGTTGAAATACTCCTTGCTCTCTCGTCGCACGAGATCTACGCGCGACACGGAGTTGAGTGTCTTGGTTCCTGTTGCCGAGACACCTCGCTCGTCCTTCATCTGGAATTCCGGGACGAGGTTGTGTTTGTTATTGATGCCTGGAGACTGGATGTCGCTGCCTTCCTCCAAGTCGGAATTGGCGGTGGGTACTCGCTGGTATCCGTTCTGCCTTTTCAAGTCACCTGCTGCTTCCGCCGTCGTGTGCTTGATGAACGTGTAGAAGAGCATCCCACAGGTAGCCACGACGAGCCCGCACACATTGATCGCGATGAGCTGGTCGCCAAAAATGAAGACTGCGAGCAGCACTTGCGTGACGTCTTTGAAGCTGCCGGCGATGCCCAACGACAGCGCCGACGTCTTCTTGACCAGCAAAATCTCGATGAAAATCAACACAAAGGCCAAGCATCCGCTGATGAAGATGAAGACGAGCGACATCATCAGCAGCTGCGAGTCCAACAGAAACCGCGACGTCGCATAGTCGCTTCCTTCCGAGAACAGCGCAATGGGCAGCAATCCAATGGCACTGGCAGGCGACACGTAGTACACTACGGCCAACACTTTGTTCTTAGGGGCTCCGGTCGAATCCTCCATGGCCTGCAGCAGCGACTGGGTCAGAACCCACCTCAACGTCCCAATCACCGACGCCGCCAACACCAACACGAAGCCGTAGAGCACAAAGTGAGCCGAGCCGTAGCTGGCCAATCCGATGCCGCTCGATATCAACACGATGACAGTAAACAGCGGCCAGGAGGGTCGTTGGTGGCCCAGACAAATGGAGAAGAGCAAATTCCAGACATTGCCACCGGATTTCACGATGGTGTAGAACGTCACGGTGATGTAGAACAGCGACAAGTTGGACAACATGATGTCGAGGGCAGTGCAGACGCCGATGGGCACTGCTAATTTCCAGTAGACACTGGAAGGCAGAGCCAGCATGGAGTCCCCACTGGAGCAGCGGTCGATGACGCGCGAGAGTAAGCATTTGACGAACATGTTGATGCACGTCATGGTGGTCGCGAAGGGGTATCCGCCACCGGCCCAGACCCGCAGGAACCACTTGTTGAAGAGCGTCATGCCGATGCTCACCGCGTACCACAAGACCACAAACACGCTCACGTCCAGCGCGTGTAGAGCCACTGGGTAGGGCACGAACAGGCCCAGACCTGGTAGTACGCGCAGTCGTTTGCGTCTTCGTCGCGTCTTGGCCAGGTACAGCCCAAGCAGCCGCAGCCCCAGCGCCAGCGACAGCATGAAGGAGCACGTAGCCACCAGCGCCGCCGTCTTGTCGTCGTTGCCTTCATCTTTGGTGGCTGCCGCCAGAGCCAACGCCGCGAGTGTGGGCAATGGTCCGCTCTCACTGTCGCCGGCCTGCGCCATCGCTTTATTACAGTATTATAATATTCAACTGGGCGATATGGGAGAGTTGGTAGAGTACGTACGTGGCCCGAGTAGAGTACGGCTTCGGCTAAGTGCGAACATAGGTACAAATTATTCGGCCGTTACTGTTTTGGTGTTAGTAAAAGCTGACGCGGTCCGGCAAACTTCAACCTAGAACACCGGACTAATAAGTCGGTATTGAGCCTCTATTGCAGTGTGTGACCTTCTTTCTGGCGGTGGGTGGCCAAGCGTTTGGCCGAGGCGTAAGTTTTCGGACAGTTGGGGTACCCGCATGCGAGTCGGCCAGTGGTGGAAGTGTTTTCGATTCCGTGCTCCCTTTCGTGCGCTTTGAATTTTTGCGGACCGAGGAACGACGCTCGACAAGAAGGTTCTGTGCAGGTGAACCTCTTGTGCAGTGCTTCGTGGGTTTCTAGCTCGGTTGCCGTCTTGAGCATGTGGTCGCAACTGCAGCGCGAGCAGATCACCGGAATGAACATGCTGGTGGTGTTGGGCTCAATGTTGTTGGAGTGGTCTTCCTGTTCGTTGCATTGCTTCGTTTCGATCGCTCGACGCTGCATTCGTCGCAGTTTGCGCAGCACTTTTGATCGTTCTTGGTACAGCTGACGCCAATCGTGCTCGTAAGTTCCGCCATGAGAACATTTCACGACCGAAGGAGGCAGAGCGCTTGGCTTTTTGCCAACGGAGACACCGACCCGCATATAGAGACCATGCCATAATGAGTCACGACGACTAACTTCTGCAAAAGTGCTGCACACGAGAGCCATCCGACAAAGTCTCTTTGCGCTCATGTAAGAACACACGCGTTCCATGACATCAGGCAAAAGCAACACGTCGAACGAACGCTCGAGTTGCTCGGGATCCACATTATTTTTTGGCAAATCTCCAGTCCGTCGGCGCTTTCGGGCTTTCACGGGCAATCCATACTCGTCAATCGGGTCGGTCAACGGTGTGGATGATATCAAGTGCGGTTTCAGTAATGTATTCATCTGCGTATACGGCGAACAGGACGACGGTGTAAAAGGGAGACGATCCTCCAACGCTTGCCACGCTGCATCTCGGTCCTTAAACTCTTGCTCAGTATCGTTGTCATTTTCGCGCGCCTCGGTCACAAACGCCTGCACTTCTTCATCAGATAGGAACACCCAATGTTTCCATATTTTTGCAGTCCAGTGGGCAGGGGCGGCGACGTAGTAGTCCTCGAACGCGATATCACTGCATAACCGCATCTGAAATTGAGCCAGATTCTCCATAATCGCTGATGCCTCGGATCCAACCTCTTGGCGCAAGATATCAACGCTCTGACAACGATGCAACGTCACATACACGACGTAAAACACTACCTCAAGCCGCCGTTGTCGCTCTACCTTAGAATCGTCAGTATTTTGTAAGGATATCTTGTATGAAGCCACAAGTAGCTCCAGTAACTCCAGAACTGATGTAAGTGGGACCAAATCCAAATGAGCACAAAGCCCCGTAACAAAAGTTAGCAGAGCTTCTCGCACTTCTTCACTTGCGTTTGCCGTATCACTGACATTTTCGACCAGCATTGAAACGACATCCGCCGCCAAGTCTCTGACAAACATACACCCCACCGCCGCAAAAACTCCAACGCGTTGCGGCACCACAACTGCTTTCGTTCGGCCCGCTGGACCTGTCATAGCACCCTCAAGCGCACCAAACAGCGCAGGCTTAAGTACTGCACTTGCTCTCCAGCTTTTAAACGCAAACCCTTCCAGCCCCGTGAAAAACTTTTCCAGTAGTTGGTCATCGAGATGAGCCCCCGTCGTTTTCTTAGCGTCCTTTGCTGCAATCAGATTGCCCAGCAATTTGTCACTCACCAATCTCACCAACCCAGCCATAACTTGCGTCACCTTCTCCTGCTTCTCCTTGTCGCCTCTATCCATCTCCTCCACCAATCTCCAGACCCCTGTAACCGTTGCAAAGTCGCAATTCACCCTATGCTTCTTCGTCTTCTTCTGCGGGTGTCGATGATCTTCAAGTACCCGTTCAAACACATCCGGGAATCGAAGTCCCATCAACACCGCGAACGGCTGCAGCGACGACCATACTGGGAAGCACGTCATGGCGTGGAATCTAGGCTTGGACTGCGTCGGACGCCACTTGCAGGCGTCTGGACATTGACCGAGTCTTTGAGCGCATGGCGACAATAGTGCATCCAGTAGTATCTGCACTGTGAGCTCTGCAGCTGATCGATGTTTTCCTGAATTGTCAATGGTATTGTCATTTCTGCTTTCCTGTCTCGCCAGCCTCACCAGTTGCTGACACAGTAGCGAAGAGATGCCGCTTTGTCGTGCACTGCGACTGAGCCATTGGGCGTCAGGGTGTTGGAAGGCACGTCGTACCAGATCGGATGGAGGCGTGGTGGTAGAGTTGGTGGAGGATGTTGACACGAGAGAGTCCACGAACGAGCAGAGCTCGGGGAGCAGTCGTCGGATCTCGGGCTGCGGACGTTGCAGCAATTCCACCGTCGCAACCTGTTGCGTAAAGATTCGACGCGCCGAGACGCCCACGCAGTCGTTCAGACGCTCCAGCAGCGCACGCAGCGGACGGCGCTCCATGGCTGAGGATGGTCAAAGTGAACAGCTCAACTCGTCGATTTCATAAATTTAGTCTCTGCAAAGCAGAAAAAAAGTCTAATATTTAGAGAAAGTTCGTCTACATGTAGCCATGTTATGGATCGTGTTTCCCTTTGCCAAGGTGAGGCAAATTGGAGAAAATACTGAAGGGGAGCGCAATCATGACTGCCTTATATCGTAGTCATCCAACCAACCACTTAGATATCAACTAGCAACTCTGTCCTACCGTCCTAAATGTTCGGCTCCTGGGTGAACATGCGAGCGTGCTCGACACTTCCATAGCGAACGGGGGTGTATTCACTCAGACGCTGGCGACGGCGACGACGAGCGTGCTCCTCCATCAACCAAGCACCCAACACCAGCATCACCACACCAGCAGCAGCAGCCGCGAGGGCGGACGTTGCTCCGGCGACAGAAGATCTCACAACCTCCTTCTCACTGGACTGGGTGCTCGCTGTTTGAGCATCTTTTGCAACCGACATCGTCGTACTTGCTGCCTTGACCTCCGTAGCAGCGGCGACGATCCGTTGCCGCTGGCGTATGTAGTGCTCGTTCTCGGCGTCAATGCGACGACAAGACGGGTGCTCGACCTGAAGGGCAATAGAGCAGTTGCAGGTCGCACCAGGCCCCTGTGCACACGAACCGTAGCCACTGCAGAATGGAGTCAGGGTCTTGTCCTTGACGCCCTTCTGCTGAGGGTACACGTAGCTTCCAGCGGACTTCCAGCAGTAATCGACCGAGGCCTTCTGGTACGGAGTCATCTCGGAAACAGTCTCTTCGCCCGCGGGGGAAGCACCATTGCTTGCTTTAATTTCCTCACACGACAGACCGACGTACGGCTTGCGAACGGCCGGGAACTTGACAGCGTTGTAGTACTTCTCGGCGTTCGAGAGGCAGCCGTTGTCGTTGCCGTCCAGTCCGCAGTTGTATTTGGGGAGATCACCAACACCCGAGCACGTCTGAGCATCCAGAGGCTTGTAGAGCTGCTCGATGCGTTCATCCATCCAACGTGCACGACTCAGCACCGAGTATCGAAGGTCGTTGACTTTCTCAGCGTACGTCCCGTTGCAAGTCTGCAAGTCTACAGCCGCGCACTGCACGACGTCACTGCGCCAGTCACCGCCGCGGCACTTGGACAACTGACGGTGCACGGGTGCTGAACTAGCATCCAGGAACTTGGTGATCGCCTCGTCACTCCAAACACCAAAGACCGGGTCATCTGCCTTCTGCAAGTTGGTGCCTCGCAGCGTTTTCCAGCGCTGGATCACCATCGACGCGAGCTGTGAATTGCACATGAGGCGCTTCCAGTACGTGTACTGCGGGTAGATCCAGTCTTTGAAGTTACGGCGAGCTCCGTTGCCGTATGCCAAGTTCATATCCCAAACGGGGCCGGCGTTAATGGGCTGGTCCCGGTCTTTGAAGAAGAAGGTGCTGCGGCGGTAGGCGTCCACATTGAGCGACATCTCCGTGTGCAACAGGTAGTCGGCGAATGAGCCGAGATCCAAGTGCTTCTGGAGCTCGAGAGGAGCCGTCATGTTGTTCCAGAGCGCACGGTACATCTGCGGCAAGAAACCCGTGTCTGTGTTGACGAAGTAGTCGCGCATTTGCTGCGAGAGCTCGGATCCGCTCGGATGTGCCAACACCGGCCGCTCGCCCATGCCGAACTCGTTCTGGTACTGGTCGATGACCATGTTGGGCGAGAAGGAACCGTAACTAGGAGGGTCGTTCGACCACGCCCAACCTCCGTTCATGACCTTGGGGTCACGAGCAGCGCACGACGCGTCCATGGGCGCCAGATTAATGTGGTTCTTGTCGTACGTTGGTTTTTCAAGCAACAGGTAGATACCAGCATACTTGGGTTGCTCCTGCTTCGGGTCTGTGCGCATGTACACAACAACGTGGCGAGTTTTGACCGAATACCGACCTGTCGATCGGTACAGCCAATGGGCAAAGTGGTTGCGCAGTAAGGTGCAGTCGAGGAAAGGTCCGTTCATCACGAACGCCTTGTTCTCCACCATGCCCAAGAACGACGTATCCTCTGGGAACTTGAGGTTGAATTGGTGCTTGGCGAAGAAGAGGCTCGTTTGGCCGCGGTAGTTGGACGTCGAGTGCTCGAAGACGGCGGTGCGTTCGCCCGTAAGGCAGTTGGGCGAGCCGTCCGCGTTGTCGACGACCTCCACGCGGGTCTGCACCGGTTCCTTGAGGCAGTCGTCTGCAGGGTAACGCAGTTGGTTGCAAGTCGGGTCCGGGAAGCTCCGGTCCAGCGCCGAGACGATCACCACGGGCATCTCGTAGCATTCTTGTTGGTTCAGAGTACTGGTCGTGGCTTCTTGTTGTTGGGCCAGTGCCGTCTGCAGCGACGCCAAGAACGTCAGGACAGAGAGGATCCGCATGACGGTTGGTGGTACTCTTCCGGAGTCCTCGGGGGTGGTGTGGGGTCTGGGCCTGGGCCGGAGGCGTGAGGGGCCCGCGGCAAGTTGCAAACTGCGGATCGAGCAGCAAGACCGAGCTGCAGGACGCCAAGCAGTCCGTTATTCTCAGGGTGCACCATGGTGGCGGACCAAGCAGTTACTGAGCTGGGCTGCTCAAGAATAGCGATGCCCTTGCAACCAGACGGCAAAGCGCATGGCTGGCGTGTGCTGCAGAAACGACTGCGCTTGGCTTGACCACCGCGTGACGATACCATGCCTTCATGTCGTGCGATCTTCATTCCATTCGTGTCCCTTGAAGACACTTGTAATGCCAAGCCTGAGCTGCTCCTTCCTCAGATCGGTACCCTCAGCCTGAAGGTGCGCGATGCTATATGGTATAGAGCTGGTTCTTGAGGGCTCAGCAAAGTAGCTGCGTATCCGTTGCACCAGAGAATCAAACCGACTTTGCGTTCAACCGACGTTGTAGCCCCAGATTCGACGACCGGAGAAACGGATGCTGGGGGCAACACGCTAGGATGCATTTGCTAGGAATTCATGCCGCCCGAAACGCGTGCAGATTCTCCAACGCAGCTCATCGGATCTACATTGAGAGATTCATCGCCGCCGCTCGTTTCAGTTGCTTTGCTATCGATCGTTCGCTGGTGCAAAGCAGCACTTGAAAGGTGCTGCACCGTTAAAACCACAACATCAACGCCGTTTTGCGCCCAGTATTCAATAACGATCACCACCTATCGCGATTGTTTCTCAGCGCATCGTTCACGACTTCGAGGAAATTGGTAGTGCTCCAGGAGCTCGACCATGACCTTCCTCCAGCTGTACCCTTGCTGTCGTTTGCGCTGCATGAAAACCAGGTGGATACTGCTCTTGCTCGGAACTCGGTCCAGAATACTGCTAAAGACATCGATTGAAAGTTTTTATTCCTGCCAGTTGCACTCACTGGAAAGCGCACCGCTCAAGTTGATTTCCGTTCGATCGGCTCCTCATTGTAAGCTCACGCGCCCCAAGTTCATCGTCATCTGTGTAAGGAATTCTGGCCATTGTACATTAGATGGAGCGAAAACCAGCACCGTACCAAAAGACACCAGCTCCTCAACGTACACGTGAATTTCGATACGGTGTCATCTGCATTCCAAGTTCATACAGTAAATACGAGAAGAAATCTGGGAATCGGACCCCAGCGACAATGACTCGATACAACCACCGCGCCTGTCACCAAGCATATTCTTGCTTTCGTCTCTCAATGCATTAAATGCCTTCCACCAGTCAAATAAAGATGCAATAAAGCGTCTTGCTGTGGTATCGGGAAAACATTGTGGCATCGCCAGTAACCCCTCATCGACCAGACTAGCGCCTTGCATTCCTGTGCCGAAGTTTAAACGTCCCCGACTCGTTAAAGCAGCGAGGTGATCGGTGAAGAGGTGGGTTTTGATGTCGTCCTTCACTATTTTGCAACTGGTAGCCACAACGTTATAATTTCCAGCAGGGAAGAGACACACCTACCCGAGCAGAACACTAGGATGAATACTTGTGATCTTCATCTGTGAACTCGGTTGGCAGCGCCTCATCCACGTTCACAGCATTCTCGTCTTTTATTGTCTGGAATCGGGAAATCATCCAGAAAAAAAAAACGGAAGTTCCCATGGTCTTGCCGATACTTCAATGCACTCCAAACTTTTTCTCGAGTCTAAGGCTCAGCAAAACACCGATCTGCCGGTCAGCAATGCCCAAACGAAGACATACGTGAACGATTCCAGCACCTCTGAGACAATGAAAATGTCGGCATTGCCCACAACGAGTAAATCACTCGCGATACAGCGCAAAAATGCGTCGGACCGACTTGAAAAAGGTACTTGTACATCTTCACAGCCCCCTCCCCCGCAAGTGACGTAAAACACTTCGATCACTTCACGAGCCATCAAATTGTCTGTGTTTCCCACGTACCGGATGACCTCTGGTCTGGTTACATCAGAGTCTAACCATTTCCCATTTTGTTGGGACAGATCAGTTTGATGATAACATTATCAATGACCCGCAACCATGAGAGGGTTGGAGGCTTTGACCACCACCAAAAGATCCGCCCCCTGTTTTCGCCAAAAAGAGCTGCAGCTCGGCAGCATCACACTGGGTTGTGTTCGGCTTCGCCGCCTTGATCGTCTTCTTCAAGCCGTCCACTGAATCGCCCTCGTCCAATCGCATTCGAAACGAGAATGCTCCTCGCCACACCAGCAATAATGCAGAAGAGCTTCACCACATTTCCACGAGGCAGCAAATTCTGGAATGAGTCCAATGACAGTTAGCGCTGCTGATACTGTATGAGTACTTAGCAACGAAGTAGTGGGCGATAGCTTGAATCATACACGAGTAAACGGTGGCACCTGCACAATTGATTATCTTGCTACTTCACTGCAACACAGACGCGACCGAATTGCTATGCAAACGCATCGTACCTCTTTCATCTCGCCCTTAGCTGGTCGCGCACTCTTGGATGGCTTGGTGGTCACCACCGGACTGGAAAACTAGACGAACCATGTTGTGCATGGCTCCTTCAAACGAAACTGCAATATCATCCATTTGACTCTGGTTTTTGTGCAAGATGTTGTCCAATTCAGCTTCCGTCGGGGTGTTTTCCTTGCCACTGGTCGGGCTCCACAATCGAATCACGTTCTCAATTCCGCTCGTCGCCAGGCACGCATCAAAAGGATGTGGTTGAACACAGTTCACAATATCTGCGTCTGCCTCAATTGCGTTCACCAGCTCCCCAGTAGCCTTATCCCACACAAGCGCACGCCCATCATCACTCCCCGCTATGACATAGGCGTCATTCTTCCCAAAGAAGGCGGCCTCTTTGATATCAGTTTGCACATTGCAGTATCCGATATAACGTCGGAGCACGTCGCAGTTCACCGGTGTGCTGTTCACCAAATTGCCCTCCCAAAACCCGTCATCATCGTCTGGTAAACCATCGCTGTTACTAGAATTGTCGTCCTGGTTGCCCTGAGGGTTTTCGTGCTCACTCTCGCTGGAATCATCTTCACTTGAGGATCGATAAACACGAAATGTGCGATTCTCCGCTCGTCTACCCAGAGAAGTAGATGCATTTCCATTCAAGAACCGGGTGACATCCTCCTCGTGGTCTGGGTATTTTTCCTTGTATTGTTGTGCATGCCACTTGGCTTGAGGTTGTCGTTTCCCCGCATTCAGCGCCTGGATGTACGTCAATTCCACTTCCCGGTCATTCGGGTCAAGTTCCAGCGCTTTCTTGCATTGCACAGCAGCCAGATAAGTATCCGCGTTCCATCCTCTTCCAAAATATGCTTGGGCACAGATGTGGTGCAGCTCCTTCCGTTGTGTCGCCGTCATTTCCGTCACACCTCGAGCACCACACGCCATATTGAGCGACTTCAGTGCACGCGTGAACTCACTCCCTTCAAGATCATATTTTGCCTGGTCAAGCAGCATTTGCACCGCTTCCAAGTGCAACTCCAGTGGTAGCTCCGGTTCATCCATTTGCGCCCCATTCAACCACGTCAAAGGTTGGATCTGCGGTTCGCTCTTGTTGTCTTTTGCATTAAACACCTTTGTGTCATCCGAGCCCACCTTGAACAAGTAAATGTGGTCGTTATGATAATTCGCGAGGATTTCCGATCCGTCACTGCTGAATTGGATACTCGTTCCATGACTTTTGTCGTGGAACCTCTGCGCCTTTCGGTCGCAATAGGCGTCCAAGTGCAAATGAGGCGGGGAAAACACCTCCGCAGGCACTGTAGCGCCTGCGCTTCTGGCAGCTGAGATATGTTGCTGCACTCGGAGCATACGACGGTCATATAGCCTCGTGTAAAAGTCTCCACACGCCAGAGCCACTTTGGTCGGGTCATATGGGTGGATCGTCATGCCCATCCCCCTCAACACGCTGCCGTTACGATCCCTGCCCAAATTGATCAATACGCCAGAAGTGTCGACTGTCTCGCAGTGTCCACTGGGTTTGGGTAACGCTCTGATATCGAATTGGTACACGAGCCCATCCTCCGCTGCGGTCCAGAAAACTTTGGGCACAGCCCACGAACTGCCAATGTCTTTGACGCGGTCTCTGTGGACGCGGAACAATTTGGAGCAGTCCTCTCGGAACGGCGCGTAGTGGATGCGCACGTCGTTGTCCATGGCCCCCGAAGCCAGCACGTGGTCGTCGGTGCCGGGCACGAAGCACACGCAGAAAATGTTGAGGTTATGACCTGATTCGATCACTTGTTGCTGCTTATGTTGCTCATAACTCCACACGATCACTTTGTGGTCGTCCGATCCGGAGGCAAGTAAAGTGCCCGATTCGTTCCATTGCAACGTGTTGACGCAGCCGCTGTGGCCGTCCAGCACCGCTTCGCACTGTAAGCGACGCACTAGGCTCCCATGGCCCTGACAGGCGGCGTCGATCACGCGCGCGTTGCCCCGCACCTCGCGCTCTTGCAGGAGACGGGAGAGGCTGGAGGACGAGTGACTGTACTTCCAGTAGCGGTCGGGCCGCGCGCGCGGAGGCGGAGGAGGAGACGCCGGAAGAGCGACGTCCATATTTTCTTCTTCTTGGAAGGAGTTTTTATAAAGTGAGCTTCAAGGTGGGGAATAGCAATTTTTGACCAATCATATCCGGATACCGCATCAACGGCAAAAACATAGTGTATATCATTGTCGTCGTCCAATCAGATATTTTAATTTAACTCTCCTCCAATCGCCTTGCTCATAAGGGATTTCTTACCAGAAACGCTGCCATAGCTCAAAAGATGCAGCGATCGAGCGGCGCGCCGCGTGTGCGCTCCTCCTCCTGGCGACGACAGCTGCCGCTTGTGATCAAGCTGTTGGCCGCCCTCTCCGTGGTTGGATACTTCTTCTGGAATGTTACAGCCATCGCGAAGCTTGCGCATTTGAAGACGCCCGCGCTGCGGTTGGAGAATCCACAGCGAGTCGCCGAGGGACTGCGCGACGCCTTCGCCCATATTTTAGCGGCCAGAGACAGCGAGGAAGCCTGGTGGCTGCGGCCCGAAACGTACCGCAAACCGGTATGACGCCGATATGACTTTTATATGATCAATGATATGATACTCATATTTTCTTATTTGACGCAGAGTGGCTGCGATTTCTCGGCGGCGGTGGCGCTGTTCAAGCCGGAAGAACTGGAGCTCAATTGCGCTAATATGGGCCAATTGGAGCTGGGCGAGTTCGTGGGCAAAGGCTTCTGGAGAGAAGTGTACAAGACCAAGTGGAATGGTGATGGCAATGATATCTTTTATTTTATCTATGACGGGATGCTATTTGTTGACATATGCTGACCAGAGTTTTTTTTTTTTTTTTGCAGGACGAGAAGTTGCAGTGAAGCGTGTGAAGGAGGAACTACTCAGTCGACCGGATATTATTCCTCGCCATGTGGAGGAGTGCGCGTCCATTTTCTCAATACGTAACGAGCCCAATATCGTCGGACTCGTGGGTTGGTGCAAAACGACAGTGGTGGTAGACTACATCCCACACCAGCTAGACACATTGCTGTTTGAGTCGAAAGAACAGATCTCAGTCCATCGTGCACTGAAATTGGCACGTGACCCTGCTCGAGGTGTCGCCAAACTGCACAATGCGCCGGGTGGTCCTTTCGTACATGCGGATCTACAAGCGCGGCAGTTTCTCATTGACGCCAACGGCACTTTGCGGCTGAATGACTTCAATCGAGTCAAGTACACGGGCCCGCGTCTAGTGAACGGTGTGCCTACTAGTGAAAAGTGCACGTTTGAGACTTCCGTGGCTAAGGGCAAGTGGCGGTCCCCGGAAGAATACCAGCATCTGCCGCTCGACGAAAAGTTGGACATCTACAGCTTGTCGCTGGTACTATGGTCATTGCGAGCAAGGATGAAACCGTTCCGGATGCTGGAACGAGAAGAGGTGTACGTAAAGGTGCCTACAGGTTTTCGCCCGCAACTGGAGGCGATGTTCGATTACCCCCAGGAAATGCAAGACCTCATCATAAGAGGTTGGGACACTGATCCGAAGAAGCGACCTACAGCTACAGAGATGGCTGACGAGATTAACCGCATCTTAGATAGCTATGAGAAAAGCAACAGATAGGACTCATCGGGCCCACTGCCCGACAGATAAATGCAAAATGGATGATCAATTAGTGCTGTTTTAGGTCGTCGTCGAGGCAGATTGATCTGCGCATGACTACTTGTTCTGGTCCGATAAGCAGAGGATCCTGTAGGAAGTCGTTTAGCCACCACTGCAAAACGCGGTCTTTTTGTCGGCAGTAGCTAGCCACAGCTGAAGGTCCGATACGAGCGCGACACACTGGGCAGCGGAAGTGGGACAAAAGCCACTCGAAGGTGCACTTGCGATGGAATACGTGCTGGCACGGGAGAATGATCGAAGAGCTTGGTCCAACTTCATCCAGGCAGATCATGCATTGCGGCACCTCAATTGCGTCCACCGTCGAGGTAATAAAGTGAAAGGTGCACTTCGAAGATATTTGGTGGTGGTTGTCGACGAACACTTGGAGCACTGACCGCTTGTCGGCATCGCTTTCGACACCGAGAAACTTGAACAGGTTCATCGGCAGGTTTCGGCGTGCATAAAGGCACTTCATGGCACTCCCGGGGAGGAGAACACAGCGAAGAAGGTATTGCACTATGATCTCAAACTTGTCTCTGCGGTCGGAGATGGTACGTGTCGACTTGGACAGAATCGAAAAACGTTTGTGGGGGAAGCAGGCCCAGAGGACTTCCCGGATTGCCTCACACGACCCGCAACAAGCGGGGTGTCGACATGTCCATTTGTCCTCCACCTCCTTGCGGAAGGCTGCGAACTTGGAGTAGCGGTACGACACGCTCCACGAGTTGGAGGTCGTCACGCTCGACACGTCGCAGTTGTAGACGACGAAATCCTTTTTGATGGTGGTCGAGGTCACTCGAAACTGTAGTGGGAGCTGCTGGTGTCCCGATTTGCAAAGCGTCTTGATGGCTGCGGAACTGAGCGGCGGGGTCTGGCACTGCGGCATCGGCGCGAATACTCCGAAGTTCATCAGTTCTAATCTGACTGAGTTCTTGCTTGCGTGGGTGCTGGAAAAATTCCGAATGACCGAGTGGGCGCCCCCATAATCGGCAGAGGTAATGTTGTCGCATGTGCGAGGCTCGAACCGTGGGTGACGGTGGTAGCCACTTGCACACGCATCGCAAAAAAAACTACGAACGAGTCACTACGAAAGCTTCTTCGTGCTGCTCGAGCGCGTGTACATGTATTTTGTGGTACTGTGCACAGCGACAGATCAGGCACCAATAACTCACGATGACTGATACCGTCGTCCGATGTCCACATAGCGGACCCTTCTGTCGGTGGTCCGGTGCTTATCTGTCGTGTTTGGACCTGCTGCATTTCTCGTTTGCTGGTCGCTTGATTTATTGGCACATTTTTCGAGCTGTGCTTGGTGTCAGTTCGTACAGTGCACACTCGATTCTCTTTTAGCTCAAAGAAACACGTAGGCAAACAGATAGCTGCAAGAGTTTCTGATAAATAAGTGTTGGTTTTACTACGGACGGAGGCGTACATCTACCTAGTTCCAGTCGCCAGCGGTAGCATGAAGCAGGTCCTCCTCAAAGTCGCCGAGCCACCACTGCACGTGGTCCTTGGGGCGGCAATAATTGGTCACTGCATCGGGACACACCCGGACTCGACACACAGGGCAGTGGAACTCGAACAGCAGCCATTCAAATACGCACTCGCGGTGGAACGCGTGCTTACAGGGGAGCACAATCGGGGCGTTATCCGCCTCACTGCACTCCGAGTCGCACTGCTGATGGTCATGCTCCAAGTCCACGTCGCACAGGCAGATCATGCACTGAGCCGAGTCTGGCACCGAATCGACAGTCGACGCGTTGGAGTGGAAACTATCTCGCAGACTGGCCTCGCTGCCTTCCTTCAAATGGATCTGGTAATTGTCGATGAAGATCTGCAACAGCGAGCGTCGGTCGACTTCGTTCGTCACACCAAGGAACTTGAACAAATTCACGGGGAGCTTCTGACGTGCGTGGAAGCACTTCATCGCACTTCCTGGGAGCAGCACACAGCGGAGCAGGTGCATCAGCACGTTTTCAAACTTGGTCATGCGGCTGGTTACGGTACCAGGGTTCGTTGACAGGATGGCGAGTCGCTTCTTGGGAAAGCATGCAGCGACGTATTCACGCACAGCTTGACACGATCCAGAACACTTGGGGTCGTGACACGTCCACATTTCTTCCAGCTTGGTCCGGAAGTCGGCGAACTCCGAGTACCGGTACGACACGGTCCATGAATTCTTGGTGGTTAAGCTGGACAAGGTGCAGTTGTACACGACGAAATCCGTTTCCATCGAAGTAGACGATACGTGCACGAGTAGCGGCAGCTCCTGCGGGAAATATTGCTGAAGCATCTTGAGCGAGTACGTTTTGGTCCGATTCCGCTTCTTGGCGGCGCTGACCCCGCTTCTCGGGGGCGAAAAGAACGCAGAGATGTTCATTATCGTTCTTTTGGGGCCCGGCAATTTCGGAAATGGCATCGAAGCGCAAGGCCCAGTCGATCATATCTCTCGCGCCGACCAGCAGATCGATCGGGTTTACTCACACGACCCATTGATCACACGGCGCGTGCGAGTCTTGGTTGTCAGGCAAAGTGGTTGTCGCACCAAGCACCACGAGGGCGGCCAATCGATGTGCATGCAGAGATCATACGCCATCTGTCTTATCTGCGGAGGCTTGCCTGGTCGCATAGATGCCCCTCGATACCGGAAAAGCCGTTCAACGATGCGGCTCCATAGGAATCTCCGGCCATCGCTCTTGTTTATCGTGCTGCGGGTGTCTCCACGACAGAAGGACCACGGACTTGGAATGCTCACACAGAACACGCCGACTCGCGAAGCAAAGTCGGTGGAATCCTTAGCGCGAGATGGGACGCATCCTCTTCAGTTCTGAAGTTTGTTATCAGGCTGCTTGGTGGACAATCGCTGAGATTGGCGCACTGGTTGCTCCATCCGGCGGTGGCACTGATCCCCGTTGTTGCATGCATTGCAATGGAAGGAGTTTTTGAGCAAAATACCTCACTGACGATCCCTATGACCGCAACCATGTAGAAATACGAGTCAAATGAACGTAAACTTGTTTTCCATGCATAGTTCAACACTTTCCGACGGTCTTGGTGGACGATAACGGGAACCTATGCACTCAACGTGCCTAACGTGGTGCTGTGGCAGATTCGACTTCGTCGCCACCTTCTTCATTAACAATAAATCATTATAGAGATCTAGACCCGCGGTCGTCGGTTATTGCCATGACGGGCATCCATTCTCATACAACTGGAGGATCGAGTGTTTGTCGTCGCCGGCACTGACTCCGAGAAACTCAATTGAGTTCTCAATTGAATACTTCGGCAGGCTCGGCGCGTGTGGACGGAACTGCCATGTTCCCAATCGTGATCCCAACCTGTGTTGCCTTCCTCTTATGGCTTCGAGGAAACTTTAGCGTGACGGTAGCACTGAGGCGCGGTCGTGGGACGCTGCGCTCTGGCCCAGAGTTTGGGAGCTCACTGTAGGCTAACCACAGGCTAACCAGCTCGTTGGCTCGTTCGTTGGCTCGTTCGTTGGCTCGATGGCTCGATGTTCGCCCATCCTTCAGTTTTGACTAAACGGTCCATCTACCGTGTTTTGTCATAGCGGACCGACGGCGACGAAAGCAACCGTTCTGCCAAGCAAGTTGGCTCTCGTGCATCTGTCGCGGCGGCTCTCGTGGCGCCAGGCTCCGCTCAAGATTCGCCAGCATTCCCATCGCATTGCATCGGCCACGATGTCCGCCGCGGAAAATCCGCTCCGTCACGCCATGATTGGACACGATCAGCCCGGGATGTTATCTCGCTCGCGCACGGACTCCGTGACGGAGTTAACGGAGGTGGGTTGGACGCACTGCGCCCAATCAGCGGTGTGCATGGATTTGGCATGTCGGGAGCATTCGACCGGCGCGCGACATGGCTGATCATAAGCGATAAACTGACTCTGCATGCATGCGCGCCGCCATCCACCACGCACGCGTTAAACCAGATCTCGGCGAGAGTCTCGCTCCACAGTATCGACTGCTGCTTGTGAGTTGTATTGTGGCCGCAGCAGCCCACACTTGTCGAAGTCTCGAAGCTTCTGCGTCGCCGTAACGCGATGGTAGTCGTCACCTCCGCACTGTAAAAGTCGTCGAAGTCGCGGGGCACCTCGAGCCGAGGCTCGACACCCAACTGGGATGTCCAAGCAGCCTGATCTCGGCTCGATTCGAGCGTGCATACGATCGCCGAAAATCCCAGGTCGCGTATCGCTCGCGGACATGCCTCTCGTGACGCGCCTCAGCAAGCCAATCTCCGGGCGCAGGGCTGGCCTCGATCCCGAGCGATTGGCGGGCGCAAAAGCGGCCGGCGCGTCACGCGGGCTTTGGTGCTTGGTGCGCAAGGTGTCTGTCTGTCTCATGTTTCGGGGTCGACTGGGCAACGTGCCCATCATTGCTTGCTCGGCGACGAATGAGTGTCCCGGCCACCAAAAAGTTTGGCCATGCGCGATACACGCGGTTCGCGACCGAGTCGAAGTGCCATTCCGCAATTTACCACCGACCGATCCGATCGATCCCAGTAACCCAAGCAACAACCATGAACGGATACTTTGTCCCGCAGCCGCATGAGAAGCCGGCCCCGCGGGCGCCGAAGCGACCCAACTCGAAGCTGTACACGATGAAGGAGCTGCGTCAGTGCGCGGGCAGCGAGCTGCCACTGCACCTGGACGTGAGCGCGACCAAGAAGGAGGAGGGCTACGCCGTGTACCACATCACGACGTCGAGCGTGTCGACGCAGAACCGGTGGCACGCGTCGTACCGGTACTCGGAGTTCCTGGCGTTCCGCAACCAGGTGGAGGAGGTGTGGACGTGCCACGACGACAAGTGCCAGGGTTCGTGCCAGTCGGTGCGCGACCTCATGGAGGCGTGCTTCCCGAAGAAGGCGGGGCTCATGTCGACGTGGTCGTTCGCGGTGGAGGACCGCAAAACCAAGTTCAAGAACGTGCTGATCCACTTGCTGCGGTCGGTGCTGCTCCCGGGCAGTACCATGAAATGCTTCCACGCGCGCCAGCACCTGCCGCCTGCTCTGTTCGAGTTCCTGGGCATTGAGGACGACGCCGACAAGCGGTCGCTGCTGCAGGTGTACGTGGACAATCACCAGGGTGGCATGAAGAAGTCTGCGAGTCACACGGGTCTGTCGTCGCTGGAGCACCAGAGCACGGCGGGTTTGAAGTCGATGAGCTCGATGAAGAAGTCTGCCACGACGCCGAACCTGGCTCAGATGGAGCTGGAGGCGGAGGAGAAGGGTGCCGCTGTCACGGTGGAGAACCCGCAATGCATGGTCTGTCTGGAGGACGTGGAGGACCACGCGCACGCCGAGGGTCCGCAGGGCCTGGTGACGCTGCCGTGCAAGCACTCGTTCCACCGCGAGTGCATCTTCGAGTGGCTGCTGTTCCAGTACCACTGCCCCATGTGCCGCGCGCAGGTGGGACCTCACGCCATGACGAACTACGCATGCCCGAAGAAGCAGGAGCAGTGGTGGCTCGGTAACTTCAAGGAGAACCCGCTGGAGCGCGATGCCGAGTAAAGCTCACGCAACCTCCCCTCATAGTATCTAGAAACGAGAAAAATAATAATTTATCGGCATCAACCGCCTCAATAGATATTTACTTGACCACAGCAAAACTCTGTCTTGTATTTGCTCGATTCGCTTGACATGTTGCTGCTTTCGTTTTCCAGTAAGGTACATTGATGTCACTTAGATATACTAACGACTACCTATGTCCGTGCCAATCATCGCCCCTACGAGCTGGCCCACATCGCCGACATGCGAGCGTGGTGGTACTGTGCGTGAAAGTTTGGCTCGGCGACAGTTGCGCCCGTCTATTGATCGATCTGTCCGTCCAAATGAGACAGGAGCGGTCGAGAAGCAGCGGTACCGCTTCCATCAGCAGGCCTGCGCGATGAACGCCGGTAGCCGCGAAACCTGCCGCACCAATGAGCGCAATACGGAGAACTAAAGCAGCCGAGCGATTGGGAGGCGGAGGTGCGTGACGCACGAGGAGCGGCGACCATTTTCGGTGATCCCAGGCAAACGCACAGAAATGCACCTCCACCTTGCCTTGACCCCGTATCAGAGTGCCGCCCCAAGCAGCCCTTGATCACTGATAAGCCGCGACCCAACACAAGCAATAGGTTACCTGGGTAAGCATGGCATTCGTCTGGACGTAAAGCTGTTCGTGTTGGATGAACCCCTTGTCAGCTGCGGCCGCCACTACCGCCACCTCGCCGCGAGTCATTCAACCCTTGACAACCTCGAATACACGTCTGAAGCGAGGCAGGGGGAGGGAGGCACAGCATGAAAGCTTTTTACGTATTTTTGCGAAATCGGTGCTGGCTGAAGACCGACGGTAAATGCACGGCGGCGGCGGAGACTCCGGTACTTGGCTTCGCTATCCTAGATCCGTGGATATCGATCCCGACGGGAATAACTGACCTACTGTCGATGTTGCCTGAAGGAGGCGCGCGATTGCAAAGTCTCCACCAATTGATGACCCCGTACGTACTACGAGCACAGTGACAGCAGCAACATGTCAAGCGAATCGAGCAAATACAAGACAGAGTTTTGCTGTGGTCAAGTAAATATCTATTGAGGCGGTTGATGCCGATAAATTATTATTTTTCTCGTTTCTAGATACTATGAGGGGAGGTTGCGTGAGCTTTACTCGGCATCGCGCTCCAGCGGGTTCTCCTTGAAGTTACCGAGCCACCACTGCTCCTGCTTCTTCGGGCATGCGTAGTTCGTCATGGCGTGAGGTCCCACCTGCGCGCGGCACATGGGGCAGTGGTACTGGAACAGCAGCCACTCGAAGATGCACTCGCGGTGGAACGAGTGCTTGCACGGCAGCGTCACCAGGCCCTGCGGACCCTCGGCGTGCGCGTGGTCCTCCACGTCCTCCAGACAGACCATGCATTGCGGGTTCTCCACCGTGACAGCGGCACCCTTCTCCTCCGCCTCCAGCTCCATCTGAGCCAGGTTCGGCGTCGTGGCAGACTTCTTCATCGAGCTCATCGACTTCAAACCCGCCGTGCTCTGGTGCTCCAGCGACGACAGACCCGTGTGACTCGCAGACTTCTTCATGCCACCCTGGTGATTGTCCACGTACACCTGCAGCAGCGACCGCTTGTCGGCGTCGTCCTCAATGCCCAGGAACTCGAACAGAGCAGGCGGCAGGTGCTGGCGCGCGTGGAAGCATTTCATGGTACTGCCCGGGAGCAGCACCGACCGCAGCAAGTGGATCAGCACGTTCTTGAACTTGGTTTTGCGGTCCTCCACCGCGAACGACCACGTCGACATGAGCCCCGCCTTCTTCGGGAAGCACGCCTCCATGAGGTCGCGCACCGACTGGCACGAACCCTGGCACTTGTCGTCGTGGCACGTCCACACCTCCTCCACCTGGTTGCGGAACGCCAGGAACTCCGAGTACCGGTACGACGCGTGCCACCGGTTCTGCGTCGACACGCTCGACGTCGTGATGTGGTACACGGCGTAGCCCTCCTCCTTCTTGGTCGCGCTCACGTCCAGGTGCAGTGGCAGCTCGCTGCCCGCGCACTGACGCAGCTCCTTCATCGTGTACAGCTTCGAGTTGGGTCGCTTCGGCGCCCGCGGGGCCGGCTTCTCATGCGGCTGCGGGACAAAGTATCCGTTCATGGTTGTTGCTTGGGTTACTGGGATCGATCGGATCGGTCGGTGGTAAATTGCGGAATGGCACTTCGACTCGGTCGCGAACCGCGTGTATCGCGCATGGCCAAACTTTTTGGTGGCCGGGACACTCATTCGTCGCCGAGCAAGCAATGATGGGCACGTTGCCCAGTCGACCCCGAAACATGAGACAGACAGACACCTTGCGCACCAAGCACCAAAGCCCGCGTGACGCGCCGGCCGCTTTTGCGCCCGCCAATCGCTCGGGATCGAGGCCAGCCCTGCGCCCGGAGATTGGCTTGCTGAGGCGCGTCACGAGAGGCATGTCCGCGAGCGATACGCGACCTGGGATTTTCGGCGATCGTATGCACGCTCGAATCGAGCCGAGATCAGGCTGCTTGGACATCCCAGTTGGGTGTCGAGCCTCGGCTCGAGGTGCCCCGCGACTTCGACGACTTTTACAGTGCGGAGGTGACGACTACCATCGCGTTACGGCGACGCAGAAGCTTCGAGACTTCGACAAGTGTGGGCTGCTGCGGCCACAATACAACTCACAAGCAGCAGTCGATACTGTGGAGCGAGACTCTCGCCGAGATCTGGTTTAACGCGTGCGTGGTGGATGGCGGCGCGCATGCATGCAGAGTCAGTTTATCGCTTATGATCAGCCATGTCGCGCGCCGGTCGAATGCTCCCGACATGCCAAATCCATGCACACCGCTGATTGGGCGCAGTGCGTCCAACCCACCTCCGTTAACTCCGTCACGGAGTCCGTGCGCGAGCGAGATAACATCCCGGGCTGATCGTGTCCAATCATGGCGTGACGGAGCGGATTTTCCGCGGCGGACATCGTGGCCGATGCAATGCGATGGGAATGCTGGCGAATCTTGAGCGGAGCCTGGCGCCACGAGAGCCGCCGCGACAGATGCACGAGAGCCAACTTGCTTGGCAGAACGGTTGCTTTCGTCGCCGTCGGTCCGCTATGACAAAACACGGTAGATGGACCGTTTAGTCAAAACTGAAGGATGGGCGAACATCGAGCCATCGAGCCAACGAACGAGCCAACGAACGAGCCAACGAGCTGGTTAGCCTGTGGTTAGCCTACAGTGAGCTCCCAAACTCTGGGCCAGAGCGCAGCGTCCCACGACCGCGCCTCAGTGCTACCGTCACGCTAAAGTTTCCTCGAAGCCATAAGAGGAAGGCAACACAGGTTGGGATCACGATTGGGAACATGGCAGTTCCGTCCACACGCGTGCAATACATTACATTTCAAAGTAACTAGGTATTTTGCATGGGTATACGAAAGCGAACGGGGTGAATCCGTAGTACTGAAACTAATAGCTCAGCGCTGTTAGCAGCATTGCTCAATCTAAGGGTAAGATCTTCAGAACTATGTTTTTCAAATGGGACTTTTCAATAGTTAAGCAGGAGTTGATTAATGAAGACATTTGCATGTAGCGTCAAAGTTTGCACTAAAGATTTACTTGGTTGTTGAACTCAACAGATCCTCCTTGAAGTCGCCAAGCCACCACTGCACTTGGTTTTTTGGACGGCAGTAGTTGGTCACAGCAGGAGGTCCCACCTGGGCTCGACAGATGGGGCACTTGTACTGGAACAGTAGCCACTCGAAGACGCACTCTCGATGGAAGGCGTGTTTGCATTGAAGAACAATTGGCGAGTTGCCAGTGATCCCGAGTTCGCGGGTTGCGTTCAAGTCCACATCGTTCAGACAGATCATGCATTGATCAACATCGGCCGAGTTGCCAGAAGACGTACTGGGGGCTAGGGACGCCAGGTCTGGTGTGGTAGACGACTTCTTCATGCTGCTCTGGTGCTCCAGCATTGACAGATCTGTTGTTGTTGCCGACTTTTTCATGCTGGGCTGGCGGTTGTCGACAAATACTTGAAGCAGCGAGCGCTTATCAGCGTCGTATTTGACGCCAAGGAACTCGAAGAGATTGGTGGGCAGCTTCTGACGAGCGTGAAAGCACTTCATCGCGCTGCCAGGGAGCAGCACGCATCGGAGCAAATGTACTAGCACATTCTCCAGCTTAGTTTTGCGGTTGTTCACAGCTCCAGACCAGGTCGACATGACTGCCGGGCGCTTCTTAGGAAAGAAGGCAGCCATGACATCACGAATGGCTTGGCACGAACCGCAGCAGTCCTTGTCCTCGCAGGTCCACAACTCTTCCACTTTGTTGCGAAAGGCAAGGAATTCCGAGTAGCGGTAGGAGACCCCCCATGCATTTTTGGTGGTCACACTCGTGATGGTGCAGTTGTACACCACATAGTCGTCCTTCTTGGTGGCCGAGGTCACGCTCACACGGAGCGGTAGTTCTTGACGAACGCAGTCGGCCAGTGTTTTGAGCGTGTAGTTTTTGCAGTTGCCGCGCTTCTCGAACTCAGCGATCTGCGGGTCCTGCTGCTGGTGTGCGCTGGAGTTCGGCTCTGGGACGAAATAGCTGTTCATGGTTGCCCAAGTTTGGATTGGCGATTGACCGCTGGCCAGAAAATTGCAAACTGAACGACTGACTGGCTGGAGTCTGTGAGAAAACCTGTCGTCGCGAATTGTATCGGATCACCGGTCCGATTGCTGGACGATCGGGTTTCACCAGGGTGTGAAGAAGGCCAGTAGAAACGAGCAGGACCAAAGATTGCCAGAGGTGAAGCCTTGACAGACGGCAACAAGCGCAGGCGGGCACAATGGGTCACATGAGACAGTCAAGCGCGTCCTGCTCACGTGTAGAAAAGCCGAGCACCCTTGATTTGCCAATGAGCGCCGGCAAGCACACCAAGCCGCAGCAACCATTGGACGGCAAGTACGCGTCACTGCCCTAGGTAAGCCCTGCTCTCGCCATCTTGGACCTCCTCTGCTCGTCGACGTTGGTGCGGGGCTGCACGCCTGTTCACCAAGCACCAAAGACTCGTGACATCACAACACACACGCCAATGAACGCCACGAAGGCATGCAACCGCACAGCGCCATTGGATGGAGAGTACGCGTCATGACTCGCAGGCGGTGCATCGGATCCGGACCGTAGAAAACTTCAGGACCGCAAAAACACGAAATGTTGGCGGTGGGTGTCGACCAGCCAGATACAGACCGCTGTTTGTGAAAACCCTCCGCGACGAGCATTCTGTGGTCGGTAGAATGGGTATGAAGGCCTATCCGAGCTTCATAGGTGTCGGCTCGCCACGATATTTTTCTCTGGTGTGCTGCTGGACGTGGTCTTTGCTGCCGGCTCGCTAGAATCGAATGCTGCTCGACATGACGTGTCCACGCACACACAGCCGTTTAACAGATTCGTTGTACAGTATCTGTGTCGTCAGCTCCAGTCGCGTTCTCCTCGCATTCCTTCGCGCTTTTAACACCGCGACAGGACAAGAGTGCGCCGCTCTGATGTCGACATCCCAGCAGCGGATACCGCTCGCCATGACGCTACAGTGCTACGCACGTGCGAACTCGAGAATCTTGTGCAAGAATCCTTGCGGAGCGAAGCTGTCGTGCCTTCTAAAGCTCGACCCGGAGCTCGTCAAGGTGATGGGCTCGGCGATCTTAATCATTTCTGAAGTTGGCTCGTCTGTGCGCTATGTCGCTTTTTGCCAAAAAAAAGGTTTTGGATGGACGTCATTCATGGGCATCTCGAGTGCGTTCGTCTGCCTCGAGATGCGGTGTCGCGAAAGAACGCCAGTCCGTGCGAGGTACACGATCTCTGCATCTGCATGTGCGCCGAGTTTGGTGACGAGGAGCGACACGGAGCGAAGCCAGCCTTGCGCCATCCTTCCAATCAGCTGCACAGCACGACGTACCATGAGGCATAGGTAGAGGATACTACGATACCTTTGCGCTGGGAGTCACAGGATGATTCATCTGGCTTCGTAGATATATACGCTGTCAAGCTCGAGATGAATGCTGGCCCTGCCTTTGAGGTTGATTGCTAGTGGGTCAGCAACAAACCCGCACCACGCGAGCAACGAAACCAGATCCAGCAAGAAGTCCAACCGCAGTTTTCTCCTGTATTGCGCGGGTGTTTCCCGGCGGTCCCACGAGCCTGCTTACTGCAGTTTGTCCGTCCTTCATCTATCAACCTACGCATTCACCCAACAACGAGCAGCAGAGCTCGGATCCTCTGCTGTCAGAATTGTCCGTGGCCTTCCCTCCGCCATCTCGTTCGCGCACTCCTGAGTCCTGAGTCGAGCCACGCCGTAGTGCGAGTTTCGTCTGCACTCGCCTTTCCCCGTGCGACGTCCTTGCAACGTTCCCGATGCCGCCCCACCTTGTCCTGGCTCAGCTTGGATCAACTTACCTCAGCATGCTCACCGACTTAGCACAGCACGATACCGACCTTGTCACCATCCATGCGCGGGCAGCGCCAGTTGTACAAGTAGTACATAAGATCACCATCGCCCGCGCCAAACTTGAGCTCCTTCAGGAACTCCATGTTGTCCATGAGGCTGAGCGCGTTGAAGACGTCAAAGTCCGCCTTCTTGGCCATGACCAGCGTGTCGTTCATGAGCTCCGTAAGCGGCACCGACGCGGCCACGTTGTAGAACGAATAGGCCGCGTTCAGCTTCTCATGCTTGTCATGACCGATAACCGTCGACGGCAGATGGTAGAAACTCGTGAAGTCCGTGATCTTGTGCGTCTCCGGGTTCTCCACCACGTACGCGTTGATCACTCCTTCACGCGGCAGCATCCAGTGCGCCACCTCGTTCTGGTCGAACTGCTGCACGAGGTCAAACTTGGCCAAGTACGTCTTCAACAGCGCCGTCACTTGGGCCACATCCTTCTTCTGCATGGGTCGGAAGCCTGCAATGGCCGTCGTCTCCGGCAGCTTGAACATCTTGATCGTCCTCGTCATCGTCATCCTAGGCGCGAGTCTCGAGAAGCCCACTTCAATGAGCTTCTTTGGGTTCAGCGAGCGATGGAAGTAGCGACACTGGGCCACTGGCATGGGCAGCACCACACCCGCAGTGTACACGGCCTGCCAGATGTTGCGCAGGTTGACGCGCCGCGTGATCTCCTTGATCAGCACGGGCGCCAACCGTTTGGTGCGCAGTTTCTTGTGCACACACAAAAAGTTGATCTCGGCCATGTGCATGACGGTCGTGTAGACTCTCGTCTTGACTGGGATCCCTGAAATAAAGGCCATGAGCTTGTTGGTCTTTTGATTGCGCACCCCCACGTGCCAGTCCTTGTGGAAGCCCGGCGGCGTGAGCGCCCACATGAGGAAGTTGATGGAGTAATCAAAGCGGAACATGTTGTCGTCGTCCTCCACGTAGTTCTGCGTGAGCAGGTCGTACACTTCTTTGGCCTGTTGCGCGTCCGTCAGGTCGATCTCGCTCCACGCGAAGCCCGGCGGCATGTTGTACGGCTCGGTGCGCACATCGTCAACGGTTTTGGGAGGGTCGATGGCCCCGTGTTCGCGCGGGAACTCGTCCAAAGCGGGCACGGGCTGCGTCTTCCAGAACTTAAAGTCCTTCTGGGCGGCGACAGCGTTGCGGTCCGGAGGCGGTTGCTGTCCTGGGGCTAGGTTCAGCTGCTTGAGCACCTGCAGGAACTCCTCCTGCTCTTCCACGGTCACCAGCTCCAGCTTGTTGTCGTCGGGGGCGTCGCTACCAGGGGGCGAGGAGCTGCTCATGCTTAATTGATGGCTTGATTGATTGACGGATCTTTTGTATGGGGCGAAGGGGAATCGGATTTTCGACCAATGAAAAGAGGTTGTGTGACAGCAGACGAATTCTGCTATTTGGATACATCTGTTACATGTTGCGAATGTTGGCTTACAAATAAAGGTGAGTGGCACGTTAACCCTTTCCCTCTCAATGCAAAATTCGAAAATCACATTCATGTGCGGTACACAAATTGCTCTACACCGCTTGGTGCGCAATGGCTGATGCTGGGGACCAGAAGGAGAGCGACGCTGCTGCTGGGGACGCGCCGGAGGTGGTGACGGTGGAGGAGCAGGAGGATTTCCTGCGTCTCTTGAAGCAGCTGAACCTGGTGCAGTCGGTCGAGCAAGAGCAGCAGCTGCACAAGGAGCATCGATTTTGGAAGACCCAACCAGTGCCCAAACTGCTGCAGGATGAAGAAGGACAAGGCGCAACCGACAATAGCACAGAACACTCTGATGGACCCATCGACGTCCCGCAGAAGAAAGTTGACCAAGTGCGACAGGAACCGTACAACATGCCTCCGGGCTTCGAATGGTCCGTTCTCGACCTGAAGGACCCTTCCGAAGCTCAAGAAGTGTACGAACTGCTGACTAAAAATTACGTGGAGGACGACGACAGCACGTTCCGATTTGATTACTCGGTGGACTTCTTACAGTGGGCGTTGACGCCTCCGGACTACCACAAGAACTGGCACATTGGAGTGCGTAGCACCCACAACCACAAGCTCATGGCCTTTATTTCAGGGATCCCAGTCACCACCAGAATCTACTCGACTGTGGTCCAAATGGCCGAGATCAACTTCTTGTGTGTCCACAAGAGACTGAGAGATCGACGACTCGCACCTGTACTCATCAAGGAGATTACGCGTCGTGTGAACCTCTGCGACGTGTGGCAGGCTGTGTATACGGCGGGTGTGGTGCTGCCGATGCCTGTAGCCCAGTGTCGCTACTTCCATCGCTCGCTGAACCCGAAGAAACTCATCGAAGTAGGGTTCTCTCCACTGCCGCCGAGGATGACGCTGGCGCAGACCATCAAGACGTTAAAACTACCGACGAAAACGACGACGCAGGGGTTCCGACCGATGGAGAGGACGGATGTTGCCCAAGTGACGAAATTGCTGAATGAGTATCTGACCAAGTTTCATCTGGCGGTGGAGTATAGTGAGGAGGACGTTGCACACTGGATGGTGCCGAGAGTTGGAGTCGTAAACGCTTATGTGGTGGAGAGCGAGGGGACGGGTGTCATTACGGACGTCTGCAGTTTCTACCACCTGCCGTCAACCATTATCGGTGATGACAAACACAAGAAGCTCAATGCGGTGTACTCGTTCTACAATGTCGCGACGTCGGTGACGCTGACGCAGCTGATGCAGGACGCGCTGATCATGGCCAAGACGGAACGCGCGGATGTGTTCAATGCGCTGGATGTGATGGAAAATATCGAGATGCTGCAACCGTTGAAGTTTGGACCTGGGAGCGGCGAGTTGCAGTATTATCTCTACAACTGGCGCTGCCCACGGATGACCAGCGACCGTGTTGGCATCGTGCTGTGCTAACCGCCAGGTTAGCAATACTCGGCTAACAATCGAGTTCCCTGAATGGTTGATGGAGGCAGCGTTACGAAGCGCATTCAAGACGTGAGGTCGCAGCAATGACGACGAATCGACTCCGTGAGATCGTTCTTGACTTTATGAGCATTAGGTGAAGTTGCGAATATAAGCTTTGCCTTGGATTAATCAAACAGTTGTATGCAGACTAACTTTTATGGTACTCATTAAGTAAAAGATAAGGTGATCACCGCCCCAGAGAGCTGACGCTAAACTCTTGATCCGACAGTTGATGTCAGTTTGCAAAAGGAAGCCTGTCCAGCAGAATCGCTTCTTAACTTAAAGTTTGGAGGATGACTCGTAAGAAGATTCGGCGCGGCGCCACTGTGTTGGACAAGTGTTTTCGTCTGTTACGTTTGAAGCATGAGGTCCAAAACGACACGAGAGTGATGAAAGCCGTTGTGGATGAAGTTGATGTGCTCCGGTTGTGCCGCTTGTTCGGGATGGCCATGTCGGACGAGAGTAACCGAGCATCGATGCACAATTTTGAGTTCGGGCAGTTCAACCCCAGCAAGTACGATGCTGATTTTGCCCTTTTTTTCGTGAAAAGCTGGTTGTTGGACATGACAACAATAACAAAAGAAAAGAAGGCCTAGAGAACGAGCAGAAGATGGCGGTTGGATGTTTGTTTGGCAAGCAGCACGCAGTCAAGGCTGAGCTCGCCCGAATGGGGTTTTGGACCGACGACTGCAACATGAGTCTCTCTCTCGAGGACCAAGGCGTCTATTGCTTTGAGCGGTATGAAACTCGTCGAGAACTGATGGTATTTGCATGGTTGGATGTAAGTCTGTTTCAACCAGAAGCCATTCGCGACACTCCAGCTTACATTCTACGGTTCTTGATGTCGTTGAGCTCCAACATCACCTGCTGCCTGTCACGAGTAGATTTCCGCCGCGTTGAAAATGAAGTCCACGCGATATCAAGCAGCACAACTCTCCAATGGAACTCCTGCTCCGTCGCATTTCGGGTTCAGCAGCAAGAGGAGCAAAGCGACAACGCTCGCTGTTCTAAGCCTGCAAAGGTGGTGTCAATTTCTCAACGCGATGAGATCAAGAAAATTGAGTTCATCGGTGGAGTTTTCCCAGCAGTAGCTGTCGAAAGTACGACACCATCAACAACAGCGTGGGTATCACGCAGTAAAGTCATAGAGTCTACCAAATTGACTGACCGAATTCTACAAATCTATGCACAGCACATCGTGGAGCTGCCACGCGAGCCAATACGTCCGGCGGGTGCACGTGATACTCTTCTCCGAAGACTGAATCACTTTCCAGATGAAGAGCTTCAAGAGTTGCAAACCAGGTTTGAGGAGCAAATGGAGAAGGCGAAACAGCGAATTGACCGAGATGTTTCCCAACTGATGAAAGAGTTTTACGATACTTTTGCTCGAGATGCGGACATGCTATTTGCTGTTCGAAGTCAAGCAAACGCATCAAAGATGGAAAAGGCAGGGAAGAGATACAAGGACTTTCTCCAGAAACTGGATGAGCAAGATGTGCTAAAGGAAATAGACGTCGACACGAGCACCGCACTTCACATGCCTGAACGGATGCAAGCCAACATGAAAGAACTGCATGAAGCATTCATGAATAACAGTTCGGCATTTGAAGGCATCCTCAATACTATTGTGAACGGCGCCCCAATTGGCGATGGTGACAGTAAAAGCCAAGGTAGGTGGTGGGACTTCATGGAGGGTGCACGCGGAGTCTTCAAGCGATTTTTGGGCAGCGATGATCAATTTAGTTTCAATTTTTGACAAGCAATGGAACCACGACAAACCAGGTTGCAACGGTGTTGGCTCGATACGGTCAAGGAGGTCATAGATGGCCTTGGATCTGCAGCTTCGATTCGAAGAATTCACCAGTCGACAAAAGACCGTGAAACCCAGCTTCACCAGAACGAAGAATCGGTGAAGGACGAAGCGTATGGTACGCTCCGGAAGCACTTGAATCCAGGTAACGGGCAGCGCCACGTGAAGATCAGCACAATCAAAATTAACTGTGACGGCACTGCCGCCAACCTCAAATGGAGTGAAGAAGTTGAAAGGGAGCCGATCAAATTGCTGCGCGTTGACCGGCTAGGCAGCACCGCCCCAGCCAAAGTATCTTTGATGGGCATCGTCGAGTTAGAGCCAGGTGCTGTACTGCGTGAACTGGCTGCTGTGAAAACGTACCAGATTATAGCAGTTCTGGTCAACGGTGGCTGTACGGCTGTACGCCGGATCCAGTTCTCAGTGCAAGTCTCGCTACACAAGTTGGATACTGATGAGCGAGATGTGCGAACATTTCCACACGCATGCTCGTTATGCTCAATTCGAGCTAAAGATCGACGAGTGGCTTTCACCTTTGGGGCAGACGATGGTCGGCTGGGCACTGTCGTCTTGTATCGATTCAACGACTCGTTCACGAGCATCGAAGCAATGCGCAGCATCGATATGGACTCAACTTTCCGCCTGAGAGCTCCGTTTGTGGATATTTTGTTGACAGAGAGATCGTTGTGTGCGTTGGACGCGCACGGGGACCTACAGTCATTCGACATGCGCACTCGTCAAACCTCCAAGAAAAGTTCACATAGCAATCAAGGCGAGGGGGTTGGAAGACTGCTATGCTTTGCTGACGAACTCGTGCTCGGCCGTGCTCAAATCGACACGAACCAACGAGTGTGCATTCATTCAATCTCTAGCGAAGATCACCGCAAATTGCCATCTGCTGTCATGGGTGCTGTGGTGTTTAAAGGAGCTGTAGCGGTTGGCTGTGTGGGCGACATGCTGTATGCAGTTGACTCTGGCGACGGCTCTATCTACGCCTCAGAGCTCAGTGTCACCGTCCGCAGCGATGCCTACCGAATTGAGCGATCAGGTCACGCAACAAAAGCTAAGCGTCTCCGCGTTAACCAAAACGCAAGCGATGATGCCTCCGTGCACTGGTTACGGGTATTTTTTTTCACGTTTTCGAGAAGTTTCCTGTGCAAAGTCTTATCGACAGTGCGATCAACCCAGAAACTTCTTACGCTCTCAACATCGGCGTTGTTGTTGCTCACAACCAGACTGACACTTCCGTGAACGACGCGGCTGAAGTATGCCAGAAGTTTTTCAGCAGCGTTATGACGGATCTTCGACGACTGAACAAACCGCTTTCGGGATTGAATCTAACCAAGGTCTAGAATACGCTAGTATTCTAGACCTTCGATCAGTGCGGCAAGCGTTGACTGCAATCGTGTCATTCGTGCCCATTCAAGTGTGTCGTGCGGAAGGGAACATATTGAAACTACTGCAAGATGGCGAAGACACTGTGGGCTCTTCGAAAAGCGACAATGCAAGCGACTCGAGTGATTCAACAGGGACTGAAGCCTCGGAGATTGCACAATCGATTCGTTTTGGCATACTCTCACCGCTATTAGAATCGTGGAGTGGACGCTGTGTCGTCGTGACATCCATGGGGAAGCAGTCGACAGGAAAGAGCTACTTCCTGAATCATTTGACGGGGACCACATTTGCGATTTCTGGCTCGCGTTGTACGGATGGAGCATGGATGTCGCTTCAGTTCCTGTCAGCAGTCTTGCTCCTCGTGGTGCTGGACTTTGAGGGGTTAGGATCCTTTGAGCGATCCGAGCAAGAAGATATTTTCCTGTCGGTGTTGAATGCGTCCGTGTCGATGTTCACCGTTTTTCGCATGGAAAGTCGGTTCGACAAGGACATTGACGGACTCTTTTCCCGATTTCAAAAAGGTGTTCAGCTTATCAAGAACGACTCGAGATTGTTTCGAGGGCTACTGCTCATGAGCGTGAAAGACGTCAACATGGACGACCAACCAGGTGTTGTTGATAAGCTGGCGGCCAAGTTAAACGCGATTTTTGACTCAAGCAGGGAACAAAACTTCCTGACAGAGATGTACGCTGGCCAAGTCGTGGTAAACTGCACCCCACCTATTGGTACAATGGAATACTATCAATCCATGGAGAATGATGCAGCGAAGGGTTTGCTCAACATTGTAGTTCCTACTGGAGATACAGTCACGGGTTTCTCAACGGGAAAGGCTTTTCTCGATTGCCTTCGTATCGTGCTGGCAAAAATTTCAATCCTAGACTGGACGAGTATGGACAAAAGCTCGCAGAATTTAATGGTTACTGATGTTAAGCAGAAGCTGCCTGGTATTCTTCGCACAGGGTGCCATGTACCGAAGTCTCTGGTGGCAGACGCGACAATATCTCCACAGCTGAAAGAATCTGTGCTGCAAGTAGGTACCCAAGACAAAATCGTAATCTTGTTGGCGGTGGTTTGCCAAGCGTACCCTGGGTTTGTGACGAAATAGATGGCACTGAACGAAGTTTTCCCTCGGGATAGCGTCACTGATGGCAGCATTGATTTCGGATTTGATGTGACCGCACCAGCAGCGAGGAATACCAACGCAATTAAGAAAACTTTGATGGCACTTTTCGGGACGTTTTTGGCGCTAGTGAACATGGAGCTTGGCAGATCCAGAATTACTACGGATGACCAGAAGTGTTTTGACGATTTCGTCGCTTTTGTGCTGCGTCGTCGCAAGATGAAGGTGTCGCGCTGGCTGCACGGTGCGCTCGACGATCGATTGTCAGAGATTCGATCCAAACTGGAGCAGCGATTTGCGGACCCTCTAGTAATTTTCTTGTCCCGTTGCCAGCACCGATGCACTCGCTGCCAGCTCGGATGCATGCTCTCGGTTACGCACTCCACGGAGCTCCCGCACAACTGCAGCACGGACCACAAGTGTCGTGGTTACTGCGAATATGCAGAATGCCAAGGCGAGTCTGGATCAAAAGCAGTGCCGCCGTGCTCTCGCAGTACTGGCCATGAGGGAAAATGCGAGTGTGAAAAGGGGGAACACACCTGTGGTCACCGGTGTGTTCTTGATCGAGCTCCGAACTGTGACAAAACCTTTTCAAAAGTAGCGGAGCACCCCGGAGATCACCGTTGTTCCGTTCTACTCCACATTTGCGGGTTGACGTGCTCTGCTGAGACTTGCAACGCTACTTGTGTGCTCGACATTCAGCGAGACCATTCAGTTCACAAATGTGTCGAAGTGCAATGTCTCCACCAGTGCTTCATGAAAAGATGTAAGAACACTTCCGGTGAGAAGAGCCATTTCCATGGACAAGAAGCTGAGACTCGTGCGTTTGGTGAGGAAAATGGAGTTCCTTATTTGAGTGATGACCCCGTGGATAGTGATGCATGCATGCACATGTGTCTTGGCAGCCATGCGTGCCCCGAACTGTGCCGGGTGGTGGGATTTGTGAGCAAAACGTTCATTTGAAGAAGTCATCACGGACGTATAAGGGAGAGCGTGGATCGTTCGAGTACATCTACCAAGAAATGAATGGATGCAAAAAGCAGTGCACACATACAGTACCAGGTGGAATGCAAACACACGAAGGTTTCGGTCATTCTTGTTTGGCACAAGCCACCAATGTGGGCATTGATCACGAGGTGATTCACTACTGTGATGTGAGATGTCCGTGCTGTGACTACTACTGCAACAAGACCTTCGGGCACATGGGGCTGCACACAACATCCCATGGCAACATGCGCCAAACTTATTTTCTCGCGAAGGACAGCAACATTGACATTGAGGACCGCAAGTACCAAGTCGGAGAGCGTGGAACTGCTGAAATGTGTAACTTGTTTTGCATGAAAATGGGTCGTGGACATATTCACTACCTGCCGTGTGAGGGTAATGGTCGCGAAAGTTGTGTCTACACCGCGGATGCTAGCAAGGACTACCGTCGTCACTGTGAGGGTGAGCTCTACCCACGCCCTGATAAAGCTATGGACGAGTTGCTGCATGATCAGTTCTGGACAACCATCGGATGGGAGGATCCGTGCAGCGAGATGGAGCGCGCCGAGTTTGCAAAGTGCCCTTTTCAGTGCGACGCGCCGGAGCACGATGATGATGACAAGCCAACGTCTTACTGTGTCCTGGACGCTTGGCATCTGCCTGAAATCAAGCTTGAAGTTGATGAAGGGTTCGCTAATGTAGATGGCCACAAGTTTGAATGCGTTCACGCTATTGATTCGGGCAAGTTTCATAGCATTTTTGCGCTGGACAGCTCCGGGTCCATGAGCGGCCAGCCGTGGAAGGACATATTGTGTGCGTGCGCTGAGTTTTGCATCAATCGCTTGAAGGACGGTGGGGAAAGCGACTTGACTTCGTTTGTCACCTTTGATAACTGCGGTGTTATTCATTATGAAGGTAAGCCTCTCCAAGACCTCGTTGAAGTGGAGCTGCCATTTTCAGGTGGAGGAACGTCATTCGAGGAGGGTTTGCGTGCTGCCAACGATGTTCTGTCACGCAACGATTATGAGAACTACAAGGCCGTATTAATCTTCTTCTCGGATGGCCATCCACGTGATATTAACTTAGGGATAACACTTGCCCAGCATATCCGCTTCACATACGCAAAGTATGACGAAGGCTTTCGTAGCGGGATTTGGTCACGTGAATTTCCCAGTACTGCAAAGAATGGCTGTTGAGATGGGAGGCGAGTATCGTCACATGTTGGATGCGAGTGAATTGCAGTCGGAGTTCCAGCGGATCGCAGCCGTGCTATACAGAAGCGAAGCCAGTCTCGCGCTGGTGGAAATGTGAAATGAAGCACCCTGGTGGCGATTCTTAGGTGTGCCGAGTATATTTTAGTTTTAGTGCTGAATGCGCGCGAGATGCCCTGTGTTTTCTGGTAAAGGGTTCAGTGTTTTGAAAGGGGTAATGGCGGCTTTCCATGGTACGATAACTAAAGAAACGAGTTTGCCATGGAGCTCGTTCATAGTGCGTCTACATGCAACATCCAGGGCTCGGAGATCACTCATTTGAACGACCACAATCTTTGTTCTTCGACTGTCTCAGTCTACTACAGCGGCTACCTCTTAAAAAACGCTACTCAACAAAAACATCCCATCACCAGATACTGGTCACCAGATACTGATAGCACTCTCAAACACTCGGAGAATCGTCGTTCACCTCCATCAGCGCAAGACTCGCCTCGCTGCTACACAGAACAGCGGTGATCCGCTGAAACTCCGTCCTCAACGCGTTGGCATCCAACGCTTGTCGATATTCACCGCCCATTTCCGAAGCCATGCGCTCAAGCACCGGTAAATTCAAGCGTCCCAAACCAACAACGAAAGCCTTCAAGTCATACTTCGCGTACGTTGAGCGGATGTGCTGAGCAAGCGTGATGCCCAGCTCAAAATCCCATGGATTACCATCCGAGAAGAAGATCACCACAGCCTTGAACTCCTCAAAGTCATTGCGGGACAAGACTTCACTAGCAGCACGCAGACCCTGTTCGAAGCTTGTTCCTCCTCCAGAATATGGCACTAGCATCGGGGACGTCTCGCTTAAAGGTTCCCTTTCACTGTGGATGTAGCTTTCGTTGTCAAATGTGATATAGGAAACCAGGTCGTTTTCACCCCCAGTTTGCATGCGGCTGATCGTGAATTCATTGCACGCGTACAGCAAGTCATTCCACGGTTGACCACTCATCGACCCCGAGCTGTCTAGAACAAAGACGTGGTGAAACTTGCCCGAATCGGTAGCGTGAATGCACTCAAACTTGTGGCCATCCACGTAAGAAAACCCAGTATCCGCTCCTTCCGGTCTTAGCTCAGGCTGGTGCCAAGCATTCAGGACGCAGTATGAAGGCGGCTTGTCGTCGCCGTCGCCGTGTTCGGGTGCATTGCATTGATAGCAACACTTGGCAAATAGAGCTCGTTCTTCTTCATTGCACGGGTCTACCCACCCCATGGTGGACCAAAACTTGGCGTGCAGAAGTTGATCCATTTCTCTGTCAGGAGGTGGGAATAGTTCATCTACACAGTGTCGACGATGATCTGTGCTGGGGTCGCTGACGCCCGCAGCGTAGACACAACCCTCACCGCCCTTGGCTTCACACAGTAAGTAGTGGACGTGGCCACGACCCATTTTCGAGCAGAAGAGATTGCACATCTCGGCGATTCCATGCTCTCCAACTTGGTACTTGCGATCCTCGACATCTACGTCCTTATCCTTCGCTAGAAAATACGTCCGGCGCATGTTACCATGGGAGGTGTCATGCAGACCCATATGGCCAAAGTGCTTGTTACAGTAGTAACTGCAGCATGGGCACCGCACGTCACAGTAGTGAACAGTATTCTGGTCGTCGTCATTTTGAGCCACGCAGGAATGCTCCAACCCATCGTGGTCCACCTCACCACTAGGAATTACATGCGTGCAGTGCTTTTTGTTGCCGTTCATCTCCTGGAAAACGTACTCAAACGGCCCGCGAGCACCAGGGTACATCCGAGACAATCTTCTCAAGTTAACTTTCTGCTCGCAAATTCCATCCAACTTGCACAATTCTCCGCATGCATGACTGCTACTGCAAATGTGTGTTATTGTTGCCGGGATGACATCTTCCACACATTCGTCCTTATTGCCCATCGCTACGCCACTTTCCTTGGCAAACGTGCGAGACTCAGAGACTTGTCCGTGGAAGTGATTTTTTTCGCCGCATGTGTCTGTGCAGCCCTCCATCAAGCACGGGTGTAGGCAACGCACTTCGGCACACTTATGGACAGTGTGACTGCGTTGAATATCAAGCAAGCAACTGTTTCTGCAAGTTGCTGCCGAGCAGCTCTCTCCGCAAACATGGACTTGAACGGAGCACCGGTGATCACCTGGGTGATCTGCCAACAGCGAGCAAGTCTTATCGCAGTTCGGAGCTCGAGACATAAAACATGTTTGGCCGCAGCTATGCTCTCCTTTAGCGCATTCGCATTTCCCCTCGTGGCCCGCGCTACGTGAACACGCTGGAATTTCGCCTGATTCAGCACTATCTTGGCATTCACCATACTCGCAAAAGCCCCGGCATATATGGTCTGTACTGCAATTGTGCTTGATTCCTGGTCCATGTGTTATGGAACGCATGCATCCGAGCTGGCAGCGAGCGCACTTATGCTGACAACGAGCGAAGTGTAGTTCAAATGCGTCAACATACTGCTGCTTCAGTTGGCTGCGCGTTTCAGCCAAACGATCGTCCAGTATTTCACACAGCCATTGGGTGGCCTTCATTGCACGCCGACGCAGTATAAATCCCATAAAGGTATCGAACGTGGACTGGTCTTCGGTTGATAGCTTGGTCGTGCCATATTCTTTTCCCTGAGAAGCCAAGAACTCCTTAAAAAGCTCCATGAGTTTGCGTTTAATCATACGGGTTTTGGCCATAGTCACAGTCACGTCAAACCCAAAATCGAGCGCCTCATCTTTGACGTTGTTCAGTGGCACAATATCGTTCAGGGCCATCCACTGTGCCGTGAAATTGGGGTGCGCTTGGCATAATTCCTGTAGCGAAATCACAATCTTCTCTCGGGTACCAACGTGCAGGACATCTTCCTTCAAATGGAAAGGGATCGTAGGTTTTGCTACCAACGAATGTGAAACGTGGCATCCTGTCCGACAGATACCGGGGAGCTTTTGCTTTACGTCCGCCACCAACAACCTTTCCGTGCCTTCTTCCATGCTCGTCCAATCCAATATCGAGATTTTCGACAACACTAGTCGGAGGCATTCCAGGAAAGCCTTGCCTGTTACAATCCCCGTTGCTGCTTCTTCGGTTGGTGCTACAATCGCGCACAGAGTTCTTGCCGCGTCAACTTTCATATTCTCATAGTAATCCATAGTACCGAGTGGCGGGGTACAGTTAATCACCAACTGACCAGCATACATGTCTGTCAGGAAGTTTTGAGCCTTGTCCGCCTCAAAAATCACACGTAACTTCGTAGAAAGCTCATGGAAAACCTGTTGTTGATCGTTCATGTTCACATCCTTCACGCTCATATACAGGGGTCCACGAAAAAGCCGTGGATCGTCTTTGATAAGACGAACTCCCTTCTGGAAACGAGAGAACAGACTGTCGATCTCTTTGTCAAATCGACTATCCATCCGGAAGACTGTGAACATTGACACTGAAGCATTCAGCACCGACAGAAAGATATCTTCCTGTTCGGACCGCTCAAACGAGCCCAACCCTTCAAAATCCAGCACCACCAAAAGAACATCAGCAGGCAAGAAGCGCACAGACATCCACGCTCCATCCGTACAGCGTGAACCCGAAATTGCAAAGGTGGTTCCTGTGAGGTGGTTCAGGAAGTAACTCTTCCCGGTAGATTGCTTCCCCATAGACGTAACTACCACACAACGTCCATTCCAAGACTCTAGAAGTGGTGACAGCAAACCAAAACGAATGGACTGAGCGATCTCAGTTGCATCCTTTCCTGGTGAGGTACTCGTTTTTCTAGTGGCCATAGTATTTTCTTCTCCATCTCGCAACAGGTGGAGCATGTTGTCTTCAGCACGGCACATTTGGACAGGTACGAATGAGACAACAGTCGTCAACACGCGGCGCACTGATCTGACCTGGAAGCCAGGTGCACTCGTTACCTTCGTCGCGAGGTCTAACCCAGAAAGCGGCTTGTTAAGCCGTTTGAGATCATTCATCACGCTGACAAAATATTTGTTGGCGGTTGCAACGACATCATACTCTCCAGAGCTGTCCGGGAACACGGCAACTCCCAGCTCTACAATGAAAGATTTGCTCGGGCACAGGGTCTCATCAATTAGACTTCTCACCGGAAACTTTTCGAAAACGTGGTAAAACACTCGTAACCAGTGTTCGGTAGCGTCATCCCCCGTTTTCCGACCTGCTAGAAGACCGTTGCCCGATTGCTGAATACGATAAGCATCGCTCCGAACTGTGACTTTTAACTGTGATGCGAAGATTGCACCCTCTTCCGAGTCGAGTACATAAAGCACGTCGCCGACACAGCCAATACTAAGCCCCTTGGACATCATACTGTCGGCAATAGTTACAGAAGGCAAATCGCGATGATCTTCACTTGAAACGAAATTCACGCATAACTGTTTGTTCTGCATTCTCGCACGGCCAACCACAAGTTCGTCCGCGACGCATAATAGGCCACCTACCCATCCACTTCCGGCCTTGCTTTTGTTGTCACTAAAGGAAGTCTTCTTTGATGTTTGACCAGATCGTATGTCGTACGATTGCATGTCTCCCTTCACATTCAAAGCACAAACCGATCGCTCCGTCAAAAGGATATCCATTAAGGGAGCCGCCAAGCTCAACACCGTGTCCATCGTGATATTTCGTGTCACGCCGATACTCGTGAATGACTCGTTAAATCGGCACAAAGCGACTTCACCGAGGCGACCATCACGCCCATCGAATAGAAAAGCTACTCGTCGATCAAGAACTCGAACCGAGCAGAGAGAGCAAGCCTTCGGAAATGTCCGCACATCAAATTGATCCGCTTTCATTTCATCAGTTTGCACCGGGAATTGAACTTGGCATACTCTTGTTTTATCCTCTTTCACGAGGATTGCGACGACCAGGCTCGTTTTCACTGTCGATAGTTTAATCAGCTCGAAACCAGGCTCAAACTCAGCGGACCCAAGCAGCGAGACTTCATTGTGGCTGCTGTTCGGTAACTCGTACAAATGAACCACCTTCGTGGGCTCTTTCTCCATTTCTACACTCCAGTCAACACTAGCAGCAGCTTTGTCCAAAGTAAGTCTTTTGATGGAAATTTGGGCATTCAAATGACGATCTTCACGGTTCATCAAATGAGTGCGTAGATTGGCAAAGGCAGCATTCTTCACAGCACTTTGTTCCAAATGGCATTGTCTTCGCAGCTTTTCGGCCTGTTCGAAACTGTTTTGCTTCTGCATCGCATCACTCAGCATAGGCATGACTTCAGCAACTGTATCCACCCACATATTCAGCAGCTTGGGTTGATGTTGCTTCATCGCGCATCGAAACTTGCGCTTAGATGAAGTACTTGGGCCAAACATCCACTCGGCGGCATTCCACAGAGAACTTACGGCTACTGCAATCAAACCGCGGTTGTTCCCCCCGATATCAGTTAGAGTATCATTCACAACTCCTTCGAGGACCTCTTCGAATGCCAATGGCCCGTTCTGGAAAACATTTTCCATCATCTTCAGATTGCTTTGGATCCGCTCAGGCAAGCTAAGCCTTGTGCGCACCCGGTTAATGAGTTCATTAAATACATTGAACTCCTTCAAATGTTGGAGTAGAAGCTCGTACAGTTCCAGGGCCGAATCCATCTGAACCGCGATTTTAGGGCATCTGACAGCAAAAAGCATCTTCGCGCCCTTAACAAGCGCGGCGTGCAGTTCCTTGGTATAGCCAGAAATATTTTCACCAATTTGCTGCCGAGATTCCTCGAGACGCTTCTCCAAGCGCACTTGCAAATCATATAGATCTGTATGTGGATACTCATCGAATTTAATGAGTAAATTCTCACGCACAGACACAGGCAGTAGATCTTCACCCATGAGTTTAACTGCATACTGTTGATGCATTTCCACAATCCAGCCTGCAAAGTCCGAGCAGTTCACCATGTCATTTCGCGAGACCCACTCTGTTAGAGAAGGCACCGCGCTTTCAATAACAATGGCTGGAAACACCCCACCGACGATTTCAATCGACTTGATTTCGTCAGTTTGAGGGATTGAAGCTTTCACAGGCGGGCTGCAACAAATACTATCGCTTTTCTCTTCCTGTTTTTGGACTTGAAGTGCAATCGAGCACGAATGCCGTCGCATGCTTGCGCTATCAAATGCAGCGTCTGCCTCACTCTTGACGCGTTGGATATCTTCTTGTAACAGACAGCACGTGATGTTGGAGCTAAGCGACAACAAGAACCGAAGCACATACGCTGGGGTATCGCGAATGGTCTCCGATCCAAAAAGGCCAGCATTCAGCCACGCAAAGACGACAAACTGGCGGTGGGAACCAGACCCACCATCTCGCTCAAGGCAGTACACGCCCTGATCGCGGAAAGACAGACGCTCTTCACACTCGCGGCCCCAGAGGCCCATCTGAACAAGCTCGGCTTTCACTTCCAATTGCTTCCCAAATAAGCAACCAATTTCAAGCTGCTCTTCATCGTCTTGGTTTTCATCGAGATGCCCATCACTGTCACCATCTTTAGGCACAAGTTTGTCACGAACAAAGCGTGAGAAGTCAGCGTCATACGTGCTGGGATTGAACAGGCCGAGCTCGAACTTGTTCATCCTTGATGTATTTTCTCCGTCAGATACAGCCATACCCAACGAACGGCACAAGCGTAGCACGTCAACTTCATTCACGATGACCTTCAGCACTTTTGCGTCGTTTTGCCTTTCATGCTTCAAGTCCAGAAGGCAAAAGCACTTGTCGGACACGGTAGCACCGCTCCGGCCTTTCTTGTGAGCCATGCTTCCAGTCACCTCACTTCGCGTCTGTACGGCAAAACTAAGAATGAGAAGCGGAACGCGGACTGCAAAAAGGCTGTCAATTCTCACTGACCGGTTGATGATTCAAGACACTGGATTGCCGTTGCCGTTAAGAGAGTAGCGCCTTGACAGTTCGCGAGAAAAGACCAACGATGAAAACAGTGCAATTTGGTCTTGCTATAGCCTCTATTCCAATCGGTTCACAACCCACATCACACGGTTCACTTATTTTGCCGGCAGTTGACAGTTAGAACGAGGAAAAGCTGGAGTGCTTCACTGACGTTCCTCGAAGAATCTGCTCAATCGGCACGCGCTTCTGCTCCATGGTGTCGCGGTCACGAACTGTCACGCATTTGTCCTCCAACGTATCGAAGTCCACAGTCAAGCACATCGGCGTGCCAATCTCGTCCTGGCGACGGTAACGGCGGCCAATGCTACCCGTTACGTCATGATCCACACTCGCACTTCCACACAAGTCCTCAAAGAGCTTCTGAGCCACATCCAACAGCGGCTCCTTCTTCACAAGCGGCAGCACAGCAAAACGGTACGGAGCGATGTCTGGGTGCAGATGCAGCACGGTTCTCTTGCGTCCATTCACTTCCTCTTCGTCGTAGGCATCCAGCAGCATGGAGAGCATGACGCGTCCAGTTCCCAGCGCCGGTTCAATGACGTGCGGCAGGAACTCTTCCTTCGCCACCAGATCCTGGTACTTCAAGCTCTTTCCACTCGCATCCATGTGCTTCTTCAAGTCGTAGTCAGTGCGGTTCGCGATGCCCCACAGTTCACTCCAGCCAAACGGGTACTTGAACTGAATGTCGGTCGTGGCACGCGCGTAGTGTGCCAGCTCCTCTGGTTCATGCTCGTGCTTCCTCAAGTTCTCCTGCTTGATGCCATACTTGGTCAAAAACTCGTAGCACTGGTCCACCCAGTACAAATACCAGTCGTCCGATTCGTCCGGATGCGTGAAGAACTGCAACTCAAGCTGCTCGAACTCTCGTGTCCGGAACAGAAAGTGACCGGGTGAGATCTCATTACGGAAGCTTTTCCCCATCTGACCAACACCGAACGGCAGCTTCTTCCGCATCGTGCTCTGCACATTGGCAAAGTTGATGTAAGCACCTTGCGCCGTCTCCGGCCGCAGATAAATCCACTCGCACGTCTCGTCCGTAGCTCCCATGTTGGTACGAAACAGAAGATTGAACTTCTTGGCTGGTTGGAAGCTGTGGGTCTGCTTGCAGCTCGGACACGGCACGTTAAGTTGCAGCAGCAGAGCGTCCATTTCAGCCAGAGTCAAAGTAGCTACTGCGTCGATCTCCTGCTGCGTCTCCAGCGTCGATTCCAGCAGCTGATCCACTCGGACTCGAGAGTTGCAATGGCTACAGACCGTCATGGGGTCCGTGAAGTTGTCGACGTGGCCGGACGCCGTCCAGACAGCGGAATTGAGCAGCACCGAGCTGTCGAGCCCCATGCAGTTAGGGCGTTTCTGCACGAACTCGAACCACCACCGGTCCATAATGTTCTTCTTCATTAGAGCACCTACAGTGCATGGTTCAGTTAGGGGAATTGCATTGCAGTAAGGAAAAAAATAGAGATGATACAGTGACAGACCGAGGGGTCCATAGTCGAAACTGTTGGCCAAGCCGCCGTAGAGATCCGAGCCAGGGAAGACGAAGCCGCGGTGGCGACACAGAGCCACGAGACGCTCCTGAAGGTTGTCGCTGGTGGATTTCTTGGCGAATCCACGGCGCGAGGCGCTTAGAGCAGTGCGCATGGAGTTACGGTGCAGCATCTTTCTGACGTTTGAAGCGACGATGATGACCACAGGCGTTGGAGCGACATTCGGAAGACATTGAGACCATTTAGAGTTGGAAGGACCTTATGAAGGAGAGGCTGTTACGGTTATTGCTGCTGCACGACGGGTTGGAGACGAAAGAGGAATGGAGTACTGTGTTGGAAGATGGAGATGAATATGGCACTGCTATGGAGTCGCAGGTGCATGATAAAGAGCAGGAGGGAGGAGGTCGCACGCAGTTGATATTAGAGGCGATCGATGCGGTGGTACCGTATCTTTCCGATTACAGCGCCGTATCCCCTAAACTGAAGGCGCTCATGAGCTCCATAGGGTCAACCTCTCTATTAGTGCAAGGCTGGCTGCAACACACTCCACCACATCATGTCCGGTTCAGGAGATGGGTTTTGTGCGACTGGCTAAAGTGTAGCTATCTGACGTCAGCGGATCCAGTTGAGTTGCTCCAATGGAGACACGCGTTGTTTGTGGCGACTACGAACGAGAGGGTCAAGCAGTTGAAGTGGACGACGATGAAGTTGCTTAGTGAAGTAAATGAGATGATTGGAGCGCAATGTGGAGGTGATAAGGTTGTTGAGACTCCGACTGCTGCGTTGCAGTCGATTGAGAATGTTGAAGAGGTGCTTGACTTCTGCTTTGTGCACGCCGAGCAGCTTGCGAGTTGCAGTCTTCTTTGTGCTGCAAAGTTGCATGCGTTGGCGGTGAAGACACGGAGGAGCGCGATAAAGATTTCGGAGGACGACGAAGTGATGGTGAGGCTGAGGTGGTCAGTGATATTGAAACCAATGCTGTTCAAACCACTGCTGCAGCATGCGATTGCGATGAAGACGATCCCGGCAAATATCTCGGCTAGCCAGGTGTGGATGAGTGGAGAGCTGGCAGGACTTATGCGGGTGGTGGAATTTGCTAGTCGAGGGATGGTATTGGCGAAGATGGCTGCAGGCAGAGATGAACTGGAACGTGCGTTTGAGTTCGATGCACAGCATATTCACAGTCCCGCTGCAAAGGCAGAGAATCGATCCGTTGTTGAAGCTGCTGTGGTGAAATACGTCGAATCGCTATCAGATGAGAAGGGGAAGCTGCTGCTGGCCGAACTGGATCGTGATTTGGACGAAGCACCGCCCCACTTGTTCCCGCACATCTTCATCTACTTCCAGTTGCTACTGCAGACAACGCTTTTATCAACTGCAGACCGTGGGTTGGTCGTTGACGCTATCGGCATTCTTTTCGCTCTCTTCTTCCGACGAAGTCACGACGCCAATAGCTGTTTGGACGTTCTCGGCATCGTACTCCGTCACTCTCTTGCCGCTAGCCCGATCTGGCGCGACAACTCGTCGTTCTACCTCGACACCATCGAATCTCTATCCGAGACTGCAGCTCTACAAGTTGACCCAAAACCCAAGTGGGCAGCCAAGATAGCTCTGCACCAACTACTGTTCGAGTGCGATGTCCAACTTCTCCAACACAACCAGTCAGCCTTATCAGACCTACTACCTCAGCACACCATGAGGTTAGTCGCCATCCGCCTTGGTGGCAATTAATTCCACGCTTCAAATGTCCTCAATGTTTATTACTGTCAGGTCCCTCTTCGTCGTCCTAATTGCCATCCACAGGCTTGGACATGCCTCCCTTGGGGCCTCGGATCCTCTGACGCATATCCAATTGGCCGCGCTTGCACTCGAAGTACGCCACCCGGTACTCCTACTCAGCAATATGTCAGTCAGAGTATCATTTCTCTATTACTATTGCTACTGCTACTACATCGCACCTTGCACTCGTACGAGAACGCTCGGTCGTGCAGACACTGCTTGAGTGTCCTGGTTCCGTCGGCCATGCACTCCTGCTGCAGCATACAGTCCCGCAGCGCCTCCGCCATGTCGCGACACGCCTTGCCCATGGTCTCTAGTGCACTCTTTGAGGCTGAAAGCAGACCACCAAAACCTCCTTTATCCCTTATTTCGTGTGCAGTTAATGTGAAAACCTCTTGAGTCGCATACGGCGTATCTTCCAGAACCGACGCGTCAGTCATTGGAGCATTCGTCGACTGTAGCGACAAGATGCTTCCACGTGTCCGCTTGCTGCTGCTGCTGCTGTTGAGCGTGCTGGCCGCTAGTGTGCTGGCTGACTATGGCCCGAGAGACTCGGTGGTGATCCTCACGGAGAAGAACTTCGAGAAGGAGGTGCTGCAGAGCCCCGACTACTGGCTCGTGGAATTCTACGCTCCCTGGTGGGATATCTCTCTATGCGCGTCTGCAGCTTCAATACCAATGGCTAACTGTTATGGATTGACTTGATGCAGGTGTGGGCACTGCAAGCAACTGGAACCGCAATACAAGGCTGCAGCCAAGAAGCTCAAGAAACATGTAAGTGGCCCGGATTTCGAGACTGCTTCTGGATTCATGGAATTTCAAGAGTGAAGAATACGAGTAACCTTTAAAATTGCGGGTTGTTTGCGTGGTGGGTCTTTGTTGTAGGCGCGTTTGGGCGCTGTGGACGCGACGGTGCACCAGAAATTGGCACAAAAGTACCAGGTCCAGGGCTACCCGACGATCAAGGAGTTTGGCGCCAAAAAGAAGCGCCCGCAGGACTACCGGGGCGGACGCACCACAAAGGAAATTGTGCAATACGTGAAGAGTTCGCCTGAGGCTAAGAAACTGGGGGTTAGTGGCGCCAACATTGCCACGCTGGAATACGACAAGGTGCACACGTTTTTGAACAAGGACCTGCCGTCCGCTCTCTTCTTCGGTACGCCCAAGAAGGGCAAGAAGGGCTCCAAGGCACCGAAATGGCTGGGCAACGTGGCGAAGTCCTTCGTGGAGGGCGAGAAGAAGAAAAAGAAGCCGACGGTGCAATTCGCGTTCGTGGCCGGATCGGATGACAAGATCGCCAACCATTTCGGACTCGCTGAGGACCAGCTTCCTACTGTCATCTACGTCTACCCGTCTAGCCAGAAGTACGTGGTGGCGGACGCGGGCAAGGTCAACGAAGCTGTGGCCAAGAAGTTCATCAGTGACGCGCTGGCGAACACTGAGAATGCGGAGAAGGACGAGTCGCTGCCTAGCGTGCCGTTGTTCCCATCGCCCGAAGTGGCCAAGAAGAAACCGGTGGTCTCACTGAAGGAGCTGAATGCAAAGACTGCTCGCGCCTGTGTTGGTAAGAGCGGCAAGATGTGCGTTGTGGTGGCAAAGGAGGACACGGGATTGGTGCGTTCGCTGGCCAAGAAGTACCGTCGCGACCCGTTCATCTTTTTGTCGAGCAAGCCAGAGGTCCAGGCCTTCCAAGCTCTAGCGGAGTTCGTGGGCGAGAAAACCGACGTTCCAGAAGTGGTTGTCGTCAAGCCTGGCCGCAAGGTCAAGTACTCGGGTACGCAAAATCTATTGACGATCTGTGGTAGGTGTGCTGTACTAACCCTTTTTGTTGAGCACAGCTCTGGCCGGCACCAACGATGAAAAGACCGTCTCGGAGTTCCTAGACAAGCTGGTTGACGGCTCGAGTCCGTTCTCGGCGCCGAGCGGTGATCTGAAAACTTTTGAGACCACGCTGTCCAGTTCGTCGGACGATGCTGCCAAGCACGAAGAGCTGTAGATGTCTACACCCTGCTTCCTTCTTGAACAAACATGCAAGCAGCGATGCCTTTGTCTTTTAGCAAATGCATCTTTACTTACTTGCCCAGCTAAAGCTGCACTGCCTTACACCTAGTTCGAGATAGATCCCGACCGCTTAATGCGCAGTCGCGAGCCAACCTCCTCGTCCATGGCTCGGTACGCCGGAATAGTGTCTGCACGCTCGCAATATGCGTTCGGCGGCAGCACGTAGGCAAAACAGCGCACAAGATCTTCTGGATCGTGTTTCTCCTCCGACAGCGACATGGACGCCGCGAGTTCCTGCTTGCTAGTGGCCTTGTCCCTCACACTCTCAGGCAACGCATCTGCTCCTCGGAACTGCCGACGCACCAAGTGGGGCACGAGATCGGCCTTGATACTGGCGATGTACTTCTTCTCCTGCAGCAGCTCCAGCACCCAGTGCGAGAAGATGTAGAAGTGGCCGTCGTACAGATCCGTGTGCAGCACGAAGTTGCTGCGGCGCTTGAGCAGACTCTTGGCCACGTACAGGTCCTCGTTCATGTGCACAGCCTGGGACACCATGACCACGCGGTTCTCCTCGCGTCTCTGGCCCTCGACCAACGCGATGCAGTCCGTCATGTCCTTGTCGCGTCGAGGCTTCTCTCCCTTGGCCTTGTTGTGGTTGGGCGGCTCCTGGCGCAGCAGCATCGTCACGCTCGCGTCGTTGATGCGGTGGAAGTCCGCCACATTGTGCAGCACCACGTCCGTGACCAGATCCCCGGCCAATACGATGAAGTCGCGCTTGATCTTGTCGGCCACGTCCCGCAGCGCGTCGGCCGTCTCCGTGTTGTCCGCCACCTCGCACAGCTCCACGTGGATCTTGCCGTCGAACTCGCGCGTCACGTAGTCCTGGATGGGCGGCAGCAGGTCGGGCACGGTGAGCACCAGCACCTCCGTGAAGCCGGAGGTTTCCAGCAGATGCAGCTGGTACCAGAGCAGAGGCTTGCCGTTCGCGGGCAGGAGGGACTTGGGCGTCTCCTCTGTGAGCGGGTACAGGCGGATGCCGCGTCCGCCGGCCAGGATGACGGCCTGGAACTCGGCCATCGTGGTCTAACTGGATGAATGACAGGCTGGGGCTGAGGATTGAGTTGCGGCAGGTACTGCACATATTATGTTGCGGAAGAGCAACTTGACGTCGAAAGCGCCTTTTCAAGATCCACGCGGAGCATGAGCGACTCGGACGAGGTGGGGAAAGTGGAGAAGGTGGGAGAAGAAGAGGATTCTAACTGGCGTTTGCGATGCTGATGGTGCAGGAGAAGGTGCTGTTGAGTGACGAGGTAGAGCGCCAGTTGGCAAAAAATGCAGCAAGGAGAACTAGAAATTGACGGAACTTTGCTGCTTGGTTCCAGAGTATGGACGAGGTGCACGAACTGGAGGACGAAATGCAAGTGAGGTGTGTGCTGCGGTTGAATATGAATATTGGCAATGTGCTACAGAATGCAGATTGGTTGTTGACCTGGTGTTTCGTTGGTGACAGTGTGGACACCGCTGCATCCTCCCCAAAGCGACAAGGTGAGGGCGTTAATTTAATTGCTTGTTGATGAGAGAGAACGTGTGTCTGACATTGGTAGTGCTCCCTTGAGTGCAGTGCACGGTGGTTCGAGTAGCAGTGGAGACAGTGGCAGTGGAGATTTGAATAGTGACAGCAGCAGCGACGAAGAGGATTTTCTGATACCTCGCGATGGAGGTGACTTTGAATCTGTGGATCGTGCACGGGAAGACGAGAGCTCGGATGAGGACTCGGATGAACCGCCAGAGATTCCAGGAAGTCCGATTGCACAGGTTTGACCAGATTGATGCGCTCGAATGTACTTGAATACCTCACAAATTACTTCTGCGATGCATGTAGAAATCGCAATCCAGGAGTGTTACAGCTGCAGATTTTGGGGCAACGCCATTTAACTCTAAACTTTCGTCAAGTCGATCCGATGCAAGAGCTGCAGTGAATTTTGGTGGGGGTGATGAAGATGAATACGAACTCAAAGAAGTGGAGCAGTCACGTGCTGTTGAATTCCATGCATCGAGCTCCTCGGAAGACGAGGAAAGCGACGACGATAATCGCAGCAAGGTTCATTTAGAAATGGAGCGATCTGCATTAGGCCGACCGAAGACAGCAGCAAAAGACCTGGAGAACTACCGAGACGTCGTTCCAAGTGATTTCTTCCAGCAGTTTGAAGGGGCCACTGCTTTAAATGACGCTAGTTCTCCGCCTTCTAACATTATGGGCACACCGTCACCAAAACCAGACATTACAAGCAACAACGGTGTACGGACTCCGCGTGCCGAAACCCAACAGTACAAGTATAAAGTGAGGGTACCTCGAGAGGTGGAGGAACTTTTCAGCGTGAGTGGCTTGTTTGCAGCCTTGTTCTGATGTGAGATTTTGCTAGCGATCTCTGGGTGAAGTGCTAGACGTTGTGGCACTTATTAGTTTGTATTTGTGCTTTGTGAGTAGCTGACAGACGCTTACTCGCCAGAGGATGTCGAAATTGAAACGCGGCTGGAGCCGTTCCTTCCCGAATTTACCCCATCGGTGGGCCTCCCGTTTGATGGCATCATGGTTCGTAATACTCGGATCTTGTAGAAACCGGAATGGGGAAGGAAACGAAAACGAAAACTAACTCGTTTGGTGCTGGTCAGATTCCAAGGCCGGACGGCAAAGAGGCCACTATCGGTGTGGATGTGCTTCGAGAACCGTCAGGACAGACCAATGTCGCCGAGCTAGAATTGTTAATGCAAGTGAGCATGGCGAACCAAAACAAACTTCGAAGCAGACGCGAGGTCGTACGAAGTATCGAGATGGCGGCTCACCGGCCGCAAGAAATTGACCAGTGGATTGGAAGCGTCGAAAGGATTCAAAAGACAAAACCCCTAGCGCAAGTGATCTACAAGAAGGCCATGCCGTCGATCTCTCGTCTAATGGAGCTGTGGCCAGAGGAATTTGAGGATTTTCTGGCAGCCCAAGGTGCTATCCCTCCGTTGTCTAAACTGGACGTGGATTTCAAGGAACTAGTGAAGGTTGTCTGCGCCATGTTGGATATCCCCGTGTACGAAGGTCATTATGTGCAGTCGTTGCATGCACTTTTCTCTCTTTACCTTGAAATCCAAGCCTATGAACGAGACCAGCAAGGTTCGCAACGATAGCCCCACATTCTCTGAGTCTCGTTGTGCTTTTCTCTTCGACGTTACAGGTACCGAAGACCGACAAGATAAATGCAAACAGTTTTATCGCCTTACGCGTCCGCAAAGGTACCAGGCCAAGGGCGGCTTGGACGATCCGGATTGGTGACGCGGTCCAGTTTGTTGCAGGTGGCAATGTCAGAAGAGAAGAACGGAGTTTCGGTCTGTTGGTCACGAAACCAGAACACACAAACAGAAGCTGTAATAATCACCACAACCACGGTGGTTTGCAGTGCAAGGTCTTACCGTCGGACACTGGAAGTTGAGCACGTAGGGGCACTTCCTCACGACGTCTTCGCAGATTGACAAACAAGTGCGGTATCGGCCAGACGAGCCTTCGACACAAGTAGTTGTAGCAGTCTTACTGGACGTGGTCGAGCTCGGTGTCATCGACATCGTCGACGAGTAGTCGCACATGTCCGTGTAGTACTGCAGCTTGGTGGCGCCTCGGTCCGACTTGACGGTCTGCGAGCCGCACTTCTGAAACTTGATGCCGCAGACCCAGTACTTGTAGGCTTCACGGCAGTCGTCACAGCCGTAAACACTGTACTTGGCGTGGCAACCGAACCGCTGCAGTACAATGTCCACATTGCGGTAGTAGAACTCGGCTTTGCTGTCGAACCGCGCCCCCGTCGGGTCGTCGACGTCCACCACCGCCATGTAGTCGACCATGGAACAAAAGGACAGCGAGTCCTTGGTGATGTAGCGACACACAGGCGTCGCGGGTTCCTCTCCGTCCGCATCTGTGGCTAGAACAATATTGTTCCAGTCCAGCCAAACTGCAGCAGCAAGGAGAACCGACAGAACGCGGTGGATGAGCGAGGACCTCGCCATGGAGCAGCTCAGGAGACTATAAATGGTAAAGTGGACGTGTGAGAGTCTTTGAAACTGGCACGTGAACAGTTAAATTACATTGTTTTGTATTTGGTTTGAGCTTCTTGTTATTGCCGGTAGCGCGTGAGTCCTGGGGTGCGGTCTCCGTTGACTTTGCGGTAGTGCGAGCGCACCAGAGCCTCGAGGATCAAGATGAAGGGCGTGAGGATCGTGAACACGAAGCGAACGAAGAGCGTCTCGCGCACTGCGTGGTACAGATCCTTGGGCGGCTGCACCATGTTCGGCTTGAGTAGTGGCGTGTCTTGGTGCACCGATTGAGTTGTTGGTGGAGAATTGGTAAGTGTGGCTGGATGGCACCGCATTATTATTTTGCGACAATTGTCTTCTAAAAATTCGAGCCCGACTGGTGGGTAGATACATAATTTTTAAATACTTGGTTTTACCATTCATAAAAAAGTCGGTTACTTTAGTCGGCTACTGTACCCGTTTGGACGGGTACTGTAACGAGCATTATGAAAACGTTTCAGATTAGACAGCGGCAACTTGATCTACGGTTCGTGAAGGAATTGCTGCAGGCTTTTCTGTCGGATATTGCGATCAAGTGGAGCCCGGGCTCAGCACCGAGGAATTCATGCGCGGTGGCTATCATTCATGGTCAACGGAGAGCTGTGCCTCGCAGTTGCCAACTACTAGTTGGATATCGCTTAGTTTGGTTTTGACCTTGTTCATCGAATCAGATATCAATACACAGCGTGTGGCGAAGCCGTTGGCGGCTACCATTCATGGTTTGAGGAGGCTTGTGGATGGCTCTCACCGAGCCTGTTTGCCGTAGCGTTTCGACCTAACAACGTGGCGGTGCCTCAATTTACATACAAGAACTCGATTGCATTTGCTGATCATGCCATCATCTTTGTTAACAGCGCACGTGAAGCTGCGTCAGCACGCGAATGTCATTGCTCAGGCACCCACAGAAAAGGTTTTGCTGCACTGCAGCGAGAACTCTGGCAAGACAAGTCTTGAGACTTGTAGCGAGAACGTGTCGGTACCAGAAACAGCACTTTCGTTGGCTTGGCGCCAAGAACGAGAGTCTGCGCTAACGTTGCAGCGATGGTGTACGGCTGCGGACACACGGCCTCAGCCCTTCCAACCTCATTAGCTCGAGCCGCTTTCTTTACATGTATCGCCACAAGGATCGTTCTGCATTGACGCAGCGGTGAACTTCCACAAGCCCGGCCGTCCCGACCCGGCAGCTCTCTATAGCACAGCAGACATCTTGCTATCTCTCCGTTTTCCTCCCCGCCGCTCTCATTTCACAAATCGAGCGTGTTGAAGTCACGATCCATCAGCTTCCAGCAGTTGCCGCTCCATTCTGACGGTGCGGGCAGCGAATCCATCCACTTGTTTCCTGTCGTCCTCCATCTGGTTACAGCGCGCCGATCGAGCGACACTGATTCGCGCAGCACTCGCCACCATGCGCCGTGAGAGAAGCGCCTGTTGTAAAAGCTTCGAGCCGATCGTCACCCGGGCATCCGTAAAAGTCTGGTCGCCACCGCCAGAACCGGACGCTCCCAAATGCCGCTGATCGGCGGCTGTGCAGGACAGTCCCATTCCGCCTCACGCCAGCGCAGCAGCATATCCTCTTTTGACAGCGCAGACCCCAGCAAGGCAAACCATGCTCTCCACCGTTCAGATCGCCGTCGTCGCGGCTGTCTTCGTGCACACCGCGAGCGCCTACTCGAGCTACATGGAGCTCATCCCCAACGGAGAAAACATCGGCAAGGGGCTCGGCCACAAGGACGGCGGCGGCTACACGGACTTCGGCACCATGTTCTCGGACGCCGGCACCGAGTGGTCCAAGGTCTGCTCCGAGACGTGGCCCGGCGGCTCCGTCACGTGCGGCGCGGCTCTGGGCGACCCGTGCTGCACGTGGAAGTCGGGCACGCCGGACTACACGCTCTCGGAGCCTAACACGGATGGCACGACGTGCTCGTCCGCCTCCACCGCCACCAGCGGCGGCGGCGCCAGTGCGGCTGCTAGTGCGGCCGCTAGCACTGCAGCCAGCGGCGCAGCAGAGACTACCGCGGCCAGCGGCACCACCGACGACTCGGCGACGCAGGCCAGCAACACGACGGACAGCACCGCCGCCACGACCGACTCGTCCGAGTACTGCGAGTAAGCTACTGTATTCGGGTGGTCGGTTCATTCTTGCTGCGTGCTAGACGGCGGGAGGCATTAGATGTTGTCCGGAACTCTCACCGCTAGGTTGATACGTGACAGCGGTATGAAATGGAGCTGCCCACCCCGCTTTTGGTGTGTTAACAAGTATAGTGCGTTTGAGCCTTTTGTACAACACTTTCTGCTGCTTGTTTTCGCTAAACGGACGCTTCTTGTGCGGCTGACCTGGAGGTCTCACTGCAGCGCAGTGTAGGGGTTACTGTGATCGAGACGTCTAGCGCCGAACGCATCGAAGGCATCTTGATGATTCACCGACTCGGTGACGCCGAGTGACCTAGTCTGGAGCCTCACCATCCGAAGAAGAAGTCCCAACAACGATGATTGCGTCAGCGCATGCGCTCGATGCATGCCTGCCGAATCACTGCATTGCAAGGTGGCGTGAACGCTGCGTCGAGTTGGCGTGCTGATGCGGTGGTCGACGGAAGTGGCTGTCTCGGCCATCCTTGAGCACGAATTTCGTGCTGCTATCCACCACCAGAAGTCCACTCGCCAGCGACGATAACATGCACAGTGTAGCGCTGGTATCCCCATTGAACGGGGTCTCAGCATGTGTACGTCCACGCCTAAACGAATCATGATCTCGCAGCGAGATTGTCGATCTTCCGCCCTACCGATGCATTGCCATTCAGCAGCGAACAAAGGCTTACGACGACTACACTGCCCTTATGAAGACAGGTCTACATGTAGTACGAAAGGTAAGTCCGTGGCCCACGGCAAACCTCATTCTACCTTGCTCACCTATATGACCAGGACTGCATGGTTGCATTGAAAGTTTCGGTGTTCATCTCATCGTTCAAGCGTCTGCGAGCCCAAAATTCCACAGCATTGTCGTTGAGAACACAAATCTTCAAAGTAGCTTTTATCTTGATATCTCCATCATGTCTTCCTGCATAGTTCAGCGGCTCACACGGCAACGAGGAGCTTGGGCGATTAGCAAAAGTGGTTGCAGGCTGCAACTTGCAGCGCAGGTGTTGCGACGGAAGCTCAAACGTCGAGATGGTGAACAGCGTCTCTGCACTGTGACTTCGCGCGAAAAGCTCATCTAGATGATCTGCTGGGGGTTTGCCCAAGAGTTTCCAGAACAACAATGCAACTTCGCCACTTGAACGCGTTTGTTGGGAAGACACGAGGCAGAAATACAGCACCAAATACTAAGAGATATCTTTGTCAACAAGAAAACTCTCGCCCTCATCGGCAGCGATCGCGTCCTGCGTCAAGACTAAAACTTCGACCACAAGAAGGGCAAGGTTTCTCGAATGCCATCCGCTGCCAAGTCGCGACGAGCACTGTTGGTCGCATACAGAACGGCAGTGGTTTGCGGCGCAAACCCCATCCCAAGATTGCCGCGATTCCACGCTCCACGAGGGACCACGAAGCTCGGACGAGCATCATACTCTTGTTGCATTGCTCAAGGTGTTCCACCTGTTCACTTCCTAATCGACCGAATTAACTATGGTTGCTCTGAATTTCTTGCGAGCGGCGGCGTTCGCTGCGCTGGTCGCGTGCGTCTCCATGTCGGACGCTGCCACGGTGTCGCGTGAATTGGGTCAAGCGACTTCTCCTTCGACCTCTGCGTCCGCGTCCTCGTCGTCAGAATTGGGCGCTTCTTCCAAGACAACCGCCACCAAGGAACCATTGTCGGAAGCGTTTTCTGACATCTCCGGTCTGGGCTCCGATGCTGCTGGCACGGTGAAGCCGTACGCAGGGGCGGATGACAGCACTGAAGACAGCAACGAGAGCGACCAAACGGAATCCAGTGCGGCCACGAAGACCAAGACGCAGGAAACGTCCTCCGACGAGACGGAGAGCAATGCGGTCTCCTCTTACAGCGACGAGACGGAATCTAGCACAACATCTTCTTCGAACAGCGAAACTGAGACCACCACTTCCAGTGGCGAGACGGAGAGCAGTGGGGAGACGGAGTCGAGTGAGACCTTTTCGTCTAGTGAAGAGACCGAGGATAGCTCCAAGTCTTCTAGTAAAAAGGAAACGAGCATCAGTGAGACGTCTAGCGGAAGTGATGAAGTCACACAGGGTGCTTCTAGTGGAGATGTCACTCAAGGAGCGTCGTCCTCCAGTGACAATGTTAAGCAGGAAGACGAAGACGACGACGACAACAAGATGACGAAAGCCGATCGGAAGGCAGCAAAGGAGGCTCGACACAAAGCACAAGCCGAACGCAAGGCGAAGCGCGAGGCGCAGAAAGAAGAATGGCGTAAGATGAAGGCCGAACAGAAGGCCGAGCGGAAGGCCGCCAAGGAAAGAGTGAAATCGGACAAGAGCGCCATTCAGTCAGCAGTCGGCTCCAATTCGACCGACACCACGCAGGAGTGAAGTGCTCGTGCCTGAGCTTATTAAAATTGTAGCGTGCGTGATGCAGCGGTGGGCTGACAAAACGTGTAGTTAGACGGAAGTATAAATGTAGTGTAAGATGGGATGGCGAATGCGAATGCGAATTCATTCACAACTTCATTTGCACGAACTTCATCTAACACGACACTGATCCTGTCTTCAACTCGAAAGTTTCAAGATCCACTTCAACAACCTACATCGATTTGAAAGCAATTCGCCGACTCTGTCCGAGAGTCTCTCAGACTCAGTGGCGCAGTCTGGACTGCCTGGCACCGCTGCCATGTTTGCCACCGGCGCCATGCTTGCCATCGTGGTGTCGACGCCCGCCATGGTGGGGCTTCACTCGGCACCCACCAGGGTGCGGAAACCCATTGCTCGAGCTATCGGAGCCTGATGCCGAGGCGATCGGAGGATCCGTCGTGGGGTCAACTGTACTGGGTGTATTCGTCGAAGGAGCCTCAGTCACCGACGGTGTGGTGCTGGTGGGGGCTTCTGTTGTCATTGCAGGGGTAGCAGTTGTTGGGGCCTCAGTCGTGACCGACGGAGTGTCCGTGGCCGGTGTATCGGTCGAGGGGGCCTCAGTCACCGTCGACCCAGTTGACGAACCCCCAGAGGCACAAACGGTGGCTTTGCCAGGTGTCGTCGTGAACGGCGTGACGGTGAAGTCAGGCTTGCCACCTTTCTTCCACGTGCAGCACGGATCTCCGAATGCGGCGCCGTTGGTCATCGTCGATCCGGGGAAAGTGGCCTTGCAGAACTCGGTCGTCCACGAATGACCGGCAGCAGCGAAGGCCGTGGCAAACTTCGTGTTCTTGGAACTGTCGTCGTCTGGGTGTCCGAGCTCCTGCGTGAACGAGGTTCCGTTGGGTAGTTCGTCCAGGTACTTGGCGAGACCCATGGCGGAGTCGAACGTTGCAGCGACGATGAGGGTGGCGGTGGTGAGCGCAGCACAGAACTTCATTACGGTGACGTTGCGTTGACTGTGTGTTGAGCAGCAAATTGAAGAGTGAATCCGAGCTTGCAGTCGATAAATGAAAACAAGTTGACGAGTAGACTTTGCATGTATCAAGGAACGCTGTGCGGGTGGTGACTTTGGGATGGCTGTTGTCTCCGATCGTTCCGAACTACGTGCACACCGCCGGATTCTGGTGGGCTGGGAAGCTTCGCTGTTCGATCTAAGAACGATATCTTCAGATGGAGTCGTAGTTGAAGCTTCCTCTGAACGGATCGCCAGCAAGCTGTCTGCTGAAGTATTCCTGTAAGCGCTGCGAGCCTTATCCTCACCGAAAACTTCTACAGCCGCTATCGGAGCACTACGTCTGCTATGGGTATGCTTTATCATCTTCTGATGAAGCTTGCCACCCCGACTCGGAAGCTTCCATTCGTGCATAACTTTCATCAATTGCTTCTCTCTCGAAGTTCGGATTCCAACAGCATTGGAGGGCACCTCAGACTGGAGTTGTAAACCACAACTTCCCTCCCTAGTGGCGGTTTGCAGTATGGGCGTGTGCTTCGAGCGAAGCGTAGCTCTACACAGAGCGATTTATAACGTTGATTTTGCAGCTCCCGCACCAAACCAATTTGAAGTACTTCGAAAAAGTATCTAATTCGTGTTTCTTCTTTCATAGCCTCTCAACTTCGACGTACAACCAGGATGCCACGCTTGTCGACTGACAACTCAACGACGCCACTACATGTACACGCCCCCTCTCAACAATATAGACGATCCCCGTCGTGTTGGCGTAGGAACCGCAAACTTTTTTCCGGTGAGTTCAATGAAATTCCACCTCGCATTGTGGTTGGGCTCTTAGTGACGTAAAAGCCCCCTGGGCGTTGGATTCATGGGGCGGTCGAGTTCGTCGCGCACCCCCGGAACTGTGCCAGGGACCCTCATCCTGCGAGTCTATCGTTGATAACCAAGCATACGTGCAACTACAATTCAACTCGGTCGGAATTCTCAGGCGGCTTGAAGCTTGAAGTGGCTGCGATAATACATCCGCCTCGAATCGTGGAAACCATCAGCTTGAAACTAAGAAGCAACTCATTCAACACAGACATCGCCCCTTTACTTTGCTTTTTGGTTAGCTTTATTCTTGCGGGATTGCTGTTGGGATGCTTCTGTCGTAGCGATACGATCGGGTTCCAGCGACCAAAGTTCTTTGGTTTCATCTACTACCTAGTAGATAGAACGATAGCTCGCTACTCCAGTTGCAACTGATGAAGCTTATAAAAGTCACTTCGAGCTCGAACACCAAACACATCTTGCACCGCACCAGTTTTCTTACAGAAAACCCCACTCAAGGAATTCTGAGTTCTGTACTGTAGAATCGTTCGCCCCGCGTTCAACCCGCCAAATATCTACACGTAGAGGGTCTGTTGTGTCGGTCGTGGGAACGACAGCACAGGGGCATGTCCCCAACAACAATGATGTGCCGTTAAAGGGAAGGGGGAAACATGCAGTGGATCCTGCCCGCCCTTACATTCCACATGCATGATGTGGACACTCGATGCCAGTTCGAGACTCGAACGGGCACTGCGCACTGCGAGCGCATCCAGATTAACGTACTAAGCGTTAATCAACCAGAACCATCGCGACTTGAAAAAAAAAGATATGGTCATTGCTTTAGAGAAGTCGCGGACAATACCAAGAAGCACCTTGCGATTCTGGTGCTGCATGGTGGTGGATCCCATTGCAACCTCTGGGACGACGCTAGCTGCGAACTTTCAGGCTCAACATCCGGACGTTTGGCGTCCCGGCTTAATCCGCCGAAAGGTTTCGATCGATTGAAGTCCCATCGTTAGTCGATCTCCTAGGGTCTGCACTTCAGCCTCATTGTCCGAGGCGATACCCCCACCAGGCTTGTTGTAAGCGAAGTCACCATCCGACAACGGATCCGTAGTAAAAGCTCCGGGGCCGGTGGCTTGGGTTTGCCGTTCGTCGCTCCGAGGCGCAACGAGCCGCGACTCAGGCGCCACGAGCAGCAAAAGACTCACGAGACTTCCGTTGTCATTCTGCATTTTGCTTCGGACCACCAAAACAGCTCTCCAGCTTCCACAGTTCCAGCTCAGCTTTTTACAGACACAGATATACAATGAAGACGTACGCTGCTCTCGCTGCTTCCGCCCTGATCGTGGCCGCCACGATGGACTCGGCCACGGCCATGAAGTCGTACCTCGAGGAGATCCCGAACGGCAGCTCGTTCCAGCAGGCGCTGGGCCACCCGGACGGCGACAGCTCCAAGTTCACCAAGTTCGGCACGGCGTTCGGTGCCGTGAGCCACACGTGGACGGCCGAGTTCTGCAAGGCTACGTTCCCCGGTGCTTCGATGACGAACGGTGAGGCTTTCGGCGACCCGTGCTGCACGTGGAAGAAGGGCGGCACGCCTGACTTCACGGTGTCGGCTTTCACGACGACCCCTGGCAAGGCTACGGTGTGCGCTTCGGGTGGTGGCAGCGGCACTACCGGTGGCTCTGGCGCGGAGACCCCTGCTGCTGGCGGATCCGGGGAGACACAGGACTCTGGCAACGGGTCGGGCGCTGAGACCCCCGAGACTCCCTCGACTGGTTCGGGTGAGACCCCCTCGACTGGATCGGCCCCTTCGGCTGAGACTCCCGAGACCCCTTCGACCGGTTCGGCCCCGTCGGCTGAGACGCCTTCGACGGGCGGTGGCGGCTGGGGCACTCCCCCCGCTACGGGCGGCGGTGGTTGCGGTGTCCGTCGCGCCCGCAAGTTCCGTCACTAAACGCGTTGAGATCTTCTAGTGGCGATGATCTATTGATGTTGTGTGTCGTCAAGCGGAGAACAGAGAGAAAGAAGTCTCTAGACATTGTCGTAGTATTAGTAGGTTGTTGTCTAATAGACAAACTGAAAACTTTTACTTGGCGGACTTTGCTTTTGGTAAGTTTGCAACGCTCTTTCGTGGTTATACGACACTGCACAATTCAGCGTAACTAAGTGGTATTGCGTTCACGGTGGACACTGGTTAGTGACGGAAGCGGTGATATGCTTGTGTAGATACGTTCGACTTGACACCACAGCCTCCTGAAGCCGGGCTTACCGTTTCAGGGGCATTCGTGGCAGCGGGAGGTGCTGTCGTTGACGGGACATCCGTGTGAGAAGGCGACTTCGTTGTTACTGGAACGGTGGTGGGAGCGACCGTAGTGAAAGGAGCCTTCGTTGCCGGGGCGCTCGTAGTCGGGGGTTTCGTGGTTGCGGCCTCAGTTGTTGCAGGAGCCTTTGTCGAGCTACCATCAGTTGAAGCGCACACTGTGGCTTTGCCAGGTGTCGTCGTGAACGGCGTGACGGTGAAGTCAGGCTTGCCACCTTTCTTCCACGTGCAGCACGGATCTCCGAATGCGGCGCCGTTGGTCATCGTCGATCCGGGGAAAGTGGCCTTGCAGAACTCGGTCGTCCACGAATGACCGGCAGCAGCGAAGGCCGTGGCAAACTTCGTGTTCTTGGAACTGTCGTCGTCTGGGTGTCCGAGCTCCTGCGTGAACGAGGTTCCGTTGGGTAGTTCGTCCAGGTACTTGGCGAGACCCATGGCGGAGTCGAACGTTGCAGCGACGATGAGGGTGGCGGTGGTGAGCGCAGCACAGAACTTCATTACGGTGACGTTGCGTTGACTGTGTGTTGAGCAGCAAATTGAAGAGTGAATCCGAGCTTGCAGTCGATAAATGAAAACAAGTTGACGAGTAGACTTTGCATGTATCAAGGAACGCTGTGCGGGTGGTGACTTTGGGATGGCTGTTGTCTCCGATCGTTCCGAACTACGTGCACACCGCCGGATTCTGGTGGGCTGGGAAGCTTCGCTGTTCGATCTAAGAACGATATCTTCAGATGGAGTCGTAGTTGAAGCTTCCTCTGAACGGATCGCCAGCAAGCTGTCTGCTGAAGTATTCCTGTAAGCGCTGCGAGCCTTATCCTCACCGAAAACTTCTACAGCCGCTATCGGAGCACTACGTCTGCTATGGGTATGCTTTATCATCTTCTGATGAAGCTTGCCACCCCGACTCGGAAGCTTCCATTCGTGCATAACTTTCATCAATTGCTTCTCTCTCGAAGTTCGGATTCCAACAGCATTGGAGGGCACCTCAGACTGGAGTTGTAAACCACAACTTCCCTCCCTAGTGGCGGTTTGCAGTATGGGCGTGTGCTTCGAGCGAAGCGTAGCTCTACACAGAGCGATTTATAACGTTGATTTTGCAGCTCCCGCACCAAACCAATTTGAAGTACTTCGAAAAAGTATCTAATTCGTGTTTCTTCTTTCATAGCCTCTCAACTTCGACGTACAACCAGGATGCCACGCTTGTCGACTGACAACTCAACGACGCCACTACATGTACACGCCCCCTCTCAACAATATAGACGATCCCCGTCGTGTTGGCGTAGGAACCGCAAACTTTTTTCCGGTGAGTTCAATGAAATTCCACCTCGCATTGTGGTTGGGCTCTTAGTGACGTAAAAGCCCCCTGGGCGTTGGATTCATGGGGCGGTCGAGTTCGTCGCGCACCCCCGGAACTGTGCCAGGGACCCTCATCCTGCGAGTCTATCGTTGATAACCAAGCATACGTGCAACTACAATTCAACTCGGTCGGAATTCTCAGGCGGCTTGAAGCTTGAAGTGGCTGCGATAATACATCCGCCTCGAATCGTGGAAACCATCAGCTTGAAACTAAGAAGCAACTCATTCAACACAGACATCGCCCCTTTACTTTGCTTTTTGGTTAGCTTTATTCTTGCGGGATTGCTGTTGGGATGCTTCTGTCGTAGCGATACGATCGGGTTCCAGCGACCAAAGTTCTTTGGTTTCATCTACTACCTAGTAGATAGAACGATAGCTCGCTACTCCAGTTGCAACTGATGAAGCTTATAAAAGTCACTTCGAGCTCGAACACCAAACACATCTTGCACCGCACCAGTTTTCTTACAGAAAACCCCACTCAAGGAATTCTGAGTTCTGTACTGTAGAATCGTTCGCCCCGCGTTCAACCCGCCAAATATCTACACGTAGAGGGTCTGTTGTGTCGGTCGTGGGAACGACAGCACAGGGGCATGTCCCCAACAACAATGATGTGCCGTTAAAGGGAAGGGGGAAACATGCAGTGGATCCTGCCCGCCCTTACATTCCACATGCATGATGTGGACACTCGATGCCAGTTCGAGACTCGAACGGGCACTGCGCACTGCGAGCGCATCCAGATTAACGTACTAAGCGTTAATCAACCAGAACCATCGCGACTTGAAAAAAAAAGATATGGTCATTGCTTTAGAGAAGTCGCGGACAATACCAAGAAGCACCTTGCGATTCTGGTGCTGCATGGTGGTGGATCCCATTGCAACCTCTGGGACGACGCTAGCTGCGAACTTTCAGGCTCAACATCCGGACGTTTGGCGTCCCGGCTTAATCCGCCGAAAGGTTTCGATCGATTGAAGTCCCATCGTTAGTCGATCTCCTAGGGTCTGCACTTCAGCCTCATTGTCCGAGGCGATACCCCCACCAGGCTTGTTGTAAGCGAAGTCACCATCCGACAACGGATCCGTAGTAAAAGCTCCGGGGCCGGTGGCTTGGGTTTGCCGTTCGTCGCTCCGAGGCGCAACGAGCCGCGACTCAGGCGCCACGAGCAGCAAAAGACTCACGAGACTTCCGTTGTCATTCTGCATTTTGCTTCGGACCACCAAAACAGCTCTCCAGCTTCCACAGTTCCAGCTCAGCTTTTTACAGACACAGATATACAATGAAGACGTACGCTGCTCTCGCTGCTTCCGCCCTGATCGTGGCCGCCACGATGGACTCGGCCACGGCCATGAAGTCGTACCTCGAGGAGATCCCGAACGGCAGCTCGTTCCAGCAGGCGCTGGGCCACCCGGACGGCGACAGCTCCAAGTTCACCAAGTTCGGCACGGCGTTCGGTGCCGTGAGCCACACGTGGACGGCCGAGTTCTGCAAGGCTACGTTCCCCGGTGCTTCGATGACGAACGGTGAGGCTTTCGGCGACCCGTGCTGCACGTGGAAGAAGGGCGGCACGCCTGACTTCACGGTGTCGGCTTTCACGACGACCCCTGGCAAGGCTACGGTGTGCGCTTCGGGTGGTGGCAGCGGCACTACCGGTGGCTCTGGCGCGGAGACCCCTGCTGCTGGCGGATCCGGGGAGACACAGGACTCTGGCAACGGGTCGGGCGCTGAGACCCCCGAGACTCCCTCGACTGGTTCGGGTGAGACCCCCTCGACTGGATCGGCCCCTTCGGCTGAGACTCCCGAGACCCCTTCGACCGGTTCGGCCCCGTCGGCTGAGACGCCTTCGACGGGCGGTGGCGGCTGGGGCACTCCCCCCGCTACGGGCGGCGGTGGTTGCGGTGTCCGTCGCGCCCGCAAGTTCCGTCACTAAACGCGTTGAGATCTTCTAGTGGCGATGATCTATTGATGTTGTGTGTCGTCAAGCGGAGAACAGAGAGAAAGAAGTCTCTAGACATTGTCGTAGTATTAGTAGGTTGTTGTCTAATAGACAAACTGAAAACTTTTACTTGGCGGACTTTGCTTTTGGTAAGTTTGCAACGCTCTTTCGTGGTTATACGACACTGCACAATTCAGCGTAACTAAGTGGTATTGCGTTCACGGTGGACACTGGTTAGTGACGGAAGCGGTGATATGCTTGTGTAGATACGTTCGACTTGACACCACAGCCTCCTGAAGCCGGGCTTACCGTTTCAGGGGCATTCGTGGCAGCGGGAGGTGCTGTCGTTGACGGGACATCCGTGTGAGAAGGCGACTTCGTTGTTACTGGAACGGTGGTGGGAGCGACCGTAGTGAAAGGAGCCTTCGTTGCCGGGGCGCTCGTAGTCGGGGGTTTCGTGGTTGCGGCCTCAGTTGTTGCAGGAGCCTTTGTCGAGCTACCATCAGTTGAAGCGCACACTGTGGCTTTGCCAGGTGTCGTCGTGAACGGCGTGACGGTGAAGTCAGGCTTGCCACCTTTCTTCCACGTGCAGCACGGATCTCCGAATGCGGCGCCGTTGGTCATCGTCGATCCGGGGAAAGTGGCCTTGCAGAACTCGGTCGTCCACGAATGACCGGCAGCAGCGAAGGCCGTGGCAAACTTCGTGTTCTTGGAACTGTCGTCGTCTGGGTGTCCGAGCTCCTGCGTGAACGAGGTTCCGTTGGGTAGTTCGTCCAGGTACTTGGCGAGACCCATGGCGGAGTCGAACGTTGCAGCGACGATGAGGGTGGCGGTGGTGAGCGCAGCACAGAACTTCATTACGGTGACGTTGCGTTGACTGTGTGTTGAGCAGCAAATTGAAGAGTGAATCCGAGCTTGCAGTCGATAAATGAAAACAAGTTGACGAGTAGACTTTGCATGTATCAAGGAACGCTGTGCGGGTGGTGACTTTGGGATGGCTGTTGTCTCCGATCGTTCCGAACTACGTGCACACCGCCGGATTCTGGTGGGCTGGGAAGCTTCGCTGTTCGATCTAAGAACGATATCTTCAGATGGAGTCGTAGTTGAAGCTTCCTCTGAACGGATCGCCAGCAAGCTGTCTGCTGAAGTATTCCTGTAAGCGCTGCGAGCCTTATCCTCACCGAAAACTTCTACAGCCGCTATCGGAGCACTACGTCTGCTATGGGTATGCTTTATCATCTTCTGATGAAGCTTGCCACCCCGACTCGGAAGCTTCCATTCGTGCATAACTTTCATCAATTGCTTCTCTCTCGAAGTTCGGATTCCAACAGCATTGGAGGGCACCTCAGACTGGAGTTGTAAACCACAACTTCCCTCCCTAGTGGCGGTTTGCAGTATGGGCGTGTGCTTCGAGCGAAGCGTAGCTCTACACAGAGCGATTTATAACGTTGATTTTGCAGCTCCCGCACCAAACCAATTTGAAGTACTTCGAAAAAGTATCTAATTCGTGTTTCTTCTTTCATAGCCTCTCAACTTCGACGTACAACCAGGATGCCACGCTTGTCGACTGACAACTCAACGACGCCACTACATGTACACGCCCCCTCTCAACAATATAGACGATCCCCGTCGTGCTGGCGTTTAAAGATCCTGGGGAACTTCCCGGGCCCACCCCACGTCTGACCACTCGGACCAACTTGACCAACTCGACCACTTCCTGACGCTGTCCCCGGAATTATTTTGACCGTGACATATCCACTGAGGCACATTTGTCCGAATCCTGACATCCGAGACGCGCTCAAACAACGTGCAGTGGCTCTGCAGCAGATTCACGTGGAGGCAATGTTCGTCATGAACTTCCACTGATGCCGCCTGTTCGAGCACCATCGGCGTAGCCACCCGAACTACCCAGTAGTACCGGCAAGATCTCGCACGATGGAGACAGCCCTACAGCTGGACCAAGCTACGTTCTACCGGTGCTGCACTGCTGTCTTTGGTGACGAACAGATGCGCACGCCAAGGGTTTCGACTAACGCTGCACTAGAGGAGTCCATCAACAAGTACAAGGCTTCGCGATCGAGGGTCATGTCGTATATACCACCTACGCTTTCCTATTGAAGCTCCGCTATCAAAGAACTGGCGACTGACATGCTCGTTGCGGCGCAGCAACACGTTCGAACGAACTTCGAGGCGCGGCTTGTCAAATTCATTAGCCTGCAGCTTGCGTATCCGCGGGGAGCAGCTGAGGCCATGGTCGCTCGACTAAAGTCAAGTCCTGAAGACCCCACGGACGTCGAGAAGCAATGGCTTGAGTGGCTAGAACTGCCTCCTACAGCTGCGAACATCACGAGCCACGAAGTGCTATTTCTCGGTAAGCTGTACGACATACTGAAGGAGATGGAAGAAATGCACGACCAAGACGAGATCCCGAAAGGGTGCCGGCTCTTGACGTTGCTGCCACAGCCCACCTCCTGTGTGCCGGCGTTCTTCCCGGTCACGACAGAGGTGCTCTACCAAGTCGCAAGGCAAGTTTTGGCGGCGACGGGCAAGGATGTCTTTGGTCTCTACAAGTCCACAAACTCTCGTGGCCATCGGACGTATGCTACGTCTACGGAGTTCCAAGAAGTACGCGAGAGGATGTGGACCACGGTATTCAACCTCGGAGGCTGCGTCAACCATACAGCAGATCAACGGATTGGCGTTCCCAGGCGCAACTTCGAGTATCAGATCTCCACGAATGGCTACAGTGCTGCTGTGCTGACGTCAATTCCTGCTCCTGTTGAGCGACCTGCTCTTTCTCCGAAGTATATACCAACTACATTGATCGGGATTGACCCAGGTCTACGGATGATGTTGACGGCATACAGCCGTCCTATGCTGGAGTTTGTCTGCAACGCACCGGAAGAGCCATGCTCCATGCCCGGTTGGTGCAGTACCTGTCCAGGCCACGTTGGCGGTAGACGCCATGGCAAGAAGCGCAGCAGGAACCGCCGTCGCCGCCACCGACGCAAGAGACGCAGCAGAGCGCAGTGCGATGTGGAGGGGTGGTGCGAGATCTGTCACAGGCACCACCCGAAGCACCGTCCGCGGAAACACGGCGTCAGGCGCCGGACTCATTTTCTGCACGACAATGCTCACGTCCTACAAGTCACGTCCCGAGAGTACCGACACATGAGTCGTGTCGAGTACCATGCATTCTGGATCGAAAACCTGAAGAAGAGGTATCCGCTCTATGGTGCGTTTTGTGAAGGACATGCCATCGTTCAAGGCTTCGTCGTCGGCGTCCCTCCTCTCTCGTTACGAGCACATGTGGAAGAATATCAACGCCATGTTGGAGTTCTGCGCACTGAAAGGGTTTCGCAAGTGGCGATTTACAGTGTCGAGATTCAAACGCAAGGCAGTCGCGAAACTCGCCAAGCGTGTCGTCCCGAACGTGGACCGTGACGTGTGTGTGTGGCTCTCGGAAAATGGAGCAGCCAGACTCATCTCGCGGGCCACATGCACGTCCCGCTAAAAAGGTTCGCACTTGAACTCTCTCGCCGCGCAACCCTCGTCATGGTCGACGAATTCCGCACCAGCTATCTTTGCTCCGAGTGCTCGCGACCGATGGAGGGCACGCCATTCAAGATCTACGGGACGACGAAAACCAAGAGGTCGAGGAATGTGCGTGTCTGCAGAAACGTAGATTGCAGAGCGAACTACTGGGAGCGTGACACCAACGCCGCGAAAAACATGTGGCAGCTAGGACTCCTCCAAGTCACCAACCAGCCTCGAACTCCGCAGTTCTGCAGAGGGTATCAAATCAACTAAGTCGACTGAATTCAACCAACGTGGGAACGGGACCCTGAGAAGGACCTCAACCGAAAGCCCACTCGGTAAACGGGCTGCTGGGGAGTGAAAGATGTAGTGCCTTCATTCGTCGGTAGCCCAGTCCGAACGTAAAGATCTCTCGGGATCACTCTTAGTGAATATACCATTAGCCCAGACCACCAGAATGGAGACCCTGTCAGTCGACAGGCTGGCCAGATGTCGCTGCGGAACGGAGACGATTCCGTTGGTTTAGTCTCAAGCCGAGTCGGCTTAGCCGACCAGGCAGCTTCACGACAACGCATGTCATGGCGTCCCCCACATGGCCGAGGAATCATCCATCCAACCTTTACTGCACCTCTTTCAGGTGCCGCACGAACAGCCCAAAGCCGTGAGGTTGGACACCGCCGCGGTTAACTCGACCTCTGCCATGGAGCTCCTTGGCCGTTTGGGAAAGCAGCTCGAACAGCATAGCAGAGCTCATTCCACAATTTGCTTTGCAACATCAACAACCACCACCTCCTCACATCAACACAATGAAGACCAGCGTCGCTCTCGCCGCCACCGCTCTTGTCGTCGCGACAACCTTTGATTCTGCTATGGGTCTCGCCAAGTACCTTGACGAGCTCCCGAACGGCAGCTCGTTCGCGCAGCCTCTAGGACACCCGGACAGCGACAGCTCCAAGTACACCAAGTTCGCAACTGCCTTCGCCGACGCCGGACACTCGTGGACAGCCGAGTTCTGCAAGGCCACGTTCCCCGGTGCCAGCATGACCAACGGCGCTGCCTTTGGCGACCCGTGCTGCACGTGGAAGAAGGGCGGCAAGGCCGACTTCACCGTGACTGCCTTCACGACGACCCCTGGCAAGGCCACCGTGTGCGCTTCGGGTGGTGGCAGCGGCACCTCTGCTTCGTCGACTGCTTCGTCGGCCGCTGGAAGCTCGACGTCCACGACGCCTGCTTCCACGCCCGCACCTGCCGCGACGGACGCGCCTACTACGACGGACGCTCCGGCCTCGACGGATGCCCCAGCCTCCACTGATGCGCCGGCCACGCCTTCTGCTCCTTCCACCCCGTCCGCTGGCGGCTGTGGAGTCAAGGGAAGCGGCGGCAAGGGCGGCATGGGCAAGGGCAAGGGCAGCTACAGCTTCCGTCACTAAGCGGTGAAACGAACTAGCATTCGCCAAAGTTTTGAGAGTTAGAGCGGCGAGATTTTGCTAGGAAATGTATGTAGGTAGTGTCGGAACTCGAAGACAAGAGGGCCGGGATCAAAGTAACTGTGTTTGCGCTCATCCATTGCCGTATCTCGTTTGAATGTTGCGCTCGATAATTGTTGCCGCGATCGTCGTTAGTGACCAACTCTCGCTGCGTTTAGCTGGATGCCACGGTGACGACGACGTACGTCTTGCAACACCACGGTTGCCCTTGGCGGTACCAATGTGAATGACTCGAAAATGACAAAGCATTAATCGATAATCGTCACCTCTCTTGAATGAGGTCAAAAGACACAACTCGAACATGACGAAGCTGAAGACACTTGCATTAATACCTTTAGTGATTAAGGTGACGAAGCCATAAGAGTCTCGTAATGAATTGTTTGTTCTATTACAACATCGCCAAGAGACTTCGTTCGACAACACTCAACATCCACGGGTCTACTACCGACCCTGAATCCGCTTAGTGACGGAACTTGCGAGCGCGACGCACACCGCAACCGCCACCCGTGGCGGGAGGAGTACCCCAGCCGCCACTGCCCGTCGAAGGCGTCTCAGCCGAAGGGGCTGAACCAGTGGACGGCGTCTCCGGGGCGCTCCAGCCGCCACTGCCCGTCGAAGGCGTCTCAGCCGAAGGGGCTGAACCAGTGGACGACGTCTCCGGGGCGCTCCAGCCGCCGCTCGATCCTCCAGTGCTCGTGGCGGGAGCCTCCGGGGTCGAAGGTGTGAACTGCGAAACATCCGAGGCGCCGGTGTCCGTCTCGCCCGAGGTGTCGGTCTCACCAGAAGTGTCGGTCTCACCCGATCCGGTCGAAGGGGTCTCGGGAGTCTCAGCCGAAGGGGCCGATCCAGTCGAGGGGGTCTCACCCGAACCAGTCGAGGGAGTCTCGGGGGTCTCAGCGCCCGACCCGTTGCCAGAGTCCTGTGTCTCCCCGGATCCGCCAGCAGCAGGGGTCTCCGCGCCAGAGCCACCGGTAGTGCCGCTGCCACCACCCGAAGCGCACACCGTAGCCTTGCCAGGGGTCGTCGTGAAAGCCGACACCGTGAAGTCAGGCGTGCCGCCCTTCTTCCACGTGCAGCACGGGTCGCCGAAAGCCTCACCGTTCGTCATCGAAGCACCGGGGAACGTAGCCTTGCAGAACTCGGCCGTCCACGTGTGGCTCACGGCACCGAACGCCGTGCCGAACTTGGTGAACTTGGAGCTGTCGCCGTCCGGGTGGCCCAGCGCCTGCTGGAACGAGCTGCCGTTCGGGATCTCCTCGAGGTACGACTTCATGGCCGTGGCCGAGTCCATCGTGGCGGCCACGATCAGGGCGGAAGCAGCGAGAGCAGCGTACGTCTTCATTGTATATCTGTGTCTGTAAAAAGCTGAGCTGGAACTGTTTGGGGTGCGAAGCAAAATGCAGAATGGCAATGGGATCCGGGCACGCGCCTTGGTGCTTCCCGAAGCTTGGCGTGCATCGAACTGCAAAGCGAAATCGTCAGTCCGTTGGTGCTTCCGGAGATTATCCGTCGGATGGGATTTTAGTGACAACCAGCCAAGAACGGCATTGTCCAGGAGCGATACACGATGGGACTTTCGAGTAGTAAGATCGAGTGACGGGGCATCAACCTATGGACGCCATGGCAAACGCTGCTCCTGTGTTTTTGGATCAAGACGCGAACGCAGCAGTCGCAGCAAACCACCAGAAGACAACGATGGCACTGCCATTCGTTGATCGTGGAAATTACTGGCACAATTGGTAACCTATGCGATGACCTCGGTTTGAGGATAACGGGGTGGATTGGGCTCAACGAGGTGGTAGTGTCCGCTTGAGAGTGCTCAGGCAAGTGCGACTACGACGAGGAATCCACCGCTTCCTAGCAGAATACACAAAAATATCAAGGATTCCGGACGAACCTGCTGCTCAGCTTCAAGAGCTTTCGAGAGCTTGAAATGCAGCAAGGTTTTGGTGGTTTGCTCTTGTTGTGTCGCGAATACAGCTGCAAGGGCGGAAGACGAAGCGGTGTCGTGGCGTCGTGGAGTCGTTCAGCGACTTGCATTGCTCGAGCGCACCATCAGATTCCGTGGGTAGGAGCTCAGGGCGTGTAGAGGTGGCCAACAATCAAATCAAAGCGAGTGGGAACCCGCCGAATATTTTCTGCCGGACTTTATCGCAACGCTCGACGCGAGTTGGCACAAACAAGTTGTTTGAATCAACATCTCGTTAACCGTAAATCAACGACGGCGTTGCGATCTTGGCTTGTCATGATAATGATCGTCATCGCTGCAGAGCTTGCTACATGTACTTCCACTGTAGATCCCGAGACTTGCAACGGTGGAGATCCAACTACGCTTTACGCTTTAGTAGAGAGAGAGAACTAAGATTATTATTTTTATTAGAGCGATTAACGAGGGTGATGCGAATGCTGCGGACTCGACTCGTTAGCTGTGATGATGATCGGCTCGGCATCGCTCGGCTCTTCATTGTGGACGACAATACGGTGTTAGAATGAAACCTTTACCCTATGCAGAGCTGAAGTATGGCCAGCGTCGCAAGTGATAGGGGAGCGATGCAGCAGAGCCGCTCCGACCTCGGATGTGCAAGCCGTACTGACTGGAGAATTGCTCGAAGCTGTGAGACTGTTGACAAGTCCGTTCGCCGCAGTCAGCTGGCTCGCTTTGAACGACACAAGTCGATAATGGCCGATGATTTGGCAGATTCCGAGATGAGTTCAATCGTGGACGAAACCGCTCGTCGCGTTAGCTACAATTTTTGACCCGGATAGGACATTCATTATCCACTCAAGACATCGTTCTACAGAAGATAACAAGAAGTTCTCATGGAAAGATGAAGACTCAACGAGCTTAACCGCGAAGCTTCGCACGGCAGCCACCTCCGCCCGTAGTGGTCGAGTCGTCCGTCGAAGGAGCAGTGGTGGACGTCGTCGTTGGGGCCGTCGTCGTCGTGGTCGAGCTATCGGTGGTGGACGAAGACGTCGTGGAGGAGGTGGTGGTGTCCGAGGTGGACGAAGCTGTCGTGGGCGCTGTGGTGGTGTCCGTCGCAGCCGAGGACGTCGTGGACGCAGCCGTCGAGGTGGTGGTGGACGAGGTGGTGGACGTCGACGACGCACAAACGGTGGCCGTGGTGGGGTCCGTCGTGAATGGCGTGACGGTGAAGTCGGGCGTCCCTCCCTGTGACCAGGTGCAGCACGGGTCTCCGAACGCGGCGCCGTTGGTCATGTCGGAGTTGGGGAATGTGTCAGCGCAGAAGGCAGCGGTCCAGGAGAGTCCGACGGCCTCGAAGGCGGTGGCGAAGTCAGTGTACTGGGAGCTGTCGTTGTCGGGGTGTCCGAGCTCCTGCGAGAAGAGGGATCCGTTGGGGAGGTAGTCGAGGTAGGCCTTCATGGCGTTGGCGTCGTGGGTGGCGATGGCGATGGCGATCGCAACAATTAAGCAGGCGGAGAAGGACTTCATGGTGCAATGAATGAAGATGGTGGTTCGTTTGGGAGGTGCAAATTGCCAAGTGATTGAAAACGGGAGTAGCTTGCCATGGTGGACTTGACTTCAGCTCACCAGAAATACTGTACACGCGGGTTCCTTCGACGATGGCCGACCATCCTGAATACCAGTGGGCATTCATAACCTAGCTCGGACAAGTCTACGCTCTTTTTCGCTGACAGGACCACTGGAAGCGAAGGCGCGAGGCCATTCTGGAGGTGCATGCAACATCCTTTCGTCGCAATGACAACGACCTTCGAGCACGGTCATGTTGACTGCAGTTTTCGCTAGCTGAGCGCGATTGTAGAAGTCCTCTACTGGAGTCGTGCTGTAGCGGCAGATGCCTCGGTTGCTGCTGGGAGCGCATTCCTGAGATATTGAAGTCGTCTCGGTGTTGTTTTGGAGTGCGTAAGGCGTTTTACGCAACTATTGACGAGCATTTAGATGCGGATTAAGCTGCTTTTACAAGCCATGTCATGTAGGTTTACCATCTTAATTCGCTGGTCAAACACTTGATCCTTGTATCGCACCACCAGAATCCACCCAAATTAGCTCTCACGATAAGCTGCGTTACTAGCGCATGTAAACACTTTTACAGCTTCGTCTGCGTAAAGGTCTGCCTTACCGCACGATCCACGGCACAGCCTCTGCAATTCGTTGAGAATTGCAGAGACAGCTGTATACCAAGAATCGCAAGTTGAAGTGGTAACCCTGGCTCAGCTTAGCAAGTTCATGTAGAGACCCAAGGCAATTGCAGCGCCGCTGGAGCGCATGGTGTGCTCAACAGCTCATTGCTCGAAAGCCCACGCCAGTGGCGTCACCACCGGGAAGCGCTGGTTCTACTCGGATAGCTCTTGCATGGGCTGCTACGGTCTCTAGCAAAGGCGCTTACTCAGTGGTTTTGCCACAGAGTGTTAACAACAACGAGCTACTTGTAGTCCCTATGAACAATGATCTCGCATCGATATCTCTAACTATCCTAGCAAGCGCTCTACTGACGCTCATAACAAGAAGACCTTTGTGGCGACGAGACTTGCCCTGAACTACTCTGGTGGCCTCATTCGCACATTTGGTTCCAACCGCCGACCTCAATAGCACCAACGTCATCATGAAGTCCTTCTCCGCCTGCTTAATTGTTGCGATCGCCATCGCCATCGCCACCCACGACGCCAACGCCATGAAGGCCTACCTCGACTACCTCCCCAACGGATCCCTCTTCTCGCAGGAGCTCGGACACCCCGACAACGACAGCTCCCAGTACACTGACTTCGCCACCGCCTTCGAGGCCGTCGGACTCTCCTGGACCGCTGCCTTCTGCGCTGACACATTCCCCAACTCCGACATGACCAACGGCGCCGCGTTCGGAGACCCGTGCTGCACCTGGTCACAGGGAGGGACGCCCGACTTCACCGTCACGCCATTCACGACGGACCCCACCACGGCCACCGTTTGTGCGTCGTCGACGTCCACCACCTCGTCCACCACCACCTCGACGGCTGCGTCCACGACGTCCTCGGCTGCGACGGACACCACCACAGCGCCCACGACAGCTTCGTCCACCTCGGACACCACCACCTCCTCCACGACGTCTTCGTCCACCACCGATAGCTCGACCACGACGACGACGGCCCCAACGACGACGTCCACCACTGCTCCTTCGACGGACGACTCGACCACTACGGGCGGAGGTGGCTGCCGTGCGAAGCCGCACTCGGGCAAGAAGGCTGGTCTGCGTGGTTAAACTCGAAGATCGTCGTCGAGTAGCTTGTTTCCTACCGTAGTGTAAACCGGTGAATCCGTGTAAATGTGTTGCGTAGAGAATGATATAGCAGTGATCTCACTTACCTGCTCTGCGTCATGCTCGATATCCCTCTCTGTCTCGTGCTCCTGTCCTGCCATGCAAACAAAATCTCCAAACGATCACCCCCAGCGTTGACAACATACCACACGATACCCGTCGTGGTCTCCAAATCTTCCATTTGTCCCTTATGCACAACTGCATTCTACTCGTGCGAATGAGATAGCAGGTTTGTCTGTAAAGACTCTTCGAACGAATGGCGGAAGCGCGCATACGCTGTGGGCAGCACGCTGACATCGCGCTTGAGAAAGCTATCTTGGATCCAGAACTGCATCACATTGAGGAAGCTTGGACACACGATCATCACTAGCAGCAGCTCTGCGAAGGGGTACCCGTGCAACGGGTGGAAGAGCAGTTCACCGAACAGTCCCAGAGGCGTCGCGGCCGCGATCATGACGGACACCACGATGGCCTTGGAGAAGATGATGATCACCAGCCACGCCGTTAACTGCAGCATCCACACCTTGTAGGATGGCGGGTTGCCGTAGTCGCCGCTCTCCTGGATGTTGACCCAATTCATCGAAAAGGCCAGCTCTTGCTGTAGTCGGAGGAATGCGAGACTCACCACCATACCGAGCGTGCAGTCACTGAGGAAATTCAGGAAGTACCACGCGCACTCGTCCGTCACGGGCGGCATCTGGATTGACGCGAGCAGGTTCATGAAGTGGCCGGTCGACGCGCCGATCATCTGCTTGCCAACGTCCATGAGCCAAATCTGCAGCGGTCGTCGGGGTCGCTCGACGTGGCGCTTGTACCACAGCGTCGCGACGGCGATCAAACCCAGCAGCACCTGGATGGCGTACGACGCCGCATTGGAGAACAATACGCATTGCTTCGTGTCATCCTCCGCCAGCACCGGCAATGTCATCCCTGCTAGCCTGTCGTCGCGGTAGTGCTCCAAATCACAAGTGCCTGTTCACAAAGATACTTGTGAGTCGTCGCACTTGAAGGTCATCACCTCGGTCAATGAGAACGCCGGAGCACTAGCCCAGCTCCCAGCTCTCGACGACCATACCTGGTAGTTCTGTTTGCCAGGGTTTATTATTCACTGCTTACACGGGGCCGGCTCAGGTCGACTTGCGGCCCTTTTCGATGGTTCTATGTTGGATTTGGTTCAGAATCTGGAGGGAGCGACGCGACGTGCCTGCTCCAGTGGATGGCGGTGTCTTCCTCTTCTTCTTGATCAGCAAAGGACGCGTGGTTGGCGTTAATGATTGCTGTGCGGCGGGTCGTTGAACTCCAACCGAGCGCGTCTTCAGCCAGTTCACAGGCTTGTTCGGGCCTGGAGCACCACTGGCTTCGTTGAAGCTCTTGGATGTAAACAACCGCGACTTCGGTCCCGACGGGCGGTTGAGGCCAGGACCTGTCGGAGTATCGCGCTTATGAGCTCTTGAGGCGCTGGATGTCGGAGTCTTGTGGCGAGATGTGTCAACCACAGGTGACATGAAAGTCGCGTCGGTGCTGCCCGTTGGTTTGAGCGGGAAGAGGCCGTTTTCAGTGGTCTCGAAGTATTCCAGGTCGTCCAGGTGCTCGTAGATCTCGCGGAACGTCGGACGTACCCCCCACGCCGTGCAGCGCATGAACAGGTTGTAATACGGACCGAGTCGTGCCTTCGCAGCCTCCGGCACTTGTGTGACCGTCACATCCTGCAGCAATTTGTGCAGACTACGCGTCTCCACAAACTCTTTCGGTACAATCTCTCCGACAAGTAAGCGATACAGGATCTCTCGCCCAAAGGCACCAACATCGCAATTCTTGTGGAAGCTGAACGAGCTGTCCAAAATCTTGGGTTCATCTGCCGGCAGCTTAATGCGACCGAAGTCAGACAGCTTGATATCGGGTTCCCAGCTCTGCTCATAACCCTCTGGAGGAGTGCGCATGAGAATGTTCCGGCAGGCCAAATCGCCGTGAGCGACGTTGATATCTTCATGCAGCGTAATCATGGGCAAGCAAATCTGTTTCAGCATCGCCTTCGTGTCTGCAAATGACAAGGTGTAGCGGCGATGCTTTGATCCGCCCGAGTTCACACCGTATCGTCTTAAATAATCGCTCAGCTTGCAGTCCATCACCTCCAATGCAATGCAGGTATGCTCGATAGCATCACACAGACCCAAGCACTGCAGAAAACCCTTCATGTGACGCACTCGGCGTAAATAGTGCAGCTCCAGAGCTGCGCGGTGCTTGGCCTCTTGCTCCGGGAATCCTTCGTGCGGCTTGGCGCGTTTAAGTGCTACCTTTTGTCCATTGATCACAGCAGCAGTCACCTTACCGTCCGTTCCTTCGCCGTAGACTCCACCCGTGTACTCCACATCCGTCTCGCAATTAAATAAGCCAACGTCTCCAATCACGGAAGTGCTGGTGAATGCGCTGGATGAAGTGTCAGCATGGGCAGTCGATGTTGGTTCTGAATGAGATACCATGCTGCCGCAGCTTTCTTGAGACAGAGGTGCGAGTTTGTCAACGTGACTATGGGCAACACTTACAGACTCCTGAGAGAGACCCACGTCATCCTGCGAGTCCATGATTGCACCATCACCTTCTTCTGCGCTATGGACGTCTTCTTCTTCACCTGTCACCACAGCCTCTTCCTCCACGATGGCAACAGGTTTAAACTCAGAATCACCGCGCACAACTTGTACCCGAGATTCCTCCTTCTCGTCTTCTTTCACGTTTTCATCTTGTGTCGGATCGTACACCAGTTCCTCTGTCTGGCTTAGCGGAAGAGAACACGACGCAACAGTGTATGGGCTCTGGAAGACTGGCCTTCGAGGTGGCGGGCTTGTGAACGACATGGGCCTTCGTGCTTGTGGACTAGTGAACGCAATTGGTCGCCGCGCCTGAGGGCTCGTGAAGGTAATAGGTCGTCGCGCTTGGGTCGCTACAGCAGGCGACGACATCCGCGACGGTGCTGACTCCTTCACTGGCGTCGGAGCTTTAAGACGTTGCTGCAGTTTCTCGTTCGTCTTCAAATTCTTCTCCAGCTTCTTCAGTGCCAATGCTCTGTTCTCCGGTCGCGGTGCTCGTTCCGGAGAGAAAGAAATCATGCGTTTCCTTGTCGACGTCGACGAGCTGCTTTGTGCAATTCCACGCGCCACATTCTTCTTAGGTTTGCTCGCCATAGCTACAGGCGGTGCACTCTTCTCCGGTGTCGGGTCAATAGCAGACGTTTCGTGCTTTGCCTGGCCAATATTTTCCACAGGTGAATGCATCGAAGCGCGATCAGGAGACATGGGTTCTGACACAGCACTGTTCTCGTCAAGTCTCGCAGTGTCCTTCTCCTCGTATTCATCAGCCTTCATCTTCTCAGGCGAAGTTGGGCCAGCCAATGTGCTGTCCTCTTCCTCATTTTCTTCAGGAGATGTAGGATGCAGCACACCTCTGTTTTCGTCAACAGAATCCTCTTCTTCTTCCTGTACAACGTCCTCTTCAAGAGGCATAGCCTCCGGCAGCACACCAGGCTCTTCATAGGCCTCATCGTCGTCGTCGTCATCTTCCTCCTCTTCCTCCACTTCAGATACCTCCTCCTCTTCCTCTGTCTCCTGTTCCTGTTTCTTCTTGACGGGCGTTTTCTCCGCATCCAGCGCCGCCTCGGCCGCCATGACTGCGTGGATATATTCGCGTTTCTTCCTGCGCATGTATCGGTCGTTGATGAAGCCCTCGGCACCCCTGACAGTCTTGATCTGCTGCATTTCACTCGCCATCTTGTTTATTATCTTCTTCTTCAGCGCTGCTGGAATTGCTGCTGGTGCTGCTGGTGCTGTCATTGGCACAACTTCCTCCTCCTTCTCCTCCTCCACTCTTCCTCTCTTCCGCCGCTCTCTGCTCTCCTCAATCTCCAGCCGCGCCATGGTGCGCGTTCGACGGCGCGAAGTCTTCATCACGAGTGTCTTGAAAAAATGGCGCGCTTGAATTTTTCGAGGAATCATGTCGATATTTATGAAAACTATACAAAAATCAAGTGAAATCCACGTCCTCAAAATTTCGAATATTTGATGTGCAGTTGGTGTACCAATAATTGCTTATTATTGCTACGAAGGACTGATGGCGACGACGGCGACGACCAGCGGCGGCGAGGTGGCGCTGACGTTCAGCGCGGACATGTTCAAGACGCTGTTCCCGGTCGAGTACATGCGCAAGTGTCTATCCAATAAGGTGCGGCCGGACTCGCGCACCATCGAAGCCTCGCGCGCCGTGCAGCTGCAGACGGACGTGGTCCAGACGGCGGCCAGCTCCAGTCTCGTGAAACTCGGCAAGACGTCGGTGCTGACGGCCATTAAACTGGCGGTGGGGACGCCAGCGGTTGCCACGCCCGACCAGGGAGAAATTGCGATCCAGGTGCACTTGTCGCCGCTGTGTTCGAACCGGTTTACGGTCGGGCGTCCGTCGGAGGAGGCGCAGAGTATCGGCAGCCAACTGACGAGGATCATCGTTGGGTGAGAGAGAAGCTCTGCAATACGAGTTATTGGTTGTTACGGTTGTGGGCTAATGACAGTGACAATTGTGGCAGCTCTCGTGTGGTGGAGATGGAGAATTTGAGCATTGCTAAGGGCCAGTCGGCGTGGAAGCTCATGGTGGACGTGTATTGTGTGGACCATGATGGCAACGTGTTGGACGCGGCGCTCACGTCGGTCATGGCGGCGCTCGAGACGTTGAAGCTGCCGGCCACGTCCATCAACGAGGCGGACAATGTGGTGTCCATCGTGTCAGGTGAGTCACTCGCTCACTGGCCATTCGAATTGGTTAACACTAGCTCACCATTGCACACTTTGTCCTCTTTGCTACACAGATGGAGACGCCACGCCGCTGCGCGTGGAGCACGGCGTCTACGCGACGTCGTTCGCTGTAGTGGACGACACGGTGCTAATCGACCCGACCAGCGCCGAGGAGGACCTAGCGAGTGCTGTCTTCAGCCTCTCGTACAGCACCAACGGCCAGCTTTGCGGCGTGCACAAAGCTGGCGGGACTATCGTTTCGCCCAGCGTCATGCACCAGTGCATGGAGATCGCCAAGCGGAACACTGAGACCCTGGCTAAGCTAGTCGACACGTCGACCTAATGCAGTGCCCACCTTAATAGCAAGATTGTCCATGCAACCCACACCATTTGCGCACGACGTGTCCGTGAACTTCACGGCGTGAAGAAGCCGTGGGCACGTCAGTTTTAGCCCACGGACTCTCCTCTCGTTTCGCTCACTTCCCAATATCGCGCATTGGTGCGGGGGGGGGGGGGGGGGGGGGGGGGGGGGCTTGAGGCCCTCCGCACGCTGCACGTCGAGAATTTTTCTGTGCGTCAGCCAAGCTTGAGCACTACATCAAGGATCTATACTTCCAAGCTGCAGCATACCTGTGCAAGAACTCGGACGTGGACCTGCTGCCGAAGGTCGACTCCAAGTCGATGCTGCTACGGAGCGCGCCATGGACGCTCGCCCACTTTCAGTTCCGCCAGCGACGCGCGCTGTCCACGGCAAGACCCTGGTGCTGTGCTCGGAGATGTATACGAGCCGCACATGTGGTCACTGCAACCAACTGCACCTCTCTCTCCGCAACCAGGACGTGTTCGCATGCCCGTACTGTGACTTCATGGCAAACAGGGGCGAAAACGCTGCCTTCAACATCATGCGGTTTGTGTGCGCTGGGTCAGTCGCTGAGCGTCTTTCAGGTCAACGGCGAGCAGCAGCATCAGTAGTGTAGTCTAGTTAGCATCTCGGGTTACAGCGAGAACGGGCCCCGTCGACGAGAAGCGACAGGCTTGGCGGGGTGAAGACTATAACGCATCCTATAGAGCCGCATGTTTAGACCTCTATCATCACATACAAAACATTCTATCTTTACATACAAACGACTAGTATAAGCGATCTCTATACATTGTATCGCTTCAATCTGATTACCAGTTCTAGAGACAAAAAGATCCCAAGCAGACGTAGGGAACTCGCGGTAGGTAGCCGCCGTTGGAAGCAGAGAGGGAGGGAGGTCCTACTGCGAGTCGACAGCAGCACAAGAAGGAGCGATGGCCGTGAATGAAGGCACGCCGCTGTGGCAGTCGCCCGCAAGCTCCGTCGCGTCCGTAGCTGGGTCTTCCATCCGCGAGGGTTCCGTGGAATCTGCACGAGCATCAAGACGCACCCGCGACGCAGGACTCGTGTTGACACCACGCATGATCCGCACAGGGACAATTGCAGGAATTGTGGTGGCCATGGCCTTCTACATCATTGGCGGGGCAATGCTCTCGACGTCGGTGCAGAAAGCTCCCGATCCACATGAGAGTAACACGACAATACCAGACGTGGCAGCGCTGAGAGACGCTGAGATCAAGAACAGCCGATCGGACCCTTTGCCCGACGATGCCGTGGTGTTTATGCCGGGATTCGGAGCCCCGTTGGAGAAGCAGGTGCGTCCCAGATACAAGACTTTTGCTCTGCTTAGAGGAGGACCCGACACTTTGTCGAGTGGCGTGTTGCTGTCGGCTCTGCTGCCATTCTGGCTGATGTGCGTGGTTGTGGTTGTCGTCGTGCTGAGACTCATGGACGGCCCGTGCCTCGACTATTATGTGTGGTATGTGAACAGTATGCTGGCCTGGTCGGAGTGAACAATGTCAACGCAGGCAAGCTTTTCTACTGGTTCTTCGAGACGCGCGCTCCCATGCAGATCGATAAACGAACGCCACTGCTGTTGTGGCTCAACGGCGGACCCGGAACGTCATCGATGACAGGGTTGCTGATTGAAATGGGACCGTATCGACTCACTAAGGAGCGAAAGCTGATCCCCCATGAACATTCGTGGACCAACATTGGGCACATGCTGTTCTTTGACCAACCCGTGGGCACAGGCTATTCGTCTGTGCGTGATGACGTAGGTCACGCGGACACACAGGAAGACGTCGCAGAGCAGCTCTATCGCGGTCTTCAGGGATTTTTCAGACGCCACCCTGAGTACAAGCACAATCCGCTGTACGTGTGCGGTGAATCGTATGCTGGCAAGTACGTCCCGTCGATTTCGCACTTCATCCACTTGAGGAACAGTGGTTCGCTTGACGAAGGTGACGTGGTGATTAATCTGACAGGTGTGGCTATCGGTAATGGAGATATGTGGCCTGTGCTGCAGACGCGATCTGTACCGGATTTCGCCATCGCCTTGGGGCTCATCGATTCCCAGCAATACGAAGACGCCAATGTGCAAATCAGCATATGCGAGGAGTTACACCGACAAGGCCGCGACGTGGACGCCTTCAAGGTTTGCCAATCTGTCACTCAGAAAATTTACGAGGCTGCGGGGAACCCGTTTATTTATGACATCCGTCAGTCGAGCAACACCTTCGTGGATCTGAGTACACGACTATCGAGCTACTTCAACGACGACGCTGTGCGCCGAGCGCTGAACGTGCCTCCTGGAACTCCATGGACATCGGTCGATGGGTCGGACTACGGCACTTCACCGTCGGCACCGGCACTTGTGCGTCATTTGCAGCAGGACGAGATGATGGACGTCCCTATCGACGTGTTCCGCGATCTGTTGGACAACTACAAGTTCCTTTTCTACGCTGGCAACATGGACGGATCGCTGTGCAACAACCTCGGCATTGGCCGCATCATCGACCGACTCGCCTGGACAGCCACAACCAAGTATCGCGTGGCTAAGCGACAGCCTTGGAAGGTGGACGGCCAGGTGGCGGGGCTGGTCAAGTCGGCAGGAAACATGAGCTACGTGGTGGTGCTCAACTCAGGCCACCTCGTCCCCTCCGACCAGCCAGAGGCCTCTCTCGACATGATGCGGCGCTTCATCAACAACGAGTCCTTCTTCACCACGCAGTCCCCGTAGTTCTGCAGACTCACCCCCCCACTCCACATACAACAAGGCCGCGCCCGGCAGCCCCCTAGAAAATGCTAGCGCCGCCACGTTTTGTCCATCAGCGAGCAGGTTGTACATACACAGCAATTAACAACCAGCAACAAGTCAACAAAAGACGACCAGCAATGTTGCTGCAGCCTTAAAATTGAGACGGATTAGACGACCACCGTCCACTCGCGGATGGAGTAGGACGTCACGAGGTCGTTGAGCACGTAGGGGTCGGCCTTGGCGAAGTCCTCGATATACTGCTTGTCCGCCACGTTGAAGATGAAGACGCCGGCGTCCGCAGGGTTCACGAGGGCGCCCCCCATGACGATGTGGCCGTCCGACTTGGCGTTCACAGCGCGCTCCAGGTGCTCGGCGCGGAACGGCCCGCGACGGTCCAGGATGTCGCCCACGTACTCGTAGCGCAGGATGTAGAACTTCTTGTCAGTGGCAGCGGACGACATGGCGCGGGACAGCGGAGACAGCGACGAAGAGCGAGCAGAGACTTGGCGAATGCAGCGCGCGAGCATCTTGGATGATTGATTTGCCGTATCTTTGCTCGAATGGTGTGCGACACACAATCGAAGATATTGTAAATTACTTCCCATAAATATATGTATATTTGGTGTACACGTGAGTTTTTATTTTAATTTTTAGCCGCAATTATTGTTGCCATGGCGAGTACGCGAGCGGAGGCGCTGCGTGTGTATCGCGCCATCTACCGAGTGCGTTCGCTGTTGGCTGCTATTGCTATGCATCAATAGATAGATGAGTAAATGGGTGACAGTAGTTTTGACGTTGTACGCGCTGCAGGCGGCTGGGAAGATGCCGACGAGAGACCGCACCAACTACGTGAGGCGTCGACTGCGCCACGAGTTCGACGAGGCGCGACAGGAGACCAACCAGGAGAGGATTTCGTGCGTGGCGATGGTTTTCCGTTCTGTTTTGTGGTGTTAGCGAGTTCTGATGTTTCATTTGTTGACAGGTTTTTGCTGCGGCTTGCGGAGACGCAGTTGGAGACGGTGGAAGTGCAGGCGGAACATTTGACATCCACGTTCTCCAGCCCAGACTACCATCGCACGTAGATAGATGTCGCTAGTGTGATGAAGAGGGAGGTGACTATAGACGATTTCAATTCGAGCTGGTGCTCAGTGGCTAGAGGTCAAAAGATGCTGGGTCAGGAAGGCAATACCCTCAAAAACCAGCACTGGGAGACACCGGGTCCAATACATGACCATGCTCGACATAAAAAACGTGCGTGAGCCGATGGCTCTGCGATGACGTTTCTCTTCGGTGGCGATAAAATGGCAATTATGTTAGAAGAGGCGTGGACGTCCCTGAGTTCATATATTATTGCCACGAAGTTGGAAGCCCCGCTGTTAAAACATTGGCTGACCTCGGCCACTGCCCCTGAATTCATACTCTAGGTTCTGAGGCTCGAAAAAGAGAGTGGCTAATAAGTTTGTCAGTGCACCCTGAAGCTCTTTAACGAATACTCCCCCAAGAAGAAAACGACGATGTTCGAGACATTCACAAAAAACTATGGCGGCGAAGGTCTGCTGAAGATGATCGTTTCAGTGGGCAACGCCAACCAACAGTCCTGGTGTTACAACATTCAAGGCTGAGCTGGTTCAGAACGGGTTGGCTTTCAAGATGCTGAAGCTTGACGATGCTGGAGACGATCTTCTTATAAGTCCTCTCTTGAGTTCTTGGGTCGAGTAAGTCTATGAAAGCGTTCAATAAAGGGATTCATCGCAAAAAAATCGGCGATGGTCGAGCAATTTACAAAAAGCTACGGCGACGAAAAGTTGGCTACGATGTTGCAGGCCATGAAGAAGTCCCCGGACGCAGTGCATTTTGCGAAAAACTTACAAATCTCTCAATTAAAAAAAAATATGAATTGCCTTTGGAAGACGTGCTGAAGGTGGAATCGACCGGAGCACAAAGCAGACGTGTTCCTACTCAGATATACGACGATCAGTTCCCAGGAAAATAGTTTTGGAAAACCGCAGGGTCGGCATTAATGACAAAGCATCAAGAGCGGTGCCTTATGATGGGAAACCGAGGCTGTACTACATGTATATTAAAATGGGTAGAGTGCTCATAGCGTGATGATGGGACGGTGGCATAACGCAACTTGTTTTTGAGGAAACGCTGAGCTGGCGCCAGAGTTGTTTTGTGTGCCATAGAATATCGCAGTGCCGCAAGTTTTAGCAGCTCGTGTGCATGCTGCCTTACCGTCCATTTTTCTGACTGTTGTTTCAGTTTTCACTTTGCAATTTCCGGTGCGGACCTCAGTGATTCAGTGTGCACTCAAGTACAACGATGCGTCTCCATCACATCGCACTGCTCGTCGCCGTTTTCGTTTCTGCTGTATCGGGTACTACTACGACGACTTCACTCTCGACTACAGGAAGCCAGAGAGATGCCACCACTACGAGGTTCTTGAGGATCAATGCTGCACAGGACGACGAAGAGAGGGCGATTACAACTGGCTTCGGTTTCGTGGACGATATCATGCAGCACATAGAGCTCACGGGATGGCTGAAAGACAGTAAAAGAGCAGACGAAGTTATCTCGCTGCTGAAGCTTGATGACGCAGGAGCCGACATCTTCAAGAACCCCAAGTGGAAAGTGTGGGTCAAATACGTGACCATGCTGGAAAAGAGTGACGTCGATGAGTCGATGGCCTCTGCGTTGACGTATCACTTCGGAGGTGACAAACTGGCAACGATGCTTGCTGCGGCGCAGAAATCCCCGAGTACTGCTGTGAAGGATATTGCCACCAAGTTGGAAACCGCGCAGTTAAATCGCTGGTTGACCACCGCCAGCACCCCGGAAAACATCTTTACCGTATTGAAGCTTGATAAAGGAGCTGACATTTTGTTTGATAGTGCGGCGCTAGCGACCTGGACCAGTTACCTGAAGCTCTTCAATGACAAATTCCCCAAGAAGAAAACGACGATGCTCAGGACGTTCACGAAGAACTACGGTGAAGATGGGCTAATAAAGTTGTTTGTTTCGGCGGAAAACGCAAACACTCCTGCGGCCACGAAATTCAAGAACGAGGTAGTTGAGGGCTGGTTGGACTCTATGGTCTACCCGTCCAGCATTTTCAAGAGCTTGGAGCTTGACAAGGCTGGGGATGGCCTCCTCACAAGTCCCCTCTTGGCCTCTTGGGTCCAATACATGGAAGCGTTCAACAAGAACTTCCCTAGAGAGAAGACAACTATGATCGAGAATTTCACGAAGGGCTACGGCGATGAAAAGCTGGCTTCGATGTTACAGGTGGCGAAGAAGGCCTCGGGTACGGAGGAGCTCGCGAAAAACTTACAAATCGCTCAATTCAAGACGTGGATGCTTGCTGGGAAAACTCCAGACGACATCTACAAAACTGTGCTGAAGGTGGAATCGAATACCGGCACGAAAGCAGACGTTTGGCGTGCATATTACAAGGCGTATGTCGACGAGTTCCCAGGAAAATTATTCTCCTTCAGCTAGGTTTAACAAACAACATTCATCAACTATCAATCTCCAGAATTTGTCAAACTTCGAATTTGCGAGACTTCTTGTTGTCGCACTCTGGAACTTGCACTTGAAACGAGAGAAGATGGAGGCTGAAAAAGTGTTGGAACTGCGGTATTTGATTGTCAGCGCTCGCGCTTCCCCGCTTTGTGTCCAGGTGAAACCGAGTGATGATGTAGAAACTTTAGCGAGGGCTATCAAGGACTCAAGCGCTCTCACGGCAGTTGAGCCAAACCAGCTCCGATTGTTTCTTGCCAAGCGAAATAGCTACTATTGGTGTAGAGCGGCAGACAGCGGGCGGAGGAGGCGGGATTGCGGAATGTGGACAGCGGACAACAAGGTGGAGAACCGGAGAAGAGGAAGCTTGTGCGAAAGCAGGTAAGTTGCAAAATGAGTTCACTGTCTGTGCTAAAAGCTAACGTCCTCGTTCTAGCAGAGAATCGTAGTACCTATGGCACCCATGTGCCTGCCGACTCCGGATCGTGACGGACAGCGATGTGTCAAGCTCTGACTTGCTGGTAAGGCGATGATGCACACTTGTGCAGTCGGCAACGAGTCTCTGGTGGTGGGTGGCTTGACATGATGGTCGTCCATTGGCTCGGACTGCATCAACGCGCGGCGACAGCCAGCTAACTTACAATTGGCTTTCTACCTACGATGACGAAATGGGTGCACTCAAGAGGGGGGGCGAGAACGTTGTCTGCGGTGTGTGTATGACGGCGCTTCATCCAAGCGACAAGCTGAGCAATGTTTTTAAACTGAGAGAATTGCACAGTCGCGGCCTCCATTCTCGTCAAAGTGACGTCTGAAGACGTTCAAAGCAGGCAAGATGAGAAATCGGAGCTACGATGTTTAGTTATCGGAGATAGAAATGACGAGCTGTTGTCGGTGCATCTTAAGAAATCGGATCGCGTCAAGGACCTCCAATTGATGCTCAAAAATCTGCGCTACAAACACAACCGGGAAGTTCGCACCAACGCACTGTGCCTGTATCTCGCCAAACATGAGTTGGGAGGTGGGTGGCTGCGACCCGATGACAAACACAATATACGATCTCTAAAGGAAGACAACGGGAGCCTTTGTTATTGATGGACCTTGTACAAACCCAACCCGGAGAGCACTATCGGAGACGTGCTTCCAACTATTGGACGAAACTACATCCACGTTGTGGTTTCACCACCACCAACTTTTCGCTTGACACACGAACAAAATCCCCAATATTTGCAACCGTATCAAGACGCCGCCAAGTTGCTGATGAACACAGATGAGGTGGCCGACATTGTGCGGTTCGCGAAGGATTACAGCATTATTGGTTCGGCAGACGCACAAAAGATTGTGCCGTTCATGTTTCTGGTTGATTCTTCGGGCCAGGAGAAGATGTTCTGCTCCACCTTTGCTTGGCCGGAGGCAAAGGTTTGTGTGCGTTTAAAGATATTGGTGACAAATCACTAACCTTCCGGCGAGCTAAAACAAAAGTTGATTTGTTGACCAACGTGTGGCTTTTTCAATCTTCGAGCACGGTTGGACTGGAGGCACTGGTAGCTGGTGCAGTTGTGGTTGCGAATCGTGATAACGGGTTGGCAGGAGCTTCATTCGCAGACTTTTTCGCTGCTTTGCTCTCTGAACTGGACTTACAACCTTCAAGTGATGTGAACCTGTGCTTCCCTTCAGAATTTCTTGACTTGGTGTCGACTCTCTCGGTTCCGTTCCTAGGGCCGCCGAATGTGAAATGGGCAGATTTCCTGTTACAGACATCGTTGAATTTGGGGGAACTTACAAGACCTACATGTAGAGGTAAAGGGGATGTCAGCTTCTTGGATGGAAGAGTTTCTGTTGAGTGCCTATCACCAGATTTTTCTGTCACGAAATCATACATGAAGAGAGTTTTGGAACGGGTCCCAAAAGGAAGTTTGGTTCACCTGATCGTCACGCATTCGCTGCAGCACCACTACTTTCGGAGTCGAGAACAGGACAATAGTGGCAATAAGATCTACTACGACTTTCGGAAGGATTTGCCCAAGTGGCTCCGTCATGTGAAATTCTACCGTATCGGTACGCTATCTGGGGGTTTGACAACGGATGACGCTGGTAAACAGTGGCGCGACAATTTAGCGAAAATTCGTGGCATGAGCAACAAATGTTGTAATGGGGTATGTGGGGCAGATAGTGATGGACGGCAGAAGTTGGTGATCTTTTTGGAATTGGCGATGCGCAATAAGCGCAAGAGGCAAAGACCGGAAAATACCCGAGCGAAGAAGAAGAACAAGTAGTAAGTTCTTAGGAGTGTAGGCTTGATTTACTTTATACGTTGAGAACTGAATTCATGAAGTAATTCACTGACACCTCACCCGATTCAGGTTTACTAGGACATATGATCTTTTGAGACTTTAAGCTACTGCTCTACTGCCAGTGGACACGTGACTTGATACATTGTGGCAAGTCGGCGGGTCAAAACCTATCAAAACAAGGGCGCTACATGTGGAATGTTTAAGGTATATGTTCTTGAAGACGACGAACTGGTGAAGCATGAAGGCCAATACAAGCAGCACTGTTGTGCAGTGGTACTGCTGCAGCTTTTCTCAACTCCGGAGGAAGAACCGTTGCTGCATCTTTGCTTCTTCGGTGATAAAGGATATATTATGTGTCGACTGGGGCGGCTTCCCCACCTCTTTTTGCTCAGCTATTAAGTGTCCGAGAAACGAATTTCGCCGTACAAACGCCTTTTCGGATACGGGTAGGTAACTTGTCCGAAAACAAACTGGGGCTCCATTGCATCAGGGAGCCATTGCAATGGCTTAGCTGGAACCCCGATTTCCGGTTTCTTGTATGAGTTAAACGCGCATTACTCGAAAGAAAGACTCGTGTCCAATTCCCAGAAAATGTGGCGGATTATCTTCTTTCATGATACCACACCAAACATCAAATGGCCTGGTTATCTGTTGAACTTGCCTCCACTCAAGGACTCTGACTCTGAAGTTTCAGAAACACAAAGACGACATTAGCTTCTTGGACGGCAAAGTCTTAGTCGAATTCATCTCGCCCTGCCACCCACTCGATCCTCATATGGGTTCTTGACGAAAGTGTGATCCGTTTGATGGTGACCCATCGATACAATGGATTTTTGGGAAAGTATGCCGAAACCATTGCGTCCTGCACGGTTGTATCGTATTGCCCCAAGACGGCGGGTGCTGATACGAATGAATTTGAGGAGGTTGGGGACCAGGATGCTGCGTACTCGAAGGCAAACGACGATCTCTCTAAGAGCAAGGTGGTGATTTGTGGAACTCAAAACGAACAAGAAGCGGAAGGTAGCCCAAAAAGGGAACAAGAAGACCACCCAAAAACTGAGGAAGCTAAAGTGAGTCGAGCAGCACGGATGTAGATACACTTCGTTTACAGACCAAGCAAGGAATTCTTGCTAAGAACCAGTACTGTAACAGCTAGGGCTATGAAACTAGCCAGAGGATCGGCTTTGGTGGTGACGATAAAAACAAATCTCTACACAAATGTACGAGGTACAGGCCAACTTGATCACATGGTGGCACTCAAGAAGTGGGAATTGGGCGTGTTGCACAAGCGCTCTCGACAAGAAGTTCTCGCTCCAGGCATAGGATTAATGTATATGCTTACTTATTATGACGTATTGCGCGCTCGAAAGTAAGTTGCGAAGTGAGTAGATTTAGACAGGCAGTTATTCAGTCCTCTTCCTAGTACTACCTGCTTCACAGGTGGCGTGCCTTGCTGTAAGGCTCGCCAGCTTCGCAGCACCAACCATTGGTGCTTGATTATAAAATGCCGTTGTTGATGCGGCACATATGCAGTTAGTTATGTAGTTGCAGATTTCGGCTGGGTTGGTGGGTTAATCCGTGGTGCTGCATGTTTGGGTCAATTGCTTACATTACTGTATTGATAATACTCAAGGCACAGCGTAATACAGTGCGCGCCAAATCAATAGGACCCCCTTATCGGCGGCATAAAATTGGCAATATCTCGGCTTGTACTGTGAGCCAGAAGCCGCTGTTTAGATATGTTCTCTCTATTAGTAGTACGAAGGTGCTACTTGTGTTAACAACTTAGACTTTAAAGCCGTTGGGAGGGCTGGCATACAAACTACCGGTTTCGAAGCAAACGACAAAATATAGTACCGTCCCCTTTTTCTGACAAAATGTACACGTTTTATGAAACACCATACAAACTTCTATATAAAATATCGTACTTAGTGAGAGCGCGCTTGCTTTTGATGACAGCTAGACAACGGCGCGGCATGGACTCCACGAGCTTGAGCAGATAGTCATGCTTGGTCGAGGCCCACGCATCTGCAATGACTACCTCTAATTGGTCTATGGTGCAGTACTGGCGGCCATGAGTATAAACTCGAGCCGCCATTGCCGGCCAGAGATTCTCAATAGGATTGCAGTCGGGCGAGCGTGCCGGCCATACCATGGTGTTGACATCCACTTCCTGCAAGAACTGCGTCGTTTCACGTGAAGCATGGATCGACGCATTATCATGCTGGAAAACAAAGTCAACACCATGGTTAGCATGCGCAAATGGCAACAAATATTCAAAAAAAGTGTAGATATAGTTACCTGAGTTTTGTCGGCCACGTAAAATGGCCAGATTTCTCTTGCTCGCTGCGCAGAACGCCCCCCAGATCATGACGCTTCCTCCACCGTTCTGACGGCAAACACACGATTGAGCTGGCTGCCGTATGTCGCGCCAGTAGTACTTGAAGCCGTCAGGGCCGTCAAGGTTGAATTTGTTTTCATCAGAAAATATTGTATATTTACAAATTCCTACATATCATGACAACTAATTAGTATTGATTAGTACAACACCATAATTAAGCAAGATTACCTGGGTTAAGTATGTGCTCTTCAGCCCAGCTCATGCGAGCTGCCTTGTGGGCAGCAGTGAGAGACAGCGTGCGGTCCATCTTGGTGTATACCAGATGGTCAACACGCTGGAGCAACCTCTGTACCGTCCGCACCGACGCCTTGACACCGAAGTTAGCCTTGAGCTCGGCAGCGAACTGGTTGCCAGTTGCTGCCGCACGAACAAGCAACCGCACTTCTCTTTCGGTTAGTGCTGGCCGCCGCCCTACTTTTGCTTGATCGTCTCTGCTATCGGTCTGCAGTCCTCTCTCAGCCTTGATCGTCTTCCGCACGCACGTGCGCGAACGGCCGGTCGTCTTCGAAATCTCGTGCAACGAGCCGCCGCCGTCGTGAAGGCCGATAATCCACCAGTATTCTTGATCACTAAGGGCTTTCCCGCGGCCCATTTGAAAATGAAAGGCCCCGAGCAAGAGAGGAAGCCCGCAGATTGCTTGCAACAACTAGTGTCCTCCATTCATGCGTTCTCACTAAGTACGATATTTTATATAGAAGTTTGTATGGTGTTTCATAAAACGTGTACATTTTGTCAGAAAAAGGGGACGGTACTATATTTTGTCGTTTGCTTCGAAACCGGTAGTTTGTATGCCAGCCCTCCCAACGGCTTTAAAGTCTAAGTTGTTAACACAAGTAGCACCTTCGTACTACTAATAGAGAGAACATATCTAAACAGCGGCTTCTGGCTCACAGTACAAGCCGAGATATTGCCAATTTTATGCCGCCGATAAGGGGGTCCTATTGATTTGGCGCGCACTGTATGTACGTTGCCGTGTGCACACGTTTCTGTAGATTACACGGCTGTACGACCAGTTGCGCAGTCCGCAAAGCCCAGCTGCGATCACTTTTGGTCAACAATGCGGGTCAGTGTGGCCGCAAGTTGCGGCCACACCAATCGAGAACATTTGCAATTTGCTTCGAGGGAAACAGAACTCTTCAAAACGTGTTGTTGGCAAAAACCGATGCGCCTGCGCTTCATCTTACTGGTGGTTACAGCCATTCTACTTGCAAGCAGCAATGCCGATTTGGCGAGTGAACCGCAGCTCTTCCAGGTGGCAACCGCTAGCAATCAGTTACTGAGAGCCGGCGGCGGCGACGAGCGGCGACTTCAAAGCAAACTCCCCAAGGAACTGATAACCAGGTTGTATACGAACAGCATCACTAGGGCGGAACATTTCCAGTCCTGGCTTGAGTTGAAGGTCAGCCTGAAAAATCTCGCGAAATCCCTCCAGCTCAACACCAACAAAAGCACATATATCCGAGAGTTCATGAACCGCCACAAGATGCAAGAGTCTGCCTTGCTGCAGAAGTATGGCGAGTTCATCAAAGCTGGCGCCAGGGTATGATACGAGTTATGTGGGTCTAGAGTTTTACTCAATCGGTTCACCAATTGACCCTACAGGTAATCTCAATACAATGCACCAACGATGGTACACATTTCAACAACAACAACACGGAAAGGAATGGAAGAGATGGAGATCTGGTATTTGGTTGTCAGGTAATAAGGGGGATTAATAATGGTTTTGGTCAAGGCAACGGATACCGTTCAAAGATTCTACTCCTAAGTAGTACAAGTCTTCTCGATGAAACTGGGTGAGCACATGTAAGATTTTACTTTCTCCATCATAGTAGGTGATCGCAAATTACATGATAGTAATGGTGCTGTAGAAATTTCCGCTGGTCACGATCTTCGCCCACGTACAGCCAGCCAAGAACGACCTGTAGGTCGACGATCAACAAGCGCCCATTCCCAGTACGGACCCCACTTGATTCAGTTTGCTATTTTTCTGCCAGTTCGGATCACCAAGAACTGTAAATGGACGATCTCAGTAGTATTTGAGATCGAAGAGTCGGCAAGGAAGTGCTCTTTATCCCTGCACTGGTCGATCAATGAATGCAGTTGCGTCCACGGGCACTATCGCCTGGGCGCTTGCCATCCTGGCCCTCAACTTCACACAGGTCCACTCCACGTCGCTAGCAGATGACTGGTACGCCTCAACTCGTTGCAACGAAGGATCTTCATCCACTTCATGTCAGAACTACGAACGTTGCAAAGCCACTCACCGCTGCGCACGGGGCGATGAAGACTACGAAATCAAAGCGGCTTCGTTAAGAAGTTACGCGAGGGAGTTCGAGGGTGGAGAGCGAGAGGAAATTCCGCTCATGAACGATTTCGAAGATTGGAAGTCTGGAACTCACCACTGGCGGTTCCCCATCAACAACAGCGAAAACAGCGACGACAGTATGCTGGAACCGAGATCGTGGATCGGGTGGGACACCTTTAGCTTCCCCGTCATCGGGTCACTGGAACTTGCTTCAGGATATTTGGTGTTCGACACGGACAAAGCCGGACTTTGGGGCGATGTTCAACTCGACGGAGTTGTTGCAACGACGCAGCTCGGTGTCACGTCAGTCGCAGTGTTTAACTTCATGACGGTGTATCTTGGTGCTGGTGTTCGTGTACGATTCCAAGGCAATCGAGCGATCGCAATTTTGAGTCGTAGTAGCTTCATCGTGGATACAGAACTGCAGGTTCGACCGGGAACACTGGGAGGTTTTCCAGGAGGCGGTTTTGTTGGCACTGGTACGAGTTCCCCAGGCGTGAATAACAATCAGAATGGACTGGGGAGTACCAGTGTTCGAGTCTATGTGAAGACCCTATCGACGTGGGGCAAGCACGTACCGGAAGTGCAAGAGATCGAGACATCAGTTGCGTCAGGTCAAAACTTGGGAGGGTATTTCGTACTTCGTTATCCGAGTGAGGGCAGTGCTGGGTTAAGTACTGAGACGATTTCGTACGATGCAACTTCGCTGGATGTTCAACAGCGACTTGAAACAGCTTTCCCGGACATTGGAGAATTGAGTGTGGAGCGAGATGACACGCTCCAGCAAGTGCCGGAGCTCGGTCGGTTGTGGCGCGTGACTTTTTTATCAGCTGTGGGGAACGTCCCGCAGCTTCAGGCACAGAGTTTTCTCACTGGGCTACAGTCGAACGTTGTCACACGAACGGTAGTCGACGGCAATGAACTCTCCGGATCGTTCCAACTGAGCTTCCTCGATACCGAAACTCGCTGGTTAGATCACGATATCGACGCTGATGAACTTCGAAGTGCTCTACTGGAGGATCTACCAACTCTCATTGATGCTCGTGTGTCGCGCACTGATGCGGATGATCTATGCTTTCAAGGATCGACGCTCCCTGATCAAACTGCCAGCTCGTCGATTCTTGCAGTTGATCCGAACGTCGACCTAGGAATCTATCGATCTTCAGAGTGGCAGGTGCCTGAAGAAAATCTCGTCGAAGCAGCGGACAGTACGAAAAGTGTTCCTACTGAGCGCTGTCGCGCTGGACGTGGCGCTGCTGGAGGTTTTGTTTGGAAACTTCAGTTCTGGACGAAAGAGGGGAACGTGGTGCCAATGAGTCCGACATCTGGCACTGCTACGGATGTTGCATCTCCTGCAGCTTTGACTGTGGATTATTCACAGCTCCAAGGACTCGAAGCCGTGGCTGAAGTTGTTGACTCGCAATGCTTTTCACTTGCTTTTGGCGGAGCTGGAGCTTCGTTCGCAAATTCTGGGGGTGTTGGATATGCTGGGGAAACGCCTTGGGCGGGTCCTGCATATGCTGATCAGTTAGTGACCGATCTATTGGGAGGAAGTGGAGGTGCTGGAGGTGGAATGGAACCTTTTGACGTATTTCCTGTAGTGCAACCTATCCAAGGTGGAGCTGGTTCCGGTGCAATACTGTTATCGGCGGTCAACGACATCCTCATCGGTCCTAACGCCACCATCTCAGCGAACGGTGGAGGTGGAAGTATGGGTTCTACACCGGGAGGCGGGGGTTCTGGTGGCTCGGTGTTGATAGTCAGTGGTGCTAGTGTTTCTCATCATGGTGTACTCGAAGCTATGGGCGGGCCTGGAGGAAGTAAACTAATTGCTGGGAGTGTTGGAGGTGGTGGTGGAGGCAGTGGAGGCCGAATTGCTATCTACGCTCAAAGTTACTCATCCTGGGGAGAAGGAAGTCTCCAAGTGAGTGGTGGTGCTTCTCCTGACACGACAAGAAGCGGAGGACATGGTTCTGTATACGTTAAAGTTCGTACCGAGTTGTCCATGCGAATTGATTCCTCGATGGGAGCTGCTGGTACAGCCAAATCTCTCCTTGTGCATGGTAGTGAGCAATATTCTAGTGGATCGTTGTATTTATCGTCAGAAACGCGCCAAGTGTCTCGCAACGGACCACGTTTTGTGTTTGATGAGCTTAGTCAACCTACTCGTATCTCGTACTTCGTCCAAGTCGGCAATATCGAGAGTGGGGCACTATCATCGAACCGAGGCGCCATCTTTGGGATTATTGGGAGCGACTCTATCCAAACAAAAGACGAAATCATGATCTCCGTTGCGCTAGTAGACGGCAGCTTTGTCCACGAAGCCAATACGTTTCAATGGCCTCGCAGCTTTTTTCAGGATAAAGTGCAAACGGATCGATGGTACAAGTTGGACGTGACGCTCGACTGGCAGGCTCTCACATACTCGATTCGCCTGAACGACGTGTTGAAAGTGAACGCAGCCTCGTTCCAGGGTGAAAGTGTAGCAGGCATAAGTCTCAACAACTTTCATTCCATGTCGACGTGGTGGGACGAGATCTACGTAGGGAGCGACTATCTGTTAGACTTCTCTTGTCCATGGATCAAACAAGTCACTGACGCGGCAGCTGCAGATGCTGCTGATGAGAATGACGGAGCAGTTCTCACAGCGAAGCGTTCGTGGAGGAAATTATGGGCGCAGACTTCCGAGCAACCGTCAGAAACTACGTATCATCCGATGGTGCATCACGATAGCCACCTATCAAGACAGGAAGTGTACAGCCACGACAACGGGGGCATTATTCCGTTTGACGGCGCTCCACATCGAGCATTTTTCAACGACATTAGAGAGCAGGAGAGTGAAAATCCGGACGGAAGCAGCTATGAGGAACAACAGGCTGAAGCGCTAGTAGGAGACGAAAGCGCGGAAGTCATTTCGTATGCTGAATTACTGACGATCGAGGGTCTGCCGCTTGATAGCTCGATTGTGGAGCCTCTAGAAACCGGTCTCGACTGGGAAGCAAGTGTTGGTGGTACCAGTGCGAACACACCGACACCAGAACCTGATGCTCCTCCACAGCCAAGTGTGTATTGGTATTCAGAGGTGTTTAATACTACTACAGGCCGTGGGGGTATCGGAGCGTGCTCTACCGTCGATTACAATGAATGGCGCAATGAAGGTATCATGCTTCACTTCATTAATTTGAGTGACCCTTTTGGAGACAACCAAGAAGACAATGGCGGCTTGTATGCTGATCGCCCGAAGGTGATTTTCAATCGAGCCACTGCACAATTCGTCATGTGGATGCACGTCGATAGTGCTTCATCATCTACAGCAAACACCATGGGGTTGACTGGTGTGGCGAGTAGCGAATATCCCAACGGACCATTTATCTTTGTCCATAGTATGTACCCTGATGCAGCACCACTAGAAGCTCCAGGAGGACAAAGTGTCAATGAGACGCATGATCAGACCGTAGCTATTCTTTCGTCACCCAGCGGCGAAGAAACAGCATATCTCGTACGGACATACTACAAGACGGTCGAGTATTGGCTACCTCGTCCTGTCATGGATCCGCTTTGGCAGAGCGTGCAAAAACCAAATGGCACAACTGGAGCGACAGTGACGGACTTTGGATTGAGCTACCATCGTGCTTTCTATCACGGTGGCTATGACGACCCAACGGATATTTATCTGCAGCGATGGCGGATGGAGGACACTCCATGGGAAGTCATTTGCTGTTCTCTCACGAATTCTAGTGCCTGTGTGTCTGTCACTGAAGTGCCTCAAGACCCGGAAGACGTCTGCCCCGCTGGAATGAAGAAGAAGGCGATTTTGGGCCAAGCTCAGCCTCAGTCTAACTCCACAACACCTGCGGTTGTTGAGACGCGTTATAAGGACCCAAACGACGACGCCAACAGCGCTTTCGTGCCCACTTCGTCTGTCTCTGCATACTCTTCTTGGGGATTTCAAGTGCAAAATACCAAAACGTGGCGTGGCAACTACTTTGATGCCCTCAGTACGAACATCACGCTATATATTTTCAAGCGCTTTGCGGGGGAGCGCCGGCGCCTCGAAATCGAGCAAGACCCAACAATTCAGTTCACTTATCCTAACGAGGAAGAGCTTACGCAAAATACTATTCCAACTAATGACACCGAGCTAATGGACGAACTGCTGGGGACGTTAGGCGTACCTGTGAGTCCTGCCTTCAAGGAGAAGTATTCGTCCTTTGATCTCGCTGAGATCGACGACGACGATAATGGGAAAATTACGTCCTCCGAGATCGCGGAACTGGAACAGCAGAAAAAACTCAAGACGCTCACAGCAGAGTTCGTGGATGGGTTAATCGCAGATTTCAACGTCATGAAGTGGGCGCAAGTTGCCATTCTGGACGCGAACGGCGACGGATTGATCACTTTCATTGAGTTCGAGAACTGGGTGGGGTTGGACCCGAATCTGCTCTTCGACCGCTTTGATCTGGACAAGAACGGCTATCTGGACGAAAACGAACTAGCACGATCACTATGGTACCGTCAGATGCCACGGTTAGATGGAGCTATCTTTTTGCTGGACCCGTCGTTCGAAGGTCGTGTCTACTATGAGCGATTTCTATCGTTGCTACTACAAGCTCCAGACTACATCTTCCAGATGTACGACTTCGACAGCTCCGGTACGCTCTCTGAGTTTGAAATCGGTCTCATGGAGAAGGACCTTGGCACATCTTTCGCACAACCTGCAGTTCTCGAAGCGCTGGAAAACTCAACCACCGACAGTATCTCGTACTCCGACTACGTGGCGTGGTTTAGCGCCACGACGAGTCTCGTGGACGGTGCTCGCAACAAACTCAAAGTGGATAACGCAGTTCATTCCACTGGCCCAGATCGCTTGACAGGTCCATTGCATGTAGTGGAGCAGCGACGTGCCAAGTATGTGGCCATCAGCGCCCTCACAGACGATTACTTGCGTACTCGTGGTCTATTGCGCGAGATCGAAGGCGACTTTGAAGGTCGTGAATCGCTACTAAACTTCTTCGCCTTCAGCGAAGATCTTTTCGGTCTCACAGACTCTGCCGATGGAGTTGTGTTTGGTGACGAGATCAAACCCTTTCGAGAATTCCTATCGCCGGCGATGCTTCGCGATCGCGCCTCGTATTGGAATGGTCAATTCTGGGAAGGACGTCCATCGGCTCCTCCATTGTTCACGTACGGCTCGCAGTGCTTTCAAGTCGCTGGACTGGCCGATTCAACAATGGATGTTGAGTCGAGTGGCTGTTTGCCCTGCCTCACCGCATCTCCGTACGCGTCCAACGTGGTGGAGACCTATCAAAGTTTCGCAAAGGGTACAACGCAATGCGAGCCACAGAAGGAACTGGACGCATATATCAAGGACTTTGACCAGCAAGTATCGATCCAGTTGCGGTATCAGCAACAAGCTCAGTTCGGCCCGCAAGGACTGCAGCCGCACATGTCCCCATGCTACAACCAGTCGCAGTTCTTCCCGTGCGACGTGCACAAGGTTGTGGACGGCAATGTGGCCGACACACTGCGCAATTGGACAGAGCGCGAGACTGCGCAGAACTTGGCGTGGGAGAAACATCCCAACAACGACGGGTCTTCCGTCAAGATCCGAGCCGACGACTACCAGCCACAATCTACAGGCCCGTCCTTCATTGAGCGATTCCCATTGCGAGAACGAGAGCCATTGAATGCTGCAGATCCATTGGACAGCGTCACAATCTACGCGCCGGACGAATTAAACGACGTGTTGGGCGGTGGCAGGTGACGTGCCGTAGTTGCAGCAAAGTGCAACTATAACTGTAGACGAACTATGTGTGTAGCCATTTTCAGTTTTTGGCATGGCTACAGCTGGCCAATACTACGTCATCGATGGTGCTTTCCACCCCCAAGCGACAATAGTTGAACCTAACCGAGCGGACATAATTCCCAAACCCGATACGGCGCGCCAGCCGCGGTCTCTCGGGGCATACTAAACCCAAGTGAAGCTACGGTCCATCCCCGTCTGGCGACCAGCTGCCCAACAATTGTCATTTGCAGTTTAAATCTCAAACTCCAAGAGGTTTTACCGCGCACTTCCAGTACTGACGTCACTGTGCAATCTGCGCTCCAGGACTCAAGCCGCCAGCTCCACCCACGACTCCGCCCCCAGTCCAACACGCACGCAGCCATGAGCGACTCGGAAGACGACGTACGCTCTCCTCCTTTCTCCTCTCTTCCCCTCTCTCCGTCCCTCGATCTCTAATGCGTTTCTTCGAATTTTTAGGTCCTCATGACGACGCCGCAGCCCAAGAAGAAGAAAGCTGCAGCTCCTCGCAAGAAGAAGACAATGGCCGCAGCTGGGAAAGCGACGACTGCAGCCAAGAAAACGACCACAAAAAAGGCCACTACTACTACAAAGAAGAAGAAAAAAGCTGCTGATCAATGGGACAGTGACGCGTCCGACGACGACGAGAGCGATGGCGGTTCGGCGTACGACGTGGACGCCAGTGGCGACGAACGCGACGTGGCCAACGCAGCGGAAGAGGACAAGGGCACCCCCAAGCAGAGCATCGAGCAGATTTACCAGAAGAAGACGCAGCTGGAGCACATTTTACTACGGCCGGACACGTACGTGGGCTCCATTGAGCATGTGGAGCAGAGTATGTGGGTGTTCGACGAGGAGGAGAAGCGCATGGCGATGAAGAAGATCAACTACGTGCCGGGGCTGTACAAGATTTTTGATGAAATTATCGTCAACGCCTGCGATAACAAGCAGAGGGACAAGAGCATGAACACTCTCAAGGTCACAATTGACGTCGAGAAGAACGAGATCTCGGTCTGGAACAACGGCAAAGGAATCCCCATTGTGCTGCACAAGGAGCACAAAGTGTACGTGCCGGAACTCATTTTTGGCCACTTGTTGACGGGAAGTAACTTCGACGACAAGAAGAAGAAGACGACGGGAGGAAGAAATGGGTACGGTGCGAAATTGGCCAATATCTTCTCCAATGAGTTTGTGGTCGAAACGGCGGACTCCAGTACCAAGCAGAGATATAAACAGGTGTTCGAGAACAACATGGGCAAGAAGAACCCGCCGTCCATCACCAAGTGGGCGCAGAAGGACTTCACGTGCATCTCGTTCAAGCCCGATCTGCAGCGGTTCAAATTGGACTTCCTCAATGACGATATCGTGTCGCTGTTCAAGAAGCGAGTGTACGATGTTGCTGGTGTTTCTGGGAAGGGGCTCAATGTTTTCCTGAACGGCGAGAAGATCCCGATCAAGTCGTTCCCGCAGTACGTCGCGTTGTACCCCGGACCTCGTGGGTTTGAAGCGGAAAAGGAAGCCAAAGAGGATGAAGACTCTAAAGAAATTGGGGACGATGACGAAGACTACAACGAGGAAAAGTCTAAAAAGGCCAAGGCGGCTAAGGCCAAGGCCACCAACGTCACCAAGAATGGCGTCATTTTTGAAAAGCCAGACGAACGCTGGCAAGTTGGTGTTGGATTGAGTGAAGATGGGTTCCAACAAGTGAGCTTTGTGAACGGCATTTGTACTACTAAGGGTGGCCAGCATGTGACCTACATCGTGGACCAGATTACGACCAAGCTTGTCAGCGTGTTGAAGAAAAAGAACAAAGGCGAGGCTGTCAAACCGAACTACATCAAGAACCACATGTCCGTCTACGTGAGTGCGCTGATTGATAACCCCGCTTTCGACTCTCAGGTATGGTTACTTCGATTGTATTCGTGGTTTTGATCACGGACTGACACTGTTATTTGCTGTTTTCCAGACTAAAGAGACGCTGACGACACGAGCCAACAGCTTTGGATCAACGTTCACCCTGACCGACAAGTTTCTAAAGCAAGTGGAAAAGAGTGGCCTGGTGGAGAAGATTCTCTCGTTCGCTGCTTTCAAGCAGACTGCTGAGTTGCGCCGAAAGGGTGGCAGCAGTGGTAAACGGTCACGACTTACAGGTATCCCCAAGCTTGACGACGCCAATCACGCTGGTACGGCGAAGAGCAAAGACTGCACCTTGATCCTTACGGAAGGAGATTCCGCCAAAACGGTTGCCGTGGGTGGTCTTGCTGTTGTAGGCAGAGACTACTATGGCGTCTTCCCACTGCGGGGCAAGATGCTCAATGTTCGCGAAGCAAGTCACACCCAGATCCTGAAGAACGAAGAGATTCAAAACGTGGTCAAGATTCTTGGTCTCAAGTATGGCCAAACGTACGAGTCGACCAAGGGCCTGCGGTACGGTCACCTGATGATCATGGCAGATCAGGATTACGATGGTAGCCACATCAAGGGTCTGGTGATCAACCTGATCCACCACTTCTGGCCGTCGCTGCTGCTTGTGGACGGCTTTCTGCAAGAGTTTATCACCCCTATCGTCAAGTGCAGCAAGGGACGAACGAAGGAGGTTTTCTACACGATGCCAGAGTACGAGGCTTGGCGTGAAAGAACCAACCAAGGGCGTGGCTGGGTGATCAAGTACTATAAGGGTCTGGGTACGAGTACGGCCGCAGAAACCAAGGAATATTTCTCTGATTTGCAGACGCACCAGATTGGCTTTACGTACGATGGAGACGGAGATGCTGATGTAATCGACATGGCGTTCTCAAAGAAACGTGTAGAGGACCGTAAGGATTGGCTTCGAGGCTATGAGCTTGGTACCTACGTCGACTACGATGTTGAATCCATGGGCTACTCAGAGTACGTTTCCTGTGATGAGGGACTCCTGTGCTGCACCGTGTTAACTTAACTAACTTACCTGTATTTGCTGACCCTGGCAGATTCGTGAACAAGGAGCTAATCCTTTTCTCCATGGCAGATAACATTCGATCAATTCCCAGTGTTGTGGATGGATTCAAGCCGTCTCAGCGCAAAGTGCTGTTCTGCTGCTTCAAGCGTAACCTTCGCGTGAGTACTGTGATTTCGGGGGGAAAAGTTTTAATTTGCAGTGTCTGACGTTCAATTATTGTGTTAACTGTAGTCGGAGCTTAAGGTGGCGCAGCTGGCTGGCTATGTATCGGAGCACTCTGCGTACCACCACGGTGAGCAGAGTTTGCAAGGCTGTATCGTGAATATGGCGCAGGATTTCGTTGGAAGCAACAATATCCACCTCCTGTCTCCCATCGGTCAGTTCGGTACGCGGTTGATGGGTGGTAAGGATGCAGCCAGCGCTCGTTATATTTTCACCAACTTGGAGCAGCTCACGCGTCGTATCTACGATCCCCTGGATAACGATGTGCTGAAGTATCTGGATGAAGACGGACAGTCAATTGAGCCGGAATGGTACATCCCGATTATCCCGATGGTGCTTGTCAACGGTAGTGATGGTATCGGAACGGGTTGGTCCAGCTCTGTCCCCACGTACAACCCTCATGACATTATTAAGGGTCTGCGGCAATTGATCAACGGGGAGGAGGTGACGCCTCTAACGCCGTGGTATCGTGGGTTTACTGGCCACATTGTGGAGAAGACCAATTCGCGTGGAACGGATACCGGCAATTACATTGTCCAGGGTCTGTTCGAGGTCACTGATGACAGCACTATTGTGATCTCTGAACTGCCGGTGAAGATGTGGACCCAGACGTACAAACAATTCTTGGAAGGACTTCTCGAAGCGGGTACGATCAAGGATTTCAAGGAGAATCACACCGATGTCAAGGTGCTGTTCACGATCACGATGGAGCCGAAGGCCCTCAGCATTGTTATGAAGGCACCAGGCGGAATTGTAAAGAAGTTCAAGCTCGAATCGTCCCTGTCAACCTCCAACATGCACCTCTTTGATGCAGCTGGGCACATCAAGAAGTACGATAACCCGAAGGAAATTATGGAGGAGTTCTACGGGATCCGTTTGCAGTACTATGAGCACCGAAAGAGATTCATGCTGCAGAAGCTCCAGGACCAGATCAAACTCTTGTCGAACAAGGCCCGTTTTGTCCTCGCTGTCGTTGAAGGCAAACTTGTTGTGAACAACCGCAAGAAGCAGGATCTTCTCGAAGAGCTTATTGCTGAAGGGTACGATCAGATTCCGCCCAAGTCGAAGAAGAAGACCGACAACGAGGACTCGACCGAATCCGATGACGAAGACATCAACGTCGCTGATGCCAGCCGAGGCTACGACTACTTGCTGTCGATGAAAATCTGGAGCTTGACGAAGGAACGCGTCGACAAGCTGCGTGCGGAGCTTCAGGATCGCGGGCAGGAGCACACTGTCTTGGAAGGGAGGACGGTGCAGGATCTGTGGCTTACTGACCTAGATGGTCTCGAGAAAATGCTTGTCGAGACTGAGGAGGAGCGAGAGCGGATCCTTTCGCACGCACCCAAGAAGAAAGCTGGCAAAGCCAAAAAGGCTGCTACGAAGAAGAGGAAGCGAAAGAACAAAAACGATAGTGACGATGACTCGGACGATGATTCCGATTTCGAAGTCGCTGGCACGAAAAAGCCGCGCACACAGGCAAAACCCAAGGCTCCGGTCAAGCGCCCGATCAAGAAGGAAGCGGCCGCAAGCAAAACCAATGGTTCGAAGGAGAGCAAGGTGAACAGTAACCAGGCGACAAAGTCAGGTAATATTGCGTCATTCTCCAAGATCAAGGAGGAGCCTCCAGCCGTCAAGGAAGAAAGCGAAGATGAAGTCGAAGAACTGTCACTGGCTCAGAGGCTGGCAAAACGGATGCAGTCGACCCCCCAAAAGGTAACAGCAACTGCTGCTTCAGCACCGAAGGCAAAGCGTGCGTCGAAACCCGCCGCGACTATTGATTTGGCGAGCTCTGACGACGAAAAGACCAACGTGAAGGACGAGGAGGATGACGTGTTTGCCATGGAGTCGGATGATGAAGAGAAAAAGCCAAAGCCGAAGGCCCCTGCACGGAAAGCAGCTCCCAAGAAGGGAGCAGCAGCAAAGCCTAAGAAGGCTACCCCTGCCAAGAAGAAGGCGAAAAAGTCGCCTCTGGAGGACGACAGTGAAGATGAGGCCAGTGACGATGGAGGAGCGGGCCCTTCTCCAATTGCACCTCGTTTGCAGCGTGAACGTCGGACGCAAAAGCGCATCGTCTACGAAGAAGTCTCAAGTGACGAAGACGACGATGGTGACAAGAACGATGAAGAGGAGGAAAGTTTCGCTTTGGAGGACGATGCTGACGACAGTGATTTCGATTAAGTGTAAAGTGCCTGCAACGTTCCAGGACTGGGAGAAAGAGAAAACAACGATGGACCTTGATTTTCGGCATGCTGAGCAGCTAGGTAGGCGGCGTGCCAACTCGTAATTCTTTAATTGAACGCATTTGCTTTTGCAGGTCCATTATTGAAGCACTTCAAGCGGAGTTGGATTCTTCATTTTGCGTCTCCCACATCCGTTGGAGTCTCGTCGCGAACTCGTCAAGTTTTTGGTGCCACAGCGAGAACGGACTTGGGTTCAAGTGTACGGCGAGGGCTACGATGGCGGCAGCAAACTCGTCGAACTCAAGTTGGAGGGTATCGTCGTTGTCGAGTGCCATCACCGACGAGAAAATCTGCTGCGCATCAGCAAGAGCGACATTACCACTGCTCCATTTCCCATGGTGACAGTTATCGAGCAGACCAAAGGCGGTCAAGAAGGTCTCGAACTCTCCAAAGCTCATGGAGCTTCGTTTGGTCTTTTCGAGTTGGAAATCCGAGCCTGGGTTCGGTTGGAGAAGTGCAGCATTAGCATCTGCTGAGGAGATCGCTGTTCCCGATTCTTTGGCCCCGATTAACTGACCCCCGTTTTCCTGCAGCTCGCGTAGAAGTGTTTGTTCTTCGAGCGCTGCAAGTTCATCGGCGGCTACCTCGTCCTGTTTCGCGTAGTAGAAGAAAACGGTGCGCAGGAACGAGCGGTGTTCCAGAAGAGCGCGACCAACAAGCGGACAGCTAAGCTTTGCAGTAAAATTTCGTTCTACCAGTGCGTTTTCACCGCCAAAGGCACGTGGGGCAAGAATCTCTCGACAGAATTGCGCCATGACACGAGCAGGATGACCAGCAAGCTCCAGATCTTTCAGGAAGGCTTCATTGTTACCGCCTTGGATAAGTTGTGCTTTCTCGCGTTTCCTATCAACAGCGACGCGATGTCGCTCAAGCGCAATCAGCACAAAAAGCTCCGAGAAGGATGCCTTCCCCACGCCAACCTCATGATCCGGGGACACTGTATCGGTACTGTTCAACTCAACCACATTTGTAAAAAGGCTCTGTAACTTGGAAAGTGCCAGGTACCGGGGATGTACTAGATCGAGGTCGTAGATCATGGCTCTCCATCGATGGAATGATACTTGTGGAGAGCAGTTGTAACGGGCCTCCGAAAATCGCTGGAACAGATGAGCGATGTGAGCCGCATAAAGTGTAAGCACTCCCTCCAGTTCGGCGAGTTGACCAGCATCAAAGTTGCTCGTTGCCGTGAGCTTTGTCAATCGGTTCAATTTCATGCGAGAGGTGTCGTAAAAACTCCGAAGCGCACCCCTGATAACCATAGAGCCCCGTTCAGCAGGCTCAACAGCTTTATTTTCGATCGTAGCAACTTGTCCGCGGTGTCCTGCCATCGAATTGACAGTGGAGCGTAGTGCCTGGCTAATGAAATACACCTCCGTAAAACAAGTTTGCTTCAGATATGACGTGCCAGTATCAGCTCCACCACTGCGTTTTGCTGCTACTCGCCACGCGAATGCCAAAAACTCTCGAATACATTCCATAGCGTCTCCGTTCACGTTGACAGCATTACTACTCTCCAATTCGCTGACAAGACGCACCAGCGTTTGGTCCACATAGTGCAGCAATCGTTCGCTATGACGACGAATAAAGACATTGGGATCATTATTGCACAATGCAAGACTGTGGCGAGCATACACCTGCCACTTTTCGCGAATGGCACTTACCATCGGACTCGGGACAGTGACTGAAGATGATCGCAACTTCGATGACGTTTTCACACGCTGTAAATCAGCACCAACCGAGTTTCTTTTGACCGGCAGTATACCCGTAACATTGGTGACTAGTGCATCAACACGGAGGTTGGTGCTGTCCAACCATCGCATCTTCTGCAGTAGGTCAAACAGTGCGTCGAATGTAATATCAGCAGCAACTCCACCAGCAGTTTTCAGGAGCTCAGCAAATAGCCAATCTATGTCAACCTGGGCCATATCGCTGTCGGACACGATACCAGCCTGCAACAGCAACTCCCGCAATACAGAACGTGACAGCCCGCGTTCGTATTTGCTGCCACCATCAGCTGCACCACCGCGGCTCTTTTTCCTCTTCGTTCTCGGCTTGGACTGCTTTTTATCTGCGCCATCGCCCCTGTCATTTGCCGCATCCGCTGCGCGCTGCTGTACTTCCTCTTGGTGGTTTACATGAATAAATAAGGCTCGAAGCTGATCACGCTGCCATTGAAGCTGGAACTTGTACGTCTCCACAAGCAGCGCAAGAAATACGTCAGTGGGTATCTTTCGCTCGTCGCCAGTAGGCTGGTAAAAGGGGCCAAGTCGAGCCGTCAACTCCTCGGATGAAGGCACAACTGCATACTTCAGAAGTAGATTGTTAAATGTTTCCAGTGTGATCGGTTCCCCTTGGTTGTTTTCGATAATCTCGCGTAGAGCAGTTTGAGCAGCAACATACAGAGGTATTTCTTTTTCCTGCTCCTGCTCGGGTTCACCAATGCTCGCGATCGGTATAGTAGAAATTGCTTTTGGAGATAGTGTTGCAGTCAGTTCGCCTATCCGAGTCTTGGGCTTTCGCTTTGGGGACGCCAATGGGGTCGTAGGCGCATTTGCCGATGCTGCGTTGTTGCTGCTCCGCTTGGCGGGACTAGGTTTGGGTTTCTGTCGCCGTTTGCCACTTCTAGTCGCGGGCGGTCGACAAAGCACCTTAAAGTGTAAGAGTCTGAAGATCGTTCGAGCGAGAAAAGTGGCCTTAAGCACACAGAGAAATCGTGTTGGGCCATTCTGGAGATCAATTTCTTGATTGCTTGGGAGCGGATCATCGTATGAGATACCAAGCTTGATGTCATCCATTGCTTGGCAAACCCATAAGAAGAAACAGAGCTCTTCGCGTGAACATATTTCTTCCAAGAACTGGCAAAACAGTTCCAAGCCGTAGTCACCACTTCGCACATTGTGCAAACATCGCACAAACTGTTCCAGCTCGCGAACAGCGTCTTGCTCACCACTACAGCGTTCCAAGAAAAAGTGGAAAATGACCATAGAGAGCGACACGGGTTCCAAGGCTGGATTACCAGCACTACAGCCAATACTTGTTCCCATCATGGGGTCTCCGCCGAGTCCTCGTATGCCCAACAGATTTTGGGCTTCCACAGCGAGCAAGAACCGCTGATAAAACACCCAAACTAACTGAAGACAACTCGCAATGACTTCTTCGGGATTATCTTCAGCTTCAGCACTGTTTTCGCGATTGATATTATTGCTTGTGGCGCTTGTTGAACTAGCCGACTGCGGTCGTCGTCTCTTGTTGGTCGCTTTTCGCTCCTCCGTCGAGCGTCTAGCTGACAGAGCTCCTATTGGTGGCACTAACGTCGGGACATTTCCTTGTCTGCGCACCTTTGATTCATCTTTTGCAGTTGCAAATTGTTTGTCGGTCATGAGAAGTCCGGCGAGAAACTTGCTATACGCTACGGGTGCATGCTGCTCGGGTTTAGCTTCCGTCTGCTTCTTGCGCGGTTTCCGCACATTTGTCGGTTGAGGAGGGGTTATGATGCGCGAGAACCAGTTTATCACAGTAACTTGAGCCTCGTCTTGTGGTATATCTGGCTGAATCACTCCAGAACTAATGAAATTGTACTCATGGTCTTGAGTTTCGATCATCAATGCACTGGCTGATGGAACAAATTGTTCTAGAGGGGAACCCCCAGCACTTTCCTTTTGCAATGGCTGGTCCGCACGAGTAGTTGCTGGAGCAACATCAACAGAAGAGTGCTTGGTAGAAATGTTGTTCCGGGCTGCAGAGGATGCACCACTGTCATCTTTTGCTGTTACAGCCGACGCAGAAGTAGCTGCGTGTAGAGCATCCAGCTTCAAAGCTTCGGCTTGCTGGGATTCTCGCAGCGTCAGATTTTCTCGTTCTAGTGTACGCACACGCCTTTTCTCACTATGGAGCTGGTTCCGCAGCATACTCACCTCGCTATCACGGAACAGAGCGTTGGACATTTCGGCAACGCGAGCCTTTTGAACATCGCGCTCATGGTGACTCAAGCGAATCTCTTGCTTCGCCATTTCCAGAAGTCGTGACAGTTCTTGGCACTGCTGCTTCAACGCACTACACTCGTCATCTCCAGTACCTGTATTAACTTCAGGAATTTCCGGGAATGCCAGACCTGAGACCGCTGCATCGTCGCTGCGATCATTCAGTCCTGAGTTAATAGTACCCGAAGTACCGACACCAAAATCGTCAACTGCACTCGCGCTGTTCTGCTCGTGAAAATCTCTCAGGTCCCGCATTTCATTCTGAAGCTGCTCGTTGGCCAATGCTGCAGCTGTAAGTGCATCATCCAGCTCTTTCGCCCTTTGCCGCAGCCCATCGACTTCAGTTACAAACACAGCGCGAGCAAACTCGTAAAGTTTGCCAATTCGCTCATTTATCTCAAGCAAAAACTCCATGGCGTACTGCGCCTCTTTCCCATCAATTTTTACACCAACAGAACGGCTTTCATCGCCTGTTTCAGTGTTGTTCGCCTGGTCTTCTGTCTTGCCAAAGACAATTGAGATCACCTGCTGCATAGCGTATTGGAAGAGCTGCACAAGATCACGTGTCGCTCCACGGACGATAGCTTCTGTTTGCTTCTGCTCTTGGGCACGGTCACCGATCGATAGCATCAAATTATCGATCGAGCAGCAGACTCGTAACAAGCGGCTATTCTCCCGCTCACTTTGGCGAAAAAGTTGCTCTGCTTCGTCTTCTTCGTCACTCGACCACCCATCGTTTAAACCTGCGTAGCTCAGGCTAGTCTGCAACGGACGAAGAAGGTCTTGGAATGTACCAGCATTTACGGCAGCTGTCTTTGGATCCTGTGATGATGCTGGACCATTGAAAACCAGTTCAGCGAGCTTGCCGTCCTCTTTGTTTGCTTGGAGCTGCTTGAATTGGTTTGATCGACGCGAGTACTGAATCGCAGCAGTGGCAAGCGAGAAGCGCTTCGAATTAATCGAGGGTGCCGTCATGCTGGAGCGAGGTGGCGCTTTTTGCGGAGAAGAAGTAGGTGACGGACTTCGTCCGCCAACACTTAATACGTTCCTTGAGGATCCAGGTCCAGGCCCCAACATTAACTGGTTCCGCAGTCGATTCACATGCTGTCGCAATTTCTGAGGTAGCTTGGGCGTACCAGTAGTAGTACCGGATGCTTTGGGTGAAGATGTTGCTTCGGTGGCAATTGCATAACGCGGGTTCTTGGTCTTACCAGTCGTCGGTCCGTCAGCTCCACTTGGCCCTGATGCAGGCAAAGGCGAGTCCGAGTTCTTGCTCATGCGAGTGACCAGTGATGACAGCCGCGTCTCAGGTGAGCGCAAAGCAGCATCAGGTGTGTCTGCAGATGATCGAGATGAGACGCGGTATCTGGCTGAGGACGTGGACTCTGCAACCTTGCTTGCCATGGGCACTGCAGCGCTCTCAGTGGCGGACGCGGCGTTAAAGAACTCTGCCTCCTTCGGCATGATTGTTACTTGTGCTTAGCGCTGGTCGGCGTCAGAGTCCATGCATCGCCGGAGCTTCTTGGTAGAGCAGCACCTGACAAGACGTCTCGCTCGACTCGGCCAATTCGGTCATCAACAGTAACTCCCCCATTTTTGGTGCGATGCACGAACTTGCTACCTGCGCTTGGCTGTCGTTGATCTGAAGTTGCTTGCAAAGACACACAAGAACACACACACTGAAATGCACTCACCAATGGATTGATTACTTGACCCACGTCTGAGAATGCTCCACGCAGATATCACCTACTCCATTCCACTCCATTAGATCGCCACAGCAACACATACCTACGCCATGTAGAGTTCCGGGAAACGTGTTGGGGTCTCTCCTTCCGCCAGCACCATCTTGTCAAGCTCATTCATCGCCAATCGCTGCCACTTACACTGCTTCGGGTTAGCCTTGCTCTCCGTCGTCAGGAAAGCTGAGTCATCCGATAGCACCAGCAAGTCCGACACGCACACTCTCCTAGCACCCATTCTCGCATTCAAGGCATGAGACAATGCTGCACGCACAGCATTGATGGTCGCCAACACCTGAACTTTAAGGGCCATCTTGCGAGGGAAGACGGCTTCTTGACCGCCCACCTTCACCAACAATATTTCTCCTGCATCGGCATCCATGTACAGTTGGATATTCGCGTTACGCGGTGCAGTAACCAGCAGCATAATCGGGTAATAACACACACTGGTCGGAGGCAGCAGCGTGCAGTTCGTGCACCACATTCTCGTTTCGTCCCCAGTGAACAGACGATCAGCATATACCGCCAACAGTTTGCCTTCTCTCGCCCCCTTCTTCATTTTCGTTTTCAGCGGCCGAATAGGTAGCGAGAACAAACTGCGACTGCCAGTAGAGGCCTTGACGTTGTCCTTCTGTTGCTGCCACGACAGCGCGCACGAATTACTGCCTGCTACACGGAACTTGAACGCAAGCTCCTGTTCCTCCGGATTCGGCCGCATTCCCAGGTTCACAGGGAATTTCTCGCCCCGAATGTAGTAAACCAACGACAGCGGGAAGCTCATCCTTGACACAACGTCCTTCGTAACTTCCGAGAAGCACTTTTCTTCTCCTGCATCGTCTTCTTGGTTTTTAGGTGTCGCGTAAGAGTAAATGGACACGATATTGTGCTCGTGAGCAAGAGCTGCGAGCTCGTCCGTCGGGTTGGCGCTGCTAGCCAGCTGATTAAATAGAGTGGCTTTGTCCTTATTGGACAGAGTGAGGAAATGTGCAGCTTCTTCCCTGTCCACCTTCAAGTCAACTCGATCAGTGCCGTCAAGATCATCGTCCGCAAACTTGGTTGGTTGTGCTCGCGTACTTCCGATTAAATGTTCACCATAGTTCTGCACAATTAAGAAGCGCAGGGCTCGCACTTCCTCTCGCTTGCCACGTACAGTATCTCGAGCAAATTTAAGGAGCTGCTTGTCCATCCGCTGTGAACTTGCGTATCCATCCAATTTCCCCAACATCACAACCGTTTTCGCGTCCAAGAGCTGTTCAAACCCGCTGTTTTTGCCCTTCGATAGTGAAATCAACCGAGCGCAAAGATCTGAAATCAGGAAATTCAGCGTTTGGTACCGCCGAGCAGAGATCGACAACTTGTGGAAAACGCCACTCAAGCTGCGCTTTGCGTTGACGGGTTGCTCACTCATTGTTTTCATGTAGAACAGCCAGACTGACAGCGGCTCGCTCCACATCCCTCCATCCAATTTCAGCTTCGCCTGCAGGTTCTTCTTCATCTCCTTCAGATAGGTTTGGGCTGAGTGTGCGTGGTAGAACGACGGCATCACAAAGAGATCGGGTACAGCCAGAATAGCCACTAGTACGACAGCATTCAGCAACAGCGGCCACGACTCACCCTTGCTAGTGTTGTCGTGAACCATATAGGCCCCCGTCATTAGCAAACGACACAGCTCAAGACTGAGCGGCAAGTGGCAGACAAAAGATCCAAATCTCGTCAACCGTGAATCCTCTTCGTCCGCAGAGTCGATAGCATCGAAATACGACAACAGCTTGTAAGCTCCGTCGATATGAGAAAGATTCGGAGCATCCAACGCTTGTCGGAGAAGCGCACTGGGTACGCCAAACTCATTCAACCGCCCCTTCAGCTGTAGGATGACCCGGTCAAGAGGTTTGCGCAGCAACTCCGGAGTGTTGTATTCAGCCATACACATATCGCGGAACAGTTCCGTAAACAGGTGAAACGCTACGCCAGGCATAACTCGTCCAGCACGTCCAGAGCGTTGCTTTGCTGAGGCACGCGAGCACCACGTATTTACCAAGACCTCAGCGTGTGAACTCCCAGCGTTGGGCATCTCGATTTGCTTTTCGATCGCGCAGTTAATTACGTGGGTCACGTCCGGGATCGTCACGCTGCTTTCCGCAATGTTCGTGGACAGGATGATCTTGGTGGATCTGTCGCCTAACAACTTAAATGCCTCTTGCTGGTGCTCCAGCTCGATACCGGAGTGTAGCACCAGAACTTGGACGTGTTGGCCTCCCGCACCCATAGTGAGAAGGCTCAGCGCATCGTAAAGGGAGGTGATGCTTCCGATACCAGGTAGAAAAATGAGGATGCACTGTGATCCACTCTGATGGCGATGACTCTCGATGAGCAAACGCACCATTTCCTCAATGACAACCAGCTGCTTTTCATGGATCTTTGATATCGCCTTCTTCGCCATTTCACTGTTGGCGTTCATACGGCTTTGCGATAGAAGTTGAAATTGATCTTTCATGAGGGCCATCTCTTTTTGGCAGCGTTGCCATAGACCAGGAAACCAATCCGAAAAGTCATCTAGGTAAACGTTTTTCACCGGGAACAGTTTGGATCCAACGAAGAGAGGCTTCCTGCTGACTAAGCGCGTCGAAAGAGCTTTGCCAAGATACTTGATGAGAACTTGCGCATCCATGGTAGCAGACATGATCACTAGGCGGAGGTGGGGGTGGTCTTTCAGCTGTAGCTTCAGTAGCAGCAGCAGCAAGTCTACATCCATGCTACGCTCGTGAACTTCATCCAGTACTAAGTGTGTAATCTTCCTTAACGCCTCCGGGTCGTGAATAATACGCTCCACCATATACCCAGTCGTGACGTAAGTGATCTTGGTCTTGCTGGACGTCATTTGCTTCTGCCCAATCCTGTACCCGATAACTTTGCCAATTTGACCGTCCTCTCCAAACTCGTTTCCTTCTCGCATCTTAGCCACGGTGTTGGCCAATTCAATCGCAGCAATACGCCGTGGTTGTGTCACGTAGATGTTAACAGGACGTTCGCTTGCAGCTTTATCTTGAGCCCACGAGTCGTATAGAAATTGAGGTACTGATGTGCTTTTGCCGCATCCAGTCTCGCCTTGAATGATGGTTAACTGGTTTCCCGCCACATTCTCCAAAATCTCGTCTCGATGAGCAAACACCGGCAGTGTTTTCATTAGTCCCTTGAGACTTACTGGCTTCTTCGGCTCAGGCTTGGGCTCGGGAACATATCCGGCCCCTTGACGCAGTGTACTATCAGTGCCTAGACGCTTAGCTACAGACGATGGCATCAACCCCTTCACCGCACAAAATTCATACACCGGCGCTGCAGCCTGAAGCTCAAACGGTGGCGGTGGACTGGACGGCAACGGAGGTGGTTTGAGCTGCGGTTTGATCGCTGCTGAAGTAGTGTCGAGTGTTGAGGCCGACGCTTGCGATCGGGCGTCAACATGCAATGGCGGGGCTGCAACTTGCTGGAACTCAACACCATCCGTGTTGATATTTCCACTCTTCAGCATAGCATGTTCCAGTGCTATCGTCGCTGCGCTCTTTCTGTTTACGGCAGATCGCGCCACATCAGCCGGACGGACGATCAGCGCCTTCATGCGTTGCATCGTAGCACGAACGTACGTGTAGTGGGTCCAAAAGAGGTTAATGTTGGGGATTTCGCTAAACAATTTTACCACTGGTTCCACTTCTTTTCGAGACAACTTCGAGGTGGGTTTCGAAGACTTTTTCGAAGTTGGACTGGTCTTAACGCCATCGCGCATTATACTGCGGCAAACTTGAATAAATACCTCGCCTGAAAACAATGTTGCACAGCCCGAATTTTGTGGTAGTTTGTTTCCCATCACAACCTGCAACTGGCAAAGCTGCTTTAGTGCCTCTAGGTATCCACCAACGACAGCGTAGGTTTCCATATTCAACAGCTGCTCATCAAGTACAACACGGTCTTGGGGACCTGACTTTTGCTTCGCAGAATCCACGGCCAGTGAAATCAACGATGTCAGCAATAATAGCTCCAGCAGGCGATCATCCAACAAACTTGCGTTGGCTAGGTATGTACGGTCTTGTTTCCACAAAACTAGCAGAGCGTACACAATATTCTTCACTGCAAGTCCCTTCTTGTCCGTCTTACCCAGCATACCAGCAAATTGCCCCGCCTTAGGGGTTCCTCCACTCGGGTCTTCGTATAGTAGAACAAATACCAGAGAGCGAAGCATCCGGTCCACCGCCCTGGAAGAGCGTCCTTGCACCGGGATAGCCACGAATGGTCGAAGACAGTCCAAGGGTGCAACATGCACTGCCACCGTCCTCTCACCCGCCATTTCTTGCACCACTGGCGTATCTAGCACCAAATAAGACAAACGTCTCGCTGGTGCGTGCATGTCATCCAATGACTTGTCTTCTAGACCAGGTACAGACGACAACGGGTCAAATCTCTGAATCAGACCATGTGAGTTCGTTTCCAGGATATCGATCGCCATCAGCGGATAATCAAAACGGTCAAGCAACCTTTTGTACATCTTCAGTTTCTTATTCGGCAGGATCGACTCGATCTTCATCGGGAACTTTTCCAAAAACGCAGCAGCGTGTCCGTAAAACCGGTAGATTTCAAACAGTGCTCGCAAGAAACCCTTCTTCTCCGCCTCAATCTGGCTTAGAAAAGGGTTCTCCAGCGTCGGCAAATGCTCCACGACCCACCGAGCTGCATCCGCAGGGTACAACGACGTCGACGCCTGCGTCCTCTGCACTGGAAAGTTTAATTTTTCCGCCATCCCGAACTCATCATCCAGCAACGACGTGAAATCATTTCCACACACCAACGCCAACTCCACCAACTGCTCCACCTCCAATCCGAGCGACTCGGCCACCAATTCCGACGAGAAAACTCTGGCTCGCACTTTCATCTTGTCCTCCTGCTCATCTTCATAGAAACTCAATTTCCGAAAGGGGATATACTTGACCCCTTTCATGACCAGAAAGTCCGAATCCTCCGCTAAAACTGCAAAAGCTTCTCCATTTCTCACCAACTCGCCTAATTCTTCATCGGCCTCTCGACTGGCCGTCTGGATCCCGATCCCATGTTTCTTCAACACTCCACGAAGTTTCTCTCGCGCAAAAGGGAACCGTCCATTGGTCTGCTGCAGCATCCTGGCCACTCTCTGCCTCTGCTGAGGACTCAGAGGAGCAGCAGCGACTTTAGTATTGTCGCCAATAATTGTATTTTCTCCATTCTCCCCAATAATTGTGTGGCCGAGACTGAGTGCCAGCTGCTCGATCTGCTGCTGCTTCTGCCTTCTCCGGTCCTCCAGACACAGTTCTTTGCGATGGCTCTCGCCACCGAAACATTGCGGCGGGTCGGTGACGAACACGAGGCGGATCTTGCGCTCTCTTAGCCGCTGCAGCCACCGACTCACGAAGCTCTCGAGCCGCAGTGTGCAGCCTCCGAGCAGCAGCCAACTCGGGGAAAAGTCGCACTCGGCGTACAGTTTGTCGCACAGGAAGTAAAGGAAGCCCACAAAGTCCACGGCCAGCGTCACGTCCTGTAGATCCGCAACTTCCACAGACGTAGACGCCTCGTGCTGCCGGCAGAAGCGGGTGAGGTTGCGCACGCCCATAGCTCAGGCTTCGGATATTCGTGAATGATGGTATATTCACTAAGAGTGATCCCGAGAGATCTTTACGTTCGGACTGGACTTCCTATGAATGAAGGTACTGAGCCTTTCACTCACCAGCAGCCTGTTTACCGAGTGGGCCTTCGTTTGAGGTCCTTCTCAGGGCCCCGTTCCCACGTTGGTTTGAATTAAGTCGACTTAGTCGATTCGGTACCCTCTGCAGAACTGTGGAGTTCGAGGCCGGTGGGTGACTTGGAGGAGCCCAAGCTGCCACAAGTTTTTTCGCCGCATTGATATCACGCTCCCAGTAGTTCGCTCTGCAAGCTACGTTTCCGCAGACACGCACGTTCCTCGACCTCTTGGTTTCTCTCGTACCGGAGATCTTGAATGGCACGTCCACCATCGGTCCCGAGCACTCGGAGCAAAGATAGCTGGTACGGAATTCGTCGACCATGACGAGGGTTGCGCGGCGAGAGAGTTCAAGTGCGAACCTTTTTAGCGGGACGTGCATGTGGTCCGCGAGATGAGTCTGGCTGCTCCATTTTCCGAGAGCCACACACACGTCACGGTCCACGTTCGGGACGACACGCTTGGCGAGTTTCGCCACGGCCTTGCGTTTGAATCGCGACAGTGTAAATCTCCACTTGCAAAACCCTTTGAGGGCGCAGAACTCCAACATGGCGCTGACGTTCTTCCACATGTGCTCGTAACGAGAGAGCAGAGACACCGACGACGAAGTCTTGAACGATGGCATGTCCTTCAAAAACGCACCGTAGCGCGGATACCTCTTCTTCAGGTTTTCGAACCAGAATGCATGGTGCTCGACACGACTCATGTGTCGGTACTCTCGGGACGTGACTTGTAGGACGTGAGCATTGTCGTGCAGAAAATGAGTCCGGCGTCTGACGCCGTGTTTCCTCGGACGATGCTTTGGGTGGTGCCTTTGGCAGATCTCGCACCACCCCTCCACATCGCACTGCGCTCTGCTGCGTCTCTTGCGTCTGTGGCGAGGTCGGTGAACCTTTTTCCACCTCAAGTGTATGGTGCAGTAGCCCAGGGGAACCAGAGAGTTAATAAACTCTCCGGAACTGGGGTCAGAAACTCTAAAACATGAACGTTCCAGAGTCGGCGTGTGGCCCTTGTGTATCCTCTTTGGTTCGATCTTGGTGGCAACCTGACAACCTGCCGAGTTGGTGGTTGATGTAGGCCTTGAGCGTGTCGGGCGTGTCGTTTACTGTCTGAAACGCACCCCTTTAGACCGGGAACAAAGCCCCAGAACACACTCCCTTGTAAGATAGCCAAAATACAGAGTAGTATATGCAAATATACAGCCGCTACTTATTCTTTAAGACCCTTGGGCGGTGGGTCTATCACCAGTCCACTGAGTATACGCTCCAGACACTGGTCAGTCTGAAACGCACTCTTCTTCTCACGCGCACCACCCTCTAAGAGGGATACAATACTCTCGAATCTCTGAAACGCAGTCTACTAATACACTTAAAGGGGACTACTAAACCCTCCAAGCAGAATCGTTAACATGAAATGGGAACCCCACTCTTACCTTCACTCAGTGGGCCCAACTAGGATATGGAATGCCGTGGATCAACTCGGAGACGCCGTCGCGTACGATCCCCACAGGCAACTTGGACTTGAAGCTTGGGAGGAAGCACGCGGCGTCCTTATATCCGCGCCCTTGTCCTAGCAGGCCACCGAACGAATTCGACTTGTGCTCAACTTGGTAAAACTAGCTCTGCTTGTTACTCTCTACTTCGGCTATCTTCTTTCTGAATCTCTCACTATCTTCTGGGTAATTATCTTGTGTTCTGTATACCTTTAGGGGAGTTCACTTGGTCTTTGTATAGGGCGCACACACTTCGCTGTCTTCGACAGGACCTCCACGTGCTTGATCCGTCTCTTCTGCTCTGAAACTGGACTCTTGGCCGCACAGTTCTTGGTCGTACACGCTGTACACAGTCGTAGCTTGTCTTGGCTTGCTGCTCTTGTGTCTCGGTAGCTTGGTAGTATCCACAGCAGTCGCTAATCTCTGAACCGAGGCTTGGAATCTCTGAAACGAGGCCATATATCTCTGGAACGGGGTCAGTTTCAGACTTCTAGGAGTCTGGGTCGTCGGTTTCAGGCTTCATTTGTCTTCAACATCATCATAACACGTTGCTGGGTGTTCTTGAACACCTGGGAGTTCATACACGTTCATGTCTTGTGCCTTAGTGAGTCTTGTGGGTCTTGCTCTTCATAATTTCTTGCTTGTGGGTATATTCGAGTGGTTCTTGGGCCTGGAACGGTGGTATTCTGTGCCTTGAGTCAAGGCGATACGGGTTGTCTGACACGATACATTCGTGCAGACAGTTTATGCTTCTACTTGGCGACCCATGTTCAGGACGGGGGCGGTTCCGGACTGAGCGCATGTGCGTTTCAGAGTATACATCTCCGGAACGCGCGCTTCCGGAACCTAAGGGCCCATCCTTGGCTCTCCACACACTCACCATTCAAACCACGCACTCTTTCCACAAAATGTCGCAATAGATCCACTCCACATCCACCAATCAAAACTCAGAAACTCCCCTGTCGCAACTGAAAATCGGCTGTCCCAAAATGTGGGAAACTGCCTCGTGTCAATTCTCCAACTGACATGTCTTTCATCTGGATCGCTCTCGCGTGGAACTTCACCGTGTAGAGTGAGCACTTGAAACAGATGTAAGGAGTGATGGCTTCATGGACAAGTAGGTCCGCCGCCATCTTGAGGTAACTTTCACGGTGCTGCTTAATGGTGAGATGTGGAGGTACTTGTAGAATGGCTGGGTGGTGGCGGGCCAAAAAGCACTTGACCATGGACTTGAATGTAGAGAAACAGTTCTCTATCGGGTTGAGCATGGGCGAATATGGACCCAAACGCAGCAGTTTGGCAGTTTGGAACTCATCTTCTTCAAAAACGTCCTCGACGTTAGCATGGCAAGGGGCATTACCGCACACAAGGACGGCGTTGTTGAGCGGCGTGGTCTTGCTGATGTGCCTCAGCAGTCTGCGGATGAAATCATTGCACTTGTCCGACGTAAAGGACCCAAAGCGCTTCTCCGAGTAGGTCAGGCCTTCCTCGGAAATGCACGCAACGACGTGGATATTCGAACCCTTACTGGCGGTATTCTTGTCAACCGCGCGCTTGCCTTTCAAGCTGCGGCCACGGCGACGAGAGCACCACAGATTAAAGTTAGTCTAATCAACATAAAAAATTCTCACCTTCTCCTTTGTTGGCAAGGAGGTCGACCACATAGTCGCGGCGCAGAATCTTGTTCTGCAGTAGATTGCGGTAATTGTTGTCTTGATGGGTCTGCTTGATAGTGTACATGCATCCATCGATACGATGCTTGACGGTCTGTCGTGATACCTTCGCACCAAACCGGGCTTCAAGCGCGTCGACCTTCTCGTCTAGTGTTAAGTAGCAGTTTTCATCGAGCAATCCAACTATACAGTCGACGTGCACGTCCGTAATTTTAGCGTTGCGCTTATCACCACACGGTTTTCGAGGCAAACCATGCCATGCATCGTTAGTTCGTGCCGTGGCGACCCAGCGGTACGCTGTCCGCATCTTGACGCCGTTCTTTGCTGCAACGTCTTGCCAGTCTTGGTCGTCACGGGCTGCCAGAAGTACGCACTGAATGGTGTCGTCACTGTAGAGCATTGTGGGAAGGTGTAGGTGGAAGGGTGCTTGGAGGTTGGGTGTGATAGAGCGAATTGCAGAATGCGAGAATAGTGCTTTGCATCAGCGGCAGCTTAAAACGCCTCTGTCCATTGGTTTTGGCGCGAAACAATTCGCGCCACTAAGGCACTGTACACGAGTATCTCCTGTTCAAGTAGATCTCAGTTTCATTATTTGTTTTATCAAGATTGCCATTTTGATCTTGCTTTTTGCCACATTGAACTTGGAATATACCATTTTGAAGTTGAAAAGGTGTACACAATTTGCTAAAAAAAATTAGCTACAAATCCTACACAATTCGTTAAAACATGACGCTTCTTGGTTCTGGCCCCCGCTACGTGCGTGGCTGCGTGGTGCACGCGCCAACCCGCGGTTTGATCGAGTTGTTGGAGGACGCTTTCCTGTGTGTCGACGCTCCTACCGGGCGCATTGAGACTTTCCACACTCAGATCGAACCTGCAGATCTTTCACTCTTGTCGGAAAGCCCCTCGTCGGATATCCTGCTGCTGTCTAAAGGTCAGTTCCTCATCCCTGGCTTCGTGGACACTCACGTGCATGCCCCCCAATATCCTTTCATGGGGACAGCCACCGACGTCCCGTTGATGCAGTGGCTCGAGAAATACACGTTCCCAGTGGAACAGAATTTCGAGGATGTGGATTTCGCCACGGAATGGTATTCCAAACTTCTGGACTCGATGCTGAGTGAGGGCGTCACCACGGCCCAATATTTTGCTACGATTCATGTGGAAGCTACGAAGAAGTTGGCGGATTTAGTGGAACTTCGGGGCCAAAGGGGGTTGGTTGGGGTGGTCTCCATGGACCGAAACGCTCCTGATACCTACGTGTCGCCAAATTTCGAGAAAAGTCTGGAGGACGCGGAGGTGTTTATTAAATACGTGTTGAGTAAAGACAATGAGCTGGTGAAGCCTGTGGTAACCCCGAGATTCGTGCCTACGTGTTCGTTGCAGCTGATGAAAGGGTTGGGAGCTTTGGCCAAGAAATATGACGTCCATGTTCAGTCACACATTGCCGAGTCGAAGGACGAAGAAGCGTTTGTGGAGGTTTTGCATCCTGGACGAAGGGATACTGAGTTGTTTGAAGAAGCAGGGTTGCTGACGGAGAAAAGTTGTATGGCACATGCAGTGCATTTGAAGGATGAAGAGCTGGATGTGATGCAGTGTACGGGGACGTCCATTGCGTGTTGTCCATTGTCGAATTTCTTCTTTGCCAATGGGTTTCTGGATGTGAGGAAGGTTTTGGACAAGGAGGTGGATGTTGGACTGGGCACGGACATTGCAGGGGGATATTCGCCAAGCATGTTGCGGGCTATTCAGACGTGTGTGTTGACGATCAAGGCGCTGGAGATTGGGGAGGGTACTTCTGGAGCCCCGACGCAGCAGTTTGATTTCAAGAATGCCTTTTGGTTGGCGACGATGGGTGGAGCGAAGGCACTGAAGCTTGAAAACGACACTGGCAGCTTTGCGGTCGGGAAGTGTTTCGATGCGATTCTTGTGGATGTGAACCGTGGCAACAACTTGGTGGTTTCAGAGCGTGATACACCGTTGGATGTCTTCCAGAAGGTCATTCACAACGCAGACAGCCGCAACTTTGCCAAGGTATTCGTGAAAGGCAAAGTGGTTCAAGATAGGATCGGTCAAGAAGTCGTCTCGCCAAAGCGCAGTAGCTGTACCAAGTGAATCAAATTTCGCTTTCAAAGATTTCGTGTTGCTCTCGACATTTAGCAACTACTGCTGCACTGCACCAACGCACTAAGCAACTATTCACCAACTTGGGCGTCATAAAAACATGAAACCGGGCTTCGTGGGAGAAGTGACGACAGGCTGCACGCAGCAATTTAGGCTGAAACCTTACGGCGGCATGATGGACAGCGGGCATCTTCTCCATCCTGCTCGGCGTTGCGCACCAACACATCCAAGCAAGCCTTATGGAGTTCGTGGCCACACCCATCCAGCTTCACGGTCTCCCCGGACGCCAAGTCTTGTCCACAGATCACGCAGTTGCGCTCGTGGTCGGGTTTCGCCAGTGCCAAACCAGCCCGGGTGCTAAGCGAGGCTGAAATACTGAAGAACGTCGCCTTCAGCTCGTTGCCTGTGAGAACATGGTGGTAAGTTCCACCCATTTTTTCTGCAACTCGCTGCAACACATTCAAATTGATACTCCCAAACCCCACTGCGAATGCCTGAAGCCCATTCTTCTCGTAGCAGCCCTTGATGTGGGTAGCAAGCCCTTCGCCCTCCATTGGATCACAAGGGTGTCCGTCACTGAAGAACACCACTGTTGGCTTGAACACGTCAAAATTCACTCGTGACAGGACCTCGTTAGCAGCACGAAGCCCCGCAGAATAGTTCGTCCCTCCTCCTCGATATTGAATCTGGGCATTCGTCATGGTAGTGATGTTCTGTGCTTCGTAAACGATCTGCGCGTAGTTGTCGAAGGTGACAACCGAGACCAAGTCTAACGTGGCTCCATCCCCAATACGGTTGTAGATGTACTCCTTCCACGCCGCCAAGAGATGACGCCATGGACTCCCACTCATCGAACCCGAGCAATCCAGCACGAACACGTGGTGCATTTTGCCACCACTGGCAACGTGCGAGCACTCGAACTTGTGGCCGCCAACGTACGTGAATCCGTCGAACCCAGTCCCTGGCTTAGACTCTGGTTTGTGCCACGCTGGCAGGATGCAGTAAGACGGTTTGTCGTCGTGATCGGGCGCGTCACACTTGTAGCCGCATTTGCCAAAGAGCTCCAGCTCCATCTTCGAAGTGCACGGATCTTCCCAGCCCAGCGTCTTCCAGAACTGCTCATGCAAAACCTCGTCGGTCTCTTTCTCGGGTTTCGGCTCCAGCGCGCGTGTGCAGTGACGACGTTGATCCGTGGAGCTTCCAGAATACACACACCTCGCCTTGCTTCCTTGTTCGCAATCCAGATAGTGAACGTGCTCTCGACCCATCTTGGAACAGTACAAGTTGCACATTTCGGCAATTCCCAGCTCGCCAGCCTTGTACTTGCGCTCTTCGATGTCGATTTCCTCCGAATCCGACAAAAAATACTTGTTCCTCATGTTGCCGTGCGACGTCGTGTGGGAGCCGAAGTGGCCGAATTTCTTCTTGCAGAAGTAGCTGCAACACGGACAGCGGACGTCGCAATAGTGGATAATTTCGTCTTCGTTATCCTCACCGCTCTCTTCGCACATGCAAGTGTGTGCGCCCTGGTGCATTTTTTGGCCTGGAGGTAGCAGCTTCGTGCATTTCTTGCGAGCCCCATTCATCTCTTGGAAAGTGAACTGAAAGCTGCCTCGAGCTCCCGTGAACGTCTTCGACGACTGCTTTAGAAACACATCCACTCGACAGATTCCAGGCTCTTCGCACATGGCTTGGCACTCGTGACCATTTCCGCACATGTGGACTACCGGCGCATCAGACGTTGCGTCAAACGTGTTCGACCCTTTCTCCTCATTTTCGACGGAGAACACAACTGCAACGTCGACTTGGTCGTGGAAATGGTTCATCGTGCCACACACCTCGTTACATCCGTCCATGATGCACTTTTGGATGCAGCGAACTTCGACACATTTGTGAGCAGTGTGTGGGTCTTCGACGTTCATGACGCATCGACCAGAGCAGTTTTGAGCCGAACATTCCTCACCGCAGGTGTGAATGGGGACGTCGCACTTATGGACATCCGCGTGGCCTCGTTTCATCGAGCATTTCTTACCACAGTTCGGCGAGTGTGCCATGCAGCACTCTTGGCCACACGTGTGGTCTCCATCGGCACACTCACATTTGCCTTCATGACCTGCTTCTTTCGCGCACGACGGACTTTTGTCGAAACTTTCACTGCTCTCGCAGTACTCGCAGCGTCCAGCACAGATGTGGTTACCCCCGCAATCGTGCGAGCTCGTTCCAGGATGAGCAGCAGCTTTCAGACAGCCAAGACGACACTCGTCACATTTACTTTGGCAGCGAGTAAACAGCATCTGGAACCTCCCAAGAAATTGCTGCTCCGTTGCTTTCCATTCTTCGGGCATTCGACCTCCCAGCATTTGTTTGACCCAAATGCAGATTCGAGCCTTGCGACGACGCACAATGAACGCCAGGAACGCGTCAAAGTCGGCAACAATCTCTCGTGAAATCTTGCCACCCCGGATCTTCGTCTTGGTCCGAAGGAACAAGCGAAGGAGCTGCTTGATTGCGCTGTGGACGTGGCCAATGGTTTTATCATTAGCGGAGCTGCTGTCAAAACCAAGATCAATCTCCCAGTCCAGCAACGCGTCAAGATCAATACCTTCGCTAAGGGCGTTCCACTTCTCGCCCAAAGCAGGATACTCAGCCACCATCGTGGCCAAATCAACGGCGATCACTTTCCCACTGGTGGCCGAGATAATATCTTCTTTCAAGTACTGGGCAATGTCATCGGTTCTGGGCACGTACTCTTGGGGAACAATGCAACCGGTTCGAAGGAGTCCCGGCAGCTTGGAGCTGATTTCGGACATCTGGAACTGCTTTGCTCCTTCATCCAGCGACGTCCAATCCAAGATAGCGATCTTTGCTAGTACCAAGCGGATGCAGTTCAAGAACGTCTTACCACTCCGAAAGCCTGTGCCCTCAACTCCACACATAGCGTTCTCGATAAAATTCTGAGCGTGCATCAGCGACTGGTAGTAGTTGATCGTGCCCAGCGGAGGCGAGCAGTTGATGTCCAGTTGGCCCGAGTACGAGTCCAACAAAAAATTGCTATCCTTGTTCGCGCCTACCAGCTTCTGGAACTTGGCCAGAAATTCATCAAGCACACCCTTTTGGTCGTTTGGATTTACGTCCTTCACGGACATGTACAGCTTGCCTCGGAAGAGACTTGGGTCCCCCTTGATCAGCGCCACACCTTTCTGAAATCGGGAGAATAAGTCGTCAATCTCTTTGTCGAATCGCATCTCCATCCGAAAAATGGTGAACATCGAAATGGAGGCGTTGAGCACCGACAAGAAGACATCCTCCTGCTCCGTTCGCTCAAATGAACCGAGTCCTTCAAAATCAAGAACGACAAGCAGCACATTCTTCGGCAAAATTCGGATCGACATCCACGCTCCGTCGGTGCAGCGGGCTCCAGCGATGGCAAACGATGATCCTGTCAAGTGGTTAAGCAGGTAACTTTTGCCCGTTGACTGTTTTCCCATCGACGTGATCACAACGCAACGTCCTTGCCACGACTCGAGCATCGGAGATAGCAGACCAAAACGAATTGAACGTGCAATGTCGACAGCTTGGAGATTCTCTGACTGTGCATCCATCGGGGTTGCTTTGCCATTTGTCATTACCGTGAGCGAATTCGCTTCAGCCCTGCAGATTTGGATGGGGACAAAAGTGATCAATTCCTGGAGAAATGATCGGATAGATTGGACAGCGATATCGTCCATACCGGAACTCGACTCCGTTAAGAAAGCCAAATCTCGTGCCAAATCCATCCCACCTAAGGGTTTGTTCAGCTTGCGAAGGTCGCGCATCATGGCCTGGAAGAAATATCGACAAATATCTTCGTTCAGTGGAGTGCGGCAGGCCACTCGAAGTTTCAACGTCGCTCGGGTGTCGCCAACTCCTCGGATCAAACCACGAACGGGGAACTTTTCATAGGTGTGGTAGAAAGCTCGTAGCCAGTGATCCACTTCGTCAGTATCCGATCCGTCGGACTCGCTCTTGCTGCCGTTAACCGAGTGTTCCTTTGAGTGCTTGATTCGGAACGATTCGCTCCGCACTGTCACAGCCAGACGAAGTATGCAGATTTTTTCCCCTTCTTTGCTGATTGCGAACAATAAGTCGTCAAAACATTGGACCGACTGACCCTGCGAGCACAACGGCAAGTCTCCAGATTCCACTGGAACATCTCGAAAGTCTTCACTAGCGACGGCAAATAAGTTGGCACCTTGTTGGTTTTCGGTGGTGTTATCGCTTTCGCGGGTGGCCACAAAACCAAGCACCATGTTGTCAGCCGTAGCGAACAGCGAACTATTCGGCACTCTAGACCCCGATGGCAGAATTTGTACTGCTCGCGACGTCTGCTGATTTTTCAAGTTAACAGACTGAATCGACCCATTTAAGTCGATCGCGTACAGAGATTCATCCACAAGAAGCACATCGGTGACAGGAAGTACCAACGACGTCCTCAATGACAACTCGACTCGCTTGTAAATTTCCAATGACAAAAACGTTTCGTTGAATCGGTAAAGCTGCACTCGCCCGCCTTCCTCGACGAACGCTATGACGCGTTCGTGAGCGTTGAAGTCGCACAACGATGCAGGTCGACCAAACGTGCGGATAGACGTCGCCTTTCCAATGCTTTCTCTGAACCATGATCGCTCTAGCGGGAAATATACGTGTTGGACCAACGTACCCTGCGGAGATGTCGTCACCAGTACCAAACCGTGGTTCTTAATGGTGAAAGCCTTGAGGATTTTTGCATCCGGCTCCAGACGATGAGCGCCAAGTTGAGTGGTGCTGAAAGACGACCCATTATCATTCTGTACCAGCTTAAAAACCTTCAGCTGGTCTGCTGCAGGCTTCCAGTGCTCTTTTCGAACCCCACAGTAAAGTGTCGTTCCACGTGAGCGCGGCCGGACAGTTGTCATGAGGCCTCCTTCATGTTGCTCTCGCCAGTGACAGAGCAGGCCTTCAAAGGCATCCGACACAAGTTTGCGCTCATCAGCTTCGCACGACTGGCGAAATGAACACTGCGTTTCCTCGCTCCATTGAGCCACCAACACGCACTCAGTAACAGTGAAAACAGTCTCGACAGCCCCGAACCAAGCTTGTCGTGCTTCAGCCAACGGGTCAACCATACACTCTCGGAATCTCTCCGATAGCAACTCCGAATCCTGATCCCCAGTCCAAATCTTCTTCCAGGTCCGCCCGATGAATCCATCACTTTTCGTCGCAAGTGTCAAATCGGAGACTGTGAACTCTCGCATGAATGTTGCGAGGGATTCGACTACGCCATAGTCAGCGTCATTATCCTGGTGATCGCGGAATTTCGACGCAATAGATTTCATTTGGTTCTTGAGTCGAAGTGGCAGATTCAAAGTCACTTTAGTCGTAGTATCAAGTTTGCCCCAGATACAGCGATTCGACTGAACCTCTTGCATGTACTGGTTGAGCCTCATGAACGCTGGCTCCGCCTTGGCGCCTTTGTACAGTACGTCCAAGTCAAACAAACTCTCCATGTGACCAAGTAGAGTTGCCCGGTAATCCTCGATGTACGTCTGCACGCGGTCCTTCGCTTGCTCCACCGAGGTTTCCAGGCTGCGGTTCAGTATCTCCTTAATCTCCTTCAGCTTTGCCTCAGGCCACCTCTCAGTGGCCTCTAGCAACACGTCGCAAAATTGTCTTTTATCCGCCATGTCGAATTCAAGACGAAGATTGCGCTCCCTCGCCTCGGCAGTCAGCCAGGTCGCGAAATCCTTGTGGTTATCAAATCTTTCCTTGCACACCTCCGTCCACTTTGTCGCTGGGGCTGGTTCCACCACCGAGAATGCTGGGTAGCTTCCCTTCAGTAGTTGAATGTTCTGGGTCGACAACCCCCTCGGCAGCAGAACACTCGGCAGGTTTTCACACACGACGGCATCTTTCTGCTCTTCCTGTCGCTCAACGTGGAAAGCTACCGAGAACGATTTCCACGCGTCCAAGTTGGTCGAGTTCATCGAAGTCACCGTTTGGTCAAGTAACTCAACGTCTTCAGGCGACAGACAGCAGACCATGTCGGGACTTAAACAAGTCAGAAAGCGAAGAACATACGTCGCCGTATCCCGCAATCGAAACTTGCGGAACAATCCATCTTCGATCCATCCGAACAAAACCAACGAGTGGCTCGTAACTTCATCGTCCTTTCGAGTGACGCAGTAAATGCCTTGGTCCTCTGCCTTCATATTACTCTCCATATCTTCCGACCAGCAGTTCCGTTTCTCCAACTCCAGCTTCACCGCGTCTTGTTTGCCAAAAAGGGACATCACTTTGATTCCACCAGGTTCGCGTTGTCCGTCCGTTCCGAATACCTCTTTACGCAGGAAGAGAGCGAAGTCGTCATCAAATTCTCGAGCCTCCAGCATTTCCGTCTCGAAGTCCTTCAGGTTCACCGATGACAGCATTCCAAGTGAACAACTCAACCGCATTACTTCCAGCTCCCCCAAAACGGGCTTTACGACTTCGACATCGTTCTGGACCTCGGGCACCAAGCTCAACAAACGAAAACAGTCCGAGCTTATGAGCTTCTGTCCCGGGCCAAGAGTGATGTGCATCGCGAATTACTCGTTTCAGGAGAACCGACTGATCCAATTGCTACCTCCCGAGGAATTTCAAGAATGACAACGAAACACTTTGGTTCGGGCGGTGCGTACCTTTCTCAGAGAGAGAATGCATCAAAGTTTGCATGGGATCCGACAGTTGATAGCCACACAGACAATTCATTGAAAAGGCTTCGACAACGGGATTCAACAAGAAAATGACTGAACATCGGATTTACGCTAAGGAGTGCATTGCGTTGGATTGCTTCGACTACAACTACTACAACCACTGCTCCAACTGCACGAGCAACAGCCCACGCTCGCGAACAATGTTGATGTCCAGGCATTCTCCCTCGACGTTCGTCCTCTTTCCGCCCATTTTCCTCAACACGTACAGTTGGTTCGTCGCCCGTGCGTGACTAAGCCGTTCAAAGGCGTGTTGGACTTCACTCTGCACTGCCATCTTGAACTCGTGCTCGAACGCAGTTTGTTCACACGCCAACCACTTTGCAGTGAGAGATTTGTCCAGGACATCCAGCACTTCATCGACAACCTTAATCCAGGTGGGTATCATCATTGAGAGCGGCTTTGAAAGTGATTCGCGAATTTCCTCGGGCAGTCCACTCAAGTCGGCGGTGTCCAGCGTGGCTAACGTACCAACACTGATCACGACAGATAATCCTATCGGAAGTGTACGTTTGTTTCGGCTGGGAAAAGCCACAAATTGTTCAGCAAACATCGTCAATATCTGCATCGCCTCATTCGCAGCCAATTCGTGCCCACACAGCGCCAGAGTACTCACACCTTGAAACAGCGGCTCGAGCTCCAAAGGAAGCGTCAGAATGGGCCAAATGCGCTCGTTTCTCTTCATCAATTGCTCATAAATGCCGCCAATACTCTTGAGCTCCTCCAACAACGCCAACAAAACTTCGCGCACTTCTGGTCTCGGTACCGACGCTGGATGGGTCAATGGTTGAAGGACATTCAACCAGAACAGGGCTTTCGCACCTCCCAGCAATTTCCCACGAAGCTCTTGGAGGTACATTTGCACTTGTTCCTTACACTGCTGCTCTGCCTGCAGGGTGAGAGTCTTCGATCGTTCTCCTGCCTGTGCGATTTTTGCCTCGGGCCAGCGATGGAATCGGCCAAGCAAAGCTTCACGAACTGCGTCGCTGCGCTCGCATCTGCTCAAATTCAGTTGCAGTGGACGATCCTTTGCGGCGTCGAACACCCACTCAGCCAGTTGGTCTTCGCGTTGAAACTTCGGCAAGTACCCGTTGATCACTGCGACCAGCGTTGTCTTGAACAGTACCAGAGGATTTGGTTTCCGTTGCAGCCTGCTTTCGTACGATTGGAACGTCTTCATGGTTGAATTCATCGATTGGCCGTCGTTCGGCTTGGCTTCTTTGGCGTCAAATAGTGCTTTGCTGCGCTTGATCCGGTTCTTCTTCCTTTTCGACGCTCTACTCAGTGCTGATCGTTTACGACGCGCAGTCATGAGAAACTGAGGACTGAGTTGATGGCAATAGGTACTTTGCACCTCGTCCCGTACTTGATATCCAACACGTAACGGTGTCATGATCACATCACTTCAGCTAGTGCTTAGCGATCTATGATAGCACGAACGCTGCTTCAACGAGAGAGCCCGCCACTCGACTGATTGGCGTCACCAAGTCTACCGACATCTCAAGACGTGCCAGATAATTGTTAGATTCATCCCACTCGAACCAGAGCGAGCACGGAAGTATCAATCGCTGTCCGATCAACTTCTTGCCAACGTCGGTGTCCAGCAGATGAGGGAAAGTTCTTTCTAGTGTTGCCTTGTTGGCCGCCACACTGAGTGACGCTGAGACCACCACGAAATTCTTGACGATTTCCATCGTATTCTCGAGTTGAAAGTGAAGATCCTGAAAATACATGGAGTATCGACGCCATTGCTCGACATGTGCATCTACCCCGTATCGATCACCAAGAAAAACGTCAGGTGCCGAAAAGGAACGGAGAAACACAAGTTGGTATTGTACCTGATGGTCTTGCGCGCGCTTCCTTGAACCAACTTTCTCATGGGGATTTTGTCCGGGCGATAGAAGACCGTGTTAAAAGATATGAAAGTACTCAAGAATCACGTTGATGACACTCTGATCAGTGCCGGAGAGGAGACGCCTTCGTCGCTGCTCCAACACTGGGATTTCTTCTTCGAGCTGGACGACGGCTTCGGTGAGAAGCTGCACCTTTCGGTCTTATTTGCGTCGGAATCGAGCTCGATTGAGACGCCTTTGCTCACGACGACGAGCAATTTGTGGGGAAATCGGTGTCTTGTTGAGATTTCTCTTTGCTGAACTAGAATCAGACAATGGCATGCTCTTGTCGCATGGTGTTCTTAAATGGCTGTTTGATCTGTCGTTGTGTGAGAGCTGTGAGGCACAGTGGATTTCATCGACATAGGGCCAATGGCGACTATCTAGAGCTGGGAGATCAAAGGCGAGCGTGATATCCTCAGGTACTGATGAGTATTGGCGCAGAACCATCGACAAGTGCGGTGAATTCTTACGAGCTCCAACTCGAAATGGGATTTCTCGCTGGAAAGGTGGGCCAACCATAGCATCTCGGTTGAAGCTGGGGGTCTTGAGTAGGCGTCTTCACCATTGTGACCGGTTGGTTTCGTTTGGGGAGCGTTCATGGAGAGGAACTGGTATGGGCTTGGCCTTTCAAGTTGAACAGTGAGCGATCCACTCATTTAGTACGGTGTGGTCATCGATTCCCGAGGATCGTGTGATTACAACGCGTGTTCCGATGATACGACGTGAATTCTCCTGGTGTGCGCTCTATGCTTCCAGTTGTGAGGATGCGATCCGGATTTCGGACACAGTTTTGGTGGTGATGATGGTTGATGCTTGCTGTAGGCGTCACAAAAGACTGACGAATTACAAGAAGAAAGATGCTCAGCTTTGGAAATATGCAAGAGGGAAAATGTGAACTGGTAAAAGGTCTACCCAAGATGTTGATCACGAAAAGTGTCGCCGATTGAAGATTACAGGCCGTCAGGTGTATGCATCAAACAGTAATTGTATGTGATGCTTTCCAGATTTCTCGTTCAAATCGCTTTTTTTGTGTGAGCTCATGGTGCCTCGAATCGCGCGATCGAAGATGCTTTAATTTGCTTGCTGTAGCGCGATCACTGGTACAGTCAGCCAGTCACTCGCGCCATCGGTGATGTCCGAAATCGAAGAACCAACTCACTCAATAAATACTTCAAGTAATACAACTTCATGAAGGAATGATGTTGCGTTACTGCCACATATACAAGTTGTACATGTGCAGTACAACTACACTGTATTGTTGTCACTTTCACAAGTCGAACTTGCCGATCGAGCCATCGCGAGTGATGAGAGCTTGGCCGAGCACGAATGCGGCGTCCTTGAGTGAATTCAACACTCGACTCACGGGCATGAGGAAGTCGACCGACATCTCGAGTCGCACAATATGGCGTCTAGCGTCATCCCACTCGACCCATAGTGAGCACGGTAGCATCAGATGTCGTCCGAGCAGCTCCTTGCTTAGTTTGGTGTTCGCCAAGTGGGGGAATACACACCTGAGAGTCATTTCGGTGACCGTCACGCTCATAGACGCTGAGACCGCCACGAGGTTCTTCATTGGTTCCTCCATGTGCTCGAGTTGGAAATGCAGGTCCTCGAAATACGACGAGTATCGACGCCACTGCTCAACGAGAGTGCCCACCCCACTACGTTCGCCTAGGCGGACACCCGTCGCCATTGAGATTCGTAGAAACACGAGTTGTTGCTGCGCTTGAGGATCTTGTCCGCACCTTTTCAACTTTAGCGACCGGATTCCGTATCGGAAGAGGTGAAAGTACTCGACAACCACATTGAAGACGCTCTGCTTGGTGCCGAACAGGACGCGATCTCGTTGAAGCTTCAGCAGAGGGATCTCCTCGCGCAGTTTGGGCACAGTTTTGCTCAGTAGCTGCACCTTTTGTTCCTGCTTGAGTCGGTAGCGAGCTTGATTGACACGGCACTGGTCGCGACGACGGGCAGTTCTCAGCCGACTTACTGGTGTCTGGAGCTGACTTTGTTTGTGTCCTTCATTGCTGTAATGGAGTGCTGTCGTGAGACCTCCAGCCAGGAATGGGGTGGTCGTCTTGGAGGGATAAACGTGTCGTTCTGGGGGATAACGACGTGGACCTCCCGCCAAGAAAACTGCCTCGGTGGAGTTGTCGTCGTAGAACGCGTTGTCTTGATCGTGCTGGGCACGGACGCGGGGAGCTCGCTGGAATAAAGGCCCCACAATCGTTGAGGCGGTGGAGTCCATGGTCGGCGCGATCGACTTGGTGGTTGGTTGTGAAATTGGAAAGTGAACTATTGTAACTACCTGTGCATCGCGTGATGACAAAGTGCTTGGTCACAACACGTTAGTCCAAAGCAAATGACTAAGCAGCTGGTTGGTGCAAGTGGCGTCATCATGGATGTCGGCTTGCAGATTGCGCAATCCAGGATGACCGATGGTATGATAAGATAGATGTGTGCACATGTACAGAATGGAGGCCGGTCGGCATCATTGTCGAAAGCGGTGGACCACTGAGTGAGCAACGTTAGCAATTGCGATGTAGATGTGCTTTGCATCGACTTTGTCATGCATTTTAGTGCACTAATTATTGTGCCTTGCAGGCTTTGTGGCTAAACCACGGCGCAATTCGTTGTTTTAGCAAATCTTCGAAGATTGAGTCTTCGTTGAGTTAGCTGCAGCTGTCTTCGGATTAACATTGAATAGCTAGCTTAGGAGAAGAGTTAAGATTGAATTGGAGTCGTTTTCGTGGAATGGCCGTGGCAAAAGCGACAAACCCATGTCCTGAACACTCTAACTCTTTCTCTCTCCCTCAACTAGCGTTTACTAAAGTATGACGATCTCAATTGATATGCGCTGGCGCTCTATCGTTTTAACTTACATCTACGATATCGACTTTGCAGTTATGGCATCGGTAATGGGAGCGTCTACACGGTCTATTTCAAGATGGGGTTTGCTTTTTAGACACCGAGGAAATGTGATTCCGAACTTACAAATTGTACGAAAGACACGCTGGCCCCCAGAATGCATCAAGTTTGTCAAAGGTTTTGTCGACGAGCATCCATGTTTCTATGTAGAAGAGCTCCAAGCAGCTCTCAAGTCAACCTTTCCTGAGTTACCCAACATTTCAACTGCGACAATTTGCCGGGCTTTGCGTTTTGACCTCGGTCTTACTCGTAAAGTCCTCACCAAATGAGCGAGAGAGAGTGTTCCGGCTGAAATCGATGCTTACTACAAAAAATTGGCCCCCTTCTACCGTGGACCCGATCAACTGGTTTTTCTGGACGAAACGGCGAAAGATGGCCGCGACGTTCTTCGCCGTTTTGCATGGTCAACACGAAACACGTCGGCAATTGTCCGTCAGCCATTCGATAGAGGTAATCTATATTTTATTTTGTACGGATACACAACGGTAACTAAAACTGTTGTTGAAGGTGATCGTGTGTCAATACTGGCTGCAATGGACATCTCAGGTTTCATTGCATGGAAACAACTCCTGGGACATTCGACAGAAATCGTTTTCATGACGCGTTTCGTAAAAATGTCGCCCCATTGTTAAATCCCTGGCCACTGCCACGATACGTTTTGCTTTTATTTTTTGGCGATATTTTACCACAGCTATAACTAATTACGATTCAGATCGATTGTCATTCTTGACAACGCTAAAATACACACGTACAGGGAACTCGAAGAGCTCGTTCATTCGACAGGAGTGCTTTTGTTCTTCTTACCACCATATTCTCCTCAGCTGAATCCGATTGAGGTCGGATTCGGCCTTTTGAAACGGTGGTTGACACGCCATGCGCATTCAGCATTTCGATTTGATGCTAAGCGGACATTGGAAGTTGCCATGCGTAAATGTATGGACCATTCAAAAGAGGAAAATGGGAACCTTTATGGCCACTGCGGCTACGATAGCGTTGGTCTGAATAGAGATATATTTTTCAGTTAAGAAAGAATAATATTTTGCTGAAAAATAATATGTTCTTTAGTTTTCCATGGGCACTGCGTGTTCATCGTCACCAACATTTTCAGCAGGGCTTGAAGTGTCGAGATCGGGACGAAAAGGCGGGAAATGGTCGTATGTAGGTAATCCTACAGCTCGCCTTAGCTCGACAACATCTAAATCTAACGGAATCGTGCCCCCGTTTAGCCGGCAGGTGATACCCACAAATTGCCGTCGCCCTGAGTCATCTTGCTGCTGAGATTGGCTTTCTTGCGTTGCAACTTACCTCGGATTGTAGTGCATCGACACGTTGAAGTTGAGTAACAGCAGCGCTAGTTGGCGGTTTGAGGGGTGTCCCTCCTGGCTGCCGTGCAAGAGAAATTGCCCAGTAACGCTGTGAAGCAGGGCCGTATGAATTCGCCGTTCCTTCCCGCTCTAGAAAATCCTTTATTGCAGTTGTAGACGCTGCAACACAAGCTTCTGTGGCGCGCCGAATTCCTGTTCTCGAGCTAATGCGCTGTACATAAACAAAAAGCTCAAGTTGAAAGTCGGCTTGCCTAGAAAAAAAATTGCATCAATATGGATACCAACTCAACAATGACGAGACTTTAATCAAATACAACGTACCCATTTTTACGACGACTGGCTTGGTTCCAAAGGCGTTCAATACGACTGATGAAATCTTGCTGTGAAATTGAAAGCGCTACAAAGTTTGCTTGTGATGTGTTGGCACTAGGCTTCACCAAAATAAGTGCATCAGGTTCCCATACAATGTCAGAGGAAGCTCCGAGTTCGTTATTGATCTTAGCTCGAAGTACGTCATGACCATCCCGAGGCATAAAAGCAAAGATAATTGGTGCCCCGCGAGTCCATCTACTGTTCGTGTACGGCTGCTCCACCTTCACCGTTAAATGAACCTGTAACTCGTCAGGCAAAGGGGGAGACATTGAAACACTTAAAGAAACAAACACATGTTAACAAATACCGTCCTGGTTACACGAAGCAATTGATAATACGTACCACAAACTGCTCTGCCTCCACAGACACTAGAGCCCCCAAGTGAACCGCCCAAAGACGAGGGCCTGTTGGGCGTCAGCTACTTGCTGCTGCTCCAGAATTGTTTTGTGGCTCTTTGTTGCTGGCGGATAAATAAACCTTTTTTGACGTTGAGTTACATCCAACACTGGAAGCAACTCTATGGATTTGTCGTTGATTTAGAGTCGCTATCCATATGCCAGAATTCCAGTAAAGCACAATACTACCCACCTTTATCACTAATTCGTGCATGAATACCAACAAATCACGTAGAAGTGATTGGGCACGGGCGTTCGACATCTAGCGCAATACATTGGCCAAGGTACGAGTCGGCTACGAGGAAGACAATGGACAGAGTCGACTAAGCATGAATACTGATGGTAATGGTAGCTCAAGACTGTTGTGTGCAGCACGCATTAGTGTGAGGCAAGTCGCCAAGGCAATCACGCAGAGCGGTTAGCTGTCGATGCGATCAGATATGGAACGGACCAGATCTTGGAACTGACATCCGGATGTAAAAATGATCGGATTCAGGTTCTGGAAATGAGAGGAGATCTAGTGGTTTAATGCTGCACCAGGATCAGTTTGGAACAGACCATGTCCGACGCAGGTGCGGGGCCGTCGGAGCGGCGTCTGGAGCGAACTACGTGCTTCTACCAGGGATACAAGTACACTCACTCATGGGCATCCTCAAAGAAGATTTCGTTTCGCTGCTCGAAGTTTCGGACTGGCTGCAAAGAGACCATGGAGTTTCGTATTTCATCGATGGGCAATTCAAGTGTTCGACCACACACCTGTCGGGACGCTACCGTTGCGAGTGGGCTGGTTGACGTCAAGGAAGACATGAAGGCGATGACTGACAGCTTAGCCATTAGTGATGTTGCAAAGCCAGCGCATCAAATTTGGCAGGAGCTGCGCAGTCTATTCTACGAGAACGACAACAACAACGTCATGGTTGGCCTCTCCGAATCGCAAGTTTTCGCACATATTTACAGGGCAAGGACCATTCACTACAGTGGCGACGTGCACAGGACTGTGGAAATTCCACTACTTTCGTTGGCACTAAATGAAGGTGTGCCATTCTTTCAATTTCACTTCGTTTGCGCGAACCAACCAGGACGTGAATAAGCCCACACGATTGCTCGGGTGGACACACCCTGTGCTCCTGAACCTGGTCCGCTACCACAACACTACGCTATTTATTGACTGTACATTTCGCTGTGTGCCACGCAACTGCGAGCAGTGCGCGGTCTTCATGGTTCATGACCGGGCGTCGGGCCTCTTTCGCCCCAGTGTTTTATATTCTCAGTACTTCGTGCGCCGGAAATGCGTACTGGGATATGATGCACTTTATCCTATAAGCCACGGACCAGCAGCTCAGCCCCGCAGAAGTGATCTGCGACTTCGAGTCTGCCCAATTGAGGCGGTGCAGACGCAGTTCCGTGATGCCATCGTCTTAGGCTGCCTATTCCACCTGAAGCAGGCGTTGCGGTGAGCCCTGAATCGTTATGCAGTACCAGAAGCAGAGTGTAAAGTGGCGATGACAAGAGGCGTTCTGGTATATTCACTAAGAATGATCCCGAGAGATCTTTACGTTCGGACTGGGCTATCTATGAATGAAGGCACTACATCTTTCACTCCCCAGCAGCCCGTTTACCGAGTGGGCCTTCGTTTGAGGTCCTTCTCAGGGCCCCGTTCCCACGTTGGTTTGAATTAAGTCGACTTAGTCGATTCGGTACCCTCTGCAGAACTGTGGAGTTCGAGGCCGGTGGGTGACTTGGAGGAGCCCAAGCTGCCACAAGTTTTTTCGCCGCATTGATATCACGCTCCCAGTAGTTCGCTCTGCAAGCTACGTTTCCGCAGACACGCACATTCCTCGACCTCTTGGTTTCTCTCGTACCGGAGATCTTGAATGGCGTGTTCACCATCGGACGTGAGCACTCGGAGCAAAGATAGCTGGTACGGAATTCGTCGACCATGACGAGGGTTGCGCGGCGAGAGAGTTCAAGTGCGAACCTTTTTAGCGGGACGTGCATGTGGTCCGCGAGATGAGTCTGGCTGCTCCATTTTCCGAGAGCCACACACACGTCACGGTCCACGTTCGGGACGACACGCTTGGCGAGTTTCGCCACGGCCTTGCGTTTGAATCGCGACAGTGTAAATCTCCACTTGCAAAACCCTTTGAGGGCGCAGAACTCCAACATGGCGCTGACGTTCTTCCACATGTGCTCGTAACGAGAGAGCAGAGACACCGACGACGAAGTCTTGAACGATGGCATGTCCTTCAAAAACGCACCGTAGCGCGGATACCTCTTCTTCAGGTTTTCGAACCAGAATGCATGGTGCTCGACACGACTCATGTGTCGGTACTCTCGGGACGTGACTTGTAGGACGTGAGCATTGTCGTGCAGAAAATGAGTCCGGCGTCTGACGCCGTGTTTCCTCGGACGATGCTTTGGGTGGTGCCTTTGGCAGATCTCGCACCACCCCTCCACATCGCACTGCGCTCTGCTGCGTCTCTTGCGTCTGTGGCGAGGTCGGTGAACCTTTTTCCACCTCAAGTGTATGGTGCAGTAGCCCAGGGGAACCAGAGAGTTAATAAACTCTCCGGAACTGGGGTCAGAAACTCTAAAACATGAACGTTCCAGAGTCGGCGTGTGGCCCTTGTGTATCCTCTTTGGTTCGATCTTGGTGGCAACCTGACAACCTGCCGAGTTGGTGGTTGATGTAGGCCTTGAGCGTGTCGGGCGTGTCGTTTACTGTCTGAAACGCACCCCTTTAGACCGGGAACAAAGCCCCAGAACACACTCCCTTGTAAGATAGCCAAAATACAGAGTAGTATATGCAAATATACAGCCGCTACTTATTCTTTAAGACCCTTGGGCGGTGGGTCTATCACCAGTCCACTGAGTATACGCTCCAGACACTGGTCAGTCTGAAACGCACTCTTCTTCTCACGCGCACCACCCTCTAAGAGGGATACAATACTCTCGAATCTCTGAAACGCAGTCTACTAATACACTTAAAGGGGACTACTAAACCCTCCAAGCAGAATCGTTAACATGAAATGGGAACCCCACTCTTACCTTCACTCAGTGGGCCCAACTAGGATATGGAATGCCGTGGATCAACTCGGAGACGCCGTCGCGTACGATCCCCACAGGCAACTTGGACTTGAAGCTTGGGAGGAAGCACGCGGCGTCCTTATATCCGCGCCCTTGTCCTAGCAGGCCACCGAACGAATTCGACTTGTGCTCAACTTGGTAAAACTAGCTCTGCTTGTTACTCTCTACTTCGGCTATCTTCTTTCTGAATCTCTCACTATCTTCTGGGTAATTATCTTGTGTTCTGTATACCTTTAGGGGAGTTCACTTGGTCTTTGTATAGGGCGCACACACTTCGCTGTCTTCGACAGGACCTCCACGTGCTTGATCCGTCTCTTCTGCTCTGAAACTGGACTCTTGGCCGCACAGTTCTTGGTCGTACACGCTGTACACAGTCGTAGCTTGTCTTGGCTTGCTGCTCTTGTGTCTCGGTAGCTTGGTAGTATCCACAGCAGTCGCTAATCTCTGAACCGAGGCTTGGAATCTCTGAAACGAGGCCATATATCTCTGGAACGGGGTCAGTTTCAGACTTCTAGGAGTCTGGGTCGTCGGTTTCAGGCTTCATTTGTCTTCAACATCATCATAACACGTTGCTGGGTGTTCTTGAACACCTGGGAGTTCATACACGTTCATGTCTTGTGCCTTAGTGAGTCTTGTGGGTCTTGCTCTTCATAATTTCTTGCTTGTGGGTATATTCGAGTGGTTCTTGGGCCTGGAACGGTGGTATTCTGTGCCTTGAGTCAAGGCGATACGGGTTGTCTGACACGATACATTCGTGCAGACAGTTTATGCTTCTACTTGGCGACCCATGTTCAGGACGGGGGCGGTTCCGGACTGAGCGCATGTGCGTTTCAGAGTATACATCTCCGGAACGCGCGCTTCCGGAACCTAAGGGCCCATCCTTGGCTCTCCACACACTCACCATTCAAACCACGCACTCTTTCCACAAAATGTCGCAATAGATCCACTCCACATCCACCAATCAAAACTCAGAAACTCCCCTGTCGCAACTGAAAATCGGCTGTCCCAAAATGTGGGAAACTGCCTCGTGTCATACATGTCTTCAACTACGACACCACAGTCCTATCTTGAAGAGTGCTTGATTCACATGTGCTCGCTGAAATCCAACAATCGCGATGTCATTGCTATTGTCTGCAAATCGGCAATCCGTTCACAGACCAGGTCCGTCCCGTATCTGATCAAAATCAAAATCTACCCGCAGAGCGGCTTCATCTCCAAGCGCTACAAGGAGCTACGATCCGGAGCCTGTGTGACCTGGTGGGCGAGGATATGTCGGGTAACTACCAGTTCCTGCTCGATCAGCTGGTGTCACCGCTAAGGCCGAGACCTTGGTCGGGCATCTACGGCGCAAGTCCACGAAGGGCCTGGACACCAAAAACCACCTCATCTACCCTGCGGTCGTGACCCACACCAATGCCGACATCGACATCTTCAAGAAGACCTAATACGACGTGCACGGCAACTTCCACACGGTGATTCTGGTGTCGCTGTGGGCAGCACTGGCGCCGTACGACCCCAGCGTGCCCGACGCCGCCAAGGTGGAGGGCGATGCGGAGAAGCAGAATTTTCTCATGGAAAGTCTTGCGAAATTCGTGCCGTGTAAACGTTCCGGTCGTACATCCCCATGATAAAAAGCCCTCCGTCGACATTGCTGCTAGGACGGAGACCCGTTCTCCCCCGAACAAACGGCAACGTGACCACTCCAGGTTTGTTGCGATTCGACCATGAATACCGACGCCATCCATCTCTATTATCCTTTGCCGTTTCGTCTAAAAAGTTGCTCGGGCGTAGAGTAAATGGCACAACTCTAGCTGAGCTCACAGCACGAGCTCAGACTAAAGTGCGATTTGGTAGCACTTGCAAGAGGGAGTAGTTGGATCTGTTGTTGTTGATGCACTAGTCGCAATACTATTGTAAGTTGTTGTTGCTTTCTAGTTGCTGTTTATAGTCGTGGAGCCTCTCGCTCGTAGCTCGAGGTCGTGGAGAGCCCACACGAATTGCTTGGCCTTAGCAGTAAATGAGGAACTTCGATGAGTTTCCTTTGTGGTCGATTCCAGAATGAGAGGCCCAGCCATCGTGCCTTACCGGCACTTCAACTGGTAAACACTCTCACCTTTATCTCTCAGCTATAGTAAAGCTAAGTCACTGTAATTGCAAGCCTGGCGTTCGCCACGCAATTCCGTTGGGCTACGACCCGGTAGCAGCAGCATCCCATGCTTGTTTCGTATCTCTTGACTCTTGCTCTGTTGTACCTGTCGTTCCACACCAGTCTTCGATGTTCCCCGGGTTGCTCATGTTGTTTGATGTCCTGATGCTCGCTTGAACCCGTGACAGTAAATCGGCTTTAACCGTTGTAGACAAAGAAAAGTACGATAGCGCGCCAACGAAGGTCTTTTGAGTACGCCATGCTGCAAGACTTGGGAGAAAGTGGCACTTTTGAAAAGTGCCAAAGCAGTTGGTTCTCGTATTCATTGGCCCTGGGCTGTTCATTGTGCATCTCGAATCGAGAGTTGATGGAATCGCGAATTGATGTACATGTATTCCAACTTGGAATACATGTACACAACACTGACGAAAAAAAAACAAATTTGACACGCGATGGCAAGCCCACTCGACAACGGAGACCACGCACCATCTCGCTTTAAGAACACGTTACCGTGGTTATGATGGTTCATGCCCTATAACTCTCCTACGGGCCATAGGAGATATCCGGAGGCGATTGCTTGTATTTAGAATGGCTCCCCTCACTGCCGTTTGGATTGTACCGTGACACAATGAAAAAGAGACGCCCGGCAACAGCCTGTGCGCCATCAGCCCTTCCTCGACACTACATGTATCATCCTCGGCGAGCATTGCAAAGCGTGAAAATGCACAGTCTCGCTGCAAGGCGCTCGTGCCAACAAGTGCTCAGCGTGTGCAGAACCGGAAATGGCCTTGACCCGCAAGAGCGTCTTGCTCGCTGATCATTCCGCCTCCGCCGCGGCAACAAGGGCAACACTACACCATTTCCCAACCAAGTTAGCACTTTTACCAAGGTAAGTGAACATACAGTTTTTTTTGTTCAAAACAACTCGAGTAGAAAAAGTGATTTTTCACAAAGTGAAAATTGTATTAGTCGAGCTCTCAATCAAGTGACCATGGCTACATTCTAGTTGCGTCTCTACTTTCTCAGCCGCATATCCTCGCCTCTCCCCGCCGCAAACGAAGCCTTAAGGCAATAGCGTTCCATGCGCCACACCAGACGACGAGTAATCGCCGGTTTGGCCACCTCTACAGCCTCTTCCATGAGAGCCTGGCGATGCGCGCAGAAAGTGTCGTACTCGCTTCTGACTAAGAACTGCTCCTTGCGCTCCGCAATGAAGCGGCGCATCTTCGCATTCAACACGCTCCAGCAGCCCTCTATAGAGTTCAATATGGGGCTATATGGGGCGAGGGGCAGCACGACCAGCTTGCTACCATTCATAATTCCGTCCGCCGCCAGCATCTCCCTAGCCAGTGACTCCACCTGACTGTGAGCTGGCGCATTGTCAGTCACAATGACTACCTTGTTAGTCGGCGCCAGCTCACAGTACTCCGCTGTTCCTAGCGACGCCGTGAAAAGGTCCGCAACAAAGCGGGCGTTCTCCTGTTCCGTCACGGAACCGGCGTGCGTGCGCATGAGTACGATGCCCGTACCTGACGACACGCCGCCTGGCACGTGCAGGTTGGAACCCTGCGACGGGGTGAGCGCCACCGTGGCGCGCTCGCCAACGCGCGAATAACCCTCGTTGCGAGAGAGGTACATGTTAAAGTTGGTCTCGTCTTGAAAGACGATCATGTCTCCCCGCGACATGTGCTTCTCCGATTCCTCCATAAACTCCTTCCTCTTGTTCTTGTTCTCCGTCTTGTTCATGGTGATCTTCTCAATGGGCAGCTTTTTATGGCTGCAAACCATGCCCTGCAGGGCACGGTGGACGGAGGATGTACTCACAGACACGCCTAAATCGCTGCGCAGCCTGTCACGCATCTGCTCGCACGTGTGGCAGCAGTCCTCGTCGAGATATTCCTCCAGCTTGCCCATGACCTCGACGGTCATCTTGACACGCGCCCCACGCACGCCGCCGTGCGTCTTGGGTTCACCGTCAGCGTCAAGGACGGCACGGCGGGCGGTGCTGTAGGGGATGTCGTTGTGGGCTGCGACCTCACGCCAGTTATCACCGTTCTTGTAAGCACGTACGACGCGGGCCTTGGCAGCCGCGCGCTCGTGCTGGCGTTGCTTGCTGGTCGGCTTGGTGGGGTAGGGCATGTCTGTCAGGATGAAGGCTGAATTGGAAGTGATAGGGACCGGATACAATGGCTGGTGCTGGAGGCTGCCGTTTTGGCGCCAACGCGGTTGGCTGTGTTCACTTGGTTGGGAGCTCGATTGCGCGAAATTTCACTTTGTAGGAAATGCATTTTTCTATCAGAAAGCCTAGTTGAAGTTTTTGCACAAAATTAGTTCCTTTCACTTGCTTTGATAAAAGCGCTAACTTGGTTGGGAAATGGTGTGATCTCCCTTCCGAAGGTAGCCGCACGTGCGAGACAGAGTTGTCATCTCCATCCCTCAAATTCTTGAGCGACGATCGGCCACTACCGCCGCCGCCTATGTAAACGAATGCTGCCGTGTTGGGCCTGTCCCCAGCCGTGTGCCTGGAGCTGCGCAGCGAGCAACCCAACCAGCCGGAGCGGCGTTCCTGCAGGAAAATCGCCGTGTTCAGACTTGATTTGGTGCAAGTGTACGGACCCATTGTAAAACTTGTTATTGCGTATAACCTTGGAAAACACTTCCATCTGTTTTGCCATGATAGCATTCCGATTGCTGATCAGTATATATGAACAATCTCAACCTCCATTACCTCTATGATTTAATACAGAAAACCTGTAAATGCGCAAACGTGTCCTCTTTAGTCGAATGTCTGCTCTTTTTCTGTCGGCCGTCATTTTGCCCGAGTGCGCGGCGTCATGGTCTTCCGCAGCACTGGTGCAGCACTGCCTTCCTGCGCCTTGCTTCGGTCTCTGAAGAGAACCGGGTCTGGCGCGGGCAATTGCCGCCCACAGAAGCCGGCGGCGCTGGGCGTGCAAAGAACGTTTGTGGCGTCCCGTCTCTCGCGCGAATCTGTAAACGAGCTCTAGCATACTGAAGCCAAGTGAAGCCTAAACACTCATCTCCGCCTCGTGGAGCATCATTTGCCAACCGGCGCACGAGTCCGCAGGCGGGCGAAATGCGCACCAAGCAGTCGGCCGAGTTCGAGAAGCAGGAGAGCACGTGGATCTACCTGCTGCACCAACAAGCCCCGCCGCAAACGCGCCTCTCCGCTGAAGCTTCACTCGCCCTCCCCCCCCTCGACGACGGCACCTCAGGACCACACCCCAATGCCCTCTTCTCCCACCAAGCGTCGACGGCCACGCGCGGGCTGCTGCTGCCCCCGCCGCCCCCAGACACGTCCACGATGATGCTCTCGAGCCAGGACAAGGCCTGGATGCCGCCCACGGAGCTGCAGCCCCCGCAGACCAGCCTCCTGACACTCTCGCTCCCCCGTTTGAATGACGTCGGCTGTAGCTCGGCCAAGTCTCCTTCCTCGCATCATGGCAGCAGCAAGCGCGCGTGCTTCCCCAAGAAGTGCGACTTCCCTATGTGCAAGAACAGCTCGCGCAGTCGCGGCTTCTGCTACAGCCACGGTGGCGGCCGGCGGTGTCGCGTGGACGGCTGCAACAACGGAGCCGTGAGTCGGGACCTGTGCAAGCGCCACGGGGGCGGACGACGCTGTCGTATCGCTGGATGCAAGAGCAGCTCGGAGAGCGGCGGTCTGTGTTACAGCCACGGCGGGGGACGACGCTGCAGCTTGTCGTGGTGTTCGGCCCGCGCCAAGAAGGGGGGATTCTGTGCTGTGCATCTGACGGGCGACCGGACGCAGCCGACGGAGGCGAGCGCAGCGGCTTCAGCGGCGAAGGAGACGACGGGGAAATCGACGGAGGCTGTGCATCCCAATGTGGTGGAGACGCTGCTGTCGCTGTCAAAAGACCAGCCTGTCATCAAGGAAGAGCCGCTGGACGAGGCGTCCTCGACGTCGTCGAACGGCGCGAAGAGCGCGTACGCTATCGCCTCTCTGCTCAACTAACGGGGGTCTTCTGGCTATGGGGAGGTCATGCCGGGCAGCAGCGGACAGGTCTCGTTCTCGACAGACCTCTCTGCTACTTGCCACTATTTAAGTGCATTTGATAGGCCTCGCCTCCTGTTGTCGTCGTCAACCCCTGCTTTCTTCCTGCGTGTCGTGAGTGCGAGGCCGTGTTATTAACCAAACCGATCTAAGCAACAATGGAATTTGCTCGTGTAGCAACTTTTTTTTCTCTATGGGGGGCTCTCTCATGTAGCCCCCGCGGTGGTGTCGTGGTCTCCTTCAGTCGCTGGTGTTCCTCCACTTCCCAGGCCCGGGTGCGTCCAGCTCGTCTCGCCCGTGTTGCGGTTGTAGAAGTAGACGCTACCAGACTCGTCGGCGACTTCTTCCCAAGGATCCTCTTCGGCTGGTTCTGCCTCGTCGTGTTTGGTCTCAGCTTCCTCCGGTGGTTGATCAACCAGCAGTTCGAGCAGAATATCGTCCACCTGCATCTCCGGTGGCGGTCCATCCGCTGCCGCGACGACCTGCTGCGTCATGCGGTTGTAGTAGCACACCTTGCCCGACCCAGCGTCGTACACTTCGCTCCAGCACGAAGACGCCACCGTCCACTTGCGCGGTTTGCGGCCTTCGCGTTTGGCCGAGACGTTCCAGAAGTGCCATTTGGTGGCCTCGTGGGTGCGTAGTTCGCCCTCTTTGGCGAAGCTCAAGCCCGGACATGACCGACAGAAGTAGAAGAGTCGAGGTGGTGCGGGGTAGTGCTTTCGTTTGGGCTTCGGTGCTCCGTCTTCAGCTTCGGCTACACCTGGATCTGCCTCGTCGTCACTACTCCCTGCTTCGGGGCTGAGTTGCACGGTTTCCACCTCATCCTCTCGCTGCGGCGGCACGATCACGATCACATCTTCTAGCAAGCCCAGCAGAGTGCGCAACTTCTTGACTCCGAACGTACTCGGCACGATCGGTTTGTGCATCGACTTCTCGAACGCAGCAGGGAACGCACTCAGCGGCACTTTACCAGACGCATCGCCGTCATAGCGACTCACAACCTTGTGAACTTCGAGCTTGAGGATAGAGAACTCCTGGGCCAACGCTGCGTTTGCCAAGATTCGACCCAACACAGCCTCTTTCGATTCATGACTTGACTCCGCAGCTTCCGGTTGTGCGTCACCATGGCCTGTCGATCCGTTGTCAGTCTTGTCAACTTCACCGCCGCTTTCGAGGGCCCGTTGGGTTTGCGCAGATTTCAGCCCCGTTCGTGGACGTGTGATGTTCTGCTTGGCCATGGGCTCATTCTCGGCGCGATCGAGTGCGTCTAAGTCGTCCAGTACCTTTCGAAGCTTGGCACGAGTCTCCTGTAATGTCACCATGGTGCTTCGAGCAGCTTCGAGCTTCGTACGAGCCTCTTCAGCAGCTTGAATCGCCTGCTGTTCCGTTGACCGCTCGGCGGACATCTCCTCGCGCATCCGCAGAAGCATCAACCGCTGTGCGTTAACTCGCTGCACCGTGGGAGCGATCTCGGCCGCTTTGGACGCATATTGATACGCTGCTCGCACCCAGACGCAGGTCGCTGCAAGGGCTGGAGACACATGGTGCAGCTGGAAGTTGCTTGGACGAAGCCGAGGGTGGTAAATCACGTTGGTGAGTGAGAGCAATCGGGCGCGGCGGATCCCTTCGGCGAACGAATAAGCGTCAAAAAGTGGCAGGACGTACAGCGCCTTGACAGAGTACTTGTGGATCAAACCCTCACGGTCACCTAAGGCCACATTTTCATCACTGTTGGAGAGCAAACGCAGGATGTCTTCTCGTGAAGGGAACACAGGCGGCTCCGGCGGAGGCTTCAGCGTAGCTTTGTCAACCAGTTGCAGCTTCTGCTTTTCGTACGCGGCCAACTTCTCCAGTCTCTCCTTCTCATCAAGTTCCAATTGGAAGTTGGAGGTGAAGGTGAGCAACACGCAAAAGGCTTTCAGTATCGACATGTAGGTTTCGTCCAGCTTCGCTGATCGAAGCCGAAACCAGTCCATGTGATCCAGTGCGTGCAACCCATCGACAGCTTCGCGATACTTGCGCTCGAGCTGCTGTCGATCCTGCTTCCAGAACTGCTCGACCTTGACCTGCATGGCTTCCTCCTGAGTCTCGGCTTCGCTCAAGTCGGCAGCCATTGAGGTAATTCGCGCTTTAGCCTCTCGCATCGTGCGAGCACAAACTTCCTGCTCATTGCGCAGCTTCTCCAGTTCAGGTTCGCGTTGTTCGATCTCCTTTAGAACCGTTGCATGCTCAGTGGAAGTCTTCTTCAGCACCTCAGCGCCAACCATGACATTCTGCGTCTTTGCGAGCAGGTGGACGACAGCTTTCACGAAGGCATCCTCCGGGTCGACACCTTCAGGCAGAATTGGCAACTGCCGCGCTATCATGACAGCGTACGGGGTCCGGAACTTGTTGGGGAGCAGGTTGAGCTCTAGTTCACTGGTACCATTTTCGCGGTGTAGGACTCCAAAGTACTGCACGAACGTGGTAGTAGCCAGTTGCGAGCTTGGCTTGCTGAGCCAAGCCGTGCGCTCGCCGTGCTCCCAGCGACCCAATCGTTCCAACGGCTCGCCCTTCCCACACGAGGTGTCGTCGCCACTCGCACTGCGTGAAATGAATGTGCCTTCACCATGCATCTCGTCGTCTTCAAAGGGGCCCTCATACCTGTCGCCATTCGGGAACACGATGATGCCATGGCCGTGGCGCCTGGTGCGTCGCATCGCTCCTGCGTAGTGTCGTCCGTCAGCAAACTCGACAGCTCCGGGGCCGTCCAAGAAGCCGTCGCGAAATTTTCCTGAAATGCGGTCGCCATTTGCTAGGGTGCGGACGCCGTGTCCGTGCCAAAGTCCTCGACGGAAGACTCCGTCGTAGCGAGACCCATCGGACAGTACCAGTTCACCAGGGCCATTGTGGCGGTCGTGCGCCCAGTAGCCTTCAAACAGTTCGCCGTTCTCCATCCGCTCGATGCCGTATCCGTGACGTTGACCATCTTTCCACTCGCCCACGTACTCGCCGCGAGCGAAAGTCATGCGTATGTGCAACGTGCCGAGCCCATGGAACTTGCCACGCCGAACGGAACCTTCGTAGATGTGCGTAGCGGGGCATGATGTCACGCGGAAGTTTGCCCCACTGACAGTGAACGGCGAGAAGAAGTTGTCGACGCCGTCGCCTTCCCAAATCGTGCCGTCATGACACGTGAACTTGCCCCAGTGTCTATGCTCTGGTTTTCGAGTCTTACGTGGTGGAACAGGTTCTGCACCAGCGCTCGAGATTGAAGGCTTGGTGCCGCTAGCGCTTGCGTCCTCGACCCAAGGACCTTCGTAGATGGAGCCGTCGTTGTACTCAATGACCACGTGACCTTGAATTCGCCCGTCCTGGAAGGAGCACTCCATGCGCACGTAGGTGTGTGGTAGCTCGCGGAGCTTTGGTTTGTTCTCGATTCGTGATTGTCGCCGAGCTTTCGGCTTCGAGGGTGTTTCGCTAGCTTCTGTGCTGGCAGATTCACCATTTCCAGGTGCGGGCGTGCTTTCGGTCATCGCAGTCCCTGGATTTGCAGCACCGGTATGTGCTGACTCGGAAGTAGCTTGTCCAGGTGAAGTGGAGTTGGTGCCACCACTCGAAGGTTGTGCAGCGCCTTGAGCAGGAGTGACGTCTGGCTGCGTTTTAGTGTCATCGCGGAGATATTCAGCGTCTGTGGACTTGCCAGTCAAGAAGCGTTCGTGCAGCGCAAGGTCGTGGTTCGATATGTGGAGCGAGCGTATGGGTACCTTTGGTTCTTCACCAGCAGCAGCGGCTTCTGCTGCCTCGTGTGCAGCCTTTGCATCGGCCATTGCAAGTTGCGCTCGTGTCATTTTGGAGCGCGCCTTCTCATCTTTCTGTGCTCGCTCCCGACGATAAACGATGCGAGCCTGTCGCTGCCGCAGTTTGGCCAATTCGAAGGCTTCGTCACCCTCGTCGCGTTGCTGTTGCAGTTTCTGCCTCTCGGCTACGTGTAGTAATTGCAGACGTCGCAGTTCGTCTTGCAGTAATTCCAGTTGCTTCTTGCGTGCTGCTATCATGGCATCCCAGGCGTTTAGCTTCTCCACTTCGCCGTCCATGCGCTCCAACAGCTTGCGTAGGTCGTCTTGGTACTGTGCAAGAAGTATGCGGTGATTCTCGAGGACGTCGGACCCTTGTTTGTGCGTCTCCTGCACTAGTGCACGCAATCGCAGCGTTCGAATGAGTTGGTGGGTGAACGGCACGAAGGCTTTCTCGATAGCACCCAAGCGATCAAGCTCCTTCTCCATTATGGCGATACGTTCCTCGGACGACGTGATCAATGCTGTCAACTTCTCCTGAACATGAGCGAGCGACACCTCTGCTTTCTTCTTCTCGCGTTTGAGCGACTGCTTCTGCCACTCTTCACCGCCGCTGGCTTTGATGCGTTTGGTCTTAAGCGCGATGTAGTCCTGCAACTCGCCTTCTTCATGACGCAGGACATCCAGCTGCGTGTTGGTCTCCACCCGGAAATCCTCTAGATCCTGCTCCAACAAGCGAATCGTTTCCAACACGGCATTGCGTCGCCCCACGTTCACCTCGGGAGACTCGAAGTCTACACCGTAGAGTGCTGATGGAGTTTCCAGTCGGTTCTCGCGATCTCGTTGCTCCAGCATTTCGCGTTTGGCTAAGTTGCGCTCCTGCAGGATTCGACCGCGAGCCATCCAAACGCTTACTGCGTCCTGGAACTTGCCTTCCACGTAGACTTCCTCCTCGATCTGCGCTTGCTCCGCTTCAACTCGTTCGTATTCATCTCGTGGTGCTGGGATTGCTGCTTGACGGAGCGCTGGAGCTCGACCGGGCACCATGTGCCGTCGAGGTTTGCGGAAGCAGTACTGTCGTGACAGCCCGAATATCTCCATGAAGAACTCACTGGCCTTCTCATCGGCCGTGGGGTGATTGACTGTGGAGTTCCAGAGGTGGTAGCGAAGCGCTCGCTCAGAAGCGCAGACGTGGGCGCAAGAGCGGAATGGACAAATGAGCGGAACTGCGTGCGCCCGACAAATGTGCTCGGCGACCGCTTCGAGTGAACAGAATCCGGCGGTTTGGCACACAGTGCACGTTAGCTTTACTCGAAGCTGCTGAGCTGCGGTATCCTCCAGCTCCATAGCTGCAGTCTCTCGTGCTTCGAGTGGACTGGTGTCAATGGGCGGTCGAGTGAGTCGCACTGCTGTTTGGTAGCTCACTTCCGTCAGCTCTTCGGGCATCCCCATGTACATGCTGGCAAGACCCACGCCCTGGGCATTCTGCGCCGCTATGCGGACACGCATCGAGTGCTCGCACTCCGGAAGAATCGGCCAAAGTGTTGTTTTCGTTGGCACACAGGATGTGGCGCTTATGTCCCCTGCTGTTTGCGGGCGTGGCGATTCATTATCTACAGTTTGTGTTGCTGCTGCCCCAGAGTTGTGTTGGCAGTCTACCGAGCTGCTGTCCGACACGATGGCCTTACCTGCCAGGGCCTCGTTGTCACTTTCATCCTTCCATTCCACTACGTACTGGGTAATTGGAGCACCATTGTCCAATGGGGCCTCCCACACCACGTCTACAGCTTTTCCTGCTCGCCATCGCCGGAATGGTATGGCTTCTGCTGCAGCCTTCTGCTTCGCTGCGGCGGTGACCTCGGCGATGGTTAGACTGTGGTCCTGGGGTGCAAGTTGTTTACCTTCCGTCTCAGTGGCTTCAATGAGTTTGATGGTCTCGCGCTTGCCGTCTTCCATGTAGAACATTTCTGCTGTGCAAGTATCGTATGGGTCCACGGCATCGATTCGTGCTTCGTACCAGTTTTCGTCGTCCAGCTCGACCTCGACGAAGCAGCCAACGCACAAAAACTCAAGCGGAGTCTTCGGTGTGGCCATGACTTCAACTTCAACTACACCCTCCGGCTTCTGCTGTTGCAGTTTGTGTAGCGCTCGGCCTTGTGCTAGTAGCTCTGCTCGCTCCTTGTTGGCCTGCGCATTCCCACGGGCTTCTTCTTGGAGCAGTCGAATCTCCTCACGATCTCTCCAAGAGATTTCGCGTTCGAACCGAGCAAGGAAGATGATGGTGTTCTCCTCTAGCACACTCAGTTCTCCGTGCCTCTTTGCGTATCCTCGAGGACCTTCACGAGAGCGCTCCGTGTTCCAAACGCCCTGACGCTCCAGCAGCTGAGCTTCTAGTCTCTCCTCGCGTTCCTGCGCTTGGAGCTCCTTCACCATCTGCAGACTCTTAAAGCGAGCTTCGACGGAGTTGCGCTCCAGCCAATTCCATTTCGCAGCAGCTCCTGTTTTGCCTTCCTTCGTTCCGGGGCGTACGTGTCCTGTCAGGAAATGCGCCACGCCCCAGCCGTGTGGTACGAGTGCAGTGCGAAACTTTTGCGGTTTGTCTACGTCCTGCTCTTCAATGTCCCAGATCGCAACTTGACGCTCCTGGAAGACGCCGTGGACGAGCGCCCAGCCCTCGGAAGCGCAAAATGAGCAGTTGACGAGCTGAGGGAAGAAATGTTCACGAGCTTTCGTGTGTTCTACTACAAAGCTTTTGGCGAACTCAGCGCCGCCGATGAATGCCGCCAGCTGAGCTTCTCCGCGTTTTGCAAGTCGTTGGGCAGCCGCCACAGTCGTCGCTCGCTGTGCCAACCGCAGAGGATAATGCAGCAGTCGATCGATCAAGCGCGTATACGGTGCAGGCAGGACCACGGGTCCAAGTTTATCGTCGACCAGCGTGCCTTTGTATTCCACAGGGCGGAGTCTCATCAACATTTGCTCCAGTTCACGCCGTCGGGCAATAGATCGTTGCATCCGGTTGATCACCTTTTGGATGCCAAGAGGTTTGTCGGGAAGTCCAGGCGGGACGTCCATCGGACGCACAAGCTGCAACATCACGAGCATTCGAGCCACGCGTGTGTTGGCACAACGCAGCGTCTTTAGGACACTGAGCAAAGCTTGTTGACGTCTGGCAGCGTTGATTCCCTGCAACTCCAGCTCGCGTTGGTACTGCGTTCGAGCAAAGTACACGCGCGCCATACACTGGATCACTCGCGCTGCACAGAAGCGCTTGGACTCGTCGGCAATTGAAGCAGCGTAGGCTTCGAGTTCCTGCCGCCATTTAGCGCTGATCTTCCCGTCGGGGCCAGCGACGCTTATGCCGTATGCAGCAGAAAACGCCAACTCCGGCACGCGTTGCAGTACGCGCTTGGCAGGCTCGATATTGGTCGCTGGGATCAGCAGCGGAAAAAACTCGAGCTCGCCGTCCAGATCCATTTTGACCTGGGCGACTTTGTTGGCCACACTCAACACGTACGCAGTCTCGCCGCAGCGTGGGTGGCCAGGCAAAACGACTCGAACGGCGCTGCCGCGGTCCACGCGCTCTTCATCGCGTCGCTTTTCATTTGCAGCGCTTGTCATCATCTGCTCAAAGTCGCCAAGATATCGTTGAGCAGCCTGCGACTTGCGCATAAAGCCAAAGGTGCGACGTCGAGGCTTCTCGACTGCTACTACTCCTGGAGGTGGTGCCGTTTGTGCCTTAGCCTGCGCTTCGAGCTGCTTCACCGCGTTGGCGTCAACCTTCTTCTTGACGACAGTGAAAAAGGCTCGCAGCTCGTCAAAGTCCTCTCGAACCTCGCGAAATACCGAGCGAATGTCCGTGAGGAAGGTGGCAGGATCAAGCCCAAAGAATGCGAGGAAGCTGCGCAGTCCACGCTGCGTCGGCCGCGTTGGGGCGCCGAGAGTGCGCAGCAGTTTTCCTTCCACTGCTCGTCGAGTCAACACTTCCATCCGCGTGATATAGCTTCGTCTGAGTGCGGCGGTGCGTCTGCGAGCAATGCGACCACGGTAAAGAGCCTGCAAATGTGCAGCACAGCGCATCTGCACCAACAACTCCTTCTGCGAGGCGAACCAACGGCGTGCCAAATGCCCTCGAATATGGCGCTGGATGCTTATGGCAGCAAGGTGCTTCGTGCGTTGAAGACGCTCCCGCTCCAGTTGTCTACGCCTTGCCTGCACCCGGACGAGCTCCTGCATTTCTGCTTCTTGTTGCTTACGGAGAATAAATCGAGCACGACGTATCTCTTCGAACAAGTGTCGAGCTGCTACACCGCGCCACCGACGCTGAAGTACTATAACCATGCGCAAATCACGCTCCACTTGCCGCGTGAGGGCTTCCTCAATTGCCATGGCTTCAAGCTCTCGCTCAGCACGCAGATATTCACGCAATCGCGCCTTTCGAGTCGCAGCAAGCAACAGCGCTTTGCCGAGACGGCCACGCCAACCGTTCTGGATCATGACAGCGGCCCATACCATGTAGAAGTAGTCGTTTTCGACCTGGCGCCGAGCAAGCACACCTCGCCAGTACGCCTGCAATATCGTAGCCATGTGATGTGCATGCTGCACCGTACGAACGTGTGTGACCCAAAGCGTGAATGTGAAGGTCAACTGCACGTTTGCCATCATGGCGCGCACTCGTTCACGACAATGCTTAGCGTACTCTGCGTGGGCGGCCCAAGCTGTGAAGACGCGGATCTGAGTCCCGTTCATGAAGAATGCCAAGGCCCGACGCTGTCGGTTGCGCGTTTCAATCTGCTTCTGCGTGAACTCGTACCACGTGGTCACAGCTCTAGCGGCGCTCATCATTCGGAGTCGAGCTGCAACGCGCCCGGAGACAGCACGAAGTGCCACGAGATCCTCGTGATATTTGCGCCAGCGCAGCCAGCACTTTATCACGATATTGCTCGAGAATCTTGCGAATGCTCGGCGTTTTGCCCGCTGCTCCCGCACGAAGTCGATCCAGGCATTCCACACCAGGAGCTTGTCCCGGTGGAAGATCTTGCCTGCTAGCCGCCGGTATTTCTCTCGAAGCTGCCGCTCCCGTTGGGCGTTTTGATACCATTGACGGAAGGCCCAATGGGTCAAACTCTGCAGAGAGACAACCAACACAAGGATCAGCAGGCGATATGAAGTTGATAAGCAGCGTGATCCATACCCCGCAGACTATCGACATGGTTGCCTTGAGCAGGAAGAGTTTCTGATGCTGAGTAAACTCCAGCCAAATTCGCCAGACCAGACGCTTCACTGCCAAGTTCGCTCGGGTCTACAGTTCACGGAAAATGACGATGTTAGACCAGCAAGCACGACAAGCGTTGAGATTTCTAAGCTACAGCTTACTCTGCCTTCCAACTGTGGCGTCGAGTTATGAGTCTCGAGTGAGACCGTGTTCAAGAACACCTTGACAACCAACTCGCGACGCCTTTTCTCCTGTGCTGTGAGTGCTCGCCATGCCTCAACTACACGAGGCATCGATTGGCATTTCCAAAATACAAGCGCTTTCTTGGCGCGCACTCGCTTCTGTTGCACAAATTGTTTCCAAGCTTCGAACATGGCCGGCAGTCTGCGGTCTCCCCAGAAGTTAAACGCCTTCGCAGCCTTCATCGCAGCTAAAGCACGCTTTTGCTCGCGTTTTGTCTCCTGATACAAGGACTTCCAGGCACGAAACACCTTGAGTACTGCACGGTTGGTCCAGTAGCTCTGCGCACGCCGTACTCGCCGATCATGTCGTCGCTTACGCCACCTGTACTGGATCAATACGATGGCTCTTGTGACCTTCCGTCTTGTGAAGCCGTACTTGATGCGGCACCGGTAGCCTCGGAACACGCGCTGAATGTCAAGAGCCGCGCAAAACTGTTCCCATTCGCGGTCATCCTGCTCGGCCTGCTTTTCTCGCGCACGATATCGAGAACGAAACCTGGTCTGGAGCATGGACGCGAGCTCGACGCCTTTGACGGAATGGCCTAGCAGCTGCTCTCGCTTGCGAGCTTTTGCTGCTGCGTCAGGATCGGACGCTGCTAAGCCCTTGAAAGCCTCCTCATGGTCGACGATTACCTCAAGCCCGTACGGATTATCGGGACGACTACGAAGCAGCTTGTTGAGGTCGGAGACTTGAATGAGTGGACATTGGAACACGTTGACGTGACGTAAGAAGCAGCACTTCTTCCAGATCGCTGCAAGCCCTGGAGGATCAAGACCTTCGCTGTGAGAAAGCTCCAACACTTCGAGCTTAGAGAGCCGATCGCCAATGCTACGACAGCATGTTTCGTCAAGCTTATTGCCTGGGTGACGGTGCAGCTCGAAGTGGGTGAGATTTCCTGGAAGACTTTGGAATCCGCGACTGGAGATGTTATCGCATCCTGAGAGGTAGAGCTCCTCGAGCGACTGTATGACCGCCAATGGGTAGACTGCGAGGTCATCGATGTTCACACAGTCCCGAAGGTCAAGAACTCGTAGCACCTTGTTGTAGCTCGCCAAGTGAGACAGCGTAGTCCTCGTTACACCAGCTTGGCCAGCGATGCGCAGTTCAGAGAGCAACCGACAAGCTTTCACAAGACGAACGCAGACTGAAGCTGGTACCGCGGCCACCCAAGGTATCACAAGCGATGTTAAAGTCTTCGAGCACGTCCCGAGTACTGCGAGCACCGTCTTTTCACTGACGTTGGGGCAGCTCGCCAGCGATAAACGTTTGATCGGCTTGAAGCTGTTTGAAGCTGCGATATCTGATGGCCTGCTTGCGTTTGAATTGATACCATCAGTCCGAAAGAACCTGTCGAGTCCGGAATCAGTGAACCCCCTACACCCGGAGAGATCGAGCTCTTCAAGCTTCAGTAAGCCCGCTAAACCAAGCAATCCCTTGTCGGTTAGACTGACACAACCAGAAGCCTTGAAACTCTCCAGTAGAGGACACGCTGCAGCGATCCAGGAACAGCTTAAATCGGTCAATGACGTGCACCCGGAGATGTCCAACTTGGTAAGTCTGGGGTATGTGTTGACAGCACGGTTGCCAAAAAAGCTGGGCACGGAACACAGACACTCGAAGGATGCATCCGTGACGTCTACACAGTGGCTCAGATTCAGCTCTTCTAGCACTCGAGGTTGGTTTGAAAACAGTTCCTTGATAGAAGAGTCGGTAACTTTGTGACAGTGGCGGACGGAAAGCGTCTTCAAGCTTGCCCCACGCGTCTTCGCTAGCAGTACAATTGCTGCGTCCGAGATAAAGATGCATCGATCAAGGCGAAGTCTCTCCAGACGCTCCGCCTTTTTCAGCAGTTGCAGCACACCCGAGTCCGTCAAGTTCTCGCATCCGTCGAGGTTTAAGCTGGACAGCCGAACGAAGCCCTCAGCTATCGCTCCGATCAGGTTGTCTGTCACGGAATCACTGTCAATCAGGGACAAGTCGTTCACTGCTGGACACCTGTGCGCTATAGCATGGAAAGCTGCTTTCTACAAGACAATACAGCCAGCCTCAATTCAGGTCAGATACGGCTCGAGTTAGGTTTTGCAAGATTTCGTCACCAAAGTGCGCGACCGTACTCACCGAAACGTTCTCAAACTTGGCCATCACAAGACGCTGCAGCTTCGGACAGTTTTCAAGCAAAATGGTGAAGTCTACGAACGGTATACAATAGCAGCATCTCGGCCCTATCAGTACGGCAAAGCAGCGATCCCCAGGTAGTTGGACTACTTACCTTTTGCTCGCGTGAGCGTCACAAGACCACTCAGATCCAGATCGGTGCATCGTTGAGAAAGCTTCGTGGCCATTTGAGTGAGTACATGACTATCTTCTGTGCAGAAGACAATCCAGTCGCTCAGATCAACCTTCGCTAGCGGGTGGTATGAGTTTTGCTCATAGAAGACCTGGTCCGGCAGCACGATGCCGTTGCCGTTGGTATTTGCCAGTCTACCAGAGTGCTGGTTGTCTTGCTGTTCAGGCGATTCAGGCGTGGGGCCTGCGCCAAGAGCCTTCCTGTCAAACAAAATACCAACCAGTCAGATCTCCGTGGTGAACCACCACACCGCTCTCCACATACGCTTTACAGTCTGCTAGCAATTGCTGCATTACAGCTTTGTCTTTGCTGGCGGGGCTCATGATCGGAGGCAACGATACAACAACGTCTTTCACCGAACTGTCTTTGGTTCTCGAGTCTGCGTGACGCGCAGATTTTCGTGGCGGACTTTCATTCGATGATCGCGGTCGTCTTCGTGCGAGATCCCGTTGTACTCTCGTTGCTGTGCTCTCCTCAACCGGAAAAATCGGCGGGTATGCAAGCACGCGGTTATCTCGGAACATGAGCACATCTCCATCCGGGACGCGTTTTGCTGCTCCTGCACCTGGTACTGCTGGTTTGTCGACGGGAGCTTTGAGCCAAGACTCGAATTGTGATAGTTCCTGGCTACGCAACGGAGAATCTCGTCGATTGTCAGCCGAACTCGATGATACCGACTTCTTTCGCGTGGAATGACTCTGAACCTGCACCCTCTTGTCACCTTCATCTTCTTCATTACTGATTTCATAGTTTCGATCGGAGATTTCGTGACGAGTGGGTTTGTTGAGAATTTGTCGTGGAGCATGTGGAGAGGAGACCTGTTTGGATGTCTTCGTGCTCGGACGATCGTGGAGCACTTGCAGATCGAGTGCGTGGCGCTTGGCCATTATCTTGCTGGAATCGAGCGTCTCTTCATACCTGGTTCCCGAAAAAGAGACGATGGCAAACAAGAACCAAAATTCGCATGGTGCTTCTCCACAACTTTATTTCGTTCAGCTCAGTGGAAGCAACCAAATGAACCTTACGCTGAAGTCCGGTTAGCACTTTCGAATCTTGAATGGAGACCGGTCTTGACGACGTGGAGATCAATCACAACGCTTCGTCTTGCATGAAGTCGAACAGGGCCAGGGTCCGACGTTCGACTGGTGAACCAGGAGGTGACTCCACCCAGCGATCAGATATCGCCGAACCACTGAATGAAGATGTTCGTCCTCGTGAGAAGCGAAACGAGTTTTCCCACTGGTTCGATGAGGCCTCTTCGACTTGGCAGCAGACACGACCACTTCTTTGCATAGGGGTAATGGTGACTCGACGCGACGAATGACGTGAACTCCAGTGCTGCTGCAGCGCCCGGAAGGCTTTGGATAACGCTCGATCGCGAGCTTTTTCATGCGATTCCTCAACAGCAGCCAGCCCACAGTCCTCAATCTTTGAACCCCGGCGAACCGTTTGCATCAGCAGGAAAACTCGCTCCACGGCATCACCCCAAACCGTCTTGACATCCGACCCCAGTAGATGGAGAACTTGCTGCATCTCCCGCTTCTTGCGCAGCGGAAGCGACAATGCGAACCTCGTCGGAGACTCGATCGTGACCCACAACTCTTCGTCTTCTTGCAGCTCTTTAATGTACGCGCGCAGTGTTTTCACCGCCGAAAATCGTCGACCTGGTTTGCTCTGAGCGTTCACAGAGAACAGAGCGTCCGTAATCGATGCGAGCTGCGTGCGCAGGCTCGAGATGCGTTCGTTAAGATCTTCTTTGTTGTTCTCTGAAGTACTGCTTACATCACGTTCGTGGGCCTCGTCAATTTTGTTTAACTGACTGGTTGGCCAACGACCCGCACACTTTAACAGTTCGTCTCGATAGTCCTTGCCATTGCCATGGCACAGCACCAAGTGGACGCAATTGCCTCGGGCTTTCTCCGCCACCCACTCGGCGAACTCCTCCTTGTCGTCGAACTCAAGCGACAACGAGCAATTCATGATTCTCTGCAAATTCTCGACTACTGCATCTCTATCCCAACTGCCCCTTGTTCGACAGTTAGAGGAGAAGCTGGGAGTATGACATGAAATGACTTGAGGATCTTCGAGAACTTACAGTTAGAGTTTCCCGATCCTCTCGAAAGGCTCTCACATTTTTCAACTAGAACGGTATGGCGTCTACGGTGGCGGGACGGCGCGTGGCATGGAACAAATCTACCACCAAGCGAAATGTATCTGAGCCGAAAGTTTTGTTGGAGTTAATCTCCAAAGAATCCCAGCTGCAGGGTTTCCTGGACAAGAACAACACACTTGCTCCACCAGGAGCGACAGCCGTCGGCGTACACTTCCAATTTGCTCCGCGATGCCATTCGGATTCCAAGCAGAACGATCCGGAGCGAGTGGTAGCAATCACGATTTTCAGTTCCAATTTTGATGAAGCCGCAGTGGTGCTGCTGTTAGCGTCACTCAGCAAGACTCGAGTCATTGCTGAGCTAAAGAACTTGCTCAGCGACCCTGCAGTCGTCAAAGTGATGCATAGTGTACAACGAATCGCCTTCTCACTCGATTGCTACGGGTTACATGATCCCGAGCTCGTGAATTGCGTTGATTTGCAGCTGCTTTACGAAACTTCTGTGGATGCGACTTGCTTGAACGCAGACATTCTCCAAATCGCAACACATTGTCTTCCTGAGCCGTCCGAGAGTCTAGCGCAGAGCATATACTCCTTCAAGACGAGACTGAAACCGGTGGATGCTGTCGAGTGGATGCACAAGTCTCTGTCAGCAAAGCTACAGCAAAGCCTTGCTCAAACCACGACATTGTACGCTCAGTGCTACGAGGAAATATCCCCGGCACCTTCGTTGCAAGAAGCATGTGCAGCCATGACGAGCTCACGGTGGCAGTATGCTGTTGAAAACCGAGGATGCAAAGCAATTTGGTTCGACCCTGCAACCGACAACCAAGCTCGAAGTATGGAGTGTCTTGTTTACGATGGATCCAGCGTTTCAGAAAACGCAGGAGCACCAATAGTTGAGGTATTACCGATCGAGCCCCAGTGTGAGTTAGGCTCACTTCTCGACCTCCTACCGACATACTACCAAAACGCCATCTACGACATTGATGATTACCACACAAAACTCGTGGACGTGTGTGTCGATGTCGGACGCATCCCGTATGTTTACACTGGAAAGAAGCAGCGTGTTATCCTCAGCAAGAATGGAACCACCGTGTCGAAAGAAACCATCGACGAGATCCTGACAAACCTCGGTGGAGAAATGCGCATTGGAAACGACAACCGAGCCGGCATCGACAGACAACTGCACCGCATCTCCGTCATGCGCAGCAAAACCGACGAGGTCTACGGTCTCACCATGCGCGTGGGTCGAGCACTGCGCAACGCCGCGTGTGTGTTGACAGATTTACTGCTGAGCGAGCGGCACGCCGACAAGTCGGTGCTGGTGCTGGGTCGCCCGGGCAGTGGCAAGACGACGCTCATTCGAGACGTGGCGCGGTGCGTTTCCGAGACGATGGAGAACGTGTGCATTATCGACACGTCAAACGAGATCGGCGGTGACGGTCTGTTGCCTCATGCGTGTGTGGGGTGGGCTCGGCGCATGATGGTGCGGTCGTTGGAGGCGCAGGCCGGTGTGATGGTGGAGTGTGTGCAGAATCACACGGTCGAGACAATGATCGTGGACGAAATCGGTCGTAAGGCGGAGGTGCTGGCTGCGTCGACGGTGCGGCAGCGAGGTCCGCGGTTGATCGCCAGTGCCCATGGTGATTTGCGTGCGCTGATCAAGAACCCTGATCTGAAAGGTTTGGTGGGCGGTTCGCAGCAGGTGACGGTGGGTGATAGTGCTGCTCGGCGGTCGGCTACCAAGAGCAAACTACAGACTCAGCGTGCTGGTAATCCGATTTTTGACGTGATCGTGGAGCTAGATCATGTTGTTCGCGGTCGCTGCCGTATCGTTTGGGATGTGGCGAAGGCCGTGGATAGTGTGTTCGAGGGCAGTGAGTACTCGTTCGAGACCCGTCAGTGGGATGTCAACACGAAAGGTGTTGTGGTTCTTAATGTTTAGACTAGTTGTTTCCGCTCAAGTTGGAACTCAAGTTGGAACTCAAGTTGGAAAAAAGAAAGCACCGTAGTGTGAACACTATCGTTCGCCATACATTGCACTATTGTTCCTCAGTCAAGTTAACCGAGTCAACGTACATGCCAGGGAGGCTATCAAAAAAATCCCGGGGATGCTACCTGAGTACTTCTCCGGCCCAGCTAAGAATCGACAATGGTTTTTTTTTTGTGGAGATCCAAAAACGAGAGCGGTAGTTGGCGTTGACTGCGCGTTAAGAAACAATAAAAAAAAGTGTGAGCATGTAGAACAAGCTTCAGGCTTCGTTTTGCGTTTTGCGGGTCTTCCTGCTGGAAGGTGAGTACTAAAGCAGGAGATATTGTACCCAAAGTGAATTGTCGGTTCTTAGCTGGTCAGAGAAGTCGTGAAGCAGTTCACGGGTATTCAATCTCCTCACACGCAACACCCACCACCAACACCTTCAATGAAGCTTGAGCTTGAACTTGACCTACTCGGCACGGTCAAGAACCACAACACCTTTCGTGTTGACATCCCACTGACGGGTCTCGAACGAGTACTCACTGCCCTCGAACACACTATCCACGGCCTTCGCCACATCCCAAACGATACGGCAGCGACCGCGAACAACATGATCTAGCTCCACGATCACGTCAAAAATCGGATTACCAGCACGCTGAGTCTGTAGTTTGCTCTTGGTAGCCGACCGCCGAGCAGCACTATCACCCACCGTCACCTGCTGCGAACCGCCCACCAAACCTTTCAGATCAGGGTTCTTGATCAGCGCACGCAAATCACCATGGGCACTGGCGATCAACCGCGGACCTCGCTGCCGCACCGTCGACGCAGCCAGCACCTCCGCCTTACGACCGATTTCGTCCACGATCATTGTCTCGACCGTGTGATTCTGCACACACTCCACCATCACACCGGCCTGCGCCTCCAACGACCGCACCATCATGCGCCGAGCCCACCCCACACACGCATGAGGCAACAGACCGTCACCGCCGATCTCGTTTGACGTGTCGATAATGCACACGTTCTCCATCGTCTCGGAAACGCACCGCGCCACGTCTCGAATGAGCGTCGTCTTGCCACTGCCCGGGCGACCCAGCACCAGCACCGACTTGTCGGCGTGCCGCTCGCTCAGCAGTAAATCTGTCAACACACACGCGGCGTTGCGCAGTGCTCGACCCACGCGCATGGTGAGACCGTAGACCTCGTCGGTTTTGCTGCGCATGACGGAGATGCGGTGCAGTTGTCTGTCGATGCCGGCTCGGTTGTCGTTTCCAATGCGCATTTCTCCACCGAGGTTTGTCAGGATCTCGTCGATGGTTTCTTTCGACACGGTGGTTCCATTCTTGCTGAGGATAACACGCTGCTTCTTTCCAGTGTAAACATACGGGATGCGTCCGACATCGACACACACGTCCACGAGTTTTGTGTGGTAATCATCAATGCCAAGAATGGTGTTCTGGTATTCTGTTGGGAAAAGGTGAAGGAGGGGTCTAGCTCGCACTTCAGTTCAAGTGCCGGGAGTGTAATTGTCATATCCTTGACAAATCTAAACCCAAATGGCTGCGTTGGCGCTTCGTAGCTGAGGCACTCGAGGCTGCGGGGCTTGTGGTCAGATGCTGGGTCGAACCAAATTGCTTTCTGGCCGTGATTCTTCGTAGCATTGGCCCAGCGGGCTCTTGTCATGGCAGTACATGTAGTGGGCGAGACAGGAGGTCCGTTTAGGCAAACAGAACACTGCGCATACAGCTGGGCTTCCGTTGTCAATGCCTGGAGTAACACATCTGATAGTGGTTTGGCTGTCCACCTCGACGGATCTACAGGTATGTTTTTGTCTTGAACGACTGCAGTGTTTGTGCGAGGCTCCTCGATGTTGCAGTCTGCTGAGAATTGCAATGATCCATTATGTGAAGCATTGTTGCGTGAAGTTCAGTCTTCTTCACGATACTTTCGTACATGAGCTGCAGGTCTATACAGTTTACAAGCGCAATTTCATTATCTAGACCGTTCTGGTGTAGATACCAAGCAGCCCGGTGCACATCGTGCATCACCTTGACGCTGCTCGAGTCCTTCAGAAGCTCTTCCAGACAATAAAACGCACGTGATTTCCCAAGCGAAGCCACTTGTAGCACAGCAGCTGACTCAATCGCATCTGCGCCGACAATGGAAATGGCAACCAACTCGCCGTCGTCGCCTCCAGCATCATTATTTTTCCTTTGCGAACTGGAAGTGAATGCCAACAACCAGCGTCTTGTACATACCATTGCTACTACTCTGGTCGAATAGCCCCTGCAGCTCCGGAATACATTCAACAGCGCGCTTTTGCTGAGAGATTGCAAGCGTCGCCATCTCCTTGGGTGGAGCGACTTCCGTTTGTCTTGCATTCTGTGGCGTTGGTCTCGGAACCCGTTCTTGCGTGCTACCGACCCGAACCTGCTTGAAGGCGTCCCCCCCAACTCATTTGTAGCAGTGTAAATGCGAGTTGAGGCTCCAGGTAGGCGGCACATTGCGTTGTAGCACTGGCTGTGGAGTTGTACCGTCTTGAGCAGTATTTCCACCATCGACTGGTTCATAGGGGACTTGGTCCACACCAGCCTTGTGTTTGCCATGGCAATTTCTCGAGCCAGAGCCGACGACGTCTTGCAATGTTCTTCAGTCATATCCATGTAAGTGCTTTCGGGTTGTACCCCATCGTCCGGCACATACTGGTACAGAAGCTTCAGGTCCACACACTTGGCGAGCACAACGTCCTTCATCCCGTAGCGACGCAGCCATTGGGCCACCCGCGGGACATCGAACATAATTTTCACAGTATCGTCATGCTGCAGCAGCTTCTTCAGTCCTGCAATAACCTGTCCACTGTCCAGCGAGTCGATCTGCAGCACAACAGATATTCCATCGGACGCTTGGTTCCCAGCGGTCACAGCCACCGCCCGATAGAAATCCGACTGAAAGATACTATTGCTGGCGAGCTGGAAGTGCACCGCAACATCCCTACCCGAAGTCTGCACTGGTTTGCCGTCATGTCTGGCCAGGAGCGCCCTCAACTGCTTCGGACGCGTATAGTACGCTACCTACGTCGACATCCTATCCTAAAACTGTTGACATCCTATCCTAAAATTGTGATAACGGTTACTTTTGATGTACGCGTACACAACCCCGTGTAAACCGACAAGGCTGCATTTTATCGCTTTCTTAACAAATAATAAAAAAAAATAAAAAAGCCCGGACGTCGCTGTACGAGCTCCCACCTGCAGGCGCAGCTCTTCCCCTAATGAACCGCAGCGTGCGTCCCGAGAACGTGGAGTTCACCGTCAAGGTACACAGCTAAACGCAGCAGATTGGTGCGATTTGCGTCGTTTTTTAACGTCCGATTTACCGCCTGATTAGGCGGCGGAGGACCTGGTGCTCACGGGCAAGGAGCGCTCGATCGTGCGCGTGGCGGCCAACAATATGTACTCGTGCCTCATGCAGAAGACGCAGCGCTTCTCGTCGCTCTTCCGCCACTACAGCAAACACCACGGACTGCCCCGAGAATCGCTCGACTTTTTCTTCACGGTAGGAATTAGCACCGGCGTCACTAAATTTTAAGCTTATTTTGACTCTTGTTTATTATATGCTAGAACCGACTCGATCCTGAGGACTCGCCCGAGTCGGTGCATCTGCAGAAGGTGAAGCGACAAGAGGAGGATCTTAACTGGGTTTGACTATAATTCTGACAATTTTATTTTATTTATTTGCTTATTTGCTGCAGAACGATATTATCTTGGTGCGACGTCGAGTGGCTCAGACGACGTTAATACTGCCGAGTCACAGTGATGAGGAATATTTCGCCACGATGAGGGAGCTGTTTCTGGTGAGGAATGAGGGAGTTTAAAGGATTTTTTTTCCTGTTCAGCTAATGCTTTTTTATTATTATTACTTTGTGATAGAATGGAGTTGACAGTGACATTACGCTCGAGGTCGGACCGGACCGGGAGATTCTGCGTGCTCATCGACTGATCCTTACGACGAGATGCGAGATCTTCGAGGCCATGTTTCGTCCTGGAGCGATGAAAGAGAGCGAGAATGGAATTGTTCGGATCGAAGACCACTCGCCCGAGATGGTGTCCAAGATGCTCGAGTTCATCTACACGAACCGTGTGCTGGATCTGGCCAAGCTCAACTCAAATGTACGTGGGTGTGGGCTTGGTGGCTAGGTATAAATGTTTGTCGCCATGACTTTGCTGACATGGTCTTATTGTTCGCTTTGCTTTGGTGATCTGCAGCAACTCATTGACCTGCTGACGCTGTCGGAACAATACCTGTTACTGCCACTGAAACATCTCTGCGAGGTCGCAGCACAGGATGTTTTATCTGTCGGGAACATTGGGCGGTTCCTCTGCGCAGCGGAGAAGTTCAACGCTGCGTACCTGAAAGAGTACTGTCTCGCCTTCTTCACGGATCACACGAACGAGATCATTGACGATGAGAACTTTCGCGAAGAGATTGAGAGTTGTCCGTCCATCGCACTGACCATTCTGCGCGCATCAACTCGCAACATCGGGTCGTCATTGGAGCCCCCATCGAAGCGAAGAAGACTCAACATGCCGTTCGACGAGCCTGACTACTTATCCCCGAGTACCTGAGCTTCGAGCAGCGCTGCCTCCCTGGATCCAACTTTTATTTACTACTTCAAGTGCGACAAGTACACCCACGTCCGCTTTCCGTCTACATTAGCTTTCGATTTGCGACCTCCGCAGACGCGATTCTAGGTGAGCGCACGAACGATCTGGCCCACGCCTTCTAGCAGATACCTCATAGCTCTTTGAGCACAGGAAGACCACCTAACATGTAAACACGTACTCTATTGCTGTGCCCTTCATTGCGATCTTCTTATTAAGATGAATCGTGGCTCTCAAAAGCAAAGCTGCCAAACTCCTCGTTCCACTCCTTGTAAAACGCGAGGTCTTTCGTCGCGACACTTGAACGGACCTAGACAAGCAGTGAAAGCAAGAAGTTAGACGTTAGCACACGCATGCTTATCACCTCCGGGTCATCAAAAGGTACGCACCCCACGCAATGCTTCTTTGAAGTCGTCTAAGTTGATAGGACGTACGGAGTCAGCATCCATAGTGCGAATATCAGCGCAACTCCGGATTGGACCCATCGCAGCCTCCGTGCAAAGTGCTCGCACATCCGCGCCGGAGTATCCTTGCCAGAAGAAGACATCATATCCGCTATCAGTTCGTTGTTCATGATGCAACGCAGAGCGCTTACAAACCTTTACTAGACTCAGCAATAAAATCCTTGTTTTCGTCGGTCAGGTCATTGTTATTGTCCTTGAGCAACCTGCTAACCAAATCCAGTCTGGCCTCGAATGAAGGTAACGGGATGTACAAACGTTTGACGAATCGTCGACGTGCTGCTTCATCAAGTTCCTGAGGCCGATTTGTAGCTCCTACACAGAGCCAAAAACCAAACGTGTAAGCTGGAAATGCCGACATAAAAGATGGGGAAATCATACCAACGACGAGGATGATATCCTTTGCTTTCGTGCCTGCACCGTCAAGCTGCACCAGAAATTCCGTCTTCATCCGTCGACTCGCCTCGTTTTCTTCCGAGCTGCATCAAAACAACTCGTAAGCACCATTTGAAGGTTGAACCGGGTTAATAGCACTGACCTTCGTTGGGTTAACAGTGAATCAATTTCATCAATAAATATCACGGAGGGCTAGCACACACACAAACAGAGCGAGAGAGAGAGGGAAAGCCACAGGTTAGTAAGGTATGTCCAAGACCATCCCACGATTTCAATAGGATACCTGTTTCACTGCTGCGACAGCAAATAGTGTTCGAACGAGCTTTTCTCCTTGACCAATCTAGTAAACAAAATCCGCTTTATCAGTATCAATTCACTCAACGAAACAGTGAAAGTTGCAACGCGTACGTACCCATTTGCTGGTTAGAGAACTCGCTGAAATACTGAAGAATGTCGCTCCACACTGGCTTGCAATTGCCTTGCCAATCAATGTTTTACCTGTACCAGGTGGACCAAATAACAGCAAACCTGCATCCAAGTAGATCCGTTTGAGCTACTACCGTCGCTGGAACCTTCACCACAAAGACGCACCTTTCGGGAGAGAACGGAGGCCCGTGAAGATATCTGGTCGAGCCATCGGCCAAATGACCAGCTCGTTTACGCACTTCTTCGCGAATTGGAGTCCAGCTAGAACAGGCAAGATCGGGATTAGTGGCTACGTTTGTCTTGATGCTCGAGAGAATGTAGCCTACCGATATCATCGAATGTGATCGGATCCCCATTGTCGACGATTTCCATTTCAATCTTCTCTATTAGCTCAGGATCGCAGCTTTTGAGTCGTGGATCAATATTCTCATCCTCATCAGGAGCGGTGGCTTGCTTGCTAACACTACAGCACAAGACAAGCAACCAGGTTGTTAGCGTTCTATCAGCTACCAACAGAAAGAAGACGCCACACACCGTTTGTTCGCACCACCATCGTTCATTGGTGACACAAACTTCTTGCTAACTGCAGACGACCCAGAGATATAGCCCTCATTATCATTGTTTCCACCTCCGCCAAGGAGTAGGTCCTGGTTGACAGGGTGATAGACTCCACGTGGTGGTCCGCGGGAATTCCCGAGCCGCCCACCTCTGCTCCGCGGTTGGTCATCGTCAAGGTTTCTAGCTCTGCCTGTCATGCGATCATGCTTCTCGTACAACGCACAAATGTGTAAGCTTCAGGTTAACACAATCTCTCAACTAGCCACAACTCGCTCACCTGCAGTCTCTCCGTCGCCGTCTGGAACGGATTGCGTTGCTGCGCCGGATTGGGACGAGTATCAGCACCAAACAACTCTGGGTCTTCATGAGGCAGCCTCGACTTCTTACTCAGCAGATCACTAAGTCCAGGCTTGGACTGTGGGGCAACTATGTTTGTCAGAGCAGGCTTGGGTTGCGGAGAAGGCTCGCTAGGTAACGAAAAGCCCGCAGCCTGAGGCGGCCCACTCCACACGTCGTTAGTGAAGCTGAAGTCGTTCCTCGGTGCAACACTCGTCTCCGATCTTGCAGGAACAATAGATGGGGTGGCCACAGGCTGAACCACAGCAGCAGCAATAGGGGCAGGAGGTGTCTGTACATTGACTCTTCCCTGTTTTTTGTGCTTCGTCAGCTCTTCCACCACCTACAGCGACACCATCATCACGAATTAAACCACCACCATGGCAATACCCACCACAACAGCAACTAATATGTGCCTCTCACCCCTTCAAACAGCTTCGGATAGCGTCGCTGTACGTCCTCAAGTGTCGCTCCTTCCTGTGGCGCTTCGCTCTGTCGTTGTGCCCACTTGTCCCGCAGCCGACTTCTCCTCTTGGACACCTGTCTCTCCCTCTTCTCTCGCCTCTCTTGGCCGCGCAGCAACGCTGTCAATGTGTAGCAGTCAGCAATAATTAAATTAATTTTCATAAGCACCTGCTGCCCAACGCACCAAATTCCGTCGCGTGGAGACGCTGCAAGACGTCGGCGCTCTGGCGGTCGGCGCTAACGGAGCTGAGCGCTATGAGTATCTCCTGGTGCTTCTCTGCATTGTCCACATCTCCAGTACGTAGCAGCAGCTCGTACGTCAGACGCCCAGCATCATCATCCATTTTTTCTTGAAAAATTGTATTTGGTAAGTTGAAAATTAATTGTCAAATATGTGCATGTGCATGCACTTGTAGATGCTTCTTGCTGCTTGTCCTCGCCAGTTTTTGTGGGACTCGTTTTAATGGGCTGAGCGTAGGTTGTATCTCTTGACAGCGGCGGTGGCGGCTGCGTGGCCTGCAATGGCTTTGAACACTTCTCGGTCTTGGGGTCGGACGTCGGCATCCTCTGCTTCAACTTCAGCATCTTCGTCAACCTCTTCTTCTTCTTTCTTCTTCGTGGTCGTCCTGCGGACCTTCGGTTTGACGCTGTGTGAAGCTGCTGCAGCTTTCTTGGTTGGCGCCTTGCTGTGACGAGGAGTGGTCTTCTTCTTCTCAGCAGGGGCAGCCTTCTTGGACTTGGCTGCGGCAGCTGGAGGCGCAGCTAGACCTTCGTCGACGCTTTTGACTCGTTTGCGTACAGGGCTATCAGGAGCTGAGTCTTGTGCAGCTGCAACCTTTGAAGCCTTCACAGCAAGTAGACAACAGAAGTAGGTGAGTAAACATGGTAGAACAGCGCTTAAGTCTCCATGAGGTAAAATGCTTACCGCTTTGCTCGTCTTGCGCGATCCCCACTCGAACGGCGTGCTCAAGCCCTTCACACCGCCGAGCTTCGAGAATTGCTGTTCAAAGAAGTCGTAGTCTGGACGGTCCTCGAAGTCGCACGCACGAATGTTCTTTAGCATCGCGCCCCATTCTCGAGACAGGGAAGCACAAAGCTCGTCCACAGAGGTAGCCTTCTTGATCTTGGCACCTTCAGCGTCGCTGGACGCTTGCTGCCACGGGAGATCGCCTCGCATCAAGTAGATCAGAACGTACAGCATCGACTCGATGTCATCTCGGCGACTAGAGGCTGCAGACATGAAACAACCAGAAGCTTAACACCACTTACAGTAGCAGAGCAAAGCTAACAGACGTACTGGCGCCGTTGTGGCAGTTCATGCTCAAGAAAGTTGGCGTCCCCACCACAGTGCCTTCCTTGTAGTCCTTGTGCTTGCCCGTCGCCGTGACATAGCGGTCCGAGATGCCAAAATCGACACAGTAGACTGTGTTCTCCTTGCCGGTGTCCAGCATGAAGTTCTCGGGCTTGACATCGACGTAGAGAATGTTCTTCACGTGCATGTGCTGCAGCGTCTCCAACTACATGTAGCAGTCCACAACCACAGCTCCACAGTTAACACCAACCCACATGTTTTGTCCTCTCCTCGCAACAATAACCTAGTCGTACAATTTCCTGGCCCAGCCGAGCCGCTGTGGCTGATGAGACTGGTCCTTGCTCCTGTAGCACCGTCTCCAGCGTACGTCCAAGCCGCTCGATCACCAGGAACCGGTATCCCTGCAGCCACAACAATCAATTACTAGTCAGTGCCACCCACAGCTCAGAGACAGTTTTCCATTAGCTCATTCCGCACCTTGTCCTCTCCGTAGGCGCCCATGGGCACGTAGGGGATGCCAGGCTGGTCCCTCAGGTGGTTTTTGTAGAGCAGGTGCTCGGCATACAGCGCGTCTGCGTTGCGCTCCGCCGGCGTCTTCTTCCTCTTCTTGTTCTTGAGCTTGGAAGCAGGTATTTGCGGCAGTGGCGAGAGCTTCATGACGAACTCGCGGCCGGCGTCACTTCCGAGGGAGTTGGCAGACTCCACTGCAGCATTAGAAATTACGTCACAGAGGAACAGTTATAGGGTGCAGTTTTGGTCAGGATGCGAGTAGGAGAGCGGTCTTACCGGCGTAAACGTCGCTGCATGCCCCCGAGCCGAGCTTCTTGCCCAGCCGCCACGTCTTGAGCGTTGTGCCTTCCATCCCGTCGAGTATATCCAAAAAGATAATATAATATTATTTTACAAAAAAGATATTTGTAAAAATATTTGTGTGTGGCACAAAAGCGAGTTTTGGCTAGCTCCAATGGCGTCGAGGGGCGACGCGGCCGCGTTGGCCGCCTCCAGCATCAACCAGGGTGCGTCTGCGTCTTCCTTCCCCTCCCCTCCTTATTCCTCTCTCTGCGGCGCGTCGATCGATGTTTCATTCGTCGCCGTGCGTGGCGTGGTTGCGTCGGGATCCTCCTCCTCCTCCATCGATACATTTTTTTACTAACGTTTTAACGCTGTATTAACCAGAGCAACTGCTGCATGAGCTGGAGAGCAAGTACCTGAGCCTTAAAAGCGACTTCTCCATCGCAGAGAGCGAGCGCCAGACGCTGGCGGCGGACAAGAAGGCGGCCTGTGCGTGGATAACTTACTTCAGTAGTAGCTAGTCTCTAAAACTCTCTTACTAACTAACTCGATCTTCTCTTCAACTGTGCAGCGGACGAAGCCGAGCGAGTGACCAAACTCGCAGCCGAACGAGAAGAGGAGACACGCCAACTGAAGCAGCAGCTGCTGCAGGTGACGACGGAGAAGGATGCGCTGACGTTCAAGCTGCAAACGGCCACGTCGCTGGCCGAGCGCCGGCTCTTGGAGGTGGAGGAGCTGCAGACTACAGTTAGAGAGCACAACCGCCTGCTCGTGGACGCCCAACGGCAGGAGATGCAGGCGCTGGAACGCGCAGCCAAACAGGAGGCGCAGGTGGCGCCGCTGACGCATGCGCTGACGAGAGCCAAGAAGGAGACGGAGGCGGCGCAGCAGCACTCGCAGTGGCTCGAGACGCAGCTGAGTGAGAAGACCAAGACGGTGCAGGAGCTGCGGCTGGATCTGGCCCAGCACACGCATGACCTGGAAGAGCTCAAGATCCGCAGCACGGAGGAGCTCACGTCGGCCAAGCGGCAGATGGAGAGCGCGCGACTGGCCAACAAGAAAATGGACAGCGCGCTGGTCAAGAGCAAGGAGGCGCTCAAGGAGCTGCAGGCATCTAAGGTCCACGACGAGGAGGCGCTGCAGAATGAACTGAGCGCGCAGCGTCGACTGGCGACACTGTACCAGGAGTCGTCGGCTGACGCCTCTGCTTGTGTGACGGAGCTGCAAACATTGTGTGACTCGCTGCGCAAGTCGCTCACCGAATCGGAACAAGCACTGGCTCATGAGACGGAACGCACGAAGGAGCAGGTGGAGCACTTGTTCCAAGAGCAAGCGGAGGCTTCAGAGGCTCGTATCCAGGCGCTCCAGGACGACCTGCAAAATGCCGAGCAAAAAATCGAAGAGCTGGAGAAGAAGAAGATATTCTCGCTGCAGACGGCTAGTGCTGTGGCGGAACTGTCGTCAGCTGCCGGTGAAGCCCACTTGGCAGCTCATGGTTTGACCCCGAAGCAAATGTACGATCACATTGTCGAATTGGAAGAAACACTTCAAGCAGAGCGCAATGAAAAGGACAAACTGCAGTTGTACATGGATCGCATTGTCAAGGAAGTGCAGGAGAAGGCGCCGGTTCTTATGGGCTTGCGACTGGATCACGAGCGCACTGTTGCGAGTCACACGCGGTTAAGCGAGCGTTTAGAGCAGTGCACGCAGGATTTGGCAAAGAGCAAGCACAACGAGCAGCAGGCCCGGAAGGAGAAGATCGCGTTCGAAAAGAAGTGCGACTCGCTTGCTCAAAGCGTAGACGACCTGTCACGCCAAGTGCAGCACCTGCTTTTCCGCTCTCAGGATCAATATCAGCAGTTGGGCAATTTTGGATCTGGCGACGTTGGATCCGAGAATTTGGTGGTCTTCAAGGACGTGGAGGAGTTGCAAGTGCGCAACCAGCAGTTGTTGACGGTGATTCGAGAGCTCACTGAAATAAACAAATCCAAGGCGAGTGACAAGCTGAGCAATGGAATCAGTGATACTGAGTCAGTAGAATCATCGGCGCATTTGATCATCACTGCCGACTCGGATGATGAGCTGGACCAAATCGGGGCCTCCAGTGCGATAAAAAAACGGTTGTCAATGGCTCATAAGGAGATCCAGGAACTACGCACGGAGCGTGAGCAGGAACGTGATATGATCACAGCCATCGTGAAGCAGCGTGATATGTACCGCGTGTTGTTGGCTCAGTCAGACACTAAATTCCTAGACGGCGGCGCCACTGCTAACCGCGTTGGAGCCCAAGGCAACGACGCGCCAGTGGGGAAACCTCACAACCGTCGCGGTTCACTTGATATTATCGAGAGCAGGAAACTTCGTGAAGTTCAGATGGAGTTTGAAGATTACAAGAAGGAGAAGCAGACCAACCTGAAGATGCTGCAGGAAGCCTTGGATCAAGAGCGTGCTAAGAGCTCTGAGTCCAGGTTGGCGCAAATGCAAGCCGATGTGGAAGCTACATGCAACAAGGAGCGTTACGAGGCGTCAGAGGAACGATGTGCCAACGCCGAGAATGAGCTGGTACGTATTCGGTCTAAGACAGACCAATTGAGCTCATTGATTTTGCAGCATCAGCAGATGCTCGCTAATACCGAGGCCAAATTGGAGACTGCGAGTTCCCGTTTGCAAAGCCTTAGTGTGGAAAAAGACTCGGCCGTCCGAGAAGCGGACTTCCTTCGCAAGAATGAAGAGAAGATTCAGCAAGAGCTGACGACTCTGCGGCTTGACAATACGAACTTGCTTAAACTCATGGAGTCGACGCGCCGCATGGAGAGTGGACGTGAGGAACGCGACCGCCGCGAGGTGGAAAGTTTGACAAAGAAGGTGACAAGCCTCGAGACAAAGCTGCAGGACGCATACGAGAAATTTGACGCGAAGGAGGTGACTAGTGGAGCGCAAGTTCTGGCTGCAGAAAGAGAAAAGCAGACAGCATTAGTAGAGGTGGGAAAACTTAAGGAGACCCAAGGCCAACTCAGAGAACAACTAGCACGGCTTGAAGAGCAAAAGTCAGCTCTCGAGAGTAAATCGAGCCTGCTGGAGAAGGAAGCCACGCATCTGCGTGAACAGCTACGAAAGGGAGCGAGTGCTGCAGCTGCAGAACGTGTTGCAGCGCTGGAGGTTCAGTTGCGCGACGCTCAGCGCGAAGTGCAAGCATCACTTGTTTCGAGGAAGACATTGACCGAAAGTGTGACGAAGTACAAGGCTCTGGCTGAAGCAAGCGAGAAGAGTCTAGCTGAGTTGTCAAGTGCCAGTGAGAAGTGGAAGCAAAGCGAGGCGGAGAAGGTTCAGGCACTTGAAAAGACCCGTGACCATTTGAGTGAAGAGCTGGCGAAGGCTCGTACAGAACTGAAGGAGCACATTACTGAAAACAACAGTTTGCGCGAGGAAATCGACCGAGCTGAACAGACCCACAAGAGATCTGTCCTCGAAACAGCCGAGAAGCAGAAGATGTTGCAGCTTCAAGTTGACAGTGCCGTGCAACAGATGAACAGTGTGCGCGAGGAAATAGCAAAGATGAAGCGAGAACTGGAGACTACGCAGGAGAACTACGAGCGGGAGCTGCAGCTTCATGCTGCGGAAGTCTCCAAGTCGTCATCATCTCGTCGGGAAATGGAGGAAATCCGGAAGGCTGCACGCGAACGTGAGGCAGATATCGAAACGTTGAACACGAAGGTTCAATCCGTCGAAAAGGAGGCGCAACTTCAGTTGGAGACGTTGCAAAAACGCCTTGACGAGGCTATCGAGGCCAAGAACGGTGTCGCCGAGCAGAACAAACTGCTCCACTCCCAGCTTGAGCGCGCAGCGGCTCAAGTGCGACGTGCTCATGAGCAAGAAATGCTTAAGGTGGTAGGTACTCAGGCTTCTGCTTCGAACCAAGAGGCTGGTGAGGGGGCTGTTGCAGCGAGCACCCACGAAAAGGAGATCGACGATCTTCGAAGTGTGGTCGCGTACTTGCGGCGGGAAAGCGAGATCTCCGAGTCGAAACTAGAGCTGTCACAGCAAGAAGTGCAGCGTGGCCGCGCTCAAGTCTTCAGCTTGGAATCCACGGTCGAGCGTCTCCGTGGTGAGGTTAAGTCGCTGTCTGATGCGACTACTGCAGCTGGCAAGCAGACTACTACGGTTTCTGCTGATGAAGAAAAACGTGTCGCTCAGTTGGAGCAGCTGAGTCTGTTGCGCGAGAGTAACGCAACGCTGCGCGATGAGAACCAAAAAAGCTTGACAAAACTTAAGGAAGAGGAGGCAAAGGTGCGCAGTCTTGAGGCCAAGCTGGTGCCTTTGCAGAACGCCGAGGCCTCGCTAAAGACGCAGGTGGCGTCGCTAAAGCAGGAAGTTCAAACACTGAATGATGCCAACAAGCGCTGGAAGCAACGTGTTGATCAGCTGGTTGAGAAGTACCAACAGATCGACCCAGCAGAGCATGACAAGGTCATTGCTGAGAAGGAGGCGCTGACGAAAGAACTAACGGAGCTGAAGGCCGAGCAGAGTGCCTTGAAGGCGGAGCTGGAGACCCTGCGTTCGAGCGGCGGAAAGGAGTTGGAAGAGGAGAAGAAGAAGGTCGAGAATTGGAGTAAGCAGTACGAGCGGATCAAGGGTTTCGCAAAGAACTGGAAGAACAAGGCCGAGGCCCTGACCAAGCAACTTGCCGAGAAGAACAAGGAGGCGGAAGATCGCACAAGTACTATTTCCACGCTGGAGGCCAAGCTCAGCTCTGTCCAAGCGCAAATCAACGCTGTGACGGCCGAGAAGTCTGCGCTGGAAACGAAGCTGGCAGCGAGCGAAACCGCGAAGCAGGACAGTGTTGCAGCAGCCAGTGGTGCGAACGCGTCGTGGGAGAAGGAACGCCAGACTTTGAAGGCCCAACTGGAGCTAGAAACCAAGAAGAGTATGCAGTTGAAGGACTTCAACGCGCGTCTGATGTCTGGTCTAAAGAGCTTGAAGAAGGAAAACAGCGAGCTCAAGGAACACGCGCCGACTGCAACTCAGCCTGCTGTGGCGCATGAGAAGACTCCTGTGCCTTCTCCACCTGCATCGCCTCCGCAGGCATCTCCTCCGACGCCAACTACGCCACCAGCAAAACCAGCCACGGCTCCAGCACCGCTGTTTTCGTCACCCAAGCCTGTTGCTGTCAAGAGTGAGTCGGTGGTGCAGCAGTCGAGCACTACTGTGTCTGAAGCAAAGCCTGTCGCGACGAAACCTGTCTTCGCTACATTTGCTGCCACCCCGGCTGCTCCTGCTACCCCGGCCGCTCCTGCTGCCCCCTCGCCTCCTCTGATCTCGTCAACTAGCACAGTCGCGACGACCGTGACAACTACCACGACGACGGCAGATACTTCATCCGCAACGGCTGCCTCGGCACCTTCTACGATTGTTTCAATCTCGAAGCCCGCTCTGCCGACTCCTGTGCAAGCGTCTCCTGCCCCAGTCGCAGCTCCTGCTCCATCGGTGCCAGCGCCTCCAGCGGCGGCGCAGCCTAAAGAGTCCACGGAGAATGTTGCTAGTGGCGAGTCTTCTGGAATGACGGCCGAGGAGAAACTGCGTCTATTTGCTCTGCGGTCGATCAAGAAGCAGGTGGGCGGTGTAGCACGCTTCACCCCCACGAAGGTACCTTCCCCTCCTGCTGACGCTGCCGATGCCAAACCAGCAGCAGCCAGTGAGGCCGAAACGAAGGCATCATTGGAGACTAGCGGACAGTTCAAGCTCGGTTCTGGGACAGGCTTTGGCGCGTTTGGATCGGGTGGACCGAGCGGCCTCGTGTTTGGCAAGCCTGGGATTTCACTGCCTGTTCCGTCGCCGCCGTCACCTGCAGCCTCGCACCCGCCGCACCTGTCGCTTGCTGGAGAGAGCGCGCCACCTGAAGCTTTGCGTCGCAGTCAGCGTCTTGCACGCTTTGCCGCTGGCGCGGACGCTGCTGCCAGCGCTGCTCCCACTTCAAGTACACCTCCAGCTGCTGCTGCTGCTGCTGCTGCTGGAAGTGCTTTGACGAAGCGGCCGTTGAGTGATGCTGTGGAAGGAGCTTCCACCGTGCAGAAGGTTGCCAAAACCAGTGAAGACCAGACGACGAAGACCACGACGGTGACGACGACCACCACGACCTTGTCCACGACGACAGCTTCGGAGGGGAAGCAGGAGGAAGACACCCCTCCAGCACAAGCAGACACGACGGAGTCGCAGCCAACTCCACCGACGCAGTAGGCCACACGCCCTTGTCAGGATAACGCTTGTTTGTTAACATGAACACGAACGTTTGCTTAGAAATGCGGCTGCAAGTTGCAGTCGGAGGTGAAGAACCCCCATGTAAGTACCATTTCCCTGTCCTAACACTCATCATTGACGATTCCCTTGCTTGAACTTGGTCTCTTGAGACCATTACCGGATCAGCCACGCACGCAGCACATCTCGTGACCATGAAGATCGTCCCGGGGAGCGACGCCACGCCACTCAACGTGCTGGAGTTCGAGGAGTACGCCAAGGAATATCTGCCCAAGGCCACGATGGACTACTTCGCGTCCGGCTCGGACTCGATGGAGACGCTGCAGGAGAACCGCGAGGCCTTCAAGCGGCTGGTGCTGCACCCGCGAGTGCTGCGCGACGTGTCCAAAATGGACACGAGCACGACGCTATTGGGACATCGCATCAGTTCTCCAGTGTGCGTGGCGCCTTCATCGACCCATAGGATGGCGCATCCGGACGGAGAGATCGCTAGCACTTCAGCAACAGCCAAAGCCGACACTTGTTTCGTGCTCAGCACCATGTCCACTACGACGCTCGAAGACGTGGCGGCGGCCAGCTCTGAAGCCAATGCTAATGCACTGAGATGGTTCCAGCTCTACGTCTTCAAGGACCGACGTACGTTGAGACTTGATGTAGACGTCTGTGCACGAACTGATGTGTTGCTGATGTTGTTTGTTGCTGGTAGAAATTACTCTCGGTCTCGTTCGTCGGGCGGAGAAGGCAGGCTACAAGGCCATAGTGTTGACGGTGGACGCGCCGGTGCTGGGGAACCGCGAAGCTGATGTGCGGAACCACTTCAGCATTCCTAGTCACCTCACGATGGCCAACTTCGGGCCTCAGAATGCCTCGAGCGACTATGCAAACTATGTGAGTGACCTGTACGACCAGACTTTGAGCTGGAAGGACGTCAAGTGGCTCAAGAGCATCACGAAGCTCCCTATTGTGGCCAAGGGAATTCTCACCCCTGAGGATGCAGTGATGGCGATCGAAAGTGGTTGCGAAGGCATACTGGTGTCGAATCACGGAGCTCGCCAGTTGGATGGAGTGGCCGCGACGATCGACGCGCTGCCTGCAATTGTTCAAGCGGTCGATGGTCGCGCCGAAGTGTACATGGATGGAGGCGTTCGTCGCGGGACCGACGTCTTCAAGGTGAGAGAAGCTCGCTATGGTCGTCTTCTCACCACCGCTAGAATGCTAACTGACGTTTTCATGTTGTTTAGGCCTTGGCACTTGGTGCTCGCGCTGTCTTCGTAGGCCGCCCCGTCCTGTTCAGCCTTGCCCACAGCGTACGTGGCCGTGTTCACTGTCATCGCCATTGCTTTCTGTCTCACTTGCTTGCTGTGTGTGCAATAGGGCGAAGCTGGAGTCTCAAGCGTCCTGCGTATCCTGAATAACGAACTGAAGCATGCCATGCTCTTCTCTGGGACTGCCACGCTCGCTGACATCGGGTGCGTTTACCTGTTGCTTTACTGCTTTCGTTCAATGTTCGTTAAAACTCATGCTCTTGGTTTGCTGTGTAGACCTGCATACGTTCGCCGCGGACTCCCTCCGCTTTCGTCGTTGTTGTGAGCTGCTACAAACACCAACACCACTTCCTTGAGCCTGGGCCCTGAGGAATGGAACGGTGAGGCAGAATGGAATAATGACAAGTTGAACGCGTTGGTATTACGCTTGGACAAGATCATCAATTCAACATTTGCTTACGGCGGTCATGCGGCTGATGCCCGCGTAGCGAGTGAAATTAACAGGTAGACCAACGCCAGTGAGGAGCAGTTGAATACACACTTCTTACAGCGATGACGGAAGCGGAGGGATACCGCGACGAACGTAAGAAGGACTGTAAATTCATGACAACAAACATGTAAGCGACCAAGCCACGCAGCTAACAGCATGAAAAAGATTCACGTACCCAATGTCGGCGAGCTTAGCAGTACCGGAAAACAACATCGCGTGCTTCAGCTCCTCGTTGAGGATGCGGAGGACGTTTGCTACTCCTTCCTCGCCCTGTTCACGAGATAACGAGATACTGGTTAGAGAAACAATTGATCCCTTCATAATGAAATTGTCAACGTACACTGTGGGCCAGGCCAAACAGAACAGGACGACCGAGGAACACGGCGCGAGCACCAAGCGCCAGAGCCTTAAACACATCTGTGCCGCGGCGCACACCACCATCGAGATACACTTCAGCACGGCCGTCCACAGCCTTAACAATAGCAGGCAGCGCGTCAATAGTAGCCGCCACGCCATCGAGCTGACGAGCTCCGTGGTTGGACACCAAGATGCCCTCGCAGCCCATGTCCACTGCGATCTTGGCATCTTCCGGACTGAGCACACCCTTGACGACCACAGGCAGGTTGGTGATACTCTTGAGCCACTTGACATCGTTCCAGTTGAGCGTGAGGTCGAACAGTTCGCTCACGTAGTGAGCCAGTCCCGAGTCCTTGAGGCTGTTGACGCCGTGCTCGTGCTCGCCGCCCACCGCCGCGAAGTTGGCCATCGTGAGGTGGTTGGGCAGACTGAAGTGGTTGCGCACGTCCGGCTCGCGGTGGCCGAGCATGGGCGTGTCCACTGTGAGAACGATGGCCTTGTAGCCGGCCTTCTCGGCGCGCTTGACGAGGCCGCGCGTGATCTCTCGGTCCTTGAAGACGTACAGTTGGTACCAGCGCAGGGCATTTGGGTTAGCCTTGCTGTTGGCCACAGCTACGTCCTCCAGGCTGGTGGTGGAGATGGTGCTGAGGATGTAGCACGCGTCCGCCTTAGCAGTGGCCGACGTGCTGGCGATCTCTCCGTCGGGGTGCGCCATCCGATGCATGGCCGAGGGCGCCACACACACGGGGGAGCTGATGCGGTGGCCCAATAGCGTCGTACTGATGTCCATGTTGGACACGTCGCGCAGTACTCGCGGGTGCAGCACCAGCCGCTTGAAGGCCTCGCGGTTCTCCTGCAGCGTCACCATCTCGTCCGCTCCGGACGCGTAGTAGTCGTACGCGTTCTTGGGCAGGTACTCCTTGGCGTACTCCTCGAACTCTAGCACGTTGAGCGGCGTGCCGTCACTGCCAGGGACGATCTTGGGCATGGTGGAGACGCAGGAGGAGGGGCGGTCGTGCTGGTAGTTTAGCTAGTTGTGCGCTGCTCGCGACGAGTTCGATTGTGATGAGAGAGGCTGACGTAGCTGGTCAAGCTAGGGTCAGGTTCAACGTTGCGGTTTAACGGATGTCGGCTAAATTGGCCAATGAGCGCGCTCGACCAATCTCGATGATCATCCACACCGCCCTTTGGAATGCATTCGTTGATGGCCAAATGCGTCACGGTAGGCGTTCGTCGTATCCTATGCTGCGGCGGGGATTGGCAGTGTATGAAGCTGCAGGAAGTCCATGCAGGAGAACTGCAGCCGGAAGGTGGGCTTGAAGTGCAAGGCAAATTCAAGGTCTCCGCGAGGTCGAGCGACGGAACACTTCTGCGCAAGCTTGGAGCACCATTGTTATCCCAACGAAGCTGTCTGCATGCCCTCTCTTCATGGGGTTGTCCGACCTGGGTGGCGCTCTGACAACATTGCCGTTTGACTCGCACATCCAGCGTACGCTGACGACCTTGCTTCACGGCGTGCACTCACCCTCATCAAGAACTTCTCGCTACAGTTGCGGGGTAAACTCACCACTGCAAACTTCGACGGCGACAAGAGAAACTTTGCGTCGTTCGCTTCTCTCCACGATACCCCACCGCTATAACCACACACTTGCGCCAGTAAAACAGCTAGACAACACCAATTTTGCCACGTTCACTAGACTAGTAGACTTCGAGAGTGCCTCTCGAAGTCGTGTTGCCATGGACCAGTTCGTCTCGAAACTCACGACGGCCGGCAGAGCCCGATGCAGTTCCTGCGCCCAGCATGTCTGACAAGCAACTGGCATCGCCCTCTAGGATGTAGTCTACGTCTTAACATCGTCAGTAGTGTGGTTCTCCCTAGCTGTAGCTTTTGACAAGCAAGGTCTGCGGCGTTTCAAGATCCTGTTTGCGAATGATGGCCTCCAATTTATGTATCACACACAATGATATTTATCTTGGATAAAGTATGGTGGCCGGTTCGCGTGTGCGGGTCCATTCATAGAGCCCCAAAGAAACGACCTCATTGCTCAAGAAGAAAGCAAGCGCCGAGGCACCCTCCAGAAGCAGGCAGCAATCAACAAGTATGGGCGGCAAGGCCAAGTTCAAAAAGCACACGGCGGCGGACCTCGCGCAGCGCCAGAAGCAGGTGAACAAGGGCGGAGGCAAGGCCGGCGCTGCCACCCGCGGCGTCGCCAAGCTGAACTTCACGTGCGACATCTGCATGGTACGTCGGCTATACATAATAGCACCGTTCTCCAGCCTAAAGGCTAACTTTTGCGTGTCCGATAAACAGAGCGCGTCGCCCGACATCAAGTCGTACGAGCAGCACTACACGAGCAAGCACCCGAAGGCGACGTTCGACCGCGACGCCATGGTCCAGAAGGCCGAGGCGCTGCGTGACTCCCAGCAGGACCACTCGGCCAACGGCTCGCACCACAAGAAGAAATAAGCGGCTCGTGGATGGGTGGCGGACGGCGAGGGGCAGCGCCAGGCTGTTGCTGCAAGAGAGAGAGAGGCTCCGACTTGCCTTCTCTTGCAGCGGGTGTGTCTGATTACAGTCGCTCCTTGCCTTCTGCTATACTTGTTGAGCTTCCGCGCCTGCGTCTGTTCCAGCAGCAGTCGGACCGACAGTTGAAACTGCTGCGTGGTGAATTGCAGATGACGAGAGCAGGCGGGGCTTCTCTCCGTCGGCGGAGGTCGAACTGCATCCGCAGTCCGTGTCTCTCACCGCTACCACGCCAGAAACCCAGGCCCATCTTGTATTTAGTTGTAGTAATCTAATGTCCGTTGGCGATGGTAGTCTTTCGTTGAGCCTTCGTGTCATCAGCATCGTCGAAGTCATCGTCGTAGTCTCCCTCCGCGTCACCATTGGGCCCATTGTTGTTGGGTCTGTCTTCTGGGACTGCACCGACTTTAGTAACTTTAGCAGGAGCAGTGCCATTTTCCTGTGCTGGTTTGTCTTCCTTTGTAGCTGCGCTAAGCAGCTCTTCCAGCAGGCAAAGTGGCGTCCATGAGGTTGGTCGTTGTCTTTGTGCGAGGCGTAATTTTGGCCGTGCTAGCGTTTCCGTAAAAACGCCTTTTCCGCGTAATTACGGGTCTCTCCGCCAATCACGCGGCGTGGATCCACGCTCACCGCGCGCCGCACACTGGGCTGGTCCAGCAGAAGTGTTAAAGTCCCCCAGCCACGCAGGAAGACATGCTGTCCGCTACGAGCCGCTTCGCCGCCCGCGCGCTGCACACGTCGTCCCGCCTGTCGGCCGCCGCCGCCGACCAGGCCGCCGCCACGGCCACCAAGGTGACGCTGAACCTGACCACGCCGTACCAGGCCTTCTACAAGGCCGCCGAGGTGGACCTCGTGCAGATCCCGGGCGTCATCGGAGAGTACGGCGTGACTGCGGGCCACACGCCCGTGCTGTCGCAGCTCAAGCCGGGCGTCATCAAGGTGCACGTGGAGCGCGAGAAGGACGTGCAGAGCTTCTTCACGGCCGGCGGCTTCGCGCTCACGCACGCCAACTCGGTCACGGACATCGCGTGCGTGGAGCTCGTCAAGGTGGAGGACATCGACCCGGAGGCGGCCCAGGCCGGACTCACCAAGTACCAGGCGCAGCTGGCCTCGGCCCCCGAGGGATCGGAGGAGAAGCTCAACGCCCAGATCGGCGTGGACACCCACGCGGCCATGGTCGCCGCCGTCTCCAGCAGCAACTAGACATCGTCGGCAATTGGACAGGATGGAAGAGATGCAGGATGTTGAGAGCAATTAATTACCAGTCAAGTCCGACGCCGTGTTGTTAGGCGCGTTCGCTTGAGTCGCTTCGCTTCTGCTGCGTTCGGTTCGGTTTGTGTTGCAGTCAGCTTCCAGCAATGGTATCCTGGATCTTTTAGAAATGCTTCGAGTTGCAGGTTTTCTCCGCGGTAGGAAGAGCAGGTTGGGTTGGCGGCGGTGAACATCTAGGGAAATGGGAACAGAGCAGGCAGTTCAAGCGAGCAATTTAGGCGACGACGCAAACAGCCATGAACACACACACACACATTTGAGACTCTGGTAGACTCTGGGTATGCTGTTGTTTACTACTGTTTGCTTGCAACCCTGTTCAACATGCAGGAATGCCTTGTCGAAGTTGAGCGGTTGAGCTTGAGGAGTCGCAAGCGTTTGGACAAATCTTTATAGACCGGTGGGCGGAAGCAGTAGCGGCAGGCAATATGGCGGACTTGGAGATGGCACCGGGGCGAGGCAACCAGGTGATTAAGGTGGTGATGCCCACGTACATCATGGCGCCCACGGAGGACGAACGGTACGAGCATTTTCCTTGCATCCTTGCTGCTGCTTAAACTTAATCGGCTGTGCGGCCAGCTTCCGCCGCAAAAAGGTGTGCAACATCATCTCCGAGTGCATGGCCAAGGAGCTCGAGGGCAAGGAGTTCGACGAGAGCGACTGCAAGGGCTGGAGCACAGCCATCGCCGACGCCGTGAAAGCTCGCATCCACGCCGAGTGCAACTTCCCCCGATACAAAGTCGTCGTGCAGACTTTCATCGGCCAGCAGAGACTGCAGGACGTGCGGATCACCTCTCGCTGCTTGTGGGACAACGACCACGACAACCACGCCTCCGCGGTGTTTAACAGCGTATGTCTGACTCATCGACGTGTGCAACAACTTACTGTGACTGACTGACTATTCCTAATGCAGCAACACATTTGGGCCACGTGCGTGGTTTTTGGATTCTACGCTGACTAAACTGCAGCAGAAGCGGCCAAACGAGCAATTGCAACGGAAAGCAGCACGACAACAACAAAGTACATGTTTTTATCTATAAGTTATTTTCTTGAGTTTCTTGGGGCATATGTACGTACGTAGTGATAGTAGTGTAGTTGGTGTAGCTGCTTGCAATAGCTTGATCGTCTTCAGCACCGCGCCTGCTTGTAAGCTCGATCGTTCGATCCTCCGTTCTTGCTGGCCGCTGCTGGCTCGACTGCTGCTGCGCTTGGGTCACGATCGTCTTCATCTTTTCCTTGGCACTTCAAATGTCGGGCCCTCCAAAAAACGTAATTAGGCCCGTGGTCATACTTTACATCTATCCACATTGTCCAAGCAACCGCAGCAGCGACCATCCAGCACGCGAAAACTCCTCCGGCAAACCTCCAGCTCCTAAAACGCAACGCTGCAACCACTCACTTCAATTGGGCGCTCGAGCAGATTACGCGCCGCCGTTAAGCATCTCCCACGTGATTTGCAGGTCCAGGTCTCCCTCGTGAGTGCACAGATGCTCCATGTTGGCGAGGATAAGCTCAACTTCCAGCTGCAGCTCGCTGATCTTCGGGTACGCGATGAACTTCATCGACTTGCCGTGGCATGCGTCCATCGCCTGCATTTTGACATTAATCAGCGCCTCACGCTCCGTGGGGCCATCTCCAAGCGAAATGACATGCCTGGGGATGCCTGCCGAGTCCTCCTCGCCGTACGACTCCCACACCGGGAACACCTCATTGTTAAAAGCTTCCACTTTCCATCGGCGTGGGCAGTCCGGGTACAGGTATTCGTATGTGGAGCGCGCTGAGATGACTTTGATCCGTGTGTTGAAGAAGGGCACGAGACGCGGCATGAATAGCGACGCCGACAGCTCGACCCAGCCAGTCTCGGCAGCCGTGACAATGACCACGCGGCCATAGGACAGCGCTGCTTCTAGAAGCTGCACGACGGACTCCTCGAGCTCCTTGAGTTCGGCCTGCACTTCTTCGGGGATCTCCGGCTCCTCGTTAATGTACTTGGGGCAGAGCCCGAGCTTGGCGATCGCCGACGACGCCATGAGTGTGTCGTCTAAAGGATAGCAAATAGAGGTGAGAAGGCTGTTGACTGATGGAGTTGGGGAGAGAAAGCGACAGCGGCCGCTTACCCCAGTCGAAGAAGATGACAACGTCCTCCGGGTTGTGCTGCTTGCTGGTGCGCGGGCTCAGGATGGCGCCGACGTCGTAGTTGTCGAGCGAGAGGCTGCTGCGCGCGTCCTCGACGCACACGTCTCCGCTGCTGTTGGTGTTGGGCGCCATTTGGTCTGTGTGTAGGATGGTAGTGGAGTTGAATTGGTGCAATGCGAGACTCTGCAACGCTGGTAGTAGTTAAGTCGCTCTTCTATGCAGCCGAGAGGCAAATGACTGCAAGCAAGCACAGAGATAAGAGAGGTCAGTGTCCTGCGCGGAGAGGACGAGGTCCTGCATGTGGAGGAGACTCACGTTCGGTCGGAAGCAGCAAGAGCCAAAGTCTGCGCTTGGTCGCCTCCGCTCAAAACCAGAACTGACTCGAGTCGCGATCGAGACAGTTGCGACGATTTTCAGCGAGGGTTTCAGCCAATAGGAAGCGCGGAATGGAGAATCCAGCCAATGAAACGAGACCGTCTCTTGGTACATGGTACCATAGGAGACCGTCACTTGCATTTGCCGCCGTCGTCAACTTCTCTCCCTATGCCGTCCTGAGCTTCGTATACATGTAATAGTGCACGCTCTACCATCGCCGCCACTGCCGCGCACGTCTTACGATACGATTGTTGTTCATGTGACGAGTAGTAGTTTTTTGGTCCGGTTTGGTCGCAGACTGCGACTCGCGGTGCGACACCGGCACAATTGCTCACGATCGCGGGAAAAGCACAGCATACACGCTTGATAGATCGAGCGACAGAAACTTATTCTTGCCACCGATAGCCAGGATGCAGCGCACTCGCTCAAGCGACATCACCTCACCGAACGCTTTCCGCCTCCTCGAAACAGCAAGGTTTCTTAGCTGCAGCACGGTAACTGTGCTTGGAGACACCAGGTAGTGGTTGGCGGCACAGACGACACAAGAAGGTGGTAGTGCGACGATGAAGCGAGCAAACAATCGACCATGCAGCTGAGCCGCTCGTTGGCCCGGCTCCGGCTTCCGGGGAAGGGTTAGCAAAATGTTATTGAAGCGTACCGTGTCTCGTCATTGTGTCGCGCCACCTTCGTCCCCGCCTCGACCCCACTGATAACAACATAAGAGAAGTGACTGCTTCATGATAGCTGTAAGTAACTGAAGTAAGCTACTTATACAAATAGCTGCAGGATTCCGCAATAAAACTCACAGGTACGGGAAACGCGTTGAGGACGGATCAAGACAACGGAAGAGCGGCCAACTGCACCTGGAACAAACCACTGAGAGACGGCTTCACCCTAGCGGAGGGCTGCTGGACGCCGCCTTGTGGTAGGCCAGAGCCACCGGCTTTTCATCAAGCTGCGGGAAGACGCGACTTGAGCAAGTTTCAAGGCCGTGTTGGACTACGAGCCGGAAAAGACGGATCTCAATTACCCCTAGGGCACCACCACGATCGCCGTGAACGGCGCCGTCACTAACCCAGATCTGAAGGAGGGTGGGAAGTGGTTTGTACTCAACACCACGACGGCTTCTTTAGCGCTTCTTTAGTGTCGGCCTCAAAGTGTGGCCAACTTCTAGCACAAGTGTTGATCAAGTAGAGCCTATGATTTGCGTGCCCACGAAGAACGAGCGACGCTACCTCTTCCTCAGCGTCTATGGGTAATCGGCAGGAGAGCATTCACAGGTAAATGGCTGAATGACTTGCGACAGAAAGTTTAGCGGGATTTCAATTAACAACTTGCTGTGAAATGTTGACTGGTACTCTGGCTACGACTTGTTTCCGACGTTCTCGCTCAATGCGTTCAATGAAAGGTGAGAATCGACTCGCTGTGTCTCTACTATACAAATAGCTTTGTCTTGGCTAACATGTTGTTCGTCTGCTACGGCAACAATTCGGTCAGTGATTCGTTTGCGACGAAAGAAGAAGCGTTTCTCTGCGGCCGTATTTCGCCAAGATGATCCATACTGCTCTTCGAGGGCACTTACCGCAGGACCACCATGTACACCGCAACTCCATTCCTGCCACACTTGACGAACAGTTTTGAGTGACCGAGCCGCCTTGTACGTTGCCGGAAGTGAGTGCGAAGAGGATGGAGATTTGTGCAGTGGATCCGGTGTCATTGGCGAAAAAGCGGTGTTGCTTTCCCAAGCGACTGTTAGACGAACAGCAGCAACGCCAGAGATAAGTTGTTTGAAAGCGCCAGATATGTTTGCCAACGACGTTTTTCACTCCGTTGATTCTTTCGTCAATGTGTGCCAGAGTGTTCTTGTGTTGTTGATTTAGATGATCCATCAAGTCGGGTACGACTTCATGCAATCGTAAGGAGTATGGCAATTCCTGCTCAAGTATTTTGAGCTTTAGGTGAGACTCAAACTCAATGAAAGCGTTGGATTGAAAAAGTGCGTGTCTCCAGAGCTTGTGAGCAGGGTGAACGCCTCGTAGCAGCACCGCATCCTGAAGCAACACCACTCGTAGATACCGCAGTAAGTCCAGAAACCCTCCTGTAGCGATGTGGGGCGATGACTGTTGTGTGTATGCTGTCATGCAGGTTTCTACAAAAGGAAATACATCTCGCGGAAGGGTTTCTGGTGGTGTGATGACTGCCCTCTCAAGATAAAATGCGTGGCGATCCGGAGCAAATCGAGCAAGTGTCCGCATTGCCTCGCGTGGCAAAGCGCTCAAATAGCAGCCCTCCATGGCCGAAGAATTCCAACGTCCCAAGCGCCTAATTTGCGACTCTGAAGCACCGACCAACTCTGCCATACGTGGTCCCGATCCGCGTGCTGCATGCGTTTTGGCTTTTGAGTGGAAGCCGAGAGCAGTAAACGCTTTCACTGTAGCGTCGCAGTGTGCACGGTATGAAATTGGGGTAGTAGGATCAGCACCTGACTTGAGTACTTTAACGTCATACCATCTCTCTGGTACCAGAAACTCAGGAATTATCTCCTTCCCAATACTCCACCGATAGAAAAGATAAAAAGCGAGAGCTCCGACCGGGCAAACTTCGGTGTCACGATGACGTATGCACGAACCAAACTCTCGCCGACCAAATCGGTTTGTTTTCCCTTGGCCCATGATCATCACCAGCGCATGACAGTCAGTATAGCCTTCATTCTCCAACGGCACGCTGAATAGATCTGGTAATTCCAAGTTCCGAGCCGATTCTCCACGCAGTAGGCATGCATGACGCAGCAAATGGCCCATTCCATTCCTCAAGTCTGCTCCAGTATTCAATTCCATGTAGTACCGCGAAATGGCAACCAGCTCATTTGTTGTACAGTAACCGTCTAGCAAGGAGCCAACGCCTCTGTCAGCGTACTCACGCTAATTTTTTTCGTGTTTTTCTCGCCGGAGCGATGTTGGCAATGCCTTCACGAGACCGTTGCGAGGATGCGGGTGGGAGTTGACACCACGACTCTGCTGATCGCTGTAAAGGTCTGCTATTGCATTGACATACATTTCAACAGTTGACGCGCCGACTTTGCGCGTAGAGCTCTCCACTCGAACCTGACGATCCACAACTTCATCTGTTAGAAAAAGATGAAGTTTTGCAGCCGTAACTTGGTACCGTGTGGTTTCATAAAATCCCTTCCTATCGCACCAAGCTTCAAATTCTTTCTGCTTCGGGGTGTACGCTCTAACGGTGTTGGTTTGTCTTGCAGCGCGGCACCGGTCGAGTGTGGCGTTGGCACTCTCGTCGAGCTCAACTTGTAGCGCGGGGGGGCTCCATTGCGACCTTCAACAGTGTGACTTGCTTTAAAGAATGATCTCCTTTAAATATCAGTTTTTGGACCTAACCGAAATATCCGTTTTGTAACACTCAAACTTCAAAACCATCAACAGGCACTCACTCGATCATTTTCGCCATGACAAGAAAATCTGCCGTCTCTGTCAGCTTATATGCAGCTGCAGCTGCAGCATCAGCTACTTGCGATCTTCCACTGTCGAATGAAAGTGTTGTACAAGTCGAGATAGAAGAAAGTGAACGTGCAACGCTTCAAGCTACGCTAGACGCTCGCCCAAAAAACACTAATCGGAAGTACACAGGCTACCAGGCAGAATTCGTCAAATGGTGTGAAGGAAAGCACTTTCGAGATGCTTCAACTGTTACCAAAGGGAAGCTGCATCTCTTCCTGGAGGAACGAATCATCGACCGTGCTAAGCGACGAAAGGGTCAAGAGGGAAGGGCTCAAACGATTGGAAAAGCTACTGTAAATGGTTATGTGGCTGCCATGGTCGATTTGTGGTGACAACAACAGCGCATGAAGATCAACAATCATCTTCTCCACGAAATGATGCCGTGTCCTTATTGCTGAAAGTTACCGAGTATGAAGAAGATGATAGGTGACGGAAGGATTTTGACGATCGAGGAGCGGATACGATGCTCGACGGCTATACGACGACAGAGCAGCTTGAAAAAATCGCCGCGTTCTTTTGGAGCCATTCTCGTGAGCCAGGAACAAACTTGAGAAATCTTCTAGCCTTCTTGTTTTCGCACTATGCTCTGATGCGAGGAGAGTCAGCTCGACGCATGGAGTTGCTAGAGCTAGCAACCAAACGCCTTCAAGAAAAAGACCTCAACCTTATGTCCGTTCGCGATATTTTGGACGAGATCTTGGTTGATTTCCCAGAGCTAGACGACCGCCTCATAGCAGACGCCAAGATCGTGGAGTCACCTCATTTCGAGACGGCCGTGGTCAAAATTATGCAATGCCGAGAGCGCGATCTAACGTCTGAAGAATCCGAAGCGTCAGCCCGACTCCTCCGCTTTCCGGACAACGGCACTTTGCATCTGGATTATAAAGCAGGTCATTCCAACTCAAAAAGAAAGCGCACCAAGAGACTATCAGCCCGCACAACAGGCTCGACGAAAAAACGCAACAAGTCGTCGCCCACAACCACTGCTCAATCGCCGTCAAACCCTCGCGGTCCCGTGCCAAACAACGCGGAAAATGGATCTGTCGGCAGGCGCCGTCGTACTCCAGCGGAAGTGAAGACTGCGATTGTTGTACGAGCCAAGTCTCGGGAAGAAGAACGATCCAAGTACATCGATCTCACGTGGCTACTCGCTACTTCTGTTGAAGTAGAACGCTTGTTTTCAGCTGTGAAGTGTATGCTCGGCTACTCGCGCAAGCGAATGAGCGCAGAGACACTTGAGTCGATCCTGTTTTTGAGAATGAACTGGGATCTAGTTACTAACGAGATAACGTCGAAGGCTGTGCAGACGGCCTGTGAGGAGGATTCAGAAGACGAAGATGAAATCGATTCATGTGAGTAGAAGTCTACACCTTTTATGAGATGTAGAATTCTTCCTGACAATAGTGATCAATATTCAGTGGAGATTGGCAGCGGCTCAATAATCAATGTTGTTCGAGTACAATTGCTGCACTTGTACAATTACAATTCTTTTTTTCCAATCCCTGCCCGCAGTGGAAATCCGTGCTCCTTCGGGATAGGAGCGCCATTCATCTCGCAGAAGCAAGCACGCGAGTCCAGACACCAATTTATCAAATTGGTTCCATGGCTCTAACGAATCCCTTCACTGGCTGCACGACCGTCAGAGCTAAAACGTGGCTGCTACTAGTGGCTCGCTACTGCGAAGAGCCACGATACAGAGCACAAATCTCATCAAGGCAAGTCAAACAAACGATCAATGCACCACCAGCGAGCAATGCACCACCAGCGTCACTGCTTCGTGCTCCAGACGCACTTCAACTATTTTATCGCACGAGATAAGATGCCACGACTGCGTCTACCAAACCTTCGGGAGCCAAAACCTTTGACGTTCCCAGAGGCAACCGCACTAGCGTTCGCCAATACCGACATAATCAACCACAATAGCGCCAACGCCAAAGATCCCGCTGCGGCGGAAGACAACCCAACTATCAAGTACTACGCAACATTGCCAAACTCAGTCATTCAGTTATTTGCCGTTCGCCTCTCTAGTCCAGTCATGGCATCAGCACTCGGGGAGCGCCGTACGCACCATCGCTTCGCCTTGGGCGAGACAGCGTCGGAGCGTAGATCTTCCAAGCGCCGCCGACACGAGAACACTAGCGACTACGACAATTTCTGTGAGCTCTTTCGCGCGATTAATATCCACGTAGAACCAGAGGCGTCTACGGTCAAGTGCAAGTTGTCCAGCTTGCTCGTGGAGGCTACCGACGATGCAGAAAAGGAGAGGCTGTCAGTGTTCGTGTCCGAAGTGGAGCGCAGTGTTCGGACGCTGCACCAGATCCACATTGAGAGCTCTCGTCTGGCCAACATGCATCTGCTCAAGTGCATCGAGAGCGGAGGCATAATACCGATGCCGACCATCAACCGCGACTTTTTCGCGCGATGTGTGGCTGGTGTCGGTGTCGAGAACTTCGTTGCATCGAACGAAAGGAGAGATCCACACCTTTACCAGACTATTATGCAATATCGTCGGGAACGAACAGCCGTCGAAGGATACGAACGTCCGACCATCGTTAATTGGTCATCGGCTAAGGATTGCATCACAAAGGCCATGTTGACGGATGCGCTGCGCATGATCAAGGTCGAGTACTATAGGCGGACCCAAAACTACATCAAACTACGCTTCGATATCCCCACTAATGCGGAATTCTACGCGCAGTACGTTGAGGCGTACGAGATTGTAGATGTGGAGGGTCCAATTAGAGAAGGCGCAGCTCACCTCCGTGAGTTCTTGCCCGTGAAGCCGACGGCAGCCAACATCAATAACGACACCAGCTACTTCCTCGAGCGACAGTACCAAATGCTACGGTATATCAATACCCACATGAACGAAGAAGACGAGCGTCGCCGTGGAATCCGTGCTTTCTCCTTACTACCGTTGACGACATCGTTCGTCCCAGGCCACATTGCCATCAACACTTCTGTGCTGTGGGAGATGTGGCGTCGCGTACGTCGAGAATTAGGCAGTCGGCGGAGCTGGATCTGGACCCCTTGCAAGAGTTCATGGTGACGGGCAGCAGAGGCCGTCTCCGATTCCCGACCAGCCCAGAGTTTCAAGCGGTGAAGGACGCTGCCTGGAGGAAACTCTTCAATGTAGCCGAGTTTGAGACCGGCCGCTGGCGATTTGCAAACTTCATCACGACTAACGGCTACGAGGTGAGCGTGTTGCGCACGAGGGAGTGCCTTGGTAGAGAGAACCCGTTCCTGTCCTCACGAGCGTTCACGCCGCAATTACCGCTGGATTATATGCCGTCGCATGTCATCGGCGACGATCCAGGTGTACGCGCAATGTGCACCGCCGCTTGGCGACACACCCCTGTTGATGACGTGTTCCACGCGCGCCGGTTCTACAGGTTCAAGAAGATCAAGCGCACGAAGAACACAGCGACAACCAAATGGCGTCGCAAGCAAGCACGTCGTCGTAAGCGACGTCGACGACTACGCTGCAAGCGGAGGTGCATGCATGGGCCACGGACGTGAAGAGAAGAAAGAAGAGCGCAGCGGCCGCGGGGTGAACATCCTCCCGCAATTGAGGACGAGTTTACCATTGTGCGATGTAGCACGGCGGAATACCGCCACCTTGCAGGCTTCAATAAGCGCACATACTGGTTCGAAGCGTTGAAACGTCGAGAAGAGCACTACGCCGCTGTACTAGACCAGATGCCGTCCTTCAGGTATGCAGCGACCGACACGTGCTGGACCGGGCTCAGGTTCCTGTGGGGAAATGTGAACTTCCTGGTGACGTTCTCCGTTTCGAAGGCTTTCCGAAGATGGCGCTTCCACAACTATGTATATAAGTGCAAGGCGCTCAACCATATGTGTGAGCGAGTGGTTCCGGTCGTCAACGATGGCATATTCGTCGGTGTGGGGACATTTGGCAATCCACGTGGGCTGCGTGGGCGATCACATCCGCCGCTAAAAGGGTTTGCAAAAGAGATGGCAAGGCGGGCTACTGTGCGGACTATCGACGAATACAACACCAGCAAGAAATGCTTCAACTGCCACAGCAACCTGACCCAGACCGCTTTCGATCGGAGGACACGCACCGCCCAAGCAACTCCACCTGCTGCCGTAGTGCAGCCTGCTCCACCAGCACAAGCACGCCATCAGGCGCGCACTTCTCGCAATGTGTTGCACTGTACCAACAGCGATTGCAGGACGTTCTGGGATCGCGACGTGTGTGCGGCGCTGAACATCATGCTCGTCGCGGAGGCGCTCGTGAACGATCGTCCACGGCCAGAGTATCTGCAGCGTCCGCGGCATTAGCAAACGTCGGTAAAGCGTGAGTCCGGGGGCCTTAGTGGCTCGAACCTGCTCACACGGTGAAGCCCGTAGTTTAGGTGTTAGAAGCTCGTGTCCAGCAGCGGGTTGCTCCTGGACTCGAGCTTGGTACTCTATACTATTGAAGCGTTGCGATTTCCCAAACAAAAGTATCCAAAGCAGCCAAAGGCAAGTGACACTAAGATGATGTTGATTTCGTACGGCGGGGCTCTCGTCGTCTATCGCCCACTTCCTCCGTGGCTGGCGAGGCTTGTGGCAGTGTTGCGTAGCGGTCTACACCTTCTCGCCGCGGCGACCTGCCTCCTGCTCCTTCTGGAGCTTCTCCGGGTTCACTTCGTCCCACTCGATGTTGATAACGCGGTTGATGAACTTGGTCATGTCGCTCTTCTCCGGCTCGTCGTTGCGCTCCTTGAACACGTTGAAGCAAGTCTTGCACACGCGCTTCTGGTCGCGGTTTGCTGCACCGCGACGAGTGCGGCCAGGGAAGCCCATGGGGAACTTGACCATCTCGACGTGCAGCGCAGAGCACTCGGCGCAGCAGAGCCGGCCGCAGTGCGTGCAGTTGTGCTCGCGGTGGCCGAACTTGAATTTCTGGCGGCACAGCATGCACTCGGACCGCTCCTTCCTCGTGATGAACGTCGGCGGGAAGTAAATGTGAGATATCAGGAGCCGCAGGTCCTTGCGGGGCAGCTTCTCGAACACGCTCTTGCCCTCAGCGTCTTCCACGTCCATCTTGGCACCTGCCCGCACCAGCGCGCCAGCGATGTTCAATCGTCTGGAGCCAATGGCGGTGTGAATTACAGTCTGGCTGTCGTGCATGTCATTCGGGTTGGCGCCAAACTTGAGCAGCATGCGAGGGATGATCACGCTGTCATCCTTGGACGTGATCACCGAGATGATCAGTGGGGTGAACTTACGGCTGTTCTTTACGTTGGCGCTTGCACCGCTCTCCAGCAGCAAGTGCACCATGGCCGGCGACTTCGTGGCAGCAAAATGCAGTGCCGTGTTGCCCTTGTCGTCCTCCACGTTGATGATGTCCTCAAGCGGCTTGTACTGCTCCAGAATCACCTTCACGAGTGGCACCTTGCCGCTCTTCACTGCCAGGTGCAAGCCCGTCTGACCGTGGTTCGGCTCCCGGTTCAGCAGAGCCTCGGGGCCATCCACACGCAAGTGCTGCACCACGCCGCGGAGGTTACCCTTAGCACACATTTCATGCAGCGTTCCGATAGGGTGGCTCTTCATAAGCGGAGCTGTGCTGTCCATCGTCACACGCACCGACGGCCGAGGTGCGTCGGTGTTGTTCATGGACGAATTCAACGAAGACACCATCGAACCTGCAGACGATATGTCGGACGGACGGACTTGGCCGCCAGCGTGAGGCGGTGAAGCATGGCGGTCAACCGGCGAGAAATCATTCACATTGTCAACAATAGCGATGCCCGTAGCCTCCTCCGCGTCCGGAAGAATTGGCACGGCATCCGAGTTCGTTTCAACGGAGAAATGTCCGAGCATCGCAACGGTCGAGCCGCTCTTATCGCGTTGGAATTTCTCCTTGGCGTGCTGCTTATTGTTCTTTAACACCGGTTTGACGTCTTCCTTCTCCTCTTCGTCGATCTTCCAGTCGTCCTTGCGGGCATCAACGTCAAAACTCTCTTCGCGCCACGAGTCACGCGACTCTCGCGATGCACGTACTGACTCATCCTCCGAGTCCTCGAAACCAAGATCATTAACACCCGACGTGAGCACCAGACCATCCAGCTCGCGGAGCTTCTCCTCCGGTGGAACAGACTGACGTGGTGAAGCGGCCTTGTGTGACTTGGACTTGCTCGGCACAGGCTCGGGCGTTGCGTGGTGCTCCTCCACAAGGTCATCGTACGATTCATCGGTAAATATAACTGGCTCAGGAGCAGGCATTGGCGCCGCTTTCTCGGGCTTTGGCGCCGACTTGGGTGCTGGCTTCGGGGGCGACTCCATCGTCTTGGTCGCCGGGACCTTGGCACTCTGACGTTGAGGTGGCGCCGGAGGCTCTGGGAAATCCGATGGGGTCTTGTGCACAGGCATTGAGGCGCGATCCGGGTGCGCCGGGGCTGCAGGAGGAGGTGCGTACTTGGTTGAACCTCTCTGCGAGCCACGAGGGTAGGACGGAGGAGCTGCGGATCCCATAGGGCTGGTCGGTCCATTAGCGCCGCTGGTGATGACGTACGTGCTCTTCCTGGGCACTGTGACTGGCACCTGGTCCGTCACCGGAGAGAGTTTCTTGAAACGCAGCGTGGCCGGCAGGTCGCACACTTGGAGGTAGCCCACCACGTCATCCAGATTCATCTTGGTGGTGTCCTTCATGTTGATGGAGAGCAGCAGATCCCCCGGCCCGACGTTCTTGATGCCGAAGGGGAAACCTTTGCCCGTCACGCGACTGACGGCCACGCCGCCCTCGTCGCCCTCGAGCGTTGTGAGTGCCACACCTAAGTCGCCGCCCTCCCAGATGAGCTGGTACTCGACGATCTCGTCCGTGTCCGAGTCCACGACGGACTCCACGAAGCTCCCCACCAGGTCCGCATACTCGGCCGCCTGCTCCTGCATCCAGTCGGGCTCGCTCATGGTCACTAAAAGTTGCTTGGCTTGGGCTTGGCCGCTTGGAGCTCTGCGACGCCGATCCACTTGTGACGGAGCTGAGGGAAGGGCCGGTGGGTATTTTTAAAAATGAACATGTACACAAAACGTACATAAAGTATACTTGTGATTTGTATGTGACGTCCGTTACTCACGGCCGCTCGAAATTCCGCAGTGACGTGGCCGAAAGCCGCTTCAATCTTGCCCACGTAGATTTTTTAGCGCTTCTCGGCACGGCTGGAGCTGCTGGGTTATGCATTGGCAATGGCGCTTACATACATGCATATGCTTCTCGATATACCCAGTTATATATTTGCCTTCCTCTCGGTCTGCGTGGATATCTCTATACCACGTGCGCACGGTGCGACATCGAGCGGATTCGAGCGGATTTCGTTGCGTGCAAAAGCGATTGGAATTTGGAACGACCAAATTGCTACGTTGGAACTCCTTCTCTTCTCTTCGCGTAGCGTGCAGATCCGAATTGATGCCCAACTTTTCGAGCTGAGGAAGCTGTTGGAGCTGCAAAGGCAATCGCTGAAGCTTCAGTATCATCCTCGTGCCTTCGAGTCCCATCGATTCGATTGCGTTGAGCGCGACTTCGCTCACAGGATCGTTGGACGACGAACGATCTACTGCAACAACATGACGGGCGATTAACACAACTGCACGACTCGACGATGTCCCGTGTCAACTGCATCTTCCGCCACACAAGGATCTTATCAAATCGGCGCCCATGGTTCATGCTCATTGTTTACAAGTTACACTGCGAATGCTGAACGAATATCCCTTACCAACTACTCGACGTACACAATAACTTAAGGATGCAACCGCTGCACCTGCGCCGAGAAGTCTGAGATGCGCTCCAAGTTGCTCAGCAGATGCTCCATCTCCTTCGCCGGCGTCAGGTTGGAACCACTACTGGAGACTGAACTTGACCGAAGCTGTTGCTGCTGCGACTGATGCTGTTGCGAAGGATGGTGATGAGGAGACAGCGTGCTCGTCGTGGGGATTGTGGACTGGTTGCTGCTGCTCACCGGTGTGCCAGCGCCGCTGCTGCCACGAGACCGCCGCCTGCGGTGACTTGAAATCGAGCTGCTGGATCGGTCGCTGCCAGGTTGGTCGCTGCCAGGTTGGTCGTGAACCTGGTGTTGAAGCACCGAGACGGTACGTTGCAGCTTCGTGATAGCAGCACCCCGCTCTTGGAGGTCGCGCAGCAGCGTCTTCTCGTTGGTCAGCAGCACTGCACACCGTTTCCGCTCGCTGTCCATCTGATGCTGAAGTGCCTCGATCTCCTCAACCAACACTGTAGTATGGTCTTCAGCCGTCACTTTCATGTCATCTCGGCATTGCACCAGAAGACGAACACGCTTCGCAGCCTCATCGCGCTGCTGCTTTGCCACACTGTAGTCACTTTGCACATGCTCCAGCATTCGCCGCAGCTTGTTGATCTCGACTTGGCGGCTTTCCTTCAAGGAAGTAACATCCTCTAGCTTCCGCTGCAGCTCACGAACCACATCGGATTCCTGGCCATTGCGGCGATGTATGTGCCCGAGTTGGCCTTCCAATGTCTTCACTTGGTCCTTGTAGCTCTTAACCTGAGAGCTCAGCGCTACCAGATCCGTTGGATCCACCTTGGACTGCTTTGCAAGCACAATCACCTTTTCACCCAGCTCGAAGTTACGCTGACCAGCACTCTCAATACGGTGGACGAGCTGAACCATCTCGCACTCCATTTTCTTTCGCTCCTTCAATAAATTTTGCTCGCGGGATGTGATCTCTTGGCGTCCGCTGTCAGCTCGTTCGATTGCAGCAGCCAGTTCGTCTTCAAGACGAGAGGTATCGCGCTTTAACTCCTCCAGCTCCTGGTTTTTCTTGCGAAGGGATAACTCGGAGATGTGTATCTTCTCGTTCCAATCTGCGCTTTCTTCTTCAAGCGCATCGATGCGCTGCTTCAGCGACACTTTGTCCTGCTCCAGCTGCTCGATTCGAGAGCGAAGACCATCAGCCTTACGCATTTCCGATTCCACTCGACTTTCACAGCGCAAACGAACATCAGTGACGTTGCCCTCCCACGATTCCTTCTCATGCTGCAACAAAGTCACTTGGCGCTCAGCGTTCTTCAATGATGTGATGATCTCCTCCTTTTCCAAAAGCTGACGGTACAGCTCGTCAATCTTATCATTCTGACGTTTGGACGACTCGCGGTTGATGCGGTCAACACGTTCCAACTCCTCCACCAGCGTCTGACGTTCACAGTCTATGGTAGTGTTTTCCTTTTTAATACGATTGAGGTCGCCGCGCAGCTTCTCCAGCTCTTCGTGAGCTGACGCAGCACTCGCTTCATCATTCAGCAGCTCCTTGAATCCAAAATCGAGTTGCTCTGCCAACGACGTTCGGCACTGCTGAAGCTGCTGGTACTTGGTTCGGGACTGGTCTAGCTCAGTTTTCAGTCGATCGATCTGCTCGCGCAATTGTTGGATGTCGTACTCTGTCTGCCTCTGCTTCTCGTCCCTCCGACTGATATCGTTTTCGAGATTGCGGGCAGTGAGGTCTTTCTCTGCTAAGCGTCCTCGCAACAGCGTGATCTCCTGTTTCAAAGACTGCGCCTCGGTTTTCAAGTTGTCCTTCTCGTGCATGAATTCGCTGCGAAGGCGCTCCTTCAGAGAGGCCACTTCACTACGCAGAGTCGAGACCAGTACCGTATGGTCTTTGGTAGACAAGCGTGACTTGACGGTCTGCAGCTCAGCCTTGGTTACCTCTTGCTCCCTGTGCAAGCTGGAAATCTCGCTCTGAAGGTCTCCCTTCTCGCGCTGCAGAGTCGACACCAACATCATTAGTTCCTGGCGTTGTGTCTCGATCTCCTTCCTAGAGCTATCGTCCGACGCAAGCAGCTGCTCCCGGAGCGCGAGCATATTGGTCGAGTTGTCCAGCTTCAGCTGGATCTCCTTGATCTCACTGTTCTTGCGCTCAACTTCAAGCTGCGCTGCCACCATTTCCGCCGCAGCGGTCGCCAATTTGGACTGCAGCTCCTGGATCTCCGCTTCCTGTCTCCGCTTGTCATCTTCCAAGCTGCTAAACTTCTCACTGATGCTGTTAATCTCCGACGAGAAGCGAGAATTGCTCGCCTGTTCCCTGAAACTGCGGTCTGGACTATGGAGCAGCGTCTGCAGCTCTGCACGCAGCCTGGCGTTCTCGTCGCTGGCTGTTTGGAGATTCTCCAGTCGCTGCTGCATTGCCTCCTTGTCCTGCTGCAGCTGCTCGCACTCGTGCGTCCTGTCTCCCAGTTCCTGCTCCACCTCGAGACAGCGCGTCTGCACCTCCGCCTCCTTGCGCTGCATCTTGATCTCCAGCTGCTCGATGGCCTGCGAGAAGCCCGAGAGCGTGTGCTTGGCATCCTTCAGCTGCCGCTCCAGCTCCTTCTTCTGCCGCTCGAGGCGCGCTCGGTCTCTGTCCCACGCGCTCTTCTTGGCCCGCAGCGCGTCCAGCTCGTCGCCCAGCGCGCGGTTCTCACTGGCCAGTTTGGCGACGGAGGCGGATCCTTCGTCGCCCTTAGCCAGCGGCAGACAGCGACGCAGCGTCACGAGCTCCTGACGCGCGCGCTCCTCCCGCTGTCGGTAGAATTCCACTTGGCAGGTCAGCGCCTCGATGGTACCCTTCTGCTCGGCGTGCAGCTGGTCCAACATGGAGCCGAAGGAGCTCGGGTCGTCCGTCTGGAGCTTGTGGGAGGTGGCGGATCGATTGCTACTGATGTTACTGCTGTTGTTGCTGTTGCTGCTGCGGGTCATGCCGCGCTTGTCGACGCTCGAAAGCGAGCTGGAGCTGCTGCCGTGCAGCACCATGGCGTCTTATTGTCTCGCGAAGTGCGCGACGAGGATATCAATTCGCGCGGGAATATTCAAACGCGCCAAAACGGAATAACCGACGAGGAAGTGCGCTACAGCCAACGCCGTATGCGGAGAGTCGGAAATGTACCGGGTAGTTAGGTGACGTTGTGATTGGAATATATTTTGATTATTCCCATCTTTTCAGCCAGTGAACGTCGAGTATCGCCCGCGCGTCACTTTGCTCGGAATTGTCTTGTGGGCACCAGTCGAGCGTCGAGGGGGATCGCGGTCGAGCACAAGAGAATCAGAGTTCAAGCAAGCAGGTCAGCCATGTCGACGACCGCAGACCTCGCCGCCCGCGTGGACAAGCTCGAGGTGGCGCAGCAGCAGCAGGACGCGCGCGTGGAGCAGCTGCAGACGCAGGTGGAGGCGGCCAAGCCCGCGCGCGAGACCTTCTACCTCACGACGGCCATCCACTACACGAACGGCCTGCCGCACATGGGCCACGCCTACGAGAACGTGTGCTCGGACGTTATCAGCCGCTACCACCGCGTGTTCGGCCGCGACGTGTACTTCCTCACGGGCACAGACGAGCACGGCCAGAAGATCGCGCAGACGGCTGAAGCCGCCGGAGTGACGCCCCAACAGCTCGTGGACAAGTACGCGGGCATCTTCCAGCAGCTCACCAAGGACCTCAACATGAGCAACAACAACTTCATCCGCACCACCAGCGACGTGCACAAGAAGTTCGCCCAGTGGCTCTTCCAGCGCGCGCTCGACAAGGGCGACGTGTACCTGGGCAAGTACGAGGGCTGGTACAACGTGCGCGAGGAGATGTTCGTCACTGAGACGGAGGCCCAGGTAACAGACTACAAGGACCCCACCACGGGAACGCCCTTCAAAAAGATGCAGGAGGAGTCGTACTTCTTCAAGATGTCCAAGTACCAGGACCGTCTGGTCAAGCACATTGAGGAGAACCCCGAGTTCCTGCAGCCCGAGGTGCGTCGTCAGGAGCTGCTGCGTCGTCTCAAGGAGCCGCTGCAGGACCTGTCGGCTTCGCGTAACACTTTCACGCACGGCATTCCGCTGCTCAACGACCCCAAGCACGTGCTGTACGTGTGGTTCGACGCACTGGCCAACTATCTGTCGGCCATCGGCTACCCGGACGAGGCTAACGCCCGCTACTGGCCTGTCAACGTGCACATCATCGGCAAGGACATCACGTGGTTCCACTGCGTCATCTGGCCCTGCATCCTCATGAGCACGGAGATCCCGCTGCCCAAGCGCGTGTTCGCGCACGGCTTCGTGAACGCCAAGGACGGTTCCAAGATGAGCAAGAGCGTTGGCAACGTCATTGACCCGTATGAGATGATCAGCAAGTACGGACTGGAGTCGTTCCGCTACTTCATTGTGCGTTCAGCGAAGTTCGGCCAGGACATGCCCTTCTCCGAGGACGACCTCATCAACATTCACAACTCGGAGCTCGCTGATACGCTGGGCAACCTGGTGCACCGCACCGTCAACATCTGTAAGAAGTACTCGAACGGTGTTGTGCCCGATGTCAAGGCGGACAAGCCGTTCGACATCTACGAGCTGCTGAAGTACTCGGAGGATTCGTACAAGGACTTCGCACTACAGAACGCCTGCCTGGCCATTGTCAACGCCCTCAAGGACACCAACAAGTACCTGACGGAGAAGGAGCCGTGGCACATGAAGGAGAACGAGCCGCGTCTCGTGGTTGTGCGTACGTGCTTAGAGGCCATCTACGTTCTGGCGCACTACCTGAGCCCTATTCTCCCCAAGACCACCGAGACGATCTTTGAAAAGCTTGGCACGGCCCGCACGACGCTGACTGCTCTGTCTCCGGACTACGACAACCTGAAGGCTGGTACCGAGGTGTCGATTGGTGATATTTTGTTCAACAAGATCCTGACTGAGGAGGAGAAGCAGAAACAGGATGAGGCTGCTGCTGCGAAGGCCAAGCCGGCGAAGGCGAAACCTGCTAAGGTCGCCGCGCCGCTCTTCGCGTCGCTGGACATCCGTGTTGGTGTGATCTCGAAAGTGTGGAAGCACCCTGAGTCGGAGAAGCTGTACTGCGAGGAGATTGACATTGGGGAGGAGGAGCCCAAGCAGATTGCGTCTGGTCTGCAGGCTTTCTACTCGCTCGAGGAGATGCAGAACCGCAAGGTGCTGGTGCTGCTGAACCTGAAGCCGGCCAAGCTGGGCGGCTTCAAGTCTCACGGCATGGTGCTGTGCGCGTGCGACGAGGCCCATGAGAACGTGCAGTTCGTGGAGCCCCCCGTTGACGCCAAGGTGGGCGAGCGCGTGACGATTGCGTCGGAGAGCGGCGAGCCGCTGTCGGCGGCGCAGATCAAGAAGCAGAAGGTGCTGGAGAAGGTCTCGCCAGACTTCCTGACCGACGAGAACTGCGTGGCGACGTACAAGGGCGAGCAGATCATGACGTCCGCCGGTCCGTGCACGGCCAAGTCGCTGACGAAGGCGTTTATTAGCTAGACTGCTGTCTTTATGGATTTGGCCCCATAGCTAGAGAGAGAGAGAGAGGAATGGGCCCATCGATATCGTAGAGAATACCATGGCAAGTGATCTGTTTGTTGTTGTTGTTGCCACGCACGAGATCGCATCCCACGAGATCGTATCCATCTGCCACGTCGTCGGCGTCGACGCCGTCAATCGCAGCCAATCACGTCGCATGTTCGTGGCTTTGTCACATTTTATTCTTACTGGAAGGTCGTTGCTGCATTCATCCTTAGTGAGAGGCAGACTGCTTACAAAACTGTACTTTTTAATAGTTATGGACATCTTCATAAGCATATATGCTAAATGAGGAAGATTCACCGTATCTCTGAAGCACCACCAACGGCTGCAACCTTTCATGCGCGCAGCGGACACGCGCCCCGGACGAACGCCGACATTGCACAACATCCCCAACACCTCCAAGAGAAACAAGACCAAGATGGCGCCGATCCACGCGCTGGACGACGAGCTGGTGGCACAATTACTAGCATTTGCCGCTCCGAGAGAGGTCGAGGCCTTCGCGTGCGCGTCCAAGTTCACAGCGCGTACGGTGCTGCCGCGCTTCCCCGTGTGGAAGGCGCTCTTCTGTCACCGCTGGGAGACACTCAACTTCCGTCTTCCCGGGGCTCGTAGCGGTTCCATGCCGCTCGTGATCTCTAGCCAACTGCGCCAGCTCTTCCCGAGCGGCACTAGCGAGAGTCGCATGTACCAGCTCCTGGCACACGCGATCGTTCGGCTGCCTTCCTACGCGGACATCCAACAGACCCGGCACTACCGAGGAAGTCTAGTGCTCGAGCAAAAGTGAGTTGCTTGGCTGTCGTTAATTGCTGACTGGTTCTGACGTTCTGTTAATTTGGTGTTCAGCGTCGCGTCTCTTCATGCGCAACCGGTGAAAGCCAACGCGGTGGTGGACTTCGGATTTGACGGCGACATCCTGGGCGATGACCGCTGCGTGCGATCCAACGTCCCGTTCCCCACGACGTTCCACGTCGCCGTGTTCAAGCGCAAGAACCTGCAGACGAAAGCCCTCGAGTACCATGTGGGCGTGGTCTCCAGCGGCTACTTCGAGATCTCCATCACAAAACGCGTCAAGCCCTCAGCACGAAGACTGCATGGGGAGGATGTGACGTCCGTCGGACTCGTGACGTCGCGCTTTCCGCTCGTGGACCGACAGCCGGGTTGGGACTTCCGCTCGTACGGATACCATGGCGACGACGGTCAGATGTTCCACTCGAACAGAGGCCGTCAGTTCGGCCCCGCATTTGGTACCAACGACACCATCGGATGCGGTGTGCGACGAAACATTCGCGATGGCCGCTCGTTCGTCATGTTCACGAACAATGGCCAGCTGATCGGGAATGACAGCAACAGCGTCGAGTGTGTGCACGAGCAGTGGTATCCGGCTGTGGGTCTGGACTCGTCGGACGCCATCCACGTGAACTTCGGACAGGAGCCGTTCGCCTACGACGAGATCGTCGACGAGATGCTGGAAGAGTGCGTGGGCAACGTCGATCTCGTACAGCGGCAGTTGCAGTGGTTCGCCATCCACGACTCGGACGGCGAGGGTGTTTCCAGCGCTTCAGAGAAATCGACTGGATCATTTATCGCCAGTCCCATTGACGAGAGCGACGGCTACGACGAGTACGGTCTGGTGGAAGACTACGACGGTACCGAGTGGCGGCGGTATGCTGCGTCCGACGCCAACTCGGACACGGAAATGTGGTGGTCCGAGGGCGAATGGAGTGACGAACCAATTTTTGAATGAGCAGCTTCAGCCTCAGCCCACCCAGCATGGGCAAGCACCTCCCACAAGCACATAGAGCCACGAGGCGCGAAGCCCGTGGTGTTTTTATATATACTAGCACCCCTGTATTTTTTGTATAGAGAAGTTCACGCTGTCGGAGTGCTGAGGAATGGTGCAGGTTGAAGGGCAACTTCAACTTCTGATTGTGTGTCGTACATAATCCTTTCGACCATATGGTTTTTGTGTGCAACGCGGCATAATTCCAGCCCAAGCTGTCCGCGCTCGTCCGGTGGCGATGCTGGATCTGCTGTCGCCACTGCGCGGCTACATCGCGCAAAACCTCCAGTTCTACTTGAGCAAGTACATCGAGGACATCCAACTGGAAGGGCTGGGGCTGTTCGGGGGCGACCTGGTGCTCAACGACCTGGAGATCAAGCGCCACGTGCTGCGCGAGAGTCTGGAAATCCCCTCGAGCTTCGACTTCTCGCGCGGCTTCATCCGGGAGCTGCGCATCCACATCCCATGGACGCAGCTGCTGTCTCAGCCGATTGAGGTGAAGCTCTACACCATCGAACTCATTCTCACAGCCAAGAGCGATCCCGAGGCACGAGCGTCCAGAGGCGCGTCGGCTGTGGACGATGATGGGGAGACGCCAATGGCGGAGGAGAAGATGGAGCAGCCCAAGTCCGGATGGATCAATGACACTCTGCAGAAGATCCTGGCCAATGTCAGCGTCCAAGTGAACAACCTCGTGCTCAAGTACGAACATGACGACGTCGTGTTTTCCATCGCACTGGGGGTGAGCAGCTGCAGCCTCTAATGGCTGATGGTGTTCGCGAAATTAATGTTTTTTATGTGTGCGTTGTAGACACTGGATTTCTATTCTGCTAGTGAGAGTGACGGGTGGAAACGCAGTTTTGAGGAGCTCAAGAGCGGACGGCGAGCCATTTGCAAGCGGATCGATGCAAAAGACGTGACGATTTTTCTGGATCGATATATTAGTGATGATGGAGACACAAAAAATAGCGCGGCAAAAGACTCGGTGCGTCGCAAGGTGGTGGGGTACGAGGTGCCAGTGCTCAGCAGGACGTCGGCGTCGGTGCGAGCCAAGCTGCAGTTGTTCTCAAATGCCGTGGTAAACGAGCAGGGCGACCGAAGACGCAGACCGAGCTCCCCGAGATCTCCCTTGCATCAACAGTTTCCTACGGGTGATGATACCCGGGATGAAGGCAGCATTATTGATGTGGATGGATTGTTCGCGTACAGGCCGTCCGTGTTGTGCGACCCCTTTTACTCTTACTCGTGCAACCGCTCGAGTGTGACCCCCATGTACGAGATAGACGTTTTTATTGGCGAACTGCTCTTCTCGGTCAGCGATAGACAACTAGAGATGCTGAACCAACTCATAAAGAGCGCCAGCCGCCGGATAGACCAAGCTAACGAGCTACCCCCGCAGCGACGGAAACGTAGCCGCGGACAAGGTGTTGAGAATAAGGCAATCCCCCCTCGTGTGCCTGATATTGGTCGCGCGATTCCTCAAAAAGTTGAAGCGAATGGAGCCCAAAAAGTGGACAGCATGACTAAAAAGCAAGATTCCTGGTTCGGATGGGCGATGAACGCACTGGGCACAGCTGAAGATGAGGAAGAAGACGAATTAGTTTCTGAGTTGCTCGCTGAAACAAGAGGGACTTTGCTGAAAGTCCAACCGCCAACGAGTCATGCTGATGAGGACCTGTTGATTGCCAATGCCCCTGCTACTAAGACCTCGTGTGTACGACTGTGCATCAGTTCAGCCTCGTTGACACTGCGCAAACACGAAAAAGCCGAGCAAGAAAACGAAAGCCAAGACTGTGAAGTTGCTGATGGCACAGAAGAGCTAGTTCCGGTTGCAAACCTTGGAATGGTGAAGGTTCCTCTGCAGACAAGAAAGAGAAAGGTGGTTAGACCTGCGGCGCCCATTCTTCATTTGTCTTTGAGCTATGTAGCTCTTGAGATGCTATTGGTACGAGGAGACCATGAAAGCGGAACAGATTTGGTATTTGAAATTGAAAAGGTGGAACTTCTATCAGCTACGGCTAGTGAAAATCGAGACGACTCGAAATGCAAGAAAGGGAAGGCGCTGCTCACATGGGGATCAATTGATTCGTCTCACTTCTCTGATTGCGTCTCGCACCCGTACTTTATCAACTCATTTTTTGGAGAGGAGGCAACGCGGTTAAATCAGCGTGAATCGCGAAGCTTCGAAATTGTCAAAGTAAGTCTGGAAGCAGACATTCCCGTTTGGAAAACATTGGAAATGCGCAGAGATTCGAACGGAAGCCCGGGCCGTCCCTGCGAATGCTGTACAACTTGGAACGGCAAAAATGTTCGTTGCATCCCCATCGCCACACTATCTGGAATTAGCCAACAAGCGATCAGGATTATTGGAATTAAAGAACGACTCCTTGACGGGGGAATTTTATCGAATGCTGTGTCCACTGCTTGGGCATCTAGCTGCTTTCCAATCTCGATTCCCGATGAAATGACACGCACTTTTGCTTCCGCCGCGGAGGAATATCGAGCCCACCGCAATCCAGATATCGGAGCACTTGATAATCTAGCACAGTTGCTCCAGCCACAACTGCTTGCAATATTTGCTCGGTACACACTGCATTCATGTTCGGCGACATCACTCCACCCATCGTCTGGATCAGCCAATATTCGACACAGAAGCGTTCATTCCGCAGTGCGCTTGCGACTGGCATCCACGTCAAATTCCACTGATTGTGATGAAGCTGTGTTTACGAAGGAGGAATCAGTTTCCAAGGTGTTTGATTTATCTATTGGCGCTGCGCACGCTGTTTTGGAGCCTTCAAAATGTGTGGAAATAATGGAAGCGTTGTCAATCATCCTGCGCAAGAATGACGAAAATGAAAGCAAGTTGGAGGTGGTGGGAGGTGGAGAAAATTCAACGACTACCACAACAAGTACAGCGCCCAGTATTCAGTTAATCCTGCAGAGTGACGTCAAATTGGTTACCGCGAGCAGTGTACATATTCGCTTTCCCGGTTTGCCTACAGAACTGAAGTCAAATGAACCAGGAACAAGTTCTCGTGGCGGTTTGAATGTGGATGCACGCGACTTTGTGTGGCATACAGCCATTCGATCTGGTAGTTGCAGTAGTCATCTACAGCTAGGCGCTGTATCCGCTCAGCAGGAACCCACGCAGATCCCACTGGTAGACGCACTGGGGTTTGAATTGTTGACCACGGAAAGTTCTGCCGACGGTGGGGACAACGATGGGCTGTTCGCAAAATTAAACAAGCTGAGAGTGGACTTCAGTATGTTTGAGGTACAAGATCTAGTGACTGTGACGAATAACGTATTAAGCCCTCTTGGATGTCCTATTATGTGGGGGCCAACGAATTTGACCGCGAAAGCGCAGCGAGCTTCTTTTCGGATTGAAGTATGCAGAGCTGCTATTTCCAGGATTGTTACGAATCGGCCCAGGCTGGCGATGGCGCAGCGTCAAACACTAAGCGCTGAACTTGCGTCAGTCAGTATCAGTTCGAAGAGAACAGGGGGTAAAAGCAAAATCAATTGCTCCGTGCTACAAGGTGGTATTGCTCCAATTACGATTCGAGAATCTGAAGTTGGTGCACCATTGCTCAAGTTTGACATTTCGCAAGAAAAATCGTCTGGGATGTTGAGTGGTGTGCCGCTCCTGGACTCGCTTGGCTTGTTTTCCCTGAACCCCGGATTGCTTACGTCCTCGTGCACATACTGTCAAATTGCTGTGAATGCGCGCGTTGCACGTCTTTATTTGGATATGCAGGGCGTAGCTCAGTTCATTGATGCAGTTCTGGATCTCGTAAAAGGAATTGCAGTTAATTCACCGGTCCGTCAAGATCTGAGGCCGCCACGTGAAGGTTCGGAAAAAGGTGCAAAGAAGGAAGACTACGCAAGCAGCGTTCCCACTGGCTGGTGTTTCACCATAGATCTGAAAGCTGCCGGTGGAGATGTACGTGTGAATGAAGCTCTCCAATTAAAAGTTCCGCTCTTAGCGATATCTTCGGTGGATACTGAGCCATCAAACCAAGTAAAATCTGGAGGAGATCTCAAACTCGTATGCAGTATGAAAGACGTCATGTTAAGCGTATCTGAAAATGGAGTCCTCAAAGGACTAGGAGACCCGTTGGTATTAGGCATCGACGATGTTAGTGCTTCTGTAGAATTCTCGCACAGATTTGTCGATTATCGACACGATTATGCAGCTGGTGTTACGGTTCACGTGTCGAGTGTTCAAGCTTCGCTATCTCGACTAAAGGTACGCTATCCTCGCTTGAAGGGTGTGTATCATCCTGTTGTTGTGTACTAACGGTAACTCGTGCGATACGTGTTTCGTGAAGCTTTTGTATCTTTTGCGAACTCCTTTCATTGGCACAGAAACTCAGTCGAGAAACTCGCCAGCCCTTGAAGGTTCTCAGCCAGAGAAGTCAAAAATTCACGAGATTGGTAGCGAAACTACTTCGCGTACTCAGTGGAATTGGAGACTAGTCACCCAACTTGATCATCTTGGCATCTCGTGCACGGCTGATATTAGCCACAAATCAAGCCACAGAAGCAGGCAGATTCGGGCGGTTGTGGATAGCAAAGTGCTGAATTTTGGTGTGGCTGCACGGATCGGTAATCACCGCCCTACCAAGAACCACTCCCAACCAAGTGCGTGTGGAAGTTTCGCAGATGTCCAAGTTTCCATTGGCGATGTCCAGGTTGTGGAAAGACTACAAAACACAAGGCAAAAGGTTCGCAGTGCATTTGGAGAATTTTCACCTCTACCGGAGCATGCATTTCTGGGCATTTTGGTGTGTCTGGATTTACCCGACCTAAAATGCTTATCCGAAACTTTGCGCGTTTCAAATACGAGCATACCCGATCAACAGTCTCTGCCACCTGCAATGTTATCGTGGCATTTAACAAGTATCATTGCCAAAGCGTTCCAGGAAGGACGTGTTGAGTGGCATCGACGTGAAGCTGGCGGAAACCAGCCCGCGGCAGAATTTCCTCTGATTGTATCCTGGAATGATTCTGCATTGTCGAAGACTGCTCATTCATTTCCACTGCTGGCAGGCTTTTACCGCAATTATAGCGACACTACCCTTCCGCATCATGTCGTTGCAGGTTCTATGGAGAGTGTGGATTTTGCCATAACAACGTCAAGTCTGTATTGTCTTGCCTCAGTATTGGACGTGCGTGATAGGGGCCCTCCGAAGCCATCTTGCGAATTCAGAGACGCGACGGAGGCTGTCAAAATTAAAGATCCATCGACGGGAGCTCAAATTTCGCCTTCGTTGACTGATGTTGAGATGTCTCTCGTGTTCGGTCAAGTTCGTCTGATTCTTCCGAATGAAACTATCATGGATGCAATGCTGTCAGGACAGTCAGTCGTGGCAGGAAACGTTGTTGTAGTGTTGGAATCATTATCGGTAGTATCTGCTGTGCGAAATGACATTTCACTAGATGGATTGGGATACCCTCCATTCAATTCTAGGGTACTACCGAGACGACCTACCGTTCAAGCACACAGATTTGGTCAGTCGCAGCTTCGGATTGGATGCAGAGCCGGCAACATTTCTGGGTTTACTGCCGAGCTGGAATTTAATGCAGGCGTGCCTACTCCCAACAGTATCCTTCAGGTAACAGGGCCATTCGAAGAGCATATTGGTGTAGCGGGGACCTCAGCGCGTTTCTCTCGTGTGGAGACATTCTGGTCGCCACTCAACGTGACATGCAGCATTGAAGAGGAGACTTTCGCGACGAACGAGGGCAATGTTACTGGAGCTAAAACTTCTGCTACCGTCGCGTTGACTAAGTTAAGGCTCGACTTGCATAAACCATCGTTTGATGCATTGGTTACTCGGCTGACGGGGATAATGCACGGAATGAGTGCTCTACGGCAATCTACCGTGATACCATCGCAGGTGAAACTGGAGCCGGCCCAATTATCGAAATCGCAGAAGCCGTCTCTTGTGTTTGATGGCGTAAACCAGCGGGAAGTGTCGTTGTCATGTGATGGAATCGAGGTGAATACTTTCGAGACAAACAAATCCACGCATGTTCGCGTCGGTGCCATCGTCCTCGTGCATAACTTATCGACATCGTCTGGCAGTGCATCAGTTCAAAACGTGGCAGTGGGTCATCGTACAAATGAAGACCTACACAAGGCGATCGCAGTAGAAGAAGTGGTTTTTGGAGCAAAAGCGGAGCCAGTTTTATGGCAAATGGCTGTGGAAAACTACCCTGAGAAATTGATTGCAACACGGTGGAATTTTGGTGATCAAACAGAGGGGACCCTCTTTATAGATGTGCAAGCGTATCAACTTCACGTATCGCATCATTTCATCCTATCGTTGGCCCGATTCGCCCATACAGAACCAGAGTTCTTTTTTTCGTATTGGGAGAAAGCGCATGAGCATATCAAGCAACCCGCTGGGCGCAAGCCTTTTATATTCCAGCAGAGATGGAATATAAAAGTACTTGTAGCTCCTAGTGTGATGTCGTACTGGATGCAAACTCAGACGAGAAGAAGATTTGGAATTTGGATGACTTCAGGGCAGGTTTTTGCTAGTGTGGCGATTGGAAGCGACATGGACCAGCAGTTGCTGCGTTCGTATGGGCACCCTGTTGACGAGATTAGTCGCTTTGTTGCAGTACCCATGCAGAAAATGATGCTGAATATTGACAAGTTTGGTATCAACACTTCTGATGACTTCCCTTCGCTGGAGGTTCACTTCCAATCAAATGCAGTTGCTCCAGTGCCTACACACACCTCCAGCACCTGGCAACAATTTTCGAAGTACATCAGTGTTGTATCCAAGGCTCAACGCCTCCTGCACGACTGCAGCGTTCGAGTCACTGGGGACCAGCATCAGATGCTTGAACGAATTGCTATTGGGGAAGCAGAAGTCTGTCTACTTAGCTCTGACATCGCGCGGGTAAGCGTTCAGGCTGAAGTGAACGCACTGTGCGTGAAACTTTCGTCCTTTTCGTTGGGAGCAATACAGTCACTATTGAGTGTGCATACTGCGAACGCCAATAATTTTGATAGCCCAAGCGACAACCATGGAAATGTGACTGCCATTCAAAGGAAAATTGCTTCGGAAAGCTTAGGTGGCATTTCAACTGATGATTTCAAATACTTGAGGCGAATGGCAGAAAGCCGTCGACCTTCGCCTGGAGAGCTGGTCTTTACAGAAGCTCTTTTGATTGAGACCCACAGCATTATTTCGAGTGGTTCTCCCCCGATTGCTGGTACGAAGGTTCATATAAAAATTGATCCTAACAAACACGATATCGAGTTAGCCGATGTGACAGCGTACCTCGAGGGCTGCAACGAACCATGGGGTGTCGATGAACAAGAAGCGGGTGGAGAACAGTCTTCGTATACGGGCCTAGCTAACAAAACACACAGCTGGATGGGCATGCGCTGGTGTTACCATATACCACGGAAAATTTGCAAGATTGTGGCTGACGCGGTCCCAATTCCTCCTACTGGGGTACCAAGCGGCTGGCCTTCGTGGGATTGGAATCAGAAACAAGAGGGCAACACGAGCCGGCTTTGTGACATTTTATGCCAATTGAGATGCTGGGATAGCAAGAAAGCTTGTTACGTTGTTGTATGTGATTTCTACGTACCGTGGGAGCAAGCATCGGCCAACGTGGATGTAGACGGATCGGAGGACGGACTTGAACCTGGAAGTTTTGGGGAGCTGATGAGTCAATGGTTTGACGATGACATGGGGGAAACGCGGTATCGAGCGAAACTTCTTGAGTTTGGGGCCCGGACGAGGACGTTCACTTTCGACAATGCTATCCCGTCTGACAATTGGGAGTTAAGATGGAGAACTCCACTGCAAAGCGAACGAGAGTCCGAGGTACGTAAATATCAGTGAATGTGCTTATGCCTGTGCTGATCAGGTGGACTAATTGTAATGGTGATGTTATCGGTATGTAGAGCAAGCAGAAACGTCTTGTGGTGAACGCCTTGCTGGCGGCGTCGCTACAAGTGCATTCTATGTTGGCTTGTGACGCTTATCAACGAGTGGTATCTAGTATCACGGTTCCTCGAGCTATGTTTTCAGTCAGCCATGCTGGCTCTGAAAACGACTGCCACGATGTCATTACAGCTGAGCTCGATGACACAGTGTTCTCTTGTGCGCTCTCCGGAAGCAACTGCACAAGAACATTGAATGTGCGAGTGTCTTCGGCACTGCAAGTGTATCTTGACAATATGGTTCAGCTCATGACTGTATCGGTTATTCCACGGACTACTGTTGACGCGATGATTGAAGCTTCTCCAAAGGGTCTTCAGATTTCTACACTCATTGGCCCAGTGTCCGTTTATCTTAACCAGACGTCGATGCTGGTGATATCTTCAATCCCTAAGCTTCTGCGAGCTAGTACGGAACCTACCCGATCGGTTGATGCAAAACCAGACGAGAAATTATCCAGCATGCGCATAAGGATTATCAACTGCGCTGGCGTGGATGTCTGGTATCAGCAAGAAGGAACCTCGGAGTGTTTGTTTATAGCAACAGACGCGAGTGCAGCATATAGCTGGCTCTCGCTGGCAAGCAGTCCGTTTTACCAGCTTCGTTTTGCTGTGGACAAACCTCTTCAGAAGCTTGCTAAAACACCCGCCACCAAAATGAAGGGAACCGATGATGAGAAACCAGAAAACGAGGATCTCCGTTGGTGCGATCCGTGCAGAATCAAGGAGAATTCTGTTACTGGTCGATATATTGGCGGCCATGGCTTTTTGTGGATTTGCGTGGAGCTGAGTGGTTTGCAGACGATAGTCACACTTCGCTCGTCCCTGACCATTCGAAGTTACTGTGACTTTCCTGTGCAGTTCAAACTGAATAACGAGGTTTCGGAACGTGTTTGTACGCAATCTGACAGGCTCCACGAATACACCCGAATGCTTCAGAGAAGTGCATATCTCCATTCTAACTGTATTTCATTGGATGGATCAGCGTGCACTCTCTCTACATCAGTCACAGACGATGAAAGTGCTTCCCGTATTATGGTGGAGTCTGTATCAAGTGTCCACTTCAGTGTCGATGGCGATTTATGGTGCAGCGTGACTACGCATGGAAACATTCCTAACGAATTTGACCTTGTAAAAGTCAGCGATGATCAAGCGGATAAGTTCAAGAGAGGACAATGCAGCTTTTCAATCCTCCGTCCAGAAAGTCCTGGTGAACCGACTCGCTACACTTGGACCAAAATTGCTCGTGTTCAATGCAGAACTGTATTACCTACGGATTTTGATCCGTTGCAACCTCAGGTATCTCGACGATACACATGGATGGAGGTATCGCTGTGGCCTGCAATCACTGTGGAAAATACCATGGATATTCCGGCAGCACTCAGCTTCTCACAGAAGGTACGGCTTCTGATTGTTTTGTGGCTCGCGCGGGTTGCTACTAATGTATATTGTTGTTGCTCAGGCCACAACCGTCACATTGAAAGTTGCCCCGTTGAGTGAAAAATGGCTGTCTACCATTAACCCATTTGAACCAGCGGATGTTCAACTGCACTATGACGAATCCTCAAGTGGTACTCAGCCCTCTCCAAAGCCCCTCGAATTTCTATTGCATTGTAGCACTCCTGGTGATTCGAAGGAGCAGATTTTTGTTTTCGAGGGATGCAAAGTTGTTGCAAACTTTTGCAACGATCGCCATCCAATGATCCGAATCAGGATAGAGCGCATCCTTAGCGTTGCCAACATGACACCAAGCGTTCTGAACATTAAAATTCGGAGCCCTCTCGGCCACCAAGCAGCTTTGGAGAAGATTGGTTCGTGCGTCGAGCGGTCCATCGGGTTCTCAGTGGTCAGCAACCGACTGGTGATTTCGGTCGCAACAATTGAGGACTTCTACAGTGAGTCTAATCGGACGGAATGGTCCCCTGAAGTCTCTTTTAATGTGAACGGCGATGCAAAACCGATTGTTGTGCCACCAGCAAAGGCGGGGCTGAGGAGTTTGGCTAATGCGTACTGTATCGAGTTGGTGAACTTAGATGGGTATTTGAAGCTTATCATCCGCCCACAAGTCGTGGTGATCAACTCAACGGTAAGGAGTGTTTATTACCTCTTATCGTGTAGATTATTCTGGAAACTTACTTGTCTTGGATTGCTCAGAATTCTGATCTTAAATGCGTTCCTACGGATGGCCGGGGAAACTCACTTGTTGGGGAAGATGAGCCATTGGTGCGTTGACTTTGCCGCTCTCAGTGATTAGTATGACAATTGTGGGTTAGTGCTAACACGCGTTTACCATTGATTCTTTGGTTAGCAATTGATCTCAGGCGACAAAGGTGGGTGGTGTGTGCCTGTGTGTCTGCACAAAGAAACAAGAAAGCGAAGCATTACTGCTGATGTGTCATCTTGGTTGAGCTCTAAGCTATCGAGGCGACCTAGTGAGGATGTATTAAGTGTGCCCAACCAAGCCTTGGTGGCTAGGCTATCATGCTCCTTTCGAGTGAGCTTTATGGAAGATGGATACGAGTGGACAGAGGAGATATCAGTGCTACTCCCGAAAACACCCCTCCTACTTAATTCAGATGGGAGCTTGAAAATTATTGAGCCTCAAACACCGTCAACAGCACAAGAAGACTTATATCCGACGGCGTCTACAACAACCCATCGAAGACGCTTGTTGATCCACCACCGTGGGTTCAAGCATAAAATGTTGACCTACACGATGACTCAAAAGGGGAAATCTATCCACATTATGCTTTTTGTGGATCACCAACCACCTGTGATCATCCGCAACCAATGGCAAAACATGTTGGGCTTTCGAAGCGTGTCCTTCCCGTCGGATCCTGAAGGCATTGATGCTGATTTTTACCTGGAATACGATTGGGGTCTCCAGGTACGATTGCATAAATTTACCAAGGGATAGTATTAATGCATGTTAATTGATGCGGCTGTGTTACAGGTGCCAGCCAAGCGCCGTGGATCGATGCAAGAACTGTCAGAAGAGGACTACAAGGAACCTGATTCAGAGAGCAAGTTTTTAAGTGACTGGTTAGAAGCTTCTGCTGAGTCACCATCGAGCTCGGATTCGCTGGATGCTGCAGATAACGAGCGCATACGCTTTCAGATCGGATCACCGCAGTACGGGTGGTCTAACGCGCTTTGGCAAGTCGGCGGGATTCAGTTCGCGTCGTTTGACAATGAAAAAGGAAGCGTAACGAACAAGCCAAGTCCCACCTTCCTGGTCATGTGCTTCTACCGAGCAGGCTCATGGCTGATATCCATCTCGTGCCTTGAGGACCCATCACGTGATGGTCAGGCGACTCCAACGCCATCGTTAGTTCTGCCTTCGATGGCATCTCCAGTGATAGGAGAGCGAATCGCACCGGCATTCTTGAGAGTTGGCGTGGTCGTGGAAGAGTTATCTCTTCATTTTTGTGACGAATACGATCCTGTGCGCGATGCAAGAGGAATGATCCTGTACCCAGAGATAATGCGAGCTACTTGCAATGCAGTGACAATTGTGTTTGCAACGGCTCCAGACCCACCAGAGGTTTCCCGTCACAGTACACGGCTGGGATATCTGTCGCACATTCGATCGTACACGACACTTTTCGTTGGAGTTGACGACATCGAAGTGGGGCACTTCTTGCAAACTTGCAACTTCCCGGTAATTCTTTGTTTTCCTGAGACCCATGCATCAAAGGACTTGTTGCAGTTTGATCAGGCAAAGAAGCACGCGAAACTGGGGAGTTTGATGAACAAACTTCTGGACAAGCAATTGCCCGGCGCGGAGAAAGCGAGTTTGGTAACCAGGATTATCTATACGGATACGTGGAACCCAGTTGAAATACCGTCTTATTTCCACAGTATTGAGCTGCAACTGGCTCCAGCCGTCCTACAGGTATGATTCATCCTGCTCATATTGCTACTTCTGTGGTTTTATGGTATCTGATTGTACTGATTTGTTTATTTAGGTGGAAGACGACATTTTATCGTATGTGAACGCATTCATCCGACCAATGCTTGACGCTTTAGAAGGGGAAGCGGCTTCTGGTGTGATTGGCACTGAAAATCGGAGTTCCATGACAACACGTGAGGATGCCTGGAGCTTACATGCATATGAATCTGCGATGATAACGAAGCAGCGCAAAGTGTACATTGAGCGGCTCGGAATCAGCAACCTAGAAGTGACGATCACAGCGCGCGTGTCGATTCCTGTACTCAATAGTTTTGATGGCACGCCGCTGCATTTTGGAGCTACCGCGATGCACGAGGTGTTTTCCTTTCCGGACCAGTTGTACAAGGATCTGGCGGCAGACTACGTGGCCGACACGATTGTCCGCTCTCCAATGCTTTTGATGTCACTGAACATTATCGGCAACCCAGCGTACGTGCAGTTGTACCGTTGGTTTTCTATGAATTGTGACTAACAACTTTTCTGGTGCTGCAGAGGTTTTCTCCGGAGTTTTGGTCAAGGAGTTCGAGACCTGGTTGAAATCCCCTTGGCTGCATCAAGAGATGGCTACAGTCCGTGGGTGTTGACAAAGGGTGTGGTAGGCGGTGTAGCCTCCTTTTTGGGCCATGCCACGGCAGCAACACTAACCTCTTTGTCAGGGTTCTCGTACTCTATTTCGCGGACAATGGATCAACTTACGTTGCCATCGGACCAGCTACGGAAGCGCCATTACACTCGCCCGACCCATTTGTCGTTAGCACTTGCCGGTGGTCTTGGGTCACTAGGATCAAGTGTGGTTGGTGCAGCAACTGGAGTGATCACTACTCCGATTGCAGTTTACAAGGAACGACAGATGCAAGGTCTCGAGACTGGATTCCGAAATGTGGTTGGCGGTGTTGGCATGGGGCTGGTCGGTATTGTCGCCCGGCCCATGGGTGGCGTTGCATCGCTGGTGTCCATGGCTTCGGATGGGCTGCTTTATGGGATGGGAGGCAGCCGCACCCCATTCGACGACTCCGTCTCGCGTTTTGATGCACGACCAAATGAGCTGCTACGTTATAAGCTGAAAGTGCTGCCAGACGCAATCGGCAGTTCATTGATTTTCGCGCATGGTATTTGGGTCGTTTCAGACGACAACAAAATGCTCATTTCCGAGCAGGAGCTGGACTACGTATCAGAGGAACAGTTAAATTGCCCGGAGTTTGAGCCGATCCGAAGTATTTTGCTGCCAGGCGATACGGCACGTCGCCTGGTTCAAGTGACAGTCGTGTGCTCGAATGAGTGCGTGTACGTCGTGGGGCGGAGTGGCGTGCAAAACCAAGTCGTGTTGGCTCGAACCCCGCTCGACTTGATTGAGGCGGTTGAAGAAAGGCTCCAAGAACCGACCATTTTTGAGTTGGGCATGACAACTTCTGCCAGGGCAGAATGGATGCGCTTCCGACTTCCACCGCAGCAAAGGCGGCATTTGAGTCACCAGCTACGGCTTTGGCTCGAAGACTCAATTTTGTAAAGGGCCATGTAGATAGAATCTGGTCTGATTGATGTGATGTGATTTGATAAGTTTTGACTTTTGACAACGGTTTTGTCGAACGCTGGAAAGTTCTCGTTTAGGTGGCGTCAATCTTCGATTTGCAGTCGGAGAAGCAGAACAGAAGAGGAAGGAAGGTTGGAGATATGGAGGTTGCTTCGTCTGGAAGCCCAGACTCGGGCGTCTTGAATGAGTCCTCGAAAAGGACAGATCTTTTTCGCCTGATGAAACTGGTACACGAGACACAGTGTGATATAGAAGTAGTTAAGCCTGTGCTCGACGAGCTGGAGGTGATGCGGTTGTGCCGCAGCTTCGGGATGATGACTTCGGTCAACCCTAAAGACTTTAACTTCGACGTCCTGCACGCGCGGGAGTTCGATGACGACTTTGTTCGGTTTCTTCGCAATGAACTGTTCGAGAATGCGTGCCCAGGAGAGGTTGGACTGAAAGGTTTATTCGGCAAGCAAACTCAAGTGTCAGCTGCTTTGGTTGACATGAAAGCTTGTTCGACCGAGACACTCGCGTCACTTGCTGCAACTAACGAAGGCATCTATTGTGTGAAGATCAACGCTGAGGAACAAGACAAGAAAGATGAAAAGGTCGCTGGGTTAGTGGTGTTTTGTTGGATCCGAGACGACCTATTTGAACACCGAGGGCTTCGGGACACTCCCGCATTTCTGTTGCGCTTCCTGACGGGGTTGACTCCTGATATTATCTGCTGCACGTCAGTGTCAGACTTGGAACAGATCTCGTCGGCAATGGCCACTTTGGATGAGCAAGAAGACGACGAGCTGTCTTCATACTCAGTGTCTTTCCATGTTGAGAAGCAAGAAAACCAACCAGATAGTACACAGTGTGTGGCAGTGTCCTCTATCAACCTGGACGCAGGTACTACAGACTTCTCCAACATTAGCTTGTTGAAGGGAAGCTATCCTGCGATAGCCATCTCGAGAACGATGAAATCGAAGATACGAAAGGAGCGATTCCGGCTCACGTTTTACCCCAGTACGCATCTCTCCTTTGCGGCGTGGCTGAAGGTGAAATCCGAGCACTATCGGATCGATTTGAGCAGAACAATTGGCTCAAAAGCAAAGCTTTGCCAGAACATACTAAAAGAATTTGATATGTGGCCCGAGGATGATGTGAACGCTTCTCGCGACGCTTTTGAGAAGGAGCAGCAAGAGATGTTCGACGAGGCGGCAATGCAGCTGAAAAACGATATTGCCAAACAAAGAGTAAGCGTCGACCAAGTATCCAATGAACTGTTCCAGCTTCGGGGTGATACATCGAATGCAGATTCTGATACTCCTTTGCAGGCAGCCTTCACGGCTTACGATACATTTCGTGAGTGGTTTAAGTCAATGTGCTCCTGGAAAATTGACCGCAAGATTGAACTGGCTTTGGATGCACCTACTCGACTACGAGAAATTGAGGCAGCGCTTTTTGACCTCTATTCTCGTGGCCACGACGAAGAGCTGAGCAAGATGCTAGAAAAGTGCGGTACTACTGCAAAAGCGGATCTAATGAAAGCCATCGGCAAAGTCAAAGGTAAAAAGAAGCGCTCCGCTTCCGAGAAGGAAGCTGAAGATGATGAGGACCAAACGGCTAGATGGAAGGCGTTCTTGGAGAAAATAGCTGAACCAATGGATAGGCTGCGCACGAAATGGTGGCTTGCTGTGGAAAGTATGCTGGCAGCTGTCAATGAAACGAAACTCAAAGACTTGGCTAGGGAGCAAAAGGGTGTCAAGACTGCTTGGTATAACAGCGAGAGAGAGAAAAAGTTTGACCAGCTACGGGATGCCTTGCTGTCGACGGACGGATTGTTGTTGACAGTGAGCGCGTACCCTCGCAGGCAAGGAACCGTGATTTGCGAAGGAATAAAGGAGGTGCTGGCTCCACCTACTGCTATCGAGGATATTTTCAAATTGACTATCGATGGAGGAACACCAGATACCGCTGTTGGAAGACAGGATGTTTTGGGTCGGCTTTTGCTATCCCCTAACGAAGATCATGTTGCGATGTTTACCGTGAAGGTTCGGTCTGCAGTACAGATTTGTGCGGGAAGACAGCGCATGTGCGCGAAGTTCATTTCATTTCCGCCAAGCACTGACACCCGCGAGCGACCACGCGCAGGTGAGAAGGTCATCAGAACGTTTGGACAATTTGCTTCTGTTTGTGACTACGATTCCAAGAATCGAATTATGACCTTCCTCTCGAAAGATTCTGTTGGCGTCTACAAATTCGATGAATCCTTCAAGAGCATGGAGCTGATGAAACGTATTGATTTGGGCGTGCGATCAACACTAACAGAGCTGCCGTTCACGGATGTTCTGTTGCTGGGCAGCACGGTGTACGTGACCGATTCAAGTGGAGGCTCGCAAGCCATCGACATCCACAACGATCAAACATCTTCTGTGGTAACCTTGCAGTCGTGTGCTGAGTCTGGGGTCACCAGTAGCCGACTGTTGGAACTGGCCGACAATCTTGCGATCGGAGTAGTGTCGTGCGTGCCAAGCGACGATGCAGCATTCGAAGGGGAACTCGAGTGCATTTCTCGTGATGATCACCGTCGTCTACCACTTTTACCTCTTGGTATGAAGTTCCTAACTGACCAAGTTAGTGTCCAATGTGTCGACGGCAGAGTGCTTGTTCTTGACCCATTGGCACAGAAGGTGTACTTGTTTTCGATTCAAGTAACTGTGCGAAGCGATTCTTATCGAATGCGGCAGTTCAGTAGTGGGAGTTCAAAGCCTTCAGGTGCGGAAGCAAGCAATGGAGACTGCCCACGCAAGCAGCATTGGTTGTACACTTTTTACCACGTTTTCGAGAAATTTCCTGTGCGTGGTTTGTTGGACCCCGGGTCGCCGCTACCTCTATCGGTTCTAATTGCTTGCCCTGGCGCTGGTGATCTCAATATTGCGCTAGAGACATGCCACGATTTCCTGTCGCTGCTAATGAGCGACCTAATGGCATTGAACAAGCCATTGCATGGTCTCGATTTAACCAAAGCCCTTGCAGTCCGGCGTTCTTTATGTGGAGCGGGTATGAAAGTGAAGTCGCTGAAGCCATTCTTCCAGACACTCATCACTTTCCTACCGATTCAGATCTGTCGAGCCGAGGGAAACGCACTAACACTACTGCATGATGGCATGGATCAGTCTCTGGATGAGCCAGACGACGATTTACAAACATGGGGAGCTGCAGATATCGCCGAGTCGATTCGGTTTGGACTCCTATCTCCTATATTGTGCGCATGGCGAGGAAGATGTGTGGTGATCACGTCAATGGGCAAGCAGTCGACAGGAAAGAGTTACTTCCTGAATCACCTGACAGGGTCGTCATTTGCTATCGCTGGGAATCGCTGCACGGATGGTGCGTGGATGACGTTGCGCGTTATGCAAGATGTATTACTTGTCGTGCTGGACTTTGAAGGTCTCGGCTCGTTTGAGCGTACTGATCAAGAGGACGTGTTCCTTTCTGTGCTGAATGCTTCTCTATCGATGTTCACAATCTTTCGCATGGAGATGAGGTTCGATAAGGACGTTGATGGGCTTTTTACCAAATTTCAGAAGGGGATCAATCTTCTGAAAAATGATGACCGTCTTTTTCAAGGATCTCTGTACATGAGTGTGAAGGACGTCAACCCAAACGATCGCCACGGTGTGCTGTCCGAATTCCAACACAAGTTCCAGAAATTGCTGACAGCCAATCGCGAGCAGAACTTCCTCACTGAAATGTACTCAGGTCAACTTGGGATCAACTGCTCTCCACCTCTAGGGACGTTGGGTTACTACGACTCATTGCGTCACGCGCGGCAGCTGATCGAGAAGCTGATTAATCGTCCAGAAGCATCACGCAGTTTTAAAAGCGGGAGTGCATTCCATGATTGCATTCGTCTGGTTCTGGCCAAGATCTTGATCCTGGATTGGACTGCAGTAGATGAGAGTTCTCAGCGATTGGAAATGAACGAGCTTCATCGAAAGTTGCCTGGTGCTATTCGAACTGGGTGTTTAATCCCCGTAGATGCCCAAGTGAAAGAGGAAATCCTGCCACAGAGTTTGAAGGATCCGCTCCTGCATGACGCGAGTGTTGCCTATATGTTGGACCTAGAACACCTGAATCATGACTACCCCGAGCTGTCAGACAGCTGGGCAATTGCTGACCAAGAGGTTTCGCTGGATGAAATGGAGGACGACGACGTTGATTTTGGTCCTGCAGTATGCTTCCATGCACATGTTGGCACAACTTCCATCCACTTCGCACTGTTAAATCTGTTCCAACGTTATCTGGCGCTGACCTCGAAGGGTTCACTGGAGAAGATTGTGGAGAAGGACTATGCAAACTTCGATGCAGTGCTGTCATTCTTGGTTCGCCGCCGCAAGACCAAGGTGACTTTGTGGGTGAAACAATTCCTGGGGACAGAGCGGTTCATGGACGAGTGGGAGCGAATCGAGCAGATGTATATTATCCCGTTCGAGGCACTACTAAAACGATGTATGCACGCTTGTGCCAAGTGTCAGCTTCAGTGCATGGGATCGGCATGCCACTCCTTTGATGAAGATCATGATTGCGGTATGAGTCATGTGTGTCGCGGTCTCTGTGAGTACTGCATGCTAAAGTACCAGCCTGGAAATGAGATGCCTCGGTGTGTTGGCAAGGCTGGCCACGAAGGAAAATGTGATTGTGCGAAGGGTGACCACACCTGCGGAGCCGAGTGTAGTCTCGTGGGTTCTTCTAACTGCGGAGGGCTGTGTGTACTGATTGGGGGACATGAGGGGGTCCACCGATGTTCAGTTAAGCAGCACGCGTGCGGATCTGGATGCAGCGCGACAAATTGCGTGGGCAAATGTGTTTTAAACCTGGAACATCACCACACTGTGCACAAGTGCGCTGAAACTCAATGCAATTACAGGTGTGAAATGGATAACTGCAAGGAACGATGCAGTGCTGCGAATCATTTTCACGATAAACCAGAGCTGTGGGCGAAATTTGCGAACGAAAATGGGCAAGCACCCGACGACATACCTGGACTTGCAACGTCCGGTAAAGGGATTGTCCACTTGTGTAGCTCGCGCCACACGTGCAATGCAACATGCGAAGCCAATGGTATCTGCACCAAGAGTGTTCAGGTTTCCACCGGCAGGTTCTCGGGGTCATGCGATGCGTTCGATTTCGAGCTGAAACGAATGGTCGGAATCCGCAATAAGTGTGCCATTGCCCTTCAGCCTGGGGAGACAAATCATGACGGAGTTATTCATTCGTGTGTAAAGCTGCTGCCGAATGGGACTAAAACCGCCCATGGGTGTGGTGTGCGTTGCGCAGCTTGCGAGTACTATTGTGACAAGCCTGTTGGACATGAAGGTGAGCACTCGGCCGCGCATGGGAACATGCGTAATATGCATTTCGTTGCGGAGGATTATGTCATCGCTTGGGAGGATCACAAGTACGCGGCAGGTGAGAAGGGGATCGCCGAAATGTGCAACATGCACTGCTCGTCGGCTGGTCGGGGTCATGTACACTATTTGAAGTGCGACAAAGAGATTGCATCGGCTTGCGTGTACACTGGCCTGCAAGACCAGCGTCGCCACTGCAGTTCCGAGCTGAAACCACGTCCTGCGCATCAGGTCGATGAATTGCTGCATGGAAAATACTGGAAGACGATCGGGTGGGAGGACCCATGTCGGTCTGCAACGGAGCGCGCCCAGTTCGCCAAATGCCCATACATGTGCGATGCTCCTGAACACAATGCCCCTGGCCAGTCGCCATCCTACTGCGACCTGGGTGTCTGGCACCCTCCTGTCTCCGCACCTTCTGTTGGCGAGCGTAGAGGTTTCTCGTATGTCGGTGGCCACCGCTTTACTTGCTCTCACACTTCCACGACGGGCAAAGTACACCACGTGTTTGTGTTAGACTGTTCGGGGTCGATGCGAGGCGAGCCATGGAATCAGCTGATGATTGGCGTCCGTGACTACTTGCATCGTAGGTTGGTGAATGGCGCAGTGGATGATATTGTCTCGGTGGTGACCTTCGGGGATCGAGGGATCATCGAGTACGAGAGGGTACCGATCCGGGCAGCTCAGCATCGGCGTATCATCTTCCACGGCGGAGGAACCTTCTACTCGAACGGCTTGAACCAAGCAAACGCCATCTTCTCGCGAACGGAGTTGAGTTTGTACAACCCCGTGATGGTTTTCTTCACAGATGGCCGCCCAGCGGATCGCAAGAAAGGGCCGCAGTTAGCTGTGCATGTTCGAGACCGCTATGCGAAGTTTGGACTGCGGACGTTCGTGGTGGGCTACGGGCGAGCGAGCGAGATTGGACTGGCAGATCTCGCGGAGAAGCTGGGAGGGTCGGTGCATGAGGCGCTCACGAATGCGGAACTCGGAGAGACCTTCCGCTCGATCTCCATGTCGCTGGGGGCTCGCGCTGGGCTCCTTCAGAGCTGAGGAGAGGCAAGGCTGGCGTCGGCGTTAGCAGCTACACAAGGTACAGAAGCATGTTCAGAAAGTCGACGTCGTCGCTTACAAGCTTACCAAAGCTGGTAGTGTAGCGCTTGAAGTTGAAGTGACCTCGTAATTTAGATCTAGCCATTTAGATCTAGCTGAAAGAGGGGCGCGAAAGGTCGTCTGTGATTGGCTGTTGTTGGTCTATCCAATCGCAAGTCCCCGTTCGATTTCCGTCGCCTTCCCGCCAAAACGGAATTGTATCAACAAGATGCTGTGGGTAGACAAGTACCGCCCGACGTCGCTGTCGTCGCTGGACTTCCACCCAGAGGTGACCAAGCGGCTGTCGAACCTGTCGCAGTCATCGGACCTGCCGCACCTGCTCGTGTACGGGCCGTCGGGCGCCGGCAAGAAGACGCGCATCATGGCTCTCCTTCGCGCGCTCTACGGGGACGGCGCGCTCAAGGTGCGGCTGGAGCACAAGGCGTTCAAGGCCCCCAACCGCAGCACCAAGGTGGAGATCACGACGGTAGCCAGCAACTTCCACATTGAGATGAACCCGTCGGACGTGGGGACCAACGACCGGCTCGTGGTGCAGGAAGTTTTGAAGGAGATCGCCCAGTACCACCTAGCGGACGCCAACGCCCAGAGACCGTTTAAAGTGGTGCTGCTCATGGAGGTGGACCGCCTCAGCAAGAACGCGCAGCACGCGCTGCGTCGCACCATGGAGAAGTACACGGCCACGTGCAGACTGGTGCTGTGCTGCAACAACCCGTCCAAAGTGATCGACCCGCTGCGCAGTCGGTGTCTCGGAGTGAGGGTGGGGGCGCCCACGACCGACGAGATCTGCAACATTTTGCAGGGGGTTTGCGCCAAGGAAGGGCTCGACTACTGCGCGCCGTTGGGCAATGAGATCGCTGTCAAGAGCGAACGGAATCTGAGACGTGCGCTGCTCATGCTGGAGACTTGTCGAGTGCAAAAGTACGAGAGAGATTTGCAGCTACAAGGACAAAAGGGGAGGGAGTTGCTAACGATATTTTCTTCTTGTGTTGTTTGTGTAGCTATCCGTTCTCGCCCGACCAACAGATTCAGCTGCCGGCGTGGGAAGAATACATCTGCAGTCTGGCCAAAGTGGTGCTGCAAGAGCAATCGCCCGCTGGGTACGTCTCACACGGCTGGTGTAGCCTCAGTAGAGTTGCGTGTTTTGCTGATCTTGTTGCTTGTTGCTGTTGCAGCCTGCTGAAGGCGCGCGAGATGATCTACGAGCTCATCTCCAACTGCGTCCCGTCCGAGGTGATTCTAAGGGTTCTCTGTCGCGAGCTCATGAGCCGCCTGGACGACGACCTCAAGCACGAGCTGGTGCAGTGGGCGTCGTACTACGAGCACCGCATGCAGCGCGGCTCCAAGGACATTTTCCACTTCGAGGCATTCCTGGCCAAGTTCATGACGCTCTACAAGAAGTTCCTGCTGGACCTCTACATGTAAGCGAGATTGACGAGCAATAAACACACACACACAGAGATGATCAACTACGTGCGTAGATACTGTAAGTGGTGACTATGCACGAAGACGTAGATTTGCCAGGCTCATTTCGGCCAGTCGCCAAGTGAGACCATGTGGCAGGTAGCAGTTTTGACGCGCTTCGAGGCGCTGCAGACCTTCCTATCGAGCGACGAGCAAGACAAAGTCAAGTGTGCGCTGTTCGAGCAGCGAGGAGCGACTCCAGTCAATGCAGAGACCAAGGCAACCGCAGCCACCAGCCACGAAGGAGATGCAGCCACCGCTAACTCTGCCACTGGAGGAGGCTCAGCCCACTTGGAGCGGTAATGGAGACCGTGGATTGATCTCATGCGTGTATGTCTGCTAACCGCTGTGTGTGAATTGCTGGCTCAGGTGGAAGAAGTGGAAGCTGGAAGGTGACAAGATCGACGAACTCACGTCGACCGATGCGAACGAGGCGCTGAAGACTCTCGAGTCGACTGTGGCCAACTTGCGCTTCTTCGCTCGTGGCAAGCGTGGGGTTCTGTATGCAGGCGAACTGCGCTCGAACAACGCGCCCGTGGTGGCCAAATTGGCTGCGGATGCCACTTCCGCAGCTAGCTCGGTGACGTTGGAGGCCCGTTGGCTTCGCGTGGTGAACCGCATGGGGATCGGCGCGAGGCTCGTAGATGCTGGAGACGGCTGGTTCCTGTGCGAACGACTCGAGGGCAAGAACGTGGTGGAGTTTCTAGGAGAGAGCGACGACGTCACCACGCCAGCCAACGCCATGTGGGTCGTCCGAGAGATGCTGTGCCAGGTATGAGGAGCTGCTGCTGCTGCTGCTGCTGCTGCTGCTGCTGCTACTGCTGCTACTGCTACTGCTGGATGGCCATCACTAACTTTTGCTGTGCTGGCTTGTCAGTGCTTTGCCATGGATCTCATGGGGGTGAACAAGGAAGAGATGACGCACCCTCACCGCCACATCATCGTGCATCGCTCCACTCAGCCACCAGCTCCAGTAAGATGGCGATGCACGTTCGTCGACTTTGAAAAGTGCTCGTCCACCAAGAAGCCCAAGAACGTCACGCAGCTCTGTCAGGTAAGAAGGCAAGCAGATCTTCGCTGAGTTTGACAAGTGCCATCCTAATGTCTTGTCCCTCTGCAGTTCCTGAGCTCACCTCGGATGGTGGCGCTACTAGCAAATAAACGCGTCAAGGTGGACGTCCTCAAACTGCGGCAGTGCACCAAACGCTACAAGCAGAACATCTCCACACGGACGTTTGGCGACATCATGCGAGTCTTTGGGCTGTAGCAAGACAACCACGACCAAACTAACTAACTAAACAGAGCCGTCCTCGTCCTCTCACTCTCAGATTTGCCAGCTTCATGGCCACCCGCAACACTCGATACTGGCGCAGCTTCCTGAACAACCTGCTGCCTCCTCCCAACGCTGAGACCTCGTACGACGGCGTGTGCGTCTTCACTCTCTCGGGTCGCGTCGAGTACCGCGACGGCTGCTTCCAAGCCTCCTCCTCCACCACCACCGAGGCCTTATTAGACGTGGATCCGTCGCAGTTCCTGTCCATCTTCGACCAGCTCACACGTCAGGCCATCTACGAGGAACAACACAAGCATCAGGAAGGAGGAACAGCGCCCAAACCGCCGAGAGAGAGCGCTCTGACGCCTGCTCTGAGACTGGGGGGCGACGATTGCACATTCCACGTCGTGTCCGCCACCTTCTCGAGCCTCTGCGCAGTAGCGAGCGGCAAAACTCGCGGCCTCGTCGCGGAGAAGCTTCCGTTCGGAGTGTTGGTCGTGGCCTTCTCGACGCCACTGCAGCTTGAGACGGTCTTCGGGTGCGTCGATCGCGCCTGTGCAGCTCTGCGCAGGTACTGACAGCGCATTCCTAGCCAATCATCAGGATCGTCATTCTTCAGAGACCTCATGTACTTCTGCGCCGCGTGCAAGGTGTACGTCAAGGACGCGAGTGTGGCGGAGCATGACCAGACCACGGCCCATCTACTCTCCAGCTCTGGAGGCGTCTCAGTGCGAAAAGGTGAGCGAGGGAGGAATGATGGGGACATTGGAGCAAGGACTCAAGACTGACTGACTAGGTCTCTGTGTGTGTAGTGTGGCTGCCCGAGACGAATCGCGGCTATCAGATGCTCAAGGCCATGGGCTGGCAGGAGGATAGTGGACTGGGTCCTGCAGGGGGCGGCAAAGTGACGCCCATAGCGACCACCTTCAAGACGGACAGAGCTGGAGTCGGCGTGCAGTCCACAGTCAAGCAGGCCAGAGTCACGCACTTCCCACCACACAACGAGCAGCAGGCCAGGATGGCGGCAGATGGACGCAGTGAAGCGCAACGGATGCAGGACAGACTCGCTCGCAAGCGGAAGCAGCAGCAACAACCATTTGGACTCTCCAAGGCCCAGCGGAAGCTACACAAGCAGAAGGAGCAACGACGAGACCGAGCTATCGCCGATGAGCTGTACGCGGAAGGCTTGGAAGGATATGAAGAGTTCCTGCGGTAAGAGAATGAGAGTTATTTCGCTGGGAATTGACAGCTTTTTCTTGTGCTTCGTCGCCCGCTCAGCACTTCGCTCATAGTCGCGAGGCCAGTGATGGTGGAGGTGTCAACATTGGTAAATCTACAGGCAGTGCACTACCCGTCACGTCCTCATCAGGTGCAAACATGATCTCCTTCAGTAGCTTGATCACATCCGAACGGCACTCCACGTTGTCTCCCATGACCGCAAACACCATATCTTCGTGTGTACAATTGCTCACTTCGCAATACGCAGCAACTTGACCTGCTTCTTTCTGGAAATACAAAGCAAGAGTACGAATGTTAGCAAGGAACGGCTACTGTACTTCGCTGTGCGAGGGTTTTCGTACCAGATTGAGAGCGAACTTTTTCGACGAGCTCGGAGGAACAACCTGTTTCAGGACATTATAAGACATCTCCACAACCAATAAGACCTTCATGACAACAGTAGCGTACCGTGTCATCCACGCCGTGCAGAAGGTAAAGTGGTGGAGCTTTGAAACCTGTAATTGCGCAAAACAATCCGTCAGCTACGACCCTAGCAAGTGCACCAGCAGATAATTCTACAGCCAGTACCCATGTTTTTCGCCTCTGCGGCGAGTGCTGTCGGGCTGTATTTCTTGAAGTTGCCCATGCCCAGCATAGCCGGCTTCATCGACGAAATCTCGTGCACCCCTAACGAGTTTCCCATCAGTCGGTTAGTTTATGATCGTCTGCCTTCAACTCATGACCATCCCAGTGTACCATTGAGCGGGCCCACGACGCGCTCGCTCTCGAAAATGTAATGGTCCGAGATGTCGTACGGCGTCGAGAGCCCAATGAATCCTCGCACGTAGTTCGCAATCTCCTTTCCCTTCACAGCATATGCACTGTTAGTTCTCGCATCCCAGCACACAACAATAGTCACCTAACAACACTTCACTACCTTGGGGTCGTTGACAGCAACGCGAAGTGCCGAGTTCATGAGAGCCAACGCGGCCACGTGTCCCCCAGAAGAGTGGCCGCTCAAAAAGAGTTTGCTGCTGTCCCCACCAAGTGCCTTGCAATTCTCCGCGACCCAGAAAACCTGCAACAGACCCCTCCGTTAGTGTTTGCAACTAAAGTCCTCCTCCACCTCTTCCTCGTACAGCGTTCTCAATGTCCTCAATCATGTCGACCACCGATCCACTGGGGAACGTCCTGTAGTTGATCACTGCCACCACGAAGCCCAGCGTGGCCAGATACTCCCCCACCAGAGCGTACTGCCACTTGTGGCCAAAGGACCAGGCCCCTCCATGCATAAAGACCAGTACTGGCTTGGCTGCTGTTGCTGGCTCCTCGTCCACCCCATAGACGTCGAGTGTATTACGTGTGTGGGGTCCATAGCGGCAGTTGACGCGACAGTCTCGAGGCGTCCACAGCAACAAGCGGCCGATGCGCGTCGCCAACTGAGGCTTCACCAGACACAACAGGTATTCGGAGCTGGCGATGAGCTGCCCCGTGGTCGTGTACTTGAGAGCTGTCTGCCAATGCTCCGTCCACGAGAGACGAGGGTCGCTCTGCTGCAGGAGATTGTGCTGCTGGCGGAGGTTACGTCCGGTGTTGCGGGCGTACGCGACGAGGGCGAGCACGAGCGCCACGCGCCGCGGATTGAGTCGCAGCTCCGGCATGCTTTGCTGAGCTCAGATTCTGGTTTACGACAGCCAAAAGCTCGTTTTTGTGATCAACAACTACTGTGGCAAAGTGCACTTTATGACAATGGCGCTCGTTCTGGCTGCCCTGTCCTTCACTTCCTCTTCGCTCTCAACTTACTCACTAACAGATTGCTGCTGCTCAGTATGGCACGTACTCGAGCTCGCGGCAGTTGTTGAACTGGATGGCATCGCTTGAAATGAACTTGGCCAGCGGATCGATCCCTGAAAAGTTTTTCCACTGCTCGAACGTCCGCTTCGTACCAATCGTGAACTTCTCCAGCTCCGTGCGATCGTAATCCTCCTTCGTGACGGGCAACCCGAGACTATGGCGAATGCGCCGCTTGGACGGCTGCTGTATTACGTACCGCTCGCTCCAGTCACGCTCCCACACCACTTTCCGCTTCTCGTACCAGTGGTAAGCGATGTCTTCCGAGGGCACGTAGAAGTCGTAGCCAGCAGTCCACAGCCGCGTGGCGCGCGAGTACTCTTCGCCGTGGAACAGATACGGCGTGTACGGGTCGTTGCGCACCTCCTTCGCTTGCGTGCACCCTCCAAAATTGAATCCTCCAGCGAGTTGGGACATCAGCCGAGGCTTCGGCGTGTCCTTCTTGTTGATCCACATGGGAGCCGCGTACTGCACCATCGAGTCCGGGTCCTGGGTCTCGATACGGGACATGCACATGAGCTGCACCTTGTCGTCCACGTCGTGCTTCGTCAGGTGTTCAGTGGACTTTGGATAGACCGAAATGATGGCGTTGGGGTTCTCGAGCGAGTCCCATTGTGCAATGATCTTCTCGTCCCAGTCGGGGATGAAAACCAAGTGCGAGTCGATCGTCATGCAGAAATCCTCGTCCGTGATGGCCTTCTCCGTCTCGTATCGCGCAGCAGTGGGTCCCTACAACAGCACCAAATCAGATCAGATCAGTCCAAAACGTCTACCAGCTCCAGTAGCCAACCTCCCAACTTACCGTCGCATTGACAGCATCAATCTGGGACGACACAATCTGAGAGCGGCGGCAGAATTCCTCCCCTACAAGCTCGCAGAAGACGTCAACGCACTGACGCTCCTTCTCCGCCGGGTAGATCTGGTCGTAGATGCTGATTTTGAGGTTATCTGGCGCCACCGCGTTGTCGAAGATCGAGCGCAGCGTCTCCGAGCATCTTGGCGAATGCAAAACAACAATATTTAGCTATGGGTTTGGCCCTACTACAGCAGAAAAAGCAAGAGATACCTCGCCGAGTCACGGTAATTGGCGACTAAGATGATGGAGCGGCGGCCGTTGACGATGGACGGCGGCTCTGTGGGCTCTGGAGCGGGCGTAGAAGCCACCTCCTGGTCTGCGCGTAAGTGGATGCTGCGATCCTCCACGGGGGCGTCCACTGCAGCTCCATGGGCTGCGTATTCCTGTAGATACCGGAACTCGTAGAGCACCACGATGAGGCAGATGACGGGGAAGACCATGAGAACCGCCACGCGCAGATCCAGTCCGGTGCCTCTGCGTGGCTCTCCACGCGAGCTCACGCGCCCGTACGGCTGGTAGCCTGCCTTCATTCGGGTAGTCGTCGGGACGTCTAAGCTCAGTTTCGGAGTGACGTTTTCTCTACCCACTGTTTTGTGGCGAGTCACGTGGGATTTGTGATCAGAACTTGTGACACAACTACACGTTCTGTACAGTAAAGCGAAATTTACACGTTGTGAAGCATCGCAAGACCCTCTTACACTCGGTCGACCCTTTTCGACAAGTATAAACACGAACTTCATCATCTGGAGGACACGCGTCGCCGCTGCCCTCGACGGTGAGAACCTTCGCTCCGATGGCAGCTCAGTAGTCACCGCTCAAGATGATGGCGACGTGACCATGGGGGGTGAATCTTTACCCGTGGCCAAGACGCTTGCTGCCCTAGGTCAGAGCGAGCTGGAGAGAGCTGAGAAGCTGAAGGCCAAGACCCAACGGCTAAGCTCGAAGACTCTCCGTTCAATGGAGGCGAAAGCCCAAGCGTTCATGATCAAGACCTTCGACGACCAACACGCCCTCATGGTCAAAGAAAAGATTACTGCGTTCGAGACCTTCTGAACGATCTGTAGAAGGTTCGGCGGTGCTGCCGTACACAGTGATCTACTATATCCAGCCGCACATCATAGCTCTGAATTATGAAGAAGTCTCGGATCTAACAGGTTTCTTCTACGCCAAGGAAAATGCCTCGAAAGCCACTACAGACATTGTAATGAGAGACTAGAAAAGGGCACTCTATCTGCACCATGCGCTGCTCACGGACTGGAATCCAGAGAGCAATGTCTGGAAGGTCATCAGGGGGTACACCCCATACGAAGACCCAAAGCGCGATATTGAGACAAAGGAACACCACGAACCAGCGCGAAATCGTTACGAGTCCTAGCAAGGGACTCCTGAATCCAGGGAGGCCCAAGCTGAAAAGTGTATGCAAGCCACGGCTCCTGTGTACCCGTACCAGCAACCCCAAAGCACACCGCACCCGTCAGAGGGCATCGCTCTCGTCACTGAACCGCATGTACGGCCGTGACAACCATGGCATTGTTGACTGCTGCATCTTGCTGTGCCACCTCCGAAATGGCCGCGTCAAGGCTGAAACCGTAGTCCTTGTCAATTCAAGCTGAAGTCGCCTCAAGCAACAACAATACTAGCACCAGCACCCCTACAACGGAAACAACAACGTAAAAGGAGGGAAACAGCCTCACAACAACAGCAACGAGGGATCTCCCAACTACGATCAAGTGTACAAGGTTGTGTAATCCAGAAGAATTCCAATCAATGCATTGAACCCAAAGATCTATCGCGTTGTGCAGTGCTTGGGGAGGTTTCAATGACAAGAATCCGGTTGGATCAAACGGTGTCCGAGATCTTAGCAGCGCAAGAGAGTGAGCGGTACGTCACAGAGGACAGGATAATTTGGCTCTTCTTTCATATACTATATTCAACACAGTTTACAACTTCCCAGGAAGCCAACAAGCGCTTCGCGTCTTCCGAGGCACAAGTCTCTCAAAGTTCGCTAAGATATGGTGTGCCTTTGCAGGTTCTGGCTACATGTGGTGTGAATGTTGGTGTAGACTCCGTTGGTAGTATGAGTGAGCTATTTGCGTATCTGTATCTTCTGAATTACCATCTGCATGTATGATGCATCCGTAGGGTGTGTAGACCCGTGCGTGCTTCTGTGGTTGAGCTAGTCATATATTGTCTGCCCAGAGACGTTCTTCAATCATACGTTCTTCGACCATGCATGTGAGAGTGTGAAGTGTGTAATGGGAACGTTAGATCGGTATAACCATTCACACTGTTATCGCAAACGTTCTCAGGGGTAAGACTGGTGCCGAGATGAATTATTTTATGATATAAGCTTGGACACAACCCCCCGTCGAAAAAAACTCTCTCTTGGAAGGCATTTGCCGAGCTCCGGCCGAGCCACATTCGAGCGAACACAGCTATGGAGGGGAAATGTCTCTCTGAAATCTCGAAACCAGCCAAAGATACCGCTATTTGTACACCGTACTTGTGCATTCCAGCAAACCTCAGAAGCATCATCGCGAGTGCATGATAGACGTTTCAGACCATTGTCTCTCAATCTTTCATGTGAACTTTCCTTCTGCTCCATCGACTGCTGCTCGTCGTAAATGATCTCCACCTCGCATGAGCTCGTCTCCGTCGCGCTCGTGACCGCTCTGACCCGGACGCCTGGCAACCTATCCCCACCGACTCTGCCCACGTGGCGAAAGCACCTCTTCCTTCTAATCCTCAATCTGGCGGCCTTGCTGCCCGACTGTTTCGGCGGCTTCCCGCATCAACTGGTACTGCTGGGTCAGTGCCTTCTACTGATCCTCCAGCTGCGCGCTCAGGACTGCCTGCTTCGTGTTCAGCTCCACTTGGTTCTCGTACTGCTGCTACAGATATTCGGCCGTCTTACCCGCCAGAGTCTCTTGCTGCTGCTGGAACCGGTTGAGTTACTTGAAGCTTGGTGGTGACGACAGCTAACGTGCAGTTGGCAAAGAAGTACGTTGAAACTTGGCTTGTTCGGAAGAAAGGTAATCGGAAAGTGTCATTCATCATAGTTATGGCTAGGTTCTAGTTCGTAGTGGCACACTACTACATCTAGCCTAGGAGACCCCCCTGTAGCTGCTGTGAACTCGTCTTCTTGCGACTTGTAGTTGCCGTAGAAGCTGCAACTACAACAGCAACTACAACATCGTCTGCACTGCTGCAGGCTTCAACCGCAGCCCTTCACACGGCCAAGAGCCCTCATCCGCAGCCCTCCACGCCTCAAATCAACATTGCCCGAGGGTAAGTTGCTGCACAACATCTGCCTGCTTGGCCACTTGCTCGACCTTCTCCCCCGAATCCACTTGGGTGCTTCGTGCCAGCGACGACTCGAACGTTCTTGTCTGACGATGTGCCACAACTTCATCTTCCACTCTCACTCGAGGTGAAATCAGCGCCTCCATAGCCAGGTCACGGCTCCCGTGGTCTGGACTACTATTTGCTTCCGCTTCGCAGCGCGAAGTGAACTAAAGAATTCCTTGTTATTTTCGCACTTGTTCGACGTAAAGAAAAATGGAGTATGAATGAATTGGAAAACTTAAAACACTCAAACTCGTCCTAGGAGCGCCATTGAAGTTGCTTGAGCTTGAAGATGCAGTTCCAAGTGCAATGCGTGAGCGTCGTGCTCTCACGCGTGCCGTCGAGTTTGCTCGGCTTGTCGTCGTGCAGGATGCCTCGTTGAAGTTGCAGCTGCTGGTGGCGGACTTCAACCTCGTTAGTAGCAGCTGTCGGAGCTGTCGCTCCTTGGGGTGCGACGATCAGGACGTTTTTCCAATCGAAGAGGTTACGGAGATATTACATCTACTGTCACAGACGCGAGTGTTGGAATTGATGTTTGTGACGGGCCTATGTCACGCAGTCGCCATCGCGCCAACGCGATGGCCAATCAACACCCAGTGTAGCTTCAGTGGATACGGCGGTCTCGACAGGAGACCGCACCAACAGTCAATCTCAGAGTTTAATTTGCCTACTTCCTCGCACTAGTGTAAGCTGATAACGGGCTGCAGTTAGCCCATTACAATGTTGTTGGGTAGCATAATAAAATACATTATGCTTTACGAGAATTCGTCGAGGGAGAGGTGAACTTCCAACGTATGGAACACAGAAGATTGCAAGGGTTAGAGTAAAAAACGGCAAGTAAGAAAACCTTGAGCTTTCAAAACTACGTTTGACATGTTATGAGCTTTATTTCAAGAATGGTAGCGTGTTGTCTTATTTTCTTTATTTTTTTTCCACCGAATAGGATTGCGCATTTTCCCATTTCACAACTGGCCTTTGAAACTGAACTTGCTTCTGGAGATTTGGTGAAATCTTGATGCCACGTTGCCAATCGTCATGCCAAATTGTGTAGCAAGATTTCTTTAGTTCATCGGCTGTTGTGGCGAAATAGCTGGCACAAGTACACACTATAAAATTATGAGTCCGGCCAACTCGCATAGCCCATGGTCAAAAATATGAATGTAACGTTCTCGCCAGATTTCCCACAGAACATGCTGACAGAGCCATCTTGTGTTCTTTCCTCTCGCACCGTTTTTATCTGCCATGATTGAACAGACTTTGCAAGCGCGATACATGCGGTTACACCGTGGGTCGCCAGGTTCCCCATGACAGTTTTGGGTTTCTTGAGGATATTTTTTTGAGTCGATCGTCGCAACAGAGGTGTCACGTTGCGCCCTTGGCGCCTATGTATATACAAACAAACGTATTGTCAGACTTTTGCAATATTGGATTCTATATCTCAATACACCTCCGAATTGTGTGACAAATCGGCTGGTGCGATGGTAAGTTGGACATGGAGTTCCAAAGGAGCTTGTATGAAGCTGGTTCAAGCGTTGATTGACAACCAATGTTTGTGTATTTTCACTATACTGACAGTGTGTTTTGCATTTTTATGTAATTGCCTGTCTGCCGTCGTGTATATCTTAGCACCAGGAATATACATACTTGTAACAGGTCTGTGCCAGTCACGACACCCGAGGCACCCGACGGCACTTTGAAGTACGCGAAGATCGACGACCAGGCAGCTGACGAAGAGTTGGATCCGAAGCCAGCGCGATCTTCGATCACCAGGATTTAGATGATGGACCTCGTTGAAGGTGGCGCTGCGTGGTCGGTGATCGAGCGGACTTCTCAACTTGCAGACTCGAGCGCAAGCGACTCGGATCCGCCGACGGCTAGAACGACTTTGGACGGCGTGGACGACTTGGACGACTTTGGACGACTTGGACGACTGGATGTGCACGTGTGATGACACGGGCACTTTGGACGAACGGACGGACGAACGGCTTGGGGCGTGGGAGCGACGGCGACTGCGTCTAGAGCACTTTGGACGGCGGCAGGTTTCGACGTTGATATTGTAGCGGGGCTGGACGAGCGCACGTGTGGAGGGTGGATGCCTAGAGAGATTCGAGCTCTCAAGTTGGCTGGACGGTTGCACGTAGGGTAGGCGCCCGAGGCGTATTGACCCGAGTGACTAGGCGAACAAGGAGGACACTCGAAGAAGTGTGTAAGGGCAGCGCACGTGTATTAACTTAGATATCTACGCTACGTGACGGCTGTACGTGAAGTCTATTTTGGACGATAATAAAATAGGTTGCGGGGTCTAATAGGCAACGCACCGGCGCAGCAGTAGCAGTTCTACTGTTGTCGGCCTGACGGGTCTTGGCCGTGATCGGCACTGTTCGACCAACACCTAAACGTGTAGGTGATTAGAACACGTTACATACTCAATGTGCGGATTATTATCCGTGAACAATAGCCTATAGCATTGTCGTAATTTCCTTACCCGACGACCGTGAAACCTATCCTAGAGCGGTTGTCCCAGATCTGGCCGATCGAGTATCACGGCCATCCCCAGTATGGCGCCTATACTATGGACACGCTATAGATACTGCTGCAAAAACTGAGAAAACACATGGTCTACCTGAACAACAAGTCCGGCTACAAGAGCAGGTCCATGAGACTGAGTGCCGTCATTAGTAGTCGGAAGACATCCGTGCTGATGGTCGGTCGGCGGACTGGGCAGCCAGCAGGCATCTGGCATCACATCACCCGCGCCTGGGTTGACAACAAGTTTGTGTTTATCGATTCGGACTGTTATTGTTTCTTTCCAAACCGAGAGGACCTGTTAGAAAAAGGACATGTATTTGTTATGTATGAAGAGCCTTAAATATTCTTGAACTATTACAATAAAATCAGTTGCACCAATTTCGCCTGACAGAATCCATATGTCGTCGACGGTCGATCCTGTCGCAGCTCCCGTCGAATCCGCGGATCCTCCCATTATCTTGGCTCCAATAATAAAAAAGTTTTTGTTAGGTATTGACGGGAGAAGCGTCTGAGTTGGTGACGAGTGCTCGTGCTGAGCACAGGTTAGTTTCAAGGGTTGAAAGGGGTGGTGAAGAAGTGCCACAACCGCTGGGAGCATGCGAGTGTGAAGACCGTTGTGGCGAGTTGGCAGGAGGTTGCAAGATCCGAGGAGACTCGGTGGGGGATCATGAGATCCATGTTGAGAACCGCGGTGAGCACCGCACGATTGCGATCTTCAAGCTGACCAGTCGCGACAGGTTGAAGTTGGTGGGTCCGAACAGTCATAACTGCTCGAGGCAGTCGTGGTTGTGTGGGCGTGAAGTGTGACGGGTTGCGCAGTTGCCAATTAGCATTGAAGCAGACACCCGGTGGTGAGTTGGCAGAGGAGTTGTCAACTAGCGTCGGGGAGCGCACTGAAGAGTGTGCACTGAGCATCCGGTTGTGAATTGACGGAGGAGTGGTCAATTGGCACTGGGGCATACGATTGAGTGAGTGAGGCATACGGGAGGAGTGAGAGAACGGCTGACGGTCACGGTGGACTGTCAAACGGTGCTGGCAAGAGAATCAGTTGGGCGTAAATCGACGTGGAACGTACTGAACGTGGGCGGTGGCGTCTACTGGAAGTACGGCGGAGTCGAGGGACGAACAACAGAGACTTAGTCAGTAGTGTATTGGATTGGGTTAATAAAATAGGGCTTCAGTCCGGCAGCTGAAAACCGGCCTACAAGTGTTGAAGTTCTTTTGCTCGGTGACGGACGACGAACCTCGGAAACGCGACCACAGCAGGCACAGACGTGGGCGCAAAGGACTCGTCGGCAGGCAGACGACCAGAGACCTGATACATTTCGACGAAAAAGGCCACATACTCCTGTTGTGATCTGAACTTTAATATGGGCTGCGCTCAGCAAGGCGACGACATTAGGTTCGGCATAGTTTTGGAAATAATTACTCTCACGTCGGTCCCTCTCTTCTTTTCTTGTGCAAATTTTTGGGCAATTGTTGTACTTGTAAATTCAAAGACCATTGTCCAGAGTTTTTCTCCAGCTCCAATGTGATCGATATACTCACCTATCTTTTTTTCTGCCTGCGCTTGTGTCATCTCGTGCGGGAAAAACAGCTCCTACAGACAAATCAATCGCATTTCCAACGCTCTCTTTGTAATACACCGCATCTGTTTTGCAAACGTGACAAAGTCAGACTACACGTTATCCACTAGAGCAGCAGCTGTCATTTTCTGTGCTGGCTGGACGATGCCCTCGACAAATTGGAGGACAGAGTCTGTTTTGTCCTCCAATATGCGGGGGTCCTCGTTTAACTCCAGACACGGGAGCAGGAGTGGACATGACTCAACCGGCAGTGCGGGAAGCTCCGTGCCAGGATCTTCCCACACTGTGGCGCATTGCGTGCTGTCTGGGGCTGAAGATTGACCTGGCGGTGGGGGTGACTGTGGGGCTGGGGACGACCCTGGGCCTGGCACCTCGTCTCCGCAGTCGTCGGGCTCCACGTCGATCCCGAAGTCGGGTTCAGGGTCCGACGGTAGCTCAGGAGTACAGGTGGGGATTTTCGTCAGTCCAGCCTTCTTTAAGTAGTTAGACAAGATATGTGGGAACGACACTAGATCGTGCGGGAGCCTGTGCTTGCATGCCGCCCAGCATATGCGGCCATTCTGCGGTCTAGAAGCTCGGTCGTTCAGCATAAATCAAATGATGTCCTCCCTCTCCTCGATGCATCCTGGCATGATGATTGTCGCGCTAGTTTTTCTTTGTTCAAACGACTCTGAAAAATCTAGCAATTATTTGCTGCGACCTCCACAGGAACCAACCAATTTTGCTGCTACCTTAAATAAACAAATATTTTTATTTATTTATAAAAAACTGCTATTAGTTTTTTATCTCCACAAAGTCATCATCAGTGTCACACACAGGCTTGGCTTTTAGACTGCTGGTGTTTTGCATGTGTACGAGGAATATCCTCGATTGCGTCTACCCCGTCGACGGTCTCAAAAAACTGCAATACTTCAGCTAGAGCGCTCTTAACGTCGACACTTGCTTGTGCCTCTATAATCTGGCCGTTGACGGGATTCCACACGAATGCAAGCTTCATCGGGAGACGCAGTCACTTCCCGAGCGGTTGCTTTTCGAGTCTTGAGCGTTTAGCATCTTCTTGATCGTGATCGGATACGCGGTTCACTAAATGAGGGAAGATGCGGTCGTGTGTTAAAGTTGTCACAGTCGCAGAAATAATCACGGTCGTTGTTGCTGTGTCGCCTTCTATTGCTGTAATTATTGACCCGAAGTCGGAGCCCCAAAAAACTGTGGTATAGCACCACCACATGAACAAGGGCTCGGACCGAATTTTTTCCAGCATTGATGTCGCTGCTGTAATCAAAAGGTCCTCTCGGTTTGGAAAGAAACAATTACAGTCCGAATCGATAAACACAAACTTGTTGTCAACCCAGGCGCGGGTGATGTGATGCCAGATGCCTGCTGGCTGCCCAGTCCGCCGACCGACCATCAGCACGGATGTCTTCCGACTACTAATGACGGCACTCAGTCTCATGGACCTGCTCTTGTAGCCGGACTTGTTGTTCAGGTAGACCATGTGTTTTCTCAGTTTTTGCAGCAGTATCTATAGCGTGTCCATAGTATAGGCGCCATACTGGGGATGGCCGTGATACTCGATCGGCCAGATCTGGGACAACCGCTCTAGGATAGGTTTCACGGTCGTCGGGTAAGGAAATTACGACAATGCTATAGGCTATTGTTCACGGATAATAATCCGCACATTGAGTATGTAACGTGTTCTAATCACCTACACGTTTAGGTGTTGGTCGAACAGTGCCGATCACGGCCAAGACCCGTCAGGCCGACAACAGTAGAACTGCTACTGCTGCGCCGGTGCGTTGCCTATTAGACCCCGCAACCTATTTTATTATCGTCCAAAATAGACTTCACGTACAGCCGTCACGTAGCGTAGATATCTAAGTTAATACACGTGCGCTGCCCTTACACACTTCTTCGAGTGTCCTCCTTGTTCGCCTAGTCACTCGGGTCAATACGCCTCGGGCGCCTACCCTACGTGCAACCGTCCAGCCAACTTGAGAGCTCGAATCTCTCTAGGCATCCACCCTCCACACGTGCGCTCGTCCAGCCCCGCTACAATATCAACGTCGAAACCTGCCGCCGTCCAAAGTGCTCTAGACGCAGTCGCCGTCGCTCCCACGCCCCAAGCCGTTCGTCCGTCCGTTCGTCCAAAGTGCCCGTGTCATCACACGTGCACATCCAGTCGTCCAAGTCGTCCAAAGTCGTCCAAGTCGTCCACGCCGTCCAAAGTCGTTCTAGCCGTCGGCGGATCCGAGTCGCTTGCGCTCGAGTCTGCAAGTTGAGAAGTCCGCTCGATCACCGACCACGCAGCGCCACCTTCAACGAGGTCCATCATCTAAATCCTGGTGATCGAAGATCGCGCTGGCTTCGGATCCAACTCTTCGTCAGCTGCCTGGTCGTCGATCTTCGCGTACTTCAAAGTGCCGTCGGGTGCCTCGGGTGTCGTGACTGGCACAGACCTGTTACAAGTATGTATATTCCTGGTGCTAAGATATACACGACGGCAGACAGGCAATTACATAAAAATGCAAAACACACTGTCAGTATAGTGAAAATACACAAACATTGGTTGTCAATCAACGCTTGAACCAGCTTCATACAAGCTCCTTTGGAACTCCATGTCCAACTTACCATCGCACCAGCCGATTTGTCACACAATTCGGAGGTGTATTGAGATATAGAATCCAATATTGCAAAAGTCTGACAATACGTTTGTTTGTATATACATAGGCGCCAAGGGCGCAACGTGACACCTCTGTTGCGACGATCGACTCAAAAAAATATCCTCAAGAAACCCAAAACTGTCATGGGGAACCTGGCGACCCACGGTGTAACCGCATGTATCGCGCTTGCAAAGTCTGTTCAATCATGGCAGATAAAAACGGTGCGAGAGGAAAGAACACAAGATGGCTCTGTCAGCATGTTCTGTGGGAAATCTGGCGAGAACGTTACATTCATATTTTTGACCATGGGCTATGCGAGTTGGCCGGACTCATAATTTTATAGTGTGTACTTGTGCCAGCTATTTCGCCACAACAGCCGATGAACTAAAGAAATCTTGCTACACAATTTGGCATGACGATTGGCAACGTGGCATCAAGATTTCACCAAATCTCCAGAAGCAAGTTCAGTTTCAAAGGCCAGTTGTGAAATGGGAAAATGCGCAATCCTATTCGGTGGAAAAAAAATAAAGAAAATAAGACAACACGCTACCATTCTTGAAATAAAGCTCATAACATGTCAAACGTAGTTTTGAAAGCTCAAGGTTTTCTTACTTGCCGTTTTTTACTCTAACCCTTGCAATCTTCTGTGTTCCATACGTTGGAAGTTCACCTCTCCCTCGACGAATTCTCGTAAAGCATAATGTATTTTATTATGCTACCCAACAACATTGTAATGGGCTAACTGCAGCCCGTTATCAGCTTACACTAGTGCGAGGAAGTAGGCAAATTAAACTCTGAGATTGACTGTTGGTGCGGTCTCCTGTCGAGACCGCCGTATCCACTGAAGCTACACTGGGTGTTGATTGGCCATCGCGTTGGCGCGATGGCGACTGCGTGACATAGGCCCGTCACAAACATCAATTCCAACACTCGCGTCTGTGACAGTAGATGTAATATCTCCGTAACCTCTTCGATTGGAAAAACGTCCTGATCGTCGCACCCCAAGGAGCGACAGCTCCGACAGCTGCTACTAACGAGGTTGAAGTCCGCCACCAGCAGCTGCAACTTCAACGAGGCATCCTGCACGACGACAAGCCGAGCAAACTCGACGGCACGCGTGAGAGCACGACGCTCACGCATTGCACTTGGAACTGCATCTTCAAGCTCAAGCAACTTCAATGGCGCTCCTAGGACGAGTTTGAGTGTTTTAAGTTTTCCAATTCATTCATACTCCATTTTTCTTTACGTCGAACAAGTGCGAAAATAACAAGGAATTCTTTAGTTCACTTCGCGCTGCGAAGCGGAAGCAAATAGTAGTCCAGACCACGGGAGCCGTGACCTGGCTATGGAGGCGCTGATTTCACCTCGAGTGAGAGTGGAAGATGAAGTTGTGGCACATCGTCAGACAAGAACGTTCGAGTCGTCGCTGGCACGAAGCACCCAAGTGGATTCGGGGGAGAAGGTCGAGCAAGTGGCCAAGCAGGCAGATGTTGTGCAGCAACTTACCCTCGGGCAATGTTGATTTGAGGCGTGGAGGGCTGCGGATGAGGGCTCTTGGCCGTGTGAAGGGCTGCGGTTGAAGCCTGCAGCAGTGCAGACGATGTTGTAGTTGCTGTTGTAGTTGCAGCTTCTACGGCAACTACAAGTCGCAAGAAGACGAGTTCACAGCAGCTACAGGGGGGTCTCCTAGGCTAGATGTAGTAGTGTGCCACTACGAACTAGAACCTAGCCATAACTATGATGAATGACACTTTCCGATTACCTTTCTTCCGAACAAGCCAAGTTTCAACGTACTTCTTTGCCAACTGCACGTTAGCTGTCGTCACCACCAAGCTTCAAGTAACTCAACCGGTTCCAGCAGCAGCAAGAGACTCTGGCGGGTAAGACGGCCGAATATCTGTAGCAGCAGTACGAGAACCAAGTGGAGCTGAACACGAAGCAGGCAGTCCTGAGCGCGCAGCTGGAGGATCAGTAGAAGGCACTGACCCAGCAGTACCAGTTGATGCGGGAAGCCGCCGAAACAGTCGGGCAGCAAGGCCGCCAGATTGAGGATTAGAAGGAAGAGGTGCTTTCGCCACGTGGGCAGAGTCGGTGGGGATAGGTTGCCAGGCGTCCGGGTCAGAGCGGTCACGAGCGCGACGGAGACGAGCTCATGCGAGGTGGAGATCATTTACGACGAGCAGCAGTCGATGGAGCAGAAGGAAAGTTCACATGAAAGATTGAGAGACAATGGTCTGAAACGTCTATCATGCACTCGCGATGATGCTTCTGAGGTTTGCTGGAATGCACAAGTACGGTGTACAAATAGCGGTATCTTTGGCTGGTTTCGAGATTTCAGAGAGACATTTCCCCTCCATAGCTGTGTTCGCTCGAATGTGGCTCGGCCGGAGCTCGGCAAATGCCTTCCAAGAGAGAGTTTTTTTCGACGGGGGGGTATTGTCATGAGTAGAACGAGCACCGAGAGCACAGAACCGAGAAGCAGGCGCTTTTGAAGCACAACTGTAGCGAGATTTTCATCGTGAGGAGGCCAAGCGTAAAGAACTTCGAACACGCCATCACACCTGACCTGTTTTTCTGGTGATCCAGTACTACTAGTAGCACTGCAGTACTTTGCTCAGTCATTTTAACACGGAGACAGAGGCTTGCTAAGTACTTCAGTAGTTGTTCGATCTCACATATCCTTTTGCTGGCAGCAAGCTGCAAAAATATATTCTAGCAATCAGTTTCCTATTCGGGGACGTCGTGACTTGCTCTTGCTCCATTTATTCCACGAATTTAAATGAGTCATTACGCCTCCGTCCAGGGTCTCCATATCCTCTTCGTCCTCAAAGAAACCGTAGAGCGTCATCATTTTCACGTATTAAAAGCCGTTGAAGCTGTCCACTCTTCCCTAATTTGCCATTAGTACGCACTCATGTCAAAATCAGTCTCTGTCTCAACATCGTAACCTTTTTCCTGGGCCGTCGTGGTTGCTGTCTGCTCGGTTCTCCTGCGCTTTCCAGTAGCTTATTTTTTGTGCCTGCGTTCGGATTTTCCGTGACCGTGCTCCGCTTCGTCTTGCATGTGCTCTTTTTCGTCTTGGCAGTATTCCTTAGAGCAAACATTTCGTCAACTTCTACGATATCGCGAAAACTCAGGTCTTCCGTCTGGTCCCCCAGCACACCTTCTTCGCTGTTTTCAGAGACACTCTCAATAGATGTTTTGCTGTACGTCTTGTTATAAGTTGTGATGCAACGGGTGTTATTTCCATCATGTCCACAGCGGCCAGTTTCTTGAGCATAGTCAACCAAAGTATGAGCTGGCTACTGTCGGCTTTTTTTTGCTTTGTACTTTGCTATGAACTCCGCATCTTTGAATACTCCTGTGATGCTACTCTGTTTTTGATCACAATGATGATGCAGTTATATGCACAATACCAACTTGTTGCAACGGGAAGAGATAAAGTCCGAGTGTAGGCGTCGTCCTTCTGAAGTTGGGGGCGTTAGACACTTGGATGGTCGCCTCCTGGTTGCATAGCTTGGAAACGAGTCTTGACCTTCGCGCCCGGATTGATCTTGTAAAGTAGTAGCTCAGTTCACCTACCATGGGAATCCAGTTCATTTCTTCCATTTGTGCAAGTATTTTGTGTTCAAAATTTTCTCCTAAGCGGGCTTCTATTACGGTTCAAAAATAACATATGGTCCTCTGAAATACATCTTTGGCGTCATAACTCTTAAGCAACCGTGCTGACATGACCCTGGAAAGCTTTGTTGAAAAGCATGAGATAGGACCTAGCCATGCCAAGATCGGCACGATGCTAGAGTGCATGATAACTACACTCTCACGCGGGTATCTTCCTGAATTCCAGTGTCCAGGTAGTTTTTATATCAAATGGTAAATACTGCATTTTATTCTCTAATTCTGACTCTTGCACATTGAAATCACAGATGCGCATTGATTGATTCAGTAAATACCAATTCGCATCAAGATATGAGCGCTTTCCCGCTTGCAATAGTTTTAAGCAAATAGTCTGCTGCTGGCACCCCAACCACGATCTTGTATTCCTGCAGCAACATCACGAATTCATGCACATGCTCATTACTAAAGTATGAAAATACCATCGCGCACATTGCAATTAATGCATACACCTCTAAGATCCGCATGATCCGGTCTGCTGCTTCGTAGCGGGCCTTGACGATCAACGCCATGTTCATTCGAGACTGCCGTGACCCTGGTCCGTTCGGGCTGCTAAGCTCCAGAAACTCTACAGCACAGATTTGGTCAATGGATACGGCAGCAACTGAAGGCAAAAAGGTGCTAACCAATTTCTCTGCGCGTCTCCTTTGCGATCTCGTCCTGAAGCACATGCAGCAGGTGCTCAATCTTCCTGCGATGGCGATCGATGCGAGCAGTTTCTGCTGATCCTGCAGTTTCTTGCCGCTGGGTGGTGGCGTTTTTGCTGATTCTACCGCACAACAGTACAGACAAAACGTCAGCTGACAGCTGATAGCAGTTTATCTGCACGTGGACATCAGTATAATACTTGCTGTTGCGGGTTTGCTTTCGTCGGTCGAAAGTGTAGATCTGATTGTCGACTACAGCGCAGTGACAGCCTCGTCCCAATGCAGCCTACGCGCTCAACCAAGTGCACAATGAGCGACTTCGGCAGCAAATGCAAGCAATCCATCAGATGGGCAAGCAAACCGCAAACTTCGCCGCCTCCTTGTCGGTACTCAATTTTCGCTCGCGAACGAAGAAGTCGCGGTCCTCCGCTGCGACTGCCGGGGAATAATAGCGCGGCCCGTTTTGACCCACGAAGTGGGTCGTGTTGTCTGTCGGCGGATCCATCGCTCGTGTGCCTTTCATGAACTTGTCCATATCTGCCTTGATGCTGTGAAGCAATGTGTGCAGCACCTCCAGTAACGACATTGTAGCGCTGTCTCGTGGTAGCGTCTGGCTTCGAGACGGACGCAGTGGCGATGAAGACGAATGTGCTAGCCGCGGCAGGTGCACAGATGATGCCGAAGCTCGGCTGGTCCGGAGGCTTGAACTCTGAACAGGGTGGAGTGAGCTACCAGGCGAAGAAAGTGTGGTGTTGGGTTTTTGACCCGGATCACGGCCTCCGTTGCAGGGGCAACCGTCGTAGACGCTACCAGTGAAAGGCGCGGCTGTGATTGGCGGAACACATTTACCGCAGCAGAGTGACAGAGAGGAATTAGTGACACCCTCGGTCGTACTAATACAACCCGACCGAGGTATTGAATTAGGTTAGGATAGGGTTATGTGCCACACATCACCGTGTTGTCGTGGTCTCGGTCGTACCTATGTGGGATTCTAGAGTCACCCACCGAGATCTGTTCACACTTGATATTTGTATAGGAATATAAGAGTAGGTATAGGGAGACCTACAAAGGCTCTCAGAGCCACACATAAGCAGAAATAAATAAGCAGTCTTCTCCCCAAGCCAACAAGGGTCAAGTCCGTCTCCGGTAAGTGTAGTTAGCTTATTGTAGTGCAGGACACGCTCAGGTAGGGTGGATGCCTGTAGATTGAGCTAAGGTGCATCACCGAGAGTTCGTCTATAATTAGGCCAAGAGTGAAGCGTGGCCAAGTGTGTGTGGGAGCGACTTTAGAGTGTCGCTCTGTGTGTATTCGTGAGGACCGAGGGTTCTTGCGTGTCCCAGACTTCCTGCCGATGTTATACCTCGGCGCCCCTGTATAAGGCCTAACACGCCGGTACCCTTCCTTCTGAGGGACTGCAGGGTTTACTGCTTCCTAGCCTAAGCTCGTGGCTAGAGGAGTTAAATAAAGGGTTAACCTATACGATCGCAGTGCACAGAAGCGCTTGCAACCGACCCGGTGTAAGGGATCGCTCCTGGTCTTCAGGTTTGATCCAACAGTCGCTAACCTTTGCGGGTTGGCGTGTGTTGTTGGTGGGAACTCACTCGACACGTGAGAATTTTATCGTGAATCCTACACGACAAAAGACATCCTGCAGGCCCCCAGAAAGGGAGAGGCTTATCATCGAGGAAACTGTGGTGATTCATCAAGGAGATCTGAAAAAGGTGGATCGTCAAGGTCGTTTATGCTTTTGTACAGTGATCAAGTAGGATGGTAAAACGGTAGGTGAACAAGGAAAGTTACTGGTAGTAAAGGTCAATACATAAACGTCCTTGTCAAGCATCCACCTGCAACGCCGCTCGGACCTACCACCGCGATGTTTTCTGCTCCACCAAGTGCTTCAACTGGGACTGCATTGGCTTCACAAACCCCTATAACCGGTGCCATAACACCAACGTGGACTTGGAAGGTCGTCGTGCTAGGTAGAAGTGCAGCAACACGTCCGAGTTCAGCAGCAGTTCCAAAGGCTTCAGCACTGTCATCACCGCCATCACGTCCGACTGTAATGGCAACCCCACCCTCGTTGGTTTCAATTCCCGCTCCTCCTCCGTTACCAAGTGTACTTCCAACACCTCCTGCCCCACCTTCGATGTCTGCACCGCCTTCGATCCCACCAACATCTCCGCCGTGCCCCCAAGTAAAAGCGACTACCGGTCGCTGCGATAGCGCGACGGACGAGCTAACCATGAAGTTTGAGTCTTCGGAAGATGATTCGGATGAAAGCATTAAACACGAAAGGACACTATTTCTTGTTCGTGTTGAGTTCGCCACATTGAAAGCAGCAAAACGTGGTATCGACAGTTTTGACGGCTACGTATATACGTTCCACTACAACTATGGCAAGCGATCTGGAAAAATCGATGGTCGAAGTGTTTATCACTGCATTTCACACGAAAACTGCGCAAAACGCATTCGACTAGCTCCAACGAACAACGGTGATACACGAACAGTATGGCTCCAGGATCGTGGTGAACACACTGGAGCTAGGACGGAGTTAAAGAAGCGGGGCATTCCTGGTTTCTTTCTTACTGAAGTGGATGAAATTTTGTTGGGATGCGGCCCAAAGAAGTGTAGGAAAATTCTTCTGGAGCGGTATAGTGATGTTCCGAGTCGCTATATGTGCGTTCCGGATGTGACACAGCTGAAAAATTGGAAATTCACATTCATGAAAATCCGTGCAGGTATGTAGTACTTTCATTTCTTGTACGTCATTTACATCACTCTAATCTTATGTTATCAATATTCGTTATAGATGGTTGGGAAATTAAGAATGTTGCTGAATTGCTGGAGTGGAAATCTGCGCACTTATGTACAACTAGAGCGGATTTTTTCGTGCGTGGTTTGAGCGGTGACCGAGAATCGTTGTTTGATCCTGTGTACGATGCTGCTGAGTACGATACGTTCGACAAAGATCTCAAGCATGGTACATTGGTCCTGGAGTGTTTTTCCCATGAAGTATCCCTAGACGACGGTAAAACGACAGACTGTTGCGGACTTATTTTGACCTCACGAGCAATCTTCTGGAACGTCTGGAAAGCATACAACAGTCAGAGCAACGAAGGCATCCTTGGCGTCACGGATGGAACATACCGTCTTCATTTTGGTAAGGAGTGTTTCCTACAGAGCCTGCTGATTACACACTAACTACTAACTTTGGCATGTGGCTACTAGGAGGGTGGACATTGGTGGATTTCGGTACGTACACGACGCATTACGAAAAGAAGCGATACTCCAAGACTTTTGTTCCACGGGGATATATGTTTGTGCGAACCGAACATCATGTTGCTTACGCAACGATGTTCCGAACGGTACGATCATTCGCATCTCGTTTTTTGGTATTGACCTTGTGCTAGCATTTGGTAGCTTAGACTGTAGTAAATACATTGCTAGTGCGTACTTAGAAGTTTGGCCAGCGATTCGATTGCTGAATTGCTATCCTCATCTGGCAAGAAAGAGCGGTGCAGCGGATAAAATTCGGCTTCTTGCTGAAAAATCCTTCTACGAGGACGTTGTGGCAGCCAACATCAAGTATTTAAGCAAAGACCGCTCCGAACGCCAATGCGTGGTGTTGGCAGAACTATTTTTTTAATATTGGCACAGCCAAGGAGAGCAAGAATATGCAAGTTGGTTTAAGGATACTTATTTGACACCAAAATGGATGTACTGGTACTACCAGGCTGCAATTCCTGGTGTTATCCCGTCGCAGAATGCTCTCGAGGCACACCACAAGACCATCAAGACAATGTGTGTCGCCTCTCTCCGCTCGAGCACGGCTGTCGTGTTAAACGACGGAATACCCAGTATTCTTTTCCACGAAGCTTCACAACCATTATGGCAGCATCTGCACCTCTTCAGTGAAGGTTTTTATTATGTTGCTTTCGTGCTCAATATTTCACTGCTAACGTTGTCTTTATGAACAATACTTTTAGGCCCTGTGTGTAGTGAGGCTGTGGCGAATACAAAGCGTCTCCTCGACAACAAGAAAAACTACTACAAGCTGAAAGCTCCTCGCAGTCGGATTTTGTTTGGTGTACTGTTCAACGCGACTAAGTTCATGAACACCAGCACAAATATCAATGGTGCCGATCTGAACAGAAGACGAGCTCAGCGGTGCGTATAGTAATGAAGTTGCTCGTTGTGCAAGCTCAACTAACCTACTGTTCTGGCTATGGTAGATATCTGGATTCCCTGAACGGCAAACTGCCTCAAGATATTAGCGTCCGGAATGCAGAACTGCACTGCCTCTCGATTCATCAAGTTCGGCTGCTCCACGAGGAAGCCATCGAAAAATTTGTCCCATCTGCCCGTATTTCGATTGAACAGGTACGAAAGTTACTCATAGGTTGATCGCTTTTTTATTCTGATTATTTGTTCCATTGGGCTACAGATCCAGGCTGTCCGTCGCAAATACGTGTGTGATTGTGCTATGTTTGCTCAGACAGGTTGGCAGTGCTCACACGTTTTGGCCGTGATGGTTCTACAGGAGGAAATCAATGTGAGTCGCCTCCTCAAAGCATTGCCAACGAGAAAAGCAAGTGGAGGTCAGCGAAAGGGAAAAAACTGCCTCGTGAAGGACAAAGATGGTCATCAATTCTCGGTCGATGTCTTGGTGCAGCAATATCTCAAGCAGCCAATGCCTCCACTTCACTGGCACGTCATGCGAGATTTCGAGGTGCAAACAAAGGGGGGAGTCTCTAAGTGCGAGAGTTTTCGCGGGACGGTGGTGTCGTGGGGTGACAATGATGGAGTCTACTATTGGACCGTCGAGTTCTTAAAGCTGAAGAAAAAGCTCAGACTGCAGTGTCAAGAGCTAGCCGATTGCACTCACGAAGCGTATATTCATGGTGTAGATGTGACTGGAACTAGGTCGGGTGAAATCATCGACTAAAGCAGGACCGAAAACTGTTAATCGACACGTTCACAGTAGTATAGACATGGGTATTTTGCAGTTGGTCACTGAACTTTGTTTTTCAACGAACGCCTTGTCAGCCCGCTTTGCGACAGTGTGCCCTCGATGATCAGCTTCTCTGCTGCGAAGCCTTGGTGAATCTCCATTTTGCATATCCTTGATGAATCACCCTAAATACTCGATGATAAGCCCGTCCCCCCCCCCCCCCCCCCCCAGAAGATGCCGATGGAGCTCTCCGGTGCTGCCATGGCTGGGTATCTGCGCGACGTTGGAGTTGCTTTGGAGCAGTTCCTCTATTTATACAGTTTCCTGATCCTAAAGAGGCTGATCCTGCCTTGCTGGTCGATGCGTTCGCACTGCAGTATATGTTTGTTGAAGTCCAGGAAGTCCGTCATGGCTTCGTCCTCTCCTCGTGCTTCGTGCGCCAAGTACGTGACCGTCTCCTTGTCGCTGAACCTCTCGATACTGCGCGCCAGATTTCTCCAGCTCTCCTGGCCATAGATGGGGTTGATGCAGTCCGACACGAGGATGTAGTGGTAGCTGCTGCGCGGCGGCGTCCAGTCGGAGCCCCAGACGAACTCGGCTACATCCAGACGCGCTCGCTCGCTCTCGGACGCCGCGTTGGTCTCCACGTTTCGCTGCAGCAACTCAAGCGCCTCCTGTTGGTCCGTCATCAAAACGTCGGCACCCAGAGCCGCCGCCACGAGCCCTGCGAGGCCGCAGCCGCTGCCCAGCTCCAGCACCGACTGACCAGCACTGACGTCGAAACGCGACGGTGACTCGGAAGAGAAACGAACGAGCCACTCGGCGAGGAAGCGGCTGGCCTCCCACACACGGGACGCTGTCCATGCATCTGCGAAGATCGGCGCCAGCTCGGCGCTGCGCAGCGTCTCGGACAGCGAGTAGCTGCGCCCGCCGACGGTCACTTGCATTGTTTCTTGGTGCTTGGTGGTCAAAACCACTGCAGCCGTTTTTTGTACTAGGCTATTGTATAGGCAGTAGCAGCGTTCCCCGAAAGAGTGACTTGTCGTCGATTGCTAAAGGCGACGCTATAGTTGCACCCGTTCGACCGAACTGCATGCACCGAGCGAAATGTATCCGCTGCCACTGGCGCCACGCCGCAGGTTCGCTGGAAGAAGTGATAGCAGTAACTCGACTTACTTGCTTGCAGCAGTTGACGCCACCTCGGTGATGCTATTGTCATGAGTGAAATGGAGGTCGCCACCTTCCCGCCGGGCTGCAACCTTCGCACTCGATTAATCCAAACCCCCTGCTCACCTTGGCCAGCTTTGGACCGACGGAGCAGAGAGAGCGAGGACTGTTGCAGCAGCCGTCGCGGGCCAGAATCGCCGCTGGTCAACCTTGACACGCCAGCGCCGCCTGTTAGTAACCCCAACCGTAGAGGCAGCGAGCGTGAAGGACAAGAACGCGAGCGTATTGTGCAGCGCCGCAGCAACTTCCGGGGCGTATTGTCACCGCTGACCATGCCTGCTCTCACCGAATGCGGCCCACAGTCGCACAGCGCTGCTGTACGTCTCTCTCGCCATAAATGCGACGACCTCATGTTTCGCCGGCAGGCACGCCGGTGAACAAGCTGCTCGGTTCGCGCGCCACCTCCTCCGATTTGCAGCCCGTTTCTGCAGGCCGAACCTTTGACGCTGGCGCTGGCAGGCGGCGTCAAAGTCTATGGGTAGTCGTCGCCTCGTTCACTGCTCTCGGTCGATGGGCCTCGGCAGCAACAGCGAAATGGCTGCGCACTTGAACTGCACTCAAAAGCTCCGTAACGGCTGTTCACTTGCCTTCAGTATGTAGTAGGCGGTCTGTCTATCCCCGCACCATGTGGTCGTGCCTTCGGGCCCGAAGCCCTCGCTCTCTCCTGCATCGCCTTCAGAGTTCATAGGAGGACGGACCCAGCAGCGGCATGCCGCGCCCCGAGTACGCGCCCTTCATCACGTCGCCGCGCGCGGGCCCCAGCATGCCCATGGGCGGCTCCGTCGTGGGATCGGCCCCCTCCGCCGTCTCGGCCCTCAGCGCCGCCGCCTCCGAGACCTTCAGCGCCGCGCTCAGCGTCGCCAAACTCAATCTGCACCGACGTCGACGGCAGACGCTCACGGACCCGAACGCTGGACGCGGCAACAGTGGCGGCAATAGAGGCAACGCGAACAGCATCAACGGGCGACGCACGCCCTACTTGGACCGAGACGATGACGAGGAGGACGATCCGTTCGAACCCCCGCAGCACCAGCAGCACCAGCAGTATCGCAGTCAGCCGCGCACGAGCAAATCGACGCGGTCGACGTCTCCAGCTCCGTCTCCGTCGTCTTCTGGTCGTGCGTCAGGCGGCTTCGCCTCCATGCTGCTGCGCTCTCCGTCCGCGCGCTCGTCGTCGGCCACGTCGCCCTCGAGTCTGCGCGACGAGAGCATGTCCTCGATGATCAGTGACATGACGCAGCACCTGCCCGAGCTGTCAGCGGAACGAGTGGAGGCGCTCGTGAACTTCATCGACAAGTCGGTGGACGACGCGTACAACCTCAGCTTGGGCTTCGGCCGCGTGCGCTGGACGCCCAGTCGTACGAGAGAGAGCGTGACTATCCACCGAGCGAGGAGCGGACCGGAAGACACGCTGCTGGATGCTGCCGTGAGGGGCAAGTGCAACGTTAGCGCCACGTTCCGAGAGATCAGCGACCTGCTCATTACAGAAACAACCGCCGACTTCGCCGAGCACGAGAACGCAGTGAACCCCAGCGAGTTCCTGGACGGACAGGTGCTCTACACGTTGGTGCCGCGCACGCCCGGAGACCGCTTTGTATGCGTAAAATGGCATTGCGTGCGCTCACTTGCGCCCTCTGTGGCCAAACACCGCGACTACGTTTACGTCGAACTTGTAGATTCTTTCGAGGACGGCGATGGACGCCGTATCGGCTACCGACTGAGCAAAAGCGTGGATTTGGATGTTCTTTCGGCCCGTGATACCAAGCACCTTTTTGTACGTGCCAAGACACTGACACTGCAGACGTGGAGTGAGCGAGCCCCAGGAAGTCTGGAATTTGTTACCATGATGATCAACGACTTAGGAGACCGGTTGCCGTCGTGGCTTGTGCACAAAATGGTGGACACTGCAGCGATGCGCTCCGCATGTATACGAGACCACATCAACCAGCGGCGTCTCGATTTAATGGTATACGCTGGACCGAGAGACATGGTGCCGCTCAGCCGTCGTGTTTGCTGTGTGGTATGTACGCGCAGTTTCTCTCTGGTACGGAAGAAGTACAATTGTGCAGCATGTGGAGACGTCATCTGCAGCCAGTGTAGTGTACATCAGCTCGTGACAGCGCACCAGAGGCTGAGTGACCTGTCAGCACCCGGAGGCAAGCGCAAGACACGAATTTGCATCAAGTGCAGCATCAAAATGCAGAGCCGCGAGTTGCCACGACGCGCTTCGTCCGCGCGTCAGAGCGACATCTCACGTGTCAGCTCTGACGGTAGTATTCGCAGTTCTCTAGCGTCTAACAACTCGTTCTTGGCGCGCTCGCATGGAAAAACTTCAGACGAGACTCGTCGTAGCTTCCTCTCGGACTCAACCACTGGCACAAGCTCGCAGGACTCGGCTGAAGATGGCAACAGGGGTAGTGGCAATGGATCTTCAGCCGTGCGCAAACAGGTACCCAACATGTTCCAGTTCCGCCCGACATCATCGTCCTCTTCCATAGGGAAAAATGAACGTTTGTCGAAGGCATCCACCTCGCCGTCGTCGCCTGGAGATGAAGACGATAGATTAGACGTTGAAGAGCTCCAACCGCAACTTCTGGGCGATAGTATTCTTGCGCCTGCCCCTGTGGAGCTTGATCTGGGCATTGGCAAGTACAAGGAAACCTTTACTCAGCAGCCGACGCGGACAGAGAGGGATTATGAAGCCGAAGCAGCCGAACTTGCGGAGTATAGTGATTCGGACGAGGACGAAGAATATACCCTGGACGATGCTGGCAACTTCCTTAACACGGAAGGCCACGGGCACGACGCTTTGCGGCAGTCATTATCGCAGGCTACAGTCATGACGGTGGACATGGATATGCCGACGGTGCGCAAAGTGGAAGTGGCTAGTTTCCTGACGGAAGAAGAGAACGCGAACTTGGACACGGTATCGAACGATTCGGACTCTGCCAGCTATCTCACAGTGGATGAGAACTCGAAGATTGTGGAGAGTAGATCGTTCGGTAGGAGATCGGAGGCTGGTGCTCCCATTCCAGTGCAGGTGGAGGAATTCATCGTAGAAGAAATGGTCCCGGAGAACGTTCGAACTGTACCGCGCCGCAGTATGGAGCTTCAAGAAGGGGAAGTGGAGGAGCTGGTCATAGAAGAAGTCCAACCTGCTGGCATCGTACCGCGACGTGGATTGGAGTCCGAGGAGCTCGTTGTAGAAGAGATCCAGCCTGAGAATGCAAGCAGCGTTTCAAGACTGAGCATGGAAACACAGGAGATCGAGGTGCCGATGGTGGTTCGTAAAGTAGCGAAGAAGCTGGTCGTTGGGGCTGGTGGACGACGCGGTCGTGATTCGCGGCGAGCCCCAGCGCCACGCCCGTCAGGTGCTCCACCCCCGCCACCAAAGGTGGCAGATATGCTGACGGACAGTATGGCAAGCGCCAGTAAAAAGGCCCAGGTGGCTTCCAATGGCTCACGCGCTGCACCACCTCCTGCTCCTGTCCCAGCTCCAGTTCCAGCACCTGAAGAGGAGACACTCAAGCTTGAGGACCTGCAGGTGCATTTGGACCGCATGAACCAGATTTCGGCAAGTCTTCTAAACCTTCGTAAGGAGATGAAGATTACGACTGAAGCTCCGGCCAGCACGCAGACGGCGATGGCGGCATTAACAACTTTCGAGTCCAAGGCCAATGCCGAACGTGCAGCGAAGATTGCAGCCAACTTTATCAGTTTATTGGACCGGAATGCGGCGCCAGCAGCTCGGCGCGCTCAGCAGCATCTGAAGCAGCACAGTGGGCCCCGTACGAGTCTGTTCAATTTGACACTAGCCATGGGCGACGGCAGCTTCGTGGACTACCTTGTGGACTCGACGTTTGAGGATGTTGGTGAGAGTCCGGACGGCACAGGCTTGGGGTGGCAGTCCGTGGTCTCTCAGGCAACAGGCAAGCAGTATTTCTTCAACCAGAACTGTGCGCTTGCGTCCTGGACTTTGCCTGGGCCCGACGTTTTCCAGGGAACGCTTTACATGGTGCTCTAGACCTCTACGGAGGTCTGTACGCACTCGCCAACGTATTATTTAGCTAGCAAAGGAGAGAACTTGAGTCCACCCGTGTACAGTTCTGTGTCTAAGGAAACCAGAGCACATCAAATAAAGAAAGTGACGTCCATCCACGATCAAACCTGTTAGTGTACTATGTAGCGGAACATGGTAAAATGGTAAGTCACCTTCACCGATACGGGCACTCCTCCGTACTGTGCGCCGTGGCAGGCATACTGCAGTTTCCACACTCGGCGGTTTTGGGGGTGCCTACATCCGTAGACGAGGTGATGCTGGAGCGAGGAGTGGGCGACTTCTTGTCCATGACGGAGGCTGCCAGGTTCGCAAAGCGCGTGGAAAAGCTCGCGAGTCCCGAGCTCGGTGTTGGTGGCTTCGCAGTAGTTGGCACGGGTGGTGGCAATGAGGTATTGGACGTGACAGATGAGCGCTGGTTGGAAACCTCAGAGGCAGTGTCCGTCATGCTGCGGTTGCGTGGAGATCCTGGACGGAAAACGGCGAAGCGGATCAGCTTTTCCTTGCGCGCGAGTTTGCCCAGTAGCTGAGTGACTTGCTGCAGCGACATCAACGTCGCGTTGGTCTCGTTGATGCTCATGATGTACATTCCCGGGTACACGTCTCCGTGCTGCTCAATAGGCCCCTTCTCGCCAGTCGGCAAGTTGGTGAATCCATGCACGACGGCGCACTCTTGAATGCCGCTATCCAGCAGCACACCCAATGGGCCAGGAGGGACGCGGACTTCCACGATCTCTTCGATCTCATTGTCGCTCTCACTGTCACTGTCATTGTCGAAGAAAGCAGCTCCCTGGAGCGCTCCTTGCAGCATGGCATCGTAATCCTCGGGGAGCGTCACGGGGATTTCTGCGTACTGGTAGTCGAACTTGCGCAGCTCCTCGTAGTACGGATTCGATCCGACGATCTTGTAGTCGGTGCCAGCCCAGAGGTTCACAAGTTTGGCCTCCCCTTTGTCCTCGTAGTAAAGGCCGCGTAAGCTGCTCGTGCGGATGCTGGTGCTCGGCTCGAAGAAGACGACAGTGGCTTTTCGGCCCAAGTGGGAGATCACTTTGCCATTCAAACTCTCAGGTTCTGTACCGCAGCAACAACAAGAAGCAAAAAAAATGTTAATACTACTGTAGCAGTACTCCTCCACAGTTAAATGCTGTCACACCTTTCATTGGGGCCACACAGCCTTGGGATCGCAGCAGTTCGATGATCTGTAAGTGGCCTCTCCAAATGGCCAGATCCAGCGCCGAGTAGCCGTCCTGCAGCAGTAGCAGCAGCCAGCATTAGAGAACGATATAGTATACTATTCAATCACTGCTATTACGTCGGTGAGGGCGAGCACGTCGGCCCCGTACTGCAGCAGCATCATGGCGATCTGCGTGTTGCCCACGAGGCAGGCGCAGTGCAGCATGGAGAAGCCGCCGCTCTCGGTGAGCGCCGCCACGTCCGCCTTGCCGATCTTGAGCGTCAGGTAGCGCCGCGCCTTCTCCACGCTGCCCTCCAGGATGGCCTCGCGCAGGTACTGGTTGCTCTTGCCCTGCAGCAGATTCATCTTCTTGCTCCAAGGCGAAAGTTGGGGGTATGAGGATATCGAACCCACGTTTTTTTTTCGATCTGATATTCTATGTACATTTGGTGTGCGGGCATTTTTTTTTTTTTTCCACTGGTCTAGTCCGATTTCTCGTCTGGAATTTCAACTCGCAGCAATTCCTCGGTGCGGCGTCCGGCATGAGCAACCACCATCGGCTCTTTCAGAGAGAGGGCACAGCTCGCACCAACGAAGAACGTCCCGTTCTCAGTGCCAATCCGGTTGGAACACAGGAAGTGGCAATTGGGCTTGGCATATTCGCCTTCCACCAAAGCGTCAATGACCGGGGATAGACGTTGCGCCCAGTAGGAGAGCGTAGGATATGGCTCGATGTCATGCGGTTCGTGATCGTTCCATGCGCACGCGAACAGCACCAAGTCGCTCTTGTTTGTCACCACATGCGAACCAAACTCGTAGGCCGAGAACGGCGCCTTGAAGTCGTCTGGGTTAATGTCCATGCAGATGCCGAAGGAGATGGCTTTGTTCAGCCACGGACAGTGCCACGAGCGAAATCCGTCTCCCGCTGTGGCCCACGACTTGTCCGTTTCGTACAGGAACGTCTTCCGAGGGTTGCACACGAGATCCCCGTCGGGACTGACAACCAGCATAGAATTGTACAGCAAGTCGTCCTCTTTCTCCACGTAACCACAGGTAACTAGGCAGTGCAGACGACGCGCTTGGCGCTGACACCAGCGGAAAGTCGGTCCTTGACCTGCAATCTCCGCCACTTGAGCCACTTCGGCTTTGGACTGGAACACGTACCCAGTGAACGCCATCTGCAACAGCATCAGCAACAACGAATGCATCAGCCAGCCAGTACCAGAGTAGAGTACAGACCTATTGCTCACCTCCGACAGCATCAATATGTCTATTGCATCCGCTTCGGCGAGCGACGCTACCATTTTATCCACGTACTGCAGGCCACACACACACAATCAAATCAGTCCTAGTGTCCTAGCAGAGTAAAGCCAAGTGACTTGGTGCAGACAAACCTCCATATTGCGCTCAACCTGTCCGAGCTGCGGGTCTGGACCGGCACCACCATACATAACACCAGTTACTCAGCACCCCCCTTTACTACGCGCAACGTACAGGAACCGCAACGCACCATACTGAACGATAGCAACCTGCATAGCTCTCATCCAGCTCTTCTGCAGCCAAGAATTGGGAATTGCTCGAAGCAATTCTTGATTTACATTTTTATCCAATAGCATCTCAGTGAGCAAAAGATACTTGCTGGAACCGGTTAGTTAGCCTCGTCCTGCCTCCGTGTGCCGCAGTCTCTCGATGAGTTTGGGCATCTGCAGTCGAAGTTCCGTCACTCGTTGAGGCGTTGCATATTGCTCCAGTGTCAGTGTCATCTCTTTCTGACGTTGACGACAGAAATACTCGGCCAGCACCAACACGTACATTCCGCAGTTGTATCCGTTCTGCTGCTGAGGGGCATCCACCACCTCCTCTACTCGCCTCGAAGCTCCATCTCCATCATGTCTCCCTGCCACCTGCAGCAGCCGCTCAAAGGCTTCGGCCACTCGCTGGGCCGCGTGTTTGTTGTGTCCCGCACTCGAGTCGAAATGGCGGAAGTTGCCTCCTTCGTAGAGCAGCAATGACCAGTGGCTGCTGTCTCCGCCCAACGTGTCGTTGTCCGTCACTGCCATGATGCAGAGGCTTCTGGTGGTGAGGTTGACGCCATTGGCCACGTCTTGGAACTCGTCTTCGTCCTCGCACTGATGCAGCAGACACGACACCACCGCTGGGTCCATGAGAAGCACGTCGCTAGAGGCGCAGGTCTGCGTCAAGTACTGCAGGTAGAAGTTCACACTGTTGTCATTGAGCCACTGCCGACTCGCGAACAGCGCCACGTCCGACGCGTACAGCTGCACGCCATGGTAGTTGAGCACCTGCTGCGGCATCGGTCGGCCTTTAAAATGGAGTACCCCAATCGTACCCTCAACTCGTAACCTCCTATTGTAATTTTTCTAGTATCTTTCGCACTAAAAGAAGAAAAAAAGAGGAGGAATCGATCGATCATGGCGTCGTCTCTTTTCCCGCAGTTCGGCAACGTGTTCGGCACCCCGAGCACCGCAGGCCGCGTGCGTAGTGCAGTGTCCTGTCCTCTCTATCTACTGCAGTATGCTGACCGTTGCTATCACTGTTGCTGTTGCTGTGTTGCTCCCAGAATGAACTGGTCTCGTTCAACGCTGGCAAAATGACCGCCAAACCGTCGGCGAACGGCAAGTTTCTGGTGACGCCGCAGCTGGAGAAGGGCAAAGTGTGTCTCTCTCGTGGGGACGACCAGCTGCTGCACTTCCAGTGGGTGGACCGCCAAACGGGCGCCAGTCCGGAGGATTTCATCATCTTCCCGGACGACGCGCACTTCGCCAAGGTGGACACAGGCCGCGCCGAGGACCGCGTGTACATTCTGCAGTACAAGAACTCGTCCCGCCGCTTCTTCTTCTGGATGCAGAACAAGGACGCGTCTCGCGATGAGGAGCTGGTGAAAAAGGTGAACGACTGCATGAACAACGCACAGGCGGCGGCTTCCAGCGGCGGCGACGGCAGCGGGCGAGGCTCGGGCAACAACGTGCAGTTGGACCACAACGCCATCATGCAGATGCTGGGGGCCATGGGCGCTGGAGATCAGGGACGAGCAGGGGCCGCGGGCGGCAGCGGCCAGGCCGTGCAGATGTCGGAGCTCCAGAACATTCTGCAGAACATGGGGCTGCCTGCGGGCGCCCAGTCGGCGGCCTCATCCCCTGCCACGTCGGCCGTGTCGTCGTCACAGGCGTCGCAGAACGGAGGAGGCAGCTCGGCGGCTGCTACGACGGCCTCTACGCAGCACGAACACGATGTGGGCGGCATGGAGGTGGACGAGATGGATGAGGACGAACTGCTGCGTCTGGCGATCGAGGAGAGTATGCGCGACGGAGGCGGCAGCAACACGAACGCGCCTGGAGGCGGCGCTGCTGGAGGTAACAGTGACTCGGAGAGCGGAAACAGACCTGCTGGGGACCGTGGCAGCGGCACTGGTGGAGGCAACATGGACACGTCGTCCTAAGCTGTTGGGAGCACGGCCAGGCGAAAGCGAGCGAGTGGAAGGCTTGTACCCGTGAGGGTAGGTAGCATGTAATTCTTCCAACAAAGTTGGCCGGTCCGTGCGGCTTGTGATCCTACTAACGGCTTCCACCAATGTGAGTAGCAAGCATTTCCCTTTTTTTCATCAGCGCTTGGGTTCCTGTTTCTCACTTTTTTTTTCTCTGTGCTGCGTGTTGCTGCTGGTTTGTAGTCTTGCTGGCCACGGTCCTTGGGATAGCTGCCTGGATTTCCTTACTGCATGGTAGTTCCCGTACTGATTTTCATCGCTTGTTTACTTTGCTATTGGTAAATTCCACAGGTTCTTCTACTACAGCTCCGGCAGCACCAACGCCGGCGCCTGCTGCAGTACCGTCTCAAGCTGCCTCAACAGTTCCAGCGGCCGCGGCTACACCAGCTCAGGCGCCTGCATCTGAGGCTGCTCCTGGTGGAGGAACTTTGACGACGGCGGATCTCCAGCGCGCTATGGCCTCGTTCCAGCAGTTTGCGGTAAGTACTCTTCGCTTGCCCCTTGATTGTGTCGAGCCACCTCATTAACGATGCACATCGTGATTTTCTTGATGACAATTTCCATAGCAGCCAAAACCAGTGTCCTTGACGAAGCTCCTTAGTGCTGACAACATGAGCACTATTCTTGATGACTCGGCGTGTGTTGAAGCATTGCTTCAGCACTTACCTGAAGGTTCTCAAACCCCGGCCGAGCTGCGTGCAACGGTGGGTTTGGTATTTGCTATAGCAAACTTTGTGTCTGATGTTGACTCTTGCTTCTGTCTGGACTGCATCCTTTTAAAGCTGCGATCGCCCCAGTTGCGTCAAAGTATCGGTTCGCTTGTAAGCGCTTTGCAGACTGGCAACTTCAACGCTGTTATGGCCAACTTTGGTTTGGACCCTGCTGCAGGCGCTAGCAAACTTGCATTTGGTGACGGTAAGTTGAAGGTTGGCTCTCGAAACCCAGAGTGCAGTTTATTTGACTTCTCATGCGTTCATCAGGTGTAGGTGCGCTCCTTGCCGCGATTCAGGCATGGGCAGACCAGCAAGGCACCTCCATGGCAGCACCAAGTGATCAGAGCGAGGCGAACAAGTAAGAAGACAACGTCAGAATCTTGAAGAGGCAGAGTGATGCTACGTAATTGAGATCTGAGGGCAGTGCACGTATCGCTCTTGTTGTATTTCGTACTCTATATGATACAATAGCTACCCGCGGCGTGGATACGGGAACCCCTGGAACTGAAGGCCTTCGCCTGTGTGAACTTTCAGGTCGTTTGCAAGCTTTTGCGTCTGCAACGTCACCACATCGATGTGTTTCCGAACCTACACAAAATAACAAAACAGCCTTAGATGGTGACCTCGACGGAGGATTCACAGGTTCAAAACTTACCCAGTCCACAAAGTCGGCAGGAGACAAGGAGTCAATTGAGGGGGGGTTAAGAGGTGGGATAGTATCCAAGGCTGGCTCAGACGGCTGTGGCAGCGCAGACACAACTGCAAATTCGGACGCTGTAAGCCATTCGCTTGGACGCAGATCACCACGCTCAGCGAACCCTGACAATGCGAGCTTCATGCGTTGCCGAATAGCTACCAACGGAGTGACACGCTCCCAATGCTCTAGCGCAGACACGAAGGCGTCAGCGTCTTGCAGCGTTGACAATCGTTCCAACATGGTCAGTTTGTTTGAGTAAGGAAATTGCAGCACGCGCCAGATGACTTCAAGCCGAGCATGAAGACTTAGCGCATGGCCTGTCAGCGAAATCCCTGCAGAACGGCCGCCAGCACCGCGACTTGCCCGACGCTGCACAGCCTGTGGTCTCTTGCTCTTGCCATGTTTTCTGTTGCCATTGCTAGTCCTCCTTTTCACAGACGACATACTCATCGTGCTCCGTGCTGAGAAGCTGGTACGACTGCTATCGATACTTTCCACGTCGTCATCTCCGAATTCCGTTCCTTCTTCAATATCCTCGTCTTCTTCGTAGTCATCCTCTTCATCAAGTTGGCCACAGCCCCCTTCATCGAAGTGATCCTTACCTTCATTGCGCTCCTCTTCTTCCTCTGCAATTGTATCTACCGGACTATCGGTTGTTCCTGGGGGTTGATGCCATGCCCACGTCTGGGCTGTATCTCGTCGATAAGCAAGACGAGCTTCCGAGTGGTGGCCGATCACCCTACTGTCCAATTGGGAACGCGGCGCGCCAATACGTGACTCTTTTCGTCGTGCATGCCTTGAATTTGGTTGGGACGAATCTGCCATAAACATTTGCTCCAACACCGATACTCGCACACGAGATCCACCCCGCGCGTGCCTTGAAGGTGAGGACGACTTCGCTTCAGAAGTGTCCCGCGTTGGCACCGAAACAGACAGAGTTGGCTCTGACACGGATACAGCTAACGTGGGCGGAGGGACTTCAACTTGCAGCGAGTGTTGTTGGTTCCCTCGAAGTAATGATGCTGTCGAGCTGCTCTTTGTCGGAGCTGTCTGTGGCAATTGACGCATTCTACCAGAATTCCCCACCACTCGCACCGCTGCAGCTGCCGTTCGTGTTCGTCTTTCGCTAGAAATGAGCCGCTCACGGATGCGGGCTTGCAATTCCGCATAAATTTCGTTGTCTTGCTGTTGTTGACTCTTACTACCTTTTCCAGAGTCCGCGACGCCATCATCGTTTTCACCTTCTTCGCTCCTTGGTGTGTCTTCACCTTTCCTCCAGGCGGAATGCTGGTCCTCAAGGCGCTGCCGAAATGCTACCGGAATGCATCCAACGCTCGGGTGAGACCAGTTGGAAACAAAATGGCCAAGTGTGTCCCAACGCTGACGCTCGCCGCACCGACGAACAGCTTCAGCAGCTCGCGCGCCAACTGCCTGGTAGCTTGCCGAGCGTTGGCTCCACTCATCTGCCGCGTCCAGCATCCGTGCATTCTCCATATCGGCTTCCGCACTGTTAACATTGAATCCATTTGATGTCTTGTTATGCGAGTTTTCGCCTGTTGCCACAGACTGGAGTACCTGTGTCACGTGAGGGTGTCGAGCGTACAGATCTCCATCGTTGGTTGTGAATGAAACATCCTCTCGCGCCGCAACCTGAGTGTTGGTCGAAGGCGGTGCAAGTCCACCACGCCGCGTTAGCATTCGCACCGGGCTTGGGGTCTTATTGCCTTCGTTGTTGTTGTCTCCCTGGAGTGGTGTCGGCGATGATGATGTCTGATTAGTCTTGCTCTTGCTTTTACTGGGACTTTCACGTTTCTTGCGGATGGCAGGGAGTTTCGAGACGCGCGCTGGCTTTCGCTTCCTACGGCTGATTGTCATCGGAATTGCTGGTGACGCCATCTCTGTAGATTTCCGCCGATTTGACGGGTTTAGGAGCTGGCTGAGCTTGTGGGAAGGCTTCGCACCCCCAACACTTTTAGTCGGACTCTTTGTTGTGGCTGAAGTTGATAGATGCAGCACCTCGCGCAACGCCTCGTCTCGAAGACGCTCCAATTTACACCGTCGCTGCAAGTCAACCAGGCAAAGTGTTTGCGCTCGTTGGATGTTGGCAGCTGAATCGAATATCCCATTCGCATTAAGCTCTTTCGTGATGCGAGCAAAGTTCGCGTCCACATCGCTGGCGATCTGTCGAATTTTGCCTTGCATCACCAGCATGACCCGCTCGCGGTCCTCCAAAGACAGTCTCTGCAAACTGCGATCGGCTGGTTCCACTGAAAAGAGCGCTACACCTCCTCCAGTGTTCGCACGTGCTTCAAAGTCCCTCATCTTGTGGCTAAGCACGACGTCCGGCAGGTGCATTTTGTCGTCAAAGGCTCCGTTTGCACCGGTGGCAGTCGAAGCACGACGAGGGTCACCAAAAGTTGCAGCCGTTGTGGATTCCGCTGACGGAGCAGTGGCGCTTCGTCTTCCCACTGGTGGTCCTAACATTGCCGAGTCTTTGGAATCCTTGGTGAATATCGAGACGCCATCCTTTGCAGCGTTGGCACGCCGTTGTGCGCGCTCGACCCGATCTCGCAACTTTGCAGGAAGACGAATCGGCTCCAGCGACTGGGACGCGCGCGTATCGACCAGAAGAAGAGAGGATGAGGCGTCCGAGAAAGATCTGCTCCCTGCTACTCGATCGTCGCTCATCACCGCTTGGAGGAATGCATGAATTCCACTGATGGTGAAGGGACCAGAATAGTCGAGCAAACGATCGTACTCCCTGAAATAATCATACGACGAGGTCGTTCACGTCTGGCGTGGACATCTACCAATGGTTCTCCACTTCAACATTCGTTTACAAGGCAAAAATGATTCATAACCGGATATCGGGATGTTAGCGCCGTGGCTTTCGGGATTGCACGGCAGTCACTACCAGCGCTGAGCTCCTGGAAATCCTGCGGTGTTGATTTGTTGGTGTCGCTGCCGCTGGGTGTGTAGGAACGAAGGTTCAGCGGGGGCCGGCGTGGAGGCTGGGTGAAGTCCATGATTATACTGATGGTCGTGGCCGTGATCATAGGTATTGTGCGGTTTCAGGGTAACATAGCGCAAATCATCGCTCACGGGGTTCTCATGAGTGCTCATCATAGGCTGGGTTTGCTGGGGGTGGTTGTGGTGTAGCTGCTGGGGTGGCAACGAAAATGACGAGTGGTCTTCCAACAGAGACTCCACTCCATGGCTGTGCCCATGGCTGTGCCCATGGCCATGACCATGACTGTGGCTGTGGCTGTGGCTGTGACTGTGACCAGCACTGCAACCATTCATAATTGTCGACTGTTCAGCGCCAAAACCTTCCAGTCCCATCGAGGCAATGACCTGAGGCTTTGAGATCTGTACAGAAAGAAATTCGTCGAGCTGAGCATGGCGCCGGAAGATAGCGCGGGTCTGTTGAAGTACTCGCTGTTCGTCGGCTGAAGGGGCAACTTCAAGATGCAACGTAGCAACGCACACGTCTCCAGCGTGGTGCCAAATATTCCACTGCGCAATACGCTCCACGCCTGGCACAGACGCTTGCACTTCTTGTAAAGCCGCATTTACGCTACCTGCTCGCTCCTCTGGGGCTCCTTGCAGAAGTTGGCGTGCTGTATCACGAAGCAATGGAAGTGTGCTGCCCAAAATCAGCAGCGAGATCATCGCGGACGAGGCCGAGTCAGCAACGTGCCACTCGTACAATTGGATCAGCACTGACGAGATGATCACTCCCACACTGCCCAGCGTATCGGCCAACACATGGAGGTACACGCCGTACATGTTACTGTTTCCGCCGTGGTGGCCACCTTCGGATGCGTCTTCACCATGAGCTTGATGGTGGCTATTACCGTGACTATGCCCGTGGCCACCGCCGCAGCCGCCATCCCCTCCATGGCTGTGGCCATGCACATGATCATGAAAGAAAAACAACCCTACCAGGTTCACAATCAGCCCAGCCGTTGACGTGAGCAGCAAATGGTCCGTTGCAACTTCTGGTGGGTCCATAAAGCGTGAAGCAGCTTCTGTCAGCAGGTGAAACGACACCACGAGCAATAGCAGCGAGTTCAAGAAGCCTGAAAGCACCTCTACACGACCATAGCCATAGGTGAACTTTGCGTCAGGTGGTAATTGTCCAATGTAGGAAGCCACGAGACCGATCACGAGCGCGCCGTTGTCAAACAGCATGTGTCCAGCGTCGCCCATCAGCCCCAACGAGTTCGTGTACAGACCGACACCAAGCTCCACGAACATGAAGGCAACATTCACGGACAGGAAGATAAGCATCTGTCGAGAGGCACGTTTCGCCCACAACACTCCAAATACATGGGCCGCAGTCTCCGCCATCCCGCCCTTAGAACCGTAGCCAGAGCTCGATCGGTACGTGTCCAGATACACCTCACTGTGTGCACCAGCACCTCCAAACGACGTCCCAACACATCGCGCCCGCTCCACCAACACGTAGAGGATGAAGCCACCGGCCGCGGCACTCAAGACACCGCGGAAACAACCCCGTTCCCAAATTGCAACAGCGACTGCCAGCAGCATCCCCGCTGTCGAGCTCACCAGCTGCGTCTTCACTCGATCCGCCGTCGACAGGGACCTGAGCTTCGTCTTCTCAATGTGTTCAGCTGCAAATTGACTCACAGCAGCAGCGACCAGGTAAAGCGCCCACGTGGACGTATCCATGACTCCACCATCGGCACTCGCTCGGTCGTTGGCAATCTGTTGCGCGTGTGCCACACTCTCAGGTGTCAGGAAGGCCAGAATTGCAGCAAGTGTCATTGCTCCAGCGATGGACAATGGTGACGCGTCATTGTCAACAGCTACAGCCCTCAGCGTGACCGATTCCGCGGCCGCTTGCAGTGCCAGAGCCGCCCCCAGCAGCAGAAGCGTGTGAAGTAGCGCCCCATACTCGTCTGCGTCGACGCCAGCCACCAGCAAGTAGCCTGCAAGTAGCAGCAGCGCGCCGTTCCTGTCTGAAGTAGTAGCACGGCCGCTGTGCCACTGCTTGAGTTGCTGCAGCAGCACATCAATATGTTGCAACAGGAAGGCGAAGAGCAGCCCAAAGTGGCGTAGAGCTTGCACTGTTACGTAGAGCTTTGCTAGCCGTCGAGCCGCGTCTAAAGTTGCTCGTTGCGGCGCCATCCGTCTTGAGTTGCCGTTGGAAGTGGCAACAACCAGCACCAACTGAAGTAGCAGCAGCTGAGCCAGCGCGGAGAAGTCGCGCGTTGCATGAAGCAGAAGAGAGCGAAGCAGCAGCAGCAGCGAGCACGAGGCGGAAGCCGCTGCGACGCCCGTGCGGCGGGGGCCCGCAGAGCTGCTCCCGTCCGTCGTGAGGTCCATCATCGCCTTGTTCAATGAGAGATTGGCCAACGCGAAGCTGGTTTTTAACGTGTCATAAGTGCAATTTTTGCCGTCGGAGAAGGCTAAAACTGCGATTTTCGGTCAGATATCGCAGTTTTAGCCTTGCTTTAGCTGCAGCGATTAAAATACACTGCATCCAATCAGAGCGTTTTCGATGTGATAGGGCTAGGGTGGAACTTCACGGAGAGCAACTTGAAGTGGTGTCTCACACGTCACACATTTTGCCTTGATTGAGCTCTTAACTACAAACCATTCTCAGAGCGCTCAAGTACTAGCTGCAGAAGAGATGCGAGAGTCATGCGTGCTCTCGTAGAAGTCGTGCAACCTTTTTTTACGAGGCTCGGGAAAGCATTGCTGTAAGCATAGTCGATTCTGGTGTTAGCAGGATAGTTGGATTTGAATTTGTGCGGTGATGTCGGCCGCCAGCGCCCGGCACCGCGCTCAGCAGCAGCGCTGCATACGGGACCGTATCGAAGACGGAGTGGCTTAGTGCATGCATCTTCACGCTGCTGTCGATAGACGTTGCCATCGTTATTGAATTTTAAAAAACGCGCTGCTATTGACAAGGCAAACGACTTTCGACGATTATCTTTTTCAGCTACCATGAACTAATCCGACAACGCTCCCTTGTGGACTTCTTATAGTTGCAGGGCCGATGGAGGTCATGCAGACAAACGTAGAAGGCGACATTCGTCAAGCAGTAGTCGCCACCAGAGACAACCGCCTACGTTTGCTGAAATCTATCTAGCAAGTAGTCGGAATCGGAAGTTCAAGCGACGCTCGACTTTCCTTTTCGAGACCGTTATTGCTTCCGAGTGTACCAGTACCCTGGATTCGCAATGGTTCCTGGATGCAAAGTGTTCGTTGTTGTGCTCTCGGTTGTACCAGTAAACCCTGGATTCACGGATGCAAAGTACTCATCGTTGTGCTCTTGTCGTTGCGCTATAGCACCACCAAGCATTAGCAGCTGGGTGCACTTTGGTGGAAGACCGTTTGCAACTTGTTGATCGTGCGCGGTTGCTGCCTTTCCTCGATCGTTCGAGCCGTTTCCTGCTGAGATGAATGAGGCGAAACCTCTCTCGTTCCTCCTGCGACGCCCCATGCATCCAGCTCATTTCTCCTCTTGCCGCGAAGGACCTACGCGGCTGCAGCTCTCCAAGACCGACAAGAATCGAATTGCATCACGATGCTACCCGTCAAGTACATCGTAGCGTTGATCGCTGTGTGTGCCTCCCACGCGTGTGTGGCTAGTGCTGGCGGCTACACCTTCCCGGTCTACTCGGTGGAAGGATCTCAGGAGTCCGCAGTCCAGCAGAGCTACGAGACGCCGTATCCAACGACAGAGGCCCCAACGACAACTCCCCCACCGGAGGACACGGAAGAGGTGGTGTATGTGCCCCCCACGCCAACGGCGACCGAGACCCCCTGCCCCGCGCTGCCGACACCAGTTCCAGAGACGGAAGCACCGTCGGGATCCCAGGAATCGACGCCGTTCACACCGGCACCGACGACACCGTGTCCGATATACACGTTGGTCCCGGAGACGGAGGCTCCGTCAGGGTCGCAGGAGTCGACGCCGTTCACGCCGGCACCGACGACACCGTGTCCGATATACACGTTGGTCCCGGAGACGGAGGCTCCGTCAGGGTCGCAGGAGTCGACGCCGTTCACGCCGGCACCGACGACACCGTGTCCGATATACACGTTGGTCCCGGAGACGGAGGCTCCGTCAGGGTCGCAGGAGTCGACGCCGTTCACGCCACCGGCGACGGAGACGACTCCTCCTGTCGTGTATACGCCGGCTCCAACCACCCCGTGTCCGGTGTTCACGTTGGTCCCGGAGACGGAAGCTCCGTCAGGGTCGCAGGAGTCAACTCCTTTCACTCCGCCAGCAACGGAGACGACTCCTCCTGTCGTGTATACGCCGGCTCCAACGACGCCGTGCCCGGTGTTCACATTGGTTCCCGAGACGGAAGCACCGTCGGGATCCCAGGAATCGACGCCGTTCACACCGCCAGCAACGGAGACGACTCCTCCTGTAGTGTACACCCCCGCACCTACAACGCCGTGCCCGGTGTTCACGTTGGTTCCTGAGACGGAAGCTCCGTCAGGGTCTCAAGAATCGACACCATTCACGCCACCGGCGACGGAGACGACTCCTCCTGTCGTGTATACGCCGGCTCCAACCACCCCGTGTCCGGTGTTCACGTTGGTCCCGGAGACGGAAGCTCCGTCAGGGTCGCAGGAGTCAACTCCTTTCACTCCGCCAGCAACGGAGACGACTCCTCCTGTCGTGTATACGCCGGCTCCAACGACGCCGTGCCCGGTGTTCACATTGGTTCCCGAGACAGAAGCACCGTCGGGATCCCAGGAGTCGACGCCGTTCACGCCGGCACCGACGACACCGTGTCCGGTATACACGTTGGTCCCGGAGACGGAGGCTCCGTCAGGGTCGCAGGAGTCGACGCCGTTCACGCCACCGGCGACGGAGACGACTCCTCCTGTCGTGTACACGCCAGCACCGACGACGCCATGCCCGACCACTACTACCCCAGCGCAGAAGAGTGAAGATGCATCTGCTGCGGACACGCCATGCCCCGAGGGCAGCACTACCCAGAAGCAGGTCGTCACCACCGACGACATGGGCGACACGTTCTCGAATTCGCTTCCCACGCTGAGCCGCAACCTCCGGTCGGACTGATTGCGGAGTAGCGAGGTGCCTTCGAGCTCTTTTTAAAACATGTTTTCCGTGTAGGACCAGCCACTGGCGCCTTGTTCGTCCCGCAATGCGTCGGCTTGCATGCCTAGCTAGTTTTGCATTGTAACTACAGAGTAAACGCTCAATGCAAAGATACACGTCCCATTCTCGTCGACAACTGTACACCGACCGAGGCGGTGCCGCAACTTGCAAATCTCACACCGTCGTTAGTCATCGCTCATCCACGGAATCGATTAGACTCATCACATTGCGCTGATTAGACTTGCCTATTCATGTTAACGATCACAATGCGCGTTGGCGTTGGCGTTTGGCGTCAATCTTCCTTCGTCATTCTTCAATCGGCACGATAGACAGCACGATGAACACCGCCGACTACGTCCAAGTGCCTCCGACGCCAAAAACCGCACCCGTGTTGGACGGCGCCAAACATCCCAAGAAGTTTGGTTTAGCCGAGCGATACGCGCAAGAGGAGCCGTTCCGAAGCCGCACCAACCCGCTGCAGCACGCGTCGTTGGCGTCCGTTGTATCTGCTCACTGGCTGCAGCCTCTCGTGTCGCTGGGAGCCCAAAAGGTGCTCGAGAAGGAAGACATCTGGGCCGTTGCCCCGCAAGACTCCTGCGACGCACTGCACGATCGCTTCCGACTTCATTTCGCACCGAAGGAACTGGAACCGTTCAACCTCCCCCACGTGGCAGTGGGCTTTTTCAAGACGTTTCGTAGGCAGATCATGACAATCCTCGCCAACTACTCTGTCTACATGACTGCGATGGTGTTGCAGCCGTTCATCGCCAAGGCCATTCTGCAGTTCCTCGACGATGAGTCCAACATGTTCCACACGAACAACGGCTACGTGCTAGTGGCGCTCATGGTAGGCGTCTCGTTCGTGGGCGTCACGTGCCTCAACTACGGTTTCTTCCTCTCGTCGCGGGTGGGCGCCAACATGCGTGCCATTGCAATGGACATTGTCTACCGCAAAGCCCTGAGTCTCTCGTGCATCGCCCGGCAGAACTACACGACTGGCGAGATCACAACGCTTATGAGTGTGGACTCGGAGAGAATTTTCTACGCGCTCATCAACGGGCCGTGGATTCTGGTTGCCCCGCTAGCATTCGTTGTCACCATCATCCTCATTGGGGCCATGTTCGGCATTGTGTCGGCCGTTTGTGGCGCCGCGTTGTTGGCGATCGTTCTGTACACGTCGATGCAGCTAGCAGACCATATCGGCGACGTCCAGAAGGATCTGCTGTCGATTGCGGAGGAGCGCGTGAAAGTGACGTCGGAGGCGTTGCAGGGCATTCGCGTGATGAAGTTTTACGCGTGGGAAGAATCACTCGCTGGCCGCGTCGAGCGGATCCGAGCAGAGGAGATCAAGCTCTACCGCAAATTCCACTACCTCCAGATCACAAACACGATTTTGCTGTTTCTCACGCCTGTGTTCCTCGGCGGCTTGGTAATGGGGATTTACGTCGGGATAAACGGAACTGTGAGCGTGACGAATGCGTACACGATCGTCAACGTCGTGAACATTACTCGACTGGCTGTCAACATGTTCCCACTCGCAGTTGCTTCGCTTTCGCAGGTCATGGTGACGTATCGGCGAATGGACTCGTATCTTGGTAGCGATGATGTCAAGAGCTATACTGCAAACAACACCCTAACCGACGAGTGGACTGCCAAGGATTTGTCAGCGGCAGGGACCATCTCGGTTCGCAATGCACATTTCACGTGGTCACTGAAGTCGACAACAACCCCCGACGTCGTGATTGTTAATCCTGTTAACCCTGGAGCAGCTTCGGATGAGCAAGTGGCGCACGATTTCTCAGTTGAAGGAGTCAACCTCGAGATCGATGCGGGGTCCCTCGTCATGATTGTCGGGACGGTAGGGTCTGGGAAATCGAGTCTGCTGAATGCGCTTCTAGGCGAGATGATTCTGGTAGATGGTAGTGTGAACGTCTGCGGCGGACTATCGTACGTGAGTCAGGAGTCGTGGATCCGTAACGCGACTGTGAAAGACAACATCCTGTTTGAGGAGCAGTTTGATGCAGACAGGTACGCAGCTGTGCTGGAGGCGACGCAATTGACGCATGATCTCTACGCGCTCCCAGACGGAGATCAAACGGAAATCGGTGAGCGCGGCATCAACCTAAGCGGTGGTCAGAAGGCTCGTGTTGCGATCGCTAGGGCCGTTTATCACTCGAACTACGACATCTTGATTCTGGACGACCCGCTCAGTGCTGTGGATCCCCACGTCGCGCACGCGATTTTCGGCCAGTGCATAAAGGGTTTTGCAAGAGAGAAAACCCGTTTACTGGTGCTGAACAGCCACTACGATCTCCTTAAGCACGCAGACAAGATCATTGTGCTTCAAGATGGCTGCATTGCGGGTGATGGTACATACGCCGACATTTCGGCTCAGTTCCCAGAGCTGCAGACCATTGGCGAATCGCTGGATAAACTCGAACAAGACGTGATTGACGAACACGGCGATGAGGAGCCAGCACCACCCACAGCAAGTACGATCCCTGCTAAGAAGGACCGTGAACTTGTACCCGAGCAAGCCAAAGTAGAAGGGAATGCGAATGGTTTGATCAGCAGTGAGGACCGAGTGAAGGGAAGAGTTAGTGGCCACACGTACAAAGCGTACTTCGACGAGACCGGGTTCAACGGGCTTCTTGTCGTGTTCATCGTCATCACGGCGTATTTTGCGGGGCAAGGCATGAGGGTTGTAGTCGACTGGTGGCAAGGCCACTGGGCTGACGAGATGGAAAGCGCGTCGTCGTCCGATTCGAGCTACTCTGAGCTCTCTTACGGATTGTGGTACCTTGGATTCATCGTTGTATGCACGCTTGTGACCATCGGAAGGGGTTTGCTGCTGATGGAATCCTGCATTCGAAGTTCCAAAAGTTTGCACAATGAACTGTTCCGGCGGGTATTGAGTGCCCCAGTGAATCTCTACTTTGACGTGACCCCAGTCGGGAGAATTCTCAACCGATTTTCCAACGACCTCGATCAGATGGACTCGGTTTTGCCGCAGCAATACCAATCACTTTTCCAAAGTATTGGGGTTTTCGTCGGGTGTTTGGTGGTGTGTGCCATGGCTTCGTTCTGGGTCGGGCTCTCGTATCTGCCCATGCTAGCGATATTTGCAGTCACTGGCGTGTACTTCAAGCAAACTTCTCGAGAGGTGAAGCGTCTGGAAGGTGTTACCCGCTCGCCCGTGTTCAACTTGTTCGGCGAGACGCTAAATGGCTTGCACACGATCCGAGCTTTTAAGATGGAGGAGACGTTTGTGGAGCTCAACAAAGCAGCCGTTGACAATAACTCCTCGTTCTACTTCACGTATTGGGCTGCAGGTCGCTGGTTAGCGATCCGCTTGGACTGGTTATCGGTGATCGTGATTTTCGTGGTGACCATCTACCTCGTTACGTCGAAAGGTGGCACGGATTCAGTCGTCGCTGGCATCTCGCTCTCATATTCTTTGATGCTGACATCGATGATCCAGTGGGTCGTCCGAGCTATGGATTTGACGGACAACGCCATGACCAGTGTAGAGAGACTGCTGCACTTCCGGAACATCCCAGTCGAGAAGGACACAGTTGACTGCGTGCCGATCAATGGAGATGTCTGGCCTGCTCGAGGTGCCATCCGCTTTGACAATCTGTGCTTGAGATACCGTCCCGATCTGCCGCTGGTGCTCCGTGGTGTGAGCATGGAGATTCAACCGGGAGAGAAGGTCGGCATTTGTGGGCGTACTGGAGCTGGCAAGAGCTCGCTGATGATCGCGCTGTTCCGCATCTGCGCCTTTGATAGCGGATCGATTGTCATCGACGATATCGATATTCAGAAGATGCGACTTCACGATCTACGCCGCGGCTTGGCTATCATTCCCCAAGACCCGGTGCTCTACAGCGGAACTCTACGCGATAACTTGGATCCGTTCGGAGATCACTCTGATGAGGCTATTTGGACCGTATTGCAGCAAGTGCATCTGGCAGCTGCAGTCTCGAAATGGGGCGCCAGTTTGAGCTTCGTTGTCTCCGAGCGTGGCGACAACCTGTCGGTGGGTCAACGCCAGCTCTTGTGTATCGGTCGAGCCCTTTTGAAGAATTGCAAGATCGTGGTGCTTGACGAAGCGACCGCGAATGTGGACACGGCAACCGATCGCCTCATCCAAGCCACGATCCAGGAGACGTTCGCCGACAAGACCGTGCTGATCATTGCTCACCGCATCAACACCATTATGCACTGCAACAAGATTGCGGTGATGGATGCCGGGCGCGTCGCGGAGTTCGGGGCCCCCTCGGATCTGTTGCAGCAGCCAGAGTCGATCTTTGCTTCGCTTGCGAACCGTTCGGGCCACCACTAAGACAGTAGTTGTGTTTCACCGTAAAATAAAGTTGGGATGTTAGACTGTTCTCGTTCTACGGGCGAAACTTTGAGAAATCGCAAAGAGGTAACCCTGAAGGTCCGCTTTTCTTCAACTCCCGTTTCGCTGCTTCTTTGATGAAACCCACCAGCACTAGGGGCTTCGCTTGGTCTCGTTCAACACGGAGCGCACGACCAACGCACAGCAGTTGCCGCAGATCGACCGAGAAATTGCCATCAGCCTCCGACACTACACAGTTGAGACTTGCACCCACTCGGTTACATTTCGCTGCAGAACCACCGGCTGAGGATCCGGCCACAGGATTCCACGGAGGCATCGATCGCCTTACGGTCGCTATCGAACTCGCAGAGCAAGCTGTGCCTGTGAACACTGCTAACTCTTGATACTAAACACGCAACATAATAGCTTCAACGACGATTTATGTTGCCTGTATGTTGCCTGTATTTTGCGACGTCATTTGCTGGTGCTCGATGACGTCGCTTGCTGCCGGTTTTATGCAACCTCTCATCTAAGTAAATAGTAATATGTGTATATTACTGCTACGGCAAAAACATTACTACTACATATTAAACCACCACACTTACAAATTAGCCAACAGCACATCAGGTACAAGGCGATTGACATACAAATTGAAAGCCAACACCACCATTTACTTAAATGCAAGTTTAGGTGCAAAGTAGTGGGTAGCTTTGTCGGCCTCCAACTGGGAGCACAACGTCGTCGTCGAACGAGGCTACTCTGGCAAGCTTAAGAGGGTTGCAGGTCCCGTCACATTTGACCTGTTCGTCTTCGCAGAGAGGGTGAATCAAGCCGTAGGCATTCGCCGTGCTACATCGTCTGGTATCACCGAAGCTACCCGCGCTATCGATGGCTATTTGCTAGAACACACCGACATTTATGTTGGTGGGATTGCCCGCACAAATTGGGAAGCGTCGTATGCCGGACAACCCGATGGTACCGAGTCATCCTTATCAGACAACGTTGCTTTCGGACAAATGCAACATCTCGACTCCTTCAGATACAATGACCGGTGCTCAATTTAACCCCAATCAGCCCTCCCGTAGGACAAAATAAAGGACCAAAAGTTTATCACCAAAAGGGTAATGTCAAAAAAACCAAGGGTCGGGTTGCACCGTTTGATTGGCTGAAATACGAATAGAGAGAACGTCCCTCACCGGCAGACAGCAATTGGAAACATGGTGAAGCTGTTCTGCGCGGTGGTCGGGGAGCAGGGAAGCGCGTTCTCCGTCAGGATCGATGCGAGCGAGTCCGTGGATGACTTGCGGAACATGGTCCGAGACCACCCACAGTTCGGCCGCCCCAACAGCAAGCTGCAGCTGTTCCTCGCCAGGAAGGGCAACGCATGGTTGGATTCAAGCACAGATGATGTGAAGAAGCTCAAGAAAGGGGAAGAGACTGCTCTAATCGAAGCGCTGACACACGAAGACAATGAACTTGATGGAGAGTTTGGCCTCGAGGAGGTTCTTGAGGGGATGTCAGAACCGAAAACCAAGCAAATCCACGTGTTGGTGGTGGTTCCGACCGAAGGTGTGATTGTGCCGTTTGCGCAGCAAGTTGATATCGTTTGGAAGGAACCAAAGTCTTTGGTCGGAACGACTGGTGCGGAATGGGATTTCCAGAATTCTTTGAATCTTGGCAACCTTGCATCCTCCATAGGTCGTCATTATCAAGCTTGGAGAGATGGAAAGTCGGACAAGCGAAGTCATCCGCTATTTGTGTGTTTAGATGGCCCCGGGACTGGAAAGTCGAGATTGCCTGACGAATTTCCAAACGTCTTGCAGCAGCAAATCGTTTGTGATGAGGTGCAAGGTGATCCAGCAATTAAGCAGCTCTTGCGGAATGCCTACACATTCAAGGTTACTTTTGAGAATGGAACAACCGACAATTATGGCATTTCCGATCCCAGCAAGATGATCGGAGCGCGAATGCTACACCAACTACAGGATTCTGTCGATTGGACAACATTCAGAGGGAACCCAGCCAATCAGGTGTTCCCTGGAGAAGTTTTGACGAAGTTGTCAGTAATCACTGGAACTGATTCGAGCCAAATGTGCGTGATTCTCTGCGTCGACAGCTTGCAAAAGCTCTGGCATGAACCAGGACGCAAAGATTCCGATTTTTATGCGGCGTTTGCGTCGCTTTGTGATCTCGTCAATGCCTCCAAGTGCTGGGTGATTGCGATCTGCGCGGCGACTATTTACCAGCCAGTGGATGAATTTCTGGCCGATTCGCCACAATGGAGAGAGATGCTACAGACGACATCTTTGAAGCGCCCGAAAATCAACGGAAGAGACGTATTTGATACAGTTAACGATGGCAATGGATCTTTGACGCAGCTATTGGTGGATGACATGGGCGGGCATGGCAGAGCATTGGAAGAATTGTTCAACGTGATGCGGCAAAACCAGGGGAAAGCTTTTGAATTCATTCCGGTGATTCACAATGTACTGGCTGCCATTCGACAAGCATACCCTGCGATAGTTGCCCAGATGCACAGTATGAAGCAAGCATTTCTTGCGGTGATTTCTCGTCGAAAAGTTAATGGAAACTCGCGCTTTGGAAGTCTAACGCTTGATCAAGTCATCTCGTGCGGGTTGATTCGACTAAATGGAATCCACCTCCAATGCCCGTTCGTACTCTATATGCTGCTGGAAACTCATGATATTCCGTGGAACAAACATGCTACTTACGCACCGGCGGAGCGATTGGAAGATTTGAAGCCTTGGCAGCTTTGGGAGCAGTTCAACTGCAAGTTCCAAGCGTTGAAATCGGAAGCTTTCTCTCAGAAGGAACCTGTATTATGGACGGATATACATTATGGAGCACGGTTTGGCGATGGATGCAATCGGCAAGTTATTGAGCGGCAATTGACGTATGCGCTTGCGACAAAGCGGATGTCAACTAAGACCAAAGGTTTCGAGAAAGGAAGGTGCTCGTGCGGTAATGATTCTGGTAAGTGCTTTCTGTATCAGCCTGCAGACAGATCTCCGTCTGGAGATGCCTTTCTGTGTCTGGAAGATGCGACGAAGGGCTTCTTTCACGAGGTTCATCAGTGTAAATGCGTCAATGAGAAGCTATCACTGGACGTTTTCGAGCAAGAAAGATCTAAAGCTGCAGGTCCTGACGACCTATTCATCATGTATTGCATGAGTGAAGTGACACCAGATCTATCTGTGCTGCCAAATTCCGCGTTTGTCGATGCCACCTGCTGGGAAGCGTACTATGGCCCTTTTGCTGCTCGTGCTTTCTTCATCAAGTCTGTTCCTTTACCGTGCATCAACACGAGCTCCCAGGCCCAGCTGGAATTCGTGGAGGGTGTGGACCCACGCTACAGTGCCCGAATAGCAAAGAAGCGTCCATTCACGAGCTTGGAAGATGCTCTTGTGAAGACAAAAATTCCAGCCAAGGTTCTCAAGCGATTCAATTTCAACACGGATCCGCGTTAGCAAATCAACCACCACGGACTGTGCGCGAGATTTTCTTTTCCTTCTGAATGCTGTGGTCGATCAAGAGAAGCAGAATCAAAATGCGTGATATTGAATACAAGATGTCTTCCAATGTAGTCATTTTCCTTTCCCAACCTGTTGCCTCTCCTACCATTTGATCTATATTCTGATTTTGCCAAACGTGAGCGCGAACCCGTTCATGTCGGTTTGTCCTGCATAGTTGAGCTCGAATTCGCGGAGAGTCTCTTCATCAACAGTCGATTCTGCTTCCTCTTGTTCAATCCACAGGGTCAGGTGATGCATTGCCAGTCCAACACATTCGTGTTCTCGAACGAACGCGAGCAGCTTCACTTCGTCTTGTGTGATCTTCGTATTTACGTACACTGGTTCTTCGTTTTTGTGGGTGGAGCAGTACGTCTTACCGATCGGCTCAACTGGGTTGTTGCATGTGCGACCCTTATCCTCCAAATACTTAGCACAAGTCTTGTTTTTTCTTACACGTTTGTTGGACGACACCTTCGCAGTTTTCCTTGCGCTCGCAGGTTGATCGTGCTTGCGCTTGTTGGTTTGCTTCTGTTGTGTCATGGTTGGAAAAAAACTGAGCTGATGCTGCTGCATGATGTGAACGACACATGGTGCGTCCCAATCTCCGCCATTTGTTAGGGCAAACCCCTGGCTTGATTGGATGTTTTGGCCTTAAATTTCGGCCTTTGCTGAATACTATAATATAATATCACTATTAGTTGGTAGTACTACTATTCATACGCTACTTAAGCGGGAAGTCGCGTCGTGACGCGCGCAGGTCACGATGCGCGTTGGCGGCGTCACGCCTCGACGGTGCGCTCGTCATTGCGGTTTTTGCGTCGACGCGCAGGCATCGGCGGTATCGGCTTCTAGCGGCGGCTTCTAGCGGCGGCTCTAGCGGCAGCGAAAACTCGGCAGCGGCGGCCGAATGCGCGTGAAGAAGCTGAGCGCGAACCGGCGCCACAAGGACGAGGCGGCGGCGGGTGGAGACAGCGAGCAGCGCAAGTGGGTGAGCCCCAGCAAGCGAGACGGCAGCGGCTCGAGCAGTCCCACCGACGCCCAGCAGCAGCAGCAGATACTGGGCGAGCACTCGCCGCTGCAGTTTGGAGCCGGCGGGGCGATGCCCAACGCCGCCGCAGCAGCAGCGACGGACGCGCAAGAGGACGCAGAAGCCAGCCCCATGCGCAAGGCGATGGTCGGGCGCATCGCGGGGACGCTACGCGCGATGAAGCCCAACGCCCCCGACAAGGTGCTGGCCGCGCTACCGAGACTGGCGGCGCACATGGAGAAGGTGCTGTTCCGACTGGCCAAGAACGAGGCCGAGTACTGCGACCCCGCGACGCTGCGGCTGCGCATCGCGCGCATCCAGGAGAGCAACGCCAAGCGACTGCTGGCCCAGCAGCAGCCGACGCCGGAGCAGAGCAGCAACGGCAGCGCGGCTACTACTCAAACGCTCAAGCCGCTGACGGAGGAGCAGGCGCGCATCGTGTTCCAGCAGCTGCAGTCCTGGCGCCAGAAGCTCGTGAACAAGTACAGCGTGGCGCCGTGGGACATCTTGCCCAACCCGACGCTGGCCAAGGTGGCGCTCTACATGCCGTCCAATGAGCAGGAGCTCGCTGTGTGCGGCATCAGAGACGACCAGGTCGAGCGATTCGGCAACTCGCTCATGCAGGAACTGCAGCGCTTCCGTGGTGCAGTCCCCGGCAAACCAGCCACCCGACTGATCAAGGCCAAGCCAGGCCGCAAGCCAAGCCCGAGCAAACGTGGAGCTACCGAGTCGCTGGCTGCTAGCGCCAACAAGAAGCGGAAAAACGGAGAAACTGCACGTTTGGCCCCAGCCGCGCCGTTGCTTCCTGCTGTGGACTCGCTCCCGACGTTGCTCCCGACGGTCTCAACAATGCCTGGAGGTACTGCCACCAGCACCAGCAATTCGATCAAGCCGTCTCAGTTTACTGCAGCGCCACGGTTAGCTCCGCCCCAGACTCCCCAGCCGGCATTTTTCTCGCGGTTGCAGTCTCAGCAGCAGGGATCCTCTCCAGCCCCTGCGCCGGACAACCACATGCATTTGCTGGTCCAAGGTGCGGGTCAGCTGAGCAAGCAGCAGAACGCCTCGAGTCTGGAGGCGTACGAGCAGGAGGTCCAGAAGCTGCGGTGGATGCTGCACCAGTCGCAGCAAGAGAAGGCCCAGCTCGAGAGTGAAGTCCAGCGGCTGCGCGCCGAACTGGAGAGCGCAAACGACAGCAAGTGACGAGGACAACAGCCAACCAGTATTTAAGTTTGTGTCATGGACGACTTGTCCTCTGGAGGACATTTGTAGACGGCGCGGTAATAAAGCTGCTATACTTTAGTTTAGATCATTCCAAGATGCAGACGCTCGTGGAGGGCCAGACGCTGCTACGCGACGGCCGCTACCGCTTCCTGCGCCGCATCGGCAGCGGCACCTTCGCCGTCATCATGCGGTGCGTCTGCTCTGCTCCGCTCCGCTCGTCCTCTGCGCTTCCTCACCCTCTTCCTCCCTCTTCTTCCAGAGCTCTGGACGTGCATCAGCAGCGCCACGTGGCCATCAAGTGCGTCCGCCAGCAAGAACTCAACGCGTTGGGCGAGCGAGAAGCTTCCGTCCTGCAGCGAATTAACGGCCAAGACGCGGACGCAGCTTGTGCCGGTCAGTGATTCCCCCAGCCGACGCTAGTCTGTCTAGTCGTAACTAACAGCTCGTGTGTGTGCTGGCTGCAGTGGTGCGTCTGCTGGAGACGTTCGAGGAGCAGGGCCATTTCTGTCTGGTGCTGGAGCTGCTGGGGCCGCCCATACTGGATGTAGCGCGCTGGGGTCCGTGGCGTCAGGCCCCTCCCAGCGGCACTCGAGCCCCCAATCGGCTGCTGCAGCTCTTCAGACTCAAGCGGAGACGCTCTTCTCCTGCTTCCGATAGCGTCTGCATCACGTCGCCCGAGGGGCAGCGGAGACAGGAGATAGAGACTGCAGCGAAAGGGGATGCAGCCGCTGTGTCGGCGCCTCCGTTGTCCTTGACAGACGTGCGGCAGATGGCTGTGCATCTCTGTGGCGCATTAGCTTTCCTCCACGGCCAAGGACTCATCCACGCAGACGTCAAACCTGAGAACGTGGTGCGCTCTGGTGCAGAGGCTCCGCAGGGGTCGTCAACGCCCCTGTTGCCGTGCTCTTCGCCTGTGAAGCTGGTGGACTTTGGCAATTGTCTGGATGCGAGCGAAGTGGCGGCGTACGCGGAGGAGCAGGCGAGTGGAGGCTTCGACGTGCAGACCGTCACGTACCGCGCGCCGGAGGTGGCTGCAGGTTTGCTGCTCTGCTCTGCCATGGATATGTGGTCGCTCGGGTGTCTGCTGCTCGAGTGCGTGTCGGGTAAACCTCTATTCAGGCTACCACCATTAGAGGCGTCGGTGCGGGACCGTGCTCATGTTACCATGCTCGAGAACGACGACCTCTTGCGGCAGATCGAGTGTGTCGTGACAAACGGAGTCTCGCTGGATGCTGCGTGCGCCCCGTACCGATCTGCCGCCCGCTATGAACAAGAAGCTGCAGCTAAAAGTGCGACCGCAAACCTCCACAACAAGAAGCAGGAGACGCTGCAGACGCGCCTGGAAGCTGCAACTCCGGGAAACCACCAGTTCCACGACTTCATCTACAGTCTATTGGACGTGAACCCCGCCACGAGGGTCACCGCGAAGCGAGCGCTATTCCACCCCTTCCTGCAAGCCTTCTTCCCGTTCGGAACTGTGTTTGCTCAGTCGGCAGCTCATAAAGCCGACAGAGAACGAGAGACTGCTGTTGAAGATGCTCCCACGGCAGCGATAGCTGGTACGAAGCGTAAGGCACGGCGGTCCCGAATACGTGAAAAAGAAAGTCTGGAGCATTCCAGTCGGGCAAGAAAGAGGAGGTCAGCCGAGAAAGCGGCTTCGGCTCGCAGCAAGGACTTGCGCCAGGTGCTCAAAATCATACCACGCGACGTGCCCGGCCGCTCTTCGCTCTCGCCGCGCTGATACCTGAAGACGACTTACCTGTTTTGGAGGTCTATCATGGGTTTGCTGTTATTCGCCGCAAGATCACTTCACGGATTGACATTCGTAAAGTCAGGGTTTGCTGTTGCCGGGGTCGTATACGTTGAAGTTGCATCAGCGCGTTGAGCCCAAGCAGCCTCGAAATGCCGGAAACGAACCGTCTTCGCCTCGATATCTTCGCGAAGTGCGCGGAATGCTGCCTCCTTGCAGATTGCCGCGATGTCAGCGCCCGTGAACGTGCGAGAACTATCAACAAGCAGGAGCAAAATTAGTCGAGTTCAACTCGAGCCACGCAGGATCCGTGCAAATTCAGTGTACAGTACCCTGTGGATCGCGCTGCCAATGCTGGGATGTTTACGTCGGCGGCTAGCGGCATTCTTCTTGTGTAAAGAGCAAGAATTTCCTTTATGCACAAACCGAGAGCCGTCGGATTAACTGTAATGCCCACCGCGGTTGATGGGGTAGTTTCAGAACGTACCTCGATGTCTTGTTGCGCCGGGAATCCCAGCTCAACAACCTTGTCAATTCGGCCAGGACGAACGAGGGCTGCATCCAGCGCATCTTTCCGGTTTGTCGCGGCCACCACGAGGATGCCACCGCTGTCCGCTGCAGAGGAACCGTCAGCATGCGAGACAGATGACGCTGTCACTCGTTGTGAGCCCACGCCATCCATCTCATTGAGAAAGGTGGAAAGTACACGTGCGTAGACTCCACCACCACTGCTGCCTCCATCGCCCTCGCCAAACGAACGCTTGTGCGCAATAGAATCAAACTCGTCAAAGAACAAGAGGCACGGTGAAGCTGCACGTGCTCGAGCTGCAGCCACAAAACACAGCTGTTAGTGCTCCTATAAAGTGTTTCATGAATCATGAAGACTGCTGTGTTACGTGCCGAAAAGCTGACGCACTGCTTTCTCGCTGTCGCCAAAATACTTGGAAAGCAGCTCCGATGACTGCAGCATACAAATACCGCAAAATTAATGACAGGAAACCAGCGTTCTCTCAACTCACGATGTACTACGCACCTTTACAGAAACGAAGTTCACCTGAGCTCGAGCTGCCAACGTCTGCACGAGCAGTGTCTTACCACAACCTGAAGGTCCTGAAAGTAAGATTCCCGATGTGTTGGAAATTCCCAAGCGCTGCAAGAAATATTGTTAGTGCCATCCCAGTGCAATAGCCCGTGCAAATAATGCACGCTGTACGTACATTCATCGCTGCAGTCGGGTGGAATTTCCAAGAAACAAAGTCGAAAAGTTGTTTCTGCACGGCAGAATAACCAGCGAACACAAGTTTTCCTTCCACTGGAACACCGGGTGATGCCACATTCAGCTCCCGAAGTTGCGAAGGTTTGATCTGCTGCTGAGCGCGCAACAACTCGGTCCATCCGACCGATGCCTTCGCTAATCCACCATTAACCGACTCAGAGTGCGCTTGAGCAGCTGCGTTTCGGCAAATACGTACCAGGTCTTTCGCAACGTAGCCTCCAGTCAGCACCGCCAGACGCGAGGCCAGATCCTCAGCATTGTCGCCAACTGAAGCATTTTTCCCGGTCTGTAGTGGCAGGCCGATAAGATATCGTCGCAAGATCTCGCCGCGGGATTTTTCTGTGGGAACAACCAGGTCCAACACCTTGCCGAATCGTCCTACACGCTTGGCCGCAAGTGGCAGGTTTACATCGGCACTAACAGTAGTTCCAACGACAACCAGCCGTGTGTTACGCAAACTGAGCTCGTCGATCAAACGCAGCAACGCGCTGCCAAGTTGCGGAAGTTGTGCGTCGGAGCCATCAGCAATCTGGCCATCCGCAGATTGGAAAAGCACGTCCAAGTCATCAATTAGCACGACTCCAACGCACGGAGACGATCCTTGTCCACTCTCAAGATCTAACTCCGGAAAGCGCTGTTCAAGTTCTCGGGTCAAATACTCGTAAGCCGTGGGGAATGCTGGGCTTTCAGCTCCCATTAGCATGGACATACCGTCGATCCGCCACGTCTCAATCTTCTCGCGCACCAGCTCACGCTGCAAAGCCACCAATGCCAGCGACTTGCCCACACCATTCACTCCCGAGATAAGCATCCCGTGCGATCCTATCTGCTCCATCTCCACGTCATTCTTGAGGCTTTCCTGTCCGCGTTTCAACACGAGTGCGATGTTGAGCAGCACGTCTTGCATAAATGTTGTGTACCCTGCGAAACCATTTCGCCACAGGCGAGCGTTTAGTTCATCTTCATACGTCGTTCTTCCCGGATCCTCTCCCTCCTGAATGGTAAGTGCTGCAACCTGCTCTGTCAGCTCTGTTGTTGCCTGTTCGTCTCCTTCATCTCCTGTAACACCAACATCACTCCATCCTTTCACTGAAATCTGCAATGTCTTGGTCTTCTCCCCCCTCTTCTTCACTGTATCCACTCGGAAGACATATATGTCCCCCAGCAAAGTCACGGGCACGAGTTGACTTTCTCTGGGTGCTCGGAGCGCTCCTGTAGCTCGCAGCTGGCGTCGAACGACTGCTTCCAAGTCGATCTGCCTCTGACGAACACTCTCGGGCAGCAGGTCAACACGAGAGTCGCCCAGCTCCAGTCCAACGCTGTCGCTTCCGGAAGTTGCAACGGGTGGGAATTTGGTCTGCAGACTCAGCGACAGTCGCCAAGTGGACGCATCTGCTGCTGCTGTGTCTACCTTCTCAAGAGTTGCAATTGCGTCCTCCAACTGTCCACATACGTCCAACACCCACGGGTGCAATTGAATTCGCGCTCTGCCAACGGTGGCGGATGATTGGCAGCGGTCGATGACGCACTCCAGCACAAGATCGAAATCTTGCAAAGCGAAGCGGGCGCGCACTAGACCCAACTGCTTGATGGCGTAGACACCTGCGTCCTCGCGAGAGATCAGCACCTGGTCCGGTTGCAGCAGCGCGCTACTACCGTCGCCACTGCAGACACGAGCCTGCCAACTTGGGTGGTGCTGTGTAACCATTCCTGGAAACGTTTGACTTGCGTTTACTATGTCGCGGTCCGCGCATGTTTTTTTCTTTTTTTTACTGTAAATCGCCCTGGAACTTCTCGGCTCGAAGCCAAGATGACGGCGCGTCGGTCTGCTCCGACCCCAGTACTACTTCGCTGTTTCGCCCTCCACGCGCGCCTCTTCCCCGCGCTCCGTTTCGTGGCAGTGTCGTCTCCCGAATCGCTCTACACGCTTCCGTGCGTCCTGTCGACCGCGAATCCTACACGACAGATTCAATAACCTACTAGGATGCTCTTGCAGCGGCAGAACTCGGGCAAGCGCGCCACCCTCCAGGTACCGACGCTCCAAGGGTGACCACTCGCAATGCGGTGCTGGCGGCGTTTTGGCTCATGTTCTTGCTGCACATGTACTTCGATCTGCGCTTCTTCGCGACGTCTTCCGTGGCCACCAACACCATCGAAGCGACGGGCAATGGCTGGCGCTCGTTTCAACGGAGCCCCCACTAAAGCTGGAGGAGACGGCGGAGACACGCTCAAGGGCGCGTCGGCCACTCGGCAGGTGAAGCACTTGGTGTTTACGTCCACGTGCCGCGATCTGGACTTTGTGCACGCCGAAGTGCTCGCCTTCACGCTGCGACGCACAGGATACGACGGCAACGTCACGCATTTGCTGTATGGAGGCACAACAGAGGCGGCCTCGGAGCTCATCCACAAGAAAGATCCGCGCCACAATGTCCAGACCCGACACTACACCGACGTCTCGGCAACGAACACGACGTTCGGGGAGGAGTTGCTCACGACGACGTTGAATCCAGTGGTGCTGTCCAAGTGGATGCTGGGGTCGGATGCTGGAGAGTTCAGTGACAACCGAGCGGTGTCGTTCGCAGAGCGGTATGCGCTGGAACCCGATGATTTCGTGATGGCTGTGGACAGCGACGCGATCTTTACCAAGAAGTTGGACATGTGGAACCTCATGGCAGAGGCGAATGACGTTATCGACGCTCATGTTTATGGTTAGGATGCGTCCTGGTACTGGCCGAACCGATTCCCCCTTACGGAGGAGCAACTGAAGAGAGAATCGTGCCGACGAACTCTTGTGCACTCCTGTTGGACGACTGGCGCGAGTATGCTGCCATTGCGCCGTTTGTGGCCGAAGTGAGTGCGTGGCAGGAGATCCTACCTACTGCTGTGGATCTGTGGGGAAAGTTGACGCACGAAAAGCGCTGCCTGGCTGTCCCAATCGCTGTAGCTCATGAGAAGACCCTCATTGGCGTGTCGGGTGTGCTCAGTGTGCATCACTATCCTTCTCGCTACCAGAACTGGGATTTCGTTGATGACATCAAACATAACCCATGCTCAGACAAGGCTGAAGGCAAGAACCTAGCGCTGTCATCGTACCCGATCTCCATCCGCGCGCTAGACTTCACGCTGCCTCAGTGGATTGACGGCCGCGAATGGATCTTGCTACCCACGCTAGCGGATTCAAGCGTGTGCCCAGCATTCTTCGTCGTGGAGGCCTACAGCAACGCGTCTGAAAGTTATCGTCAGCATTTTGCCCCACTGGTTACAACCACAGCCGTCGTATCCCGATGGAGTCCAAGGAGAAGACGTGGAGCACCACGTTGTTATGATTCGGCTCTGGTTGCCACCATGAGCGCATGGTCGTGGCCCTGCAGTGCATTTGTAGTCGAAAGACTCAGTGAGGAAACCTGTTGTTTAGTGGAGAAGCACAGCCAAGCACGAAGTAGAGAGCTGAGCAGATAAGTAGGAATAGGAAGTTAGTGTTTGCATTCGACACTAGACTTCTCCAAAGATCTATCTGGCAAAAGCGCTGCTCTACCAGACCTGCAGTGGAACACCACGTCTCCAAGCAAACCGCTGTAGCACTTCTGGCTGAAAGATCTCGACAATGCCCTCCGCATGGACCCCAAGAAGAGAGCAAAGAGAGTCGTCTGGCACGTGCTGCATAACGCGCTTTTGCGATTCGAGAAGTCTGGTACCATCAATTGGAGCGCACTACATAGGAAGCTCAATCATGACAGAGTGACTCTACAGGGCGATTGGGAAGCTTACATGCATCGCAATGGCTTGTTCGAGATTCCGTGTGTCGACCCACGACCTGACCCGGGCGAGAACATGTATGAAAGTGAGGAGATCAACGAGGAGACAGAAGATAATGACGACCTAAGCGTTAACGACGAAGCCATTGAACATTTTGACGAAGGGAGTGTTAGAGGTGGCGGTGATGCCATTGATGATGGTGTCCAACCTCCACCATCCCCATCATCTCCTCCACCATCCCCATCATCTCCTCCACCAACTTCTCCACAACGGCCTGAGACCAGCCCAGCTCCATCCACTCCCCAAGTGACGGACGTACCGCTTGGTGATGAATTTGCTGAAGAGCGTGCGATGGATTTTTCACTAGCTTTACGCAAAATGCGGCAATTGATGGAAGAGCTAAACCAGAGGCATGCGACTGTGCCTATGGAGCTTGTTAAGCAGATCGAGAAGTTGGAAAATATGGCGAAATCGGAGAACCTCTTATGCCTCAGACATTGGCTCCAACCACATAAGATGACCTTGACAGAAGCTAGAGCTACTATAAACGGTCGCCTAGATAAAGTCAAAGTCCGGGCATGGCTCGTTTTCTTCGAACTCAGTGATGAGGAAATTGCAAAGAAGCTCGTAGAGCTTCAAAACAAGGGAGTCGACGTGAAAGTCTTAGTGGATTCTTCTTTGGGAATGCTGAAGGCAGGCTCAGCGGCAAATTATATTCTTCGCAAGCACAAGGTTCCGTTTCACGTTCTCTCTTCTGACGTGCACGGTAGACTACTCCATGGCAAGGCAATGATCCTGGACAACATGCTGGTGACTGGTACGTTTAATTTGTATTTAAGACTTACATCACGATGCATTAACCTCGTTTCCCTTTTAGGCTCGGCAAACTTGTCGAAGCAAGCGCTGGAGCGCAATATCGAGGACATGTTTTGGTTCACCGGTGGCTTCGTGGAGACTTATGCACACGATTTTCACGCGAGGTGGAACATGATCTCAGAGGAATTCGAGAAGAGATTCTGTTTGATAGCTTTGAGCGGCAGCCGAAACAAAGGCAAGTACTCCGTGATTGAAAAGCCTACCGCGAGAGACATGTTCGCTAGCTAGATCGACAGACGTCTACCACTTCACTTCATTGTCCTAATAACAGTCCGAGTATTGTAGTTGAAGTCTCGGGCATCTCCTCCTCGACCCTGCTCGACAGAGGGCAGGCCTCCTGGCCGATCTCACATCCCTCTTCAAGAACACTGATGGAAGGGTACGAGGCGCATCGGCATGGGCCCCTGCATCGAAGGCCTCACTCGTGAAGACCTGCCAACTCCAGTGCTACTATCAACTGCCCGCAGATACTCAATGGCATCAATACAGCAGTGACGTGAACTGGAACACTGGTGGTCTCGATGGATTCGTCTTTCTGGAGGACGTCGCGGATGCGCCCAAGTTGACAGAGAAGCTGCTACGAGCGCTGTACCCGGGGTGAAATGGGGCGCTGTTTACAACAGTCCCCAAAACACGGCACGCACGCTTGTGCGGTTGAGGAAGCGTTCCCGACTTGGAGGGAAGTCCCGACTTGGAGGGAAGTCCCGACTTGGAGGGACAAGGAGCGATTCCCGACTTGGAGAGAGGAGGCGACTCCCGACTTGGAGGGAGGAAGGCGACTTGAGTACTTGAGGGAAAGTTTGCAACTGAATTGAAATGAGCTTATGGTTCCTGAATCCTATGAATAAAACCACTAGGGGCCCTTGAGGTTAAATGTAATTTAACCTACACATGTAGTATAAAACCTTGGGTTGAATCAGGTTGAACTTGAAGATTCTCCTTCGAAGAATCTTCCTGCCGCGTGGCGTCTTGTGATTGGCCACAAGAACTCAGGTGACACGCCGGCCTTGTTACCAAAAAATGTCCCAGATGAGGAACCATCATCATGCACAAAGAAGTGCAGAGAACACTTGGCGTAATCACTGATTGTGCCATGGGTGGATGTGAGCAAACATTTGACCATGTTTACGCCACCTTTACCTCCATGACAGCAGTGTGTGAACCACACCAATCTGTGATCGCATAACCAATGTAATAGGCCAGAGGGGCCCATTACAGTAGCCGTCATGCCGTGTTCAAGATGGAAATTTATTACATCAAGTTTTTTGGCGAAAGTCTCACAGTCGCGCTTGTACTTGCTCGGAAGTCGACCATTGTTTCCTGGTGTGCTTTTGCATCCGCGTACCATGACGCCACAAGTTCGCTTGATCCGGAATAGCCGTGCACCGTCGCCTGCTGCCGAATTGTAATGGTACAAAAATAGCTGTCCACATGTACAAATGGCTAACAGTAAAAAACCTCATAGTCAACGACGTACTTTGATTGGTAGATACGGTTGTCCGGATGGACATATCGTCCTCGTGTACATATACTATACAGTACAGCACTGGCTATCCGGTTAGAAAAAAGGACTGGCTTGCCACGTCAATTCAGCCGCCAAAACTGCTCCAGTGTAAACAAGACGAATTCGACAGCTGTGAGGTTTGAACTCACGCGGGTTACCCCAATGGATTTCAAGTCCATCGCCTTAACCACTCGGCCAAGCTGTCCGTTGGATTATGCTTTTCTAACTAATTTTAAAGCTAGCAGGTGTGACCTAGACATTCCATCATGCCATGATCGAAGATACCACTGGCAGCGTATGCTGGGCTTGGACTCAACGGATCCAAACACTCCTTGGCGTCACGGAAATTCACATTGGATTGACTTCTAAGGCAATTCTTATCCCCAACATCTTCTTTAAATGAATTGCACGATGTTTGAACTACTAGATATGCGGCACCGCAGCTCGACATGAAATCCAGACAAGTCCCGTGTTCGTATTATTAAAATTACAGGTATCGCACGGATCAAAACACCTTATTGCAACTGCGGTTCGGGTTTTATTCCGACAGCGTGACGACTCCCACGTATGTTTCTATCGAAATTCGGAATGCATGCGAACACAAGTGTATTTCGTTTGGCTGGATATCATTGGCTGACTGAATAAGTGCGGGTATTTAGTGAGTGAGTGAGTGAGTGAGTGAGTGAGTGAATGAGTGAGTGAGTGAGTGAGTGAGTGAGTGAGTGGGTGAGTGGGTGAGTGAGTGAGTGAGTGAGTGAGTGAGTGAGTGAGTGAGTGAGTGAGTGAGTGAGTGAGTGAGTGAGTGAGTGAGTGAGTGAGTGAGTGAGTGAGTGAGTGAGTGAGTGAGTGAGTGAGTGAGTGAGTGAGTGAGTGAGTGAGTGAGTAAGTAAGAGCGACGTCCAACAATGAATTGGTCGGTTTTGTTGAAGATGATGTCCGACAGCGCTGGATTTCCGGGGTGTCGCGTTCCCGGATTCATGGTGTGGGTCATGGAGTGTGTTTACGGTGCAGCACACGTTGTGCCTTGCATTTGTACGTGTGTGGTGAGAGTCGATCGGATGGCGCCCAGTAGGTCTAGTGGTTAGTGGTGCCTGATCGGATCCCTCTGATTGTGGGTCCGAGCCCGCCAGGCCACAAACTTTAGCAGTCTGTTTTTGCATATGGAAACCGTAGAGTCTACAGCAGATGGGATTTTTATGGATAGCTAGGCAACAGCAAGTTCGTATGGCAGGCTAGAGAGAGAGAGAGAGAGAGTCTTAACTACTCAATCACACATCACTTTTGGTTTTGCAATCTCGGCCCAAAGCCTTCTTCATTACTTCACCGCCCGCACCAACTCCTTTTAGTTAAGACTCTCTCTCTCTCTCTCTCTCTCTCTCTCTCTCTCTAGCCTGCCATACGAACTTGCTGTTGCCTAGCTATCCATAAAAATCCCATCTGCTGTAGACTCTACGGTTTCCATATGCAAAAACAGACTGCTAAAGTTTGTGGCCTGGCGGGCTCGGACCCACAATCAGAGGGATCCGATCAGGCACCACTAACCACTAGACCTACTGGGCGCCATCCGATCGACTCTCACCACACACGTACAAATGCAAGGCACAACGTGTGCTGCACCGTAAACACACTCCATGGCCCACACCATGAATCCGGGAACGCGACACCCCGGAAATCCAGCGCTGTCGGACATCATCTTCAACATGCAGTACCTGACCTCTGCTCTGAGTTAATGGCAATGGCAGCAGTTACGGTGACAACGTGGGCTGTATCAGGGACGTGGCAACAACACATTATCGGAGACGTGATGATTGCTGGTAGCACGGGAGCACACGCGGCTTTTATCACGCCGAACTGCCCTAGAGATGCCCAGCAGCGGTTCCGATGGGGGATGGATCTTTAGAGCACTGGGCGACATTTGATCACTTAGTACGGTGGTCCGGTTGATGTAAAATTCAGAGCGCAGATGGTTGCTGCATTATTCGCACTCGCCGTCCACTTCGATGCATCTCGCATGTGGTGGGAAAACTCACGATTGGAATACGACGGATGTGGTTTACGTGGATCAACATGTTATATGTTCACGAAGACGGAGAAGACGGAGCTCGGCACACAATGTCTCGAGTGGCTACTGAAACAGGGCGAGCAGCGCTCTGTTCCAGGCATGCACCGTATGCGCTTTAGAAATGAGGAAGCGTAGAAGTACTTAGAGTTTGTATGCAATGAATAGAAATACGCGGCGTCGCGTATTTCTAAAGCAATACAAAAGACTCGTGAACTTTAACTGAAAATAGAAAACTGAATTGATTGGCAGCCCTGCTGCCTTAGCAAACCCTACTGTAGAATATCTATAGCGTAGTGAGGGCCGACGGGTGGCCCTCACGCGTCCGCGTGACGTGCAAGCACGTGGTTGGTCAGAAAGCTGCGTCTTTCTAGCCAATTATCGTGCGCTAAGCGCCCGCCAAAGTCTGCTCGCTCTGGCGGCTCGAAATGGTTATAAACCTTGTGTGTGTGGCACACACAAGGGGTTTGCATCCATTGTGTGTATAGTCGTATCCGACTATACGTATAGTGATGTGCGCCACACTAATTTGTGTGACCCTGTTACAGCTACCTTACATTTTTATCACGGGTTTGGTGGTATACACAGAAGACGACTGGTATTTAACGCTGAGACTGAAACCAAGCTGTTAGCGCAGCACAAATACCGTCTCCAGGACGTCATGCACTGGAGAATACATGGACACGGCAGGCTGACTTTTACTGCACTCTGTGCACGTCGTGAGCAGACTACAGCGTACCGAGCACAATTTGAACGCTTAGCCCAGCTGGTAGTGATCAACTTTCCTCGTCTTTTGTACAAGAAAATTGCGTCTGATGAGGCTCGATATCTTGCATCGCCCCCTATGGCACGACCAGTGCTTTAGAATGCAAATTGATCAATGTTTGATTTTGGCCAGCTCGCTCGAGCTGCCTTACACAGGGAAGCCCTCTGTAGGGCATCCACGATATCCTTGCTAATTACTTCACTACATGTAAGTACCTCATTACGAGTATCCATAACGAGCTCACTACGACTGAGATCCTAGATACTGCTGAGATCCCAGCAGTAATGTCGTCATTAATCCCGAGGCATTGCTTTCCATTCCATCTCGACTCCACAGTACCCCCAAAGCAACTACGAGGGTCTCCCGCTAGTCATCAAACTGATTATTGAACTCTGCATCTCCTGCTGCAGCAGCATATTCACGCACCATCTTTTGTAACAGGGTTACACAGGCTGGTGTAATTGGGTACACCAGATATACGTGTATAGCCGGACTATACACGGACAAGTATACGGCAAGCCTTCTGTGTGTGCGTCACATACACAGTCAACAATCATTTCGAGCCGCCGATGGCACAAACATTGGCGGGCGCTAAGCGCACTGCTATTGGTGGAAAGGGGCACATTTCCACCAATCAAACGCATACATAAGGGCCGGAGCGTGAGAGCCAACCATGGCTTCACCTCCGTAGATACATAAGTCATTTAGATAGGTTTGCTAAGGGCCCGCCACGCGGCGGGCCTCCATTCAATTCAGTTTTCTATTTTCAAGTTAAAGTTTCGGTCTTTTGCTTAGAAATACACGGGGACGTGTATTTCTACTTGCATACAAAGTCTAAGTAACTTACGCTTCCTCAAAAGCGCATACTAGTGTATGCTAAAGAAACAGAGCGCGTCTCGCCCTGTTTCACCTGGTAGCACTTAGTAGTCCGTCCAACGCCTACAGAGTTAGCCAAATGGATGCATTTGGCTATGGAGACGAAAACCCTTCGTCAGGCGGTGCCCTGCCTGACGGAGCTCCAAGCGCGGGTCCTCCCCGCATCACGAGGGAGGACTGCCCCCACCTGAGCGATCAGCAGTGGGAGGCACTGCTACGACTCTCGCGAGTCGTAGGTGAGTCCACCGTGGCAGCGATGCTACGGTCGCTGCCACCAAGCGAGCACCATGTAGTCGTGGTCGACTACATGGACAAGGAACGCCAACAGAAGGAGGCGTCAGCCCCTTCTCGCGTTGAGTCACTGAAGGTGTCAGTGACTCCGTTCTCGGGTGGCCAGAACGAGCCTCTTCTACGATGGCTCGTAGAACTGGAGACAGCAATTTCTGCTCGACGGATCCGGGATCCGTCGCTCCAAGTTGCGTACGCCATGTCGTGTCTGACTGGACGAGCCAGACACTGGGCGTACGGAAGACGTCTTACGGACAGTACGTGCTGGAGCACGTACGAAGACTTCAAGCGCGAGCTCAAGCTAGCGTTTGAGCCGCCTGAATCCGAGTTCAGGTCGAGGGCGGAGTTCCTCGACCTGCGTCAAGGCAAGCGCGACGTGTTGGCTTACGCCCAACACGCGAGGTACTTGGTGTCGAGTATCGTCAATCAGCCGATTGACGAGGCGACACAAGTAGTCACCTTCATGAAGGGACTGAAGGATGGGCCTGTGAAGACCTATCTCTTCCGAGAGTACCCGAGTACTCTCGAGCAAGCCATTCGGCTTGCGTCGCAGGAAGAGTTTAGCCTGCACCAGGCTAAGCTCCACGCGGACACGCCAGGGGCGCCACGTCCGCGTGCAAGACCCATGGGCGGTCCAGAGCCCATGGACCTATCGAGTGCGTCTGCTGGCAGGCAGCAGACGGAGCCGCGTAGAGGCGCGGGACGGTGTTTCCGGTGTGGAAACACCGGCCACTTCGCACGTCGTATCGCGCCAACGGGGATCGTTGGCGCGGACGACCAAAAAACGCTGGAAGCCAGTAGGGGCGGGGTGCCCTACTGGTGTAGTCACACATGCCGATGTCGGGCATGTGACGGCTACAGCCCCTTGTGGTGCCGGACACCACAGCAAGCGTCAGGATGATCAAACAGGGCTGATCATCCTGGAAGTCGCGGTGCATGGGAGGCCCATGCACGCGCTAGTTGATTCGGGTGCGTCGAACAACTTTGTTCGACTGCAAAGCCTGAGGGCTATGAACGCCGAGGAGAAGAGGACTCCTCGAAGTGAGTTGGTGGTGCGCCTGGCGACAGGCGCAACCGTGAAAACGCGCAAGCGAACTGTATCAGTTCGCTTTGGCTGTGAAGGCCGGGCCTTCACTGAGGACTTTATCGTCCTGGATCTAGACGATAAGTTCGACATGATACTGGGCATGCCGTGGCTCAAACGCCATGCCCCAGTGATAGACTGGAAGTCCCAGTCTATAGTCTCTTACGGCTTCGAGGACGCATGCGTCCTCGATTCGGCAGATAGCGCGACAGAGAGCGATGGCCCTGTCAGCGCTGCGAGTGCGTCGCGCAGTATACGCGACGTGAGCGAGGTCACCCTCGCTCAGCCAAGCCAAGACTGCGCGTCGACCGTAAAGGCCGACGCGCTCAACACGAGGATGGAAGACGCCCGGGGCGCTTCCTCGCCTGTGCCCGGGGCACAGGCAAATCGACGAATGGTGGGTGCACTCCGGGAGCGCACCCTCTCCCAAACCGGGTTTGGAAGAAACGCCTCGCAGGCCCGGCCTGCGAGACAATATCAAGAAGAACCCTTTCCGGACCCCGTCCGGAAAGGCAAGAATACAGAAGAACCCGTCTCGGGCCGGGCCCGAGGCGAAGCACCAAGAGAAGACGCCTCCTCAAACCGGGTTTGAGGAGTCAAGGATCAAGACATCTCAACGGGCCGGGCCCGTCGAAGAAAAAGATATGGGTCGAAACCAGGCCGGGCCTGGCACCCATCATCGCGGCAAGGGTCGCGATGTGAGAAGTGAAGCTGACTCCTCACTTTTGAATCGGGCCGGGCCCCGACGGGAAGAGATCGCCTCCCCGTCGCAAGAGCGCGATACACCTAAGGGTGTAGCTGACGTGGTTGCGTCACCCGCAAGGGGTGACGTCACGTACGAGAGAGTGAATGCGTTAACGCAAACACTCTCGGGCGTCAAGTGTCAGGAGCTGACACTTGAGGGTCCTCCGAGCACTGCCTCGGAGTTGACAGCGCTGGAAGTGCAGAGCTGGAAGGGCTTTGCACGGGATCTACGCGCCGGGCGCGTAGAGCAAGTATGCATCCTCACCGCGCGTGAGGATGCCGAGATCACAGTGGAGCTCGAGGACCTGCGGCAGGTCCTCGTCAAGCATCCTGAGGGCGACACTGCCCTCAGCGCCAAGACCAAGAAGGACCGCTTTGCCGAGCAAAGCTGGGACTCGCTCAAGGCGAGTCCCTATTACGATGTGCTCAGGGAATACGCGGACGTATTCCCTGATGAGGTTCCCGCGGAGCTTCCGCGGGACAAGGGCATTCAGCACGAGATTGATCTCGTGCCGGGGACGAAGTACTGCGTCACGCGACAGTGGCCACTGCCGCGTGAGCAGGTCCAAGCCATCGACGAGTTCTTCGAAGCTCGTCGGCGCGCGGGGCAAGTGCGGGAAAGCAAGTCCCCGCACAGTGCTCCGACGTTCTGCGTCAAGAAGGCGCAGGGCGGATGGCGCATTGTCCACGCGTTCAACAAGTTGAACGAGGCAACGATACCGGCGCAGACGCCGATACCGCGAAAAGATGTGATCATCGATTCGATGAGCAAGAGCACCGTGTTCAGTGCTCTTGACTTAAGAGATGGTTTCTACCAAATCTTAATGCGCGAAGAGGACATCCCCTTCACAGCTGTAAGCACGCCAAGCGGCATGCTTTGGGAGTGGCTGGTGATGCCACAGGGGCTGAAGAACGCCCCTGCGACGTTCAACAGGTGCGTCACACACCTGCTGCGATCGATTCGCGACTTCGCGCCGACGTATTTCGACGACGTGTTCGCCCACAGCCAGGCTGTGGGCGGGAAGACCGCCACAGAGATGCACAGGGAGCATCTCCGTCGTCTGCTCGCGCTGATGCGCGAGCACAAGCTATATGCAAACTTGAAGAAGTGCATATTTGGTGCATCCGAGATTCCGGTTCTCGGATGTCTTGTCGGCAAAGATGGAGTCTGCCCCGACCCTGAGAAGGTCAGGGTCATCAACGAGTGGCCTGCGCCCTCGAACGCCAAGGAACTGAGGCAGTTCCTTGGGCTGGCCACGTACTTGTGCAAGTACGTGCACGACTACGCCGGGCGTATTCGTCCCCTCTCGCGCCTCCTGAAGAAGGACGCAGAGTGGCAGTGGTCTGCTGAGTGTCAGCAGGCTTTCGATTCAGTCAAGCAGGGCTTGACTGAGGCGCCGGTCTTGGCCATCGCTGACCAAGACCGCCCGTTCCACATGGTGTGCGATGCATCCGACTATGCTATCGGATGCGCGCTGATGCAGCACGATCACGACGGTCGTGATCGTGTGATCTGCTATCACTCGCGGCAGCTTAAGCAAGCTGAGCGCAACTACCCAGTGCATGACAAGGAGCTCCTTGCCATGAAGTACGCACTAGCCAAGTTCCGTGTCTATCTCCTTGGAGATAGACCTTTCGTGGTCTTCACAGACCACGCGTCTTTGAGGACGGCTGTGAAGTCGCCACATCTCTCTCAAAGAATGGCACGGTGGCTGTCATTCTTTGCTGAATACAACTTCCAGGTTGAGTACAAACCTGGAAGGCTGAATGTGGTGGCCGACGCGCTCTCGCGTCGACCGGATTACAACTACAAGGTAATTGATGTCAACGCCATTGGCGTTGAGCGAAGCAGTGTGCCCACGTCATCGCTGCTCGATGACGTGCGCAAGACGTATGCGCTTGACGACGACGTCAAGCGCCTGCTCGATTATGTGAAGGAGCCGACCGACGCCGGGCGTCGAGCGCTGCCTCCACATCTGCGTTCGAATGTGCACCGATACAGCGCACACGATGGGCTGCTGCTTTATAGCACAGCTGACGACGATGCTGCACGCATCGTCGTCCCAAACGACTATGACCTGCGGTTGCGGGTCATCTACGAGTATCACGATGCCCCATGGGCGGGGCATCCGGGCCGAGAGAAGACGTACCTGCTTCTCTCGCGTGACTTCTACTGGCCGCGCCAGTACAAGTGGGTGCGCAAGTACGTTCGTGCTTGCGAAGCGTGCCAGCGCGTGAAGCCGACGTCGGCTTCACACGCACCATTGCAGTCTCTGCCTATACCGGCAGAGTGCTGGGAGTCCATTAGTATGGACTTCGTCTTCGGTCTGCCGCCCGACGCTAAGCGTCGGACGGGTGTCGTCGTATTCGTCGACCGGTTCAACAAGATGGTGCATCTTGCTGCGGTGCCAGCACAGGTCACATCCAAACAGACGGCTCGTCTGTTTGTTGATCTTATCTTCCGATCTCACGGGATGCCCCGCGAGATCGTATCGGACCGTGACCCTCGGTTCACGGCCGCTTTCTGGAAGGAGGTCTTCGCCCTCCTTGGCACACGGCTGTCGATGTCGACAGCCGATCATCCTCAGACCGATGGTCAGACCGAGCGCGTGAACCGCGTGCTCGGTGACATCCTCAAGAGCTACGCCCACTCGTTCACCGAGTGGAGCGACTGTTTGCCGATGGCGGAGTTCGCCATCAACAACTCGGTGCATGCCTCTACGGGGCATACACCGTTCTTCGTGAATGCCATGCGACATCCACGTGTCCCTGCCACCCTCGGCGGGGTGACAGCTCCCTTGAGTGGGGGAGGAAATGTGAGTGAAGCGCACTCACATGAAAATGCCGCAGCAAAAGCTGCAGCCAACGAGGACTCGTTGGCTGCTGTGACGCGAGCTGACGTAGCGCGTCAGCGAATGCAGAACATCACGTCCGCACCGGGTGCGGGCGTCGCAGATGACACCGCCTCCGTGCCGGGCACGGACGCGCCAAGGCAAGACCAAGACCGCCTCGCTCTGGGAGCGAAGCGACAAGCCAAGGACCGTCCCACGTCTGCCTCAAGAGCAGACGTGACGGACACCGGGAGATCCCAAGTGACGAAGGCTGTGACGTCGCCGGGCGACGTCACTTCGATGACGAACAAGGCCACGTCCGCAGCACCTGCGGACGTTCAAGATGAAAGACACCTCGTGCATGGCACGAGGTCAAGCGATGTCACATTGGTCGAGACGACCAATGTCGATGCAAGGGACTTTGTCCAAAGCAGACAAGCCGTCATACGGTTTGTCCGTGATGCTATTGCATCTTCTGTCGATCGACAGAAGATGAACGCGGACAAGAAGTCAAGAAACAACATTAGTGAGTTCAAAAGGAATTCATTAGTTTTACTGTCTACGCAAAACCTGCCTAGACATGCAGTCTCGGACTTTGGAGCGAGCAAGCTCGCTCCACGCTTCATCGGCCCCTTCCGTGTCTTGCACCGCCAAGGCACAGCATACACGCTGGACATACCGTCCAGCATGCGACTGCACCCAACGTTCTACGTTGGGCGGCTGAAGGCGTATCACGAGCATGATACGCCTGCGAGCTCGTTGGAAACGAGCACACCGGAGCCTGACGGCCCACCTAGTGGTCGTCATCAGAAGACCCCTTCGCGGCGGACCGCGAAGGGCGCATCCCGACGCTCTCCACGAGCTTCGCGAACTTCTTCTCGAGCTCAGCAGCTCGAGAAAGAGCGTCGGCAGCGGTGCTCCGAGCACTCTCCACTTGCGAGGAGAGGTTCGAGATCAGCTGACCCTGGTCAGCGATCGTCTTCCACGCGGCCTCGCGGAAGGCCGCGTGATCCGCCTCAAGGCGACCAACAATCGGATCAGCCGAGCGTGGCTGATCCGGGGCGCGACGTCTTCCCCCCACCGCCTGCGCCCTTGCGGGCTGCAGACGGCTCAATTCGCTGGATTGTCGAGCGAATTGTAGCTCACCAGGAGCCACGCGCTGACCAAGGTCAGCGTCGTTTTCGATGTCGTTGGAGAGGATGGCCTCCCCAACACGACTCCTGGGAGCCGCGGAACGTCCTTGTGATGGACGTTCCGGAAATGGTGATGGCGTACGAACAGCGCCACCACCTACGGCCGAGTCGGGGGTAACCCTCGACTCAGTGATCCACTTCCCAGAGACGTCGTCAAACCACAAGGTTTGACTGGGCGGTGGAAAGGTGACACGCGCGTCGGGGAACACCCTCTCGCGCCACTTGGTCACCTTCTCGGGTACACGGATGCGCGTGTACCCCATGACATCACTCTCGGATAGTCTGTCCGCAGGATGCGGACAGACTGGACAATGCTCCCTGCGCGGAACCGCGCAGGGGATGCCCGCATCTGCACACATGTTGTGCAGATGCACCACGCGACCAGTGCTATTATGCTCATAATAGCGAGTGCGGTGCCGTTCAAGACGGTACCGATACAAGTCGGGGTTCGCGTTCCAGTTCGACACGAACTGGTTCCAGCCCTGTGCCAGAGCATGAGTCTCAGAGACCTTGCTCTGAGGACCATGGCGCGCGATCTTGTGGTGGCGCGACGCCAGGTATAGCGACGCGAAGTAATCGCGTCGCTCAGCAGTGTCAGCTCCAAGATGGAGCTGGCCCGCGATCATATCGTCGATGATCGGACGATCATCGAAGAGAGAGACGGGCTCGGCAGCAGCCCCCTCGTCGCTGTAGCGCAGCTTCTGGATCGCCGTGGATGTCAACATCCACGGCGTCGGATCGGACGCGCGAGCAGCACGACGCCCCGCCGGCAAATCTGCCGGCGTTGAAGAACCACTTGCGGCGGAGGTAGCCTCCGCCGAGCTTGACACGTCCGAGCGCGCGCGCTTCGGGCGCGCGACTTCACCTTCTTCCAGCGCGACGTCGCGCTGACGGCGAGAGCCCGATACGGGGCTCTCTGAAGCAGCATGCTGGCCCTCAGCGGGCGCGGCAACCTTCAACTCTGACGAGGAGTCTTCCAACTCCTCGTCGTCTTGGATCCCCTCGCTGCCGTAGTCGACAGCGAGCTCTGGGTCTAGATGTGAATCATCTAGATCCACATCCATCGCCTCGAGCCGTAGAGATTCACCTGGCACAGCCTTCGCAGGCTGTGCCTCACTCGTAGCACCGGATCCAGGGGATCCGGTGAGCGCTGCCTTTGCAGGCGGCATATCGCTTGAAGACGCAGCCTTCGCAGGCTGCGTCACACTTGACTCGCTTGCTGCTGGATCCCCAGCAGCATCAGGCTTCGCAGCAGCCCGCTCGGCCTGCTTGATCGCGAGCTGTGAGCGATAATCACTCACAGACAACTTGGTGACCGGTGGGAAGTCCCCACCGGCGGCGGCGGAGCTTGCGGGGCTTGTGGGGGCCTTGGGACTTGACGCGCTCATTATGGAATGGGCGCGGAGTGTTTTCTCGAGACGCGAGAAAACAGGGAGTGACCACAGATTGATGTGTGGTCACCGTTACCTCTCAGACGCGATATTCGTGTTTAAAGAGGGGGGTAGTGTAACAGGGTTACACAGGCTGGTGTAATTGGGTACACCAGATATACGTGTATAGCCGGACTATACACGGACAAGTATACGGCAAGCCTTCTGTGTGTGCGTCACATACACAGTCAACAATCATTTCGAGCCGCCGATGGCACAAACATTGGCGGGCGCTAAGCGCACTGCTATTGGTGGAAAGGGGCACATTTCCACCAATCAAACGCATACATAAGGGCCGGAGCGTGAGAGCCAACCATGGCTTCACCTCCGTAGATACATAAGTCATTTAGATAGGTTTGCTAAGGGCCCGCCACGCGGCGGGCTTCCATTCAATTCAGTTTTCTATTTTCAAGTTAAAGTTTCGGTCTTTTTGCTTAGAAATACACGGGGACGTGTATTTCTACTTGCATACAAAGTCTAAGTAACTTACGCTTCCTCAAAAGCGCATACTAGTGTATGCTAAAGAAACAGAGCGCGTCTCGCCCTGTTTCATCTTTGGGATATCATGGAGCAACGAGCTCAATGGCTCCCATGAATTCTCAATGTCCTGTAGGCCTTGCCACGAAACCAATACTTCCCACTGCTTTGTGGTGGTGTTGAACCGGTGTTCCAGTAGCTCGTCAACAGCTAAGAGGATGCCTTGGAGTGAAATATGATCCAACATTTCCTCAGTCACATCAAGACTCGAATCTTCATAGAATTTGAGGCGTGTACCGTGTACGTCATGGTGATTGCCAGTCAACAGATGCTCAATGACGAACGAGTGAGAACGGATCTCAACAATGCGAAAAGGTCCCACCCAACGGACCATCAACTTGTTGTCATTAAGTCGCTCATCGACACGTGACCACAACACGTAGTCGCCGATAGTGAAGTTGCAGGGATGACCCTTCTTCGCGGCCATCTGATAGAGTCTTTGTCGCTCCTTACGATCCTTCACCAGTGCATGCATCTCATGAAGCGATACACGCAACTTGTCCAAAGACGGACCGACCTGCTCCATGTCCACAGTTTTCAGATGAGTCGCCGCTGCTGTCTGTCCTGGTTGCAGTAGTACATCAAGTGGCGTAGTAGTAGGAAGACCCGTGAATAGCTCCACTGGAGCTTTATTGGCAAGTGATGCGACTGGCGAGTTATTGAGATTGTGCTGGACCACAGGGAGAACATACTCCCAATTCTTGGTATCCAACTTCCACTCCATGAGTAATGCTCGAAATACTTGTAGTATATCCCGATTCAACCTCTCCACCGTGCCGTTCACCCACGGTGTGTAGACAGGTGCGAACTTTTGCAAAGTGCCTACCCTGCGGCTCAGCTCTTCCAAGACTTGGTTCTTGAAATGGCTGCCCTGGTCTGACATCCAGGCAACCGGCAAACCAAACCTCTTGGCCCAGTCTAATACTGCGGCTGCAGCCACCTCACTGCTAGCTGAGTCACAGGCTATCAGCTCGCAGAAGTGAGTTAATTCGTCCTTGAGAACCAACAGGTAACGAGCAGAGTCGTATGTTTCTCCCATGCTCAAGAAGTCCATTTGCAACACTTCATTGCGATCTGCAACCTCTGCTGGCTCGCTCCATGGCCGTTGAATGAGCTTTCCACCCTTTACGTGCTTGCAGAGCAAGCACGATCTTAAAAATCGCTTCACCAACTTGGCTACATTGTCGATGGCAAAATGCTCCCGAAGGTGAGTCATCATGACCTGCTCTCCACGATGTGACTGGATGCCACAGTGAGCAATCACTAGCAGGCGCTGTACTAGCTGTTTAGCTTGACTAGGAATCCACAATTTGCCATCGGCACACAGTGCACCATCATCAGCTACCACCAGCTCCAAATTGCCATCACACCATCGTTGCTGTTGCTCTATCACTTCACCACGTGACGGCCACACAAACTTTTCATCTTCAAGGGGTCTGAGAGTTGAGACCGCTTGCTCACTGCGTGTACGCACTCTTTTCACAGCTGTGGTGACTCCACTCGAGTAGTATGGACCCCACCTCGATACCAGATCCGCCCATACGTTATCGCTCCCAACAATATGTTCAATCTCGTAGTTGTACCCTGTTAGCCTCATTGCCCACCTCTGGAGCTTTCCACGGATGTGTTGTTTCATCTCCTGGTCTGGACAGAACACCTTGATTAAATTTGCGTGATCGCAGTAGAGACGAAAGCCATTCTTCCGTTGTAACAGATACTCCAGATCTGTACACGCGCGAATAATCGGATAGGCCTCTTTTTCTATCACTGACCAGTTCAATTGAGCACCTTTGAATGTGCCCCCTTTGCAAACTAGCAGCTCGTGCACTTGCTCATGCACAGGTATGTCCACTTGCCAATTCATCACCTGAGTGAGGACCACCGCCCACCCAAAGTGCGCCGCATCTGTGCATAAGACCAGAGTGGCCTCCTGGTCTGGAAATGCTAGCTTGGCTGAGCACGTCAGCAGTTCAATCAATGCAGCAAAAGCTGCTTCAGTTTCGGGCTCCCATTGAAGTTGGACTCCTTCCGCTAGGCGTTTCTTTCTGCTCTTCCCTTGTAGCGCTTCTGTCAGTAGGTGCTGCAATGGCAGCACCACACGTGCGTAGTCCACTAAGGAATCGCGGATCCAGTTAGAAGCACACAACAAGTGCTGAAGCTCCGCAGCCGTAGACGGGAGTGGAAGCGAGCGCAGTGCCTCGAGTCTAGACGGATCATGCTGCACACCATTTCCGTCCACAATCTTTCCACACCAGTGAATTGTTCTGCAAAACAGCACACACTTCTTGGCATTCAGCTTCAAGTTGTATTCACGAAGGACCTGTAGGAATGCAGCCAGTCGTTCAAGATAAGTATCATCATCCGTAGCGTAAAGAGCAATATCATCAATTCAGATAAGGACACACTCATACAGCATATCCCGGAACACACCTTGCATCTGTGTCTGAAAGTGGAGTGCAGAATCCATTGCACCCTGCGGTACGCGCGTCGGCGTATACACCGCATCGCCGGTCGAAAAGCTGAAAATATCTTGGCTATCTGCAGCTAATGGCATCTGCCAAAAGCCTCGGAAGAGGTCAAAGGTGCCAAAGCTTGAGGCGCCTTGAACTCTTGCAGTCACCATCGCTAGGTTCGGAGTGACACCTGCAATTGGGATTGTTTTGCGGTTCACCGGCCGATAATCGGTGGTGATCCTGAAGTTGGTTGTACTTCCAGTTTTCTTCACTGGAACTGCTGCACAGCACCACTTGCTGTGGTCGTTGCGACGAACAAACCCAAACTTTTCCAACTGCTTCACGTACTCACTTAGGAATTGGTTCTGGAGCTCCGGATATTTTCTAGCCTTACAGCGAAATGGCTGTGCATCCTTCTCCAGAGTCACGCTGTATGGCTCCACACGAGCAGCATCATCCAGCCCAATGCTGATTCGCCATACATCTCTGTACTCAAGCACAATAGCTCGCAGCTTTGGCGTAAGTCGAGCAGTAAATCCATTGGCTTCTGCATCTCTGAGCATTCGCTCAAGACACTCATGAAGTTCATCATCAACATCAGTTCCGACTGACGGCTCTTCTGCAATGTTATCGCCCGCATCGCCATCAATCGATGTACCAGCAAGCTGCTCCAGCATGTGATCAATATCTATTCCCAGCAGTCTCAGTGTGGTATTGCCAAGGAGAAAATCTTCTTCATCACCGGCCATAACAACACACGGAGTACGGCGCACGTGGACAGGACCAGCAGCCGTCGTAATGCGAAGATCCACAACACACTCGTCCACGCAAAACACATCCCTGCCGTCGGCCATCGTGAGTGCCAAGGGTGGATCCAGAGCATGAACTTCCACAGAGTCATCGGCATCCAGCAGTCGAGTCATCACACGCTGCGAAATGACATTCCTCTCGGCTCCCGAGTCAGGACATAACTCCACCTCAACCTTCCCATTAATCAAAGCAGATTGCCCACCAACCTTGCCTTCCTCACGCACCGTCTTGGCTTGTGTGGTTTCCTTTGAACCGCTGCTACGCACGCGTTCAAGCGCAGCCGCTCGCTGTTCAGGTGTAGCAGTTGGGCAGTCGTTCATGCGATGAGGCCCCTTGCATACCCAACAGGACACCTTCTTGGCTCCTGCTTCTGAAGTCTGCTTCGACTTAGGCACCTCTTTGCTGTCCTTTGGAACAGTCGCTGCAGCCTTTTTCCCGCCATCAGATTTTTTGGTTTCTTGCTTCTTGGCATTGTCACCTTTTTCGGAGGACAATTGGTGAAAATGCTGCTGCTCCTTCGCCCTGTCGACAATCAGTCTACGAAGTTGCACGTCATTGGTCTTTGCTGGACGATGCTGAATAGAGACAAGGCGCTTGATGTCGGTCTTCAACACCGCCGGCGCCAGGTTGTCCATCAGTATCTTACAGCGATCCTTGCATCGATGCTTATCGTCTTCAGCCTTATCCATTTTCTCAGGTCCAAGAACCCCAGTCAGGCCATGTTCCTCAACCAGACGGTCAAATTCCACAAAGTAAGCCATCACTCGGTTCTCAATGTCCTGCTCTCGGAGATTCATCTTCAGGTTCTTCTTGAACACTTCCTCGATGTCAGGAGCATGGGCATTCAACATGGTGCTACACTTCTTATTTACCTCAGTCATGATGTCCGAGTCGGTCACCTCATTAACCTTCTTCTCGAAAGTATAGCGGGCCAGATCACTCAGAATCCGTGGTTCCACCGAGTTGACCACACTCTTGACGACGGACTCATACACCTCACTGGTGACAGCACAGCGTTCACGCATCGAACGTTCATACTGCTCACGGTCACGACGCCATTTCACCAGAGCCGATTGATCCCAGGAAGCGATACCTGGGGCTCGGGTGACTTCAAACATGGGATGACTCACGGTCATTTCCACATCTCCATCCGCGTCCAGTTGATACGACGGCATCTCGCGTGTACTCTCTCGGTTGCTTGTACGCGCTGGTTGCTAAGCGCAAAGTCGACTTTATGGCACGACCAGTGCTTTAGAATGCAAATTGATCAATGTTTGATTTTGGCCAGCTCGCTCGAGCTGCCTTACACAGGGAAGCCCTCTGTAAGGCATCCACGATATCCTTGCTAATTACTTCACTACATGTAAGTACCTCATTACGAGTATCCATAACGAGCTCACTACGACTGAGATCCTAGATACTGCTGAGATCTCAGCAGTAATGTCGTCATTAATCCCGAGGCATTGCTTTCCATTCCATCTCGACTCCACACCCCCGGATCTGCCGCTCGTCGCTGATGTGGCGTGATTAAGCGGGAGGTTTAGAGGTAAGAAGAGGAAGTAATGTTGTTGGGAGTCGTCAAAAGGCGGAGTGAGGTAGATTAGAGCTTGTGCAGAGCCAGCAGCACTGCTGCAGCAGAGTTAGGATGGTTGGCTTTGGAGAAACTACACTGGTACACACTAAAGCATAGCTAACTCTACAATAACAGTTTATCAAGGGCCTCTAGTACTTGATCATCTGCTCTCAGAGAGAGCTGGTACAGTGTACCTCTATGCTAAGTACCGTGACAACAGTAAAAAAAAATCTGATCCTGTTCGTTTTCTGTTCGCTCGACTGCAAGGACTGAGTCACTGACGTCGCTCTCGATCAATCCTCAACAGCGACCATTATTGCAGGACCTTCCGCCCCCTTCTGAAGGTCATGCGGCATGCGCTGAGCTCCCCACTGCTGCTGGTGGCGCTGCTGCTACCTCAGCCAAGCTCCTCCGCCTCCTCTTCCTCGTTATCGGCCTCCAGCGCACCCTGTGACCCGCACTACGAGCAGCGCAACGCCTCCACAGGCCGCTGCGACTGCCGCGAGGGCTTCAGCGGCTTCGGCTGCCGCATGTGCACGGCCAGCGGCTCTCTCTCCACCTCCGCAGCGGACGTCTGCAGCTCCACCTTTGGCTCTGACTACGCGTGCGTCACGGGACTCAACTACGACGCCCACGCGTCTCTCAAGACGTACGGCTGCATGCTGTCCACAGACCTGCAGACGCTGTTCCCAGACGGCGCGTTGGACGTGCGCTGCGACCGCGACGAGCTCTCGGGCGTGGCCAATTGCTCTGCTGCCGTGTTCAAAACCAAAGAAACAGTCCAAAGCACCCACGTGATCGACTGCAACATCACGCAGTGCGCATTCGCCACAGGTGACGCCAACGGAAAGTGCGTCCAGATCGACTGCAAGTGTGGACCACAGTGCTCTGCGATGACGAAAGCTCTGGTGGAGAGCACGCTGAGTGGGAAACCTGCCAAGATCGAGGTGACCAATGGGACCCAGCTGGCCATTGTCATTGAAGGCTCGCCCATTCCGCTGTCTGCAACGTGCACGGCGTCGGCCTGTGAACGTATTGGCAGTGGAGGCAGTAGTGCGTCAGGCAGTGGGAGTTCTGGCGGCGGGTCTGGTGGGATTAGTGGGCTTTGGATCGCTATTGTGGCGTGTGCAGCGATGGCAGCGACGCTGCTGCTCTGTGGATGTGCGTGTTCGTGCTGCTTGACTGCGAGCATTCGGCGTGGACAACAAGAGGATGTGGAGACGGAAATACTGAAATTCACGTCTCATTCAGCGAGTATGCTCGAGTTTAGACACGTGAGCTGCTATGCGGACAACGGCGGACAGTTGTCGACGTCTTCTAACGAACCCAAGCGCATTTTGCACAAGATCTCCGGAAACGTATCGCGTGGTCAGGTACTTGGGCTTTTGGGACCCAGTGGATCGGGCAAAACAACATTGTTGAATGCTCTTGCGGCGGTGGAGAATGGCCGATCGCAGTTCGCTGGTGAATTGCTGCTGGATGGGAAACCGCTATCGAAGGGATATCGCCGAATTGCGGCCTATGTGCAGCAGGATGATTCGCTGTACTCGACGCTTACTGTGCGTGAATGTATTTCGTACTCGGCGCAGCTTCGTCTTCCTGCGACGCTGTCTGATAGAGTGAAGAACGCAATGGTGGATCGTGTCATTGCGGAGCTTAATCTCACCCACGTTGCAAACTCGCGCATTGGTTCAGTGGGAGGAACCGGTGGTCGGCGCGGGGTTTCTGGTGGTGAGAGGAGGCGGGTGAGCATCGGCATGGAACTCGTAACATCGCCTCAGATTCTCATTCTCGACGAACCTACGTCTGGATTAGACAGTTCGTCGGCGCATTCAGTTGTACAGCTCGTGAAGGAACTGGCAGGTCACGGGCGTATTGTGGTACTAAGTATTCATCAGCCGAGTGCACGATCTTTCGTGTTGCTTGACAAGATCATGCTGCTCGGAAAGGGCAAATTACTTTACAGCGGAGCCCCTGCCGAGTCCAAGAATTACTTCCAAGAGCTTGGGTTTAAGTGCCCCGAGGTATGTATTTGAATTAGTGTCCTATTACGTGTCTATCATTCATTATATGGCGGACTCTAACTGTATCTCTGTGTGTGGTGTGCAGCACGAGAACATTGCTGACTTCATTCTCGACATTGCGTCCGACACAAACAACATCCCGATGATCCGGTCTCACATGAAGCGTGAACCCTCTCCTCTCTCTTCGTTCAAGCCAGCAACAGTGTCCTCAACCTCTCGCACTCGTCTGCCAACTATTACCCCGCGGTTCACAATCGGCAGCCCGACACCAAGGGCGGAGTCTTCACCGTTCATGAAAGAGGATTCATCCCTGGACACACCGCGCTTAGAGAATATGCTTGCTTCACCGGTGGGAAAAGGAACGCCGAAGGAACCGAGCACGCTGGGAATTCCACCAGCACCTGGTACACCACGCAGTCCGCCACCGCTGTCCATGGCGGAGACAGAAACGGATAACGTTATTGATGAAGTCCAGGCCCCGCCCCGATCAGTCCTGGTTGAGATTCGTGTTCTCTTTGCGCGCACCGCGCAGAACATTCTTCGTCACCGGTCTTTGCTAGTGCTGCACATTGCACTGAGTCTGTCGCTAGCTCTGTTCGGCGGGCTGATCTTCAATCACGTGACCAACGACCTGGCAGGGTTCCAGAACCGCATGGGCGCGTTCTACTTCATTCTCACATTCTTCGGCTTTGCGAGCATGAGCTCCATGGATCTGTTTATCGGTGAGCGTCCGATTTTCCTACGTGAAACTGGTGCCATGTACTACGGAGCGTTCAGCTACTTCCTCGCCAAGGCCACGTTAGACACGTTACTGTTGCGGGTATTGCCTGCTTCGCTCTTTGCGAGTATCTTTTACTGGATCATGGGACTGCAAGCTACGACGAGCCATTTCCTGCTGTTTTCTCTTACATTGGTGCTGTTCAACGTGGCCGCTGGTGCAATTTGCCTTCTGGTGGGTGTGCTCTCAAGACGCGTTGGGCCTGCGAACCTTGGTGCGACTGTGGTTCTTCTCGTCATGCTGCTGTTTGGCGGGTTCCTGCTCAACTCGCAGACCATGCCAACATCCGTTGGCTGGTTAAAGCACCTGTCCATCTTCAGCTACGCGTTTGAAATCCTTATGACGAACGAGCTAAAGGGCCTGATTCTGAAGTTCGACGCCCCTGGTTACCCCGCCGTACCGGTTTATGGCGAGGTGTACCTCAAGACGCTTGGTATGGACTACGCCAACCGATTTTACGACGTGGCAGCTCTCGCTCTGATTGCAGTGAGTCTGCAAGTACTTGCCTTTTTGTTCTTATCGTTGCAGGTCCCAATACACCGTGGCATGGACGATTATGACGAGGAGTTGGCACCACAGCCGCGCAAAGAAGAAGTGTAGAACATATGAAGTCTTGATGTTGTCGGCGTAAAATTGGATGATTCACGAGTTCATTATAAGTTTTCGTGTGCTTACCAAGTACCTTTGGAGAAGAACTCAATTTTTATTTTCAGTTTTTGCGGTAAGAAGTCAATCGCTGGTGTGCCGCAGTTTGAACTTGTTCTTGTCCATGGACTCTGCTCGGTTTGTGTCGAAAAATCGGCACCGACTGCGAGATTTGGGAGGCGTGAACGACATTTCGGTTGCTTTATGAATGCTAGTCATCCACTTCATTCGAGCCACCTTTTCAGCTTAAAACATTTGGACTGGGGTCGTGTCATTTCGTAGCTTTGGGCGATTTATCCGTGTCTCTGAGTCGTTTGATTCATGCAAACGTTATACCGCAGCGTCAACTTTGTCAACTTTGTTTGAGGAAGAATATTGGAGCAACATTTAACGCTCGATCATTATCGTTTTCTCGTGAACTGCTTCATTTTGCCGCGTCATTTCGAGTTTCTAACGCAGGGTCCGCTACAGGTCGGTGGTGGAACAAAAATCATTGGACGGACTTCCAGCATTCCACAACTTGGATTTACATTGGACGAGACACCATGGATAAATCCCAATTGTAATGACACAATCCACATCTGACTTCTTCTCCCTTCGTGGTCGGTGGCGTTTATATGCTTTGATCGGGTTAGTAGCAGTGACGGATGAATGGGACACTAAAAACCATATTGAGTTGGTGTTCATAGATTTGAGATTTACGCTTCCACTGTGCGTGAAAGACAACTCAATCTGCTTTAACGCTTATCTCGGACCTCCTGCCTCTGACCTTTAATCTTGGCACCATACGACGTGGTTTGTCGTTCAGCATTGGAAAGGCCAGAACAGGAAGTGGCAGACCTTCTCCTCGTTGGCAGGGCTGGCAGTTATAGCTGCAGACTGGCTGGAGGCCTCGTCGCGTAGTCCGCGCTTGATAAGTGGAGTCGCAATGTCGGAGCTAGCAGACGCAAACACTGCTGGGAGCATGAGCACGAGGGCGTAGAAGGAGGAAAGTTTCATTGTGGTTGTCCTGTTCGATGGAGTGTATCGAAGGCGGCAAATTGTGGAGTGGTTCGACAAGGAGGTGCGTTGTTATCCAACTAGAGTTGTCTGGGGGCAACTGGAATTATCCGGGGGCATCGACGGCGACCAACACTGGCAAATATTTCATCTGTGTTGGAAAGCCGTTGCAGCCAGGCACCTACCTGTTTACACCACGTCAGCGATACTGGTACAGAGCTCGACCTGAGTGCTACCTAAAACAGGCACTCGTACTTGACGCCAAACAACTTGCACCACTTCTTCTCGAAGAGAGCTGTATCATCGCCACTGGAGCTGGTAGGAAGCGAGTCGGCGTTGGTGCGAAGGTTGTGATCGATCGCGGACGCGCCAAATTCCATCGCGTTGGCGTCGGCAGAACCGAGTTGCGAAGCATAGGCAGCAATAGCGCAGACGAGCAGCAGCTTGGACATCTTGAGCTGTGGAGATTAGGTCGACAAGTGTAGTGCGCAGTTGGTGGAGTTTTTGTGAATGCTCTAAGAAGAGAACCACGAAGCGGTGGAAGACGAAGACACGGCACCCTGCTATCGCCAAGACAACGATAGATTGCTGCAGCGAAATGCGAACAGTCCATCCACCCACCACCCACATTCGAAAGGTGGAAACAAGATACCACGAATTCCCCTAGAATTGCAGGAATTCCCCTCCGTGAGTACTAGTAGTAACAAAACCAAACATACCAGCGAACAATCACCCACCGAGTGACGACGAAGTCAAGGTAAACACCAGCTATTTTACCAGCCGTGGGCCACTGAGGATGAGTTTGTCCAAAATCCTTACAGACCAAGTCTTGCTCCTCAGTTCAGCACCTCAACATTCATATTTGAGTAGACATCCTTGATCAACTTCACAACTGACATAACAGTTTGAAATCATGTCCTGATGCTTGCAGCAACACTTTCTGATGTCCACGCGGTTCTATCGTATCGATGACAGAAACCTCTTCCATGTAGCAGGTTTGCGTGAATGGCCCGAACACCTAGCGGAGACACCTCTGCAAACGAGATGAGGTAGTCTTTGCAAGGTTGGAGTGTGAGGTGCGCGAACAGATGAGTGTGCTGCAAATGGACCTGCATCGTCAACATCCACAGCCCAACGCTGACATCTTCCAGTCCATTCAAACTCTGCAGACGCCAGTGATTTTTAGAGATGTAACGAGCGCAGTCCATTGAGACGACGTAGTGTGGGCCAAACGCAAATGGCGGGAGTTTGCTCATCAGATACTGCTCTGTCGGTAGATAATTCCGGTGGGTTTCATCGCGAACAGGGGTCGATGCACTGCTAAACATCGATTTCCATGCCTGACCCACGTACAATCGCTTGGGTTGGTTCAACTCGTTTAGCTTCTTTATCAATTCATCCACGCGGACGTAAACGTCATCATCCGTGAGCATTATGTACGTTGTTCGTGGGAACGATGTCATCGTAAGATGAAAGAAAGACTTAACTTTGTCAGCCAAGCCCCGGTACGAGTCTTCACACTCGAGTTCTTCAGTCAGTAAGTCCCTGTAGACCAATTTCTCCATATTTACTGCGTCCTGAAGGCGCTGACGATCAGCCTCTTCCTGAATGTCAGACAGGATTGGCACACAACCGAGGAAAACTAATTTCACCTGAATCTGGTTGAGTTTAACACGTTGCCCCCACGTCTCTCGAATCGCTTGTCGGCGAGCGAAACTTGTCAAAACTGCAGTCTTGACTCCGATCACCAGCACTGGGTCACTAGAATTTGTTGACGGCAAACTGACACTGGACAACTCACTCCGCAGCATATTTTGTTGCTGGGCCCACTCGAGAAGGTTCTCGTCCTTGGAGATGTCAAGTCGAACGCGAGTTTCCTCCACAAAGTTCGCTACGTAGGACGCATAGTCATCTGCATTCAGGACCGAAAACAAAACTGCGTCGGTCACGTGGCGACGCGTGATTCCACCATCGTCCGTGAGAAAAGCTCGTGCCGTGTGGAGCCCTTCTGGGAGCTCATCAAACACGATCTGAGGGTCGAGCACGGGTTTACACCATATCACCGACTCGAGAACCTCAATACAGACTAGAGTTTCAGCGTAAAGAGCCGTGTAGCGCTCGAAACTCGTCACTATCATTTCCAGTGAAGGCTTGAACGGCAGCGTCACCACAGACCCATTCGTGGGACTGTTGAACACAATGCGATAAACTGGGTCTTTACCAAGTGGACTACCAATATCCACTGGTAATTCTCGACCGGCGAAGTTCGTTGTGGTTGTTGACACGATTTCTGCTGGAGCCACAAGAGCCGAGATCAAAGCGAGCGCAAGAATCGACAAGGGAAGCATTGCGATCTTTTTGACAAGCATGCACGACGGTTCAGATTTGCAACGGGTGACCAAGGCTCGAGTGACCAAATATGCAGGTGTTGGTTCTTTTGCTGTGGCTGAGTGCGGCGTTACTGTGCGACTCTGGTCTTGCAAGTGACCTCATTGACCCTGTGACGTCAATTGAGATCGTTTACCCCGTGAATGGGGCCATTGAAAAAGCTCCGGTTGCGTTCAAAACGCAGGTGACTGTCCGTCCAGGGGGTGGCAAACTGTTCACTACGATGTACTAAGACGTGATCATGTGTGTGGAGGTGAACGAGGTGGTCCTCAATTGTTCACCAGCAAATGAGCCCGAGTTTCAGTATCGCCAACTTGGAAACTGCACTGTCCGAACGTACCTTCGTCGTTCCGGTAATGGCGGACAGTTTGAGTGGGAATCTCCGTTGATTTCTTTCAAGCTGGTAAGCGAGGACGAATTTCGAGCACATACTGCTCGTATGATCCACATCAACGAGTTAAAAACCGTGCCGGATTCCGACAGTCCCTCGTTGAGTGGGCTGAATACCAACAAAAACAGCCAAACCATCTTGAACTCAGTTTTAGTCACGGCGAAAACGAGGGTGACGAAGTCGAATCGGCAAAGGAACTACTTCTAATTGTTGGTGTAAGAACGGCAGTCGTATCCCATTTCCCATTTCGACAAGCCATTCGGGAGACATGGACGAGCAAGTCTGTTTTACCTGAACGAGTCGAGGTGTTTTTCTTGGGGTGTCGTCCATTTGCTACAATGCCGGAAGAAGACGACGATGAGGACAGCTTCACGGAAGAAGCAAAATTGCGAGGCATCTGGGAAGCCATCGAGCTGGAAAAACGTGTTTACGGTGACCTGTTGACCGACGAACTCGAATGTGACGATTTTTACGATCGCCTTGCAGATAAAACGAAGGAATTTTTCCACTTCGCGGCGACACGATATTCGTGGGCCAAATTCGTAATGGTAGCAGACGACGACATTTATCTTCGTTTAGATAAAATTGCAGCTCGACTGCAGCGTCAAGACCAATTCAAGCGATTCTATGCGGGTCGTGTCCGAGCGATAGAAAACGCTATAAAAATTGAGCCTATCCGCGATCCTTCATCTCGCAACTACCTCCCCATCGATCAATACCCACTGAATGAATTGCCACCATTTGCACTTGGAGCGAACTTTTTCCTGTCAATGGACTGTGTCAAATTCATCTCCAAAAATCGGCGAAGATTTCGTAGCTTAGGCGGAATGGATGACATTTCGGTCTCACTCTGGATGCTGACGGCACAGATTCATCCGAAGCAGTTTTATGGTCTCGAGTATCTTCGGGCAGGCCCTTGTCGGAATGATCGCGTTTCCTTGAGTGATCTGACTGTATCGGCGATTCGTGCGATTCACGCCAATATCCAAGAGCACCGTCAGTTTTGTCATGATTTTGAATGGGATGCGTGGCAAAGGAGGGATATTGGCGCTCCGACTGAAGGACGTCCGAGGTTGCTAGCTTTCCATCGCAAAACTCTGCACTTCGACTTTTTCCTTCATGCAGAAGAGGAAATGAAGGTACAATAACGAATTATTACAATGATCTCAACACAAACGCGTGCAGGAGTGAAAGTCTCCTACCTCCCACTGAATGGAACTTTTGCTTTGTATTCGGAAAAGATATGTGCCCAAGTTCGTATGAGCTTCCCAGGTGTTTTTACGTCTTGCGTGGAGATTGCGCATAATGTACGAGCAGAATTGCAACTGTTTGTCGACAAATTGACAGGAGATAAAGCCGTTCACTCATCGCTGCTTGAAAAATGGAGATACTCTCTCAAGCAAACGTCGTGCTATACGGAGGCAACCAGAACGCACAACTCTCGTGATTCCTTGCAGTGTAAAGTTGGTCAACTGCACTGTTACGGCGCCATCGCAGTAAAATTTAAAAGAAAAGTGTCTTCGGCCAAAGTAGTGCTGCTCGTCATTCCAGCTCCGTTTTCTCAAGAAAAGTTTTCAGTTCGGCTTCCAGTCGAGTGGCATGTTACTGCAGGGTGTGTTGGCCGCAGTAGGGAAAGCCAGGCGGGTTTCCCCACACACTCGACGCGAGAACTCATGGAATGTCTCGTTCGAAGGAAAATGGGATATCTTGATGCCGGCGTGACTTGGCATCGAGATGACGGTGACAAATCAGCGTCATAGGGGCTAGCACCCGCAAACTCAAACTGAAGTGGTTCCGCAAACGAAGCCAGAACGCCTCCTGGATGACGACCCGTAGGTTTGAGCCACAATAAGTTTTGAAATCCATGACAGAACGGACGCTGCTGCTGAACGTTGCCGTGGATTTCCCGGAGCGCTAACGCCGATAAATCACCAAATGCCACGAACCGATCACTACATGGCTCGGCACGAAGATACCCCAGATCACTCTGATGCCTCACATGAACCTGCATTGTTAGCAACCACAGAGGTATCGTGACGTCATCTATGCCATTAAGGCCACGGAGTCGACGGCGATTCTTCGAGATAAACTTGACACAGTCCATGGACAGGAAGAATGCGCCCATTGCCATCGGTGGGAACTGCGACAGTGGATACTGCTCCACCGACAATGAATAACGATGCGTGAGGTTTCTGTTGGGAGTGTCTTTCCGGCCATACTGGACGGACGGCACTTGGCCACTGTAGTAACGAGTCTGCGGGCCAAGACTCTGCAAACGGTTCACCACTTCGTCCGTGCGAATGTACACGTCATCGTCTGCTAGCGTCACAAACCGAGTTTGCGGATACTGCGTCGCTACGTAGTGACAAAACTCCTTCGCTTTGTTGGCTAGGTCAAGGTACGAGTCATAACAGTCGAGCTCGTCCGCGAGTAAATCGCCATACACCATTTGTTCCAGCGCGATAGCTTCTCGCAGTAACCTGCGTTCTTGCTCAGTTTGAGAATCCTCAAGCTCTGGATCCTCGTTCTCATATGACAAAAGTCGACACCCCACGAAGAGCACTTTGACCCCGCGAGGCAAAGTGGTTTTGCTCGCCCACGTCTCTCGAATCGCTTGCCGAAGCGCAAAATTGGCAGCAATCGCAGTCTTCACACCTATCACAAGCATCAACTCCTCCTCGTCTTCCAACTTGCCGCCAACACTACGCGTCAAACCCACATTATCTCGTTCAAGCTGCGTTATGACCTCCCTGGGTCGTAGTCGTTGCTGCTCTGAGGCCCAATCCACAAGGGACAGCTCGTATCCAGCTCGATATTTTGTCCGTCCCTCATGAATGAACGCAGCAGCACGCGCAGTGAATGCGTCGCTAGAGATGATAGTGACAGCGATGGGCTGCGACGGCCAGTACCGCTGGCCCACAGGTTCTCCACCCTCACGGACAAGGCTGAAATAGGCCTGCACGATGTAATTTCCCACTTCCCAATCTCCGTGCTCGAATGCTTCGTCCATAGGGGAGCAAGTTAGCAGCACGTTGTTTCTCTCGACGCAAATACTCCATCCTCTGTATAGCTCTTCGAACGATTGAGCCCCACCAGCCCGAACATTGATGCGCGTAGAGACCTTGACGGTCGGTCCTTCAGTAGAACCGTCGAGGGGATAAATGATCTCGAGGGACTTCACGGGATCAGCTTCACTACCGCGTTGTAGCACCTCCAGTGTGTTGGTGGCGTCGAAAGCGGAGGACGATACCCCAGTAGACGCATGCAAGCAGCACCACCAGCAGGAAACCCACCACTCGCATCGCTCCGATCACTTATCACTTATCATGCGTGTCAAACGATCTTTCGGTGTGCGTACCATCAGTCGGGTAACCTTTCATCGTTCCGATGAGGACAAGAGTTATGACGTTGTTAGCATGTTGGAAGTGTTTTACGCATGGATTTACTTGGTTGTGAAGTGCTTTAGTACTTCATAGGCTGTGAACCGACTCGGGATAGTCGGATGCCACGAAAAAGCCTCGTAGAAGGCTTTCAAGTTTATCACCGGAGGTTCACGAATGATCCGAGTGTACAGCTCTGGTGTGTCGTCTACTTCCACGACGTACTTGGCACATTCTTGCAGACTAACAAAGCGCCCACAGTCTATAAAACTCTCAGGGTTAAACAGATTTGCCACCGTCGCGGTGTCCCCCAAGAAAACTGGCACGCTACCCGCCAGAAACGCGTTCACCATCTTCTCAGTCACGTATCCTGCAGCTCGCGTGTTCTCAAAGGCAATCACGAATTTGTACGGACCATATCGACGCACTGCATCGTCATTGTAAAATAAGGCTTCGCGAGATGCCATCTTGGTGAGGTCAGGTGGTCTTGAAGATCCAGCACACTTTCCAAGAGCGTCAACAGGCCGAAGAGCGTTAAGGATATCGTACATAAGTTCGCGATTTCTCCACTCACAGTGAGCGTACAAATACGCACAAAACTTCGACTTCGGCTCTCGCCATCTCGATTCCGATGTAGATAGTAGCGATAGGGGTCCATGGTCTAGTCGCTCAGCAAACGATACACTTGCCATCGATAGATGAATGTGCTTGGTTCGGTTAGGTTTCGCAACGGTGGAGACTAACAGCACTCGCTCATCGAGCCCGTCGGTACTCCATGCTTCACCTGTAATCATCACCAGTTCCGTCGACCGATGCATCGTTGTTGTAGTCGTAGTATTGGTTTGATTTCGATTGATGTAGCGTTCGAAATAGGAAGCAACCATCTCTCGACACGCAGGTTGGCTTGCTGGATTGCACTTGCCTCCTAGAACACTAAACACGAACACGTCGGGAGAGCCTCCGTAGTATTGGTGCAGTATATTTTCTGGTATCACTAGCACAGGTCGATGTTGGTCTTCAAATACGGAGACAAAAAGGCATTCCAGAACAACTCGAGAGAACGTGGCACTTGGTGCATACGCAACAATAAACGGCGGTCTGTACATGTCTGCATCCAATAGATTGTATCGCCACAACTCCACTCGAGATCGATCGACGATATCCGCACCATGTAGCTGCTTGTAGTAAGTTTGAAGTTCATGCTTCGCTTGTCGCGTGATTTCTAGGCACGATAGATTTCTGGTCACACCGGGAAAGTTGAGTCGAGCAATCCCACAAATCCTTAGGAAGAAGTTGAGTTGCGTCTCGAGCGAAAGGAAGTACGACACTTTGATTCCCGCTTGGGACCTAGTGGAGAGTACTACCTCGATCTCGAGACTGTACGCTACTGTTAGATCATGCAGTAAAAATTCAAACTCCAACGTTTCGGTAAAATTCGGGAGTCTCTCACTTCCTTTTCGGGGACTCAAGCTTCTAGGTTTCATCCAAAGGTGGTAATCGAATCCATGACACAGTCCACGGCGCTCTAACAAGTTATCGTGAACGATTCGAATTGACAGCGGCGACAAGTCGCCAAGTGCCACGAGGTTGTCGGCGCACGGTCCCCCACGCAGGTGCTCCAGTTTGTTGAACGGCCTCGCATGAACCTGAATTGTTAGCATCCAGAGCGCTACACTCATATCGTCCATCCCTGCTAGGTAACTCAAACGTCCACGGTTCTTCGAAATAAAGTGCACGCAGTCCATCGAGAGGAAGAAATACGCCCCGATTGCAAATGGGGGAAGAGCGGCCATTGGATACTGTTCCTCGGTCAGGAAATATCGGAGCTTGCCGTTGTTGACGCGATTGGGCTGCTCGGTCTGCCCGTTCTCAATGGCGCGAACTTGACCACTGTAGAAACGTGCTCTTGGTGCTTTCGACGTCAACTTGTCCACAATTTTATCCATTCGCACATAGAGATCGTCGTCCGCAATCAATACATATTGTGCTCGAGGGTAGTGCGTTGCTGTAAAGTGCATGAACTCTGTCACCTTTTTGGCCAGATCAGGGTACGAGTCATCGCAATCCAGCTCGTCTGTCAGCAAGTCCCCGTACACCAATTTCTCCAGTTGAATGGCGTCCCAAATCCGCCGAAGTTCATCATTCCCGTCGTCAAAACTGTCTGTGGCTCCTGTAGCCGCTGCAAAAGGGCGACACCCTAAGAAGAAAACCTTAACACCAGACGGTAGTGTGTCTTTGCTTGCCCATGTTTGCCGAATCGCTTGTCGAATGGCAAAATTCGTCGCGACCGCTGTCTTGATCCCCATTACAAGCACCAAATCCCCTCCTTTCTCGTCATCCTGGCCCTCCATTGACACGGGGACGTCAAACGTATCTGCATGCCGCCCAAGTTGTTGAACGAGCTTGCCATTCCGCCGCTGTTGCTGTTGCGTAGCCCACTCGACGAGTCCGAGATCAAAGTCGGGGTATGCCTTCCCTGCTTCTTGTACCTGAGAAGTGATTCGAGCGTCAAAGTCAGCGTCGGACACCACTGCAAAAGCGGTTGTCTTCGACTTCCAGTGACGATTCTCTATTGATGGCAGAATTTGCAGGTTGGCAGTGATGTAAGCAAAGGCAGTGAAGTTACCCGGTTCACGATGTTGAATCTCCGCTCCAGATCCATCAATTGGGGAGCACGCGCGTGTGGAATTTCTTGCCCTGTTCAAGTCGCTCGTCTCGATACACAGATGCATCTCATTGGATTGTCGCCTGAAGTCCCCCACTTGGTCAGGACTGACGATGACCCGCGTTTTGAATGTCAGCGGGGCCTTCTCAAAAGCTCCATGAACCGGGTAGGTGATCTCCACAGACGTGACCAAGTCAGCAGAAGAAGTGGCGGCTGTGTTATTGGCGAGACTCGGGAATACATATTCACAGGCGACGAGCGCTATAGCTGCTACCCAGTAGTGGCAAGCGCGCATGGGCCAAGATCTGTGGTGTGCGTCCTTTCGATCTTTGGATCGCGGATTGATTGGCATCAGCTTCAACTTACAAGTCCTTTGGCATTGCTTGTCAGAGCTAACCGAGGGTGCACCACTACGCAGGACTTGGCTTTAGCTACTTTGAGTCTTTATCCCAGCTATGGGCGTTGAAGCCGTGGCAAAAACTGCGCCCAGAGTTTAAGTTGCTGTGGATGATTCGAATCGCTGGAGGGCCCAAGTCTGCATACGCGAGCAGTTCGTTTTCGCATGGGCACTCCCGCAAGTTTTGAAAACTGTCAAGATGCTGCGGATGGACCTGGATCGCCAGTAGCCAAAGTGCAATAGTCACGTCGTCCAAAGCTCCGAGTCCCTGCAGCTCCTCGCGATTGTCGGCGATGAACTCGACGACATCCATCGACATGATGTAGTGCGGACCCCACGCGAACGGAGGGAACTCGTCCAGAGGATACACAGACTCGGGGAGGTAGTAGCGGCGCTGCGGGTCTCGCTCCGGGAGGAACGAGTTGCCTTCCTTCACATGACCAGCGTATAGATTGTGGAGGGGTCCTAACGCTGCGATCTGCTCTGTGAAGGCTTCCACCCGTAGATACACGTCCTCGTCGGCGATCATGACGTAGCCAGCTCGACGTAGAACGTGATCCGTCCCAACGAAATGGAGAAACTCCTTCACCTTCTGTGGCAGTGTCGCGTACGAATCTTCGCAGTCCAGAACGTCCGTGAGTAGGTCGCCTCTGTAGGCCTTCTGCTCGTATGCTATCGCCTGACGAACTTCGTCGTCGACATCCGCTGGAACTCGACAACCAGCAAAGAACACGCGTACATTATGAGGCAGACTGTCCTTGCTGGCCCACGTCTGACGAATTGCCTGTCGGAACGGGAATCCATCGATGACTCTTGTCTTCACGCCGATAACCAACAGTGGCGGCTTAGTTGGACTGCCATGGGGTTTTGCACCCCCGAGAGGCTTCACCTGGCCCGTAGCAGCGTCAACTTCACGCGTCACGTGGTTTGTAGCTCTCTTTTCTTCTGCTTTGTTCCGCCTCGCTCGAAACCACTCCACAGCGCTCTCGTTCTCCTCTCCTCCGTTTCCAGACTTGTACAGTGCAAGGTCGTCAAAACGCTGTTGTTTTAGAGCTGCAGCAAAATCTTCGTCACTGAGGATAGTGAACGCGACCTCGTCCGACTGCATCAGCTGTACTCCTGTCTCCGGCGTCGGTGCGTCAAACGCTGCTAGACGCGCTGTGTGGTTTCCCGGGTCGATGGACTCGGCGATGAGGGTCCCGCTCTCGATTGCAATGCATCGACGCCAAGTGCCATCCAGCTGCAGGCACAACCACCGACGACCAGCGTACAAGTCCATCAACGCACTGTAGTCGGGCGTACCCGATGTAAGCAACTGGAAGCGGAACGCCAATGGAGACTTGTACTGCGAATTCGGCTGCGGGTACAGCACGCGCAGACCCTGCAGAAGCTCTTCCTGTTGATGGAATGAACTCACATCGGCAATGTCAACAGTGGAGCCGTCGACGTTAGCCCAACAACGAGCAATAGCACACAATAGCGAGACGAGCAGCAGGCGATGCATTGGCAACAAGAGCTTGATGCTGGTCGATAGCGGGAAGATCGCAAACCCGCGACTTCTGAAAAAGTGGAAGATATCGGAGCCCTTCATCAGAATGAAGCGCGTAGGGTGCCTAGCTCCAACTTATCGTGCGTTGCGTCTGAGGAAGGCTACCTGACTGCTAGACATGTACAAGTTGTGTTGTTACGAGCACAATGGCGAGGTATTCGTAGTTATTACCACGTACACGCATCGTCTTGTTATTCTGTACGCATGGCACGCATTGTCCTGCTAATTGGTTCACTTTCCCTTGGATGCGTGGCGCGACACGAGTCCCGACGAGATCATGTAGAGCACCGCGCTGATCACTCCGAGGATGAAGGAGCCGTTGAGCGTGACGTCGTCAGCCTTGCTTAGTGGATGCGCCTGCGGGATCCACAGCACGAACATGAGAATCGTCGACACGAGTGCAATACCTACGAAAGCTTTGCCGCCAAGCACGAAGACGGAGCGATTCTTGCAGCACGTGATGGCCAGAGTCAGCGCCACGAAGGAGAGCGCTCCCGCACTCATGCTGATGGCTCCGAAGGCCAACGTGGCCGAGCCCAGAGCGCCGCAGGACTTGTGCAGGAACTTGTTGAACTGCGTGGCGTCCATCCCCGCCGTCGTGGCCAAAGCGGAGGCGAATTTGAGCTGCATGTCGTCGCTCTCGTCTCCGGCGCGACTGTAGCCGTCGCACACGCTGTAGTTGGAGAAGTTGGCCATTTGATCCGCGTCCAAGTCCGTCACGTCGTACTTGGACGAGGTATGGAAGAGATAGCAGTGGTCGAAGGTGACGCTGTCGTTGGCGCCACTCTTGTCCGAAAACTCAATGTCCGTGCAGAAACCCCAGATTCCCGCAGCGAAGTCGGACTTGTCCAGCGTTTCCTTCAGCGACTCATTCACAGTCTTGCTCGTAGTCCAGAGCGGCAGACTGAACGCGACGATGTTGAGCGTCACGGCCACGAACAAGACGATGAGAGAGATGAGGCCTGCACATGAGCAAGCCATACTGATCTTCTTCTTCTTCTTCTGCTGCTGCTGCTGGAGGTACTGCTGTTTCTAGTTGATGGTCGATCAGAGAATGACACACATGAGCGACCGAGCAAGTCTGATTTACACCCACGCCTGGAATCCAGGACTCGACCACCTCGACCACTCACTCGCCTTGCGGCCCTCCAGCAGACCATTCAGCAGTTACGGAGAAGATGGCATCGCGGAATGCTGTGCACTTTTGTCACTGAAGGCATGCCATGCCGAGAATCCGATGCTGTTTCCTGTCAGTTCTATCCTGCCTGCAGCGAAATATTGATCTTGCCTGCGCTCGTGCTGCCTAACTAACGCCTGCGTTACCAGTGTCGCTGCTGCTAAGATTAAGAATCCGTTTTAAAGTCGATTTTTGATTGTCGAGACCAGCTCGGAATACTCTGCGCCAAGAACTTTCTCGTTTTCAAAGTCACTTCTCTTTTCTTCTCCTCGACGCCAATCGGGGGGCGGACGTGCGACTTGGACGATGTTGTCCTTGTCCTGTGGCGGTGGAGCGGCGCCGTCCACGCCGACGACGGCGTCAACTGCCAGCAAGCGACTGGCCTACGAGACGTTCGTGGAGAAACGGGCAGCCTCGTTCTCTGCAGAGCAGCAACGGCCGTCAGCGATGCAACTGGAGCGAGCAATGCGCGACTATGACAACTTGATGGTGGCTCAAGTGCGTCCGTTGGGCCCGTTGAAAAGTGAAGCAGGAGAAGGAGCTCCATCGGCTTTGATGGAGATCGTCCGGACGCCAAATCTGAAAGTCCGAAAGAGCAGAAGCTGCGCTCTTCCGGCGCTGCCTAACGTTGATCTGGACGAGATTGAGATCCCGGAGCATCACGAAGCTCTGTGTCGCGTCTTTTGCCAGCCCAACTCGTGGTCGCCAGCGTTCGCCTCGCCTGGAGACTTTACGATCAAAATGGCCTCGGTGTTCCAGGACAATGGTGAGATTTGCTTCCGGATCGCAGTCATGAGCTGCTGTGTCCGATCGATTGGCGATGGCTCGCGCATTAAACCAGTGTCGAAGCGACAGTACTACGTCTCGCACGTCGAGCGAACTCAGCAGGAGATCGTCCAGTTGACGGAGGCACTGTCGCTCCAGTATCTGGGTCATCACTTGGCCAAGAAGATGCCTACGCACGGAACACGCCTTATCACAACGCGGAAGCAGCGGGTGCTGGACGAATACGGCGATGAAATGATTCACTTCTTGAGTGCTGTCATGCGGATCAGCGAAATTGGATTCAACAGACTCGTGAAGTTGACGGAGCCTGTGTCAAGCAATGTACGTGTGCGCGACTTCCTGGGTCTTGCACTGAGTTTTGGTGAACAAACCATTGTCGCTACGAGCTCGTGTGACGCTCGAATTGAAGGTCAGGACGGCGGTTATCGGCCGGGGCTGCCGAGTGCTTGGCTTGATATTGACGTGAATATGTCGACGGACGCGGGATTCTACGGGAAATGGCAATCCCCACGTGATGGAGGATCTTCTCGCCCATTTGGCCGCTCATCCGACAACAGCAGCCCTTTTGGAGACTTTGGATTGATGATGCGATCGAACAGCAGCATCAGTCGACCGAGCGCTGGCAAGTGCGTCCGCTTTGTCGACCCGCGCTACTGGATGGACGAAGTGCCGAACGATGGCTCGTTCACCGTGGAGATTTCCAGTGTGACGGTCCTCGATGGTGTCGCCAAGTTTGCAATCAGTGTGCTGTACTATGCAAACGGAGAGTTGGAGGTGATTACTATCGATCGCCGCTACTCCGAGTTTGATGAGCTGGCCGTGGCGCTCGAGGAGAAGGTGCCTTCACTGCAGATCCGCAGACTTCTCCCACCAAAGACGTTCTTTCGCTATCTCTCCGCAAGCTTCCTCGAGCACCGAGCAGCATATCTGCAGCAATTTCTCGAGTGCATGCTTCGGCTAAACTTCCAAGGCGTCCTCGACCAAGAGATCCCTCTCACAGCTGAGCCGCGTGTTCGCGACTTCCTCAAGCTGCCCGCTGTGGAATGGATCGTTGTTCCGTGGAGCAAGCTGTCACCGACCCCCAAGGCTGTTCGAGAGGGCTTCCGCTCGAACTTCTCACTTACGCCGACAGCTCCGTCCGATTTTTCGCCACGCTACAACCTCTCTCCACGCCGCAACCCTCGCTGCTTCCCGACCGACTTGACGGCACCGCTTCGCTACGAGAGTTTCGTCCTGAAGCGCAGTGACTCCATGTAGAACAGCAAGCAAGCGCTATCCTACGAGAAGTAAATTATCACCCTAATTCAGCCTTTCAAGTTGAAGTTTTCTCTCACGTCGCAGATCTGCGACGTGTGAGAAATCATTGAATCTCATCGATATGCCAGAACACAGTCCAATTATCACGAGCATGGAGACGGCTGAGGTGGACGAGCTGCGGCAGCTCACACAGCGCGTGTGCGAGAATGTGACGGCGTACGTCGGCGCGCAACTTGATGGTGAGTAAGGGAAGACTCAACTTTTACCACTACCAGCACGCTTGGGGCGTCGTATCAGTGGATTAAGCCTCACACTCTGTGGTTCAGGGTCGCTGGAGTCGATGCGGCTGATGGAGACGGTCGTGGGCAATATCAACGCCAAGTATGTGGGGATGAAGCGGGAAGCCAGGAGCATCGGGAAGCTGTCCAAAGTCCTGGAAGCCCGAGGTACTGCATCATAGCAATGAACGGAAGGCTGGTCAGTTGTTGTGTGAAGCTCTTTTGACAGATTGTGTTGCTTGCGCTAGCAACTGCGATGGAGGAGAAGATGAACATCATCGACGACATCGACGAGGAGCTTACGGAGCTCGAAGACATGGTGGACCAGTTGGAGAAGTACACTGGATCGCTCGGTTCGTTCCGTTAAATGGATTAAAGTTGCTACGCCGAAACTCGAGACGCCACCACTGACATGTTGCTGCGTATTGTGTGGTCTGCAGAGGTCAAGTTTAATGAAGTACGCTAATCTACCAGCAACTAATCTACCAGCAGCGCAAGCAAGCATTATTGCCTCTACATCACGAAGCTAGTGCACTCGCCATTACCTCGCTGCAGGAGGTCTATTTTTTTCTCGTATTCGTGGAGAAGAATCGTCGGTGCATCGATGCTAATGCCAGGAACCCGTGGAGAGACGTCCACCGGAATGCAAACTGTGTTGTTGTTGCTCTGTGGTCGAATTGAAGCAGCTTCCTAGCCACGAAGGTTAACTATTGTGCTGGACGCAGTGGGCGTTGACGCGTTCGACTTGGTCCCAGTATGGGATCAGAATCGTAGTTTTCTGTCTTCTATTTTTGCCTCTGAATTGAAGCCGGAATGGAAACCGCTACTTGTATGGAGCTTTGCCGCTTCACTATAGCAATCAGCTCGCAGCGCAGAGGCCCCGAGTTCCGCCGTACGATTGATTCCATCACTAGAGCAGCAGCAGCAGCAAGATGTCCGCCATGCAGAACATGAAGTGTGTGGTCGTAGGGTGAGTGGCAGCAAAAGTATCTTCTTGTGCAGGTGTCTTAGTTCTCTGCGACTGATCGTCTGTATGTATCTTTTTAGTGACGGTGCCGTGGGTAAGACGTGTGTCCTCATTTCGTACACGACCAACACGTTCCCGGGCGAGTACATCCCCACGGTGTTCGACAACTACAGCGCCAACGTGATGGTGGACAACCGGCCTATCAACTTAGGGCTCTGGGATACGGCAGGCCAGGAGGACTACGACCGACTGCGTCCATTGAGCTACCCGCAGACAGATGTCTTCCTCATCTGCTTCTCTGTCGTCAGGTACAACGTGAAAGCCGCAATAGGTGCTACACTTCCTGTCTTGTGCTAATTTGCTACTCTTGGTGTCGGTTGTGCAGTCGCGCCTCGTTCGAGAACGTCAAAACCAAGTGGCTGCCTGAAATCCGCCACCATGCACCAGGTGTGCCCTTTATTCTGGTGGGCACCAAGTCGGATCTGCGTGACGACGAAGACACTCTCGAGAAGCTGAAGGAGAAGAAGCTCGTACCGATCACGAAGGAGCAGGTGCGTTTGTGAGATCTCGCGTTAGTGAAGGATGTGTAAGCTAACGAGAATTCTGTCATTGATACAGGGTGAGACGCTCAAGACCGAGCTCGGCGCATACAAGTACATGGAGTGCTCGGCACTAACGCAGAAGGGGCTCAAGTCGGTGTTCGACGAGGCCATTCGATGCGTGATCACTAATCAGCAGAACCCCAAGGGCAAGCAGAAATCTTGGAAGTGCTCGATCTTGTAGAGCGCCCGCAAGACGCAGCTAGGGACCGGCAGACAAGAGTATTATTGCACGTGCGGTTCTCCTTGTGCCTTTGCACCCGATTTATACCGTTCCTCTCGCGTTGTCCGCCACCGCTAAAGTGAAATACATACATCAACTTCTATACCGATCTTATTCCTGTTGAAGTTGTGAGGCTATGCTTCTGTAATTTATTTTAAATTATTCGCTTAGATACGATACCATCCCATACACTAATCAAGTGATCAATTGATTTTACCTGACACTTCTGGAGCAGAAGATGACCGAGAGCTCCAGCTTGACGTCGTGGCTGTTGGGCGCGGCCTACACGGGCGGCACGTTGTGCGTGGGGGCTTTGTTCCTTCTGTACATGTACCAGGACCGACTTCTCTACTTCCCCACTATCCCAGGCGCCTCCAAGTTCACGAAAGACAACCCTCCAGGTAAAAAATGTCATTCCGATGTCTCCTCCTTTGTGACATATACTGACATTGCTGCTATTGACAGGATACCGACACCCGGGAGAGTTCTCCATCGACTATGAAGACCTGATGATCCCCTGCAAAGACGGCGTGAAGATCAACGCGTGGCTTATGAAGCAGAGAGACCACTCGACTCGCCCAACGCTCATCTTCTTCCACGGCAATGCTGGGAGTGAGTCATTCATTAGTATAATACGGTGGTAGAGGATTCCTCTCTTAGTATTTGATATGTTTGAATGTGCAGACATTGGCTACCGTCTTCCGAACGCTGTGCAGTTGTTCCGGAAAGTGGGGTTGAACATTTTGCTTGTGGACTACAGAGGATTCGGTCACAGCGAAGGGATTCCGTCGGAGGAAGGACTCAAGTTGGATGCGGAGGTGAGTAGCGGCTGTAATAGTACGAAGTGTAATGATAACGTGCTAATACGTTGTGGTGTCAATGATGCAGGCTGCTTTGGACGCCATGTATGCTCGTACGGACATCGACACGTCAAAGCTCGTGGTGTTCGGCCGGTCGCTGGGTGGGGCTGTGTCGGTCTACCTCGCTAAGCAGGAACCTTCTAGAGTACAGACGGCTATTATGATGGCAGTAGCTTCTTTTTAGCTGACTGACTAACTGGTGTTGTCGTATAGGTTGCAGCCGTTGTCCTGGAGAACACATTCCTGAGCATCTCGGCCATGGTGGACGCGCTGATGCCGTTCCTGACGTACTTCAAGCCACTCGTGCTGCGGATGGACTGGAACAGCGAGCAGGCGATCCAAAAGCTGAAGCAACCGATCCTTTTGATCGCAGGCATGCAAGACGAACTCGTGCCCCACTTCCACATGGAGAGACTGCGCTCCCTCGCCACCTCCAGCCAGCGTGTCGTGTGGTATCCAGTACCTGGCGGGACGCACAACGACTCGTGGCTGCGTGGGGGCGACAAATACTACGCAGAGCTGCGGCAGTTCCTGGAATCGCTGGGCGCCGACACCGCCTGTCTTGCCAGCAGCGACTCCTCCTCGGACGAGAGCCTCGCTCCGGAAGAAAACGCAATCCCGAACATGCTCCAGCAGCCTCTGCTCAGCTCACTGAAGCCCAAGACCGAGTAGGAATAGGAATAAAAGTGCTGTTCGTTCATTGCCATGTTGAAGTGCCCTCTTATTCGCCCTCTGATTCGTGGACAGCGTATCTTAGCTGTATTATGACCGTCACGTTAGAATCTCGTCGACACCTTAACGTAGCTCTTCGGGCTCAAATCTTTCTGCCACTTCGGAATCCGGCGGTTGGTACGCAAGCAGCTAGCTCCCCATACGTTAATGGTGCTCCAGACGACTTCAATTCTGCGTCGTGCGGCGCTGTCTGCGCGGCTGGCGTCCTCGCGCGCGCTGTCGTCCAGCGCCGGCAGCACGGGCGCGTATCTGACGATGGAGACGCGCTCCAACGGCGTGGCCATCGTGCGGCTGAACGACAAGGCGGCCAAAGTGAACACGATCTCGTCCAAGATGACGGCGGAGATGACGACGATGCTGGACACGGTGGAGAGCGACCCCAACATCAAGTCGGTGGTGCTCATCTCGGCCAAGCCAGGCGTGTTCATCGCCGGCGCCGACATCGCCGAGCTGAACGCGTGCAAGACGGAGGAGGAAATGCGCGCCATGTCGAGCGCCGGCCAGAGCTTCATGAACCGTCTGGCCAGCTCCAAGAAGCCCTTTGTGGCGGCCATCGAGGGCTCCTGCATGGGCGGCGGCATGGAGGTGGCGCTCGCCTGCCACTACCGCGTGGCCTCGCAGCACAAGAAGACGCAGTTGGCGCTGCCCGAAGTGATGCTGGGGCTGCTGCCTGGAGCGGGAGGCACGCAACGTCTGCCGAAGCTAGTGGGGATCCAAGCGGCTCTGGACATGATGCTCACTGGCAAGAACATCAGGCCCGACAAGGCGCTCAAGATGGGACTCGTGAACCAAGTGGCCGACCCGTTCGCGCTGGAGAGCGCAGCCATCTCAGCAGCGCAACAACTGGCTGCAGGCAGCTTAAAACCAAAGAAGAAGAGCAAGGGACTGGTCAACCGCATCTTGGAGGACACGCCACTACGCCAGATTGTGTTCAACAAGGCTGGGGAGATGGTGGAGAAGAAGACGGGAGGACATTATCCTGCGCCCAAACTCATCCTGGAAGCTGCGCAGACAGGCATCGAGAGTGGACTCACAAAGGGACTAGAGGTGGAAGCTGCTAACTTTGCTAAGCTGGGCATGACCAGCGAGGCCAAGGCGCTCATGAGCATCTTCTTCGGACAGACAGCACTCAAGAAGAACCGCTACGGCAAACCCGCGAAGCCTGTGGAGACCATGGCTGTTGTTGGTGCTGGTCTCATGGGGGCTGGGATTGGACAGGTGTCGGCTGCGAAGGGTGTGCGTGTTCTGCTGAAGGACCGCGACGCTGCAGCTGCTGCCAAGGGAGAAGACTACATCCGCAACAACTTGGACCAGAAGGTGAAGCGGAAACGCATGACGATCTACGATCGTGACGCCGTCATGGCCAACGTGGTTCCTCTGTCGGATGAGGACGAGGTGTGGAAGACACACATCAAGAAGGCAGATCTCGCCATTGAGGCAGTCTTTGAGGATCTGGCGTTAAAGCACAAGGTGCTGTCGGATCTGGAGAATTACGTGTCGAAGGACTGCGTGATTGCTACCAACACGTCGGCTCTTCCGATCGCCGACATCGCGTCGGCGTGCAAGCGTCCGGAGAATGTGATCGGCATGCACTACTTCTCGCCTGTGCCGAGTATGCCGCTGCTTGAGATTATTCGTCACGCCGGTACGAGTGATGCTACCGCGGCGAAGGCTGTGGACTTGGGTCTCCGTCAAGGCAAGACGGCCATAGTGGTGAAGGATGTCCCGGGCTTTTACGTGAACCGCTGTCTTGGCCCATACATTGCGGAGACGTTGGCACTCGTGGGAGATGGCGTGGAACCGGAGAAGCTGGATAAGCTCATGACTAAGTGGGGTCTCCCTGTTGGTCCCATTACGCTAGCTGACGAGGTGGGTCTAGATGTGGCCTTCCACGTGAACCAAACGCTTTCGAAGGCGCTGGGTGTGCGTATGGAAGGCGGCGATGCCACGCTGTTTGAAGAGATGATCGGACAGGGATTCCTCGGTAAGAAGTCCGGCAAGGGTTTCTTCGTGCAGCCTCCTAAGCGCAAGAAGGGCAAGAAGACCATCAACGCTGATGCCATGAGCCTTGTGAAGAAGTTCCAGAAGGCAGACCTGAAGCTCAGCGAAGAGGATACCGTCAACCGTCTTATTTCGCGTTTCGTGAACGAGGCTGTCCTCTGTGTGCAGGACGATATCATTGCATCCCCCTCGGAGGGCGACATCGGCGCCGTGTTCGGCATTGGCTTCCCGCCCTTCATTGGCGGCCCCTTCCGCTACGTTGACAAGGTGGGCAGCAGCAAGTTCACGGAGATGATGCAGCGCTACGCCGACCAATACGGCGAGCAATTCACTCCTGCGCCCCTGCTGCAAGACATGGCCAAGACCAACAAGAAATTCCACGCGAATTAATGCCGGATTCTATATAGGCAGAAAGCGTTTGCCCCACCACTAGGTGGTCGCTTATGGTGATCTCGAATGCAGAGCAAAACAAATGCGTTGAATGCAGCAAGCCATGCATATTTGATTCGATCTCTGTCGTTATAGTTGATTTGGTATCCAAAGCACGGCCGATGTTGTCTTGCTGCCGTCACGTGCTCATGAGATTCCAGCTCTCTGTCGGAGTGCCACGAGTGTTTAGATGTTGTAGTAGCAAGCACACAAAGTAAAAAGACGTACCAGCTTCGCGTGGACTTTGTTCTCGCGCTCTTGGCTCTGTCGGCGTAGATCCTCCACGCGCTGCAGCTTCTCGTCAAGCTCCACCACCTACATTAGCAACACAACTCGCATTGTCAGCGCAAAACTCGCCATCATTCCCGGCGTATGTTGACCTAACCTGGTGCACTTTGAAGGATCCCGTGTGACTCGGCTCAGAGGCAGCCGAGTTGGCCGACTCGAGTAGATCCTGTTTCATCCGACGTGCTAGTGCGATGCGCAAAGCATTTCGACGTTCCTCCTCTTCGGCCTTTTTCGCTTCCTCCGACGTGTTACTCTGGAGTTTCTCGACAAGCTGTGCAGGTGGCTCGGGCGCAGTGGCCTTCTGCTCCTGCTGGTACTCCTTCAGCTGCGCCTCGCGCTCGCGTTTCTTCTTTTCGATGATACGGTCGCGCTGTTTTTTGAGGTACTCTTCACGTCGCTTAAGTTCCACTTCCGAGATCTCGGCTGCCTGCTGCCACTCGCGCTGCTTGTTGCGATTCTCCTCAAGTGACTCTTTGTTTTTCTTGCAGATCTCTTCAGCCTTCTTCTTGCTCTCGCGAATCTGCTGCTGCACCTCCGCAGGCGAGAGCTGTCTCGTGTCCGGGGTACTTGCATGCTTGTCTTCGGCCACTTTAGCCGCCATCGACGCCAGTCGAAGTTGCTCATCCTGCACGACCATGGACATGGCGAGTGCTGCCTCCAACTCCGCCTGCTCCATCTCTTCCTGTTTGTAAAGCACGCTAAGCTCCATGAACTGCGCCTCCAGGTCGTGCTCGTCCTCCGTGACCTCCTCCCGCAGCTCCTTGATCGCCTCCAGCTCGAGCTCCAGATTGCGCTTAACCATAAGCTTCTTGAAGCTCAAAAAGTCGTCCATGGCCAGGATCTGGTTCACCACATCAGCACTAACACCGTCGCTCACGGATCCACCGGCCGCCCGCTCACTGTCCCGCTGCTTCTCGCAGATGGCGGCAAAGTCCGCAGCCGTGAGTCCCATCTCGGCCAAGTGCGACCCCAGGACGTTCTCCACCACCTCGCGGAATTGCGCGTGCAGCTCCGTGTACACGAACTTGTTCTCCTCGCCCGTGTCGAAGCTCGCGCAGTTGTCGTCGATGAAGCACATGACCGGCAGCTCCCACGCCGGCGACCGGAACAGGTTCAGCACATAGTCGAACACCCAGTCGCTCTCCTCGGGCGTGAACTCCAGCTCGTCCATAGCTGCCAAGCTATACACTTGTGGGCCTTGAAGGTCGCGTCGTTTCAAGATCCAATGGCTACAATCTATTTTGAGAGGGGAGCCAAGGGTTACGGGCGCAGTTAATGGCGGCAAAACATGGCAGCTACCACAAATGAGCCTGTTGTCTTTTGCCACATTTTACTCAATTAAGTGCGACTACAGGTCTTGTAATCGTAGTTAGTCGAATTTAAACTTGATTTTTGTATGGATGCAGCTTAAATGTGGCATGCTTTTTCTTATTTGTGGCAGCGAGTTTCAAGCCTAGTAGTTTCATCCAATCAGCGTTGGTTTCATTATTGCAGACAAGCCGTCGAGATCCAAAGCCAACGCAGCCATGGAGGAGGAACCGATGGCGTCGACCAAGCTCTACGTGGGCAACCTCTTCTACGAGCTCACACAGCGCGACGTCGAGACCGAGTTCGGCAAGGTACAATCGGCTCTAGCAGTGTCCTCCCCCTTATTACTCTTTGAACAACTCTAACGCTTTTGGCTAAACTCTGAACAGTTCGGCCCGATCGAGCAATGCGCCGTCAAGAAAGGCTACGCGTTCGTGCACTACGAGCAGCTGGAGGACGCCGAGGTGGCGGTGCGGGAGATGAACGACAAGGAGCTGGGCGGCCGCCGCCTGCGCGTGGCCTTCGCCGTGTCGCACGGCACTCAGAGGCGTTACGACGGACCGCCGCCGCCCATGCACGCGGCGCCTCCGGGACCCCCTCCGCCCATGCAGCAGCAGCAGCAGCAGCATAACCAACAGCCGCCGCTGCTGCACAGCCCGCGCTTCCCCGTGAACGCGTCGCCCAATTTGTTCGTGGCCAACATCCCGCCCCACATCAAGATGAGCGAATTGGACGAAGCCTTCGCCCAGTTCGGAGAGGTCAAGAACGTCAAGGTGCTGCCTCAGGCGCGACCTGACGCGCCCATGTCCGCTTTTGTGGACTACACAGATGTAGCCTCGGCGCAGAAGGCCCACAGTGCTACGATCATCGTGGCGGGGCAGCATCTGCGCACGGACTACAACTTCCGCAAGAACAAGGGGGAAGGACCGAGACGCCCAACCCGCGGCAGCTTTGATGGGGGTAATGGAAGTTACGACGGAGAAGAACGACGTTCGCGTTACGACTCGTTCGACGCCAAGAACAAGTACGACGACGAGTTTGAGGACGCGGGTCATCGTCGTCATCACCACCATCATCGCCACTCGAGTCGCCACCATTCGTCGCGTCACAGTCGGGAGGACTCGGACGAGCGCGGACGTAGCGGATCTCCCCCGCGCTACCGTCGTCACAGTAGCAGCAGCAGCATGCGGAGAGGCGAGGAGCGCGAGTATGCCACTGAACGCTCGTACGGCCGGCCGGATGAGGCCGACGACTTCCAGCCGTCGGAACGACGTTCGCACCGATCTGGATACTATGAGTCACGACCGCGGGGTGGCGAGCGCGAGTATTCGGGACGAGGAATGGACAAGGAGTACCGCCGCTACAGTCGCCCCGAGATGTCCTCGTCGCGCCACGGATCGCGTCGCGTCCCTCGGAATGACCGAAGCTGGTACGAGGCACAGTGCTTTGTTTGCTGAGGTATTGTGTGTGTTTGCTGACCCTATTGACCCCATTTCAATTGGCTTGTTTCGTTTCTTCAGGTCTCCTCGGTCGGGTGGCCCTCGCAGCCGAAGCCGTAGCCGCTAAGCACGCTGTGGAACGCACCGCAGTTTTGTGGTGGCCGGGACGCTATAGTGTCTCGTTTATCTTGGGCGCAGACTGAAGCAGGATGTTGGTATCACGCACGGAACATGTCGTGGAGTTTACGAGAGGCTTTGGTTTGTAAGCAGCCTGGTTGTATTTCGGACGAAAATGGACAAAATCATCTGTGGTCGGATCTTCGACTGGTAGCTGGCGTCCCATTAGTTTTCGATTTCGTCGTCACTCGGTGGGTGGTTGTTCGCTGGTGTGTTTAGTTATTCCCTGCTAGCACTCACACGAGGAGTTCGTGGATTTCGTGGAGCATTCGTGGTATGTTGGTTCTGGCTTTTGAATGTGGGTGATGGGTGAATCGTTCGCATTTTTGCTTGCTATCTATGGTTGTCTTGGTTGGTGGATATCTTCCACCGCGTTGTGGTTCTCCTCTTAGAGCATTCACAAAAACTCCACCAACTACGCACTACACTTGTCGACCTAATCTCCACAGCTCAAGATGCCCAAGCTGCTGCTCGCTGTTGCTGTTGCTGCCTATGCTTCGCAACTCGGTTCTGCCGACGCCAACGCGATGGAATTTGGCGCGTCCGCGATCAAGCGTAACCTCCGCGCCAACGCCGACTCGATTTCCACCAGCTCCCATGACTCCAGTGGCGTTGCTTCTACCTACGAGAAGGAGGTGAGGTGGTGCCATATCTTTGGCGTCAGATACCAGTGCCACCCGTTTTTGATGTTTTAGTGATCAACGCCGATTGTACTCGGGCAAACTCTGTATCCGCTAAATACCTGACCAGAAGGAAGAAAATATCTTGAATAATAACATTTTCCCATGACTTCTCGTTGTGCTGTTATCAAACACACTTGAAATTGCTACTTGTACACTCATATTCGACGCCAGGTAGAGGTAGAGAGGCGTCGCCGCTTCATGGAGACTGCGGCGCGATATACACTTTCACGAAGTAGAGTTATATCGCCGTTCGGGATAGATGGCGACGGAGTGTTAAAGTTGTTGACGACTTGGATTCGAAGCACCTCGATATCACAGGCAACGAAATGGCTACAAACACCACGAGTAGCTCAGGGCGAAAGATTTAACGTACCAGACGTAAGAGCTAATCCAGAATCATGAACGCCATTGCAATGCTGCTGCGCCCCTGTGCTTCAGCCTCATGGTCACGTTCATCAAGTATATGATCTTCTCCAAAACGTCTATGGAGGCCACGTTGTGGCGCTCCATCGGCGTGCTTGTCTGCAATTACGTACGTTAATAGTGACTGTAATCGCCCTGTACTTGGTGGACTTATATTGATGTTGGTGCACTGTAGATTGCCACGTCGATTTGGAGTATTAGCCTCTACGTCCCACCAGAATACCGGAAGATGCTGGTCTACCGCTGCATCACGGGCTTCGCATGCATGGCCTTCGCCTTCTATGCCATGTCGCAAATGGTGCTGGCGGACGCAAGTTCGTTGATCCTGACCAGCCCACTCCTGACTTTCTTCTTCGTACGTCTCCGAAATCATTTGTCCATGCCAATTTTCTGGTGGCGTGTTCCTTGGAACTAGCGGGGCAAAACCAAGTCGTTCCAGAACAGAGGCGATTGCCTTGCAATCAATATGTAGCTCCCTTGAATGATGAAAGATAAATTGACAGTGCCGACGAAAGTAGCCGTCACGTTTTCAACGCTTGGCTCCTTGGCTGTCGTTTCCTTGAAAAGTATGTCGTTGCGTAGTCTCCATGTAGCATGAAACACAATCGCTGTGTGTATTCGCCAGAGCATCAGAAGTAGTTTGTGCTGCTGCCGCCATTCTACGTTGATGTCACGCATATTTGGGAAAAGTAACAATCTCCACTCCAAATCTACAGCAAAAGCCTTACTCCACGGTTGATAACGCGTGTGGTAGGATTACCTGCACACACAAAACGCAAGAGATGAAAGTCACGCTTGTGGTCATTCTTCAATTTGCTAGCCAACGCGCGAGCCAAAGTATCATATAGGTATTAGTTACCTTAGTAGCTCCTAACCACAGTGATGGTGATTTCACCTACAGAGTCCGCCAAAGCGGCTTATGTGGCAGCGCAAACGCCTCGGTCATCGAATCAGCACTCAGCTGATGCTGAAGCCGTTAGCGTAGACGACATGCCTGCCAATGGCGTGGCACAGACCAAACAAGTGTCCGTCTTAGAGCTCTTCTCCTTCGCTGACACAACTGACAAAATACTCATGCTCTTGGGCACTCTTGGCGCCTTCGGTGCCGGTGTCCTGCGGCCCATCCTGGTCCTGCTGTACGGAGACATCATCAACGAGCTCGGCAAGTCCGGCGAAGGCGAGACGCCTACTCTCGCCATGTCCAGCGTCCACACCGCGTCCATCAATTTCATGATCGTGGGCATCATCGGCTTCATTGCAGCCTACCTGCAGGTCTATTGCTGGTCCCTCACAGCCTCGCGCCAGTCCAAGCGCATCCGAAGTCTCTACGTCAACGCCATCATCACCAAGGAGATCGGCTGGTTCGACGTGAACGACCCGATGCAGTTATCGCCGCGTGTGGCCGACGCTGCGATCACGATCCAGGATGGTATGGGCGCCAAGATGAGCGATCTGCTGCACTTCGCCTCCACCATCGTCTCGGGCATCCCGATCGCCTTGGTCAAGGGCTGGGAACTCACACTGATTTTGATGGCTGTGGTGCCGTTCGTGACTGCGACCGGCGTGTTGGCCAAGAAGGTGATCGTCGCCACCAGCAACCGCAGCATTCACTCGTACGCGCAAGCCGGCGCCGTGGCACAGGAGTCGCTCAGCAACATTCGTACGGTGCACATGTTCAACTCCGTCCACCACTTTATCGACAAGTACAGCCGTGCACTTGAGAAAGCAACGAACGCTGGGATCAAGAAGTCATTTGCTGTTGGATGGGGGGGCGGCTTGATGTACATGGTGCAGTTCCTCATGTACGCCCTCGGCTTCTTCCTCGGCGCCGTGTTTATTGCGCGCGATAAACTGGACGGCAACACGTGCAGTGGCTCCAATTGCTACGACGCCGGACGAATTATGACAGTGTTCTTCTCCGCCACCAAGGGCACCTTGGCGATTAGTCAGGCGGGTCCCAGTCTGCAGGCAGTTTACTCCGCTTGTGCTGCAGCTTTTGATGTCTTCGAGTTGATCAAGCGGCCGTCACTGATCGAACCCACCAACGACGACCAGGGGAAGAAACTCGACTCGGTCTCTGGGAGTATTGAAATCGACAACGTGCGCTTCGCGTACCCGTCTCGTCCTGAGGTGGAGGTGTGTCGGGGTTACTCGCTCAAGATCGAGGCTGGCGAGACGGTGGCGCTGGTTGGTCCGAGTGGCAGTGGTAAGAGCACGGTGATCTCGCTGCTGGAGCGCTTCTACGACCCGCTTGACGGTTCCGTCAAGATCGACGGTGAGGACGTCCGCACTTTGAACGTCAAGTGGTTGCGCCAGCAGATTGGTCTCGTCGGCCAGGAACCAGTGCTGTTTGCGACGTCCATCATGGAGAACATTCGCCACGGCCGGCCGGGAGCGTCAGACAGCGAAGTCACCGAGGCCGCTAAGATGGCGAACGCATTCAACTTCATCATGGAATTTCCCGAAGGTTTTGCGACGGAAGTAGGCGAGCGTGGTGCTCAACTGTCTGGAGGTCAAAAGCAGCGCATTGCCATCGCGCGAGCCATCATCAAGAACCCTCCGATTCTACTGCTGGATGAAGCAACGAGTGCACTGGATACGGAGAGCGAACGGATCGTGCAGGCGTCTCTGGATCGGTTGGTGGTCGGGTCGAACCGGACGACAATCATCGTGGCGCACCGCTTGTCGACGATCCGGGATGCAGACCGCATTGCCGTGCACAGTGGCGGTAGTATTGTGGAGATAGGTTCTCACGAGGAGCTGCTCCGTGTCCCCGATGGCCATTACCGGCGTCTGCTGGAGGCTCAGTTACATGCAGCCTCGGAGGAGGAGAAGTTGGCGAAAGAAACCGAGACGGAGTGTGATCGGGATGATGTTCATTTGGTACGGTCTAATAAAGCGTCGTGCAAGTCGGGAAGTGTAATGGAAACTGACGCTGGCGGTGCAACGGGAAGCAAGGATATTGAGCGTGATGAAGATCAAGGCAATCAAGACATTTCTACGTTGCGCATCTGGAAGATGGGTCTACCCGAGTGGAAACTTATGGTGCTGGGTGGAGTGACTTCAATATTTAAAGGCTCAATTTACCCGTTGGCTGGTATGCTCATCGCCAAGATCATCCACGTGTACTTCGAGCTCCAGAAGACCAAGCATGAAATGCTTCACGACATGCGCTATTTCTCGCTGGCTTTCGGTTGTCTCGCTATCGTGTGTGGTCTATCATTCACGCTGACGGAGTATTGGTTTGGTATAGTTTCGAGCCGGCTGATCAGTCGAGTCCGTCTCGCGACATATAGCGGCATGTTGCGTCAGGAGGTGGGGTGGTTTGATCTCAAGGAGAACGCGTCAGGATCACTTGTGTCTCGGTTGTCGACCGATTCCGCTATTCTTCAGGCGATGACCTCGGATTTCCTCAACCGCGGTCTGATGACCGGAACGACATTCATCATCATCTTCGCGATCGCGTTCTACTACAGTTGGAGGATGACGCTTATCATGCTTGCTACGACTCCGTTCCTGTTTGGGGCAAGCTATATCCGCATGCAGCACATGTCGGGACAGATGCACGCGAAGAAACACAACGACGCCGACGCTGCTGCGGGATCGCTTCTTTCCGAGGCCATCGACTCGATTCGCACTGTTGCGTCGTTCGGTATGGAGAAGTCTCTGACTGCGCAGTATACGTCGTTCTTGGATGTTTCCAATGAGCAAGACAAAAAGTTGGGCGTCTCAGGAGGCGCTTCATTTGGACTTTCACAGAGTATGATGTTCTGGGTCCTCGCCTTCGTATTCTACATCGGTGGTATTTGGGTCTCAGACGGGAAGCTTAGCTTCGAGGATCTTTTTGTAGTTCTCATGGTCTTCATTATGGGATCCTTCAGTGTAAGCATGGCCTCACAAGGATCTGTGGACGGCCAAAAAGCGAAACAAGCCGCCGCCAACGTCTTCAAGATCATCGACCGCGTGCCGGATATCGATGCCACGTCAACGACAGGGACTGTGCTACCTAGAATCCAGGGCGACATCCACTTCAAGCAGCTCTCGTTCGCGTATCCGTCACGACCGGACGCCGCTATCTACCGGGACTACAATCTATCCGTTCGGCGTGGACAAACTGTGGCGCTGGTCGGTGCGAGCGGCAGTGGCAAGAGCACAGCTATCGCGCTGTTGGAGAGGTTCTACGATCCGGCATCGGGTATGGTGACGCTGGACGGCCACGACGTGCGCACCCTGAGTCTGCCGTGGCTGCGCGACCGCATTTCGTTGGTGAGCCAGGAGCCGGTGCTGTTCTCGGGCACGATCGCAGAGAACATCGCACTAGGCAAGCCGGGTGCCAGTCGAGCTGAGGTGGAGGCGGCGGCCAAGAGCGCCAACGCGTTCGACTTCATCTCGAACTTCCCACAGGGTTTCGACACGGAGGTGGGCGACCGCGGTGCGCAAGTGTCGGGCGGTCAGAAGCAGCGCATCGCTATTGCACGCGCTATCCTACGCGACCCGGACGTGCTGCTGCTGGACGAGGCGACGAGTGCGCTGGACAACGAGAGCGAGCACATCGTGCAGGCGTCACTGGACGCGCTGATGGCGCAGAAGCAGCGCACGACGATCGTGGTGGCGCACCGGTTGTCGACGATTCGAAAGGCGGACGTGATCGCGGTGACCCGGGACGGCGCGATCGTGGAGCTGGGCAGCCACGAGGAGCTGATGCGGTTGCCGGACGGTGTGTATCGAGGCATGGTGGAGCTGCAGGCTGGCTCGGCAGCGTAACGCTAGGAATTCCACGTTGGCTTTCTTTGATCGGAGTAGGCGTCACTTGCGTGGAGATAGCATTCGAAAAGCGTTTGATTGAGCTCTTTTGGCAAGGAAAACCATCTCGACAACTTGAGTCGCCGAAGCAAACTCCAAGTTCGCATCTTCAAGATGAACTCGGTGGTCGTCGCGATCTGTTTGTAAAAACAACAACAATATCTCTAAAAATCTATCTAAAAAATAAAGACATGTTCTCGAAACTGTTTCGTATTCTTTTTTTAAATAGCTCTTTTTTGCACAGGGTTACCCCCATAAAATTATGTGGCGGCTCAATTTTACAATTTCGCATCACAGTGCTGGAGTAAATTGGTTTCTCAAATACTTCTAAAGTTTTTGTACAAGAAGAGAACACACTCCTGGCCACAATGTTACGGCCACCCACAAAACTTGTCATAACTTTTGAACCACTACGAATTACGCGATGCTGTTTGGATATGTGCTAGAAACCGGCGTAAGAAAGCAACGTTATGGGCCAGATCTAGCCAATCCACAGTTCAAACGATGGTTCCTATACAAACGACCGCTTCGCCAATCTGACCACAATTTACGGCCACCAATGCAGCATACAAAAATGAGGTTAAAAATAATGATGGTAAACTTCAAGTTGCAATGTTTTAGTAGTGAGTCTTGTTACCGTGCTTCGAGATGACCTCAATGCACCACCGAGGCATTGATTCAATCGACTTCTTCGAAAATGATTCATCCAGGGTATCCCATGCTTTTTGGATTGCTTCCCTGAGTGAAGCGACATTGTCATACTGCTTACCATTAGGATAGACAAGTCGCGCCATCATTGCCCAGACATTCTCGATCAGGTTGAGGTCAGACGAGCGTGCAGACCAGTCAAGCACGCTAATCTCCATCTCTTCAAAGAACTCCATTGTCAGTTGTGAGCGGTGGATGGACCCATTGTCCTGCTGGTAGACGTAGTCGACACCATGGTGGAGGTGTGCAAACGGTAGCATAAACTCAGGTACAGTATGGACGTTATGCTCGGAGGCCTGCCTGCCTTCGAGGATAGCGATCTTGGATCTTCCAGCCGCACTGAAGCTCCCCCAGACCATAACAGAGCCTCCTCCGTTCTGGCGTCGCACAGTCTGCCTCGCCGGTCGTCGAATGTCGCGCCAATAGTGCCGGAGACCATCCGGCCCGTCTAGATTGAATTTGTTTTCATTGGAAGAGATGCTACGCTGCCATACCTCCTTGGGTTGCACCACCATGTCCTTCGCACACTCGAGCCGCGCGAGCTTGTGCTGCCGAGTTAGAGAGAGGATGTTATCCATCTTACAATAGTCTAGCCAATCAACACCAGCCAATAGACGTCGAATTGCGCGAGTTGAGCACTTGCACGAAATCTCCTCCTTCAGGCGGGACGAGCTGAAACAGGGCGAGACGTGCTCTGTTTCTTTAGCATACACTAGTATGCGCTTTTGAGGAAGCGTAAGTTACTTAGACTTTGTATGCAAGTAGAAATACACGTCCCCGTGTATTTCTAAGCAAAAAGACCGAAACTTTAACTTGAAAATAGAAAACTGAATTGAATGGAGGCCCGCCGCGTGGCGGGCCCTTAGCAAACCTATCTAAATGACTTATGTATCTACGGAGGTGAAGCCATGGTTGGCTCTCACGCTCCGGCCCTTATGTATGCGTTTGATTGGTGGAAATGTGCCCCTTTCCACCAATAGCAGTGCGCTTAGCGCCCGCCAATGTTTGTGCCATCGGCGGCTCGAAATGATTGTTGACTGTGTATGTGACGCACACACAGAAGGCTTGCCGTATACTTGTCCGTGTATAGTCCGGCTATACACGTATATCTGGTGTACCCAATTACACCAGCCTGTGTAACCCTGTTACACGAGCTGTAGTCGCCGGTAGCCGCCTTCCGGAGGACGAGACGAGTCTGGCGCTTGGAGAGACGGGGACGACGACCTGCCTTGCGCCGACGTTGTTGTGGTTTTAATGCGCGTTGCACACAATCTTGCGAGCGTCGATCCTTCACAGCGATGGCTCTGATGCTGAACCCCGCTTCGTGGAGCCCCTCGATGCGTCCGTGCTCTTCGTCAGATAGTGTAGGGCCTCGACCTATCTAAACTTGAAATGGGGTTGCCAAGATGGTAGCATTCTCCGAGGCTCGATGTCAACGATTTTACTGGTTGTCGTGACTGAGGTGAAGAGTGTTGGTCGTTGAAGTTAGAGTCGGAGTGTAGGTCGCGTAGGTAGGAGTTGGTCTCGAGTGCGGGGTAGTTGGTGTATTTGATAATGAAAATGTCTGGCCTAAATGTGCATGCCTTCCCGTGCGCTTAGCTCGCACAGGGGCCTCCTTGATGTTTTCTGCATGTTTCTGTTTCTACGTGCCTATGTGTCCTGCTACCCTGCATGTTTCTTTGCTTTTCTTCTTTTCTTTTGCACGTTCGCAATATCTAGCTATATGTATGTAAACTTCGAACGGAGAGCCTTGCAGGCTGCCGTCGCAGCGACATGCTGCCTCTGGCTGCGAGCAAGCAAGCCAGAGAGCGTGGGCGCATAGGCTCTGGCTTGCTTGCTAGCAGGCCAAAGGCGTGCATGACACTGGTGGCAAAGCAATCTGAAAGCGAGTGTAGCCATAATGCATTTTATCTTACTATTTGTATGCTGCATTGGTGGCCGTAAATTGTGGTCAGATTGGCGAAGCGGTCGTTTGTATAGGAACCATCGTTTGAACTGTGGATTGGCTAGATCTGGCCCATAACGTTGCTTTCTTACGCCGGTTTCTAGCACATATCCAAACAGCATCGCGTAATTCGTAGTGGTTCAAAAGTTATGACAAGTTTTGTGGGTGGCCGTAACATTGTGGCCAGGAGTGTGTTCTCTTCTTGTACAAAAACTTTAGAAGTATTTGAGAAACCAATTTACTCCAGCACTGTGATGCGAAATTGTAAAATTGAGCCGCCACATAATTTTATGGGGGTAACCCTGTGCAAAAAAGAGCTATTTAAAAAAAGAATACGAAACAGTTTCGAGAACATGTCTTTATTTTTTAGATAGATTTTTAGAGATATTGTTGTTGTTTTTACAAACAGATCGCGACGACCACCGAGTTCATCTTGAAGATGCGAACTTGGAGTTTGCTTCGGCGACTCAAGTTGTCGAGATGGTTTTCCTTGCCAAAAGAGCTCAATCAAACGCTTTTCGAATGCTATCTCCACGCAAGTGACGCCTACTCCGATCAAAGAAAGCCAACGTGGAATTCCTAGCGTTACGCTGCCGAGCCAGCCTGCAGCTCCACCATGCCTCGATACACACCGTCCGGCAACCGCATCAGCTCCTCGTGGCTGCCCAGCTCCACGATCGCGCCGTCCCGGGTCACCGCGATCACGTCCGCCTTTCGAATCGTCGACAACCGGTGCGCCACCACGATCGTCGTGCGCTGCTTCTGCGCCATCAGCGCGTCCAGTGACGCCTGCACGATGTGCTCGCTCTCGTTGTCCAGCGCACTCGTCGCCTCGTCCAGCAGCAGCACGTCCGGGTCGCGTAGGATAGCGCGTGCAATAGCGATGCGCTGCTTCTGACCGCCCGACACTTGCGCACCGCGGTCGCCCACCTCCGTGTCGAAACCCTGTGGGAAGTTCGAGATGAAGTCGAACGCGTTGGCGCTCTTGGCCGCCGCCTCCACCTCAGCTCGACTGGCACCCGGCTTGCCTAGTGCGATGTTCTCTGCGATCGTGCCCGAGAACAGCACCGGCTCCTGGCTCACCAACGAAATGCGGTCGCGCAGCCACGGCAGACTCAGGGTGCGCACGTCGTGGCCGTCCAGCGTCACCATACCCGATGCCGGATCGTAGAACCTCTCCAACAGCGCGATAGCTGTGCTCTTGCCACTGCCGCTCGCACCGACCAGCGCCACAGTTTGTCCACGCCGAACGGATAGATTGTAGTCCCGGTAGATAGCGGCGTCCGGTCGTGACGGATACGCGAACGAGAGCTGCTTGAAGTGGATGTCGCCCTGGATTCTAGGTAGCACAGTCCCTGTCGTTGACGTGGCATCGATATCCGGCACGCGGTCGATGATCTTGAAGACGTTGGCGGCGGCTTGTTTCGCTTTTTGGCCGTCCACAGATCCTTGTGAGGCCATGCTTACACTGAAGGATCCCATAATGAAGACCATGAGAACTACAAAAAGATCCTCGAAGCTAAGCTTCCCGTCTGAGACCCAAATACCACCGATGTAGAATACGAAGGCGAGGACCCAGAACATCATACTCTGTGAAAGTCCAAATGAAGCGCCTCCTGAGACGCCCAACTTTTTGTCTTGCTCATTGGAAACATCCAAGAACGACGTATACTGCGCAGTCAGAGACTTCTCCATACCGAACGACGCAACAGTGCGAATCGAGTCGATGGCCTCGGAAAGAAGCGATCCCGCAGCAGCGTCGGCGTCGTTGTGTTTCTTCGCGTGCATCTGTCCCGACATGTGCTGCATGCGGATATAGCTTGCCCCAAACAGGAACGGAGTCGTAGCAAGCATGATAAGCGTCATCCTCCAACTGTAGTAGAACGCGATCGCGAAGATGATGATGAATGTCGTTCCGGTCATCAGACCGCGGTTGAGGAAATCCGAGGTCATCGCCTGAAGAATAGCGGAATCGGTCGACAACCGAGACACAAGTGATCCTGACGCGTTCTCCTTGAGATCAAACCACCCCACCTCCTGACGCAACATGCCGCTATATGTCGCGAGACGGACTCGACTGATCAGCCGGCTCGAAACTATACCAAACCAATACTCCGTCAGCGTGAATGATAGACCACACACGATAGCGAGACAACCGAAAGCCAGCGAGAAATAGCGCATGTCGTGAAGCATTTCATGCTTGGTCTTCTGGAGCTCGAAGTACACGTGGATGATCTTGGCGATGAGCATACCAGCCAACGGGTAAATTGAGCCTTTAAATATTGAAGTCACTCCACCCAGCACCATAAGTTTCCACTCGGGTAGACCCATCTTCCAGATGCGCAACGTAGAAATGTCTTGATTGCCTTGATCTTCATCACGCTCAATATCCTTGCTTCCCGTTGCACCGCCAGCGTCAGTTTCCATTACACTTCCCGACTTGCACGACGCTTTATTAGACCGTACCAAATGAACATCATCCCGATCACACTCCGTCTCGGTTTCTTTCGCCAACTTCTCCTCCTCCGAGGCTGCATGTAACTGAGCCTCCAGCAGACGCCGGTAATGGCCATCGGGGACACGGAGCAGCTCCTCGTGAGAACCTATCTCCACAATACTACCGCCACTGTGCACGGCAATGCGGTCTGCATCCCGGATCGTCGACAAGCGGTGCGCCACGATGATTGTCGTCCGGTTCGACCCGACCACCAACCGATCCAGAGACGCCTGCACGATCCGTTCGCTCTCCGTATCCAGTGCACTCGTTGCTTCATCCAGCAGTAGAATCGGAGGGTTCTTGATGATGGCTCGCGCGATGGCAATGCGCTGCTTTTGACCTCCAGACAGTTGAGCACCACGCTCGCCTACTTCCGTCGCAAAACCTTCGGGAAATTCCATGATGAAGTTGAATGCGTTCGCCATCTTAGCGGCCTCGGTGACTTCGCTGTCTGACGCTCCCGGCCGGCCGTGGCGAATGTTCTCCATGATGGACGTCGCAAACAGCACTGGTTCCTGGCCGACGAGACCAATCTGCTGGCGCAACCACTTGACGTTCAAAGTGCGGACGTCCTCACCGTCGATCTTGACGGAACCGTCAAGCGGGTCGTAGAAGCGCTCCAGCAGCGAGATCACCGTGCTCTTACCACTGCCACTCGGACCAACCAGCGCCACCGTCTCGCCAGCCTCGATCTTGAGCGAGTAACCCCGACACACCTCCACCTCAGGACGAGACGGGTACGCGAAGCGCACGTTGTCGATTTCAATACTCCCAGAGACCGAGTCGAGTTTCTTCCCCTGGTCGTCGTTGGTGGGTTCGATCAGTGACGGCCGCTTGATCAACTCGAAGACATCAAAAGCTGCAGCGCAAGCGGAAAAGACCGCTTGCAGATTGGGTCCTGCCTGTCCAATGGCCATAGCACCCTGCATAACGGCGAAGAACACTGTGATAGCTCGGCCACCGTCGTAGCAATTGGAGCCACTACACGTGTTGCCGTCTAAGTTATCCCGTGCGATGAAAACTGCTCCCAAAAAGAAGCCAAGAGAGTACATCAGAAACACCATCATGTACATCAAGCCGCTCCCCCATCCAACAGCAAATGACTTCTTGATCCCAGCGTTCGTTGCTTTCTCAAGTGCACGGCTGTACTTGTCGATAAAGTGGTGGACGGAGTTGAACATGTGCACCGTACGAATGTTGCTGAGCGACTCCTGTGCCACGGCGCCGGCTTCTGCATACGACTGCATGCCGTCATGTGTAGCAGCAACAATCACTTTTCTCGCAAACGCACCACTGATGGCGACGAAAGGCACCACCGCCATCAAGATCAGTGTGAGCTCCCAGCCCTTGATAAAGGCGATGATGGTTCCGGCCACCACAGTCGCCGAGAAGTGCAGTAGGTCGCTCATCTTGGCGCCAATGCCGTCCTGGATCGTGATCGCAGCGTCAGCCACGCGCGACGACAGCTGCATCGGGTCGTTCACGTCGAACCAGCCGATCTCCTTGGTGATGATGGCGTTGACGTAGAGACTCCGGATGCGCTTGGACTGGCGCGAGGCCGTGAGCGTCCAGCAATACACCTGCAGGTAGCCCACGACGAGACCCACTGCTCCTACAATGGTGAAATTCCGAGCGACTTTGTTCACACTGGACGAGATGTCGGTGGATCCGTCTGCCGTGGTCGAGCCGAACGAGTTGATAACGTTGCCCCAGAGCACCACCATCAGAGGGCGCAGCACTCCAGCGCCCAGTGCCCCGAGCGTTCCCAGAGCCATGAGCAGTTTGTCGGTCGAGTCCGCGAAGGAGAAGAGCTCCAGCAGTGAGACTTGTCTCTTGTGGCCCGCAGAGTCACTGAGCTCGTGTGAGGCCAGGATCTTGGCTTTCTCGTCGTCGCTCTGTTGCGATAGTCGCGGCGTGAGCACTTCAACGTACGGGTGGTGGTCCGTGTCGGCGGCCTCTTCCTGTCGCGAGGCCGTCATGGCTGTTGGTGGTGTGCTTCGTACGTGCGCGCTGCTTGGTACGTTGTGGAATGGGTCGGTTGTTGCTGCAGTCGCTTGCAGTCGTCGCAACCCGAAGCGGAATGGTGGTGCCCCTCTCAAATATAGGCTTGAACCCGTGAGTAAACCGTTGCAGGGGTAGAGCCGAGCCATCGCCATCACATTCAGCCAATCAGAATCCCGGATTGCGCGTAATATGGGCATAGCCGTGCGAACACTGCGTCAACTTGTGTACACTTGGTGTGCAGGTGTCATTTTTTTCGGCACCGCACTTGTGTCCACCATGGCGACGTGACGAACCTGGCTGTGTGGCGATGCATGGAGGTCATCGAACGACGTGGTGCGTTCGTGTAGGAGCGATAGGGAAGCTCGTCCGTGAAGTGGTGGGTGATGACATGCCGATCTCCAAAGAGACGGTCGACTGAGTCGATGAGTAGTGCGCTGGAGCAGTGAGAGCGTTTGCTGTTCGTGTTGTGGAGCTACTTAGCTGGTGGTGTTGCACGTTCATTGAAGAGCCTTGGAATGCAGCGCTACGCTAGCGAAAAGAGCTGGAGACGCAAGTAAGCAACACGCAGAGAAGAAAGGCCGGACAGCGCCGAGGAAGCCGGCTGCGAAGACCGCCTCGCGAGACGAATGCTGGCTGAATAGACGGCATTGTTCAAGCAGGCCTCGTTGAAGGCAACCAGAGAGGGGTGGTAAACAGCGCAGGAACCATAAGGCTGTGTTAAATCTGCTACTTGTCTGTCTGTAAAGGCATTTTGATGCACGGGCATCGAGTTCTCTTCGGACAAGAATGGCGCCAACGACAGCGTCACCTTCGATCATTGCTATCTCTTCCATACCTCGTCCAAGTACGACGTGACGGACTTGGACGCGGATCAAATGGCCAACTTCTCCAACTACAGCGTGTGCGACGGCTACAGTCGCGCCGGAGACGAGAGCGACGACATGCAGCTCAAATTCGCCTCCGCTTTGGCCACGACGGCGGGGATGGACGCCACGCAGTTCAACAAGTTCCTGCACAAGTCCTGCGGCGCTCTGGGCTCGGCCACGTTGGCCTTCGGAGCCATCAGCATGAGTGCGGGAGCGCTCTCCTTCGTGGCGCTGACTCTGGCCATCACGTGCTGCAAGAATCGCTCCGTCTTCGTGCTTGGCGGCAAAGCTTTCGTAGGTATTGCACTCGTGTCGACGATTCTCATGTTCGTGCTGTGGATCCCGCAGGCGCATCCACTAAGCAAGGCTGACGACGTCACGCTCAACGGCTCCTTCATCCTCGGAGTGATCAGCGCGGTGCTCTACATGATCTCGTCGGGACTCGTGTCGCGCCACGCATCCAAGGGAAAGTGAACCAATTAGCAGGACAATGCGTGCCATGCGTACAGAATAACAAGACGATGCGTGTACGTGGTAATAACTACGAATACCTCGCCATTGTGCTCGTAACAACACAACTTGTACATGTCTAGCAGTCAGGTAGCCTTCCTCAGACGCAACGCACGATAAGTTGGAGCTAGGCACCCTACGCGCTTCATTCTGATGAAGGGCTCCGATATCTTCCACTTTTTCAGAAGTCGCGGGTTTGCGATCTTCCCGCTATCGACCAGCATCAAGCTCTTGTTGCCAATGCATCGCCTGCTGCTCGTCTCGCTATTGTGTGCTATTGCTCGTTGTTGGGCTAACGTCGACGGCTCCACTGTTGACATTGCCGATGTGAGTTCATTCCATCAACAGGAAGAGCTTCTGCAGGGTCTGCGCGTGCTGTACCCGCAGCCGAATTCGCAGTACAAGTCTCCATTGGCGTTCCGCTTCCAGTTGCTTACATCGGGTACGCCCGACTACAGTGCGTTGATGGACTTGTACGCTGGTCGTCGGTGGTTGTGCCTGCAGCTGGATGGCACTTGGCGTCGATGCATTGCAATCGAGAGCGGGACCCTCATCGCCGAGTCCATCGACCCGGGAAACCACACAGCGCGTCTAGCAGCGTTTGACGCACCGACGCCGGAGACAGGAGTACAGCTGATGCAGTCGGACGAGGTCGCGTTCACTATCCTCAGTGACGAAGATTTTGCTGCAGCTCTAAAACAACAGCGTTTTGACGACCTTGCACTGTACAAGTCTGGAAACGGAGGAGAGGAGAACGAGAGCGCTGTGGAGTGGTTTCGAGCGAGGCGGAACAAAGCAGAAGAAAAGAGAGCTACAAACCACGTGACGCGTGAAGTTGACGCTGCTACGGGCCAGGTGAAGCCTCTCGGGGGTGCAAAACCCCATGGCAGTCCAACTAAGCCGCCACTGTTGGTTATCGGCGTGAAGACAAGAGTCATCGATGGATTCCCGTTCCGACAGGCAATTCGTCAGACGTGGGCCAGCAAGGACAGTCTGCCTCATAATGTACGCGTGTTCTTTGCTGGTTGTCGAGTTCCAGCGGATGTCGACGACGAAGTTCGTCAGGCGATAGCATACGAGCAGAAGGCCTACAGAGGCGACCTACTCACGGACGTTCTGGACTGCGAAGATTCGTACGCGACACTGCCACAGAAGGTGAAGGAGTTTCTCCATTTCGTTGGGACGGATCACGTTCTACGTCGAGCTGGCTACGTCATGATCGCCGACGAGGACGTGTATCTACGGGTGGAAGCCTTCACAGAGCAGATCGCAGCGTTAGGACCCCTCCACAATCTATACGCTGGTCATGTGAAGGAAGGCAACTCGTTCCTCCCGGAGCGAGACCCGCAGCGCCGCTACTACCTCCCCGAGTCTGTGTATCCTCTGGACGAGTTCCCTCCGTTCGCGTGGGGTCCGCACTACATCATGTCGATGGATGTCGTCGAGTTCATCGCCGACAATCGCGAGGAGCTGCAGGGACTCGGAGCTTTGGACGACGTGACTATTGCACTTTGGCTACTGGCGATCCAGGTCCATCCGCAGCATCTTGACAGTTTTCAAAACTTGCGGGAGTGCCCATGCGAAAACGAACTGCTCGCGTATGCAGACTTGGGCCCTCCAGCGATTCGAATCATCCACAGCAACTTAAACTCTGGGCGCAGTTTTTGCCACGGCTTCAACGCCCATAGCTGGGATAAAGACTCAAAGTAGCTAAAGCCAAGTCCTGCGTAGTGGTGCACCCTCGGTTAGCTCTGACAAGCAATGCCAAAGGACTTGTAAGTTGAAGCTGATGCCAATCAATCCGCGATCCAAAGATCGAAAGGACGCACACCACAGATCTTGGCCCATGCGCGCTTGCCACTACTGGGTAGCAGCTATAGCGCTCGTCGCCTGTGAATATGTATTCCCGAGTCTCGCCAATAACACAGCCGCCACTTCTTCTGCTGACTTGGTCACGTCTGTGGAGATCACCTACCCGGTTCATGGAGCTTTTGAGAAGGCCCCGCTGACATTCAAAACGCGGGTCATCGTCAGTCCTGACCAAGTGGGGGACTTCAGGCGACAATCCAATGAGATGCATCTGTGTATCGAGACGAGCGACTTGAACAGGGCAAGAAATTCCACACGCGCGTGCTCCCCAATTGATGGATCTGGAGCGGAGATTCAACATCGTGAACCGGGTAACTTCACTGCCTTTGCTTACATCACTGCCAACCTGCAAATTCTGCCATCAATAGAGAATCGTCACTGGAAGTCGAAGACAACCGCTTTTGCAGTGGTGTCCGACGCTGACTTTGACGCTCGAATCACTTCTCAGGTACAAGAAGCAGGGAAGGCATACCCCGACTTTGATCTCGGACTCGTCGAGTGGGCTACGCAACAGCAACAGCGGCGGAATGGCAAGCTCGTTCAACAACTTGGGCGGCATGCAGATACGTTTGACGTCCCCGTGTCAATGGAGGGCCAGGATGACGAGAAAGGAGGGGATTTGGTGCTTGTAATGGGGATCAAGACAGCGGTCGCGACGAATTTTGCCATTCGACAAGCGATTCGGCAAACATGGGCAAGCAAAGACACACTACCGTCTGGTGTTAAGGTTTTCTTCTTAGGGTGTCGCCCTTTTGCAGCGGCTACAGGAGCCACAGACAGTTTTGACGACGGGAATGATGAACTTCGGCGGATTTGGGACGCCATTCAACTGGAGAAATTGGTGTACGGGGACTTGCTGACAGACGAGCTGGATTGCGATGACTCGTACCCTGATCTGGCCAAAAAGGTGACAGAGTTCATGCACTTTACAGCAACGCACTACCCTCGAGCACAATATGTATTGATTGCGGACGACGATCTCTATGTGCGAATGGATAAAATTGTGGACAAGTTGACGTCGAAAGCACCAAGAGCACGTTTCTACAGTGGTCAAGTTCGCGCCATTGAGAACGGGCAGACCGAGCAGCCCAATCGCGTCAACAACGGCAAGCTCCGATATTTCCTGACCGAGGAACAGTATCCAATGGCCGCTCTTCCCCCATTTGCAATCGGGGCGTATTTCTTCCTCTCGATGGACTGCGTGCACTTTATTTCGAAGAACCGTGGACGTTTGAGTTACCTAGCAGGGATGGACGATATGAGTGTAGCGCTCTGGATGCTAACAATTCAGGTTCATGCGAGGCCGTTCAACAAACTGGAGCACCTGCGTGGGGGACCGTGCGCCGACAACCTCGTGGCACTTGGCGACTTGTCGCCGCTGTCAATTCGAATCGTTCACGATAACTTGTTAGAGCGCCGTGGACTGTGTCATGGATTCGATTACCACCTTTGGATGAAACCTAGAAGCTTGAGTCCCCGAAAAGGAAGTGAGAGACTCCCGAATTTTACCGAAACGTTGGAGTTTGAATTTTTACTGCATGATCTAACAGTAGCGTACAGTCTCGAGATCGAGGTAGTACTCTCCACTAGGTCCCAAGCGGGAATCAAAGTGTCGTACTTCCTTTCGCTCGAGACGCAACTCAACTTCTTCCTAAGGATTTGTGGGATTGCTCGACTCAACTTTCCCGGTGTGACCAGAAATCTATCGTGCCTAGAAATCACGCGACAAGCGAAGCATGAACTTCAAACTTACTACAAGCAGCTACATGGTGCGGATATCGTCGATCGATCTCGAGTGGAGTTGTGGCGATACAATCTATTGGATGCAGACATGTACAGACCGCCGTTTATTGTTGCGTATGCACCAAGTGCCACGTTCTCTCGAGTTGTTCTGGAATGCCTTTTTGTCTCCGTATTTGAAGACCAACATCGACCTGTGCTAGTGATACCAGAAAATATACTGCACCAATACTACGGAGGCTCTCCCGACGTGTTCGTGTTTAGTGTTCTAGGAGGCAAGTGCAATCCAGCAAGCCAACCTGCGTGTCGAGAGATGGTTGCTTCCTATTTCGAACGCTACATCAATCGAAATCAAACCAATACTACGACTACAACAACGATGCATCGGTCGACGGAACTGGTGATGATTACAGGTGAAGCATGGAGTACCGACGGGCTCGATGAGCGAGTGCTGTTAGTCTCCACCGTTGCGAAACCTAACCGAACCAAGCACATTCATCTATCGATGGCAAGTGTATCGTTTGCTGAGCGACTAGACCATGGACCCCTATCGCTACTATCTACATCGGAATCGAGATGGCGAGAGCCGAAGTCGAAGTTTTGTGCGTATTTGTACGCTCACTGTGAGTGGAGAAATCGCGAACTTATGTACGATATCCTTAACGCTCTTCGGCCTGTTGACGCTCTTGGAAAGTGTGCTGGATCTTCAAGACCACCTGACCTCACCAAGATGGCATCTCGCGAAGCCTTATTTTACAATGACGATGCAGTGCGTCGATATGGTCCGTACAAATTCGTGATTGCCTTTGAGAACACGCGAGCTGCAGGATACGTGACTGAGAAGATGGTGAACGCGTTTCTGGCGGGTAGCGTGCCAGTTTTCTTGGGGGACACCGCGACGGTGGCAAATCTGTTTAACCCTGAGAGTTTTATAGACTGTGGGCGCTTTGTTAGTCTGCAAGAATGTGCCAAGTACGTCGTGGAAGTAGACGACACACCAGAGCTGTACACTCGGATCATTCGTGAACCTCCGGTGATAAACTTGAAAGCCTTCTACGAGGCTTTTTCGTGGCATCCGACTATCCCGAGTCGGTTCACAGCCTATGAAGTACTAAAGCACTTCACAACCAAGTAAATCCATGCGTAAAACACTTCCAACATGCTAACAACGTCATAACTCTTGTCCTCATCGGAACGATGAAAGGTTACCCGACTGATGGTACGCACACCGAAAGATCGTTTGACACGCATGATAAGTGATAAGTGATCGGAGCGATGCGAGTGGTGGGTTTCCTGCTGGTGGTGCTGCTTGCATGCGTCTACTGGGGTATCGTCCTCCGCTTTCGACGCCACCAACACACTGGAGGTGCTACAACGCGGTAGTGAAGCTGATCCCGTGAAGTCCCTCGAGATCATTTATCCCCTCGACGGTTCTACTGAAGGACCGACCGTCAAGGTCTCTACGCGCATCAATGTTCGGGCTGGTGGGGCTCAATCGTTCGAAGAGCTATACAGAGGATGGAGTATTTGCGTCGAGAGAAACAACGTGCTGCTAACTTGCTCCCCTATGGACGAAGCATTCGAGCACGGAGATTGGGAAGTGGGAAATTACATCGTGCAGGCCTATTTCAGCCTTGTCCGTGAGGGTGGAGAACCTGTGGGCCAGCGGTACTGGCCGTCGCAGCCCATCGCTGTCACTATCATCTCTAGCGACGCATTCACTGCGCGTGCTGCTGCGTTCATTCATGAGGGACGGACAAAATATCGAGCTGGATACGAGCTGTCCCTTGTGGATTGGGCCTCAGAGCAGCAACGACTACGACCCAGGGAGGTCATAACGCAGCTTGAACGAGATAATGTGGGTTTGACGCGTAGTGTTGGCGGCAAGTTGGAAGACGAGGAGGAGTTGATGCTTGTGATAGGTGTGAAGACTGCGATTGCTGCCAATTTTGCGCTTCGGCAAGCGATTCGAGAGACGTGGGCGAGCAAAACCACTTTGCCTCGCGGGGTCAAAGTGCTCTTCGTGGGGTGTCGACTTTTGTCATATGAGAACGAGGATCCAGAGCTTGAGGATTCTCAAACTGAGCAAGAACGCAGGTTACTGCGAGAAGCTATCGCGCTGGAACAAATGGTGTATGGCGATTTACTCGCGGACGAGCTCGACTGTTATGACTCGTACCTTGACCTAGCCAACAAAGCGAAGGAGTTTTGTCACTACGTAGCGACGCAGTATCCGCAAACTCGGTTTGTGACGCTAGCAGACGATGACGTGTACATTCGCACGGACGAAGTGGTGAACCGTTTGCAGAGTCTTGGCCCGCAGACTCGTTACTACAGTGGCCAAGTGCCGTCCGTCCAGTATGGCCGGAAAGACACTCCCAACAGAAACCTCACGCATCGTTATTCATTGTCGGTGGAGCAGTATCCACTGTCGCAGTTCCCACCGATGGCAATGGGCGCATTCTTCCTGTCCATGGACTGTGTCAAGTTTATCTCGAAGAATCGCCGTCGACTCCGTGGCCTTAATGGCATAGATGACGTCACGATACCTCTGTGGTTGCTAACAATGCAGGTTCATGTGAGGCATCAGAGTGATCTGGGGTATCTTCGTGCCGAGCCATGTAGTGATCGGTTCGTGGCATTTGGTGATTTATCGGCGTTAGCGCTCCGGGAAATCCACGGCAACGTTCAGCAGCAGCGTCCGTTCTGTCATGGATTTCAAAACTTATTGTGGCTCAAACCTACGGGTCGTCATCCAGGAGGCGTTCTGGCTTCGTTTGCGGAACCACTTCAGTTTGAGTTTGCGGGTGCTAGCCCCTATGACGCTGATTTGTCACCGTCATCTCGATGCCAAGTCACGCCGGCATCAAGATATCCCATTTTCCTTCGAACGAGACATTCCATGAGTTCTCGCGTCGAGTGTGTGGGGAAACCCGCCTGGCTTTCCCTACTGCGGCCAACACACCCTGCAGTAACATGCCACTCGACTGGAAGCCGAACTGAAAACTTTTCTTGAGAAAACGGAGCTGGAATGACGAGCAGCACTACTTTGGCCGAAGACACTTTTCTTTTAAATTTTACTGCGATGGCGCCGTAACAGTGCAGTTGACCAACTTTACACTGCAAGGAATCACGAGAGTTGTGCGTTCTGGTTGCCTCCGTATAGCACGACGTTTGCTTGAGAGAGTATCTCCATTTTTCAAGCAGCGATGAGTGAACGGCTTTATCTCCTGTCAATTTGTCGACAAACAGTTGCAATTCTGCTCGTACATTATGCGCAATCTCCACGCAAGACGTAAAAACACCTGGGAAGCTCATACGAACTTGGGCACATATCTTTTCCGAATACAAAGCAAAAGTTCCATTCAGTGGGAGGTAGGAGACTTTCACTCCTGCACGCGTTTGTGTTGAGATCATTGTAATAATTCGTTATTGTACCTTCATTTCCTCTTCTGCATGAAGGAAAAAGTCGAAGTGCAGAGTTTTGCGATGGAAAGCTAGCAACCTCGGACGTCCTTCAGTCGGAGCGCCAATATCCCTCCTTTGCCACGCATCCCATTCAAAATCATGACAAAACTGACGGTGCTCTTGGATATTGGCGTGAATCGCACGAATCGCCGATACAGTCAGATCACTCAAGGAAACGCGATCATTCCGACAAGGGCCTGCCCGAAGATACTCGAGACCATAAAACTGCTTCGGATGAATCTGTGCCGTCAGCATCCAGAGTGAGACCGAAATGTCATCCATTCCGCCTAAGCTACGAAATCTTCGCCGATTTTTGGAGATGAATTTGACACAGTCCATTGACAGGAAAAAGTTCGCTCCAAGTGCAAATGGTGGCAATTCATTCAGTGGGTATTGATCGATGGGGAGGTAGTTGCGAGATGAAGGATCGCGGATAGGCTCAATTTTTATAGCGTTTTCTATCGCTCGGACACGACCCGCATAGAATCGCTTGAATTGGTCTTGACGCTGCAGTCGAGCTGCAATTTTATCTAAACGAAGATAAATGTCGTCGTCTGCTACCATTACGAATTTGGCCCACGAATATCGTGTCGCCGCGAAGTGGAAAAATTCCTTCGTTTTATCTGCAAGGCGATCGTAAAAATCGTCACATTCGAGTTCGTCGGTCAACAGGTCACCGTAAACACGTTTTTCCAGCTCGATGGCTTCCCAGATGCCTCGCAATTTTGCTTCTTCCGTGAAGCTGTCCTCATCGTCGTCTTCTTCCGGCATTGTAGCAAATGGACGACACCCCAAGAAAAACACCTCGACTCGTTCAGGTAAAACAGACTTGCTCGTCCATGTCTCCCGAATGGCTTGTCGAAATGGGAAATGGGATACGACTGCCGTTCTTACACCAACAATTAGAAGTAGTTCCTTTGCCGATTCGACTTCGTCACCCTCGTTTTCGCCGTGACTAAAACTGAGTTCAAGATGGTTTGGCTGTTTTTGTTGGTATTCAGCCCACTCAACGAGGGACTGTCGGAATCCGGCACGGTTTTTAACTCGTTGATGTGGATCATACGAGCAGTATGTGCTCGAAATTCGTCCTCGCTTACCAGCTTGAAAGAAATCAACGGAGATTCCCACTCAAACTGTCCGCCATTACCGGAACGACGAAGGTACGTTCGGACAGTGCAGTTTCCAAGTTGGCGATACTGAAACTCGGGCTCATTTGCTGGTGAACAATTGAGGACCACCTCGTTCACCTCCACACACATGATCACGTCTTAGTACATCGTAGTGAACAGTTTGCCACCCCCTGGACGGACAGTCACCTGCGTTTTGAACGCAACCGGAGCTTTTTCAATGGCCCCATTCACGGGGTAAACGATCTCAATTGACGTCACAGGGTCAATGAGGTCACTTGCAAGACCAGAGTCGCACAGTAACGCCGCACTCAGCCACAGCAAAAGAACCAACACCTGCATATTTGGTCACTCGAGCCTTGGTCACCCGTTGCAAATCTGAACCGTCGTGCATGCTTGTCAAAAAGATCGCAATGCTTCCCTTGTCGATTCTTGCGCTCGCTTTGATCTCGGCTCTTGTGGCTCCAGCAGAAATCGTGTCAACAACCACAACGAACTTCGCCGGTCGAGAATTACCAGTGGATATTGGTAGTCCACTTGGTAAAGACCCAGTTTATCGCATTGTGTTCAACAGTCCCACGAATGGGTCTGTGGTGACGCTGCCGTTCAAGCCTTCACTGGAAATGATAGTGACGAGTTTCGAGCGCTACACGGCTCTTTACGCTGAAACTCTAGTCTGTATTGAGGTTCTCGAGTCGGTGATATGGTGTAAACCCGTGCTCGACCCTCAGATCGTGTTTGATGAGCTCCCAGAAGGGCTCCACACGGCACGAGCTTTTCTCACGGACGATGGTGGAATCACGCGTCGCCACGTGACCGACGCAGTTTTGTTTTCGGTCCTGAATGCAGATGACTATGCGTCCTACGTAGCGAACTTTGTGGAGGAAACTCGCGTTCGACTTGACATCTCCAAGGACGAGAACCTTCTCGAGTGGGCCCAGCAACAAAATATGCTGCGGAGTGAGTTGTCCAGTGTCAGTTTGCCGTCAACAAATTCTAGTGACCCAGTGCTGGTGATCGGAGTCAAGACTGCAGTTTTGACAAGTTTCGCTCGCCGACAAGCGATTCGAGAGACGTGGGGGCAACGTGTTAAACTCAACCAGATTCAGGTGAAATTAGTTTTCCTCGGTTGTGTGCCAATCCTGTCTGACATTCAGGAAGAGGCTGATCGTCAGCGCCTTCAGGACGCAGTAAATATGGAGAAATTGGTCTACAGGGACTTACTGACTGAAGAACTCGAGTGTGAAGACTCGTACCGGGGCTTGGCTGACAAAGTTAAGTCTTTCTTTCATCTTACGATGACATCGTTCCCACGAACAACGTACATAATGCTCACGGATGATGACGTTTACGTCCGCGTGGATGAATTGATAAAGAAGCTAAACGAGTTGAACCAACCCAAGCGATTGTACGTGGGTCAGGCATGGAAATCGATGTTTAGCAGTGCATCGACCCCTGTTCGCGATGAAACCCACCGGAATTATCTACCGACAGAGCAGTATCTGATGAGCAAACTCCCGCCATTTGCGTTTGGCCCACACTACGTCGTCTCAATGGACTGCGCTCGTTACATCTCTAAAAATCACTGGCGTCTGCAGAGTTTGAATGGACTGGAAGATGTCAGCGTTGGGCTGTGGATGTTGACGATGCAGGTCCATTTGCAGCACACTCATCTGTTCGCGCACCTCACACTCCAACCTTGCAAAGACTACCTCATCTCGTTTGCAGAGGTGTCTCCACTAGGTGTTCGGTCCATTCACGCAAACCTGCTACATGGAAGAGGTTTCTGTCATCGATACGATAGAACCGCGTGGACATCAGAAAGTGTTGCCGCAAGCAACTGAATGGTTTTAAACATGATCCGACCTGCATCCTTTAGGATTCTCTAGAAAACTAAAACCATTAAGTTCACCATTTTACTCCTCCATTGTCTTATACCTTTGTCAAATCCGATGTTGACAAGATCTTCCTGGTCTTAAGTTTTTCATAGAAATCGTGGCGTTCTGTCTGCAAGTGTTCAATCATATTTGAGCACGGTATCCCAGCAGACCCTGGGAAATGCAGTCGGATTTGTGCGCAAACTTTACTCGAGAACAGCGCCTTGATTTCTTGGAAGGGGGCGTAAAGTATCTTGATACCTGCTTGGGTTGGCGTTGAAATTGTGACAACAAACTCCGATACTCTCGCTTCCTCTGCTCTGCGGTAAGAAAATTCAAAATGAAGTGACTCGCGAGTGAACGATAATAACTGAGGTCGACCTTCAGCTTTTACTCCAATATTCTTCCTCATCCAAACACTCCATTCGAAACCATGACAAAATTGCCGCTCCGATAAAACGTTTGCATGAATCAAACGAATTGCAGACACGGATAAATCACTTAAAGCTACGAGATCGTCCTTGCATGGACCCCAATTCAAATGTTCCAAGCCTAAAAGGTGGTTTGGATGAACCTGAATCGTTAGCATCCACAGAGCGGTCGAAATGTCGTCCATTCCGCCCAAATCTCGCAGTCGATGCCGATTTTTCGACGCAAACCGAGCACAATCCATGGACAAGAAGAAGTTCGCACCTAGAGCAAACGGTGGTAGCTCGTTTAATGGATATTGCTTTTTCGAGAGGTAGTGACGAGAGGAGGGGTTGCGATTTGGTGGGATTTTGCTGTTCAGACTTTCAATTGCTCGCACGTGGCCAAAGTAGAAGCGTCTAAGCGGGCCTAAACGCTTCAACCATGCTGCCAAATTATCCAAACGAAGATACAGGTCGTCGTCCGCAACCATGACGTAATGAGTGTTTGAATAGTTAGTGGATGCAAAATGCAAGAACTCCTTCGTTTTATCTGCCAGGCGGCCGTATGAGTCATCGCAGTCCAATTCGTCAGTCAGTAGATCTCCGTACACTTGTTTTTCCAATTCAATGGCTTCCCAAATTCGACGAAACGTGGGATTTTCAGTCGAATTCTGAGCGTCCTCGTCGGACATGACTGCGTGCGGCCTACACCCCAAGAAAAACACCTTGACATCCTGCGGTAAAGCACTTTGACTCGCCCACGTCTCGCGAATCGCCTGTCGGAATGGGAAATGCGATACGACTGCCGTTCTTACACCAACTATGAGGATCGGGTCAGTTGAAGATTCGTTTGCTCTCTTCTTGGCCACTGAATTTGTTGCGCTGGCCTGGAGACGTCGAAGAACTTCTTCATCTGGTTGTCGTTGCTGCGTTTGAGCCCACTCCACGTGCGACTGGAGATACCCACTTCGATGCATTTTATGATTCTTAGCAATCTCATGGTCAACGTGTTCGTTGAATTCCGTATTGGTCATGAGCGTGAAGACGATTGGATCTGACTGCCAGTATGAGTTTCGATCTTCGACTTTGAACAAACCCGACCGAACCAAGTAAACGCGGGCGGTACAGTTCCCGAGGTGGTGATACTGAAACCGAGGTTCGTCTAATGGGGAGCAGTGGATGATCTCGTCATTGGCCTCAATGCACACTCGTCCGTGTTTGTACTGCGCCACAAAGAGGTGGTTATCTCCAGGACGAGTGTGGATGGTTGTCTTGAACCTGACGGGACTCCGTTCAATGGATCCGTTGGCGGGGTGGAGGATCTCGATACCCATGACAGAGTCATACGACTCGGATAAGGCGAGGGCATCCTCCTCGAGCAGTGTCGATGCTATTGGCAACTCAAAAGCTAAGGCGTGCAGCGAAAGTAGAAGAGCGAACATCTTGACTCCAGGCATTGGTGCTAGTCAAAATGAACGCGATCTTTCGGTCTTCAACAAATATGTGATATCAGACACGTGACCCAAACTCCATCTTTTCGCAACCTTGTGTGTTTCACTGTAGCTGATCCATTATTCTTCTCCTTCAATCAGTACAAGATTTGTGACATATATCGTGATGGCTGAGAGATGCAGTATTTAGTGATGGTTATAGTTATCACCATTGCAATACGAGTTACCTCGACGATAACCAATGTAACTAGCCAGGAACTTGCCTGGCGTAGGTGGTCTCAGTGTTATAGTTGCATATTTCATCGTGTTTAGTATACTGCGTCAGGACAATGCGTCCAGCAACGCTCCAATTCGAGACTCGGCTCCTTCGTGTGAATGGCGTCGACTGCCCCATCGTCCAAGAGACCCACCACCTCCACCACCTCCGGGGCTACCGTCTTCTTTGCGGCCTTCTACGTCGATCTTCAGCCAACGCGTCGATGTGCCACTAGCGAAGTCAAATTCTTGGATATGCCGAGTACGAACTCGCAACAACGGAGCAGGGGTCATGCCACCACCGTTGGCGTCGTTCGAGTCGCCAAAACGCTCCACGTCATCCAGCAGATGAAACGAGAACGCACTGAAAACTGTGATGAGAAAGCGGCTTGGGAGATCGGGCGACACGTCGATCTCGATGGGTCTACCTCGTGCTTCAGCCGGTCGAATGATCAAGTTCGGGTTGCCGAGTAATCGATGCACCACGAAGTACGAGTCACCTCCGCTGATAGTTCGAGCGCAAGCCTGAAGTAGTGCACTTACAGCACGCACACGCTCCTCCGGGGCTGCCGCAAACCGCTGGATATGTGCGTCGAGCACCTCGAAAATGTGCTCAAGCCCACGATTCTGCAATGGCTGTCCGCCAGAATCGGAAGGACTCTGCTCCGAGGCCTGTTGTTGCTGTTCACCACCACCGTAGAGCGTATCGTTGATAAGGAAGAGCTCCGGCAAAATATCTCGCAACGTCTGCTCGAGCGAGATTGGCTGGGGTCTGGGCAAGAAGATTTGAGCAAAGGTCTCTGCGTGGCGTGAGAAGATAGCCAGGTAGTCATTGCGCGTTCTTGCGCGTGCAGCCTTCTTACGAATAGCAATCTGTTCTGGAGGGTGGATCTCCCATAGCAACGGATCAGTCTCGCGCAAATACTGAACGCTCCCCAGTTGTTGGTACGATGCTGTCCAGCGCGCTGTAGTCGTCCGTAGTTCCTTGGTATAAGCGTTATTCATGTCTTGCCGGTCTGAAAGCGGAAGGGATAGAGACGCTTTGGCCACCGTCGGGGAGCGGAACCGATAGAACGGGGTCTTGCGCTTCTTGTCTGATGTTGAAAAAGGTCCGAACGACGAGGAACAATGAGCTGGTAAAGTCGAGGAAGAACTCGCAGTCGCAGATGCCAGTTTACAGTAGAAGGATGCACGATTGAGAGCCGCCACCCAAGCACTAACAGCAGCGTCTGTCTCCTCGACAACGCGCAACTCGATTGATTTTCGTCTACATAAGAGCATCAGCAGCAAAGTAGGGTAGATTCAGTGTCGATCAAAATACAACAAGCTGAGGAGAAAAGTCAGCTACGTACGGACGCACTTGATGCGTGAGTCTTGCAGAAAATTTAAGCACTTGCAGGCGACGATGAGAGCTGGCACTCGATATACTGAAATTCATGGAGTGATCTCCACGGCCACGCTGCACGAGCGCGTGGTCCAGAAGTACAGCACCACGCGGAAGTCCATCAGCCTCGCTAGCAAAATAATACAGTCGGTTCCCTTTAAGCTCAAAGTATCGCGGTTGCCATGAATTGCCGAGTCCGTGCTGTTTCCGCTTCTTCTTTTTGAGCCATCCAGTCTTTTCGGGAGCCATGTGAGTCGCTGGATTAGTGATACTATCATCGTCTGCTATTGCGAATTCGCCGTGCGCCGAGGCATGCTCTGACGTCCCGGAAGGTTGAGATGATAAAGAAAGCATAGACCATGACAGAGGTAGAGCCGACACGTGCCCGTTACTGTCCTCTTCTTCCTCCTCTTCGTCGTTATCATTTTGAGCTTGGTCCATGGATTCATCTTCATCTCTTCTATCATCACTAGTTCCATCATTACCACCGTCACTATCGTCCTTGTTGACTGCCATTTGCGCTTGTTGGAGCCGCAATACCTCGATATCCTCCACCTCCAGCGTGCTAAAAGGGCTCGTTTGAGGCTTATCCAGTCTCGATTCTTCATGTTCCCTTCTGCTGAGTTGGATTGGTATTAGTGGTAGATATAGTGGCTGTGGCTCGATGTTTTCTGCGTTATCGACGTCCTCAGCACGTTCAGATTGAGTAGGCTGCCCGTCTAAAGGTGGTGACACCTCTGGCTGACGAACCACTTCAGTCGGGGGCGATGGGGGCGAAACTACCGACAGGGAATCACTTGTTTGCTTGGAGACTTCAGCTACGGCCTGATTAATACGGTGAGCGAGCGTGATATGCTCTTCATGAAGTTCACCTGAGCGCGTGAGTGGCAGTGATACCGTCACGGCCCAAAGCTGTCGACCAATCCACTGCAACGAAACGTCCGGATTGATGGCGTTGGCGCTGGCATTGCTGCTTGACGAACAGGACGTGTCAGCTGCCCAATCTGAAACTACCCGCGCAACCTTGGAAACAATGGCAGCTCCAGCCTCCATGGTCCAGCATGTGATACAGGCTTTGAAAAAATCGTCCTCACGATACCAGCGTTCCACTCGAGCCTGCGGTAGTTCCCAGTTTCCATCGTGCTCAAGTTGGTCCGGCAAAGTTTGTGCTGACAATGCGTGGGTAGTTGTTTCAGCCACCGATCCGTTGCTCATTTGGCGCTGTTGGATAGCCAAGGAAGATGGCGTCACTGTTCCCGTGGCTGTCGCTGGCAGCGGCGATACTGTGGGGGAGAAGCGCTCTTTAATCTTGAGGAACTGATCCTTGAGACTGGTTAAATTCTCGTGTCGTACAGCTGATGCGGGCATAGTTGGCAGCACGAAATCTCTCGATAGAGTCCGTAGATGGCTGGCAGACCCACGACGACTACGTAGTGTATCAGATCCTTGCTGACCAAGCGACTCGAGAAAACTGTCGTAAAGCTCTGGATTCGTCTCTGAAGCAGCAGGACTACATGTAGATCCTGCCGAGAATCGTATCGATTTGCTCGGTTTATCTCGGAAACTCCGGCAGGTGGGCGAAGACTCTCCCTGAGACGCATTTTCATCATCTCGAACGTCAGTGAGCGACAGAGCCTGCTGAATCCCATTTGGACTTGCATCACTAAGAGCTTGTGGTGGCAGGTTCAACGCCGACTGGCGACGGTGTAACGAAGACATTCTGGCTGGTGGGCCACTCGACGTTGTCATGTGTGGGGAGGGACTGGAGGCGGGTCGTCTTCCGTGGGCTAAGCCACACCACGTCAAACACTACCGGACAACGTGCGAGACGACAAAAAAGCACGGTGCAGCGGCCAGCACCTAAGTGCTGAGTCCGTCTCTGTTCTTGTCGGCATGCGAAAGCTTTAGATAGACGCGCCCGATACAGCAACTTGGACAGCTAAAAGTAGTCGACGAGATTTTCAGCGTTCGTTTCAAGCTTCACCGCTTCTCTAGTACGCGTCACCAGGGCAATTCAGAATATGATGCTGAATGCCAAGATAATGGAAGTATCTTGAGCGCGCGTCCATCGTTGCAGGTGATGGCAACAAGCTGATAAAGGGGGCAAAACTAATGGTACACACTATTCTCCATCCTCTCCATATCAACAGTGCAGCACTTTGTTGTAGTGCAGCCCTCGATTCATCCCTCCATATCAACTTCTTCTTCAGCCTCATTAGGTATAAACACGGTCCTGCCTAGAACCTCCAAAAACTTGCACGCTTTGTCCATCTTTTGTGGCTCCCTGTTCTGATGGTCTCCGTGATCCAACGTCGCATCGACTTCACCTTCCGGCTCAGCATTCTCACTACCCTCGTCACCAGTCTTCTTTAACCGCTTCATCATCGTGTCAATCATCTCGACAACCTTCCCATGTTGCTCTTTCCTCTTCTCCTTTTCCAACACCTGCACCAACTTCTGACGCAGCATTTCCTCTTCCTTCTCCCTAATCTTGGCTGCTCTCACCTCCGCCACTATCACAGGTCTCAGCATATCCACCCACGCCCTCTTGCTCTTCTTGCCCTTCATCTCCCTTGCCTTCTCCCCATCAGGTCCAAGCATTCCCCTCTTCTCCGCCTCCGTCACCAACTGCCTCAGCGTCAACGTTCTCAATGGTCGTCCCTCCGCCGTCCCATAAAGTCCCAGCAGCTCCCGATCCAGGGCCTTCACAGCTGCTCTCTGCTTCTGATCCAGTTTCGGCTGCTCCATCTCCCTCGCTTTAGCTGTCGTCAGCAGTTCTTCACTGCTCAACATCTCCACGAACGTGGCGATGGACAGGAACCGACGTCCGAACGCGTATCCGTCGTCCTCAAGCCCCTCGAGCTGCTTCTTGGCCAGCTGTGCATGTCGCAGCATTGCAGGCTCCAGTATATCAGCTACACTTGCTGGTACATTGACGTTCTCCTTGTCTTCAGTCGACGTTAGGGCCAGCAGCAGCTCCACGACTCGGCGTTGCGTCTGCAGCTCCGTGAGCTCGTTGCTGATTGGTTTGAAGCCTCGTTGGCGTAGGAATTGCTGCAGTTCTTCAATATATCGCAGCGTAAGTTGCTGCTCAGCGGTGAGAGTGGAGGTGGTGGTCAGGTCTAAGCCTCTCGCTTGACACTCGAGCGTCATGGCGTCTGCTGTGGGATTGCAGCCAAAGACGCCGCAGAATCGGACGACGGGGGCGAGAGATGCGTCGTACTCGATCACTTCCGCCCCTGAGAAGGAGACACGACGAGGCTTGACGCGCAGAGAGCGCAGAGATGATGGCGGCATGGCTGTGGATGCACAGATGAGGAGATGATACTGTGCGTTACGGCTTTTGACGGGAGAGCGCCAAAATCAAATTATCCTATCATTTGGCATAAAATTAAAAGACCTAGTATCCGTCATAATCACAAAATGGACATGGGACCAACGTCTCTGCTAACGACGCACGGCGTTCGTCAGCTCTATCAGGACGCAGCGGGGACGGCAACCCGTCTGCAAGTGCTGGGCGTGTATCGCTGTGCGTAAAGTGCACCATCTATTGGTATAACGATAATTTTTTTTGTAAAATACTAATGCTGTTCTTGTGTCATTAGACTTGGCAGACCCGGCACTGAAGGAGCGACTGGGACAGACTTTTGCTGCTGCAACGGACGTGTTCGACGTATTGCTGAGTGATGGTCGATACAAAATAAAGGCGGTGCTCGCCCCAAACTGCCACAATTTAGTCTGGACACGGGCGCTCTCGGCGCGCTGCATCATTCGAGTGAGCACAGCAATGTATCAACCTTTGTTTATTTTTTTTTTTTTAATTTTGACTGTGTTTTGATGCTATAGGTGACCAAATTTAAGGTGTTCTGTGAGGATTTGGAGGACGAGAAGCAGAAGCTTCGGGTGGTTCTTCTCCAGGAATTGGTAGTCACGTCGCTCCACGAAAAGGGAGTTTTGCCTGATAAGGTGGTTGCGCGACGGTACGGGGCGAACACGAACAATGACCAGCTGCAGTTCTATTCGACGATGCATCCGAGAGAAGTGGATCTGATTCCGTTGGTGGGAGAACGAGTGTATTACTTGCCACTGCGTTCGGATCACTACACACTCGATTGGGATTGCAGTTTTACTGAGGTTGCGGACGAAGATTCGCCGCTGGACGAGCTGGAACGCTGGACGAGAGGATATGGCGAGTTGGAGACTGCTGATGGATCGAACGATGACCACGAGGTTACGACAAGCTCGGTGATGGTATGGAGTACTACCTTGGAAAACTGCGATGACCTATTTACACCGGAGTGCAAGAGGATTCACACCATTTTGGAGGTGGTTGAGAAGATCCAGAAAAGCAATCAGCTGAGATCCAATCTGAAGCCACACCCACCTATGCTTGGAGTGATTCGGGTCAAGTCCAATGTGATGAACTTGGGTGATCCTGACATTTCGAACCCGTTCCCATTTGCGTTCAACGTGGTTGTTGGTAAGTGGTGTCAGCATTGTGTGTAAGTTGTCGTTCTAGCACTCGTGTCTAATGTTTGCGCTGCAATGCTTTTATTCTAGTGGATACAACTAGCGTTTTTGAGGTGATGTTTTTCGGCTCGATGTGTGCGAAATATTATCTATCGTTACACGAAGGCGACCTCGTTCAGCTTCGAGGCTATAAATCTACCAGTCCACAAGAGCTACAGGAGACGAGGACAACAAGCCCGCTGGCGTTCTATGAGCATGACTCTTCAGGAACAGTTCTACGTGTACCCAGTACGTAGCACGGCGTGAGAAGGTATTTAGTGCCCCGCTTACATTCATGTTGCTTTTCCTACAGAGAAATACTGGAAGTTCCTGGAAATGACGAAAGTAGCGCCGCCTATGTTGGAAGTCAGCAACGATATTCTGCAGTCATCGCAGCAACCAGATTCATGCCATCCGTCTTGGCTCGAATGCAACTTCGTGAACACCTTGAATACCCTTTACTGGGGTAAGAATGCGATGGACAGTCTCAAGATCATGCACTTCGATTTTGTCGGGGTGCTATCAAATGTAGGAAAGATCTGTCGTGGGCGAAAGCGCAGACTCGATGAAGACGACCAAGAACTGACCGAGTACCGATGGGTGAAGATGATCGATAGTAGCTCATCTCATGAGCTTGTGATCAGGCTCAGCGAGTGTTCCCAGCCAGCGGTTTTTCGGTCCCTAGAGGCTGGCAACACCTTGATGATTACAAAGCTTCAATGGGTCGTACTGCCAGGTGCTCAGTCGGGTGACAAGCGGATTCAGTACGCAACAACTAGTGTGTATTCTGTTCTTCGGCTGAACGAAGCTGTGATACCGTTCCATTCCATCGAGGAGTGCAATCTCAATGTGTACTTCGCGACCAATCTCGAAAAAAATGCATCGCGGAAGATCAACGGGGAGACGAAGCTGACAGCGCACATCGAAAAGAAGTATCGCCCACGGAACCGCTTGCCATCGAATGTTGAAGAGTTCAAGGAAGCGTTTGGTTTGAGGGTGTGCTCGTTCAGGTACCGTGACTGGGGGAACAATTGGGTGTGATCGGGTTTGTTGGCTAATTGGTGTTGATCCTCTATTGCAGTGATCTGGTACGGTTATTGCTTCGCATGGAAGCATATGAACAACAGCACGTTGGATTCATTGGTCAAGTGAAGGCGGTCAACAACGAGGCTAATCCAGCAAAGGACCGCGGACCTTCAGTTTTGCTTGAGCTTAACGAAAGCAAGGACACCGATCACATACTGACGGTAGCGGTGACTGTAACTCCACTATACGAGAGGCCAACGGCGAAAGGATACGTGAAGTCAATCACCCCAACTGAGTCGCTGCGTTTGATACGTCTCCTGCCGACTGAAGTTGTCGATGATATGTACGCCAAAGCCGTACAGGACAATTGTGGTCCGGTGCGGAGACACCCGGAGTTGTCGTTGTCGTTTATCGAAGAGTACCTGACTAGGTCGGAGCGCGAGTTTTTCTTTTCACTGCAGCTCCATCGTGATGATATCGGCAAAGTTACTTGGGAAGTTGACGCAGTTCTCGCTATGCCGTAGGTGGAGCTAGATGGATTCACTTGGTAAGAAGACAATACACAAGTTTTTGACAAGAATGCAGCAGTGAGAGAATCAATCATGCATCGAGACTGCAAGCCGACAAACCAAACTGAGCACCCAACGGGACTACGAACGGTGCACATTGTACATTACGCCGTCGATCTACCCCCACCACTAGTCAAATATTTGGACCATCGACCAGAGCCACTGGAGAGTCTTCGCAAAGTAATATGCAGCGCTTGTCGCCGTCATCGCGAATACTCCAGGCGCAAAAACCAAAAGATCCCTTCCACGTCCTCCTACCTCCCGTTGTTGCCTCACGGGGTCCTCTGCTCTGGGCATTCGTTCACCTAGCTTGTTCGTCATTTGGTCGACCCTTCAAGCGGTCAATCAAAGTCATGACTTTCCGGTACTTTTCCCGCTCGCGGCCGGACGAACCCTTCTTCTTGCCCGTGTAGTACTCGCTAGAGCTGTGAACCTTGTAGCCGAACACGCGCGGCACATACGTCTGCGTCGGCGGCGGCACCACAAGATGGGAGTGCGTCATCAGGAACACATGCGGGAACGTCGCGCCAAAGTACGCGCCATCGATCTCTGCAACAACAAACAGCAACAAAACGTCAGCTCCTCTGTCAACAACATTGCAGGCAGCATTGCTGCAACGTACGGCCCGCTCTCTGCGACTTTGGGAAGAAGATATCGCGACACTTGGGGCAAAACACATTGACAGTCGTGTGTCTGGGCACATCGGACTGCCCCACCGGCAGCACGGGCTGGCCCTGGCAGTAGACGCGATGGCAGCGGCCGAAGTCTACGTTCTGGTACTTGTCTAACATGGCGGCCATGCCCTTGGTGGTCAGAATGTAGCGCGCGTGGATGAGTCCGTAGAGCATCTCGGCCGCGGACTCGATCATCTCCTGCTGGATCTGCGTGAGGTTGCTGTCGTTGGGCGTCTCAATGTCCAAAATGATGTCCAGCGCGTAGTCGTAGTAAGGGACGATGCTGCTGAGCCCCGTGAGGTTGAAATCGTCCTCGATGTAGTCCTCGTCCACCTCGCACAGGAAGCTGTTCTCTCTCAGGGAGCAGAACCACGCGATCCAGCTCGTCTCCTCCTCGTCGCTGCCCTCCACGTCGTTGTCCTCGTCGTCGTCGTCCTCGTCGTCATCCAGAGCGCTCGAGTCTTCTTCATCGTCTTCTTCCTCTTCTTCTTCGTCTTCTTCCGAGTCATTGGCCACGCGCATGTTCTCTATACGCCCGAACAGTCGCTCCATCTCGGCCTCCTCCGCTGCCTGGCCGCCGTTCACGCCGTTGTCTGCTGAAGCTGCTGCTGGGTGGCTCATGTTGCTTGCGTCCTGTTAGCTGCGGAAAGTGACTGCGACGGGAGCGTCGGCGACTGGAGGCTGTTATTCACGGGTGGAGACAAGAGGCGGCGGCGTGTAGTGCGAGAGAGAGAGAGAGGCACCACCAGCTTCTAGTCGCACGAAGGTCCGCCCTCACTTTCTTCACGATACAGCCGCTGGCTCGGCAGCAACGTTTTTAGCGCTAAATTAGCCTAATATTGCGGAGCTTTACTTAATTTGGAGGTTAGCAAAAGGAGCTCAAAAGTAGCCATCTTCGAATTGACGAGAAAGGTGATGGCGTCCGACGGGTTCTACACGCTGGAAAACGGCGCTCCCGAGCTGCTCCAGGACCTTTACAAGGCTGCGGACACTGCCCAGGACGGGGCTGCTTCCGTCGAGCCCGCCTATCTGGGAGACTCTCGTCGTGAGAATGGCATTGAGGCGAAGGCCGACCCTGTCGAGCACAAGGGGATCCGTCTTCACGATTGGGTCATCGGCTCTAATAAGACCCACATTACGCCCATCGACACTGTGGACGAGTGCGTTAGGCGTTCCTTATATATTAATGCAATAAAAGGGAGAGGGTTCTAATGCGCATCTATTGATCAGGATCGGCAAGGCGGCCAAGTTGACTCCGCCCGAGATGGTCTTCGGCAAGAACCAGTTGGTTTTGTTCCACGAACCGTCAGGAGTTTGCTACAATTTTCTGGCTGTGGAGGCTCTGAAGGGTGCGCACTTCCCCCCGCCGAAGAGTGACGAGGCGGAGGACATCGTGGCCAACCAGCAGCTCAAGGTATCAATTGCCAAGCACAACACCAACAAGTATGTGGAAACCTTTACAAGATCGACGGGTGGGGAGGACGGTACTCTGATGGACTTTTTGCTGGGTGTTGTAGGGAGGAGGTGAAGGAGTTGGACATCCCGTACGACTGGACGTACTCGACGGACTACAAAGGGTCGCTGCAACGCGTCACGAAGTCGGACGGGTCACCTGCCACGTTTACCAAGAGCGAAGAGGATGTCAAGGTGGAAGTTACGCACGAGCGTATTAACATTGAGAAGTTGAAGGAGCGTGAACCGATCCTCTGGTTCGAAGATGTCGGCCTGTATGAAGACGAGCTCCACGACCACGGAACGTCCGCTATGTCAGTGAAAGTGGTAGGTTTGCTGGTCTTTGCATGGTGTTTGCTGGTCATTGTGCTTATTGCTCGTTGTTAATGATGTTCGAAGCGTGTAATGCCGTCGGGGTTCTTCGTGCTCTTGCGATTTTGGATGCGTCTGGACCACGTCGTTGTGCGTCTGCATGAAACGCGGATCCACCACCTCTTCGGCAGCGACCACTTCCTGCGCGAGTCCACGCGCAAGGAGGAGCAGTTCGAGACGCTGTTCGCTAAGGGTCACCCGAAGAACATGGCCAACTACACCAATATCGACACGTTCCAGCATCTGCTGCCAGTGCGCGAAGCTGTCTTCGAAAAGGTGTCGCTTCAGTAACCCGTCAACCTGTCACCGGGCGATCGGGCAGTTTAGAATGTGTACGCTGAACAGCAAAACGTACCTCATGATTAAGTACTTTGTTGTTCCTAACGCGCCAAATATCCTATCGATAGTCGTCGGGTAACTCGGATCCCACGACAACCAAACTGTCGACGTCAGAGGATACTCCAATGGCAGCGAACGCCGTACTCGCTCGAAACGAATACCACGATACCCTCCCCGTATCCCCACCATACGCCAGTGGTTTCATCTCAAGCTCCGGTTCAACGACTCCGTTCCCAACAGCCGTCTCGCCACTATCGGCGGTCATCTCCTCTGCTTGTTCTCTCGGGTCCAGCTGTGCCACGTCGTTTAGGAAGAAAGCCACCTCCCGCGTGTTCATATCCAAGTACACACCCACAGTGTCCCCCACTGCGAAGGTTTGGGCTCTGCAGACTTCCACGCCGCTGTGAAGGATCTTCCCAGTCGCAGCGTATCCAACTGCCTCCTCTGAGTCTCCAGTCTCGAACGCTTCGGACGGCGCCACCCCCACGACAACGCCCCGAGGGTCCGCCATACGCTCCACCAGCACCTCCCAATAGTGACGTCCACTGGTGAAGTACAGGTGCCGCAGCACTCGCGTCCGCTTGCAGTGAGAAGACTGGCAACCACCTATACAGTCACACGTTGGATATTAACGCCACTTCGGAGACCATTACGAAGCTCCTAGACACTGTGGCAGGCTGCAATTTCAGCAGCTTATGCAGCAGACACGCCGCTTCCTATAGAGCCAAGCAGCGTTAAATAAAGATCGTTCACGTACGCACAGCCATGTCGCCAACTGCAGCGGCGGTCGCATGTACATGTAGCCTTTCAACAGCTTCAATGACAAGAAACTCAGATTTTTTAAATAAGTGGTGTGGTGCACACAGAATCAGCTTCTATTTTCACCCTGTCATTTCAACCAATCATCGCTGACAGTTACAAAGTAACGGTCCCATTGGCGAAAAAAGACTCGCCCGACAATAAGGACATGAGCTTGCCAGGTCTGCCGCCGCGGCACCCTCCGCAGGCCAAGCCAGCCGCCTACATGCATCTCCTGGAGCTGTCAAGTTGTTGCATGGGTGAAAGTCGTGCATCGCAGAGTATTATGGACCTGACCAACGTTCTGAGCGACAAAACGGCGCTACAACAGCTGATCTACGACCTTTTCAGACCTTTTGAAGCGCTGCACGTGGACCAGATCATCGCTCTGCACGTGGGGGAAAGGACCATCACTCCGACAGTCAATGGCAAGCATAATGGACGGATTGCAGCCACTGAGAAGAAGGAAACTGAGGTTGCTGAGACGGGGACACACCACTTCACGGCGGCCATCGCAGGAGCCATTGCAGCCAGCAAAGAACTCGGTAAGGAGGAGGAATTTACAGTAGTTTGATTGGTGGTAATTAGAGGAGGACTTATATGTGGCTATTGACTATTGTGCAGCGTACGGGGAGGTGTCGGTGCTGAGGAAGAAGAAGGAGAGTGAGGTGGTGAAAAGGAGGGGGCGAGATGGCACGACGCCCAGTAAGACGACGATCAAACAAACGAAATGTAAACGAGTGGTGACGATTGAGTGTGGAGGCGGAGAGTTCATGGTGGAGTTGAAGCGTAAAGCGATTAAATCGACGGCGAAAGTGCTGTTGGGTAAGGAGATGGCCAGGATGTGGTTGTTGGAGAGAGGATCTGATAGATTTTTTTGAGCTTTGCAGTTGTTGATTGGGTTAGTGAGGCGGAGAGCATTTTTGCTGCGAGAGATGCACTAACGAGACTGGGGCGTGACGTGATTGGCGCGAGTTTTGTGTTGGCGACGAACTCGAACGTTCTGCACAATTTGAAGGCGGCGCAAGTGGCTTATAGCTGCTCGTGGAATCCGTCGCATGGTGCAAAACTTAACATGTCGCAGACTGCCAACAGCATCTGTAATGGAAAATGTTATTGTCATCAAATGGAATCGAGCAATGGTCATAGCTCGAGGAAGCGCCAACGCATCGCTGACATCGATTCGGATCCTTCGGTGCGAGTTCTTTTAAGCCATCGCACGGCGGAATACCAGGTATGGTTGTACGAGGTGTGTTCGCAGTGGTATGCCTGAATTAATAATTAGAGTTGTGATTTTGTTGCCAGGCAAATAATCCGAGTGAAGACCGCAGCGTGAATATCGTCAAGGCAACCGATGAAGGGGTTCAAATCAACGCAGTATTTGACGGTCATGGTGGATCAAGAGCAGTGGAGTACGTCAACGGCCGAATTGTATTGTTTGTTTGCAAACAAGAGCGCTGACACTTTGTAATGTAATTGTACAGACACCTCCGCAGGTCATTGTGCCAGCATGTACTTGAAGAAGTTACCTCTAAAAAGTCCAGCGATGAGGTCTGTGGAATCATCAAAAGCGCGTTTTCTCGTTCTGATGAGGAGCTAAAGCAAGCACTGTTAGCTCTCCCCGAGAAGATACGAATGTCCAAGGGTTACTGCAACGCTGGGTCGTGTGCCGTCATCGCGCTGTTCGTCAATTCAGTGCTCTACGTTGCAAATGTGGGCGACTGTGCCGCTGTACTGGGGAAAGTGAGCAAAGAGACTCAAGGGCTTCAGGCTGTTGAAGTATCCGTAGATCACTCCTGCAATAACCCGAATGAGACCAAGCTCGTGGTCGAGCGTTCTCACGATCGAAACGCGATCAGGATGAGCAAAGACGATCAAGCAACTGGGGCCAGCATCATTGGTGTTAGACGTGTGGCAGGCAGTTTGGCGATGACGCGCGCATTTGGAGATTTCTACCTCAAGTGTCCAGAACTGAGTTCTGCTCCGTTCAAGGCAAGCAAACGTCACGATGGTTTCCATGTTCGCTGTGGTGGGTACTAACACCGAGTGCTTTTGTTCTGTATTTACAGAGCAAAGTGCCGTATATCACGTCAGAACCCAGTATCACTACCGTGTATATGGATGGCAGCGAGAAGTATGTCATATTAGCAAGCGATGGTCTGTGGGACGTCATGACGCCACAAGAGGCTGTTCATATCGTTGACAAGTTTGGTACGTGTATGGAGGTTGCCCTCGCTGGCGACAAGACCTGGCTGACCATTTCTGTTTATTGTGCACAGATCCAGAGCAATCGTTGTTCTTTTCCACTGCAACTGCTGCTCTTGTCCATGCTGCATTGGAGAAAGTCGCGCACCGAGATGGACTGATGATGCATGAATTGATGGCAATGCCGCAAGGATCAGTGCGGAGACGTTTCCACGACGATATCACTTGCACGGTTGTCTACATCGACCATCAGAACGGCTCGCAACAAACACTACATGTATCCACCAGCAGTACAAAAGAGAGCCCGCTTGAGGTGTGATATCAAGGCCAAATAGGTAAAGTTTGGCTTTATTCCGACATCATCATGTTGACATATTCGACATAGTTGATGTTTCCGTGTTGGTCAGGCTCGAGCTGCTCATACAGATACAGACAAACGTTAGAAGGCGGCATTTAGCGCTGAAAGTGTTGTTGTTCATCGTGAGGGTACCTGGCTGATGAGTTCTTGCGCTTGATCAGGAGAAATTCGATCTGCGCCGTAAGTTGTGAGCGCGATGAGCAGCTTGTCAGCCTTTATGAAACCTGGTGCAGACGCATTGCCTTCGAAGGCTTTGAAGGCATTTTTCACTTCCTCGGCCGTATACGTGGCGTTCACTTTCCTCGACATGACCGCTACGAACTCGTCGAAGTCGATTTCTCCGTTGCTGTCCTGGTCGATTTCGTTGATCATGAGATCGATCTCTTCCGGGGACGTATCAATGCCCAACGTGTCCATCAATTCTCCCAGCTCGACTTTCGTGATCGAACCGCCACGGTCCTACAAATGCGAAGAAAAGGTTTAGTACATGCAGTTTCTCCGAGCAATGGTGGCAGCACGAACACGGTCGACGAGGTTGAAGATCTCTCGAAACTCGGTGAGTTCCTCGGATGTCAAGGCGTGACTCATATCTGCGCACGAAAAGCAAATTCTAAAGTGCGTCTATGGTGTGGGTAGCAATAAGCAAGCGCACAATCCCAGTACACTTGAAACGAACAACTCCATTAATGGAAAATGCAGCTACTATTGCTTACAACGGTGGCAAGGCCGTTGGTACCAATCGGCGGAGGCTTGGAGCTCCATTGACAGCTTGTCGCGTTAGAACTGTGTCAGTGTTTCTGCGCTGGAGTGATCGAAAGACCGGGGTTCTGCTATCAGGTGCTCGTAGCGATTCTGCAATAGCGGCGTTAAACACATTTTCCCACTTTTTCTTGAGCAAACGCTTGCGCTGAGAAGCTCTCCACGCTCGCTGGATGCGCTGCACCGCGGCTAGCTCGCGCTCGTAATTTTGCTGGATGATATTGAGTGCCTCGTTTCCGTCTTGTGCAAGGCTCGAAATCGGGAGCTTCTGTTGCATGAACGTGGTTTGCGACAATGAAAATCTGTTGTTGCGGATTGGGGCATGGTGATTCGCCATCAACATCATCGCTGCGCAGGCAAAGCTGGGTGACGAGTGGTGAGATGCATCAACCACATCGGATTCAGCACGTTTCCTGAGCGGCGAAACTTGGGACCGCCGTAACATGGGCTTCTTCAGGTCATCGCTTCTGCTTGCGTACGAATGCTTTAGCGGAGGACCTCCGTGGACAAGGTGCAGCATATCATGCACACGTATATTGCCTCGTTGATTTGTTGCTCCGAGATGACTCGCCATGTAATGCACACCCTGGATCACCAGGTCGATAGCCAAATACAGGATCAATAGAATCAGAACGAGAGCTGCACCGACTTTCCAGGTGCGTTGAGACTCCCCGATAAGGCTCCATTCTTCAGTCTGCTGTGTTTTGTACGTTGCTTCACAGGAATCGTTAGCTGCTTCCATGGTCTCGCTCTCAACAATATTGACGTCGTCCAATTTTTCCAAGTGGCTGTCATCAACAGGTTCAACTAATTCGTTTGCTGGATCTTCAGGGTCTGAGTTCATCTGTTCACCATTGTCTGCCAAGGTCTCTGCGGTCAGGTCACTAATACTTGTCGCGTTTTGACTAGTATTTACTTGGTCATGCTGTTCGCCAACGGCTTCTCTGTCCGAGATCGTCACATCACTTCTCTCTCTTTCTTCCAATGACTCTCCCACATTTTCATCTGAATCGACGATGTTATCTTGAGTTGGTTGCTCCTGAGCTTCACTATTCTCCCCAATTGAGCTCGCGTTTATCCCTTCCAGGTGCTCCTCTTCTAGCATTGTTGCGCCTATATCATCCTCATCAACCGAAGAGCTCTGGAGTTCAGCGATCATCCCTTCGACCGTAGCGAGTCGATCTACGAAACTTGGTGCCACCGATTCAAGTAAACCAACTTCCTCACCAACACTAGGCGCCCCCTGCTCACATGGCGCGAGCGCGAGCATCCAGTCGAACGACCGACTTAACGCCTCTCCAAGTGCTGCAATACATTTGTCACTCTCGTTCTCCTTGCTCCCCTCCCCCTCTTTCGCTTGAGCAAAGGCGCAAAAGTCCATGGTGACATCCTGCGGGTCATTCTGCAGCCATGAAGCGGACGACGCCTCACCGCTCTCCCTGATAATGTTTCTAGCCACTGCAAATCCTGGTAATGCGCTTCCAGCCGCCGGTTCCTTGCAGAAGCGCTGGAAATTCGTCACCCTATCTAGCGCTTGACGGATAGCTCCAGTGCACCTTGTAGACTCCATTCCGTGCTCTCGACAGAAACTCTGCACCTGCGCAGGTACATGCCGCGTCACGTCTAGTTTCAATAGCGCAGGCTGCACATCCAGCAGCAATGGCAGCACGAGGTAAAGCGGATCAGTGGTCGATGACGTGGATGCAGACGTCACAAACACGATTGGCTCGATGTCTCGCTCGATGACGGAAACGGAAGCCTCCGAGCAGTGCAGACATGCGTAATATAGTATCAGGAGGAGCAAGCGCCTCCATACACGAATACGAAACATTGCGCGAGCTTCGCTTAAGACTCTTACAGCTTCTTCGGAACTGAGCCCATCGCTACGTGAGACTTTGACATGCGATGTCCCTCGCGTCGTTTCGCGTCAGCTACTTCATATCGTTACTGCATAAGATCGCAGCGATGTTTCTAGGTTGCAACTCGAAAAGCAGCGACAGCTTGCGCCGCTACAACAAGCCTCTCCCCTCATGCTGCGTTGATGGATGTGGTATCTTGCTGTGTTGATGACAGGCAAATGCCGTCGCTACATGGAGAGTTTTGATGGCTAAATTGTAATGGTCAAGTTGAAGTTGTCTCGTTACTTCACTACGCTACTTTACATTGACTAGGGATGGCTGCAGCGGATCAAGATGGTGTCACGTCCACCACGACTTGGTACGAGGCGTACGCGTCGGGGGATGAGGTAGAGCGGCGAGTGCAGCAGCAGGAGGACGATGTTTACGAGTATGAAGACGTAGAGGAGGTGGAGGAGATGGAGGAAATGGCGGACGACGAGCCCATGCGCATCACTGGCCGCCTCTTCCTCGGGTCCATCGACGCGGCGAGAAACGTTGGCGCCTTGAAGCGACTGCGAATTGGTGGCGTCCTTGCGTTGCTGGGGGAAGGGGAGGAAGACGCCGCAGTGTTGAGCCACTCGAGTGCAGTGGATGAACAGTACGCAGAGCTGCAGATCAGCAGAGTGAGCATTGAGATGGAGGACTCGGAGGACGGAGACTTGCTGTGTAAGCTGCCGGGGGTACTGGCAACACTGCGAACATTGGTGTAAGAGTCTTTTCAAGTCGTGGGTGTTGCATTCGAAGTACCGGGGTGTTAATTTTGTGGCTGTGTTTGGGTGTCACTAGAGAGACGGCGGAGAGGGAGGACACGAACGTGCTGGTGCATTGGTGAGTACAAGGCTATGATACAGAAAAAATTGCTGAGTTCTTAGTTTGCCTGGTTACTGGCGTTTTGACTTGCTTTTTTTGCTCTGCAGCATCGCTGGTAGATCACGCTCCGCCTCCATCGTAGCAGCGTGGATGCTCGTCACTGAGCCAAAGCGGCAGAGTGTGCAAGATGTCGTCGATCGGATCAGGTTAGAGCAACTCATCACTACATGTATACCAGAAACGGGTTGTCACGTAGCTGACAGCTCTTGGTTGTGATGCAGAATCGTCCGTCCGTGGATTGAAATCAACCCCCACTTCATGCAAGACCTACACTTGTTCAACGCCGTGCTAGCTTCAACAGATAAAACGCCGCTGAGTGCAAATGACGCTGCGGTGCTGAGAGACCGCACATTTCCGCGGCTAGACTTTGGTGCGAACCTCGTCGATGGTATCTTCCGAAACTCCAAGACGATCACGATGCGGCTCTTATCTGACGTCGAAAGTGACCAGAATTCGGGTTTGGGGGACATCTTCCCGTTGTCTATTGTTGTGGCAACGACCGCCAGCGCTGATGACTCGCTTACACGACCGCGATTCGCCTATCTGCGGATTGATCAGATTAAAACGCAGAAGCTCGACTCCATTGACCAAGCCACGCTCCGAAAATCAGGGTTCAACTCGACTGACGAGGTGCTGGAAGTGTTGAAGGAGTTCTACCCGAATGTGACGGCAGCGACGCCGCTGCTGATGCTGCACTTCTGTTGCCTATGCCCGTATTGAACAGTACTTGATCAGCAGTGTTCAGCGGTAGATGGCTGCACTATCACCAGTGTTTTTTAAGGTTTACTGTACCGCGCGTGGGGTTCAATTCAGGAAGTAATCGAAAGAAGGATGGAGCAGCGTTGCAGTGGACGCGCTGTGGGCTGCGGACTTTGGATCGATGTTGAAGAACAGGGTGATTCTAGCTTACAGCACTGATAACAACATTGCAATCGAAAGCGAGAGGTTTGAATGAGTTGCAGCTATCGATGATATTACAAAGCGCACGCGGGTGTACTACGCAAGATGCAACATCTTCATTCAAGAATTCAGGAAATCAGTGGGCCCAAGGCTACTATACAGCACCAACGAGTTGGTCCTAGCATCAGAAAGCCATGCGTCGCTGACTTCTGCCGGTCTAGTCGTCGGTGGCAAGCTTGCGGTATACGCGGCCCGTGTAGAGAATTGTAAAGAGAGAGATGGCGATGAGCGGGACGAATGTCCAGTTGAGCACGTACTGGATGCCGGGCAAGCCCGCAACTGTGATCGCGATGTCACCGATAGCTCGTCCCAACGTACCAGCCTCCGTAGCCAACAGTCCGGAGTTGAACGTCCCCTTAGCGAAAGCCTTCGGAATCGTCTTGGACAGCAACGACATGTTTACGCCTTCCAGCACGTTTGTGGAGATGAAAATGATCACACCTCCCGCGACGAACTGCGGGACGGAGTAGTGGCCGTAGTTCACGATAATGCCAACACCAACAAACATGGCGGCTTCAGACATCATAATGATCTCGCGGTCTTCGTAGCGGTAACTCATCCAGCCCACAACCATATTGGTCGGGAACATCAAAAGTCCTAATGCTGCAAGATACACACCATTGTTCGTGGATCCCCAGCCGAATTGGTACATAGCAATCGTCGAACTGGCCGTGATAAGACACTCCAGCACCAGTTTAAGAATGATGTAGATGAAAAGTGAAGCCACAACCGGCACGTTACGCCAAAGCGACGACAGGGACGGACGGCTGCCAACCATAGAATTCGAATGAGAGATCGAAACGAGCGGCGTGTGCTCACCAACTTCGGCCGCGATGGCTGCAACGTTCGAATTTACCATACCGTTCTCCAACATGGAGCGTCGGTTCTCCAGGAAGCGTTCCCTCTCCAGTCGGTCGGGCTCCTCGAACCAATACAGCAGCGCAATCAGGTAGATGGTCCACAACGCAAACATAATCCATCCTGGTGAAGTCTCCGTTGTGATATCGATGCCAGCAAACCTGTAGTCGGGCAAGTAGTGGAGTCCAGCCGCGAGGGCCGGACCTGCAGCCATGCCGAGTGCACTAGCCGTCACAAACAACGCCGACGCCTGCGTACGTTCCTCGCGAGAGTAGTTGTCAGCAATGTATCGGCGATTGATAGCGCGGGCCCCACCAAAACCATTCAGCATACGACCAGTCAAAGCCATAGCGACACTGTCGTACGATAGCGCCATACCGTAAAGCAAATTACCCAGGATCAAACACACCGTCGCGAAACTCAGTGAACCCTTGTACGATCGGTTGGCCCACCAACTGTACAACACCGCACTAGCAAGCGAGGCCACCGGGGTCATACCGACGATCACACCACTCATCGAAGCTTCAGCCCCCAACTCGGCCGCGTACTTGCCACTTGTCGGGGCCACGATGTAGTAGTTGGTCATGTAAAGGAACGTGTTGAGCATGTTCAACAAACGCGAGGGCTCAGACGCCTGCTTCAGGCGCTTGAGCATGTCGTACGTCTCGTCGTCTTCATCTTCCGAGGATTCCGCGTCGAAGATGAGCGAACGCGCAGCCACCGTCTTGACATACTGCGTCGACTTGTGCAGTCTGCGTCGTGCCTGACCAATACGGTTCAGCACAGGTTCGTCTTCGGAGATGGAGCGCGCCAGCATCTTTTCCGTCACGTGCGTGGCCAATTGCACCTCGAGTTTGCGTAAATGAGTGAGCGCCGCTCGGATACTCGCAATGATAGCAGAGATCCCTTCATCATGGTAAAGTTGCTGCAAGTGCGACGCCTGCGAGTCCGTACGCGACGACAAGTACGAGCCCATGATCTTGTGCTCTTTAAGTGTTTTGTCGTGCTTCTTGAGGATCTTGCGGATGCCTGTAGCATTGAGCTCCACAAAGTGCAGCAGCTGCACGAGTTCGTCCCCGACTTGTCGATACATTTCTGCAATGGAGTGCATGGCCTCGAGATCTCCCGGCGCCAGTTCCAATTGCTGGGAACGTAAACCTTGCAACGTGGTGGCGAATTCTCCCTGTTTCGTGAGGAAGAAGAGCACGACACGCTCCACCTCGGAATCCAGCGACTCCTTGAACGTTTCCTGCTCCGACCGCGTCTCCTCGTGCTGAGCTCCCACCACTTTACGCAGTTTCTTCTTGAGCTGCTTGTACTCGAGGTAGTGGCTGCAATAGACGACAATTCATGAGTTTTCAATACATGGGACACTTTGCTCCTTTTTGACGCACCCTTTCCACTCTGGGCGCTGAGCTGCGGCCAGTTTCTTGGCGAATTGGACCATTGCAGCGACACGTTGATTGGATTGGATAGGAAGAGAACTGTGCTGTGCTGCGCTGTGCTACAGGGTCCTCTATAGGGGTAGAGAGGTCTACCTTGCGCCCGCGAGATCCAAAGTCCGAATGACGTGGTAGTGTCGTTCCGCCCACGGCAAAGAGTCATATGATTGGCCGTCGAATCCGTATGGTGGCAGCAGCTGTGGACCGCAAAGCTCAACTTGAAATTTGTAAGGCACATTCTTAACGCCACGGCTTTTACAGATCACGCCACCATCTGGACGTTGAATCTTGGCGGGAATTGCCGTGTTCAAATTTTCGTGAGTAATCGAAAAATGGCAACTTCAGAAACGATCATCACGTAGCGATGGTCGACAAATGGACCCGGTGCTAGGATTCTTCTGCTTGCGGGCCTTTCAGCACCAGTCAATGCGCGTTCGCTGATAAGTTTTCGCAACACGACAACGGGCGCTGATCCCGTGTTGCAGTTTTTATTCGCCCAAGCAGTCACCGTGACGCGTCCACTGGGATCCTTCTCTTACATGGCAGCAACAGCGGCAACAACGGAAGAGATATAAAACTGAGCTCTTTGTTTGTCCTTCCTCGCACTTTTTTGCACTAACCTCACCGTCTACTGATTCATGATCGCCTTTGCGGAACTACCTTTGCGGATGGCCTTGGCGGTCGGCGGGAAGCTCTCTACGTCTACAGGGTCCACGTCTCGGCAGCCGGACGGCAGCCACTTGGGCGATATACAGCGCAATATCACACGCAGCGGCATGGAGACGGCGCCAAAGCCGATGGAAACTCCCCACTGACTTGCTGTCAATGGTGCGCAGTTGAAGAAGGAGCCGGTGCACTCGACGATGATGATCTGCATGACGACCTGAAGCACACACACGTACAGGTACACACGGTTGCCCAGCAGACCCTCGAAGATGTTGCGCTCGTCGTGGATTTTGCGGCAGTTGAGCTCGTTAAATAGCTGCATCCATACGAAGCTGTTGAACACGACCGTCATGTGCTGTGTCGGTTTGTGTTTGTCGTCCTCGCTGAGATCCTCGTAGCGGCCGGAAGGCACTTTCAGGATCTTCTCGCCCACAAACGTGAGCACTAGAAGCATCACGAGTTGATAAGTGGCCTGACCGATGATGTGCTTCGTCATGATCTTAGACAGCAGTGGCTTCGTCTTGGGGTACGGCCGGCGCTCAAGCAACGCAGCCGTCGGTGGTTCTGTTGCGAGGGCCAGCGACGCGAACGAGTCCATGATGAGGTTTACCCACAGCATCTGCACAGCTGTGAGTGGAGACTGCTCTAAGATCACAGCGCCGAGGAAGGCAAGTGCGATGGCCACAACGTTCACCGTGAGCTGGAACATGAGGAACTTGGCGATGGAATCGTAAACGTTGCGGCCCCATTTGATGGCACTCACAATGGACGTAAAATTATCGTCCATGAGAATAATGTCGGACGCGTCCTTGGACACGGCAGTTCCGCTTATTCCCATGGCGAAGCCGACGTTGGCTTTCTTCAGTGCGGGGGCGTCGTTCGTACCGTCACCCGTGACAGCGACAACTTGTGGTCCATAGGGCATGAGGTTGGACTGCATGAGACCCGTGACCAGCGTGTACTTGTCCTTAGGAGACGATCGCGCCATGACCCGCAGCAGAGGCCAAATCTTGTCGAACTCGGATTGGATGATGTTTCCGTTGCCGTCCAGCACGCGTGTGCGGAACTCCTGGCCTTCAATCACCAACGAGCCATCGCCCGGTGAAATGATGCCACACTTCCCTGCAATCGAGCGAGCTGTAGTGATGTTATCACCGGTGACCATGCGCACGATGATTCCAGCGCGGTGGCAGAGCTTGATCGAGTCCGGCACCTCCTTACGCACAGGGTCTTCAATACCGACAATGGCGATACAAGTCAAATCCTTTTCAATGTCATCGTCAGCCCATTGACTGATCTCCTCCGCTGAAGTTTCGACATCTCGGTATGACAGACAGAGAGTGCGGAAACCCTGCGATGCATACTTTTCGATGATCGAAGTGCCGATGATCTCTTTTTGGTTGCCATCCAGCGATGCCACTGATCCATCAAGCCGCTTCATTTTGCTGCAGAGTCCCAACACGACTTCAGTAGCGCCCTTGGTGTAAATCCGACAGGTCGTCGCTGATCGCTTGACCACCACGGACATGCGCTTCTTCTTACTGCTGAACGTGAGCATATGACCGGCCTCACTATTCGCACGGACACTGGGGTAATCCACGCCGCAGTCTCGCACGAATTGCAGTAACGCGCACTCGGTCTTGTTTCCTGTGTGTTCCGGTTGGCCACCTGCGACTTTAGGAGGCAGGATCTCCGCTGTTGAGTTCATGCACACCCCGTTGCAGAAGACATCGCGGGTGGACTCTGAAATCTCGTCGGTCGCCTGGGAAGCAGACGAAAACTCTTGTCCTCCGATCCAGATCTGCATGACAGTCATTCGGTTCGTCGTCAACGTACCCGTCTTGTCCGAACAAATTGTCGTGGCACTGCCCATGGTTTCACAGGCGTCCAGGTGACGCACTAGATTGTTGTCCATCAGCATTTTCTTGACTGAGTAGGCGAGTGAGATCGTCACGGCAAGCGGTAGACCCTCTGGAATAGCTACCACCAGCACCGTGATGGCTACGATGAAGAATTGTAGGTAGTCACTGATGTACTTGGTTGCCCACGGCACCTTGTTATCGCCAGTGAAGTTATCAAGAGAAAACCGGATGGACATTATGACGAACACGAGCAGCGCTACAGTCGTGCCGAGCTTCCCGATAAGAATCGTCAAATGGTTCAGCTTAGCCTCAAGCGGGGACTGCGATTCAGTGTCATATTCCTCCTTCTGCTCCACGGTGCCGTTGGCACCTTTCGGTGGGTCAGGTAATGGGGTCGTTGCGGCAGCTGATGGTGCTGATTTCTTCTCGGCCTCTTTCACTTTCTCTTTTTCTTTGCCCAAGATGAGCTTCTTGATGATACCTGCTTGAGAGTTCTCGCCGACACACACGACCAGCATCTTGCCCAGTCCCTCCATGACTTTCGTTCCCGAAAGAAGAAACGGGTTGTCGACGTTTTTCACCATCAAATCAGATTCCCCCGTCATGGCGGACTCGTCCAGTTTTAACTCCTTCTGATCAAACACGACACCGTCAGCCGGCACGATGTCGCCGAGATCTACTCGGACGATGTCGCCTACAACCAACCCGAACTTGCTCACTTCAGCTGGCACCCCGCTGCGAATCACTTTAATCTTCTCGTCTTCCTTGACGGCGTTCAAGGCGCGAAACTGCGCCTCCTTCTGGTAGTCGTTGATGGCCGTCACTAACGTCACCACGAGAACAGCGAAAATAATACACGTACCCTCAATCCAACCCGTGTCTGGATGGTCGCCGACTGTGACTGCAAGGATAATCGACAAGATGCCCGAGCACGTGAGCACTATAATGGTCATGTCCTGGAAGGCGTCAAACATGAGCTCGAGCAACGATTTGGCTCTCGGTGGCGCAATGTAGTTGGACCCGAAAGTGTCTTCGCGCTGTTTCAAGTCGGTTGTGTTGTTGCTGTTGAGGCCCTGGGTAATGTCGACACAAAGTGCCGACGCAACCCCCGTGACGCCCCCCAACTTAGCCAGTTGCTCCGCTTGTTGCTCACTTTGCGTCTCAATGAGTCGGATCAAGTCACCGGTCACGAGCTTGAATTGACCTTTGGGCTGAATCATGGTCTCCCCCACCTGAGCAAGTGCCTGCTAAACTAAGCTAGCAGGTCGAGTCTATCCGGTCGCCCTTTCCGTATTTTTCGGTGGTGGTGGGAACCTGCCGGTCTTTGAAGTGTCTTGGCGTCGTCACGTGTGCGTCGAACCTTGGTAAGGGAAGCTAGGCCTTCGTTTCTCCCGCCGGCCGGGCACGTTTTCGGAAATGCTGCACGTCCCGCCTGCTGTCGGTGGTTACGAGTCAGGACCAGTCACGCGTTGCAGGGCAACAAGCCCCCGAGACGAGAACGAAATTAGCTCAAGAGCTCGAATGGGAGGAAGCCCATGCGAGGAACCACGGCCCCGGTGCTTTGCGTACGCTTCTACATGCACTAAAAATATGAAGATACAGCTTGGGTGAGAGCAGGCTCGAGCGAGCTCGCATCGCATGACCTGCTTTCAAGTTATTTTCGCGGAGTTCACGATGTCTTGGACAGCACAGATCGACTAAATGTGATTGAGGTATCGTCGACCAAAGTTACTCGCCTTGAAGTCGTGGTTGCCGTTGACGACAAGCAAAAGGACTGCTACAGCTGGAGTTAATCCGAGAAATATGCACATTAGTCAGCATCGCTGTAGGTTTAATCGATCATATCCAGGAACTTATTGTAGTTCAGAGCGCTTTGCCAGCGATGCAAAGATCGAATCGGGTTGAGCTAGCAGCGTCACTGGTGACCCGAACTCAACCACCTTACCAGCATCCATCACCGCAATTTTGTTGCAATGCATGATGGTGTTGATCCGATGTGCGATGATCAGCACTGTTTTGTCGGCGAACGTCTCTCGGATGGTGTTTTGGATGAGGGTGTCGGTGGCCGTGTCCACATTGGCCGTGGCTTCGTCAAGTACGACGATTTTGCTGTTCTTGAGCAGTGCGCGGCCGATGCAGAGCAGTTGTCGCTGTCCGACAGACAGGTTATCGCCCTTCTCGGAGAGAATAAACTGCAATCCAGAAGAACTCCAAGTCGACACAGTGTCCGCAAGATGAACCTGCTTCAAGACGGCCCAGATCTCCGCATCCGAGTATTCCCCGAATGGGTCGAGGTTGTCTCGTAGTGGACCACTAAACAGCACAGGGTCTTGCGGGATAATAGCTAAGCTGCGTCGAAGATCGTGCAGGTTCACATTCTGGATATCGACGCCGTCGATGCTGATCGCCCCGGTGTCGAAGTCGCAGATACGAAAGAGTGCAATCATCAACGAGCTCTTCCCAGCGCCTGTGCGTCCGCAGATGCCGACTTTTTCGCCACCCTCGATAGCCATGTCCACACCGCGAAGTACGAGAGGGAGTTCTGGACGATACTTGAGGTGTAAGTTATCAAACGTGATAGCTCCTTGCGATGGCCACACGGTGCTGTTAACCGGCGGGGTATCCGACGAGTCTTTTTCTTGTGGAATCTCACGAAAGTGCAAGATGCGTTCAACACTCGTCATTGCGTTATCTGTGCGATCCACATCTCGAACCGAAGATTGCACCATTGACGTCAACATGAGCGCGTAGACGAGCGAAATACCCGAAAGCAAGGTGCCAAGCTGCCCTTTTGTCGCTACGAGATACAGTGATACCACGAAAATGACCACAACCGAGAGTGTATCAAGACGCACGGCCAGCCATCGCCCAGCTGCCCAGTAGATGAAGAAAAACGACGCGTTTTCGTCCACAGCGCTTGCATTCATCTCCTCGAATTTCTGGTGCATCTTGAAGGCTCGAATAGTCTGCACACCATTGAGAGTCTCGCCCAGCAAATTGTACACGGGAGACCGCGAAATCCCCTCGAGCCGCTTCACCTCTCTGGAAGTCTTTTTGAAGTAGAACCCGGTCACGACAAGAGCCACAACGACAGGGATATACGACAAACCGATCCAGTAGGACGCCATAGCGCACACGATGAAGCCACCGACGCTCAGCGAGATATTTTGCACAAAGTTTTGCCATTGCTGCGGCAGCAACGAGTCCATTTGGTCCAAATCATTCGAGAAGCGATTGAGAATGCGTCCCACGGGTGTCACATCGAAGTACGTGTTCACGGGTGCAGCAAGAACACGTCGAAAAAGCTCATCGTGCAGATTTTTGGAGCTACGCAGCAACAGCAACATCACTGTAACACTACGACAGACCGTTGCAACCGTACCGAAAGCAATGAAGCCGAAGTACCAGAGTCCAAACCACGTGGCCGAGTAGGACGCGTCAGGTTCTCGCATATTGTCAGCCCAATACGCTTGCCACCAATTGACGAGGACGAGCACGCCTTGACTCAATGTGTACCCCAGCACGACGATCAACACAACGACGAATGCACTGAAGCCAGTCTCTTCAAGATAAGTCTTGTAAACGTAGCCGGTCACTCTGCCTTTCACGCGGTCCTCTTTCTCCGTCAGTTGGTTGGCAGCTTTAGTAGTCTTGCAATCAGCAGGTGAAGAATCCTCAGTCTGACGTTCTTCCTTCGCCGTCGCTTGCTGCTGTTTGTGCTTTTCCGTTGCATCGTGGCTCGCTTGGTCAATTGATTTGCGTCTGGGTGCGAGTTCAGGAAATCGGGCAATTACTTCTGCATAACTTCCTTCACCGGCAATGCGACCACCCTGCACAACCACAATTTTATCTGCATGAGCAAGCAGGTCGTAGTGGCTGTTCACCACCAGAACACGCGTCTTGTTCTCGGCGAGACCCAAAATGCAGTCTTGGAAAATGGCATGAGCCACGTGAGGATCCACAGCACTGAGCGGGTCGTCCAATAGCAAAATATCCGATGACTCGCGATAGAGCGCTCGAGCAACGCTCACGCGAGCTTTCTGGCCTCCACTTAAATTAATTCCACGCTCTCCGATTTCCGTACGATCGCCACTCGGCAACGCAGCCAAATCCAAAGACAATTGAGAAGCCTCTAACACCTTCTCGTAGAGGTCACTGTCGAAATCTCCTTCAAAAACAATGTTGTCACGCAAAGTTGCGTTCCGAATCCACGTTTCCTGACTCACGTACGCGATTTCTCCCCGGATGGCCATACGACCCGTAGTCATCCGCATTTCACCGAGCAACGCCTGCAACAAGCTCGATTTCCCAGAGCCCACGGTGCCAACAACCATGACGAGTGAGCCAGCACTGACATGTAGATTGACGTTCTCCAGACTGAAGACATTGGCTGCCATCGTATCGTAAGTGAAGCTTCCGTCCTTATGGTCGTCACGAACAGCATTTGCAGCGGACGAGGGCCAGCAGAACTGGGCACTCTCGACAGAGATACTGCCTTTATCATCATCACCCATGGGAGCCCCGTCGATATTTTCCTCGTCGTTGGATGCTAGCTCTTTGCTGTCCAAGAACTCGTCAATTCGATGACACGCTACTGCTGACTGGGATAAATCCGCGATACCCAACGGGAACGCGTTGACTCCTTGCCGACTTACGTTGATCACCGCGATGAGTGTAAACGCCTGGATCACAGAGAAGCTGCCTTTGTACAGTACGTACACACCGATTGTCACGCCGGCCAAGAACGTTGGCGTAAGGAACAACAGCGCTGAGTTGAGGATCTGCAAGAAGTGAAAGCGGCGATAGCGTCTCACCTCTTCACGATGAATCTTCTCCACTCGTGCAGCGACAGACTCGTTCCAGGCGTAAAATTTGGTCACGCGAATGCCCTGTAGAGCCTCGGACGTCACTCGAAGACGTTCCTCCGTCACGGGTAGAAGTTCTCGTCGAGCTCGGCCAATTCGTTTGGCCAGACTGAATGAAGTTGCGAGCACGACAACCAGCAGCAGTAAACCAGCAATCGCAGCAAGGGGGTCGAAGAGCACACCGATCAACACAACAGTGACCGTAAAACCCACTGGAGCGAGGAACACCCACGGCCCATTCATCATCCCGTTGAAAACCCGGTCGATGTCAACGCTGACGAGCGTCATGATCTCACCTGAGGAGTACGTTTGACGCGCCTCGCTCGACAGACGCAGTGACTTGCGGTACACTGCATCCAGCAGCAAAGAGCGCATGTTGACACCAATTCGCGACGAGACAAACCACGCAAAGTTGAAACTCATCATGGAGACGAAGGCCACCAATGACAGCAACACCACCAACACATATCCGTTCTGGATACCAATGACGTTACCACGGTCATTGATGTAGTCCAAAATGGCCTCAACGAGGAAGGACATGAGCGCCGAGCCGGCGATGAACAGTAGGTCACTGGCGAACACGACGGCGATCTGACGAGGAAAAGTCCTGACCAGAGCCAAAGCTACTCGTGGGATGCCAAACGGAGGTGGCTTCTCTGCGTTGTTGATGCATTGGAGCTCCGTCTCGAACTTCACTCGAAGCACCTCGCACGTATCTTCGGAGCCCATGGCCCACACGTCTTTGCGTTCCAAGGCGCGCTTGGCACCGAGCGAGATCAACGGTTGCAGCCAAGTCATACTCACCATGGAGAGCAACGAGGCACTGCGAATCGGGTGTTCTTGCTCTCGAAAAGGTCTGCACGGATCGTCTGGAGTGGAGCATTGCGACTTGGGCGTCGGTGGAGCAGCGACGTAGGGATGAGACTCCGTCATTTCAACTGCCGGTTGCGAGGCACGAGGCGAATTGAAAAATGACAAACGCGATCGATGTGGAGATATCTTTCTGTGCGTCGTCTCAACAGGTCGCGTTGTTCTTGCGGTGTCGGCCGAACGCAGTTGAAGTCACTCTAGGGTGTTTGCGCAATTGAGGACATTTGAGGACAAGTCTCAATTGCGCAAACACAGATGGACACTGTTCGGATGGTGCAAATCTATCGCTAATCGCGCTGGCTTGGCTGTGTGTTGCCAAGGAGAGGAAGTGAATATAGGTTACCAAGCTCGAGTCCAGGAGCAACCCGCTGCTGGCCACGCGCTTCTAACACCTACAATGCGGGCTTCACCGTGTGAGCAGGTTCGAGCCACTAGGACCCCCGGACTCACGCTTTTACTTCTGGTGACTATTGCCGTGGACGCTGCAGATACTCTGGCCGTGGACGATCGTTCACGAGCTCCTCCGCGACGAGCATGATGTTCAGCGCCGCACACACGTCGCGATCCCAGAACGTCCTGCAATCGCTGTTGGTACAGTGCAAGACATTGCGAGAAGTGCGCGCCTGATGGCGTGTTAGTGCTGGTTGAGCAGGCTGTGCTGCGGCAGCAGGCGGCGTTTCTTGGGTGGTGCGTGTCCTCCGATCGAAAGCTGTCTGGGTCAGGTTGCCGTGGCAGTTGAAGCATTTCTTGCTGGTGTTGTATTCGTCGATAGTCCGCACAGTAGCCCGCCTTGCCATCTCTTTTGCAAACCCTTTTAGCGGCGGATGTGATCGCCCACGCAGCCCACGTGGATTGCCAAATGCCCCCACACCGACGAATATGCCATCGTTGGCGACCGGAACCACTCGCTCACACATATGGTTGAGTGCCTTGCGCTTATATACATAGTTGTGGAAGCGCCATCTTCGGAAAGCATTCGAGGCGGAGAACGTCACCAGGAAGTTCACATTTCCCCACATGAACCTGAGCCCGGTCCAGCACGTGTCGGTCGCTGCATACCTGAAGGATGGCATCTGGTCTAGTACAGCGGCGTAGTGCTCTTCTCGACGTTCCAACGCTTCGAACCAGTATGTGCGCTTATTGAAGCCTGCAAGGTGGCGGTATTCCGCCGTGCTACATCGCACAATGGTAAATTCGTCCCCAATTGCGGGAGGATGTTCACCCCGCGGCCGCTGCGCTCTTCTTTCTTCTCTCCACGTCCGTGGCCCATGCATGCACCTCCGCTTGCAGCGTAGTCGTCGACGTCGCTTACGACGACGTGCTTGCTTGCGACGCCACTTGGTTGTCGCCGTGTTCTTCGTGCGCTTGATCTTCTTGAACCTGTAGAACCGGCGCGCGTGGAACACGTCATCAACAGGGGGGTGTCGCCATGCGGCGGTGCACATTGCGCGTACTCCTGGATCGTCGCCGATGACATGCGACGGCATATAATCCAGCGGCAATTGCGGCGTGAACGCTCGTGAGGACAGGAACGGGTTCTCTCTACCAAGGCACTCCCTCGTGCGCAACACGCTCACCTCGTAGCCGTTAGTCGTGATGAAGTTTGCAAATCGCCAGCGGCCGGTCTCAAACTTGGCTACATTGAAGAGCTTCCTCCAGGCAGCGTCCTTCACCGCTTGAAACTCTGGGCTGGTCGGGAATCGGAGACGGCCTCTGCTGCCCGTCACCATGAACTCTTGCAAGGGGTCCAGATCCAGCTCCGTCGACTGCCTAATCCTCGACGTACGCGACGCCACATCTCCCACAGCACAGAAGTGTTGATGGCAATGTGGCCTGGGACGAACGATGTCGTCAACGGTAGTAAAGAGAAAGCACGGATTCCACGGCGACGCTCGTCTTCTTCGTTCATGTGGGCATTGATATACCGTAGCATTTGATACTGTCGCTCGAGGAAGTAGCTAGTGGCGTTATTGATGTTGGCTGCCGTCGGCTTCACAGGCAAGAACTCACGGAGGTGAGTTGCGCCTTCTCTAATTGGACCCTCCACATCTACAAACTCGTACGCCTCAACGTACTGCGCGTAGAATTCCGCATTAGTGGGGATATCGAAGCGTAGTTTGATGTAGTTTTGGGTCCGCCTATAGTACTCGACCTTGATCATGCGCAGCGCATCCGTCAACATGGCCTTTGTGATGCAATCCTTAGCCGATGACCAATTAACGATGGTCGGACGTTCGTATCCTTCGACGGCTGTTCGTTCCCGACGATATTGCATAATAGTCTGGTAAAGGTGTGGATCTCTCCTTTCGTTCGATGCAACGAAGTTCTCGACACCGACACCAGCCACACATCGCGCGAAAAAGTCGCGGTTGATGGTCGGCATCGGTATTATGCCTCCGCTCTCGATGCACTTGAGCAGATGCATGTTGGCCAGACGAGAGCTCTCAATGTGGATCTGGTGCAGCGTCCGAACACTGCGCTCCACTTCGGACACGAACACTGACAGCCTCTCCTTTTCTGCATCGTCGGTAGCCTCCACGAGCAAGCTGGACAACTTGCACTTGACCGTAGACGCCTCTGGTTCTACGTGGATATTAATCGCGCGAAAGAGCTCACAGAAATTGTCGTAGTCGCTAGTGTTCTCGTGTCGGCGGCGCTTGGAAGATCTACGCTCCGACGCTGTCTCGCCCAAGGCGAAGCGATGGTGCGTACGGCGCTCCCCGAGTGCTGATGCCATGACTGGACTAGAGAGGCGAACGGCAAATAACTGAATGACTGAGTTTGGCAATGTTGCGTAGTACTTGATAGTTGGGTTGTCTTCCGCCGCAGCGGGATCTTTGGCGTTGGCGCTATTGTGGTTGATTATGTCGGTATTGGCGAACGCTAGTGCGGTTGCCTCTGGGAACGTCAAAGGTTTTGGCTCCCGAAGGTTTGGTAGACGCAGTCGTGGCATCTTATCTCGTGCGATAAAATAGTTGAAGTGCGTCTGGAGCACGAAGCAGTGACGCTGGTGGTGCATTGATCGTTTGTTTGACTTGCCTTGATGAGATTTGTGCTCTGTATCGTGGCTCTTCGCAGTAGCGAGCCACTAGTAGCAGCCACGTTTTAGCTCTGACGGTCGTGCAGCCAGTGAAGGGATTCGTTAGAGCCATGGAACCAATTTGATAAATTGGTGTCTGGACTCGCGTGCTTGCTTCTGCGAGATGAATGGCGCTCCTATCCCGAAGGAGCACGGATTTCCACTGCGGGCAGGGACTGGAAAAAAAGAATTGTAATTGTACAAGTGCAGCAATTGTACTCGAACAACATTGATTATTGAGCCGCTGCCAATCTCCACTGAATATTGATCACTATTGTCAGGAAGAATTCTACATCTCATAAAAGGTGTAGACTTCTACTCACATGAATCGATTTCATCTTCGTCTTCTGAATCCTCCTCACAGGCCGTCTGCACAGCCTTCGACGTTATCTCGTTAGTAACTAGATCCCAGTTCATTCTCAAAAACAGGATCGACTCAAGTGTCTCTGCGCTCATTCGCTTGCGCGAGTAGCCGAGCATACACTTCACAGCTGAAAACAAGCGTTCTACTTCAACAGAAGTAGCGAGTAGCCACGTGAGATCGATGTACTTGGATCGTTCTTCTTCCCGAGACTTGGCTCGTACAACAATCGCAGTCTTCACTTCCGCTGGAGTACGACGGCGCCTGCCGACAGATCCATTTTCCGCGTTGTTTGGCACGGGACCGCGAGGGTTTGACGGCGATTGAGCAGTGGTTGTGGGCGACGACTTGTTGCGTTTTTTCGTCGAGCCTGTTGTGCGGGCTGATAGTCTCTTGGTGCACTTTCTTTTTGAGTTGGAATGACCTGCTTTATAATCCAGATGCAAAGTGCCGTTGTCCGGAAAGCGGAGGAGTCGGGCTGACGCTTCGGATTCTTCAGACGTTAGATCGCGCTCTCGGCATTGCATAATTTTGACCACGGCCGTCTCGAAATGAGGTGACTCCACGATCTTGGCGTCTGCTATGAGGCGGTCGTCTAGCTCTGGGAAATCAACCAAGACCTCGTCCAAAATATCGCGAACGGACATAAGGTTGAGGTCTTTTTCTTGAAGGCGTTTGGTTGCTAGCTCTAGCAACTCCATGCGTCGAGCTGACTCTCCTCGCATCAGAGCATAGTGCGAAAACAAGAAGGCTAGAAGATTTCTCAAGTTTGTTCCTGGCTCACGAGAATGGCTCCAAAAGAACGCGGCGATTTTTTCAAGCTGCTCTGTCGTCGTATAGCCGTCGAGCATCGTATCCGCTCCTCGATCGTCAAAATCCTTCCGTCACCTATCATCTTCTTCATACTCGGTAACTTTCAGCAATAAGGACACGGCATCATTTCGTGGAGAAGATGATTGTTGATCTTCATGCGCTGTTGTTGTCACCACAAATCGACCATGGCAGCCACATAACCATTTACAGTAGCTTTTCCAATCGTTTGAGCCCTTCCCTCTTGACCCTTTCGTCGCTTAGCACGGCCGATGACTCGTTCCTCCAAGAAGAGATGCAGCTTCGGGCCCGTAACAGTATAATGTGTAAGAGCGTTAAATGCAGCTCCCTTCTCGTCGCACCATTGCGTCAACTCCTTCTGTTTATTTGCGTAGGCTCGTGAGGTGTTTTTGGGGCGAATCTCGGCTACTTTAGTGTAAGTTCGTGACACAGACTCTTCCATCTCTACGTTCATGCGTGTTTCCTCCGACATTGTGATGAATCCGCGTGAGAAACTCGCAATGGGCGCGAGGGAGTTTTTGTTTTCAATAAGAACGCTGAAGACCGTAGGACTAATAAATTAATTATCTGACGTTCACTAGGCTGATATCCACGGTTATCATGGGCTGGTTCAAAGGTCCTGCCGAGACGAGGTCCGGTCCCCGTGAATGACAATGGCACCGTGACCGACATTGGCGACTAAAATGTGCTTGACGAGTCGCGTTTGAAAAAAAAATAACCTTCAGCTTGTGCTTCAAACATGCACGACGACGCCTCCGAATCCGTTGCACCTGCCCATGAAGATGCCTCGCAAGAAACCTCAACAACTCCATCTTCATCCGCGGACGCACCGCCACCAACATTTGCGTTCGCAACATGGAAAGCGGAGCTGGAGTTGATGCTGCAACGCGAGAGTGAGACTGTGCACGAGTGCGTACAGGCGCTCCAAAGCGAATTCGACGACCGGTCTCAATTGGTGCGTGGAGATTTTGCCTGGCGCAAGCAGGTCACCGCTTTCCACGATCGACTGCAGGACGTGCTGAGTCACCAACTCAGTGTCTTATCCACCAACGTCAGTGACCATGCAGCGGTGGTCGCTCAAAGTCTCGCACAGACGTTGGCCAAAACGGAGCGTGATACACAACGCGCCGTGCAGGAACAAGAGCAAAAGGGCGAGTCGACGTTGCGTCGTGCACGCACCGCTTTGGCCAAGGAGGTGGAGCGGATTACGCGCCTGGAAAAGTGTCTACGGCAGGAGGAAGCTCGACAGGCAGCGGCGATACTTGCTGAACGGGAACGCCAGCTTACAGCCGAACACAAAGAGAGAGAAAGCCACTTGCAAGCAATGTTAGGAGACGCGCGAGCATCCAACGAGTCGCTGGAAACTCTCAACACGCAGCTACTGGAAGCACTGCGAACGTCGCGCAGTGAGCTTGAGCAGTTGCGAAATACGCTGGTCAAGTCCGTGTCGCGACCAAAAAGCCGGAGAGGCTCAAGTCTCGCACAGAGCCCTGAAAGCAAGTATGCTGCTAGTCATGGAGGAGGTGGAAGTGGAGATAGGAGTGGAAAGAATTGCACTGTAGACGCACTTCCGTCGACGGCGAATGAGCTGCTGCTTGTGCCTGCACTTAAACAGTCCTTGAGTGCAGCAACTCAAACGGTGGCAGCTTTGAAAACCCGTGTGAGCGAACTTGAAAGTGCTCGGGACAGTGATAAGCATCGGGTACGTGAACTGCAGCTCTCGATTGCGCACGCTGAAAACGAGAAAGCCAAAGCCACCAAATTGCTCGGCGAGGCGAGGTCGGCGCTTATTGATAATCAACGCAAAGTTGGCGAGGCCGCAGTCGAAAGCAAACACTGGCAGGAAAAGTTTGAAACTTTGCACGCGTTAGTACAGGGTCGAGAGCAAGCATTTGCTGATTCACAGAGATTTCAAAATGCTACTCGCGATCAACTGGAGGCATTGACAGGTAGGTTACAACGTGTCATGACGATTGAGGCTCAGTGGCGAGAATTTGAACACGCAGTGGCCAAGTGGAAGGAGACTCAGCAACAGCAAAAGGAAGGGACTCAAATTTCGGAGAGTAGCGATGACTGCAACAGGATCTTGGAACAAATTGTGGAGTCGTTTGCCCACCTAGAAACAAGTGGCGGATCTGAACCAATTGAACTACTACGAGCTATGGAAACGCAAAACGAGCTGGAGGTCCGTTTGCGATACCAATTCGAGAAACAGTACGGTGAGCAGCTTATTTTACGGGTAAGTTATGAAAGACGACGCGTACTTGAACGACTCGAGCGCTTATGCGCATTGGAAGCAACAGAAAAGCAGGACCGGCCGCAGCGTATACGCCAACGCGTTTCTCGTATCAATAACCTTGAAAGCGACTTCACTCGTCTAAAGCGGTTGTTGAAGAGCGCGTACAAGGAACTTGGTATTTGCGTTGGTGCATGGTCTGAAACAGATTTGGATGGACTTCACGCGAGGTTGGAGGCAATGAAAGCCCAAGTGCAGTCCCTCGAGTTTAAGCTGGAGGCTGCGGTCAACCGAGCAGAGTCACAACGGGTAACCCTTGTGCGGGCGGAGTTGGCACAGCATGAAAAAGACCTTTTGCTCGCTGAGCTCACGGCACGTTATCGTCAATTGCGAGCGAGCCAAGCCGCGTGGCACGCTCAGCAACTGGAACAGCAGCGCCAACCAATCCAGCGAAAACCTTTGGCAGTCTATGGTATACCACAACCAATGGCGCAAAAACCTAAGTTACATTCATTGATGCAACTGCCTGTGCGAGCGAGGCCTGCATCGGCTTCACCTAGCTTGGGGTCTGTAGAGCATTATGCACCTCGTCGATTATCTCAGCCACCTCCAAGTCGCCTTGGTCCGCATCTTGATGCTAGTAGAAAAAGCCTCGATCAGCAGAAAATACCAAATGAAAGTCGAATGGAGGAAGTGGAAGAACACGTTCGCAGCGTGCTCAAGTCGGCATTGATGCAGCAAGAGAGAGAAAACCAACTTGAAGAAGATACGGTGGGCTCCGATGGGGTAAGTTGTTGATTTTACCGTAAGAACCATGGTTATCAGGCTAATATCTTCGTGTTGTTTTGAAGGTTCTCGAAATCCTTCACCGCCGTCGTCATCGCAAGTAGATACCGAGAAAATAAAGTTTCCCTAGGCGGCGAGACTACCAGTCGCTCTAATTCTCCCCAGAGCCATAGCGACGAAGGAGTTTGTGGAGACCAAAGTCGTCGTCAAGTCTATGACAAGGTCAAAGTGCCCTTCTTCCGTGATATTAAAGTGTGACCAAAAACTCAATAGTCTCCAATCTGCGGTTCAGATCGAATCGGACGGGTATTTATTCGGCATCTGCATCCTCCGTACGAAATGGACGACGAAACTTTCACCGGGTGAAAGAGTTCACTGAGGAATTTGTCGTATTCTCGTCTCCGATGGCCTTCAAGATGACGAGTGGGAACTAAGCTGTGTCATCTGGAGCCTTCAGTTAGCTGATTTGCAATTACCTCGCTGGAATGTTAGCAGCCCGAGAGGCTACAGACGTGTGGGCTCCGCTCAAGGTGTTTGTGGCATTAGAACTTGGTCAATGCAACAGCAATACCTTATTAGTTACGAATCTAGTATTTTGACCTCATTCTCCTCTAACTCCACAGACCTAGCAGCTTGGCCTGGCCTTGGAATTCCTCTATGCTAGTTGCTGGTGATAGCGTATTTATCGACTTTGGTTGTGCCGTCAGCATTTCAGAGTTCAATTCGGAGGCCTCCTCCTGCTCCTTCCTTCTCCGATTCATAGCAGCTCTCTTCTTCTGCTGTTTGACGGTGAGAGATATAGCGTTGCTCTTTGCATCATCATGGCGGTGCTTGTAGTCGCGTTTTCGAGGTGGTGTAGCTCCATATAGTCCGGCTGCTGATACGGCTGCAAGAAGAGCAGCTTGCTCGTCCATAAAATCACCACGTACACCAAACGAACCTGGTAGGGAGGAGGTCGATGCTGCAACGGAGAGACTTGCTAACTGTGATGGCGGTCTAGATCCAAATGTCGGTTGCGTAGTTTTCCTCTCACTCGAAGCATGGTCAGAACTTGGTACTAGTTCTTGACGATCATTGTCTGGTATAGTTTTCGCCAAACATGGTGATGATTGAGATCCGAGCAAAGTGAGTTTATCATCCTTGCGCAACTTGCGCGTAGCTGCGTCCTTAAATCTCCGTGCAGCATGAGTCGCGTTTGTCTTACGCACCACTACACGACAGAGCGGCGACAACGTGTAGTTCGGGGCTGCAGCACCCAACTTACGCCCAGACTCTAGTGATCGAGTATTTTGATTCGAACATCCTCCACTGTTGGGACCCTCGTTGAATTCTGGAAGTGTTTCTAGCTCCTGGTTCCCTTTATACTCTGCTGAGCGAGCACCAGTCCAAGTATTGCCGTCTTCACTCTCGCACTCTTCATTTTCAGCCATCAAAGCCAAACTCTCTTCAGGATCCAGTTTGTCAAAGAATTTTGTCTCTTTGTATTCGCGAGCCCCTTTGTCTTGCTCCATGCCTGGTATGCCTCCAGTATTATCACTGCAATTCGACTTAGATATTCCAATCAGATCAGCAGCGATTGTCGGTAAGTGAGGTGGAGGTGGATTGCTAACAGCAAGTTCTGCCTCAAACTTCTGTTCATCTAGCGAACATTCCTGCGTGATTTCAATGGCGTAGTTCGGTAGCACCGCAAATGTTTTGTGTCTTTCCCCCAACACGAGCGGAGGTCGACTCAGAACTGCTGGTTGTAGGTGACTTTCACGTCTCAAATTCGTAGCCGATGAGGACGAGAAGTCGAGCGACAGGTTTAATACCACGGAAACAGCTCCAGACTCCACTTTCGGTGAAGGTCCTGATAAATTGGTCAAAGCCAACGTGCAGTGTTCACGTATGGCTTCGTTCTCCAGCTTAGCCAGTTGAATGAGCGCTGGAATGGCTCCGTCTTCGACCATTTTAGCAGGATTTTTCTCTTCTGGGACGATCGTGAGGTTGCACAGTGCTCCAGCACAACACTGAAGTGTATCGAACGAAGAGATTTTCGCTGCTCGATACGATTCATTGACCAGCATCGGTGTGACACCTAATTCCACTAACTTTTGTCGATACTCGGGCACTGATGACAATGCCCACAAACTTGAAGAACAGCGCCAACGGGTTTCTGGGAGTTGGTCGTCGCTCATGAGCGCTCCAATGGCATGGATAACCTTGCTCTCCACCAGAAATTGTGAAGGTTTGAGTGTCGGAATGGGTGGTTGTCCTTTTCCTGGAGTCCGAACGCCGGTCAAATGTTGCTGCTCGAGCTTGAGAGCGAATACTATACTGCAGAGCGCGTCTGCACAATCGAGAGAGGAGTTGATATCATTTTTTGCCACTACATGCTGCACGAGGTTGCAGAATAACTCGAGAATTGGACCGGGCTGGCGATCCATTGCCGAAGTAAAAGCCGTGATGTGACTGAGTTGACGGAACAGAATGCACACCAGAGCGACAAATTCGTCATCTGTCGAGAGATGTGACTCTGTTGCTGATATCGTTTCTGACGAAAGAATTCCGTTCAAATACGTGACAATGTTCTCCTTTAGCATGATTTCCAGAAGTTCGGTTTTGTGCGTTAAGCAGCAGAGAGTGAGAGCACACGTCTTAATTGCTTGTGACGAATAGCTCAGGATATCATGCTTGTCACCTGAAGCATTGTCACCGCCTCGTGCGTGGATCTGCAGCATTTGCGTAAGCGCACATGGTATTTCCGAGACTTGTAAAAACACTCGGGTGTCTTCGTGCCATCCCAACCAACACAATGTCGCTGCAGCGTACACTGCACATTCAGACGCGGCACAATTGTCCTTAGCAGCATGGAGGTCTAGGAATTTTAAAACGGTGTGCAAGTTTGACGATGACGCCACCGCCATGCGACTGTCCTCACTCTTTGCTAGAGTAAAGAACACAAGAGCGAGGGTTTTCCCCGCGCAATGACTCTGGCTGTGGATGTCATGTTCGTGGATTTGAAAATAACATTCTTCATACATCGAAATGCGATGGAGTGCATCCAATATACCCGTGTGGACGCTTAGCAGGCGCGAATTCTCGTAGTACACGAGTTCACTCAGTAAATTCTCATGCAGTGATGCTAAACGCCTCTCCTCAGCGTCTGATTGAGGTATTGCTGGGTTGTACGTCATGAGCTGAAAGAGAGCAAGAAGCGACGATTTCTCCGCACACAGTGCGTTCCGACCGACTGGATGGTTAAGCAGTTTACCAAAGACAATTGTCACGAGAGTTGCCACTTGCTTCGACTCCAGACCAGAATACGCAGACAAGATTTTGACGAGTCCCTCTTTGACCATGCGCTTCATGGTCTCCGCATTCAAAAGGTTCACCAACGCTCGGATACATGTCTCTTTCGTCGAGATACTGACAGCTCGAACCATACTCATCATCATCAAGACTTCCACAGCTCCTTCTTCAACAAGAGCAGCTTCGTTACCTCGAATACACGACAAATTGCACAGGACCTTGGCACAGTCGCGTTGACTATCTTCACTGTACGAGTTGCTGAGGACAGACACTATGGCCACGATACCTGCAGACGCCAACGTGTGTCGAATTTCAGGTTCCACAGACAGATTGGCGAGCGTAATTGCACAACACCGTTGGATAATGACATTCTCTTTGATCTTCGCCAAAGTTGCTAATACCGAAATGACGCCCATGCCCACTAGAGCCATGCAGCAACTTGGATGGCATGATACACTGGCCAAAACGTGGCAACACGACGCCTTACTCTCTTGGTCGTGCGACTCCACACAAGTCGTAAGAATCATGTCAACGGCGCCCACTTCCACCATGATAAGCGAGCACTGCTCGTCTCGACACAGCAGACTCAAACACGAGCAGCAAAATCGCTCGATAGCTACGTTGGCGTGCTCGAGTACGAGAATTCTCGTGACGCATCGCACTACTTCGGCATTGCACACGTGAACTGCTGTATGGGAATCTGCAGCTAAACAAGCGAATGCTGCTGTACACCTAGCACGAATTTCACTTAGAATCCCAGCGGATTGCTGACTCAAACGGCCCTCCGTAGCAGAATCAGCTTCATCAATACTACACAGAAACAGTAGTGCTGGAATCACCCCAGCTTCGGTGACTGCAGCTCGAGTTGCCGCTTTGTCGCAAAGGCCATATAAAGCCTTGGAGAAGAGATTTCGAGTCTCGTAGGACTGGCCAGGCGCCATACTGAGTTGAATCAATGCAGTGATCGCCCCGGCTGTGACGATATCTGCTGCTGCTTTTTGCACACTAAGCAGATTGCAAAGCGCCAATGTGCACATTTGTTTTGCGCTATCTCCACTAGAACGTCGAGATAAAGACGATAATGTGTTCACTGCATCGCGCTCCACCAATTTTGATCTAGAGTCTTCGCAGCATGATACGTTGTACAACGTCCGAGCACAAACCTGCAGTAGATCCTCTTCTTTCGTTGCAGATCCGTCTTCAGAAATGAAATCATGGCTTATCTCACTTTCAACTCCGGGTATTTCTCGACACAATTCGTTCACAAGCTGCAGCAACCCCTCAAGTACCATTCGTATCGCATTCCCAGGGTCTTTGCTCAAATTCCACAGCGTGACCCCGATCAAACATTTTGTTGTAATAGCGCTGGAAGCCCCAGCGAGTGCCACTAACATTCCCATGCAGCCTTTAGCCACCATTTCGTTCCTGCACGCTGGAAGTCGTGACAGATTCAGTAGAATTTGCGCGAGCAGTTCTTGTATCATGGGCAAATTTGGGTGGACCAGCGAAGCAATTGCACTAATTATTCCTTCTTCCATGAGACGCAGTCGAATACGCTTCAGATTGGATAGATTACACAGAGCCTTGGCGGTGATATCGTCGAATTCTTCTTCCAATCTGCCAGCAAACCCAATGCTTCCGTTTGGATTTCGAGTGGATGTTAAAACGATAAACGCTTTCAAGACGCTCTCGATCTTGTAATACGACTGCGAGACGCAAGTGAGATTGAACAGAGCGCAGCGGCAGATGTGAGAGACCTTTTCGTGCTCGTTGATGAGCGTCGAGAGCGCACTCACAGCACCATCCTCCACCAAAAGCCCTTCTTCTCCTTGCAACGAGCACAAATTACACAATGTGATCGCACACGCTGTGCGAATCGTCGGGTCCTCCATATCGTTCGCAATTTCCGCGACAGTCTTCACTGCTCCTTGCTGCACAATCACTCGCCGTAGTTCACAGAGATGTGATAGATTCATGAACGCAGTGACGCAATTCAGTCGAGTGATCTTGTCTCCATCCTTGCACAGTCGAATTAGCGCCTCCACTACGTTCTCTTGCACCATTAAACGAGCGTTCTCCGGATTAAAGCTCCAATTGCTCAGCGTTAACGAACATCGTTGCTGTTGTTTGCGTTGTACACTAGTCAGAGTCGATCCTGGTTCTCCGTCGTCTTCATTCGGCATTGAAATAAGTAGCACCGAACCAGCACGACGCGAAATACTCGACTTCCCTCCTGCTCCAGAACCTGCAACCGCAAACGCATCCGAGACACCATCTTTCAGCACACTTCGTCCTTCCGCTCGTGAAACCTCTCCCCAAGGGGGGCTAGCAAAGCCAAACATATTCTTCTTGCCTCCATTACTAGATACCATCGCCTGGTAGCTCCGTTTCATGCGGGACATGTACAACATGCCGTCAATGTACTCCCCTCGTGTACCAAAGATGTCTCCAGAGTACGGCTTTAAAGCTTGAGACGAATACTCAGTACCTGCACGCTTTCGCCCATTTTTCCGGAGGTTTTGTGCGGTTTTCGTCATGCCTGGGAATCCTGCAGCGTTTTGAACTGCGGATTGTGACCCTTGTATTGGTGATGGAGCCTGCTTTTTGGGGGCCGGATTCGGTCGAACGGACTGGTTTCGACCTGCTTGAGCTCGAGATGAAAACCCGACGGTGGTGCTGGTTGGAGCAGGGGGAGCAGCAGTGGCTTGTGATTGAACTGGTTGAGGAATCAACCGTCGAACCGCTCGATCTGCGTATTCCATGGCAAATTCATTGCTGCCGGAAGAGAAATTGGGGGCGGTCTCGATTGGAGCGATGCTGGTTTTTACTAACAACTCAAACACTCGATCTCGATCTCGCAAGTAGCTCGCTGAAGTTGTAGACGACGCTGTAGACTTTTTCTTGGTAGCCTTCACGATAGCTTTGCTGCGGTTGCTGTTGGTGGCTGGTGATTCCTCTTTGATAGCAGAAAAACTTGCTCTGGAATTGCCAGTTGACGGGACAGCGTTCGCGACATGGAATTCTGTTGCCAAGCGAGCCTTTTCACGGTTCCAGAGCGCGGTCAGGTCCATGGAAGACGCGGACACTCGTTACCGAGCTTGCCTACACAGCAACAAGCAACAACTACAGAGCAATAATAGACAAGCGAGATTTGGCATTTTGAGAGGAAACGGCTGTACCTCGCTTCTGACGCCAAGGGTTCTACAGCAGAACTTCCGGGTATCTTATTGAGTTTTGGCCCTGTTGGCGTCGGAGCTTGAACTCGCGAATGTTGGGATAATACCACTGGTATACCCACCGCCATGGAGGCTGCACCAGTTGCCCATTGCCTCATCGACGACACCGGTGCTGGATAAAGCAGCGGATGCGGGGTGTCAAAGTGAAAACTGTACTTGCAAGCACTGCAAGTTCCATAGCAAGCAGCGACAAGATCAGCTACCCGCGGAACTTTCAATGATGTGGCCTCGCTGTGTTGTTGCCGATATGCAGGAGTTCCGTCTCCAACTGCACCCCAAGCAATTCGTCAGGTGCCGACCCAAGTAACGGCATCTCCTCCCTGCGTATGAGTGTATCGATCAAATCCCCGCGGAGCCGACAACACCTTACTTCCAGCGACCCCAGCCAGCAAGTGGCAACCGTCTTCTCCAGACGCGTTCGTGCGAAGGTGGTACTTCTCATCATCCCGATAGGATGTCACGAACAACGTCAACGGTTAACGAGCTCAACTCAGCCCACCGCACCAAACAGTCACATGCGTACCATGACGACAATGACCAGAGGTGTCATGCTCATGCATCTGTCGGTTTGAGCTTCACACGATCCAGTCACCTCCAAGGGCTCACTTCCCAATCTGCCTTCTCAAGCGCAAGTGCTTCGTCCTCAGCAACATCCTATTCCCATGGAGAACGACTTTCAAGATCATCAGCACTACGTGTCGGCCCCCACCACCCCGCTATGCATTCAAGACAATAGCATCAAGAAGGCTGCAAGTGAGCCGCCATCCACCACCAAACTCTTCAGTCAATTGCCCAATCCGTTGGCCACTGCTTCCATGTTATCGATCATGGTGGTGCAGTGGCTCCAACCTTTGGTCGTGCTAGGCTCCAAACACGTCCTCGAGATGGAGGACTTCTGGCCACTGTGCGAAAGCGACTCGTGTGCGTCGTTAGGAACTCGATTCCGAAAGGTGTACGACCCACACAAGAAGCTGCCGTTCGGACTGTCACCCGTAGCTGTTGCCTTCGTACGCACATTCCAGCGCGAGATCAGCATAGTGGTCGTCAATTGTCTCGTGTACATCTTAGCGTTATCGATGCAGTCGTACGTAGTGCAGGCCGTGTTGCAGTTCTTGGCAGGGAAGGAGAATCTCTTCCGAGTCCAAAGCGGCACCTGGTTGCTGGTTATCATGGCTCTCGCGTCAATTCTTGCAGTGGGCTCGCTCAACTACGCCTTCTTCGTTTCGTCCAGGACAGGTGCTAATATGCGGTCCCTTGTCATGGACTTGGTGTACCAGAAATCGCTGCGTTTGTCGTGTGTCGCCCGTCAGGAGTACTCGACAGGAGAAGTGCTGACTCTTATGAGTGTGGATACCGAGCGTGTCTTCACAGTTATGCTGGAGAGCGTGTGGGTCGTTATCGGGCCAGTGAGTTTTGTCATTTCCGTTACCCTTGTCGGGTTCCTCTTCAACTTTGCGTCGGCACTGGGTGGAGCTGTAACCTTGACCGTGATCAGCACTGTGTCGGTGCAGTTTGGAAATAATATCGCTCGAATTCAACGCGATCTGCTGGCAGTGATCGATGAACGCGTCAAGGAAACATCCGAATCATTGCAAGGCATTCGTGTCATGAAGTTTTATGCATGGGAGGAATCGCTTGCAAACCGTGTTGAAAAGATTCGAGCCAAGGAGATTGCTCTGTTGCGAAAGTTTCACCTGTACCAAGTCGTCAACACGGTGATGCTGTTCCTCACTCCGGCATTTTTATCCGGTGTCACGTTGGGGATTTACGTGGCCATCAACGGAACGATCTCGGTTATCGACGCCTTCACACTCATAGCAATGGTTAACATCAGTCGCACCGCATTGATCCAGTTACCCGCGGCCATCGCAAGTCTTTCGCAGGCTCGGATTGCTTTCGCTCGTTTTGACCACTACCTCTCCAGCGACGAGTACAGTCAACCGCAACTTGAGAGCAGCAGAGAAAGTCGATCCAGTGGTTCTCCTACATCTCCGACTGCTACCGGTAGCATATCCGTGCGTGATGCTGAGTTTAAGTGGCCATTGCCCAGCAGCACGCCTGGTGTTGTGGCCACACCTGCTCTCGAGGCATCGGCGCACACATCGAGGGAAGTATCCGAATTGGGATACAGCAGCGTCAGCTTCAGTGTGAGCACGCCCAGCGTGAGAACTTCCTTGACTGGTTTTGGAGCCGATACAAGGCTGCGATCACATGTTGATGGAGAGCAGCAGAGCTTTCAATTCGAAGGAGTGAACTTGCAAATCGACCCAGGGTCCCTTGTGATGGTCATTGGCACTGTAGGCGCTGGCAAGTCGAGCTTGCTGAATGCTCTTCTTGGTGAAATGACGCTGAACAGAGGAAGTCTTGACTTGAGAGGCGATATCTCGTACGTTAGCCAGGAAACGTGGATCCGCAACCTGAATATGCGTGACAATATTCTGTTTGGAGAACGATTTGATGCTGAGCGATACGAGACCGTGTTGGAAGCATCGCAACTTGCTATGGATCTCCAGGCACTACCACACGGTGATCGTACCGAAATCGGCGAGCGCGGCATCAACTTGAGCGGCGGACAGAAGGCACGTGTGGCTATCGCGCGCGCCATGTATCGGTCGCACTACGATATATTACTGCTGGACGACCCACTGAGTGCTGTGGACCCTCACGTAGCGCACGGAATCTTCGATAGCTGCATTATGGGTCTGGCCAGGTCAAAAACCCGCATCTTAGTGTTGAACAGCCACTATGACTTGTTGGCCCACGCTGACAAGGTTCTGATGGTGCGTGACGGTGCCATTGCCGGTGACGGGACGTACGAAGAAATAATGGCAATGTTTCCCGAGCTGGCTGAAGCGACTTTCGGGTCGAGTAGTTTTACCCAGCGTGAAAAACAGGAAGAAGATCAGGCTACGCCTGCCAAAATCGCCACCTCAGAAGTGGTGAGCAAGTCTACTAACGCAGTCAAGGCAGAGGTGGAGGATGAAAACGATGACAATCGAAAACTCATCCAGGACGAAGATCGCGTGAAGGGCACCGTGACGAGCGCCGTGTACAAGACGTACTTCGATGAGTCGGGTTTGAACGGCATCGTGGTCATGCTGCTCATTGTGGTCTTCTACTCGGTGAGTCAGGCTGTGCGTGTGGTCGTCGACTGGTGGCCAAGTTACTGGGCCAAGAACATGTCTCGCCGTGGCGTGGATTCGACGTACTCCGGTGAAACATTCGCGCTGTGGTATGTGGGCTTGATCGTAATGGCCACGACACTAACGCTGGGTCGAGCCGTATTCCTGACGGAGAGCTGCGTGCGCACATCCAAGAACATGCACAACGAACTTTTCCGTCGTGTGTTGGCCGCTCCAGTAAACCGCTACTTCGACGTCACACCTGTCGGCCGCGTGCTCAACCGCTTCTCCAATGACCTCGACCAGCTCGACACATCCCTGCCAAAGGACTATCAGACTCTGTTACAGCATTCTTCAATGGCGTTGGGCTCACTCGTTGTGTCGGCTTTTGCAAGTTACTGGATCGCGGTTGCTGATGTTCCTGCCATCGCCATTTTCTTCATCACGGGTCAGTACTTCAAAAAGACAAGCTGCGAGGTCAAACGTCTCGAAGGTGTCACGCGCACTCCAGTTTACAACCTCTTCAGTGAGACGCTGTCTGGGCTGCAGACCATCCGCGCTTTCAAAATGCAGGACACTTTCGAGCGCATGAACAAAAAGGTTGTGGACGAGAATGCCAACATGTACATCACGTTCTGGGCCGCAGGTCGTTGGCTGGCGGCACGACTGGACATGCTGTCTGTGATCATTATCACCATCGTCACTGCTTATATCGTGTCGACCAAAGGCCAATTGAGTACCATGACAGCGGGAATTTCGCTCACGTACTCGCTGATGTTAACGTCGGTCGTTCAGTGGGTCATGCGGTCTGTCGATCGCGTAGACAGCGCCATGACGAGCGTGGAGCGATTGCTGTACTTCCGTCAGATCCCGCAAGAGGAAGACTCGGCCGACTGCTCTCCGATCAACAGCGCTGCATGGCCCTCTCAGGGTGCGATCAAGTTTGACAAGTTGTGCCTCAAGTATCGGCCGGAGCTGCCTCTGGTGCTCCGAGGCGTGAGCATGGACATCCGTGGCGGAGAGAAAGTGGGAATCTGCGGCCGCACAGGCGCCGGCAAGAGTTCGTTGATGATCGCGTTGTTCCGCATCTGCGAGTTCGAGAGCGGCAGTGTGGCCATCGACGGCCTGGACATCTCGAAGCTCAGGCTACACGACCTGCGTCGCAGCTTGGCCATCATCCCGCAGGACCCTGTGCTGTTCAGTGGCCCGTTGCGAGAGAACCTGGACCCGTTCGGAGAGTACTCGGACGCGGAGATCTGGACGGTGCTGCAGCAGGTTCACATGGCCGAGAGTTTGGCCAAGTGGGGTGCAGGTCTGGACTTTGAGGTGTCCGAGTGCGGCGACAATCTGTCGGTGGGCCAACGTCAGCTGGTGTGTATTGGTCGTGCACTGCTCAAGAACAGCAAGATCGTCGTGCTGGACGAGGCCACGGCCAACGTTGATACGGCCACGGACGCTCTCATCCAGGCCACGATCCGCAAGACGTTCGCCGACAAGACGGTGCTCATCATCGCACACCGCATTAACACCATCATGTACTGCAACAAAATCGCAGTCATGGACAACGGCCAAGTAGCCGAGTTCGCCCCGCCCTCAGAGCTACTAGCGCGGGATGAATCCATCTTCGCGTCGCTGGCCGCACGCTCCAAGTTGAAGTGAGCGCCAAAACTAAAACCTGACCAATCAGCGGTTTTTATTTATATGAATGTTATCTCGACGGTTTGAACGCCTCCTTTGCATGTTGGCGTTATATAGCGTCGCTTTTGTGCCACCGAGCGCACACAATCGCGCCCGACCTGTCACTATCGCCACAAAACAAGTCTGGACCCAGCCAGCCAACCAACCTCGAGCCCAGCAGCTCCATTAAGTGTGTGTCATTCGTCGCCATGACGCCCAAGACCGTGAAGAAGCGCAAGGCCAGCGACGCCACTGCCAATGACGACGCGCCCGCCAACGCCAATGCTACCACTCTGCAGGTGCACCGCTGTCGGTTCGTGGACTACATGCCGTCGGCCATCCACGCGCTGTGCTTCAACGGCTCCGGAGACCTATTGGCCGTCGCGCGGGCCAACGGCGACGTGGAGATCTGGCGCGTGAGCGGCAAGTGGCACCTCAAGTTCGTCATCTCCGGGTCCACGCAGAGCCAAGTATCCGCGCTCTGCTGGGCGCCGAAGAGCGATCGATTGTTCGCGTCGTCACTGGACGGAACGTTGTGGGAGATGGACTTCCAATTGCTGTGCAAGAAGAACGTCACGGACTCGAACGGAGGACCCATCTGGAGCATGGTCATGGATGTGGACAGTCAGCAACTGGCCGTGGGGTGCGAAGATGGACGCATTCGTCTCTTTTCCTTTGCAGATGGACAATTGTACTTCAGCAAGGGGTTCCTCACCACCGGAGGACGAGTTGTCTCGTTGGCCTGGCACTCCAAAGCGCAGAAGATTTTCTCAGGCAGTGAGGAGGGGGTTATCCACTGCTGGAACGCAGTCACGGGTCGCAATGAGTCGAGGATCACGCTCGAGAGTCTGGCCAAGCAGAAGTCGGTGGTGTGGTCCCTTGTCGTGCTGGACGACTTGACACTTGTGAGCGGAGACTCGGCCGGCAATCTCAGCTTCTGGAACGCACCTACGGGCACGCTTTTGCAGAAGTTTTCGCACTTGACGGCGGACATTTTGACCATCTGTGTGAGTCAGAGCAACAACACGCTGTTCGCCTCGGGCGTGGACAATCAGGTCGTAGAGTTCCGGCGTTCGGTGGCCGAGAGTGGCAATAGTACGTGGGCCTACTCCTACAGCCATCGCGGACACAGTCACGATGTGCGTGCGCTGGCGCTGTCGTCCTCGGCCAAGTCGGTGCTGGTTTCTGGTGGAATTGACACTCAGTTGGTCTGGTACCGTGGAAACAGCTTCAGTGTGAGTCGTCCGGCCAAGATCGCGTCCATGCCGTACCCGCAGTCGATCTCGCTCGCGAATGAGAAGCGCGTGCTGCTCGTGCAAAAGTCGACGTCGCTGAATTTGTGGCGGTTGGCCTCGCAGTCTGCTGCGACGGGGGTCATCACGCAGAAGCACAAGCTGCTGTTAGAGCTGAATGTCGGCAATGCGTTGAACTTGTCGTGCTCTGCCTTGGCCCCTAGCGCCAAGTTTGTGGCATGCTCAAACTCGAAGGAGCTGAAGTTGTTTGAGCTGGACGTGGAGCAAGACTTCCAGCCGACCAAGGTCACTACGTTGCCGCGTAGTGTGACGGGGCCGGCCCGTGTGTTGGCATTTTCGCCCGATTCGACTCGCCTCGTGATTGCGTCGTCCTCGCACCAGATCCGGGTTCTGGATCTGACAAAGATGGAGGTGCTCAAGACGTTTGAGGTTGCTACGCCGCCTACCGCTGGAGAGGAGAGCACTGGCGTGCCGTCTCCGCTGGTGTCGCTGACGATTTCCTCAGATGGGCAATGGCTTGCAACTGGCGATGCATCAAATAACATCGCCGTTTACAACTTGGACTCGATGCAGTTCTACTGCCACCTGCCGCGTCCCAGCGAGATGCACACCAGCACGGCTTTCAACCCCTCAGGCAAGACCTTGGTGGTGACGCTGGTGTCGAACAGCTTCGTGTGCTACGACGTGGAGACCAAGGGACTGTCGGACTGGTACCGTCAGAACCACGAGCAGTTCCCCAAGGAGCTCATGGAAGGCCGCAATCTCAAGGGCATGACGTTCGACCCTGCCAACCCGGACTTCCTGTACCTCTACTCACAGGTGAGTCTATACCAGATTAACATGGGCAAGCAGGCGGACGGATCCGCTAAGAGCCCACCGAAGAAAACTCGTCGTCGTGCGATGAGCGTTGGCACTGAGTCCGACGGTAAGAACGATGCTACGGAGGGTGAGCTGGTGGAGCTGGAGGATGGATTCTGCCGCGTGGTCAACCGCTACCGCCCGCTGTCGTTTGTCGACTTCGTGGCGGAGAATGAGATGATCATCGTAGAGACTCCGTGGCTGAAGGTGCTCAGTCGCTTGCCTGGTGCTCTTCACCGTCATAAGTATGGCAAGTAAATACATAGATCCGTATGATAATGCTCGCGACTCGTGCTGTTCGTGTTTCGTTGGTCTATTGATCTTTAATCCCCTAGCTGGAATCGTCAGGTCTACCAACAACTTTCACCTTATGCCCCGAGAGGTCTTGCCATTGCTTGTCGCCACAGTCATATTGACAACAGTGCATTTTCCGCTTTCGATCGTAGCCGACGATGGTGCAGTTGTACCAGCAATCGTATCTGTTCAGCCAACAACTCGTAACGTTAGAAAACTTGACAACCAAGACAACAGCTACGATTAACAGGAAAAACGCACCGGAACTTGTACACACTCAACTCGAGCCCGATATCATGAACAGAGTTGGCGATGGCGTTGGCAGGTCGACTACTTTCTCCGTTGGTGTCATTCGTAGTCGATGAAGAAACTTGTTTTGCTTTGGGAGGCGTTCGCTTTTCCTTGCGAGGAATAGCATTGTTGTATGGTGATGCCGCACGAAACTTCTTCAAAGCTTTTAAGCCTTTGTGTCCTTGGCGTAGAATGGGGATTGATACCTGCGGCGACGAAAAAGACGAAGACTGACAATCTACTTGGTTATTGGAGTTGGTGTTCGACCGAGAGGAAATTTTTTGTGATGAATCCCGCAGTCCATCATTTTCAGAGGAGAACGCTTCTTTTGGATGCCTCCCAGATGAATCATTCGCCCTACCATCAGAATTTGCGACTCTTGTTTGAGGTGGTATCGAGGGCTTCCGAACGATATCTGCAACGTACGGACTTGTCTTACCGTGCGCAGATGTGGAGACGCGACGAAGTCTTGGGTCCGACGAAGCAGAACGAGATGCAGAACGAGACGTTGTCCTTGTTGGAGGCCCGTTGGCTGGATCTGGTGTCACTTTGCCAGACTGAGTGCTGGGGCGTTGTTGTGGCACTTTGTTGTCCGATAGACTTTTGGTAGATGGTGTGTCAGGCTTTACAGCTCCGATACGTTGTTGCTCCTTCACCATATTCATCTCCATCTCGATACAGCGGTCCAGCTCAGCATCGTTGTGGTCGTCGATGTCATTTCCACAGACCGGGCAAGGTTCTTCATCACCTCGGTTAGTGTCTTCATTAGAAGAAATGCCACCTTGATTGTCGCCTATGCTCGAGAGGAGTTCAAGCTGCCGCTCCAGCTCGCGTCTTTCAGTTTGGATTTCCTGCAGAATGAGCTCCTGCGCCTTAGCTGCTCGTTCAAATTGCTCGTTGTCAGTGCTATTGTCGGTAAAGACCTTCATCATCTCGTGTTTTGTTCTCGATTCCACTCCAAGAGCTTTCAAATCGAGACGCAGTTGGTTTAATTGCAATGTCGTCGAAGCGGATTGTGGTCGTTCATCAATAGTCTGGGTCGGTTTTCGATGTTCTGGTTGACTTGGATGTATTACTTTCAGTGGTCCGGTATCTCGTAACTTAGTAGCTGTCGTCATCTTTTCGTCAGCTGCAGTACCTGCCCCCGAGGAGGCTTTGCGGAGGCTTGTGATAGTGCGTCGAAGTTTTTGGTTCTCAGAAACTAGAGCAGCTTTCTCCCTTGTTAATCGTGCTACCTGTTCTTCTAGCGCGGATTGTTGTTGATGAGATCCGCTTTGTTTCAACAACAACTTTAGGCGAGAAATCTCTCGTTGTGCCTGAGCCAGCAGGATCGCATCGTCCACCAACTCGTTTACTTTTACGCGAACTGTTACGCACTTGGCGCGGTCGGCAAACTGAAGGGTAGAAATTGTCTCGTCGACTGCAGACTCGGATGGTGAGATCGTTGCAATAACTACGGTGCGAGTATTACCTCCGAGGCTATCCTGAAGTAAACGCGTTAATTTTGAGTCACGATACGGGATATGTGTCCTCTTGGGATTGACCAGAGCTGAGATGACATTACCCAAGGCCGATAAACTCTGGTTGATACTTGTCAGCTCTTTGCTGCGATCGCTGCCCATGACAACACCCGTATCCCACTTTTCCGATCCAGCCAGGTCGACTAGGTTTAGTTTCGCACGTCGAATAATTGTCGTCGCGCTTTCCAGCCCTCGCGATTCAACTTCGATTGAAAGTTGCAAAAGAGCGTGACTGCGACTGCTCTTTTCATTGTACGTTGTCGCTCGAATTGTCCGGTTTCGATTCCCCACCTTCAGCAGTTGCATCGTTTCCTGGAGACTCGTGACTCGAAATTCGGATAGTCCACTCACGTAGATTTGCTTTCCATTGCCTTTGATCATCTCTCGTACAGCAAGAGGATCTTTCATTCGCTGTTTGTTATCCTGAAGCAGGTCGTAGACGTCATTGTTGTAGATCTGCATATATGAACAGTGCACGACGCCAGCCGATCCGCGACAACTTATGGACTGAAGCTCTTCAAACAAGCTCTCTATTGCGCGAGGGATCACTCCCCAACTTGGTGACATTTCGGATGTTTCCAGACTTGTACTTGTCGTAGCGAGACGATGCTCTAAGTCATAGCCCCTACAGCAATCAAGAAATTCAATTAGCAACCGTATCCGTTCTCCATTTCTTGTGCACCACCCAACCATTCTACTCACAACATGGTGTGCGTTTTTCCCGTTCCTGTTTGGCCGTAGGCGAAAATTGTGCAGTTGAAGCCTTGGGCCACTTGTTGGACGCCATCACGCAGATAATCGAAGACATTGGCTTGATCGGCCTTCTCATTAAACACTCGGTCGTATGAATACCGAAGCTCGCGATCGATCTCATGTTCGGACTTCTTCTTGCATACGAAGATTTGACCTCCTTCGCTATCTACAGTTAGCGTCTGGCAGGTCACAATGGTTGGTCTACGCCGTGGTGCCAACAATTTATCTAGTGACTACGTACATGATGATACGAATTTTGTTGGAGTTCACGATCATTCGGAGGCCGGACTCGAACCACGACTCGAACGCGTTCTGCAGCTTCAATCTCTTCGCCCATTGTAGTCATCTGAAGAGGGTGTTTGCTCGGTTATCACTTCAACTGCCCTGAAAATACCTGTGCTATGGCAAAAGCTGCCTATGTATAGGTGATTTCATGTTGAAAATGAGCAAACTTACTCGCTCGTGCGAGGATACACCAACAGTTTGCGCGCAACAACTCACGTATGGCAAGTGCACCCTGCGAATTACTTCAAGTATTCACGTTTCATCATTGGCTACAACTTGGGTCTGGAAAGGGGGCAGCAAGAGCTTGTAAAATCGCCGCCGTGTTACTTGCATCACCGCACGATACTACTCCGCCTTGAATGCCAGCGTGCCTAGCGTTTGTCATTGAAAAATACCGCTCTTGAGAATTTTCGGCGCACGAAGGATCATCCATTGCGCACCACTTCACTAAATCGAGCGATTCACACCAAGCAATAACGTTGACAAGGAGCCTGGATTCGCTGTCGTCATAGCATTTTAGGCAGACGACAGAATTTACAGTTTTCCAATCCATTGCCACGACTAGATCAGGGTACTGGTAATTAAATTCTGCGTCCAAAAAACTTTGAATGCCGGATGGTTTTCGCCTCCATTCATCGTTTGTTGATGCGTACTGCCGTGACCGTTGTGTCCAGCTCTTTGCAATATTCAGCTTTTTCGAGACGCGCTGACTTCGCGTTGAAAGAAGTATTTGCCGATCTTTCCGGCGCTGCAAAACGCCAGTAAGATCAGCCAACTCTTTCGCTGGGAAACCACTTCGATGAAAAGGACTCGAGGCTACAGCCTCCACATAAAGTTCATGAACGTACAACGAGACCTCATACAGTTGGCCCTGACAGTGAAACGGATTAGAAGTGGCCGAATAATGCATCAGATAAGATAGCCTACCATTAACAAGTGATCGATGCCAGCAGCTTCATCATAGCACAGCTCCACTTCGTCCAGCGATGTTTTTAAGTCTTCATATGACCGCATAGACGGAATAACGAGCAGTGCCGCAAGGATGGCACTCTGCGCATTATTAATGGCTTTCACCCAGGATGCAACTTTTGGGCCATTGTCAACAATTTCCTTCATTCGATCATTTGTTGGCCAGCACAGACGTTTGGAATTTGCGGTGTGATGGTGCAGCATGGCCAATGCTCCGTCGTGCAAAACCATTACACCGATTACAGCCACAAAGCATGCATTCAGGAAGGTCAACGATGAGGTCACGTATGTTGATACCGTGAGCGCACTACGGACGCCATTTGCACACAACAACACTAACAGCCAAATACAAAAGTCCAGTAAGAGCTTTGCCATGAAAAAGAATGCAAAGTCGCTTGCCACCTTACCAAACACGCCGTTGGTGACGAGCATCCAGTCGACGAGAATTGCTATGTAAGAGGTAGATACGCAACGATACGGGTATCTCCACGTCCTGTACACTGCCAGACCCACCATAGCAAAAAAGAAAAGTGAGCCCTGCATACCCTGGTTCGATATCGAAGGTGGCGGAGATCGCAAAATTGAAAAGTTCAACATCAACGCCAGCTTCAGTATACACGCCTGCACTGGCATCTCCACAGAGCGTCTACGGAACGACGCAAACTGCGGCATGTACAGCTCCAGATACGTATCCGATGTGCCGAGCATAAACTCCAACTCCTTTGCTTGCATGAACCTTTCATGTTTCTCGACCTTCGAATGCACCAACGATTCACGAATGCGGCGACGTAGCATCCACGGCAGTCCAACCAGAAAGCTGCCTCCCATCCCACACGTTACTATAACCACTACAGCAACGTGTCCAGTACTGCCACAGCTCACACCCGTCGGATCTACCGACACCAACCCATTAGCATTGCAATTTACCAGCCGGAGCACTGCTAACCCCACGGGAATGTACAGGAACTGTAAAATCTGTAGCAGCACGTTCTCCCACGTCACACTCAGCAGCAGGAAGTCGCTCCGCCCTTGTCTAGTCCACATTCTTTTAGCTAATTGGAGAGCCAACACTCCACTCCACGGCACGAGCGCCCACACCAGAGCGTAGAGCCAATAGTTATGACGTTCCCCCCACAACGAGAACTGCTGCGACGTGGAGCCCATGGCGGCCCCCGTGGCTCCGAAACTGAAGAAGTCGAGAGTGAATGCATTCGCCCAGCGTGTGGATTGCAGCCAGCGCGCAGGCCACGGCCACGGCTGCGACAACTGCCACATGAGCGCAAAGATCTGCACACCGTCCGTCAACACCAGCGCCTTCTCCAGCCAGAAGCGACTCACTTGGCGGCGCCTCGACGGGACCACAAGTTGTTGACTCCAATACGCGCCGTCCTTCTTCATTCCATCGTCATTGCCGTCATTGGTAGCGTTGTCTGTGTCTCCCCGCGGAATGACCACTTGCTCCCCCATTGTTGAAAGTAACTTCTACGACAATCACTCTTGATCGAACTTCTACGACCGTCATTCTCGATTGTTATCCGGATTTGCTTTTTTCCGGATCAATAAATACCATATTTAATAGCCCACCAATCCCATATTTTACTGCAGGAATCGCAATGGTGATCCGTGCACTGCTACCGCTGCTGTTCGCCAGCCTCGCGTGCGCCGGAGCCGAGCGCCAGCCATTCGACGACTTGCCACGATGGGATTTCTGGCCGCCGCTTGTCGGGGGCGCTCGCTTCACAGGTAGATACTTGTCCTCGGAGCCAGGTGGTATCCACTTGAAGCGTCAGAACTTCGAGGCGATTGACCTCTTCGAGCTGCAACAAGACAAGCCCAGCGCCAACGCGCTGCTGTACGGCAGTGTGTTGCTTGAACCGATCTTCCCATCAGATGTGACGACGGATTCGGGTGTTCAGGCGGCATTCCAAGCAGCGGTGAAGTCGATCAAGACGCACGCAAACATCCACGTGTCACCCGAGATTACAGTGACGCAGGCTACGATCTTCCCGTTGAAAATTACAGGAGACAATGGGGAGTCGGAAATGTTAATTTTGCAGGACAGTGCAGGAGTTGATGGTCAAATGTACCGGTTCACGAGTCAAGTGACCTTCGGCTTTAACTTTTACCTGACGCTGGAGGACGCTAAGTTCAATTTGAGACATCGTGTAGTGGTGGCACTCGATCGCGAAGCGGAGCACAATGTTCTCCAACACACGTTCGTACCGCTGAAGCAGTTGGATGATGAAGGTACAGAAGAAGCAGTTGAGTGTGGTCTCGACAGTGAAAATGAATGCTCTGCTGCTCCGTCGGGGCCACGTATCTTGTCGTACAACGTTTGGAACACGAACCCCTCATCGGACGTGTATGGTGCTGGACGTCGGTGGGATCAGTACACGAAGCGACTGGACCATCTCGTGAATTTTGTGAAGGAAGCCCAGGCCAGTATCATTGGTTTCCAGGAAGTGCGTTACGACGGGGTCTTTGGAGAGCCTGGTAACCACGCACAGGTGAAGCATCTCGCGGATCGCCTTCCTGGGTATCAGTATGTGTACCAAGCGGCCATGAGCTACTTGAATTCTAGAACTCCGTACGAAAGGATTGAAGAGGGCCCTGCCATCTTTTCGAAATATCCGATCGTTGCGTCTGACTACTTGCTGCTCAGTCGCGACCCGAACGACCCGAACGACTCTCACCAGCGACTTTGTCTCCATGCAGTGATCGATTACCCGCTGTGGGGTGAGATCGACGTGTATGTGACGCATTTGTCGCTCAGTGAGCGATCTAGGGAGCAGACGAAGATCGAGATCTGGGAGTACATGCGCCAAGGCAAGGGTAAAACGCAAGTGCTTCTCGGTGATCTGAACTCGGAGCCACAGTCTCTCGGCATTCGTTTCCTCAGTGGTAAAGCCGAGCTGCTTGGCCAAACAACAGACATGAAAGACGCGTGGCTGGATATACACGAAGAAGCTGAGCCTAGATCAACAGACCTGGACGACCGCCAACACAAGTTTACGTTCCCCAGCGACAGCCCGTCCAAACGTATTGACTTCGTGCTGTATCGTGGCGAAGGGCAGGTTAAGGAGTGCGAGGTCATCGGACAAGAGCCCACTGCGGACACCAAAGATTACCCTGACGATGTCGGTATGCTTCACCCATCCAGCCCGATATACGCGTCAGACCACCGGGGCGTTGTTGTTGAATTCGAATGAGCAAGCTTGTTCATAGTATCTTCATGGTAGAGTTTTCGCGATTATTTGGCCATCGATCACGAAGAGCACTCGTGAAAATACATGTAGAACCTTGGTCCATCGTATATGCATTTTACATATTTCTTACCACCCCGCTGCCAGCAGGTTGCGCTGATTACCACCCCTCTCTGGTTGCCTTCAACGAGGCCTGCTTGAACAATGCCGTCTGTTCAGCCAGCAACTCGTCCCGTGAGGCAGTCTTTGCAGCCGCCTTCCTCGATGCTATTCGGTCTTTCTTCTTCTGCAAATGGCAGTGGCGTCAGTTGGAGTGAACCATCAGCCAAACAGACGTCGAGCACGTTGTTGCTTACCTGCGTCTCCAGCTCCATCGATCCTTGGAGCTCTTTGATCTCGTCTGCGTAGCGCTGCATCCCGAGGTTCTTCGTGAACATGCAACAGCAGCAGCATCAATCAAAGATCAGCAACACAAACAGCAAAAGCTCCCACTGGTCTACCTCCAGCGCAGCCATCACGTGCTCCTGCGAGATGCGGTAGTTCTCCTTCTTCGCAGCGCTCTCAGCTACTGTGTTTGCCTCTTGCCCCACCATCTGCAGGAACTCTGCCATAAAAACACGTCCAAGCAGCTCTAAGCGTGAGGATTGAGGCTGCAATGCCATGACTGGCAGCGGACACTTTACCTCTGGCGCACTCGTTGACCCAGTCGATCGTCTCTTTGGATATTGGTACATTGTCGCCTACAACCTCACGCAGGAGCTTCTCTATCGCTCCTATACGAACATACACGTCGTTAGGTGACTTCATGTATCGCCACGCACCAGCAGACAGGTTCGTCACCTTTCGGCAGCCCAGCCATGGCTCTCCAGCTTACGGAAAATGATGTTGACACATCAAGTGCACACAATTTGTGTGATCGTGTTTTTATGCATAGCCGAGACGAAGCATCAAGGCTTGACTTGAGTCAAGCCTTGACCTGCTTGAAGCGCGTTATGCTCTGCGAAACCTGCTGCACATTGCATTCAATTACGAGCCTCACGCATTACTACATGCATTATTGGCCCGCACGCATGCACTTGGCAAAGTCCTTTTGGTCTCACTGCGTAGTAGGCCCCAAGCCATTCGCGCGGTTGTGGCTGTCACCGCTTCAGAGTTCGCGTTGCAGTTTGTAACGCCCCATTGCACACGAGTGCGAGGGTTTCCGATACAGACGGGCTCTGGTCGACAACAGCGAACGGGAGCACGAGTATGGGAACCATCTGCGGCCCGTCGAAGCCACGAAACGCCGCCGTCATCGCACAAGGCGACGAGAGCTTCTTGTGGGGAGCCGTCTTTCGCCGCGGCAGGCTCCACTTCCCACGCCCGTGCAGGATCCGCGATAGGATATCACGGCCAGCGACGATGGCAACCACTGTGTTTGACGGGCGGATCGAGCAGTGGAAAGACGGCAGAAAAAAAGGGCGAGACTTTCCAAGTTGCGTGACAGGATATCTGTGCGCAGCAATTTTTGCGCTTGAATCATGAACTTAGGTTCACGCTGAGGTGCCCACAATGGCGGGTTGATACTCCGAATATCATATTCGTCACTGCCGGATCTACACAAAACTATTTGCGCTGGCTGGTGATATCTGACGAATCCAATAGCCGTCGAAGCTCAGCTTGAGTTCGTTGGGCAAAACTGCAGAAAACGAGCGGGCGACGCAGCGATTGAAAGGCGCTGCGCTGGTCGCGGCGTCGAGCACACCCACAGATCTAGACTGCGCTCTGATGCCGGCCAGTATTGGCGCGCAGGGCCAACACAGCTTTCTCAACCACAGTGTCCAACACGCCAACAGAGTCTCAGGCTCTTATCAACGGCTGCAAGGTGAGCAACGGTTGACGTACCAGTCGGTGGCAGCAGCCACAGCTGCGACTTCGCTTCAAAAGTTTCCAAGCTTGGCAGTCGGTGGCGGCAACACACTGAACCGTCCGACCTCCGAGCCAGCTCAGACCTCGAAGGGCGCTTGTCGTAGTCACAACTGAAAGAGAGTAGACAGGGACAAAGCTCGCCTCGAGGACGCGCCACTCCAGTAGTAGCTTGGCTCGGCGCATTCCTCCCCATCCCCTCGCTTCGCCCAACCTGCCTGTCCTAAACGGAGACTAGGCGGTATATCCACACCCCACAGCTAAACTACCCCACTCCTCTTTCTCCATCTTGGCCATGCGCAGTTGCTGGACGGCGACGCTTGCGGCCGCCGCGGCGCTGGCGAGCGTGACCTCCGCTTCGGGCGTCGTGACCGTGTACAACATCGACAAACCGTCGTACGGCACGTGCCGCCTCATGGGCATCTCGGAGTCCAGCGACAATTTCAAGTACTTCGCGTCCGTGTCCAGCAAGGACTACTCGCTCAACGACGCGTGCGCCCGCTGCATCACCGTCACGCGTGATGACGACTCGTCCAAGACCACAACCGCCTATGTGCTGGACGTGTGCGATGGCTGCACCTCGGGCACGCTCAAGCTGTCGTCGGCCTCCATGGCGCTGCTCGACATCAACACGACGGACACGAGCACCAAAGTCTCGTACGAGTTCAAGACGTGCCCCACGTCGCTCATGTCGGGGGACATCAAGGCCTGTCTCATGGACGGTGCCTCCAATACCTACGTGCCGCTGCAGTTCTACAACTCGCAGAAGGTTATTACAGGCGCGACTATTGATGGTGTCAACGCCACCAACACGGACTCAGCTTTCCTGTACTCAGCCAACCCGGGCACGTCGTCCAGCACTTGGTACGAGAGCGTCGAGTTCTCGGTCACGTCGAAGGACGGCGAGACTCTGAACAGCACATTTGCATTCTCCAGCAAGTCTGGGTGTGCTACTTCCAGCGTCCAGTTTAACTCGGCGTCGACGGCGGACGGTGTCGACGGAAGCACCGGTTCGTCGTCGAGTTCGTCGAACGGAGCACTTATTGGCGGCATTTGCGGCGGTATCGGCGCCTTGTTGATCATTGTGGGCTCAGTTATCCTGATTCGTCGTCGCAACCGTGCGTCGAAGGACCTGAACGACCCCGAGAACGATGTGGAGAACCAGTACTTGTCCCCTACTGCTAAGCCGAAGGCTGTGCCTGCTGATTCGGGTACGTCAACTTTCCACGCCGACCAGGACGATCATGATGACCACCAGCCTCCAGCTTCGCCTACGGTGGACTACGCCGAGTCGTTCTCGCCTGCTGCCAGTTCGAAGGGTCCTAGCTCCCACTTGAGCGACACGAGCTCGCACGTCTCAACGCCTGCACCTGCACCTGCTGCGACTTCAGTTCCTGCTGCTCTTGTTGCTGCTTCGGTTGCTGTCGACTCACCGCCATCTTCTGCGGCTTCCGATCATTCCTCCTCGGTCATGTCGGCGCCCTACTCGCATGGCTCGACCGTTGAGCGCACCCCGTCTCCGGAACCTGTTTACGTTGCTCCGACGTACGCCTACAGCAACAGCATGGCCACAAGCCCTCGTCGCCCGTCCGCAGCGAACACGAAGGCTGCCCCCACGTTGTCTGCTCCGGTGGTGCCTCGCCAGCCATCGGGAACTGGCTTCCACCAGTACGATGATGATGTCGATGAAGACCGTTCGAGCTTTGACATTGATGACATGCGTGAGTCGGAGGCCCGTGCTACTTCGACGGACAACTCGCGTAGCTCGCGTAGCCACGGCTCGCAGTCGTTCGCTCCGTACAGTGCTGCTGACCCGTATGCTAACACGGTAACGTCTCCCCAGAGCTACGTCCGTGGAACAAGCCTGCGTCGTCCCAAGCAGAACTCAATGAGAGCGTCTGGCCGCGAATCGAGCCGCATGAACAACTCTTCGGTGCTTTCCACCGACAGCTACGCGTCGACAGCACCACGTCAGACGAACGCGTCGATGCTTTCAAACAGCACAGGCCTGCAGTCTGGCCGGTCGAACGCGCTTCCGGATAATTATTCCTACAGCGCGCGACCAAGCGGATCGACAGTGACCGACACTACGACGGACTCGCCTGTGCGCGACAGCTACGCGTCCGTACCTGCGCAGAACACGGATCTGTCTGCGTCACAACGCAGCATGGGCTCGTTCCGTGAGAGCGGTGGATACAGCCGGGAGTCCCTCAACCTTTTGGGCTACCCCTACTCCAAGAAGAGCGGGCGCCATCACAACACGACAGGTTAGCAACTTTGACTCGTCATTTTGGGCCTCGACTGGGCGCCAGCTTCCTGGTTGCAATGGCAACTAGCTGTGTAGCAGCGGTGACAGACCACAGGAAGTTGCGCGTTGTATTTGTACTAGTATCTAATCCATCACGCTCTCGTGCTGTTGCCTGTGTTTTTCGATGCTCTCAATAGAGATGCAGTTCTAGGGAATGGCCTCGATGTGTTATATTTTCGGTTCGGACGAAGTCTCGAGCAAGCAAGAAGTCAAGTAAGGCGTCCAGAAAGCGTAAAGCTCAATCCAAACCAAGGAAACTCCTCGCGGACGAGCCTGGTGCGTTTCATGCCAATTATACCCTGTTGTTTTGTGCTTTGTAGGGCAATGCGGCGCGCTTTACTGTCCAGAGTGAGCCGGACATACCAAGCACCTACGCTTCTGCTCAGCGATGCGAACATGCAGGTTCTGCCGGTGTAGTTAGCCCCACGAGACGACCGCGCCGCGTGACACATATGCTTGAGCATTTGACAACCTCAAACAGCAGGTGGATCGTCTGTAGGGACGTGCCAGGGTCGACTTGAAGTGCTGTTGAGTCCACGAGCTGGCGCTGGTGAGCTGCCGAGTTGACGGTCTCTTCTGTTGTCAAGTGGTTCGCTGCTAGAGGATTGATGTCACCATGGACAGCAGGTACTGGATTGGACTCAACTACAGCCGAAGCAGCCTCTCGTTGTCCGGTGATCTCAGTTGGAAGGACGAGGTTTGCAGCTGTGTTGACCGACACTTGGATCGCTGTAGGAACGGCTTCATCTTCCTCTTGTGGTAACTGGAGCGCTGAACGAAGCTGCGTGCTTTGTCCAACCTCGACATCGCGAATGAACTGCTCGACAGTGCTACGCGGGGCGCACCCGACGAAAAGCATATTATCCAAGTTCTCAACCAGCGGTAGCGTTGGGGTCGGGGCAACCTTGAGAATTGATTCGAGCTGAACTTTGGCCATGTCGAGCGTAAGTACCGGGAACCGCCGCAGCATGATGTCGTGTGCCGTGAGGTCTTGGAGATCTAGAATTCGCAAGTGGATGAACCCTTTCTTCGCGATGACACTGTCGTAAACGGAGACCCGCAGCGGCACACCCGACACTCGAAGCGATAAGCGTCGAGAGGATCAACGGAACCGTGTAGATGAATTGTCCGGTGAACTCCAGCGCGATTATGGCGACGGAGGTGGTGTTTGTGGTGGAAGCGACGAAGCCTGCTCCACCCGCCAGCGCATACCCACCGGGAACGATGCCGGCAGTCGGGAAAGCGAGTCTCAGGACCTCTCCACAAAACCGACCGATAGTAGTGCCTGCAATGAACGTCGGAATGAAGTCGCCTGTTGGAACTGGGAGCGAGAAAGATACTGCTGTGGCAACTAGGCAGATAAATGCATCAAGAGGGAGCACAACAAGCACCGACACGGACACATCAGCGTGTCATCGATCAGAGAGCTGGGGATCAGTACCGGTGAGGTCGTCTATGATGTCTTGGAAGGTCAGGCGGGTCATCCCGACCGGCAAACAGAGAACCACAGCGAGTGGGAATAGCAAGATCAACGATGTCAGCACAGCAGATTTGCTGGCTGCCCACGCCTTCCACCGCAACCTGAAGGCTGTCGCAGTGGACACGTACAGCGCCCCCAGCAGACCCGTGAGGACGGCTAGTACCACGAACGCCACGATTTCAGCGAGTCTGAACGACTCGGGCTCGAAGTTGGTGGCGTACATTGCATGGTACGCGGCAAACCAGTCTGGCTGAACCATGGACACTGCTTCCCGCGCAATTAAGCTGCTGATGCATGCCGCGAAGGAGCGCCAGTAATTCTGCAGAGAACGACAAGTTAGCTGGAAGTTATTTTGCAAGTTCTCCAATTATTTTACCCACCGACACCATGAAGACTGTGCAAGTAACGTCAATGGCGAACAACGCTCCACCGATTGGAGCTTGGAATGTGGTCGCCACGCCTACTGCACATGCCGCGTCGTAAACGTGCCGCCGCATGAAATCGTTGTCGAAAACTCGATGGAAATATCTCACGTTCTTCATGAGTCGATGTGCGATGATGGACGAGGTGTGCACGAACGGTCCCTCTTTGCCAAGGGAGACACCGTTGCTCAAGGCAAGTGCTAGTCCGCCGATTTTAGAGACCAGCGTACGCGCTCGAAGGTATCGACTGGCCTCGTCGCGTTTATCGTACGAAATGATGCTTTTCATCTCGGGGATGCCAGAACCCATAGCCATCGGGTCGAACACTGCCGTCCACTTGACACTCGCTGTGGCCACGACGATCATGAACGCGCTCCAAGCTGCGAGTTCAGCGTACAGTGAATCGGCGGGGACGACGAGTTGCAGGAATTCTTGACGTGCTCGATTCATCCCCAGCACGACCATGTCGATGATATCGTCGACCAAGGAAGTTGTGAGCTGCGAGGTAGGACAAGACGAATGAATGCAGATTTTGTACCAGAGATGCCAAGCATGACGAGCAGCAGCGTGAGTCGCCCTTGCTTGTGCACGTACTCGTGACAGAGAGCACGCCATCCCAACGGCTTGTTCGAGGCCTTGCTTGTCCAGTCGCTGCAGCACGACGTTGCCTTCTCGAGCTCAGCCTCACGCATCCGAGAAGAAATTGACGTCCTCGATATAGTACTAAACATGCATGTATCAGAAACGGATGCAACTTCAACATGTAGCATCGTCTTAAGTACGATAACTGCAATCCTCTCAAAACTGTTAGCTCAAAAGTACGTTGACGCATCAAAGCTTCATTCATCAACTGTGTCAAGAGCTCAAGAGCTCAAGAGCTCCAAGGACATGGCGGCGCGCGGAGCTTTCCTGGCTCCGGTGCTGGTTCCTGTGAGCAGCTGCTTCGTCAACCTCCCTCCGGCCTTCGTGCAGACCTTCCTGGGTGGACCAGAGCTCGTGCGTATTGTTGAATTCCAAGCGGAATGTCCTCTCGAACTCGTTTCGTGATTTTATTTTGCATTCATTTTTTATTGCAGGTGGGGGCTGGGTCAACCATTCTGGAGTTGTCGTGGGAGACGGTGGACGGATATGTACAGCGTGTGTGCGTCGGGTGGATCGGTGGTCTCGTGAAGGACGGAGTGTTGCGCAGGTTTGGAGGAATTCTTCTACTGCTGTCAATGTGGAGAGCGTTGCAATTAATTTTAATCTGTTGCAGTGATGTTATTGAAGTGCCGGCTGAGTTTGCGCGTTGCGTGGGCATTGTACGTCTCGTTGAGTTGGTTGGGAGTGGGGGTTTGGTCGTTCTGACGTTGATTTTTGGACTGCAGCAAGATCATCTGGAGAAGGCACCGCAGGCGATTATTGGGGTGCATGTGGTGGAAGCGCTGCCGATTGCTCGGCAGGTGAATGTTGAACCCTGCACGCCCGATGACTGGGAGTTGATTCAACTCCACGCTGGGGCTATAGAGACGGAGCTGCTGCGACAGGTATGGATGGAGCTTGGATGGAACTTTGGTTATTCGAGTGCTGTTGATGTTGAGATGGGTTCGTCTGTATGATAGATGTGTGTGGTCAACGACAAGCAAGTGAGTCCTATCTGGGTCAACCAGAACACTCTCATTCGCATCCGGGCTTCTCTCCCGATTGGAATGTACGTTGAACTGGTTTAGCCTCATTGGATACGGCATGTGTAATTGATATCTGCTCCGATGCATTTGATAGGGAACATGCTCGGTTAACTCCTGCCTCGGAGGTTATCGTGGCACCAAAAGAGCGCCAAGCACAGGCAGCAGCACAAGGTTTAAGCCCTGATCTGTACTTTGAGCAGTCACCACCACTACTCATCCAGGTGCGGGCGTGAAGTCGTTGATTACTGCTCGACACCATTCTATTGAACGCCTACGTTTTACCGCACTGATTGCAGGACGACGTCAGCGAACTTCAAAATGGTACAGTTGATGAGGTGTGGGTTCATCCGGAAAGCCTAGCGATGCTCGATGGTGCAGTGATTGCAGACGCGCCTTCAGATGCACAGGAAGCTCCAGTCGTAGCAGTGTGGAGCTCAGAATCCAAGTCAGCAAATGGTGGCACCCCGGAAACAAACGAGCAGGGCGAAGCCTCTAGGTACGCCTTAGGTATCCAATATTTTGTTGGTAAAATCACCCGGACTAACGTCATACTCACTTGCCACCTTAGAAAACAGCCTGAGTGCTGTGTGGCGAGACTGAAGGCGTCCCATTGTGTCGTACGGGGCCGCATTGTCCTCAACAAAGGCGTAGGTGCCAGTTTGGGCATCGGTGCCCATGAACCTGTTTATCTCCGAGTTTTAAAGTTGCCAGAACTCCCCCCTTCGTCGGTAACGTTACACATCAACCCCGATCTCCCCGACGGGGGATACTCGACTTTAGCTGGTCACGTTCAGCAGGCGTTTTTGCGCTGGAGCGGCTCCACTGATTGCAATCACGTTGTCGCCACCGGATCGGTTCTTAGCCTCGTGCTGGAGACTGGGAGAACTATCCAAGCTATCGCTGAAGTCAAATACGACGCCGAGGAAACTTTTAGCGCCGAGCAGCTTGAAGGTAATGGTGCTAGTATTTCTCTGTAGAATGCTATTCGTTTGCTCACGACATGCTCTTTTCTATTGCAGGTGTTCCCATTGGTGCACTAGAGAAATACACCGTGTTCGGTGGAAACAGTGGTGGTCATATTCTTTCGGTGAACCAAGTGGCTGTGCAAAATGCCGCGGGCCACCACCAGCAAGTGCTAGCGAGAACCAAAGCTTTGTCAGTTAGCACGTTGAACCTATCGGTTTTGCGGCTATCACGTAGCGCAAAAGTATTTGCTACTCTGATGAAAGCAGTACGCCCCGTCTTATCTCGGGATACATCAGCTGCAAGAGTTTTGCTTGGAACAAAACCTCCAGGATGCGCCCTGATCCATGGTGAGCGAGGCAGTGGGAAGTCAACACTCTTGCGCACTTTAGTGCACGAGGTTCAAACCTTGCCGAAGTTTTCAGCGTTTGCGACCACTGTCGAGTGCCGAAATTTACGAGGGCTCAAGATGGAATCGGTGAAATCCCGGTTAAACGAGTTGTTCGAGGACGCAGCAGCGCACGCACCTGCCATCATTGTCTTGGACAACTTGGATGCGTTAGTGCCTGAAGAAGACGAATCGGCAGGTGCAGCAAACGAGCAATCGCGTCGTATCGCGGAGTTGCTCTTGGTGTTAATGAATCAGAACTGTCAACGGATGTGGAAGACTACAGCCGAATTGAACGCGTCGTTCAAGCGAGAGTGCGAGACAATCAAGGGTCTGTCTGGAAAGCAGAAGCGAAGCGCACAAAAGAAGCTCTTGGAAACAATTGGTAATGCTATGCAGAGCAAAAGTGTGGTTGTTGTCGCAGCAGCTCGGTCGGACACGAGCATCCACAAGACATTGCGAGGGTGTGGGCTCTTCGATCGCCCCATTCAAGTGACTTCACCGGATGCGGAGAGACGAGAAACCTTAATTTGCGAGATGTTGCAAATGAAGGTAGACAACGCGAACTCAGCAAGGAAAGGAGCGATGGGTTCACGGCTGCTTGTCATTGACCCTGCCATCGATTTTGGGCTTCTTTCTTCCTTGACGGAGGGCTACAGCCTCCGCGATTTATCAAGCGCTACGGATCGAGCTTTGCATCAAACGTTCAGGCGCCAGGCTCTACTGCAACCAAGTGAGAGTTCCGAAGTAACTCACAAGGTGCAGCAAAGCGATTTCGTGGAGGGCATTGAAGATTTCCAACCGACTGCGTTAATTGGAGTTGATCTCTTCAAGAGCTCTATCAAATGGAGCGACGTCGGAGGATTGCAACATGTACGGACAGTACTCAAGGACACGCTGGAACTGCCTACTCGGTACGCGAAATTGTACGACAACACGCCGATCAAACTTCCGGCGGGTATGTTACTGTATGGGCCTCCTGGATGCGGAAAAACTCTGCTGGCCAGTGCAGTGGCGCACGAATGTGGTTTGAACTTTATCAGTGTGAAGGGTCCCGAAGTCCTGAACAAGTACATCGGCGCGAGCGAACAGGCCATTCGTGATCTGTTTGCTCGTGCTGGCTCTGCTGCTCCGTCGGTCTTGTTCCTTGATGAGTTTGACTCGATCGCACCTCGCCGTGGTGCTGATAACACTGGTGTTACCGATCGTTTGGTGAATCAGTTGCTTACGTTCTTGGATGGAGTGGAAGCTCGAAAGGTAACGAAGTTGCCTCAACGTGGTAGTGTTTGTCCAGCTTCACGGGAATGCTGACATGTTCATCTGGTATCATTAATGTTTCTAGGGCGTCTACGTGCTGGCTGCTACGAGTCGACCGGATATGATTGACCCTGCACTTCTTCGGCCCGGACGCCTGGACAAGTCCCTCTACTGCGGTGCGTTTGGACTACATGGTTCATTATTGAATCGAGACTTGACATCCGTGTTGACTGTATGTTTTTGCAGGCTTTCCGAATGAGGAAGAGCGGTTGGATATCCTTCGTGCCGTCTCGAAGGACATGGATCTCTCCGACGACGCATTCGAGTACCTCTCTGAGATTGCAAGCGCCCCGAAAAGTGTTCACTTCTCAGGCGCTGACTTGCAAGCCGTACGTGCTGAACAAATTCTGCTGCTGCTGTGTTGAGGTACTGATAGTAATGACGGTATTTGTTGTGTGCATTCGTAGATCATGTACTCGGCACAGTTGGAACTCGTACACGAGAAACTCAACGGTGACAGCTCCAAGTAAGTATCTCGTGGAACTGTTCTCCTCTTCTCGTCTTAGTTTATCAACTCACTCTCGTTCTTCTCATTGCAGTCTCATCACCCAGCAGCATGTGCAGACTTCATTCGAGAATGCGAAACCTTCAACATCCCAAGCTGCTCGTCTGCAATTCGAGCGCATGTACGCCGGCTTCTCCAAAGCCCGCAACACTGACTTCTCTGTAGCTGAAGCCGATGTGTCCGCCACCAGCGACTCACTCAAATCGCACATTGCACACCAACGCACTGCACTTGCCTAAAACCACAGCAACAAAACTAACAAAAAAAATGTAGCCATGTCTAGTCACTTTTCGAGATATCTTGACCAAACTATAGTCACTCTTCTATTCCATCAAGAAAAAAACGAAATCCTCCGAAGAGCTCATTAATTTAGCAACATGGCCAACATCGTGGGGCTCTCGAGTCTTAACAACCGCAGCGGGGACGACGACGACGACCGTCGACAGAGCGGAGACCAGCCCAATCAATACTACGCAGGAGGCGCCTCGGACCGCGGCGGAGGCAGCGGCTTGTCGGTCATCGGCCCCGGAGGCGGCGACGACCACGTGGCCAACATCATCGGGCGAGCGCAACAAGACGTACGCGAAGCTACCGCCGCTGGGGAGTCCACGCAGCCGCGTCACGTGATCACTTTCTACAGGGAGGGCTTCACCGTCAACGACGGACCGTACCGTGCACGCTCGGACCCGGCCAACCGTCCGTTCCTTGAGGCGCTGGAACGTGGCCACGTGCCCCAGGAGCTGGAGGGCGAGAACCGCAGCGAACCGGTGGACATCAGTCTCGTGGACAAGAGAGGGGAGGAGTATGTGGCTCCACCGCCTCCAGCCTATACGGCCTTCAGTGGGGAAGGACAGACGATGGGCTCCACGACGTACGCGGCTGATGCAGTGATTCACGGACATGCAGAGGCAGCGGAACGTCCGGTGATTGACGACAAGAAGCCGACGACGACGCTGCAGATCCGACTGCATAATGGGCAGAGATTGAGGGAGACACTCAACTTGGACCACTCGATCCGAGACCTGCACGCGATTATTCAGTTGTACGTGGGGCTTCCTTCGAGTTGAGGTTGAAGTTAGTTATTTGATGCTGATTGTTTTTTGTTGTTGTTGTTGTTGTAGGAATGGCGCTGGAGCACAACCGTACACGCTGCTGGCAGGGTTCCCGCCTCGCCCCGTGTCGACGGACCTGGATCAGACTATTGAACAGGCCGGACTCAAGGGCGCCGCAGTCACGCAGAAGCTCATTTAAACAATTGGATGCTACAACAGCATCAATAACCAGACAGATTTTTTGCACTAATGAACTCCTTTCGTCAAGCTTTGACGAAAGCTTGATGAAGTGGTATTTTAGCTGAATTGTCTTTTTTTTTATTTATTACATTTCCATTTTTTTGTCATTTTGCTGCTCGAAGTGATGTCTGCAGCTCCGAAGCGGGGCGGAGGCAGCACGGCCAAAGCCTTCGTGAGCCAGATCTACTCGGCGCTGCAGTCTTCCTCCCGCTCTACCCCCACCATCAACGGCGTCGACTGCTCTCGTCTCTGGATTCAGGTAGAAGACCCACATCAACCAATGCAACTAATGCAATTTACTGACTGGTTCGACGTTGCAGGGCGTCGTGGTCGGAACCTCTGAAGATCGAGAGCAGTGCACTATCGACGACGGCACTGGAGTCTTGCGACTGGAGCTCAAGGTTTTCCTGAAAAATGCGCCTCCAGGTGTCGACGCTCAACCGCAACTGGGTCAGTAATGTGATGATACAGTCGATTGACTCCAGGAACGTTGGACTGATGAACCCCTTGTGGTGTGTGCACAGGTGACTGCATCATGGCCATCGGCCCCATTCAGAAGGCGAAGACAAATGGTGGAGTTCCGTCCATTCGAACGTTATTAGCCCATCAAGTGGTCAAGATGGACGCCAAGCTGCAACGCGAACCGATGTGGTTCTTGGAAGTGATCGAGTATTGGACCTCAGTCGTCGACATAGTCTAGATATTTAACGGAATGAGGTACGAACGAAGCGCACAGGTATACATGCTCATTATCGACCTTTGATGGGGGTCATCACTAACGAACTAGCTTTCTCGCTTCCTTCTTTCCTTCTCTCTAACGATCAGCGCTAAGCGCATGACAACCTGCTCCGTCCGCGCACAGCAGCAGCCAGACCTAAAGAGGCACCACTCGAGCGAGGGAGTGAGCCGAGTTACTCGTCCTTGGGCTTCTGGCCAGTCTTCTTGGCCTCTGCAGCAGACGGCACGCGAGGAGGGAGCTCCTCTCCTTCCTTCTTCTCCGCCTCCTTCTCGTCCAGCGCCTTCTTGTACTGCGCCACATCGTCCGCACCGAGCCAGTAGTCCAGCAACGCCACCAAGATGGCCACAACGATAGCAATCACCAAGATACCCGCCAGCACAGCCAGCACCGTGTGCTCCGTCGCCCACTCGATAGTCATGTCCACGATCTTGGAGAAGAAACCCTCCTCCGGGATAGGTCCAATAGCTTCGGCCTTCTTGTAGCCGCTCTCCACAAAGTCGAGGAATGCAGGGAGCGAGCGGCCGCCCTTGTACCTGTACACTTGTCCATCATTGACGTAGAACAGCGACGGGTATCCGTTGACACCGAAGCGCGAGCACACGCGGCGGTGCACCGTGCAGTCCACCTTAGCCACATGAACTTTGCTGCCGTTCTCCTTGAGCGTGCGACTGAGCTTGTTCCACGTAGGCGCCAGACGCTTGCAGTGTCCACACCACGGGGCGTAGAACTTGATAAGCCACGGCTCCTTGCTGTTGAGCACCTGGTCCTCGAACGACGACGTGGACAGATGCACCACCGCGCTCTTGCGTTCGTTCTCCTCCTGCTCAGCAGCTGCGGCCTTGCGTTGCGCCACAAACTCGGCGTAGGACAGCACGCGCTCTCCGAAATCTTTCTTGTATCCTTCCGTAGCGAAATCAATCATGGCGGGCACGTCGCGACGTCCGTTGTAGTCGTAGGACTTGCCTGCTGCCACCACCTTCAGCGTCGGGTATGAGCCCACGCTGAAGCGCTCGCAGACGCTGCGCTCCGTGGTGCAGTCCACTTTGGCCACGTGCACGTCCTTGTCGGCCAGGCCCTCGGCCTCCGACATCTCGTCGATCGTGGGCGCCAGCTTCTTGCAGTGGCCGCACCACGGCGCGTAGAACTTGACGAACCACACGCCGCTGCTCGTCTGGTGGTCGAATGTCGCTTCCGTCAGAGCCACGGGCTCGGCTTGGGCAGTTTGGGCGGCGAAGGCGAAGGCGGAGGCCGCGAGCGCCAGCAACGCGCCTCGGAACTGCATCTTGGCTTGGGGTACTACGTACGTGGACGCTCGTGGGGGACTCGGCGAGTTTTGTACTGAGCGGCCTCTTGCGCTGATTACGGAAGTGAAGGGTATAGTGAAACCAAGTGATTTAGTTTGGTGTGGTGCACACCAAATACCTGCGCTTTACAAGGCAAGGCAAACGTAGGGCTGTTTTCTGTTGGCAAAATGCAGCACATCACACCGAGACTTGTTGCTGTTCATTGTGGGGAAGCGTAAGCGTTCAGGGCGTCGAGATATACGAAGCCTTGTCAAGGATATCCAGTTATACGTGTTTTACTCTTTACAACTGCAGTGTGTACAATGCTTCAATCCAGGTAGATTTTCCAAAGCTACAGTACCTCGTCCCAAGTTCGCCAACGATTTAACATGACGCTGCGTAGCTACCTCATCGACTGGATGACTTGCCGTTTGCTGCAGGTCGTGAGGGCAATTCGCTTCGCTGTACTTCTGCCCAAGCACATTAACCTCTGGCTGTGCGGTCGAGCTCTGCGTGCGGTTGTGCACCCGCGACACCGTATTCCAAGCCGCTTGATCCTGTTTCGCGTATTCTTCGCCATCCTCTCGACAGTCGTGGTCGTCACCTTCGCTGTCGTGAGAATTTCCTTGAAGATTTTGCTGTGTGCGGTTCGCTGGCCTCTTGCGATGCAAAGGATACTCGATTCTAACAAATACAGGTGCGAGAGTTTTGTCAACCAAGTCAGCGATGGAAACAACCCCAGCAACGAAGAACCAGAAAGATAAGCCAAGTGTTGACTTGTTGAGAACGTCTTCAAAGGCAAAGACGATGCCAAAGCATTGCCAATGCAACATTGCAACACCAAGCACAACTATTACACTCGGGTTCCACATTTTGTCGTTTACATAAGCTTTTTGTCCTTTTTCTAGGATATAGTATTTTAGCGCGCAATAATTTTCAAAACTCGACGATCATCTAATGACGACGACTCCGCTGCCGCCCGAGTGGCTCGTGCGCGTGTCTCGCTCCAAGAGCAAAGTGTACTACTACCACACAATCACCAAGAAGACGCAGTGGTCACGTCCCACAGCAGAAGAAATCGCAGCCGCAATCGCAGAGGCAGCAAAGGCGCAGGAAGTCCAAGCAGCAGCAGAAGATGAGACCATACTGGGCGACAGGAAGCGGCAGAAGCTCGACCATTTCAATGGAAATACAGTTGAAGAGCACAAGAGAGAAAACGTGCTGCATGCTCTTATTGCGACTTCGATGCGTGTTGGGGGCAGCTCCGTGACCCGCGGCACCAAACGGGCCGTCGTGTTCACCCCTTGGCCCCATCAATTGACAGCAGTGGAGAATGTTATTACATCCATTCAAACGAGGACAATGGAGGACACTAAAGCGTCCACTGGAACAGAGACATTTTTGTTGCAACATAGTACAGGTGCAGGTAAAACGCTGACTATTGCAGCGCTGACTCATCGACTGCTGTACGTGAAGGACCCTCAAGCTCTGCAGTTCCACACGGTCGTGGTCATGTTGGACAGAGTGAAACTGAACGAGCAGGTGGGAGACGCTGTGGAGACGTTTCTGCGTCGCAATGGAGTGGACGAAGTGTTTCGAGCCGAGAGCATTGAACACTTGGCTAAATTACTGGATACTAAGGACCAGCAGAGTCCGCAGAGAGTCATTATTACTACGACGCACAAGATGGGGTTGTTAGTGAGAGATGACGTGTTGTTGACGAGACTGCTGCATCGGAGTTCGATTGTGGACGGAAATGCTGAGGATGATCCGTTCCAGCGAGTGGCTATCATTACGGACGAAGCACATCGATCACATACGTTATCTACGCGTGACGCAATCGAGAAAGTCATGAAGGCGGGAGAAGGAAGCGATGCCCAACTCACGGTATGTTGAAGAGAAAATGTGCTTGCACTCGTTGGTTGTTACTCAGCGATTCTTCTGTTTTGTATCGTTCTACATGATTGACTGCCTGCAGTTTATAGGTTTCACGGCGACACCGAATACTGATGCACTTGAGCTGTTCGGTTCGCGAACGGAGGATGGATTCCGGCAGCCATTCCACTGCTACCCGATCGCGCAAGCTACTGCTGATGACCGGATCATGGATGTGCTTGAGAATTACAATTGTGTGCGCTGTGAGATTGAGACTTCAGTGTTTCCTAAGCCTATCAAAGAGTTGCTACGATCGGCTCGAGGTGCTAGACGTCGAATTCTTGACCATGCAAGTGATGATGTTGCCGTTCTCAAGGCCAAAGCGCTGATAATGATGACGGATTTCCAGGGGATGAAGCGAGAACACCCGAAGGTGAAGTGCATGATCGTGGTGCGCAGCCGTCAGGATGTCGTGCGCTACTACAAACTGATTACCACGTTTGTCGCAAAGAAAAAACTAGGATGGAATTGTTATGCTGCTTTCAGTGGCACAGTGTCGTTGGACGGCGAGACTGGAACCTCAAAGCCCGTGACAGAACAGACGCTGAATAATCGGAGCGTCACTCTGGCTGTCAGCGATATCGTTATTGTGTGCGACAAGCTGGATACGGGCTACAACGAGCCACTGCTAGCGTGCATGTACGTTGATCGCTACTTGCGCTCCAGCGCACATACTGTGCAGCTTCTAAGTCGTCTGAATCGTCGCCACAAGTACAAGCCCAGTGTGCGAGTTTTGGACTTTGCTAATCACGCAGCTCAGGTGCGACGAAACTTCGCAGATTTCTGGCGAGAAGCCAAGGTTCCGACTTCGACGAATACGATTGACGAGACTGCCGAGAAGCTAGACCTAGCAACAGCAATTGCTGTACTTTGCGATCACTTCCCAGAACTTTGCTCTGTTCCGATCGGCGTTGAGGACCCACGCACTTTTGTATCTGAACGTGTCTTGCCATTGGAGCGTGACGCATTTCAACAAGTGGCGGATGCGCTTCGCGGAGCTGTATTAGCTTTCAAAAGGCTTGAACAGGCTGGATGTGACAAATTCTTCGAATCGATTTCTCCCTTCAGGTACGTGTAGATCCATTGTTGCCTGGGTTCTGCCGATGCTGATACTCTGTGTATGTGTACAGCTACTATTTACTTTATGAGCTCAAGAAGGAGGCAGAAAGTCACCTCGTCGCGGTGGAGACTGACGTTGAGCTATCTCTCGATGATGTTAAAACAAAGATGTCAGCTCGAGTACAAAACTACTGCAAGTCGTTTTCTGGGGCGCTGTATCCTCAATCTCTGTTGGTAAGTTAAGTTGCAGGCGTCACATTTTGCTTCTGTTTTCGAGCTCTCTAATTCACGTTTTGGTTTGTGTAGGACCGTGTGGAGTGTGGAAGTAAGTTGTCAAAACTGGCGCCATGCTTACTGCAGTTTGGCGAGCTGGAGACGTTTGAAGCTGTTCTTCTTACGACCTCTGCTCGGAACAGCAAGCAGTCCATTGACTCCTCCATTTCAGTACAAGTGATAAAAGCGGCAACAAGGTATTCAGGCTCTGCAAAAACTAGGAAAGAGGCAGCAGAAGAGAAACCTCGGATGGAAGTACAGATTGCTACAATGCAAGAGGAGCTCACTGAATTTCTACAGGGTGGGTAACAAGTTTTACACGCATACTCAATCAGTTTAAACCGTCCCGTGTTCGTTTGGTCTCCTCCAGTAGCAACGAGAATCCGCGATAGAGTTCTTGGAATACTTGCAATGAGTACGCACATATATCGAGCGTTCGTGTCGGAGAGAGAATCGACATGCAAACCCGATCGTTCGACTTGTTCGAGGCAACTCGTCGAAATACTGTCGTCTGCTTCCCCGTTACGATCGCCGTGATACTTTCGACCGGGATGCTCTTACTCTGAGAAAAGAGACTTGATCGATGAGGAATCTCATCATCCCCATCTACAACCTTCTGTTGGTCTTCTGTCCCTGGTGGTGGTGGCTTCTTCCACATGATGTGGGAACACAGTGTGTCTGTGAAAATAAGCTTGGCGTGTGGCTTCCCCAGGCGGCCATGCTGGTAAGACAAGCAACAGCGTTAGACAAGAATGAAAGAATGCAATATGCTTGCTGGTTGTATGAATGCACCTTCTCCACCAAGAACCCTCGTTGAAGTTTTCGTTTGAACAGATCGAGATCTGACTCAAGGTGAGATTGGAAACTTGGCATAGGAGTGACAATAATGGGTTTGCCCCCATCATGATGGCCACTCAAACTGTATCGATGTTCATCGTGCCCTACCGGCGATGGGTTGTGGGGTGGTGGTGATGATAATGACGGAAATGATCTCTGTCGCTCTGTTGAATGAATCGGTGTAGGCTGAATAAGCTGCTTCAAGGCGTCGAAAAACTCGTCGTGTTGGGGCGATCTTGAGAACTGGAAGTAAATCGCTTCATTACTGAAGTTGAGTTGAACGCGTCGCTGCTTCGGACCGCTGAATGACCCAGTTCGGCGATCTTCAAAGGCAATGCGCGTAATTTCTGCGATGTTCATGTTGAGTGCAGTAAACGCTACTGCACGTCGTTCCCAAGTGATCGTCGCGAAATCTCGCGAAACAAACATTTTACCTTCGCACCAGCCTTCCCACGCTCCCCGCTACACAACATCAAAATGTTAATAAAGCTACCACTTGGATATATTCGTGTGCAGTGCGCGAAAGAAGAACCCACCGAGTCGATGCTGATTCCCGCCATCAACGGTTTAATTTGCTCTGGTGCCAAGGTTGTGCTGTGGGCTATGTGACTTTCACTTGTGCCATCATCTTCCTTGTCCATTACTTGCTGCCAAACATGTTGGGGTGAAGAATTGTTGTACTCAAATACTGTTTCTTTGGTGGGACTTTCATCGCGGACTGGTACGTCATCGTCATCTAGTAAACTTTCGTGCTTTGTTGATCGATCATCGTCGCTGCTACCGGCATGCTGTGCGTTGGGGCTCGGAATGTCGGAAGTCTCAAATAACCACGCTTCATCTGCGGTGTCTGCATTTCCCAGAGCCTCGTTCAAGGCAGTATCGAAAATCGAAATCGTAGTCTCCGTGTCTCCTCTTGGGGCATTCACAATCCCCCCGTGTTCATTGCGGCCCACACTTTTCGGGTTGTCAACGGAGCTAGCCTCACTTTTATTGTTTGGGCTACGATGAGGAGACTCAAACATCGGCGAGTGTAGTAGCAAGTATTGATCACTCCTCGGACTCGCGACACTAGCTTCGTCAGACGTCCAGAACACATCTAACTCGGATTGACTGAGAGGCCAAACAAAAGTTCGGTCGGGCCTCCGTTCACTATGGGTCGATGATTCACTTCGTGTTGGGGACAACAGTTGATACTCTCGAGATGGGGACTCCACTTTGTTAGTCGGCGAATGATTCAAGTTGGAGAATATTCTAGCTAGACACGAGAGGAGCACGCACACACAGCTGGTTAGACAATTCACGGGACAGCTGCCGTACGGGGGGAAAGGCACCTGTGGGGGAAATGGCTGGTGATGAAAGCTTCGCCGGTGTTAGTTCTGGTTCACCAATGATTGGTGATATCGCTTCATCAGTTTTGATCTCTTCATCCGCCACAGAATTCCCCATGGCATTCACCCTTGAGGTGTTTCGTGGCAGAGTGCTAACTCCTGCTAGTGCAATTTGAAACAGCACCATCGTTGCTTCCTTCAATTCGTCGTGCTGCATGTTGACCGAAGAAGATTTGGTTGGTGCTTCATTCTTTTCAGGCTGGAGAGACGATACTTGCTGGTTACTTTGCTCCATCGACGTAGTGATAGGGTGGTCATCTTGATACTTTTGGTACATCTGGGTCTTCATGAAGGCGTCTACAAACCGCTTTTCTCTCGCATCGAGTCGATAATCGGTATCTTCGTCGCGATACTGGCCACCAGCGTGTGGGCAAACACTTATCAGATGCTCAATATGCCTACGAACGCGATGGATAACGAGGTGAGTTGATAGCGGGGTAACGTTATCTCTGAACGAGCCTGTAACCCGTCCAAGCATCTGCTTTGTAAATCTTTCGAGGTCAGACGAGAGATTCTCCACTCCAGGCATTTGGAGTCTACCAAATGCACGTTCATCTTCTGCGTGTAGCTGCACGCGATTTCCTGTAAGATAAAGGATGCACGCTCCTTTCGAGCACTCAAAATTACGAGGAAGTTCATCAACACCGCAAATTAGAGGCACGGGGGCCTACAGTTCAAAATGAGTGTGCACCATTAGGAGATAGCAAAAGGGTAGATGCATCGAATCGAAAAACGCACCTCCATATACTCGTGCATTGATGGTGGCAGGACACTGATCAAGGGTCCGGCCCAAGTGAGAGGATGCAGCAATGACGCTAAACCCAATGTTGCAGACGACAGGAGCGCAATCTCATCTGAGGCCACGACTAATTTCACCTCGAGAAGCAAAAGGCTCAGAATGCGAAGAACTCGATCAATTGATAAACGCGAAAGAAGCGACGGGAGTGCCCACTGGAGCAGCAGCGCAACCTTTTCATCCATATCGTTTTCCTTTAGTGACCGAGCCAAAATGAGCTCTGGCCTTGGTGGTGGAAATACGTCGACACCCACCGATAGCCCCTTGTCCGGAAGAGAAAACTTCGTTAGGCTTTGTAGGATATCGTCGATGTAGCCTGCATGCTGAACAAAATCACAACTGTTTAGCACCATGCTTAGCCACCAGATACAGGATAAAACAAAACCCCACCTTGTCTGTAACGATGCCACTCAAGGATTTAGAACCACTACTTGTTTCTGAAGCGAGTTCATCCCGCAGATTGTCTACGAAAATACTCTATCAGACAAGTAACTCAAACAAATTAGATGCAGAATCGTACCGAGAATCCCCTGCAACACGTCTCGAAAGAACGAGATGAAAGGAATTTGAACGATGATACAGTAACAAATCGGCAGCACGAGAATCTTTCCATCGTCACCACTCCCAGGAATTTCCACTGCCCCCTTCATACACATGGCATATTGAACACTCTGTCCTTGAACGCCTCCGCCGGAGAGCATTAAAACAAAAAAGTCTCCTTCTTTTGAGACTGAAGATAAATTCTCGTTGGGAATAGCATCGCGTTTGTCAACACTGGTGACCTTGATTCCGGTAGGAAAACAAAAGGTCTCGAGACTTTCAGCGTTGAATTGACTCTCGGGTGGAAGCGCAAACGCCACAGTCGCTTGAAAAGTATTATCTCGCTGGTTCCAAAAGTTGCGGATCGCGACATCCGTCATGTCGACCGAAATCACGGACAAATAATCAAACAGAGCAGGCGATTGAGGACGTTGATCAGGTTTCTGCTACGCAAAAGAATGATTACCTCGCTATATATTAGAAAGATTTAAACAAGCTCGTACCTTTAAGCATTTTGCAGTTACAATGTCTTCAGTAGAGCGGTCATTGCTGATATCGATGTGGGAAAGCTCGGTCTTGAGTGAATTTTCAAGAACGTCTAGAGAATTGTACATGTCGTCAAAGAGGCCGTAGTCTCTGGGACTTGAGCGTAGATAGGATTCTGCCGTATTGACTTGAGCAACATTGATGTCATTTTTTTCCAGCCACGTATTGATCGCGAGGTACCGATCCATATCAACCATTGAGACAATAGATTGGCGGCTCTGTGAACTGCTGGCAGATTGCGTCCTACGAGTTGTGGGGCGTTTAATTTCCCCAGGAGGCTCCAGAGGGTATTTGTCGTTGCTACGTCGACTCCGCGGAGACGAAGGTGGAGGGTCCACGAAATGTCGATCTGAGAGTGGCGACTTGATCCTGGGGCTCCACTTTTCTCGCAGATGGTTGATCTGCTTCACTCTGGCCATTCCGCTGAAGATGGATTTCTGCTTGCTGATGCTGGTCGAGTCCTCTTCGCTGTCGCTCATGGTGGCGTTAGTATATAATACGGGGTCTCAAATTTGGCAGCAGTTAATCTGTCCAAGGTCGAATTTCGGCCAGTTAAATACCTGCAAAATTGAAACCCCAATGGCAACCGGCAGCAGCTAATAAGCGATGACGCGCGAATTCAAGAGAGCCGAAGCGATCAGAAAGAATACCAACCTCTTACGCCGCAGATTGATGCAGCGCTTCCTGTGTGCACTGTACGACAGTGACAGCGAGGAGGACGAGGAGGACGAGGTACTCGACAGCGCAGTCATGTGGAGGTATCAGCGTTTGCTTCACTCGCACTACTGTACTCCACGCCAGTATCACCCTCGCGAGACTCGATTCTGGTGGTACCTGCACGCCTGTAACGACCGAGAGTTTCTGCGGTGCTTTCGCATGACACGCGCCTCATTCCACAAACTTGTTGACCCGATTTCAACCAACTCGGTATTTACAAACACCCATGGAAAGCGAAGCATGGCCTCACCTCATCAACAATTGCTTGTGTTTCTCAAATATGCTGGTACGCTCGGTTCCGACTCTTGCATGGAGCACCTAGGGACCATGTTCGCTGTAAGCAGCGGAGCGTGCTTTAACTATGTCTTGCGGGTGGCATCAGCCCTGCTAACACTGTACAAGACTGCGGTGGTATGGCCCGATCACAACGAGCGGGCACAGATAACAGCACGGATTCTGAAACAGGGCGAGCAGCGCTCTGTTCCAGGCATGCACCGTATGCGCTTTAGAAATGAGGAAGCGTGGAAGTACTGAGAGTTTGTATGCAATGAATAGAAATATAAAAGACTCGTGAATTTTAACTGAAAATAGAAAACTGAATTGATTGGCAGCCCTGCTGCCTTAGTAAACCCTACTGTAGAATATCTATAGCGTAGTGAGGGCCGACGGGTAGCCCTCACGCGTCCGCGTGACGTGCAAGCACGTGGTTGGTCAGAAAGCTGCGTCTTTCTAGCCAATTATCGTGCGCTAAGCGCCCGCCAAAGTCTGCTCGCTTTGGCGGCTCGAAATGATTGTAAACCTTGTGTGTGTGCCACACACAAGGGGTTTGCATCCATTGTGTGTATAGTCGTATCCGACTATACGTATAGTGTTGTGCGCCACACTGATTTGTGTGACCCTGTTTCAGATTCGATTAGGATACGACTTCCCGAATTGCATTGGGTTGATCGATGGCACGCTCCTCCCTTTAGCATTTCGACCTACTACGAACGGCGAAGATTATTTTACCCGTAAGGGAGGATACGCGCTAAGCTCATTGATATGCTTCGACGACCGTGCCAGGATAACGTATGCTTTGGTCGGGTGGCCAGGCTCGACGCACGACAACCGTGTGTGGGTGAATTCTGCAGTTTTTTCATCACAATCTGATCATTTTACCCCTGCCGAGTATTAGCTGGGAGACTCTACGTTTCGCCCGTTACGACACATGATCCCATCGTTCAGAAAGCTACCGGGTAGAGTGCTCTCTCATGAGGCCGAATTTTTCAACGCGAAGCTCACCAAAATGCGTATTCGAAGTGAACACAGCATTGGCCTACTAAAAGCTCGATTCCAATACTTCAAAGGAGTCCGCGCGCTCATCAAAATCCTAACAGATCTTCGGAGAATCATCGCATTCTTCAAGGCTGTTCTGGTGGTGCACAACCTGCTGATTGTCGATCCAGTACCCCCTGAATTACAACATAAAGTCGGTGCACAATGCGAGGCAGAAGCCAGACTACGTACTGACATGACACACCAGGCTGAGGTTGCAAATGATGAAGGCGGCGGTACTGAGAGACGCGGTCAACTTTTGCACTATTTAGTTGAGCTAGACGGTCGATTTTGGGTACTGCTCTAACGGCAACAGCAAGTCGAGCTCGTGGTCTGGCACGCCCTCCTTATGCAAGTGATTTCGATTTCGAGCGAGCTCCACGTTTGTCGACAGCTTCTCTTGTTTTGCTAGCTCCTGTTCCCGCTCTGTCATTGCTTGTTCTCGATTTGCCTGTGCTTGGAGCAGCACAACCCTGCAGCGAGTCTCCTGTTCGGCACAGGTTACTCGCCTCTCTTCAAGGAGTGTGGTCTGAGCAAAACGTTGCCGCTCCCATTCCATCTTCTCTGAATGTATGCGTGTCTTGCTCTTACGGTCCATTTCTTTGGTGAACGAAAGTGCCGAGTTCAGATCGCTCCACTCAGATGCAGTACTAGTAGCGCTGGGGCTTCTTGCGCGAATTGAACCTGGTCTTGGCCCACCTTGGGGGTTAGATCTCTGTCGCTTTGCGGGACGCTCGGCAACGTCTGTAGCTAGATCAGAAACAGACAAATCTGCTGGACGTTGCTCCTGGCTCGTATCGTCATCGTCATCTCCGAATTGCGAAATGTCATCACTAGTCAGCAAGGGCCTGGTCGACGGACGGTCGTCAAAGACATCCTTTAGCAGCTCGTAGTGTGGACAGCGCTTCTCTATTGCCACGCGTAGATAAGTCTCATCAGTGATCCCAGCACCAGTGTTGGATAGGAAGTCGACAGCCTCGCGGAAGCTCTGCTCGATCTGGCCGACCTTGTTGATGATGTCCTTGATTTTTCAGCCGGTTGTGACGCCTCGCGATTCAATCAGTGTGGCAATCTGAGAGACGAGCGCGGCTTTTGTTTCGCCTGAATGGTTATCGCCACCACGCCAGCGAGCGTAGTTCCCTTCTGTTGTGATCCAGTCGAGGAGGACGCTAAGCGAGCTGACCTCCTCCGAGGGGCCATCGTTGTTCCACCTTGTCCGGCGACCTCGTTTCAGCTTGCGCGCATCCGCGCTTCGTACGAGGACAGCGATTCTCGCCACGGCGGCTTCTTCCTGGTTCTCTGCTGCTGCTGTATCCATTGTGGTTTTCGGATTAGCTGCTGCCGTCTCGTTTTCAGCCTCGATCTCGTGGCTGAAACGGAGGGGTCGACAGCTAATTTGCTCAGCGAATTTTGGCCAATGAAGCTCACGTGTTGTGCCTCGTCAAATTAGCTGCTGCCAAATTTGAGACCCCCATTTTATGAGCTGCACGGCAGCAGCGCCTTCCGAAGTACGAGATCGAGCTGGGTCTATACCCATTTAACTGCCGAGATGGCGAGGTTGTAGGGGTTCTGCAAGTTTGGCGATGACTTCAGTGAGAAGAATATGAATACATTCTGAAGTGACTCGGCTCTTCGTTGTTTGTGCTGCTTTCGTGCAGCAGGAAGTCGTAGCAAAGGAGGAAGGAAGGAACTTGATTTGATTAACTAGTTGGCGAATTTCTCGTCTGGGTAGGTCTAGTTTGATACAGATTTATCTACTCAACACTGCACTTGCGGAAATCAACTACACTGGTAGGATCCAATTGCACTCACGCTATTCAACTACACTCGCGGAATCCAAATGTTATGGTCCCGTTCTGGGAGAACGTCTCGCGGAGCTCGTGGCCATGAGACTCTCCGCACTCAAGCAGCGCGTTCTCACCGCACTGGGCGAAGTGCGGTCCCTCATTTTCATTGTGCTCGAAGATGATCGTGCCTGTCTGCGAGTCCGAGGGTGGCTGGGTCGTGTCCGCGAGCGGGTCATCGTCCGTGTGCTCCGCTGCCTCAGTGTGTTCGACGCCATAGCAACCATTCCAACTCTACAGGTCAGCATTGAATCACTCCGCGTATTCGTCAACGACGAGGAAGAGCAGTTTCTAGCCGTTCGAGCTCTGCGGCTTCTGGAGAGACAAGACCGAGGGCAACATGTCCAGGACGGACCTACTGGATGGCGAGTGCGAGGGCTGATGGGGGCACACGAGCCGACTTTCGATTGGGTTGAGTTCACCGACATCATGTCGAACCTACTGCTGCATGGTATACTGCACTCTTTCGACGCGATGCAGCCACTAGTACAACGACTACCACGCCAACAGCAGCAGACGCTCGGCATGGCTTTCGACCACAGATACCTAGACGTTCTACAGCGGATGCAACAGAGGCCCATTGACGAGGCGGCGCTTCAGCGTGCGCAGCCGAATCAATCGTGGTTCTCAATCTTAGAGTGGACAAACTCGCTACCGATCGACAATGACTTGGTCGACGTCCGCCAGCGTTTTGGGGGTGATGGCTGGGGAGTCGACCGACAAGCCCAACAGGCTAAGGTCGATGCTTTCCGCTCACGCCATCAACGTGCAGCACGAGAACACGAGCTCAGACTCGAGATCAAATGTGCGACAACGGAGCTGAAGCAGCAGAGGCTGACGCGCACCCGAAAGAGCTCACTCCAACGAGAGCTGACCCGACTCTCAAACGAAAGGAGAATGCTGGAGTCCGAGGACGCCCTTTTGATGCGTCGTACCCGACGCTACCAGTTGAAGCCATCCGTAGATCAAGCTGCCCAACTCAAAAAGATCATGCACGCGTGTCGGTACACGTACAACAAGTGCGTCGAGTATCGCCGCAAAGTGGGCACATCAAGCAAAAAAGTCCTGGAGAAACTGTTCGTCACACGGGAAGAGGAGGGCAATAATCTGGCGTATCCAGAAGGCATGGGGCCGTCACCGGAGTGGGTAGGCAGCACACCTGCAAGTATGCGGCAGGTCGTGGTTCATAGGTTCGTATCGGCAGTGTCGGCGGCCCACACGAATCTCTCTCACAGCAACATCACCCATTTCAACATGAGGTTCAAAGGGCGGAAACAGCACAACTACTTCACAATCGGATCCACAGCCCAGACTACCTATCTGAATGCACAAATTCACCGACCGAAGACGCACCACCTTGGTCCGGCGCCGTACCCGGATGGCGGCAGAAAACCGAGGAAACTGACGCAGTTCCTAACTATCACGTCCGTGCCCAACATCCCTATCATTGCGGAGGAAGGCACGACGGTCGAGGGCGAAGTTGTGATACTGTACAAGCACGGCTATTGGTACGCGCAGATTCCCTACGTGATCGAGCCCCAATTTTCAAAGGACAAAGATCGCTGTAATGCATGTGACCCAGGCCTCAAGGCATTCCTGACGTGCATGGACCTACACGGCAACATTTCACACATTAGGCGGGCCAACTGGGCTAAACTGGACCAGTTGAAGCAGCGCCAGAGCGCAGCACAGCGTGGTATGAGCGCGTTCGCCAACGTGAAGAAGGTGCGGAAGCACACTGGTGAGGACTGGAAACGATACGTAGCAGCACGTCGAGAGTTTTTCTGTGCGTCCGCCAAGCTTGAGCACTACATCAAGGACCTACACTTCCAAGCTGCGGCATACCTGTGCAAGAACTTGGACGTGGACCTGCTGCCGAAGTTCGACTCCAAGTCGATGATGCGACGGAGCGCGCCATGGACGCTCGCCCACTTCCAGTTCCGCCAGCGACTACTGGCCAAGTGCGCTGTCCTCGGTAAGACCCTGGTGCTGTGCTCGGAGATGTATACGAGCCGCACATGTGGTCACTGCAACCAGGACGTGTTCGTATGCCCGCATTGTGACTTCATGGCAAACAGGGACGAAAACGCGGCCTTCAACATCATGCGGTTTGTGTGCGCTAGGTCGTTGAGCGTCTTTCAGGTCAACGGCGAGCAGCAGCAGTAGGGTAGTCTAGTTAGCATCTCGGGTTACAGCGAGAAATGGCCCCGTCGACGAGAAGCGACAGGCTTGGCGGGGCGAAGACTGTAACGCATCGTTAGCACTATTGAGCAACCGATGGCTCAATTTAGGAAAGTTGGTGTGGTCACTGACGTGTCAACGTCGACAAGTCGTGCTTCAACTTCAGAATGGTGTTTACAAAAGTGTCGACTGTAAATTTTCTCTTGTGTTTTGTATGTTGCAATGTCCCAACAGTCACTGTACCTCATTCGGAAGAGAACAACACCAGGCCACTGTCTAAAAACCTCTAGTAATGGCCAGCACGTTGAGCGCCAACTCGACCGCCGCCGCTGCTGCGCCTGCCAAGCCGTGGGAGAAGCGCCAAGCGACCGCCGCCCAAGCCAGTACGCCCTTCTTCTCCCTCTCTCCTATTGACCATCACTCTATTAACTCTTTATTGTTTCTCTTAGGCGGCGACTTGTTGGCTTCTACTGGTGTAGCAACCGTCTCGGGGGCTTCTACGGCCTCTTCTGCGTTAGTATCAGGCAGCACAGGACTCTCTACAGCTTCTTCGGCAGTTAACGGAGCTTCGACGCTCGGTACTGCGTCTCCGTATGGCCCTGGGGCTGCGAATGGCTACGGAACGACGGGGTATGGCGCTGCAGGAGGTTACGGGGCTTCTGGTTACGGAACGACAGGTTATGGGTCCACGTACGGCACGGGATATGGAGGAATTGGAGGGTACGGAGGAGGGTACGGGGGTATGAGCTCCTATGGAGGCCTTGGTGGCTATGGAGGAGGCTATGGTGGCTACGGAGGCTACGGAGGGTACGGAGGCATGTCGAGAATGGGCTACGGAGGCATGATGGGAATGGGTCCTAATGGGATGATGGACCCAAATGGAGGAGGATTGGGTTGGCTCTCGAGCTTCAACCAGATCGTGAGCTCCATCGGACAGATCACAGAACTGCTCGGCATGAACGCAGAAGCGCTCAACTTTTGCATTGGTAAGTTTGTTTGCTTCAATTTACCCAAAACGCATGCTTGACTAACTATTGGGTTGGCTTGCAGGGAGTTTTGTGCACTTTCTGGAGCGGATAGGAGCCATGTGTGCTGGTATTGCAGCCATGTTAGCTCCTAGGCCAGTGTTCCCTCCTGGTCACCCTCGACATGGCGAACCTCCAGTAACTGAAGAAGAAGAGAAGAGTCGACTGCGTCGCGTGCGCATTTTCCAGTTCATGGTGAGCATGGCGGCGCTCGGGTGTGTGTACAAGGGACTACGGTGGCTTACGCGACTGCGTTCCAAGGCGCCGCCCAAGATGCTGGTAGCGCCGCCCACCGTCGGCATGGGACGAGATTTGGAGAACATTTTTCAACGCACAGTCGGCGTCAATCGCTTCTAGGAAAAGGGCTTGTGGTTTGATGTGGATTATATATTCTCTCTCCTCTCTTTCGCTTCAGTCGGTTGGGTTTTTTGTACTTGTCTCTTTGCTGGTTGTTAGGCTGCTTTATCCACCGCTGATGGGAGGGATCAGTGCCACTTCGTCTCCGCCCTGCAGCTCCACGTCGTCCTCCGAGTATTCGAGGTTCCGTGCTAGTGTGATATTCTCAATAGTAGCTGCTGCATGCGGGTATTTCTCCATCAGCAGACGTCGAAGTGAAGCCAGAGTGATTGTGTTCTTGTCTCCGTCATCAACTGGAAGTTGCAGCTTCTCCTCGCGCAGTCCGATCTCCTCACGCGCCGACGCGAAGTACAGCACCTTGACCTCCATCATCGTCAACGGATCCTAAACACAACTGGAACACAAATATGAGGTTCGTTTTGTGTACGGTTCGTGTGTCGTACATCATGCGTATCCGATCGATCTTGAAGAGCTGCGATGCCAATCGAGCGGCTGTAAAGCGATGAAGGCGGCGGACGGAGCTTCGGCTGGGCGGAAGCCGTGGCGCTACTACTACGTGATGGCATTTCCATTGGGCAGCAACAGCGACATCATCCAAGACAAGGTTCGTGAAGAGTATCAACTTTATTTGAGTCGAATGGTGTTCATGTCTGTGTTTGTGTGTGTGTAATAGCTTGAGGAGATGACGGAGATGACGACTGCAATTGAGCACAGGGAAGAAGAATATTTACGCAAAGTAGTGGCTAGAAATGCAGCACATGCCAAAGAAAAAGAGGCGGAACGCAGAGCTGCAGAGGGCAAAAAGACGCCGTTGGTGGCGTCCCACGTGGCGTGGCTGCTACGTCGACTTTGTCTCATTTCTGCAGTGTTATTGCTGCTGATTGTGGTGCTGATGTACGCTCTGTATGTGAAAGGTGGTGGACGTGATCGCGTACCACAGAGATTTGTCCATGCAGCGACGATATTTGTGGTGGTGATGCTGGTTGTGAATATTGGCGGCTGGGTGGCGGCTTACAAGTGCAGTGTCAATGGAGCTAGAATGATGTTCGTGGTGGGTGTCGCACTCATTGTCGGTGTAGTGTTGCTGTTGGATGAGGTGGTTATCGTGCGAAGGAGTCATGAAAAGCTGCAGGAAGCTCTGGGAAGCAGATTAGAAAGCCTTACACAAGATGACATCAATTTGATCATCAATGGAGGGACAATACCTTCGCTCGTGCAGCGATTTGTGCTTGATGCGCCGAGTATCTTTCTGCAGTGGCTGAGTGTACGATGCTCCCGTTCACAGACGATGAAACTTGGATACTCGTCCGTCGCGATTGACCGACGAGATTTTTTCTCTCCATTCTGGGATGACAGGAGGAAGTCTTGTGTCAATGCAACGCTGAGACGTTGTATACAATTTGATGAAGCTGTTGAGCCAATATTACTTGGCGAACTCGTGATGGTTTCGTTGCAAGTTTTTCTTACGGGTCTGTTCCTGATCACATGTGGTCCCCTCGTTGCCAGGAAGGCTGCCAAGAGACGAAAACGGGTTTCTCTTCCCAAAGCTGCACCGACGTCGGCCCCAAGTCTGTCTATTATGCTCAGACGGATGCTGATTCTTGGTGCTACATTGTTCGGCACTTCGAGTGCAATAGTGAGCGCCGATCTGCTATACTTCTGTTCTATTGCGGACTTTCACGCACTTTTCACGTGGATCATAATGGCCAGTCTTCTGTCAGGGCTGTCGTCGCTGCTTGCAGCTTTATGTATTGGTTGCGGGTGGAAGCGAACGCTAGCAGGTCTGCTGTTGGCCGTAGCCGTGGCTTCTGAAGTCGTCATGTTTGCTGAGTTCGTCAAAATCGCTGACAAACTAATCTGGCCCAACTCCACAACTAAGCGCGATCCCGTACAGATTCACAAGCTTCGAGAATTGTACGTCAACGCATCGAGCCAAACGTGCTCGTCAATTGAGCATTGGATTTCGCATGTGTGTGTGGGCATGACATCCAGCAATAATGCTGCAGCGTTTGATCTTTCCTGTCAAAATGAGCTCGTAGCACTTTTGCTGGCGTCGTTCAATTTCGCGACTTCGTATCTGGTGTGGTCCATTGGAGTGAAACTAGTTCTTCTCATGCAATTGATGTTACCAGCTCTTTGGCAAGCGGTTGTGAATACGGTAACGTATCTACGGCAAGCGATTTTGGATGTGGCATCGTATTTGTGTTGTGTGTCTCCCCCAGAAAATGATGAGATGGCGAAGGTGAAAAGTACTTTGCAGCAACCTCCAAATCTTGACTACAAGGTGGCTCGTCGAATGTATGTGGGGTCGTTAAGAGTGAGAGATCGAGATAGGAGGAAAGCGGAGCGTAAGGCCTTCAAAGAGGAATGGTCCATTCGTACAGGAAGGAAGTTGCCAGATCTGAATGAGAAGATTGCTGCCAGTGATTTCGACGCAATTGTGCGCTCACTCGTCCTGCGTCGGTTGACTGCAGTTTGCAAATTGGATGTGAGTCTGAGCGTCTCAGACGATGGCCATCTCCTGCTTATCCGCATTTTTGCGTCGGATAATCTTCTGCTTGCGACACTGTGCGAGACGGAGACGTATCGTTTACAGTTTGCAGATGCAATTGACCCTGGAAAACACTTCTGGAGAAACAGGAAGGAAGTGAATGCAGACCAAACGGTCCTTGATTCAAACACGGCCAAGCACAAATTGAAGCTTCTACTAGTGGAAAAAACCATGACACCGAAGGAAGCTGCATGGTTTCCAGGGGAGTCGCTCGCTCGCGTATCTGCTCGTGTACATGCCCTCTCAAGAATATCACGAGCTTCGAAAGGGTTAATCCGTTGTTGCAATCGTGCTCCTGCATTTGCAAGCTACTCGCCGAGCATTCAACGGCAGTTTATTTACCAGAAGTACCCCAATAAACTCGACATACCCGAGACATATCGTCAGTCTGCTGTGCTGCGTACAGTCGACTGTATCCGTGTCACGCGGCGCATCATCAATGCCGAGTTTAACACAAGCGCCATGATAGCTGAGGGTTTGATATCATCCTTCCATTGCCTCCACAGCTCAAGCAGGTTTGATATAAATTCCCGTGGAGTGCTAGCTTCATCGTGGGTAAAATTTTGGAGACCTGTTCATCTACCAGGGGAATTTTGCCCGAATGAGCATGCAATACTGAACCTTATCAGTCGTATCGCCCCCTTCCGGCAACCGCTCCAAGATGTTCGCGACTACTTTGGGGAGGTGGTTGCCTATTACTTCGCTTGGCTTGCATTCTATGGGAAGAAGATGTTTTATCCTGCGCTTGTTGCGATTATTATGTTGGTGATTGAAACGAAGCGTTCGCTGTTGTGGGTATACTACTACATCTCACGCCACGACGAAGATATTGGCAAGATTGGTGACACAATTTCTTTACCTGAACTCATTTTTGGCCTCGTGGTGATTACTTGGAGCGTTGCATTAGTCAAATCGTGGGAACGTCGAAGCGTTTGGTATCAACTTCAATGGGGGGTCACTACCAGCGATGCTGACAGCCTTCAGAATTCCTACTCGTATTCAGGTATCGTGTACAAGTCATCGTTGTGCCCGAATTTCCAACGACAACTAGGCTCGTGGTTGGCCATCCTGGTCCTAGGAATTGCCAACTTGCTGGTAGTACTCATGATGATCCTTACGCAAGGAGTGATTGCTGAGATTTGGGGAATGAAACTCGCAGTTCTCGGCAGTAGCACGTGCCAGGCATTCGTGATGCAGTGGAATGGGGTATGCATCCCTTTTGTGGCGAGCGCTCTTAGCCGGTGGGAAACCCCTCGCGGTTCAAACGACCATCCTGCATATCAAAGTTCTGTTGTCGCCAAGATATTCTTTCTGCATTGGTGCAACACGTTTACTGGATTGGTTCTGCTGATGTTGAGCGGTGTGGGCGGAATGGCCCTACTGGTACAGGTTGTGACTCCTCTTCGTTCTCTATACGTTTCTTATAGATCACGTATTGAGGGTCACGTTGGTGTCTTTATCCAGATACAGACTTTGATCGTTGCACTCTTTGCAGTTCAATTGTGCATCCGCATTATCCTGATCTTGTCTACGCTTGGACGCCTCCGCTCGATACAACAAGAAGGGCGAAATTACAGCAGAAAAGAGAAAGAAGATGAAACGATGCTTTCTCCGTATCCTGGACCCCACAAGGATTACGCACAAGTTGTCATGCAACTCGGACTTGTAGTAATGTTCTCGAGCGTGTGTCCCTTGGTACCGTTGCTAGCACTGTTCGACTGTGCTATCAAACTACGACAAAATGCGCTGGAGCTTTGCTGCATCCGGCAACGACCGGAGCCAGATGAGGTAAAAATGTTAGGAGTCGACGACGAAGATGATGATGTTGGGCTTGGACTTTGGGCACCTTATGTGCGTCTCATGCTCAAACTCTCCGTTTCCGTAGCGCTGGCTCTCGCAGCTTTCAGGGCAGAAAATTTCGGCAGCATCTCGCTTGAGCGTCGAGTGGGCTGGTGGTTAATTGGAGTGGTTGGTATGTTGCTTGTTGCCGAAGTCTCGTGGGGTTTGATTCCACGCGAAAGTCGCCAGGCAGAAGAAGCTCGTGCACGGGCTACATTTCTCGTTGAACGCTACTTCGGCCACGCTGAAGTTCGCGAACAAAAGTCAGTATCAAAGGAAGAGAAGCGTACTGCACAAGAAGATAAAAGCCTCCATGGACCTACGCCGTCTGCTGAAGAATCACTTCAACACTACAAGGAACGCTTGGACCTGCTCAAACGCCTGACGGTAGCCGTGCGTAAGAAGAATAAGGCTACGGGTGGTCTTGTGTCGAAAGGGGAAGTTACACAAGGTACTCAAGTGATCCCGACTTCCTCCGATGAGGATGATGTGGATAATGAAAACGACGAGGAGGTGTTTGGAGATTACTTTTGGTCTGGTAAATGGCCTCAACAAGAAAAAGAGGGAACCAACGATACTGCATCACCCGCTATCGTGAAATCTACTGAAGAACCGCCTCCCCAAAGCGCGTCACTGGATACACCACCGGTTGAAGAAACGAAAATCGGCGAGAGCGGCGACCAAGACCTGTCTTCTAGTCGAACTGAAAGTAGAAGAGGCGTTCCAACAGAGCGACCTCCTCCAATGCTACTGTCCAAGTTGTTCAAGCGAATGTCGTCGGAAGAAACTAACGCTTCGTTGTTGTCGCCGAATGCTGAAGTTGATATCGACCCAGGTATATTTGCGCCTACAGAAGCAGTGACGGTGACGAACCCCGAGGTCTTCCACGATGACGAATTTCTTGAAGAGAAAAGAGAGGCTCCGGCTGAGGGCGCTATCACTGCTCCAAATGTTGAAGCCAGTGAACGTGCATTGCTCCGACAATTTTCGCCACGATGGAGCTTCTTGTCGCGTGGTTCAATAGTTAGCGAAGACAGCAATGTTAATTTGCATGGTGGAAACACTGGCGTCCCTGAACTACCACCACCCAGACGACTATCAATGTTGTTCAGGCGAGCTCAACCCACGCCATCCCAAAGCACTCCACCACCCCAGCCACCACCTCCGGTTGTTACGAACATATCGGCGTTTGAGAGAACAGAGGCTGAAGACAGAACAGTGAACCCAGTTCCTTCACTTCATGGTGATGCCCGTTCGTATTCAAGCAGCCACCTCATTGCTTTACTTATCAAAATGCTTTGGTTAATTTGTGTTTTTGCGTTGTAGATGAGGAGAGCACCGTGATGCAGACTTCGATGCAAAGAAGAAGGTCAAGAGGCAGCGTAGCGCGACCGATATCGCCGCTACCAGTGTACAGGAAAATTGATCTGTCGGGGCTTGAGGCTGTGCATGAAGCAGCAAGCCGTCAGCAATTCGATTTCTCCGCAGATGAACAAGGTACTATAATACGAGCATGCATCATAGAGGATGGAGTGGCAAGATTTCTAAGTACATGTGTATTCTTGATCATGTGTCCAAATCCTCGGCCTGCCCAGTTTGGGAGGAGTAGATGGACTTCGACAAAACGGTGAAGTCGTACTCGTTCAGTTTGGAGACATTGGATGCAGTGGTGACGCTGGACGGAAGCTTGCGAGGAATGGAACTGGTGACTTCGGCTAAGTGAGAACAACAAAAGCACGTGAGAATCGTGATGGCCATGACCGTTCAAATACTGGAGAGGGTCTTACTTCGTCGCGATACCTGTGCTGTCGGATTTCCTCTAGCTGGGGTAGCAGACCTTCTTGATCGAGGATAATTTCCAGCCGCAGGTCCTTGTTGGCGCTCTTGCGAGACGTGTTCGTGACGCGAAAAGTGAATTCCGGTTTCAAAGGTGACGGCTTTGCTGGAGAGCGAGCGGTTTGTGCCTTGATCACCAATTGTCGCTGCTGCTGCAACTTTTGCTGGAATGGAAGTGAAAGAGGCAAGGAATAAACATCTTCACCCGGTGCGGCGCCAAAGAAACCCTCCTGGTCTCGTGCAGTGCGTCGTCGGATGTCTTGATTGCTGGGCAGCGCGAATTTGGTCTGGAAGTCGCGGCCATTTGCCTGTGAAGCCCACTTTATCGGAGATGTTGGTTCTCGAAACTCGTGATCACTTGGTGCTCGATACGGCGTGCGTGTAGTGGGCGAGTTCAATTGCGCAGCCTGGGTCGATAACGCGAGTTTGGCAGCTACGGCTCCTTTGGATGCTGCAGTCGCGAACGGCGGATATCGCTCGGCATCTCGTGGCGATCGATACGACGGTGTTAGACGCCGAATGTCACGTTCACGCGGTGAAGCTGACTGAGTTGCCTCGCCTGCCAAAGCTTGCTCGAATGCAGAGAACCGGTCATGAGCGTCAAACGAGCAGCGACCTGTGCTCTTCATTTCCTGCGCCAGTGCCATCGGCAGTTCCATTTGCATCTTCGCCATCGGACTACCTGCTTGCTTGGTTGGAGACGTCCTACTACTCATGCTGAACCAAGGCGAACGACTGACCAGAACACCACGACGATCGTGTTTTGACCTCGACGTAGATAAGAACTCAATTAGCAGCAACGGCCATCACTAGGTCTGGCTTAAAAATATTAGCACCCTCGTCTTCCAGCAGCAGCCGCGTCAAATAGATGCTGTGTCCTTCTTCTAAGCTATGCTTCGCACTGCGTGTTCCAGCGCCACTCGTACTGCTGCAGAGCGTTGGCGAAGTGCACGAGTGCTGCGGCCACGACGCAAATGTGCCAGAGCTGGTGGCTCGAGAACCACAGATCGAAGCGGCCAGGGTAGAAGCGCTCGGGGAACTTGGTCGCGTAGATGATGGCGCCGCTCGTGTACAGCAGCCCCATGAGCAACAGTGGGCCGATCATGACCGTCACGTGCGGATCAAAGAAGCCGAAGTGCCACACCAGGTGCGTCACAGGCACCACACCGAAGAAACCTAGCGCCAGGAAGATGCACGTGCGGGCCACGAGGAACTTGGGCGTGCTGAAGACCGGCATGAGCGCCACGGTGAAGGTGAGCGCGGCCATAGTCGAGATGGACACGAGGTAAGCGCTTCGCAGCCACGGGTGGCAGTAGAACGAGTAGTAGATCATGGGGTAGAACGAGCCGGCGATGAGGATCGTGATGCCGGCGTAGTCCAGCCGTGAGAGGAACATGTAGGCCGAGCGACTCACCACGAACATGAGGTGGAACGTGGCGCTGCACGTGAGGCAGATCACCGCGCTGGCCATGAACACGAAGATCGGCCAGTGCGGCACGTCGTGGGGGCCCTCCGCCGTGGCCAAGATGTGCAGGCCGTTGCGTACACTGTCGGCCACGCCGTGCAGCTCCTCCAGTGCGTACTTCATGGGCAAATCCGCACCCACCTGACTGGCCACGTCCTGCAGGAACACCGAGAGCGACTCCACCCGCTGATTCAGCTGCATCTTGAGCGACCGCACCTGCTCCGAGTGTGCGTCGCGTACGTGGCCTCCGAGACGCGCCGACAGCGCGCCCAGTTCACTGCGAAGCAGCTCCATCTGAGCTCCCACCGAGTCCGAGAATCCGCCGACGTTCTGCTCCACAAGTGCATGGAAGCGCTCGAGACTGGGCAGCCGCTGCAGACTGTTGTCGAAGATAACGCTGGCCACTTCGTAGTACTTGGCCGGGGCCACGCGGCCCGTAGGCGGCGGACAGAGTTCGGGCAAACCTGTGGCCAGCAGCATCCTCGGCGAGTGGTGGCCGTCCACGAGCCACTGCTGGCCGTTGTCGCACCAGGCCTGAGGCGACGTGAGGCCGGCCAGCGCCGCCGTGTCGGCCGCCGGAGACAGCGCGTGGCTGGACAGCGCCAAGTAGACCATGAGCATGAGGAAGATGAAAGATCCGACCATGTGCGTCCACACGTTCAGAGTCTCGTTGTGCAGCTCGAAGAGCGACAGGAAACAGTCCCGCGCCGAGTAGTGCAGTCGGTAGCCCGAGCGGATGTACGAGTTGTCGGCCAAGTACGCGAAGCCCTCGGCGTGCAGACGCTCGAACGTGTGCAGCTTCCCGTCGCTGACGGTGGCGGAGCTGCTGCTGCTGCTGCTGCTGCTGGAGACCATCACTCTGCTGCTGCTGGCCTTGGAGCTCTGCTGGAGGAGGCGCTTGGGCGGCAGCGACTGCTTCTTGGTGTGGCTGCGCAGCAGCATGTGGTGCCCTGTTTCCATGCTGGCCGTTGGTGCTGGGGGCGTTGGACGTTACGCGGAGCTGAGGAACGCCACTCTTGTGTGCGCGACGCAAAATGGAGAATGACTGACAGCTTTTTAGAGCCGACAACGGACCTACCCCTATTGTGTCGGCGGCTTTTGACCAATCATAGGGCTGCACAACGGGTGGATTGGTGGTTTTGTACACTAGAATAGTGTGCACCGTGTGTGGTAGCCGAGGCAGAGGGAGGGTCTTCAGTCAAAATGAAAGGCGAATCTCGTCACGCTTTGGATTCGATCGTGGTGGCACAGCGAAAGGTGTGGTAGCTGTGCCAGCTTCTGCAGCAAAGCTCGTCGTCCATGACTTCACATGCGAGCTCTTCCGCGCATTAAAGGGCAGACATGTTCTTCCCGGAAGGATCTTCCGACCTTTGAACGATTAGCACACGCCGCCTTGTCACGTTTGATGCCGGCAACGGTGCTCTTCACCAACACGATGAGCTTCGTGTCCTTGGTGGTTCGTATCGCGCATGATATCAGCTCGCTTGACGAGACTTGCAAGCACTCGCAGCCAGGTGCCGAGCGCGGACGCAATGTGGTTGGCTTCCTTTGATGCAAAGCCTCTGACTGATTTTGTTGGGCTTGTCATTTACGCCTTCTTTGCTGGATGTTGGAAGCGCCGGGTACGCATTAAATGCCTCCTCCTCCAGCCTACCTGTGTAGCTGTCGGGCAGGCAAGTGGCAAGGATTCGTCTACGCAGTCAAACCTTAGATCTGCGACGCCTGGTATTGAGTTGTGTTACAGTCTTCACCCCGCCAAGCCTGCCGCTTCTCGTCGACGGGGCCATTTCTCGCTGTAACCCGAGATGCTAACTAGACTACCCTACTGCTGCTGCTCGCCGTTGACCTGAAAGACGCTCAACGACCTAGCGCACACAAACCGCATGATGTTGAAGGCCGCGTTTTCGTCCCTATTTGCCATGAAGTCACAGTGCGGGCATACGAACATATCTTGGTTGCGGAGAGAGAGGTGCAGTCGGTTGCAGCGACCACACGCGCGGCTCATATACATCTCCGAGCACAGCACCAGGGTCTTGCCGTGGACAGCGCACGTCGCTGGCGGAACTGGAAGTGGGCGAGCGTCTGCATGTGGGAGTTGAACTTGTGCGTCCACGGGGCACTCGTAAGCATCATCGACTTGGAGTCGAACTTCGGCAGCAGGATCACGTCCGAGTTCTTGCACAGGTATGCCGCAGCTTGGAAGTGCAGATATTTGATGTAAATTATTAACGTTATCGCGTCACCAATTACAAGCAGTCAATAAATTACCGTAACTTACGGATAAATTACAGCGACATTATTATTTCGTTCAATCGCATCGCTGGGTTGCTTCAAGAGGGGAGAAAATCATTTGAGAGATCGATCCAAGACGAGAGCATGAGTGACGCCGCTATCAAGCCGCTGCAGAACCTGCTGGACGCGTTCAGCGCCCGCCTTGCGCATGTGGAGGCGCAGCTTGGCGTGTCGGGTGCACCCGCGCCTGTTGCTTCTCCGTCCGCTGCTGCTCCTGCTGCTGCTGCTGCGCCTGTGGAACTGTCGCCGCAACTCGAAGCCTACGACGAGTACGTGGCCCAGTACCTCCCGCCCTTCCTGGAGGTGAGCAACAAGCTCGGCGAGGACACGCAGAGGCTCGGAGAGGTGACGGAGAAGGCGTTCGCGGCCCAGCGCGCGTACCTGCTGATGGCCAGCCAGTGCAAGAAGCCGGCGGCGCTCAACCCGGAGCATCTGAAGGACCTGCAGACGTGCATCAAGGAGATCAACACTCTGCGCGACAACCGCAGCGAGTTCGCCAACCACCAGAACATGGTGAACGAGGGCATCCAGGCGCTCGGCTGGCTCTGCGTCGAGCCGGCGCCCAAGCCCTTCATCGAGTCGTATGTGGGCGGCTCGGACTTCTGGGGCAACAAGATCCGCGTGCAGTTCAAGACGTCCAACCCGGACCAGATCGCCTTCGTCACGTCTTTTAAGAGTCTGCTGACGGAGCTCATGGCTTACGTCAAGGCGCACCACACGACGGGCGTGACGTGGAACCCCAAGGGAGGCGACGTGTCCAGCTACACGCCCGCAGCTGCTGGGGCCACCCCCGCCAAGGCCGCTGCCTACCCTGCTGGCGGGATGGCCAATGTCTTCGCCGGCATCAAGTCTATTGACCAGAGCAGCGGCAAGACGGTCGGTCTGAAGAAGGTGACCAAGGACATGCAGACCTGGCGCAAGGACTACAAGCCCGAGGGAGACGCGCTGGCCCCTGCTGCTGTGAAGAAACCGACCACCCCCGCCAAGGTCTTGAAACCTGCTGTCTGCGAGGAGCGCAACGGCAACTGGCAGATCGAGTACCAGACCGGCCCCGAGCCGCTCACGGTTAGCGGCATCACCATGAAGCAGCAGGTGTACATCTTCGGCTGCGAAGGCGCCACTATCCTGTTGGAGGGAAAGGCCAAGAACATCGTTTTCGACTCGTGCAAGAAGACCAAGCTCATCTTCGACAACGCCGTGTCCAGCATTGAGATCGTCAACTGCAAGGGCGTGCAGGTGCAGTGCAAGGGTGTGGTGCCGTCTGTGGCCATCGACAAGACCGACGGCTGCCTCGTGTACATCTCGTGGGAGGGCCGTGAGGTGCAGTTCGTGACGTCCAAGAGCTCGGAGATGAACGTGGCGTTCCCGCAGGGCGCGGACAGCGACGACTACGTGGAGAAGCCGATCCCGGAGCAGTTCGTGCACAAGATCATGGACGACCTGACCATCTCGTCCGACGTGTCGGACCTGTACTCGCACTAGATCTAGCCACAAGAACCTCGCAGCATTGAAGGCGGTGTGGTGAAAGGGGTCGTGGGATACGGTGCGTACACTTAATCGTGTTTGGCTGCCAGTCGTCCGGAAGTGCTGTTTTGCATGCTCGTGCGTTGGAATTGATGAATTGAGCTTTACTTTTTGGTCGAGGTTGTCTTGTGAAAGGTCGGATAATCTTGTAGCTGCAGGAGCAGGAATGGGAAAAGCAGTGGAGGTGGCGCCGCCGCCGCAGGTCGTGGAGGAGGAACGGCCACCGCCAGTCGAAGATCCGCCCGGTCCAAAGACGCTGATCTCGTTGCAGCAGCTGGAGCAAATTGACGCAGCAGAGTCGGCTGTGGAGCGTGTTCAGCTTCTACAGAATGCGTTGGGAGTGCACCACTACTCTGTAAACCCGCGTACCAATGTGTGGGTGGATTTCTGCTTCGGCGTGCTCAACTTCGGTCGGGACGACGAACATCTTCCACCCGATAAAGTTCTCTGTCTGCTTACACTTGCTCACGAGGTGTATGTCTTTGCGACACAGCCACTATCAAGTGCTGCAGATGCATCGATCCCTGAACCCGAGCCAATATCTTCAAATGATGGCATTGAGCCTACAGCAGACGCAACGACCGCCAAGGTGACTATCCCGGATAGTATCCAAGCTCCTGCAGATGCGTATCAGTCGGTGGAAGCCGTCTACGACCAATTCCGGGACAAGATCCGACATGCCAGCGGAGTGGTGACGGGGAACGATAGACCACCAGACCAACCCGCTGCAGAGCCACCATCGCCTACACCGGTTTCGCCATTCTCGCCGACGGAGGTGAGTCATATCGTAGCGTTCTTCACATCGACGTTCTTCCGACACTTGCGGGCATACCAATATCTGAGCCGGGTGCCCCGCCCCAGTGTTATGCGCGAATATCCGCTGCCGACCGAGACTCCGCTTCCGCCACCTGCACTTGTCGACGCCGCCTTGCAAGCAGAGTGAATGAATCCCCTGCCGATCAGCTCGCCACCGAACACAAATGGAGCAGATGAAGGAAAACGAACTAAACGCAATGTCACGCGCTCGCTGGCCAATCCACTCCGGTCTCGCCGTTTGCTTGCTTGTTCGTTTGCTCGATGATGCCTGAGATCGGTTTAACAAGATTTGCAAGTTGACATACGTGGCGTGGCGCGAGGTCTTGAGTTGGAATTTGCAATGTGTCGTGTTCATATTTGTATCATTTGGGGTTGCTGTGGCTGCTCTACTTCCCCATGCCGTCATGTTCTCTTTGGCTCTACGCAGTCCAGTTGCCTCTTGCAGCTTTCCGCTGTCTTGGTTCGCCTGGCTGCGTCAAGTTGAACTGAGCTGCATCCTTCCCGATAGGAGTCTTGCCGTTGCAGTTGCGTACGTCTTTTGCGTCGCTGCCTATTGTCGCCTTGTAACCATGCCAATGTCTGGACACTTAACCCGACATGTAGCCCTTGATCGTGTTGAAGTCGATATCCTTGAGAGAGTTGATGGTGCCGTTCAGGATGATGAAGGAGCCCACGATCTGCGAAGTACGCACTGTCAGGCCTCTCGGGAAGAGCAGCGCCATCGCCGTCGCCGCCATGTAGCGCTGACGAGGAGACACCGTCTTGGGCACGCGTACCTCTGCGCGTCGGATGAAATCGTCCATGTGCTCGCCGTAGCTCTTCTGCGGGTTCATGAGCTTCATCGTGGACAGGTTGTGCGGCACGTGCGACAGGTAGCCGGACACGACACCGGCCGCCATGCTACCGAGGGCATTGTTCAGCGCGGCGCTGGACGTCACGGACAGACGCTCTTCGAAGTAGTCCGAGAGTTGGTTAAGACCGACACCGAAGATCACCTCACGCAGCATACGTGGCGCCGTACCGCGGATCCACCTCGTGGCCAGTGACTCCGGGTTCATGTGGCCGGCGTTGAAGGCCTCCAGCATGCTGCTGACGGGCGTCATGATGACACCGGGGGAAACAGCCTCCGTGAGACGCACCAGCAGCGGATACTCGTACTGGTCGGCGTCCACGTGATTCTCGAGCAGATGACGGATACCCTTGAAGCCGTTAATGTACACGATACGCGTGGGGATCTGCAGGTGCATCTCGGGGAAGAGTCTTGCCACGGGCTGGCCCGTGAGACGCGCGTTCAGCAGCGAGTTCATGCCGCTGCGGTAGAAGGACTCGATGGAGGCGGCCACGGACGTGGCGAAGTAGGGCGTGGGCTTGGCGTGCTGCTCAAACAGCGGCGTCTGCAGCAGTGAGGCCTGCCGCCGGATCTCCTTGCTGAGACTGTGCATGACCTCGCGCGAGGCCGTCTTGTCCTCCAGCACCTCGTCCAGCGCCGCGCTCTTGAGCGAGAAGCCCGACACGGGCGTGAGACAACGCACCGTCACGGCCGCGGGGTCCTGCGCCAGCGCGTGGTTGGAGCTCACGGCGCCGCTGGTCATCACGTCCAGCGTGTGCTCCTGGCCCTCGATGATCTTGGTGGTTTCCACGCTGCCGGACTTGAGCAGCAGCATCTCGGTCTGCGTCTCGCCCTGGCGGTACACGACGGCGTTCTTGGGGTACGTCACGGCCTGCGTGCGCGCGCAGATCTTGCGCAGCGTCGGCTCCGAGCACAAGGCGAACATGCCAGAGTTGGCGGCGGCTTGCACGCAGTCGTCCATGGTGGGGAAGAGATGGGGAGGTGGCGAGGAAGGGCGACGGTCTGCTTCGTTCGGTCCGGAGCTAAAAGGACAATGAGCCGACCTGAGGATTGGCGAGTTCAATGTTTAGACGGAGCTGAGACCACTCTACAACTTAGCCCATTACGATGGCAGATAACATTGCTGAAAACTGGTATATTGCATGCTACAGAAACACTTTGCAAATTGAAATCAACTATCGAAATGCATATTCCTTTCATATTCAGAGCGACAAAGCATACGTAAAGTTGTAGAGTATGTGTGGAATTCGCTCTTCTTCATGCATGGATTTGTAAGCGGACGCAAAGTTGCGACTCTCAACACCCTGATGATCCTGAGGGGCTGTATGGCTTTGCTCTGCTCTTGTATGCATTCTTCGCAGGCTTTGCTAAAGCGGCGTCCATGACGCGTCATTCGCGAATCGCCAGCATCCCAAGTTTGGATGCCAGCTTGTACGATTGCTCAAACTTCTTCTTGTGGTGATGACCTGGTCCACGAGTGGTGGAGGGCGCGTGGCCACGAAGCAGAAAAGCAAAGACCACGCGCGTCGAAGTGTGGGGTGGATCGGCTTTATTGATAGCTAAGGCAGGGACATCAGCTGGGCGGCCGGGGTGATGTCCGCCGACTGTTGTTATCACTGCGAAGTCGGAGCTGCCGCGGACTCGCCACGATCGTCGAGCGTCCAGCAGTATTGGCGTTCACAGGTTTTCGACGGGGTGTCTTGCGCAGAGGTTGCAATGCTACGAGGGGCGTGTCATTGCCCAACGCTGCAGTTGAGTCGGTATTGGCGGTGGTACTACCGGATGCTGCTGCTGCTCGACGAGGAAGCAATGGCGGAAGATACGTGCGGGAGATCTCCTCCAGCACACTGGCTTCGGCAGCAGCAGCCTGGGCGATTCGTTCCGTGCGACGTCGCTCGGCCGTGAGATCCCGTCGTTCGTCTTGCCGCAGCATGGCGTGAACGTCTTCCACAACGGGTGCAGCCGCCGTCTCTTTCCGGCGCTCACGGGCGTCGTAGTCCACCGAGAAGTGCCACGGTCGATGGGTGTTCGCATCGGAATTTCCGGTGGTGGGATTCAAGTTGCTGCTGCGTGAAGGTCCCAGTCCGCCCTGCATTAACACGCCAAGACACTCACCACTAAGAGACCAGATCTTCACGCGCCGATCGAAGGACGACGTCACGAGGCTCTTGGGCTCCGATATCATCTGCACCGAGTACACCACGTCGCCGTGAGCTTTCCAGCGACGTACGAGCGACACAGGTGGTAGTCTCCGCATCTCGCCATCTTCGCATCGAGTCTCCTCGTCGTCGTCTACGTCAGCCTCTACCAGCGGCATACCCGCTGAAAAGAAGAAGGACGAGAGTGGGTCGCGATGGGCGTAGGCTGTATACTCCGGTGTATTGCGAGCCTTGCGCACCATGCCGGCAGCATCCACGCGTAGGTTCCGCTGCCCATTGACACACTCGACTGGCTTGGCTAAGGGCTTGAGGTCGAAGTTGTTGGCTAGGCGCATGAGGAGAGGGAGAACGCTCCAAACACTTATGAAGCCCTTGTCGTCCCCTGTGATAACCAGAAAAGAGGTGATGGCCACAGGATCATCATCGTCGTCGTCTCCGTCTCCGTCTCCGTCGGCAGGGTGAGACTGTGTTCCGGATGCACTTCGACTCGTGGAATGAGCGGCAATACAGTTTACCGAGGCGGTTCCCAGGTGGTTGTGCTGGTTGCGAAAGCGAAACACGCACTTGCCCTTGTATCGAGCAGACGGACGCATTGCCCAGAAGCAGAGATTACCCGTGCTGTCACTGGAAAGAAGCAACGGGAAGGGGTCCAGGAAATGCAGACACAGCAACCCACTCACGTGGCCGATACACGTAGCATCAAGCCGGCCGAATTCGTAGTCCCAGACTTGGAGAGAGCAGTCGGATGACCCTGACGCCAATAGGGACAAGTGATACGAGAAACTGAGCGCCGTGATATCCGTGGAGTGGCCGCCAATTAACCTCCGAAGCAGTACGCCACGTTCCGAGTCACTTTCGTCGTGGATATTGATGGAGCAGTCCCACGAAACACTGATGACCGCCATGTGCTCTGCACAGTAACACAGCTTGGTTACTTCAGCTGTGTGAGCTCGATTGCCTAGCTCTGGGTATTCAAATGACTTCATTTGTGACCCGTTCAGGTAGTCGAACACCTGGATGTTGCCGCCTGCGTGGCGACCTCAAGACTTTATGAGAACAAACAGGATGTGATTTTCACTGCTGTAAAGCGACGTACCGTGGTCTCCAATGACGAACTTACGCTCCCGAAAGTCCAAGCAAAGCGTTGTCAGATCCGTAGAGCTGAGGTCCCTGTGTTGACAAACGGACGCAACGACCAGAACTACCGAGTAAGTCTGGGGCTACTGTATTTCGTGGCCACGAATATTGGGACGAACCTGTACACGCGAATGAGTTTCCCAAGACGAGCATCCCAGATTTTCACGTCCCTCCCAGCAGCCGTGATAAACGAGAGAGACGTTGGGTTGTATAGTGCGATGAACACGGGGTGGTCGTCCGTCAGCTCGGGATTCTCCAATTTTTCGTAATCGAACTTGATCAACTACAGGAGAGCAAACGGGTTAGCCTTGTGTTTTGTGACGTCCGGATTGTAAGAAATGGAAATCCCCGTGCCTTCTTGCCACCTGCAACAATCCGCTTCTCTGAGGTGATCGAAACAATGTTTTTGACATCCCCCATGTTTTCGGCTGTGAAGGTCTGCATGCAGGCAAAATTTCGGATATCCCAGACTTTAAAGACCCCGTCCACATCGGCCGTGATGATCTGCGGTGTGTCCGGAATGATTTCTACTCCGCACAGACTATTGTTGTGGCCATGTAAGCGAAGGATAAGCTGGTCGACGTAGGGATTCCAGACGAGAGCGTCAAAATCAAAGCCCGCAGACACGAGAAACCGATACTCTGGCGAATACGCGAGTGAGCGCACACCTTTTGCGTGTCCATCGAGTTGCTGCTTGTGTTTGCCTGTGTGTACATCCCACAATCGAATTGTGCGGTCCATGCTGGCGGAAGCTAGAGACTCGAGTGTGGGTAACTAGCACATTTCGTGTGAGCTATCAAGAAAGTGGATGCGTGCAGGTATGAAATTATACACCACGGACCGTGAGAAGATCAAGCACGATATCATCGTGAGATCGCGTGAGGACTCGCCCGTGCACCTCGCCACCCATGTGATGTTTCTCTTCCATACGCTCAGCGTCCCAAGCGTAGACGATGCCGCTCACTCCAGCTGAAAAAAGCACTGATGACTCTGGATACCATTTAAGGCAGTTCTGCGATGTTGGAGTGTGACAGCTTTTCATGAGTCTCAACGTGGTGTCATCGTAGAATCGGAACTGCAAGTCGGAAGACGCCACGATGTATTGATTGTACTATCCAGTGGCAAGCATTGTGGCAAAGATCTATAAGAAAAATGCTGCAGCATCCGAAAATGACAAGAGCAACCTACCTTCGGCAAATGTTCGGCACACTGGACAAAACCTTCAGGTGACTTGATAGTTCGGGTGAGCTCGCAGTTAACGTTGTAGATCTTGAGATATGGACTACAACTTTCGACCAGCGCCACGAGGTCGTTCGACGGGAAGTAGTAGATGTGGTCGATGAACGTGCTGTGCTTGGAGGCGTCTTCCCACTGCACGTGGTGATACTGCTGGATGGAGTTCGGCTGGTGGTTCTTGACTGTGAGTCCCGTGTCCACAATAAACGACGTGAATTCTTCCCACTCCATCGACCCGTCGCCATTGATGTCGATCTGCGCGAAGAGTTCACACAAATTGGCAACGAGTTGCGACTCAGACAGATCGTGGAGCCTCGAGTTCTCGTCTGTGTGGGCGCTGCTCTGCACGAAGCGCATCATGACATAGACGAACTCGGCGATGGATAAACCCTGGTCCTTCCGCAGAAACTCATTGCGCAGAGTGCTCACCTGGCATCAACAGTTCAAAATGTCAGTATAAATTTTGCAAGTGAATACAGAGGGGTTTGCATACTTTCTCCATGTCCATCATCATCATAATGTCCATGGTGAAGCCCTTCTCGGGGTCATGTTCGTAGGGGCGACCGCCAGCTCGCTGTTTGGAACTGTTGGATGACAAAATGCCATGGAGTTAGAGATGCAGCAATTGAACACGGGGTTGCTGTACTGCCGCACAATTGGTTGGCCACCTCCGTCAGGAAGGCTGGAGAGATCCGCTTGTCGCCATCGCAAGCATCGTCCATCCCTAGCTGCTGCTAGAAAAGGAAGCTTTGTTACAACGGAGAGACGAGACTTCAAGTAAAAACTTCAACTTTACATTAATTTTTATGTTTTGTGCTAAGGCAAATCACCAGTTTAGAGGCCTTTCGGTGGGCCTCCACGGATTTGGTTATATCTACTCGAGGAATGATCGGATTGAGGGCTTCATGCGGGATCGGCAAGATGAGAATCTGCACGAATTTTGAGGATTTTTGTGCATCCAATGCTGCAGGTCTGAGATTTCTACCGACGTTCGCGCAGACGCATCGAAATCGCCCGATTACCAGTTTAGTGGCCTCAATACACTTGGTTTCAGTGGGAACCGTTGCATGCCCGATCGAGTGAGATCTCGTGAGGGTTAGGAGAACGAACCTATCCTAGATCATTCTTGATAGAAGGTCACCATTGCATTAGTTTATCAATTCCTACAGGCATTACACCCACGCAGCACAGCCACCAGCAGTGGCTGTTCCAGCGGAGCGTTCTCGTTCTGAGCCAACGTTTTCTTGTTGGTGCGTTTGTTCGATGACTCCTCCTTCTCCAGTATTTTTCGCGTCAGAATTTGCCCTCCAGTACTCCTGCACTTTCGCTTTTTCCCTTTGGGCGCGTGTTGAAGTTGCACGGCTCATGTAATGGGCCCCTCTGGCCTATTACATTGGTTATGCGATCACAGATTGGTGTGGTTCACACACTGCTGTCATGGAGGTAAAGGTGGTGTAAACATGGTCAAATGTTTGCTCACATCCACCCATGGCACAATCAGTGATTACGCCAAGTGTTCTCTGCACTTCTTTGTGCACAATGATGGTTCCTCACCTGGGACATTATTTGGTAACAAGGCCGGCGCGTCACCTGAGTTCTTGTGGCCAATCACAAGACGCCACGCGGCAGGAAGATTCTTCGAAGGAGAATCTTCACGTTCAACCTGATTCAACCCAAGGTTTTATGCTACGTGTGTAGGTTAAATTACATTTAACCTCAAGGGCCCCTAGTGGTTTATTCATAGGATTCAGGAACCATCAGTTCATTTCAATTGAGTTGCAAACTTTCCCTCAAGTACTCAAGTCGCCTTCCTCCCTCCAAGTCGGGAACGCTTCCTCAACCGCACAAGCGTGCGTGCCGTGTTTTGGGGGCTGTTGTAAACAGCGCTCCATTACATCGAGGCGCTGTGAAAATGCGTGCCGAACAGCCAAGCGACGTTAGAGGCGCGAAAAAGCGCCACAAAGAGGACACGGCGCTCTGGAACAAAAGATAGCACTTGTTGGTCTCGATCCAACGACCTTTGGGTTATGAGCCCAACACGCTTCCTCTGCGCCAAAGTGCTAGCTCAAACAGACCATCCCACACTGACACACAAAAACGCGCAAAACACAACCAAACGCAAACCAACGCAACCGCGAGCCCGCGCTCTACCCAGACCGACAATCGACGTCTCCCACGCCCTCTTCCTTGCGCAGATACGTTCCTCCGAACGCCGGCCCGCGTCCACAACGCAACACGCCATTGTCGGACCTCACCTGCTTCCCGACAACCCCAGTCGCCAACCTGGCAACGCACACGCTCTAGCCTGCCGTACCCCGCGTTTGTACTACGCCAGGACGTCCGCCGCGCTGTTTGTTTGACAGAGGAGGGGTTCGATCCCGGAGCCACGTCGCGGTCATTTCGACGGCTTTCCGTCCGCTGGGAAAGCGCAAGATAGGTCGAGGCGCTGTGAAAATGCGTGCCGAACAGCCAAGCGACGTTAGAGGCGCGAAAAAGCGCCACAAAGAGGACACGGCGCTCTGGAACAAAAGATAACACTTGTTGGTCTCGATCCAACGACCTTTGGGTTATGAGCCCAACACGCTTCCTCTGCGCCAAAGTGCTAGCTCAAACAGACCATCCCACACTGACACACAAAAACGCGCAAAACACAACCAAACGCAAACCAACGCAACCGCGAGCCCGCGCTCTACCCAGACCGACAATCGACGTCTCCCACGCCCTCTTCCTTGCGCAGATACGTTCCTCCGAACGCCGGCCCGCGTCCACAACGCAACACGCCATTGTCGGACCTCACCTGCTTCCCGACAACCCCAGTCGCCAACCTGGCAACGCACACGCTCTAGCCTGCCGTACCCCGCGTTTGTACTACGCCAGGACGTCCGCCGCGCTGTTTGTTTGACAGAGGAGGGGTTCGATCCCGGAGCCACGTCGCGGTCATTTCGACGGCTTTCCGTCCGCTGGGAAAGCGCAAGATAGGTCGAGGCGCTGTGAAAATGCGTGCCGAACAGCCAAGCGACGTTAGAGGCGCGAAAAAGCGCCACAAAGAGGACACGGCGCTCTGGAACAAAAGATAGCACTTGTTGGTCTCGATCCAACGACCTTTGGGTTATGAGCCCAACACGCTTCCTCTGCGCCAAAGTGCTAGCTCAAACAGACCATCCCACACTGACACACAAAAACGCGCAAAACACAACCAAACGCAAACCAACGCAACCGCGAGCCCGCGCTCTACCCAGACCGACAATCGACGTCTCCCACGCCCTCTTCCTTGCGCAGATACGTTCCTCCGAACGCCGGCCCGCGTCCACAACGCAACACGCCATTGTCGGACCTCACCTGCTTCCCGACAACCCCAGTCGCCAACCTGGCAACGCACACGCTCTAGCCTGCCGTACCCCGCGTTTGTACTACGCCAGGACGTCCGCCGCGCTGTTTGTTTGACAGAGGAGGGGTTCGATCCCGGAGCCACGTCGCGGTCATTTCGACGGCTTTCCGTCCGCTGGGAAAGCGCAAGATAGGTCGAGGCGCTGTGAAAATGCGTGCCGAACAGCCAAGCGACGTTAGAGGCGCGAAAAAGCGCCACAAAGAGGACACGGCGCTCTGGAACAAAAGATAGCACTTGTTGGTCTCGATCCAACGACCTTTGGGTTATGAGCCCAACACGCTTCCTCTGCGCCAAAGTGCTAGCTCAAACAGACCATCCCACACTGACACACAAAAACGCGCAAAACACAACCAAACGCAAACCAACGCAACCGCGAGCCCGCGCTCTACCCAGACCGACAATCGACGTCTCCCACGCCCTCTTCCTTGCGCAGATACGTTCCTCCGAACGCCGGCCCGCGTCCACAACGCAACACGCCATTGTCGGACCTCACCTGCTTCCCGACAACCCCAGTCGCCAACCTGGCAACGCACACGCTCTAGCCTGCCGTACCCCGCGTTTGTACTACGCCAGGACGTCCGCCGCGCTGTTTGTTTGACAGAGGAGGGGTTCGATCCCGGAGCCACGTCGCGGTCATTTCGACGGCTTTCCGTCCGCTGGGAAAGCGCAAGATAGGTCGAGGCGCTGTGAAAATGCGTGCCGAACAGCCAAGCGACGTTAGAGGCGCGAAAAAGCGCCACAAAGAGGACACGGCGCTCTGGAACAAAAGATAGCACTTGTTGGTCTCGATCCAACGACCTTTGGGTTATGAGCCCAACACGCTTCCTCTGCGCCAAAGTGCTAGCTCAAACAGACCATCCCACACTGACACACAAAAACGCGCAAAACACAACCAAACGCAAACCAACGCAACCGCGAGCCCGCGCTCTACCCAGACCGACAATCGACGTCTCCCACGCCCTCTTCCTTGCGCAGATACGTTCCTCCGAACGCCGGCCCGCGTCCACAACGCAACACGCCATTGTCGGACCTCACCTGCTTCCCGACAACCCCAGTCGCCAACCTGGCAACGCACACGCTCTAGCCTGCCGTACCCCGCGTTTGTACTACGCCAGGACGTCCGCCGCGCTGTTTGTTTGACAGAGGAGGGGTTCGATCCCGGAGCCACGTCGCGGTCATTTCGACGGCTTTCCGTCCGCTGGGAAAGCGCAAGATAGGTCGAGGCGCTGTGAAAATGCGTGCCGAACAGCCAAGCGACGTTAGAGGCGCGAAAAAGCGCCACAAAGAGGACACGGCGCTCTGGAACAAAAGATAACACTTGTTGGTCTCGATCCAACGACCTTTGGGTTATGAGCCCAACACGCTTCCTCTGCGCCAAAGTGCTAGCTCAAACAGACCATCCCACACTGACACACAAAAACGCGCAAAACACAACCAAACGCAAACCAACGCAACCGCGAGCCCGCGCTCTACCCAGACCGACAATCGACGTCTCCCACGCCCTCTTCCTTGCGCAGATACGTTCCTCCGAACGCCGGCCCGCGTCCACAACGCAACACGCCATTGTCGGACCTCACCTGCTTCCCGACAACCCCAGTCGCCAACCTGGCAACGCACACGCTCTAGCCTGCCGTACCCCGCGTTTGTACTACGCCAGGACGTCCGCCGCGCTGTTTGTTTGACAGAGGAGGGGTTCGATCCCGGAGCCACGTCGCGGTCATTTCGACGGCTTTCCGTCCGCTGGGAAAGCGCAAGATAGGTCGAGGCGCTGTGAAAATGCGTGCCGAACAGCCAAGCGACGTTAGAGGCGCGAAAAAGCGCCACAAAGAGGACACGGCGCTCTGGAACAAAAGATAGCACTTGTTGGTCTCGATCCAACGACCTTTGGGTTATGAGCCCAACACGCTTCCTCTGCGCCAAAGTGCTAGCTCAAACAGACCATCCCACACTGACACACAAAAACGCGCAAAACACAACCAAACGCAAACCAACGCAACCGCGAGCCCGCGCTCTACCCAGACCGACAATCGACGTCTCCCACGCCCTCTTCCTTGCGCAGATACGTTCCTCCGAACGCCGGCCCGCGTCCACAACGCAACACGCCATTGTCGGACCTCACCTGCTTCCCGACAACCCCAGTCGCCAACCTGGCAACGCACACGCTCTAGCCTGCCGTACCCCGCGTTTGTACTACGCCAGGACGTCCGCCGCGCTGTTTGTTTGACAGAGGAGGGGTTCGATCCCGGAGCCACGTCGCGGTCATTTCGACGGCTTTCCGTCCGCTGGGAAAGCGCAAGATAGGTCGAGGCGCTGTGAAAATGCGTGCCGAACAGCCAAGCGACGTTAGAGGCGCGAAAAAGCGCCACAAAGAGGACACGGCGCTCTGGAACAAAAGATAGCACTTGTTGGTCTCGATCCAACGACCTTTGGGTTATGAGCCCAACACGCTTCCTCTGCGCCAAAGTGCTAGCTCAAACAGACCATCCCACACTGACACACAAAAACGCGCAAAACACAACCAAACGCAAACCAACGCAACCGCGAGCCCGCGCTCTACCCAGACCGACAATCGACGTCTCCCACGCCCTCTTCCTTGCGCAGATACGTTCCTCCGAACGCCGGCCCGCGTCCACAACGCAACACGCCATTGTCGGACCTCACCTGCTTCCCGACAACCCCAGTCGCCAACCTGGCAACGCACACGCTCTAGCCTGCCGTACCCCGCGTTTGTACTACGCCAGGACGTCCGCCGCGCTGTTTGTTTGACAGAGGAGGGGTTCGATCCCGGAGCCACGTCGCGGTCATTTCGACGGCTTTCCGTCCGCTGGGAAAGCGCAAGATAGGTCGAGGCGCTGTGAAAATGCGTGCCGAACAGCCAAGCGACGTTAGAGGCGCGAAAAAGCGCCACAAAGAGGACACGGCGCTCTGGAACAAAAGATAACACTTGTTGGTCTCGATCCAACGACCTTTGGGTTATGAGCCCAACACGCTTCCTCTGCGCCAAAGTGCTAGCTCAAACAGACCATCCCACACTGACACACAAAAACGCGCAAAACACAACCAAACGCAAACCAACGCAACCGCGAGCCCGCGCTCTACCCAGACCGACAATCGACGTCTCCCACGCCCTCTTCCTTGCGCAGATACGTTCCTCCGAACGCCGGCCCGCGTCCACAACGCAACACGCCATTGTCGGACCTCACCTGCTTCCCGACAACCCCAGTCGCCAACCTGGCAACGCACACGCTCTAGCCTGCCGTACCCCGCGTTTGTACTACGCCAGGACGTCCGCCGCGCTGTTTGTTTGACAGAGGAGGGGTTCGATCCCGGAGCCACGTCGCGGTCATTTCGACGGCTTTCCGTCCGCTGGGAAAGCGCAAGATAGGTCGAGGCGCTGTGAAAATGCGTGCCGAACAGCCAAGCGACGTTAGAGGCGCGAAAAAGCGCCACAAAGAGGACACGGCGCTCTGGAACAAAAGATAGCACTTGTTGGTCTCGATCCAACGACCTTTGGGTTATGAGCCCAACACGCTTCCTCTGCGCCAAAGTGCTAGCTCAAACAGACCATCCCACACTGACACACAAAAACGCGCAAAACACAACCAAACGCAAACCAACGCAACCGCGAGCCCGCGCTCTACCCAGACCGACAATCGACGTCTCCCACGCCCTCTTCCTTGCGCAGATACGTTCCTCCGAACGCCGGCCCGCGTCCACAACGCAACACGCCATTGTCGGACCTCACCTGCTTCCCGACAACCCCAGTCGCCAACCTGGCAACGCACACGCTCTAGCCTGCCGTACCCCGCGTTTGTACTACGCCAGGACGTCCGCCGCGCTGTTTGTTTGACAGAGGAGGGGTTCGATCCCGGAGCCACGTCGCGGTCATTTCGACGGCTTTCCGTCCGCTGGGAAAGCGCAAGATAGGTCGAGGCGCTGTGAAAATGCGTGCCGAACAGCCAAGCGACGTTAGAGGCGCGAAAAAGCGCCACAAAGAGGACACGGCGCTCTGGAACAAAAGATAGCACTTGTTGGTCTCGATCCAACGACCTTTGGGTTATGAGCCCAACACGCTTCCTCTGCGCCAAAGTGCTAGCTCAAACAGACCATCCCACACTGACACACAAAAACGCGCAAAACACAACCAAACGCAAACCAACGCAACCGCGAGCCCGCGCTCTACCCAGACCGACAATCGACGTCTCCCACGCCCTCTTCCTTGCGCAGATACGTTCCTCCGAACGCCGGCCCGCGTCCACAACGCAACACGCCATTGTCGGACCTCACCTGCTTCCCGACAACCCCAGTCGCCAACCTGGCAACGCACACGCTCTAGCCTGCCGTACCCCGCGTTTGTACTACGCCAGGACGTCCGCCGCGCTGTTTGTTTGACAGAGGAGGGGTTCGATCCCGGAGCCACGTCGCGGTCATTTCGACGGCTTTCCGTCCGCTGGGAAAGCGCAAGATAGGTCGAGGCGCTGTGAAAATGCGTGCCGAACAGCCAAGCGACGTTAGAGGCGCGAAAAAGCGCCACAAAGAGGACACGGCGCTCTGGAACAAAAGATAGCACTTGTTGGTCTCGATCCAACGACCTTTGGGTTATGAGCCCAACACGCTTCCTCTGCGCCAAAGTGCTAGCTCAAACAGACCATCCCACACTGACACACAAAAACGCGCAAAACACAACCAAACGCAAACCAACGCAACCGCGAGCCCGCGCTCTACCCAGACCGACAATCGACGTCTCCCACGCCCTCTTCCTTGCGCAGATACGTTCCTCCGAACGCCGGCCCGCGTCCACAACGCAACACGCCATTGTCGGACCTCACCTGCTTCCCGACAACCCCAGTCGCCAACCTGGCAACGCACACGCTCTAGCCTGCCGTACCCCGCGTTTGTACTACGCCAGGACGTCCGCCGCGCTGTTTGTTTGACAGAGGAGGGGTTCGATCCCGGAGCCACGTCGCGGTCATTTCGACGGCTTTCCGTCCGCTGGGAAAGCGCAAGATAGGTCGAGGCGCTGTGAAAATGCGTGCCGAACAGCCAAGCGACGTTAGAGGCGCGAAAAAGCGCCACAAAGAGGACACGGCGCTCTGGAACAAAAGATAACACTTGTTGGTCTCGATCCAACGACCTTTGGGTTATGAGCCCAACACGCTTCCTCTGCGCCAAAGTGCTAGCTCAAACAGACCATCCCACACTGACACACAAAAACGCGCAAAACACAACCAAACGCAAACCAACGCAACCGCGAGCCCGCGCTCTACCCAGACCGACAATCGACGTCTCCCACGCCCTCTTCCTTGCGCAGATACGTTCCTCCGAACGCCGGCCCGCGTCCACAACGCAACACGCCATTGTCGGACCTCACCTGCTTCCCGACAACCCCAGTCGCCAACCTGGCAACGCACACGCTCTAGCCTGCCGTACCCCGCGTTTGTACTACGCCAGGACGTCCGCCGCGCTGTTTGTTTGACAGAGGAGGGGTTCGATCCCGGAGCCACGTCGCGGTCATTTCGACGGCTTTCCGTCCGCTGGGAAAGCGCAAGATAGGTCGAGGCGCTGTGAAAATGCGTGCCGAACAGCCAAGCGACGTTAGAGGCGCGAAAAAGCGCCACAAAGAGGACACGGCGCTCTGGAACAAAAGATAGCACTTGTTGGTCTCGATCCAACGACCTTTGGGTTATGAGCCCAACACGCTTCCTCTGCGCCAAAGTGCTAGCTCAAACAGACCATCCCACACTGACACACAAAAACGCGCAAAACACAACCAAACGCAAACCAACGCAACCGCGAGCCCGCGCTCTACCCAGACCGACAATCGACGTCTCCCACGCCCTCTTCCTTGCGCAGATACGTTCCTCCGAACGCCGGCCCGCGTCCACAACGCAACACGCCATTGTCGGACCTCACCTGCTTCCCGACAACCCCAGTCGCCAACCTGGCAACGCACACGCTCTAGCCTGCCGTACCCCGCGTTTGTACTACGCCAGGACGTCCGCCGCGCTGTTTGTTTGACAGAGGAGGGGTTCGATCCCGGAGCCACGTCGCGGTCATTTCGACGGCTTTCCGTCCGCTGGGAAAGCGCAAGATAGGTCGAGGCGCTGTGAAAATGCGTGCCGAACAGCCAAGCGACGTTAGAGGCGCGAAAAAGCGCCACAAAGAGGACACGGCGCTCTGGAACAAAAGATAACACTTGTTGGTCTCGATCCAACGACCTTTGGGTTATGAGCCCAACACGCTTCCTCTGCGCCAAAGTGCTAGCTCAAACAGACCATCCCACACTGACACACAAAAACGCGCAAAACACAACCAAACGCAAACCAACGCAACCGCGAGCCCGCGCTCTACCCAGACCGACAATCGACGTCTCCCACGCCCTCTTCCTTGCGCAGATACGTTCCTCCGAACGCCGGCCCGCGTCCACAACGCAACACGCCATTGTCGGACCTCACCTGCTTCCCGACAACCCCAGTCGCCAACCTGGCAACGCACACGCTCTAGCCTGCCGTACCCCGCGTTTGTACTACGCCAGGACGTCCGCCGCGCTGTTTGTTTGACAGAGGAGGGGTTCGATCCCGGAGCCACGTCGCGGTCATTTCGACGGCTTTCCGTCCGCTGGGAAAGCGCAAGATAGGTCGAGGCGCTGTGAAAATGCGTGCCGAACAGCCAAGCGACGTTAGAGGCGCGAAAAAGCGCCACAAAGAGGACACGGCGCTCTGGAACAAAAGATAGCACTTGTTGGTCTCGATCCAACGACCTTTGGGTTATGAGCCCAACACGCTTCCTCTGCGCCAAAGTGCTAGCTCAAACAGACCATCCCACACTGACACACAAAAACGCGCAAAACACAACCAAACGCAAACCAACGCAACCGCGAGCCCGCGCTCTACCCAGACCGACAATCGACGTCTCCCACGCCCTCTTCCTTGCGCAGATACGTTCCTCCGAACGCCGGCCCGCGTCCACAACGCAACACGCCATTGTCGGACCTCACCTGCTTCCCGACAACCCCAGTCGCCAACCTGGCAACGCACACGCTCTAGCCTGCCGTACCCCGCGTTTGTACTACGCCAGGACGTCCGCCGCGCTGTTTGTTTGACAGAGGAGGGGTTCGATCCCGGAGCCACGTCGCGGTCATTTCGACGGCTTTCCGTCCGCTGGGAAAGCGCAAGATAGGTCGAGGCGCTGTGAAAATGCGTGCCGAACAGCCAAGCGACGTTAGAGGCGCGAAAAAGCGCCACAAAGAGGACACGGCGCTCTGGAACAAAAGATAGCACTTGTTGGTCTCGATCCAACGACCTTTGGGTTATGAGCCCAACACGCTTCCTCTGCGCCAAAGTGCTAGCTCAAACAGACCATCCCACACTGACACACAAAAACGCGCAAAACACAACCAAACGCAAACCAACGCAACCGCGAGCCCGCGCTCTACCCAGACCGACAATCGACGTCTCCCACGCCCTCTTCCTTGCGCAGATACGTTCCTCCGAACGCCGGCCCGCGTCCACAACGCAACACGCCATTGTCGGACCTCACCTGCTTCCCGACAACCCCAGTCGCCAACCTGGCAACGCACACGCTCTAGCCTGCCGTACCCCGCGTTTGTACTACGCCAGGACGTCCGCCGCGCTGTTTGTTTGACAGAGGAGGGGTTCGATCCCGGAGCCACGTCGCGGTCATTTCGACGGCTTTCCGTCCGCTGGGAAAGCGCAAGATAGGTCGAGGCGCTGTGAAAATGCGTGCCGAACAGCCAAGCGACGTTAGAGGCGCGAAAAAGCGCCACAAAGAGGACACGGCGCTCTGGAACAAAAGATAACACTTGTTGGTCTCGATCCAACGACCTTTGGGTTATGAGCCCAACACGCTTCCTCTGCGCCAAAGTGCTAGCTCAAACAGACCATCCCACACTGACACACAAAAACGCGCAAAACACAACCAAACGCAAACCAACGCAACCGCGAGCCCGCGCTCTACCCAGACCGACAATCGACGTCTCCCACGCCCTCTTCCTTGCGCAGATACGTTCCTCCGAACGCCGGCCCGCGTCCACAACGCAACACGCCATTGTCGGACCTCACCTGCTTCCCGACAACCCCAGTCGCCAACCTGGCAACGCACACGCTCTAGCCTGCCGTACCCCGCGTTTGTACTACGCCAGGACGTCCGCCGCGCTGTTTGTTTGACAGAGGAGGGGTTCGATCCCGGAGCCACGTCGCGGTCATTTCGACGGCTTTCCGTCCGCTGGGAAAGCGCAAGATAGGTCGAGGCGCTGTGAAAATGCGTGCCGAACAGCCAAGCGACGTTAGAGGCGCGAAAAAGCGCCACAAAGAGGACACGGCGCTCTGGAACAAAAGATAGCACTTGTTGGTCTCGATCCAACGACCTTTGGGTTATGAGCCCAACACGCTTCCTCTGCGCCAAAGTGCTAGCTCAAACAGACCATCCCACACTGACACACAAAAACGCGCAAAACACAACCAAACGCAAACCAACGCAACCGCGAGCCCGCGCTCTACCCAGACCGACAATCGACGTCTCCCACGCCCTCTTCCTTGCGCAGATACGTTCCTCCGAACGCCGGCCCGCGTCCACAACGCAACACGCCATTGTCGGACCTCACCTGCTTCCCGACAACCCCAGTCGCCAACCTGGCAACGCACACGCTCTAGCCTGCCGTACCCCGCGTTTGTACTACGCCAGGACGTCCGCCGCGCTGTTTGTTTGACAGAGGAGGGGTTCGATCCCGGAGCCACGTCGCGGTCATTTCGACGGCTTTCCGTCCGCTGGGAAAGCGCAAGATAGGTCGAGGCGCTGTGAAAATGCGTGCCGAACAGCCAAGCGACGTTAGAGGCGCGAAAAAGCGCCACAAAGAGGACACGGCGCTCTGGAACAAAAGATAGCACTTGTTGGTCTCGATCCAACGACCTTTGGGTTATGAGCCCAACACGCTTCCTCTGCGCCAAAGTGCTAGCTCAAACAGACCATCCCACACTGACACACAAAAACGCGCAAAACACAACCAAACGCAAACCAACGCAACCGCGAGCCCGCGCTCTACCCAGACCGACAATCGACGTCTCCCACGCCCTCTTCCTTGCGCAGATACGTTCCTCCGAACGCCGGCCCGCGTCCACAACGCAACACGCCATTGTCGGACCTCACCTGCTTCCCGACAACCCCAGTCGCCAACCTGGCAACGCACACGCTCTAGCCTGCCGTACCCCGCGTTTGTACTACGCCAGGACGTCCGCCGCGCTGTTTGTTTGACAGAGGAGGGGTTCGATCCCGGAGCCACGTCGCGGTCATTTCGACGGCTTTCCGTCCGCTGGGAAAGCGCAAGATAGGTCGAGGCGCTGTGAAAATGCGTGCCGAACAGCCAAGCGACGTTAGAGGCGCGAAAAAGCGCCACAAAGAGGACACGGCGCTCTGGAACAAAAGATAGCACTTGTTGGTCTCGATCCAACGACCTTTGGGTTATGAGCCCAACACGCTTCCTCTGCGCCAAAGTGCTAGCTCAAACAGACCATCCCACACTGACACACAAAAACGCGCAAAACACAACCAAACGCAAACCAACGCAACCGCGAGCCCGCGCTCTACCCAGACCGACAATCGACGTCTCCCACGCCCTCTTCCTTGCGCAGATACGTTCCTCCGAACGCCGGCCCGCGTCCACAACGCAACACGCCATTGTCGGACCTCACCTGCTTCCCGACAACCCCAGTCGCCAACCTGGCAACGCACACGCTCTAGCCTGCCGTACCCCGCGTTTGTACTACGCCAGGACGTCCGCCGCGCTGTTTGTTTGACAGAGGAGGGGTTCGATCCCGGAGCCACGTCGCGGTCATTTCGACGGCTTTCCGTCCGCTGGGAAAGCGCAAGATAGGTCGAGGCGCTGTGAAAATGCGTGCCGAACAGCCAAGCGACGTTAGAGGCGCGAAAAAGCGCCACAAAGAGGACACGGCGCTCTGGAACAAAAGATAGCACTTGTTGGTCTCGATCCAACGACCTTTGGGTTATGAGCCCAACACGCTTCCTCTGCGCCAAAGTGCTAGCTCAAACAGACCATCCCACACTGACACACAAAAACGCGCAAAACACAACCAAACGCAAACCAACGTAACCGCGAGCCCGCGCTCTACCCAGACCGACAATCGACGTCTCCCACGCCCTCTTCCTTGCGCAGATACGTTCCTCCGAACGCCGGCCCGCGTCCACAACGCAACACGCCATTGTCGGACCTCACCTGCTTCCCGACAACCCCAGTCGCCAACCTGGCAACGCACACGCTCTAGCCTGCCGTACCCCGCGTTTGTACTACGCCAGGACGTCCGCCGCGCTGTTTGTTTGACAGAGGAGGGGTTCGATCCCGGAGCCACGTCGCGGTCATTTCGACGGCTTTCCGTCCGCTGGGAAAGCGCAAGATAGGTCGAGGCGCTGTGAAAATGCGTGCCGAACAGCCAAGCGACGTTAGAGGCGCGAAAAAGCGCCACAAAGAGGACACGGCGCTCTGGAACAAAAGATAGCACTTGTTGGTCTCGATCCAACGACCTTTGGGTTATGAGCCCAACACGCTTCCTCTGCGCCAAAGTGCTAGCTCAAACAGACCATCCCACACTGACACACAAAAACGCGCAAAACACAACCAAACGCAAACCAACGCAACCGCGAGCCCGCGCTCTACCCAGACCGACAATCGACGTCTCCCACGCCCTCTTCCTTGCGCAGATACGTTCCTCCGAACGCCGGCCCGCGTCCACAACGCAACACGCCATTGTCGGACCTCACCTGCTTCCCGACAACCCCAGTCGCCAACCTGGCAACGCACACGCTCTAGCCTGCCGTACCCCGCGTTTGTACTACGCCAGGACGTCCGCCGCGCTGTTTGTTTGACAGAGGAGGGGTTCGATCCCGGAGCCACGTCGCGGTCATTTCGACGGCTTTCCGTCCGCTGGGAAAGCGCAAGATAGGTCGAGGCGCTGTGAAAATGCGTGCCGAACAGCCAAGCGACGTTAGAGGCGCGAAAAAGCGCCACAAAGAGGACACGGCGCTCTGGAACAAAAGATAGCACTTGTTGGTCTCGATCCAACGACCTTTGGGTTATGAGCCCAACACGCTTCCTCTGCGCCAAAGTGCTAGCTCAAACAGACCATCCCACACTGACACACAAAAACGCGCAAAACACAACCAAACGCAAACCAACGCAACCGCGAGCCCGCGCTCTACCCAGACCGACAATCGACGTCTCCCACGCCCTCTTCCTTGCGCAGATACGTTCCTCCGAACGCCGGCCCGCGTCCACAACGCAACACGCCATTGTCGGACCTCACCTGCTTCCCGACAACCCCAGTCGCCAACCTGGCAACGCACACGCTCTAGCCTGCCGTACCCCGCGTTTGTACTACGCCAGGACGTCCGCCGCGCTGTTTGTTTGACAGAGGAGGGGTTCGATCCCGGAGCCACGTCGCGGTCATTTCGACGGCTTTCCGTCCGCTGGGAAAGCGCAAGATAGGTCGAGGCGCTGTGAAAATGCGTGCCGAACAGCCAAGCGACGTTAGAGGCGCGAAAAAGCGCCACAAAGAGGACACGGCGCTCTGGAACAAAAGATAGCACTTGTTGGTCTCGATCCAACGACCTTTGGGTTATGAGCCCAACACGCTTCCTCTGCGCCAAAGTGCTAGCTCAAACAGACCATCCCACACTGACACACAAAAACGCGCAAAACACAACCAAACGCAAACCAACGCAACCGCGAGCCCGCGCTCTACCCAGACCGACAATCGACGTCTCCCACGCCCTCTTCCTTGCGCAGATACGTTCCTCCGAACGCCGGCCCGCGTCCACAACGCAACACGCCATTGTCGGACCTCACCTGCTTCCCGACAACCCCAGTCGCCAACCTGGCAACGCACACGCTCTAGCCTGCCGTACCCCGCGTTTGTACTACGCCAGGACGTCCGCCGCGCTGTTTGTTTGACAGAGGAGGGGTTCGATCCCGGAGCCACGTCGCGGTCATTTCGACGGCTTTCCGTCCGCTGGGAAAGCGCAAGATAGGTCGAGGCGCTGTGAAAATGCGTGCCGAACAGCCAAGCGACGTTAGAGGCGCGAAAAAGCGCCACAAAGAGGACACGGCGCTCTGGAACAAAAGATAGCACTTGTTGGTCTCGATCCAACGACCTTTGGGTTATGAGCCCAACACGCTTCCTCTGCGCCAAAGTGCTAGCTCAAACAGACCATCCCACACTGACACACAAAAACGCGCAAAACACAACCAAACGCAAACCAACGCAACCGCGAGCCCGCGCTCTACCCAGACCGACAATCGACGTCTCCCACGCCCTCTTCCTTGCGCAGATACGTTCCTCCGAACGCCGGCCCGCGTCCACAACGCAACACGCCATTGTCGGACCTCACCTGCTTCCCGACAACCCCAGTCGCCAACCTGGCAACGCACACGCTCTAGCCTGCCGTACCCCGCGTTTGTACTACGCCAGGACGTCCGCCGCGCTGTTTGTTTGACAGAGGAGGGGTTCGATCCCGGAGCCACGTCGCGGTCATTTCGACGGCTTTCCGTCCGCTGGGAAAGCGCAAGATAGGTCGAGGCGCTGTGAAAATGCGTGCCGAACAGCCAAGCGACGTTAGAGGCGCGAAAAAGCGCCACAAAGAGGACACGGCGCTCTGGAACAAAAGATAGCACTTGTTGGTCTCGATCCAACGACCTTTGGGTTATGAGCCCAACACGCTTCCTCTGCGCCAAAGTGCTAGCTCAAACAGACCATCCCACACTGACACACAAAAACGCGCAAAACACAACCAAACGCAAACCAACGCAACCGCGAGCCCGCGCTCTACCCAGACCGACAATCGACGTCTCCCACGCCCTCTTCCTTGCGCAGATACGTTCCTCCGAACGCCGGCCCGCGTCCACAACGCAACACGCCATTGTCGGACCTCACCTGCTTCCCGACAACCCCAGTCGCCAACCTGGCAACGCACACGCTCTAGCCTGCCGTACCCCGCGTTTGTACTACGCCAGGACGTCCGCCGCGCTGTTTGTTTGACAGAGGAGGGGTTCGATCCCGGAGCCACGTCGCGGTCATTTCGACGGCTTTCCGTCCGCTGGGAAAGCGCAAGATAGGTCGAGGCGCTGTGAAAATGCGTGCCGAACAGCCAAGCGACGTTAGAGGCGCGAAAAAGCGCCACAAAGAGGACACGGCGCTCTGGAACAAAAGATAGCACTTGTTGGTCTCGATCCAACGACCTTTGGGTTATGAGCCCAACACGCTTCCTCTGCGCCAAAGTGCTAGCTCAAACAGACCATCCCACACTGACACACAAAAACGCGCAAAACACAACCAAACGCAAACCAACGCAACCGCGAGCCCGCGCTCTACCCAGACCGACAATCGACGTCTCCCACGCCCTCTTCCTTGCGCAGATACGTTCCTCCGAACGCCGGCCCGCGTCCACAACGCAACACGCCATTGTCGGACCTCACCTGCTTCCCGACAACCCCAGTCGCCAACCTGGCAACGCACACGCTCTAGCCTGCCGTACCCCGCGTTTGTACTACGCCAGGACGTCCGCCGCGCTGTTTGTTTGACAGAGGAGGGGTTCGATCCCGGAGCCACGTCGCGGTCATTTCGACGGCTTTCCGTCCGCTGGGAAAGCGCAAGATAGGTCGAGGCGCTGTGAAAATGCGTGCCGAACAGCCAAGCGACGTTAGAGGCGCGAAAAAGCGCCACAAAGAGGACACGGCGCTCTGGAACAAAAGATAGCACTTGTTGGTCTCGATCCAACGACCTTTGGGTTATGAGCCCAACACGCTTCCTCTGCGCCAAAGTGCTAGCTCAAACAGACCATCCCACACTGACACACAAAAACGCGCAAAACACAACCAAACGCAAACCAACGCAACCGCGAGCCCGCGCTCTACCCAGACCGACAATCGACGTCTCCCACGCCCTCTTCCTTGCGCAGATACGTTCCTCCGAACGCCGGCCCGCGTCCACAACGCAACACGCCATTGTCGGACCTCACCTGCTTCCCGACAACCCCAGTCGCCAACCTGGCAACGCACACGCTCTAGCCTGCCGTACCCCGCGTTTGTACTACGCCAGGACGTCCGCCGCGCTGTTTGTTTGACAGAGGAGGGGTTCGATCCCGGAGCCACGTCGCGGTCATTTCGACGGCTTTCCGTCCGCTGGGAAAGCGCAAGATAGGTCGAGGCGCTGTGAAAATGCGTGCCGAACAGCCAAGCGACGTTAGAGGCGCGAAAAAGCGCCACAAAGAGGACACGGCGCTCTGGAACAAAAGATAGCACTTGTTGGTCTCGATCCAACGACCTTTGGGTTATGAGCCCAACACGCTTCCTCTGCGCCAAAGTGCTAGCTCAAACAGACCATCCCACACTGACACACAAAAACGCGCAAAACACAACCAAACGCAAACCAACGCAACCGCGAGCCCGCGCTCTACCCAGACCGACAATCGACGTCTCCCACGCCCTCTTCCTTGCGCAGATACGTTCCTCCGAACGCCGGCCCGCGTCCACAACGCAACACGCCATTGTCGGACCTCACCTGCTTCCCGACAACCCCAGTCGCCAACCTGGCAACGCACACGCTCTAGCCTGCCGTACCCCGCGTTTGTACTACGCCAGGACGTCCGCCGCGCTGTTTGTTTGACAGAGGAGGGGTTCGATCCCGGAGCCACGTCGCGGTCATTTCGACGGCTTTCCGTCCGCTGGGAAAGCGCAAGATAGGTCGAGGCGCTGTGAAAATGCGTGCCGAACAGCCAAGCGACGTTAGAGGCGCGAAAAAGCGCCACAAAGAGGACACGGCGCTCTGGAACAAAAGATAGCACTTGTTGGTCTCGATCCAACGACCTTTGGGTTATGAGCCCAACACGCTTCCTCTGCGCCAAAGTGCTAGCTCAAACAGACCATCCCACACTGACACACAAAAACGCGCAAAACACAACCAAACGCAAACCAACGCAACCGCGAGCCCGCGCTCTACCCAGACCGACAATCGACGTCTCCCACGCCCTCTTCCTTGCGCAGATACGTTCCTCCGAACGCCGGCCCGCGTCCACAACGCAACACGCCATTGTCGGACCTCACCTGCTTCCCGACAACCCCAGTCGCCAACCTGGCAACGCACACGCTCTAGCCTGCCGTACCCCGCGTTTGTACTACGCCAGGACGTCCGCCGCGCTGTTTGTTTGACAGAGGAGGGGTTCGATCCCGGAGCCACGTCGCGGTCATTTCGACGGCTTTCCGTCCGCTGGGAAAGCGCAAGATAGGTCGAGGCGCTGTGAAAATGCGTGCCGAACAGCCAAGCGACGTTAGAGGCGCGAAAAAGCGCCACAAAGAGGACACGGCGCTCTGGAACAAAAGATAGCACTTGTTGGTCTCGATCCAACGACCTTTGGGTTATGAGCCCAACACGCTTCCTCTGCGCCAAAGTGCTAGCTCAAACAGACCATCCCACACTGACACACAAAAACGCGCAAAACACAACCAAACGCAAACCAACGCAACCGCGAGCCCGCGCTCTACCCAGACCGACAATCGACGTCTCCCACGCCCTCTTCCTTGCGCAGATACGTTCCTCCGAACGCCGGCCCGCGTCCACAACGCAACACGCCATTGTCGGACCTCACCTGCTTCCCGACAACCCCAGTCGCCAACCTGGCAACGCACACGCTCTAGCCTGCCGTACCCCGCGTTTGTACTACGCCAGGACGTCCGCCGCGCTGTTTGTTTGACAGAGGAGGGGTTCGATCCCGGAGCCACGTCGCGGTCATTTCGACGGCTTTCCGTCCGCTGGGAAAGCGCAAGATAGGTCGAGGCGCTGTGAAAATGCGTGCCGAACAGCCAAGCGACGTTAGAGGCGCGAAAAAGCGCCACAAAGAGGACACGGCGCTCTGGAACAAAAGATAGCACTTGTTGGTCTCGATCCAACGACCTTTGGGTTATGAGCCCAACACGCTTCCTCTGCGCCAAAGTGCTAGCTCAAACAGACCATCCCACACTGACACACAAAAACGCGCAAAACACAACCAAACGCAAACCAACGCAACCGCGAGCCCGCGCTCTACCCAGACCGACAATCGACGTCTCCCACGCCCTCTTCCTTGCGCAGATACGTTCCTCCGAACGCCGGCCCGCGTCCACAACGCAACACGCCATTGTCGGACCTCACCTGCTTCCCGACAACCCCAGTCGCCAACCTGGCAACGCACACGCTCTAGCCTGCCGTACCCCGCGTTTGTACTACGCCAGGACGTCCGCCGCGCTGTTTGTTTGACAGAGGAGGGGTTCGATCCCGGAGCCACGTCGCGGTCATTTCGACGGCTTTCCGTCCGCTGGGAAAGCGCAAGATAGGTCGAGGCGCTGTGAAAATGCGTGCCGAACAGCCAAGCGACGTTAGAGGCGCGAAAAAGCGCCACAAAGAGGACACGGCGCTCTGGAACAAAAGATAGCACTTGTTGGTCTCGATCCAACGACCTTTGGGTTATGAGCCCAACACGCTTCCTCTGCGCCAAAGTGCTAGCTCAAACAGACCATCCCACACTGACACACAAAAACGCGCAAAACACAACCAAACGCAAACCAACGCAACCGCGAGCCCGCGCTCTACCCAGACCGACAATCGACGTCTCCCACGCCCTCTTCCTTGCGCAGATACGTTCCTCCGAACGCCGGCCCGCGTCCACAACGCAACACGCCATTGTCGGACCTCACCTGCTTCCCGACAACCCCAGTCGCCAACCTGGCAACGCACACGCTCTAGCCTGCCGTACCCCGCGTTTGTACTACGCCAGGACGTCCGCCGCGCTGTTTGTTTGACAGAGGAGGGGTTCGATCCCGGAGCCACGTCGCGGTCATTTCGACGGCTTTCCGTCCGCTGGGAAAGCGCAAGATAGGTCGAGGCGCTGTGAAAATGCGTGCCGAACAGCCAAGCGACGTTAGAGGCGCGAAAAAGCGCCACAAAGAGGACACGGCGCTCTGGAACAAAAGATAGCACTTGTTGGTCTCGATCCAACGACCTTTGGGTTATGAGCCCAACACGCTTCCTCTGCGCCAAAGTGCTAGCTCAAACAGACCATCCCACACTGACACACAAAAACGCGCAAAACACAACCAAACGCAAACCAACGCAACCGCGAGCCCGCGCTCTACCCAGACCGACAATCGACGTCTCCCACGCCCTCTTCCTTGCGCAGATACGTTCCTCCGAACGCCGGCCCGCGTCCACAACGCAACACGCCATTGTCGGACCTCACCTGCTTCCCGACAACCCCAGTCGCCAACCTGGCAACGCACACGCTCTAGCCTGCCGTACCCCGCGTTTGTACTACGCCAGGACGTCCGCCGCGCTGTTTGTTTGACAGAGGAGGGGTTCGATCCCGGAGCCACGTCGCGGTCATTTCGACGGCTTTCCGTCCGCTGGGAAAGCGCAAGATAGGTCGAGGCGCTGTGAAAATGCGTGCCGAACAGCCAAGCGACGTTAGAGGCGCGAAAAAGCGCCACAAAGAGGACACGGCGCTCTGGAACAAAAGATAGCACTTGTTGGTCTCGATCCAACGACCTTTGGGTTATGAGCCCAACACGCTTCCTCTGCGCCAAAGTGCTAGCTCAAACAGACCATCCCACACTGACACACAAAAACGCGCAAAACACAACCAAACGCAAACCAACGCAACCGCGAGCCCGCGCTCTACCCAGACCGACAATCGACGTCTCCCACGCCCTCTTCCTTGCGCAGATACGTTCCTCCGAACGCCGGCCCGCGTCCACAACGCAACACGCCATTGTCGGACCTCACCTGCTTCCCGACAACCCCAGTCGCCAACCTGGCAACGCACACGCTCTAGCCTGCCGTACCCCGCGTTTGTACTACGCCAGGACGTCCGCCGCGCTGTTTGTTTGACAGAGGAGGGGTTCGATCCCGGAGCCACGTCGCGGTCATTTCGACGGCTTTCCGTCCGCTGGGAAAGCGCAAGATAGGTCGAGGCGCTGTGAAAATGCGTGCCGAACAGCCAAGCGACGTTAGAGGCGCGAAAAAGCGCCACAAAGAGGACACGGCGCTCTGGAACAAAAGATAGCACTTGTTGGTCTCGATCCAACGACCTTTGGGTTATGAGCCCAACACGCTTCCTCTGCGCCAAAGTGCTAGCTCAAACAGACCATCCCACACTGACACACAAAAACGCGCAAAACACAACCAAACGCAAACCAACGCAACCGCGAGCCCGCGCTCTACCCAGACCGACAATCGACGTCTCCCACGCCCTCTTCCTTGCGCAGATACGTTCCTCCGAACGCCGGCCCGCGTCCACAACGCAACACGCCATTGTCGGACCTCACCTGCTTCCCGACAACCCCAGTCGCCAACCTGGCAACGCACACGCTCTAGCCTGCCGTACCCCGCGTTTGTACTACGCCAGGACGTCCGCCGCGCTGTTTGTTTGACAGAGGAGGGGTTCGATCCCGGAGCCACGTCGCGGTCATTTCGACGGCTTTCCGTCCGCTGGGAAAGCGCAAGATAGGTCGAGGCGCTGTGAAAATGCGTGCCGAACAGCCAAGCGACGTTAGAGGCGCGAAAAAGCGCCACAAAGAGGACACGGCGCTCTGGAACAAAAGATAGCACTTGTTGGTCTCGATCCAACGACCTTTGGGTTATGAGCCCAACACGCTTCCTCTGCGCCAAAGTGCTAGCTCAAACAGACCATCCCACACTGACACACAAAAACGCGCAAAACACAACCAAACGCAAACCAACGCAACCGCGAGCCCGCGCTCTACCCAGACCGACAATCGACGTCTCCCACGCCCTCTTCCTTGCGCAGATACGTTCCTCCGAACGCCGGCCCGCGTCCACAACGCAACACGCCATTGTCGGACCTCACCTGCTTCCCGACAACCCCAGTCGCCAACCTGGCAACGCACACGCTCTAGCCTGCCGTACCCCGCGTTTGTACTACGCCAGGACGTCCGCCGCGCTGTTTGTTTGACAGAGGAGGGGTTCGATCCCGGAGCCACGTCGCGGTCATTTCGACGGCTTTCCGTCCGCTGGGAAAGCGCAAGATAGGTCGAGGCGCTGTGAAAATGCGTGCCGAACAGCCAAGCGACGTTAGAGGCGCGAAAAAGCGCCACAAAGAGGACACGGCGCTCTGGAACAAAAGATAGCACTTGTTGGTCTCGATCCAACGACCTTTGGGTTATGAGCCCAACACGCTTCCTCTGCGCCAAAGTGCTAGCTCAAACAGACCATCCCACACTGACACACAAAAACGCGCAAAACACAACCAAACGCAAACCAACGCAACCGCGAGCCCGCGCTCTACCCAGACCGACAATCGACGTCTCCCACGCCCTCTTCCTTGCGCAGATACGTTCCTCCGAACGCCGGCCCGCGTCCACAACGCAACACGCCATTGTCGGACCTCACCTGCTTCCCGACAACCCCAGTCGCCAACCTGGCAACGCACACGCTCTAGCCTGCCGTACCCCGCGTTTGTACTACGCCAGGACGTCCGCCGCGCTGTTTGTTTGACAGAGGAGGGGTTCGATCCCGGAGCCACGTCGCGGTCATTTCGACGGCTTTCCGTCCGCTGGGAAAGCGCAAGATAGGTCGAGGCGCTGTGAAAATGCGTGCCGAACAGCCAAGCGACGTTAGAGGCGCGAAAAAGCGCCACAAAGAGGACACGGCGCTCTGGAACAAAAGATAGCACTTGTTGGTCTCGATCCAACGACCTTTGGGTTATGAGCCCAACACGCTTCCTCTGCGCCAAAGTGCTAGCTCAAACAGACCATCCCACACTGACACACAAAAACGCGCAAAACACAACCAAACGCAAACCAACGCAACCGCGAGCCCGCGCTCTACCCAGACCGACAATCGACGTCTCCCACGCCCTCTTCCTTGCGCAGATACGTTCCTCCGAACGCCGGCCCGCGTCCACAACGCAACACGCCATTGTCGGACCTCACCTGCTTCCCGACAACCCCAGTCGCCAACCTGGCAACGCACACGCTCTAGCCTGCCGTACCCCGCGTTTGTACTACGCCAGGACGTCCGCCGCGCTGTTTGTTTGACAGAGGAGGGGTTCGATCCCGGAGCCACGTCGCGGTCATTTCGACGGCTTTCCGTCCGCTGGGAAAGCGCAAGATAGGTCGAGGCGCTGTGAAAATGCGTGCCGAACAGCCAAGCGACGTTAGAGGCGCGAAAAAGCGCCACAAAGAGGACACGGCGCTCTGGAACAAAAGATAGCACTTGTTGGTCTCGATCCAACGACCTTTGGGTTATGAGCCCAACACGCTTCCTCTGCGCCAAAGTGCTAGCTCAAACAGACCATCCCACACTGACACACAAAAACGCGCAAAACACAACCAAACGCAAACCAACGCAACCGCGAGCCCGCGCTCTACCCAGACCGACAATCGACGTCTCCCACGCCCTCTTCCTTGCGCAGATACGTTCCTCCGAACGCCGGCCCGCGTCCACAACGCAACACGCCATTGTCGGACCTCACCTGCTTCCCGACAACCCCAGTCGCCAACCTGGCAACGCACACGCTCTAGCCTGCCGTACCCCGCGTTTGTACTACGCCAGGACGTCCGCCGCGCTGTTTGTTTGACAGAGGAGGGGTTCGATCCCGGAGCCACGTCGCGGTCATTTCGACGGCTTTCCGTCCGCTGGGAAAGCGCAAGATAGGTCGAGGCGCTGTGAAAATGCGTGCCGAACAGCCAAGCGACGTTAGAGGCGCGAAAAAGCGCCACAAAGAGGACACGGCGCTCTGGAACAAAAGATAGCACTTGTTGGTCTCGATCCAACGACCTTTGGGTTATGAGCCCAACACGCTTCCTCTGCGCCAAAGTGCTAGCTCAAACAGACCATCCCACACTGACACACAAAAACGCGCAAAACACAACCAAACGCAAACCAACGCAACCGCGAGCCCGCGCTCTACCCAGACCGACAATCGACGTCTCCCACGCCCTCTTCCTTGCGCAGATACGTTCCTCCGAACGCCGGCCCGCGTCCACAACGCAACACGCCATTGTCGGACCTCACCTGCTTCCCGACAACCCCAGTCGCCAACCTGGCAACGCACACGCTCTAGCCTGCCGTACCCCGCGTTTGTACTACGCCAGGACGTCCGCCGCGCTGTTTGTTTGACAGAGGAGGGGTTCGATCCCGGAGCCACGTCGCGGTCATTTCGACGGCTTTCCGTCCGCTGGGAAAGCGCAAGATAGGTCGAGGCGCTGTGAAAATGCGTGCCGAACAGCCAAGCGACGTTAGAGGCGCGAAAAAGCGCCACAAAGAGGACACGGCGCTCTGGAACAAAAGATAGCACTTGTTGGTCTCGATCCAACGACCTTTGGGTTATGAGCCCAACACGCTTCCTCTGCGCCAAAGTGCTAGCTCAAACAGACCATCCCACACTGACACACAAAAACGCGCAAAACACAACCAAACGCAAACCAACGCAACCGCGAGCCCGCGCTCTACCCAGACCGACAATCGACGTCTCCCACGCCCTCTTCCTTGCGCAGATACGTTCCTCCGAACGCCGGCCCGCGTCCACAACGCAACACGCCATTGTCGGACCTCACCTGCTTCCCGACAACCCCAGTCGCCAACCTGGCAACGCACACGCTCTAGCCTGCCGTACCCCGCGTTTGTACTACGCCAGGACGTCCGCCGCGCTGTTTGTTTGACAGAGGAGGGGTTCGATCCCGGAGCCACGTCGCGGTCATTTCGACGGCTTTCCGTCCGCTGGGAAAGCGCAAGATAGGTCGAGGCGCTGTGAAAATGCGTGCCGAACAGCCAAGCGACGTTAGAGGCGCGAAAAAGCGCCACAAAGAGGACACGGCGCTCTGGAACAAAAGATAGCACTTGTTGGTCTCGATCCAACGACCTTTGGGTTATGAGCCCAACACGCTTCCTCTGCGCCAAAGTGCTAGCTCAAACAGACCATCCCACACTGACACACAAAAACGCGCAAAACACAACCAAACGCAAACCAACGCAACCGCGAGCCCGCGCTCTACCCAGACCGACAATCGACGTCTCCCACGCCCTCTTCCTTGCGCAGATACGTTCCTCCGAACGCCGGCCCGCGTCCACAACGCAACACGCCATTGTCGGACCTCACCTGCTTCCCGACAACCCCAGTCGCCAACCTGGCAACGCACACGCTCTAGCCTGCCGTACCCCGCGTTTGTACTACGCCAGGACGTCCGCCGCGCTGTTTGTTTGACAGAGGAGGGGTTCGATCCCGGAGCCACGTCGCGGTCATTTCGACGGCTTTCCGTCCGCTGGGAAAGCGCAAGATAGGTCGAGGCGCTGTGAAAATGCGTGCCGAACAGCCAAGCGACGTTAGAGGCGCGAAAAAGCGCCACAAAGAGGACACGGCGCTCTGGAACAAAAGATAGCACTTGTTGGTCTCGATCCAACGACCTTTGGGTTATGAGCCCAACACGCTTCCTCTGCGCCAAAGTGCTAGCTCAAACAGACCATCCCACACTGACACACAAAAACGCGCAAAACACAACCAAACGCAAACCAACGCAACCGCGAGCCCGCGCTCTACCCAGACCGACAATCGACGTCTCCCACGCCCTCTTCCTTGCGCAGATACGTTCCTCCGAACGCCGGCCCGCGTCCACAACGCAACACGCCATTGTCGGACCTCACCTGCTTCCCGACAACCCCAGTCGCCAACCTGGCAACGCACACGCTCTAGCCTGCCGTACCCCGCGTTTGTACTACGCCAGGACGTCCGCCGCGCTGTTTGTTTGACAGAGGAGGGGTTCGATCCCGGAGCCACGTCGCGGTCATTTCGACGGCTTTCCGTCCGCTGGGAAAGCGCAAGATAGGTCGAGGCGCTGTGAAAATGCGTGCCGAACAGCCAAGCGACGTTAGAGGCGCGAAAAAGCGCCACAAAGAGGACACGGCGCTCTGGAACAAAAGATAGCACTTGTTGGTCTCGATCCAACGACCTTTGGGTTATGAGCCCAACACGCTTCCTCTGCGCCAAAGTGCTAGCTCAAACAGACCATCCCACACTGACACACAAAAACGCGCAAAACACAACCAAACGCAAACCAACGCAACCGCGAGCCCGCGCTCTACCCAGACCGACAATCGACGTCTCCCACGCCCTCTTCCTTGCGCAGATACGTTCCTCCGAACGCCGGCCCGCGTCCACAACGCAACACGCCATTGTCGGACCTCACCTGCTTCCCGACAACCCCAGTCGCCAACCTGGCAACGCACACGCTCTAGCCTGCCGTACCCCGCGTTTGTACTACGCCAGGACGTCCGCCGCGCTGTTTGTTTGACAGAGGAGGGGTTCGATCCCGGAGCCACGTCGCGGTCATTTCGACGGCTTTCCGTCCGCTGGGAAAGCGCAAGATAGGTCGAGGCGCTGTGAAAATGCGTGCCGAACAGCCAAGCGACGTTAGAGGCGCGAAAAAGCGCCACAAAGAGGACACGGCGCTCTGGAACAAAAGATAGCACTTGTTGGTCTCGATCCAACGACCTTTGGGTTATGAGCCCAACACGCTTCCTCTGCGCCAAAGTGCTAGCTCAAACAGACCATCCCACACTGACACACAAAAACGCGCAAAACACAACCAAACGCAAACCAACGCAACCGCGAGCCCGCGCTCTACCCAGACCGACAATCGACGTCTCCCACGCCCTCTTCCTTGCGCAGATACGTTCCTCCGAACGCCGGCCCGCGTCCACAACGCAACACGCCATTGTCGGACCTCACCTGCTTCCCGACAACCCCAGTCGCCAACCTGGCAACGCACACGCTCTAGCCTGCCGTACCCCGCGTTTGTACTACGCCAGGACGTCCGCCGCGCTGTTTGTTTGACAGAGGAGGGGTTCGATCCCGGAGCCACGTCGCGGTCATTTCGACGGCTTTCCGTCCGCTGGGAAAGCGCAAGATAGGTCGAGGCGCTGTGAAAATGCGTGCCGAACAGCCAAGCGACGTTAGAGGCGCGAAAAAGCGCCACAAAGAGGACACGGCGCTCTGGAACAAAAGATAGCACTTGTTGGTCTCGATCCAACGACCTTTGGGTTATGAGCCCAACACGCTTCCTCTGCGCCAAAGTGCTAGCTCAAACAGACCATCCCACACTGACACACAAAAACGCGCAAAACACAACCAAACGCAAACCAACGCAACCGCGAGCCCGCGCTCTACCCAGACCGACAATCGACGTCTCCCACGCCCTCTTCCTTGCGCAGATACGTTCCTCCGAACGCCGGCCCGCGTCCACAACGCAACACGCCATTGTCGGACCTCACCTGCTTCCCGACAACCCCAGTCGCCAACCTGGCAACGCACACGCTCTAGCCTGCCGTACCCCGCGTTTGTACTACGCCAGGACGTCCGCCGCGCTGTTTGTTTGACAGAGGAGGGGTTCGATCCCGGAGCCACGTCGCGGTCATTTCGACGGCTTTCCGTCCGCTGGGAAAGCGCAAGATAGGTCGAGGCGCTGTGAAAATGCGTGCCGAACAGCCAAGCGACGTTAGAGGCGCGAAAAAGCGCCACAAAGAGGACACGGCGCTCTGGAACAAAAGATAGCACTTGTTGGTCTCGATCCAACGACCTTTGGGTTATGAGCCCAACACGCTTCCTCTGCGCCAAAGTGCTAGCTCAAACAGACCATCCCACACTGACACACAAAAACGCGCAAAACACAACCAAACGCAAACCAACGCAACCGCGAGCCCGCGCTCTACCCAGACCGACAATCGACGTCTCCCACGCCCTCTTCCTTGCGCAGATACGTTCCTCCGAACGCCGGCCCGCGTCCACAACGCAACACGCCATTGTCGGACCTCACCTGCTTCCCGACAACCCCAGTCGCCAACCTGGCAACGCACACGCTCTAGCCTGCCGTACCCCGCGTTTGTACTACGCCAGGACGTCCGCCGCGCTGTTTGTTTGACAGAGGAGGGGTTCGATCCCGGAGCCACGTCGCGGTCATTTCGACGGCTTTCCGTCCGCTGGGAAAGCGCAAGATAGGTCGAGGCGCTGTGAAAATGCGTGCCGAACAGCCAAGCGACGTTAGAGGCGCGAAAAAGCGCCACAAAGAGGACACGGCGCTCTGGAACAAAAGATAGCACTTGTTGGTCTCGATCCAACGACCTTTGGGTTATGAGCCCAACACGCTTCCTCTGCGCCAAAGTGCTAGCTCAAACAGACCATCCCACACTGACACACAAAAACGCGCAAAACACAACCAAACGCAAACCAACGCAACCGCGAGCCCGCGCTCTACCCAGACCGACAATCGACGTCTCCCACGCCCTCTTCCTTGCGCAGATACGTTCCTCCGAACGCCGGCCCGCGTCCACAACGCAACACGCCATTGTCGGACCTCACCTGCTTCCCGACAACCCCAGTCGCCAACCTGGCAACGCACACGCTCTAGCCTGCCGTACCCCGCGTTTGTACTACGCCAGGACGTCCGCCGCGCTGTTTGTTTGACAGAGGAGGGGTTCGATCCCGGAGCCACGTCGCGGTCATTTCGACGGCTTTCCGTCCGCTGGGAAAGCGCAAGATAGGTCGAGGCGCTGTGAAAATGCGTGCCGAACAGCCAAGCGACGTTAGAGGCGCGAAAAAGCGCCACAAAGAGGACACGGCGCTCTGGAACAAAAGATAGCACTTGTTGGTCTCGATCCAACGACCTTTGGGTTATGAGCCCAACACGCTTCCTCTGCGCCAAAGTGCTAGCTCAAACAGACCATCCCACACTGACACACAAAAACGCGCAAAACACAACCAAACGCAAACCAACGCAACCGCGAGCCCGCGCTCTACCCAGACCGACAATCGACGTCTCCCACGCCCTCTTCCTTGCGCAGATACGTTCCTCCGAACGCCGGCCCGCGTCCACAACGCAACACGCCATTGTCGGACCTCACCTGCTTCCCGACAACCCCAGTCGCCAACCTGGCAACGCACACGCTCTAGCCTGCCGTACCCCGCGTTTGTACTACGCCAGGACGTCCGCCGCGCTGTTTGTTTGACAGAGGAGGGGTTCGATCCCGGAGCCACGTCGCGGTCATTTCGACGGCTTTCCGTCCGCTGGGAAAGCGCAAGATAGGTCGAGGCGCTGTGAAAATGCGTGCCGAACAGCCAAGCGACGTTAGAGGCGCGAAAAAGCGCCACAAAGAGGACACGGCGCTCTGGAACAAAAGATAGCACTTGTTGGTCTCGATCCAACGACCTTTGGGTTATGAGCCCAACACGCTTCCTCTGCGCCAAAGTGCTAGCTCAAACAGACCATCCCACACTGACACACAAAAACGCGCAAAACACAACCAAACGCAAACCAACGCAACCGCGAGCCCGCGCTCTACCCAGACCGACAATCGACGTCTCCCACGCCCTCTTCCTTGCGCAGATACGTTCCTCCGAACGCCGGCCCGCGTCCACAACGCAACACGCCATTGTCGGACCTCACCTGCTTCCCGACAACCCCAGTCGCCAACCTGGCAACGCACACGCTCTAGCCTGCCGTACCCCGCGTTTGTACTACGCCAGGACGTCCGCCGCGCTGTTTGTTTGACAGAGGAGGGGTTCGATCCCGGAGCCACGTCGCGGTCATTTCGACGGCTTTCCGTCCGCTGGGAAAGCGCAAGATAGGTCGAGGCGCTGTGAAAATGCGTGCCGAACAGCCAAGCGACGTTAGAGGCGCGAAAAAGCGCCACAAAGAGGACACGGCGCTCTGGAACAAAAGATAGCACTTGTTGGTCTCGATCCAACGACCTTTGGGTTATGAGCCCAACACGCTTCCTCTGCGCCAAAGTGCTAGCTCAAACAGACCATCCCACACTGACACACAAAAACGCGCAAAACACAACCAAACGCAAACCAACGCAACCGCGAGCCCGCGCTCTACCCAGACCGACAATCGACGTCTCCCACGCCCTCTTCCTTGCGCAGATACGTTCCTCCGAACGCCGGCCCGCGTCCACAACGCAACACGCCATTGTCGGACCTCACCTGCTTCCCGACAACCCCAGTCGCCAACCTGGCAACGCACACGCTCTAGCCTGCCGTACCCCGCGTTTGTACTACGCCAGGACGTCCGCCGCGCTGTTTGTTTGACAGAGGAGGGGTTCGATCCCGGAGCCACGTCGCGGTCATTTCGACGGCTTTCCGTCCGCTGGGAAAGCGCAAGATAGGTCGAGGCGCTGTGAAAATGCGTGCCGAACAGCCAAGCGACGTTAGAGGCGCGAAAAAGCGCCACAAAGAGGACACGGCGCTCTGGAACAAAAGATAGCACTTGTTGGTCTCGATCCAACGACCTTTGGGTTATGAGCCCAACACGCTTCCTCTGCGCCAAAGTGCTAGCTCAAACAGACCATCCCACACTGACACACAAAAACGCGCAAAACACAACCAAACGCAAACCAACGCAACCGCGAGCCCGCGCTCTACCCAGACCGACAATCGACGTCTCCCACGCCCTCTTCCTTGCGCAGATACGTTCCTCCGAACGCCGGCCCGCGTCCACAACGCAACACGCCATTGTCGGACCTCACCTGCTTCCCGACAACCCCAGTCGCCAACCTGGCAACGCACACGCTCTAGCCTGCCGTACCCCGCGTTTGTACTACGCCAGGACGTCCGCCGCGCTGTTTGTTTGACAGAGGAGGGGTTCGATCCCGGAGCCACGTCGCGGTCATTTCGACGGCTTTCCGTCCGCTGGGAAAGCGCAAGATAGGTCGAGGCGCTGTGAAAATGCGTGCCGAACAGCCAAGCGACGTTAGAGGCGCGAAAAAGCGCCACAAAGAGGACACGGCGCTCTGGAACAAAAGATAGCACTTGTTGGTCTCGATCCAACGACCTTTGGGTTATGAGCCCAACACGCTTCCTCTGCGCCAAAGTGCTAGCTCAAACAGACCATCCCACACTGACACACAAAAACGCGCAAAACACAACCAAACGCAAACCAACGCAACCGCGAGCCCGCGCTCTACCCAGACCGACAATCGACGTCTCCCACGCCCTCTTCCTTGCGCAGATACGTTCCTCCGAACGCCGGCCCGCGTCCACAACGCAACACGCCATTGTCGGACCTCACCTGCTTCCCGACAACCCCAGTCGCCAACCTGGCAACGCACACGCTCTAGCCTGCCGTACCCCGCGTTTGTACTACGCCAGGACGTCCGCCGCGCTGTTTGTTTGACAGAGGAGGGGTTCGATCCCGGAGCCACGTCGCGGTCATTTCGACGGCTTTCCGTCCGCTGGGAAAGCGCAAGATAGGTCGAGGCGCTGTGAAAATGCGTGCCGAACAGCCAAGCGACGTTAGAGGCGCGAAAAAGCGCCACAAAGAGGACACGGCGCTCTGGAACAAAAGATAGCACTTGTTGGTCTCGATCCAACGACCTTTGGGTTATGAGCCCAACACGCTTCCTCTGCGCCAAAGTGCTAGCTCAAACAGACCATCCCACACTGACACACAAAAACGCGCAAAACACAACCAAACGCAAACCAACGCAACCGCGAGCCCGCGCTCTACCCAGACCGACAATCGACGTCTCCCACGCCCTCTTCCTTGCGCAGATACGTTCCTCCGAACGCCGGCCCGCGTCCACAACGCAACACGCCATTGTCGGACCTCACCTGCTTCCCGACAACCCCAGTCGCCAACCTGGCAACGCACACGCTCTAGCCTGCCGTACCCCGCGTTTGTACTACGCCAGGACGTCCGCCGCGCTGTTTGTTTGACAGAGGAGGGGTTCGATCCCGGAGCCACGTCGCGGTCATTTCGACGGCTTTCCGTCCGCTGGGAAAGCGCAAGATAGGTCGAGGCGCTGTGAAAATGCGTGCCGAACAGCCAAGCGACGTTAGAGGCGCGAAAAAGCGCCACAAAGAGGACACGGCGCTCTGGAACAAAAGATAGCACTTGTTGGTCTCGATCCAACGACCTTTGGGTTATGAGCCCAACACGCTTCCTCTGCGCCAAAGTGCTAGCTCAAACAGACCATCCCACACTGACACACAAAAACGCGCAAAACACAACCAAACGCAAACCAACGCAACCGCGAGCCCGCGCTCTACCCAGACCGACAATCGACGTCTCCCACGCCCTCTTCCTTGCGCAGATACGTTCCTCCGAACGCCGGCCCGCGTCCACAACGCAACACGCCATTGTCGGACCTCACCTGCTTCCCGACAACCCCAGTCGCCAACCTGGCAACGCACACGCTCTAGCCTGCCGTACCCCGCGTTTGTACTACGCCAGGACGTCCGCCGCGCTGTTTGTTTGACAGAGGAGGGGTTCGATCCCGGAGCCACGTCGCGGTCATTTCGACGGCTTTCCGTCCGCTGGGAAAGCGCAAGATAGGTCGAGGCGCTGTGAAAATGCGTGCCGAACAGCCAAGCGACGTTAGAGGCGCGAAAAAGCGCCACAAAGAGGACACGGCGCTCTGGAACAAAAGATAGCACTTGTTGGTCTCGATCCAACGACCTTTGGGTTATGAGCCCAACACGCTTCCTCTGCGCCAAAGTGCTAGCTCAAACAGACCATCCCACACTGACACACAAAAACGCGCAAAACACAACCAAACGCAAACCAACGCAACCGCGAGCCCGCGCTCTACCCAGACCGACAATCGACGTCTCCCACGCCCTCTTCCTTGCGCAGATACGTTCCTCCGAACGCCGGCCCGCGTCCACAACGCAACACGCCATTGTCGGACCTCACCTGCTTCCCGACAACCCCAGTCGCCAACCTGGCAACGCACACGCTCTAGCCTGCCGTACCCCGCGTTTGTACTACGCCAGGACGTCCGCCGCGCTGTTTGTTTGACAGAGGAGGGGTTCGATCCCGGAGCCACGTCGCGGTCATTTCGACGGCTTTCCGTCCGCTGGGAAAGCGCAAGATAGGTCGAGGCGCTGTGAAAATGCGTGCCGAACAGCCAAGCGACGTTAGAGGCGCGAAAAAGCGCCACAAAGAGGACACGGCGCTCTGGAACAAAAGATAGCACTTGTTGGTCTCGATCCAACGACCTTTGGGTTATGAGCCCAACACGCTTCCTCTGCGCCAAAGTGCTAGCTCAAACAGACCATCCCACACTGACACACAAAAACGCGCAAAACACAACCAAACGCAAACCAACGCAACCGCGAGCCCGCGCTCTACCCAGACCGACAATCGACGTCTCCCACGCCCTCTTCCTTGCGCAGATACGTTCCTCCGAACGCCGGCCCGCGTCCACAACGCAACACGCCATTGTCGGACCTCACCTGCTTCCCGACAACCCCAGTCGCCAACCTGGCAACGCACACGCTCTAGCCTGCCGTACCCCGCGTTTGTACTACGCCAGGACGTCCGCCGCGCTGTTTGTTTGACAGAGGAGGGGTTCGATCCCGGAGCCACGTCGCGGTCATTTCGACGGCTTTCCGTCCGCTGGGAAAGCGCAAGATAGGTCGAGGCGCTGTGAAAATGCGTGCCGAACAGCCAAGCGACGTTAGAGGCGCGAAAAAGCGCCACAAAGAGGACACGGCGCTCTGGAACAAAAGATAGCACTTGTTGGTCTCGATCCAACGACCTTTGGGTTATGAGCCCAACACGCTTCCTCTGCGCCAAAGTGCTAGCTCAAACAGACCATCCCACACTGACACACAAAAACGCGCAAAACACAACCAAACGCAAACCAACGCAACCGCGAGCCCGCGCTCTACCCAGACCGACAATCGACGTCTCCCACGCCCTCTTCCTTGCGCAGATACGTTCCTCCGAACGCCGGCCCGCGTCCACAACGCAACACGCCATTGTCGGACCTCACCTGCTTCCCGACAACCCCAGTCGCCAACCTGGCAACGCACACGCTCTAGCCTGCCGTACCCCGCGTTTGTACTACGCCAGGACGTCCGCCGCGCTGTTTGTTTGACAGAGGAGGGGTTCGATCCCGGAGCCACGTCGCGGTCATTTCGACGGCTTTCCGTCCGCTGGGAAAGCGCAAGATAGGTCGAGGCGCTGTGAAAATGCGTGCCGAACAGCCAAGCGACGTTAGAGGCGCGAAAAAGCGCCACAAAGAGGACACGGCGCTCTGGAACAAAAGATAGCACTTGTTGGTCTCGATCCAACGACCTTTGGGTTATGAGCCCAACACGCTTCCTCTGCGCCAAAGTGCTAGCTCAAACAGACCATCCCACACTGACACACAAAAACGCGCAAAACACAACCAAACGCAAACCAACGCAACCGCGAGCCCGCGCTCTACCCAGACCGACAATCGACGTCTCCCACGCCCTCTTCCTTGCGCAGATACGTTCCTCCGAACGCCGGCCCGCGTCCACAACGCAACACGCCATTGTCGGACCTCACCTGCTTCCCGACAACCCCAGTCGCCAACCTGGCAACGCACACGCTCTAGCCTGCCGTACCCCGCGTTTGTACTACGCCAGGACGTCCGCCGCGCTGTTTGTTTGACAGAGGAGGGGTTCGATCCCGGAGCCACGTCGCGGTCATTTCGACGGCTTTCCGTCCGCTGGGAAAGCGCAAGATAGGTCGAGGCGCTGTGAAAATGCGTGCCGAACAGCCAAGCGACGTTAGAGGCGCGAAAAAGCGCCACAAAGAGGACACGGCGCTCTGGAACAAAAGATAGCACTTGTTGGTCTCGATCCAACGACCTTTGGGTTATGAGCCCAACACGCTTCCTCTGCGCCAAAGTGCTAGCTCAAACAGACCATCCCACACTGACACACAAAAACGCGCAAAACACAACCAAACGCAAACCAACGCAACCGCGAGCCCGCGCTCTACCCAGACCGACAATCGACGTCTCCCACGCCCTCTTCCTTGCGCAGATACGTTCCTCCGAACGCCGGCCCGCGTCCACAACGCAACACGCCATTGTCGGACCTCACCTGCTTCCCGACAACCCCAGTCGCCAACCTGGCAACGCACACGCTCTAGCCTGCCGTACCCCGCGTTTGTACTACGCCAGGACGTCCGCCGCGCTGTTTGTTTGACAGAGGAGGGGTTCGATCCCGGAGCCACGTCGCGGTCATTTCGACGGCTTTCCGTCCGCTGGGAAAGCGCAAGATAGGTCGAGGCGCTGTGAAAATGCGTGCCGAACAGCCAAGCGACGTTAGAGGCGCGAAAAAGCGCCACAAAGAGGACACGGCGCTCTGGAACAAAAGATAGCACTTGTTGGTCTCGATCCAACGACCTTTGGGTTATGAGCCCAACACGCTTCCTCTGCGCCAAAGTGCTAGCTCAAACAGACCATCCCACACTGACACACAAAAACGCGCAAAACACAACCAAACGCAAACCAACGCAACCGCGAGCCCGCGCTCTACCCAGACCGACAATCGACGTCTCCCACGCCCTCTTCCTTGCGCAGATACGTTCCTCCGAACGCCGGCCCGCGTCCACAACGCAACACGCCATTGTCGGACCTCACCTGCTTCCCGACAACCCCAGTCGCCAACCTGGCAACGCACACGCTCTAGCCTGCCGTACCCCGCGTTTGTACTACGCCAGGACGTCCGCCGCGCTGTTTGTTTGACAGAGGAGGGGTTCGATCCCGGAGCCACGTCGCGGTCATTTCGACGGCTTTCCGTCCGCTGGGAAAGCGCAAGATAGGTCGAGGCGCTGTGAAAATGCGTGCCGAACAGCCAAGCGACGTTAGAGGCGCGAAAAAGCGCCACAAAGAGGACACGGCGCTCTGGAACAAAAGATAGCACTTGTTGGTCTCGATCCAACGACCTTTGGGTTATGAGCCCAACACGCTTCCTCTGCGCCAAAGTGCTAGCTCAAACAGACCATCCCACACTGACACACAAAAACGCGCAAAACACAACCAAACGCAAACCAACGCAACCGCGAGCCCGCGCTCTACCCAGACCGACAATCGACGTCTCCCACGCCCTCTTCCTTGCGCAGATACGTTCCTCCGAACGCCGGCCCGCGTCCACAACGCAACACGCCATTGTCGGACCTCACCTGCTTCCCGACAACCCCAGTCGCCAACCTGGCAACGCACACGCTCTAGCCTGCCGTACCCCGCGTTTGTACTACGCCAGGACGTCCGCCGCGCTGTTTGTTTGACAGAGGAGGGGTTCGATCCCGGAGCCACGTCGCGGTCATTTCGACGGCTTTCCGTCCGCTGGGAAAGCGCAAGATAGGTCGAGGCGCTGTGAAAATGCGTGCCGAACAGCCAAGCGACGTTAGAGGCGCGAAAAAGCGCCACAAAGAGGACACGGCGCTCTGGAACAAAAGATAGCACTTGTTGGTCTCGATCCAACGACCTTTGGGTTATGAGCCCAACACGCTTCCTCTGCGCCAAAGTGCTAGCTCAAACAGACCATCCCACACTGACACACAAAAACGCGCAAAACACAACCAAACGCAAACCAACGCAACCGCGAGCCCGCGCTCTACCCAGACCGACAATCGACGTCTCCCACGCCCTCTTCCTTGCGCAGATACGTTCCTCCGAACGCCGGCCCGCGTCCACAACGCAACACGCCATTGTCGGACCTCACCTGCTTCCCGACAACCCCAGTCGCCAACCTGGCAACGCACACGCTCTAGCCTGCCGTACCCCGCGTTTGTACTACGCCAGGACGTCCGCCGCGCTGTTTGTTTGACAGAGGAGGGGTTCGATCCCGGAGCCACGTCGCGGTCATTTCGACGGCTTTCCGTCCGCTGGGAAAGCGCAAGATAGGTCGAGGCGCTGTGAAAATGCGTGCCGAACAGCCAAGCGACGTTAGAGGCGCGAAAAAGCGCCACAAAGAGGACACGGCGCTCTGGAACAAAAGATAGCACTTGTTGGTCTCGATCCAACGACCTTTGGGTTATGAGCCCAACACGCTTCCTCTGCGCCAAAGTGCTAGCTCAAACAGACCATCCCACACTGACACACAAAAACGCGCAAAACACAACCAAACGCAAACCAACGCAACCGCGAGCCCGCGCTCTACCCAGACCGACAATCGACGTCTCCCACGCCCTCTTCCTTGCGCAGATACGTTCCTCCGAACGCCGGCCCGCGTCCACAACGCAACACGCCATTGTCGGACCTCACCTGCTTCCCGACAACCCCAGTCGCCAACCTGGCAACGCACACGCTCTAGCCTGCCGTACCCCGCGTTTGTACTACGCCAGGACGTCCGCCGCGCTGTTTGTTTGACAGAGGAGGGGTTCGATCCCGGAGCCACGTCGCGGTCATTTCGACGGCTTTCCGTCCGCTGGGAAAGCGCAAGATAGGTCGAGGCGCTGTGAAAATGCGTGCCGAACAGCCAAGCGACGTTAGAGGCGCGAAAAAGCGCCACAAAGAGGACACGGCGCTCTGGAACAAAAGATAGCACTTGTTGGTCTCGATCCAACGACCTTTGGGTTATGAGCCCAACACGCTTCCTCTGCGCCAAAGTGCTAGCTCAAACAGACCATCCCACACTGACACACAAAAACGCGCAAAACACAACCAAACGCAAACCAACGCAACCGCGAGCCCGCGCTCTACCCAGACCGACAATCGACGTCTCCCACGCCCTCTTCCTTGCGCAGATACGTTCCTCCGAACGCCGGCCCGCGTCCACAACGCAACACGCCATTGTCGGACCTCACCTGCTTCCCGACAACCCCAGTCGCCAACCTGGCAACGCACACGCTCTAGCCTGCCGTACCCCGCGTTTGTACTACGCCAGGACGTCCGCCGCGCTGTTTGTTTGACAGAGGAGGGGTTCGATCCCGGAGCCACGTCGCGGTCATTTCGACGGCTTTCCGTCCGCTGGGAAAGCGCAAGATAGGTCGAGGCGCTGTGAAAATGCGTGCCGAACAGCCAAGCGACGTTAGAGGCGCGAAAAAGCGCCACAAAGAGGACACGGCGCTCTGGAACAAAAGATAGCACTTGTTGGTCTCGATCCAACGACCTTTGGGTTATGAGCCCAACACGCTTCCTCTGCGCCAAAGTGCTAGCTCAAACAGACCATCCCACACTGACACACAAAAACGCGCAAAACACAACCAAACGCAAACCAACGCAACCGCGAGCCCGCGCTCTACCCAGACCGACAATCGACGTCTCCCACGCCCTCTTCCTTGCGCAGATACGTTCCTCCGAACGCCGGCCCGCGTCCACAACGCAACACGCCATTGTCGGACCTCACCTGCTTCCCGACAACCCCAGTCGCCAACCTGGCAACGCACACGCTCTAGCCTGCCGTACCCCGCGTTTGTACTACGCCAGGACGTCCGCCGCGCTGTTTGTTTGACAGAGGAGGGGTTCGATCCCGGAGCCACGTCGCGGTCATTTCGACGGCTTTCCGTCCGCTGGGAAAGCGCAAGATAGGTCGAGGCGCTGTGAAAATGCGTGCCGAACAGCCAAGCGACGTTAGAGGCGCGAAAAAGCGCCACAAAGAGGACACGGCGCTCTGGAACAAAAGATAGCACTTGTTGGTCTCGATCCAACGACCTTTGGGTTATGAGCCCAACACGCTTCCTCTGCGCCAAAGTGCTAGCTCAAACAGACCATCCCACACTGACACACAAAAACGCGCAAAACACAACCAAACGCAAACCAACGCAACCGCGAGCCCGCGCTCTACCCAGACCGACAATCGACGTCTCCCACGCCCTCTTCCTTGCGCAGATACGTTCCTCCGAACGCCGGCCCGCGTCCACAACGCAACACGCCATTGTCGGACCTCACCTGCTTCCCGACAACCCCAGTCGCCAACCTGGCAACGCACACGCTCTAGCCTGCCGTACCCCGCGTTTGTACTACGCCAGGACGTCCGCCGCGCTGTTTGTTTGACAGAGGAGGGGTTCGATCCCGGAGCCACGTCGCGGTCATTTCGACGGCTTTCCGTCCGCTGGGAAAGCGCAAGATAGGTCGAGGCGCTGTGAAAATGCGTGCCGAACAGCCAAGCGACGTTAGAGGCGCGAAAAAGCGCCACAAAGAGGACACGGCGCTCTGGAACAAAAGATAGCACTTGTTGGTCTCGATCCAACGACCTTTGGGTTATGAGCCCAACACGCTTCCTCTGCGCCAAAGTGCTAGCTCAAACAGACCATCCCACACTGACACACAAAAACGCGCAAAACACAACCAAACGCAAACCAACGCAACCGCGAGCCCGCGCTCTACCCAGACCGACAATCGACGTCTCCCACGCCCTCTTCCTTGCGCAGATACGTTCCTCCGAACGCCGGCCCGCGTCCACAACGCAACACGCCATTGTCGGACCTCACCTGCTTCCCGACAACCCCAGTCGCCAACCTGGCAACGCACACGCTCTAGCCTGCCGTACCCCGCGTTTGTACTACGCCAGGACGTCCGCCGCGCTGTTTGTTTGACAGAGGAGGGGTTCGATCCCGGAGCCACGTCGCGGTCATTTCGACGGCTTTCCGTCCGCTGGGAAAGCGCAAGATAGGTCGAGGCGCTGTGAAAATGCGTGCCGAACAGCCAAGCGACGTTAGAGGCGCGAAAAAGCGCCACAAAGAGGACACGGCGCTCTGGAACAAAAGATAGCACTTGTTGGTCTCGATCCAACGACCTTTGGGTTATGAGCCCAACACGCTTCCTCTGCGCCAAAGTGCTAGCTCAAACAGACCATCCCACACTGACACACAAAAACGCGCAAAACACAACCAAACGCAAACCAACGCAACCGCGAGCCCGCGCTCTACCCAGACCGACAATCGACGTCTCCCACGCCCTCTTCCTTGCGCAGATACGTTCCTCCGAACGCCGGCCCGCGTCCACAACGCAACACGCCATTGTCGGACCTCACCTGCTTCCCGACAACCCCAGTCGCCAACCTGGCAACGCACACGCTCTAGCCTGCCGTACCCCGCGTTTGTACTACGCCAGGACGTCCGCCGCGCTGTTTGTTTGACAGAGGAGGGGTTCGATCCCGGAGCCACGTCGCGGTCATTTCGACGGCTTTCCGTCCGCTGGGAAAGCGCAAGATAGGTCGAGGCGCTGTGAAAATGCGTGCCGAACAGCCAAGCGACGTTAGAGGCGCGAAAAAGCGCCACAAAGAGGACACGGCGCTCTGGAACAAAAGATAGCACTTGTTGGTCTCGATCCAACGACCTTTGGGTTATGAGCCCAACACGCTTCCTCTGCGCCAAAGTGCTAGCTCAAACAGACCATCCCACACTGACACACAAAAACGCGCAAAACACAACCAAACGCAAACCAACGCAACCGCGAGCCCGCGCTCTACCCAGACCGACAATCGACGTCTCCCACGCCCTCTTCCTTGCGCAGATACGTTCCTCCGAACGCCGGCCCGCGTCCACAACGCAACACGCCATTGTCGGACCTCACCTGCTTCCCGACAACCCCAGTCGCCAACCTGGCAACGCACACGCTCTAGCCTGCCGTACCCCGCGTTTGTACTACGCCAGGACGTCCGCCGCGCTGTTTGTTTGACAGAGGAGGGGTTCGATCCCGGAGCCACGTCGCGGTCATTTCGACGGCTTTCCGTCCGCTGGGAAAGCGCAAGATAGGTCGAGGCGCTGTGAAAATGCGTGCCGAACAGCCAAGCGACGTTAGAGGCGCGAAAAAGCGCCACAAAGAGGACACGGCGCTCTGGAACAAAAGATAGCACTTGTTGGTCTCGATCCAACGACCTTTGGGTTATGAGCCCAACACGCTTCCTCTGCGCCAAAGTGCTAGCTCAAACAGACCATCCCACACTGACACACAAAAACGCGCAAAACACAACCAAACGCAAACCAACGCAACCGCGAGCCCGCGCTCTACCCAGACCGACAATCGACGTCTCCCACGCCCTCTTCCTTGCGCAGATACGTTCCTCCGAACGCCGGCCCGCGTCCACAACGCAACACGCCATTGTCGGACCTCACCTGCTTCCCGACAACCCCAGTCGCCAACCTGGCAACGCACACGCTCTAGCCTGCCGTACCCCGCGTTTGTACTACGCCAGGACGTCCGCCGCGCTGTTTGTTTGACAGAGGAGGGGTTCGATCCCGGAGCCACGTCGCGGTCATTTCGACGGCTTTCCGTCCGCTGGGAAAGCGCAAGATAGGTCGAGGCGCTGTGAAAATGCGTGCCGAACAGCCAAGCGACGTTAGAGGCGCGAAAAAGCGCCACAAAGAGGACACGGCGCTCTGGAACAAAAGATAGCACTTGTTGGTCTCGATCCAACGACCTTTGGGTTATGAGCCCAACACGCTTCCTCTGCGCCAAAGTGCTAGCTCAAACAGACCATCCCACACTGACACACAAAAACGCGCAAAACACAACCAAACGCAAACCAACGCAACCGCGAGCCCGCGCTCTACCCAGACCGACAATCGACGTCTCCCACGCCCTCTTCCTTGCGCAGATACGTTCCTCCGAACGCCGGCCCGCGTCCACAACGCAACACGCCATTGTCGGACCTCACCTGCTTCCCGACAACCCCAGTCGCCAACCTGGCAACGCACACGCTCTAGCCTGCCGTACCCCGCGTTTGTACTACGCCAGGACGTCCGCCGCGCTGTTTGTTTGACAGAGGAGGGGTTCGATCCCGGAGCCACGTCGCGGTCATTTCGACGGCTTTCCGTCCGCTGGGAAAGCGCAAGATAGGTCGAGGCGCTGTGAAAATGCGTGCCGAACAGCCAAGCGACGTTAGAGGCGCGAAAAAGCGCCACAAAGAGGACACGGCGCTCTGGAACAAAAGATAGCACTTGTTGGTCTCGATCCAACGACCTTTGGGTTATGAGCCCAACACGCTTCCTCTGCGCCAAAGTGCTAGCTCAAACAGACCATCCCACACTGACACACAAAAACGCGCAAAACACAACCAAACGCAAACCAACGCAACCGCGAGCCCGCGCTCTACCCAGACCGACAATCGACGTCTCCCACGCCCTCTTCCTTGCGCAGATACGTTCCTCCGAACGCCGGCCCGCGTCCACAACGCAACACGCCATTGTCGGACCTCACCTGCTTCCCGACAACCCCAGTCGCCAACCTGGCAACGCACACGCTCTAGCCTGCCGTACCCCGCGTTTGTACTACGCCAGGACGTCCGCCGCGCTGTTTGTTTGACAGAGGAGGGGTTCGATCCCGGAGCCACGTCGCGGTCATTTCGACGGCTTTCCGTCCGCTGGGAAAGCGCAAGATAGGTCGAGGCGCTGTGAAAATGCGTGCCGAACAGCCAAGCGACGTTAGAGGCGCGAAAAAGCGCCACAAAGAGGACACGGCGCTCTGGAACAAAAGATAGCACTTGTTGGTCTCGATCCAACGACCTTTGGGTTATGAGCCCAACACGCTTCCTCTGCGCCAAAGTGCTAGCTCAAACAGACCATCCCACACTGACACACAAAAACGCGCAAAACACAACCAAACGCAAACCAACGCAACCGCGAGCCCGCGCTCTACCCAGACCGACAATCGACGTCTCCCACGCCCTCTTCCTTGCGCAGATACGTTCCTCCGAACGCCGGCCCGCGTCCACAACGCAACACGCCATTGTCGGACCTCACCTGCTTCCCGACAACCCCAGTCGCCAACCTGGCAACGCACACGCTCTAGCCTGCCGTACCCCGCGTTTGTACTACGCCAGGACGTCCGCCGCGCTGTTTGTTTGACAGAGGAGGGGTTCGATCCCGGAGCCACGTCGCGGTCATTTCGACGGCTTTCCGTCCGCTGGGAAAGCGCAAGATAGGTCGAGGCGCTGTGAAAATGCGTGCCGAACAGCCAAGCGACGTTAGAGGCGCGAAAAAGCGCCACAAAGAGGACACGGCGCTCTGGAACAAAAGATAGCACTTGTTGGTCTCGATCCAACGACCTTTGGGTTATGAGCCCAACACGCTTCCTCTGCGCCAAAGTGCTAGCTCAAACAGACCATCCCACACTGACACACAAAAACGCGCAAAACACAACCAAACGCAAACCAACGCAACCGCGAGCCCGCGCTCTACCCAGACCGACAATCGACGTCTCCCACGCCCTCTTCCTTGCGCAGATACGTTCCTCCGAACGCCGGCCCGCGTCCACAACGCAACACGCCATTGTCGGACCTCACCTGCTTCCCGACAACCCCAGTCGCCAACCTGGCAACGCACACGCTCTAGCCTGCCGTACCCCGCGTTTGTACTACGCCAGGACGTCCGCCGCGCTGTTTGTTTGACAGAGGAGGGGTTCGATCCCGGAGCCACGTCGCGGTCATTTCGACGGCTTTCCGTCCGCTGGGAAAGCGCAAGATAGGTCGAGGCGCTGTGAAAATGCGTGCCGAACAGCCAAGCGACGTTAGAGGCGCGAAAAAGCGCCACAAAGAGGACACGGCGCTCTGGAACAAAAGATAGCACTTGTTGGTCTCGATCCAACGACCTTTGGGTTATGAGCCCAACACGCTTCCTCTGCGCCAAAGTGCTAGCTCAAACAGACCATCCCACACTGACACACAAAAACGCGCAAAACACAACCAAACGCAAACCAACGCAACCGCGAGCCCGCGCTCTACCCAGACCGACAATCGACGTCTCCCACGCCCTCTTCCTTGCGCAGATACGTTCCTCCGAACGCCGGCCCGCGTCCACAACGCAACACGCCATTGTCGGACCTCACCTGCTTCCCGACAACCCCAGTCGCCAACCTGGCAACGCACACGCTCTAGCCTGCCGTACCCCGCGTTTGTACTACGCCAGGACGTCCGCCGCGCTGTTTGTTTGACAGAGGAGGGGTTCGATCCCGGAGCCACGTCGCGGTCATTTCGACGGCTTTCCGTCCGCTGGGAAAGCGCAAGATAGGTCGAGGCGCTGTGAAAATGCGTGCCGAACAGCCAAGCGACGTTAGAGGCGCGAAAAAGCGCCACAAAGAGGACACGGCGCTCTGGAACAAAAGATAGCACTTGTTGGTCTCGATCCAACGACCTTTGGGTTATGAGCCCAACACGCTTCCTCTGCGCCAAAGTGCTAGCTCAAACAGACCATCCCACACTGACACACAAAAACGCGCAAAACACAACCAAACGCAAACCAACGCAACCGCGAGCCCGCGCTCTACCCAGACCGACAATCGACGTCTCCCACGCCCTCTTCCTTGCGCAGATACGTTCCTCCGAACGCCGGCCCGCGTCCACAACGCAACACGCCATTGTCGGACCTCACCTGCTTCCCGACAACCCCAGTCGCCAACCTGGCAACGCACACGCTCTAGCCTGCCGTACCCCGCGTTTGTACTACGCCAGGACGTCCGCCGCGCTGTTTGTTTGACAGAGGAGGGGTTCGATCCCGGAGCCACGTCGCGGTCATTTCGACGGCTTTCCGTCCGCTGGGAAAGCGCAAGATAGGTCGAGGCGCTGTGAAAATGCGTGCCGAACAGCCAAGCGACGTTAGAGGCGCGAAAAAGCGCCACAAAGAGGACACGGCGCTCTGGAACAAAAGATAGCACTTGTTGGTCTCGATCCAACGACCTTTGGGTTATGAGCCCAACACGCTTCCTCTGCGCCAAAGTGCTAGCTCAAACAGACCATCCCACACTGACACACAAAAACGCGCAAAACACAACCAAACGCAAACCAACGCAACCGCGAGCCCGCGCTCTACCCAGACCGACAATCGACGTCTCCCACGCCCTCTTCCTTGCGCAGATACGTTCCTCCGAACGCCGGCCCGCGTCCACAACGCAACACGCCATTGTCGGACCTCACCTGCTTCCCGACAACCCCAGTCGCCAACCTGGCAACGCACACGCTCTAGCCTGCCGTACCCCGCGTTTGTACTACGCCAGGACGTCCGCCGCGCTGTTTGTTTGACAGAGGAGGGGTTCGATCCCGGAGCCACGTCGCGGTCATTTCGACGGCTTTCCGTCCGCTGGGAAAGCGCAAGATAGGTCGAGGCGCTGTGAAAATGCGTGCCGAACAGCCAAGCGACGTTAGAGGCGCGAAAAAGCGCCACAAAGAGGACACGGCGCTCTGGAACAAAAGATAGCACTTGTTGGTCTCGATCCAACGACCTTTGGGTTATGAGCCCAACACGCTTCCTCTGCGCCAAAGTGCTAGCTCAAACAGACCATCCCACACTGACACACAAAAACGCGCAAAACACAACCAAACGCAAACCAACGCAACCGCGAGCCCGCGCTCTACCCAGACCGACAATCGACGTCTCCCACGCCCTCTTCCTTGCGCAGATACGTTCCTCCGAACGCCGGCCCGCGTCCACAACGCAACACGCCATTGTCGGACCTCACCTGCTTCCCGACAACCCCAGTCGCCAACCTGGCAACGCACACGCTCTAGCCTGCCGTACCCCGCGTTTGTACTACGCCAGGACGTCCGCCGCGCTGTTTGTTTGACAGAGGAGGGGTTCGATCCCGGAGCCACGTCGCGGTCATTTCGACGGCTTTCCGTCCGCTGGGAAAGCGCAAGATAGGTCGAGGCGCTGTGAAAATGCGTGCCGAACAGCCAAGCGACGTTAGAGGCGCGAAAAAGCGCCACAAAGAGGACACGGCGCTCTGGAACAAAAGATAGCACTTGTTGGTCTCGATCCAACGACCTTTGGGTTATGAGCCCAACACGCTTCCTCTGCGCCAAAGTGCTAGCTCAAACAGACCATCCCACACTGACACACAAAAACGCGCAAAACACAACCAAACGCAAACCAACGCAACCGCGAGCCCGCGCTCTACCCAGACCGACAATCGACGTCTCCCACGCCCTCTTCCTTGCGCAGATACGTTCCTCCGAACGCCGGCCCGCGTCCACAACGCAACACGCCATTGTCGGACCTCACCTGCTTCCCGACAACCCCAGTCGCCAACCTGGCAACGCACACGCTCTAGCCTGCCGTACCCCGCGTTTGTACTACGCCAGGACGTCCGCCGCGCTGTTTGTTTGACAGAGGAGGGGTTCGATCCCGGAGCCACGTCGCGGTCATTTCGACGGCTTTCCGTCCGCTGGGAAAGCGCAAGATAGGTCGAGGCGCTGTGAAAATGCGTGCCGAACAGCCAAGCGACGTTAGAGGCGCGAAAAAGCGCCACAAAGAGGACACGGCGCTCTGGAACAAAAGATAGCACTTGTTGGTCTCGATCCAACGACCTTTGGGTTATGAGCCCAACACGCTTCCTCTGCGCCAAAGTGCTAGCTCAAACAGACCATCCCACACTGACACACAAAAACGCGCAAAACACAACCAAACGCAAACCAACGCAACCGCGAGCCCGCGCTCTACCCAGACCGACAATCGACGTCTCCCACGCCCTCTTCCTTGCGCAGATACGTTCCTCCGAACGCCGGCCCGCGTCCACAACGCAACACGCCATTGTCGGACCTCACCTGCTTCCCGACAACCCCAGTCGCCAACCTGGCAACGCACACGCTCTAGCCTGCCGTACCCCGCGTTTGTACTACGCCAGGACGTCCGCCGCGCTGTTTGTTTGACAGAGGAGGGGTTCGATCCCGGAGCCACGTCGCGGTCATTTCGACGGCTTTCCGTCCGCTGGGAAAGCGCAAGATAGGTCGAGGCGCTGTGAAAATGCGTGCCGAACAGCCAAGCGACGTTAGAGGCGCGAAAAAAGCGCCACAAAGAGGACACGGCGCTCTGGAACAAAAGATAGCACTTGTTGGTCTCGATCCAACGACCTTTGGGTTATGAGCCCAACACGCTTCCTCTGCGCCAAAGTGCTAGCTCAAACAGACCATCCCACACTGACACACAAAAACGCGCAAAACACAACCAAACGCAAACCAACGCAACCGCGAGCCCGCGCTCTACCCAGACCGACAATCGACGTCTCCCACGCCCTCTTCCTTGCGCAGATACGTTCCTCCGAACGCCGGCCCGCGTCCACAACGCAACACGCCATTGTCGGACCTCACCTGCTTCCCGACAACCCCAGTCGCCAACCTGGCAACGCACACGCTCTAGCCTGCCGTACCCCGCGTTTGTACTACGCCAGGACGTCCGCCGCGCTGTTTGTTTGACAGAGGAGGGGTTCGATCCCGGAGCCACGTCGCGGTCATTTCGACGGCTTTCCGTCCGCTGGGAAAGCGCAAGATAGGTCGAGGCGCTGTGAAAATGCGTGCCGAACAGCCAAGCGACGTTAGAGGCGCGAAAAAGCGCCACAAAGAGGACACGGCGCTCTGGAACAAAAGATAGCACTTGTTGGTCTCGATCCAACGACCTTTGGGTTATGAGCCCAACACGCTTCCTCTGCGCCAAAGTGCTAGCTCAAACAGACCATCCCACACTGACACACAAAAACGCGCAAAACACAACCAAACGCAAACCAACGCAACCGCGAGCCCGCGCTCTACCCAGACCGACAATCGACGTCTCCCACGCCCTCTTCCTTGCGCAGATACGTTCCTCCGAACGCCGGCCCGCGTCCACAACGCAACACGCCATTGTCGGACCTCACCTGCTTCCCGACAACCCCAGTCGCCAACCTGGCAACGCACACGCTCTAGCCTGCCGTACCCCGCGTTTGTACTACGCCAGGACGTCCGCCGCGCTGTTTGTTTGACAGAGGAGGGGTTCGATCCCGGAGCCACGTCGCGGTCATTTCGACGGCTTTCCGTCCGCTGGGAAAGCGCAAGATAGGTCGAGGCGCTGTGAAAATGCGTGCCGAACAGCCAAGCGACGTTAGAGGCGCGAAAAAGCGCCACAAAGAGGACACGGCGCTCTGGAACAAAAGATAGCACTTGTTGGTCTCGATCCAACGACCTTTGGGTTATGAGCCCAACACGCTTCCTCTGCGCCAAAGTGCTAGCTCAAACAGACCATCCCACACTGACACACAAAAACGCGCAAAACACAACCAAACGCAAACCAACGCAACCGCGAGCCCGCGCTCTACCCAGACCGACAATCGACGTCTCCCACGCCCTCTTCCTTGCGCAGATACGTTCCTCCGAACGCCGGCCCGCGTCCACAACGCAACACGCCATTGTCGGACCTCACCTGCTTCCCGACAACCCCAGTCGCCAACCTGGCAACGCACACGCTCTAGCCTGCCGTACCCCGCGTTTGTACTACGCCAGGACGTCCGCCGCGCTGTTTGTTTGACAGAGGAGGGGTTCGATCCCGGAGCCACGTCGCGGTCATTTCGACGGCTTTCCGTCCGCTGGGAAAGCGCAAGATAGGTCGAGGCGCTGTGAAAATGCGTGCCGAACAGCCAAGCGACGTTAGAGGCGCGAAAAAGCGCCACAAAGAGGACACGGCGCTCTGGAACAAAAGATAGCACTTGTTGGTCTCGATCCAACGACCTTTGGGTTATGAGCCCAACACGCTTCCTCTGCGCCAAAGTGCTAGCTCAAACAGACCATCCCACACTGACACACAAAAACGCGCAAAACACAACCAAACGCAAACCAACGCAACCGCGAGCCCGCGCTCTACCCAGACCGACAATCGACGTCTCCCACGCCCTCTTCCTTGCGCAGATACGTTCCTCCGAACGCCGGCCCGCGTCCACAACGCAACACGCCATTGTCGGACCTCACCTGCTTCCCGACAACCCCAGTCGCCAACCTGGCAACGCACACGCTCTAGCCTGCCGTACCCCGCGTTTGTACTACGCCAGGACGTCCGCCGCGCTGTTTGTTTGACAGAGGAGGGGTTCGATCCCGGAGCCACGTCGCGGTCATTTCGACGGCTTTCCGTCCGCTGGGAAAGCGCAAGATAGGTCGAGGCGCTGTGAAAATGCGTGCCGAACAGCCAAGCGACGTTAGAGGCGCGAAAAAGCGCCACAAAGAGGACACGGCGCTCTGGAACAAAAGATAGCACTTGTTGGTCTCGATCCAACGACCTTTGGGTTATGAGCCCAACACGCTTCCTCTGCGCCAAAGTGCTAGCTCAAACAGACCATCCCACACTGACACACAAAAACGCGCAAAACACAACCAAACGCAAACCAACGCAACCGCGAGCCCGCGCTCTACCCAGACCGACAATCGACGTCTCCCACGCCCTCTTCCTTGCGCAGATACGTTCCTCCGAACGCCGGCCCGCGTCCACAACGCAACACGCCATTGTCGGACCTCACCTGCTTCCCGACAACCCCAGTCGCCAACCTGGCAACGCACACGCTCTAGCCTGCCGTACCCCGCGTTTGTACTACGCCAGGACGTCCGCCGCGCTGTTTGTTTGACAGAGGAGGGGTTCGATCCCGGAGCCACGTCGCGGTCATTTCGACGGCTTTCCGTCCGCTGGGAAAGCGCAAGATAGGTCGAGGCGCTGTGAAAATGCGTGCCGAACAGCCAAGCGACGTTAGAGGCGCGAAAAAGCGCCACAAAGAGGACACGGCGCTCTGGAACAAAAGATAGCACTTGTTGGTCTCGATCCAACGACCTTTGGGTTATGAGCCCAACACGCTTCCTCTGCGCCAAAGTGCTAGCTCAAACAGACCATCCCACACTGACACACAAAAACGCGCAAAACACAACCAAACGCAAACCAACGCAACCGCGAGCCCGCGCTCTACCCAGACCGACAATCGACGTCTCCCACGCCCTCTTCCTTGCGCAGATACGTTCCTCCGAACGCCGGCCCGCGTCCACAACGCAACACGCCATTGTCGGACCTCACCTGCTTCCCGACAACCCCAGTCGCCAACCTGGCAACGCACACGCTCTAGCCTGCCGTACCCCGCGTTTGTACTACGCCAGGACGTCCGCCGCGCTGTTTGTTTGACAGAGGAGGGGTTCGATCCCGGAGCCACGTCGCGGTCATTTCGACGGCTTTCCGTCCGCTGGGAAAGCGCAAGATAGGTCGAGGCGCTGTGAAAATGCGTGCCGAACAGCCAAGCGACGTTAGAGGCGCGAAAAAGCGCCACAAAGAGGACACGGCGCTCTGGAACAAAAGATAGCACTTGTTGGTCTCGATCCAACGACCTTTGGGTTATGAGCCCAACACGCTTCCTCTGCGCCAAAGTGCTAGCTCAAACAGACCATCCCACACTGACACACAAAAACGCGCAAAACACAACCAAACGCAAACCAACGCAACCGCGAGCCCGCGCTCTACCCAGACCGACAATCGACGTCTCCCACGCCCTCTTCCTTGCGCAGATACGTTCCTCCGAACGCCGGCCCGCGTCCACAACGCAACACGCCATTGTCGGACCTCACCTGCTTCCCGACAACCCCAGTCGCCAACCTGGCAACGCACACGCTCTAGCCTGCCGTACCCCGCGTTTGTACTACGCCAGGACGTCCGCCGCGCTGTTTGTTTGACAGAGGAGGGGTTCGATCCCGGAGCCACGTCGCGGTCATTTCGACGGCTTTCCGTCCGCTGGGAAAGCGCAAGATAGGTCGAGGCGCTGTGAAAATGCGTGCCGAACAGCCAAGCGACGTTAGAGGCGCGAAAAAGCGCCACAAAGAGGACACGGCGCTCTGGAACAAAAGATATCCGTGCGGACAGCTTACACTCTCACTTAAGGTGTGATTTGATTTTGGTATGGAGGTGGGAAATCAGTGACACGGGCCCTGCCCAATAAAATGTAAATTTATTTATCTTCGAGTTTGTATTGAAAATGGTACCACGAAATGCATCACTCAACATGCAGCGGAGACCACGTGCTTCGCACGAGGAGGAACAACTTGCTGCGAGCTGCCAACCCCCTTGCTCGGCAACCTACTTACAGCTTAATTCCCTGCAACGGCTGGCGTTTCTTCGCCTGTCGACGTCTCTTACGGGGAGCTTTGTCCTCAAGCTGCATGGCCTGACGCTCCGCACGCTCACGCTTTTTGTCTTCAGCTTGCCGCTTTTTTTCAGCTTGCGCTTGAGTTCGAGATGCCAGTTGAGCCACCATGGCCTCACTTGTAAGCAGTACACCAGAGGTTAAGTCGGTGATAAATGTCTTTTTGGCTCTCGGAACTTCCCTCGGAACAGCTAAAGCTTTTGCGTGGAAAGCAACGACATTGAGTGCATCGAGATCCAGCCCGTCGTGTTTTAGCTTCTTCTTTTGTCGATCAGTGAGCTGGAGATCAAATTTCTCTGTCACTAGTGCGTCTACGTGGGGGAGTTGCCGCTTGTGTTGGGAAGACAGCGAACCCACCATTTTTGATAGCATTATGTGGTGTAGCAGGATCCAAAATTTATTCGGATCCCAAGCTGGCACACACTTCGCCACAGACGCCGACTGCGGAGGGGGTACTCCGATAACCGTGGGGGGTCGCTGGGGTCTCACCTTGTGTACCCTGTCGGCGGGCGGATATGCTCTCTCGATAACACGAGATGCGCAGTGATGTGAGGCTTGAATCTCCTTGGCGGGGACTCGGGGAGGTCGGATCTGCGCGGGTATTCTTGCGCACAGTCCCAGATACGTGGATCTTGGACTTCTTGGTCGTAGATCCTGTGGATCCGATCTGGATCCGGAGTTGTTGCCTTGTTGGGGGGTGTATGTATATCCTTTACGTTGCTTGACCGCTTCCTATAGCGGGATCTTCGAGGGGGGTTGAGGACCGAAGGACAGTTACTAGCCAAGCGAATCTAATAGACTGTCACTTGAGCACTGGTACAAATGTCTTTGTCAATGTATGGACCAATGCTAATTCCCAATACTAAAGTCCACTTGTGCTCTACCAGGCAAATTCGGTTCTCGAGGGGTGAGAGTGCAGATACTCTGTGGTCTCCTTGCCGACTTGGATCTCGCTCAGGGCCAAATCCGTTCCCCGTCACGATTCTCGCAGAAGGCCAATATACTTCCTCGCTGCGACTCTAAACATAAATCAGAGTCGAATTTGCCTGGTAAAGCTCAAGTCGTTTGGACCATTCCTAGCTTCCCATCCCAACTACGATCCCCCTCGTACCCTGCGCTCAGCCATCCGTTGCCTTGTCGATGTCCTAGACTTGGATCCGTACCCCGGTTATGGATCCTGGTTATGGATCTGTACCCCAGGTTATGGAACCTGGCGGATCCGGCCCCGTCCACGTCCTTGGTCAAGATCCGGCTTCATGTCCCACTACTGGCTCCATACAGGATCTCCCATTTGCATTTTCTGCCCGGCCGGTGACAGTAGTCAACTGCCGGATCCATTCCCATCAAATTCGCAGTGTAATACCACAAGTACAATATCAATTCATTGAATTAATATTGTCAAGTAGATGAATTGCATGCAGATCGGTGGCTACCTGTGCGACACACAACTTTTCTCCTCATTCAGCTTTTCGCCCCAAGTCGATCAAGTCTCCAAGCGCCCAGACGACGGTTCGTATTTCGCGGATCCCTATTGCTGGTTACACCCTCGTAGCTCAGCGGAAGAGCGGGAGGCTTTGCTTCCAGGCGCTGGTTCGAATCCAGTCGGGGGCAATCTTGCTTAACCTTGATCTGTGTGTTGTGTGTTTTCTGTCTCTGTGTCTGTGTGCTTTTTGTGCGTGGATGTTGTGTGCGTGTGGCTACGACAGGTCGGATGCTGTCCATTGGTGCGAATGAGGTGTGCATGTATCGACTGCGGACCCACTGGATCGTAGTGCAAGAAATTGAGCTCCAAGCGAATGGAATGCGTCGGGATGTGTCATGCGGAACTATCTCCAGCGCTTCCGCAGCGATGATGGCTTGCGCGTTGGCTTCTTGTGGTCGAAAGTATGGAGACGCTCGTTAGCCGTGGTGTCCATCTTGAGTGCCAACTCCCACAACGAGTGATTCCACGCTTGGTACGCTATAGCAGTGGTCTTCGATGGCTCGGCGGGTATCTCGAATGCCTTCTGGTACAGAACCATCATGATATTGACAGCGGCCTTCGCCCCCGCGCGCTTATTCTGCTCTCGTTTTCCTTTGACGGTTTACCAGATATGACTAACAGAGCAGTTGAGAAGGCAGCCTGCCAGTGTTATTGCTGTTGCTTGCGCAGGTGTTGCAGTGAACAGCGGAGCGGTGATCGCGTGGGTGGGTGGAGCTTCAGTATTCGTCACAACTGGCAGCTCTCCGACTGGCGTACGACCCAACAGTGTTGAGTGAGTGTCTTCGAGACGCGCGAGACGTTTGCTGACGGCCGTAAGCTGCTCTAGCATGCATTCGAGCACTGAAGCGAGCTGTGACTCGTTTCCAGCTACGGATCTGCCGACTTGAGCGTGATTGATAGTGCGCCAGTGCGCATTCAAGTGCTCTCCCCACTCACAGCACTTGGACACCGACACGGATGAACCCAGGCGTGCGTTCGTTGCAGCGACTCCGCGCTCAAGCTCGTGCAAGTACCTGGCGACGTATGATGGCGACGAGAGGCTTTTACGTGTACTGCCCAGTACTTCATCCAGGTGCATCAGGAGTGCGGCAAACACAGCGTCGACTACATCACGGGAGACGTTGTAACGAGCTTCAGGGAGACCAAGAATATGTCGGAACAGCTCATCTCGTAGAGTTATGAGTTACCCAAACTCAACAACGGACAGTCGCTCGTGCAGATCGCGAATTGACGGCGTCACAACAGGTAAGTCTGGAGACTCGTAGCCTGATAATACTTTGCCCACGGATTGATCTTCTTTTGTTGTCGTGCCTGTGTAGGCAAATGCTTTGGTTAGCGATTCCAGAAGCCATGCACCACGAGTGGAGGTCCACTGGATGGCGAGCTTTGGTGACGCATTTGCGTACGCCGCAGATCCGCAACGAAGGGAGTGGCTTGTCATGTCAGGTGTGATGGCTTGACGTGTGGAAGGTTGCATTTCTTGGAGCGTACCCCTGATAACTTCCGTGATATAACTAGCAACATTTGGTCGCTTTCTTTCTCGTTTTTGAGGCTGTTGTGCTGTTGAGTGTGCTGTTTCTTCTAGGCTTTCCCAGTATACCACTGCTTCTTCCTGAGTGTACGTCTGCTCTCCGGGCAAGTCTGATGTCGTGAACCGCGGCACTAACGGGAACAGGAATTCCGACGGTTCATCGTAACACACAAAGAGCAATCCGAATGCATGAAGCATGCACTGCTGCCACCGCTCTGGGGATTTGAAAATGGACACTCCTTGTACAGCAGAAGTCTTGATGCGCGCAATGTGGAGGAAGAGCTCCCCCGATGCTGCTATTGAGAGTTGCTGTTTGCGGGCAAAGCAGATATCAATCGCCCTTCCGAAAGTGTGTCGCATCATATTTAGTAGAGCAGCATCGTGCACCGACTTGAGCCCTGTAGCCACTTCTGTGTGCACGACTAAGTGCTCAACTAAAGCACAGAGGTCATTGACAGTACACCCTGGAGCGTCGTTGATCTGCACATTGGTCCTTAAGTTGCGCTCTTCAATGTTGCTTGCCATTTTGTCCCGGATCTTGGCAACTCGCTGCGAATCCGACAGCGACGTGGGGTACCGTTCTCGAAGCATGTTGAGAGTTTGCGAAAAATATCCTAGAGCCGTCGACTTGGCTAGTAGACCATCACCCGAGCGTGCCCTTGTACTTTTCTTTGTTTGCAAGAAGATAGAGAACACTGTTAGCAAAGAGTAAAAGTTCTGAGTAGGCAAACAAGAACCCTTAGATAGCAAGCTATGCATTTCATCTAGAGCCGAAGCTGATAATCCTGCGGACTCTAGGAACTCTGCAAAGTGTTTTTCAGCAGCTAACTCCTGCCCCATTGTCCCCGCGGGTGTGTCAAGTCCCCGTGCTGCACGCTGCAAATCTATTAAATTGGCAATTTGCCGGAGTACTCTTCATCTTCAATGCTAGTTCCATGTTGACACTGCTTGGTACGTAGCGAAGACCATCGTACTCAAACCGATGACGATCACGGCGCCGTTCAATACGTGTCCACGCCCGACAAGTCTGAAAGGCGGCCATAAAAGTTAGCGTCTTTGTCAGGAGTATTAAGATATCATGGCATTCAGCGTACCTCGAGTGAAAAATACATGGATAAATAAATGCGAGTGGCACGGAGCAAAAGCCGCCAATGATGGAGACAAAGTTGTCCAGCTATAGTCGCATAACTCGTTAGTTGACTATAGTCATTCCATTGCAAGCAGTAGCTTACCTCCTCCTTGCCAAAGTACCCGATGACAGCCGTGAGGCAGACGAGAGCGAAGCGAAAACCATTCTTTCTCCATCGCCAGAAACCTTTGACACGTTGATATGGAAACAAGTTGCTCTCGAGGATGTTGATAACCGGATACAGCATCAATGGGTAGGACAGTACGAGTGCCAGGGAGTATGTGAGCTGCACAGCCATTGTTCCAGTGCCCGAACTGGGCAGATTCAACGTCACCACTGACTGAGTGTTTTGTCCAAACGCTGCATACACCGTGCCAGCAAACAGCGTACAAATAGCTAGGATGCACACAACACACCATGACAAAATGGCGGGGAACTTGTGCTTGATCTGGTCATCCATGGAATCGTAGGTAGGCAGCACCAATCCAATGCCCTCAAAACAGTAGACAGCGACTCCAAGAAACATCGCCCAGTTATCGGAATTGAAATATTCCCACGTCGATTCCCCTGGCACCGCACTCTCGAGTACCTTCACGGTGTAACTGAGGATGTACACCAGACCGAACACAATGAGAACATCTGCAAACAAGCTCGTGAGCGCAAAATACTCCAGTCGGCGCACCCACGCGAGCGGAGTGTATAGAGGGATCTGCAGTAGAATAAGTGTCCAGGACGATGTCGCGGAACTCCGTAGGTTAAATGCGTGCAGTAAGACTTCACCAATATTTTTCTCCACGAAAATAAGGTACGAACAGCAAAAGCCAATCTGCGAGAGTACCAACGACACGTTCACCGCACGGCGCCCCATATCGCCAAACGCTTTCTCGCCCACAATACCGTACGAAACGCTATGCTGGTTTTGAGTGCGAAGAAGCACGCTCGAGCACTCAACCAGGCGCAACATGCAGAAAGTCGAGAGCGCGGCAGATACGCAAAGCCCCGCGGTGGAGAACAGCATCCCTCCATTTTGGAACCCTTTGGGCAGGAACAAGATGCCGCTGCCGATGAATGACTTGAAAATCGTAAAAATCGTTTTTTTCACGGACGCCCCTTTTGTCGACGTCTCGCTCTTGGTAGCGCTGAAGGGGTCAAGGCTGCTAAACAACGGGATCAGTTCCCCCTGTGGTATCCAATACAAGCGTCCGCACGTTTAGAACTTGCAACCGCATTGTCAGCAGCGAATGATACGCACATTTTCGCTGTACTCGTCTCCTAGATGCAAGGCGTCGTTAGCGAAGTCGCGGTAGGTAGATTGCAGCAAGCTGTTCGGCCCGATTGAAGGCAGAAACGATTTTTTCATGTGAACGGGCACTCACGGGGATCGATGGCCTACTGGTCTACGAATGCGTCCTTGTATTGGCCAAGGCAAATTGCGTGTCTTGTACGCACTCGTTAATCGGACCAGCGTTGGGCGAGGAGTCAGTGGAGATTCGATGGTACTGATCGCAAGCTATTCGACAGTTTTACAACATGCCCTATTGTGGGGCCGCTACGGTCGTCATGACTGTCCTGGTCGTCGGGATCTATGAAGAGATTGACTGCCATCACATCGCGTGGATGGCCATGTCAGCTATGGGAGTCTCCTCACGGGTGGCTCCAGATCGACCGACAGCACTGGTGTTTGGCAGCCGGTTTTGCTAGCGAGTGGTTCTTGCCACTTCACAGCAAGGAAACAGGTACGCCACCGCTACAAGTCACCGCGTTCAAAAGACATTATTTCCTCCTCCAGCTCTTCCCTAGCTGCAGAACTGCAGCAGTCGCACCATCAACTCTGGGTTCGTAAGTGCGGCGGATTTTTTGAGGAGTATGAGTGACTTGCGAGATCTAACCTTGTCGTGTTCTTCTACGATCGACAGTGCAACCTAGTGAGTACGAGCGCAGCTCGCAGTGGATGCGTATCTCTCCTTTGGCACTGGCGGTATGTGCGCTACCTTACGTCAAACTGTGAAATGGTCTGGCAGCAGGCCGACAGCGCTGAGCAATCGGTGCGCTTGACGATCTCCATCGCCGAACTACCGTGCGGGCCTGAGTTTCGACGAGGCGAGACCACGTGAACTCCTCCCCGGCGACGAGAGCTGGTGCCCGGCAGCAGCGTAGTAGTCGAGACAGACGTTTCTACTGAAAAGCACGACCGTAAATTACTAGATGGCAGGCAGGAAGCTCGTCGAGGTGGTCGTCAGCTCGAAGTTGAAGCTGCAGATGGAAAATGATCACTTGCGGCAGGACACCACCAGCTTTTGAACAATGTTAACGCAGCGAAGCAGCTCGTAAACGTGCTGCAGAAACTTCGTAGCCAGCATGTGTCGAGTCAACTCTCGGTAGTGCACTAGTTGATGACCAGGATTGATGCTATCGAGTCAGTGTACGCTTGCGTTCTGACAGATGGCAGATTTCCCCAATCCTGCAACTTGTCGACAAGCTAATACAAACTCCAAGACAAGAGCCTTGCGTCGTTCACTCAATGGCGTTCGTGTTGCCACTCTCGCTGCCAAGGACAAGCTCTCACTCCGCCCGCTTGCTGTGTCCGGCGCCGCCGTCCAAGTCTCCAATGCCTGTCAGCGCACGACGTGGCCATGGTGCGTCTCGGCAGCGGCTCCACCTTCCAGCGGTCGCACAGAAGCAGCACCCGACGTCTCAGATGGGAGCTGCCGCTGGGACGCCGAGAACCAGCGCGCCAAGCGCTACGACGGCAAGAAACTGCTCTTCCTACTCAGAAGAGGACATCGTCATCTGGCGTGCGCTGCGGCGTCGACCCGTCGGTTCCAGCACCGGAACGCTGCGACCATCGCTACGCGGGCGCTGAGTTTCGCGGACTGGCGGCTACACGCGTCGTTCGCTCATTGGAAGAAGAGCCAAAGCATCGCGATGATGACGAGGACCCAGCTACGGTCTTTTCAAGTGGTAGCAACTCCAGCCGATCAGCGACTTCCACGGCCTCATCAATGTCTCCGTGGGGCCCTTGACTCGAGAAGGGAGCCTGCGTGCATCGCCGGTGCTAGCACTCCACGCATGCGAACGGCATCGGAGAGCTCGGCGCTGCTCACTCCGCGCGAGAAGGCTATGCATGGACGCTACCTCATCCGCGAGTCCTTTGCTGCCGGAGCCTATGGTAAGGTGTGCTCTGGACAAGACAAGTCGTCTCTCGAAGAGGTTGCAGTGAAAATCGTGCCAAAGTACATTTTGATTTCTCCTGAGGAAAAGCAGTCGGTGATCCGCGAGCAGGTCATCCACAAGGGTCTGGATCACCCGCACATTGTCAAGCTGCTGGACATCTATGAAGACGACGGCGCGCACTACTTTATTCTGGAGCGCGCCGATAGCGGCGCTCTTAACCAGATGATCTCAAATGCAGGGATGGACGAAATCAAGTGCCGAGATTTCTTCCGACAAATGCTGCTCGCGCTCGAATATCTTCACGGCAACAACATCGTGCACCACGACATCAAGCCTCACAATATCCTGCTGGACGATGATGGCACCACTGTCAAGTTGTGTGACTTCGGCGCCTCGCGTGCGTTTGACGCTCACCAGACGTCGTTGCCATTTGCCGGCATCTTTGGTACGGTGGGCTACATTGCACCCGAGTTACTAGATGGCAAGTCATCGTACGGTCCTGCTATTGACATGTTCAGTGCTGGCATCATGCTTTTCGAGATGGTATTTGGATATGGACCCTTCTATCCTCCGAGTGCATGCACGCATCAGGAGCTGGAGTTCCCCAGCAGACCGAAGGCATCTCCGCAAGTGAAACAGCTCTTAAGTAGGTTGCTGGAGAAGGATCCATCAAAACGGATCACTGCTGGCCAGGCACTAGGTCACCCGTGGATCACGCTCAACGCAGGTGGTCGCTCAGCCCCATCATCGCCCACGGGTACTACTGCGAGTATGCTGCCAGCAGCGCCGAGTTGTGTTCGCAGGTAGCACGGCACTGAGCAAGTCAGTTGTTTATTTTGTTTTCAATCAGGTGTGAATATAAGTCTGTACAAGTACATCCTGGGTTCTTGCTTTCAGCTTCGTAGTCGTGAAGCAGCTCTATTTCAAGTGCTTTATGAGGAACCCGTCAACACCGGGTCCGTATGCAGTGCTGATGCTGTAACCAGCGATGATTACCACTGCAGCTAAAATCGAGAACACGTTGCCAATCAACCCGCAAATTGTAGCAGCAACAATCAAGGCGATCCAGAACGCCACCAGCACGGCAATTGCACGACCTTGACTATCTTGGAGTAGATACTCTGCCCCCTCTGGAAGCTTGCAATTTGACTCGTAAAACGTCTTGAGCAAGACTTCCTTACGTTTGAAGCGTTCTTCCATCCAGCTTGCCAACTCATTCTCGTTTTTGTCGCGCAGCGCCGAGATATCCACTCTTTCGATGTAGAAATGGATCATTCGTGGCACACGACCAGACAGTAGCGATGCCTCCGATGGACGTTCGTTAACGGTGTAGTCCACGTAGAACATGGTGATATCGTACACAGCTGTGAGTTGTGAGCGCAGTAGCGGGAACATAAATGTCCAACCCGTTGTGCGTGGGTACAGCGAATACTGACGGTTAGGCAGGCCGTTCTTCTCAGCAAAAGCAGCACTCTTTTCCAGGTTGCTCTCGCTGAGATCGGTACCTTCTGGGAAGAGAAGGTATGAAGCCTCTGGTTCTGCTGATGCGAGGAACGGCAGTAACTTGCACAGGTTCACCTGATCATCCGCCCAGCGACGTTGCTACACAATATACGTTAGTGCAGCCAGCTAACATGACCAATAACTAAAACGTCCGTACCAGAAAAATGAAGATGAAGTGCTGCATGGCCCAACCAAAGATGGGGATTTTGCGAAGTGGAGCCTTCAAGACGATCCGCAACTGGTGAAGTGTTCGAGTCCTCCATGCGACGCTCCACAGAAGCATCCAATCGATGCGAGTGCGATGGTTCGACAGCCACAGTGCTCGGTCTTGGAACATATCGTTCTCATGAGCTTTTGTCGCTGCATCGCCGTACACTCGGACTTGAATACCAAACAGTTTCTCTGCACTCAACAAAAGTCATAGTGAGCGTCTAGCAGTAAGAACTTTAACCGTAACGTGTCTTACCAAGTAGCAACACCACTTGACCCATCCACGCCCATTGTCTGCTCGACCGAACACAACACAGACCGTACCAATTAGAAAAAACAAACATTCTTGTCTTAATTCTTCGTGAATTCATGACACCTCCGGCGTACATGAAGCGAGTGACGCGGCGGTACAAGCGTTTGGTCTGCAAAAACGCAGGCAGAGGCAACGCAGCCACTAGGAAACATGGAGTCAGCACCCATGCCACAGCCGTCCAGCCTGTGACCACCAGCGATGCTAAGAACACGACGCCAACAACGGAGACGCGCATGGTCTCCACTATTTCTAGTAATAAGACATGGATACATAATAGTAATATATAATAACATATAACAAGTAATATATAATAATACAACAGTATATTATTGCTACAAAGTGCTTGCAGTTGAATCCATTCCTGCTCAGAGTTCAAGATGGCGAAGCAGTTCGTTCTGCACTCTCACATACATGCGTTGCACAGATCATTGGACTTCCGTGAGACCGTCGAGCTCGTACAGCTTTTCCAGAGGAAGCGGAACTTCAGGAAGTTGGCCAGGCAAACAACAGGCTTTGGGACCTTGGAGAATTTGGGATCTGGCCGTGGAAACGTGCGAATGATATGCGTGTCTGAACTGGTAACGAAACCCTTAGTCACTGGTCGGGGCTTGTCCAACAAGATTCCTTTCTCGTAAGCTTGTAGAAACGGATATTGCAGCGTCATGAATAACATCGCGTCATACGTAACCGCGTTGACCTCCACGTTCCAAAATTGATCACTCCTCAGGAGACCCAATTCTTTGTCCTTCTTCCTCTCTGTCGACAGGGTCTTCTCATACCCCCCATCTGTAAAGTTGCTTGACCTAGATCAGATAACGCCAGTAAATTTCCTGTGATAGTAGTGTAATAGGTGCGCGGTACGGACGCCGTGTCATGACGAACTCGACGGTGAAGTCGTCGCGGTGGACGACGAGGTGTGTAGAACGGCCTTCGAGCTGGGTGAGCTGGCCAAGTTGGACGAGGTACCATCGAGCATGGCGACGTGGTTGCTGTACAGGTGCCGTTCGACGGTCAACAAATACGGCGTGACCACTACCGCCGAGCATCGACCAATGAGCACGATGGACGGCAACGAGTCTACGAGCAACTGGAGGGACTTGCACGAGCCGAGCGAGCTGGACCGCGAGCTTGGAGGGAACGACGGTGGTCGTGCACGAAGACGGAGGGGAGTTTCGCACGGCCTATGAACGGAGATCACTAAGTAATTGGACGGCTTCGACAGGAGTCGGAGTGGAGAGTTGGCGAGCTCGAGAGAGAGCTACAGACGAAGAGACCAGTGGCGCGAGTCACTGGAGGCTGACGGAGGCGAACGACTGAGGAGACAAAGCACCCAAGTTCGAGGCGGCAGCGTGCGCGACGATCGACGTGAGGGGCAAGCTCTCAGTCGAAACAGGCGTGCGGTGCGGGATCGCGAAGACGGCGTGGAGCACTGCTCAGGCGTGAAGCCGCGGAGGTACGAGACGAACGAGAAGGACGGGAAGAACGAGACGAACGAAGTGCACTTGTTAGTGTTTGACCAACGCTAGCTAGTGACTAACGACAGACGAAAAAATAGGAACGTGAGTTCCGGCTGCTTTGCGCGGCCCAATACTTGTTGATTTCCGTCGAACGACGGACCTTGGATGACACAAGCAGCAGGCACAAGGTGGAGCGGACGACCCGCTTGCGAGTAAGCGTAAACCAACTCGTTACAGTAGAGCAAGTATAAACGAACCCGATGAGAACAACGCTTCCATTTACAAGTACTAACTTGCAATGGACCATCCGCGTTGTGGCGCCGACGAATACTGGAACGTAGTTCTCAATAAGGTAAGTAAAACCAGGTGCACTGCTTCTCATACACGCAGCGCTGCCGTAGTTGTATACACGAACGTCACAACCCTTTTGTAGCTGCCTGACTACAGCCTTAGCAATATCGAGTCTAGTCCACTCAAACATAGAAATGTAGAGCTTCTTGTCGGCACTTTCTATCAACTTTAGCAACTCGGTCAATCCTTCCCCAGGGTTTGTACTCCAGAATCCCTTGGTTGCCGTTGCCTGCACCTTCAGCTCTGTCTTCAGCACCTCGTGATAGCCTCCCTTCCTGTACGTGCTCTCCGACTTAAAGTCCAGCTTTCTCGTAATCTCACTGTTGGACTAACCGTCGGCCGTAGTGCGTCCGAGCACAGCTTTGAACTTAACAGTCAGCAGCAAGATGTCGACCTTCTCGGGACCTCTCTGCTTCTTCGGATCGCTGCGCTTCTTCCACAAGTTGCGTGGAGTGCGGGGGTCACAGTCGTCACCATACTGGAGCCACGTCTTCTTGAAATCAGTATCCGTAGGCTCATCTAGAGAATCCTTGTTATCGATAAAAGCGCGGAGGTGGATACAGCGCTCTAAGAAAGAGATGATCGACAGAACACGAGCGAGAGGAGAGTATCCCTTTCGGCTTTTAGTGGACTGTGTCGTTTTCAGGGAGTTGCCTTTGCGCTTCGCGTTACGCGAAGCCACATTGCGCATGGCAGGCAGTTTCGTCATGACCTTCTCGTTGTTGCTAGTTGCTCTCTGCTGGAAGAATGCAGAATGAGCACCTTGAATCCATGGAATCTACGGTACTTCTGTGATGAGGTGGCCCCAAATTTCTGGGACCCCACCCATCTGACCGAAAGGTTGCCAGCCTCGAAGGAGCCGAGTGAGATGTGGGCTAGGAGCAGCTGCTTCGAGCTACTGTGTCCGGAAGTGGAGCTGGCTCCCGGAGTGTTGCAGATGTCGTGGTTGTCGTACGCGTTGCCGAGTGTCTCGTGGTGGCAGCATGGAGCCGAGTATCGAGTCCTGACGCCCAGAGTCCCGATGGTGCAGTTGTGCCCAGAAGTGTTGAGGGATGCGAGGAGTGTCCGAGGAAGTGGTGGTTGTGTTCCGATATCCCAAAGTCTGTTCTTGGATCCCCAGTGTGAGTTCCCGGTGTGAGTTCCCGGTGTGAGTTCCCAGATCCTAGGATGATGACTTGGAGTAGCGGTTGATGCAGTGGATTCCAGCACGGTGTGTGTGATCCCGGATCGTGTGCTCGGATCCCGGACTTTGGTCTGGGATCCCAAGTTTGGTGCTGTTCCCGGATGTGATGTCACGGATTCCAGCGTGGAGTATTGGATCTCAGTTATGCATCTCGAATGTCAGCATGGCAGCAGGCGGCCAGTTCGTCGAAGGGTCACACTGACTGGAGTGGAGTGGTACATATCAGGTGGCGCCCCCCCTGCCTGACCAGGATGGTGGCTGGTCGACGGACCAATGAGGTCCCGAATTCGTGTCGACAGCAGTGACTCCAGGTTGAGTGTGGAATTTCGGCCAGTGTTTGGATGCCGTGAGGTTGAGGTCTCCTGGCTTGGATTTAGTTCAAGCATCCCTATGTCTTCTCTGACTTCAAAGTGTAGCTATTAGTGGCGGAGCCGGCGCTCTATCTTTGTAGGTCTCCATTTGCATGTGATTTATATTAAAACAGAGTTCAATTTGCCCCGAAGGACGCAAGTGAGTTGGTCAGATCGCATTTGTGTGCAGGCCATACTGAGATCAAGTGTGTGGAAGGACAAGGAGAATATCCAAGCAAATTCAACTCCAATTAACCAAGTTATTTACGGTTCTGCTGTTTTGGCTACTATTCTGGCTTTGTTATTTCATATTCCCACTTCTCGGTTGCTGGTCTTCGGTCGGTGCTGTGGAGTGCTTCATATTTTCGGGAAGAGGTGACTTCTCTGAGGTTTGGCAGAGTTTTCGCTACTGGACGACTTTGGGTCTGGAGTGGAGGCTGGTTTCCGTGTTCCGGAATTGTTTCTGTGTGAGTTAGTTCGCCTGAATCAAGGCGTGGTGCGCGGGTGGTCCCAGAGTGAAGTGCAAGTGCTCTGGATTCGGACCGGCTCAATCCGAGCCATAACTTCTGGTACCTCCCGGATCTGAGGTGCGAGTGGAGGATCCTGTACGCGGCTCTCAGTCTGAGCCGCAAGTGGAAGTGTAGTGACTGGGGTGAGTCGAAGCCGGACTCGCCGAGGAAAGAAGAGGCTGTTAAGACCCGGGTCCAGGGTCTAAAAAGAAGAGGACAGAGAGTGTGTGTGAACGTGACGTGTTGCATTTGGATAAGCTCGGGGCATTTGAGTTTGGATATATCACGTGTGGACTGGGACCTGCTAAGCGAGAGCCAAGTTCCGCTTTGGTAGTGTTCTGTGTTGGGGATTTCTTGTCTTGGTGATTTCGAGAATCGAGGGCAGCTTGGTGTGGCCGACGCAAGTCTGGGCTCAAAGTGTAGCCTTTAGTTCAAGAACCATTTTTTCAAGGGGATATACAAGAGGAGGACCCACACGCCGACTGGGAACAGTCTTTGGTGTTCCCGGGGTCGACTCTGTTTGGCTTTCCCGTGGATTTGGTCACCGCCTCGCCACATGAAGATAGTATACTGAGGACCACCAACATACTTGAACAGCATTTCCTTGAGTCCAGTTGTCCGGCCGAAATACGACTCGTGAGAGTCATGGTGACGGAGATGGATCTCTGCCAGGATCTGTTCACGATGGTCAGCAAAGACCCGCGCCTCCTTGCACAGCGCGGCGATGTCGGCGGCGTCGCAACCGTCCGCCTCCTTCCCCAGCTTCTGGAGAGCGGTCAGCTCAAAGCGATCCGCCAGCTCTAGGATAGATGCAGCCTTCGGGCCGCGCGGTGGCTTGGGCGTTCCCCTCGCGTCGAAGCGCTGTTTGACTATGGCCGCGGAGCAGCCGTAGCGTCGCTTCACTTGGCGCTTGTCCTCCTTCGAGAGCTCGCCAGTGCGCAGCGCCGCGCTCTCGATGGACTGGAGGCAGGCGAGCACCGCCTCGGTGGACGGGTTGTTCGCGCCTCGCTTCTTGGACTCCTCTTGCCGCAGCGCGGGCATCTTGCTTCCTCGCTTGTTCTCTTGGCTCGCGGGCATCTTTCCGAAGCGTTGCTTGTTCTCTTTTGGTCCACCATTTTCTTCTTCAGCCTCCTGTTACCCCCAACTTTGCCAGGCACGTTTCAGCTCCGGGACTGTGACGGGGGTCACACAGCACCTTGCACAGTGAAAGTGTGCAGGAGTATACAAACTCCTAGTGAACGGCAGTTCACTGGTCCCTGGCCTAAGGGGACGAGTTACCACGACTAAGGTAGAATTAAGACTGAATATATTTATAGGATGATCATAATTTGGCCTGCAATACAAACTACAAATATCCTATAGTGAAACCTATATAAAACCTGAGCAGCCCCATTGGTTGGCTCTCAGAGCAAGTGGTACTGTGTACCCACTTGTGTCCGTGATGTGTCAGTAGTGTTTGACACACCACCCAGAATAGTTGAACCCATGTCACTATTTGGTGTAGCCCCGCTACAAGGACCGTGATAGTGCCAAGTATCATGACATTTGTGCCCTTGAAGGAAGGCGAAGAAGAAGAGATGACGACGACGACGAGGGAGGAAGCCGAGCGCGACGTGAAGCTCCTCGTGAGCTTCGTGGCCATGGTCTTCGTCGGGCTTGGCAATAAAAGTAAGCGCTCTCTTCTATCCTACGCCGCCAAGAAGACGCATTACACTCTCGCTTGTTGTTGATGATATGTTTCGTCTTGCGACGAGTAGTTTTCCAGAAGTGAGTACTTGCGCTACCGTTTTGCGCACTTGGCCGTGCCTTGGTACTGACCGTCGTTCGTTCCTGTGGATAGACTGCAGACGATCCCGATGCACAACTATCCGACGTTCCTCAACCTGCTCACCACGTTCGTCTACGTACGTCTGTTGCTTACACTTCAATCCGTTTGTACATTTCAAGTAAGGTGACACTGGTCATCCCTCGCAGATCCCCATCAGTTTCGCGTACATTTTGCCAATGATCAAATACGGCAGTGCCATCACGTGGGACCAGCGGAGTATCCCCAAGCGCAAGTTCGCGGTCATGGGAGGACTTGACTCGATCGCTGGCATTCTGCAAGTGTTTGCTGCTACTTATCTAGGCGGCTCGCTTATTATTCTGCTGGGCCAAGCTGCAATCCCCATCTCCATGTTGATTTCCAGTCTGCTCCTCAAAGCCAAGTACTCAAGCTATCAATATGTGGGCGCGGTGGTCGTGACGCTGGGCTTGTTGATCGTGCTGGGTTCTGGTGACTCTGGCAGCAGCACTGGCACCAATCAGCACCTCATCGTGCTCTGGTCCGTGATCATGATTTTTAGCTGTGTCCCCATGTGTCTGTCCAGCGTGTACAAGGAGAAGACGTTGGGGGAGGCGGAGCTAGACGCCGTTTACCTGAATGGCTGGATCGCAGTATTCCAGTTCTTATGTGCGATTCCGCTGACAATCCCGGCGGCAATGGTTGGTGACCACCCTGTTACTCCCAGAGAGCTTCCAGAAAATCTGTACGACGGCTTGATGTGCTACCTGGGGCAGAACACGATTACCACCGGCGAGCACAAAGATGACTGCGAGAAGGCTACCATCTACGTAACAGCGTATCTGCTGTTTAACGTGGCCTACAACCTGCTGATCATCCTGATTCTCAAGTTCGGCAGCGCCAACATCCTCTGGCTGGTAAGTGACGTTGAACTCTGCTTGGCTGAACAAATAGCCATCTTACAAATGTGCTCGTAACAGGCCATGACCATTATGGTTCCACTGGGCAACGTCGCGTTTACATTCCCGTTCATGCCGGAGCACCAGCCACTACACGCGAAGGATATCGCGGGCTTGCTGTTCATCATGCTGGGGCTGTTTGTGTATCGCTTCCTGGAGGAGCTCCTCGACTCGTGGAACAAACGGAAGCCCATCTATCCAAACGAAAAGGGCCCAGACGTGGATGAACTCAAGCGGGCGCTCATCAGCAGCGGCAGCGACCACAGCGACGACCTGGAAAGAGAAGTGTAGGGCGGGAATGCAACGAGCAGTGCCGCTGGCTGCAAAGGAAAAACAATGCTGCATGCATGTTGAAGTGCAGGGCCATTCTTTTATGATTGCAACATATGTGTGTGCACCACAAAAATAATTGTCACGGATGGCCGTCGAGCTCTATTGACCGCAGAACGCAAGGGGAAGCCAAGACGGTCATGCTCGCCGCCGCCGCCAAGAGCTTCGCGCGCGCTGCGGGCGCCGCCGGATCGCGCCGCGCGCCGCTTTTCAGCGCACAGGCCTCTCTCTTCTCCACAGAATCGGCCGCGGCTGCGACGCCCACGACCGAGCAGCCCAAGCGCACCAAGCTCAAAATCCCCACCAAGCGCGCGGCGTCGCTGCTGCAGCAGCTGGAGGCGGAGGCCGTGGCCAAGGCCGCGGAAGGCAAGGACATCGACAACTTCAAGCCCGGCGACTCGGTGGAGGTGCAGTACCTTCTGAGTCGCACCGGCGGCCGAGTGCAGCGCGTCAAGGGCGTCGTGCTGGCGCGGCGAAACCGCGGCACGGGCAGCTCCTTTGTCATCCGCAACGTGCGTGCAATGATGCTCTGCACAAAGTGGCGATATTGAGAAGCGATTTATTTACTTATGGTTTTTCTGTATTGTTCGTGTGATGCAGCACATTGGCGGCTACGGTTACGAGCAGAAGATTTTCCTGCACTCGCCGCTGCTGCAGAGCGTCAAGGTGCTGCAGGAGGCGTTTATCCACAAAGGCAAGAAGCGCGTGCGCCGTGCAAAACTCTTCTATCTGCGTGAGAAGGCGCCCAGCTTCACTACGGTCTAGACGGTGCAGCTACGTCAGACTCGTCGGTACCAGCAACGCTGTCTTTGTAGCTGTCGAGGTGCTATCAGGAGCAGTGACGCTGGGAAGATGTAGTAAAGCAGCACGACTACCGGTAGGAGGGTGATACGCAGCACTAACACTAGAGAAGAAAGCAATTCACAGAACACAAGCTACAGACAGGAACAGGTTTTGTCTGTTATCGGAGTAGCTCGTCTACTGTCGAGCCGCTGGGACTGACTCGGCGACTTCTTCTAGGGTCCTGGCGCTCCCTCTATCTGCGTTTCTTCTTCTTGGACTTGCGGATGCCAGAGCCACTAGAGACGACGACAGCAGCAGGCTTGTCCGACTCGGCCTTGCGCGCAGCACGAGCGGCAGCATCCAACTTGAGAGCGTCCTTCTCCGTACCCATACCGGCACCCTGCGCGCCAACGAAGCGGTTGCGGCCACGACGGCCACGCTTGCCGTGCGAGCGCTGTTTGCGAGGAATCCAGCGCTCCGGGTCCGGGTTCACCAGTCCAATGGACGCGTTGTAGTCCGGACGAGCGCGCAGGTTGGCAAGATGCGCCTCTCTACGCTTAGCACGCTTGCGAGCAATGCTCTCAGGGCTCTTCGCAGCGCGCTTGCGTCTGTACAGGTAGGCAAAAACAAAGCAGTGAGTTCCATATCCGACACACACAACACATCCCTTCAGACGCAGCAACAATACGTACTCGCTCTTCTTGTCACCAGTGTCTGCGAACTTGGCGGCCAGACGGGCCGAGCGCGGAGCCTCCTTCTCTAACTCACTCGGGTCGACACCGCTTTCCTCGACAGCTGGGAGCATGGCGCATCGAGCCTCCGCATCTTCAGCATCACAGAACGACCTGGACATGCAAAAGTTGCGTCAGTCAGAACAACAGAAAATAATACAGGGATAAGTCTGCTGGTGACTTTACAGGGCAACGACCAACGAGGCCATAGAACGAAGGCGAAGATCACGGTCCAGAGCACCAGCAGTCTCGCCCTCCAGCAGCTCCAAGTACGCGTCGGCAGCCTCACGATACTGTTTCTTCTGAATCTTGTACCAGCAATCACCCTCACGAATCTTCATAGCATGCTCAGAGGTGTAGTCGCCTGCCTTGTGGTGAGCTAGCGCGCTTTTCAGCACGGCTTGCGCCGATGCCGTATCACCCGCCTGCTCGTACAAGGCTACGAGGGTCGCTACCGTGCCCGGGGAGTGTGCCAGCTGCTCAATGGAGCGAATGCACTCGGCAGCCTTCAGCAACTGCCCTTCCGTCAAGTACACGTGCGCGAGGCCAAGACGGCCACCCACACTCACATCGCCCTGGATGTACAAAGAGTTCACACTTGGGTCAGTCCTACCGTCGACAATCGAGCACCGATAGCTGTGCTGTGCCATCTTACCTGGAGTTGCTCAATGGCAGCACTTGGCGATTGGTCCTTGATAGCGAGCAGTACCACGATGTCAGCAATCGACTTTGACGCAGGGAACTGCTTCTTCAATGCCTCCAAGCTCTCGCGATACTCCTCCGTCTGACCCATTACAAGAGAATCAGTTAGTATGGTGAGCCAACACAACTCGAAGGGTTTTATAGTGCCATCTTGATATCATCGCACCTTATTCATGAGGCAAAGGAGCAACGTGCGGTTCGTAAGGATCGCCTCCTGCTGTGCCTGGTTTAGCTTATCCGACAGTACCGCAGCATCAATGTTCTTCAGGCGCTTCAAGGAGTCCAAGACGTCGCGGTCCTTGCGGATCGTAACGATGTTGTTCGAAGCCACAGCTGCCACAGCACGGTTGCGCAGCCTGCAACGTCATAACAGCATTCACGGCAGTAGTCAGCAATCACAACAACAATAACCTCAGTTGACGTTGAACACTGGACTGGCCAGACGGGTAACGTACTTCAGCTTCAACACGTTGCGGTAATCCGAGAGTGCGCCATCCAAATCTCCGCGCATTTGCTTGACAAATGCCAGTTGCGTCTTGATAACAGCCACTTCCTCTTCAATCTCAGCTTCCGACGCCCCCTCAGCCACAAACGTATCACGACACAAGCCTATCAACAATTTAGAAGTACGTCAGTCCGAGACGCATCTTTTTAGCCCACGCCAACGTCAGCACCGTACGCTCGGCAGTCAGCAAGAGCTCCTCCGCCGCCTCCCAATCGCCTGACTGGATGGCCACGAATGACTTGTTGAAGGCCACCTCAAACCCATCATCGATCTGTAGCAACATAACACCCATTAGCATATCTCTGTAAAATACACATCAAATAAAATGCTCTCACAGGAATCTCGCGGTCCTTCAGCTCCTGGCTTCTGCCCGCACTCGCATACGCCGCCAGCAGATTCGTTTGCAGTTCCAATAGGTCGTCGCCCTATGCAGAGCACACAGTATCAAAAGCTGAACGTCAGATAAATCTGCACAGCAAGACCTACAGCTCTAGAGGGGCTCTACACACCTTCTGGGCCCTCGAGAGAAGCAACTCGTAGATGCGGATGCTCTGGTCGTAATTCCCCTTGCGGAAATGCTGCAATAACCAGTAATAATCAGCAATAAAACAGCGTCAGTCCCAGTCTTTTCAAGAGCTAATTGTTCAATCAATGTACCAGTTGAGCTGCCAGATGCAGTTGCGCAGTACTCTGCGTCTCCAGGTCCCCTCCTCCCAACAACTTTAGCGCGTCATCATCCTGCTTGAGGCGGTAGAGGCAGTAGGCCTTCTCCGTGCTCAGGAACTCATACTTGACGGCCAGTTCCAGCGCCTTGTCGAACTAAAAAAGAGAAGGGGGATCAGCGCCTGCAACTATCTGCCTTTCACCCCAGCAGCAACGACGGGAATAGACGAAAGCGACAAACCTTCTCCAGGCGAATGAGCGCCACACACTTGACCTTGACGGCGTCCACGTCGTCTGGGAACTTGGAGCGGACTATGACACCAAGAATGTCAGATACGGAGAGCTATCGTTCGCCCTCTTTGATGCGTCGCCGTACTCTTGTTGCAGATGTCTACAGCGCGCGAGTAGTTCTCGCGTTTGAGCGCAGCGTTGAGCTCTGAGAAGCTCGCGGCCACCGCGGCATCGGCGGAGGCGGGAGTCGACATGAGCGCTTAGCTTGGATTCTGTCCCGATTTCCACGTGGTGTGCGGAACATAAATATTTCGAGGTCGCCTTTTTATGCTTTACTACTCTGAATTACTCTCCGATTGGCTGAAAAGAGTTAGGATTTCAGCCAACCCAGAGTTGACTTGTAGTTGAGTGGTCAGGGCCACCTGCCCTGGACCTAACACCAAGTCAGAGTTGAATTTACACCCAAACACATACTTGGACCCATTGTTGCGAGCTTCCTCTTATCTACAGTGTACGCCAGTAACGGTAGCTCTAGCCCCGTTACAAGATCGATCCTGACCACGTCGTCTACTTTAGCGAAGCGGTGCAGCATCGTGGTCGGTGGGTCTCACGAGTTGGAGTTGGCACCGAAGAGGATCCCTATCGCGCGAGAGTGACGTACTATAGGCTGTTGTACAACTATCTTCAAGTGTAGCGAGACAGCTCCAAGACGATGATTATCCACATTGACAGCTTATTCAACACCGTGTCGCAGAAGTACCCTGCTTTCGTAATTGGTTATTCCGACACTTGCGGACACTTTATACCACTTGGCTACTTTTGTACCTCTCGCCGAAAGAAAGGTGATGTAGTCTGGTGTCTTCGTTACCTGAAGTGTGCAATTCGAGAAACCTTCAACGAGTCGTTTGACCTGCAATTTGTCATGATGGATGGGGATAAGGCACAGTACAACGCCTGCAAGTCTGAAACTCCATCTGCACGAGTACTCATGTGCTGGTATTACGTTATGGATAATGTGTTCAAGCAAATGCAAATCAAGGGAGTTGATCTCAGTGCGCGTGCCCAGTTCTTTGAGGACCTCTACGATCTCCACTATTCTCCCCGGAATTCTTTCGAGGCCCTCAAAACCAGTATTCTTGCTAAGTGGCGTTCGTTTCCGGAGCGGAGCCCTGTTTACGCAATGGGCAAGTGTATCAAATCGTCGTGGATGGACAGTCGGTTCTGTGACTGGCAGGCGTTCTTGACGCCAACGAGTTACGCTGTCGCCAACAATCCGTTAGGACAATATCATCGCGTGTACAAGATCATCAACAACAACCCTCGTGCAAGTCCGAAAGAGATGCTCCGAGGCATGAAGACATCGCTTTTGTCGTTACTTGCGGAAGGTCGAGTATACGAAGACGGACCCGAAGCTTCACAGCGACTTCTGAAGCTGTTGGAGCTGCTCAAACCGCATAGATGTCTGAAACCTACGCGCGTTCCCGTGGAAACACTGCCTGTTGTGCTTTTAAAGGTTCACCAGTCTCCGCTGCCGGTGGACGGGGTGGACGTTGTGGAGAAAGTCATGACTGTGTGTTCCGTCAATGACCTCCGTATACACATGAAGGGAATGTCGGAGCATGGTTGGGCGGTAGACGCGCAGACATTGTTTTGCAGTTGTTTATACAACGCCAAGCATGATATGTGCCTTCATGTTCTGGCAGCAGGGTTCGAAGCCGGAGTTCGTATGCCTGGAGCAGCGCTGGCACCACATCGATTTGTGCCCAACCTCCAACGGCCTAGACGTCTTTCGTGATCCAATCGCGGACCACAGCATCAGCACCGCAGATCTCGGCAACATGAAACCAATAACGAGCTTATGTGCGACGTGGCCGATGAAGAGAACACACCAAGCACCAGGTTGGGCGGCGACGTCAATGCACCAAATGTGGACACCGTCCGGAGTGACCACGGAGAGGACCAAGACACACTGGTACGCCTGTGGTGTAGCAGGATTCCCCAAAATCTGGTTAAGGTTAATCCGACTTCCCAACTATCGCCCAGACACCGAATAGAGGAGGGGTTACTCCTATGATCCGTGATCAAGCTGAACTGTTCATCTTGTGTACCCGTCGGTGGGCGGGATCTGCTCTTCTGGTGACTCGAAGTGGTTTGGTGGTGTGAAGCTCTTGAACGTCTTGGCGAGACGCGGGAGTAGGGTGGAGCAGCGTGGAAATCTTCACTCTGCGTCCAAGTAGTAGATCCAGATCCAGAGGGAGTATTCGACCTCGGATCTGGGGGGTAAGTTGCCTTACTGTGTGTTGTAGCCTTTGCGGGGGTTCCAATACGATGCTTGCCGTCTCCTATGACGGGATCTTAGGTTGTCGAGAAGCCGAGAGATCGTCGGGCCAAGCAATAAACTCCGTCGGATCTAGGATCTGCGCTTGAGGGTACTTCACTAGGAGGTAGGATCTGGCCAATATATTATCCAGTTACCCAAACCAACGCTAGATCTATTACTTCTGTCTTGTTACACGCTGTAGGGCCAATGTAGTTCCCGTTTCCTCGCGTTTCCTGAAGACACTTGTGAGGTACAAGGCAAATTCGGTTCTGATTTACTGTTAAGCCTATCCCATACTGCATCCTAGCCTTACAACCACCCAATAAACTTGGCTACCCGCCCCTTTTACCTTCACACAGCTGCTTCCTGCCAAATCTCTCTGGGTCCGTCGTGTATACGTTAGATCAAGCCAGTTCACCAGCTGTGGATCTGGGATCCAGGATCTAGGAGTTAGAATCTTGGATCCAAGATCAGGTTGGTTCAGATCTGATCCCATGTCATTAATCCGAACTTGAGACATCTGAGTCTGCATCAGTTTCCATCACTCGCATTCTTCAAAACTTGCTCCACCAAAAGGAAGGGCAACTGGCGTAGCAAGTCCATTGGCTACTGGTGGTGCGTTGAGCAGCTCAACGAGCGGGACATCCGGCGTCAGCGTGACAGCCGTTTGCTGGACATGGTCGGGGAAGTTGTTGATGTGGGACGCACACGGCGCGGCTTGGACGATCAAGGCAAACGCGACAGGGAGCATGAAGCAGGTAGCAAAGTCTGCGTCTGGGAAAAGCGACAACCCTTGCTCCTCCGACGTCTTGACACGGACCGAGCAGAGGAAGAAGACGTCCGTAGCGTCGATGGAGATGTTCCGTTTCCGAATCATCGACAGGTCCGACGCTCTACCATACAGGTACCAGAGAAGACACAAAAGAGCGGCATCCTGATAGCCACTTTCAGAGCACGCATTAGTATACAAATACAGTAACATTTTTTTTCAATTCAGACTTCGTACACGGTGGAGCTTTTGCTACAAATCCACCACCATCTCTTTTCAAATAAAAGTTATCGATTTTTTCCCGTTTTGAGTAGCCGCGATTCTAGCGACGCTTGGTGCTGGTGAAATTGGTCTAGAAGCCAAATCTTTGTTTGTCGGTAGGACTGCGTGGCAGTGTTTCAAGCAAACAATTTGTCCTTCTTTTTTCACTAAATGCAAGATGCATTCCAAACATATCCATGGCACACACTGTAACGGGGCTAGAGCTACCGTTACTGGCGTACACTGTAGATAAGAGGAAGCTCGCAACAATGAGTCCAAGTATGTGTTTGGGTGTAAATTCAACTCTGACTTGGTGTTAGGTCCAGGGCAGGTGGCCCTGACCACTCAACTACAAGTCAACTCTGGGTTGGCTGAAATCCTAACTCTTTTCAGCCAATCGGAGAGTGACAACACAGCACGCGCTACCCGCGTGCTTGTACCTACTTTCTGTATCAAATTATATAACTCTACCTACAAATGTAACTTTGGATGTGGCCCGTCACGTGTTGGCTGTTGTAACAGGGTTACACAGGCTGGTGTAATTGGGTACACCAGATATACGTGTATAGCCGAACTATACACGGACAAGTATACGGCAAGCCTTCTGTGTGTGCGCGTCACATACACAGTCAACAATCATTTCGAGCCGCCAATGGCACAAACATTGGCGGGCGCTAAGCGCACTGCTATTGGTGGAAAGGGGCACATTTCCACCAATCAAACGCATACATAAGGGCCGGAGCGTGAGAGCCAACCATGGATTCACCTTCGTAGATACATAAGTCATTTAGATAGGTTTGCTAAGGGCCCGCCACGCGGCGGGCTTCCATTCAATTCAGTTTTCTATTTTCAAGTTAAAGTTTCGGTCTTTTTGCTTAGAAATACACGGGGACGTGTATTTCTACTTGCATACAAAGCCTACGTAACTTACGCTTCCTCAAAAGCGCATACTAGTGTATGCTAAAGAAACAGAGCGCGTCTCGCCCTGTTTCACCTGGTAGCACTTGTAGTCCGTCCAACGCCTACAGAGTTAGCCAAATGGATGCATTTGGCTATGGAGACGAAAACCCTTCGTCAGGCGGTGCCCTGCCTGACGGAGCTCCAAGCGCGGGTCCTCCCTGCATCACGAGGGAGGACTGCCCCCACCTGAGCGATCAGCAGTGGGAGGCACTGCTACGACTCTCGCGAGTCGTAGGTGAGTCCACCGTGGCAGCGATGCTACGGTCGCTGCCACCAAGCGAGCACCATGTAGTCGTGGTCGACTACATGGACAAGGAACGCCAACAGAAGGAGGCGTCAGCCCCTTCTCGCGTTGAGTCACTGAAGGTGTCAGTGACTCCGTTCTCGGGTGGCCAGAACGAGCCTCTTCTACGATGGCTCGTAGAACTGGAGACAGCAATTGCTGCTCGACGGATCCGGGATCCGTCGCTCCAAGTTGCGTACGCCATGTCGTGTCTGACTGGACGAGCCAGACACTGGGCGTACGGAAGACGTCTTACGGACAGTACGTGCTGGAGCACGTACGAAGACTTCAAGCGCGAGCTCAAGCTAGCGTTTGAGCCGCCTGAATCCGAGTTCAGGTCGAGGGCGGAGTTCCTCGACCTGCGTCAAGGCAAGCGCGACGTGTTGGCTTACGCCCAACACGCGAGGTACTTGGTGTCGAGTATCGTCAATCATCCGATTGACGAGGCGACACAAGTAGTCACCTTCATGAAGGGACTGAAGGATGGGCCTGTGAAGACCTATCTCTTCCGAGAGTACCCGAGTACTCTCGAGCAAGCCATTCGGCTTGCGTCGCAGGAAGAGTTTAGCCTGCACCAGGCTAAGCTCCACGCGGACACGCCAGGGGCGCCACGTCCGCGTGCAAGACCCATGGGCGGTCCAGAGCCCATGGACCTATCCAGTGCGTCTGCTGGCAGGCAGCAGACGGAGCCGCGCAGAGGCGCGGGACGGTGTTTCCGGTGTGGAAACACCGGCCACTTCGCACGTGAGTGTGTAGCAGGCCCGGGGCCTGCTGCTCGCGATACGTCGTATCGTGCCACACGTGGCACGTCGTATCGCGCCAACGGGGATCGTTGGCGCGGACGACCAAAAAACGCTGGAAGCCAGTAGGGGCGGGGCGCCCTACTGGTGTAGTCACACATGCCGATGTCGGGCATGTGACGGCTACAGCCCCTTGTGGTGCCGGACACCACAGCAAGCGTCAGGATGATCAAGCAGGGCTGATCATCCTGGAAGTCGCGGTGCATGGGAGAACCATGCACGCGCTAGTCGATTCGGGTGCATCGAACAACTTTGTTCGACTGCAAAGCCTGAGGGCTATGAACGCCGAGGAGAAGACGACTCCTCGAAGTGAGTTGGTGGTGCGCCTGGCGACAGGAGCAACCGTGAAAACGCGCAAGCGAACTGTATCAGTTCGCTTTGGCTGTGAAGGCCGGGCCTTCACTGAGGACTTTATCGTCCTGGATCTAGACGATAAGTTCGACATGATACTGGGCATGCCGTGGCTCAAACGCCATGCCCCAGTGATAGACTGGAAGTCCCAGTCTATAGTCTCTTACGGCTTCGAGGACGCATGCGTCCTCGATTCGGCAGATAGCGCGACAGAGAGCGATGGCCCTGACAGCGCTGCGAGTGCGTCGCGCAGTAAACGCGACGTGAGCGAGGTCACCCTCGCTCAGCCAAGCCAAGACTGCGCGTCGACCGTAAAGGCCGACGCGCTCAAGACGAGGACGGAAGACGACCGGGACGCTTCCTCGCCTGTGCCCGGGGCACAGGCAAATCGACGAAAGGTGGGTGCACTCCGGGAGCGCACCCTCTCCCAAACCGGGTTTGGAAGAAACGCCTCGCAGGCCGGGCCTGCGAGAGCCAATATCAAGAAGAACCCTTTCCGGACGGGGTCCGGAAAGGCAAGAATACAGAAGAACCCGTCTCGGGCCGGGCCCGAGGCGAAGCACCAAGAGAAGACGCCTCCTCAAACCGGGTTTGAGGAGTCAAGGATCAAGGCATCTCGACGGGCCGGGCCCGTCGAAGAAAAAGATATGGGTCGAAACCAGGCCGGGCCTGGCACCCATCATCGCGGCAAGGGTCGCGATGTGAGGAGTGAAGCTGACTCCTCACTTTTGAATCGGGCCGGGCCCCGACGGGAAGAGATCGCCTCCCCGTCGCAAGAGCGCGATACGCCTAAGGGTGTAGCTGACGTGGTTGCGTCACCCGCAAAGGGTGACGTCACGTACGAGAGAGTGAATGCGTTAACGCAAACACTCTCGGGCGTCAAGTGTCAGCTCCTGACACTTGAGGGTCCTCCGAGCACTGCCTCGGAGTTGACAGCGCTGGAAGTGCAGAGCTGGAAGGGCTTTGCACGGGATCTACGCGCCGGGCGCGTAGAGCAAGTATGCATCCTCACCGCGCGTGAGGATACCGAGATCACAGTGGAGCTCGAGGACCTGCGGCAGGTCCTCGTCAAGCATCCTGAGGGCGACACTGCCCTCAGCGCCAAGACCAAGAAGGACCGCTTTGCCGAGCAAAGCTGGGACTCGCTCAAGGCGAGTCCCTATTACGATGTGCTCAGGGAATACGCGGACGTATTCCCTGATGAGGTTCCCGCGGAGCTTCCGCGGGACAAGGGCATTCAGCACGAGATTGATCTCGTGCCGGGGACGAAGTACTGCGTCACACGACAGTGGCCACTGCCGCGTGAGCAGGTCCAAGCCATCGACGAGTTCTTCGAAGCTCGTCGGCGCGCGGGGCAAGTGCGGGAAAGCAAGTCCCCGCACAGTGCTCCGACGTTCTGCGTCAAGAAGGCGCAGGGCGGATGGCGCATTGTCCACGCGTTCAACAAGTTGAACGAGGCAACGATACCGGCGCAGACGCCGATACCGCGAAAAGATGTGATCATCGATTCGATGAGCAAGAGCACCGTGTTCAGTGCTCTTGACTTAAGAGATGGTTTCTACCAAATCTTAATGCGTGAGGAGGACATCCCCTTCACAGCTGTAAGCACGCCAAGCGGCATGCTTTGGGAGTGGATGGTGATGCCACAGGGGCTGAAGAACGCCCCTGCGACGTTCAACAGGTGCGTCACACACCTGTTGCGATCGATTCGCGACTTCGCGCCGACGTACTTCGACGACGTGTTCGCCCACAGCCAGGCTGTGGGCGGGAAGACCGCCACAGAGATGCACAGGGAGCATCTCCGTCGTCTGCTCGCGCTGATGCGTGAGCACAAGCTATATGCAAACTTGAAGAAGTGCATATTTGGTGCATCCGAGATTCCGGTTCTCGGATGTCTTGTCGGCAAAGACGGAGTCCGCCCCGATCCTGAGAAGGTCAGGGTCGTCAACGAGTGGCCTGCGCCCTCGAACGCCAAGGAACTGAGGCAGTTCCTTGGGCTGGCCACGTACTTGTGCAAGTACGTGCACGATTACGCTGGGCGCATTCGCCCACTGTCACGTCTCCTGAAGAAGGACACGGAGTGGCAGTGGTCTGCTGAGTGTCAGCAGGCTTTCGATTCAGTCAAGCAGGGCTTGACTGAGGCGCCGGTCTTGGCCATCGCTGACCAAGACCGCCCGTTCCACGTGGTGTGCGATGCATCCGATTATGCTATCGGATGCGCGCTGATGCAGCACGATCACGACGGTCGTGATCGTGTAATCTGCTATCACTCGCGTCAGCTTAAGCAAGCTGAGCGCAACTATCCAGTGCATGACAAGGAGCTCCTTGCCATGAAGTACGCACTGGCGAAGTTCCGTGTCTATCTCCTCGGAGATAAACCGTTCGTGGTCTATACGGACCACGCATCGTTGCGGACGGCTGTGAAGTCGCCGCACCTCTCTCAAAGAATGGCACGGTGGCTGTCATTCTTCGCGGAATACAACTTCCAGGTTGAGTACAAACCTGGAAGACTCAACGTGGTGGCCGACGCGCTCTCGCGTCGACCGGATTACAACTACAAGGTAGTTGATGTCAACGCCATTGGCGTTGAGCGAAGCAGTGTGCCCACGTCATCGCTGCTCGATGACGTGCGTAAGGCGTATGCGCTTGACGACGACGTCAAGCGCCTGCTGGATTATGTGAAGGAGCCGACCGACGCCGGGCGTCGAGCGCTGCCTCCACATCTGCGTTCGAATGTGCACCGATACAGCGCACACGATGGGCTGCTGCTTTATAGCACAGCTGACGACGATGCTGCACGCATCGTCGTCCCAAACGATTATGACCTGCGGTTGCGGGTCATCTACGAGTATCACGATGCCCCATGGGCGGGGCATCCGGGCCGAGAGAAGACGTACCTGCTTCTCTCGCGTGACTTCTACTGGCCGCGCCAGTACAAGTGGGTGCGCAAGTACGTTCGTGCTTGCGAAGCGTGCCAACGTGTGAAGCCGACATTGGCTTCACAAGCACCGCTGCAATCTCTGCCAATCCCGGCAGAGTGTTGGGAGTCCATTAGTATGGACTTCATCTTCGGGTTGCCGCCCGACGCCAAGCGTCGGACTGGCATAGCGGTCTTTGTCGACCGCTTCAGCAAGATGGTGCATCTTGCTGCGGTGCCAGCACAGGTCACATCCAAACAGACGGCTCGTCTGTTTGTTGATCTTATCTTCCGATCTCACGGGATGCCCCGCGAGATCGTATCGGACCGTGACCCTCGGTTCACGGCCGCTTTCTGGAAGGAGGTCTTCGCCCTCCTTGGCACGCGACTGTCGATGTCGACAGCCGATCATCCTCAGACCGATGGTCAGACCGAGCGCGTGAACCGCGTGCTCGGTGACATCCTCAAGAGTTACGCCCACTCGTTCACCGAGTGGAGCGACTGTTTGCCGATGGCGGAGTTCGCCATCAACAACTCGGTGCATGCCTCTACGGGGCATACACCGTTCTTCGTGAATGCCATGCGGCATCCACGTGTCCCTGCCACCCTCGGCGGGGTGACAGCTCCCTTGAGTGGGGGAGGAAATGCGAGTGAAGCGCACTCACATGAAAATGCCGCAGCAAAAGCTGCAGCCAACGAGGATTCGTTGGCCGCTGTGACGCGAGCTGACGCAGCGCGTCAGCGAATGGAGAACATCACGTCCGCACCGGGTGCGGGCGTCGCAGATGACACCGCCTCCGTGCCGGACACGGACGCGCCAAGGCAAGACCAAGACCGCCTCGCTCTGGGAGCGAAGCGACAAGCCAAGGATCGTCCCACGTCTGCCTCAAGAGCAGACGTGACGGACACCGGGAGATCCCAAGTGACGAAGGCTGTGACGTCGCCGGGCGACGTCACTTCGATGACGAACAAGGCCACGTCCGCAGCACCTGCGGACGTTCAAGACGAAAGACACCTCGTGCATGGCACGAGGTCAAGCGATGTCACATTGGTCGAGACGACCAATGTCGATGCAAGGGACTTCGTCCAAAGCAGACAAGCCGTCATGCGGTTTGTCCGTGATGCTATTGCATCTTCTGTCGATCGACAGAAGATGAACGCGGACAAGAAGTCAAGGAACAACATTAGTGAGTTCAAAAGGAATTCATTAGTTTTACTGTCTACGCAAAACCTGCCTAGACATGCAGTCTCGGACTTTGGAGCGAGCAAGCTCGCTCCACGCTTCATCGGCCCCTTCCGTGTCTTGCACCGCCAAGGCACAGCATACACGCTGGACATACCGTCCAGCATGCGACTGCACCCAACGTTCTACGTTGGGCGGCTGAAGGCGTATCATGAGCATGATACGCCTGCGAGCTCGTTGGAAACGAGCACGCCGGAGCCTGACGGCCCACCTAGTGGTCGTCATCAGAAGACCCCTTCGCAGCGGACCGCGAAGGGCGCATCCCGACGCTCTCCACGAGCTTCGCGAACTTCTTCTCGAGCTCAGCAGCTCGAGAAAGAGCATCGGCAGCGGTGCTCCGAGCACTCTCCACTTGCGAGGAGAGGTTCGAGATCAGCTGACCCTGGTCAGCGATCGTCTTCCACGCGGCCTCGCGGAAGGCCGCGTGATCCGCCTCAAGGCGACCAACAATCGGATCAGCCGAGCGTGGCTGATCCGGGGTGCGACGTCTTCCCCCCACCGCCTGCGCCCTTGCGGGCTGCAGACGGCTCAATTCGCTGGATTGTCGAGCGAATTGTAGCTCACCAGGAGCCACGCGCCGACCAAGGTCAGCGTCGTTTTCGATGTCGTTGGAGAGGATGGCCTCCCCAACACGACTCCTGGGAGCCGCGGAACGTCCTTGTGATGGACGTTCCGGAAATGGTGATGGCGTACGAACAGCGCCACCACCTACGGCCGAGTCGGGGGTAACCCTCGACTCAGTGATCCACTTCCCAGAGACGTCGTCAAACCACAAGGTTTGACTGGGCGGTGGAAAGGTGACACGCGCGTCGGGGAACACCCTCTCGCGCCACTTGGTCACCTTCTCGGGTACACGGATGCGCGTGTACCCCATGACATCACTCTCGGATAGTCTGTCCGCATCCTGCGGACAGACTGGACAATGCTCCCTGCGCGGAACCGCGCAGGGGATGCCCGCATCTGCACACATGTTGTGCAGATGCACCACGCGACCTGTGCTATTATGCTCATAATAGCGAGTGCGGTGCCGTTCAAGACGGTACCGATACAAGTCGGGGTTCGCGTTCCAGTTCGACACGAACTGGTTCCAGCCCTGTGCCAGAGCATGAGTCTCAGAGACCTTGCTCTGAGGACCACGGCGCGCGTTCTTGTAGTAACGCGACGCCAGGTATAGCGACGCGAAGTAATCGCGTCGCTCAGCAGTGTCAGCTCCGAGATGGAGCTGGCCCGCGATCTTATCGTCGATGATCGGACGATCATCGAAGAGAGAGACGGGCTCGGCAGCAGCCCCCTCGTCGCTGTAGCGCAGCTTCTGGATCGCCGTGGATGTCAACATCCACGGCGTCGGATCGGACGCGCGAGCAGCACGACGCCCCGCCGGCAAATCTGCCGGCGTTGAAGAACCACTTGCGGCGGAGGTAGCCTCCGCCGAGCTTGACACGTCCGAGCGCGCGCGCTTCGGGCGCGCGACTTCACCTTCTTCCAGCGCGACGTCGCGCTGGCGGCGAGAGCCCGATACGGGGCTCTCTGAAGCAGCATGCTGGCCCTCAGCGGGCGCGGCAACCTTCAACTCTGACGAGGAGTCTTCCAACTCCTCGTCGTCTTCGATCCCCTCGCTGCCGTAGTCGACAGCGAGCTCTGGGTCTAGATGTGAATCATCTAGATCCACATCCATCGCCTCGGGCCTTAGAGATTCGCCTGGCACAGCCTTCGCAGGCGGCATATCGCTTGAAGACGCAGCCTTCACAGGCTGCGTCACACTTGACTCGCTTGCTGCTGGATCCCCAGCAGCATCAGGCTTCGCAGCAGCCCGCTCGGCCTGCTTGATCGCGAGCTGTGAGCGATAATCGCTCACAGACAACTTGGTGACCGGTGGGAAGTCCCCACCGGCGGCGGCGGAGCTTGCGGGGCTTGTGGGGGCCTTGGGACTTGACGCGCTCATTGTGGAATGGGCGCGGAGTGTTTTTCTCGAGACGCGAGAAAACAGGGAGTGACCACAGATTGATGTGTGGTCACCGTTACCTCTCAGACGCGATATTCGTGTTTAAAGAGGGGGGTAGTGTAACAGGGTTACACAGGCTGGTGTAATTGGGTACACCAGATATACGTGTATAGCCGAACTATACACGGACAAGTATACGGCAAGCCTTCTGTGTGTGCGCGTCACATACACAGTCAACAATCATTTCGAGCCGCCAATGGCACAAACATTGGCGGGCGCTAAGCGCACTGCTATTGGTGGAAAGGGGCACATTTCCACCAATCAAACGCATACATAAGGGCCGGAGCGTGAGAGCCAACCATGGATTCACCTTCGTAGATACATAAGTCATTTAGATAGGTTTGCTAAGGGCCCGCCACGCGGCGGGCTTCCATTCAATTCAGTTTTCTATTTTCAAGTTAAAGTTTCGGTCTTTTTGCTTAGAAATACACGGGGACGTGTATTTCTACTTGCATACAAAGCCTACGTAACTTACGCTTCCTCAAAAGCGCATACTAGTGTATGCTAAAGAAACAGAGCGCGTCTCGCCCTGTTTCAGCTGTAGTTGGTCTTAGGACGCCATCCCTAAGACCACCTAGTTTAAATCAGCTTTCATCTTGGTGAGGTCGGACTGAATTGCAGCAAGCACATCTCATAGATTTTGGTCGGAGGCAGATGGTGCTGGCGTTGTTTCTGGTGCAGCCGCGGTAGCGTTATACCCAGATCGTTCACGATTTAGTAACCATTGGGGTTTGAGCTCAGGATACAAAGCCCAACACTTGTCGGCCGTGTGACCAGTTTCAAGGCAACGGATTGACGAACAGCGCGGGGTTGTCCGAGCTCGTGGTTTTGTTTCGGTAGCCGCAGTTGCTTGCTTCTTGGCGGGTTTGGAGACGCTTTTGGCACCGTCCCCGTCACTATCGTTTGGGTTGAGGCCCCGTGCTCCATCCAGAAGGTTGTCAAGTGAATCAACATATCGAATTTGTAGCAGCTCCCGCAGTTTTGCCGACTTTAAGCCCTTTTTGAACAAGATCATCTTGTACTGTTCAGAAACATCGTCAGTGTTGCCCAAGCGCACAAACGTTTCGATGTAAGCGTCCAGAGACTTCGACCCTTGCTTGCAGTTAAAGAAGCTGGGTATCAGGTCTTTCTTCTTCGCTTTTGTGACGAAGCGATTGCGTATCCCTTTTATCATAGCTGTCCAGGTTCGAAGACCCTTGCAATCGCGCAGTAACCAGTATTTTGCTTTGCCTTTGGTGTGATTCATCATGAGTTGTCCTACACGAGCGTCGACCCGCGGATTCTTGAAGTACAGTCTGTACGCCGCATACCAGGTAATCATGTTGAGCGCGTAGACCTCGATATCTTCGTCGTCTTCACCTCCGTACGCTGGCGTTTCCTTCTGTTTAAGGCACTTATCCACGAGTTGCTCCAATTCTACCGCTGTGAACCCCGCGGGCGCTGGATCTGGCATTGGGCCCGTGACATCCTATTCTGGATAAAGGTCATCTGGTGCGAATACTAGTGTTCCTGGCTCGAGTTTGCTGATAGTGTTTTTGAGCGTATTGATGTTTTCAACAGCTAGGCTGGTTTCATTTTGCATTTCAACGGCCTGTGATGTCATCATGCTGACACGCGTTTCCAACTTGTTCAGCCTCGCGGACGCACTTCGGGTTGCCTCTTGTTCCTGCGCGATGAGTTTCTGCAGCAGCACTTGATTTTCTTTCAGGATCTGGGCAGTAGCCAAGTGTTTCTCGTCGCTTTTTAGCGCATACTCAGCTACACCTTCCGTGATTCCCACTTGGTCCGCACTAACTTTCTGCAGCTGCGCTTGAATTCCTTGAAAATCAGCAAGGACTAAACGCAGTGCACGAACTTCTTCTGCAGTCAGCGGTTGAACCGGTTCACTTGTACTTGGAGTTTCCTCCATGTTACTGTCACCCATCTTTGCTGTAGCTTCCTGACGAAGGCTACAATGTTGCAAAATATGGTGTCACTCACTACGGAAGGGGATTCCACTTTCAGCGACAATCACGGCTTTGACGATGAGGAAGCTGCGTTGAACACAGAAGCCCAGCAAGGACCGAGCGACAGGTTTGCTATGAAGATATATTTCTAAAAAGTGATGAAAGGGCGGGCATGCGAAACCTCTTTCCCGCGCCAGCACCCGCCAAGTATAGACTACGAATTACGCTCCCTTGTCAGTCGTACCATGGTTTCAACTGTTATAACTCGGGATCGGAGCGCTCAAACCTTGACAGAAGTACCTTGGGCCGACTCGTCGATGCCTGTTAGCTTCTTCCCTACTTGAAGTCTTGGGGAGGATCACACGCATCCCGAGGTACTTCTCAGGACGGGACCAAACTCCAACGGAACAGTCGTGTTCGGGGGGTTCTGCATTCCACCACGTCTTGAATCTCCAGACTTGGGGTATAATCTTCACGTTACAATCATATCCTCGGAAATGCTGAGGGCGTAGCTTCAGGTTGAGGAAGCGTTCCCGACTTGGAGGGAAGTCCCGACTTGGAGGGAGGAAGGCGACTTGGAGGGAGGAAGGCGACTTGGAGGGAGGAAGGCGACTTGGAGGGAGGAAGGCGACTTGAGTACTTGAGGGAAAGTTTGCAACTGAATTGAAATGAGCTTATGGTTCCTGAATCCTATGAATAAAACCACTAGGGGCCCTTGAGGTTAAATGCAATTTAACCTACACATGTAGTATAAAACGTTGGGTTGAATCAGGTTGAACTTGAAGATTCTCCTTCGAAGAATCTTCCTGCCGCGTGGCGTCTTGTGATTGGCCACAAGAACTCAGGTGACACGCCGGCCTTGTTACCAAATAGTGTCCCAGGTGAGGAACCATCATCATGCACAAAGAAGTGCAGAGAACACTTGGCGTAATCACTGATTGTGCCATGGGTGGATGTGAATAAACATTTGACCATGTTTATGCCACCTTTACCTCCATGACAGCAGTGTGTGAACCACACCAATCTGTGATCGCAAAACCAATGTAATAGGCCAGAGGGGCCCATTACAGGTGTGCAGTGTGGTGGTTTGTGCGCGTGTCGGTGAAGATAGCGACGTGTGAAGGGCGACGTGCTTGCAGTAAGTAGTGTCAGTATAGGTGGTGGTGGATGTGAGGCAATGAAATGTATGTTTTTGATGCAAGGATCTCTGTGTGCTTTACACGTGGCCTACTATGGTAAGTATGTCTTGTGTGTCGACAGGTGCGGGGTCTTCGATGCATCCGATGGCGAGGAGACGCTTGTATGTGTAGATGCGCTCGTCCAAGGCTCCCGACTTGTGCAGTGGGCGCAGTGCACGCAGGACGCTTCCTGCACCCTTCGCGTTGGTGCCTCGTTCCTTCAAGAACGCGACAACTGCGTCTTCAGCGCGTCTGCCGGCGTCGAGGACTTGATCTTTGTAGTCCTCCGCCTTAGCATCTAGAGCGAAGCCTTGAGGGAGGAAGAGCTTCATGAAGGCGACGACGTGGCGGAACTCCGACTTCTTCTGGTGATCGCTTGAGTCCCACACGCGAGGCACCTTGGTATACCATTCGTACCATGCGGCAGACAGGTTTGTAGCGTGCTTCTTTCTGCGTTTTGGTTTAGGTTCTTGGTCTGACGATTTTTGAACTTGTTCTTGTTCAGCAGTGACTTGTGTTCCCTTTCCCTTTAACTGAGCCACTTCGACAATCGCTAGACGCGCCACCATGACCCTGTTTGAAGCGATAAGCTCATCAATGACAGCTAGAAGGTGATCATGCTCTCGACACGTGTGCGTCTTCTCTTCGGTCTTCTCTTGTTCTTGTGCACAGACTGCAGCTTCCTCATTCAGCGCCATGGACCACGTGAGCAAGTCAGCGGTACAGATCTGAGCGGCTGCCAGGCACTCCTCCACGCGCGCGACGATAGGGGCTTCTGGTGCTAACGCTTTGAGCTGTGGGAAGTACCGTACAAGGTAAGCTGTAAGTACGCTAAGTGCCTTGGTACTCACGTTGAGCCGTTGCTCTTTTAGCCCTGTACACGTGCTGAACAGGAGCTCCTGCAAACACCCAAGCCGCTCGCGTGTCGTGTGGTCTTGTGCCGCGATGTCGATAACCGTGGGAGAAGCACAGGCATCCCACCCGCTCAAGACTCGAGCCACCTTGCGGTCTTCACGTGTAGTGTTCGTGATGTAGGCGAACGCCTTGCTTGTCTTGGTCATGTCCCATGCCCCGCGGTCGAAGATCCATTGGGCTGCGAGGTTGTCGTCGCCGTTCGCGTGCTGAGCTCTGCCGCGACGAAAAGAGTGAGAGGTAAGGTCGGCAACAACTCCTGCTGGCTCGACGACGCGCTTGAGCACCCGGTTGACGTGGCCCTGCATGCTTTCCTCGCCCCGTTTTACATCCCCTCCGCTGGGCTTCTTCTGCGGTGGGGTACAGCTAACCGTGGTGCATGTACTCGCAGGTGACGACGTGAGAATGGTGCTTGCAGTGACATCGGTGGTTGAGTCGACAGTGGCGGCTGATGCCGTGGTTGGCACCACGGCGACTTGGAGCGAAGCAGGTTCAGCCGCAAGCAAGTCGTGCAGCGGGACGCCAGCGTCAAGGGGCGTAGCGACTTGCGGATTTAGTGCTGGCAGGTGGCCAAGCAGGGAGGCGCATGGGGCTTCTTGGGTAGCTAATGCTACGGCCAGTGTGAGCAAGGGACACGACAAGAAGTCGTCTTTGTCGGGAACCAGGGTGAGTCCTTGTTCCTCGGTCGTCTTGACCCGTAGTAGCCGTAGGTAGAAAGCGCCGTCGGCAGACACTGAGACGTGTTGCTTCTGGACGTAGCCAAGATCCGATGAGTGCCCGAAGCAGTGCCACATCAAGCATGCTAGGGCGGCATCCTGATAGTCTGCATCAACCCAGGCGGTGCTGTAAACATAACCAACTAAAGCTTTTAAATCCTCTTTCGTACAGGGAGGAGCTTTATTAGTTAGTCCACCATTTTCACGTTTTAAGCAGTGCTTATCTAGCGTTTTACCTTGCTTTAACAATATCAATTCAGTACCCACACGTAAGTGTGGGTATGTATCGAATAGCCAAAGTTTAACATTTCTATAGTACGAAGACGCGGTGTTCCGTGCCAGCTTACCATTCTTACCTTCATTTGTAGCAAGATAATAGCCGAATCGATCCATTGCTGCGGCGAGGCGTTTACCAGAATTGTCTTTGAGAATGCTAGCATGGACAAATTCCATGCTAACACCCTCAAGATCCAGCATTCGCTTGAACGCGCTGATAGCGGTGGCACGTGCCTTTTGCGTGTTCGTCGGCACAAAAGCAGAGAGGCTCATGCGCGTGTCTTTTATGCTTTTGTAAAGTGGTCACGAATGCCTATCTACCAATGTCCTCACCTATCCTACTCTAGGATTAAGCCTAGTTGTAGGAACCGTTCGAATATATTCAGAACATTTTTTTGACTTCATGTTTGTATCGATACATAAATATTTTGGGTGGGCTTCCGACAAATATTTGTCGGAAAGTGTCGGAAGCTGCACACCTAACCCTAACCAAAGTCATTGGCTGAAACTCAGGAGAGACGAGAATTGATAGGCTAATATTCACAACTGAATAGCAACGAGGCAAATCTAAAGGACTATCTGTCGGAAAGATCGTCATATTCATCCATACCAAAATATCTCCGACCAGAGGACCTCTCCGACCTGTACCATAAATTAGGTACATCTATGTACGATACAGTAAAATTGTGTGTAACTAGTGTATTTATGTTTAGGGGTGCTTAGGAGAACAACATTTTGATGGTAATGAAAGAGAGCCTGTTTCAGCCTAGTTTATAGGTGGCAGGAAATGGCCTGAAACGGCCTGTGGGCTGAGAAAAACGCCTTTTTCTATGTACATGCAAATTAGACTCGAGAGCCATGTGCTCTCGAGCAGATAAATTCAACAGTGAGCCCCCAATATATGGATAGTCCGGATAAGTGAACTAACTATCCGGAAAACAGCCAAGACCACTCGTTGTAGCACATCCCTATTGGCTAAGAATCCACCAATACAATCGTGACATTTGTTAGTGTTTAGACACTCAGCCAGGCAGTGGCTGCCAACGCCACACATACACACTAGCCATTTCCGACAGCGCGGCTTGGAGTTCAGTCTCCTTTTTTTCGACGCTACTACGCAGGCCTCCAGTTCGGCCTCCCAGCCGCGGCCACCTTCCACCTCGACCCCCCCCCCCCCCCCCCCCCCCCATCCGACGACGAAGCTCAGTGGGAGAGCGCAGGGCCTTGCCCTGAGGTTGCCGGTTCGACTCCAGCCGTCGCCATCAAGTTGTTGGTGGATAGTGGTTTCGATACCCGCTGGTCGACTGCCTTTTAAGCTTCCAACGAGCGAGACGGTAAATGGACTTTGCATTATGCATTCTAAACATGTGTATGTCTTGTTTGGTGTCTACGATGACTTGGCAGGCACAGGTTCGAGGGGATCTTGGCGATCTGGGTCGCTGATGGCAGTGGACTGGCTAAGCCGGAGGTACTTGGCCACCAAGTCGTTCAGAGAGCCGCTGGCGTATAGCTCCTGCAGGTGCTTGCGGACGGCGGTGGAACCACGCGATTTGATCGCGCGATCGCCGAGGAATGTCAGCACAGCAGCCTCCGCCTTCTTTCCAACCTCGAGGACCCAGTCACGATAGTCGGCTGCGCTTGGGTCGAGCTTCAAGTCGTCAGCGACGAAGAGCTTCATGAGGGCGACGAGTTGCTTGGCGTTGGACCTCTCTCGCTTTGACGCATCGAAAAACCAGCGCGTACCACGTGAACCACGTTGTGTGAAGGTGAGTCACTGATCCTCGTCGGCGCTTGGGCTTCTCTTGTTCTTGACTTGGGTCTTGCTGACGTTTCCTGCTCCAGTTTTGTGGTGTGGTTCCGTTTATCTTAGCTTCTAGGTTATCCAAGCGCTCGTCTTGGCGCTTGATGTGCTCCATTAACTGGTCGATCACACTGCGTTGATGGTCGATGATCTTGTGCTCGTTGCTTGTGTTATTGGTGGGTGTGGTGGCTTCCTCTTTGTTTGGCTTGTGCTTCTTGGTTTTACAGGCAGCAAGATGCGACGACCACGCCAGCAACTCAGCGACGGATACCCCAGCTTGTGCAGCAGCCGCCTCCAAACGTCGGATACCCAGCCCATCCGCTTGAAGCTTCTTCATGAAGGGGCAGTGCACGATGAGGTAAGCTGTGAGGACATCGATCACCTGTTGACTGAGGTTGTACTTCGAGCTTTCCATTTTGAAGCAGGTTGCAAACAGGAAGCGCTGAACACCGGTGATCTTCTCCTGCGTTTAGGCATCGAAGGGCTTCAGATCCAGTGCCTTCACCTCGGTTTGTGTGTCATATCCGCTGAGTGCCTTGCTAACCTTGTGATTTTCCCGACTTGTATTGAATATGTGGTTGAAGCCCTTGTTGGTGGTACTCATGTTCCAGGCACCTCGGTCGAAGATCCAGCGTTGCGTCAGGCCATCACAGCCGTTCGCATGCTGCGCGCCGCCACGACGGAACGAGTGCGACGTCAAGGCATCTGCAACTCCTGCGGCGCTGGCTCCACGGTCAAGTAGGCGGTTTACGTGGGCGTATGAAACAGGGCGAGCAGCGCTCTGTTCCAGGAATACACCGTATGCGCTTAGAAACGAGGAAGCGTAGAAGTACTTTGGGTTTGTATGCAATGAATAGAAATACGCGGCGTCGCGTATTCCTAAAGCAATACAAAAGACTCGTGAACTTTAACTGAAAATAGAAAACTGAATTGATTGGCAGCCCTGCTGCCTTAGCAAACCCTACTGTAGAATATCTATAGCGTAGTGAGGGTCGACGGGTGGCCCTCACGCGTCCGCGTGACGTGCAAGCACGTGGTTGGTCAGAAAGCTGCGTCTTTCTAGCCAATTATCGTGCTCTGAGCGCCCGCCAAAGTCTGCTCGCTTTGGTGGCTCGAAATGATTATAAACCTTGTGTGTGCCACACACAAGGGGTTTGCATCCATTGTATGTATAGTCGTATCCGACTATACGTATAGTGGTGTGCGCCACACTAATTTGTGTGACCCTGTTACAGCGTAGATCGTGGGCGTAGTGTCCACGGGTGCTCGGGCAGCAGCGGCAGGCGTTGCGACGCCTTCAAGAGAGGCGAACTCATCCGGGTGGTTGAGGACTTCCAGCAGCGGCGTGGCAGGAGACAGGTTTACAGCGGCGGCGACAGGGACTTGAGGCAAATTGTCGATCAAGACGGCGGACGGAGCGGACTGAGTGATGAGCGCCACAGCGATCGCGTGCAGCGGACACGTGGCGAAGTCGGAGTCGGGAAAGAGTGAAAGGCCCTGCTCTTCAGACGTCTTCATCCGGATGAAGCGCACGAAGAACACCTCCGCTGCGTCGACGGACAGGTTTTGCTTCCGGACCAGGGATAGATCGGATGCTCTTCCGAACAGGTACCACAGTAAGCATAGTAAACCCGCATCTTGGCAGTCACTAGAGCAACATGCATTCCTATACAAATGCATCATCATCTTTTTTAAATCACTCTTAGAGCAGGGGGGGTGCTTTGTTGACTACTTTTCCATCTCTTTTCATGCAAAAGCTGTCGAGTGTCTTCCCCATGCTTAGCGACTTTGCCTCGACAATGTGTCGTTGCACAGGGAAGAGCTCAAACAACCACATCTTACTCTGTCTAAAGTATTGCATGGCTGTATTCCGGGCAAGAGGTTTACCCTTCTTGCCCTCGTTAAAAGCTAGATACATACCGAACTTATCTAATACAGACACAAAACACTTACCTGTAGCGTCGTCTTCTACGCATTGCTTGACATAGTCAAATTATACATGTTCGCTTTTCAAAAACGTTTTAAACGCGCTGATGGCCGTATCCTTGGCACGCTTGGTGTTACCGGGCTTGAGCTCGTCTAAGCCCATGCTGGTAGGATTGGTCGGAGAGGTTGCAAATATGCAAGTGATATGTGTTGTATAATGAGTTTGAATGGCGATATACATATGTTGCATGTCCATCCGACCGGATCAACTTGACCAGCTTGACCACTTCCTGACGCTGCCTTTGGAATTATTTTGACCGTTCTTCGAGGAGCCAACAGCGCCCTAGCGTTCTCAACCGTGACATACCCACTGAGGCACATTTGTCCGAATCCTGACATCCGGGACGCGCTCGAACAACGTGCAGTGGCTCTGCAGCAGATTCGAGTGGAGGCAATGTTCGTCATGAACTTCCACTGCTGCCGCCTGTTCGAGCACCATCGGCGCAGCTACCCGAACTACCCTGTAATGCCGGCAAGATCTCGCACAATGGAGACAGCCCTGCAGCTGGACCAAGCTACGTTCTACCGGCGCTGCACTGCTGTCTTTGGTGACGAACAGAGGCCCGCGCCAAAAACCCTCGGCTAACGCTGCACTAGAGGAGTCCATCAACGTCTACAAGGCTTCGCGATCGAGGGTCATGTCGTATATACCACCTACGCTCCTCTATTCAAGCTCCGCTATCAGAGAACTGGCGACTGACATGCTCGTTGCGGCGCAGCAACACGTTCGAACGAACTTTGAGGCACGACTCATCAACTTCATTAGCCTGCAGCTTGCGTATCCGCGGGGAGCAGCTGAGGCCATGGTCGCTCGACCAAAGTCAAGTCCTGAAGACCTCACGCACGTCGAGAAGCAATGGCTTGAGTGGCTAGAACTGCCTCCTACAGATGCGAACATCGCTAGCCACGAAGTGCTATTTCTCGGCAAGCTGTACGACATGCTGAAGGATATGGAAGAAATGCACGACCAAGACGAGATCCCGAAATGGTGCCGATTGTTTACGTTGCTGCCGCAGCCCACCTCCTGTGTGCCATCGTTCTTCCCGGTCACGACAGAGGTGCTCTACCAAGTCGCAAAACAAGTTTTGGCAACGACGGGCAAGGATGTCTTTGGTCTCTACAAGTCCACGAACTCTCGTGGCCATCGGACGTATGCCACGACTGCGGAGTTCCAAGAAGTGCGCGAGAGAATGTGGACCACGGTGTTCAACCTCGGAGACTGCGTTAGCCACACAGCAGATCAACGGATTGGCGTTCCCAGGCGCAACTTTGAGTATCAGATCTCCACGAACGGCTACAGTGCTGCTGTGCTAACGTCAATTCCTGCTCCTGTTGAACGACCTGCTCTTTCTCCGAAGTATATACCACATACATTGATCGGGATCAACCCAGGTCTACGGATGATGCTGACGGCATACAGCCGTCCTATGCTGGGCTTTGTCTGCAACCCACCGGAAGAGCCATGCTCCATGCCCGGTTGGTGCAGTACCTGTCCAGGCCACGTTGGCGGCAGACGCCATGGCAAGAAGCGCAGCAGGAACCGCCGTCGTCGCCACCGACGCAAGAGACGCAAGAGACGCAGCAGAGCGCACTGCGATATGGAGGGGTGGTGCGAGATCTGCCACAGGCACCACCCAAAGCACCGTCCGCGGAAACACGGTGTCAGGCGCCGGACTCACTTTTTGCACGACAATTCTCATGTCCAACAAGTCACGTCCCGAGAGTACCGACACATGAGTCGTGTCGAGTACCATGCATTTTGGCATGAAAACCTGAAGAAGAGGTATCCGCGATATGGTGCGTTTGTGAAGGACATGCCATCGTTCAAGACTTCGTCGTCAGCGTCCCTGCTCTCTCGCTACGAGCACATGTGGAAGAATATCAGCGCCATGTTGGAGTTCTGCGCTCTCAAAGGGTTTCGAAAGTGGAGATTCACGGTGTCGCGATTCAAACGCAAGGCCGTGGCAAAACTCGCCAAGCGTGTCGTCCCGACCGTGGACCGTGACGTGTGTGTGGCGCTCGGAAAATGGAGCAGCCAGACTCATCTCGCGGGCCACATGCACGTCCCGCTCAAGCGGTTCGTACTTGAACTCTCTCGCCGTGCGACTCTCATTATGGTCGACGAATTTCGCACCAGCTATCTTTGCTCCGAGTGCTCACGTCCGATGGTGGACACGCCATTCAAGATCTACGGGACGACGAAAACCAAGAGGTCGAGGAATGTGCGTGTCTGCAGAAATATAGCTTGCGCAGCGAACTACTGGGAGCGTGACATCAACGCCGCGAAGAACTTGTGGCAGCTAGGACTCCTCCAAGTCACCCACCGGCCTCGAACTCCGCAGTTCTGCAGAGGATACCGAATCGACTAAGGCGAGTTCTTCAAACCAACGTGGGAACGGGACCCTGAGAAGGACCTCAAACGAAAGCCCACTCGGTAAACGGGCTGCTGGTGAGTGAAAGACGTAGTGCCTTCATTCGTCGGTAGCCCAGTCCGAACGTAAAGATCTCTCGAGATCATTCTTCGTGAATATACCATATCGCAAGAGCAGCAACGGTCGAGTAGACTTGACCACTGGCGTCATATGCTCTTCCCTCGAATGGAAGACCGCGCTTGAATATGCGACATAGTGCATCCTCACACATCGGTGGGTTCTCGCTAAGCCTGGCTAGGGTATTTTCCATGCGGGCAAGTGCCGGAAACCGCTTTCTGTACTCGGCGAGCGACTCGGAATGGGTCTTCTTGACCTACCAAAGTTCTTCTTGGAGTTTTTCACTGTAGTCTACTGGCATAACCACTTTAGATGCGGCGTAGATGTTAACACGTCGAAGAACATCCTGGAAGTGGGGCCGACTCAGCTGAGTGAAGGAGACGGAGCACGACCCGAGCGACTGCAACGACAATCAAGACAATGCTGTCGAAGTGAGTTTATGCACCGAAATCGATTAACATGTGCTAGCCCGAGGTCTCCACGTGGGGGTGTTCCCAGTCAACGCACGCAAGCGGCCTCGTCAATGCTTCCCTCGGTCTCATGAGTCGTTTGGAAGACGGTCTCCATGACCTCGTCAGTCTCCAATCGACCGCGCCGTCCTTAGCCGCCGCCACAGAGACTTCCATTCAGCACCTACAGCTATGAGTTCCATCACCGCCGCGGAATCCTTTGGACCAGCATTGGCCCACTCGCTCGAATTGCCAGACACGGCCACCGCCACGCGAGGACCCGTGCATGTGTCCACACTTTGCTCTGGCTTCGACCCGAGCTTCACTTTGTACACGAACCTACTGAGCCGTTTGGAGATCGACCCGGATGGGTCGCACAAGCTCTTTGGTACTCGCAAGGTGGACCCCGAGTCGGGTGCAGTGGGTCCGTACGAGTGGGTGACGCTCAGCGAGTTCCTCGTGGCGGTGGAGAACTGTTCGGCCGGTATGAGCCGCGAGCTTGGACTGCAACGAGGGGCTCTCGTGGGCGTCTTCAGCAAGAACCGCTTCGAGTGGTCGGTGGTGGAGCACAGCACCAGCCGCATGACGTACACGCTCGTGCCTCTGTATGACACGCTGGGCCCCACAGCTGTGCCCTATATTATCAACCACACGGAGATGAAGGTGGTCTTCTGTGCCAAGGAGCAGGTCAAGACGCTCATGGCCTGTGTCAAGGACTGTCCCAGTGTGGAAACTGTTGTGCAATTCGAGAACAAGATCGACGGGGAAGACGTGAGTCTGGCCCGAGCCAACAACGTGTCGCTTATGTCGCTGGATCAGCTCATGGAGATCGGCCGCGCCAACCCCGTGGAAGCCGACCCGCCACTTCCTGATGACCTCTGCACCATTTGCTATACGTCGGGCACGATGGGTGACCCCAAGGGAGTCATGCTGACGCACTCGAACATGATCGCATCAATTTTGTGCTCCATTGAGATCACACCGTTGTACGAGACGGATGTGCATTTGTCCTTCTTGCCGTTGGCACACTGCTTCGAACGCAATGTTCAGGCTCATATCATCGCCAAGGGCGGATGCATCGGCTACTACCAGGGCGATGTGACCAAGCTGCTGGAGGACATGGCGGAGCTGAGACCGACAGTCTTCCCGTCTGTGCCGCGCTTGTTGAACCGCATTCATGACAAGATCACACAGGGTGTTGCAGCTGCTGGAGGACTAAAGAAGCTCCTGTTCGATCAGGCGTACGGGGCAAAGAAGGAATACCTTTCAGAGGGCTACTACACGCACGCATTCTGGGATCGTTTGGTGTTCGACAAGCTTAAGATGGTGTTAGGAGGCCGTGTACGCTACATCCTCAGTGGGTCGGCACCGTTGTCGAAGGAGGTGAAGGAGTTCATGGCCATTGCATTTTGCTGTCCTGTACTTGAAGGATACGGCCTCACGGAAACGGCTGCGGTGGTGTCATGTGCCATGGCTGACATGCCAATGACCCGACACGTTGGCATCCCTGTGTCGGGTGCTCAGATCTGCCTCGAAGACGTGCCTGAAAAGCACTACTACACTCGAGACTCGCCGTGTCCTCAAGGTGAGATCCTGACCAAGTCCGGGCACGTGTTCAAGGGGTACTACAAGCAACCAGAGCTGACTGCCGAGGTACTGGATGCCGATGGCTGGCTCCACACGGGTGACATCGGTCAGTGGAACCCAGACGGCACGCTGTCAGTCATTGACCGCAAGAAAAACATCTACAAGCTTTCTCAAGGAGAATACGTGTCGCCGGAGCGTGTCGAGGGTGTGTATGGACAGAGTCCTTTCGTCGCTCAAGTTTTCGTACACGGTGACTCGTTCAAGAACTACGTAGTGGGCATTGTTGTCCCTGACCCTGAGTTTGTTGCCGCGTGGGCTGAGAAGCAAGGTCTTAAAGGTGACGAAGCTTCGTTGGAAAAGTTATGCGCCCCCGGCAACAAGACGCTTCTAAGTGTTATTCACGAAGACCTGCGGAGGTTGGCCTTAGCTGCAAAGCTACTCCCGTTCGAGCGTGCTCACAAGTTGCGACTGCATGCGGAGCAATTTACCCCGGAAAATGGTTTGGCGACGCCGACATTCAAGCCTAAGCGCTTCGAACTCATCAAGTATTTCAGTGAAACAATCGACGAGATGTACGAGGAGCAGAGCAAACTGTGAAAAATGGGGTGCTAGTTCCAGTTTTGGTCTAGCACACACCGGTGCAGGTCTAACAAGTGATTCAATTGAAAAGTCTGATCATGACGCAGTTTCGACATCGTCTTCGGAATCACCCACATCAGTTAGACCTGCCAGCAAAGCCTCCACGTCTCCACTTAATAGTAGGGGCTCCATTGGTAAGCGACCACGCAAATTCGCATGGAACTTCCGAAGCTCCGTGCGCACACGACGCAACTCCACTTGAAGCTGTCGGTTGGCATTCATCTCACGGGCACTCTCCATTGTCAATTGTTTGGCACGCATTGCAAAGGGCTGTATGCGTTGCTTAATTGCTTCATTGGCCTGCTTTCTGCGAGCACGAGAGCAGTCGAACTCATTCTTGCGCTTCGACAGCTGGGCAAATTCTCGAGATGCTTGAGCGGAACCAGCATGTGCCTCGATACACGCTACTTTCAGCTCTTCAATCTCCTTCTCCATTGCGACGCACTCACTTTCTTCAAGAGCAGCAAGTTCCGGCTTATGGTCGACACAGTCGCGCCACACTCGAGCCTGGAACACGACATTTCCCGTTGAATAACGAAGCATTTCGGCTACTTTGTTCTTTGCGCGTGCATGTGCATCTTGGTGTTGTAGTTCACGAGCTTCGCGGAAAATCTGTCGATTCTTCAATGTCCAGAACCAGCGCTGTAGCACCACAGCATGCTGCGCTTCACGTTCGAAAGCTGCAAGCGCGTGGTGTGCGGTTTGTTTCTGCGCTATGAGTGCGGCTCGATCGGCCTCTTCCTGATCCCGACGTAATTGCTGTCGCTCCTCCATAAGAACGCGCCACATTCTTTTGCCCAATTTGCCCCTCCACACACGCTGCAGCATGGACGCTGCACGGGTGCGTTCACCTCGAAACCATTGGGCGTACAACCGGCCGAAATGACCACGGACAAGAGCCTGAATCTGTGTTGCCGAGCGATGTAGCATCCTGACGTATGTCGGCGTTTGCCACCCACGCGATACCAGCGATACACGGTAAAGCGTTACAAGCGAGTGTGCAGCACCTCGATGGAGAAATAATCGACGATCCTGCTGTCGAGAAGCGATTGCGTTCATTGTCGCTGCATGTTGCCGTCGACGATCATCTCGCAGTCGTCGAGCTGCCGCCAATGCCTTGGCAAGCCACATCCGCCACGTAGCCTGGATCTTGGTTGCGCTATATCGTCGCAGACTCAGATGTGCTTGGAACCTAGCAAGTCGTATCAAAATTCTGCGTACAACAACGGGAAACCAGAGATCAGCGTCATGCCCATAAAGTTATCTCTATCAGCAACGCAAAGTAGTACGAACATGATGCTGCGAAAGAAGTGCTGAATCATCCGTGCGCCGGTATCCTCCAAATACCAGCGTTGACGCCGACGTGCCAATACCAAGCGTGCTTCACGCCGTCCACAAAACCCTCGGTACCTACGTTGGAGTTTCACAGCAATTTCCATGCCTGCATCTCGTTTGCGCTTCCAAATCACTGCCAGATCGCGTGTGAAGATGGAATATTTCATCAAGATGAGAATTCGTGGGGGGTATGCGTATGCTCGTTCCAGTACAATTTCGCGAGCTTCACGTCGTCCTCGAAAGCCACGAAAAACCTTTTGGAGCGCGGTAGATCCGCGAAAAAGTATGTTGCGGAATGCCACCCGTGCAATGTGAGCTCGGTACGCTCTTTGAATCTGCTTTGCTCCCGCAATCTTCAATTGAAGCAGCTCGTACGCTGCCACTGCTCGACGCTTTCCCTCCTGACGGCCCATGAACCCCCGTGCTACCCGTTGAATATTCATTCCAGCCAAGAATCGAGAGGCATACAGCATCATAGCTGTATGCATCACTGCTTCACACTCTCGACGCAGTTTAGCTGTGCCGATGCGAGATCGATATCCACGGAATAGGCGTTGAAGATCTGCGGCAGCTTCTTCGCGTCGTTTTAGCAAAAGCTCTCGAGCATGCCGCGCCTCAACAGCTTGTCGTCGTCCCAGCCAACCGCGAACTATTCGCTGGATGTCGGTTGATGCTTTTTCACGCAGCAAACGAAGTTGTTCGGCCCTCTCCAAAGCTGCCCGCTGACGAGCAGCAACAAAGTTGCGAATAAAGATACGCAGTCGGCGGCTGAGTACACACAGAGCTTGGACCCACATCCAGTACATTTCGCATTGCTCAGCACGAAGCCGTCGCGCTTCAGTAATCATCCGATGCATCCTTCGCTGTTCTGCCTTGTGACGATACCAACGCTGGATACGAGCAGCGGAAATCTTTTGTCGTCGAAAATATGCAAGTGCACGCTCCAGTGTGGATTTTGCACTTACACGAGCGTCCAGCTTAGATCGTAACCAGCGAGTAATTTTCCGAGCTGCTGCTCGACGTTGGTGTTCACGACGCAGGAATGCAACGATATTGGGATGTCGTGGCGTCAAACCATCTCGAGTAGCTTCACTGACATGCCCGCGTGCCGCAGCTAGAGCCTGTAGCACTGACAATGAGATCTCTGGGCAGTGACGCACATCGAGTCGGAAAAGATTGACCACAGGACGCAACAAGGTTCTGACGCCTGCATCTGTGAGCTGCCAGTCATTCGCCAGGACGAGGGTTTCCAGATGCGGACAGCATGGAGCTTTGCTCAGTGCGACCAGCGTTTCATCTCGAATTTGCTCACAGCTTTCCAACTCCAGTACGCGCAGTCTTTGACAACCTCGAAGTACAGCGAGAAAACTTGTAGGCGAAAAGTATCGAGACCGACTGAGTCGAAGTGAGCGCAAACTACTGCAACTGGTGCCGATGGCCTCACACAAAGCATCTGTAGCGAGAGACATCACATCAAGATCTGTCAGGGAATGCACAGGCGACAGCGAATTCTGGGGAAGCAAGAAAGCTTCAGCTAACTCGTCGGCGTCACATTGCGTAGTGCCAATGTGCAGTGTCCTCAGAGAACCAGCAGAACCGCTGGTTAGCGAGGCTATAGTGGTGCCACTGAGGTGAGGCATGGAGAAAAAGGCAGCGCAAGCACCTGGGATAGCGGATTCGTTTTGACTACTCCGGACGAGAATGCCGCTCCACTTCAGAGAACGCAATTTACGGCAACCTTGAAGCAACGCCCGTACACCGGAGGAGTTTAATCTCCGGACCCCATCGAGTGTCAATGATTGAAGCTTCGGACACCGTGCCCCGAGCGCTGAAATTCCTAGACTGGTGATTTGGAAGCAGCCAGAAATGTCAAGGGTTTCCAGCTTCCGACAACCACCTTCGCCATTGCTTACAATTATCCCACCAGTTCCGTCGTCCTCGAAATCTTCCTGGTCGTCTATGGTTGGCTCTTTTCCTGCTTCGTGGTGGCTTCCGACACAAATTGCCGTCTTCTCTCCAACAAGGTGTCGTAGTCCCACATCGCTGATACAGGAACAGAATGCAAGTTGTAGAGTTGCTAGCTGGGGGCACGCCGAACCCAACGCTTTTAGTACTTGGTCGTCCACCAGTGAACAGCGAGAAAGATCCAACTTCGTTAGGCGTGTCAAAGCTCGAACACGTGCCAGCCGTCGCAAAGCTGCCACTCTCAGTATCGTGCAACCAGATAAATCCAAAGACTGAAGACGTGACACACATGGACCACGCAAACCAAGTAACGTAAGGCCGTCAACTAACGGAAGTCCAGCTGCATTGAGTATTCGTATTCGGGCCGAAGCTGACGGTGTTGCTGCTGGAGCCCCACCTGGTACCGCTGCTGCCGACGAGGACCCCAAGAGTAAAGCAAGTAGCGCGGTGTCGGTAAGTTTCGTGCAAAAACTCACATTCAGAGAAGTGAGAGACACCGAGTAGCTTTCGCCAAAGGCTGCTACACCATAGTCCGTGACACGTCGACAGCGAGCGAGCGATACCTGCGCTAGAACGGAACATTGGCGAGCTAAAGTACGAAGAAATCGGTCATCTATCCACTCACAGGAGGATACGTCCAATTCCGTCAGTGACCGAGGTAAACTACTCCCCTCAAGTAGTTCACCACCTCCACGTGAAAGTAATTGGCATTGTGACAGACGAAGAACGCGAAGAGTTCCACCACTTGCTTCCAGCAACAATTGAAGGCCTTGAACTGAAATGTGCGCGCTGTCGTCCACCGTGAGAGTGTGAAAAGAAGACTTGGTCGGATTCTCATTGTTTGCCTGCAGCTGCTGCAACGAGGCATCCGTGACGCGCCAGCCACCGAGGTTGATATGTGAGTGATATACTCGTCGACGAGGGTCGAAAAAAACAACGTCTCGTGGCAGGTGTAGCTGTAACTTGACTAAATTCCTCGCGTGAGCCTTGGCACTGCTGCCTCTGTTGCCATTGGCGACGGCACTAGTTCGAGTGGCATCTTCTTGGTTGGTGGAGATGGGAGTAATTATCGGAGCCACAGGTGCTAGCGGGGGTGGCCGCGGTCGCTTTTTCGGCCGCCATGTGCCGTCATTCACCATTCGGCATTCGGCTTCGACTTTCGCTGGAAGGACGCTCTGAATCGTCGGCAGTCCAAATCTTTAGTAGCAAGGGGCATGGTAATGATGAAGAGGGTCTTGTTCTTCGGCCTCATTATGATGGGAAGGTGCGTGTCAGCACTGGACCAGGACTCCGCAACCCAGGTGATCGCAGCTCCTGATAAAGGAGACGAACTCGAAGAGCGCGCTTTCGTCGAGGAGCAGACGGAGCTGGAGGTGGAAATTGACACTCGCGATCCGAACGCGACCATTGATACTGACATCTACAGGTAACTTTTGTTCTAGCGAAGCCATGCATTGTTCCTTTCTCACGCAAGTTCTAATTGATCCAGCTATGCTGAGCCTGCAGAATATGTGATCGGATTATTGTTGGATCCTTGTCGGAATCGCGCCGTCGACTGCTGCGTCGATCGATTCGGCGAACCTGCTTATGTTGATTCTTCCGCCCCCATCGCGCAGAAAATATCGCTAGTAGACGAATCAGGTGCAACGCTGGACGTGTCGGTGAGTCGAATGGGTGACCGGCCCTCGCTCTTCGATCAAAATTGCTACATCGATGCCAACTTGGTGCCGTACCGCCTTCAAAAAACGTTGACTCGTAGCGGCCTGACAGTCACGAAAAATTATACCAACTCGGGATGCATTGGACGACTGCGTGCACTTGTACCGATGGACGAAGTTGTGCGACCAGCCTGTTGGGACTACAATGACTCCATTAATGCACTGACATCTTGTTACAACGTTGACGGCCGTATGCGAAATACGTGCGTTGCGGTTGGTTACATGCAGACGAGCTACATCGTTCAGTGCGGTGGAGCGTTCGCGTTCTCTAACCATTGCGGCACGTTCCTTGAACTCCATGAACCGGATAACGAGGTCATCTTGAGCCAAACGCGATTAATGGGGCAATATCTGAATGGGTTTCGCACCACCACATTGCCGCTGTTCTACCAGGGAGACCCTACACGAACAATTTGCATGGGTGCCTATGAGATCTGGTGGGTCCAGCGAACGCGGTACAACTTCATTGTTCAAAAGAAAAAGAAATTCCTTGTCACGTCCCCGCAATGCGACTTCGACTTTGCCACAAACAAATACAAGAACTACCACAGGATCACATAACATAATGCGCATTACAGCTATGACTATTGAAAAGTTACGTGAGCCAGCCATCGTGCGGAACTGGCGCTGCTGATGCTACCGAATATCGTTTCGTTGGCGACCATGTCGTCGAAGATGGCATTGGCCGCCGCAAAGTTGCTGCGCACAACTCGCATTTTCGTGCATCTGGTTTGTTGCGGAATCCGCACGCAGAACACTGAAGTAGACTTTGAAATTCGACGGATGCTGGGTTTTGAGCGGCACAAATCTCGCATGTGGCGGTTGATCTCGTCTGCTGATGAAAACACACTGGGCACTTCCACCCTTCTTCATCACGCTTGGATGGAATTCTCCTAAGTTGGGGGCCTAGCGGCGTTGGGTTGAAATCGGTATCGATAACTGGTAGGTTCAATTTGAACACCTGTAAGATGCACTCGAAAAGAATTAGTGATGTACCTAACAGTCTGATAGTGTTGTCCTCGTACCTCCGAGTGATTTCCTCGCGAGTCGTAGCTCGGCGTTTCTACTGTCACACTACGACCTGGCTGTAGTTGAGGTGGTGGTTCAGGCCGCGAAGTCAAAGATGAATACTCCTTGATAACTCGCGGAACAGGGCGTACTTGCGCCGGTGGCGATTTAGGTTGGAGCGAAGCACCAACAACTTGGCAAAAATCAACGTAGTCAAACTTTTCGTCTGACACAGCAGTAAATCGCGAAATCATTGTCGAGGCCACGTCTGCCGGCAAAAATATATCCAGCTTCCTCATCACTGCATTGAAAGCGTCGATGGAGACGAAGCCCGTACACTTGATATCGTAGAGCTCGAAGTTCTGATGCAGCTTCACCGACTCAATTTGGCGCATGTGCAGAAGCTCCGAAAAGAACTGTGTCACAAAGCTATCAATACGCTTTGCTTCTTCAAATGAGAGGGGTGCTCGCGATGATTCTTTTTGAGGAATTGAATAAGCTGGATCGATTCGATACGAACGGCTTACAGCCACAGGGCTTGGTACCTGAGGACTAGGTTGCAGCTCCTCTGAATATTCGGGTACCCGGTCGAAGTGAAGTATCTCAGTAGTTCTCATTCGTGGCTTTCGCGGGCGATGTTGATGGTCTGGACCCATTTGATGAACAAGGATACTGTAGTTAATTTGTGCTGATGTTGGATCTCCAAGAGCAGCCTTCACTGCCTCCAGCTCCGTATCCGTGAGCGTGCATCCCATTAATCGGAGTACAGTCTGGAATTCCAACAAAGTGAGCTTGCCAGTTTTCGCAACATCACACTTTTCCAGTAGCCTTCGACCGCTAATATTGTGCTGAGCCGCTGACAGAAAACATCGATAAATCTTCTTCGCGAGTGCAGGTTCTAGAGTTGGAGGAGGTTCAGCAGCGGCAGGGGCAATCGGCTTGACTTCGACGGGTGGAGAGGTGGTGGGCGGAGTTGCAGGTTTTTCCTTCGGAGGACCAATTGCAACGTTCACTTGCTCTTCGATGGATGCTAAGAGCGGTTTGACTTCGTAGCGGATCCTCCCATAATGCTCTGTCTCAAAGCATGCGAGAAACTTGGAAGCGTCCTTGTTGCGTAGGCGCAGGGCAAGCGTCATCAGAAGCTTGTAAACTCTTTTCTCACTGATAGATTCTTGCTTTCTTGCAGCCAAATCCTTCGTTGTCGAGTCCAACAGCGATTTCAGAGCTTCAAGCTCCGCCGGAGTTTTGTGAACATGCTTAATTGCCTGAAGAAGAACCGATCCGATAGCTTTAGAAACCTTCATGGTGGCCAGTCCTTCTTCATCACTACTGCAAGAAAGATCGCCGTCACTCTCGCTGCTGCTGGAGTCACTATCAGGGCCAGTTGCAACTGCACTTGCTTCTGCTTTTGCTACATCTCCCAGAAAAACTTCGTAGTTGATCATTGCGCCATCGTCACTTGTCACTGCATAAGCCTGTACTAGTAGCTCGATACCCATATCCTTCATATTATAGACAATGCGCTGAATCACCAACCGATCCAAAAATTTGTCGATAACCTTCTCGAACACTCGTACTTTCACCCTCGCTTCGCTTTGTTTCACTCGATACTTGCTGAAGTATTTAACAAACGGGAATGGTGGACGCAGTAACCTATTTAACCTGCCGATCTGGCTCAACACGGAGGAATGCGGCCGCTCATCAGGCTTAGCAGGACTTGTTTCTGGCAGGATAGCTGACGAATCTTTAACTGGAGATCCTGGGGTTGGAGAAGCCGAGGTTTGTGTTGGCGGTGTAGGCACCACCTCGCCGATTACCGATTTTGTTGGGGACGAGAGTGACGCAGTGCTGGGTTGCTTTTCAATTAATAATCTGGGTTTCTCGTCTGCGTATTTGGCGAAGGTAACAAACTCCGTGTATGATATAGCTCCGTCACCGTTAGTGTCTAGAAACTGGAGCAGGAGTTTTTCGTCTTCCGAACTGAGGAAGTGCCGAAGGCCAGCTCTTTGGAGAAGTTGCAGAAATTCATCGTGAGAAATGAACCCACTAGAATCTGCATCAAGCTCTGAAAAGAGGTTAAATAGACGTTCACCTGCATCTTTCCCGGTTGATAGAAATGCTTGGAGTTCCCCAACAAGTCGCTCAATGTGATTATCAAGGACTCCAGAATTTTCTCCAAAGAAGGCACTTGGACCTTTCGACAGGAATGTGCGAAACAACGCGACATTGAATCCTGAATTCTGGTGCAACTGGAAGCAACTCATCATAGTTTCCAATTCATCGCGCAAATATGGGTGATGCACCCCAGCAGCCCATAATACATCTTTGAAATCATCAATTGAAAGAAAAACACACTTGGTTGAGTCTTTTTCCACCCCGAAAGCTTGGTTGATGTCAAAGTCGTGGCCACTAGCTTCCAGCTTTTGTTTTGCTTCGTTGTATCCCTGGTGCAAAGTCTTGAGCAAGCTGAGAATCTCCGACGGAGGTGCTTCTATTATTTGTTGTACCTCTCCAAATTGCTGGCATCTTTGCGCAATTGCTTCAATGAACAGCAGATATTGGACATCCCTACTAGCATTGTCCTCTCGCGCAAATTCCTTCACCAAAATGTCCATATCTGCCTTTGGTACGGCTAAACTCATCTCCTTTAGCGTCTCGATAAAGCGACTTGCTGGAACCAAACCTGTTGTTTCCTTATCGATGATTCCAAACATTCTTTTGATCGAGCCACAGTAAGCCCCAACATTTTCGCTAGTAAGTCGCTCGTTAATGATGATATCTTCAAGAATACGCTGCAAAACTGGATCAGGCAAAACGGTGATGTTGAGTCTTCTGCTAGATGATGATGATGACTCGGCAAGGTTAAAACGGAGAAACTCATCGTAGTCAATCGCACCAGATGAATTAGGGTCAAACCGCCGCATCAGCCCTTTAATTTCTTGATCTGTCAGATATTTGTCGACGCCGAGCTCACGTATCGCTACTTCGAACTCGGATAACACAATTTCTCCAGAGCCATCCTTGTCAAAAAGTCGAAATGGCACCATGTAGTCAAATTTGCCATCCGGAGTTTTGGCACACCGCTTGAGCTCATCACGGAGCAAATTAACACCTTCAAGGAACTGCGGGCTATCGTAGTGAGTGACAAATTCACTTTTCATGTTCCTTCGATCCTGGTTTTCTCGGATAACGGCCAGAAACCGGTCAATAAGCACTGCGCCACCGCCACCACAATTTGCCCCAGTGTATTGAACGACATACGCCAGATCTTTCAAGTCCACCTGACGTGTTGATTTTTCCACTGCTAGAGCATTTAGCTGCTGCGAGAAATTCACGAGAGATAGTTTTCCGTTTGCCTCGACATTCAGACGATTGTAAATTTCGTCAATACCAGCCTTTACAGGTCCGGCTCCAACCAATTTCTTCAGTTCATAAACGATTGTCGAGCTGTACCATTACACAATTAGCCAATTTTACAACCAAGATTAAATACAGCAACTATTAACGTACATTTTCTTCGGCACGTGGTTGACAAATGCGTGGAAAGCTGCCTGGTTTACTTCCCCGTTTGTTGCTGGGCCCATTAACACTTGGAGAAGGTGGATTTGCTCAGCGTTTAACCGTATTCTTCGTTGCCGCAAAATATGGTTGATTGTCTCTGAATCCAGTCGGCCATGTTTTGGTTTCAGCAAACGCCACGCCGATGCCGAGTCGATTTTACCGTCTTTAGCAAGCTTTTTGTTTTGCTTTTCAAGAGCCCAAGTGCGGAATTCATCCGCTGCTTCTGCGATTCGCCCCGCAGCTCTAGCTGATGCGTCACATATACCAGTTATGTAACTCAAGAAGTCGGAGTAGTCAACAATGCCATCTTTGTTGACGTCAAAGCGCTGAATCACTTTGCTCAGCTCACTGTTTGTGAAACTCAGCCGGTTCGTTGCAAATATACGCTGAAAATCGGATCTGCTTAGCTTCCCGTCACCAAGCGTGTTATACGACTGAAAAATGAGTCTGTAGTTTGGAACATGGTATCCAAAGCGTGTCGTCATTGTGCGCTGCAACGAATTCACCACGTCATCACTACGTACAACGCACAAACCAACCAGTAAGTCATTGTCTAGAGACAATTTGTGCAACCCAACGCTTACATTTCAAAATCGGTGAGCTCCAGAAACTGCGCAAATGTGCCAACGTTAATTACTTTTGCAGCAAATGGATTGATCCGTTCCCAAACATGTCGGATATCCTGTCAGGAAAGCGGCATCGAGACAATAACAATTTGTTAGTTCTTTTACCGTAGTCCCGTTGCAAAAGAAGTCACAATCTCGCACCTTTTTGTCCATCTTGATACCGAACGTCTGAAGCCCAAACAGCACAGCTTGCTTGGTAAGAGAGCGCGTCTTCTTGGGATCAAACTCTTCAAATAATCGAGTAAAGTTTAGAGAACAGTCCTGGTCGATCGGGCAGTTCCGCCGTAACGTTTTTCGAACTTGCACTTCCAGGTGATCAATATGACTATGCAGATTCGTTCGTGTTCGTGGCGATGCGATAGAGAAATCAATATGAGAAGGCTCAACCAGGTCATGTGCGGATAGCGCACGTCGACGCCGCAACCATAGAAACACGCCATGTTTCGGATTCTTCTCGTTCAAATTCCCTCGAACCAATTTGAAACCGCGGTGGCACGGAAGCCATAAACGTGCGGTGTTCTTGTCACTCAAATCTCCACTTGTAAGTGCTAAGTCGATCACATCATTCGTCATTTGCGTGCTCGAAGGCACCAGGCTTGTCCAAATGTACTTGTGCTTCCCAAAAGCGCCATTCCGATTAATGTTCTGCTGCAAACAGGTATATCCCTTTGACACAAGGTCAGTGTCGCGCCTGCTTACAGCATACTGGATGTTGGAAATTGCAGATTTCCCGTCCTCCTTCGGTGCCGTCCGAAACCAGAGATACATAGGACTAACGGTGCTTTCATCCTGCAACTTTGGGGACAGTTGTGTGTAGCTGTCTCTCCGTAACGTAACTTCTTCTACGCTGTTTGTTGACAACCTGATATCCACGATACCGTTTTCTCTAGGAGGGTGGACGAGTGCTTCGGCTCCTCTCTCATCCTTGAGAAGAAGCTCCAGGTCGTGAACTTTCACCACGCCATCCTTGTCGGAGTCCATGAGATCCATAACAAACCCGATTTCCTGCGCACAATTTAAACGATGGCAAAGAGTAGGTGAGTTGATAGCTACACAGTCAATTAATATCACGACGCACCCCTGTTGTGAGCACGACATCCAAGTCTCGCATAATAGCTGCGTGAAACAGCTCGGGAGCCATTGCTGTGCCATCCGGTGGAGCAAGTCGCTTGAAAGTGTCTGCGATCTCATTGTCGGTCAAGTCGAGACTCTTCAAGTGTTTCCGATACTTGAACAGCAGCAAGCGGCTATCAACCAAATAACGAGAGAAGATTAACAGCAATAACAACAGCCAAGCAGCACACGGCTACGCACAGTTGGTCCTGGTCCAACAGACAGAATTCGACGAAGTCTCTGTGTAGCAGAAGCTTTTGATAGTCACATTCTATGCGATGGAACAGCGCGTCCACCTGGTCGCTCGGGATGGCGCTCTCAAAGGCTGGGTCGCTCGCCACGAGTTTGCGGAACTCATGCGCCTCCAGCACCAGTTGCTGCGGCTCTCCGTGCGCCATCTTCTTGACTTTGGACGCGTGTTGCTGCGACCCGAACTTCTTCATGATGTCTTTGAGGTAGTAGTAGATGCTGTTCTCGGCGCGCATGGACGCCGCCTTCTCTCGGAAAACCTGACGCGCGTGGTGGCCCAGCAGGTCGTCCGAGTGTTTGCACAGCATATAGGCGCCTTCACGCACGCCATCCAGCGTCAGGTTGGTCAGGAACTCGCCGTGTTCCGCCATCTTCGTCTCGGTGTGCTACAAATGACACAAAAAGCAGAATGATGGTTCAACTTCAATGAAACTCCCATAGCGCTACGATTGGTTGAAAACAGCGACGTATTTTGACCAGTCCAATGCGTTCAAATTGTTCTTCCGCAAGTCACCATGGAGCTGGATCGCGCGGACGAGGAGAGGCTGCTGGAGAAGGGGCCGCAGCAGCTCCCTGCTGGACGACGCGACGAGCGCAAGGACTACTTCTTCGCAGTGGCTTTTGCGGCTAATTGTGCGGCCGTGAGCTTCATTGCGGTGCGTTCTTTTTCACTGGAGCCTTTCAGTTTGAAATTCCCTAATCAGATTTTCTTAATGCTGTGGTTAATTTGCAGCTCTTTTTCGGCCTCCCGAATGTATCGAGCATCTTCTTCACTGTGCATCGCGAAGACGATTCGTCGCACGGCCTCAAGATCTTCCTCATCTTCCTAGCGACGTCATGCATCGGTGGAGGGGTATCTGCGTTGTGGCTTCAGGTGTTGCAGAACCACGCAGAGCGCGTCATATCCTGGACGCTAAAGGTCAGCATTGTGGCCTTCGTTGCAGCGTCTTTAGCGGCGTTCTATGACTCTGGCATGGCTGGCAAGGCCATCGGTTTCCTCAACTTGTTCTTCGCCCTCATGATCATCACGTACTACGCCTCTGTACGCCGATCGATCGCCTTTGCAGCGTCCAATTTGGAAGCGGCGTCACGTATTCTGCGGGTATTTCCTGGAGTTATCACGTCGGCCTACATGGCGTTGCTGGCTCAGGGAGTGTGGGTCATGATCTGGGGTGCGGCCGTTGTGGGTGTTCTCGCTAAAGCGGTTGGAAACCTTCACGATTCCAGCTCTTTTGGCAACACGTGCTTCTTCTTTATGCTGCTGAGGTATGTAATTGATGAAAAACTAATGCTGATATTCTGTCATTTTTCTAATGTGGCGGCTCGTATGTTGCAGCTTTTACTGGTTTATGCAGGTTGCTAAGAATGTGGTGCACTGTATTACCGCCGGTGCGGTTGGCGAGTGGTGGTTTGGTGCGCATGACGTGAACACGATCCAACGGGCGCAAACCCGCGCGCTCACGACATCTCTCGGCTCCATTTGCGTTGGCTCACTCGTGGTCGCCGCACTGAACGCGCTGCACACGCTCTTGCTTTCGACCCCGCGACGGAAGGCGAAGGGCAGCGCCAACGCGTTCCTGGAGTTCCTTGTCAAGTTGGTCATGCGCAACATGCAGTACTTTAACAAGTACGCGTTCTGCCAGGTGGCGCTGTACGGGAAGGACTTTCGGCTAGCTGGTTCGGACACAATGCATCTCTTCAGGGACCGCGGTTGGACGGCGTTGCTAAATGACTCGCTCATTTCGAGCGTCCTCGCGGTGGGGTGCTTGGTCGTTGGTACGATCTTCTTGCTTAGAAAGCCATGGCCTTAGATTTTCACGTGTGACTTGCATTTTGATAGGCACGGTGTCCGGAGTCGTCGGATCGGCATGGCTGTACTTAACGCTGCGGTGTACGCCGGACGAGTTGGCCAAGCATCCAGAAGAGTGCCGTACGTGTCGTTGTCATGCTCGGATGCTTGGTTTAGGAAAGTATTCATGTGTCTTGTGCTCGTTGTGCCCGCTTTCCGCAGAGACGTTCAATGTCGTACTCCTGACTTTCGTGGCATGCGCTTCGATCGGCTACGCCATGTGCATGATCTTGTCCTCCATCTTGGACTCCGTTGTCGCGACGATCTTCGTTTGCTTCGCCGAGGTGCGTTTGCATTCATATCTTGGTTTGCAGAATCTACTGGCGGTGCATGGCGGTGTACAGTGACACTTTCGAGGACAATTCATCTGTCAGTCAGACGATGGACCCGCGAGGATACACCTGGTCGGAAACAGGCCATGCCAGCCTTGCCCCACCATTTTCTCATGCCTCCTGACTGCCTGGTTTCCACGATGCTGCAGCTAACTCTATCCATGTTCATGCTACAATGAGCAGGACCCAGCAGCACTGCAGCGCTCGCACCCGGACGAACACGCTCGTCTCGTCGAGGCCTGGAGCCGCCTGCAGCCGGACTTGTTGAGCTTCCCGACTCACATGGTGTAATGCTCGTGTCACCGAGATGTCAAACAGAAAAGGTCCAAATCCGTGGCGAAAAAGATGCATTCCGATGTTGTGATTGGCTAGTAAACACTTCCATTTGATTTCATTGGGCGACCCTATCTCAATTATTTGAAATCCGACGCGACTTGCACCAGCTCATCACCTTCCTAATGAGCAGACAGATACACGTCAGCCACTTCCAGACAGAACGCCAAAGCGCCAAGATGGTGCAGCTCGTCCAGAGAAACATGGTCGACACCGCCGCGCAGCCGCTAGTAGAGATCCAAGTGGACCGAAAGCCGCCGCCAGTCCAAGCGCCATTGCCGACACCGTCGCCGCTGGCAGTGCAGGTGCTTCGCTTCCGCCCCGAGGCGAAGGAGGCGGCGACGTCGCTCAAGAAGTTGCGCTTCGTGTACGAGATCGAGACCTGTCACCACGAGACCGGTGACGTCTTCCGCACTGAGCGCCGATTCCGCGAGTTCAAGAGACTGCGGGAGGCGCTGCTGCTCGAGTGCCATGACTGCCCTGACTGCCACCAGTTCGTGGAGAAGCTCAAGCTGTCGCGCCTGCCAGCACGTCGGATGGTTGTGTTGGATGTGAACAAGTACGGGGCCTCGCGCATGCTGGAGCTCACGCACTTCCTGCGTGACCTCGTGCGGCTCGTGACGCAGTATTCCCACCGGTGTGCACGTGATGGACCAGATATCGACAAGTCCGTTGGGCTCTTTCTCGGCTTGGACTCGCTCAGTGAAGCGGTTGATGCGGTTGCTAGCTCCACGAGAACGGCGCAAATGGTGCCGCTCAAGACGCGCCAAGATCGAATCGACTTCCGTGCTGCTTCCATGCCGAACATACGATTCTCGTCCTCGTCCATGCGTTTATCCGACGATTCACTGCAGCACATTCGAGCGCGTGGTTGCTCGGACGTCGGCAACATTCACTTCCGTCAAGCGACACCAAGAGGTTAGAGCAAGTTGAGCTCATGTACTTATACGCATGTCTTCGGACTGGATGTTATGTAGTGCTTCTCGCTGAAAGCAAGTATTTATTACGTTCATGCATGCTCCTCGTGCACTGCAAATTACAGAAGTTAGTCTTTGTGAGGATTCATGAGTAGATTTTGATCGTCGCCAAGCTAGCTTGTGCACAATGGATGTCGTACATAAGCTATCGCTATTGCGCCTTGCAGGCTTTGTGGCTAGACCACGGCGCAATTCGTTGTTTTAGCAAATCTTCGAAGATTGAGTTTTCGTTGAGTTAGCTGCAGCTGTCTTCGGGTTAACATTGAATAGCTAGCTTAGGAGAAGAGTTAAGATTGAATTGGAGTCGTTTTCGTTGAATGGTCGTGGCAAAAGCGACAAACCCACGTCCTGAACACTCTAACTCTTTCTCTCTCCCTCAACTAGCGTTTACTAAAGTATGACGATCTCAACTGATATGTGTTGGCGCTCTATCGTTTAACCAACATCTACGATATCGACTTGGCAGTTGTGGCATCGGCGATGGGAGTGTCTACACGGTCTATTTCAAGATGGGGTTTGCTTTTTAGACGCCGAGGAAATGTGATTCCGAACGTACAAATTGTACGAAAGACACCCTGGCCCCCAGAATGCATCAAGTTTGTCAAAGGCTTTGTCGACGAGCGTCCACGTTTCTATATAGAAGAGCCCCAAGCAGCTCTCAAGTCAACCTTTCCTGAGTTACCCAACATTTCAACTGCGACAATTTGCCGGGCTTTGCGTTTTGACCTCGGTCTTACTCGTAAAGTCCTCACCAAATGAGCGAGAGAGAGTGTTCCGGCTGAAATCGATGCTTACTACAAAAAATTGGCCCCCTTCTACCGTGGACCCGATCAACTGGTTTTTCTGGACGAAACGCCGAAAGATGGCCGCGACGTTCTTCGCCGTTTTGCATGGTCAACACGAAACACGTCGGCAATTGTCCGTCAGCCATTCGATAGAGGTAATCTATATTTTATTTTGTACGGATACACAACGGTAACTAAAACTGTTGTTGAAGGTGATCGTGTGTCAATACTGGCTGCAATGGACATCTCAGGTTTCATTGCATGGAAACAACTCCTGGAACATTCGACAGAAATCGTTTTCATGACGCGTTTCGTAAAAATGTCGCCCCATTGTTGAATCCCTGGCCACTGCCACGATACGTTTTGCTTTTATTTTTTGGTGATATTTTACCACAGCTATAACTAATTACGATTCGGATCGATTGTCATTCTTGACAACGCTAAAATACACACGTACAGGGAACTCGAAGAGCTCGTTCATTCGACAGGAGAGCTTTTGTTCTTCTTACCACCATATTCTCCTCAGCTGAATCCGATTGAGGTCGGATTCGGCCTTTTGAAACGGTGGTTGACACGCCATGCGCATTCAGCATTTCGATTTGATGCTAAGCGGACATTGGAAGTTGCCATGCGTAAATGTATGGACCATTCAAAAGAGGAAAATGGGAACCTTTATGGCCACTGCGGCTACGATAGCGTTGGTCTGAATAGAGATATATTTTTCAGTTAAGAAAGAATAATATTTTGCTGAAAAATAATATGTTCTTTAGTTTTCCATGGGCACTGCGTGTTCATCGTCACCAACATTTTCAGCAGGGCTTGAAGTGTCGAGATCGGGACGAAAAGGCGGGAAATGGTCGTATGTAGGTAATCCTACAGCTCGCCTTAGCTCGACAACATCTAAATCTAACGGAATCGTGCCCCCGTTTAGCCGGCAGGTGATACCTACAAATTGCCGTCGCCCTGAGTCATCTTGCTGCTGAGATTGGCTTTCTTGCGTTGCACTTACCTCGGATTGTAGTGCATCGACACGTTGAAGTTGAGTAAACGTAGCGCTAGTTGGAAGTTCGAGGGGTGTTCCTTCTGGCTGCCGCGCATGAGAAATTGCCCAGTAACGCTGTGAGGCAGTGTAACGGGGCGCTGTTTACAACAGTCCCCAAAACACGGCACGCACGCTTGTGCGGTTGAGGAAGCGTTCCCGACTTGGAGGGAAGTCCCGACTTGGAGGGAGGAAGGCGACTTGAGTAGTTGAGGGAAAGTTTGCAACTGAATTGAAATGAGCTTATGGTTCCTGAATCCTATGAATAAAACCACTAGGGGCCCTTGAGGTTAAATGCAATTTAACCTACACATGTAGTATAAAACGTTGGGTTGAATCAGGTTGAACTTGAAGATTCTCCTTCGAAGAATCTTCCTGCCGCGTGGCGTCTTGTGATTGGCCACAAGAACTCAGGTGACACGCCGGCCTTGTTACCAAAAAATGTCCCAGATGAGGAACCATCATCATGCACAAAGAAGTGCAGAGAACACTTGGCGTAATCACTGATTGTGCCATGGGTGGATGTGAGCAAACATTTGACCATGTTTACGCCACCTTTACCTCCATGACAGCAGTGTGTGAACCACACCAATCTGTGATCGCATAACCAATGTAATAGGCCAGAGGGGCCCATTACACCTTCGGGGCAAATTGAACTCTGATTGAAATAGATCACATGCAAACGGAGACCTGCAAAAGATAGGGCGCGGACCCCGCTACAAATAGCCTAACTTGAACTTGAGACGAAGTGGAGCGCGCTTAGTCAGCGCTTTGGCCGGCGCTTATATCTTGAGTCACTGGTCGCCAGCTCAATGATCGGTTGAAAGAGTGGGAGCCACCCACTGATGCCGCACCTGAGATCTCTGAACTCATTTGGCGAAGGGTCGCCTCGTCGAAAGGTACATCTGGGATCAGGGACCCAGTCATCCGGGAATCCGGGACATCTTGTATTCCCAGTCTCCTGGGTCCGGGCCTGGAGCCAGTTCTTCACACTTGAACTTGAATCTGCCGTGTGGCACACCGGTCGCACTTGCGGGTGTTACGTGGGTCAGAAGTTGTCAGCTGATCTGGGTGGAACCTAATGGGTCGAGCGACGGGCGAGGGCAGACCGATCGATGGGGTGACTCAAATCTTGAGCGCTCCATCACAGTTTTCGCTCCCTTTGTTGATAGTGTCGTCTTTGGTACGTATTCGAAGAAAACCGCAGTTTGGTGTGCATTGAACACTCGGTCTACGCCGAGATCTTGCGTATTTTTCTTCACTTCATCCTTGAATGCCACTGCTATTACCTGCGCCTCTGGGGGGGGGGGGGGGGGGGGGGGGGGGGGGCAATTTGGCCCTTCCGAGTGTTGCACCTAAAGGAGAGAGCATGGCGCCGAATAAATCCACGCCTGAAGGTGTATTTTGCTGAAAATACAGATTCAGACACACCTGCTTCCTTTGCCACCTCAAGAGCCTTGCTCTGCAGCATGAAGGGTGAGACTGGCACTCCTTCTTCACGCAATGCTTTCTCCCACAGCACGATCTCTTCCTCGGACTTTTGCGAGAGTACCGTAGCCGTACCAAGGAGACGAACTCTGCGAGCAGCACCGCCATCATTAGTCGCGCACTGGGCTTCCATTTGCAACCGCTTCTTCTCCCATAAGTAGACTGACTTTCGCTTCGTCTCGCGCTGCTTGCCTACGACGCCCGGGTAGTACTTGGCCAGTGTGTCTGCCATCTTCTTGAACGTCTTATAGTGGTTTATAATGGCCAATTTCACGGTGTATGGCTCCGTTAGTCGCTTGATGCTGCATGGCTTCACACCACCTCCACCTGGTAGTCGCTTACGACCGGGCCTTCGCTGCGTGGCGCGCGCCATGATTTTTTTTAATGGCTATGACTGTTTAAGCCAATAATCGGGTACACAAGTGGTACAGTCTGATGTAAGAAGTATTTCTAAAAATATTTTATTCTCTGTCGTGATTGGTAGAATATCGGTGTCGGATATAAGACCTTGTCGGATGGAAGAAGTACTACACGGTACCTTATTCTTGACCCTCTACATGAACTTCATGGTTCAGTGAACGCAGCTCGAGTTGTACCGATTGTGTGTAAATGAAACCCGTCAGCCGAATATTCTGGTTTCTTTTATGAAATATCGCAGTATCCAACATTTGGATTGGTCCCAAGAAACCTTTGAAGATCACCGACGTTTCTCTCGCACAGCAGGAGACTTCCTGGACAGCAACAGCAATTGTATGGGGTTTTGTCCAGGACAGGTCTGCCTTTTGAGTGGAGTTCCTGGACAAAAACCCGATACAATTGCTGTTGCTGTCCAGGAAGTCCCCTGCCGAAGAAATCAGTTGCAGTTTCGGGGGTGCCCATCTCGCGAGGAGTTTTTTGGCTCTCGCGAGGAACCAATCGGAGCCGCGCCTGGGGCCTTTCAGCCAATCGCAGCGGCGAGAGATCATTTTTTTGGTGGGCTCCTCTCATTGGTCCGAATGCCATCTATCTGCGTTTCCCCCCAAAAAACGAAAGAAGAACAAGACGCGAGCTCCACAGCTTGCACTCGGCCCCTAAGCGACCCCACACTACTCCACCAGCCTCTGCAACCATGGGAGGCATTCTTCAGAAGATGCTGCAGGCCTTCTACACCAAGAAGCTCGAGGTCGTGCTCGTGGGTCTCGAGAACAGGTACGTCCACTTTCCCAACATTTAAATAACACCAAAACCTGATTCCTGTATCTAACTCACCCAATTAATTGCTGCTAGTGGCAAGACGACGCTGCTGAACGTGATGGCCATGGGCCACCCCGTGGAGACGTGCCCCACCATCGGTCTGAACGTGAAACTGGTGAAAAAGGGCGGTGTACAGATGAAGTGTTGGGATATCGGAGGCCAGGCACAGTATCGAAGCGAGTGGGGCCGCTACACGCGCGGCTGTGACGTCATTATATATGTGGTGGACGCTAACGCGGTACGCTACTTGATACTCTGCTTGTTGCTCTGTAATTCTTGTTTTAATGATGATTTTGTTGTTGTTGTTTGCCCTAGTTCGACCAAATTTCTTTGGCGCGGAAGGAGTTGCACCGCCTACTAGAGGATCGGTACGGTGCACTGCAGTCTTGGCAATATCAATATGTTGGTTGTTGACGGTGTTTTGCTGTTGCTGCTGTGCAGTGAGTTGGCGACGACGCCGTTGCTGGTGCTGGCCAACAAGATCGATCTGGAGCCTCACATCTCCGAGCCGGAGCTCATCCGCGAACTGAACCTGGACTACATCGTGGACAACCCGTGGCTGGTGATCCCCATCTCGGCGCTGCGCCTCGTCAACATCGACCAAGTCATCCAGTGGCTCATGAAGCAGTCGGGCAAGGGCTAAAGTGTCTCTAGGGTCGAGTGACGGGTGACCACGGGCTCGAATCCCCACAGGAACGAAGTCTGTGACGCGTAACACAAGAGACGATATGAAAAAGACGTACATACATAAGAGCGGAGATGCAGGTGGCCAAGATAAGACAATCGGTTTGGCCTGACAGATCGACGTTTGCGAGTAGGAGAGAAATGACGAAAGCATGCTGTAGAGTGCAATTGTGCAGTTGACTCTTTCTCATGGACTTGTAAGCTGCGTTTTTGCTTGCCAAACGAGTTCGCATCTAGGACTTGGTCGACTCGACCGTCGAGAGACTGATCCCTCGTTTCCATATTTTTCTAGTAGAGACCTAAAGCGACGCACAGCAGAACTTGACTCCGATGGAGAACTTCTTCTTGCAACACAACGTGCTCCAGGATCGAGACCCGGACGAGTTGGGCGGGCGAGTGAACTCGGATTCAGAGGCCAGGTGCGTCGCTGCGTAACTAGCCGCTGCATCTACTATAAAACTTACTGTGAGTTGCGATCTTGTGATACAGCGACGATGAGGAGGAGATCACGGACCGAGTGCATTCTGTGGCTGATCCGACGGGACCTTGGAAGCAGAAGGCCGTGGACGGCGAGACGTGGGGGAAGCCCATGCGCGGCTTTCGCGGCGGCAAGGGCCGCGACTTCGCATCGGCCAACACTGGCCCAAAGGGGGTCATCAACGACTACAAGGCCCACAAGCGGCATCAAAAGGAAGAGGTGTGTGTGTCACAATGAGAAGATGATGATAATCTAACTGGTGTTTCGTGTTGCAGCGTACGAGGAAGGAAGCTGAGCGTCAGGCAGTTCTCAATCGCATCGCCAAAGGTGCCACAGTCACTTCGACGCAAGACCCAACTGCACCCTTGGAATGCGACTGTGATGGAGGCTCGGACTGTGAATGTGACGACGGTGACCTGATAGACGATGCCTTTTTGGCACAGTATGCTGAAATGCGTGTTAAGCAGATGCAGGAAGCAGCACGTAGCCGCAAGGTCTACGGTGAGCTGGAGTTCATTAATCCCGAGGAATTCGTGAATCTTACGTCGAAAACGGATGACAAGGATCCTGGCAGCGGCATGCTCGTGCATCTATACCATCCAGAGAACTACGCCTGCAGTCTGCTCAACACACAGCTCGAGGTACTGGCACGGAAGCTCGTCCATGTCAAGGTAAGCTCTATACTTTTGCATGGAAATACGAGAAGCAGGTGACGAACTAACCAACACGTTACGCCGCTCTGGCTGCCACAAGTTCACAGCAATGGTAGCTAAGGAAGCTGATGCGTCTATCGAAATGGCAGATCTTCCGGTACTGCTGATCTTCCGCGGTCAGCAACAGGAAACCATTCTGGACGTCGCACGCCGTCTAGATGGCGAATTCACGTTCGAACGTGTGGAAGCCTTCGTGAACGAGCAGCTCGGGCTCTAGCTTGCCATCAATTAGGACTTTCAGACCGATAGGGATCGATACAGCGCGCGCAATGGTGTTAAATTTCTATTCTATCATTACGATACGTCATTCTCCTGCTACTTTGCATCGTGCGAGAACAAACACTTGTCGCCAAAGCGGCAGTTCTTGGTCCGCGCGAAGTTATCGCACACCCGTCTACGTGTCTTATCGAGAGCACGTCCGGATCGCATGGCTTTCGTCTCCGTGTGCTCGAAGTTGCATCGATCGCCCCACTTGCATTCTCCGCGCATAAAGTCGTAGCAAACCTTCACCGTGTGTCGCACCTTCTTCTGTTGAGCTCTTTGTTTGTGCCACTTGCCAGCGCGATGTTCGTCCAATTGGGCTTGACTCGTGAAAGACTTGTTGCACAGAACGCAGTTGAGCGTCTTGTCTCCAGTCTGTACGCGCTCCAAGTGCTCTTTAGACGCTCGATGGGCCTGGAAATCCTCCAGATCTTTGCCAATAAACTGGCATGGCTTGCAGGCGAACGGGACCTTCTTGGGGAACGTAAGTGCATCGCCCAATTGCTCCAGTGCCTTATTGGCGGCTCGCTCGTTCTCTTCCTGTTGCGATTTCTTGCGCTTCTTCTTGGCTGACGGCAAATTGGACGACAGTCTTGCAGCTGGCAACATGTTCTCAGGCAGGGATTCAATGCGCTCCGAAGCGTAAGCGGACAGATTCACGACCGTCTCGGACTTGTCATTGCCATTGTCATTGTCAGCATCGGAGTCGGACTCCGAGTCAGAGTCGCTGGAGTCATCACCTCCACCTTGGAGTTCCGCTTCTAGCCGCTTGATTTGATCCGCAATGTCTTCCTCTTGTTTACTTTCTTTCTTCTTCTTATGCAGAGCGCTCTCGGCGGACTGCTTGAGTCGCTTGGCGATGGGCTCCATTATTGCTGTGCTTTACGACTGGCCAGGAATTCGATTTGGTTTGAGGATTGGGAATGGATAGTGAAACACAGTCAACGGCAGTTCGGGCTGACAAGTGTATTGGTTGAAGCTTTAGTTGCATCAATGACTCCCAAACTGCACATGGGCAAACAAACCGCACCAGTAGCCCTCACTACCAATCTCCTCCTCCACTTATCTTGCCTAGAAGACCACATCTGCGTCCGCTGAAGGCTCGTACTGGGAAAGAATGTCGCGGTCCGACGCCGCAACGTCCGCGAACGGGTCGTCATCGTCCACAGCGGTTGAACTCTTGCTGGTCTCCGATTTTTCTGCAACAAAAGACAAGCCATAACATGAGTTCTTGGTTGACAAGCTCTGTTGTGCCTCCTGCTGTGATCCGTACCTTTCGCCTTGGCCAGTAACGCCTTCTCTTGGTCTTGCTTGTTCGCCTGCACCTTCTTGATGCTGTCATCGCCAACGCCAGTTACACAAAACATCATTGTGAGTAGGGAGCGATCGGTCCACAGAAAGGCACTTGATATGTGCCAATCTGATGTACCAGACTTACCGCACAAAGTCCTCGCGCTCCAGCTCATCCAGCTCTCGCGTAATGTACGAGATCGTCTTCTCGATGCGAGGAATGGTCACCTGGAATATTCCACAGTAACAAAATGCTTCCACATTAAAAAATATCCATAACAACAACAAGCACTCACAGCGCAGCATACGCACATTGTCCAAAGCGTTCACACGTCGGTTGGTCACTTTCAGGGCTTCATCCAGTGTCACGAAAGAGGTCTGTCACAATGACCACAAATGCTCACGTCAGTCCACACTGTCATTCTTCCTTCAACTGGTGTATAGTAAAAAAAAACTCACCTGCAGCGACGCGAGCTTAATGAGCGCGCGCAGCAGCACACGGAACTTCTCTCGGCAGTTCTGGATCTTGCCGCCTCCGCCGGCCAATCCAATGTTTTCGCTCTTCTCGCGACTCACTTCCACCTCCGTAAACACAGGCAACTTCACGCCTGCCACGTTGTCGATGCGGTTCTGCGTGCGGATCTCCGCCGTACTCACCGACTCGATGACCTTGTTGCGAAAGTCGCCAGCCGCGTACTGCGCCTGCGTGAGCGAGAAAAAGGCCTCTGACGCCTCCGACGACATGGTCATCTTGGTCTGCACAGCACCAACGACGATAATCCGGTTTAATACTGAAAAATCGATGTTGTTGAAGTAAAATGCCGATAAAAAAATACCTTTTGGATCTCGCGTAGCATGGCCTGGAAGCGCATCTTCAGTGCGTCCGCCTTCTTCTTCAGCAGCTCAAACCCTACGGATACCATTTACATTAGAGTTATTATCGACAGGAGAGCAGCAAGAACAGTTCGAATCGATTGACACCTTTCTTGGCGCCGACATGTTTGTTCTTGAAGGTCGTCAGCGCCCTGCGAAAAAAGACACCACGCGGCCCGTGTCATTGTGTTACGTTCATGTACAGTAGGAGGATATATAGGACGCCGGGGCAGCAGCTACGACGGACTTACATGCGCGTGGGGGCCACTTGAACCGACGACATGGTCGCTCCCTTCTCTGCAGCAAAAGATATTGAACGTTTCTGTAAACTCTGGTGTATAAAGCTTAATTTTTAAATCGGATTAATAAATAAGCCCTATTTTACAATGAAGTTGTAGTCGCAATAACCTAAAACTCAGGATAATGGCTCCTCCTTCTGCCGACTGGTTCGCGACGTCCGGCGCTCAGGAGCTGAAGAAAAACAGCGCTATCGACTACAGAGAATACCTCCGTCGTAGTGAGAGCTGCTCGTTGCCCCAGTTTGAGGAAGATCTGCGTCAGATTGAGTTGGATTTACCACGTACTGGGGAGTCGATTCGCCTCTTCTTGTTGACTCAAGACGAGAGAGACGCGCTTCAGGACGATGAAGAGCTGCCGCAGCATCTAATGGAACGTTTTCTACCCGTGCTGAAGAATATACTGGCGGCGTACAGCTTGGTACGATAGTAATAAGAATTTAGAGGAACTAGTTGAAAGAGGATATTTAACGTTTGCTCTTCTGTACTGGTGCAAGCAGAGAAATCCTCGAGTGGGTTACGTACAAGGCCACGCAGATGTGCTGTGCTTTCTGCTGGGGAATGTCAATGACAAACGAGATGAGGAGGAGACGTTCTGGGTCTACGCTAGCGTCATCGAGAGGTTCGGACTGCTAGCTCGATTTGTTGATGAACCAATTGGGGAGTTTGGGCTGACTGGCCATTGCAGAGTTTTTCCGGAGGACTTTTTCGCACGGGTGCCGAAGCTGCACGGGTTTCAAGTGGTACGTGGGAATTTTCATTTTTTTTTTTCCTTTGGAGGGAGTTGACAACCTGATGGAATTTATGGGTCAGGACTGCAAGTTGTATCATGAATTGGTAGTGAGGAAGCTTGTGGCGCTCTACCCGATCCTTGACAAGGTTTGTAGAAACGGAGTGTCAGCGATGGTGGTTGCCAACTAATTATTTGGTTGATGGGGGTCAGATTGACCTTCGTCTTGTGACGACACTGTTGTCTTGCAAGTGGTTCGTCTCGCTCTGGGTCGGCGAGCTGCCTCTGCCGTTGCTGTATGAGGTGTGGGATACAATGCTCCGAGAAGAGGATGGTACAATATTGCATCTCCTGGTCGCACTACACTTTTTCAGACTCGCTGTGGACGAGATCCAGCTTCACATGGTACGCTAATCAGCTGTATGACCGTCGCTGTGATAATGAAAGTGACACTAGACCTCGATTGCACAGGAAATGGAGCAATGGGATTCGAGTTACATCTACAAGATCATTCTTGGCCAGTCTCAGAGCGCAACCGAGATCGCCCCACAGACGCTGCTTCAGCAAGCACGGACACTATACGGTCTGGAGGACGAGTCTGTTGAAGACATGCGAGCAGCGATTCGCCGTTTATCTCAATTGCGAAAGGCTGAATTTGCGGTGCTTTCCAAGCAGACACATTTCAGCCGCTTGGAAATGGAGCGACTTCAGGACGAGTTCACGTTTCTGCGCTTTCAAAGGAAGATATGTGGCCGTTCAAAACTGCGAGGTTTGAGGCAGGAAGAGCTGGAAAGTATATTCTCAATGGAGCTCGATACGGTACGCTTAACTACTGGATACGTGATTCGATAGTTTGCCGACGTTTGTGTTGTCATTGTATTGTTCTACTGTAGTGGCCCATGGATAGCTATGGTCGAATCTACTGCCTCTTGAAACCCGATGGGTATGGGAATGTTTCCCTTTTCAGCTTGATCCAGGTTGGTGGTACCGTCTAGTGTCATCATGAAAATGGTTTTGATGTCTTATCGTATCTGTCCTCTGTCCTAGTTTTTATCAGTTGCGAGCCGTGGGGCGCCGGAAGAAAAGGCACTTCTACTATTCCAAGTTGCAAGCCAGCAGGAACGCGAATACCTCAACCAGAAAGAGATCGAACACCTTGCAGGTACGTGCATGAAAATGACTCGCTGCGTGGACCACCACCACTAGGTATCTCTGACTTGAGTGCTTCTGCTTTATTATTCTGGTTCAGATCTACTGTGCTGTCTCCTGACAAATCGGATGGTAGCAGATGCTGAAGGGCATCGAATACACGAGCCACGACGACGGGAACATAGTCACTCAATCTCTGACGCAGCCAAGAGCCCACTGCTACGAAGGGATTTCCGAACTAAGTTGCTGTCGCTGGCGACATCAGATCGCCAACTGCAGTATACTGAATGGCTCGAGTTTGCTCTCGCAGACAGTGAGATCGCCCAATTAATGGCGTGGGAAACGACCAGGCGTCGCTCAGGCGGAACATTACGCTTGAAAACCCGCTCTGTAAGCTTTTGGGGCATGATTCCGATTCAACCAGCGCTGAGCAGGGCATCGTCAGACTCAATCCTGCACCAAGAACAACATAATTCAAAACGGTTGTTAAAATCTAGCGAACGGGGGCATGACGAATGCCCTGAGCATACTCCAGTTCGCACGCTGAATGAAGATACGAACAACTTCGGAGTCGATGCTGCGCCGTTTCTGAAGAAACCCGGTTGGGCGTCGGTGGATGGGCTCACTGAACGACGACAAGTTACTCTCCTCTCCAAAAAGATGAGTAAGAAATTCAAAGCGTGCTGGCCGCCTGCAGAAACGGAGGAATTGACCCGAAATCCGTTTGAAGAGTCTACCAGAGCAGTTAGTTCGGTAGCACCGTACGTGTTTTGGTGTCAATGCACGATAACGTAAAGACCATTGTGGGCTTGATTCTACGATTACCAGACGATCATAAGCAGCGCGTGTATTTCTCACTCACTTGCGAAAGTGGTTAATGATATGATGTAGTCGACGTAAGCCACTACGTTGTCGTTGATGCTCTTGCCCTGATCGATCAGAGCAAAACATTCGTAAGACGGCCAATTGCATGCCAAATGTGTACAATTTTCCTTACCTGAGTTGTCTTGAACGAGTACTCGGTCTCTTGGCTGCCTTGCACTACGTTGAAAACAAAGGAGTTAGCGCTGTAGCCCCAATTCGCGATGTCGGCATAGGGAAACAGTGCCAGCACTTCATCGCTGTCAGCCCCCATGATGCCAACGCCCATGTCATTAATGGACAGAATGACGCGTGCTGGCATCACCGCTAGCTGGCGCGAATTTCGCACGTGGAACAGGGTCAAGCCGTAAAATGGTTGCCGCTTGCAGAGACGCAAGTACGCTAACCGGGCCTGCTGCGTTGACTGCACACACCAATTATTCACAAACGCATCGTAGCTGGAGAGCACTTGTTCAGCAACGGTAGTGCGATTCGACGCGCTGAGTAGTGTTCTTGGAATGTACTCGTGGACATCATCCCTAACAAAACAAGGAGAAAACGAGCATGAACACAATGTTGTTAAATGGTAGTAAGAAAGTGGCATAACGTACGTGACATCGCTTAATGCTGGAGTCTGTCCGTTGCCAAGCTTGCAGTACAATTGATAGCCTGCTAGTTCCACAGCGACATCCAGATCACAAACGTATCTGCCACGGAGTACATTGTGCACGGCCTGCAGATAGTACAATCCGACATCAGCTGCAGTTTCGTCGTCCACATGCACCCAAAGGTATGCCTTGTAGGCGAGATGATATCCTTCTACTGCAGCGACTTTCGTTGTGGAGGTTGTTTCCTTTGGATCGGTAGCTGCCAAGCTGTCCTTCTTCTTTTTCTTCTTGGTTTGTTTGAGATCGCTCACATCGATGTGCGTGCGCTCCCATTCAGCGTATAAATCCAGAACACGCTCATTGTCTGGCACGAGGTGTTCCTCCTCCTCGTCATTCGACTCGAAAAGTGCAAAAGCCTTTTCGTGACACACTCCCAACTTCCGCGCCACAAGTCCAGCGAGGTCGCAGCCCGTCGTCCAAGCACTAACCTGCATAATGAGGGTCGATTCATCTGCTAACAGCACGGTGATGTCATTGAGGGCGTGTCGTTGCAGTGCTCTCAGTTCAGCCGCGCTAGGGATTTCTTTCCGCTCGCCTTTTATAGCACAGCATCGTAGCGATACCAACGCTTCTTGAGCGTACGCCGATACTTCGGAACTGATCTCAGTGTCTCCACCAGCGCCAATGTGAACGCTGATGAACCTCTCGAGGCATTCGGCTAGCGGCGGAGACGGTGGGAAAGTCACAAGGCACGCGTTCAGAAGCAACCACCCGTTCATCACGGCGTTCCTGTTCATACCAAGCAAATTCCCACAGCAAAGATGAGTCTAGACATTCGATGAAGAAAGCAGCAAACATCCCACACTACTTACGGACTTGGGTTTTGAGTGAGTTGCTTGCAGAGTTGACAGTAAATTTCATCTTTGAGCGCTGGGGATCGAGGCACAACATTGCGCAGCAGTTTGAAGCAATGATCGATCTGCCCCTTACCACTTGCTCGGTTTCCCATAAATCCGGAGACGTTGCGGAACGCTTGCACTGCAATAGCCACCTGGTCGTTCGGAAGACGCGTCAGCGGGGTCGCGATGAGTTTCTTCTCCCATTTCAGTCGTTTATCCAGATCAAACTCCACCGGCTTGTGGAAAGGAGAAGCACGCGGCGCTTCGAGGTTGAAGTGACTTCGAGCAAACTTGAGCAGCGGGTGGACGTCGAAAACCATTGCTGGTGGAGGCTCGAGTACCGCTTGCTTCTTCATAAACTTGCTGCCCTTGTACGTCTTCTTAGGGTGCAGCGCCTCAGGTGCAAGATGCGGCAGCTGGTCGAACGGCATTCGACGCGTCTGGAGGTCGGACGAGTGTTCGTCGTCTTCGTCTGCTGCATCTGGACTGCACAATTCAACTTTTCGGATCTCACCGTCTGCTTCACTCCCTCCACCGTCTTCACCATTGTCCTTCGTCTTGAGATCTAGAGGAATTTGATCCAGACCCAATTCTTCCGATTGAGATGACTCCCAAGCCGATGACCCCACTTGAGACTTTGCATCGTCCTCGTCCTCGTCGTCGTCTTCGTCATCCCCCACAAAGTTGTTTGGGTCGTGAGCGAGCTCCGCAGCTGCTGCCAGCTCCTCCAACGTTGGCCCTGTCTCCGCAGAGACTGCGTCCGACGACATTGGCGATGGCAGACTAAAGGGCGATTAAGAACAGCCGATGGCTATGTTTTCAGCCCAGCATGGACGTATGGCCGTCCTTGTGCACGCCGATAAAATTAGCAGGATGCCTGCAAGACGTCCATCAAATGTTTTTTTTACGAATAATTTACAACATGAGTTGGCTGCAAACACGCTCCTTTCAAGACCTCGCTGGAGTGAGTTGCCATTCCTGGGCGAACCGGAGACACCTCCAAATTTGACGGCGCTGGCCACTTGCACACTTGCACCTGCTTGCTGCACGTGCGGGTCCAGCCATCAATGGGTGCGCACAGCGAAAAGTTATCTCCAATGACGTCCAGCGAAATCCCTTTCTCGGGGTCTGATTGGCTACGCACTATGTCGCATAATGTGTACCACACTTCTACCAAGCGTGTCTGCAAAGCGTTGCCATTGCTGCTCCCGCCGAGCCGTGTGCACATCGACCGCCTCCCCAAGATGGACAACAGCAAGCAGCTCCCCACCGATGAAGAGCCGCTGCTGCCCGCGGACGTGCACGACATCGCGGAGGAAGGCTCGGACATGACGCGCGACATCTTCTTCGCCATCCTCAAGGAGACGCAGGACGGGCCGCCGCGTCCGAAGTCGCTGCCGGACCAGAGCGAGATCCTGCACGAAGACATCGGTGCGTGCTACAATAACCACCTGCATAGAGGTTGGCCCCGATGCTTACTGGATCGCCATTATCTTGCTGTGGCTATGGACAGGCAAGGCGTCGGACATTGCGCAGCCTGGCGGATTTCGACGTGACCACGTCATCACCAATTTGGGAGGCAACAGTCCGCACGTGCCGTCGTACGCCCAGGACTCGTTTCTAGAATCTATCCAACCCACGCCAGGCATCCTGCAGTCCGCGTATGGAGATTTTATCGTGGCCAGTCTTGGACTTGCGGACGACGATGAGGACGAGGCAGATGTACGTGGCTAGTGACAGATGGCTAGTGATGCACATGTTCTGCTGGTATTGACTGGATTTCTGTTGTTTGTAGGACACTGCGACGCCTCTGTTGAGTCGAGCATGGAAGCGGCGACCGGAGAAGCACCAGCCCGGTGCGACTGTCGGTAAGACAGTGTTCACGATCCTCAAGTCGTTTATTGGCAGCGGCATCTTGTTCCTGCCCAAGGGTTTCCAGAACGGAGGCATGCTCTTCTCGTTGGCAGCTCTGGGCGTTTCGTGTGTGTTGTCCACCTTCTGCATGCTGCGTCTGACGGAATGCTCCAACGTGGTGCTGCAGGAAAGAGGTCGCACGAATGTGTCGTACGGTCTTGTGGGAGAAAAAGCTTTTGGCAAAATGGGGCGCGTGGCTGTGAACATTTCGCTGGTTCTCTCGCAGATTGGCTTCTGCTGCTCATACTTGATCTTTGTGGAGAAAAACATTGGCGAAGTCATTTTGGCTGCTTTTGGCATCCAGAGGACGACGGCGTCATCATCGTTGACGCTGATCGTGCTCCAGATCTTGCTGTACACGCCGCTCTCGTGGGTGCGTCGCATCGAATACTTTGCGCTGACGAACCTGTTTGCCGATCTCCTCATCCTGTTCGGCATCGTCTACATCATGTCCTACACGGTGCAAACGGTGGACGCTGCGCCGGCGGGCAGTGCGACGTGGGAAAACTTCAACTCTACAAGCTGGGCCATGATGCTGGGTACGTCCGTCTACTGCTTTGAAGGCATTGGACTGGTTCTTCCAATCTACGACGCGATGGATGACGATATCAAGCACAAATTCCCGCGCATCCTCTCCACCACCATGCTGTTCCTCGTGACACTCTTGTCGGTGTTTGCTGGACTTGTGTACGCTGCCTTCGGACAGGAGACACAATCTGTTGTCACACTCAACCTGCCCAGCGCCCAAGAAAGCATCGCTACCATGTCCGTTCAACTCACATACTCGCTCGCGCTGGTGTTCACGTACCCACTCATGCTGTACCCCGTCGTCAAAATCCTGGAAGGTTACCTGTTCCCTACCCACCATCAGAAGGGCTACTGGCGTTGGGAGAAGAACGGTTTCCGGTTTGCACTCGTGTGCCTCACCGCTGCTATCGCGTATTTCGGCAAGGAAGAACTCGACAACTTTGTGGCCCTCATCGGTGGGTTCTGCTCTGTGCCGCTAGCCTTCATCTACCCGTGCCTCTTTCACTCGCAGCTTGTGAACGAAGGTCGGATCTTGAACAATATCGTCATTGCGGTGGGCGTTTTCACGATGGTCTTCGCCACGTACCAGGCGCTATCGACGTGGAACTAAAGCCAGCAGAGACTTGTAGAGTTTCCTAGAATAAAGCTTGCAAGTGCTGCTCTTTTGTCGTGAGTAGTCTTACGTTGTCATCTCGGGGTAGTGGTTCAAGGCGCCATGAAATTTACGAACGGCTACGCCGTCTCATTGTCTTCTTTTCGCTCTTCTTGCGTTTCTTCTGCCTTTTCTCTTTCATCTCTTTCGACGACTCTGGTTTTGCAGGTTTAACATCATCATCGTCGGATTCCTCCTCGCTGAAGTCAGGCGCGTTCTCCACCGACACAGTGCCTTCTGAATGCAGTTTTTCCCACAACTTCTGCGTCTTCTCAGCCTTCTTGTTTGCCCAGTAACTTCGTTCGTCTTCGTCCTCCTTTTTCCCCATCTGCAACAACTCGGCACCAGAGCTGCGTTCACGGCTACGCCTGCGTCTGGATGGATTCCTTTTGCCCCTCCTGCTTCGCGAGCGACTTCTGCTTCTGCTTCTGCTCCGACTACATCGTCTCTTCCTACCATCCACTCTTCTTCTTTCTCGACTGCGACTGCGGCTCCTTCTACTGGCTTTCCGTCGATCATCCAACTTCCTCTCCATCCTCCGCAATGTCCAGCATTTATCTTCCTCCTGTCGTCGGTTATGCGAGTTCACACTGCAGCAAATAATTACCATACGCATTGCAACCAGTGTATCAGACCTAAAACTCAACTACAGAAGCTTTGCCATGCATAACATCAAGAACGAACCCTCGGATGGTACTGGCCAGGAACGTTTTGTTCACATCCGCTCGCTTCTCTCCGTGAGACTTGTCCTGTGAACAAAAACATCAGCAACAACATAATAAAAATACACTAAGACACCAGAAGACGAACCAGATACGCCATCACGCCCCTCGATCCCTCCACTCGCGGCTTCAGCGCCGCAATCTGCTTCGCGATCTCCGCCGCCGCGATGCCATCGTCTGCCATTTTTGTAATTTGTAACAGAATAATTTTGGTCGGACCATTTTAGACCAGTTACAATTGGGACTATTTGGTTAGAACCCAAACTACCTAGAGATGGTCAAGCGCTTGGCGTCTCCTTGCTCCAGTGCCGGCAAGAAACAGCGCGTAGACGAACCCACTGGAGCAATGCAGAACGACCTCCAGCCTACTGTCCAGCTCACGGCAGCCGAAGAGAAGCTCTTCGCTTTCCTACTGGACGTAGCCGCTCAACCCGCAGCCGATGGCGCCGTGCTCCGTGTAGCTGGTGGATGGGTGCGTGACAAGCTTCTGGGCCGAGACAGCGACGACGTGGACATTGTATTGGACAAAATGACTGGCCGTGCCTTTGCAGACTTAGTGAACGAATTCGAAGCAGCGCAGGGCCGCGAAACGAAAACTGTGGGCGTCATCAAGGCCAATCCGGAGCAGAGCAAGCACCTGGAGACAGCCACCATGCAGATCGGAGAGAATTTGGGCTGGGTGGACTTTGTGAACCTCAGAGCGGAGACTTATACTTCTGAGGACAATCGCATCCCGACGGTGGAGATCGGCACGCCGCAGCAGGACGCCGAGCGACGCGACTTCACTATCAACAGTCTGTTCTACAACTTGGCTACACGACAAGTGGAGGATTTCACTGGACGAGGCATCGAAGACCTGCAGAACGGACGACTGCGAACGCCCTTAGAGCCCCGAGTGACGTTTCTGGATGACCCTCTGCGTGTTCTGCGGGCAGTTCGCTTTGCGTCGAGGTTTAATTGCACGTTAGAAGACGACCTGCGTGCAGCGGCGCTGCTGGAGGAAGTTCGGGTGGCGCTGGTACGCAAAGTGAGGCGCGAACGTGTGGGGAAGGAACTGGTCGGCATGTTCACAGGAAATGCGGCGCATCCTGAACGTGCGTTGCGTCTGCTGCACGAGCTTGAGTTGAGTGAGAGTGTGTTCCTGCCTTCAGCTCTGCTGGAAAACAATCCCGTTTGTCGCCCGAACGGCGAAGAGGTGATGGCTGAAGAGAATGTATGGGATCGATGCTATGGTTACGTGTCGGAGATGTACCAGCACTTGGCTACGGATGGAGTTTTGGACGTGGATAGCTTATCACCAGAGAAGAAGCACGAGCTGCACGTTTGTATCTTGGCATCGTTCTTACTGCCATTCCGTGGACTATGTGTGCGTGACAAGCGCCGCCGATCAGTCGCTACTTTTGTCGTACAAGATTCGCTCAAGCTGCCCAACCGCGACGCTAAAGATGTGGATAATGTGTTGGCTCATGGCGGCGAGTTGCAAGAGGCGACAGCAGGAGATTTTGACCGTGTGAAGGTGGGCCTTCTTATTCGCAGAATTGGCGCGCAGTGGGAGCTCTGCCGCGATACTGCGCTTGTGCAAGAGCTCACAGACGCTGGATCAGTTGACGAAGCCGCTGACGCTCGTGCCGCGGTGTCTAAACGTTACGACACGTTCAACGCGAATTTCCACGACGCTGGTCTTGACGGTGTCTGGAATCTCAAGCCGCTGCTTAATGTAAGTTCCATCGAATGATTTAGCATCTGGTCACGACGAAGCTAACTTGCTGTGCTTTTATGACAGGGAAACGACCTCGTAAAGCAGCTCGGCGTCAAGCCTGGACCAAACATGAAAGAGCTGCTGGACCGAATTCTGGCATGGCAACTTTCAAACCCTGAGAAGGCACGCGACGAGTGTTTGGTGCACTTCACAGCTGTTGTCGCTGCTGAGGCAAAGTAAGAAATGCAGCAATAGAGCAGACACGAAGGTAGTCGGATTAGTAGATACACAAATGCTATCTAGATTCTAGATGACGACGCTGAAGTCGTTGCGTTTGTCGCCAGGCACCAGCAGTTTCTGCGGGAACGACGCCGTCTCATTCACAGTCTCAATACGCTCCAAGCAGAAGAAGGCGACTTTGGGCGAGTCTTTAGTCTCACGTACGCGAAAGCCCACAACTTCCAGGATCTTGTTGAAGCGTGCGTACGTCATGAACTGCGAGTGACGCAGACACAGCAGCGGCAGCATCAAGAACAGCAGCCCGCCTTCCTTCAGGTGGTCTCTATACAGTCGCAGCATCTGGCCGCGTTTATCAGCTCCAGGGACGCAGTTGAGCACCATACTGGAGACCAGGACCTGGAACTCGCCGGTGGGTTGGAGACTGAAGAAGTCGCGCTGTTCAATGCGCTCGTGCCTCGAGTTGAGGTCGACGGCTCGTACGTCCAGCCACGGACACGACAGCAGCTGCGTGTTGATGGCTCCGACCTCCAGCACCCGCAGCGGCGGCTCCTTCGCCTTTGGACGCAACTCGAAGCGTGTGAGCAGCTGGAAGACCCACTTGGACGTCTTGTGGAAGCTCGTGCTCAGGATGCTGGCGTCCTGGTATGCCTGACGTCCACCCAGCTCCTCCAGTTGCTTGTTAACTTCCGCGATGCGCTCGCTACGTTGCTGCTGCGTCTTTGTGTCGGTTGGCTTCTGCTGCTTGAGGCGGTCCAGTTCGTGCGTCAACCGGTGGAAGTTCGTGGTCACCTGACGAGCTTTACGCCGCGACTTCATGCGAGGCGGGGCGATGTGCAGCGCCTTGCGAGACTTTTTGGCCTTCTTCACCTGCTTCGTCGCCGTCTTAGCGCCTGTAGACGGCGCGACGCCGCCGCCATTCGCCAGCGTTGTGATACCCATCGGTGAAATGAAAATGGCTACATTGATGTTGCTGTAAGACTGGAATAAGCAACATCGTAACTTATGTTGCGCTTCCGCAACAATGGTCGCGATAGCCGGCAGTAACAACGTGTGATACTTGATGAAGGCGCCGCGTAAGTAAGGGCATAGCGAGCGACACACCAACGTGTGCAGCGCTATATGATTGGGGTCGTGTACCGGGTAGCAAGTGGCATTTCGACGAAGCAAAAGTTCGCTCTTGGTGTGTCGTGTTGCAGCAGTGCAATGAGTTTATTGTGCAACTACCGAGGCTCTCGCCGAGGACGCACACCAGTATGGGTTTGGACATGTTGCAGTAGACACGTTCCTGTGCGCTCAAGGGCAAGCACGTACCCTTCGTAGGCAGCAACGGGGTTCCCCTGGATAGAGTTTGTGCTTCGCACAAGGAGCAACATCTTGCGCAATGGTTGCCTGCACTACAAATCGCCTGAAGTTGCAGGGTCTGGAAGAAGTTGTAGTGCAGACACTCACCACGGCCGAGTTTTATCGCCGTTCACAGTAGCGTCTCCGGTGCTACAAGCGCATGCTTCTTGCAAAGCGAAACACGCCGACGACATCGCACTTGAAGATCACACCGAGCTCTACACCGCACGTACTTAAAGAGCCATAGCTGCTGAGAACGCCAACACCCTCATATTCTTGTACACGCCTTTAAGTCGAAGGAATTGAGAAAAAAGAAAAAGACGAAGTGTGTAGATCGAAACTACAGTCGACAAAGCGCCTGCTCCTGCTATTTCTCCTGAGCTCAAGCATAGCGACGCGTCCACTCCGCAGCTGCACACAAAGCACCACCATACCACAATTACATTAGTACGAACCACCCAAATATCTTCTCCTGTTCCAACTCCACGCACCCATGTGCACAGCTCCGGCCTCGTCCGTCTTCCAGTGGTCCGCGACGTCGTTGGCCAGAGGATCGTCCGGGTTGGGCGCCGACAGCAGCGCCTGGATGCTCAGCAGCACGGTGCGGATCTGCAGGGCGGGCGACCACTTGTCCTTGAGGATGTCGAGGCAGATGCGGCCCAGCTTGTCGATGTTCGGGTGATAGATGCGCGTCAGGAAGCGCACCTTGGGCGGCGCCATGGGGTAGTCCGCCGGCAGGAACAGCTCTAGCTTGAAGATGCCGTCTGCAAGCAGAATAACCCGTCTATTAAGCACCCACCCTTTACATAGTCATACAGTCATAATACCACCACGTACTCTCGTAGGGCGACGACTGCGGGCCGGCGATCACCACTTGGAAATAGCGGAGGTTGTCTTCGTACGGCGTGGCGCTAATGCCAGCAACTGCAGATACATTATGCATCCAATTAGCAGGCAGTTCTTTCTCCCCTCTAGATAGTCATACTCCACGCACCAGGTTCCGCCAGCAGCCGTTGGGTTTCCTACATAGAGGGGTTGTACCAATAGATACGAGCTATTAGTCGCATCGGGGCTCCTAGATGCATAAGAGAGGGGAGGGGGAGCAGACAGCATATACTGCAGTGTCTTACCTTGACGATACGACGCGGGAGAGCACTTGCCATGGTGTCCTGGGGGTTCTTCCGGTCCCGACGGCGCCTTCACTTGCCCCGACACTGAGATTCCTACTGTGAGCGCCTCCCTATGAAGCGACGGAACCCCTTTAACAGCATATGTCAGTCTATAACGAAGGTTTCCAGCAGGAGTGATGGTCGTAGAAGTTGCAGTTGCCTTTTTCGGATTGACCACGATACACCTGTCTGCCTAAATATAGGGCCAACAAGAGTGGAAGCAGGTGTGCGCACAAGAACGGAAACGGCCCCGTCGGCGTGAGAGCTGTAGGTGGCAGGCTACCGACGGATGCTGCGGGGCTTGACACGGGGCAAAAATGGCGGACTTTGACGATATGGACGATTTCAACGACCACGCAGTGCAAGGGAAGCCCATCAAGGCCTTCAAGAATGGCCACTTCGACAACCCCAAAGGCAATTTGCAGTGCCATCTCTAGTAGGCTAAAGAGGAGTTAAAAAGACTCATTATACTACTGGTCTCTTGTTGTAGTGCTGTTTGTGCAGCATCACTGGACTTGGGACGAGTTCCTGTGTGCTGCTTCTCAGCGACTGGAAATGGTCCCCATGGCCTCGCGCGTGTTCAACGCCGATGGAGCAGAGATTGATGACATCATGTGCATCGAGGAGAACGACATGCTCTTCTTTTCTACGGGAAGGTCTTTCAAGGCGCCGAATTCAGGAGGAGACGACGCACAGAACAGCACAGACGAGAAGGTGGCGAACGTAGTCGGAGGATATAAAGTGACGACGTTGCTGGGCAGAGGAGGCTTCGGAGAAGTGAGGCTGGGGGTGCACCAACTTACGAACGACAAAGTGGCGCTCAAGTTCATTCTGGTGAGAGATGGAGACACGGTTGACTGTGTATGGGTTGGTGTATTGATAATTGTTTGTGGTACTTTTATGATGTAGAAAAGTGAAATGGGGTCTTTAGGAGATGTTGAACGAACTACGACGGAGATCCAATGTTTAACGGTACTTTTGCACTCGCTACCATTATGGTGGCAATGGTTTTGCTCATGATTTTTCTCGCAGGCACTGAATCACCCGAGCATTATCAAGTTATTGCGCGTGATCAACGAACCCAACCATATTGTCCTCGTGTTTGAATTGCTGGAAGGGTGAGCCTTATCCGTGTAGCTTGTTTGTGCGGTACTACGTATATGGAAACGTGCTGACTTGTGTATAAATTCGTGTGTAGTGGCGACCTTTTTCACTATATCAAGCAATTTCCGGGTGGTCTGTCGGAAGAGGACGGTGTGGGGCTCTTCTCGCAAATTCTCGGAGGTGTTGGGTACGCCCATAACCAGCACATTTGTCACCGTGACCTCAAGCTGGAAAACATTTTGCTCACAAAGTACGCTTGCCGTGGTAATTGTTTTCTTGCTAATGCATTATCGCAAAACTAACGTTGTCGACCTGGTCCCTTTTGCTAGCAAAAATGACATCTCTACATCCAAGATTGCAGACTTCGGTCTGAGCGATTTTTACAAGCCAGGGGCGATGATGAAAACAAGCTGCGGGTCCATATCATACTTGGCACCGGAGGTATTTCGTGGCACATCCAACGCAGGTCCGCCGCTCGATGTGTGGAGTCTAGGTGTTATTCTGTTTGCGATCGTGTGTGGTCGATTGCCTTTTGAAGGACCTGATCTCCAAGGAACCAACCGCCCACGCGAAAATGTCATCCGAAATCGGATCATGCGATGTCAGTTTAAACTAGACGCGGACTTGAGTCCGGCACTCACGGATCTTGTGATTCGGATGCTCAAGCCAGACCCAAATGAACGAGCAACCATCCCCGAGATTTTCAGCCATCCGTGGGTACGGGGGACGTCTGGTCCATCCGGTTGTTTGCCTACAGCCTTCGCGAGTATATCCTCAAACGACACTATAGACGCCGATGATGACGATGACGGGAGCTTCGCGATCGCTTATACGCCCGCATCTCTTGCTTCAACACCCAAGACAAACGACGAGGACAAGTTGCCATCAATAGTTCAGCGACTATCTCGTACTGATCTAACACTAGGTGTGGGAAGTGCCCCGGCGACCCCCACGGCCAGTGGAAACACGACGATGGTCGCGGTTGGAGGAAGCTCTTCATCATCTTTAGGTACTCCGACTGGCGGGCGGACACGCGGCGGTCGGATCATGGACAACCCACTTCAGCCCAAAGGAGTTTTGAAATCAGAGAAACACTCGCCACGGATTGCAGGATCAGGGAGCACTGGTACGATGAACTCCCCGATGCCCGTCGCGTTGAGTCCAAATCACCCGGTCACCTTTAAACGGTATGCTTCGTCCACGGGTAATTCTCGGGGGCGACCACGCCAGCCCATGTCATCTCCTACGAATGCTAGCGCAAATAGTAACGGGAGTGATAAGGCCCACGCCGAGCGCGCTCCTGTACATGCGGACTCTGAACGATTGCCGATTGCACACCCCAAAAATTTAAGACGGCGATCCGATAACTTTGACGAAGTAGCAGATTCTTTCGCGAGTCATCATGGCCCCAAAGTAACACTCGCAGGTCTGAGTTCACATCCATTAGAGACGATAGGCAAGAAGCCCCAGAGTCACCCAGAACCTTCAACGGCAGCGAATTAAGTGAACAACAGGAACCGAGACAGAAAGCCAAAGGATACCTGACGTATAAGTTAAAGCTCAACTCGTATTCACACAAAGGTGCACTCACCCGTTCATTTTTCAAACCACTAGATGAAAAGTACGGTTTGTGAGGGAATAGATATCGTACATCAGGCGCTGGCCTGTTTCGAGGTGGTGGGTGTGAAGCTTTGTGTCGAATAGTGGCTGCTCGAACTCCGTTTTGCTGCTTCGAAGCCGACGCTGCAAACGCAAGAGAACGGGTGGGGTCGTTGCAAGGTACACTTTTCGCCATATCAACAGTACGAGAACCCCAGGTGCACGTTAGTTACTTCAACGCAAACTCGTCAACGTCACCAGTTGCTTACCTGCCAAATCTTCATACTCCTTGCGGCTGAACGTAACCAAATCTTGCATTCCTAAATTCTGTAGCAGCGAGACCCCAACGCGACTGCAGCAACAATTACGCTACGTTATGTACAGGAATTGGTGCTGATACTCCACTCAAACTTCAAGAAATGCTGTACCTTGCAAAAGAGTCGCCTGCTAGAGTGAGGACTGGAAGTCCTGCAAAAAGAGCATCAGTCGCAGTCGAATGCGCGCCGTACTACCGTAGACAATGCGCAGGTTTCAACGAATTATACTAACCCAATGACCAAAATCACCAAAACCAACTTACAATGAGCGTGTCGAGGAAAAGTCCTCCAAAGCGATGGCGCTGGAGGTGCTCAAGTTTTGGAATCCTGCACAGATAGCTATCAGATCACCCACATCGACACTGTTTCAACCCCGCACTTGACTCACCTGCGCACAAATCGGATTCTCCTGCTTTCGACGCCTTGTGCGTGTGCTTCACTACGCAAGTTTTTCTTGATTTCACGGCTTGTCACCAACTCAACAGTAACATCGTCACCCGGTATGTTCCTCCCCGGGTCTAATAACACTAGTGAGCTTCGGGGAACACGGCGCAATATAGCCATCCACGTGCTGAATACAGATGCCTCCAGCTTGTCGATCTTGTTGAAATTCACGAACACAAATCCGTCGTCTTTTCCTTCGTGTTCATCAACCTCCCACAAATCCGCACGGCGAGATATCCGATTAGACGAATTGAACAATTGATCGTAGTAGTTCACCTGGTAGGAATGGGGCAGAACTACGAGTTTTTCTGTAAACGCTGAGGCCACTTCAGCAGGAGGTACCACAAACTTGTCCACGACCACATAGTCCACGAATGGTGCGCCGGAAGTTCCCGGGTACACCAGGTAATTTACCACAATCGGCGCTGGTCGAGCAGCAACAATTTGCATCCGTCCTCCGCGCGTGTGTCCTTGGGCGTCCATAATAATCTGAATATGCTCGCCGCGGATCTGAGCAACACTCTCCTCGAAAGATGCTGACGACAAATCAACGAATTTATCCACACTTTTAATGACGCGGCGACGAAATGCGCTGCCATCGTCGCGTCCGTATCCGAATGCTGTCACTTTCAGTAATTTTTGGTCTCTAGTTGCAAATATACCTTCCATCAGATGCATTGTCGGGTGGTCCGAGTAGTCATAGGATAGATACCCAACGTTCAGGTCGGCCAAACGCTCGTCTTCACTTCGCTTTACTGGTGGCGTAAAATATGTGTTTCCTTGATCAGCACCTTCAACAGTGTACTTGGTTGAGACTTGCATGGCTAACATTTTCCTGTCATAGGGCGAGATTTTGTGCAGCAGTGAATCAAACGGTGTGAACGCATACACCGTGCCCGTAGCCAACTGCATACTCATGACCATCGACCATAGAGAATCAAATTCGTCCTCAGCATTTGCCCACACACAGGCACTAAGCTTGGCCCGCACCACGTGCACCATGAGGTGCATTTGTGACGTCTGCGCTGTAAAACCATCCGGGAAAATCATGTCTGGAGAAGCTGCGACTTCTTCAAGCGCGCGTTCGAACCAGCTCAATGCACTCACAATGTCTTTTGAAACCTCGTATGCCACGCCAACGTTGCCCATAGCCATGATCTTAAGGTTCACTGGGGATGACGGTAGGTTAATCACATACTACCGCATAAAGTCAGCCTCCAAATCACAATACCACTGAAAAGAATGCGTACCAAATAGTGAGGAATCGACTCGTTTACGTTGCCGTATTGGTGGTGAAGTACTGCGATGTTTATCCTCGCTTGTGGCTGAGTCGGTTCAATCTCAAGAGCTTCATTGTACGCATCACCCGCTGCTACAATCTTCACCCACCACCATAAAACAACACCTCAATCAACGCCTTCTCTTCTAACATCCTCACCAGCGATGCCCTTACCTTGCCGAGTCTTTCCAGAGTGACTCCAAAGTCGAAGTAATAGGCTGCAGAGCGTCCGCTCTTGCTCACACGATTAAAAAGATATTCCGCTGTGGTAAAATCTCCCCCATGGTGATATGCTAATGCCAAAAGGTGTGTCACAGTATTCACTTCCTCGACATTCGAAGGGTTTATCACTTGCTCCGCAGCGTGGAGATATTCCAGCGCGTTGGGAATTTCCCCCTTGTCCGTGTAGATTTCACCAATTCGCTGCAATAACGTGGGGTTACGTGGTTCTTGGGCTGAAACTGCGTGCAGGATTTCAAGTGCATGGTCGAACTCTCTTCGTCGCTGATAAATTGCACCGATACCCAACAGGGCCGATCGATCTCCAGGTTGCAGTCTCTCGATCTGTTGTAGAATGCTTAAGGCCGAGTCCAAGTCATCGGATTGCCATAATTGATCAGCACGTTGCCACAATTCGCCAATGCTCCATCCTGTCCCAGCGGTGCGAACAACGAAGCTCAAGAGAAACAGCAAAATAAACCGGTGTCGGATTGGCGCGGTGGGGTGATGCATGGTATCTTTGACGACCTTCAGATTAGAGACTTTCCGAGCGTGTTTTGGTTTGTGGTTTGCAGGTTAGGTGCACATAGAAAATACGAAAAAGTGGTCGTTTACTACTCACCTATCCCACAACCTGCAAACGACAAGATACAGATAGCACAGACAACCCCCCCCCCCCCAGAATGACCTCCAGCACCTTCAAATAAACTTGCAAACGTCATGAACCAGGGAGATGCTCTACATAGATGGCACATCATCCCAAGTAATTATTTGGGATAAAGGGAAATTTGCCCATCACTTCAAAATCATTGGTGTCAGAAGAGAGAAGAACATGTTCAAGTCGAAGTACAAGATGACGTATGGAAAAGAGCGCGAGTTTTTAAGCATTTGTGTGATTTGGCGCGCGAAGCATTGATGAAGGCAAGTGTAGGCGTGGCGGAAATTCGCCGACACGTCCATTTTCGATTCTACTCCACGGTGTGCACCAACGCTGACCTCCTATGCGATGGCCGTCCTCACCATTCAGCAAAAATGCGAGCTCTGCACGGCAGCCGCACGATACAACCTCAGTCCGACTGCTGCAGTCGCATGGGCGACCCGCGCGTTCAACTTGAGCAAGCCCATCTCGCTGTCGACAGCTCAGCGTACATTGCGGAGCCACAACGAGCTCGCTCGGGTTCCACCAGAGAAGCGCATAGGAAAGAAAACTGCCGGCGCAGCCTTCGCTCAGTACGACGACCAACTCCGCGCCGCATTCGACGACATGGCGAGCAAAGTTGAGACCGTATCCGGCGGGATGATCATCCGACGGGCGAAGCAAGTGGCTGATCGGATGGGCATCCCACCGGATGGGCACCCACGGTTCTCAAACGGCTGGCTGTATAAGTTCTAGCGTCGACACAGAATTGAACTCCGAGTCAAGTATGGCGAGGCTGCGTCCGTCGCGGACGAGGTGATCCGTGCTGGTAGGCAAAGCATGCTGGCACTCACCGCCAGCTACCCCCGACGCAACACCCACAATATGGATGAAACGGCGCTGTACGTCAACCAAGTCGGCGGCCGTACACTCTCGCGCCGAAAGAAGGTGGCCGGTCGCAAGAAGCCCAAAGACCGGTTGACCATGTGCCTCGCAGTTAATGCCGACGGCACAGACAAGCTGCCACCGCTATTCATCGGCACTGCCAATAATCCGCGCGCGCTCAAGGGCCATAACGTCGAGCATGAGCTCGGGGTCAAGTACACAAACAGCCGCAAGGGATGGATGAACTCGAGCATCTTCCTCGAGTGGCTTCATGAGCTCGATGAGCGGATGCGTGAGGAGGGTCGACATATACTCCTCCTTGTCGACAACGTGAGCTCCCATGTGCGACCAACTGCAAAGCTGACACATGTTCGACTGGAATTTCTACCTAAAAACATAACGAGCGTCATTCAGCTGCTCGACCAGGGCGTGATCAGCTGTGTGAAGCGCAAATACTACGACATAAAGGCTGACTTCCAGTTCGACCAATACCTCGCAGGCAAGACGCCGGACAAAACCCACCTTTGCAAGATCGACATCTGGCAGGGGATGCAGTGGGTCAAGCAAGCCCGGGATCGTATGACTGCTGACTCCATTCAGAACTGTTGGCACCGCGCTGGAATATTGTGGGATCGTCGAGATATTCATGGCCTTTTGAATCCATCCAGCTAACTGAATTAAAACGGTGTCTTCATCTCATATTATAATTTAAAACAATACAACCTGCATCGTTTGAGCAGCTGGAGACAATTGTTCACCTCTCTTTCGTCATGGGTACCACTCAGGTCATTCTGGGGGGGTTGTCTGTACTCTCACTTCCGACACCCCCCCCCCCCCCCCTGTCGATCGTTTTTCAAACAATATTATTTTTCAAAGGATTTGACCGCACACACAGGAGATTTCGACTGAAATCGAATATTCAAGCTCGGCATGTTCATTTAGATCAGAGCTATTGCATCGAAACTCTCACCCATGGTCGATACGATCCCATCACGATCATCATGGTGGCCACGGCCTCCGTCATCGTCGGGCTCGCCATATCGGACTGGGAGGAAGAGCCCAGTATGCTGCCAACAATGGTTGACAGTCGCAGCGCTTGTGGCGCACCAGATCTCCTTACTCCACTGCATCGCCGTCAGCTGGTCCGCTTTGCACACCTTGGCCCCTGCAACGTCCTCTCCGCTGTCGATCCGATCGATAGCTCGGTTGATTTGCTTCGTTCGGAAGCGCGACTTGAACGAGGCTATTACGCCAGCGTCCATGGGCTGGAGGCATGATGTCGTGTTCGGCGGTAAGTGTTTGACCGTGACGTGAGTCAGCACCAAATCTCCAGTCGAATGTGATGACGCGTTGTCGAGAAGTAGCAATACATTTCGCCCTTCGGCTCTCATCCTCGCGTCCAACCCGCGTAGTCATTGGCGAAAAAACGACGTCGTCATCCATGCATTTTTGTTGCTCTTGTAGCTGTAGCCATAGTCAGCAGCGCTTTTCCCGCGAAAGCAGCGTGGCCGCGCCGCGCGCCCGATGAATAGAACAGGAAGCAGCTCAGAACCTTCCGCATTAGCACGCAAAATCAAAGTAATTCTGGTCTTGTCGAGCTTGACACCTGGCGTGCCGGGAGTGCAGATGCCTCGCGTCGGCGCTTGCGAGTAAAATAGACCGCATTCATCCATGTTGAACACATCCCGCAGATCGTAGTGGTCGATGAGCTCGTGGAGCTCGCGCAGTCCCTCATGGACAACATTCCAATCGACTGAACCAGTCTCCCCGTTCATGAGACGGAATCGCAAGTTGTGTCGCTTCATAAATGCTAACAGCCAGCCAACGGGGAACTAGAGTTCAAGCGCATCACCACCCAAATCACTCTGAATCTGTTGGGCCTTCGCGGTCAGAATACGGCGGTTTAGCGTGACCTTCTTTGCCGCCGCCATCCCAACCCATTCACCAAGCTTGCGCCCAAGCGCTGGCGCCGTAACCTTGAGTGGTTTGTGCCGCTTCCCACCGCCGTACGCCTTGTCCTTGATTTGGTCCGACTTCTTCATAATATCACACACTGTATTGCGTGCGGGGGGCTGTGCGAGCTTGAACTTGCTCGCGGCCCACTCAGCTAGCTCCGCGTGGATCATCTCAGGCCTTTCCTCGCTCTGCTGAATCAGCGCGCACTTCTGCTCGATGGTCATCCACCGTCCCATGGTTGGTGGTGATAACTTGTTGCCTTTTCAAACTTGGCGCCAAGCAGAAACTCTCTAACTGAATATTCGATACATCAGTACCTGTAAAAATAGATTTTTGGGTTTGTATAAATGTGAAAGAGGTGATAAATCTTCCACGGTGTCGGAAGTGAGAGCACCATCTGTATGCAAACCACAACAAATCTCTGAAAAGCACCATGACAACTGACAAATACAAAACTGTGTGCTTTCGTCACAACAAAATAGCTGTATCCACCCAGATTCATCAGGTGACCACAAGAATCTCCACGGAATCACACGAGTCCATTGAGCTCGCACCACAACAGCTTTTTTGTCCAATCATTGATCTCTATATTTGCAATTTTGCCCAATCATACGAAAGCATCTAGTGAACTCGTGAGTGCATCGACTGGCTGTGCTGGATCTAGATTTCACCTTTCACATTGAAAAAAGTCCTCAACTTCGTCTGCCCACCCCCAACTCACCGCCATGCCCAGCTCGCACTCATGGAACATACTCTGCAGCAGCCTCACTTGTGAGGACGCAGCATTGCTCCTCCAAGGAATGAAGACGTGGAAGACTGCTAAGAGTCAAATGATGTCATGCACGACATGCGATAACAGCGCTCCGCATTCAATGCGCTCCAAGCTGCTGCGTTGCGCTTGCAAACATCTCAAGACCACCGCCTCCTACATGCCGTCTCCATGACGGCTGAAAGTGCTGGCCTGCAAGGACACCGGCAACGTGGGTATCAACGAGCGAGGCGACCATCATTCGCGCGCGCGGACACCAGCAAAGGCTCTCATCACGCCGCGTCAGCGTGACTTTATTAAGGAGCTCGCGCGAGAAAACCTCATGCCGCAGCGTATTCGCCATGCGCTGGTGCGAAAGTTCATTCTCCGCCCCTCTGCTCTTCCTGCCCTACGAACCGTGCAGAACATTGTGCATCACTATCGTCGAACCCACCTTGGAGGAAACGACAAGCGCAAGAAGATCTTGGAGGCCGTGCAGCGCTCCGGATTTAGTGGGTGTGAAGGCGAGCACGACGGCTTCATGTTCGCTAAAGACTATGATGAGTCTGGGCTGGCCATGGTGGGGAACGGGTCGGACGCGCGACCTTTTCTGGCCGGCATGTCCACGAAGGCGCTGCTCCGTAACGCCGTACGCGACCCGGGTACCTTTGGGCTGCACCTCGACGCAACCTTTTAGCTAAACTGCGTGGGGTACCCCGTGCTTGTGTGCGGTATTACGGATGCCTCGCGGACATTTCACTTACTCGCGCTGTTCATCACGTCCCAGATTCAAGAAGATCACTACGCGACCGCACTGATTGCTTTGAGACGCATGTACGCTCGGGTGAATGGCATAGAGATGGCTGTAAAGTTTGTCATGGGCGACGCTGGCAAGGCGCAGCGCAATGCGTTTTGTCAAGCGTTCGTTGATTGCACCTTCGACTATCTCATGTGCTACTACCATGTCATCGCTAAGCTACGCGAGAAAGCTCGCGGTCTGGGCACGGAACTCTCCGCGCTAGTGTTTCGAGGCGTCTACGATCTCCACTTTTCTCTAAATGCGACCGAATTCTCTGATCGGAAGGCCGTGATACTTAAAGAGTGGGATGCCACGGTGGAACTCTGAGCGTTCAGCACGTACGTGAAGGCGCAGTGGCTCCAAGGCGCGTTTAATAAATGGCAGTGCTATCATACTCCTGTCGGCTACGTTACAACCAATAACTCGGTTGAACAATTTAACCGGGCGCTCAAGAGGGACTACACGCACCAGAGGCAGCTGAAGATGGGGCTGTTGCTGGCACATCTTCTGGAGTGCTGCGGCCACCGGTCCATGGATCTCCTGGCCTTCTCGTTGCGTCCGAAGTGCTCGACGACACTGCAAACACGCACCACGCGTCTTCGGCGCCGAGGACTGCTGCTGGATAACGACGTTGCGCGCAGCAGCATATCGTTCCTGCTCGGTGACGCTGACCCGGAGCTTGTTCATGTCCGCGCCGTGGCGCCCACTCGGCAATTCATCCCTGAGATCAACCGCTCACATGAGGACACGGCGATCTCCGCTGAATTTGGCGTCCACTACGCGCGTATGGAGGTAGAGGGCCAGCCTCGTACTGGTTGGCCAGTCAATCTGCGCAGTGCGTACTGCCCCCGCCGCTACCACTTCAAAATGGGGTGCTGCTGTCACTTGTTGTTTGCGCAGCAGTCGCGGAGCGTCGTCGACGAGTCGGGTGAAGAGATCCTCGTGAACCGTAAGCGCCTCACTAACGCTGACAGACCGACGAACATTGGCAATGCGCTGCAACGCCTCTGAGTCTCGATGATAGCGCACGTATGATAGCAATAGCAACAAACATTGCAGCAAACACTTGTCTTCAATTGATCAATAATTCTACACGTACTGATACACACACTGCGCAAAGGATGTCAGAGTTAGGCAGCCAGCATAACATTGACAATAATGCATTACCTTCATTCTCTACGACCTTGCCACACGCGCTGTACACCGCTGATGCGCTCTAAACGACCGACGCTTTCTGTCCTCCGCCGTGCGCTCCTACCGGTCGGAGGTTCTGCAAGCCACCGACGACGCGCCACCGACGACATTCTGTTCTGTTCTCGAATGAGGAAGGTTTTTGAATGAAGGGAAGGCGCACACGCCACTGATGGTAGGGGTAGGCTAAATATGTTGTCTCATTGTCCCAGGCAGCTGACACGTCTCTGTCTGTGTGTTGTGCCTTACTTTATGGTGCTGGTCAGGGATTTTCTTGTGTTTATGATATTGTGTGCCTACAAACGCTTTGTGTTAAAGGAAACGTTGTAACAGGAAGCGGAGAGGAGAGAACGGGGAGCGAGCGGGTCTGCCAGAAGTGTCAGAAAGAAGAAGTGATTGAATTGACCAAAGCTTACATGCGGTGGTTGCGGCATCGCCACGACCACCAGTTCTACGAGTTATGTATCTACGGAGTTATTACGAGTTCTTTCGTGATAAAAGAGAGTTTACGCGTAATTACGCTTTGTATGCGGACTGTTGTTTTTACACTTTGGAAATATCGAGAAGATGGCGTCTGTATCCCACATCTTTGTGGGTTGCAGGAACTGCGTTGACCTGATACCTCTAACATTAACATTCACTTCTGCGAGAAACATCGTGGTTTAGAGGCATCCTTCCAAGATCGCAAAGATCGCAATGCGAGGGTATACACCTGATCGTCCTGTTCTCCTACGCGTAGGCGCTGTCTGCTTGCGTACACTCCCCCCCCCACGCACACAACAATAAGAAAAGAATGAATCTACTTCTCCTAGTAGCGCCTCGAGCAGCAACTCAGCGGATAGCTGGGAGATGAGCGGCCAGCTAAGACAACAAGGGAGGGCCTCGACACCCGAGAGTCGATCAGCAGCCGATGTACTGAAAACGTGCGGGATGTTCATGGTGCATACGAGTTGTTTTAACTCGGAGCAGGTGAATCGGAAATTTTCATCGGCGTTTGCGTCTGGGTATGTGTCTAGGTCGAAGTGAATGTCGGGGATTGTCATGCCCGCCTTTGGCCTGCTAGCAAGCAAGCCAGAGAGCGTGGGCGCATAGGCTCTGGCTTGCTTGCTCGCAGCCAGAGGCAGCATGTCGCTGCGACGGCAGCCTGCAAGGCTCTCCGTTCGCAGTTTACATACATATAGCTAGATATTATGAACGTGCAAAAGAAAAGAAGAAAAGCAAAGAAACGTGCAGGGGAGCAGGATACATAGGCACGTAGAAACAGAAACATACAGAAAACTTCAAGGAGGCCCCTGTGCGAGCTAAGCGCACAGGAAGGCATGCACATTTAGGCCAGACATTTTCACTATCACATACACCAACTACCCCGCACTCGAGACCAACTCCTACCTACGCGACCTACACTCCGACTCTACCTTCAACGACCAACACTCTTCACCTCAGTCACGACAACAAATGCGTCGAGTATGAACGCAAAACAGGCAAGGCGAACAAGAGGTTGCTACAGAAGTTATTCGTCACGCGCCAGGCGACGGAGAACGATCTGCCGTATCCCGAAGGCATGGGGCCGTCCCCGGAGTGGGTGGTCAGCACACCTGCAAGTATGCGGCAGGTCGTGGTTCGTAAATTTTCCTCGGCTGTGTCGGCGGCCCACACGAATCTCGCTCGTGGCAACAGCAGCCACTTCACGATGCACTTTAAATCACGAAAGCAACATAACTACTTCACGATTGGTGAACGCGCACAGAGATCGTATCTCGATGCGAATATACACCGGCCTCACACGCATCACTCAGGTCCGGCGCCGAACCCAACCGATGGAAGAAAACCACGAAAGGTGGAGCAGTTCCTCACGATAACCTCCGTGCCAAATATCCCAATCGTAGCTGAAGAAGGCACGACGGTCGAGGGCGAAGTTGTGATTCTGTACAAGCACGGCTGTTGGTACGCGCAGACTCCCTACGTGGTCGAGCCCCAGTTGTCTAATCACAAAGATCGCTGTAATGCATGTGACCCAGGCCTCAAGGCATTCCTGACGTGCATGGACCTACACGGCAACATTTGACACATTGGGCGGGCCAACTGGGCCAAACTGGACCGACTGAGGAAGCGCCAGAGCGCAGCACAGCGTGGTATGAGCGCGTTCGCCAACGTGAAGAAGGTGCGGAAGCACACTGGTGAGGACTGGAAACGATACGTAGCAGCACGTCGAGAGTTTTTCTGTGCGTCCGCCAAGCTTGAGAACTACATCAAGGACCTGCACTTCCAAGCTGCGGCATACCTGTGCAAGAACTCGGACGTGATCCTGCTGCCGAAGGTCGACTCCAAGTCGATGCTGCTGACGAGTTCCCCGTGGACGCACAAGTTCAACTCCCACATGCAGGCGCTCGCCCACTTCCAGTTCCGCCAGCGACTACTGGCCAAGTGCGCTGTCCTCGGCAAGACCCTGGTGTTGTGCTCGGAGATGTATACGAGCCGCACTTGTGGTCGCTGCAGCCGACTGCACCTCTCTCTCCGCAACCAAGATATGTTCGTGTGCCCGCACTGTGGCTTCGTGGCAAACAGGGACGAAAATGCTGCCTTCAACATCATGCGGTTTGTATGCGCTGGGTCGTTGAGCGTCTTTCAGGTCAACGGCGAGCAGCAGCAGTAGGGTAGTCTAGTTAGCATCTCGGGTTACAGCGAGAAATGGCCCCGTCTGTGACGGTGTTGCCGTCCGTTTCGGAGAAGCGTGAGAAATAGGATTCAGGGGCGCGAGTAGCCGTCACTTAGATCACCTTCGTAAAACAAATCTGTATAACGAGCACTTGCTCCTTCAAATCATAATTCACCTCCCTTGCTTCCTACCTGCCCGACTCGCCGATATCGAAGTCCGACGAGTCGCCGGCTAACGCTTCCTCAAGTACAAGTTACCGCGGTGGTGACAACTCCTGTGGCCGTGGCCACTTTTAGTAGTGGGGCTCACCATATTTGCAACACCGTCGACGAGAAGCGACAGGCTTGGCGGGGTGAAGACTGTAACACAGGATACTGCCAAGTTGGACTCGGCATCACTGGCCGACATTTTGGAGAACGTGAAAGAGGATGTGGTTGCAACCGAGTTACATTTGCGTCACTCTGGTGTGACCCCCAGTCTGGCGGTGCAGCTCGCAAATTTCTTGGAGATCAACTCGACCCTCACACACGTGGATCTGTCGGGGAACCGACTGGGTGAACACGGAGCAGCTTGTCTCGCGACCTCTTTGGAGAAGAATACTGCACTCGAAAGTCTAATGCTAGCTGACTGTGGATTGACGAGCGAGGCATTGACGGAGTGGGTCGCTTTTTTCAGATCTGGCACCAACACGACATTGCGCCATCTCAATCTAGCGAATAACCAGATCGACGACGATGGAGCTGAGGCGCTAGGTGCAATGCTACAAGCTGTCAAGACTCGGAACATGCAGTTCGATCTGCGAGGTAATGATCTGTCAACTAAAGGACTGCAGGTATTGGCTGATGCTATGAAAGGCGCGAGTTCGACAGCAGTCACGAGTGTCGAGGTGGCGAACAACCAGGATGAAGATGAACCACAGGCTGTGGTGTATCGGTCTAGGATAGCGTTCTACCTGCGCAGGAACAAAGCTGCAATTGAGAGAACGATGCTTCAAGAAACTATGAAGAAGATTGAAATATCGTCGCTGACTTTGGTGGTGTGCCATTTCAAGCACGTCGTGCTATCTATTGCCGAGGCAGATTCTCTGGGCGCTGCGCTACGGAGCAGCCACTCGGTCGCTGAATTGCGACTAGAAGACAATGCATTACCGGCAGAGGGTGTACGACGGATTCTACGTGCACTTCGCAACAATCGTAGTGTGAGGACGCTGTCAATCGTGGACAACAACATTGGTGATGGTGGATTTCGTGCGCTGAGCGAGCTACTTCGAGTACCGACAACTGCTCTAAAGGATGTTATTATTGCAAACCCCAATCAATTAACCCCAGAAAGTGGACTGGAAGTTATCAAGGCACTCACTGGCAGCGCTCTTCATTACACGCTGGCCAACTACGCACTTCTGACATATCTTTCGCTGGCAAACTGCGGCCTGGGCGACCTCATGGTGGGCGTATTGGTCTCTGGAATCGCCTGGAGTGGACGCATCGAAGCGCTAGATCTGCAACGCAACAACTTTGGCGATCGTAGTGTTCATGTTTTAACGCACATGATGCAGCGCTGCCTGAGATTATATCGACTCGATCTGGTACGTCCTCCTTGTCAACTCTACCAAAATCGGCCACGCTGACGATATTATCTGTTAGGCCGGCAACGAGTTTACTCTCGATGGTCTGTTGCCTTTGTTTCTTTCCATCCCCTCCCACCCACAACTTCGTGTGTTACTCCTCGGTCGCTTTACAGGTTGTGAGCAGAACACACTGGATCAACTCGTCAACGCTGCAGACCAAAGTCGAACGCTCGTACAGTTAGAATTGGTGACGACAAATCGCCGCTCGAGTACGGCTGAGCGCATTGCAAGTCTCAATAGTCGCCTGCGTGAGGCTCATGGCGCCGATTTCGATCGAGAGAACCAACAACGGCAAGAACAGGTAAAGCGTCATGAGGCACGGTGTCGTCGACATGCACTCGTGTGTCAACAAGCTCGAGATCTCGTCGCCCAACTTCAAAACACACCAGCAACGATTACTTGAGTTAGAACTCGCCGCTTCCTGGCCACACCATTCTTCGTCTCGAGCGAGAGTACCCGACACTTTGCACACCGTGTGTCGCTCACATTGAGCCTCGCAGCGAGTCGAGTGCCAGCAGCAAAATGGGTCAAAAGGCAACTTCAACTTGATCGGAGCCGCAGATGTTGTACCCAAAATATCTCTTTAACAACCTGCTGAAGTCAATGTACCTATATCTCTGCATCCTCTGCTCTACCTTCATATCGCAACTATACCATCTTTACTGTACCACTTCTAATCCCATACAAAATAACCTTTATCTCCCGCAGCATCGGAGACGCGCGCCTTCCCTGGTTGGGATCTTTCCCGATGGGCACTGGTCCACATTTCCGCGTCCATTCACAACGCAATTCGCCTTGGAAAAGAGCTCAAACCCGAGCCCACGCGCACACGTCATCCGCTTGGAAAGCTGGGGCCAGGATTCGTCCGAGGCTTTGAGCTTCCCCTCTCACACTCTTCAATCACGTCGGACGCCACCACCAACGCAATGCTGTCCGCCGCCGTCACGAAAGCCTCCGCCTCGGCGCGCATGACCGTCAAGGCCGTGCGCGCCGCCAGCACGTTCCGCGTCGAGACGGACTCGATCGGCGAGGTGCAAGTGGACGACTCCAAGTACTGGGGCGCGCAGACGCAGCGCAGCCTCGAGAACTTCCCCATCGGCGGCGAGCGCGAGCGCATGCCCATGCCCGTGATCAAGGCCTTCGGTGTGGTCAAGAAGTGCGCGGCCAAGTACAACCTGGAGAAGGGCAAATTGGACGCCGCCGTGGCCGAGAAGATCATCGAGGCGGCCGACGACGTCATCGCCGGCAAGCTGGATGATCACTTCCCCCTCGTGGTCTTCCAGACGGGCTCGGGCACGCAGTCCAACATGAACACGAACGAGGTGATCAGCAACCGCGCCATTGAATTGGCCGGCGGCAAGTTGGGCAGCAAGACGCCCGTGCACCCGAACGACCATGTCAACATGGGCCAGTCGTCCAACGACTCGTTCCCGACAGCGATGCACATTGCTGCTGTGCAGGAGGTGCACCGTGTGCTGCTTCCGGGACTCCACAAGCTGCACGACGCGCTGGACGCCAAGGTGAAGGAGTTCGACGACATTATCAAGATCGGACGCACCCACACGCAGGACGCCACCCCATTGACCCTCGGACAGGAGTTCTCGGGCTACCGCGAGCAGATCGCGCTCTCCATTGAGCGTGTGGAGCGTGTGCTCCCCAACCTGTGCAAGCTTGCACTGGGTGGAACTGCTGTGGGCACGGGACTCAACACGTCCCCCGGATACGACGCCGAGATCGCCAAGATCATCGCCGACGAGACCAATCTGCCGTTCGTCACGGCTCCGAACAAGTTCGAGGCGCTGGCTGCTCATGACGCTGTTGTGGAGGCCAGTGGTGTGATGAACACGATTGCCTGCTCGCTGATGAAGATCGCCAACGACATCCGCTTCCTCGGATCGGGCCCCCGTAGCGGTCTGGGTGAGCTGACGCTGCCTGCCAACGAGCCGGGCTCGTCCATCATGCCTGGCAAGGTGAACCCGACGCAGTGCGAGGCTATCACGATGGTGTGCGCGCAGGTCATGGGCAACCACGTCGCCGTGACGGTGGGCGGCTCCAATGGCCACTTCGAGCTGAACGTGTTCAAGCCCGTGATGATCAGCAACCTGCTGTCCTCGATCCGCCTGATTGGCGACAGCTGCAGCGCCTTCACGGACAACTGCGTTGTGGGCATCGAGGCCAACCGCGAGAAGATCGACCAGCTCATGAAGAACTCGCTCATGCTCGTGACGGCGCTCAACCCGCACATCGGCTACGACAAGGCCTCCAAGGTGGCCAAGAAGGCACACCAGGACGGCGCCACTCTGCGCGAGACCGTCATTGCGCTGGGCTACCTGACTGGCGAGGAGTTCGACCGCTTTGTGCGCCCCGAGGAGATGGTCGGACCCCAGTAACTTCCTTCACTTCATAAACTGTAATCTGGCTGCTGTTATAGGCAGCCAAGGACACGCAGAGTGCATTGCAAAAGACAGCAATGCAGTCGTGTAAGAAAAAAACAAAAGAAAATGAGCACAACTACAGCAAACGACAGCAACATCAAGTGCTCCATTTCTCCATTGAATTGATACAACGATCACAGTTCTGTCCGTTGCGCGTCGGGCGTCGACACTGGCGCCACCGTAGGCACCGACAGTGTCGCTCTTCGTCGGTCGTCGGAGCTCTGCATCTCATAAATAGCGGCTTGGAAAGGCAAGTACAAGGCGTTCTACTCAACAATGGCACACACACAACTCCATCAGAATTCAACTCCATTCTCATCGTCAATTGCTCCATCAGCACTCACCAACTGCCGCTCAGCCGTCCCCAGCTCCTTGGACAACTCGACAGTCTGCCGATTGAGTTTGGCCAGCACCTCATTGAACTGCGCATTGCCACAAAAGAAAGGAAAAAGAGTCAATACCAGCTAAAAGAACGGAATCCGTGTCCGTCTAGCCGCGCTCTGACCTGCTGCATGGCGGTGGAGATGCTGGCCATGGCCTCCAGCAGACGCAGCTCCTCTTCCGCCGCGTCCTCGCCCGCCATCCAGCGCTCACTATCGTCCGTCATCCTTCCCGCACAAAAAATAAAATAAAATTTTGTCCTAAAACTCTGATTCTCCGTTTTGATTGGCCTGAAGAATCAGATTCACTAAATTTAATCAGATGCTTTTCATTCCCTCCTCTAAATAAGGATCATTTCTCGACTGATCACCAAGAGCTCAAGGATCATGTGGATGCAGAACTCCGTGGGCGGCGGCGCGAGCGGCAACTTCCACGACCGCAACCGCTTCGGCTCCCAGTACGCGCAGGGAGGATCCTACGGCGGCGGCGGGGGCGGCGCGCTCGACGCCGGCGACTGGAAGAGCAAGATCCTCGAGAGCGGCCAATGGCTGGGCGGAAAAGTGATCGAATACGGCGGGAAATTGGCGCGTGGACCCAATTCCGACGCCATCCCGGACCAATACGCGACGCAGATGCCGAGGAATGATGGTCGTGCCAATTGGATGGCGGATATCCGCACGTCCTCGTCGTCCTACTCCGGTGGAGGGGGTGCTGGGGGTTACAATGGCAGTGGAGGGGGTTATCAGAACGACTTTGCCACGGAGAGACCCAAGGCGTACTCGGACTATCATGGCAGCAGTTACAGCAGTAACCCCAAGCCGTACGGGGGGTACGAACCCAAGAGTTTGGCCTCGAGTGACCACCATCACAGTCATCACCACCACCACGGCAAGAGTCGCCATGCGAAGAAGAAGAGTGAGGGGAAGAAGGGAAAGAAGAGTGGGAAGAAGAGCAAGAAGAAGCACCAAAGTGACAGTGAAAGCGAGAGTGAAAGAGAGAGTGAGAGCGAGGAGTTGTCCATTTCGGAATCGTCGGAGACCGAGTCGGCCGATGAGCGACGTTACAAGAGCAAGGTGAAGGCTAAGAAGAAAAGTAAGAGTAAGAACAAGAAGCACGGAGGGTTTTACTCGGAGGAGAGCGAGAGTGATGAAGACGACGGCAAGAAACGGGCGTCGGCGGACTATTCGTTCTCGTTTGACCCGGCGAAGCTGCCACCTCCGCCTGTAGAGAAGGAAACGTCGTCCAAGAAGTCCAAGTCCAAGAAGAGCAAGAAGGAGAAATCAGGCAAGAAGGCACGCACACGTCGGCAGTCGATGGCCTCTACGGACGACGAAACGGCTTCGGAGAAGGAGACTTCACGGAAGGCGAAAAAACGAGGTGGCAAGAAGGCTGCGGCTGCTAGCAGTGCAAGCGTGGACTTGCTGGGTGTGGATTTGGACGTTCAGCCTGCCGCAACGCCGGCCACTGCTGGACTCCCTGCACAGGAGGTACAGCCGTCGGTCTTTGACGCACCGCTGAACCAGAACCCACTGCAAGATCTTGCAGGTTTGAGCTTTACGGCCCCTGTCCGAGCCCCTGCTCCAGCGCAGCCGTCGGTATTTGATGGTAACGTACCCGCTGCGGCTTCTAACGAGGCCGAGGCACACTCCCAGCAGCAAGCTGATGCGTTCCGAACGAACTTGCTGCCGGAGAACAACATTGTTGACTTCAACTCTTTAGCGAGCGAGAAGAAGAGGACTTTGTCTGCCAACCCGGAGGAGAAACGGACACTGAACGACATGCAAAAGGCTCGCGGTGTTGACCAGCCCACGCCTGTGATGGCCATGCCGATGCAGGGCCAGCCGCAGATGCAACAGAACATGCCTGGCGGTATGATGCAGCTGAACATGAACCAGCTCCAGATCACGGACGGCTCCACAGGCATGCAACAGCCAATGTATTCGAACATGCAGATGCAGGGCATGAGTCAGCCGCAGATGCAGTCTCAGATGATGATGATGCAGCCGCAGATGGGTATGATGTCGCAGCCTCAAATGATGAACATGCAAATGATGCAGCAGCAACAGCAGCAGTTCGCACAGGGTGGCGTGCCGATGGCTCAACCGGCAGGAGCGCAGCAGCAGCAGCAACCACCCCAGGGTATGATGAGTGGAGCAGCGAATCCCAACAGCTCGGATCCGTTCCATCAGCTACCGTAACGTGAACATGATGTGGAATGAAAACCTACGTTAGTGTTGTGATCTGTAGTAACTCGCTAATTGTGTTAATGGATGTTTTCGTGGCTAGAAGTACCAGTCACAGCCCAAGCAAATTGCACCAAGAACCCCACGCAATTTAATTTGCTGTCGGCTAACACCCAAAGCGCTCTCCTCATGCCCTGGTTACCCTCGCTGTAAGGGGCTGGCGCGACCAGCAAACACTTGGTGTATACCCTCGCTGTGAGGTAATACCTCTTGAGGAATTGGCGCGGCCAACAACACCCTGGCGTTATTAACCAAGACACATGGAAAGCTGCCTTGAGAGCACTCTCCACCCAACCGAAAGTGCCCTCGTAGAAGACACAAAGAGGTATCGAGTGCATGTTGGCCAGCACAAGATACAGTATACAGTCGATCGAGGAATCTCCGGAGCGTTCCATGATCCGAGCAAATTGCAGCAGGAACTCCACCTATATCTCCACTGGATTTGTATTTGCCGGCATCCCCAAGGCGCTCTCCTCATGACCGGGTTAACCACACTGACGTGATAACAGGTCAGAAAACACCGAGCCACATGGAAAACTTTCCTCAGGAGAACTCCCCATCCAGTCGCAAGTGTCCCCACCGAAGACACGAATGGTGTCGAGCACATGACCGGCTACTATAGAGCTACAGCATACAGCATTGACGATCTGATTGAGGAATGTCTGGAGCGTTTCATGGTCCGAGCAAATTGCAGCAAGAACTCCACACAATATCTCCAGAGATTCGCTATCTGCCCACGCAGCCCGAGGCGCTCTCCTCCATGCCCAGGATCTCCCAAGGCGCCGCTTTTCAGCAGCTCCAAGTCCACCCAGACACCAAGGCAAGCACTCCTCGGCAGGACTCTACACCCAACCAGAGGCACCTCCAGAGAAGGCACAAGAGGCATCAAGTCCCAGTCGGCTAACACGCATGCATTTACTACTAATTCTCTTAGTTCCCCCGTGTGTCCACTACAACGGAGCAAAAGCGACTGACGTGGCATCAGGATCTATCGGAACGATGGGCGACTCCTGACCAGTCGTTCTAGTGTATGCATTATGGTAGGTTAATTCTATTGTAAGATTCATTTAGAGTCATTTCCTAAAATCAAACAATTATTTATGAGAGGTTATTCATTTTCCATATTTTGTCATTGTTGTTATGGGACATAGGGAACGGATTCGAAAGGTGATCTCGAGGAAATGGCTACATGCACTATATCTTCAACAAGTGGTGGCGTCGAAATTGTGGAGCAGCGTCTGCGTGTGCAGGTACGAATTGTACAGCGCACCTTCGTCGTCTGCCTCAACACAGGCGACGTACAGCTCACGTAAAAAAGCAGCGTATTGAGCTTCGTCAACTTGCTTCACCACTTCGCCAATGAGTTTTGCCATGAACCTGGATAGGAAACGGAAAACTGTCAGTCTCTGCTTCCTTCACTCGATAAGAGCACAATCAATTCCAAACGTACACTACAACGCGAGTGTCACAACTCTGTAAGAACGGTGTCAAGGCTGCCAGGCCTCCCACTTGGTCAAGAACTGCGGCATTGTCCAAAAGAGTGTGCGTGAGAATGAGTGCAGTACACGCTGCAACGTCTCCAATCAGCGAGGTATTGACTCCACAGCAAACGCGCCGACATTCGAGTGACGGATGCGAATCAGATTTCCCGTGCAGCACCGTCAACACGTGTAGGAAAAACTCACTGTCCAGCTGGCGCAAAAGCGTTTTATCCATTGCTACATCCCCGTTCAGCACACGCGCTGGCAACGAGTCCGACCAAGCAATGCAGTTGTACAAGTACTCCTCGTCATGCTGGTTGTCCGTGATTATTTTCGTCGAATCTCGCTGCTGCCATCTTTTGTCGACGTATGACAACTCGCACTGGCAAATGTCCAAGACAAGCAACATCGTGGGAATCAATACTGTCGGCTCGTCCTCTTTGTGGTCCAGCAGCACACGCAAGCACGTGTTAATTTCTTCAACAGTTGCTGCATCCGGCTTACCGTTCTATGCCAAGCACCACAGAAAAAAATGTTAGTCTTCGATCCAAAAACTTTATCCAACGCGTGGCAGATACTCACACTGAGCTGCAGTTTTCGTTGCACAAACAGTGTTAACACCCTCGCAAATGACTCACGTAGCTTAGGAGAGGTTGTCGGAGATGCTAAATCCCAGAATTTAGCTTGGGCGGCTAAACTGATCTCACCACCTTCGTCGTAGCAGAACGTTTCTTCCAGTTCTTCTCCAGCGGGGGTACTGCTGGCGGCAGACGTCGTTTTCGGACGGACCAAAACAACTTCATGCTGCTTGTTGACGGACCCTGCTGCGGTAGTTGCCTTGCTGTCATACGAAGAAAACGTATCGTCATCTTGGCCGTAAGTTAAAAGTTCTACAAGCCATCGTTCGCCGCGATAGCGCTCCACTACACGGTTTGAGAACAAAAGTTTCGAGATTTGGTTTAGCAACTCGTCCGAAACATTGGCGTTGCCGTGATTCTTGCCGCTTTTGACAGTTTTGTCGAGGTTCGGATTCACGCCGAAGTACGCGTCGACCTGTGTGAGCAACCGAAACTGGTTCACGAAAGCGCTCAGGTGTTTTTCCGAGACCAGCGAGCAGCTCGGTGCTAACTGTTTTGCAACGCGAGCGCTGGAAACGTACGGTGACAACAGCGCCTGCCGCATGCCCACGGACGGGTCTTCCCATTCTACAAAAGCGCGCCATATTTGCTCGAGATCCGCTGTACTGATACCTTCGCGGCTTCCAGTGCGTCGAAGTTGTTCACAGACTAAATCCACAAGAACCATACAAGCCAAACGCTGCAGGCGAGCAACTGAAGAGTTGTAAAAGTGATAAAGCAGCAGCTCGAGAGTGATAAACTGCTCCACTGCTGCAACTGGGAGACCACAGTTCCACACCTTGTGATCTTTAGTCGGTTGCCACTCTGGACCAGCCGATTTCCCGGCAGGAACGACTTTAAACGCGTACATTGTAGCGACGACTAGCTCCATCGCGTTCATCTGAAGTTCCGACACAGAAAAGCCCCGATTACTAGCTTCCGCGACCAAAAACAGAAGTGTGTGCTCATCCAGCGCCCTCAATCGATCGGAAGAGTAGCTCCCGTTCGCTTTCTTGACGAAAAAGCTCAAGCATCCAACCGCTTGTTCGACCCAGTCCACACGATCATCCGAGATGAAGAACATCTCCTTAGTCAGAGACGTCGTAGATACCACGATCGCCTTGCCGAGCATTTCTCGAAGTAACTTGAACAAATTCACCTCTAGATGCTGCGCTCGGACTATCAACGAGTCTTCTTGTGTTGACAGAATTGCTGCGACTGAGGCGATACTCGTATTCAGGAATAAGGTGAATGCCAACCGACGCCATTGAACCGTAGGGCGAACTGCCAGCTCCAGCAGCTTCACTCTCACTCCCGTCGTATCGAGATCTCCACGTTCACTACTTAAACACGCTTGGGTCAGCGTCCGTACTGCAGCTTGAGTAAGTAAAGTGGCATACTCTTGTTCCCGTAAACTGAGCATCGTCTTATAATCACTGCGTTCGTACAAATCGTGAAGTTCTCGGAAAATCTCCTCCAATTCGTTCCATGCCGGACACTGCAATTGCGTTTGGTTGTTCACAGTTGATGACTTGGTTACTGGTGTTACCTGTGCTTGGTTTGCTCGGGGGTGGATAGCTCGCTCTGTTGCTGCTAATTCACGAGCCAATTCGTGCAGGTTGGTCACCGCAAGAGTTTGGAAATCGTTCGTTTGTCGTCGAGTTTTAGAAGGTTGAGGACGAATTTCTCGTCGACTGATGCCTCCGTTGCAGCGGCGTAAAAGACGAGAGAGAATCTCATCCGAGTCTTCTTCGTGCAGACTCATGCTGGCGTCTTTGAAGAGGCGGCTTTACTGATGGAAACTAAAAACGACAGCGGCGACAGTACTGGGTTTGTGTCGCTTCACCAATTGGAAAGTGCCATGGACACGGAGCCCAATGCGGTGGCTTCTGTCCGCGAGTGTGACGCATTGAAAGACGAAGATGTTACACCGCTACCAGCATCTCAACCCCGCGTTGTGTTTGTACGACCGTTGCTTGATGACTTTGGTCGTACAACTTTCAAGTTTTAAGTTAAGTACTGACTGTGCGTCTGGTGTCTGCAGAGACTTCGACGAGAAGAAGATTACCATGTGCCGTGGATTGTTGAGCTCGTCTTCTTGCTTTTCAACGCGCAAGTGAGAAGTTCATTGCATCGAATATTGAAACTGGACGAACTAGTGACAAATTTTCTATTGGGTTGTCAGGGCGATGTTTTGCAGGTCCTCCGTGGTGCTGGATCTCCAGAGAAGTCAACGAACAATCAGCGCAGCAATGGGAGTAATCGAAGTTCTTCATTTTTCGGTGAAGATAATTTTCGAGCGATACAGGCCAAGGCGAAAGAGACCCACGAACGTGAGGTAGTTCGGTTCTCCATTGCCAAGTTGCATCCGTACGTCGAAGTCGTAGGCTGCTTAATCACGTACGCGGAAGATGAAATCGCTCGATCGCCGCAGCTCAATTCGTTCTCACTCACTTGTGACCTCCACGAAGTCGACAACGCGCAAGCAGAAGCTGACGCTCAAGCTCTCGCAGCGGGTGGCAAGAGATTCGTATTCACTCATATTGGTGAACGAACTCGCCTGTTAGAAATCGCTCACGACCCTAAGTCACTGCGAAGACGTATCGATAAACAACCGAATGTGGTGCTGGTTTGCAAATTCTTTCGACGGCACGGCCATCACCAAGATTGGGCTTTTCACGCTGCCACGGATGAACGTAGTAATGTCATAGTACGGAGTGCTGTGACGGCGTCACTGGTTGAAGCAATGCAAGTTTTCTTGCTGGACCTCATGCCCGATATCAAGATCCCAAATCGCAACCCGCTGTCGAGCGTCGCCGGGATCTGTGCAGCGCTAAGTTGCAACGAATTTCTCGGAATTGAACGTCACTTTCCCAGCGGTGGACTCTGTAAAATCGACTTTGCTCGATTGTTGTTGTGGGAATTAATGCGTACACGACCAGGATTACTGCAACATCTTGGACGGGCCACCGCTCTTGTGGGTCTTTTGTTTGAGATGTTTGAGCAAATCGACATCAATGGAGATGCTTTCGTGGACTGGGAAGAGTTCACGTCTTTTTGTATAGGATTGGGGCTTGTAGCTACGCGAATGCCTCATGACGATAACGATCACGCTGAAGGTCACGACCATGGTGAAGATCATGATGCTCCTCCACGGTCGAAGATAATTTATCGGCAAGAGCCACTAAGCACGGCAACAGCAGGACGGTTCGTAACATTTACTTGAACAAGAATCTCCTGCGAATTAACCTTCCTGAATTTTGAACAGAACTTTTCCTTACCAAGTGAGCAAACTCAAAGCTTTCCAACAGCTAAAACGCCTTGCTGTGATCGAGCACAAGTCTCCTAGAATTCTCGTACGAAAAGAAGTTTTGTTACTCCAAACTGTTGTATTATCTCTCACAATTCTTTTGTGGTGTGGAATAGCTTTTCGATCTCGAGATGAACTTCCTGCATGAGCTTAACTGCAGCGAGAAGTTGGCAGCTGAAAAGAAGGCAGGCGATAAACAGCAGGACGACTTGGACTCGCTGGAAATTTTGGATGCCGAGCACGTACCGACTCGGAATGCGTTGGCTGTGGCTACCAGCGACTTGAGCATTTCATTGTGGTCTATCATCGACGCCACCGTAGGCTCGTACGTCTTCAACGGGAAGCTAGCAGGTCGTTTTCCTGCGCTATTCGTACACTGGTGCCCTGCACCACTAAAGAGATTGTTCGTTGCTGGAGGCTCCACTGATCAGGTGCAGCTTTGGGACCTCGAGGTGCCAATGCACGCTGGTGCTGCACCACCACCTCCACCGATGCTACTGCCCCGAAGTCACAGTGAACGTGTAGCGGTTTGCCTTGATCTCCCTGATACTCCGTACGTTGCAACAGCATCATTCGACCATACTATCACGATTTGGGAGACTGTAGCAGGTGTGAATTCATCGATGGGAGGACCACCAGCAGTTTTGACGGTCTCATTCGTACTTCGAGGCCATCAACAAGCCGTTTTGACGCTAGACTCTGCTCATTCGTTGCTGCTAAGCTCCGGGTTTGAGTATCAGGCTTACTGTTGGGGGCTTTCGGGGCGAAATTTAAAGACAAAGCTAGGTGGGCATCATCACTGCCTCATGGGAGCCAAGTTCGTCTCGACTTCACCTAGTGGCCCGTGCCTTGTGGTGACAGGCGACCAAAGCGGCCACTTTAAACTTTGGGACATCACTCGTTGCGCCAAGGGCTTCTCAGGGACCCGTCTCGCTACGATGTTGCAGACGTTTGAGCTTCATACGCCAAATCTCTGTCGCTTTCGGACGTTTATGATCTCGTCAAGTGGAACTGGGACCGATTCCGATAAAGACCACCAGGAGCCGGGAGCGCACTCAACAACTGACAGTCCCGCATGCGCTATCATTACTGGAAATTTACGTTTGTATCGCTTCAGCGCCGTTGTGCAGTCCGTAGGTGTAGCACAAGAAGATGCGGCAGATACACCTGGAACGGCCCCCACAAGGGCGATCGTGTTCAATAACGTGACCAACACATTCCTCGGCGTCGTGGAGAACCGAATCACTGTGTGGAACGCTAACTCCGGCGCAAAAATCGAGGAGCCCTTCTCAGTTCGAGACGCTGAAGTCTGCGCTATCGCGTTTGAGAGTCCTCGCGAGCGGAAGCTCTTTGTGGCGACGAACGTACGTATACACACACACCGGTACTTGTTCAAGATGAAAACTAACTACGGTTTTTTCTCTGGAACTGGCAGGATGGATCAATCGGTTTATACAACCCCGTTACCGGGGCATTGCTGCATGTAAGGTTGTCCGTGGAATTTTCATCCGCCTTCCTCGAGTTGCTAAACTTCTGACATGTTGTTGCGTTTGTTGTTTCCACTAGAAAATTCGGGTTCATGATGGTGTTATCACGTCGCTCGTGTTTTGCTCTCAAGCCGACGTAAGCTCCTCAGTTTTATCCTGCAATACTCGGAATTTTCACGATTGTTTTCTTGTTAAATGTTCTCTGGCTGGTAGTGTTTGGTGTCGACTGGAGATGACCGTATGATCTGCTTGTTGGGCTCGCCACAAGGGAAGTTGAAATTGGAAGTGCTTCACGTTGTTGACAAAGCCCACCCCTCGAGTATCACTTGCAGCGCTTGTTCACCGCCTCCACCGTCTACTGAATCGCACATGACGAGGTTTATTGCCACTGCTGATGATACAGGTGGAGTGCAAGTCTACGATCTTCGTCGGATCACACTGCTATTTCGCTGTGCTAGTGTGCACACGCGCGAAATCCGAGCGCTGCATTTCACCCGAACGACATATAGACTATTAGTATCGGGTGATGTTACGGGTGCCATATTCATTTGGCCTACGATCGGAGTCCGAACCAGTATTGCCCAACCTCTCATGCAACTTGTGATGCAAGATCCAACTCCGTCGCGAAGCGCGATCGAATTCGATGGGATCACGTCGATTTGTTCCTCCGTTATGGAGATGGATTCGAACGAAACAAACCGTCCTGCGAGGGTCTACGTCGGTCTTGAAACAGGGCAGATTTTCGCTTGGGATCTTTGCTCTATCGTAGCCAAAGTGCCTCCGGACGTCAACCCCATAAGACGCTCAGGAATTACCCGAAGACGTTCATCCGATGCAAAATCTGGTACCATTCCAGCATTTGACAACGGGGTAACAACTCGACGAGCCGCTGGAGCAGCTATCACGGTGATGTTTTCAACGAAATTCTGGATGGCACATCGAGCAGGTGTGCTGTCAGTCCAAAGTTTGCCTTGGCCGGGTGAATTGCTTTCGTTAGGCGCAGATGGATTCGTCAAGATCTGGGATAACAATGCAATTTGTGTCGGACATATCTTGACTACTGGAGAGCAGACGTCTGCCGCAGCATCAGCTTGGAAGTTTGTTCGACGTGATCATACCGTCGGAGGTGATGAAAATGGTCTTCACGAACAGATCGCCCGAGAAATAATCACCAAACACCAGCGCCGAGTGAAGAAGGAACTGACCAAACAACGAAAGGCAGGACATCAACAGCGTTCTCCTTGTGAACAGCCAACGCTTCCAGACTCCTCGCTCAGTTCTTCAGCACCACTCTTTGAACCGAAATTACCTTTGAATATTCTACCAGGGCCTCAATCTCCTGATGGTTCTTCGCCGTTTCCCGATGCGTCGATAGCAATGACCAACGCAGCAGCAGCTTTGATGATGCAGCTGCCGTTCTCCGTGACCTCAGTGACGTCGGGGGTCCAACATGGAGTATTTGGGCCGGAAGAAGCTCAGCACCTCCGAACTATCGCAAAAAGTTCGAGCAGTTTGATGTCCGAAGTCGCTGACAAGAGGAAGCGTATAGCAGCACTTGCGCCTCTGTTTTCAAGCCCGGATGAAATGATGCGAGCACGTATAAAAGCAAAGTCCCGTGCCCGAGCAGCGATGCATAATAGCCAACAGACTTTGGCAGCAGGAGCGCGCGCTTTGACCCACTACCCACTGGAAATCGAGCGCCGCAATGCTGCCAACACTAAAGCTTCGCTTAACGCGTTGCGTGCATTAGATGTGGAGCCCTCGCAGTTCTTACGCGATAAACTGGAAGGCGATGCTTCATCAATCGTTAAACCAGCCAAGTCGACACCAAAGAAGCGTCTGCATCGCCCTGGAACGGAATCTCCGGGTATTGATATCAAGATGAATGCTAGCGTCGTGATACTGGCACGGAATGTGTCATTGCCGAAGTTAACACAGTCCTCAACCGGACAAGAACCTGATGAAGTATCCTGCATCCCGGAAACACTGAGTTCGAGTGTATCAGCGCCAGTCCTGACGACGTTAGCAGGATCACGACCTCCCAGCCCGGACAATTTGCGTATCCACAGCAGCATCGAACGAAAACTCAAACTATGCCAGAAGATCGTCGCTAACGTTTGTCTTATGAGTTCCAAGCCCAAGGTGCCTAAAGAGCACACAGAGAGGCACACACCCGAGACCTCAACACCAGGTCATCGGGTTAAAACTCCGGTACTAACGATGTCACCCGGTAGGAATCCGTTCGGCCCTCACTACACGGTGAAGCAGGTCGAACAGCTCGCCGTCGGACTTGCACGACTGGATAAAGACGGCTCAGGAGATTTGGATCAACAGGAATGGACGCAGTTGGTGGAGTTCTCGGGTCTTGGCAGTTCTTCCCAAAGCAGTTCTACAAGTATCGAGAGTCTCTTTTACTCGATGGATCGAGATTCCAGTGGCACCATCAGTCTCCGTGAACTACTTCCGACACTTGTAAGTTGTAGCAATTGTTCTTGTATTATTTTTCGATATCAACTCACCTCTCTTTATCTTGTTTATCTGTAGTTTCACCGAGCTTTACCTGAGCAGATTAAACAAATGCGAGCATTTATCCAAACCCGCATGAAGGAGCTTCGTGGCGTAACACCAGCAAGTGCAAGTACCCAAAGTACCAGCACCAATTCCACTCCTGCCGATACTGAGGCGAACCCGTAAAAAGAAGTACCAAAATTTCACTCCATTTTGGAAGTTGAAGCTGCGATGCAATCCGGAGACTCGGCTACAAGCGTCCCAATAGGAACTCGATGAAGTTCGCCATTTCTATCGTGAACCAACGCCGGCACATCGAGGAACCCAAACTCGAAGAAATAGGCTCGTGCACGTGCAAATGGGGCGTGGAGAATGCCGAATTGGTCCACCTGAATCAAGAATTCGGGTTTAACCGGATTTTTCTCTTGGGTCTCGATCTCTTTCGCTTCGACGAATGGAATGAGCTTAGAAACGGCGTCCAGTGAACTGCCATACTCCAAAGTTTTGTGCTGCCAAGTGACGCGAATTTCTCCATCGGAGAATTTTGTGCCTGCCGCATATCGCAATGGGAACAGATCGTCGCGCGAATCTTCATCCGTTGCACTTAATGCCTTCCGATAAACGTTTTGCTCATCGGGTGTCATTCGCGAAAGTTGCAACTGGATAAACGGCGCAACTTCGTCTTGTTCTTTATCTTGTTGCGGTTGCAACTCGCCTGCGAATTGGCAGCAGAAGTTTTGTGCAAATGGCACCACTTGATTCCGTGGCAGTCGGTCGTACAATGACGGGAACGGATAAAGCTCCGCCAATGTGGTGACGCAGGGGTGGCAGCTTTTGGCGCGAGAGATGAACGGCGTGTCTTCGGTTATCCACGGACTGGATAACAGGAACTCCCGACAAAGTGTCCCAGGTGTTAAACACTGCGGAGAGTCCGACACGATGTAGATTTTGCGCACACGACGCACAGGCAACAGTTGCAATTGCGCCATTGCGGCTTGTTCGGCGCAAGTGGCGCCACCAATATTGGCGCATTCAGCATTGGCGCCAATCACGAATTTATCGGTTGTTTGGCCGTCCACGTCTTCGTATGAGAGCAACGCCAAAACCCGAAAGCCCGATAGAAGTGGCGCAGTTGCGAAGTTTTGGTCACGTCGAGCTTCCAGCAGAGTCAGATACTGCTCGTCTTCGGTGGTGAGATTGGCTTCACGCATGTTGGACTTTGACTTGGGATTCTTGGTGGGGGTTTCGAAGATCGTTGGTGCTGGAGAGGCGCGGGTGAGCTTGACTTGGGGAATTGGAGACTGTGCAGACTATGGAGGAAGGGTGCACTTGCAATGCAGCGTAGGTAAGCATTGCAGTGGCGACATCTGCGGCAGTGAATGCAAAGCAATTGTGCATAGATATGACTACAAGTTGAAGGAGGTGTCTGCAGACGAATAGAGCCGCTTTTCACTGACTAAAGCACCAATGTGTTCGATGATGCAGTTTAGAGATACCAATACCATGTATACTTCTGGTACCGATGAAAGTGCTTAGTTGTTGTGGGTTAGTTGGTGCAGGAGTATGGCGAGCAAAGCTTGGTGACGTATGGGAAACAGACGAGAAGTTGAAGAAAGAGGTTCAACTCGGCGACGGCAAGTTCAAAGCTCTCGTAATCTGCGGCGTTAACAACAACCGCGTTTGCGTGAATGTATCCCTGCATGAGCAAGTGAACATTGCCACGGACAGTATAATCTTCCTATATCGTATTGACATCTGGCATTTGCAGTTCGGCTCAGTCCTCGTAAAAATGCTGGAGCAAACTCTTTCTTGTGGATTGGAGAAATTGAGCGACGCAAGTTTGGCTGTCTACAGCAGTATCGGGGCTGGCAGGGGGATTAGAGGCAGCAAGCGCTACCGTAACAGGAGCTGCGTCTTTTCCTCCGTCTAGCAATGCCACTTGCAAGTCGCTCATACAATTCGTCAGGAAGAACGCTGCTGTGAACTGCAATCGCAAGACAAGAATTCGCAGTGGCGCCTGATCATTCAATTGTTCCTGCAGCATGAAAAACACCTGCGAAAAGTCCACAGCATCGTACTCGAACACTGCAGCACAAATAAAGCACAAGTTAGATCGAGAAACAAGAAACACAGTATTTGAGTACCTTACCTATAACACGCCGTCGAAGCTCCGCAATAAAATCTCTGCGTCTCCCCCATTGCTGCAAGAACATCTACACATTGCATCTTTGTTAGAACACAACAAACTACGCCTCCACCATCAAATCAACCTGCAAGGTTTACCTTTCTGCAACAAGCGATCAATTCAACAGACGACTGTGCTTTGCTTGACGGCGGGATTTGCGTCACTTGACTCGACAGCAACATTCTCGCCGGCCACTCGACATATAGTGGCCAGACCTCGTCACCATTATTATTATCCTCCTCCGTCATGGGATATCCAATGAAGATCGTCAACCCCTCGGTCGATATCGAGAAGTTCGGGGCATGAAAACCTTCAGGAATGTATACCGAGTCCAGATCCTCTTTCTCCACAATGTTTTTGGGATCCCATTGACGTTTCTCTCCGAGCAATGGCAATGCAAACAACACATATTCACCAACCCTATGGCTTCTCATCGCCAAAACTTCAAGACCTGGAAGATGCTGCAACATTTCGTACTCGAATTTCGCCCGCTGTGAGGTAGCAGATCGCAAAGTCTGCACAGCAATAGAAACACAAATTTCACCATTAGAAACAAGACATTCTTTTTGAAACTTGCGAACTGACTCACTTGCACTTGCAACGTTTGAAACGCAGCCACAAGCTGTTTAACCACTTTCTCCAATGCGTTCGTCAGCTCGTCGCCACTGAGCGCTGGAGGTCCCTCCCTCCGATCCGACATACTCAGCCCAAGCGTCTCGACTTGTTGCAGTGCGGAATTCAAGTCGCTTCCGCCAACCACCACAACCTCGCCCCCTTTGGTTTCGTGCAAATAACCACTCGCCGACTTGACTGCAAATACGAATTTTATAAGCCACAAGCCACGGTTATTATTGCGCCACTTTTTTCTTTCTCATGGCTGTTGTGTGCATGCTGACCTTGGCGATAGCATGCGCCGCTGGTCGTCCAAATCTCCACGCGAGCTGCGAGCCATGCGTTGCGTGCGTAAAGAGCCTCGACGTAGCCAGCGAAGAGCGGCGTTGTCTCACTGGCGCTGGTCCTCCCCGCGGCGGAAGCCACGAATTCCGCCACGCGCACGTTGCGGCGGCAGCGTTGCGCCAATTCGCGCTCCATGTTGCGCAATTCTGACGTCCATTGCTATTTTGCCGCTAATTCAAGTGGGCCATATGGCGGGGTTGACTTGGCGTTTGTATGCTCGTCGATCGGTTTGGGCAGGGGAAGGGGGAAAGGGGGGAGGAAAAAGAAGAAGAAAAAAAACAGCGACTGGGAGACCGACCGACCGCAAAGCAGCGGACGGCCACGAGACCGCAGTCACCAAGGAGCCCCAGCGCACGCAGCTCAAGGAACCTCTCCCCTCCCTCACCACCGTACGTACACGCCCTGCACGCCGCCCGCCGTCTTGCTGCGCCCCGTGCAGCAGCAGCAACTTGAGCTCCGCACTTCGACAACTTTATCTGGTGTTAAAATTAACGCTAGTCAAAAAATGCGCAAAGTGCGGAAGTGCACTGCAGCGGCGAAAAAGTTGCACTGGCGCATACAGACTCACTCACTCACGTGCAAATGGGGCTAACTGTCTTTCCTTTTGCGCAACTCACACAGCAAACAAGCGCAACAAAGGTGGCCAAGCAAAACCAAAATCGGAGGACCTGATTTGGGTTTTATTGTTTCTTTTTCTTGGGTGATTCAAGCCCGTCTGTCCATCCCACAACACTGGCGGGCTAACTAAGCGATGAAGGGGATGCTGCAAACGGTGAAACGGAAGCTTAGCAACAACGGAGAGCACATGGGGGCCAACTCCCCCATGGACGTGGACGGAGCAGCCCAGTCCAAGGGCGCCAACGGCGTCTCGGGGGCCGGCTCGCCCGTGGGCGACGTGGCGCGCTCCGACGTGTCGCTGCCCAAGCGCGAGCGCCGCCGCTCGTTCATGGCGCGCAACCAGAAGATCCAGGCGCTCAAGGACCTGCCACACCTCAAGGACACGTCGCTGCAGCGGCGAGAGGCGCTGTTCCAGCAGAAGCTCGAGCTGTGCTCCGTCATCTTCAATTTTGACGACCCCACGTCGGATAAACGGTTAGTCGGGTTTTATCCCAGTTGTTGTTGGGTTTTATCTGAGTTTTGTTGGGATTTTTATTATTCTTATTCAGGGGGAAGGACTTGAAGCGCCAGACGCTACTGGAACTTGTAGATTATGTGAACAACCCCGGCGGCCAGAAGATCTTCACGGAGACGCTCATGCCGGATATTATGTCGATGGTGTCGGTCAACATTTGCCGCGCACTGCCTCCGCAGACGGAGGACTTCGACCCGGAGGAGGACGAGCCCGTGCTGGAAGCCTCGTGGCCACATCTTCAAGTGGTGTATGAATTTTTCCTGCGCTTCATCGTGTCGAACGAGGTGAACGCCAAAGTGGCCAAGAAGTACGTGGACCAGAAGTTCTGCTTGGCGGTCATCGACCTGTTCGACAGCGAGGACCCGCGCGAACGGGACTACCTCAAGACCATCCTGCACCGCATCTACGGCAAGTTTATGTCGCACCGATCCTTCATCCGCAAGGCCATCAGCAACGTCTTCTACCGGTTCGTCTACGAGACGGAGCGACACAATGGCGTCGGCGAGCTGTTGGAGATCCTGGGCAGTATCATCAACGGCTTTGCCATGCCGCTGAAGGCGGAGCATCTCCAGTTCCTGGTGCGCGCGCTCGTCCCGCTGCACAAGCCCAAGTGTGTATCAATGTACCACCAACAGCTTTCCTATTGCATTACGCAGTATGTAGAAAAGGACCCGGAGACAGCAGTTCCCATCATCCAAGGCATTATCAAGTTCTGGCCCTGGTCGTGCTCGTCGAAGCAGGTGATCTTCCTGAACGAATTGGAGGAGATCTTGGAGTTGATGGGCAGCGAGCAGCTGCAGCAGGTGCACAAGCCGCTCTTCAACGGGTTGGCGAAGTGGCTCGGCAGCCAACACTTTCAGGTTTCGGAGCGGTCGCTGTTCCTGTGGAACAACGAGCACCTCGTGAACAATGGTTGTTTGAGCAAGCAGCACGCGCACTTGATTCTGCCCGTCATTTACGGCCCTCTCCATAGAAACTCGCTGGGACACTGGAACACTACTGTTGAAGGACTCGCTCAGGTATGTTGGTATTATTTTGGTTACTTTTGATAACTGGTTGCAATGGCTAACCATTTTCTGTTTTTTTCCTTGCAGAATGTGCTGAAGCTTTACATGGACTATGACATGGCTCTCTATGACCAGTGTGCAAAGGAGTACTCGCTGAAGGAGCAAGCTATGGCTGACGTGAAGGACAAAGATCAGGAGAAGTGGCGGAAAATAGAGTCGTTGGCAGCAGCGAAGGCTCCATCGTCAACGGCCTAGTTGCGTCTTTTTACAGAGCGAACACAATAGCAGCAGCGATTGATAACGAGTTGGACCTAGCGCGCTGGGAGACGACCGAGGTTGGTGAGAGGTTGCAGTTGGAGGGAGAAGGAGAAGACGACGGGATGGCAGGACCAAAAGGAGGCTGGGCTTGTGGTGTTACCGCTGCTGGTCGCGCTGCAACGTCTGGCGGAATCAGCTCGGTGGTAATGCGTGGCTCTAGGCTTCTGCTTGCGACTCATCGCAGCACTCCTCGCGCAGAACACGCGCGGGAGAACAGCAGCACAGGAGAGGAGGAGGTGGCAGGCAGGCAAGCAGATAGGTTTTCATGAACGGCGATTGCATTTAGAAGACGGGGATCCGTGGTTTGCAGCTTGCACAAGTGCAAACCAGGTGGACTGTAGCATGTTCCGAGTTTTTCGTTTTCATTCGCCTTGGACGTAGACTGCTGCTTCGGCTAGTACGTAGGGGAACGATGAAAGTGCTGGAAGAGTTGCATTTCCAGCAAGTTGTAGTACCGTGCAACTTGAAGCAAAACAAGCACTACAAAAACGAGCTTTTTTCATTTATGTCCAATCAGATCTCTGACGTGGTGCACACCAATTCGCTCGAACAGCTCCGTTTGTCCACCACACAAGCAAACCCCCAAAGCATTTGAGCGGTGGAGGATCAGCGAGAGTCGAAATGGTGCGCGTGTGGCTTCGTCCTTGCGCCTCTGCGGTCGCTGGTGCGTTTGTGTCTGCCTATCCGACTGCAATGGGATTGCATCAATATTGTCCACCTTTTTCTAACTCGCTGTGTCTCGTGCGTCCATGGATTGGTGCAATTGTTGGTGCAGCGCTCAGCCGTGCAACTCCAAGCGCCAAGACCGCCGTGTTGCGCGCGCAGCTCTCGCGCTCTCTTGCGGTTTGCAACGATGCGTCACCTCTGATTGGCGGTATCCGCTCGATGGCCACCAAGGGCAAGGACGAGGGCAAGAAGGGTGCGTCCCAACTGCTAATGAATAGTGCAATACTTGTGCTAATTTGTGGATAACCAACCGCAGCAGACTTCAAGAAGAAGTCTACTTTCGACAAGGTGGAGGGCGACGAGGACCTGACGGAGATCCCGGACGAGGTGAAATATCTGAGTCAGCAACTGGACGAGAAGGACCTCAAGTTCGTGGAGGAGATGGGCGACAATGACGACGACGAGGAGGACGAGGAGGACGCTGAGCTGAGTCCTGCTGAGTGGGCCAAGAAGTTCGAGCGTGAAGTGGCCGAGTGGGACCAGGAGGAGGGCGACTACGACGATGAAGACGGACTTCTGACCAACGCCACACCTTCGAACGTCGACGACGACCGACTTTACGTCGAGATGCCCGGATACGACGCGTCGCTGAGTCTCGCAGAGAGTCAGATCGGAGTGAACGAGAACGCAAACGTCCCCGACCCGTTCAAGCACTGGAACCAGGGCATGGCGTAAGTTTGAGTTTTGTTTTTTGTGTAGGTTGGTTGGGTTTTGTTGATGACTTACGCTTGTTGGTGATGTTTTTTTTCGTGGTGTAGTGTGTCGCCGGAGATGCTCAACTGGATGCTGCCTGCGGAGAAGAGGAAGCCCATGAGGAAGGACAAGACCAAGCCGTGGAAATACTTTGTGGCGGCGAACCACCAGGACGTGGTGGAGCTGGCTCTTGACGTGGAGCTGCTGCGTCTTTTCATTTCGCCTACGGGACGCATCCGTCCTCGTCGGTTCACCGGTCTGACGGCCAAGCAGCAGCGCAAACTGGCACAGGCGATCAAGATCTCGCGCCAGCTCGCATTGCTGCCGTACCTGTCGCGGTACCCGGAACCTACCCCGGAGCAGTGGAAGGCTATTGACGACGAAATCATCGCGGCAGCGGAGCTTGAGGAGGACAATGACGACTACGAGGACGACGACGAGGACGAGGACTTCGATGAGGACTTCGAATATGATTAGAAATAGAAGAGAGGGGAGTGGCCGAAAGCACTGTCCTCTTTGTTCGCCGCAGTCGTGATCGTGTTTAACCGAGAAACAGCAGACGCAAAAACGTTCGAGGTCTCTCATGCACTGGTAGGTTAGAATCGTTGTGCTGTACTTTGTTCGGCGTTGCAACAATTGCATGTTTTGAGGTTATCAGAAGTGTGCGATGGAACATGTTGAGTTGACAATACAGCAACTCTTGTCTTGTTGCTTTGACCATGAAGACTTCACGATGACTCGTGAAGCATTTCGTCGCACAAGGTGAACGATGAACACCAAACAAGACAAGTTTTGGCTAAGATTTTGATTGTTTTATTGGGAAGGCAGGAGCTACGCAGGCATCACGTCGAAATGAAATGAGAGACAGAGACAGAAGGCTAGTCCAAATACAAACCAGGAGGCCTGCTTGAGTTCTTGTTTTCAAATTCCGGTCTCACGTGCCGCACACTAGACGCCGCTTTCTTCCACTGGAGGAGTTGGGTTGCTTTTTCCGCTCTGCATTTCGAACCGAGTAACTTATTCGTCAAGCTCGGCCGCCAGCTCAGCAGCCTTCGCCTTCACCTCCTCGATGCCGCCAACCATGTAAAAGGCAGCCTCCGGAAGGTCGTCGTAGTTACCGGCGATGATGTCCTTGAACGACGAGATCGTGTCCGCGAGCGGCACGAACTTGCCGGCCTTGCCCGTGAACACCTCAGCCACGTGCAGCGGCTGCGACATGAACTTCTGCACCTTACGGGCGCGAGCCACGGTGAGCTTGTCGTCTTCCGACAGCTCATCCATACCCAGAATGGCGATAATGTCCTGCAGACCCTTGTAGTCCTGCAGCAGCTTCTGGGTGGCACGGGCCACGTCGTAGTGCTCCTGGCCGATAATGCGGGGGTCAAGCATACGCGACTTGGAGTCGAGGGGGTCCACAGCGGGGTAGATACCCAGCTCGGAAATCTGACGCGACAGCACGGTCGTGGCGTCCAAGTGGGAGAACGTGGTGGCCGGTGCAGGGTCCGTCAGGTCATCGGCGGGCACGTAAATGGCCTGCACCGAAGTAATGGAGCCCTTCTTGGTCGAGGTAATACGCTCCTGCAGAGCACCCAGATCCGTGGCCAGCGTCGGCTGGTAACCCACAGCAGAGGGGATACGGCCCAGCAGAGCCGACACCTCCGAGCACGCCTGCGTGAAACGGAAGATGTTGTCGACGAAGAGCAGAACATCCTGGCCCTCGACGTCACGGAAGTACTCGGCGACGGTCAGACCGGTCAGACCCACACGGGCACGAGCTCCAGGGGGCTCGTTCATCTGGCCGTACACCAGGGCGGCCTTGGAGCCCGCGGTCGTGCCGTCCTCGTTGATCTTGATCACACCCGACTCGATCATCTCGTAGTACAGGTCGTTACCCTCACGGGTGCGCTCGCCCACACCGGCGAACACGGAGACACCACCGTGGTTGTTGGCCACGTTGTTAATGAGCTCCATGATGACGACCGTCTTGCCGACACCGGCACCACCGAAGAGACCAATCTTACCACCCTTGGCGTAGGGGGCCAGCAGGTCCACGACCTTCATGCCCGTGACCAGGATCTCGGCACCCGAACCCTGCTCCGTCAGCAGAGGAGCCGACGTGTGGATGGGCGCGTAACGCTTGGCGTTGATGGGGCCACGCTCGTCCACGGACTCGCCGATGACGTTCATGATACGGCCCAGCGTCTCGGGACCCACGGGAACCTAAATCATGGCCAGTCATAAAAAATAAGAACCACGAAAACAAATAGCTATAAATAATCTGTAGCGGCTAAATTCTAAACAAGACTTGCTGCAATCTAAATAAGAATTTAGCCACGTACCATGATGGGATTGCCCGTGTCGACGCACTCCTGGCCACGCACGAGGCCATCCGTGCCCTCCATGGCGATGGTGCGGACCGTGTTCTCACCCAGGTGTTGGGCGACCTCGAGCACGATGCGCGTGTTGTCCTGGGTCTTGATCTCCAGGGCGTTCAGAATGGGCGGCAGGTTGTCCTTGAACTGCACGTCCACGACGGCACCAATGATCTGCGTGATCTGGCCCACCGAGCCCGAGGCCTTCTTGGCGTCCGTGGCGAACGAGCGAGCGCCAGCGCGCACCACACGAGAGAGCATGATTGCAAAAAGGTTTCCTTTACTACTCCAGTCTGCGGCCGAAAGCGGAAATGAAGCAACGGGCGGCCGAGAGGGCTCCAAAGGGGGGGAGGCGATCCCTTGTCAATAATGGGGGAGCCAATGAGGACCACACACGCCGTTTATCTTGCCGTTTGTATGAAATCGAGAGGGGGTGAAAAGAGGCCGCCAAAAATACGTACCTAGCATAGACAACAGCACGGCCGCTTTTAGGCAGCGATGAACTGCGCTGTGATTGGATGGATACGATTTGATGAGCGTCGATTGGGTGGCAATATATATAAGCTGCAACTGTCAGTTGTGGAAACCGCGGGTACGACCCGGGTTTCAGCGGCAAACCCGCCAGCGTGCCTTCAACCAACGAAGTACGCGTGCGGCTGGAAGCGATCGGAGCCGCAATGACGCGCCAAAGTATGGCCACGTCAGTTGCCATCATGCAGCAATTCCAGGCACTTGATTGCACTGCATTGTTGGCAGCAACTCGTTTAACAGTTATGGGGTCATTATAATAAAAAAAAAGTCACAATGCTCGACGAGCCGAATGCAAAAAAGGCAAATGAGAAACATGTAAAACGCGGCGCAAGGCAACAGCGGTGGTCGAAGGTGGTCGATCGATAACTCGCACGAAGAGCAGCGTCCGTCTCCGCGGTCAACCAAAAGTATGTGGCCAACCTGCTATGTATCTACCTGTGAGCCGCTCGTCTGGTCTCGTGAGCCGGCCGTTTGCGGACTGGACAAACTCCTCGCGCTCGCTTCAACTTCCTCCCTCGTTCTCCGTTATCCTCCGTAGTCGGGCGGCTTTACCGCGGTATTTGTGTAGGTGTCATCATCGTTCGGTGGTAGCAGCGACGGGCTGTGTGCGCTGCTATCACATTGGTCCTTGCGCCTGCAAGCGGTGTTCTAAGGCTGCCCACTTTTGCTGGCGCTGTTCCGTTGTCTGCTGCACTCTGGGAATCATTAACACACGCGAAAACACACAAGTTAGAATGTGAAAACGGCGCAGCTTGGGCAATGTGTTAAACGAGCGTTGGCCCGTGCAAGAGCAGGGCTCGGTTGCTGCAAGCATGCATGCTCACCTTCCTTCGCGCTCTTCGAACTGTGCCGAACACTGGTCGAAAAGCTGCGAGTCCATTTCCATGAAGAGCTTGAGCACATTGTACGTTAACGTCTGTACGGTGCTGTGCCAGTGATTCTCGCAATTGCGGTACAGCGCCCCGAAGATCAGCGGAAGGATCTCGGCCCTCCGCGCGCTCACGAGCCTCACCAGTGCCTCGTTATTCCATAAATATAAGGCGCGCTGAGAGACCTGGAAGTGGCTGCTGCACACGGCCTGCGATATCCGCAGGAAAAGCGGCCGCATCACCGCCGCGAACTGCTCCATTTGGATCATCTCGATGATCTCCTCTAGCTCATTAAGGAACAGGATCTGTGGCATCACAAAAAACAACGCACACAAAACATTGAAATGAGTCACCGAGCTGGCAAATAGAAAGCGAGTTAGCAGACGAGACCTCTTTGGCACTTGCAGTCACCGGCCAGTATTTGAGCAACCCCATGATAATTGGCTCCGCAGTCTGTGGATCCTTTTCCACAAACTGCGTCGTGCAGTAGGCTAGCTGTTGGTGGAACATGGCCAAGTTTCCTGCCGTGTGAAGCGGGATCAGTGCGCGCTCTAGGAAATTTTGATGTTCAGGCTTTAGTGGTAGAGCGAAACCGTTGATAATACTGCACTCATACGATCAGGCAAGACACCGGGTCAGATACGTGCACCATACACACCGACAAAAAATTACCACGTCGTATCAACAACCAACGCACCTTCCTAGGATTTCCAGCAGCTCACCCACTCCTTGCAGTGATTCCGTCTCATACACGAACGTGTAAAACATGTCGTTGATCGAGCGGCGGATGAACGACCGCAGCGCCATCGACTTGCCGTAAATGCGATGCAGAATCGTCTGCAACAACAACAAAATACACACAACCAATCCAGCAACATCCTTAATATCACCTCACTTCAACGTCCCAGCCACCCCTCACTCACCTTCAGGTAATCTCTCTCCCTGGGATCCTCCGAATCAAACAAATTGAGCAGTTTGATCATGAACTTCTTGCTGAAATACTCCTTCGCCGTCCTGGAATCCACCTCCTTCGACAGCACGAAACGCAGCAAGATCTCGTACACCAACTGCATATGAGGCCACGACGGCTCCAGCATCGGCTCGTCATCTTCCGGCGCAGCTGTCAACAGCAGCAACAAGCTCCCTCATTAGTTTTTATCAATGGAGACAAAGCGAATGCGTCGTCGTGCGTCACCTTCAGCATTCCCGCTGGCGTTGATCGTCGTGGGGTTGGAGCTGCGCCCCAAGTGGCGGAAGATGTTGGCGCCCACGCACTCGAGCAGATCGGCGACCACCGACGGGTCCCAGGCCACTTTCCCCGCCGAAATGTACTCCACAATCTGCAGCAGCGCGTTACGCTTGGCCTCCTTCTCGCGCACCTGCTTGCGCATGTCCGAGAAGTCGTACAAGGCGCAGCAGAGCTTGAGCTTCTGGCGGAACAGACGCATGCGCTCGCTCGGGGGCACGTCCTCCAGCGCCGGCAGCTCCCCCAGCTTCATCGCCCCGTTGGCCGCCATGGACGTCGGTCGGTGTAGTAGGATCGGTAGACTGACTTTAGATTGGGGCTGTGAGGGCGCTTCGAGCGACCTTCGTGCAACCGCGCACTGTACATACTGAAATCAAGTCAAATGGTTTAGCGGAGCTCTTTGAGATTGGGAGTTTTGACGGCGTTGAAGCTGCTGCACCACAAAGTTGGCGGCGAACGATGGCACGATGTTGGTCATAGAGAGCTCGACGCGAAGTGCTTTTCTTGAGCGTGTCCACCAAGCCGTAAGATGTCTTGCGATAGACGGCAGGACTATCCACCGCCAAGTGCAAGACGGTTGTTGTCTCGAAGATAGATTATAATACCTGGCGACATCCTGCAGCCCGCTCGGCATTAGCTGCTGCTAGGTACAAGTAGGTTACTGCCTGTCAATAATGCGTCTACACATGATCGCGCAGTACATATATGTATGCATTTCTTAGTGGAGACCATGGTGCAGTAGGTGAGAACCATGGCGACAGTGGTAAGCGAGCCCTTGATGTCAGGCTGAACTTCAGCTCGCGCAACATGCAACACTTGCGTTTGCGATGGTCGATCGACTGGCCCGCAGCTGACGAGAGCGGTGAGGTGCACTGCATCTTTTCGAAGCCTTCACTTGCTTCACCTTCGAGTCGTAGGCTACGAGTCGAGGTCGAGTCCGGCATGGCAGCACCGACACGCGCAGGAGCCGATGTCCGGATGTCGCCGAAGCTAAGCTGCTTGGCGAGCAAGGCCATGTGTCCGTGTGCGCGCAGCTCTCCGTCTGTTAATCGAGGTTTCAGGTTTCGCTAGGAACAGCCTCCAATGCATGGCGGTGCGCCAGAGGTACCTTTCGGAGGCAACTGCGAGCTCGACCGCATGGCGGCAGTAATTGAGATTGCAGTTCTTCACACAGCAGAAAACAAGTGCATTCCGGAGAACTGCAAGCAGCAGCTATCGTGTCGCCACTGAAGAATTGTAAAAAGCTGCTATGGCCGTGATCAGCATGGTGGCGGTCGCGTGCGAACCTTGGCCCAAACGCCAGTTTAACGCGATTCTCCATCTCCAAAAGGGCCAACGCGGCGTTCACACGCATCATCTTGGTGCAGTCACCCCACCGAGGTGACCACACCAAGAGCAAATCCCACAGTACTTGTCCATCAGCTTAGACAGGTTATGCGGCGCCGAAACCTACGTTACAAACGATACAATTTTACTCCGCACAACTATACAGATCTGTTACAACATTATACTCTATTGGCATACTGAAACTATCCTCCACTGACATCATCAGCTAAAACAGGTTTAGGAAGCGGACTTGAGCCGCAAGCCACTGTTCGAGCATCACCGGGCTCACAGTCGAATTTGCCGCGTTGCTGCCACATTCACTCTCGGTCTTCAAGGCAGGGCAGGGATGGAGGTCTCTACCGGTAGTCCGACGCTGGACGACGAGCTGCTACGCGACGAAGACTACGCCGAACTGGCGCTCGAACCCGCAGCTGTGGACCGCCTCATGGGCGGCCAGTGCCTCGTGGAGCAGCTCACAGCGCAGGACGCGACCGCAAGACGCAAGCGCCGCCGAGCGCCCACAGTGGACCAGGAGCAGAAGCCACACGAGGGACCATCACTCTGCTGCCTCAGCGATGGTGAGGACAGCGACGACGCGTCAGCAGATGACGAGAACACGGATGCGTTCATCGCCGCCTTTGGGCCAGAAGACCAGAACCAGAATCAGACACAGGACCAGACTGCTCTGCGCTGCAAGACGCTGCCGCGCACGTCGTCGGCTTCGGCCATGCGCGTGTGTCGCTGTGGACGCGTGAGTCGCAGCTCGTCGCTGGAGGACGAAGCGGCCGCTGCCAGACTGGAGGCTTTTGACCCGCACAGCGCTTCGAGAGAGTATTTAGACCTGCATATCCGCTATGCAGTGGTGGTGCGCGTGGTGCGCGTGGAGGCGGACTCGGTCTTTGTGCTGAAGGTGTCGGATGCAGAGACGCAGAAGCGCTGGGAGGTGAAGAAGACGCTCAAGGAGATGATGCAGTTCTACTCGCAGATCCAGCAGATCAGTCTGGCTGATGCACCTGTAAAGAGAGCGTTGTGGGGGACTTTTAGAGGATTGAGAAGGTTCAGGCTGCCCAAGAAGTTTTTCCACTTTCGGGGGTCGTTGAATACGCAGAGACGAGTAGTGTTTGACTCGTTTTTGAGGCAGACGGCGGCGTTGGTGGCGCCTGCGCCGCTGGGGCCAAGGCGGAGGAAAGCTGTGCTGTTATTGCAGGAGTTTGTGGGCGTGCACCGCCATTGCGACGTGTTTGATCGCGGTGGATGCACGTGCTTTTTCCTCAAGAACCAGGTGAGCGCGTCGCAGCTAGTGGCGGAAATCTTCGCGGCTCCTAGTCATAAGGTCTCGCGCGCGTGCGAGTCTTTCGTGGCAACGCTCACTCATATGAGCGTTGATGATAAGCATGTGGTCATGCCGGAACGCAAGGCGCGGACTCTCCTGAACACAGTGTCGAGGAAGATGGGGGAGATCAAGGACAAGATGCTGAAGGACGAGGTGCTGCTGGGTCAGCTTGCTGTGGCTCGATCGGAGCGCTCGGAGCCGGACTACGACGAGTTTCTGGATGAGGTGAAGCATGCAGTGTGTGGTTTTGTGCAGAAGCGAGTTCTGGTGCCGCTGGAGGACCATGTCCACGAGACGTTGAACACGCTTACGGACTGGGAAGACGAGAACGCGTTGAAAGACAAGATCAAAGTGCTTCAGACCAAGCCTCAATCCTTTTTCGGAGTGCCTCCGCATGTTGTGGCTGGCTCTGGGAGTGACTGGGAGGGTGCTCGTCGCGAACTGCGCCGCGTGAATGAGTACGCGCTACCTTTGGACAAGCTCAAGTGTTTGGCGCGAGCTGCTGGGGCAGTTTTCCAGACGAGTGGGTCGTCCCGTTCGCCGTCGTCTGTTAGGACGACAAGCAGTCTTACTTCTGTTGAAGAGCTGGACATGGTATTGCGTCCTTCGATGACCACGGACGAGTTCATCTCGGTGCACTTGTTCGTGCTGGTCATGAGCAATATGTCGCAGTTGCTGATCACGCGCGAGTTGTTGCGAACCATGTGCGACCCCCAGGATATCACCGGTGAGCTGGGCTACTACCTCACGACGTTCGAGGTTGCAGTGGACCTGCTCATTAACCACGCGGACCCCCAACAGCCGATGTTGCCGTGAAGTTAGTGAACCAAGCAAGCGGAATTTGGTGTGGTGTGTTGAAAGCGGTTCATTGTCGTGATTGTTGTGCCGTTCAAGAAACGTGGAATGTGTTGTATGTAAGCTGTGTAGTAGTTGATGAATACGAAGTCGTTGTCTTTGCGTCTACCGTCGCCTTCGTGATGATGTTTGCCACTTGTGAGTTCTCGGTCGCCGATATTGCGATAATTTCAATCGCGCGTAGGCCCCGTTGCTTGCAATCAAGCGTTTGTAGTCCTATCACCTTTGGTGACTCACAGATCCTTCAGTGCAGCAAAGTTATGCTGCGGTGGTTGACTGCTTCACTTGGGTTGGGCCAGTTTCTCCTTGTTCAATGGGAGATCCTGGTGTTTGCTGCAGTACCCACTTGGCATCGCCCACTTGTTGCACCTTGGGACTTTGCAGTTTTTGTGACCAGCACGCTTGAGCGTGAATGCAGGCTTACTTTCATTTCCGCCGCGTTTCCGGCTCACAACCTCGTGCTTCTCGATACTGGGTCCAGCTTGAACCGACAAAATTGCGTTTTCGACGCCTCCAGTGCTGGTAACTTGGTGGTCTCGACAATACCCCTCTTCCATTCCAAGCTTGTTACACCCTTGGAATCTGCATGACTTTCTGGTGTCGACAACAAGCTCACGGCCGTGTCTTCGGCAGTATCCCTTGTATTTAGCAAACTTTTCACATTCGTCAACCTTGCATTTCGTGCCGCCCCCATGAAAACGACACAGGTTTCGTGTGATTGCTTTCTGGTCGCATCCGTCCGCCGTGCAAATACGGTAGCCACCATGGCGGCGGCACAAGCCATTTACTTTACTCCAGTTGTTGCAGTTTGGATAGCGGCAGAATCTCTTGGATCTACAACCGAAGGCGGGATCTTCTTCAAATTCGCTCACAGCATCATCGGAATCGTTGATACTGTTTGTTTCCGTAGCGTCCACGGATGGATTTTCAGAAAAATTTTCTTCACCCGAGAGCTCGGTATCCTTACTTTCACTACTGACACTCGAGGCCTTGGACTCGGCGCACAATTCGCTCGCGTGTCGAAGTGCCTTGGCCACCAACTCAATGTAGTTAGGGATTTCATTACTGGTGAGGTTCGTGAGACTTGCAGCACGAAGGTGACATCCATCTTTTTCTTCATCAACACATTCGTCTCCCCCACACACCGTGGGCGCCATCAACACGTCTGCAGACCTCATTGAAACTTCGGCGCTCGCATCGATATTGACACCAGGTTCCCCCGTTGCGTGATTCTCGTTTTCTGGCTGCCGTCCAATCATTGAAGTATCATCATCACTGTTCGTTTCGCTCGCTGTAGCAGAGGCATCGTCCTCACGACTAGCATCAAGAGCGTAGCCATCAAGAGCGTAGCCATCGTCGTTGCAGCTATTGCTGTTAGTAGCTTTGTTATGGTCGAGCTCAACCAATTCCTCCAACCCGCCAATACCACAGTTTAGCGCTGTCTTCAATCCTCTGTAACTTATCTCCCCAAGCGTTGGTGCCGACTCAGGATGAAGTGGTTGAGCTTGAAACGCGGATTGGAGCGCAGGGTCTCTCATATCTGCGTCTGTTGCTTTGTCCATTGTGCTGCAGTCATCACTGCAATTTTTCTCCACTCGAGGACCATTTCCGTCGTCGTCACCAGGTTGCGTCTGGCTTTCGTACTGCTGCAAAGCCACCTCAATATCACCTTCTTCTTTCGTTGATGTCGGTGTTGGACCGATACGGGAGAACTCCTCGTCACTCGAAGTGTCACTGACAGCTTCACTCTGTCGCCGCTCTTGGATCCGTCGTGCAGTGCGTTGCAACCTCATGATCTTGTGCCTCTGTCTTTCCAGTTTCTCTCGTACTGCACGGGTGGACCCGTAAGTCTGTAGGAAGAACTGCAAGTCGACCATCGTGTCGTCCACATCTCCCATTGTTTGTTCATTGTCTTCCGCATAGAAAAAATCTTCTTCACCTTCTTCATCATCTGAATTTCCGTTCTTCAAACTTTCGAGCTGCTTCTTGAGGCGCTTAATATCGCTCTCCTGCTCCTGCAACTTGATGCGAACTGCAGATGTGGAGCCGAACTCGTCTAAAAAGAAGGCCAAGTCGGAGATGGTCTCGTCCTGTTGCTCGGGCGTCAGATCGGTGCCCACCGTCGAGACGTCCAGCATGTGATTGATGTTGCACTTTCCAAGTAGGTTTTTGATATCTGACTAGCAAGTTGAAATGGAATGCTTGCCCGTTCTCTTTATTTGATCTGTCGGCGGAAAGCTGGCGCATCTGTACGTATAAGACGCAACTGTGTAGATTCGAAGCAGTGCACTCCCCATGCAAATTAGGTGTCCAAGAAATGTCAAAGGAAGGTTAAATGCTACTAACAATCATTGCATTGCGCGCTTCCAGCACCGCAATTGACCCTCCGTGGTATTATTGTTACGTATTGTGCATTATGCTTGTGCACGGTACTTTTTGAATTCGCCAGACTCGTGCCAGTGCTGCCAACACACCCACCTCTTATATACATGCTTGCTGCAGCCGTCCATCTTACATTCCCGAAACCCCCCGTGCGAAGCACAAAGTCCTTTGTACTGGCGCTGCTTGGTGCATCCCGGGTGCTTGCAGCGTAGACCGCCGCCATGTCTGAAACAGAAACCCTTCTTAGCCCCACTTCGTAGCCGTAATTTCACGCATCCAGGTTCCTTACACAAGTAGCGATCTTTGTCGGGAGTTTCCGCAACGAGAGTCGATGTACCGTTTGTTTCTATGGGAATCACATCGCCCAACGAAGTTGCTAGATCCGACGTCAAGGATCCCGGGCGGCCATCTCGCGATACCGAGCCGTCTCTGTGCAGGAAGCAGTACTCGTGTTGGTCTCCATCACGCTTCGCCCACTGCATACACCCCAAGAATTTACACGTTGCGCGAGATGTGCGATTATCATTTGAAGAGCTTGAACAGGCTTGGGCGAGACTTCTCGGCCGCTGGTTAGTCAGGCTGTCTTTATTCTCGAGAGAGTGTCTCTGAAGCTTGTAATTCGTGCCGCCACCATGATTGCGACACAATTTTCGCGAAATTGCTGACCTGGTACAACCCTCCATCTTGCAGAGATGATAGCCGCCATGTGCGTAGCACAAACCGTTCACTTGAGGCCATTTTGTGCAGCCCGGATGGCGACATACATCACATTTATTGCGTGAGGCAGGCACTGTTTCACACACGAGCGAATCCGTACCAACATTGTTGGGGCCTTGACGTGAGCTCGTTAAACTTCGTGGCGCCATTTGTTCACTGAGATCGCTGGCATCGCCGAAGCTGCCCACACTCAGCTTAGACGTCTTCGATGCAAACTCCTTATCGTTACTCGCGTTGTCGTGTTCCTCTGATTGTGGCGATGGTATCGCCACAATTTGGGTCTCCGTTGGGATAACATTATCTTTCTTCTCCCCGATATCTTCTGCACGACCAGGTCTATCCGTGGCCACCTCAGCTGCACCACCTGCATATCCATGTCTCCTGTTACAATTTGGGTTTCCATTAGCAGATGCTGCAGCCTGCAACGTTTGGAACCGTTGAATTTTGCAATGCAAATTTGCGATTTTCTGCGATCGAATTCGCAGTTCTTCGCGTACCGCACGCGTGGACCCATACGTTTTCAGGAAGAAATCCAAGTCGACCATGGTCTCGTCCAAATCTTCCACATCTTCTACGCCAACTTGTTGCGTACTCGTGTCCTTTTCTTCTTCTTCTTCTTCGTGTGCTTTGTGGTCTCCACGATAGCTCAGAAGTCGCTGTACTTGCTTCCAGAGACGCTTGAGATCGTTCTGCTGCTCCTGCAATTTGGCACGGACTGCGCGCGTGGAGCCGAACTCGTCGAGGAAGAAGGCCAAGTCAGCTAAGGTCTCGTCCTGCTGCGCAGCGGTCAGGTCGATGCCCACCGTCTTGACGTCCACCATTCGTGTCTGACTAGCGAAAAATGCGGAAAAAAAGTTAGGTACTCTTTAAATTGATATTGCGGTAATCTTTATTTTAATAATTTGGGAAATCGGGGATTCAAAACTTTAGGTAAGTTTTACTGCACAATGTAATTTGCGTTGGCGCACCATGTCCACGAGACGTTGAACACGCTTACGGACTGGGAAGACGAGAACGCGTTGAAAGACAAGATCAAAGTGCTTCAGACCAAGCCTCAATCCTTTTTCGGAGTGCCTCCGCATGTTGTGGCTGGCTCTGGGAGTGACTGGGAGGGTGCTCGTCGCGAACTGCGCCGCGTGAATGAGTACGCGCTACCTTTGGACAAGCTCAAGTGTTTGGCGCGAGCTGCTGGGGCAGTTTTCCAGACGAGTGGGTCGTCCCGTTCGCCGTCGTCTGTTAGGACGACAAGCAGTCTTACTTCTGTTGAAGAGCTGGACATGGTATTGCGTCCTTCGATGACCACGGACGAGTTCATCTCGGTGCTGACAAATGCTGCAGTGTGAATACCGTCGCCAACTTAGCTGATCAAGCTGCAGTTGTGCACCTACAGTCGATAGTTTTCTTTGTTCAAGCAGGAAAAAGCTACCACCAACAATCTCACTTTGACTTTTATCGCGGAACTGGCAAGTCCCCTTCTAGCCAACACCTTGCTAGTTGATCTCTGAACGTCGCCCCTCTGCGATCCAAGTGCACGACACTTTCATCTAAATCAATTCGAGAAGTTTGGAGAACAATGCGCTGTGAAGAGAAGCGCAAATGAGCAACAATATCGATGCATCGAAGGTGGTGACCATCCAGGTTACGACGCGTGAGCAGGATCAATACAATGAGCGCGAGGATTACACGTGATGACAAGTTCCGCGCGCTTCACTGGCACCGTGCTGGATTGGCTGAGGTGAAGAAATCAATTCAATTATGTGAGCAAACATAAGCAACAGGAACCGAAGGAGAAGGACTTGCACTTACGGCTACTTCTGGAAAACGAAGTCTTAAAACCTGGGAATCGGCTGTGGAGGGAAAGGACCTGCGAGTTGTGTTTTGCTTATTGACAGTACCAAGTTGAACCGGGATTTCTCTGGATTTATATCCAGAGTCCTATCCGGGATCCCAACGAGGTCCTAATCCTTACAAATATTATATCTTGGGCCCCCCTGGTGGTCCAGTGTCTACGGACCACAAAGCTACGCACTTGGCATGCGTTTGATGCATTCCAAAACCCGATATCTCACTCAAACAAACCAGAATCAAATCAACAAACCTTCAGATAGACAAACCAAGTGAGTAGCAACCAGGAAGAACCAGTTAATCAACTCAATTTCCTTCCTTACAAAGCTTCCAGGTCCTCACAGCTCACAATATAAATCTAAAATCATCCCATTGCTTTATATCGTAAATATCGAAACCAGACGTAAAATCCAGAGCTGTTCCGGGCGAAAGCATGGTTTTGTCTTTGCCGTTCTCTTTATGTTGAGCTACATTTTAAAAGGCTACCATTGCTGTGTTTGTATCTTCATTTCATATTGCACACTTCCAGCAATTTTGACCTGAACTTGGACGCAGTTTTCTTCACTTTCAATATGGTATTGCTTCCCCATTGCAGTCAGCAGTTGCTTTCACTTCTGCTGGTTGTGGACTTTATCCTCTAATTCGTCAGTGCTGCCAACACACCCACCTCTTATATACATGCTTGCTGCAGCCGTCCATCTTACATTCCCGAAACCCCCCGTGCGAAGCACAAAGTCCTTTGTACTGGCGCTGCTTGGTGCATCCCGGGTGCTTGCAGCGTAGACCGCCGCCATGTCTGAAACAGAAACCCTTCTTAGCCCCACTTTGTAGCCGTAATTTCACGCATTTTTCGTTTTTGAAGAGGTCCTCTATTCATGTTTGTTAAACTATAGAGTCCTGGTATCGCTGGAGGCCTCGCCTTATCGAAAATCGATTCTGTGTTGCTGAACTTTGGCTTCTGCTCTGGGAATTTTGGGTTTGAACGTTTTTTAAGATCATGACTCGACCTCTTTCAAGACCGTCGTTTACATGTGGCTGCGACTTGATCATATCTTCGACTGCTTTTTTCAACTCTTTCGCTATTGGTGTCCATGTTGCTAACACAATTTCCTTGACCCATGTCGAATATTGGGATGTGCCCGGCTAGCTTGGATATCCTTTTGAGTTCCAAACAGGTCGAGCTTCACCGTTGAGAGAAGCGTAGTGGACTTAAGTTTAGCTATCGCCCCTGCTATCAATTCCTCTGCCATTCGCATCTCCATCATTTGCTGCTCCTGTTGGATTACTCCAACTAATGAAACCTTTTGAGGAACGTTTCCCAAAAGAATCCACACCCCTGTCCTGCCTTCTGCTCGCTTCTTCGAGTGAAATATAAGAATGCAGCTGTACTCTGCTGACGGCATCAAATAGACGTCTTGCTATTGATCGCGGTCTTTTTGGGCGAGACAGATATACGTAATCGAATAGATAATTTACAAGCGAAGTTATCACACCGAAACTTTGGTGGAACACGAGGCAAATGCAAATTACCGCCTCCGATGTGTCGTCCAAGGGTCGACATGCCAGATATGTTGGCCATTAATACTACAGCTACCGTCGGCATTAATGGAGTATCATCGTGCAAGGGATAGCTACGAATCCAATGCCGTTATACTTTTTCGATCTACAATTTGGAAAGTGCAAACAGCAATTGTTTTTCACGCCACATGGAGACTGCGGAACGACATTCACTTTCGGCAGACAGAGGTGCAAATACCAAATGTTCCAAACATGCAAATGTCCTTCAAGATGCACTACCAATTCATTTACCAACATGCAACGGACCTCCACTGTGATCGGTCAACGATTGAGATGCTGACCCAGCAATTGGGTTTTGATCCTCCGCGAGACGTTCTCCCAGAACGGGTGCACAACATTTGGATTCCGCGATTGTAGTTGAATAGCGTGAGTGCAATTGGATCCTACCAGTGTAGTTAATTTCCGCAAGTGTAGTGTCGATTGGATAAATCCGTATCAAACTAGACCTACCCAGACGAGAAATTCGCTAACTAGTTAATCAAATCAAGTTCCTTCCTTCCTTCCTTTTTCGATCTACAATAGAATGAAGAAGAAATTAGTTGATTAACCGTTAGTGGACTTCTCGTTTGCTAGCTAAGATCTCGGGATATCAAAGGTTGAAATCACGATATGACTATAGGCGAGGAATCCAAATTCTTCGTTCGGGAGGAGGCAATGTCAGAGCTGTGGGTACATCAAAACCCAGACGATGGAGAATGTCCACAACTTCATCTCCATCGATACCAAGTTCAGTTGCATGTCGGAAGATGAATTGGCAGTGTCTACGAAATGAGGTTACCACCGTTTGAATGCTTGGGCACTCAACTTGAGTCTCTTGGAATAGAATATCATTGCGTAGTCTCCATGTAGCATGGAACACAATTGCTGTGTGTATTCGCCAGAGCATCAGAAGTAGTTTGTGCTGCTGCCGCCATTCTACGTTGATGTCACGCATATTTGGCCACAGCAGTAGTCTCCACTCTAACGTTACTGAAAAGGCTTTGCTCCATGGAATCCATAGCGACTGCCGCATTTCCATTAGCGCTGGGCAAGTAAAGAAACAATGCCTCACCGTTTCAATGGCGGTGCACGAATTCCGCACACACTCTTGCACAGTAGGGTTTATCGACTTCAGGAAGTACAACCGCGAGCCCACAATGAGATCTCCGAAAAACAGCCGTAGCATGACGTCGTGTACAACAGGGATGAGGCATCGTCGCAGTAATATATATTGTGAGCGTGTCGAGTGAATACGAGCTTGTGGGCATCCAAGCTCTCGCATAGGATGGACGTTCACCGAAAAAGCAGGATGCAACACTTTGTCCCAGTCCTGTTTGCGTCGATTTGGAAAATAATGCGTCCCATTTCCATCTTTTACACCAAGCACAGGCGGAAAAACACTTCTAACCGAGGCTGCTACCCCACCCGCCTCAGGATGGGGCAGCACGCGATAGAAAAGCTGGGTCAATTGGTGGTACAGCACCAATATGTCACTCACCAGGACTCTTGAGCCTAGCAATGGGCGAATCTCCCTCCTAATTCCACACATGAATGCGAATGGCGTAGGCCACTGATAGGAATTCTCTAGGAAATCAGCTAGACACCATTTTTGCTTGGATGCGAGCTCTTTGCATAAGCATTTAAACTTGGAAGTTCCTGCTCCCAGTGGTGTTGACGTATCGCCGTCAGTACGCCTTACTTGAAATTCTGGCGACTTCTCGAAACCCAAGTACAGAGTCCCAATACTCAAACGGTAGTGAGTTCCTTTCACAGGCATTGTCAGTTTATATTCCACCACTCAGTGGAAATTGGAATTGAAGGCGACAGTGCAGTTGAAGTTATTCGACGACTTGGATTCGATGCACCTACACAACTAATACTACCAGAACGACGAATATGAATCCCCCGAACATAACCTCAAGCGGCGATTTCAAGTTTTGACTAATCCGAAGTATTCAGCTAGCAAAACGAGGAGTCCTTTAAACAGTTAATCAACTAATTTCTTCTTCTTGGAATTCTGGTGACGTGTTCCACCATATAGGACTAAACAGCGCGTGCTGAATTATTTTGGCTCTTGTGGGTTGTAATGAGTTTTGCTTTGCCCAAGGAATCCGTTTCCAGTCCAGGAGCACTTTACGCTACCACTGCGGCAGCATTGTTTGCCGCCATCCAGGAGGCTTAGGGGGATCTTGAAGAAGAAAGTCCCCACTCCATCTTCGTGAAAATGTTCCGCACCGCTGACGTAGTAGTTCAGCAATTGGTCGATACCAAACTACTTCACAACCATCTCGGTGAGAATCTAGTGCATGAATGAGCTGCTGAAGAAGTATAAATCTCTGCCGGCGGATGCTGGTGGCAATCATAGGAACACCAATTCCATCCGGATACCGTGTCTGTAAGGTTAAGGGCTGTGCCAGGAGAATAAACGTACGAAAATTATTTTACTTTCACGGGGAAAACTCTGCATGCAAATTGCATGAGGAATCTTTGGAGAATGAAAGCAGCCTGACTAACCAGCGGCCGAGAAGTCTCGCCCAAGCCTGTTCAAGCTCTTCAAATGATAATCGCACATCTCGCGCAACGTGTAAATTCTTGGGGTGTATGCAGTGGGCGAAGCGTGATGGAGACCAACACGAGTACTGCTTCCTGCACAGAGACGGCTCGGTATCGCGAGATGGCCGCCCGGGATCCTTGACGTCGGATCTAGCAACTTCGTTGGGCGATGTGATTCCCATAGAAACAAACGGTACATCGACTCTCGTTGCGGAAACTCCCGACAAAGATCGCTGCTTGTGTAAGGAACCTGGATGCGTGAAATTACGGCTACAAAGTGGGCCAGTCGTCCGCCCACTTTGTAGCCAATGCCTCACCGGCTTTGCGTGTGTTCATGAGCGACTCGGAGGTGGCCAGAACTCCGTCTTCGTTTGTAGGCGGCTTCCATCCCGCCTTTTGCGGAGATGGAGGCGTCGCTCCAGCCGTCCTCCTCCACGCGTGCATCGATCGGTTCGGTGGGTCGTAACCTGCTGCAGCAAGCGGTACAATCGCCAGCTCCAGCGACCACCGCTGCGCCGCGCCCGCAACCTTCAACTCTAAGAGACGTTAGGAATATGGCTGTAGCGTGTGCGCTCATGCCAGCGTTGCCGTCCTCGACCTCGCTAACAACCAAGCCGGCCGAATGGACAGGCAAGTCGACCACGGGTGGGAAGCGCATCCCGACGACCAAGCGCATAGCCATCGCCGCGGCCAAGGCTAACGGCGATAGCTGGGAAGACATTACCAAGGCCGGCGGCGGATGCTGCAAAAAGAGTGCTATGATATGGGCGAAGCGCATCGAGAACGGCGAGGGCGTCAGGGACAAGCCGAAGGGCCGCCCACCTAAGTGGCCCATATCGAAGGCCGTCATCGAAATCGCCCAGCACCAGCCGTCGTATGTGTACACGAACAAAGACCTGAACCAAGCCGCGAAGGACGTGGGGATCCCTACTTCTACCTTCCATCACTTGAGACCTGAAATCAAGAAGCGGTTGACGCTGGCAGTCCCCGACTATTGGTTCGACAGCAACGGTAAGAAAAAGATCGTCGCGCTGATCAAGGACCCCGAGCTCAAGGAAATCAAGATAGGCATGTTTGTGGCCTCGGAACCGGAAATCCTCAAGGCGCTAATAGACGCTATGGCACGTGGTGTCCGCGTCTTGGTGCTGCTCGACCTCGAAAATGCCAAAGCTTACTGTATCGGCATCGGGACACTCATCAATGCCGGCGCTCAGATATGCCATTGCACCCACCAGTTCCATTGGAAGTTGAGAATACTAACTTTTATATGATTAGTGGCCATCTTTGAGGAAGAGTTCGACAGGCTGTGGAAAATTGCGAACAAGAAAGTAACAAGCGCGCGAAGATTACGGAGACGGACGGAGGTGAGCAACGCGAGGAATCGGAGTTAGAGCTGTCGAGTGCTACTGAGCAGGACGACAGCAAGAAGCGCAAGAAATCGGCGACCAGGCCAAGGATCCGAGACCTGTTTCAGACGACCTTGGCGACGATCGGCTTGGACTATCCGTTGAAACCTGTTGGCGCTCGAAAGGGGAACCGGCGTCGCTCAGATTGACTTGACCTCTTTGAGACCCGGTGTAGTAAGCGTGCGTGCACAAGCAGCTTGCTGCATTCTTTGTATGCGTCCGCCCGTTAGATTGTAGCTCGGTTGAACTATGCTGCAGTCTAAGGAGCTCGTGTTCTCACGCGACTCCCGCAATCCCGAATCTGCACTGTGTGGGCGAGCAAGGTCTTCTTGTTGCTTCTTTCTCTGTGGTTGCTAGTTGCTTGTTGGTGCTGCCTCGGCGTAACTCCAAGTGCGCTAGCTGTAATATGCGCCATGGTTGATGTGGTTTAACTCTTGTGATAGTTTTCAAAAAAAGAATAGTCGCTGCCGCAACAATGCGACGATGATTGGCTGGAACCATCATCAAATCTCACTTTCCAGCGCGTCCATGTCGGACCCAGCGCCGCGTCTGGGCGTCATCCCCGCCGCGCGTAACGCCTTCGCCGCTCAAGTTCCAGCCATGCAGACGTCCGTACAGCGGACAGTAGCCCACAGGCACAAGGACCCCGACGTAGAACCGTCCAGAGAGGCGCAATCGCCACGGAATTCGATGCTCGAAAACAACGGCGAGTTTGTGCGGAATTCGTCGTATTCCTCATCAGGGGGCGACCATCAGTTTTTCCTCGAGGAATTCGGCTCTCACAATTTATTCAAATCATATAACAACCCTGGAGTTATTAGTAAAAAATCTACAATGCACGGGATGGAGACGAAACTTATCCTCCCACAAAGAACTAGCACCAAGTCATTAGTGTCGGTTGGCAATGGGAAACTCGCAGCTTCCAGTGGCAGTGAAGGGAGCTTATCGGTGAGAGTTTCTCTAAACAAGAAGCAGCTACCGGGAAAGAGCCAAGAAGAAGAAGACAAGTTGACATATCTTTCTGAGTTCATGAGCAGCTCTTCGTCCGCTTCGAAACAAGCGACAGACGAGTGGAATATTCAGATTTGGTGGAGTGCAAAGTTCACTGCTGGTCAGTTGCACTCCATGATTAGGTGTGACGACAAAATCGATGCGGTGGATTTCACACCAGTGGATGGATTGAGTTTCTTGGACGAAGTGGAAACCGCTCGAGGGGAACAACGTCTCACGGATACAGGACGGCCGTGCTGTTCGCACCCAGGATGTACGAAGCAGGTCCAGATGAAAGGCAAATGTATCGCTCATGGAGGCGTGAAGGAATGCAATCAACCAGGTTGCAAGGGAGTAGCTAGATTTCGTGGCCGGTGTACGGAACATGGCGGACGACGCACTTGCTCATTGGAAAAGTGCGATAAACTCGCGTTGAGTGGTGGAAAATGTCTCGAACATGGAGGTGGCGGCGGGAAGAAGTGTTCGGTGCCAAACTGCAATACGAGACCGCAAAGGAAAGGTTTGTGTGCTGCTCACGGAGGCTACATGGTGTGCAAAACTGAAGGTTGTGAAAGGCGAGCGGCTACGAAGGGACTGTGCAGCCACCACAACGTTGTTGCAAAGTGTAAGACTGAAGGATGCGAGAAGGCTGGGTCGAATCGCGGCTATTGCTACAAGCATGCAGTGGAGAGTGGAGCTATCAAGGTGTCTCGGAAGGCCAAGTGTAAAGTGGACGATTGCGTAAAGATTCAACTCCGTCAAGGGTACTGCTCTAGGCACGCGAAAGAGCGTGGTCTGACTGTAGGTCGGACCTGTAAAGCTGAGGGATGCAACAAGGTAGCGCAGGCTGGAGGTTGCTGTGTGACGCATGGAGGCGGAACTCGCTGCAAAATTCCTGATTGCACCAAGTCTATTGTTACGAAAGGCTTGTGTTCTGTTCATGGCGGCCGAAAGACGTGCAAGGTAGAGGGGTGCGAGAAGTGGGGGCTTTCCGCTGGTGACATGAAGGGATATTGTGTTCAACACGGTGGTGGCAGTCGGTGCAAGCATCCAGGATGCGGTAAAAGTGCCCAATACAAAGGCTTGTGTTGCACTCATGGCGGCAGGCTCAAATGCGAGGCGAGGGGCTGCAATAAAACTGTGAGGGTGAAAGGTTACTGCGCTACGCATCAAGTAGACAAAACAAACTGCGACGACGATAACTTGTCGAGTGCGTAGGTAAGATAAAGCAAACAACTTAGTGTTCACTATTGTACTGTAGAATCTCGAGGTTTCATGAATCGCAGTTCAGACTCATTTTTTTATCTGAAAAATGCACGTTCCAGTGTCAACTATACCTGGTTACTACTGGTATAGTACGGTGTATCTTGGTTGCCTATCCTCAATTCTTCCGTCTGATTTCCTTTGTTCTAGCGGATAATGTTCTGAGACGTAGAGTTTTAACGTGTTGTCCATGGCCAAACGGTGCAGATAGACTTCGAAAACGGTTCCTTCGTCTCCAATATTCCGCGCCCACGCATAACTTCGACTCAAAACATCCACTCGAAGCCTTCCAGACAGCTAGAACAGCATATTCCGAGTCAAGGAATAGAACTAGCTCCCAGTGTTTACAAGCAAGAAACTCGTCTGCATCTACAGTATAATGTCTTCGACCAATCTATGATGCAAGATATCGACATGATTTCCGCCCAATTCAATACCGTCTGCTGCGTCCTCAAATTCTTTGACACCCTGCAATTGCGCTTCTTATCTCCCTCAGCCAAATTCCACAACGTGACCCGAAGGCGGGTACATGTTGTTGAGATTGCAGCGTTTTCCCGTCCCGTAAATGCGCTTCAGAAGTCTTCTGGTGTCTGTCCTAGTTTGAGTATTTACAACATTGCCGGAAGTAACTATGTCACATCAGGATCCATACTTCGCGTATAAAAATTCCTTCTTGCTGCTGCGTTCAAGTTTTCAATTCAATTCAGATTATTTGTTTGTACTTTGAACCATGCTTCAAATTATGAAGCTGCCAGCGTGTTCAAGCGGGTCAGGTTATCGGCAATATTCTCACAAGCGCTGATGACACAGCTCATGACGATGAAATCCTCCATGGTGACTCGTTTGCTGCGATCATCCACATACCCTAGCAGACATTCACCATAACTCTGTTTCAGAGCCATTGCAGCTTCCGTAAGTGTAAATGCCTCGACATTGAGTAGCGCTTCAGGTGCGGAGCTTTCGCTGGTTGAGGACAGACCACGGAATCTGTATCGTCGACTGGTGTTCACAGCAGGCCCCGCGTCTTCAAATGAGGTAGACCCTGACTTCAACTTGTCGAAAATTGACATGTCAACGAAATTGGACGGTCTGCGAGGACGAGAACCTGCGGATGGCGGCGGCGGCGATGCAATACTAGTGCGTTTGCGCTTTCCAGGAGTCGATGGACTGTCAGAGCCATTGGTCTGAACGGAGTACCGCCGAAGTGAGCTCTTGCGGTGCAAAAGCACCCTTTTAGAACGGGTACGCTGATCATCATTTGACCCCGCTACCACTTCAGCCACTGGGACCTGTGGCTGATCGTCGTAGATCTCCAACTCCAGCCGGAAACCTTCGTTCAGTGCTTGCATGAACTCGTTGAACGAAATTTTTCCGTCGCCGTCCTTGTCTACGAGCTGCATGAATTCATCAACGTATTGCTCCATACCTTCAATCCCCTGGCTACCGGAGTACGGCATGAGTTTTTCCAGAAGAAGACTGAGCTCTGTGACATCAACAACGCCGCGACGTTGAACATCAGCGATGCGGAAGGCTTCCTTCATCTGCAAGTAGATGGCGTGGTCTTCAGCGGTTGAGCCCGAAAACTCTTCTCCAAACAAGACCACGAGCGTATCAAACGCTTCTTCAACGCCTGCCTCCACGACAGCTAAACTCTGATCCCATTTAATCTTTGCCACAGCAGGCGAAGTCGTAGTCACGTTGGGCAGTGGTGAGCGCGGAGACTGAGCTACAGGAGAAGAAGAAGAAGCATTTTCATCGCCAGTAGGGGACTCCCCTATCATTTCAGCGACCGCTGCAGAGGTCGGAGATGGAGGTTCCTGTGCTGCAGTGAATGCTGCAGTGCATTCGGCGTCAATTCGGCTTTGGTTCCACCGTCGCAAAGGCCTATCTTTTCCACTGGTACGGCGATTCTCATGCCAATCCACAAGGTCCACCAGAACGTCAATTCTATCGAGAAGATCGCGACAAACGTCCACAACTTTCGTGTACTTAGATGTGGAGAACGGAGATTTCCACAATGTTGGTTCCATCGCAGAATCGTTCACAAGCTTGGCTTGGGTCTTTAACAGCCGCGGCAGAGTGACCTTCAATTGGTCTTTCAAGGCCTTGATCTTGCTGTGACCTAGCAGCGCGTTTGCTGTCTCGATGTCCTCCTCAGTGAGAGGTCCCACAGAGGTGGGCATCGGACGATTGTAAGCGATATGGTGGCGAAACACGTCGTGAAAAACCTCACAGTACTGTGTCAATAACTGCTGGATATTGCTACGAAGCAGCCCACTTGAACTGCGAGGGTAAATCACGATTTCCACGATCATCAGAATGAGAATGCCCAATGCATTCTGAGTGAGACTTGCATACGACACTGTAGTTGATGACGAAGTATTCCGGCAACTGTGGTCGAGCAGCACGGACGCAGCCATGAAAGCCGATGTCATGCCAGCCAGAGCCATGTAGCGGCCGCAGAACCACACATACATGGACCCCACAGTCCACACAAACAGCACGATGTTGTTGAGGGTGTTGTACACGTAGTCGCTTGACGCTTTGCACACGAAGAAGCTGAAGATGGACGGTACCACCGTTCCTGCCACCAAACCTCCGACACGATTCACTGTGTTGCTGTACGTGCCACCAATGTTATCCTCCGCAACCATTGCAATAGCTGTTGGCGCGGTAGAACTGAAAGCGAAAATGAAAGTCGCGCAGCAAATTCCAATGATAATCGCCAATGTCGTACGGAACGCGAAGATGATAAGCCGCCGTGGATAGTTGACGGGCTGCATCAGACTTCGGCATGCTAGTTTCAGGAAATTCTTCACTCGATACCGCGCCGAAAAATTCTTCCCATTGAATTTTCCCTCAAATTCCAGCAGCGACATCACAAAGACGTGGAATGAGTACACGAACACGTTCAGTGGCATCGTTTTACCCACGTCATCGGCTGTGTGGACATCGGCGGAGAGTAAATTCCCGTAAAGTGACGTGTACTTGCCCATCAGTCGCTCCATTGCCTGGTCGAGAGAGGCGAATTTTGGAGAGGACATACTTCGTGATGAGTGAACGATCTTGAGTGAAATATCCTCCAGCAGATCATTCGCCTCCACTTGTAGCACGTAGAAGTGAGTCTGCATTTTCTTGAGCAGCACAGCGTGCGTCCAGTGGCAGGTCTCGGCTTCGATGGCAAATTTCATCGCGTGCAAGTCTGTGAGTTGCTTTGCGTACAATTTGACAAGCTGCTTGGCGGCGGTCTTGTTGAAATCCAAGCAAACCCCAAGTCCAATAAGCTCTTCCCACCAGCAGTCACTCAGCAAAGATTCCATGGTCGCGAGACGTTCATGCGCATTCTGAAGCAGTCGATCAAGACGTAGCTTGAAGAAATCCATCTTCTTGATATCCTTGGCGCGGAAACAGTACGAATCGACAATCAAGTTGAGAATATCGCGGATATCGTGTGGCGATGCAGCCATGTGCCTCCGCAGTTTCCGCATCGCACTAAACCACGGTACCAAAGATACGGTGAGTTCTCATAGCCGGCATGCAAGTATGGATAAACCCACCCCATTGTTTTCTGACGTACAAGATCGGATATGGAAATACCATTGTCGCAAGAGCGATCAGAGTACCAACGAAGCCAACACCACTGTAAATGGCTAGCTGTTTTAGCAGGTTGTCCGTGCCGTAGTAGCTATTGCCATTCGAATTGTCCTTAAGAACATTCGTGAACACCGGATTCATCGGATCGACGAGTGTTAATGCTGCAATACCAAACCAAAAAGATGAATTCAGGTTAGTTTAAGCCTCTAAAACAATATTACCAACGTACTGAAGTACAGATTCGTGCCCACCGCAAACTTCTTGACATTCGTTTGCTAGAAATCAGCGCAACAACAATTCGTCAGCATAAAATCCGTACACAAAAAATATATATACTGCAACGTACAATTGGTGAGAGCAGCACCACCAACGTGAAGAGCGCAAGAAGTGGGAGAGTGACGCCCCAGTCCTGCAGACTCACGTAGTACGTGCTGCCGTTGATGTTCTTGGACATCGTCAGAAGATCTCCTTGGGTGATCGGCACACAGGCGAACACGGCAAAGTTGTACAACAATGCAATAGCCACCCCGACATCGATCTGCCACACTTGCTCCAGTACCCCTCCCACCGTATTGGCAGCAGCGTAGATGACCATCATGGAGGCGACTGTGAGGCCTCCGAGGTAGTAACTGGCCGGCAGAAGGAGCCACTCCCTGTCACTGCCTTTGGTCTGCACCACTCCAGCCAATAGAACACCAAGTGCAATTCGCACTGCCAATTGCAGATGCTGCTTGAACACTCGCACCTCTTTCGGGTGTTTGTTCTTCTTGACTCGAGCCACTCGACGTCGCAAGTTTTCAGCTGCCTCCGCCGAGAGCATCGAATTGTTGGACGCTTGTTTACGAAGACGCAGACGCATCGACTGCGTCTGAGGAGGAGGCGACTGCAAGTCGATGTAGTAGTCGCTGGCTTCGGTGGCGGAGGTCAATGGGATACCGGAGGAATCGAAGTCCAGGTCCACGGCCACATGCTGGTTGTCGATGGGACTTGATGGTCCGTTCGCTGCCACATTGGAGTCGTGCTGCTGCGCTGTCATGCGTTTGGTTGGAAAGGATATTTTGCGAATGTGGTGCCCTGTGGTGTTGCCGTTCGTAGTAGTTGAGGTGATGGCAGCACGCCGTTATATGAGTCGTTTGCGCACGCCGAAAAAACTAGGTATCGCGGGGCAATGTCACGTCTGCTGATGACCTGTGTCCCTTATATATTTGAAAAGTCTATGTACTGTATATTACCAAAGGACAAGCAGATTTAAATCTAATACCTGATAGATGTGTCTTGTCCTGAATTATCGGTATGGCGAGGGGTGTCAAGATATTGATGCTTGTCGCACAACGAGCATGGCGTTCATACACTGCAAGCATAAAGGTGAAGGAGGCGAAAATGACCACTAGCCACGAAGCTAGCTGCTGAGAAAAGGTTGACGGGCAGCGCTCCGGCTTCCTCGTGCACTGGAATGACCAGTAGTGGCCTCGCCACAGGCAACGAGCACGCACACACCACGGTTTTTTCCTGTTGCCGTTCCCATGCGGACTCATCGGACTATAAAGCGACCGAAGTCGTTCCCGCCACTGGCACCCTTCAACTAGCACCGGACCGCTCTGCGAAGTATGCTCGAAGTCAAGGGGCAGCTGCACTTCAGTTACTTGTTTAACGCGGCGGCAGGGCGGACCATCTACATGAAGGACCGGGCGAGACTTGCGATTCAACTTTCATACTGCGCGAGCTTACCCTTGAAAATACGCTAAGGTCGTTCTTTCCCCTCGCTTAGCCATTACTACGTACTGGTTGTCAACTAGCGGTAGCACAGGTCTGCCTGGACCAGTTCGCCTTAAAGAGAGCTTGCGCCTTTGCAGCGAATGCCGTTGAGAGCAAGACGCGCGGCGAAAGCGGGCCGACATTACCAAACTTGGAGCACATGTAAATACATGTACATACCAGGCAAAGGGCTTTCCGTTGTTGGTCGTTGGCCACCCGAGCAAACTAGCGAAAGGCCGTTCTGAAGTTGGCGTTCTGAAGCACCAGTTCGTACGTGCAGCGCAAAGGTGGCGGTGACGGCATGATCAAGCGAAGACTATTAGAAACAAGGCTATCAATGCAAGCCCGACCTGGCACCGGAGTAGCAGACGTCGGAATGAGAGGCAACGTGCACACGTCGCCTTCATCACGGCCCCGTCACATATGATGTACTTGCGGATCACCGGATATTGATGTCGGTAAGCCGCATCATCCGTTTATGCCGACATCTACCGACAATGAATAAATTGGGTACTTTTTTCGCATGAGTAGATGACCCAATTAGGCAAGCCTTACGTTCCTCCGTGGAGGCTCCTAGTTTTCGCAGAACTCGAACACTTCGATATAGTTTTTGCATAGAGGTCGTCGTCGTGTAGACAACCTGTCTCTCCGTTATAAAGTCCATTACAAGGTACCATGGCACTTTGCTTCGCGACTTCCCAATGCTGCGCAATGGCGTACGTGTGGTTTGTTCGTCGCAAAACGATGTTTGACAGCGACTGACTGAATTGAAACACCGCTAGGTGTGATGTGTTCGGAAATGATCCACACAGTCAATGAAATTCTGGTTGAACAGAGCGTAATTTCTGCTTGGGAGAACATCTCCGTACAGCTCTACTTTCTTATTCGATCCAATTTTGGGCGAGCGACCCTAGGTCTTCGATGACCTTAAGATCCCGTGACCTTGGGACTGGTTCCCAGTTTTCGTCGACGAGCTGCATCCGTCGCTATATGATATCAATGTTCCTCAGCCCGCGGACGCCACCGACGGGCATAACGAGGCAGACATCTTCGAGCCGTCCGAAGCGTTCTCGAGGTGCCCATTTCTGTCTATTTTTTGGGCAAAATCCGTCCCAGAGATACGCGGCGCCATCGTACTGAATTTATGACGGTGCGAGTGGCCAATCAGTGCGGCGGTGGCCTGTCGTCCCCGTCGTCTTGGTGCTCTTGCCCCTTGTCGAGCGAATTCTACGCCACACACGACGCTAAACCACAATCGAAGCCTCCATCCCGAGCACAAGGCAAGTAAATCTCACCATGAGCGCAATCGACGCCACCTCCGAGCACTCGTCGTGGAAGACGGAGAACCCGAACCAAGCGCGTGACGCCATCTCGTGGCACGCCTACACCAGCGGCTTGAAGGCCGGCGCCGTGACCGCCGTCTTCTCGTCCAGCGCGGTGTACGCCGCCAACAAGTACTGGCCGGCCTTCCGCAACCGCCTTAACACGAGCGGCAAGACGGCGCTGGTCATCTCCCCCTTCCTGGCTGCCTTCACGCTAGTGGCTGAGACCCGCCTCATGCACGGCGCTCGCAACCCGGAGATGTACATGAAGACCATGGACGGGTCCTACGTGGCCCCGCAGGAGCAGAAGTCCAAGCTCAAATTCTGGCAGAAGAGCGCCAACTTCCTGTACGACCACCCGTACCGTGCCTTGATCACGGTGGGGGTCCCTCTCGTGGGCGGCATCTACGGCTATCAGCACCTGAACAAGGGCATCTCGACCTCGCAGCAGATCATGCACACCCGTATCTACGGCCAGGCTTCGGTGGTCGTTCTGCTGTTGAGCTCCATGGCCTTCCATGATTACATGGCCAAGCGCGGCAAGTTCACGGTCGACGACAACGAGGACTAGAACGTGATGCCGTAGACGACGATTTTGGGGAGACGAGATCTGCAGTCTCCTCCTCGCCACATAGCCGATTTTTCTCCCTTGTAGCAAGCTTCTTGATCTGCTTGCCGCTAGAACCTGAACAAACAATACAGTGATTTTTTATTATACGTGGCGGCGTGTGTCCGTCCTGTTGCATTGCGATGATGCAGGAGTTTCGAGTCACGGGGCGTTACTCGATGATGAGCTCAAGATGGCATCAGTTGAGAGAATTCGACGCAGCAGAACAAGATGACAGGCAAGCAGTTAGTTCGACCGAGTGATGTGGATGTTCAAGCGCTGGTGGTGCCGCTGCCTCAAGGTGTGGAGATACCTCGAGTAGCATCAGCTCGTGTTTCTCCCAAACACGGACGTCGTCGCTCCAGCAGCGTCAGGAAGACCAAGGTGCAGGATAATGTCAACGCCAACTCCAATAGACCCGACGGATCGAGAATGACGCAACAGCAACTGCACATGTGGGAGCCTGTGCTCACTCTTGGATGGTCCATTGGCATCTGCTTCACGCTGGCAGTTCTGTGCATCGGACTCGGCGTCATTATCGTGTACACATCGGGGACACTCACCACGCTGCGCGTAATTTACGACGGTGACGCAGACACACAAGCGGCCAACGCAGTGCAGCCCGGTGGCACCATCACGCAACTGGAGAATTGCCGCTTGGACTCGTCGAATGACTCCAACTCGTTCCACGCCAACCACACTTGCTTTGTGCATTTGAAGCTCCCGAACGACATCAAGAGCCCTGTGCGCATTTTCTACGAACTGGACGGGTACTACCAGAACCATCGCCGCTTCGTTTCGTCCATTATCCGCACGCAGTTCACGGACGAGTGGCGTCCAGATACCGCTATCTCGATGCTGGAGTGTCACCCCATGAAGACAATCACCTCGGCATTGTGCACAATTAACGACTGCGAACCAACTTCAGACGCCAAGCTACGCGAGTTCTTCCCGTGCGGCATCGTGGCTAACACCATGTTCAACGACATTTTCTGGCTGCACGAAGGGCACTTGCCGACTGGAGAGAACCTCACACGCACTGACATGACATCCAGTGGCATTGCACGCACCTACGCGGCACACAACAACAAGAACCCGTCATGGGACGTCTCGTCCGACACGTACCTGCCTGTGTGGCTTAACCCGAACATGAGCCGCATTATCCCGCCGCTCAACGGCTCGACGTCTCCAGAGATCACCGATGATTACACGAACAGCACCGCGTGGGTGCACGACGCGCTGGATCCGGACTACGGCGTGGGTGTGGGGCTTGAGAACGAGTTCTGGCGGGTTTGGGTCGAAGGAGCTGCGATGCATCCGTTCCGCAAGCCATACGGACGCATCGAGCACGATCTCCCGGCCAACACGACGCTCACGTTCGCGGTGCAGTCCAACTTTTTCGTACGGTCGTTCGGCGGCTCCAAGGCGTTGGTGCTCGAGGAGGTGGGCTGGTTCGGTAGTGCGAACTACGTCTTGGGAGGGTTCTTCCTGGGCATCGGCGGCATCTTCTGCGTGGCAGGCATCTTCTTCACTTGTCGAAAGCTCTTCAACCCTCGTCCGATCGGAGACGCATCGGCCTTGGAGTGGAAGAAGAAGACGTAGTAGATGCAGTCACTCGGCGTGGATAGTTGAATAATGGATGGAGGTTTCTTGCATTTCACCTTTGGCCATTGCGCTCGGTGACCAGCATGAGACAGTCCCGCGTGATCTCCACGATTGCGATGCTGACATACTTGAAGCTGAAGCATGTACAGTACCACGCATCAATTTAAATCTATTTTGGTAATTAATACTTTTTAAGGTTAAAAATTTATTTATATTTGTTTGTAGATCTGATATCCTTCTGAATCCGTTTCCACATGTTGTACACTAATAGCATGAGCCCCACAGTACGCTTGTTCACCCCAGCGAGATGATCACGCTTGGGCCATCTTTGCTTCCAACTGCTGGTGGTCTCCATTGTCTTGTCCGACCGTATACCCTCGAAACCAGGCCATGTCGGTGGTCATTCTCCAACTCACCGCATCGACACCAAGTTGCATTGCATCCCACCACCAACCACCATGAGCTCCATCGAACACAGCGCGTCGTGGAAGTCCGCCAACCCGAACCAGCGTCGTGACGCCATCTCCTGGCACGCCTACACCAGCGGAATAAAGACCGGTGCAGCGACTGCAACTGCCGTAGCTGCTGGTGTTCTCACGGCCAACAAGTATTCGTCAGCCTTCCGCAACCGACTCAACACCAGTGGCAAGACTGCACTCGTGGTCATGTCCTTCCTGGCCTCGTTCACAGTGGCAGCCGAGAACCGTCTTGTGAAAGGTGCTCACAACCCGGAGATGTACATGGCTACTATGGACGGCACGTACATCGAACAGGAGAAGAAGGCGTCCAAGCTTAAGCTTTGGCAACAGGGGGCCAATTTCCTGTACGACCATCCGTACCGCGCCTTAGCGACGGTCGGTGTTCCGCTTGTGGGCGGCATCTTCAGCTACCAACATCTGAACAAGGGTATCTCGGCCTCGCAGCAGATCATGCACACCCGTATCTACGGTCAGGCTTCGGTGGTTGTGTTGCTGTTGAGCTCCATGGCCTTCCACGACTACATGGCCAAGCGCGGCAAGTTCGGAGAGGAAGAGGAAGAAGAGGCTCAAGCTTGAGTCGATGACAGAGGCAGTTTTAGGTTGAGGGCAGGATGAGACGATCGTAGGCTTCCTGTCGATAGGTTTCTAGTGCTCGAAGTACAATACTCTTTTATTTTTTTAAGCCGTGGGCTCCGTTCTTGACAATGGCGATGATGTACTCAAGCGAGGCAGGGGAGCGTTACGAAGCCGCGAGGGTGTTGAGTCGAGTCAAATTTGCGGCGATATCTTCGCAGGCGCTGATGAGGCAGCTCATGACGACAAAATCCTCCATCGTGACGTGTTGACTTTCATCGTCCAGCGAGCGAAGGAGCAGTTCGCTGTAGCTCTGTTTCAACATGGCAGCGGCCTCATTCAACGAGAAGGACTCGACGTTCAGCAGCGCAACGCCAGCACTATCGGTACGTGTCAGCGACCACCAACTCTGTCGCTGTCGATGACGACTGCTGCTATCTTGTGAGGCCGGATCTCGATCGTCTCCAGTACTGCCGTGCAGATATGACCCGATACCCGAAGAAGAAGACGGCGGAGTGAAGAACATGGTCGATCTAGGGACGTAAACTCTAGCTGCGGATGAAGGCAGCGCCATGAGTGCGTCACTGGTAGCGACGCTGGACTCCAACAAATCGACACCCGAACTGTCATCAGAGATATCCATCGGTTCTCGTTTCTGGAGCGACTTCATCTTGGAGTCATTGCTCGAGATCATCTGCGCCGTGTTCTCGTAAATCTCGAGTTCCAGTCGGAAGCCGTCGTTCAACGCCTGCATGAAGTCAGCGAACGTGATCTGGCCGTCGTGGTTCTTGTCCACAAGTCTCATGAATTCGTCCACGTACTGCTCCATGTGGACATTGCCTTGTCCTCCAGCGTACGGCACGAGGTTTTCGAGTAAAACGACCAACTCCGAAGCGTCTACAGTCCCGCTGTGGTCTTTGTCGGCAATACGAAATGCCTCCTTCATCTGCAAGTAAATGGCGTAGTCATCCGCCGTCTTGTATGTGAAATCCTTGCTGAACAGTGTCGTGAGGGCCTCGAAAGACTCTTTCACCACCGATTCGTAGGCGTTTTGACTGCGATCCCATCGAGCTTTAGCGACAGAAGGAGCAGCGTTCGAAGGCAGCGGAGGCAATGGAACTTCTGGAATCATATCGACAGTGGAAGGCTGAATAGCTGTGACGTAGATTGTTTCCGGTTGCTTCGCTCGCTCTTCCTCTTGCTCCTTGAACGCAGCAGTGCATTCGTCGTTGAGACTGCCAGCATTTCTCCGTTTGAGGCGATAACCATCGTGAACACATTCTCGATTCGACCTCTCTCGCCATTCAACGAGGTCTGAGAGCAGACGAAGTCGATCTAACAATGTCCAGCACACCGCTAATACCTGCGTGTATTGCTCGTTGGAGAACTTGGTCTTCCACAAGCTGGGCTCCGCAGTAGCGTCATGTACCAGTTGCTTCTGCTGTTTGAGAATCATTGGCAACGTGATCGAAAGCTCTTTGTGCAGTGATTTCGTCTCCTTATCGTCAAGCTTGGCCGTGGTAGGAGTCGTCGATTTCGTCTCAACCACAGTTGATAGATCCTTACCGTTTGGTGCAGTGCCGCTGATGCTGGTGATATGGTGCGCAAACACCCGTTGAAAAACCTGGCTATATGCTCCGAGTAGTTTCTTGATGTTGGAACGCAGCAGGCCACGTGCGCTTTGTGGCTGGAGACTGCCTTCGACGAGAATTAAGATGATGATGGCCATGCAATTCTCTGTCAAACTTGAATACGACAGCGCTTTGGTCGTAGTTCGGCAGCTGTGATCGAGCAAGACTGACGCAGACATGTACGCCGATACCATTCCTGCCATACGCAGGTATTTCGTCGTGTACGATACGTACATGGAGCCTAAAATCCACAAGAAGAGTACAACGTTGTTTGCTGCGTTGTAGAACACGATGTCAGAGATCTTGCAGATGAAAAAATGCAGGATAGATGGCACGACGGTGCCTGCCACGAGTCCAGCCATGCGATTCATCATGTTTCCATAAGTGCCACCAACGTGAAATTGAGCTACCATAGCAATAGCAGTAGGTCCTGTAGCGCTGAACGCGAAGATGAACGTGGAGGCGCAGTAGGCAACCAGCACTGCTAACGTCGTGCGCACTGCAAACATTATCATTCTCCTCACGTACAAGGTGCCTTGATAAATACTGCACCACACCATCTTGAAAAACTTGCAGACACGGTATCGGCACGAGAAGTTCTTCTGCTTCAAACGAACTTCGAACTCAAACAGCGTGTGGACGAATGAGTGGAAGGAGTAGATGAACACGTTTAGTGACATCGTTTTGCCAACGTCACCAGGTGTATGCACCTCAGCTGAGAGCATCGCTCCGTACAGCTTGGTATATTTCTTCATGAAGTGGCAGACGGTTTGTTCCAAGTGAGCGAATTTGTGCGACGGCATGTCAGTCGAAGCTTCCAACACTTTATCCGCTATTACTTGTAGCAAGTCGTTGGCTTCTGCCTGCATGGTGTGGAGACTCTGCTGCATCCTTTTCATCAAAACTACGTGCGTCCAGTGACCTTTCTCAGCCTCAATGGCAAATTTCATCGCTCGTAAGTCCTTCAACAACCGCCCGTAAAGTTTCACAAACTGTTTGGCGATGTTCTTGTTGAATGGAAGGCACAACCCAACGCCCACCATCTCTTCCCACCAGCAATCGTCCAGAAGTTCCTCCATCTCGGACAATCGATGCTGTGCGCTTCCTAGCAGTCGATCCAGTCTCAGCCGGAAGAAATCCATCTTCTTTATATCTTTTACACGGAAGCAGTACGAGTCCATGATCAAGTTAAGAATCTTGCGGATGTCATTTGGAGCATGATCCATGTGCCGCATCAGCTTTCTCGTCGCACTATTTAGCAACAACTAGTTAGTAAGGCTTGAAACTAGGTTTTCAAGTTACACACAGCAGGACTTACAATAGTGGAGTGGGCAGCAACGCCGTCAAGAGCGAAATTAGCGTACCGACAACACCTATGATGCTGTACACAGCGAGATTCTTCATGAGGCCCAGTGTGGCATAGTCGTCATTACTGAGGTCTTTTAAACCAGTGCCCCCAGCTCTCGGATTCATGGGGTTGATAAACTTCAGCACTACAAAGAGCAACAGGTAGTGCACAATCCAGTTATAAACCAAAACACGAGATAACTTGTAGACTAGGAGGGAAAACGTACTGAAGAAAGCGTTCGACATCACTGCAAATTTCTTGACGTTGTGATGCTACAAATTCAAGAACAACGCACATTCAAAACAAATTAGCACCAAGAGTCCCAGCCCCGTAACACTGAGTTCCACTCACAATTGGCAGCAAGAAGGCCACAAACGTGAAGGCGAGCATGAAGGGGGAAACCAATCCCCAGTCGTGCAGACTCACATAGTACGGCGTGTCGTTCAGATTTTCCGGAACCGAAACAAGATCTCCCTGCGTGATCGGAATCCACAAGAACACTCCGAAATTGTACAGCAATGCAAGACCTACTCCTATATCGATCTGCCAGATCTGTTGCACCACACCGCCCACGGTCGGTGCCGACGCGTAAATGACCATGATGGCAGCGTAGGCCAATCCACCTAAATAGTAAAACGAAGGCAGGAACCGCAGCCCATTCGACGTTGCGGTAGACCCTGTCTGTATAACACCAGCTAACAACACTCCTGCTGCAGCACGAGCAGCACACCCGATATGTCGGCGGAACACTATAATGACCATAACATTTCCACGATTAGTACACTTTCCGGAACCATGAAATGGTTTCGAGAATTTGTTTTGCTACCTCTTGCTTCCGGCCGACGACCCGTTTTCTTGACTCTTGTTATGGTTTTGCGGCCTCGAACTTCTTCGTTTGCGATGGAGGAGGACGTCGGCGTCCTCGGTTTGCGTAGTCGCAGTGTCATGGATTGAGTCGCTGGAATCATGGGAGACCCAATGTCCATGTAGTGTTCTCCGGCGCCGGTCATTCCGGTTGCAATCTCCAAAGCCGACGGACTTCGAGCCCGAGTCTCTGACTTGTGCATCGCCATTGGGATAATTTAGTTGTGCGGGATCGATGCTTTGCACAGCTGGCAGCGAAACTTCATCATGGGAGACTTCATGGGAGAGAAACGCCTTCAGAATCAATGAATAGTATAGTATAGTTTGATTTCTGGGATTGAGATTGTCAACCTTGATACCGACATTCGAGTGCCGTCCATCATGACGCGAAATACTTGCGAGTGTCAGCCCGTGTGTCAATGCACCACCACCACCTTGATCGGGGCCATGGTATGGGGTGACATTAAGGTGACGTTGGTGTCGAACGCTTTGTGTATGTTACGAGCATCACGATCGTACATTAAAATCATGGCAGAGAATTTTTATAGACCGAAAGAGCAAAGCGGATTTCACACGCAATTCGTTGCAGGAGAGTGGAAAAGTTGCCTACGCAGTTGTCCACGCAGCAGTTTCGACCTGGTAAAAGATTTTTTACCATCCAAGCTCTCTTCAGGTTTTACTCTGCGTACATCCCCTCGAGCTCAGCACCAAAGTGCTTAACAATAACCGGCCTCTTCAGCTTGAACGTCGGCGTAGCGAGGTCGTTCTCTGCAGTGAATTGTTCAAAGTGCACGCGGAAATTTTTGACGCGTTCGAAGCCGAAGAGTTTGTATTCCGTTGCCAGCCTCTCCATCTCTTGAGCAATTTCTACCTTCAATTCCGCACCAGCAGGGGATCCCTTCGTACAAAGCTCTTCGAAAGAGGCTTTGAAACCTTTCTCCTTAGCCCAGTTGTCGACCACTTCAGCGTCTGGAACGATAATCCCCACGAGGAAGCTCTTCATCGAGTCTCCGTGGACGAACGCTTGCGCAATGAGAGGACTCTTGATGTAGATACCCTCGATCTTCTCCGGTGCCACGTACTCGCCCTGCGAGAGCTTGAATATGTTCTTCTTGCGGTCAATAATACGGAGTGTACCATCAGCATTCCAGCAGCCGATGTCACCCGTGTGTAGCCAACCGTCAGCGTCGATGACCTCCTTCGTAAGCTCCGGTTGCTTGTAATATCCAACAAACAAATTGTCACCTTTCATGAGGATCTCACCTCGAGGACAGGGTTGGTCGTGACTCGTGTAGTTCATCTCCGGCACGTCTTCTAAGCAAATCTTCACGTTACCGAGAGGGATACCAATGTGGTCTCCTGGGGGAATCTCATCCGTCGAGCAGGAGATCACCGCCCCAGTCTCCGTCAGTCCGTAACCTTCCAGCATCGTAGCTCCAAATACAATCTGGCAGAACTCCTTCACATCTTTGGATAATGGCGCCGACCCGTTCATCATACGCCGCACACGTCCACCCAAGGCTTGTTGCGCTTTACTGAAGACCAGAAAGTCCCAGAACGCGTGGGTCTTGTAGCCGTCTTTCAGATAGGACTTCTTGGAAGCGTACGCTGTGTCAAACAGCCACTTCTTGATACCTCCAGCCGCCGCTGCACCCTGAGTGATTTTGTCATGGATGCGGTTTAACAACCTTGGTACAGACGGGAACACCGTGGGCTTCAGTTCTCCCAAGTCGTCCATAAGCAGCTTTACATCACCCGAATAATATCCGATTGCAGCACCGTTGAAGATGAAGGTCGTCTGGATCACTCGCTCGAAACAATGTGCCAGCGGCAGATACGACAGATGAATGTCTGATGGTTGGACGAGTGTAAACTCCAATGCACAAGCAGCCGCCGCCATCATGTTGGCGTGTGTGAGCATGACACCTTTGGGGTCTCCCGTCGTTCCAGAAGTATAGCAGATTGTAGCCAAGTCGTTCGGGCGTGGTGGGTCTGCGTCCACGACGTTCTTCTTGCCATCTTCGATCAATTGGCTCAGTATTATGAGCTTCACCTTGTGCTGCTCTGCAAGATTACTCTCTTCCTGGTCGATACTATCTTCGAACTGAACAACGGTCTTGACACTGGGACATTCGTGAACAACCTTCATAAAGGTCTTGAGCTGCTCTTTACCACAGAAGACAACGCTCATTTCGGTGTGGTTCACGATGAACGGGATGGCTGTAGCTCCCAATGTGTCGTACAAAGGCACTAAAGTGTACGCCATACGACTGGCACTGTGCTCGACGATGGACCATTGGTAGCAGTTCTTGGCGAATACCCCGACGATGGCACCTCGTTGCAGATTGAGAGTGTGGTTCATACCCGACGCAGCAGCTTCCACCACGGGTAAGAAGTCGTTGAGAGTGACCCACTCGTACTCTCCCGGTTTACTCGTGACGGGGTCGATTTTTCTCCATCCGAAGAGGTTGTTGGCTCCGTCAGGGTCGAATTTACGACGCAGTTCGTGCAGGTTCTTGTACAACGTCATCCCCGACGTGAAGCTGCTCTTGAGGTGACCCATGCGAATAGATCCATGAGTCGCTGTAGCGGTGCCTTCCAATTCGTGCGAAAACTGCTTCATGGGGGCAGTGGCACGGGTCATTCAAAAGTGGGAACGAAGTGCTCGAAGGACGGCGGATTCGGGTATGAACGGACGAGATTCCATGCGAATGAACGGGTGGACGTTGGAGGTCGCACTGGGTCTTCTGACAGAGCTGCGTCTGCATTCCGCACAAGGCGCTATCTGGCGCTAATGCTGTCCACAACACAGGTATCAAGTAAGGTGTCGCCGTGGACGAGTCCACCATGACGCTGCTAACGAGGGGACTTGTTGATTTACGCCTAAGAAGACGGTACCACCTTATCTAACGCAATGTTGGGAGTTTGTTGCCCCCCTTACTGCATCATCGCCACCATTGCAGCGAGCGCGATAACGACGACGTCGGTGGTAATAGCAGGTGGTGTAGTCGAAGCGCTGGACGATCCGCTGACGTCAGAACCCGACGCCGACGCGGCACTGTCTTCGTCTCCGACGTCGACACCACTGCCGACCTTGGAGCTGCCGACGATGTCGATGCCCATGGACGTGCACTTCTCTACGACGGGGTCCACCAGCTCACTCATGAGGTTCAAGTTCTCGTTTCGAGGCAAAGTGCAGTCGGCCGGGTCGATTGCGAGGATCGCGGCCATGAGCGACAGACACGCGTCCGTCTTGCAGATGGACGTGAGTTGCTCGTCCGATGGCGCGCCGTTGAGGTCCAAGAAGACGACGCCCGAGTCGCTGGCACATGCGGTCGTGTTGGGGTTCGTGAGGAGTGAGCCCAGCTCCGACTCCTTGCAGACGCTCACGGCTGCAACATGGCTGGTGGCCAAGAGAGCCAACATGAGAGTGAAGAAGAGCTTGATCATGTCCCGAACTGAGCTGTGGAGCTTGACGTGAGACGTGGACGGAAGATTGAGCAATGAGACCGAATGTAGCTTTGACAAGACTGTCGTTGTTCGACGACTATGGTCCCACTGAAGGCAGCAGATAAGAAGAGAAGTCCAGAGGTGTCGTGGAGAATGAACTGGAGACTTGCTCTGATGTGGCAGTCGTTGCTTCTCCACGTTTCAAAGTCAAGGCGGACCGTGGTGCTGCGCGAATGCTCGAAGTCGAGTCGTACTGCGCAGACTCGTGTCACTTTGGGTCTCTGGATGCACAGTCACTTGGAATTAGAGGTGCGAACGTTCGCCTACACCATCTCTGTACACCCCGGACGTTCATTGGACTTCAGTTAGCGATCAAAGCAACAGCCCGCAGCAGCAAAACTTCCCGAGAAAAAGGAGCTCGATGGCGTCGGAGAGACGCAGCGACAACTGTACTGTATGTCCGCACTGCCATTGCGGTATTACTTCGATCTATTCCTCTTAACATTTGATTCTTTTTGTTCCCTGATTGGCAGATACGGGTGCATTGGCCTACTGCTGAGGCGTTGGAACCCTCGAGCGTGAGCGACGGTCTGAGTATGGCGTCGAAAGAGTACTAGGCTCGGCTTGAATAGATGATCTAGCGAGTGTATCTGAGCCTTCTTGGCGCCTTGATTTTCGTGGAGTACGTGGCGCGGTGGAGGCTTGGGATCGGGGGCGGACACTTTGCGGGGGTGTCCGAGGAGACTCACTGTATGCGCTCCCCATTGTCGGGGTAGCTTGCTGCCGAGCGGGCATCATGGCGAATGAGGCCTGTCGGCCACCGGCAGCCGGGCTCGGCGATATCATTAACTAGATGATTGTATGATATCATAGCATTTTGAAGTCAAAGGCATGGAGGGGTGTAAGGAGGGAGTTCGTGGAACGTTTGAGGCTGAACGTACACAGCACTACTTGGAATGCGATTTTCGACCTGCTTAGACGCCACGAAAACCACGTTGGTGAGCTATTTGATCTTCTTGTTTCCTGTGCTTTCAAGTGCCTGAACTGCCAGCCTTATAGGCGACAGCACAGTGACGCTTAGGCCCGTTGACCCACCACGTATTGCTCACTTCAACTTGTTGGGTTGCTCGGGTCTTCGCGCAACATAATCTTGTAACGGTCACGTCAACAAAACCCATACTCAACCCCAGTCAACACACGTCACAGATTTAATCACGCGACCATGGTATCATTCCCTTGGGCTCATGTGTCATTGTCAAGCTCCCTCCAGCACCAGCAAGCAGCTCCACCATGCAGTACTTGCAACGTTTATCCCGCATCGACATCACCAGTCGCTTACCTCCGCGTTGGCTCCGTTCTCTCTCAACTTCCAGCTCCAATGGCCCCATATTGTACACTCAGGAGCTCTCTAGCGTTCCCCGTACTACTGGTCGAGGTCCTGCACGTGTGTGCCCCATCCAAACGCCCTACCAGCCGCACATGACGCTCTACACCAATCTACTGGACCGTGCCAAGGTGGATGACGGTAGTCGCCCCATGTTTGGATCTCGACCCGTAGACCCCACAACCGGATTGGCCACTGGCGACTACGACTGGATCACGTTCGCTGCGTTCCTCGTCCACGTAGACGAAACAGCGTCCGGCATGAAGCGTGCATTGGGACTCAATCGGCAGGACAAGGTCGGTGTCTTCAGTCGCTCGCAGTACGAGTGGACGCTGGTAGAACAGAGCTGCAACCGCATGGCGTACACTTTAGTACCGCTTTACGACACATTGGGGCCCAGTACAGTGCCCTACATCCTCAACCACACCGAAATGCAAGTAGTTTTCTGCGCTAAAGAGCAGACGCAGACGTTGGTGAATTGTTTGGACCAGTGTCCGCACTTGAAGACGATCGTACAGTACGAGAGCGAACTGGATGAGCAGCAAGTGACGGAAGCGAACAAGTGTGGAGTGAAGATCTGGACGCTGGAAGACGTCGCGAAGATCGGTAGGGGCCATCCGACTGAAGCAGATCCACCCAAACCGGAGGATTTGAGTACAATTTGCTACACGTCGGGGACTACCGGAACCCCCAAGGGGTTTTTGGTCACGCACGCCAACTTTGTGAGTGCTGTGAACGCGTATCGTCCGTTGATCCAAGCCAGCCGCGACGACGTTTACTTCAGTTTCTTGCCGCTGCCACACGTGGCGGAGAGGTTCTTGCACGCCATGATGATCACGGAAGGTGCGGCTATCGGCTTTTATCATGGGAGTGTGGCGCGGATCCTGGAGGACGTGCAGACACTGCATCCGACGATGTTTGTGGCAGTGCCGCGGTTGATGAACCGCATCTTCGACCAACTGAAGCATAAGGTTGCTTCTAGTGGCGATGCAGAACAAGTTGAGTATTTCTACCGGGCACTGGAAGAGAAGAAGAGCTTGAATTTGCTGCAGCACGAAAAGTACGATGCAGATCTGTTTGACCGCTTCAAGCCGGTGCTTGGTGGCCATGTGCGGCAGATTATGACGGGTGCGGCTCCTATTACGAGCGAAGTGAAGGAGTTCTTCCAGTATGTTTTTGGGGTGCCTGTTTTAGAGGCTTACGGTATCACGGAAGCTTCGGGTGGTGTCGCCTGTTCGAGTGCGACGATGCCGCAGGGACCTCATGTGGGTGTACCGCTGCCTGGACTTGCCATTCGACTGGGCGATGTGCCTGAGATGGACTATTCGAGTGATGAGGACCACGGTGAAATCTTGATGAAAGGACCAAATGTTTTTTCTGGCTACTACAAGCAGCCTGAACTGACCAAAGAAGTTCTGGATGCGGACGGGTGGTATGCTACAGGAGACATCGGTCGCTGGAACCCGAATGGTACTTTGAGTATCGTCGACCGGAAGAAGCATATCTTCAAGCTCTCGCAAGGCGAACACATTGCCCCCGAGAAGGTGGAGGGTGTCTACCAAAAGAGCAAATTCGTCGGTCAAGTATTCGTAGATGGAGACTCGCTGCAGAGCTACCTCGTCGCTGTAGTAGTCCCCGACGCCACTGTAATTGTGCAATCTTCATTTGCAGATTGGGAGACGGACGACGAGCAGCGACGCGGATTAGAGAAGACGGTACTGGAAGACATGGACATTGTAGCTCGTGCGGATGGGCTGAACGGGTTCGAGCGGGTCAAGAAGATTTTCCTGACTTCCGAAGCGTTCACTGTTGAGAATGACCTTGTCACTCCGACGCTGAAGCCTAAGCGTGCGAGCCTCGCTAAACACTTCGCTGGTGTGGTGAAGGCGTTGTATGGTACCGGCCTGTAGAATGAAATTAGGTCGAGAAGATCGATTTGACGCAGTCCACGTAGACAAAATTGCAGCACTGGCCTGATGCAGTCATTAATCTTACAGTGTATCAAACCTTGAAGAGGACAGAAATGACCCACGCTAAAAAATGTCGTACGTACCCGACAGCGAAGCAGCAGCAGGGGTTATCCAGTTTGAATTTGCGTTTCACGGATCCCTCGCGGTCTTGATGCACTGACGTCCTCCAACTAGGCGTCCAAGCCGATCCTCGTTTCCTGTCTGTCCGATGTGTGTTTGAATTCGGTGGGTTCTCGTAAGCGGATCCAGTGGTAAACATCGCTCCAGTGGTCAACATGAACGTTGAAGTTCAAATCCTTCAACATGCTCCTCTCGCCAGTCGAATTCCTGCTGCCGTTGGGCTTGATCCTCCACCATTTCACTTTTCAATTCACCTTCTCCAAGCCACTCCACCAAGACTTCAGTCAACTTCCTTTTCATCCACGATGCAACCAAAGGACTACACGCTGTTCACGCCGTACCAGCTCACCAAAGACCTCAAGCTCAAGAACCGTATCGTGTTGGGCCCGCTCACTCGTGGTCGATGTGACCCCGTCACCCACGAGGCAGGGCCCATCCAAGTTGAGTATTACTCGCAGCGTGCTGGCGCCGGACTCATCATCACGGAAGCAGTCGCCGTTTCAGTGCAAGGTTTCGGCTGGTACGGAGCTCCGTGCATGTACACGGAGGCTCACCGCGATTCGTGGCGTCCGGTCGTGGATGCCGTGCACGCGAAAGGTGCCAAGATTTTCCTGCAGATCTGGCACATTGGTCGCCAAGGTCACCCGAGCTTCAGTGGGGACGTTGTGGGTCCATCGGCTATCGCCCCAGTATCCGGTCACACTCGTAACGTGAAGTCCGAACAAGCTCCGTACGAGATTTGTCGCGAACTCAAGACCAACGAAATCCCGGAAGTCATCAACGATTTCTGCAAAGCTGCTCGTCTCGCCAAAGAGGCCGGTTTCGATGGGGTCGACATCCACGCCGCCAATGGGTATCTACCCGACACATTCCTGCAGTCGAGTACCAACACCCGTACCGATAAGTACGGAGGTTCAATTGAAAACCGTGCTCGCTTCCTGATTGAACTCGTTGAGGCTCTCCAAAAGGAGTGGCCTGCGGACCGAATCGGTCTCCGACTGTCACCCAATGGTTTCTACGGAGACACTGGTAGTGCCGACAACCATGAAATGTGCTGCTACGTCGCTGAGAAGTTGAGCAAGTATGGACTTGCCTACCTGGCCACGCTGGATGGTTTTGGTTTCGGCTTCCAAGATAAAGGCCCCCTGACCAAACCGTTCGACGTCAAGAAAAACTTCAAGGGAACCGTGATTGCGACGAACAGCTACACGCGCGACACGGCTGAAGGGGTTCTACTGAGCGGTGCGGCGGACCTGGTGAGCTTTGGACGTCCGTACATGTCGAATCCTGATCTGGCCGAACGCTACTACAACGACTGGCCGCTGAATGAGCCTGCGGGATACGACACTTGGTATGGCACGCGCATGGCTGGAGCTCGTGGCTACACCGACTTCCCATCGTACAATCCCGACTCCAAGTGAGAGGGTGACCTGCTGTTGGCATCACACCGATGAGAATCGACGTCTATCCTTGTCACCTCCTCGAAATTGGCTGCCGTCAGTATAAATAGTGGTGTAGGCTCATCGAATTCACACAAGTCTCTTTCCACTATCCTTTTGTTTTTTGCGGCCATGTCTGAGCTTCCAGAGCTTCCGGGGTCGATGCGCCGACAGTCATCACGCCGGCAAATATCTTCACACCTTGGGAGTGTCTTCAAGCCGGAAGTTCCACCTCACTTGCTCAAGCTGCTACAGAAAACTCCGGAAGAGCAACAGCGCATCGACGCAGCGAAAACAATTCTGGTGGACGAACCGGCACTGCGAAATGAACAGAGTTTGGATATAGTTTACAGCTGGATGCTGCAGAATTGCAAGCAATACAGCAACAACATCTTCGGTGCTGCACCAGAATACATTCGTCGTGAAATTTGTAGACAAATGCGACTTATCAAGGTGAAAAGCGGAGGTTTAGTCATTCGTCAAGGTGATACTGGTGATCGATGCTATATAGTTGTGGATGGACTCGTCGATGTGTATGTCAAGATGGAGAAACCGAGTGATGTAGCAGTGCCTCCAGCAGCGCCGCCTCCTATGCTATCCACCACGAAACAGCATCGTATGTCTCGCCGCATGAGCTCAGAGATCAATCCGCCACCCGTCGATTTTGGTGCAATGGTGGCGAATCTCGGACCAGGAGCTATGTTCGGTGAAATTGTGTTGCTGAACCCGTCAGCGAGACGCAACGCCACCATCAAAGCTTCACAGTTCACTGAAAGCTGCGACTTAATTTGTCTCGAACGTGCTGATTACATTCGTCTTGTACGTACAGCGTCGATGGAAGCCTCACATTACAACAACGCTGAGGTGCTGGACAGGATGTTCTTGTTTAAAGATTGGACGAAACATGGTAAAGCTAGTATTTTTCTGTTTGTTTGCTAGTTACTAACTGTTTAGATGGCCCAATAGAGAAAATGCGTCTCGTTAGTGCTATGAGGTCACGCCATTTCGCTAGTAACGTAAGAAACCAAAATCTTTTGGTTGGAAATGTGGACTAATTTCCTGCCTTTAATTCAGGATTGTCTCTATCGGGCTGGCACCGATGCAAAGTGGATGTACATCGTGACTTCGGGAGAAGTGATGGAGCGTATCAACTGGACCCTTGAAGCTGCAGGAAACGATGCTGCCATGCGTCGACTACTCTTCTCACAGCCTCCATCGCGAAAAAATCCCGAGAAAATTGTAAACGTCGAGCTTACATTGATCGGTCCTGGAGATATCGCTGGCGAATTACCTTTTGTAACTTCAAAGCGAGGGGCTAACTTTGATGTTAAAGCCGTGACGGAGGTGCAAGCGCTAGCTATCGATCGACGGTACTACGAAACCGTGATGCTTACTGCTACACGTGACAACAAACCTGAGGTTCACGCTACCGTGAAAAGGTTGCGCAAATTCAGTCAAGGCCGCGAAGATTGGCGCCAGCAGCGAATGGAGTGTGGCATCTCCTATCCTAGCGCACACGTCAACATGTAAGTGGCATCGGGGGCACCAAACGATTTTCAAGTTTTGTACTGATGATTTATGCAACCAAACGCTTCAGTACTTGGCACTTAATGCGAATGTCGAATCTTCCGTGTCCAAGATGCGGTCAACGAGGCCACCTAGCGGCAGATGTCTCCAAGTGTGATAGTGCTCCGCCTCGCCAACCTCCAGCTAGTAGCAGTAATGGAAATGCAGGAGAAAAGCGTGCGCCGTCAGTTGCACTACTTCCACGTAAGGCGTCGACAGCAAGACCAGCGCCGCTACGGAACCATAGGTACATTGGAATTGCATCCCAGGTTGTGTGTGTGTGTGTGTTCTGTTGGATAACGCGTTTTATTTTGCAGGCGGGATGATCAACCAAATACTGCGCGACCGAACACGGCCATACGCGAGCTTTTCGACGATTCGTACCTCCCCTCCGCTAAAGAACAGCTTGACCACTGTCGAGAGCGACGAATACGATCCTAAAACATTTACTAGTAGTGATCACCGCAGAGTACATGTATGTTGTGCACTGTTCGTTTTCGTTCTTGAATCACTTAGGAGAGAGCTTACAAGCCATCGTAGAGGAGAAAATATCAACAACACATTATAGCCAGTCCTTTGTCTAAGCGTAAGCGAGCAGTCCTTCGTCCACGTGCAAGTGAGTAGATGCTTTCAACTGTTCCGCATGTTGCTCTGTCGCTTGAAAAGACTCGTTTCCCGCTTGATTATGGATGGATTGCGGATTCCCGATCCTTTCGTCAACACTCAACTTGACTCACAGTACAGGTATTGCTGTGCTACCTTCTGTTCATCATCATCATAATGTAGAAATTCTACGACCGGCATGATTGTAGGCACGTAGTGACGAATCGTCACTACGTGCCGCCGCTAGCGATGCCATACAGGACGCGTGGATGTGCCCGCAATGAATCACAAAGATATCGGCATGTAAGCTTACTAAAGTTGGTATGTTGCCATGCAGACTCTAGGCCTTCCGACGTCTACATGCAGTACGTTTATTGCATTGAAATACCTGCTCCTTGCTGTGTTCGATGCGAAGGATAAAGTGGCATGCATCTATTGCGTTGGCAAAAAGAAGGGATGATAGATTCGCTCTAGGATTTGTCGATCGACATGAAGCTTACAAACCGATCACTCACAAGCAGAATGGCAGCCCACACTAAACACAGCTGAACCATATGATGCCCATCGCTTACTATAATTTTGTATGGAACGGAATTCATGTTAGATTTGTAGAGGGATACCTGTACAAATCCATGGTGAATGCCTCAAACGCTAGTGTCACAGATCTGTCCTTGACTCGAGTGCATTGCTCTCACGCTTTCGGCTTTGGCGGGCGGCACGATTGATCTCAAGGGTGCAGAATCTGGACTGGGCAGGTGTTCCCATAGTGTCGACAAATCGATTGATGTCAGTGGCATAATCACCCCGTTACAGTTTTCACGCATTTCCATGGGTTGTGCTGGCAGGGGAACATGTAGGCCAAGATATCGTATTCGATTCTAGAACATGATTCCCCTGCAAGCAGAGTAAGGTTTGCCTTGAAATATCGGCCAGGTGGATTGAGAGTATGCGAACGAGGCTTGGTAGTCGAGGTGAATGGGAATCTTAAAGTGATTAATATTGAGTTAGACTAATTCCTCTGACAGAACTGTTCTACACCTCCTAGACATGACCTGTGCCAAAGCACATCTCCCAACTCCTTCTCGTTTGTTGCGGCATGCACCAACAAATGTACGAAGGTCCGGGGTTGCCAATCCCATGCTAAAGGCACCTTCAACTTTCCTTTCCCTCAGCCAATCAGAATAGTCGAATGCTGGGATTCCACCAATCACATCATAGCAATACCACTAGGTGCGCCTTAGGTTCGCAACTATGCGTTCCTCCTTACCAAAATATATCCGACCTCCGACCTATCCGACTTTATATATAAATTTGTATACCGTTAGTAAACCAAGTGTTTCATTAATTGACTTGGAAAATGTATGCGTATACAAACCCCCAGACACCAGAAATGACTGGCTTTCAGGAGCCAGTACAGCTGCCAGTAAAAGAGCGCTGCGCTCAACGCGTGTCAGTGCCCGAGTGACCACCCACTGGAGGGTGTATTGAGGGAGCCGTTCCGAACCCGGTTCGGCCAGCAGGGTTGTCGCCCGCACGAAGAACTGTGCGGGTTAATTCCCCCTCGGACCTCCAACGAGTATTCCCCTGCCTTTGAGTTGTGCTAATCCCCACCTTAGTAGCCCAGCGTAAGAGCCCCCGAAAGGGACGGTCGTGGGTTCAACTCCCACCTAAGGTTTATCTTGTGCTCGGCTTTCTGTTTGTTAATGCCACAGCGATTGGAGCTGTTGTGTGAGGCGGTAGGTGGTCCCTGATTGAATATTGATGCGTATAACAGCGTATGTGCTTGTATTAATGAAGGCTTGTACAAACTAACGTGTATTAACCTTTGCAACTCATGCTGATCATCTAATCTGTTCGAGAATATTTTGCGTGTAACCTGGAGCAGGGTCTTGGATAGCAGGTGTCTGGAGAAGTTGTTCATGGCGCTCAATTTTGGCGTTGAGTGCGCCAGCACGGTGAAGACTACGCAGGTGTTTCAAGACAGCGCCAGACCCGCGTGAGTTGATGCCGTGATCTTCGAGGAACCTCAAGACTAATTTCTCTGCACGGATTCCGAGGGACAGCACCTGGTCGCGGTAGCTGGATTCTGCGACATCAAGCACAAAGCCGTCATCCAAGAACAGCTTCATGTAAGCGATAAGCTGCTTTGCGTCGGACTTCTGCTGCTTCGAGATGGGTGCACGCCACAACGGTGGTTCTTGGGCGTACCATCCGTACCAAGTCGTATGAAGGTGAGTCACTACTGATCTGCGCTGCTTCTTCTTAGCATGACTCTCACTGCATTGACTAGGTTCCGGGTTGTGCCGTTTGCGTATTTCTTGCCTAGGGTCGTTCAGCTTAGCTTCCAGTGCGTCCATGCGAGCATCTTGCAGCTTCACGTGCTCGATAAAGTGGTTAATGACAGCGGCTTGGTGATTGATGACCTTTTGTTCTGTGCTTCATGGCAATGCCTGCTCAGATGCCTGGTGCGTGCTTGATGGCTTGCTGTCTTCACAGGGTAGCTCTGGATTTGCGAGGTGCGACGACCAGGCCAGTAACTCAACGAGCGAGCATCCGATCTCCGTGGTACAAGCTTCGATTCGTTTAACTGCAGGTGCTTCAGCGTTCAGACGTTTCAGCAGCGGGTAGTGGCGGATCACAGTCGAGGTAAGCACATCAAGGACAGCTTGGTTAACGTTGTACTGTGTAGCTTGGAGATTGTGGCATGTGCTGAACAGGTGATACTGGAAGCTGGAAATCGTGCTCCTTGTTTGCGAGTCGAACGAACTCAAGTTCTCGAGCGCCACGTTTTTCTTGGTATTGTGTCCACTGAGTATCTTGCTAACCTTGTGGTCTTATTTGCTGGTGTTGAAGATATAGTTGAAGCCCTTGTTCGTTGTGCTCATGTTCCAGGCGCCTCTGTCGAAGATCCAATGTGGTGTGAGATCGCCGCTACCGTTGGCGTGTTGTGCCCCGCCGCGCCGGAAAGAATGAGACATCAGTGCGATCGTGACACCAGCAGCTGTAGCTATGCGTTCGAGCACGCGGTTTACGTGGGAATAGACAGTGGGTGTCTTCTCCACACCTGCAGCCGACAGAGCGCCAAGTCCAGCTGTGTCAACGGGGTGGTCGAGGATCTCCAGGAGCGGGACGTCCGGAGAAAGCGTGACTGCAGCGTGGTCTTGCATGTCGGGTAGATTGTCGATGACGTCAGTTGATGGGGCGGTCCGCATCAGCACCGCCAGCGCCATGGCAAGCAGAGGGCAGGTCTCAAATTCGGTTCCAGGAAACAATGACAGCCCTTGCTCTTCGGATGTCTTCATCCGAATGAAGCGGACGAAGAGCACGTTGCCGGCATCTATGGAGATGTTGGGCTTGCGGAGCAGAGCGAGATCCGAGGCTCTACCGAATAGGTCCCACAGCAGGCAAAGCAGCGCAGCATCTTGGTAGTCACTCGAGCAGCTCGCATTAACATACAAATACACAAGCATTTTCTTTAAGTCAGCCTTTGTACAAGGTGGTGCCTTGCTTATAAATCCACCACCGTCGCGCTTCATGCAAAAGTTATCTAGCGTCTTCCCCATTTTGAGCAGACGCGCTTCTAATGCAGCCCGGTGCTGAGGGAACTGGTCGAGGAGCCAAAGTTTGGCCTGCCTGTAGTACTGCATCGCAGTGTTTCGAGCCAACGGCTTTCCTTTCTTGCCCTCATTAAACGCAAGATACATACCAAACTTGTCCATTACGGACACAAAACACTTTCCACTCCCATCTCGTTCAATACACACACGCACATACTCTTCTGTCACACCTTCGGATTTCAAAAACTTCACGAAAGACCCCACAGCAGTTGCCTTCGCTCGCTTGGTGTTTCCTGGCACCAACTCTTCTAATCCCATGCTGTCGGTCGGATAAACAGCAAATATGTAAGTGATATGCAATTCACTTGTCTTTTGGCTGTACATATACATATTTTGACCGGCGTTCCTACCCAATACGTCGGAACGGCTGGCCTACAGGACCTGGTTTGATGTTCTCATCCTATTGCATAAAATGGAGGCAATTATGAGTTTTGATTGGATTAAACTACTGAGCTAGGCTTTTATTGGCTGTTGAGCACAATACAAACTAGTAGTAAAGTCGGAAAGATCGTCATATTCATCCATATGACTCCGGTTTGTTAAAGATGCTGGGGAGCTTCCCGGGACCACGTCTAACCAGCTTGCCCAACTTGCCCACTTCCTGACGCTGGCTTTGGAATGATTTTGACTAATGGACGCCTTCCAAAATTGACATACCACCCCGACAGAAGGCGTCCACTAGATCAATTCGCCTTCTGCGGTCAACATTGTTGAAGTTTAGAGTCGCAGTTGAAGCCGCCGAGGCAGCAGCGTCAGCACCAGCAGTGGAGTTACGGGAGACGGCGTCTGCGGCGTTGTCAGGTGTGACGAAAGTGTACTTGGCTGTGGTGGCCAGCAGCCTCACTATCAGAACAGTCAAGCCTCCTGTCTTCATGGATTCGTTCGCTATCGACCCCGACATCGTCGAGCCCCTGCCAGAACTCGCGGTCGCGTGGAGATCGCCTGATCAAGTCGACATCGAGCAACGCGCCGCCGCGAACCATCGTCGCACCCTTCTTCAAGGAGCCAACAGCGTCCTAAAGTTCTCCACGGTGACATACCCACTGAGGCACATTTGTCCGAATCCTGACATCCGGGACGCGCTCGAACAACGTGCTGTGGCTCTGCAGCAGATCCGAGTGGAGGCAATGTTCGTCATGAACTTCCACTGCTGCCGGCTGCTCGAGCACCATCGGCGCAGCTACCCGAACTACCCTGTAGTGCCGGCAAGATCTCGCACGATGGAGACAGCCCTGCAGCTAGACCAAGCTACGTTCTACCGGTGCTACACTGCTGTCTTTGTGTGGTGCGTGTCTGGAGACTCGCGGTGCTGGCACGATGGGCCAGGCGCCGCGGGCTACAATGACAAGGACTCGATGGAAGACAGGAGCGCGAGGACGATGGGAGCAGCGGCGGCACTGCGGCAACGATGGCAGCGCAGTGCAGTGAGCATGAGTGGCGTGGTTGCTGTTGAAGAGCAGGAGCAGGATTGGCAGCGCGTGGCGCTTCACGGGTCGTGGCTTTGGTGCCAAGAGCGGAGCTCCAAGGGTTTATTCGTCGCAGATGCCTGTGTACAGATAAGAGATTAGTTCGAGTCCGAGTTTTATGAATCAATTCACTTCGCTATTTGCTTTCTACCGATCGAGTTAGCACAAAGAATTCTTTGTAAACAAGAGCAAGTCCAAGATGGCCTCCAACAACACAAGTGAAGGAGACATTGAGATGTCCTTGGCGCAACCTACCTACGAGTACATCCGCGCACCGAGACTGACCGAGTGGAGCCAGCCGGCCCTCGTGGAGTATCAAAGACAGCGACGCCGCTATGAGGAGAAGATCCGAGAGCGCTGTTCGGCGACAGGCGAAGCCGCTTATGCGGTCGCCGTCAGTATTATGGCGTCCATGGAGCCTCGGGTGTTGGATCACCTGGCGTTCTACATACTAAAAAAGGCCGTGATCGAGGTGACGGATGAGGACTTAGTGAGGGCCATCCAAACTAAGGCTGGGAACATGATGAACGACTACGTGCCTGACTTGGAGAAGCTCTTTGAGCGGCTGCGGATGAATATGCAGCAAACCGACATCGAGGCCCGAGTCGCACAATACTTCATCGATTTTGACAGGATCGTCGAGGAGCATGGTCTTATCGGCGTGTTGGGCCGACAGGGCACTTCGGACACAGCTCATGCCAAGATGCGGTTCCGGTTTTTGGTGTGCCGGTTGCAGCCCGAGATATTGAAACGTGAGGTGGAGCGACTTGCACAGGTCACTCACCGCCATGTCAAGACGGATGGGATCGCTTTGTATGAGTTCATCGTGGACCGAGCGAAGCGCCAACACCAGGCGCACCTCCTCCATTCGGAGATGAGAGGCTCTCGCGGATCAGTTTCCAGTATAGAGCAGCAAGATGCCGGAAGGAATAGCATCCCGACGCGTGTATCCAATACCAATGGGGTCTCTCGTGGAGAAGGCCATGCACGACAGCAGCGCAGTGGTAGCGCTGGGGTCCAGCAGCAAAGTCAAGGCCATCGCAGCGGTAGCGTTCGGGCGCAGGAGCCGCCTAGGAATGGCTGTTTGTTTTGCCATGGTCAACACTGGCTGAAGGACTGTACGACTGCCAATGAAGCCCAAAAAGAGGAAGCGCGGCAGAAGTTTGCACTAGAGCGTCAGCGACGCCGCGGGGACCGTTTGAAGCATCTGAATGATGGTGCCGATGTCAACATGCACGCTGTTATCGGTGACGTGGTCGAAATGCCACTCTGCCTCGACACTGGGTCGGACCATAACGTGCTACCTCGACACATCCTTGAGCGAGTTCGTGAGCTGGAAATTGAGGTGGTAATGCGTCGTCTTGACCCCCCTCTCACCGTGACAACCGTCGGCGGTGTCGAGATGGCATGTGTGGAGACGGCGTCTCTGGACGTGTCTATCCGTACCGCTGCAGGACCAGTAATGTTACGGGCGCTGGAATGCCTGGTGCTGGATGCTGAAGAACCTGAATTCCTGTTGGGACATCGCACCATACAGTCGCTGGGCATTGATGTTGGGCGACAGATGGAGCAGTTAGCTGAAGGCAACCTTGTTGCCGAGCAAGATGCCGACGGTAATTTGCCTGCAGAACCAGTGCTCGATTTCAGCCATGAACGAGAACAAGTGCGTGAGAATCTCGAGCGAATGCTCGATGAAGCAGCACAGGAAGCGGACGATGACGCATGGACTGTTGAACTGAGTGCACTTGCGATGCGTTTTGAGGACGTGTGGCGTGTTAATGTCGGACCGGATCCTCCGGCTGATGTGGAACCGATGCGTGTTGAACTTGTGGAGGATGCTCGACCGTATCGAGAAGGAACACGCCGATACTCGCCGGACCAACGGCAATTTCTGCGTGACTATGTTCGAGAGTTGGAGCAACATGGTCTTGTGCGCCGCAACAACGAGAGCCGATGGGCTTCTCCGGTTCTGCCTGTACGCAAGCCTGGCACCGACCAGTTCCGGATTACAGCGGATTATCGAGCTGTGAATAAGATGACAGCTCCTATCGCCGGAGCTACGCCAAAGCTTGCGGCAGCAATGGCGAATGTTAAAGGGGCTGTTGGCTTTGGCCAGTTTAATTTCTTCAAAGGGTTCTGGCAGTTGCCATTGCACGAAGAAAGCCAAGAACTGTTCAGTTTCGTGACGGAGGATGGAGTCTTCACGCCAACCCGAGTACCCCAAGGTGCGTGTGACTCCGCACTGCATTTCCAACTGCAGATGCATGCATGTTTTCAGGAGATGCTGTACAACGCGGTGCTGATCTGGATAGATGACATACTACTTTACGCCAGGTCTAAAGCCGAGTACCTTGAGAGGTTGGAGCAGTTCTTTGTGATTCTTCGCGAACGTGGTCTGAAGCTCAATGCACTCAAGTGTCGTTTGTTTGCTCGGAGTGTACGCTGGTGTGGGAAGATTGTAACCGGCCAAGAAGTGAAACATGATCCGGCTCGACTCGCAGCATTGGTGAACATGGCGCTACCACCTACGGCTGCTGCATTACAGCAATTTCTGTGTGCGGCTAATTGGATCCGCGATACTGTGGTCGATTTCGCTCGAGTATTCGCCCCGTTGCAGACGAAGTTGGAAGCGGTGATGGCTACACGAGGGCGTCGCCGCCAGCAGTTGACAGGTGTTAATTTGACATGGGATGGAGAGGAACAATGTGCGTTCAAAAATGCAACGGAAGCACTCGCTCACTCCTCCCCGCTGCGGTACCCGTCGGAGGCTGCCACCATCAACCTGTTTTGTGACGCGAGTGCTACTGGTTGGGCTGTTGTGCTCACCCAGGTACTCGAATGGGATCCGAGCTTGGACGTGGTTGAGCAAGCTCACCAACTCCTCGTATGTCAAGGAGGTATTTTCACACATAGTGAGCTGAACTGGAGCGTGGCTGAGAAAGAGGCGTACCCCATTGTCGCTGCATGTGCCAACCTCGCCTGCGTTCTCGAACGTCCAGCAGGTTTCCGAATTTTCTGTGATCATGCAAATTTGATTCACATCTTCGCGCCGCATCGTGAAGTTCGTCAACATATTCGAGGCAAGTTGCAACGGTGGGCATTGAGACTCTCTGGTTTCCGCTATTCAATTGAACATGTGAGTGGTGAGTCGAACGTGTGGGCCGACTTAGTCTCACGCTGGGCGCAGCCCTCCGAGAAGGACACGTCCGTGCGACGAGTGACAACTCGTCAAGCCGTGGAGCTATCGCTGCTCCGTCCGCTCGAAGACGGACAGTTTGTATGGCCGAGCCTTGGCGAACTTAAGCATGTACAACAGGAGCATCGAGCATCCGCTCCTACCGTGACTACTGAACACGAGGGAGTTCTTCGCGTCAACGACCGTCCTTGGGTTCCTGGTGATGCTACTGAATTTCTGACACGGCTGCTGGTCGTGGCTCACTGCGGACCCCATGGTCATCGTGGAGAGGACGTGGTAGCGGAGCTTCTTCGACAGCGGTTTGAAATACCGCAGCTCCGCCAGCGAGTGCAAACGTTTAGTCGACAGTGCCTGTTGTGTAAACACGTGAAGGGCGGTCACCTATTGATGAGGAAGTGGCAAGAGCATGAGATGGCCACAATGAGGAACGAGTGTTTACACGTGGACTACCTTTTCTTGGGCGACAGTTATGGTGATGCGCGATATGTACTGGTGCTGAAAGATGAGTTGACGCATTACACTGAGCTCGTAGCGTGCGACTCGCCGACGGGGCTGGTGGCAGCAACGGCCATCCTAGACTGGCATAAACGGTTTGGGCTACCCGAGACTTAGGTATCAGACAACGGTACCCATTTCAAAAATGAACTGATGCGCGAACTGGCCACCCGCCTCAAGGCAACTCACAAGTTCGTCCCTGTGTATACCCCGTGGATTAACGGCACCGTAGAGCGCGTGAACAGAGATCTACTTCAAGTGCTGAGGGTCATGCTGCTAGAGTTGCAGATGGACACAAGGGCCTGGACTACGCTCCTCCCTGTGGTTCAGGCAAACATGAACCACACGCCCGTGCGCTCTTTGGGTGGACACGCACCTGTAGAGCTGTTCACGGGGCTGCCACCTCCGTCCCCATTGGATCGCGTGATGCAGCCAGTTGACAGCCCCCCGCGTGAACTCCCTGCGGAGAGTCAAGAACTTGCAGCAGCTCTCGAAGAAGTACGCGTGCACCTTCGAGAACTGCATCAGGAAGCCACTGATCGCAAGGAACGCCGCCGTCTGCTTGAGATGGCGAAGCAGAAAGGGTTGCCATGCAATTTTGAGGTCGGAGACTATGTGCTGTGGTCTCGCATCGACAAGCGCTTGCGTGGCAACAAGCTACTTGTTCGATGGGTGGGTCCGTTCCGGGTGCTCCGAGCGCTACCACACTCGTTCATGGTGAAGCACTTGCTCACGGGGGATGAGTATGAGGTCCACGGGTCGAGATTGAAATTCTATCACGACTCTGACCTTAACGTGACGGCTGAGATTCGCCAACACGTCGGAAACCAAGGCATCGTGCTCGACGTGCGTGACATCCTTCAGCACCGTTTCAATGAGACGACGCAAGAGTGGGAGCTGTTGGTGGCGTGGCGTGGCCTGCAAGACGAGGAGAACTCGTGGGAACCATTCGGGGCAATGCATCATGACGTCCCGGGCTTGGTGCGTCAGTATGTGGAGCGCACCAATGCGGCAATTTTGGAACGGTTTCTATAACTGTGGTCTGATATCTACAGGCCAAGATATCGTGGATTTTCCCAATGGATGGGATGGTCAAGTTCAACGTGTTGAAGTTGGCGCCTCGTCTCATTTCGTCTACGACGCTGACCCGTCTACGCAATTAACCGGTTTCGGTGGTACCAGTCAATGTGTGACCGGTTTTTGTGGATCCGGTGCAGTGGTGGATTTTATTTTCAACGTCGCTGATGGCGGCACTGTATTTGCGCGGCGCCTTGGAGGGCGCTGTGGTGCGTGTCTGGAGACTCGCGGTGCTGGCACGATGGGCCAGGCGCCGCGGGCTACAATGACAAGGACTCGATGGAAGACAGGAGCGCGAGGACGATGGGAGCAGCGGCGGCACTGCGGCAACGATGGCAGCGCAGTGCAGTGAGCATGAGTGGCGTGGTTGCTGTTGAAGAGCAGGAGCAGGATTGGCAGCGCGTGGCGCTTCACGGGTCGTGGCTTTGGTGCCAAGAGCGGAGCTCCAAGGGTTTATTCGTCGCAGATGCCTGTGTACAGATAAGAGATTAGTTCGAGTCCGAGTTTTATGAATCAATTCACTTCGCTATTTGCTTTCTACCGATCGAGTTAGCACACTTTGGTGACGAACAGATGCCTGCTCCAAGGGTTTCGACTAACGCTGCACTAGAGGAGTCCATCAACGTCTACAAAACTACGCGATCGAGGGTCATGCCGTATATTCCGCCTACGCTATTCTATTCAAGCTCCGCTATCAAAGAACTGGCGAATGACATGCTCGTTGCGGCGCAGCAACACATCCGAACGAACTTCGAGGCGCGGCTTGTCAAATTCATTAGCCTGCAGCTTGCGTATCCGCGGGGAGCAGCTGAGGCCATGGTCGCTCGACTAAAGTCAAGTCCTGAAGACCTCACGGTCGTCGAGAAGTAATGGCTTGAGTGGCTAGAACTGCCTCCTACAGCTGCGAACATCGCTAGCCACGAAGTGCTATTTCTCGGCAAGCTCTACGACATGTTGAAGGAGATGGAAGAAATCCACGACCAAGATGAGATCCCGAAAGGGTGCCGATTGTTTACGTTGCTGCCCCAGCCCACCTCCTGTGTGCCATCGTTCTTCCCGGTCACGACAGAGGTGCTCTACCAAGTCGCAAAACAAATTTTGGCAACTACGGGCAAGGACGTTTTTGGGCTTTACAAGTCCACGAACTCTCGTGGCCATCGGACGTATGCTACGTCTGCGGAGTTCCAAGAAGTGCGCGAGAGGATGTGGACCTCTGTTTTTAACATCGGAGACTGCGTTAGCCATACTGCGGATCCCCGAATTGGCGTTCCAAGGCGCAACTTTGAGTATCAGATCTCCACCAATGGCTACAGTGCTGCTGTGCTGACGTCAATTCCTGCTCCTCTTGAACGACCTGCTCTTTCTCCGAAGTATACGCCACATACGCTGATCGGAATTGACCCAGGTCTACGGATGATGCTGACGGCATACAGCCGTCCTATGCTGGAGTTTGTTTGCGACCCACCGGAAGAGTTATGCTCCATGCCCGGTTGGTGCAGTACCTGTCCAGGCCACGTTGGCGGTAGACGCCATGGCAAGAAGCGCAGCAGGAACCGCCGTCGTCGCCACCGACGCAAGAGACGCAGCAGAGCGCAGTGCGATATGGAGGGGTGGTGCGAGATCTGCCACAGGCACCAACCAAAGCACCACCCACGGAAACACGGAGTCAGGCGCCGGACTCACTTTTTGCACGACAATGCTCACGTCCAACAAGTCACGTCCCGAGAGTACCGACACATGAGTCGTGTCGAGCACCATGCATTTTGGCATGAAAACCTGAAGAAGAGGTATCCGCGCTATGGTGCGTTTGTGAAGGACATGCCTTCGTTCAAGACTTCGTCGTCCGTGTCCCTGCTCTCTCGTTACAAGCACATGTGGAAGAATATCCACGCCATGTTGGAGTTCTGCTCACTGAAAGGGTTTCGCAAGTGGCGATTTACACTGTCGAGATTCAAACGCAAGGCCGTGGCGAAACTCGCCAAGCGTGTTGTCCCGACCGTGGACCGTGACGTGTGTGTGGCTCTCGGAAAATGGAGCAACCAGACCCATCTCGCGGGCCACATGCACGTCCTGCTCAAGCGGTTCGCACTTGAACTCCCTCGCCGCGCAACCCTCATTATGGTCGACGAGTTTCGTACCAGCTATCTTTGCTCCGAGTGCTCACGTCCGATGGTGGACACGCCATTCAAGATCTACGGGACGACGAAAACCAAGAGGTCGAGGAATGTGCGTGTCTGCGGAAATATAGCTTGCAGAGCGAACTACTGGAAGCGTGATATTAATGCGGCGAAAAACTTGTGGCAGCTAGGGCTACTCCAAGTCACCAGCCAGCCTCGAGCTCCGCAGTTCTGCAGAGGACATCGAATCGACTAAGGCGACTGAATTCAAACCAACGTGGGAACGGGACCCTGAGAAGGACCTCAAACGAAAGCCCACTCGGTAAACGGGCTGCTGGGGAGTGAAAGACGTAGTGCCTTCATTGATAGGTAGCCCAGTCCGAACGTAAAGATCTCTCGAGATCATTCTTAGTGAATATACCTTACACCACGCAAATGGTAGCAAACTTGACAACAAGTATACAATTTCAACAAGGCAGTACTGGCAGCTTCAGATGAACGGGTCTAGGATGAGTACGGGTCTCGGTCATGCAACCCACTGAGGCTTCTTGACTGCGTCAAGAAGACTCATTTCGAAAACTTCACCCGCCTCCACACCTGCGACTTCCACACGCCCCTCACAATGAAGGTCCAGATCGTTATTGTTGCCCTCGCCGCTCTGCTGATGCCCGCGTAAGTACTGGTCGACACCTGGCTGGATGCACATGCTGTCTTTACTGACCTCTGCCATCAGTCACGGTGCTCTCCGACAGTGTGCTGGAACAGGTTCTGACAACAGATATGAGAGCTCTGGTTTCTTGACCGCTGACTTCACCCAGAAGGCCTGCACCGCGGCAAAAGGCTCGATCGATCCTAACAAGAAGGGCAACCAGAAGTGCTGCAACGTCCCCGATGACCGCCAAGGCGCTTTCAACGATTCTTGCAACGGGCAAAAGGCCGCAAACAAGGATTTCCATCCCACTGCCCAGCCGTGCTAGATGGAAACACGCGGAGATCTTGGGTGGCTGTACATGCCAATAGATGACTCCAAGACTTTGGGCTGTGGATACACTCCTATCACGTAGCGGATAATGTAATGTATTCCGTTTTCGCGTAGCCACATGACGCCTGCGCTAGGCTCCGATTTGCTGGTCGGCGGCATAAAGTAATGTCCGCATACGTCGGGTCTCCTTTCGCCGGTAGTGTGGCGGCAATTGCCCCGGTACGAAGTCTGTCGTCATATCCGCTGGAGGCGAGGTCTGCATCAAGAACGGTGGGTAGCGTGCTGCGTGGGCGTCCACGCCATGTTCCTTGATGTGGCCGAACAAGCTTCATCGAGTAGCTGTGACGTGGTGGAGCAACGGACGGTCGTGGCAGATCTCGTAGACCTCAGCGTTAGATATTCGCTGGGGTGACCTGACGCTTGACGGCACCGCAGAGACCCCGACACTGGATGCCACCTCGTCCGAATGCGACGTTGTTGCCTTGTACGCTATCGATTTTATGTATGCCAAAAACAAAATAATGCGGGATGCACTGAGTTCTACTCCGTGGCCTGGGTTGAGCACCCACGCCCAACTTGGCAAACAGCGGTGGACTTGCCTCAAGGTGCTACACTGTTGCCACTTGGGTCAGGGTTTTCTGCTGCTCTTACAACTTGCTCGCCTCGCCAACCTCCAGCTAGTAGCAGTAGTGGAAATGCAGGAGAAAAGCGTGCGCCGTCAGTTGCACTACTTCCACGTAAGGCGTCGACAGCAAAACCAGCGCCGCTACGGAACCATAGGTACATTGGAATTGCATCCCAGGTTGTGTGTGTGTGTGTGTTCTGTTGGATAACGCGTTTTATTTTGCAGGCGGGATGATCAACCAAATACTGCGCGACCGAACACGGCCATACGCGAGCTTTTCGACGATTCGTACCTCCCCTCCGCTAAAGAACAGCTTGACCACTGTCGAGAGCGACGAATACGATCCTAAAACATTTACTAGTAGTGATCACCGCAGAGTACATGTATGTTGTGCACTGTTCGTTTTCGTTCTTGAATCACTTAGGAGAGAGCTTACAAGCCATCGTAGAGGAGAAAATATCAACAACACATTATAGCCAGTCCTTTGTCTAAGCGTAAGCGAGCAGTCCTTCGTCCACGTGCAAGTGAGTAGATGCTTTCAACTGTTCCGCATGTTGCTCTGTCGCTTGAAAAGACTCGTTTCCCGCTTGATTATGGATGGATTGCGGATTCCCGATCCTTTCGTCAACACTCAACTTGACTCACAGTACAGGTATTGCTGTGCTACCTTCTGTTCATCATCATCATAATGTAGAAATTCTACGACCGGCATGATTGTAGGCACGTAGTGACGAATCGTCACTACGTGCCGCCGCTAGCGATGCCATACAGGACGCGTGGATGTGCCCGCAATGAATCACAAAGATATCGGCATGTAAGCTTACTAAAGTTGGTATGTTGCCATGCAGACTCTAGGCCTTCCGACGTCTACATGCAGTACGTTTATTGCATTGAAATACCTGCTCCTTGCTGTGTTCGATGCGAAGGATAAAGTGGCATGCATCTATTGCGTTGGCAAAAAGAAGGGATGATAGATTCGCTCTAGGATTTGTCGATCGACATGAAGCTTACAAACCGATCACTCACAAGCAGAATGGCAGCCCACACTAAACACAGCTGAACCATATGATGCCCATCGCTTACTATAATTTTGTATGGAACGGAATTCATGTTAGATTTGTAGAGGGATACCTGTACAAATCCATGGTGAATGCCTCAAACGCTAGTGTCACAGATCTGTCCTTGACTCGAGTGCATTGCTCTCACGCTTTCGGCTTTGGCGGGCGGCACGATTGATCTCAAGGGTGCAGAATCTGGACTGGGCAGGTGTTCCCATAGTGTCGACAAATCGATTGATGTCAGTGGCATAATCACCCCGTTACAGTTTTCACGCATTTCCATGGGTTGTGCTGGCAGGGGAACATGTAGGCCAAGATATCGTATTCGATTCTAGAACATGATTCCCCTGCAAGCAGAGTAAGGTTTGCCTTGAAATATCGGCCAGGTGGATTGAGAGTATGCGAACGAGGCTTGGTAGTCGAGGTGAATGGGAATCTTAAAGTGATTAATATTGAGTTAGACTAATTCCTCTGACAGAACTGTTCTACACCTCCTAGACATGACCTGTGCCAAAGCACATCTCCCAACTCCTTCTCGTTTGTTGCGGCATGCACCAACAAATGTACGAAGGTCCGGGGTTGCCAATCCCATGCTAAAGGCACCTTCAACTTTCCTTTCCCTCAGCCAATCAGAATAGTCGAATGCTGGGATTCCACCAATCACATCATAGCAATACCACTAGGTGCGCCTTAGGTTCGCAACTATGCGTTCCTCCTTACCAAAATATATCCGACCTCCGACCTATCCGACTTTATATATAAATTTGTATACCGTTAGTAAACCAAGTGTTTCATTAATTGACTTGGAAAATGTATGCGTATACAAACCCCCAGACACCAGAAATGACTGGCTTTCAGGAGCCAGTACAGCTGCCAGTAAAAGAGCGCTGCGCTCAACGCGTGTCAGTGCCCGAGTGACCACCCACTGGAGGGTGTATTGAGGGAGCCGTTCCGAACCCGGTTCGGCCAGCAGGGTTGTCGCCCGCACGAAGAACTGTGCGGGTTAATTCCCCCTCGGACCTCCAACGAGTATTCCCCTGCCTTTGAGTTGTGCTAATCCCCACCTTAGTAGCCCAGCGTAAGAGCCCCCGAAAGGGACGGTCGTGGGTTCAACTCCCACCTAAGGTTTATCTTGTGCTCGGCTTTCTGTTTGTTAATGCCACAGCGATTGGAGCTGTTGTGTGAGGCGGTAGGTGGTCCCTGATTGAATATTGATGCGTATAACAGCGTATGTGCTTGTATTAATGAAGGCTTGTACAAACTAACGTGTATTAACCTTTGCAACTCATGCTGATCATCTAATCTGTTCGAGAATATTTTGCGTGTAACCTGGAGCAGGGTCTTGGATAGCAGGTGTCTGGAGAAGTTGTTCATGGCGCTCAATTTTGGCGTTGAGTGCGCCAGCACGGTGAAGACTACGCAGGTGTTTCAAGACAGCGCCAGACCCGCGTGAGTTGATGCCGTGATCTTCGAGGAACCTCAAGACTAATTTCTCTGCACGGATTCCGAGGGACAGCACCTGGTCGCGGTAGCTGGATTCTGCGACATCAAGCACAAAGCCGTCATCCAAGAACAGCTTCATGTAAGCGATAAGCTGCTTTGCGTCGGACTTCTGCTGCTTCGAGATGGGTGCACGCCACAACGGTGGTTCTTGGGCGTACCATCCGTACCAAGTCGTATGAAGGTGAGTCACTACTGATCTGCGCTGCTTCTTCTTAGCATGACTCTCACTGCATTGACTAGGTTCCGGGTTGTGCCGTTTGCGTATTTCTTGCCTAGGGTCGTTCAGCTTAGCTTCCAGTGCGTCCATGCGAGCATCTTGCAGCTTCACGTGCTCGATAAAGTGGTTAATGACAGCGGCTTGGTGATTGATGACCTTTTGTTCTGTGCTTCATGGCAATGCCTGCTCAGATGCCTGGTGCGTGCTTGATGGCTTGCTGTCTTCACAGGGTAGCTCTGGATTTGCGAGGTGCGACGACCAGGCCAGTAACTCAACGAGCGAGCATCCGATCTCCGTGGTACAAGCTTCGATTCGTTTAACTGCAGGTGCTTCAGCGTTCAGACGTTTCAGCAGCGGGTAGTGGCGGATCACAGTCGAGGTAAGCACATCAAGGACAGCTTGGTTAACGTTGTACTGTGTAGCTTGGAGATTGTGGCATGTGCTGAACAGGTGATGCTGGAAGCTGGAAATCGTGCTCCTTGTTTGCGAGTCGAACGAACTCAAGTTCTCGAGCGCCACGTTTTTCTTGGTATTGTGTCCACTGAGTATCTTGCTAACCTTGTGGTCTTATTTGCTGGTGTTGAAGATATAGTTGAAGCCCTTGTTCGTTGTGCTCATGTTCCAGGCGCCTCTGTCGAAGATCCAATGTGGTGTGAGATCGCCGCTACCGTTGGCGTGTTGTGCCCCGCCGCGCCGGAAAGAATGAGACATCAGTGCGATCGTGACACCAGCAGCTGTAGCTATGCGTTCGAGCACGCGGTTTACGTGGGAATAGACAGTGGGTGTCTTCTCCACACCTGCAGCCGACAGAGCGCCAAGTCCAGCTGTGTCAACGGGGTGGTCGAGGATCTCCAGGAGCGGGACGTCCGGAGAAAGCGTGACTGCAGCGTGGTCTTGCATGTCGGGTAGATTGTCGATGACGTCAGTTGATGGGGCGGTCCGCATCAGCACCGCCAGCGCCATGGCAAGCAGAGGGCAGGTCTCAAATTCGGTTCCAGGAAACAATGACAGCCCTTGCTCTTCGGATGTCTTCATCCGAATGAAGCGGACGAAGAGCACGTTGCCGGCATCTATGGAGATGTTGGGCTTGCGGAGCAGAGCGAGATCCGAGGCTCTACCGAATAGGTCCCACAGCAGGCAAAGCAGCGCAGCATCTTGGTAGTCACTCGAGCAGCTCGCATTAACATACAAATACACAAGCATTTTCTTTAAGTCAGCCTTTGTACAAGGTGGTGCCTTGCTTATAAATCCACCACCGTCGCGCTTCATGCAAAAGTTATCTAGCGTCTTCCCCATTTTGAGCAGACGCGCTTCTAATGCAGCCCGGTGCTGAGGGAACTGGTCGAGGAGCCAAAGTTTGGCCTGCCTGTAGTACTGCATCGCAGTGTTTCGAGCCAACGGCTTTCCTTTCTTGCCCTCATTAAACGCAAGATACATACCAAACTTGTCCATTACGGACACAAAACACTTTCCACTCCCATCTCGTTCAATACACACACGCACATACTCTTCTGTCACACCTTCGGATTTCAAAAACTTCACGAAAGACCCCACAGCAGTTGCCTTCGCTCGCTTGGTGTTTCCTGGCACCAACTCTTCTAATCCCATGCTGTCGGTCGGATAAACAGCAAATATGTAAGTGATATGCAATTCACTTGTCTTTTGGCTGTACATATACATATTTTGACCGGCGTTCCTACCCAATACGTCGGAACGGCTGGCCTACAGGACCTGGTTTGATGTTCTCATCCTATTGCATAAAATGGAGGCAATTATGAGTTTTGATTGGATTAAACTACTGAGCTAGGCTTTTATTGGCTGTTGAGCACAATACAAACTAGTAGTAAAGTCGGAAAGATCGTCATATTCATCCATATGACTCCGGTTTGTTAAAGATGCTGGGGAGCTTCCCGGGACCACGTCTAACCAGCTTGCCCAACTTGCCCACTTCCTGACGCTGCCTTTGGAATGATTTTGACTAATGGACGCCTTCCAAAATTGACATACCACCCCGACAGAAGGCGTCCACTAGATCAATTCGCCTTCTGCGGTCAACATTGTTGAAGTTTAGAGTCGCAGTTGAAGCCGCCGAGGCAGCAGCGTCAGCACCAGCAGTGGAGTTACGGGAGACGGCGTCTGCGGCGTTGTCAGGTGTGACGAAAGTGTACTTGGCTGTGGTGGCCAGCAGCCTCACTATCAGAACAGTCAAGCCTCCTGTCTTCATGGATTCGTTCGCTGTCGACCCCGACATCGTCGAGCCCCTGCCAGAACTCGCGGTCGCGTGGAGATCGCCTGATCAAGTCGACATCGAGCAACGCGCCGCCGCGAACCATCGTCGCACCCTTCTTCAAGGAGCCAACAGCGTCCTAAAGTTCTCCACGGTGACATACCCACTGAGGCACATTTGTCCGAATCCTGACATCCGGGACGCGCTCGAACAACGTGCTGTGGCTCTGCAGCAGATCCGAGTGGAGGCAATGTTCGTCATGAACTTCCACTGCTGCCGGCTGCTCGAGCACCATCGGCGCAGCTACCCGAACTACCCTGTAGTGCCGGCAAGATCTCGCACGATGGAGACAGCCCTGCAGCTAGACCAAGCTACGTTCTACCGGTGCTACACTGCTGTCTTTGTGTGGTGCGTGTCTGGAGACTCGCGGTGCTGGCACGATGGGCCAGGCGCCGCGGGCTACAATGACAAGGACTCGATGGAAGACAGGAGCGCGAGGACGATGGGAGCAGCGGCGGCACTGCGGCAACGATGGCAGCGCAGTGCAGTGAGCATGAGTGGCGTGGTTGCTGTTGAAGAGCAGGAGCAGGATTGGCAGCGCGTGGCGCTTCACGGGTCGTGGCTTTGGTGCCAAGAGCGGAGCTCCAAGGGTTTATTCGTCGCAGATGCCTGTGTACAGATAAGAGATTAGTTCGAGTCCGAGTTTTATGAATCAATTCACTTCGCTATTTGCTTTCTACCGATCGAGTTAGCACAAAGAATTCTTTGTAAACAAGAGCAAGTCCAAGATGGCCTCCAACAACACAAGTGAAGGAGACATTGAGATGTCCTTGGCGCAACCTACCTACGAGTACATCCGCGCACCGAGACTGACCGAGTGGAGCCAGCCGGCCCTCGTGGAGTATCAAAGACAGCGACGCCGCTATGAGGAGAAGATCCGAGAGCGCTGTTCGGCGACAGGCGAAGCCGCTTATGCGGTCGCCGTCAGTATTATGGCGTCCATGGAGCCTCGGGTGTTGGATCACCTGGCGTTCTACATACTAAAAAAGGCCGTGATCGAGGTGACGGATGAGGACTTAGTGAGGGCCATCCAAACTAAGGCTGGGAACATGATGAACGACTACGTGCCTGACTTGGAGAAGCTCTTTGAGCGGCTGCGGATGAATATGCAGCAAACCGACATCGAGGCCCGAGTCGCACAATACTTCATCGATTTTGACAGGATCGTCGAGGAGCATGGTCTTATCGGCGTGTTGGGCCGACAGGGCACTTCGGACACAGCTCATGCCAAGATGCGGTTCCGGTTTTTGGTGTGCCGGTTGCAGCCCGAGATATTGAAACGTGAGGTGGAGCGACTTGCACAGGTCACTCACCGCCATGTCAAGACGGATGGGATCGCTTTGTATGAGTTCATCGTGGACCGAGCGAAGCGCCAACACCAGGCGCACCTCCTCCATTCGGAGATGAGAGGCTCTCGCGGATCAGTTTCCAGTATAGAGCAGCAAGATGCCGGAAGGAATAGCATCCCGACGCGTGTATCCAATACCAATGGGGTCTCTCGTGGAGAAGGCCATGCACGACAGCAGCGCAGTGGTAGCGCTGGGGTCCAGCAGCAAAGTCAAGGCCATCGCAGCGGTAGCGTTCGGGCGCAGGAGCCGCCTAGGAATGGCTGTTTGTTTTGCCATGGTCAACACTGGCTGAAGGACTGTACGACTGCCAATGAAGCCCAAAAAGAGGAAGCGCGGCAGAAGTTTGCACTAGAGCGTCAGCGACGCCGCGGGGACCGTTTGAAGCATCTGAATGATGGTGCCGATGTCAACATGCACGCTGTTATCGGTGACGTGGTCGAAATGCCACTCTGCCTCGACACTGGGTCGGACCATAACGTGCTACCTCGACACATCCTTGAGCGAGTTCGTGAGCTGGAAATTGAGGTGGTAATGCGTCGTCTTGACCCCCCTCTCACCGTGACAACCGTCGGCGGTGTCGAGATGGCATGTGTGGAGACGGCGTCTCTGGACGTGTCTATCCGTACCGCTGCAGGACCAGTAATGTTACGGGCGCTGGAATGCCTGGTGCTGGATGCTGAAGAACCTGAATTCCTGTTGGGACATCGCACCATACAGTCGCTGGGCATTGATGTTGGGCGACAGATGGAGCAGTTAGCTGAAGGCAACCTTGTTGCCGAGCAAGATGCCGACGGTAATTTGCCTGCAGAACCAGTGCTCGATTTCAGCCATGAACGAGAACAAGTGCGTGAGAATCTCGAGCGAATGCTCGATGAAGCAGCACAGGAAGCGGACGATGACGCATGGACTGTTGAACTGAGTGCACTTGCGATGCGTTTTGAGGACGTGTGGCGTGTTAATGTCGGACCGGATCCTCCGGCTGATGTGGAACCGATGCGTGTTGAACTTGTGGAGGATGCTCGACCGTATCGAGCAGGAACACGCCGATACTCGCCGGACCAACGGCAATTTCTGCGTGACTATGTTCGAGAGTTGGAGCAACATGGTCTTGTGCGCCGCAACAACGAGAGCCGATGGGCTTCTCCGGTTCTGCCTGTACGCAAGCCTGGCACCGACCAGTTCCGGATTACAGCGGATTATCGAGCTGTGAATAAGATGACAGCTCCTATCGCCGGAGCTACGCCAAAGCTTGCGGCAGCAATGGCGAATGTTAAAGGGGCTGTTGGCTTTGGCCAGTTTAATTTCTTCAAAGGGTTCTGGCAGTTGCCATTGCACGAAGAAAGCCAAGAACTGTTCAGTTTCGTGACGGAGGATGGAGTCTTCACGCCAACCCGAGTACCCCAAGGTGCGTGTGACTCCGCACTGCATTTCCAACTGCAGATGCATGCATGTTTTCAGGAGATGCTGTACAACGCGGTGCTGATCTGGATAGATGACATACTACTTTACGCCAGGTCTAAAGCCGAGTACCTTGAGAGGTTGGAGCAGTTCTTTGTGATTCTTCGCGAACGTGGTCTGAAGCTCAATGCACTCAAGTGTCGTTTGTTTGCTCGGAGTGTACGCTGGTGTGGGAAGATTGTAACCGGCCAAGAAGTGAAACATGATCCGGCTCGACTCGCAGCATTGGTGAACATGGCGCTACCACCTACGGCTGCTGCATTACAGCAATTTCTGTGTGCGGCTAATTGGATCCGCGATACTGTGGTCGATTTCGCTCGAGTATTCGCCCCGTTGCAGACGAAGTTGGAAGCGGTGATGGCTACACGAGGGCGTCGCCGCCAGCAGTTGACAGGTGTTAATTTGACATGGGATGGAGAGGAACAATGTGCGTTCAAAAATGCAACGGAAGCACTCGCTCACTCCTCCCCGCTGCGGTACCCGTCGGAGGCTGCCACCATCAACCTGTTTTGTGACGCGAGTGCTACTGGTTGGGCTGTTGTGCTCACCCAGGTACTCGAATGGGATCCGAGCTTGGACGTGGTTGAGCAAGCTCACCAACTCCTCGTATGTCAAGGAGGTATTTTCACACATAGTGAGCTGAACTGGAGCGTGGCTGAGAAAGAGGCGTACCCCATTGTCGCTGCATGTGCCAACCTCGCCTGCGTTCTCGAACGTCCAGCAGGTTTCCGAATTTTCTGTGATCATGCAAATTTGATTCACATCTTCGCGCCGCATCGTGAAGTTCGTCAACATATTCGAGGCAAGTTGCAACGGTGGGCATTGAGACTCTCTGGTTTCCGCTATTCAATTGAACATGTGAGTGGTGAGTCGAACGTGTGGGCCGACTTAGTCTCACGCTGGGCGCAGCCCTCCGAGAAGGACACGTCCGTGCGACGAGTGACAACTCGTCAAGCCGTGGAGCTATCGCTGCTCCGTCCGCTCGAAGACGGACAGTTTGTATGGCCGAGCCTTGGCGAACTTAAGCATGTACAACAGGAGCATCGAGCATCCGCTCCTACCGTGACTACTGAACACGAGGGAGTTCTTCGCGTCAACGACCGTCCTTGGGTTCCTGGTGATGCTACTGAATTTCTGACACGGCTGCTGGTCGTGGCTCACTGCGGACCCCATGGTCATCGTGGAGAGGACGTGGTAGCGGAGCTTCTTCGACAGCGGTTTGAAATACCGCAGCTCCGCCAGCGAGTGCAAACGTTTAGTCGACAGTGCCTGTTGTGTAAACACGTGAAGGGCGGTCACCTATTGATGAGGAAGTGGCAAGAGCATGAGATGGCCACAATGAGGAACGAGTGTTTACACGTGGACTACCTTTTCTTGGGCGACAGTTATGGTGATGCGCGATATGTACTGGTGCTGAAAGATGAGTTGACGCATTACACTGAGCTCGTAGCGTGCGACTCGCCGACGGGGCTGGTGGCAGCAACGGCCATCCTAGACTGGCATAAACGGTTTGGGCTACCCGAGACTTAGGTATCAGACAACGGTACCCATTTCAAAAATGAACTGATGCGCGAACTGGCCACCCGCCTCAAGGCAACTCACAAGTTCGTCCCTGTGTATACCCCGTGGATTAACGGCACCGTAGAGCGCGTGAACAGAGATCTACTTCAAGTGCTGAGGGTCATGCTGCTAGAGTTGCAGATGGACACAAGGGCCTGGACTACGCTCCTCCCTGTGGTTCAGGCAAACATGAACCACACGCCCGTGCGCTCTTTGGGTGGACACGCACCTGTAGAGCTGTTCACGGGGCTGCCACCTCCGTCCCCATTGGATCGCGTGATGCAGCCAGTTGACAGCCCCCCGCGTGAACTCCCTGCGGAGAGTCAAGAACTTGCAGCAGCTCTCGAAGAAGTACGCGTGCACCTTCGAGAACTGCATCAGGAAGCCACTGATCGCAAGGAACGCCGCCGTCTGCTTGAGATGGCGAAGCAGAAAGGGTTGCCATGCAATTTTGAGGTCGGAGACTATGTGCTGTGGTCTCGCATCGACAAGCGCTTGCGTGGCAACAAGCTACTTGTTCGATGGGTGGGTCCGTTCCGGGTGCTCCGAGCGCTACCACACTCGTTCATGGTGAAGCACTTGCTCACGGGGGATGAGTATGAGGTCCACGGGTCGAGATTGAAATTCTATCACGACTCTGACCTTAACGTGACGGCTGAGATTCGCCAACACGTCGGAAACCAAGGCATCGTGCTCGACGTGCGTGACATCCTTCAGCACCGTTTCAATGAGACGACGCAAGAGTGGGAGCTGTTGGTGGCGTGGCGTGGCCTGCAAGACGAGGAGAACTCGTGGGAACCATTCGGGGCAATGCATCATGACGTCCCGGGCTTGGTGCGTCAGTATGTGGAGCGCACCAATGCGGCAATTTTGGAACGGTTTCTATAACTGTGGTCTGATATCTACAGGCCAAGATATCGTGGATTTTCCCAATGGATGGGATGGTCAAGTTCAACGTGTTGAAGTTGGCGCCTCGTCTCATTTCGTCTACGACGCTGACCCGTCTACGCAATTAACCGGTTTCGGTGGTACCAGTCAATGTGTGACCGGTTTTTGTGGATCCGGTGCAGTGGTGGATTTTATTTTCAACGTCGCTGATGGCGGCACTGTATTTGCGCGGCGCCTTGGAGGGCGCTGTGGTGCGTGTCTGGAGACTCGCGGTGCTGGCACGATGGGCCAGGCGCCGCGGGCTACAATGACAAGGACTCGATGGAAGACAGGAGCGCGAGGACGATGGGAGCAGCGGCGGCACTGCGGCAACGATGGCAGCGCAGTGCAGTGAGCATGAGTGGCGTGGTTGCTGTTGAAGAGCAGGAGCAGGATTGGCAGCGCGTGGCGCTTCACGGGTCGTGGCTTTGGTGCCAAGAGCGGAGCTCCAAGGGTTTATTCGTCGCAGATGCCTGTGTACAGATAAGAGATTAGTTCGAGTCCGAGTTTTATGAATCAATTCACTTCGCTATTTGCTTTCTACCGATCGAGTTAGCACACTTTGGTGACGAACAGATGCCTGCTCCAAGGGTTTCGACTAACGCTGCACTAGAGGAGTCCATCAACGTCTACAAAACTACGCGATCGAGGGTCATGCCGTATATTCCGCCTACGCTATTCTATTCAAGCTCCGCTATCAAAGAACTGGCGAATGACATGCTCGTTGCGGCGCAGCAACACATCCGAACGAACTTCGAGGCGCGGCTTGTCAAATTCATTAGCCTGCAGCTTGCGTATCCGCGGGGAGCAGCTGAGGCCATGGTCGCTCGACTAAAGTCAAGTCCTGAAGACCTCACGGTCGTCGAGAAGTAATGGCTTGAGTGGCTAGAACTGCCTCCTACAGCTGCGAACATCGCTAGCCACGAAGTGCTATTTCTCGGCAAGCTCTACGACATGTTGAAGGAGATGGAAGAAATCCACGACCAAGATGAGATCCCGAAAGGGTGCCGATTGTTTACGTTGCTGCCCCAGCCCACCTCCTGTGTGCCATCGTTCTTCCCGGTCACGACAGAGGTGCTCTACCAAGTCGCAAAACAAATTTTGGCAACTACGGGCAAGGACGTTTTTGGGCTTTACAAGTCCACGAACTCTCGTGGCCATCGGACGTATGCTACGTCTGCGGAGTTCCAAGAAGTGCGCGAGAGGATGTGGACCTCTGTTTTTAACATCGGAGACTGCGTTAGCCATACTGCGGATCCCCGAATTGGCGTTCCAAGGCGCAACTTTGAGTATCAGATCTCCACCAATGGCTACAGTGCTGCTGTGCTGACGTCAATTCCTGCTCCTCTTGAACGACCTGCTCTTTCTCCGAAGTATACGCCACATACGCTGATCGGAATTGACCCAGGTCTACGGATGATGCTGACGGCATACAGCCGTCCTATGCTGGAGTTTGTTTGCGACCCACCGGAAGAGTTATGCTCCATGCCCGGTTGGTGCAGTACCTGTCCAGGCCACGTTGGCGGTAGACGCCATGGCAAGAAGCGCAGCAGGAACCGCCGTCGTCGCCACCGACGCAAGAGACGCAGCAGAGCGCAGTGCGATATGGAGGGGTGGTGCGAGATCTGCCACAGGCACCAACCAAAGCACCACCCACGGAAACACGGAGTCAGGCGCCGGACTCACTTTTTGCACGACAATGCTCACGTCCAACAAGTCACGTCCCGAGAGTACCGACACATGAGTCGTGTCGAGCACCATGCATTTTGGCATGAAAACCTGAAGAAGAGGTATCCGCGCTATGGTGCGTTTGTGAAGGACATGCCTTCGTTCAAGACTTCGTCGTCCGTGTCCCTGCTCTCTCGTTACAAGCACATGTGGAAGAATATCCACGCCATGTTGGAGTTCTGCTCACTGAAAGGGTTTCGCAAGTGGCGATTTACACTGTCGAGATTCAAACGCAAGGCCGTGGCGAAACTCGCCAAGCGTGTTGTCCCGACCGTGGACCGTGACGTGTGTGTGGCTCTCGGAAAATGGAGCAACCAGACCCATCTCGCGGGCCACATGCACGTCCTGCTCAAGCGGTTCGCACTTGAACTCCCTCGCCGCGCAACCCTCATTATGGTCGACGAGTTTCGTACCAGCTATCTTTGCTCCGAGTGCTCACGTCCGATGGTGGACACGCCATTCAAGATCTACGGGACGACGAAAACCAAGAGGTCGAGGAATGTGCGTGTCTGCGGAAATATAGCTTGCAGAGCGAACTACTGGAAGCGTGATATTAATGCGGCGAAAAACTTGTGGCAGCTAGGGCTACTCCAAGTCACCAGCCAGCCTCGAGCTCCGCAGTTCTGCAGAGGACATCGAATCGACTAAGGCGACTGAATTCAAACCAACGTGGGAACGGGACCCTGAGAAGGACCTCAAACGAAAGCCCACTCGGTAAACGGGCTGCTGGGGAGTGAAAGACGTAGTGCCTTCATTGATAGGTAGCCCAGTCCGAACGTAAAGATCTCTCGAGATCATTCTTAGTGAATATACCTTACACCACGCAAATGGTAGCAAACTTGACAACAAGTATACAATTTCAACAAGGCAGTACTGGCAGCTTCAGATGAACGGGTCTAGGATGAGTACGGGTCTCGGTCATGCAACCCACTGAGGCTTCTTGACTGCGTCAAGAAGACTCATTTCGAAAACTTCACCCGCCTCCACACCTGCGACTTCCACACGCCCCTCACAATGAAGGTCCAGATCGTTATTGTTGCCCTCGCCGCTCTGCTGATGCCCGCGTAAGTACTGGTCGACACCTGGCTGGATGCACATGCTGTCTTTACTGACCTCTGCCATCAGTCACGGTGCTCTCCGACAGTGTGCTGGAACAGGTTCTGACAACAGATATGAGAGCTCTGGTTTCTTGACCGCTGACTTCACCCAGAAGGCCTGCACCGCGGCAAAAGGCTCGATCGATCCTAACAAGAAGGGCAACCAGAAGTGCTGCAACGTCCCCGATGACCGCCAAGGCGCTTTCAACGATTCTTGCAACGGGCAAAAGGCCGCAAACAAGGATTTCCATCCCACTGCCCAGCCGTGCTAGATGGAAACACGCGGAGATCTTGGGTGGCTGTACATGCCAATAGATGACTCCAAGACTTTGGGCTGTGGATACACTCCTATCACGTAGCGGATAATGTAATGTATTCCGTTTTCGCGTAGCCACATGACGCCTGCGCTAGGCTCCGATTTGCTGGTCGGCGGCATAAAGTAATGTCCGCATACGTCGGGTCTCCTTTCGCCGGTAGTGTGGCGGCAATTGCCCCGGTACGAAGTCTGTCGTCATATCCGCTGGAGGCGAGGTCTGCATCAAGAACGGTGGGTAGCGTGCTGCGTGGGCGTCCACGCCATGTTCCTTGATGTGGCCGAACAAGCTTCATCGAGTAGCTGTGACGTGGTGGAGCAACGGACGGTCGTGGCAGATCTCGTAGACCTCAGCGTTAGATATTCGCTGGGGTGACCTGACGCTTGACGGCACCGCAGAGACCCCGACACTGGATGCCACCTCGTCCGAATGCGACGTTGTTGCCTTGTACGCTATCGATTTTATGTATGCCAAAAACAAAATAATGCGGGATGCACTGAGTTCTACTCCGTGGCCTGGGTTGAGCACCCACGCCCAACTTGGCAAACAGCGGTGGACTTGCCTCAAGGTGCTACACTGTTGCCACTTGGGTCAGGGTTTTCTGCTGCTCTTACAACTTGCTCGCCTCGCCAACCTCCAGCTAGTAGCAGTAGTGGAAATGCAGGAGAAAAGCGTGCGCCGTCAGTTGCACTACTTCCACGTAAGGCGTCGACAGCAAGACCAGCGCCGCTACGGAACCATAGGTACATTGGAATTGCATCCCAGGTTGTGTGTGTGTGTTCTGTTGGATAACGCGTTTTATTTTGCAGGCGGGATGATCAACCAAATACTGTGCGACCGAACACGGCCATACGCGAGCTTTTCGACGATTCGTACCTCCCCTCCGCTAAAGAACAGCTTGACCACTGTCGAGAGCGACGAATACGATCCTAAAACATTTACTAGTAGTGATCACCGCAGAGTACATGTATGTTGTGCACTGTTCGTTTTCGTTCTTGAATCACCTGGGAGAGAGCTTACGAGCCATCATAGAGCACGATCCGTGATTAAGGCTTCAAAGAACATCTCGCATTTGCTGGTACACTTGAGTGCATGTAGCTACGCATCACGGAGACTCGGTTTGAAGCATTATTTTCATTTGCCAACGCCATAGACGTATGCTGAGTTTCGAGCACTTCTCTTCGCATCAAACTCTGCAAGGAGCAGGTATTTCAATGCAATAAACGTACTGCATGTAGACGTCGGAAGGCCTAGAGTCTGCATGGCAACATACCAACTTTAGTAAGCTTACATGCCGATATCTTTGTGATTCATTGCGGGCACATCCACGCGTCCTGTATGGCATCGCCAGCGGCGGCACGTAGTGACGATTCGTCACTACGTGCCTACAATCATGCCGGTCGTAGAATTTCTACATTATGATGATGATGAACAGAAGGTAGCACAGCAATACCTGTACTGTGAGTCAAGTTGAGTGTTGACGAAAGGATCGGGAATCCGCAATCCATCCATAATCAAGCGGGAAACGAGTCTTTTCAAGCGACAGAGCAACATGCGGAACAGTTGAAAGCATCTACTCACTTGCACGTGGACGAAGGACTGCTCGCTTACGCTTAGACAAAGGACTGGCTATAATGTGTTGTTGATATTTTCTCCTCTACGATGGCTTGTAAGCTCTCTCCTAAGTGATTCAAGAACGAAAACGAACAGTGCACAACATACATGTACTCTGCGGTGATCACTACTAGTAAATGTTTTAGGATCGTATTCGTCGCTCTCGACAGTGGTCAAGCTGTTCTTTAGCGGAGGGGAGGTACGAATCGTCGAAAAGCTCGCGTATGGCCGTGTTCGGTCGCGCAGTATTTGGTTGATCATCCCGCCTGCAAAATAAAACGCGTTATCCAACAGAACACACACACACAACCTGGGATGCAATTCCAATGTACCTATGGTTCCGTAGCGGCGCTGGTCTTGCTGTCGACGCCTTACGTGGAAGTAGTGCAACTGACGGCGCACGCTTTTCTCCTGCATTTCCACTACTGCTACTAGCTGGAGGTTGGCGAGGCGAGCAAGTTGTAAGAGCAGCAGAAAACCCTGACCCAAGTGGCAACAGTGTAGCACCTTGAGGCAAGTCCACCGCTGTTTGCCAAGTTGGGCGTGGGTGCTCAACCCAGGCCACGGAGTAGAACTCAGTGCATCCCGCATTATTTTGTTTTTGGCATACATAAAATCGATAGCGTACAAGGCAACAACGTCGCATTCGGACGAGGTGGCATCCAGTGTCGGGGTCTCTGCGGTGCCGTCAAGCGTCAGGTCACCCCAGCGAATATCTAACGCTGAGGTCTACGAGATCTGCCACGACCGTCCGTTGCTCCACCACGTCACAGCTACTCGATGAAGCTTGTTCGGCCACATCAAGGAACATGGCGTGGACGCCCACGCAGCACGCTACCCACCGTTCTTGATGCAGACCTCGCCTCCAGCGGATATGACGACAGACTTCGTACCGGGGCAATTGCCGCCACACTACCGGCGAAAGGAGACCCGACGTATGCGGACATTACTTTATGCCGCCGACCAGCAAATCGGAGCCTAGCGCAGGCGTCATGTGGCTACGCGAAAACGGAATACATTACATTATCCGCTACGTGATAGGAGTGTATCCACAGCCCAAAGTCTTGGAGTCATCTATTGGCATGTACAGCCACCCAAGATCTCCGCGTGTTTCCATCTAGCACGGCTGGGCAGTGGGATGGAAATCCTTGTTTGCGGCCTTTTGCCCGTTGCAAGAATCGTTGAAAGCGCCTTGGCGGTCATCGGGGACGTTGCAGCACTTCCGGTTGCCCTTCCTGTTAAGATCGATCGAGCCATTTGCCGCGGTGCAGGCCTTCTGGGTGAAGTCAGCGGTCAAGAAACCAGAGCTCTCATATCTGTTGTCAGAACCTGTTCCAGCACACTGTCGGAGAGCACCGTGACTGATGGCAGAGGTCAGTAAAGACAGCATGTGCATCCAGCCAGGTGTCGACCAGTACTTACGCGGGCATCAGCAGAGCGGCGAGGGCAACAATAACGATCTGGACCTTCATTGTGAGGGGCGTGTGGAAGTCGCAGGTGTGGAGGCGGGTGAAGTTTTCGAAATGAGTCTTCTTGACGCAGTCAAGAAGCCTCAGTGGGTTGCATGACCGAGACCCGTACTCATCCTAGACCCGTTCATCTGAAGCTGCCAGTACTGCCTTGTTGAAATTGTATACTTGTTGTCAAGTTTGCTACCATTTGCGTGGCGTAAGGAGGAACGCATAGTTGCGAACCTAAGGCGCACCTAGTGGTATTGCTATGATGTGATTGGTGGAATCCCAGCATTCGACTATTCTGATTGGCTGAGGGAAAGGAAAGTTGAAGGTGCCTTTAGCATGGGATTGGCAACCCCGGACCTTCGTACATTTGTTGGTGCATGCCGCAACAAACGAGAAGGAGTTGGGAGATGTGCTTTGGCACAGGTCATGTCTAGGAGGTGTAGAACAGTTCTGTCAGAGGAATTAGTCTAACTCAATATTAATCACTTTAAGATTCCCATTCACCTCGACTACCAAGCCTCGTTCGCATACTCTCAATCCACCTGGCCGATATTTCAAGGCAAACCTTACTCTGCTTGCAGGGGAATCATGTTCTAGAATCGAATACGATATCTTGGCCTACATGTTCCCCTGCCAGCACAACCCATGGAAATGCGTGAAAACTGTAACGGGGTGATTATGCCACTGACATCAATCGATTTGTCGACACTATGGGAACACCTGCCCAGTCCAGATTCTGCACCCTTGAGATCAATCGTGCCGCCCGCCAAAGCCGAAAGCGTGAGAGCAATGCACTCGAGTCAAGGACAGATCTGTGACACTAGCGTTTGAGGCATTCACCATGGATTTGTACAGGTATCCCTCTACAAATCTAACATGAATTCCGTTCCATACAAAATTATAGTAAGCGATGGGCATCATATGGTTCAGCTGTGTTTAGTGTGGGCTGCCATTCTGCTTGTGAGTGATCGGTTTGTAAGCTTCATGTCGATCGACAAATCCTAGAGCGAATCTATCATCCCTTCTTTTTGCCAACGCAATAGATGCATGCCACTTTATCCTTCGCATCGAACACAGCAAGGAGCAGGTATTTCAATGCAATAAACGTACTGCATGTAGACGTCGGAAGGCCTAGAGTCTGCATGGCAACATACCAACTTTAGTAAGCTTACATGCCGATATCTTTGTGATTCATTGCGGGCACATCCACGCGTCCTGTATGGCATCGCTAGCGGCGGCACGTAGTGACGATTCGTCACTACGTGCCTACAATCATGCCGGTCGTAGAATTTCTACATTATGATGATGATGAACAGAAGGTAGCACAGCAAATCCTGTACTGTGAGTCAAGTTGAGTGTTGACGAAAGGATCGGGAATCCGCAATCCATCCATAATCAAGCGGGAAACGAGTCTTTTCAAGCGACAGAGCAACATGCGGAACAGTTGAAAGCATCTGCTCACTTGCACGTGGACGAAGGACTGAAGCATGGTTTTTAGTCCATTGACTAAAAACCCAGTCGCGGTGTTCACTAGTCAATTCGCTTGCCTAGACCCGGAACTCAACTTTTACAGACCACTGTCGATGCGTCTCCACTACATCTTCTTGTTGGCTGCTACTGCCGTCCTCTATCGCCGATGTCTCGACCTCGACGGACTTGAAGGTGACGCAGACCCGCTCGCTCGCTATCAACGAAAAGGACATTCGTGCGAAGAGGCTTCTGAGATCGTACACTACACCGGACGATGAAGAACAAGAACAAGGAGAAGAGAGAGAGCGCTTCCTGCAAACCACGAAGCTTCTCAAGACGGACGACCTAGTGCAGAAGGCCAAAATCATTCTCGCGTTGAACAAAGTTCCAGCGAACGTTCGCCTCGAGAACCCGGCGATTGTGCCTTTGGTGAAAAGAGGATATACCATTTGATCTGTCTGGGCGCCGCCCGACAGCGAGCCTGCAGCCAGCTCGTTCAGCCCATTGAAGCTCCCCCCAGCTCGTTCAGCTTGTTGAAGCTTGAGCGCTGTGCCTGAGGAGAGGTCCAAGATCGGAACAGTAGGAGTTAGGAACTGCAGAGAGGGAGTGAAAAGGGAAAGAGTAAGGACAATGTCAGTTTGGTATTAGCTCAGTAGAGAGCAAGTGGCCTGGCAGAAGGTCACAGGAGATCACCATTGACGACGTTTTCACCAAATTGCTGGGCAAGGCTGCGTTGGACGATCTTATCGCCAACAAAAAGTTTCGGACTTGGGTGTCCTACATTGCCTACGTCGGCTAAAACGACAAGAAAAAGTCAACGACGGTGGCGGCGTTCCTAATTCCTAACGAAAAGGTTCGATGATGAAACAGCGGTGAAGATATTCGCGGCGGCCGCCGGGAGTTCCGATCCGAAAGTGAAGCAAATTGCAAGGGTTATCAACTTGATCTCTTGAATCAGTGGATGAAGGCCGAGAAAACATCGTCGGCAATCTAGCTCCCTCGCTTGTGAAAACGTACGACGATATGGTTGCGAAGGCGCTTGCTGCGGTGGAGGCGAAGGCGCTTGCTGCGGTGGAGGCGAAAGCTGCAAAAGCGAAGGAGTATAATACCGCGAGGGCGAGGACGGATCGAGACGCAGTGGTGGGCAGACGCATTTGAGTGTCATTCGACGTTATATAGTGATCACACACCTTTATACAATGCATTCGCTGCTGGGCATCACATGTTGAACCTGTGAGTTCGTGTTTGTTCCCTGTGGAAGTTCAGGACGAGGACGCACGACAATGGTCGCAAATGGAAACTTTAGTTATCCAGTATACTGCATCCACGTCACTTTCTGATGGTACTTGAATGCTGAACAAACTGGCCTCAACACCGAGAAAACGAGCAGCTCAAAACATGTATTAGACCGACCGAACTTTACGAATTCTTTCACTTACCAGCACCAACGCGTAGTACTTCGGACTCAATCCCCATCACTGGAGCTCCTCGTACATGTGCTTGATCTCAGATTGGAAGCGAGCCTTGAGCTGTGGGCGCTTGAGCTTAAAGGTAGGCGTAATAAGACCTTCCTCCATGGAGAAAGGATCCGGGTGGAAGTGAACCTTCTTGACGAACTCAAAACCGCGAAGCTGCGCTTCCTTTCCGGTAGCCTCCATGTCTTGAAGAATCTCCTTTTGGAAAGCTGCATTGTGCACGAGCTGTGCTGCTGAAGCGTGTTCACTCGACAGACCATTTGCGTGGCCCCACGCTTCAGCTGTCTCGGGATCAGGGACCACAATAGCCACGAGACAACTCTGCAGTGAGTCACCGTAAACGAAGATTTGTGCGACGTACTTGCCCTTGAGGTACACTCCCTCGATCTTTTCGGCTGCGACGTATTCACCCTGGGATAGCTTGAAAATGTTCTTCTTGCGATCAATAATACTCAGCGTGCCGTCAGCATTCCAGCATCCGATATCGCCTGTGTGGAACCACCCGTTCTCATCGATCACCTCCGCCGTTTTGTCTGGCTGTTTGTAGTATCCGGCAAACACCACCGGACCTTTTGCAAGGATTTCGCCGCGGGGTCGAGGCTTGTCTTTGCTAGTGTAGCCCATTTCAGGCACGTCTTCGAGGCACACCTGCATACGGACGAGTGGTGGGCCAACATGAGGACCCAACGGCATATCTCCCGACGCGAGACAAAGACCAGCAGCTGTCTCACTTAGACCATACCCCTCCACGACATCGCAGCAGAAGACAATCTTCATGAACTCCTTCACGTCAGCGCTCAACGGCGCAGACCCTGATAGAATACAACGTACGCGCCCACCCAAAACTTGACGAATCTTGGCAAAGATCAGCGCGTCCCACAGGGCATGCGTCTTGTATCCTGCACTCAAGCCCGCCTTTTTGCTGGCGTAAGCCTGGTCGAACATGAGCTTCTTCAATCCACCCGCAGCCGCCACGCCCTGTGTGATCTTGTCGTACACGCGGTTGAATAGTCTCGGCACCGACACAAACAGCGTCGGGGCCAATTCCGCCAGGTCCTCCATCAAGAACAACACATCTCCCTGGTAAAAGCCCGCCGCCGCACCGTTCTGCAATATCGATCCAATCACCGCTCGCTCGAACACATGAGGCAGTGGCAAATAGGACAAGTGCACGTCCGTCGGACACACACTCAGTCTCTCTCCAGACAGCGCACTGATGATAGTAAAGTTCCTGTGCAGCAAGATGACTCCCTTGGGGTCTCCCGTCGTGCCCGACGTGTAGCATAACGTCGAGATGTCCGTCGGGAGCGGCGGATCTGCAGGCAATGGCTCCGCGCGTCCAATGAGCTCCAAGTCACTGAGACTCTTCAACTCAACATTCTTGGCCGCTGCAACGTGTCGCTGCTCCTCCGTGACCGGCTCGAACTGCACCACCGTCTGCAGCTTCGGACAAGCTTCTCTGCAGTCCATAACGACGTGGAACTGGTCCATGCCGCAGAACAGCACGCGCAGCTCCGTGTGGTTGGCAATATACGGCACCGCATCAGGCCCCAACGTGTCGTAGAGCGGCACCAACACGTAGGCCATACGGTCGCAGGCGTGGGCCACCAGACACCACTCGAGCTGGTTCTTGGCGAAGATACCAACATTCTCCTGGCGCTTGAGGCCGCACGCGCGCGTCAGCCCCGCCGCCAAGTCGTCCATGCGACTCTTGACTTCACTATAGCTGAGCCACTGGAAGGCGCTCACTTTGCCCGTGGCTGGGTCCACCACGCGGCGGCCGTAGCACGGACGGGAGCCGCCCTCGCGACTCCAGCCCAGCAGGAAGTTGTGGTACAGCGTCTGCTGCGCCTCGTCCACGGCCAAAGAGTTGGGCACTTCGTACGTGGGGCCGTGGGTGGCGTCCCCCGTGTTGGGCACCGCGTTCGTGTAGCGCACGCCTCTGTACGAGTCGAAGTCGATCTCGCTCATGGGGAGCTCCGTGCTGTTGGCAGACCCCATAGTGAGTCAAAGAGGAGAGCAAGAGTGAATGTATGCACGACAACCGAGAATGCGGAATGAAAAGACGCTGAGTAGAGATGCAAGGAGAAAAAGTGTTGACGAAAAGGTATTTGGTCAATCCTCGTCCGGTTTCTGCGCGAAAACCGACGTGACTTCAAGCTGAAATGACTCGCGTTTCGTATGCGTTTTGTTAAACTGATACACTAGAAATATGATTTGGATACATTGCATCGCAATTGAAAGGGAATGGTTCATGCAACATGGCTTCATTTCGAAATTCTGGCTCACCCGTTATGGTGCACGCTGATGCTCTGCTAGGGTACGCTGCACTGAGCTACTGCGTGTGGAAGCTCCTCTCCGCTGCTGCGACTGCCGTATCTAGAGCCCCACACCGCCTCCCTGCTATTCCTGATGGTGTGCGTCCTGCCCCTGGTCATGTGGACGTCTTGCGTCGCTATTTCGTGACGTCGCGTGGTTTGGCGCTGTACGTTCGGAAATGGCTTCCTCGCTTTGACCGCACGCCTCGGGGCGTGTTCTTCATTCTACATGGACTGGGAGAACACGGAGGACGCTACGACCACGTGGGTAGAGCGCTGGCCAAAGAGGGGTTCGCCGTCTTCATGGTGGACCATCAGGGCCACGGAATGAGCGACGGCGAACGGATGTACGCCAACAAGGTGAAAGACCTCACCGAAGACTTTATGGAGTTCGTGCAACATGTGCTCAATGGGCCTCAAGCTGGGGATGCAAATGCTGCAGTGGTGGACAAAGAAATGGAAGCTCATGCTCAGGTGCAGTGGAAAGATCTCCCTCGATTCGTGCTTGGACACTCTATGGGAGGCGTCCTAGTGCTGCAACTTGTCGAGTTGTCCATGGAGAAGAACTTGCAGTGGGACGGAGTGATTGTCTCTTCCGCTCCATTTTGGACTGTACCTGGTGGTGGTGTTGCCTGGTTTGTTGGCGTTCTGGCAAGGATGTTCCCGAGGATGCAAATTCCAGGGTTCGAGTTCACTAAGCTCGGGAATGACTTCGAAGTGTACAAACGCTGGTCGCGTGACGAACTCATGCCAAAACACGGCGCAACGTTCCAAGTGACGCATGACTTGCTTCGTGAAGGTGACAGATTCGCCCAGAGCGACAACGAACTGGCCAGAAACTTCCCGGCGCCGATCTACTTGCTTCATGGCGAACAGGACACGGTCACGTTCGCGCAGGGGACGGTGAATTTCTACACTGTGTGTACGCAAAGGGACAAGACTATCAATATTGTCCCGAATGCAGTGCATGAAGTGCTCAATCTGGAAGGCAATGAGAAGGTGTTGAAGGATATTATCGACTGGATGGAGGCACGACTGAAATAGTTCAGCATTCCAGGCTGCTTGGGTATGAAGCAGGATACCAGGATGATATGACTCTGTCTTGAACCTGCTGCAGCATCAGGAACTATGCACTTTTGGGAGGTTATTGAAATGGAGTGCAGCTCAAAACTCCAGCATCTTGTAAGTTTGACGCCGTTCCGTTCTAGCTAGTAATCGTAATTTCTGTCGACCATGATGTGTGGATGAACTAGCGTATCACTGTTGCTGTACGGAAGATAGATATCGTGCGTCGACCAACATGCATACCCATGGACACTAAGCTAGAGGACTATCACGCTCGCACATACTACGTAGTATTTATTAGTTTGTAAATTGGCTAATAATCGACCTAGAAGATCGTTGTCCAGCGAGCTCGCTGGACAACGTTAACTTCAACAGTCGATCGTTGCGCCAGAAGCGTCGCAACTACAACTTGCAACTTTACTTCGTCAGCATTGCTGTGTGGTACACGGAGCGTTTGATTGGATCAACTAGCACGTCGTTGCGGCACCCCTCATTTTGGTTTTTCTCGAGAACTCAAAACACGACAATGCGCTGCCGCCCAAAAGCTTTGCTCGATGCGAGCGAAGCGAAGGAGCTTATCCCGCTCAAAATGCTCTTCGTCGTGCACAACTACTGTTATTCGTTGGTCGCGTATCTCCCGGTAAGTAAAACTACTTGTCCAGAATGATGCAAATTTCACGATAACTAAACCATTTGCTGCTGTAGATCTTCTTCGAAGAGGCCGATTTCTCCAAGAGCCAAATAGGCATTTTGCTGGCCATTCCGTGCCTGTGTACGATCATCGGACCACCAGTTTGGGGAGCGATCGCTGACGCGTTACACCGTCACAAGGAAGTTCATGTATTTTGCCACGTGACATCGGCGTTATTCATTTTCGCTCTCCAATTCGTGCACTCGTTTCCGCTCATGTGCGTCACAGTCTTCGCAGCGTATTGCCAAATGGTGCCAACACTAGCGTTGCTGGATCTGGCAGCGATGAAGTTGACCGGCCAATATGGAGGCGATTTTGGTAAGCAGCGACTTTATGGGGCGTTTGGCTACGGTGTGGGTGGCTACATATCGGGCATGTTGACCTCCGCGATCGGAATCGAGCGGTGCTTTACTATGATGCTCGGTGTCTCGTGTATCTCGTTGCTGCTACTGATATGGTACATCCCGGCTGGCTACGGTGATGAAGAAGGACAGACTCACCAAAAGGGGTTGCTGCGAAACACTGTGACGCACATTTTCCGACGGCCCGATGTGATCGTTCTGTTTATCTTCGCTCTCGTGGCTGGTGTGAGTGGGGGCTTCATAGACAGTTTCCTCTTTTTGCAGGTCAATGATTTGTCGAATGACGGGGCTACCATTGTGAGCGTGTTTGTCGCGGTGCAGACATTGTCCGAGATCCCGTTATTTTTCCTGTCCAGCGCGATGATCGAACGGTTTGGTACCGCCGTGTGTCTTACCATTGTCATCATTGCCTTCTTCATTCGTGATATGGTCTACACCTACATGCAAGAACCTTGGTATGTCGTACCGCTGGAATTGCTTCATGGCATAACATTTGGACTGCTAGCAGCAGCATTGACCACATACCTCTACGTCGCTGCCCCCAAAGGAGCTGCTGGCACGATGATCGGTCTCCTCTCAGCCTTCCAGCGAGGTGTTGGATCTGGCATTGCGTCCCTTGCCGGAGGACAAATCTACGATGCGTACGGCGTGCGAACGATGTGGAAAGTGAGCGCATATGGGATTGTTCCGGCGTTGGTTCTCATTGTGGGAGTATTCGCTTGGCTCGCGCGTCGTCACGCAGCGAAGTCGGCGGAGTTGGAGGAGAATTTGGTTGAATCTGTCGAGTCACCGGTTGTGTTAACCAAAGACTCGCCAATTCAGTGAGGCTACTCGAGCACTAAAAGATACAATTCGACCCCGGCTGTGCTGTACTAGTACTTTTGATTGCCTCCTCCCGAACGAAGAATTTGGATTCCTCGCCTATAGTCATATCGTGATTTCAACCTTTGATATCCCGAGATCTTAGCTAGCAAACGAGAAGTCCACTAACGGTTAATCAACTAATTTCTTCTTCTTCTTCATTCTATTGTAGATCGAAAAAGGAAGGAAGGAAGGAACTTGATTTGATTAACTAGTTAGCGAATTTCTCGTCTGGGTAGGTCTAGTTTGATACGGATTTATCCAATCGACACTACACTTGCGGAAATTAACTACACTGGTAGGATCCAATTGCACTCACGCTATTCAACTACACTCGCGGAATCCAAATGTTGTGCACCCGTTCTGGGAGAACGTCTCGCGGAGGATCAAAACCCAATTGCTGGGTCAACATCTCAATCGCTGATCGATCACAGTGGAGGTCCGTTGCATGTTGGTAAATGAATTGGTAGTGCATCTTGAAGGACATTTGCATGTTTGGAACATTTGGTATTTGCACCTCTGTCTGCCGAAAGTGAATGTCGTTCCGCAGTCTCCATGTGGCGTGAAAAACAATTGCTGTTTGCACTTTCCAAATTGTAGATCGAAAAAGTACAACGGCATTGGATTCGTAGCTATCCCTTGCACGATGATACTCCATTAATGCCGACGGTAGCTGTAGTATTAATGGCCAACATATCTGGCATGTCGACCCTTGGACGACACATCGGAGGCGGTAATTTGCATTTGCCTCGTGTTCCACCAAAGTTTCGGTGTGATAACTTCGCTTGTAAATTATCTATTCGATTACGTATATCTGTCTCGCCCAAAAAGACCGCGATCAATAGCAAGACGTCTATTTGATGCCGTCAGCAGAGTACAGCTGCATTCTTATATTTCACTCGAAGAAGCGAGCAGAAGGCAGGACAGGGGTGTGGATTCTTTTGGGAAACGTTCCTCAAAAGGTTTCATTAGTTGGAGTAATCCAACAGGAGCAGCAAATGATGGAGATGCGAATGGCAGAGGAATTGATAGCAGGGGCGATAGCTAAACTTAAGTCCACTACGCTTCTCTCAACGGTGAAGCTCGACCTGTTTGGAACTCAAAAGGATATCCAAGCTAGCCGGGCACATCCCAATATTCGACATGGGTCAAGGAAATTGTGCTAGCAACATGGACACCAATATCGAAAGTGTCATACCCGCCTTTGGCCTGCTAGCAAGCAAGCCAGAGAGCGTGGGCGCATAGGCTCTGGCTTGCTTGCTCGCAGCCAGAGGCAGCATGTCGCTGCGACGGCAGCCTGCAAGGCTCTCCGTTCGCAGTTTACATACATATAGCTAGATATTACGAACGTGCAAAAGAAAAGAAGAGAAACATGCAGGGTAGCAAGACACATAGGCACGTAGAAACAGAAACATGCAGAAAACATCAAGGAGGCCCCTGTGCGAGCTAAGCGCACAGGAAGGCATGCGTATTTAAGCCAGACATTTTCATTATCAAATACACCAACTACCCCGCACTCGAGACCAACTCCTACCTACGCGACCTACACTCCGACTCTAACTTCAACGACCAACACTCTTCACCTCAGTCACGACAGAAAGAGTTGAAAAAAGCAGTCGAAGATATGATCAAGTCACAGCCACATGTAAACGACGGTCTTGACCGAGGTCGAGTCACGAGCTTAAACAACGTTCAAACCCAAATTTCCCAGAACTGAAGGCAATGATCAGCAACACAGAATCGATTTTCGATAAGGCAAGGCCTCCCGCGATACCAGGACTCTACAGTTTAACAAACATGAATAGAGGACCTCTTCAAAAGGAAACTTGCGACGGCGTCAGCACGACTCGAAGAGCAACGCAGCCTCCTGCCCGCGGGCGATGATCACTCCGGGTGCAGGATTCTTGGCCGCAGACTTTGGGAGCGGTAGTTGAGCCTCGACGAGGGGCGTATTGCCCTCGGTGCCGGCGGCACCGACTGCTGGTGGCTTGGTCCAAGTCGCTTGAGTAGGAGACGGCAAGTTATGGAATGAGAGCGAACAGGAGCATGCTGCTCGAGCTCGGCGAAGAGCAACTGAAAAAGTGCTTGGCCACCGACTCGATGCCAATACTGTAATGCGGTACGCTTTCGTGATGAAGTACTATAAGCTGGACATCTTCTGTTACGTAGCCAGGGAGATGACACAGCACCAGGAAGCCACTCAACACTTGTTACTCCTGCTTCCACCTCCTTTGCTACGACTTCCTGCTGAGTCTGCTCCACTTCACAAAACAAACTAAAACAAAAACCCCTGTGGCCGAGCTGGCCCTCCTCGATTCCTAATGTTGACTTCACGATGCCTCACAGCTTGACCACCATTTTCACCATGTGCGACTAGGACTTTGGCCGCACTACTTTGTGCGCGTATGACTTCCATCACAACAGCCTCCACCTCGCTTGCTGCAAGCCCTGGTTTCTTGTGTCATTCCTGAATTTGCGGCATGGCAGCCACAGCGAAGAAACGGCGCCGTCCTCCGGCGTCTCCTGATCACCGTGCAAAGATCAGGAGGACTGGAAACAGACCCCCAGGGAAAGTACTGTGGCAAAGTTTGAAGAAAAAAATCCAAGCTGCTGCTTCATTTCTACGTTGCTTGCTGTTTATTCATCTCGAGAAAGAGAAGGACTGCAGGCGGATGAGATTACTATTTGCTGGTCGCATGTGGACCACAGCGTGGGCGGCACTGCGTCTCGACGATCCGCCTAGTGCCTCGGCAATCCCAATTGTCGTGGACAAACTGGTGACCGCGAGGCCCAACGCGGAGACCAATCTCCTCGACGTGGAGGACGTTGCTCCGATGCTCATCGAATTGCTGGCTGCGTTGCTGAATTCAGATGGAGTCAATTATCGTCCGCTTCTCGATAAACTGCGACCGTACCAGCAACGTCGTATGGAGCGCGTTTTTGACGCATCCTTCCCCAGAGCCATATCGTCTGACGAGCCGTTCGAGGATCGCCCGAACTTTTCGTCGTGGTTCGCGATACGCGAGCAGCACGCTCGTACAAGGATCAACAAGACGATCGAGTCTTTCCCTACCACAGCTAACTGGGCCGCCAGTGCAGCCGAGCAACAAGATCAAGAACACTGGATAGTGTAACAGGGTCACACAAATTAGTGTGGCGCACACCACTATACGTATAGTCGGATACGACTATACACACAATGGATGCAAACCCCTTGTGTGTGCCACACACACAAGGCTTATAATCATTTCGAGCCGCCAATGCGAGCAGACTTTGGCGGGCGCTTAGCGCACGATAATTGGCTAGAAAGACGCAGCTTTCTGACCAACCACGTGCTTGCACGTCACGCGGACGCGTGAGGGCCACCCGTCGGCCCTCACTACGCTATAGATACTCTACAGTAGGGTTTGCTAAGGCAGCAGGGCTGCCAATCAATTCAGTTTTCTATTTTCAGTTAAAGTTCACGAGTCTTTGTATTGCTTTAGAAATGCGCGACGCCGCGTATTTCTATTCATTGCATACAAACTCTAAGTACTTCTACGCTTCCTCATTTCTAAGCGCATACGGTGTATGCCTGGAACAGAGCGCTGCTCGCCCTGTTTCAGATAGCGCGCAAGTATCGTCTCATGCCTACTGCTGCTCAGCGGCGGATGCTCAAGCGGTTCATGGGCACCTGTCGCTGGACGTACAACCAAAGGGTGGCACACTTCAAGGCCACTGGCAAGCACAACAAGAACAGCTTGATTACGTTGTACGTAGTAAACAAGACCTCGCTCGAAAGAAATCACCCAGAGCCAATCAACCCCAAGTTCCCACTAGGCCCGGCTCCGGAATGGGCGTATCAAACGCTTTATCCGTTCCGAGCAAACGCTATGCGCATGTTTGATAGCGCTGTGAAGTCTGCGTTCGCCAACAAGGCCGCGAACAACACTACCCACTTCAACATAAACTTTGCGTCCAAGAAAACACACCGGTACTTTCCGATTCAAGCACTCAAGAGAGACACGTCTATCCAGTCACACACGGACGCATCGGGGAACACCAAGTGCTTCCTGTCCATTGCAGAAGTAAAAAACATCCGCATGGTCGCCGATGAGTTGCCGGTGATAGGTGGTTCGGTGAACATCATGGTGGACCACGGCACGTGGTACGCCGTGATCCCGGCTCAAGTCGACCCAATCAGATGCAAAGCACTCAATACAGCGACGGCACTCGACCCCGGCGTCAGATGTTTCTTGACGGGGACGGATATGGAGGGCAACGTTATTGAGATTGCACCGGGGACGCAGAAGAAGCTCGATCGGTTCCGAAAGCGGATCGTAAATGCTCAACGTGTGATCTCCAGGTTCAAGAGCCGCAAGGCACATAAATACAAGAACTACAGAGCGTACGCAAAAGCCAAGCGTGCATTCGCCTGTGCCACTGCTCGCCAGAGTAATGCCATTAAGGACCTACACCGCAAGGCATGCTGCTACCTCGTGAACCGCTACGACATGATCATCTTGCCCAAGTTCAGTACTTCGGAGCTACTGCGCAGCAGCAAGGCGCAGAATCACACGTTCAACGAGCACCTATTGTCGCTGAAGCACTTCCAGTTCCGGGAGCTGCTGCGTGCCAAGTGTGCTCGCACGGGGGCGGCACTGATCATCTGCTCCGAGATGTACACTAGCAAGACCTGCGGGCGCTGCAACAGTCTTCACCTGACGTAGGGAGCAACCCCGTGTTCAAGTGTCCCCACTGCGAGTTCACCGCCGGACGCGAACACGGCTTACAACATCCTTCGGTTCGTCTGTGCCGGTTCGCTGGAGATCAAGTAGTAGGGAGCAGGAGGAGGCCGGACTATCGCGACCCGCCCACAATGTGGGTCTTGGCGAGGTGGCGGACGCTCGACCGCTGCTGAGCTCAAAAGCTGTCTACCAGATTTTGATTTGGAAAGTAGCTTACGGTAGTATTAAGGAGAATTCCACAAGGAGTGAGACATCGGACTTGTCACCATCGCTGACTAACCGCGGGCCGTAGCACAAGCAAAGAACTGAGAGTCAATTGACGCATTCTACCTAAACAAAAAAGCTGTGGACGGTCAAAACGTTGCCATGGATCCCGGTAAATCTGTAGAGCCGCCACTGATTTTGTTCGTGGAATGTCCATAATCCAGGAGATAACTGCTGATAAACTGGTAGTGCATCTTGAAGAACTTCACAGGTAAGGGACAATTGTCTTTTGTGCTTCTAAATTCTGAGTAAGTTAAAATGCTTTCAGCACATATGAGAGAGATCCTACCCTTTAACTGAGCTGAGGTGTGCTTTCGAGGGAGTGATCGGGCCTGGGACCACGTTCTCATGCCGTCAGAAACCCACAGGTTACTGTATAGTTTTGATATAATACAGTCAAATATCAAATAAACAACTGCAGGAAGCAACGATACACAATAGAGTAGCATACACGCTACTCTTACCCTTGCTTGATGGCGAATGCTCTACACAGATCTATGCTTTGCCGAATTTCGCGCTCAGCCGTTTCAAATTTGAATTAGAAATGAACGGAAACGAACACATTTCTAACCCAAATTGAAGTTACGTTATGTACACCACACAAAGAAACGCGTCAGCTGGAAACAACAACAGCAACTGAAAAGCTCAAGAGCTCCACGTGACGGTCGACCTGCTTGCATCGCTCTTCCTGCGTCCTCTAGCGGCTCAATTCTTCTCTAACCACCTCCATCTTCTTTGCAAGACGTCGCTCTATCTCCCTATACCTATATCATGTCGTTCGCGTCCTTCCCCGCCCCTCCATCCGACGATGTTCAGCTGGACACACAACTCTACACCATGATCGAGCTCGAGAGCAATCGCTACCGCGCCTTCTTCGCCAAATTAACATCTGGGAGTGATGGTCAATTGATCTCCCGAGACGTCGCGCTCGAGTTCTTCCGCAAGTCCAGTCTCTCCGAAGAGCAAGTGCAGGAGCTCTACAGTCGGCTTAAGTTGCTGCAACTACTGCGGGACGACAGCCTCATGAACGAGACGGAGTTCGTCATGGGGATGCACTTCATCGTGTGCATGACCAAGCGCAACTTAGTCAAGATCCCGCCCAAGTTCCCCAGCTACTTGTTCCCGACACTAGACCTGACACCGGAACCAGAGAAGACAAGAAGCTCCAGCTTCGGGTTCCCACAGTCAGAGATAGGAACACAATCCAGTGGCACGCCGTTGGTGGCGGCTCCTCCTCCGTCATCTGTCAGTGACGCGTTCATTGCTACGTCATCCGTGACGTCGGGTGCGTCACTCATGGATACAAAGTCACTGAGTGAATTGGTAACGACACAGATCCGCAGTAGACAGCACGAAGCTGAAGTTCTGTCGAGGGTGGAGCAGTCGGAGACGAGGGCACTGCAGAGTTTGCAGGCCTGTGTGGACCGCATTGCGGATCAGGTGGACGGACTGGGATTCCCTGTGCCCAGTTCGAGCAGGTCGCTGGATGCACTGGACGACCTCAGGAACTTGCTGCAGAAGCACGTGCATGCAGCTAAGCAGGAGATCCAGAGCATGCAGATCGATGCGCAGATGCGCAGTGTTGCGTCGGAGGTGACGCAGGATTCCGGGGTTCGTGAAGATCCGCTGAAGGTCGCGAGTAGTTTGACGCAGGAGCTGATGATGCTGCAACTCCAGACGGCGCAGTTGATGGCCAAGAAAGAGGATGTAGTCGGACGAATTGTGGCAGTGAAGACAGGCGGGTCCTCCGTTGAGAGCATTAGTGGCTCAGCATTTACTGGAGGAATGGAGTCGAAGAACCCAGCGTTTGCACTGTCGAAAGGTGCGCTGACGGTAGGGGAACTGGGTACGATATCAGCGTCGACGACACCACCGAAGAACGCGGAGCCGTCGTTGATGCAGTCGCACAACAGTGCCTCGAGCGGTGGCTGGGGCACCTTTGGCGCTGCCACATCGCAAGACCCGCCTCCTCCCCAGCCGTTCGGGGCGAAGGCCGATAATCCTGTAGCTTCAAGCTATCCATTCGCAGTTGGATCGGCGCCGGCAGCTCCAGGAGCTCAGAAACCTGAGTCAACACCGGCACCAGCCAACGACTTCGCCTGGGGATCGTTTCAATAAATGATGGTAAGCTGCAGCAAACCGATGTAGTTTTTACTTGGAAATGGGCTCAAACAAATGGAGTACTACGGATTTGTTTTCGTATATTGGACGATTAGGAAGTCCAGTGAGTTTGTCAATAAGTCTCTTGTATTATCTGCTTCAAAAGCACTGCAATTGAATTGCATGATCGAATTTACAACCCTCAGGTTGGATCTGTGACTTTGGTGATAGATACCCAGAGTAACAGCAAAAGCTCCTATCGTGCCAAGTCGCTGATTACTGGGACGATTCAGCCGATGGTCATCACGTTGCACACCGCACGCCACAGCAAACGCAAAAATTAACGACAGGACATCGTCATCCGAAGATCACCTCTCCTGTACACCACCGAGGCCATGCATTTTGAATTTTGGTCGATTATTCTGGTTGTAGAGGGACGCAACCTTGCACTTCAATGACAACTTTTCACGTCCGGTGTTTGTCAATCATATTGAAGTTATTTTTTCACTATAGCTGTTCGTTGCTCCATATCCAAGCTCGTTGGACGAACATATTCGCTCAGCTCAACCGTCAAGTGTTTCGGAATGCGGTTCAATTTCAACACTCGGAATACAAAAATGACCGAGGTAATTCCGACAGTCGGCGTAAGTAGAAATGACACCACCGAAAGGTGCTGTGGTAATGGGTTTGTAGCATTTGCCAAAAGGCCTTCTCAATCAAACGGCACTCTATCCGTGAATGAAAACAAAACGCTCCAAGGAGAACATCCCAACCATTTTAACATAATTTCCAAGTAAAAACTACATCGGTTTGCTGCAGCTTACCATCATTTATTGAAACGATCCCCAGGCGAAGTCGTTGGCTGGTGCCGGTGTTGACTCAGGTTTCTGAGCTCCTGGAGCTGCCGGCGCCGATCCAACTGCGAATGGATAGCTTGAAGCTACAGGATTATCGGCCTTCGCCCCGAACGGCTGGGGAGGAGGCGGGTCTTGCGATGTGGCAGCGCCAAAGGTGCCCCAGCCACCGCTCGAGGCACTGTTGTGCGACTGCATCAACGACGGCTCCGCGTTCTTCGGTGGTGTCGTCGACGCTGATATCGTACCCAGTTCCCCTACCGTCAGCGCACCTTTCGACAGTGCAAACGCTGGGTTCTTCGACTCCATTCCTCCAGTAAATGCTGAGCCACTAATGCTCTCAACGGAGGACCCGCCTGTCTTCACTGCCACAATTCGTCCGACTACATCCTCTTTCTTGGCCATCAACTGCGCCGTCTGGAGTTGCAGCATCATCAGCTCCTGCGTCAAACTACTCGCGACCTTCAGCGGATCTTCACGAACCCCGGAATCCTGCGTCACCTCCGACGCAACACTGCGCATCTGCGCATCGATCTGCATGCTCTGGATCTCCTGCTTAGCTGCATGCACGTGCTTCTGCAGCAAGTTCCTGAGGTCGTCCAGTGCATCCAGCGACCTGCTCGAACTGGGCACAGGGAATCCCAGTCCGTCCACCTGATCCGCAATGCGGTCCACACAGGCCTGCAAACTCTGCAGTGCCCTCGTCTCCGACTGCTCCACCCTCGACAGAACTTCAGCTTCGTGCTGTCTACTGCGGATCTGTGTCGTTACCAATTCACTCAGTGACTTTGTATCCATGAGTGACGCACCCGACGTCACGGATGACGTAGCAATGAACGCGTCACTGACAGATGACGGAGGAGGAGCCGCCACCAACGGCGTGCCACTGGATTGTGTTCCTATCTCTGACTGTGGGAACCCGAAGCTGGAGCTTCTTGTCTTCTCTGGTTCCGGTGTCAGGTCTAGTGTCGGGAACAAGTAGCTGGGGAACTTGGGCGGGATCTTGACTAAGTTGCGCTTGGTCATGCACACGATGAAGTGCATCCCCATGACGAACTCCGTCTCGTTCATGAGGCTGTCGTCCCGCAGTAGTTGCAGCAACTTAAGCCGACTGTAGAGCTCCTGCACTTGCTCTTCGGAGAGACTGGACTTGCGGAAGAACTCGAGCGCGACGTCTCGGGAGATCAATTGACCATCACTCCCAGATGTTAATTTGGCGAAGAAGGCGCGGTAGCGATTGCTCTCGAGCTCGATCATGGTGTAGAGTTGTGTGTCCAGCTGAACATCGTCGGATGGAGGGGCGGGGAAGGACGCGAACGACATGATATAGGTATAGGGAGATAGAGCGACGTCTTGCAAAGAAGATGGAGGTGGTTAGAGAAGAATTGAGCCGCTAGAGGACGCAGGAAGAGCGATGCAAGCAGGTCGACCGTCACGTGGAGCTCTTGAGCTTTTCAGTTGCTGTTGTTGTTTCCAGCTGACGCGTTTCTTTGTGTGGTGTACATAACGTAACTTCAATTTGGGTTAGAAATGTGTTCGTTTCCGTTCATTTCTAATTCAAATTTGAAACGGCTGAGCGCGAAATTCGGCAACGATTCCGTAGAAATGACGGACAAGATGAGGAGGAGTGCTGCACACCGTCAGCAGCGACGAAGAGAGGCAATGGAGGAGGAGGAGAGAAACGACGGAGTGAAGGCGATTGGATTCCAAGTTCGATCGGCGACGGGGGCGGCGGGAACAGGGTCCACGAACCACCTGCTGCACTACTCGACGCGTTCGTGCTGGCAAAGTTACGTGCGGACGAAGGAGTCGCTGGTGTTGGCGCTGTAGGTGGCGGTGACAGAAAACTGGTGCTTATTATGGGTTGGATGAGGTTAGTGGTTAATGGGTTACTTGTTGCTGCTGTTGGGTGTGATAGGGCGGCGAAGACGTTACTGTCGGAAATTCGGATCCTCAATAAGGTGCGGAAAAAGGTTGCTAACCATTGACTTAGAGGTTGACGTATTTTGCTGACTTGGTGTTGTGATAGAATGCGTGTGCGGTGAGTGTGAGTGTGGCGGTGGAGAACCGAAAGAGATCTTATGTTCATGGTACGTTGCAGTTGATGTTTAGGTCGTATTTATATTGATGGGTTTGTGTTGCATTGGTGCAGTAAAGCGACTGGAGAATTTGCCGCATAACCGGGAGGTCTGCGTGACGTTGCCGTTCTTTCCCTGCAATTTTGTCCGGTGCGTTGGTGCCCTTAGTTTTTCACTTGACGATGCGTGAAGGATATTGAAAACCGACTTGTGGTGAAAGACTTCAATTCGAGCGAGGAGTGCAGGCGTCCATCGCTGTTTACGCGTACGTTGATTTGCTCCTCACTTTTTTTTGCATACTGATTATGGAGAGAGTGTGGTCTAAATTCATGTTCTCTATATGTTAGAGTTCAGCCACTTGGTATTCCTAGCGACGATATTGAGGCCGAGTCGGGTCCATCTCTCTGCACTGTGCTGAGTCATACCACCGAGGTAAGAACCGTTTTACTGAAGTGGGTAAGTCGGTAGTTGTGCTGATGCTGCGGCGAATTTGTTCTTGTAGAGTATTCTGTTCGGATCCTCTTTACGCGCTAGCCAACCGTTCATGGACTGCCTTAGTGACCATCGCTCCGGGTTTGTAGTTTAACATTGTTCGCGACACGTACATCAGAATGCTGACTCTTTTCTCTTTTATTCCTTGACAGATCACCTGAATGGATGGCGAGGCAACGTGGGTATCTGTTAGATGAGAGGATCGCACGTTTAGAATCCGCACTTTTCAGCTAGGGCCCTGAATGGTTAGAACTGTGTGAAATTTTACCTAACGTTGCTTACGAAATTCCGTTTGAAGTGGCAAAACGCAATTGAAAAAAACACGCAGGAAAAGCGTGAATTCACCAATATCTCTACCGCTGCCTTGCACAGCAAATTCCGCGCGATTACACCGCAGTCATTGCAACGCTTGGGATGCACGAACCACGACAATATTTTGCTCGCTCCGTTCTAACTAGCCCAGTTCCAACGAACAGCACTAATTTGTTAGGGTAATCTGTCACGAGGGATTCAGCGCACGCAGCATCTACACATCAAGCAGACAAGTCCACGAATCAAGACATTTTATCGATTGAGAAGGCTAGCAACTTGCTAGCGGCCTTGCTGAGCGAGACCTTGCAAGTTGCAAATTGCGATTGCGGCTTCAATGTCACCAGATGAGGAAGATCGGCAGACCCGACGGAGGGACCTCAGGTCTGACCAATCTACCACACCGCTTGTCCCTTTTCTCCATGCATGCGTCCATGGCGGTCTCCGCAATCTCAAAGTGCTCCCTCCCTCTGTGGTCTCACTTGAGCTTTTCAACCGTCCATCGCACAGCCCATCGGAATCGTACCAAGTCGTCATGAAATCCGTTTCGGAGCTTTTCGGTGACCGGAACGACCTCACTGTCACGGCTGCTACTGCAGTGGCTGTGAGTTTGGGACTATCGTTGCTACTGCGCAACTCCAAGAAGAACAAGACGAACGAAACTCGGAAGCTGCCACCGATGCCTAAAACTACGTTGCCCATTCTCAAAAACATTTTAGATGCTGGTGGCAACGCCGAACGCTTCCACGACTGGCTGAACGAACAATCCACCGAGTTCAACAATCGTCCGTGGATGTTTTCGATCCCTGGGCGTCCGGACAACATCATTTTATCCACTCCAGAAATGTTCGAAGACGTGTTGAAGACTCAAGACGACGTGTTCCTGCGTGGCCCCACCGGTCAATACATCAGCTATGACCTGTTTGGCAACGGCATGGTCATCACCGATGGAGAGTTGTGGTTCTACCATCGCAAAACAGCTAGTCACTTGTTCTCCATGCAGATGATGAAGGATGTCATGGCTGCTACCGTCCGTGAAAAGCTGCAGGTGTTCTTGGATATCTTGGATATCTACTCGAAACGTGACCAAAAGTTCAGTCTCAAGGAGGAATTGAGTCACTTCACCATGGACGTCATTGCCAAGATCGCCTTTGGTATTGAGCTGGACACGCTCAAGAACAGTCCCGACCGTGACGAAGATCACGAGTTCCTTAAGGCTTTTAACAAGGCTTGTGTGGCGTTCGGTGTGCGTATTCAGACGCCGACATGGCTCTGGAAGCTCAAGAGATACTTCAACATTGGCTGGGAGAAGGTCTTCAAGGAGAACAACGGCATTATCCGAAAGTTTATCAACGACGTGATCGTGCAGTCCATGAGCAAGAAGGCAGAGCTGGCAGCTAAGGGAGAAAAGATGGTGGCACGAGACTTAATTACCCTGTTCATGGAGAGCAACCTTCGTCAAACTGAGGACATCCACATCAACGACGATGATGCTACAATCATGAGAGACATGGTCATGTCGTTCGCCTTCGCTGGCAAGGATACAACGGCTGACAACATGTGCTGGTTCATTATGAACATGAACCGATACCCGGAGGTGTTGAAGAAAATCCGTGAGGAGATCAAGGAGAAGATCCCTGGCTTGTTAACGGGCGAGTTGCAAGTGCCGACCCAGGAGCAGGTACACGATCTCGTGTTCCTCGAAGCTGTCATCAAGGAGAATTTGCGTCTCCACCCGTCCACGGCGTTCATTGTGCGCGAGGCTATGAAGGACACGACGCTGGTCGATGGCACCTTTGTGAAGAAGGGTCAGACGCTAATGATCTCGTCCTACTGCAACGCTCGCAACAAGAAAGTGTGGGGTGAGGACTGTTTGGAGTTCAAACCTGAGCGCATGATCGACCCTGAGACTGGTAAGCTGCGTGTGATTTCGCCGTACGTCTTCAGCGGCTTCGGTTCGGGTCAACACGTTTGCATCGGGCAGAAGTTCGCGATGATGGAGATCAAGATGACGTTGGCCACACTTCTGAGCAAGTTCGACATCAAGACGGTGGAGGACCCGTGGACGCTTACGTACGAGTTTTCGCTCACGACTCCTGTCAAGGGCGGTATGAACGTGGAAGTCACACCTCTGACCCCCTTGGCTCCTGCTTCCTCGGTCTAAACGAAGAGCAAGCTGTTATGAATTGAATTGATCGAGGATAATTTTCCTTGTTTGCTGCATTCAAGAAGTTGCAAACAAACCTCGAGCTAGCGATAAGTGAATCAATTGAAGATTTTTGTTGTTTGAATCGTGCTGATGGCCTCTTACGTGAGCCCCCATGCACGCCTAACGTTATCCAAATTTGAATCACGACACACGTTTGAATGGTTAAGCTTTCCATCGTGCTCTTCAATCGAGCAGGACGTTCAAACTTTGGATTAATTTACAATAAACTACAGCACACTTCACTACGTCACTAACACACTTAGCCGCTTCCAGTCGCAGCTTCCATGACTCAAATTTCTTACATGTACTCCCGGATAGCAGCAGCAATTTTGTGCAGTTTTCGAGAGGTTGCGTACTGTGCCAACATGAGATCATCCGTGACTTTAATCATCGGCTTGGCGTGGTGGAACAGCAGAATCCTCGGCACTCTATCGTCGTCATCATCGTTCGAAATAACAGAGATCAGCAACGGCGTCTGTTGTCGGTCGTTCAGCGCATTCACCGACGCACCCGCTTTCAACAACATGTAGACGATCGTAAATCCGTCCGGGACGTTGGGACTGGCAGCGTAATGCAGTGGGTGGTTGCCTCGGTTATCGGCCTTATACAGCAACTCCGGCTCCGTCTCGAGCAGATTCCTGATAGTTTGCTTGTCACCTTTTCGAATTGCATTGTGAAGACTTGATCGCCCGTACTTGTTACCCTTGTGAATTGTCTTCGGTTGGTTGTCTTTGTTGGTGGGCGAAGTAGCCCGGGTTTCGATCTTGGGTTTGGTGATGCTGATACTGTTAATCGACAGGCACTTGGCTGAATGTGACCGACCACGCTTCGACGTTGCTGTAGGAATCCGTCGGTCCGAGGCTTCCGCTTCAGGAGGAGCCGAATGTGATCGTTCAATTCTCGCCTCTTTCGAACGGGTAGTAGAGGTGGTGTTTTCGTGAACGTCAGCGATCGGAGACTCCTTTTCCTTGCTCATGGTGGCAGTCTCGGAGATGGTCACGAGGTGAGGAGAGTATTTCGGTCGACGCGGCATAGTTGAATGAAAAGGGCTGCACCAACGTGCAGATGAAAAAAATGTACTACCGAAGCAAAGGCAGTCGAGTCGAGTCGCTTTGAAGCAGCGAATGAGGAAATGTTGGAGCTCTTCAGCTTTTTCAGGTCCGCCTCAAGTCGATGGGTAAACCTTCAGCAACAACTGCAGTATCTGACTCGCCATGTGGTCGCGGGAATCCACCCGATACCTTTCCAGACGTATCGGATCCACTGCGAGCCACGAAAGACTGCTCGACTGCCAGCCAGTTTGGCGATACGAAAGGCATGTGGCGGTGCACGGGTCCGGCTGTTTCCCGGGCTCTCGAGGTCTGGCCGTCTGGGTGGCCCGTTGACCCCCGTCGTCAAGTTGTCCATGACCCAAACGAAAAATCGATCGAGTGGACCGATGGCTCAAAGATATCGGAGACCGACAGGCGAATACGGGGCATGAACCATGGAGAATGCATTGGTCTCTATTCATCGACATGTTGCTATGTATCTATTGGAAGTCCGTACATGTCGAGCAATTGAGGATCATTTTTTTTTTCATGCTACGTGGGGCATTAATTTAGCGTTATGGGTAACGCGAATGATTTCTTATGTCGGCGACAGATGCCAGCTCTGGTTTCTCCTCGGGTGATGGCAAACATGCAATTTCCTTGATGGCATTAATTGAGTCAAAAGCGTGAGGGCTGCTACTGCCACTACGCTTGATTTTAGGCGGCCCTGTCGAAGACGACGCCGCGACGTAGGAAATCGAACTTTCGATTCCTGTATGGCCAACCGCTCATGAGCCACAATGTCAAACCACGTCTGGGTCGAAGGCACTGCTATTGTGCGCCTCTTGTGAATCAAATTGATAGTGGGCACGGAGCATGGTATGTTCACTAAGAATGATCTCGAGAGATCTTTACGTTCGGACTGGGCTACCTATGAATGAAGGCACTACATCTTTCACTCCCCAGCAGCCCGTTTACCGAGTGGGCTCTCGTTTGAGGTCCTTCTCAGGGCCCCGTTCCCACGTTGGTTTGAAGGAATCGCCTTAGTCGATTCGGTATCCTCTGCAGAACTGTGGAGTTCGAGGCTGGTTGGTGACTTGGAGGAGCCCAAGCTGCCACAAGTTTTTCGCCGCGTTGATGTCGCGCTCCCAGTAGTCCGCTCTGCAAGCTACGTTTCTGCAGACACGCACGTTCCTCGACCTCTTGGTTTTCGTCGCACCGGAGATCTTGAATGGCGTGTCCACCATCGGGCGTGAGCACTCGGAGCAAAGATAACTGGTGCGGAATTTGTCGACCATGACGAGGGTTGCGCGGCGAGAGAGTTCAAGTGCGAACCTCTTTAGCGGAACGTGCATGTGGCCCGCGAGGTGAGTCTGGCTGCTCCATTTTCCGAGAGCCACACGCACGTCGCGGTCCACGGTCGGGACGACACGCTTGGCGAGTTTCGCCACGGCCTTGCGTTTGAATCGCGACACCGTGAATCGCCACTTGCGAAACCCTTTCAGTGCGCAGAACTCCAGCATGGCGCTGACATTCTTCCACCTGTGCTCGTAACGAGAGAGCAGGGACGCCGACGACGAAGTCTTGAACGAAGGCATGTCCTTCACAAACGCACCATAGAGCGGATACCTCTTCTTCAGGTTTTCGAACCAGAACGCTTGGTGTTCGACATGACTCATGTGTCGGTACTCTCGGGACGTGACTTGTTGGACGTGAGCATTGTCGTGCAAAAAGTGAGTCCGGCGCCTGACTCCGTGTTTCCGTGGGTGGTGCTTTGGTTGGTGCCTGTGGCAGATCTCGCACCACCCCTCCATATCGCACTGCGCTCTGCTGCGTCTCTTGCGTCGGTGGCGACGACGGCGGTTCCTGCTGCGCTTCTTGCCATGGCGTCTACCGCCAACGTGGCCTGGACAGGTACTGCACCAACCGGGCATGGAGCATAACTCTTCCGGTGGGTCGCAAACAAACTCCAGCATAGGACGGCTGTATGCCGTCAGCATCATCCGTAGACCTGGGTCAATTCCGATCAATGTAGTTGGTATATACTTCGGAGAAAGAGCAGGTCGTTCAACAGGAGCAGGAATCGACGTCAGCACAGCAGCACTGTATCCATTCGTGGAGATCTGATACTCGAAGCTGCGCCTGGGAACGCCAATTCGGGGATCCGCAGTATGGCTGGCGCAGTCTCCGAGGTTGAACACCGTGGTCCACATTCGCTCGCGCACTTCTTGGAACTCCGTAGGCGTGGCATACGTCCGTTGTCCACGAGAGTTCGTGGACTTGTAGAGACCAAAGATGTCCTTACCCGTACTTGCCAAAACTTGTTTTGCGACTTGGTAGAGCACCTCTGTCGTGACCGGGAAGAACGATGGCACACAGGAGGTGGGCTGCGGCAGCAACGTAAACAATCGGCACCATTTCGGGATCTCATCTTGGTCGTGCATTGGCTCCATTACCTTCAGTATGTCGTACAGCTTGCCGAGAAAAAGCACTTCGTGGCTAGCGATGTTCGCATCTGTAGGAGGCAGTTCTAGCCACTCAAGCCATTGCTTCTCGACGTCCGTGAGGTCTTCAGGACTGGACTTTAGTCGAGCGACCATGGCCTCAGCTGCTCCCCGCGGATACGCAAGCTGCAGGCTAATGAAGTTGACAAGCCGCGCCTCGAAGTTCATTCGAACGTGTTGCTGCGCCGCAACGAGCATGTCATTCGCCATTTCTTTGATAGCGGAGCTTGAATAGAGGAGAGTAGGTGGTATATACGACATGACCCTCGATCGCGAAGCCTTGTAGACGTTGATGGACTCCTCTAGTGCAGCGTTAGCCGAGGGTTTTGGCGCGGGTATCTGTTCGTCGCCAAAGAAAGCTGTGCAACACCGGTAGAACGTAGCTTGGTCTAGCTGCAGGGCTGTCTCCATCGTGCGAGATCTTGCCGGCACTACAGGGTAGTTCGGGTAGCTGCGCCGATGGTGCTCGAACAGCCGGCAGCAGTGGAAGTTCATGACGAACATTGACTCCACTCGAATCTGCTGCAGAGCCACTGCACGTTGTTCGAGCGCGTCCCGGATGTCATGATTCGGGCAAATGTGCCTCAGTGGGTACGTCACGGTCAACATAATTCCGGGGACAGTGTCAGGAAGTGGTCAAGTTGGTCAAGTTGGGCCGAGTGGGCAGACGTGGTCCCGGGAAGTTCCCCAGTATCTTTAACAACAACCACGTGGATGGAGTATGGAGTGCATGGTACATGTGCTGTACATGTAGAACAGTTTAATCAACGGTGCATCAACTTGCATGTACACACGCCCGTCTCAAAGGATACTTTTTTGTATATTTTTCGTTGCCAGGCCTGCGTCTATGCTGCGCTGCTCGTCGTTTACACAAACACGCGGCGTCCAGCGCATCAAGAGGCACGCCGCGGGTAGTTTTCCTCCAGCCGTTCACTTCACTTGTTCGCTTTCGCTTCGAGTCTCTCTTTGGTCCGATGCGCGAGCAGGTGGAGGTGCAATTGCGCCTGGTTGATGAGCTCCGTGAACGTCGAGCACTCAAACGTGAGGAAGAAGAAGGTCAGGACGTATTCGGTCACGCTGATCATGCCAAACAGCAGCACGGCGACCCACGACCAATTCGACACCACGATCGACATCATGTGGGTCACGAACACCGCCAATGCCGCCACGAAGAACGCCACAGCGCGCCATAATCGAGTGTGTCGAGCTGCGATCGCCTCGTTCCGGCCGATGAACAGCATGTTTTGCACCTCATGGAGGCAAGCAACGTCCGCAGCTGCTTTATCTTCTTCACTTTGCTCCAAGTCCAATTCATCGCAGTGCGAGCACGTCGTCGTTGGGCAGGAGCGCTCTGCCGTCCTCGTCCCATTGGGCGACACCACATCATCCGTGGAAACGACAGCGTAGCCATCCTGTTGCTCACAGACATGTGGTCTGGGCTCACTGAATATGAACTCGGCTCGAACGCCAAAGTGGTCCGACAACGGCGTCTTCTCACCTCGAGCATCAGTGAAGAAACCCTTGAAAATACTGCTCTTCACCAAGTGCCAGTCCGGTTCTCCCTTGGGCTGCTTGTCGATCTTGTACATGACATAATCCATTCTCATGGGGTGTTCCCCATGCGAATACTTGTTATCCGGCGATGCAAAAGTCAATCCGTCTTCATCGTTCGTGTCCGTGAAAGCGTCTCTCAGACACAATAACTGTCTCGGCACTTTCAACTCCAGACAATCCGGAGACGAGTTAAAGTCTCCGCAAACGATCGTGAGCTTGTTCCTGTTGGTTGACATGATGAATCTCGTGAGTTCGTAACTCTGACCCGTTCTGTGCCACTGGTAGAAATCTCCGGGACCGGGTTTGCCTCCCACGTTGTAGTTGGCCAGTAGATGCGTCACATACACGTCGATCTGCCCTGCAGGTGTCTCGACCCTCAACAAACCGACGCCCTTATTGGCCACAAAGTCCGATTCATGGAGAGCGTAGGGCCGTCCACTGAGACTGAAAGAGTGATACAGAGCACTAGAAATGGGCGTCTTGGACAGCACCAACAGCCCCGTGCCGAACGAGTCCGCCCCCATTGGGAACGGGAACCCCACGGCCGGGTTGAAGTAGTGGTAGTAGTGGAACCCACTCTGCTGCGCTTTAGAAATGATGAGGTTCCGTTCTCGAATGTGCCAAATTTCCTGCAGCACCACGAGCTCGTAGTCACTAGAGATGGCACTGGCGATCTTGGCTGCTCGTTCCGTGCACTTGGGAGCGACTGGGAGGCCTATAAGTGCGTGATACATGGTCAGTTTTTCTGTTAAAAACCTTTTTTTTAACAGACAGAAATGCCTTCATAAACAACAATGTACCTACCCCATGCATTGAGGCTGAGCACGCGCAGCTTGACCGTCTGCTTGTCCTGCGCCGTCCACTGTGGCCACGCGGCTCGAGAAGGCGCGGGCGTCGCGACTGGCTCCAGGTTGAACACCTCGAGCAGCACGCGCTGGCGGATCCGCTCCACGACGTGCTCCTCCATGATCGTGTCTGACGACACACAGAGGTTGGCGTGGCGAACTCGTGAGTGACTCACGAGGGCTTGAGAGTTTATTTTTATCGTGGTTAGGGTAGGGGAGACGCCATTGTTGCAAGCGTCCGCCACTGTACTCGACCGTGGATCCGCTCGTGCGCTCTTACAAGTTCCACCTTGGAACGCCTTCGAGCGCACGAGCGGATCCACGGTCGAGTACAGTGGCGGACGCTTGCAACAATGGCGTCTCCCCTACCCCTCTTCTTTTAGGATGCGAGGGCCAATCACAACTCGATTTTGAAAAAAAGGTAGCCATTTTGTGGATTGGTCGTTTAGTTGGCGTGGGCCACACGATTTGGTGTGGCCCACCCACATCTGTTAACCCCCCCCCCTTCGTTACAAAACGGCCGTCCGTAACGATCTTTGCGCAAGGGACGCACTTTCGTTTTTTCCGACAAGCATACGGGAAATGGAGGAGCATTTGTCGCCTCAACTATCTAGCATAGGTGGTGCATCGCCCAGTGCGGTGTTGGGTCGTAACCTGCTCCAACTAGCTGTGCGATCTCCAGCGACCCCCACCGCTGAGCCGCGTCCCATCCTTCCTGCAACTAGGAACCTGCTCCAACTAGCTGGGCGATCGCCAGTATGACAAGGTTAGCGGGAGCGGGGACTGAAGAGAGGTAAGAAGAGATGTAGTTAGAAGTCGTCTAAAGACGAAAAAAATTAGATTGGAGCTGGAGCAGTGCTAGCAGCACTGCCGTATCAGCGTTAGGATGGTTGGCCGTGGAGAAACTACACAGGTACACACTATAGCATAGTTTACTCTACAATAACAGTTTCTCAAGGGCCTTCAAGACTAGATCATCAGCTTTCAGAGGAGGTCGGTACAGTGTACCTCTATGCTAAGAGGTGTACCGTGACAGCCAGCAACCTGCGCAGCAGACCAGCAACCAAGGCAGCTCCAGCCACCCGCCTCCTCCTCGCCTGCATCCATCGGTACGGTGGGTCATAACCTGCCCCAACAAGCTGTACGCTCGCCAGCTCCAGCGATCGCCGCTGTGCGTCCCATCCTACCTTCAACTCTCAGAGGAGTTAGAAATATGGCTGTAGCGTGTGCGCTCATGCCAGCGTTGCCGTCCTTGACCTCGCTAACAACCAAGCCGGCCGAATGGACGGGCAAGTCGACCACGGGTGGGAAGCGCATCCCGACGACCAAGCGCATAGCCATCGCCGCGGCCAAGGCTAACGGCGATAGTTGGGAAGACATTACCAAGGCCGGCGGCGGATGCTGCAAAAAGAGTGCTATGATATGGGCGAAGCGCATCGAGAACGGCGAGGGCGTCAGGGACAAGCCGAAGGGCCGCCCACCTAAGTGGCCCATAGCGAAGGCCGTCATCGAAATCGCCCAGCACCAGCCGTCGTATGTGTACACGAACAAAGACCTGAACCAAGCCGCGAAGGACGTGGGGATCCCTACTTCTACCTTCCATCACTTGAGACCTGAAATCAAGAAGCGGTTGACGCTGGCAGTCCCCGACTATTGGTTCGACAGCAACGGCAAACAGAAGATCGTCGCGCTGATCAAGAATCCCGAACTCAAGGAAATCAAGATTGGCATGTTTGTGGCCTCGGAACCGGACATTCTCAAGGCACTGTTAGAAGCTCTGAAACGAGGTGTCCACATCCAGATGCTGCTCGACCTCGAAAATGCCAAAGCTTACAGTATCGGCATCGGGACACTCATCAAGGCCGGCGCACAGATTTGCCATTGCATCCATCAGTTCCATTGGAAGGTTGCGATCTTCGATGGCGAGGTTTGATCCCCCACTATGTGAGGCTTCCCGGTCATCTCTAACGATTTCCTACACGGCAGATCCTAGTCATCGGCTCGCAGAACTGGAGCGGAAATGGCACGGATGGGTCCAGCTACGAGTGTGCGGTGGTTCTCACCGGACCAATCGGTATCACACAGGTGCTTCAAGCTCGAAGGAAAGTTGAGAATACTGACTTTTGATATGATTTAGTGGCAATCTTTGAGGAAGAGTTCGACAGGCTGTGGACGATCGCAAACAAGAAAGACAGCAAGAAGCGCGCAAAGACTACGGAGACGGACGGAGACGAGCAACGCAAGGAATCGGAGTTGGAGCTGTCGAGTGCTACTGAGCAGGACGACAACAAGAAGCGCAAGAAATCGGTGGGCAGGCCAAGGAACCGAGACCTGTTTCAGACGACCTTGGCGACGCTCGGTTTGGACTCCAATTTGCAACCTGTTGGCACTCGCGTCCAAGGAAAGCGTCGCTCGAATGTGCACATGTCCAAGTATTAAAAAAAAATCAAATAATGGACGCAATCAATCTCAACTACGCTTCGTCTCCGTAGCCACCTCCATCGCCGTCGCCCGCAGCAGCTTCGTTAACGTCCAAAGCGCCTCCAGTAGAAGGAGATACAGAGAAGCGGCGTGCTCTCGTTGCCCAGCGCTTCGCAGGACAGCGTCGAGGGTATGCGCATCGGAGCTCGAGAGAAGAAGATACGTTTGCATTCCGCGGATATGCAGCTAAGCGACGTCGGCGTCACGCTCCAAGTGAACCTGCGTCTTCTGCAACTGCAGGGGTTGAAAATGAGGTGTTACCTTTGTTCGAGGGTGGTGAGGAGGCCACGATCGCTTCGACTGCTGACTATGAGCACAAGAAGAGGGTTCCGTTGCGAAGACAAGAACGACAGCGGTTTGTAGGTCACAAGAAGGCGGTGAACGAGCTGCAGTGGCATCGAAACCACCCACACTTGTTCCTGCCGGCGTCGATGGATACTACCGTGCGCATCTGGAATACTTCGGTAGGAGGCAATGAGAGATGCCAACGTGTGTTGGATGTCAACTTCAACGTGGCTCCGCTCACGACCAGGCGGTATTTCGGTAACAAAGTCAAGCATCGGCCAAACTCTGTTGACGTTTTCGTATGGGATATACCCGAGGTTACAGCGCAAACTTCAGCAGTTTGTCAACGCGGCCAAGTTTGATAGTTAAAGAGAAGAAAAATGTCAGCAACTACCACGAAAGAAACGATCAAATCAAATAAAGCGCTCTTGTTACTGTAGTTAGTTGTCCCCAGACAGGATGGAGTAAATCATCCCCGCTATTCGCTTCACTGATTCTCGCGTAGGGACACCATTCTTTATCAACGTTTGTTCGGGATCGGCTCGCTCGATTGTGTCATCCAGACTTCTCGAAAAGCGTCATTCCAAAACGTTCGTGGCAATGGTGTGCACCGTCGTCAGACCTTCAACATCCGCAAGAAAATCGCTCCTCAGGTGAGCATGAGGAGGGCATACAAAGACATACAAAACAAAGATTCGTTAGCCGTCCCCTTTCTCCAAATTGTGTAGTATATTCTTTCAATTCCACGTACTATGATTGAAGCGGCGTCAACGTAGTGCTGCGTGTTAGGTACGTCCAAAGGATGCACATACTTCAAAACTGTGAAGATAGAGCGTATTATCACCACGTATTAATTCAGGGGCTAGCCACAGGTAGCACGGTCTTGGCATTGCGTTCATTGTAGCTGACGACGTGGGGACATTCAATGGTCACGGAAGAGTTGTTGATGCCAGCACTCGACGTTCTGTTGACTATAAAATGCATTTAGAAATTGAATTCGAACGGAGTTTCGTTGACTTGCAGCCGCTCTCTAACTCGCCCCACACGGCATCGTGAAGTTGTCACTACCAGCGTGGCCACGATGCTGAGTGCAACAACACTGTCGGCCATTGTCGACAGGATCTCAAGAACCCACACCTCCATGACATCATGATAATACCGGGGGAATCCGATGCCCCAGAACAAACCGAAATGACCTTGAAATTCCAGTCGCTGCATCGCCACTGTCAAAGTTTGCTCTGGTCACCACTCTATCATCATCTTCTAGATAAGGAAGGAGAGTCAACGACTTGTTTGCCTATGGTACCGTTTGCTTCAGAGGCGTGACTGTCACGTTCAGGGGGCCCTTGACTGCGATACTGAGCGTGAACTTGTACGTGATCTCGTTCGGGTCCTCCACGGTCTTGATGTCGAACTTGCTTAACAACGTGGCCAGCGTCATCTTCATCTGCATCATGGTGAACCTCTGGCCCAGACACACGTGCTGACCCGTACCGAAGCCGCTAAAGACGTGCGGCGGGAAAACGCGCTGCTTGCCAGTCTCTGGGTCGATCATACGTTCGGGCTTGAACTCCGCTGCGTCCTCACCCCACGTTTTCTTGTTGCGGGCGTTGCTGTAGGACGACACCATGATCGTCTGCCCCTTTTCAATGAACGTGCCGTCCACCAGCGTCGTGTCCTTCATAGCCTCGCGCGCGATGAAACCCGTGGACGGCGTGAGACGAATGTTCTCCCTGATCGCCGCCTCCAGGTACACGAGACTGCGAACCTGTTCCTGGGTCGGCACCTTGATCTCGCCGTTGAACAACCCCGGCAGCTTCTCCCTCATTTCAGCTCGAATTTTCTCGAGGATCTCTGGGTACCGGTTCATTCGGACGATGAACCAGGTCATGCTGTGTCCGGGCGAGTCCTTGCCGGCGAAGATGAAGGTCATGACCATATCTCGCATGATGGTGGCGTCGTCGTCCTCGATGTGCATGTCTTCACTTTCTTTCAGGTTGCTCTCCATGAACATGGAGACGAGATCCTTGCCCACCATTTTTTCGCCATTGGCCGCCAGCTCCGCCTTCTTCTTCATGGACTCCATAATCACGTCGTCAATAAATTTGTGCATGATGGCCGTGTTCTCCTTAAACACCTTCTCCCATCCGACGTTCAAGTATCGCTTCAGCTCCCAGAGCCACTGCGGTGATTGCACACGCACAGCAAACGCCACGGAGGCTCGTTCAAACGCCTTCAGAAATTCATGATCTTCCTCTCGGTCGGGACTGTTCTTGAGCGTGTTCAATTCAACGCCAAAACCGATCTTAGAGATGATGTCCATAGTGCAGTGGCTCAGTTCCTCCTTGAGACTGAACGTCTCACCCCTCTCGTAGTACGTCTTCAAAACATCCAAAAAGATCTCACACTTTTCACGAACAGTGTCCGCCATGATGTCCTTCATCATCTGCATGGAGAACAAATGACTAGCCGTCTTACGGTGGAAAAACCACTGGTCACCGTCTGCGATGATCATCCCTTTGCCAAAGATGTCTTCACTCATGTACTGGCCAATGGGCCCACGTAGGAACACGTCACCTTGCGTCGCCAACGCATCCTGGATCGTTTCGGGCGACGTCAGCACGATCGTCACCGGACGGCCGGGGATGGCGTACATCCACGGTCGGTGGTCGAACTCGGTGGACTGCTCGCTCAGCCAGTCGTGGAAGCGTTCGGTGTTGAATCCAGCATCAAACAAACTCTTGAAAATGGGCAATGTGGTTTTGGGCATCGGTGGCAGGCGTCGAGTTTCGGTTGTCTTGTTCTTCTTCGTGTTGCGCAGTAGCAACGTTAGTCCCAAACTCACAGCCACCGCAGTAGCAGCCGTGACGGCCAGGTCGTTCCTGTCGCCGAAAAGTTGCGAGACAGATTTCATGATGGCTTGGTGACTTGCTACGATTCCGGTGGGCTGTGGGGCTTGTGCTTGTGCTTGACGGTCAAAAAGCGCGAATGGAGCGAGACGGAGGGAGCGATATGCTCATGTACCGTCGCAGAGGTCGCACGCAGGGCCTGGAGGTTGCGCGGAGACTTCGCTCGTCAAAACGAGACGCAAAGGCTCACACCACGCCCGAAGAAAAGGGCCACGAGGAGATCTTCTGGAGCCATATTATAAGGTACCTAGGTAGCTGCCAATCTTCCGGGGTCCTGGACTCCAGGCTGGAGGGCAGGTATTTTGTGAATTGAAGTCTTGGGATCTCGGGAAACCTTGTGTTTCTCGAGTAGGATTGGGAACGAGGTCTCTCGCACGCTGGTCGGCGCGGTAGCGTTCTGTTGACGAGCTTCGATACTGCTGAAGGACGTGGATTCAGAGGATTAGGACAGCGGAAGGTAGCGTGAAGACATGTACAGCAAATAAGAAAGAGAGGTTGATCTGGAGGAGGAAGGTCCGGAAGGTGCTTGTGTAGTGGAGTTGAAGAAACCAAGAGAGAGGACTTGGAATCCTGAAGCGCAGGAGGGGAGACAAATCTCCACCAACCAGCCTAATTGTGTGACTTAACCACACTTCAGCAGGCGCAAACTATCATGGGGCAACACCATCATACTCCCGTAGATAAGCGTACGTACACAGGAGTTGCACACTGTAACAGATACCGCCCGCACAGTAAAAGTTGCGAATGGCTACGGGAGTGGTTTCTCACACGTTGGTGCATGTACAGGTGCAGTACTTCGAAGTAATTGCGTCTTTCATTGCGGGTAATTCTCAGTATTGCAGCGCCTCTGGGGTATACTACAGGTTGAGATACATTACATGAATCACAGGCCTCTCCAGTTCTTCACAGTACCGTGCGTGGCCGTTCATCAACAGCGTAGTAATATAGAGGTATGCTGGCTTGGTCCATTTTCAAGATGAGCGAGCGCGATGTTGCCCTTGAGGTATGAAAATAGTCGAGATTCCTACAGAGAAATATGCTGGTTGTGAATAGATATAACTTTAACAAGAAATGAGATTGCCTCGGTTCATTCAGTTGATGGAGGCTTGAACAATGAAATCATGAGTACGACGAGAAATCCATAGATCAACTTACAGGCCGATGAGCCGGTTGTACGCGTTGGGGGATTCGAGGCTCTATGGGAACGGATTTGAGCTGAGAGAGTGCGTGGTTCACGTACTGTACTGGCGATAAACGGAGAGGATCTGTAAGGTCAGGACTCCGAAGGTCAGGACGCCTGACCTTACAGATCCTCTCCGCTTGACTCAGGAAACTGTAACAACTTCATCGCATCCCGTAAAACGACGATGGGACACGTTGAACGAATATCTTCGTAAGAACAAGAAGCGAGCAAATCTGCTCTATCATTTGAGGAGGTCGACAAAATTTTGCCAGTGGCAATATACGAACAAGCGTCGAAGCCCATTCCTGACGAAAAGCTCGATGCGTGGCATAAGTATTTTCTTGTTGTAATGAAAGCTTTTGGGAGTATTGTGGGCGGGGGCGAAACTAATTGACTTTACTTCATTGTACCCGTGTTGGCAAGTGTCTGTGCGCTGTTCGAGGGGCCAAAGTTGCTTTCGATATTCAAACGCCATCAACGGATGTTGAATAAATCTTCAGTTCGCTGCTATCTACACAACACTCGAACGATTACCCCGGATGGGTCGCCATGCACGGTGTGTACGGGTACTGACAATGTGAATTTATATACAGCAAGTTCTTCACTGCGTTAGAAGGCGTCTAGGACGAGCGCAGTCCGTTGTCAAGCAGCACGCAGTGAATGTCTTGCTCCACGCGACGAATACGATCTTGAATAACCTTTGGATCGGTATCATCAGCATGACTCGGAAACCCCTGGATCATCATCAGCAGCAACAAAGATAAATCCATCTCGTTAACCGCGTGGTCGCGTCTCCTCTCGTTTACTTCTACCTACCTGGACAGATCTAGCAAACCGACGGTAAAACTCGCGCGTGTTGGGGTCCAATTGGCGACTCTCACGTAGAATACGGCGATACAAAGTGCGTGAATTGCGTTGAGCTTAAGCGTTTATGACGAATAGTTGCCTTTGTTGCCATGGTTCTGGAACGCTCACTTGTTGCTTTCCCAGCTACTAATACAGCCGAAAGATATGCCGCTTACGTTCGCTCAAGTCGCCGCGACACACGTCGCATATGTCTCTTATTGGGTATAATTCAGCCAATTTTCAAATCGCCAAAAGCCGCCAGCAGAGACTAAATTTTAGCGATGGGAGTGCAGGGGCTTCTACCGGTGCTCAAGAGCGTCACGGACCAGGTGCACGTGTCCAAGTACGCAGGGAAGACTGTGGGTGTAGATGCAATGGGTTGGCTGTACAAGGGCGCATACAGCTGCCCCATGGACCTCGTTTTGGGACTGCCGACCGATGCGTGCGGAACGAATTACCCTCGGTTTTTAATAACGTAACCATTGAATTAGTGCTAAAAAGTGCAACTGGACCTATAACAGGTACCTGAACTTCAGCATCCAGCAGATAAATTTGCTACAAGAACACGATATTACACCTATATTGGTATTTGACGGTGCTCCACTACCATCTAAAGCTCAGGAGAACGCTGATCGTGGCAGGTCAGGCAGTTAATGCTATTGCTAAAATTTAGATGAGGTTGGTGCTAAAAGTTTAGCTGTAGATCTCGTGCGGACTGGAAGATCAAGGCAAAGAAGCTTTTGCAGGATAAAGAAGAAGATCGGGATAGTCGTGCAGTATTCTCGGCCTGCACGAGAGCTGTCTCGGTGACCAATGAGATGGTTATGAGACTTATTGCTGTGCTACGACGGATGAACATCACATTCTACGTCGCACCGTACGAGGCGGACGCTCAACTGGCATTTCTGTCAAGGCAGAAGATTGTGGACGTAGTCATCTCCGACGATTCGGACTGTGTGCCCTATGCAGTCAAAACGATGCTGTTCAAGTTGACTCCGGATGGGTGGGGCAGCGAACTCAAGAGGAGAAGTCTCGGCGCGAATGAAGAACTGTCTTTCGTCGGGTGGACAGAAGAAATGGTTTGTGTTTTAATGGTTTGCAATGCTTTCGAGTGGTTGATTAATTTTGATCGTATTTGTTGTGATGGAGTAGTTTATTCAGCTTTGTGTTCTTGCTGGATGCGACTACTGCCCTTCGATCCATGGAATTGGCATTATTACAGCCTACAAACTTGTTAGCAAGTACAAGACACCCACTGAGGTAAGATGGAAGCAGCTTCAAAGTTCTGGTCGCAATGTTGTTGACTTCGCTGCTTGCATTTTGGTAGGTTTTGTCAGCATTGCAGGAGCAAAAGGGACCATCGATACCCGAAGCTTTTGCAGAACAATTTTACTCAGCGATTCTCACGTATCGGCATCAGCTCGTGTTTGACCCTCGCGATGCGGTACGGTTGATGTTGGCATAGTGTATATTTTCTATTCTAATTGTTGTGCTTGTACATCATCTCGTAGAAGCTGAAGATGCTGAGTCCTCTCGACGTTTCAAAGGACATTCTACCACGAGTAGACAAGGGTCTTCACTTTCTTGGCAATGTGGAGCTTCGCGACGACGTTGTAGCATGTATCGCAACAGGCCAAATTCACCCGGTCACGCACGAAAGCTACGCGTGGAAGGATGCCGCCGCCACTGTGCTGGAAGAAGAACGGCAGGCAACCTCAAAGCCAAAGACCAGCAGGACACGGTCATTGACTTCTTCCGAAAGTAGTGGCATGGTAATGCCCCAACGCCGTCAAAAGGGCTCTGCTAGCGTTGACACTCCTGACGACTCGTCCCAAGACGGCTCTGTCTCCCACGCACAAGCTACGATAGCACGTATCCGATACGAAAAGCCTCGACCGTCATCGGGATCATCCTGGACGCACCTCGACAGCGTCTTGGGCTCCTCGGACCATATCGTCAACTTCCGAAGCCCAAAAGTGAGCGAGAACTTCAAGCCGTTAGCAGCATTGCACGACCCCCCTGCATCACTAGGGAGTTCGAGCATCAACGCACCAGATCTCAAGGAATTCGAGAGTCGTCCTGTTCGTGACCATGCGAAGCGCGTCCGAAACCCGACACACCGAAGACGTGATGGAAAAGGTAGTGGGTTCGAAGGTGAGGTGCTGTGCAGAGTTGAACAGGGTCAATCGGCCAGCCTTCTGAGCAGTCGACTCACCACCACAGCAGCCGACTACGACGTAGACCGGCTTACAGACGAAGAGAACGCCCCACCGCAGCAAGCAAAGCGACCTAAATTGTTCGGCTGTTTGTCATCGTCGCCATCGTCGCGAGTATCCGATGTCAGCAGCCACAAGCCACTCGTCCGTCCGACACCGTTCAGTTGCGGTCAAAGACCTTCCAGCCCAGCAAACAGCGTCGTCTTCAACTCGAAATTGCCACCTTGCCACTCCCAACAACAACGCAGAATCCAACCAGCACGGAGCTACGTGTTTGCTGCATCCGCCGAGGAGAAATGGGACCGCATTCTAGGCGACGAAATCGGCGACGCCAACAGTAGTGGCAGCCAAGCAGCAGACCACGAATCCCCTAGCAGTCGCCGTCAGCCTCTAGCTCCGATCAACAAAGCCTAAGCTAGCAACAGACTCAACACCAAAAATGGAGACAAAGTCATGGTGGGTCATTCCTACGATAGCGCTCCAACGTTCCTACAAGGCCAACCCTTCCGTGGCCGGGCGAGCTTCGTCGTCTTTGCCACCGCCACTACTTCGCGCCGCTTGCAAGGCGAAGAGCCGTCGTCTCCGGATCGTGTCCTCGTCTATCGTCGTAGTCGCTGACATCCCCACCCTTCCAGCGCCCATTACTGCTACCGGAACTGGCACAAAGTTTCGGTTGTCAACGGGGATTGGGATCGGGACGGGGGCCACCAAGGCCGCACACGTCGACGCTTCTCGAGTCACGAAACTCGTTTCTTCCATGGACTCTTCCAGCGCTCGCATCCATAGTGAATTGTTTCCGTCGGTATCGGGGGAGCCCCCGTCAACACCTCCTCGACGTCCGAAGCGACCTCGTTGATAGTCCCTTAAAGGGGGCATCTTCTCCAAGAAGCGCAGGTTAGCGGAGACCATGGGTCGTTTCCGACGAGGCGGTTGGTCCTCGAGTTGGTTGTCCACGACTGTCGGTTGTCTGAAATACACGGCACCCTTGGAGGCATTGGGCGACGTCTGCGGACGTGCACGTTTGGTGGATCGAGAACGGAGCGCCATGTCGGACAAGTCTTTCTTCTTAGTCGGCGTTTGCCGAATGAGAAAAGTGGCGGCGTGTGTGGGCGGTGGAGCTTTCGAGCTTTCTTGATGGCGTCGCTTTGCTCGGTGGTTTCGCGCAAAGAGACGCAGACTGCGATGTGTACGTTGCAAGCCCTCGCGCTTGAATCCACTCGAGACACTCGAGCTGGGCTGGGAGCTGAGACTTTTGACAGTGCTTGAGCTGTGCTGAGCTCTGTGCTGGCCGCCGTATGGGCCAAGTCGGGCTCTGGATTGTTTCTGCCTTCGCTCGCTCCTGCTCGATTTGTCTGCCGCCGGCAGGTGTCGACCATGTTGGCAGAGGCTCCACCAAAAAGACACGAAGGCGGTGCTGCAAAGTGAAGCGCCAGTCGAGCGCAGTCGCCAATTGCTTGGCCGACACGACACCTAGGTGCGATGACAGCATTGCGTGCCCTTACATGCACCATTACATTAGCTGCGACCATTGTTGGGAGCCTACCCGAGCCCGAGATTCACCTGTCCGACTCCTCTGCCCAGCTGTGGATCGTCCAATTGAGTGATCTGTCACTCGGTTCGCAACCACCGAGTCTCCGCAACAATGTTGGCTCAATGGAGGTGGTGGCTGGCCTTGAACGCCATAGTTGTGTCTGTACAGGTTGATGCCTACCGTTGCAGAGGGATAGCGATGTTAAACCTCTTTTGGATAAGCCAAGGGGGCTACATGATTTACATGATGTTGGTAAACTCACAATGAACAATGAACTGGGGGTAATGCTGTTGTAGCATCTCTACGTTTAAGTTAGAACCCCCAGGAGTGGCGCTACCGCACTCGTAATCGTTCGGCGGCAGTGAAAGCGCCATGCATAGAAACTCGAGTTTTGTTTGTGGCGCTGTTCACGTCAGTGGTAAGGCGACGTGATCCAATTTGTGTAGTTGGGGTTACCACTGACGCGATCAAGGCCGATTCCATTTGCGACGAATGCCGCATTTCGATCGAAGTCATTCCTAGTTTTCACTTCTAGCTCACCGATGGACAGTCAACTCATCAGCAAACGTTCGAGTGATGGCATCAACGAGTCTTTCGTGACCATTGAAAGCCCCCAAGCCGATGACCATGATGAGCCAGATCCACGCCCAATGGAGGAACTTCGAAACCTCGTCAAGCTGGTGTTACCTGTGGTAAGTACTACATGTAGACCATCCATGGTGGCAAAATTAAACTCAATCTTAAACTTGTTCAGACGGGAACCACAGTTTTGGAGTATCTTCCGGGTTTCGTGTCCATTCTTTTGGCCGGCAACATGGACGTACCCGACACGCAGCACTACGTCGATGCCGCAACCATTTCCATCATGGTACGTGGAATTGGAAGGGTACACGATCATCAACTTAGAGAACGCTGTCGCCTTACGTTTTTTGTTTTGTTTTGTTTTTTTGCAGCTTTTGAATGTTACGGCGTTGTCGCTTGGTCTGGGTCTAGCTTCGGCTTTAGACACATTGTGCTCCCAAGCTTACGGTGCCAAGAAGTTCGACAGCATTGGCATCTACTTCCAAACTGGAGTGTTGTCCCTTTCAGTTGCGCTCGTCCCCATGCTCGTGATCAATTCGTTCGCAGAGCCCATTCTGAACGCTCTCGGACAGCACGCAGAAGTCACCTATTTGACCCGAGACTTCTCCCGTTTGATGCTGCCTGGGCTCCCGTTTCTCTTCCTGTACGAGCTCGTTCGGAAGGTGATGCAGACTCAGAATATCGTGAAGCCACTTGTGATCGTCGCTGTCATTGGAAACCTCGTCAATTTTGCAGCTGGCTATGGGCTAGCATACCACACGTCGCTGGGATTCAACGGTATTGCTATCGCTCGATCACTGGGCAACATCACGCTCGCTCTTCTTCTCGTGCCGTACTTCTTTTGGCGACCGGAGCAACTTCGACAGTGGTGGTGCAGCGGCTGGAACCTCAACGAGGCAATACGCCACATCGGCCTATTTTGGCGCATCGGATCTTCTGGTATGGTCATGATGTCCGTCGAAGTTTGGGCTTTCGAGATCCTGTCGATAATGGCCGGTGTACTACCCAATAGTGTCATTGCGCTCGCTACCCATTCCGTGTTGATGAACGTCAACGTGATGCTGTGGACGGTGTTCTACGGAATCGCAGTGTCTGCCAGTATTCGAGTTGGCAATTGTTTGGGCGCCAACCAGCCCAAGAAGGCGAAGATGGCGTGCAACTTGGCACTCGCAATGACATTCGCACTGTCGCTGGTGTTCACTGCGCTGCTGTTTAGTCTGAGCGACCACATCCCACGACTGTTTTTGAGTGATGAAGAGAGTATCGACCTCGCGTCCAAGATCATGGCTGCCTGGTCGCCGCTTGAAATTGCCGACGGTTTAAACGCTGTCATGCAAGGGGTTTTCCGAGGAGCAGGCAAGCAGAGACCCGCTGCTATCGCCAATGTGGTGGGCTACTACGGAGGAGGCATCTCGTTGGCTGCGATTCTAGCGTTTGCACTTGATCAGGGCGTCGAAGGCTTGTGGTTCGGAATCGGATTTGGCATTGTGGCCACGTTGACGTCGATGACGTTCATGATGCTGCGGTACTGGAAATGGGATGAGTTGGCGAGCGATGCTCGGCAACGCACTGCGCACTAACTGCTGGTGCAGGGTTTCAAAGTCACTCTGATGACACAGATCCGGCGGCTATCCAGAGTCACATTCGTCGTGTGGAGCAAGGCATCCACTGACTGCACTCGTCCTAAACGAAAATTGACTTCGAGACCAGCATGCCGCAATAGACTTTGTCGTGCCGATAAAAAATGATCGTTAGAAGAAGAGAAATAAAAAAAAGTCACAACATGCAATGCGCCTACTCAACGCCCGCTTCATCTTCTCCGTAATATGTCCTCATGTTGGTAGGCGCATAGAAAATGGAGTTATTTGGTTTCGCATCTGGCAGCGCTCGCTTCGCAGCTCTTACACGTCGTCGGAGGCTCCATGCCTTTCATCGAGTGCCAGTACGGCGAAAACTCAAATATTTTGCTGCAAACCCGGCATTCCTGTTCCACATTCCCTTCGCTTTTGGTAATGCACGGTGCACAGTACATCTCACGTCCTTCTCGGCAAGCTGCAATAAAGGCACTGTGTAGCACCGTCGTGATACCACCGCATAGTGGGCAAATGCACGTCATGGACCTGTTCGCCGCCTTGTTCGTCAAGTCTTGGCTAGAACATTCTGCTGCTGTAGTGGTTGTAGACGCAGCCACAACTTTTGTATCCGATTCGGTGCGTCGGAGTGGCTTCAGCGCCAGAGCTCTGCAAACAGAGCTACACTCGTGGGTAGCAAAATAGGCCGTCATACCAACATCCGACAAGTTCCTGCAACCGAACTTCCCGCTGTTCGAATGGATCTGCGGGTCCGTGAAAATGCAGCCGACACCTTGGAGATCCACCACCATCAGCTCCCCAAACGTCTTTTGCCAGGCGAAATGACTAAAGGCCTGGGCAGTCTCACTAAGATTCAAGCCGTCGTCTCTGGCCTAGCCGTTGTTGTTGTTGTACTTCTTGTACTCGTTTTCGTTTTCAGGTGAGGTACATTGCAGTCATTTAGTTCTAGCTATCGACCATGCTAATGCCTGGCCGTCTGGTGCTTAATGATCACCGGAAAGTGTGCTGCCTGCTCCTTATGGCGGCAGCAAATGCGCTCCGGTCATCGAGCGCCGCCTATTGTGGAGGTCAAATTGATGCCTTCTTCATCAGGAAGACCGAAGACGTGCTGGCTTGGGGGAGCGAAAGATGAAAACTGCCTCTCCCCGCGTGCGGCCGGTAGAGCTAGATCCGACTCTGCCGACCGCCACGCGCATACTAATCGGTCATTAATTGGCTAACAAAATACTATTTCTACCTATCACGATACACTCACCCACCCCGCAAACTGCAGGCCTTTCCAATCCAACCATTCTCGAAAAAGCGCGCGCACACCCGGAGCTGGCTTCATCGGAACTCGTCTGACCTCGGTTACCTTCGCCTCGGCCTGGCTAACCGAGACTTGGATAGGTTCCACGATGGCTTCAACTCCACCGGCTGCTGCTGCTGCTGCTCTCCTGTCGCTTGGTGCTCCCGCCCCTCGCTCTGCTGTTGCCGCTCCGGCCTCCGCGCCGCCGCCACCGTGCTCTCCGGCTTCGTCAACGGGTTCCTGGTCGTCTGATTCGCTCGGCGTCGCGTTTCGGCAGGCTAAATCGTTAATGGACTCTCGTTTGCTGTAATTGGATGCTTCTCGTTCTCGTTCAGGTTCTCGTTGTGGTTCTGTTGCTCCCGATGATGATGACGCGCCTGGTGTCGAATGGGAGCCTGCTGTGGGGTCTGTGGTTGCTGTGGAGCAGGTGTCCCGTGTCGAGTCGCTTCCTGTTGCTGTGTCGCTGCCTACTGTGGAGTCGGAACCTGCGCAGGTGTCGGAGCATGTGGTGTTTGATGATGAGGCTAGCGATTACGACTGCAGCGAAGATAGCAAGCTCATCGCGAAGCGCGTTGCTGCGCGTGTGGCTGAACTTCTTGGTGAGCGCGTTGCGGACTCCATCTCTCACCCATGAGATTTGCCGGAGCCTCCCACGACGCACCCGAGTAGCAACCGGCGCAACCGATACGACCCCAGTGCGCCGTGGGATTACACTCTAACGGCTAACATTGAGTCGTTGCAGGGTGTCACTGGCGACGACCCCCATCGCTGTTACTTGGACGAGTGGTCTGGGTCGCCCCGGCCGCTGAGCTGAGTCTGGCAGGAAGAACTGGTGGCGTACCCAGAGCTGCGTGCACAGATCGACACATAGAAGGGCGACCAGTGGGGACCCGACGGGCGGCGTGTGCCCTGGAAACAGTTCTACAACGAACACTTCCGTGAGCGGGACAGGGCCTCAGATAGCGGTTTGTGCTTCATGGACGCCATCCGTGCGGTGTGTCACAACTTGGGGCACCCGGGTATGGTAACTCTGGACATGTGGTACCGCTTTGAAGCGGAGAATCCAGAAGTTGAGTACGGCGTCAAGCGAGCGGATGTGACCTCTTTTTTCCGCGAGCTCCAGAGGAACAACGTGCCTCTTAATTACGATGGCCTGTTCAGCAACGCACTTGACGGCTCGTACGGGAACGCGGAGAACCTTGAAGATTTCGTCCGGACGCTCCAGGAAGGGACCTATCTGGCGAGCGTTGGAGACAACTACGTGGGGCATTGCTTCGTCATCATCGCGCGTGGTCCGAATATGATTCCTTTTGTCCTTGACGGTTACGATAAAGAGCTGACGCCACCTTACGAGATCGATCTTCTCTCGAACTACTTGTGGGTGAAACAGGTCAAGTGAATGAGCTTTGTGGATTTGGATCCGACATTCCAGTTCCGCGGCGGTAAGCGCAAGTCCAAAACGGAAAAGAAGCGTGAAAAACGTCAACGACAGCTGCAACAGGAGTAGCTTTAAGGGGATGTAATCGAGAACATGTTGGCCTTTGAGCCCCCCTTATTTGATGTTCATCTTCTTCTGCTCTTCTTTCTCCGGCTGGTTTCGAAATCTGCGATGAGGTCCGGAACTTGTGATAATTTCTGGATCGGTTCCGATGTAGCCTTCTCTTCACCCACCCACTCCACAAGAAATTGCGTCTTCCCTCTGTGCTTCCTTTTTCCACGGATGCGTTGTACGATCTGTCCAACTGTTCCATCAGCTAGAATTACTTCGTTAGGCCGCGACAACCTTGTGCTCTCCGTGTACGGTTTCAGTGATCCCGTATTAAATACAGGATGTAGCTTGTTACCGGCTTGGATATTCAACTCGTATGCGTGGTTGTGAATTTTCCGAATAATTGTGTAGGGCCCCATCCACTTTGGCCCAAACTTGGACGAGTTCGGCAGGCCCCTGTGCTTCCGGTCGAGATGCTGCGTACTCAAATAGACACGGTCGCCCACTTTAAACTGTTGTACCTTTCGGTTTCGGTCGTATATGTCGCGCATCCTTTCTTGAGCTTGTGCTAACGCTTCCCAACAGCGTAGCAGTATAGCTGCCTGGTGCACGTGGAATTCCGCACCTTGTCGATTCTTGGGCACATTCACGAGTTGTTCAGCCACCAGTTGTAGTGGGTTCAATGGAATGTATCCAAGGTCAGCTTCGAAAGGGGCGAGCTTCATGCTGGAGTTAACCGTCGAGTTGATAACGAATTCAGCGTTAGCGAGATGGATATCCCAGTCGCCCTGCATCGGCCCCACGAAGCATCGGAGGTATTCCTCTAGTTTTCGGTCCATACACTCTTTTCGATCATCACCTTGAGCTCGATGTGCCACGGTCATGCTCAGCTTCGTACCGATAGCTTTAAAGACGTGTTGCCAGAAAGCGGACACGAATTTTCTGTCTCTGTCGGACACAATGTTTGTTGGCATGCCGTGTAGTTTCCATATGTGGTCGATGAAGAGCCGGGCAACACCTTCCGCTGTTACCTTCTTCGTTGTCGGCACAAAGTGACATCGTTTGGTGAATCGGTCCACCACAACCCAGATAGAGTCAACTCCATTCTTGGTTCTCGGCAAGTCTGTGATGAAATCCATAGAGATTGATCGCCATCGTTCATCGGGGATCGCCAGTGGTTCAAGCAGACCAGGAGGCTTTGTAAGTCGGGGTTTGTTTCGCCGGCAAGGCTCACAGTCCGCAATGAATTTCTGGATCGACTCAGCATCCTCGACCAGTACCATCTTCTCGCAAGTGTCAAGTACGTACATCCGGCGCCAGGATGGCCACCGTAGTTGGAATCGTGACACTCACTGATGATTGTTTGCCGCAACTTCACATCGTTGGGCACGACATCGCGTGGTACATCGTCGGATGGAGCCTGAGACTAGATCAACCCGTTTGCTTCAGAGTAGCAACGATATTTCTTCCTGTGCTACCGTTCCACCTTCGGTCTCAGGCTCTCTGAGCGTCTCTTGATTGCTGCGGATATTGCTTGCGCTTCTCGGTCTTTTATGTATGCTTTCTTGATGTTCGAGATCAACTTAGTGTTGGTGGTGACCTCACTGATCGCCAAACTGAAAGAAGTGTCATCAAAGCTGGACACGGTCAAGTCATGGAAGAACTTCATCTCCAGTTGCAAATCTGGTCTTCGACTTAACGCGTCCGCAATGCCGTTCTTTGCACCAGGTAGATACGAGAACGTGGGCTGATACTCGGCCAGGATATCATACCAGCGCGCTAGTCGACGGTTAGCCATCTTCTGAGTGAACAGGCCTTCCAAACTCTTGTGATCCGTCTCAACAATCGGAGGTTTGTCCAGACAGTAAATTCGGAATACTGCCAGTGCGTGTACAATCGCCAAAAGTTCCTGCTGCTGCGTCAGATAGTTGAGTTCCGCCGACTTCATTTTCCGACTCGTGTACGCGATTGGGAGCTCAACGCCGTCGATGACTTGAAACAGCACTCCGCCAACGGCAAGCTTGCTGGCATCTGTTCGTAGATGCATTGGCTGGCTGAAGTCCGGGACATGCAGCACTGGTGGGTTGCACAGCTGTCGCTTCAGCTCTTTAAAGTTCTTCAACTGCTCGTCGCTGAAGTGGATTTTTGCGTTCCATTTGTTCTTTTTCTTCAGGAGAGTGAACATGGAGGCCGTCAGGGATGCGTACTCCGGGCAGAAGCGCTGGACGTAGCCAGTCAGGCCAAGCAAGCTGTGAAGCTCTTCTTGTGTTCGCGGTACCGGCCAGTCTTTAATTGTTTGCACTTTGTCCGGATCCATTCGCACTCCATTCCGTCCCACGAAGTCACCAAGGCACGGTATCTCCTCCGCACAGAAGACACACTTGGACAGCTTGACGTATAGCTTGTTGTCGCGCAGGATATTCAGGGCATTGCGCAATGCTCTCAGGTAGTCCTCAATGTTCGGCGATTTTGCGAAGATATAGGTGTCGTCGTAAAACGACTTCGTACTCTCCAAACCTCGAAAGAGTTTCGATGTCAGCCGATGCATCGTTGCCGGCGCGTTACAGACACCCATGGGTATAACAAGATATTCCCAGAGTCCGTTCGGTGCCTGAAATGCAGTGAACTTGATGTCTTCTTCGTGCATGCGAACCTGATAGTACGCGGACATCAAATCCATTGTGGAAAACCTGTACGACCCGCCATGACGTCCAAAATGTCCTCCTTCCGGGTCATCGGTATACTCTGTCGGACCGTGTTGGAGTTCAGGTGCCGGTAGTCGTGCACGATTCGCCAACCAACAGGTTTCCTAACACAGAATGTCGGAGCAGCGTGTGGACTAATGCTGGGTCGAATGAGCTTCTTCTTTACCATGTCGATGACCCATTTTTCGATTTCGCGTTGCTGCTCCGGTGACTGCCGCCACTGTTGTCGGTACATTGCTAGATTCGGGTCCTTCACGTCGATCCGGTGCTCGATATCTCGCTTCTCGGGCAGACCTTCCGGTAGTTCTGGGCGGAACACATTGTCCTTGTACTCCATGAGGAGATCAAAGGCGGCATTATCTCCAAACGAGGCCCAGTCCGTCTCCAGATAGCGCTGTGCTTTTGCGCTTCGACGTTGTCAGGTTGATCGCGACGCCCCAAGGAGCGTGCGACCTGCTTGATCGCCTCGTTCGACAGAACCAACATAAAGTCTGGCTCGTCGATCGATTTGGTCTTGATTCTCAGGAACTTACGCAGCTGCTTCCGCGTTATATACTTGGTGCACACACCCGTATCATCAATGACACCCATCGTGAACATCTTTTCCACGATTCTGTCCTTACCCCGGGTACCGCTGCTATTGTCAACCTTTCCGGCAGCCCCGGCACGTCCAGACGACATCACATCGTCCTCTGTAACTGAACCCTTGCCAGCTGACGCGTCTTCGTGTTTTCCGTTAACAACGTTTGGGTCTCCACTCTGTTCAGTTTCACGATCAGGTTCAACTGGGGACTTCACATCCGTTTCCAGCGCGGCACCTCGACAGGAATCGGGTCTTTTAGCCTGCAGGCCTTTCGCCTCGGCAGATCTCCGAAATCCGGGGGCAATTGCTGGTCCGCCTTCCTCGATCAGTTCAACAGTCTCCCCTTCTCGTATCCACTGTAGAGTCTTTGCTGCTGTTCCTTGAATTCGTTGACTTCTCCAATCAATCTGTGGCTGCATATCCTCGAAAAATGGAATTCCAAGTATGCAATCGAACTCGTCTTGTATTGCGTAGACGACAGCGACACAATTGTATGCTTCGCCATCCCCGACACCGTGATGCTGAGAGTCAGAACTTCGAGCTCTGACTCCACAATTTGGTTATCTCCAAGCTTGACTCGAATATTTTTGCCACTGAACTTCGTAGCTTGTAGTTGGTGCTCCTCGACCCATCGCTCTGACACACAGATCGTGGTAGCTCCGCAGTCCAGCAACATACTTCGTATAGTCAAGTTCATGTCACCGACGCTTACATCGCCAGAGACGGAGAAGAGCGGACGTGACTTGTAGACCAGAGGGATTTCACACAGAACGTTAAGGCTGACATTTTCAAACTTAGTTGTTCTGGTTACCGTCTCACCCACACCAGGACCATCATTCGCTGACGCGGCTGGGCGTTTCCCTGCTTGCCTTGGTCCTTCTTCCAGGTGAAGCAGTTGGCTTTGATGTGCCCTGGCTTCATACAAAAGTAGCAGGTGCGCTCCTCGGTGTCCTTGGTAGCGGATCGCGTCTTGAACCGACCTTTTCCACGGAAGGGTTTTCCCTTTGCCGGTTTCCCTTGGCTGGGAGTATGCTCACTAAAATTCTTCTTCTTGTCCGAGCGAACTTGACGGTCGCGCACGTCGTCCACGAAGTGGGTCACCTCGTATTTGACGGCTAAATCCATGGCTTTCGTCAGCGTCTCGGGATTCTCGAGCTTGACGTAGCTCCGCGTGCGAGGCTTGAGACTGTTCGCGTAACCCAACACCTGGTCGAGTATGCTCATGCCTTCGACACGGAAGATGAGAGTCGAGTACTCGCCGTTGTAGATCTCGATGTCTGCTGTCTGCTTGAGGTGTTGCAGCTTCTCACGCAGGACAGCCTGGTAGTTCGACGCCTCGAAGTGTTGGAGCACATGCTCACGGAATATCCCCCACGTGTGCTCCTCGCTTCTCGTCGTTGATGAACAGTGTAGGAACCACCCTGAGGCTGGCCTCTCCATCGCTGACCCGGCGATCCCTGGCAGGCGTGGACTCGAGTCTTCGATTGGGGTACCGTTAATACGGCACGCGTTTTCCACTTAGAAGAGCCATTCGCGTACGTCTTCCCCCCTCTTGCCGGTGAATTTTGGCAAGTTGCTTGGCACCCTCGTGTTTGCTGCCATCACTTGGTTAAGCCGATCGATCTCAGCGCGTAGCTGGGCATTCGTCGGCATGGGCTTCTTGTAGTCAGGTTGCTGGGACCAACAAGTGCTACCAGTTTATCAGGAAGACCGAAGATGTGCTGGCTTGGGGGAGCGAAAGATGAAAACTGCCTCTCCCCGCGTGCGGCCGGTAGAGCCAGATCCGACTCTGCTGACCACCACGCGCATACTAATCGGTCATTAATCGGCTAACAAAATACTATTTCTACCTATCATGATAAATGGGAAATATCGTGTACAGTGAGCTTGATGTTCTGCCTCAAATGCATGCACCGAGACTTTCCGAGAAGTTTCACGGTTCCAGGCCGTCGACTGTCGTGGACTTTTCTGATGAATACTGGCACCCCACTTGTATCAATCACGTCGTGCTCCTCTTTGATGAGTTAAAACTCGTAAGCCTCTTTTTCCTGGAGTATTGGCGCAATACTCCAGGCGATTGTAATCGTACTTCATCTGTCGCTGATTCAGCTCCTCAAACTTCTTGGCTGTCGAAATGTACTTCGAGAGCGAGATTGCCACAATCTGGGCCCGAGTATGGAGACATTTTCAGTGTCTGTGCTGCTCGTCAGAAGTACCCTCCACTTTTCTTCACTTCATGGAGTGGCTGGATGAGTGGCGTTCTGGAATCGCAAAGTAACTTATGTGTGTTGTGGTGAGAGCCCATTAGTAGATTTGTACAATTCGCATAATTTCGCCTCAGAAGCAACCGAGGTTTGTCATCACTGCTCCCCCTACGTCTTAACTTCGCGGTTATCTTCTTCAGGAGTTCAACATGTTAAACTGAAATGAAACAAGTTCGATCATTTCACTCAGTGACCACCAAGTCTTTGGGCCTTCTCTCCTAACATTAACTGCAACTTGGTTTTCCTTATTGCGCTGTGCGTTGACGTGCCTCACTCGCGAGTTGGTCCCATTTCCAGTATCTCAACATCAGGAACGTCAGTGACAACCACGTCGCTGTGATGCCAAACCCAATTCCCCACCACAAACCTTCCACTCCAAGACCGGCTGCAAAGGCAAGAATTGCTCCAAGCGGGATCCCTCCTCCGTAGTAGCCCAGCACATTGGCAATCGCAGCCGGTTTCTGCTTTCCTGCTCCTCGGAAAATTCCTTGCATGACAGCGTTGAGACCGTCGGCGATTTCTATTGGTGACCACATGGCCATGATCTTGGACGCGAGGTCGATACTTTCGTCGTCGTCCAGGAACAAGCGAGGAGTGTAGTCGCTGAGGCTGAATAGCAGCGCGGTAAACACTAACGATATCCCCAACGTGATCGCGAGAGACAAGTTGCAGGCCATCTTGGCCTTCTTGGGTTGGTCGGCTCCCAAACAATTACCCACGCGAATACTCGCAGCGACCGCGACACCATAGAATGCCGTGTACAAGATGATGTTGACGTTCATCAGCACGGCATGTGTTGCCAGAGCAACGACACTGTCCGGTAGTACACCAGCTAAGATTGACAGCACTTCAAACGCCCAAACTTCCACTGCCATCATGAGCATGCCAGGAAATCCGATGTGTAAGAAGAGCCCCACGTAGGTCTTGGCAGCCTTGATGTTCCAGCCGTGACCCCACCATTGTCGAAGTTGCTGGGGTCGCCACATAAAATATGGCACGAGCAGAAGAGCGAGCGCAATGTTGCCCAGTGACCGAGCGATGGCGATGCCGTTGAATCCCAGCGATGTGTGATACGCGAGTCCATAGCCAGCGCCAAGATTGACGAGGTTCCCGATGACGGCGAGAGCGACCAGAGGTTTAACGATGTTTTGGCTCTGCATTACTTTTCGAACGAGCTCATACAGGAAGAGAAACGGGAGTCCAGGCAGCATCAAACGGGAGAAGTCTCGGGTCAAATAAGTGACTTCTGCGTGCTGTCCGAGAGCGTTCAAGATGGGCTCTGCGAACGAGTTGATCACGAGCATGGGGACGAGAGCCGCGGTAAGAACCAACACCCCCGTTTGGAAGTAGATGCCGATCTTGTCGAGCCTTTTAGCACCGTAAGCTTGGGAGCAAAGCGTGTCTAGCGCTGAAGCAAGGCCCAGACCGAGAGATTGCGCCGTAACGTTCAAAAGCTGCAAACCCGGTCAGATAAACGTGAGTTCACGTCTTGGTGCTACGAAGCAAAACACTTTACGTACCATAACGGAGATTGTGGCGGCGTCGACGTAGTGCTGTGTGTTGGGACCACTCATATTACCAGCCAAAAGAATGGACACAAAGCCTGGCAGAAATTCGAGTACAGTTGTTCCTGTCTGAAGTCAAGCAGCACGACAACAAAGTTGCAGTTAGAATCTTAATTCTCAAACGTACAATGGATAGGGCATTGGGATCACTTACCACTGGTAGGATGAGCTTCAGAAGCTCCCGAACTTCTTCAATTAGCTTTGGATCCGGTTCCGTATCGCCTTGGATCCCTTCTACAGCCACGAAAGACTCGGTGAGAGCATTTGAATGCTTGCCGATTAGTTGCTCGTCCATCTTGCCGGTTCTTGTGTGTTGGAGGGCGAATAGAATTGTGGCTTCTAGCGAAAGGCGAACGATCTCACGCAAATCTTGATCGCGTCAGTGGTACTGCAAACGTAATTCGAGAGATGACGTCGTTCATTGACTGACGTGAACATCGTGAGCTGTAAACATCTCAACTAAGCAAACACTCATCAAAAGCAAATCTCGGGCTCAAGCTTCTGTTTCGAGCCGTCCTAACTCGCTGTCCTGTTAAGAAAAAATAATCCATGCTGTTGCACCTACCGCTTCTTCGTCTTCTCTTCAAAATGTTATCGTGTCAGCAGATGTCTTGAAAGCGAATTACTTGGTCTGGAATTTGGCAACATCGCACCTCCTGCAGCTCGTTGAAGGAGCCATCCCTTTCATCGCGTACCTGTACGGCGAAAACACAAACTTCGTCTTGCATCCGCAGCACTCCAGGGTCTCCTTCTACATCTTTTGTTCATGGGCGGCAAAGGGTTTTGTGCTTTCCGCGATGTCGTGGCAGCACCAACATCATTTTGTAAAGCCTTCCTACAGGCCGAAAAGTATGCAGATCTGGTGACAGATGCCACTTATCCAGATCTGCCTGCATTGAACGATGTACGCCTGGAAGAACTTGTAGCTGGTGCAATTGTTGCAGCCAGTCGCCACAACGGTTTTGGAGGATTAAAACACTGCGAGTTTGGCGATTTCCTTGGTGCTCTAATGTTTGAGCTGAGTATGAAGAATGACTTTCTGGGGCTCGTGAACATTTTGTCTTCTCTATCAGTATCAGTGCCGAATTGTTTACCTCTCGACACAGGACTGCCAGCGTTTCTTGACAAAGCGAGCTTTGGAAGTATGAAACGAACCAGGGAAACAGACTTTACATTTGCTGGTGGCAAAGTTTCTGTGGAGTGTGTTGGGCACCTAACACCACAAGATGAGCTAAAGTACGCTATTAATCGAGTACCACCAGACAGCACCGTCCATTTCATTATCGCGAGGGCGCGGCAGAAAATGCCTGCGGAAGGTCAACAGGGCGACGATGATATTGATGTCCTGGTGAAGGGACTATCACGCCTACACTTTGCAGCTTTCCCTCGGGTCTTCTTTTTGCAGATAGACGGGGTAAATTTTCAGGAAATACAGGTCACCCCGATGATCAAGAAAACGGAACAGGAGCAGGGACAGCGTCTTGCTGACACGCAGAATAAAGAGCTGTCGAGTGAGTACGAGGAAGCAGAAACGCAGAATGAGCCGTACAGTTGCTGCTGGCGGACTGGTATCGACCTGGATGCGATCAAGCTAGTCATCTTTCTTGAATTACCTGCCTGGGAGCAACTATGAGCGACCTCATGGATGCTAGGCATTGGCTCACCTATGCGTGCCATACTTGTCGTCATTGACAAGAGCGACTCAAACCAACCGATAAAACAATACTTTTGGGTATTATCACTACAGTGCGCGCCAAATCAATAGGACCCCCTTGTCGGCGGCATAAAATTGGCAATATCTCGGCTTGTACTGTGAGCCAGAAGCCGCTGTTTAGATATGTTCTCTCTATTAGTAGTACGAAGGTGCTACTTGTGTTAACAACTTAGACTTTAAAGCCGTTGGGAGGGCTGGCATACAAACTACCGGTTTCGAAGCAAACGACAAAATATAGTACCATCCCCTTTTTCTGACAAAATGTATACGTTTTATGAAACACCATACAAACTTCTATATAAAAATATCGTACTTACTGTGAACGCATGAATGGAGGACACTAGTTGTTGCAAGCAATCTGCGGGCTTCCTCTCTTGCTCGGGGCCTTTCATTTTCAAATGGGCCGCGGGAAAGCCCTTAGTGATCAAGAATACTGGTGGATTATCGGCCTTCACGACGGCGGCGGCTCGTTGCACGAGATTTCGAAGACGACCGGCCGTTCGCGCACGTGCGTGCGGAAGACGATCAAGGCTGAGAGAGGACTGCAGACCGATAGCAGAGACGATCAAGCAAAAGTAGGGCGGCGGCCAGCACTAACCGAAAGGGAAGTGCGGTTGCTTGTTCGTGCGGCAGCAACTGGCAACCAGTTCGCTGCCGAGCTCAAGGCTAACTTCGGTGTCAAGGCGTCGGTGCGGACGGTACAGAGGTTGCTCCAGCGTGTTGACCATCTGGTATACACCAAGATGGACCGCACGCTGTCTCTCACTGCCGCCCACAAGGCAGCTCGCATGAGCTGGGCTGAAGAGCACATACTTAACCCAGGTAATCTTGCTTAATTATGGTGTTGTACTAATCAATACTAATTAGTTGTCATGATATGTAGGAATTTGTAAATATACAATATTTTCTGATGAAAACAAATTCAACCTTGACGGCCCTGACGGCTTCAAGTACTACTGGCGCGACATACGGCAGCCAGCTCAATCGTGTGTTTGCCGTCAGAACGGTGGAGGAAGCGTCATGATCTGGGGGGCGTTCTGCGCAGCGAGCAAGAGAAATCTGGCCATTTTACGTGGCCGACAAAACTCAGGTAACTATATCTACACTTTTTTTGAATATTTGTTGCCATTTGCGCATGCTAACCATGGTGTTGACTTTGTTTTCCAGCATGATAATGCGTCGATCCATGCTTCACGTGAAACGACGCAGTTCTTGCAGGAAGTGGATGTCAACACCATGGTATGGCCGGCACGCTCGCCCGACTGCAATCCTATTGAGAATCTCTGGTCGGCAATGGCGGCTCGAGTTTATGCTCATGGCCGCCAGTACTGCACCATAGACCAGTTAGAGGTAGCCATTACAGATGCGTGGGCCTCGACCAAGCATGACTATCTGCTCAAGCTCGTGGAGTCCATACCGCGCCGTTGTCTAGCTGTCATCAAAAGCAAGCGCGCTCTCACTAAGTACTGACTTTTAATATAGAAGTTTGTATGGTGTTTCATAAAACGTATACATTTTGTCAGAAAAAGGGGACGGTACTATATTTTGTCGTTTGCTTCGAAACCGGTAGTTTGTATGCCAGCCCTCCCAACGGCTTTAAAGTCTAAGTTGTTAACACAAGTAGCACCTTCGTACTACTAATAGAGAGAACATATCTAAACAGCGGCTTCTGGCTCACAGTACAAGCCGAGATATTGCCAATTTTATGCCGCCGACAAGGGGGTCCTATTGATTTGGCGCGCACTGTAGTGTACTCGAATCTCCGGGGAAACTTTGGTATATTTGTGCTTAGTTGATCACCGAGGTAAAACCGAGGAGAAACTGCGCGAGAATACAACCAAAGCAGAAAGTTACCTACCATAGATTATTACTTGCAGAGTCCATTTCAAACGGAACGAATCTCTCTCTCTCTTTAAGATCATACGCTGTCTGTGTGTCCGTGTGTCTGTGTGTAAACGGAGAATATGCGTGTTCGGACTGCCCCCGACCCGGCCAGCGCAGCTGAGTCGGCTGAGTTTTCTGATTTCTTGCTCCAGATAGGCGAAGGGCGGTATCCGGTCAACTCGGAGGTTAGTGAAAACGATATCTGTCTCCCTCGCGATATGTGTGTATTTCCCGAAGCCCGGCGCCCTGCACCGGCGGGTGACGCGGGAACCGACGATGACGAAGACATGGAAGAGGCCCCCAGCTTCGGACTTCTCCCTCCCATCGAGGATATGCACAGAGACGACTTGGATGAAGTCGACGATGATCGCCGGAAACGCAACGTCAACGCGCTGATTGATGCAGTTTACCCTGGAGTTGCGGGTGATAATTTGCCAGACGAGTACTTCGTGGAGAGGGCAATCCTGGCGCCTACCAACGCAAGCGTCGGACGTATCAACGATATGGTTTCGGAGCGTCTATCGGGGGAGACAAAAGAGTATCTGTCGGTCGACAGTCTCGAGGGAGCTGCTGACGCGAATATGTTCGAGCAGGAGTTCCTGAACTCACTCAACTTCTCTGGAATTCCACCGCACCGAATTGTTTTGAAGGTTGGGACGCCAATCATTATGATCCGAAACCTGGACAGCGACGCCGGATTGTGCAATGGAACACGGCTTCGAGTGGTGTCTCTGCGTGAGCGAAGCATTGAGGCAAGTATCATGACGGGCCCATTCAAGGGCAAGAGGGTCTTCATCCCACGTATTATCTTCTACTCTGAAGACGACGACAAGGAGTTCCTGTAACAGGGTCATACAAATTGGTGTGGTACACACCACTATACGTATAGTCGGATACGACTATACACACAATGGATGCAAACCCCTTGTGTGTGCCACACACACAAGGCTTATAATCATTTCGAGCCGCCAAAGCGAGCAGACTTTGGCGGGCGCTTAGCGCACGATAATTGGCTAGAAAGACGCAGATTTCTGACCAACCACGTGCTTGCACGTCACGCGGACGCGTGAGGGCCACCCGTCGGCCCTCACTACGCTATAGATATTCTACAGTAGGGTTTGCTAAGGCAGCAGGGCTGCCAATCAATTCAGTTTTCTATTTTCAGTTAAAGTTCACGAGCCTTTGTATTGCTTTAGAAATACGCGACGCCGCGTATTTCTATTCATTGCATACAAACTCTAAGTACTTCTACGCTTCCTCATTTCTAAGCGCATACGGTGTATGCCTGGAACAGAGCGCTGCTCGCCCTGTTTCAGTTCCCGTTCAAGCTACGACGTAAGCAGTTTCCAGTTGTACCAACCTTCGCCATGACGATCAACAAGGCGCAAGGTCAGTCAGTTCACCACGCAGGTATCTACCTGGAATCGCCTGTGTTCGCACACGGACAACTATAGGCGGCGGCGGTGCTCGCGTGATTCTGGAGCGTGTGCTGTGGCTTACAGCTCTAAGCAATGCGATGGTGGCGGTGAACCCGGTCTCGGGCGAGCTGGCGTACGCTGCAGGCTGCATCGTCGTGATCTACAACTTGAGACGCAATAAACAGGTGCGGTACTACCGCGTGGACAAGAGCGTAGCGTGTCTGTGCTTCTCGCCCAATGGACAGTTCCTCGCCATTGGAGAGAAAGGCTATTTGCCGGCTTTTATCATTTGGGACGGCACGGACGGCACGCTGTGTGCCGAGTTGCAGCGGCATCAGTATGGAGTGGCGTGTATGGCCTTCAGTCAGGACGGACGCTTCTTGCTCTCGGCAGGACTTGTACATGACCAGCATCTGTATGCGTGGGAGCTGAAGCTTAAGCTAAAGGAGACGACACGATGCCTTGAGGTTGCTGCGGAGGGCTGCGCTATGGTGCAGGATAAAATTCTAGCCGCAGACTTCTGCCAAGCTGGGAATTTCTTCGTTACAGTTGGAGAGGAACATTTCAAGGTGAGTTTGAAGAGGAGAGATGAGATGATATTTTGAATATGCATTCATTTATTTTATTATTTCGTTATTGCAGTACTGGTTTCTGGATGACAAGGGATCGTTTCTAGTGACTGGACTTCAGGTGAATGAGCTTCCTGAGCTGCAGTACCGAGATGCTGTAGTGAATGCGAAAACCTTGGCAACATTTACAGGTGTGGGGTGCGGATATGGGACTTGTGAGTTGAAGACCTTTGCTGTTACTTTAGGTGGAACGCTATGCTGCTTTGGGGCTTCGGGGATCATGGAACGATTCGTGTCGTTGGAGTCGAATTGCGGGAATGCTATCTCCGTTACAGAGTCGTACGTGGCAGTTGGTGGGTCGAGCGGAGTTGTGAGGCTGTTCAACCCTTCGACACTCGAATACCGCGCAACATTGCGTTTTCCTCCAGCTTTTGGTGCTGCGAATGAGCCGTCAAAAATTACCCTAGCGTCGGCGAATATCTTGTACCCAGCCGAGCCCTTTCGATATCCAGCCGTGATGGCCACCCGTATTACAGGCTCGCATGTGATTGTGTTCTACTCCGACCGAAGCATTTTCATCTATGACATGACTGATCCAGATGCTGTTACGCTCGAACGTTCATTTTTGTATCATAGCGGAGGAATCCGAGACCTGAAGGTCGCTGGCTTCGTACGAGGTGTCAATGCAAAGGGAAAGCTAGTTTACAGCGATAGTGGCTCCTCTGGAGGAGTATCCGCAGACACTATACCGACTGGAACATTTGTGACTTGCTCGGATGATAATACGGTTCGCCTATGGAACTTGGAATTGCATCGAAAACCAGTCAAGCCTAATCGATTCGAGCACCGCGTTCCGTCAGAACACGAGTACTGGAAAAATCCCTACAGTCACGAAATGCTTCGGATAGTTTATAACGACCGCGAGCATGACTTTGAAGATGGGCGTTGCGTCGTACTAGGAGGGACATGCTCTCACGAGGCTTGCAGCAGTGTCCACTCGCCTCCTAAGGCGAATGGTCGAAACAAAGGTTTCAGAGCAGTCGCCGTTTGTCCTGATCAAAGAGAAATTGCCTCTGGCGACGAAGAAGGAAACGTTGTTATTATACCTATGCCGTTGCAGAAACCCATCATTCGAATTGGTTCCCACAGCTCGAAGGTGAACTGCCTGGCGTACAGCGGGCTCAAACCCGATGGCACACTGCTGATGGCTTCAGGAGGAAAAGACCGACTAATCCAGTTGTACGATTGCAAAAGAGGCCGTGCGGTCCTACGAACATTGGAGACTCATTCGGCTGCTGTGACGACAATGTCGCTTTCTCGTGACGGAAACTCGGTGTTGAGCTGTGGAGCTGATAATGTTGTTTCAGTATCCAGACTTGACGTAAAGGGGGTAGTGATCGAGACCAAAGCCATGCCTTTCCGTGGTGGCAAGGTGTTTGACACAATTCTGTTACCTGATGGCGACACTGTTGTAGCAAGTTGCAACAACAAGATAGAAGTCGTTTGCGTCAGTACTGGGAAGCAAAAAGAGACGCACATTGTTGGAGAACAGCATCATACTGCAGTTTGTCTAGCCAACTATTGTGTTGCCATGAGCGGGTCATTGGCCGAGAGAACAATTAACGTAATTGACATTACCACGGGTGAAACAGTGGCTTCGGGAACAGGACATGGCGAAGCAATCACGGCGCTGGTTTTCACGCCTGACTGTCGGCGCCTGCTGACTGCTAGCAGTGATGGATGCATTTTTGTTTGGCGGCTTGCAGATGATATCCAAGCTGAGATTAAGGCTAGATTGCCACGCTTTATCGAGACACAGTTGCCGACTCCAGCTCCTCCGCTTGGTAAAAATGCCGAGGTCGTACTGCCACCACCACCACCTCCAGTACCAGGAATCGTTAAGCAGCAACTCGACAAAGCTCCTGACGTTGAGGAGAACGGGGCCGTCCCAAAACCTGACCAGAAAGCGTTTATCCCCAAATGGAAGGTTAAAGCACTGCCAGTACCTGGGCCAATGGCAGATATCCCAATGGAGGAATGGATGCGCACCAGGGAAACAGCAAAACCGACAATTCATGTTGTTGACGATTTTCCTGGCCTGGTTGTTGTGCAAAATATTTCACTAAATGCTGTGAGCGAACCACCTGCAAAGGAAAAGATTATGAGTCTGTCGATCCAAACGTTGGATGTTAGTACCAAGAGCTCGACATCGTTGGCACTTGAGCGTGAAGGACTCGAAAAACGCAAGAAACAAATGGACACAGCGAATGCAGTAGCAGCGATGAATACCCGTTTAAGTCAACTAGGTCTGCTAAAACCTCCTCTGATGGTGACGGCATCGACGTCCGAATCAAGACCTCAGAATTCCTCACCTCCTAAACCAGTACCTGTTGCAAAGAGAAGTCAAGCCGCCATTATGGATAAATCGCCAGTCTCGCGCGAGGCGAAGTCCCTTGCTTCCGACCGCAGTTCCAACACGTCAATGCCTTCTCTCGCGATTAAGACCACTGACTCTAATGGTGATTCCGAAAGAGTACCTGCTCAGGCGACGAAGTCCATTGCTTCTGACAGCGATATCGACAGTTCGATGCCATCTCTAGCGTCCAAGCCCGCTACGCCGGACAACAAGAATGGGCTTTTGACACCACTCCAAGAGGTTAAGCCCCCTGATTCTAGCAATGACAGTGCTAAAACCCCAGCTCAAGCGACCTAGTCCGTTGACTCAGACGCGAAAGTTGACAGGCTACCACCAGCTCATGCAAAGACACGAAAGAAGCTGTGCGGCCACCGACTGTAGCTTCGACCAACGGTTCGTGCAAGTCTGAAAGAATGAAAGGGAAGGAATGTCTAACACTGATGCATTGTGGCAACTACAGATTTGCTAGAGTCGATGGCATGGGAAAGCATCACGTAAGATTGCGTTAAGACTGCAGAGAACTAACTACATCTTGCCATTTGACTGACGACGTTGCTCGGTTGTTTGCAGCAAATTATGGCAGCCTCTTGACGACGCTGCGAGCAGTTTAGAAAAGGTGTCGTCAAGTCAGGAGGAAGTCGCCCCGGAGCTGCAGGGAATCCACGAGCTCATCAAGTCGCTGCGCTCGGCCATCACCGCCAAGCTACATCCACGTTGATAGAGACAAAATATTATCCACCAATTGGCAATTGGAGACCGCGAGCGACAAGCTCGAAAAATGAAGCGCGCCGCGCGGACAATTTGAATTTATCGACAGGGTCTCTGCAGAGGTCGTTCTTCGACCACTTTGTCGAGTGCTCCGTCGCGTATGAAAAACAAAGCTCATGAAAAGCAAAGCTTCTCAGCTCTTCTGAGCTTTGCATGATATTTTCAGCTCATGCTTCATGGCGTCATACCTGCGCGAGAAGCATCGTCCACACTTTGTAATGGGGCGCTGTTTACAACAGTCCCCAAAACACGGCACGTACGCTTGTGCGGTTGAGGAAGCGTTCCCGACTTGGAGGGAGGAAGGCGACTTGAGTACTTGAGGGAAAGTTTGCAACTGAATTGAAATGAGCTTATGATTCCTGAATCCTATGAATAAAACCACTAGGGGCCCTTGAGATTAAATGTAATTTGACCTACACATGTAGTATAAAACCTTGAGTTGAATCAGGTTGAACTTGAAGATTCTCCTTTGAAGAATCTTCCTGCCGCGTGGCGTCTTGTGATTGGCCACAAGAACTCAGGTGACACGCCGGCCTTGTTACCAAATAGTGTGCCAGGTGAGGAACCATCATCATGCGCAAAGAAGTGCAGAGAACACTTGGCGTAATCACTGATTGTGCCATGGGTGGATGTGAGCAAACATTTGACCATATTTACGCCACCTTTACCTCCATGACAGCAGTGTGTGAACCACACCAATCTGTGATCGCATAACCAATGTAATAGGCCAGAGGGGTTCATTACACACTTTGAGCATGGATACGGCTTCTTCCCTCTAACAAATAAACCAAGCTGTCAGATCAACAAACTTTCTGCTCACGAGATACTCATACTCACGTGTGAGTGCGTTCGTGGCTAATCCGATCCGAGGCTCGCGCGAAACACACGCCACGCTGCGTATACTTGCACCGAAAAGGCTTCTCGCCTGTATGTATACGGCAGTGTGCCTGCATGTCAGCTTGACGCAAAAAGCGTCTTCCACAGTACGAGCAAGCGAACTGTTTATCGTCAGAGTGAATCTTCAAGTGTCGCTTTAGGTTGCTTTTGAGGGTGAACACAGTATTGCAGATACCGCAAACGTGTTGGGGCTGGGCCGGCTGTCTAGTTGGATGCGTGGCGGGTTTGCTTGCGACCTGATAGTTAGTTGTGTTCGGGTTCTGGTTTTGGCGCTTGCTGCTGTCCTCCCCCTCCTCAGCGTCTCTTTTCCTCTTCTTCTTGCTTGCGCCTTCATCTATGATACTTGTCTTGAAACCCTTGCAAAGTGGCTTCACCTCGGTAATATGCTCGCCTGCCTTGCAAGCAGCCTGGATGGCTTCTATGTGCTTCAGCGCTTGCGTCCGATCGGTCGTTACCGTGCAGCTCTCATTGTTGCGTGGCATATCTCCTTCCTTGGCGCCCAGAGCATTTACTGAGAGATTAAATGATCCGTCAATAATGATGCGCCCATCGCAGATCCACTGCTTGGAATGCTCCATAGCGCTGCCGAGCAGCGTGCACACCTCCATATTGTTTTCCAGCAAATATTCGTAAATTAGCCGGCAATTCTTGTCCCCCACATGGTGTTCTTGTCTGCTACGATAACTACGATGACGCCTCTCAATTTCGCTGCCACAATTCGCTTAGCTACACCTATATGAGAGAAATAAAAAGCTGAAATAAACATCGTATCGTGAGTATTGTCGATGAGCTTGTAGAGTAGGATCAATAATTGAGAGCGCCGTCCCCAAGTGCCAGTGACAGGTACACCACGAAGCATCAGCTCAAGCATGATCTGGTCGTGATAGCGCCTGAAGGCGCTATCACCAGCCTCCAGCACTGCGATTTCTGCATGGTCACAGTCAACTACCATCCTCCCAGCACCTGGGTAGCGGCTGCGGTAAATTGGTCAGCGAGCGTAGCAATCGATCGAGTTTTGGGCCCACATCTTGGTTTAGGTGTGCCTCTCTTGTCGAGCCGGTCCTTTATGATGCGAGGGTTGCAGCCTGGGAACTGCCGCGCCACGGCGTGTCTTTCTCGGGGCGTCAGGACCCCTGTTTGCAGGGCCGAGCTCCCAATCGCCTTCAGCGTCTCCAGTACTTGCTCTACGGTCGGGTTCTGGCTCCCTCTCTTGTCTCTGCTGCTGGCTCGGGGCGCCGGCCCCGAGCGGGGCGGCTCGGGCGATTGTTCAGGCAATCGTTCTTCTGCAATTGGAGACCGCGCGACAAGCGAAAAAAATGGCCTCGGACGACACGAGAAGAAGCTTCTGGACATGGCTCTGGGCCAGATCGTGCAGGAGAGCAAGGCGGACGCTACTAGCACTGGCAGCAAGGCCAAGAGCACGTATGTGGAGGAGTGACGTGCCGTGACGAGGCTCTGTAGGCAGAGGAGGAGGGTGGAGACTGATGGGTCTGTGGAGCAGGAAACGCGCCGAACGCATCGCGCAGTCGAGTCCGTACCAAGCCAGACACGGCAAAAGCCACAATACCGACAGCGACGACGACGGCCAAGAAGAAGAAGAAGAAGAAGAGGGGAGGCCTCCAGATCCTGGTGTCGAGCAAAAAGCGGAAGAAAATCATCCGCAAGCTTTTGCGCTCGGTACGCGTTGCTGCCGCGCCGCACTTTGCGGAGATCGCACGCGATACCAGATTACATGAGCGAACGATACGCAACATCTACAATCATTTTATGCAGGGCTCCCGTGGGGAGATGTCGGGCAGCTGACCGACCCCAAGCATGACCCTCGCCTGGTGGCCCGTCGGATCGAGGAGCTCAAGGCGCACTATGCAGCAGAACAACGTGCCAAGGGAGGTGTTGGGGATCTCAGTAACAGATCGTGTGCAAAGCTCCTGGACATCAAATGGGGGACCTTCGCTCGAATCCTCAAGAAGATCGCTACCCTACGGTCAACTGACATCACTTTTTCTCGCGATCCTAACTTCCTCAAGAAGCTGCTGCGCCACATTCGTCTAGCTCTGCATAGTGTGTTAGTCACCATGTATAGTTTTACACATCCTAGTGTTACAGGTGCTCTAATGGAGATGATGTTTAGGAAAGGCAGAAAGGTGATCGTGTACTAGCGGACCAGAATTTGCTTCTCTCGAAGTACTCTCGGCCACGCATCGAAGAGCTGATGAAAGCAGGCATCCCGGTTTACTACCAGAAGCAAGTCAGTCGTGATCAGCACCAGAAGGTGATAATCGTCGATGACGTTGCTGTGAGCGTGGGGTCTGCGAATGCAAGCTTGAAAGCGACCGACTTCGATTTCGAAAATATTGTATATTTCTACAGCGAAGACGATGGTGCGTGTCGGTACTTGAGCATGATTCTATGCGCTAACTTTTGGTTTTCTTTTGCAGTTGGCGTCTTCAAGCAAGAGTTTGACCTGGAACTGGAGGGCGATTGCGCTCTACTGACACCTGAATGGCTCGATGCGAACCCTCCAAAGGAGAACCCGGAGGAGTACGGAAGCGAGCGAGTTTTGCCAGAGGACTCGAGTCTAGTGCCGCCGACTCGGCACTATAATCAGGTCAATGTTTTTCAAGAGCAAGCACGAGTTACACAACTACAACGCATTGACACTCACACGCCAACCGGCAGCTCGACCCCAGTCTGAGGTCCTCACTCAGCGACTCCATTCTTTGCCAGTCACAGGACAACCGGTCACAGGCCACCTTCGGCGTCCAAAGGATGGGAACGATCGTGTCTTGCCAGAGGACTCAGACAGGGAAAGAAACCATGTCATACGCAAGTAAGGTTTTCGCGATTTGTAGAAGCTGAAGCATTGAGGTGTGCCAAGTGATCGTGGAAGCTGGTGGTCAAAGTCGGCGAAAAGAGCTCTATGGTTACCGAAGCTGGTGGTCTCAGTGAGTGAGCAACGCGAGTTTGACGACCGCAACACTATCCTGCTCCGAACAAGTTGGCTTGATGCACATTATCCGTCTGTAGATTGTGCTGTGAGTATTCTTTGGCCTCCGCCGTTGCAAGTGAACCCCACGGGGTCGATGGCATTCCAGTGCTAGTGTTCGATGACGGACTTGCAAACTTTCGCCGGCAAAACTGCATGTTGTAGACGGTCGTGGTCACCAACACTGTGGGGGTCGCTTTGTCCCTGTTCTACCTGGCAGTGTACTACATCTACGAGCCCAACGAATGCCGACTCCGTCTGGAGATTCTAGCGACGACTTTGGTACTGACAGGACTGGCGCTCTACCCGTTCGTGGCTGCTTCTGAAGGAATGAAGGAGGAGACTGTGCAGAATATTGTGGGTTCGTCACTGTCGCCATCTCCGCCGTCATGTTCCGCTCGCCGCTGGTTTTGGTCAAGAGAGTGATCCAAGAACGCAACACGGAGCTTTTGCCACTCTCGATGATCGTCACCGGTGCCGTCAATTGTGTGCTGTGGCTCGTGTACGGGCTACTGCTTCACGACGCATTTGTGATCTGCCCGAATGCTGCAAATTTGCTGCTCGGTGTCGTGCAGCTCGGACTTTTCTGTGTTTTCCCGCGTGGTGGAACTTCCGACACTGTTGAAGCAACTACCCCCGAGTCGAAACTCAAGAAAATAGCAAAGGAGGACGCGCACACAGTGGACGAACTGGAGAAAAGCGTCAGCACCACGGTAGTTGACACACAAATGGCAATTCCCATACAAACGGGTCGTTTGCGACGCGTCTCGGACCGCTACACTTGACTTCTGTATGCAGCGGTCCAGAACGCGTCGCAAACTACTGCATCAACGTTAGAAATAGACTTAGAAACGACAGTGCGTTTCAATAGCTCATTTACGTTCAGACCTAAGACGCGTGTGGTGCGCGTGGCCGTCCGCCCCCAATGCTGCGGCGTCTTCCTCGGTACGTAACTAGCCACCCACTCATTCCGTATTCACCTCTTCCTCTCTCATTGACGTCTCCCCATGCGCTTCTTTCGCAGCTTCCAGGGCGCTTCGCTGTCTCTAGCCCGTGCTCGGATTACCCCACGCTCCAGTTTGCTGCATTTTCCGCAATCCAGAACCTCCCAGCTGGTGTTCTCCACTCTATCCAATGATAAAGAAGACAAGGAAGAAGACGCCGCTTCTCCGGCCAAGGTACGGCATCTAGAACCCTCCTTTTCACCTCATTATCGTTTTTAACGTAACTAATTAGTTTATTGCATTTGTAACATAACTCATCAATTTAATGCATGACACATTGTTTAGGCTCCTGCAGCCAAGACAGGCGAATTGAAGAGGCTGCTATCACTGTACAAGCCGGAGAAGAAACCTTTGGCCATCTCCATCTCCGCTCTCGGCGTCTCGACGTTTATCACCATGTGTGTCCCCTACGGAATGGGTAAAGTTATTGATGTGGTGACTGCTGGCTCAGCTGCTGCTATGCCGTTGCCTACGGTGGTGACGCTGCTGGGTGGACTCTTTGCTGCTGGATCCATCGCCAATATCATTCGGGTGGACACGAGCAACATGATCGGAGAAAGGATCACCAACAGACTGAGACAGGACACGTACTCCTCCATTCTGCGTCAAGAGCTGGGTTTCTTTGACTCGTCCAGGACGGGAGAGTTGTTGAACCGGTTGAGTGCAGATACGACGCTGATTGGTAAAGTGTTGAGTGATAATGTGGCAGGAGGACTGCGTAGTACGGGACAAGCGCTTGGTAGCATTACCATGATTTTTGTGACGTGTCCAAAGCTAGCTATGGTCATGCTGTCGGTGGTTCCTCCTATTGCGTTGGGTGCGGTGAGCTACGGTCGATATGTGAAGAAATTGACTGCTAAGGTGCAGACACAGCTCAGTGAAGCTACCGAAGTGGCGGAGGAAAAGTTGGGGAATATTCGTGTGGTGCGGTGGTTCGCAAAGGAGCCGTATGAGGTGGAGACGCATCGTGAAAAGGTGGACGAAGTGCTGACACTGGCGCGCAAACGCTCACTTGCTAGCGCCACGTTCTTCGGTGGAGTGGATTTTGGTGTTAAAATGAGTATGCTCGGTGTTCTTGGTTACGGCGGTCAAATGGTGGTAGATGGTCTGCTCACCAGTGGTGATCTTACCTCTTTCCTGCTGTACACGCTATACGTTGGTTTCTCGTTCGCGGGACTGTCATCTTTTTACGCCGAGTTGATGAAGGGCATCGGGGCATCTTCGCGTGTGTTCGAGCTACTTCATCGCCAACCGAATATTCGAGTACCTGAGGGAGGTTGGGCTCCGCTACCCACTCCATTCACCGGCCACATTCAGTTCCAGGACGTCGAATTTGCATACCCTACTCGCCCCGACTCGGAGATTTTCCGTGGTCTTAACCTGGAGGTGTTGCCTAACGAGACCTTAGCACTCGTCGGCCCGAGTGGCTGTGGTAAGTCATCAATTACGTCGCTACTTGCGCGTTTTTATGAGTTGGACGGCGTTGGCTGTGGTGGCAAGATTACTCTGGATGGCGCGGACATTTCAACTTTAAATCCGGCAGAGCTACGGGGCCTGATGGGCGCGGTGCCGCAGGAACCGCCGCTCTTTGCATGCTCTATTCGGGATAACATCGCCTACGGTTGCTCAGAGGGACAGGAGGCTACTTTAGAGGACGTTATTCGCGCTGCAAAAACGGCGAACGCACACGATTTCATCATGTCTTTCCCGGATGGATACGATACGATTGTTGGAGAGCGTGGGCAGGCACTTTCAGGTGGACAGAAGCAGCGTGTGGCCATTGCACGTGCTCTGGTTAAGCGTCCTAAAATTCTCATCCTGGATGAGGCCACCTCAGCCCTGGACCCTGAGAGCGAGCGACTCGTGCAAGATGCGGTGGATCGCGCCAAGCTAGGACGCACAGTTATCCTGGTGGCACATCGACTATCTACCATCAAGAGTGCTGACCGTATTGCCGTGATTTCAGACGGCCGTGTTGTGGAGCAGGGCACTTTCGACGTGCTGGCGGCTCGTAAGAACAGTACTTTTACGCACGTGGTCCTGAACGGGCAGAATTAACTGCGACTCACTCCCCAGCTGTGCGAGTGAGCGTTGGTACATAGACAACAAACTTGGATATGTGGGCTGACGTTGTATTCGTGGAGGTTGCTGTCTATTATTCATTGGATGCAGGTTTTCTGAAGAAGAAACAGCGACGATGAGGTCAGTCTTGAAGATATCGACAAAGACAGGAAAACGAGGCAAACGTACCCTGGTTTCAGGTATTCCTTGGTGAAACAGTCGAGCTGTAAGGATCCACCTCGAACTGCGGATACTGCAGCTGCGCCACTCCCCACTGGTGTTGTCGGCCTGTTTTCATCATTGAATGCCTCATTTTGCCCAGACTCTGATCCTCCTTCTCTGTTCGACTTCTTGGTGCTCCCGTCAAAGCTGGAAAAAGATGTATCAGGAAGACTAGCCGAGGTCTGCAGTGTCGGAAAGGGGGCTTCGCTTTTTGATATTTCGCTCCCAGATGGCAGTGAGCTCCTGCTCATTTTCAATGCGTCACTGTTCATAGCGGCTGGCTTTTCGGCCGGGAAAAGGTGGTTGTACAGGAAGGTCAACACTTCGTCGTGTGCCAGCAAGCGCTCAATCAGCCGTACTCGGTCATTTGAGGTGAAATCATCCAACTCGACATCAAATTTGGGCTGGCGAGTCTTTTCCATGGGTAGTGTTGACCGGCCTCCTCGCTGTGCTTTACGATCAATTATGGAGTGTGGTCCGCAGTCACGCCTCCGACTCACTTCTTCTTTCACGGACTCTACACATTGCAAGAAGAACTTTTCGAGAAGAGATTGTCCATTACCTCCATCACGTCGTAGCAGTCTCTGCTGTCTCTTCATCGAGGTAAGTTCGCTCGATTTGTGCTGGAGTTCACGCTTCAAGTTGCGAATCTGCTTTTTTAACTTCTCCTCCCGCTCTTCTGCTTGACCTGTCATAGTAACGTCTAAGTTCAGCTGAGGTAAACCATGGGCCCCCACTGGTGGAGCTGCTGTGGTCAAGTCTTCTTGAGACCCTCGTTGTTTCAGTGTTTTGGAGCTTGTTCTGATTTGTGGATCGAACGACGGGAAAATGCGGCCAAAATCCGATCCGGAATTGTTACCAGGTGCCGAGAGTCGAACGTCAAGCTCAGCACGAAGCAGTTTGTTCTGCTTCTTGCAAGCTTTGAGCTGCTTCTCGAGCCAATTTCGATCCTCTTCGATAGCCGCCAAATTCTCTTTCATATACTTGAGGTCTTTCGTCATGGTGGTGGTGAAGGCATCGAGTCGTAGCGCCTCCTTGCGGTACCAATCGCGCTCGTCTTCGATCTTCTTGATTTTCTCGGACTTGTTCTCAACAGTCTCGTTGCGGTGAATTTTCTCGCGCATGTCATGGAGCTCCTTTTGGACGTTGTACATATGCGCACGGTATGCAGCCAGGAAGTCTCGTTCTTGTCGTGCTAGCACGGCGCTGATCTTCTCGGATAATGAACCAACGACGTCATGAAGTTGAGCGTGCTTTTCACGAACCAATGCCATCCTGAAGCAGCGAAAACACAGAGCTAAACTTTAGTGGAGTTCGGTGGAAATTTTGAATATGCAAAATGGTGGGGGTAGCGTACGCCGGTGCTTCATCAATGACGAAAGGCTTGGAGTTTTGCGCATTCCTATTACCCGTAGCAGAGTCCGAGATCCTCTTGACCGACGTCAAGAAGGTGTCCTTGGAGAAGACCTCCACATCTTCCTGGTTCATTGTAACTCAAGTCGAACCAACTGTCAATGTTGGGGCCACCGCAACGAGAAGAAGGAAATGAAGTGACTCACAGAAATAGCGAACACTTTCGATCAAGAAACGGCCCAACGCCTGTGAACTTGCTCATGGCAAATAACGAGGACTACCGCAGTGATATTATCGCAATGGATCACTCAACACATGATGGCTAATAGCCATCGGGATGCCACCGGGAGGCTTGTCCTCGGAGACTTGTTCTCCTACAAATTGGGAATGCAATAAAGTTTCCAAAGCATCGACGAACAACACTGATCGTCCAAGAAACCGTCCTTCTCGTCTAACGACGCTTCAACCAGGACGAGTCTCAATAATTCAATTCCACAGCACAATGTCCCAGTCACGAGCTTCTCTCGCGCCACCGATCTCGTCATTTGCACCTGCGAACATCTTCTACGGCTCGGATAGCGGTGGCAGTGATAGCGATGTGGAGGAGCTGTTCAATGCTGAAGATTTTGTCTCGGTAGCTGAGGACCTTCTGCTCGTGAAGCTCCGTTGCTTCTATCCTAAACTCGACGTGACCGGACTGTCCAATGCATTCCAGCGAGAGTTTGGTGTCATGAGGGACTCGCAAGAACTTGAAGCCCGTCTGCAGAAATTACAGGCACCGGAGTTCCGAGCCTTGTTCGTGCTGTACTTGAAAGCTGCTAGTATGACGAAGGAGTCCCCGTACTCAACGAATACAGGATCGGGGGTTCTACCAGAATACCAAGCACTCCTGGAAAGCACGCGTACAACATGCGAGAATCAGCTGTTCCAAATGATGTACCACCTGGACAAGTCGCAGCAAGAAGCAACTGAAATGCTGCCAGTCGAAGTATCGGGCCGAAACTTTCCGAAATATACGCGGTCGGTCTCTAAAGTTGAGCTGCGTCAGTGCTGCAAGGTCGTTGACGATTTATTCCGTCGTCAGGTGGAGGGTGAAACTACAGCGTCAAACCAGGCCTTCATTTTGTACGCTGCTCAAACTCTGAACGAAAAGCTGCTGATTACAGATACAGCACCTCGTTACGATTCCTGCAACGTCTTCAACCACTTCGAGCAACCGATCTTCGACCGCCTCATTTTGTTTGCTAAAGACCCGAATCTTGTGGAACGACTAGCACTGCAGAGGCAGCAACAAGTGGAAGCAGGGAGAATCAAACAGCAGCTCTCGCTCCAGCTTCGGTCCATATTCGAGACGCTTCGGGTGAAACAAGCCGAAAAGTTGGAGGAGATGCAGATGCGGGAGTTTGAAACGATCAAAAGTCAACTGGAGGAAAATCTCGAGGCTGATCTCCAGCATATTCGGCAGATGCATGCGGCACTGCTTAACCACGAGCGAGCGAAGGTCAATGCCAAGTACGAAGAACAGAGGACAGTACTCAACGAGAAGGTTAAGTGTATGCAGCGCGATGCGATGGCGTTGCAGAAAAAGATTGACTCCAGTGGCTGGCACGGCCTCGAACGCATGATCATGACAACTTCGCTGCAAGTAGAGAAAATCTTTGGGACCAGCGAATATCTACTGCGTCTTCTCATTCTGGCTGAAGACCTGAATGCAGAGCCTCTGCGTCGTGCGTTGATCCGCTATATTAGCGAAGAGGATAAACTTCCACAGTTCGTACTTCGCCGTGAACTCACCAGCAAGATGGTCGCTGAGACTACAGTACTCGCCATCCTGAAAGAATCTACCACGAAGGACCTACGCGAAGTGGAAAGCTACGGAGCCAATTTCCTGCACCAGGACCTGGTAACACGCGAACTTCACACCCGGAAAGTGGAGTTCGGACGATTCCTAGCGGGACTTACAAACGAGAGGCTTCGAGCTGCAAGACGGTACGCAGTATCGAGCAAGCGTGGGAAGAACCTGGAAAGAGAGACTTCACATCGAGTCGATAACCAAGCGAACTCGGGCACCGAGGCTGGCTCGCAGGGTGTGATTCTTGATGCTGAGTTTGATCGCTTTGCTTCAGCGCTGGAAGACTTCCCGGAGATTCTATCGCAAGAGTTCACACGGCGTCGCGAGTTTTCGAGCGTCAAAATGGATAGTACGGACATCGAGAAATTCGTCAGCTTCGCGGCGGAAGACTGCGTCTTGCAGCTGGAGGCATCGCACCGATACTGTACTGTGCACGCAACGAAAGAGCGCCGTCAAGGCGAGTCTGGCAAGTGGATGTTCGAGGTCACTATTGATGTTTTCGGCGGAGATGGAGAGAGTCTGCTAATTGGATGGGAAGTTCCTCGTACCTCGGCATCAACGACCGACTCTGATGAAATATCTTCATCGCCGAACAATAGAACCCACAGTCAAGTTGACTCTAGCTCGGTGGTGCCTGGAATATTGCCAAGCGACGACGGACGCAGTTTCGGAGTGACGTGGCAAGCGGACGGTGGTCTCGACATGGGGATGTTGCACGCTAATGGCGTATCTAAGTCGGGAGTGCCAAGCTTCCGAGCTGGAGATGTGATCGGATGTACAATTGACCAAGACGTGGCTGTGCCTCAACTACGCTTTTATCTAAATGGAGACCTCACGCTGCCATTGCGCCGCACAAGCAATTCAGTCGGTGGCGGGTCATGGCAGGGGTCCGATTCGTCTGTTGCACCTGACATTCCTGCCAGCATTGGCATTGTCGTAACGAACCCTGCTTATCGGCTGGTACCTGTCGTATCGATGTACTCGTCGAGAAAGAAGCCCCAGACGCGAGTGAGTTTTAATTTCCGAGGTGACTTCAAGTTTCCAATTCAAGGCTTTGATCCGTTTGGCGCCCCGCTGTGATTACTTTCGTGAGTTGGAACTTCGGTATGACGTCTTCAAAAACATGCTCTTTCATCTCGACTGACATTTCGAATGCACTGATCTCCACTTTGCTATTAGAATTAGTGTCTGGTGATCAACAGGAATGTACTTTGAAGCAATTCCAGTCGTGCTTTACCAATTGCAGTTGGAAGCGAATACAGACTAGTCATGTGAGTTTCAACGCTATTTGGTGCATTCCTCTTGGGTGTGAGTGGTTTCTTGCTTTGGGCATCATTTCATCTCCATTTCCCAACATCGACGGCAACGACCTGACAACCAACCGAAAGAGCGCATCTTCGGCGGCGCGAATGCAAAGTTTCACTGTTATGCGTGCATGGTTGAGCAAATACGCGTCGCTGGACTTTTCCGCCACCAGAATACAACCTGTCGTTGCTGGCCTACGTACTCCGTCAACGAAACAAACTGCGAGTGTATATGCTGCAGCTCGGCGCAAAGGCAGTCGCACTCGGCTGGGGAATGGTCACTTACTCATAAGCTCTGCAAATAATCGACGTCAAGATCATCTCTGCTGCAAATGTTGTGAACGGGCTGGGTATGGGAAGGACTCGTGTTCTTGGTGACTCTTGCAGCAGCCAACTCCTCGCCAAAACACAATTTGTACGTGTCGACAGCGCTAATGATCCCCGGAGGTTTACAACGTGGTAGACTGCAAAGGGGCACCTATGAACAACGCGAAACACCGATTTCCTAACGATTCTGAGGTGCTTACGCCATAGGCAATCTACGCGCCGAGGTTTTCGATGCAGGCTCGCACGCCTGTCCTCCTCTCTACCATACAGCACCTCTTCTCGCAACCGTCCATCGATGCATCGATCGATATTCTGCTCGAACTTCGAGTCGAACGGTAGTCAGCTAGGGGTCTACTGTCTCGTTACACCCACCACAGCTAGTTGAACGCTGTTTGTAGTCAATCGTCACCGGTGCTTATCACCAGCCAGATGCCGCCTACGATTGCCTTCTTGTCTGGCGACATGCGCCACATGCGGCGAGCATCGAGCTGCAGCCACGAGTCATGGCCATCATGACAGCTCTACAAGCTGGCGTACTATACTGGTCGCGACCTCAACCCCCAACTTTCGGCTGACTGCTGCGCAGCAAGCGATAACTGCACACAATAGATCAGATCAAATCGAGCGCTGTGTGCGTGTGGCACCGTTTATTGGAACGTCGGCACCGATAAACAAGAGAAGTTCATCGCGAAAGTCAAAGTTTTGATGCGCTCTACGTTGGCCAAATCCCTTGAACTGCATTTCCTGGACGGGTGCGGCATTCAGACCCTTGGCGCAGATTGTGTTTGCAAGGCCCCTTCGATAGTGTGGTTCCGCTACAATGCTGTAGGCAACAGCAACATCTTGGCCGCTGCCTTTCCTAGTCGAGCCACACAGTCCGTGCAACCAGTGTAGCTGAGCCCTCTGTCAACGAAGATACGTCTTGCTGAGGGAGAGCTGGTCGACGTTCTTCCATCTTCCAACTAACGAGACGAGAGAGATGGCTCCTGTCGGTTCGTGTGCAGGGCGTTAGTAACGTCGGCCCCCTTCCTCTTCCTCTCGAACGAGTTTGAGAGGGCTTCCGCGCTTCCGCGCGTCCATCGCATTCCCACTTTATTCGAGGTTCAGCGCCTTTGTTCCCGCCGACAGCCACCCCAAGGCGAGAGCAGGCGCTCCATTCCCGTCTACCCCCCTTCCTGCCTCCCTAATGAAGCTCTCCCCGCTCGTCATCTCAGCGCTCGCCGCCCTGTGCGTAGCCCAGGCCGCCGCCTCCGTCCCGTTCGACGAAGAAGCAGGTTTCGCGCCAGTGGTCGTGGGAGCCGACGTCAAGCTGACGCCGGCGCTGCGGAGACACCTGCAGACCAGCGGCAGCTCCGCCACGACGGAGACGCCCACGACCACCACCCCCACCACTACAGCGCCGTCCCCGACCACGACCGCGCCCTCTCCGACGACTGCGACGCCTTCGACGACTTCTCCAACCCCCACGACGGCCACGCCGACGACTACAGCCCCGACGCCCACTACTGCCACACCCGAGGCTACGACGGCGACCCCGTCAGCTACGACGGCGACCCCGTCGGCTACGACGGCGACACCGTCAGCTACGACGTCAACGCCGAGCTCCACGACGGCGACGCCCTCGACTACGTCGCCAGCGACGTCTTCTTCTACTACTACGGACACGACGACGACGTCTGCTCCGTCCACTTCGTCGTCGGACACGGCGACGTCGACGCAGACGCCGACAGCTACGGAAAGTGCGGTGTCTTCTAGCTCGGGGTCAACTTCCAGTGCTGCGGCGGACACGTCGTCGGGCTCGAGTATGAGCACGGGGGCTGTTATTGGTATTGTGGTGGGCATCGTCGCGGCCGTAGCTATCATTGCTACTATCATCATGTGTGTGATTCGTAAACGACGTGATGGGGACGACGACCCGCTGTCGCCCTTTGAGCTTTCCATGGACAAGGGCTACAACCCCACGCCAGGCAATTTTACGGCTCAGAACTCGTACAACCCGCGAGCGATTGGCGCATCTGCTAGTGGATCGAACACACGGACGCCTCCGGCCGATGCAGTGGCAGCAGGTGTGGCTTACTCGCAGTTTTACGATAATGCGGCTACTTCTCCCGGCTCGATGAACCGACTGGAGAGCAACGTGGACTCGGTGCAGACGGACCCTGGCAATAACCCTGCAGGTGCCGCGAATGGCACGAATCTGTGGCTGAGCGCGATGGAGCCCAAGGACAACGACTCGTACCTGAGCGCGCAGGAGTCTCCTCGCTCGTCGCTCAACAGCTACGAGATGTCTTCCAACCAGAACGTCGACGTGGACCAGAGCAGCCAGCTCAGCGGCCACAGCAACAAGGAAAGCGACGACTTCCCGGACCACCACGAGGACAACGACTCGGCGCGTGGCTCGTACGAGCTCTAAGTCAATAATTGACGAGATTTAAGCTATGTAAGAGGCGAGAGCGTCTAGTTTAGTTTTCCTCGTCACTACTGTCTCTGCCATCGGTAGCAGCGGCATTATCGCGTTTAACCTGTTCAATGAAGGCGTCAAAGCCAGCACCACCTGCTAAGTGGTCTACGAGATCCGTCGGTGCACGATATCCACTCAGTGGGTTCGCACGGATGCCCTTCTTGGACTCAACCACTCGAAAGTCGACAACGAGGTGTTCGTCTTCACCGTCTAGCGGCGTCGCTGGGCTGTCCGTTTGCAGCTCCATCAATTCCTCCCACGAGAAAAGCAGCGTGTCGGTAACAGCGCCGAACACGTTGATATCCAGAAGATAAACCCGTCGTCGCTTGTCCACATACACATCGAAGCTGTAGTTTTGATCTGGAAACACAAACTCGCCACCCTCCTTCCGGAAGTTCTTCTTGTAGAACTCGTACAGCAGTTCACAAAGGTCGTCCTGTTGATCCGGCAGGAACTCATAAAACTCCTCGCAATTGCGTTGCGACACCGCCACTAGCCGATGACCGACTACGAAGCACCGGAACAGCATCGAATCGAGGAAATTGCACCACTTCTTGAGCACCAAACAGCTCTCACTTGGCCCACCCTCCTTCGTCTCCCCACTGCAGCCAATGTACGGCTGGGTGAGGTCGTGCACCACAAAGTCCGAGGCCTGCAGCAGCAGAAAGACGTCTTCGAAGCTCGTGCACTTGAGCGTCCCTAACATCCACGCAGCGTCACGAGGAGCGCTCCAAGTTGTCTTGGGGAAGACTTTGCCTCCGAAATCCTCGAGCACCTTCTCCACCTGCTCTCTAACTGTCGAAATGACGACCAACTGTTCGTCTGTAAGTGCTCTTGAACTGTCTTCTTCCTCTTCCTCTTCATCGCCTTGGATTCCGGACGCCACTGGAGGAGCGGAGGGCAACGTCACGCCGTCCGCCAATACCAAGGACACGAACGCTGTCGGCAGAGAAACGACGGCGCTCTTGATAGAAACGTGCGCAAGCGAGGGATACCACGACGAGAACGCGCAGTTGTCCACCTGCGCCGCAGAGTACGAAGGAGGAGCAGGAGCGCCGCGAGCGCGCGTCGCTCTCGATGCCATCACGTATTTGTGGCGAAACGCCACAAAGAAAGCCCTGTTTTTACACATACTTTAATCAAGTGCGAGTACTCCGTGAAACCGCCATTTTGGGCACAAAAATGGACCCAAAAAGTGGGCGGGACCCAAAAATCGAAAAACCCGCCGGTTTTTCGATTTTTGGGTACACCCACTTTGGGTGGCTGCGAGCCCATTCTGCGAACGCAAGTCAAAGGGTTCGCAGAATGGGCTACCCAATCCGCCTCTGGGTTTTGAATGAAAAACCCATAAAACCCAGCTGGGTGTTTGGGTGTTTTGCGTTTGAAAAACCATAAAACGGTTTTTGAAGTATACTTCCTTTCAAGAGTGAGTTTTTAGGGAAGTTTTGCAGCAAATGTTATTAAATGATGCAATCATTTAAGCACAATTGCGGAAAAACTTCCCAAAGTACTCACTCTTGAAAGAAGTATAATGGATAAAAACAATCTATAAGATTTCTAGATTTAGGAGTGATCCAAATCAGATACCTCTCGGATTGGAAGCTAAATTCGTTCTTCGAGTTTTTTTCATGTGTCATTGTGCGACGCGGCGGCGATGGGGACGGGGACGGGGAAGAGAAGAAGAAGAAGAAGAAGAAGAAGAAGAAGAAGAAGAACATGGCGGCCCACAAGAGAACACGCGACGCTTCGGAAAGATGCCCGCGAGCCAAGAGAACAACAAGCGAGGAAGGAAGACGGCGCGGCAAGAGGAGTACAAGCGAGGAAGGAAGATGGCGGCCCAAGAGGAGTACAAGCGCGAATCGAACAACCCCTCTCCACCGAGGCGGTGCTCGCCTGCCTCCAGTCCATCGAAAGCGCGGCGCTGCGCACTGACGAGATCTCGAAGGAGGACATGCGCCAAGTGAAGCGACGCTACGGCTGCTCCGCGGCCATAGTCAAACAGCGCTTCGACGCGAGGGGCGCGCCAACGCCAAAGCGCGGCAAGAAGGCGGCGTCTATCATAGAGCTGGCGGATCGCTTTGAGCTGTCCGCTCTCCAGAAGATGGGGAAGGAGGCGGACGGTTGCGACGCCGCCGACATCGCCGCGCTGTGCAAGGAGGAGCGGGTCTTTGCTGTGCATCGTGGACAGATCCTGGTAGAGATCAGTCTCCGTCGCCATGACTCTCACGAGCCGTATTTCGGCCGGACAACTGAACTCAAGCCAATGCTGTTCAAGTATGTTGGTGGTGCTCAGTATACTATCTTCTTATCGGCGTTCAACTTTACGCTAATGGAGCTTGCCATTAAGCTGGCGGAGGCCAAGGCAAAAGGTGTCCGGGTGGTGATCTTGGCAGACAAGAAAACGATGTGGAATATTCACTGCCACAAAGTCTACGAGTTCTTGCTGTGGGGGAATTTCGAGGTGTATGTCCCGAACGACTCTGCGATGGAGCACGCAAAGGTGTGGATCATTGATGGCCGCATCATCATCGAGGGATCCTTCAACCTCTCCGCTTCTGCGCTGGGCGAAATGGGGTCCTACAAACCGAGAAACACGGAGAGCTGCATGCCAACGACCAACCGAGAAGAGGCCAAGGAACTCGAGGCAGACTTTTGGGCAGCTTGCCAAGCTGGCCATCTTGTCAGAACAGTGGCACCTGTTTCTCATTCGGTCGTGACCAGCACTTAGTGTCGAGCAAGAAGAAGAACGCTTCTGCATCTCAAGAGGATCTGTTTGTTTGTTTGTTTGCCAATCTTTGGGTTTGTACAATTCCACTTGTTTGCTTTCAATTTGCATTTCTTGCCCATTTTGACCATGCATGCATGCATCCAGCATGGATCAGCGCGGAATCGAGTTGCTCGCTCGCGTTTTCAATTTGCACCGCCTTTGCTTGGAGACAAGGACGGACACGGAGCTTCCCTGGACTCAGAGCTCACGGACGCGGTACTTGTCCGCCCCACCCTCTCCTCCTCGACCCTGCTCGACAGAGGGCAGGCCTTCTCCGTGAAGCAGAAGATCGAGGAGCTCCAGACGTTCCCCCGTAGCTCAGCAGAAGCTCATCCTCGCAGGAAAAGTGCTCCAAGACGACAGCACACTGGCCGAGTATAATGTGAAGGAGAATGACTTCCTGGTCGTCATGGTCACCAAGCCCAAGGCGGCTAAGCCTGCTGCTGCTTCCCTGAGGACCTGGTGCGCACGGCAGAGCGGTCCCTGATTCAGCTCCTAATCAGCTATAAACTACGCATGGAAGACGCGCTATTCCACAAGCGCGAGGAGGTTTTCGCTTTCAATAGCAAAGAGAAGATCGTTGCCTTCCAGGCGCTTCGAGCCCTGGATGCGGAATATCCTGCACGACCGGAGGAACGACAACTGCGTGATCTTCGACAATGCTACTGGATAGCTCACCTTCGAGCAGAGGCCAAGAACCTTCAGCAAGAAAACCAGGACCTGCGAAAGAGACTAGCAAAACAAGAGAGAGCTATTCGGCGGCTGGATTGGATTGTGAAAGGTGTTCAAGGGTACCCCCACCCCAGTCAAGCCTGGACGCCGAGTCGGAGTTGATTCTAGACAGCAACCAGTTCCGCCGTGAGTGGGAGAAGTGCATACAGGAAGCCACTACTACGAGGAAGCGCAGTCTCGAGAGTCAAGAACCAGCGCTCGCAGCATTCCAGGAGATCGACTTCGTCGATAGCAGCTACAGCGCAAGTCAAGAGTTTGTAGAGTGGTGCCAAGGGACAGTAATATGACTCGGTTATTCCAGCAGCAAAAGAGAACCCTTCTTCTGCTTCAAGTATCATGTAGGCTTCGCGCACTCGGACGTCAACACCGCCGGCCCACGACCCCGGCCCACGACCAAGAAGCAAGCAAGAGAGAGACCAAGCAAGAGACCAAGCATCTGAAAGATGGGGTCTTTGCCGCTTTACCTGTCTAGCATAGGTGCATCGCCCAGTGCGGTGTTGGGTCGTAACACAACCCAACAAGCGGTACGCTCGCCAGCAACAACCTGCGCAACAGACCAGCTATCGAGGCAGATGGAGTCGTCGTCGTCGTCGTCGTCGCCACCCACCTCCTCCTCCTCGGCTGCATCCATCGGTGCGCTTGGCCGTAACCTGCTGCAGCAAGCTGGACGCTCGCCAGCACCAGCAACCCCCGCTGTGCCGCACCCGCAACCTTCAGCCCCTGCATCCATCGGTGCAGTGGGTCGTAACCTGGTGCAACAAGCGGTGCGCTCGCCAGCTCCTCCAACGACCCCCACCGCCGCGCCGCGCCCGCAACCTTCAGCTCTCAGAGGCGCTAGAAATATGGCTGGTGCGTCTGCGCTCACGCCAGCGTTGCCGTCCTCGACCTCGCTAACAACCAAGCCTGCCAAATGGACGGGCAAGTCGACCACGGGAGGGAAGCGCATTCCGATGACCAAGCGCACAGCTATCGCCGCTGTCAAGGCTAACGGCGATAGCTGGGAAGACATTACCAAGGCCGGCGGCGGATGCTGCAAAAAGAGTGCTATGATGTGGGCGAAGTGCATCGAGAACGGCGAGGGCGTCAGGGGCAAGCCGAAGGGCCGCCCACCTAAGTGGCCCATATCGAAGGCCGTCATCGAAATCACCAAGCACCTGCTGCCACTTGTGTACACGAACGCGGACCTGAACCAAGCCGCGAAGGACGCGGGAATCCCTATATCTACCTTCAAGCACTTGAGACCTGAAGTCAAGAGGCGGTTGACGCTGGCAGTCCCCGACTATTGGTTCGACAGCAACGGCAAGAAGAAGATCATCGCACACATCAAGAACCCTGAACTCAAGGAAATCAAGATAGGCATGTTTGTGGCCTCGGAACCGGAAATTCTCAATGCGCTGATCGAAGCGCTGAAACGCGGTGTCCGCGTTCAAATGCTGCTCGACCTCGAAAATGCCAAAGCTTACAGTATCGGCATCGGGCAACTCATCAATACCGGCGCTCAGATATGACACGAGGCAGTTTCCCACATTTTGGGACAGCCGATTTTCAATTGCGACAGTGGAGTTTCGGAGTTTTGATTGGTGGATGCGGAGAGGATCTATTGCGACATTTTGTGGAAAGAGTGCGTGGTTTGAATGGTGAGCGTGTGGAGAGCCAAGGATGGGCGCTTAGGTTCCGGAAGCGCGCGTTCCAGAGATGTACACTCTGAAACGCACATGCGCTCAGTCCGGAACCGCTCACGTCCTGAACACGGGTCGCCAGGAAGAAGCACAAATTGTCTGCACGAACGTATCGTGTCAGACAACCCGTATTGCCTCGGCTCAAGGCACTGAATACCACCGTTCCAGGCCCAAGAATCACTCAAGTACACCCGCAAGCAAGAAAACATGAAGAACAAGACCCACGAGACCCACCAAAACTCAAGATATGAACGTGTATTGACTCTCAGGTGTTCAAGAACACCCAGCAACGTGTCGTGATGATGTTGAAGACAAATGAAGCCTGAAACCGATGACCCAGACTCCTAGAAGTCTGAAACTGGCCCCCAAAAGTCTGAAACCGGCCCCGTTTCAGATATATATGGCCTCGTTTCAGAGATTCCAAGCCTCGTTTCAGAGATTAGCGACTGCTGTGGACATTACCAAGCCACCGAGACTCAAGAGCAGCAAGCCAAGACATCCTACGACTGTGTACAGCGCGTACGACCAAGAACTGTGCGGCCAAGAGTCCAGTTTCAGAGCAGAAGAGACGGACCAAGCACGTGGAGGTCCTGTCGAAGACAAGTGAAGTGTGTGCGCCCTATACAAAGACCAAGTGAACTCCCCCAAAGGTATACAGAACACAAGATAATTACCCAGAAGATATTGAAAGATTCAGAAAGAAGATAGCCGAAGTAGAGAGTAACAAACAGAGTTAGTTTTACCAAGTTGAGCACAAGTCGAATTCGTTCGGTGGCCTGCTAGGACAAGGGTGCGGATATAAGAACGCCGCGTACTTCCTCCCAAGCTTCAAGTACAAGTTGCCTGTGGGGATCGTACGCGACGGTGTCTCAGAGTTGATCCACGGCATTCCATATCCTAGTTGGGCCCACTGAGTGAAGGTAAGAGTGGGGTTCCCATTTCATGTTAACGATTCTGCTTGGAGGGTTTAGTAGTCCCCTTTAAGTGTATTAGTAGACTGCGTTTCAGAGATTCGAGAGTATTGTATCCCTCTTAGAGGGTGGTGCGCGTGAGAAGAAGAGTGCGTTTCAGACTGACCAGTGTCTGGAGCGTATACTCAGTGGACTGGTGATAGACCCACCGCTCAAGGGTCTTAAAGAATAAGTAGCGGCTGTATATTTGCATATATTACTCTGCATTTTGGCTATCTTACAAGGGAGTGTGTTCTGGGGCTTTGTTCCTGGTCTAAAAGGGTGCGTTTCAGACAGTAAGCGACACGCCCGACACGCTCAAGGCCTGCATTAACTACCAACTCGGCAGGTTGTCAGGTTGCCACCAAGATCGAACCAAAGAGGATACACAAGGGCCACACGCCAACTCTGGGACATTCACGTTTCAGGGTTTCTGACCCCAGTTCCGGAGAGTTTATTAGCTCTCTGGATCCCCTGTGTAACAGGGTCACACAAATTAGTGTGGCGCACATCACTATACGTATAGTCGGATACGACTATACACACAATGGATGCAAGCCCCTTGTGTGTGGCACACACACAAGGCTTATAATCATTTCGAGCCGCCAAAGCGAGCAGACTTTGGCGGGCGCTTAGCGCACGATAATTGGCTAGAAAGACGCAGCTTTCTGGCCAACCACGTGCCTGCACGTCACGCGGACGCGTGAGGGCCACCCGTCGGCCCTCACTACGCTATAGATACTCTACAGTAGGGTTTGCTAAGGCAGCAGGGCTGCCAATCAATTCAGTTTTCTATTTTCAGTTAAAGTTCACGAGTCTTTTGTATTGCTTTAGAAATACGCGACGCCGCGTATTTCTATTCATTGCATACAAACTCTAAGTACTTCTACGCTTCCTCATTTCTAAAGCGCATACGCTGCATGCCTGGAACAGAGCGCTGCTCGCCCTGTTTCACCTGGTAGCACTTTGTAGTCCGTTCAACGCCTACAGAGTTTAGTCGAATGGAGACATTCGGCTACGGAGTCGAAAACCCTTCGTCAGGCGGAATTCCGTCTGACGGAGCTCCGAACACCTCTCCCTCTCGGATAACGAGAGAGGACTGCTCCCACCTGAGTGATCAGCAGTGGGAGGCGCTGCAACGACTCTCGCGAGTCGTTGGGGAGTCCGCTGTAGCCGCAATGCTGCGCTCGTTGCCGCCAAGTGAACACCATGTAGTCGTGGTCGACTACATGGCGAAGGAGCAACAGCAGACACAGTTCCCTGCTGTTCCTCGACCGGAGTCACTAAAGGTCAGTGTGACTCCGTACACAGGTGACTCGAACGAGCCCCTGTTGCGCTGGCTCGTAGAGCTCGAGACAGCGATCGTCGCCCGACGGATCCGGGATCCGTCGTTGAAAGTCGCCTTCGCGATGTCGTGTCTAGCAGGACGTGCTAGACACTGGGCCTACGGCCGGCGACTGACGAACAGTACGTGCTGGAGTACGTATGAGGAGTTCAAGGAGGAGCTCAAGCTGGCGTTTGAGCCTCCACAATCGGAGTTCAGATCGAGGGCGGAATTCCTCGATCTGCGCCAAGGCAAGCGCGATGTGTTGGCTTATGCCCAACAGGCACGATACTTGGTGTCAAGTATCATGACCAACCCAATTGATCAGGCGACACAAGTTGTCACCTTCATGAAGGGTCTTAGAGATGGGCCTGTGAAGACCTATCTCTTCCGAGAGTACCCGAGTACCCTCGAGCAAGCTATACGGCTTGCTTCGCAGGAAGAGTTTAGCCTGAACCAGGCTAAGATGCACGCGGACACGCCCGGGGCGCCACGTCCGCGTCCGAAGCCCATGGATGGACCTGAGCCCATGGACTTGTCAAGTGCGTCTGCTGGCAGGCAGCAGACTGGCCCGCGTAGGACAACGCCGCGCTGTTTCCGGTGCGGAAACAACGGCCACTACGCCCGCGAGTGCACGGCAGGTCCGGGACCTGCAGCTCGCGGTACGTCGTACCGCACCAACGGTGACCGTTGGCGCGGACGACCAAAAAACGCTGGAAACCAGTAGACGCGGGGCGCCCTACTGGTGTAGTCTCACATGCCGATGTTGGGCATGTGACGACCACAGCCCCCTGTGACGCCGGGCGTCACAGTGAAAAGAAGGATGATCCAGCCGGGCTGACCATCCTGGAGGTAGCGGTGCATGGCAGACGCATGCACGCGCTGGTCGACTCAGGCGCATTGAACAACTTTGTCCGACTGCATAGCCTGAACTCGATGTGTTCCGAGGAGAGGGAATCTCCTCGAAGTGAGCTGGTTGTGCGCCTGGCGACAGGCGCAACAGTGAAGACGCGCAAGCAAACTGTGAGCGTTCGCTTTGGGTGTGAAGGCAGGACCTTCACAGAGGACTTCATCGTCCTGGACTTGGACGATAAGTTCGACATGATATTGGGCATGCCGTGGCTTAAACGCCATGCCCCAGTGATAGACTGGAAGGCCCAGTCTATTGTATCGTTCGGCTCCGAGGACGCATGCGTCCTCGGTACAATGGACAACGCGACAGAGAGCGATGGCCCTGTCAGCGTTGCGTGTACACCGCGAGGTGTGCACGTAGAGAGTGAGGACACCCTCACTCATCCGAGCCAATCGATTACGTCACCCGCCGCTACCGGCGAGCGAGTGAAGAAGTCGGGAGACCTCCGGGAGGCTCCCACGTCTGCGTCCGGGACGCAGGCGAAACCAATGGCGGAAGACCTCCAGGAGGCTTCCTCACCTGTGTCCGGGACACAGGCAAATTCTCAAATGAAGCGTGCGCTCCGAGAGCGCACCCCCTCCTAAACCGGGTTTGGGCAAGACCCCTCGCAGGCCGGGCCGCGAGCGGAAACCAAGAAGAACCCTTCGCAGACCCGGTCTGCGAAGGCAAGTGCCAAGATAAGACGACGGACCGGGTCCGTCGCTTCAGAAGATATGGGTCGTCGTCAAGACAGGCCTGACGACCGAAGCGTCGCGAGACACGACGCGAGGAGTGAAACCGACTCCTCATTGCTGGAATGGGCCGGGCCCCGACAGGAAGATCCCCTGTCGCGCGAGCACCCTGCGCCAAGAGACGCAGCAGCATCACCTGGAGTAGGTGGTGTTGCGTATGAGAAAGTCAATGTGCTGACGCAGACTCTCTCTGGCGCACAATGTCAAGAGTTGACATTGGAGTGTCCTCCGGGCACCGCCTCGGAGTTGACAGCACTGGAAGTGCAGAGCTGGAAGGGCTTTGCCCGAGATCTACGCGCCGGGCGCGTATAACAAGTATGCATCCTCACGGCCCGTGAGGATGTCAAGATCGAGACAGAGCTCGTGGACCTACGTCAGGTCCTCGTGCGGCATCCTGAGGGCGACACGGCCCTCAGTTCCAAATCGAAGAAGGATCGATTTGAGGAGCAGAGCTGGGACTCGCTCAAGTCGAGTCCCTACTACGATGTGCTCCGGGATTACAAGGACGTATTCCCCGACGAGGTTCCTGCGGAGCTTCCGCAGGACAAAGGCATTCAGCACGAGATTGAACTCGTGCCGGGCACGAAGTACTGTGTCACGCGACAGTGGCCACTGCCGCGTGACCAGGTACAAGCCATCGACGAGTTCTTTGAAGCTCGTCGACGTGCGGGGCAAGTGCGGGAGTCAAAGTCTCCGCACAGTGCCCCGACGTTCTGTGTCAAGAAGGCACAGGGCGGCTGGCGCATCGTTCACGCTTACAACAAGCTGAACGATGCTACGATACCGGCTCAGACGCCGATACCGCGAAAAGATGTAATCATCGATTCGATGAGCAAGAGCACTATCTATAGTGCTCTCGATCTGAGAGACGGATTCTATCAGATCCTCATGTGTGAGAGGGACATTCCTCTCACAGCGGTAAGCACGCCGAGTGGCATGCTTTGGGAATGGCTAGTGATGCCACAGGGGCTAAAGAATGCCTCTGCAACATTTAACAGATGCGTCACACATCTGTTGCGGTCGATCCGTGAATTCGCGCCGACGTACTTCGACGACGTGTTCGTCCACAGCCGGGCTGTGGGCGAGAAGTCCGCCGTGGAGATGCATCGGATGCATCTGCAGCGACTGCTCGCGCTGATGCGCAAGCACAAGTTATATGCAAACTTGAAAAAGTGCATATTCGGCGCGTCCGAGATCCCAGTTCTCGGATGCATCGTCGGCAAAGCCGGAGTTCGCCCTGACCCTGAGAAGGTCAGAGTGATCAACGAGTGGCCTGTGCCCTCAAACACAAAGGAACTGCGGCAGTTCCTTGGGCTAGCCACGTACTTGTGCAAGTACGTGCACGACTACGCCGGGCGTATTCGTCCCCTCTCGCGCCTCCTGAAGAAGGACGCAGAGTGGCGATGGTCTGCTGAGTGTCAGCAAGCCTTCGAGTCGGTCAAGCAGGGCTTGACTGAGGCACCGGTTCACGTTGTCTGTGACGCATCCGACTATGCCATCGGATGCGCTCTGATGCAGTACGATCACGAGGGCCGTGATCGTGTGATCTGCTATCACTCGCGTCAGCTTAAGCAAGCTGAACGCAATTACCCAGTGCATGACAAGGAGCTCCTTGCCATGAAGTATGCACTGGCGAAGTTCCGTGTCTATCTCCTCGGAGATAAACCATTCGTGGTCTATACGGACCACGCATCGTTGCGGACGGCTGTGAAGTCGCCGCACCTCTCTCAAAGAATGGCACGGTGGCTGTCATTCTTCGCGGAATACAACTTCCAGGTTGAGTACAAACCTGGAAGACTCAACGTGGTGGCCGACGCTTTGTCACGTCGGCCGGATTACACCTACAAAGTAGTTGACGCCAATGTCATTGGCATTGGGCGAAGCAGTGTCCCCACATCGTCGTTACTCGACGATGTGCACAGGGCGTATACACTTGACGATGACGCCAAGTGTTTGCTCAAGTACCTGCAGGAGCCCTCCGACGCTGTGCGTCGGCAGCTACCTGCTCACCTTCGGTCCCGTGTGCACCGATACCGTGCACACGAAGGTTTGCTGTTTTACAGCGCAGCTGACGACGATGACACGCGCATCGTCGTCCCCAACGATCATGATCTGCGTTTGCGGATCATGTTCGAGTATCATGATGCCTCATCAGCCGGGCATCCAGGTCGAGAGAAGACGTATCTCCTTCTCTCGCGTGACTTCTACTGGTCTCGCCAGTACAAGTGGGTGCGCAAGTACGTTCGTGCTTGCGAAGCGTGCCAACGTGTGAAGCCGACTTTGGCTTCACAAGCACCGCTGCAGTCTCTGCCAATCCCGGCAGAGTGTTGGGAGTCCGTTAGTATGGACTTCGTCTTCGGGTTGCCGCCCGACGCCAAGCGTCGGACTGGCATAGCGGTCTTTGTCGACCGCTTCAGCAAGATGGTACATCTTGCTGCGGTGCCGGCACAGGTCACGTCCAAACAGACGGCTCGTCTGTTCGTGGACCTGATCTTCAGAGCTCACGGGATGCCCCGTGAGATAGTGTCCGACCATGACCCTCGATTCACGGCCGCGTTTTGGAAGGAGGTCTTTGCTCTCCTTGGCACACGGCTGTCAATGTCGACAGCCGACCATCCCCAAACGGATGGGCAGACTGAGCGCGTTAATCGCGTGCTCGGTGACATCCTCAAGAGTTACGCCCACTCGTTCACCGAGTGGAGCGACTGTCTACCGGTGGCAGAGTTTGCCATCAACAATTCGGTGCATGCCTCGACGGGACATACGCCGTTTTACGTGAATGCCATGCGGCATCCACGAGTACCAGCCATTCTCGGTGGGGTAACTGCTCCTTTGAGTGGGGAAGAATCTGTGAGCGTCAGACGCCCACAAGACAGCGACACAGTCAACGAGGCGTTGACCGTGCTAACGCGAGCTGGAGCCGCTCGTCAGAAACGAGTGCGCTTTGCGTCTACACCGGGTGTAGACGCCGCTAATGCTAACGCGTCCGTGCCGGGCACGGATGCGACAGGTAATGCCCAAGGTCATCAAGACCCCACCGCTCCGGGAGCGATGGGACGACAAGCGACCCGTTTCACACCTGCTCCGGGAGCAGACGTGACCAACAGCGACGGCGTGTTCGACTCGGAGTTGAACACCGAAATGCAAGATGCGATCAAGGCCGTGACGTCGCGGGGCGACGTCACATCGAGAGACAAGGACATATCCACCGACCATGTGGATGTTCAAGATCAAGAGCACTCCGTGCCGGGCACGGAGTCACAAGAAGAAGACACGCTGGTCGAGACGATCAACGTGAACGCGGAGAGGTTCGTTCAAGACCGACAAGCCGTCATGCGGTTTGTCCGAGACGCGATCGCATCTTCTGTCGATAGACAGAAGATGAACGCAAACAAGAAGTCAAGGAACAACATCAGTGAGTTCGAACAGAATTCATTGGTTTTACTGTCTACGCAGAACTTGCCTAGACATGCAGTCTCGGACTTTGGGGCGAGCAAGCTCGCTCCGCGCTTCATCGGTCCGTTCCGTGTCTTGGCTCGCCAAGGCACAGCGTACACACTGGACATACCGTCCAGCATGCGTCTGCACCCGACGTTCTACGTCGGCAGACTGAAGGCTTATCACGAACATGATACGCCTGCCCGCTCGCTGGGAACGAGCGAGGCTGAACATGTAGAGCCGACTACGGCTCGTCGCCAGACCCGTGCGACGATCCAGAGCGCGAAGGGCGCATGTTCACGCCCTTCACGAGCGCAGCGAACTTCTTCTCAAGCTCGACGTTCCGAGCTTGAGCTTGAGCGGCAGCTTCGCGAGCACTCGCCACCTGTGGCGAGAGGTTCGAGAGTCTTTGACCGTAGTCAGAGACTACCTCCCACACCTGGCGCCGGAACGCATCGTAGTCTGCGTTCAGACGAAGTTGATCAGCCGCCTGCGGCTGATCGCGGAGTGTTCCCGCCGCCGCCGGCTCAATTCGCTGGATTGTCGAGCGAATCGTAGCTCACCGGGAGCGACGGACTGGCCGAGGTCAGCGTCGTTTTCGATGTCGTTGGAGAGGATGGCCTCCCCAACACGACACGTGGGAACCGCGGGACGTCCTTGTCCAGGACATTCCGGAGATGGTGATGGCGTACGAACAGCGCCACCACCTACGGCCGTGTCGGGGCTGGCCCTCGGCTCGAAGCTATAGTAGCCAAAGGCGCTACCATAGGGGACGCTTCGATCGGGAGGTGGCTCTCTCTTCCCAGCCTCTGGGAAGACCTCATCGCGCCATTCCGACACCTCCGTAGGTACACGAACTTGCGTGTACCCGTCGACGTCCCTCTCAGTGAGTCTGTCCGCCTGGGGCGGACAACTCGGACACTTCACGTCCCGTGGCACGGCACACGGGATGCCAGCACGAGCACTGAGTCCGTGCAAACGAGGAACACGACCTGTCGTGTTCCTCTCGTAGTACTGCGTCTGCTGCTTGAGCAGACGCTCGCGGAATGCCGCGGCCCCGTCCTTCGTTTTCCAGTTCTGAACGAACTGGTTCCATCCCTGTGCAAGGGCCGCAGTCGCGCTGACTTGGCTCCTTGCACGAGGCTTCAGCGACTTGTAGAATCGCTGTTGCAAGTACAGCAACGCGTAGTAGTCGCGTCGCTCATAGGAATCGGCCGCGAGGCCGAGTCCTTTGGCAACCTCATCATCAATGATGGGGCTGTCGTCGAAGAGGGCATGTGGTCCCCCTTCTTGAGCATCATGGCTCCATCGGAGGTGTTTGATATCCTCCGATGTCTTCATCCACGGCGAGGGTCCAAGGGACCTCGCCGCATGGCGGTCCGCCGGCAACGATGCCGGCGTAGACGGAAGACTGGTGGTGGAGGACTCCTCCACCACACTGCCACCTTCGGAGCGTGCACGCTTGGTGCACGCGACGTCGCCTTCTTCCAACGTATCATCACGTTGGCGCCGAGATCCTGGCGACGGTCTCTCGGACGCAGCAGGCTGGCCCTCGGTGGGCGCAGCCACCTTGTCTTCGAGTGAAGAGCCTGCCGACTCTTCCTCTTCCATCTCCATGCCACTGCCATAGTCCACCAGCATGGATGGACTGTCGCTGGCATCCGAGCCGGGCTCGGGTGCATCTTCGCGCTCAGTCGTCGTAGACTGAGGCGCATTCGCGTTACTGGGTCGCAGGGACCCAGTGTGGGCAGCCCTCGCGGACTGCGCGGTCTTCTCCACGTCAAACCCAGGGGGTTCGACGTCTTCGGGCTTGCTTTCAGCGCTCTGGGAGTGCTGGGAAGCGTTCCGTGCACGCCAAACGTGCACAGATATCTTGCCACGCTGCGGGGCATCCATACTGCCCGCGGCAGCGTCGGGGCTTGGCGCGCTCATCGGAAAATGAGCGCGGTGTCTCCTCGCAGGCGAGAAGACGAGAAGTCCCGAGAGAAAACGGGGGCAACTGTGCACCGTCATATGGCATAGTCGCTCTTTGAGAGGGGGGTGGTGTAACAGGGTCACACAAATTAGTGTGGCGCACATCACTATACGTATAGTCGGATACGACTATACACACAATGGATGCAAGCCCCTTGTGTGTGGCACACACACACAAGGCTTATAATCATTTCGAGCCGCCAAAGCGAGCAGACTTTGGCGGGCGCTTAGCGCACGATAATTGGCTAGAAAGACGCAGCTTTCTGGCCAACCACGTGCCTGCACGTCACGCGGACGCGTGAGGGCCACCCGTCGGCCCTCACTACGCTATAGATACTCTACAGTAGGGTTTGCTAAGGCAGCAGGGCTGCCAATCAATTCAGTTTTCTATTTTCAGTTAAAGTTCACGAGTCTTTTGTATTGCTTTAGAAATACGCGACGCCGCGTATTTCTATTCATTGCATACAAACTCTAAGTACTTCTACGCTTCCTCATTTCTAAAGCGCATACGCTGCATGCCTGGAACAGAGCGCTGCTCGCCCTGTTTCACCCTGGGCTACCGCACTATACACTTGCGGCGAAAAAGGTTCACCGACCTCGCCACAGAAGATGAAGACACGTACAGAGCGCAGAGCTGTAATTCTAGCCTATCTTCGCTGCTTAGGGTATAGCGGGCAGGACCAACCAAGCGATGTTCATCTGTTGAAGGCAGGGCTTGCGGGTGAGGCAAGCCCAGATACTGCGTCACGGCACTGGGTGGCTCGAAGGTCGCCAAGTACCCCTACGATGGTCCGACCAAGGAAAACCGAGCGTGTTGTTTCAACCTCTGGAATTGCGGAGCTGTTTGACATTGTAGAAGGAGCAGAAGATGAAGTTTTCGCGAGTTCTTTTATTGTAACATCAGAAGAGTTCAAGGATAGGCTTATTTCCCAGTCTGCAAAAGGCAAACGAGTCTTTTTGCAGGCTGATGAGGGTCAAGCCGGCCCGAATGGGCAATCAAAGCCTGAGATTCTATATCAGTTGGAAGAAGCAGATGTCCAGACGAAGATATTGCCGTCAACTACGCACGAGAAGTTCACGTAGTTTTTTATTATTATTATTATTGCTTGTTGTGATTTTTGGTTTTGTTTGGAAGGATGACGGATCCAAAGGCAAAGGCAAACAGAAATCGGAAGATGTTCCTCGGGTCTTCAAATGGCAGTGTCCGTGGATTTGGAACGATGGCGAGACCACACCCTCAAAACAAAGAGGCAAATCTTGTGGTGGACAGTGTTCAAGTTGATCTCGGTTAGTATTGATTTCTGGTAATTGAGCTGATTGGTTATCTAATGTTTGTGCATATCATAGATCCTTACGATAGCAAGTTCTGCGGTGAATTCGAGAGCGGAAAATGGTTAAGTGAGAGTGGCAAGATACTACCGCGGGGTCAAAAGAGGCTCAGGAAGGGTGGCGGCGGGAAGAAGCGCGGAGGCTTTTGTGGGAGTTCGTAGTATCTTGTGGTATTTTGCTCAGTCGTAGAATAGCAAATGGTAGTTTATGAAGGATATAGCTTCGAAGCCCTTCGCGAGCGAACTTGCTTTGGTAAACAAGATCGTACATGCATTCGTAAGGATATATGTGGTGCACCATTTCTCCACCGACGCCGTTAAAGCACAGCAGACTTGAGCAAGATGGCACCTTCACTTCGATTCGCGATGAAGCCGCTGAAGAAGCACCGCCGACAGGATGAGAGCAGCACAAATAAGAAGCTGCAAGCTTCACAAAATTACTACTACAGTTTTAGGATAGGATAGGATGGCTACGTTTCTTGACTTTGGCTAGTGCTGTCTCCGCCGATGCCCTTGCGTTTCTTGCCCCCAGACGTCCTCGCGCGCTTCTTCTTGGACGCTGGCTTTGCCTTTCCAGCCGCCTTGCGCCGCCCCTTGCGAGGCGAAGCCTGCGCCATGACCGCTGACAGTCGCCTGAGTAGGAGACTGCAACTTGTGGAATGAGAGCAATCCATGAGCAGCTCCCACGAGCCTTGGCCACCGAGTCGATGCCAATACTGTAATGCGGTACGCTTTCGTGATGAAGTACTATAAGCTGGACATCTTCTGTTACGTAGCCAGGGAGATGACACAGCACCAGGAAGCAACTCAACACTTGTTACTCCTGCTTCCACCTCCTTTGCTACGACTTCCTGCTGAGTCTGCTCCACTTCACAAAACAAACTAAGACAAAAACCCTGCGGCCGAGCTGGCCCTCCTCGATTCCTAATGTTGACTTCACGATGCCTCACAGCTTGACCACCATTTTCACTATGTGCGACTGGGACTTTGGCCGCACTACTTTGAGCGTGTATGACTTCCATCACAACATTGATGCCTCCTGCTTCTATTATATGAGCTGCGCGGCAGAAAACGACTTCCGAAGTACGAGGTCGAGCTGGGTCTATACCCATTTAACTGCCGAGATGGCGAGGTTGTAGGGGCTCTCTGCAAGTTTGGCGACGCCTTCAGTCGAGAAGAAGATGAAGACATTCTGAAGTGACTCGGCTCTTCGTTGTTTGTGCTGCTTTCGTGCAGCAAGAAGAAGAAGCAAAAGGAAGGAACTCGACTTGATTAACTAGTTAGCGAATTTTTCGTCTGGGTAGGTCTAGTTTGATGCGGATTTATCTACTCGACACTGCACTTGCGGAAATCAACTACACTGGTAGGATCCAATTGCACTCGCGCTATTCAACTACACTCGCGGAATCCAAATGTTGTGGTCCCGTTCTGGGAGAACGTCTCGCGGAGCTCGTGGCCATGAGACTCTCCGCACTCAAGCGGCGCGTTCTCAGCGCACTGGGGGAAGTGCGTTCCCTCATTTTCATTGTGCTCGAAGATGATCGTGCCTGTCTGCGAGTCCGAAGGTGGCTGGGTCGTGTCCGCGAGCGGGTCATCGTCCGTGTGCTCCGCTGCCTCAGTGTGCCCGACGCCATAGCAACCATTCCAACTCTACAAGACAGCATTGAATCACTCCGCGTATTCGTCAACGACGAAGAAGAGCAGTTTCTAGCCGTTCGAGCTCTGCGGCTTCTGGAGAGACAAGACAGGGGGCAGCACATTCAGGAAGAGTCCACTCGACGGCGAATGCGAGGGCTGCTAGAGGAGCGCGAGCCGACTTTCGATTGGGTTGAGTTCACCGAGATCATGTCGAACTTACTGCTACATGCTATACTGCACTCCTTCGACGCGATGCAGCCACTAGCACAACGCCTACCACGCCAGCAGCAGCAGACACTCGGCATAGCTTTCGACAACAGATACCTAGATGTTCTACAGCGGACGCAGCAGAGGCCCATTGACGAGGCGGCGCTTCAGCGTGCGCAGCCGAATCAATCGTGGTTCTCAATCTTAGAGTGAACAAACTCGCTACCGATCGACAATGACTTGGTCGACGTCCGCCAGCGTTTTGGGGGTGATGACTGGGGAGTCGATCAACAAGCCCAACAGGCTAAGATCGATGCTTTCCGCTCACGCCATCAACGTGCAGCACGAGAACGCGAGCTCAGACTCGAGATCAAATGTGTGACAACGGAACTGAAGCAGCAGAGGCTGACGCGCGCCCGAAAGAGCTCACTCCAACGAGAGCTGACCCGATTCTCAAACGAAAAGAGAATGCTGGAGTCCGAGGACGCCCTTTTGATGCGTCGTACCCGACGCTACCGGTTGAAGCCATCCGTAGATCAAGCTGCCCAACTCAAAAAGATCATGCACGCGTGTCGGTACACGTACAACAAGTGCGTCGACTATCGCCGCAAAGTGGGCACATCAAACAAAAAAGTCCTGGAGAAACTGTTCGTCACACGGCAAGACGAGGGCAATGATCTGGCGTATCCTGAAGACATGGGGCCGCCACCGGAGTGGGTGCTCCAGACTCCTGCCAGTATGCGGCAGAACGTGGCTCATAAGTTCGTGTCGGCAGTGTCGGCGGCCCACACGAATCTCTCTCACGGCAACATCACCCACTTCAACATGAGGTTCAAAGGGCGGAAACAGCACAACTACTTCACAATCGGCTCAAAAGCCCAGACTACCTATCTGAATGCACAAATTCACCGACCCAATACGCACCACCTTGGTCCGGCGCCGTACCCGGATGACGGCAGAAAACCGAGGAAGCTGACGCAGTTCCTAACTATCACGTCTGTACCCAACATCCCTATCATTGCGGAGGAAGGCACGACGGTCGAGGGCGAAGTTGTGATTCTGTACAAGCACGGTTATTGGTACGCGCAGACTCCCTACGTGGTCGAGCCCCAATTGTCAAAGGACAAAGATCGCTGTAATGCATGTGACCCAGGCCTCAAGGCATTCCTGACGTGCATGGACCTACACGGCAAGACCCTGGTGCTGTGCTCGGAGATGTATACGAGCCGCACTTGTGGTCGCTGCAACCGACTGCATCTCTCTCTCCGCAACCAGGACGTGTTCGTATGCCCGCACTGTGACTTCATGGCAAACAGGGGCGAAAACGCTGCCTTCAACATCATGCGGTTTGTGTGCGCTGGGTCAGTCGATGAGCGTCTTTCAGGTCAACGGCGAGCAGCAGCAGTAGTAGTGTAGATAGTTTACATCTCGGGTTACAGCGAGAAATGGCCCCGTCGACGAGAAGCGACAGGCTTGGCGGGGTGAAGACTGTAACACATTAACGATCGTAAGTGCTTTGGTACATGTGCAGCAAGCTTTACTCATTGTCAAATACACTGCACTACGCTACGCTACAACCTTTGTGCTCCACTTCCGTGCCACCATGATGTACATTTCTAGTCGTGTCTTCTACTTTGTTGGCTCACGACAGCGCACACAAAGAGCGCAATCACGATCACGACGACCAACACGACGTAATACTTGCCAATGTACAGCAGAGCTAGTACAACAAGAGCAAGAAGTAGCCCTGTTACCGCAAGCTGGAATAGGCGCTCGTTCTCCAATCGCTCAAACTCCTTCCGTTCTTGTTGTTCGCGCTCTTTGTGCCTCAGATCTTGTACGGTGGCGTTCCGTTCCCAGTGGGCTCGAAGCAAACCATATGAAGCTCCTCCAAATGCAGCAAGTGCGCCAATGGCCATGAGGGAGGGCTGCAGGCCGCCGCTTTTGTTTACGTCGTACTGAAGAGTGCCAAGCTTGCTGCCAGCTAATGGCGACAACAACTTCAATGTCTCGTCTTGGTCGGTCTTGATGCTTCGCGTGACAGTCTGGCGGGGCTTGAGGCTTGAGATGTTGCCGCTCATGACACTTCTATATGACGTAAGAGAAAACATTATGGGGGTGCTCTACAAAATGAAAAGTAAGTCAAAGTGAACGCAATAGGTTAGTTTAGGCCGTCAGGTACTTATACCCGAGGACGAACACCAGTTGAGTTTGGTTAACCAACATGCGAATTTTTCTGGCGATCTGGTCAAAGTTTCGCATAGGACTCAAAGCTACGTTTCATACGAAGACCTCAAGAGTAAAATCTCCATCATTATATTATCTCAGGTTAGTTTGGTGAAAATGAATCGGTGTCACATGCCTGCATTCTCGTTGCGAAGAGCTCGAGCTTCGCGGGCAGCGACAGCATCCACAAAATTTGAAAGTTCAGTATCGTTGGCGGGTGGTAAGTCGCTGCCGTAGAGGGCAAGAAGCTCGGATGAAGTGAACCCGCTGAAGAACTCGGAGGCCTTCTCGGTGCACGAAGCACAAAATGCCAATCGGTTGCTGCACGATGAGCAACCTTGGAGAAGGTGTACAAACTCCCCTTCCGTAGACCCGAAGTGGCTCATAGCAGGTGAGAGTTTTCGCATCAGCCGCTCAAGCTCGCCCTTATCTGCCATCATTGTTCAAGATCGTAAAATGTCAGAGCTTTTACCTAAGCAATGGAAGCTCAGCCATGATAACATTACCTCGGATCGTAGTCTCGTTTGCCCTGTCCTGCTCCAATTGGAAAGGCTCAGCATGACTGTCAAACGCGGAAAGAGGTCGGTTGAGTCGACGTTTTGCTTCGCAGATGGTTCGAAGTTCCCGGTCACATTGATCTTTCACTTGAAGAGCGCGTTCGAGCTTCATTGTTTCTGGTGAACTGTGATAGTCTATCACTGATAGGCGCAACACAGTATCCAAACGTGAGCAAGTTGTGCATCAGTGCGGCAATAGAGCGACGAGAACAAGGATCAGACCGTTCACCCTGGTGTTCGTATTGATAGTTTGATAAGTGCCGCGCGCGTGGGAGTAGGGAAGGTTAGTTGGTTAGTTGTCCATGTCGAAGCTAGAATCTCGAGTAGGCTCGACCAGGACACGAAGATCTCAACAACTATTTTAAACGAATGCAGCTATACAGCGTGAAGTGTGATAAACGCTTGCAAGCGAAAGTGATGTATGGCTGTTTTACTCATCCTCGGCCACATACTTCACCTTTGGTAGGATGCGTCCGCAGTCATCCCGGTTTCCTGGATTCCCACGACCATCACTGGAGCCATATCCCAACGAGCACGAGCACGTGCCCTGGCTGTAATCGCAGTAGCCTCTGTTGGAACACTCTATATTCTCTTTGGTGCCCTGTTGACTCACCACCCCGCCTATCGCAGCCCCGTTGTCCGCAGTGATGAAGCTAACAGCCCCACTCGATACCTTCAGACGCGTAGTGGTGGCTATCAACGGTGGAATGTCTCCGTGGTCGACAGGGAAGGTGATAGTGATAATATTCGCAGGTGACGACGGACCAGTACATGCTGTTGTTCCAGAGGAGTATTCCACCTCAGGATCCTCAAAACCGAAGGTGGCCATGAGGATATCTCGAAGTGCACTTGATGTGACATCGAACGGGATATGATCCGTTGCCGATATACGATAGAGGATCCGAAATACGCCTCCTGTCGCGATACATTGGAGCACCTGGGTTTCGTCCACTTGATCCATCGTGACTGGGTCATCTCCCTTGGTGCATGAACCTAAGATGAGGGTGTACGTCAGATGAAGTGATATATACGTCGAAACACAAGAAAGACAAGTGTATGATACGTACGCTTGCCGCAGTCGTAGCCCGCATAACCTGGATCGCACTTGCAACCTAAAATACTGTAGCGGTCGAACGTTTGCATATTGTTTGGGTCGGCACCGTAGTCAAAGCGCAGTGAGGGTGAATCGACATCGGCTTCTAATGAGAGTTGTCGAATGGTCATGCATTGACCGTGGCCATTGCAAGCAGGTTCCCCAGGACATCTCACTGTAAATGACACATCGCATTGAACAGTAAGGTACGTGAACCGCAAATTTACCCCAGTAATCCCACCGCACTTACTAAGCTCGCATGCGGCACCCTCAAACGGATAATGGCAATTGCAATGACCAGTCATACGGTCACAATTACCAGCATCAGAGCACTCCGTCCACTTATTATGGATCAAATTCCCTGTCGATGGTAAAGTGAACCATGAAGGACCTGTCGGGCATTTTCCTATTGCAGACACAACATCATCAGCAACGTGGTGAAGCTTTTTAGGCTTTTGTTCGTGGTCTTGCTTACACGAAGAACTCTCGCAGTAGTATGGGGACTTTGTCATACCTGTTTGTAGTTTGCTTGTCAAGCGATACATCCAGTGATAACCTACACGAGCAAAGCGAGAAAGTTTAGTCGTCGACAAAACAGCTCAGCACAACATGTCGACCCAGCCAAAGAGGAACTCCAGCGCGATGGCAGACTATAAACTAAACCTTTCCATTTGTTCCATCACCGCGTAACAGCAGCAGTAGATTTATGGGATTGTCGTGGCCTACGCGTACGAGCCTTCAATAATGACATCATCGATCTTGAGGATCATCCGCACGACCTGCGTGGCCAGCTGCAGCTGCTGCTGCTTGCCGATCAGCGTCTCGAACACCTGCTGCTCCTTCATGTCGTTCGTGCCGGACGAGTTGCAGTCAATTCCCAGTCGGGGGTTCTTCTCCGCGATCTGCTGCGCGCGCACGGCCGAGAGCGAGTCAATGGGGCTTAAGCCGCTGTTCTCAGCCAGAGCCATCGGAACATCCTCCAGAGCGTCGGCAAAAGCACGAATAGCGTACTGCTCAATACCCGTAGTGTTGTCTGCGTGTTCACGCACAGCAATACCGCACGCAATCTCAGCAGCACCACCGCCATACACGATGCGGTTGTTCTTGATCAGATTACGCGTCACGCACATAGCATCGTGCAGCGAGCGCTTGGCCTCCTCCACGATCATCTTGTTACCACCGCGCACCAGCACCGTAATGGCGTCCGAGCTGGCACAGTCCTCAATCACCAGCATCCGCTCCTTGGTGGTACCAAAGGCCACCTCACGCACAGTTCCAGCACGTCCCAGCTTCTCCGCCGTCAGCTCCGAGAACCGGGGGACAATACGTCCACCAGTGGCAATAGCGATCAGCTCCAGTTCGACACCACCAACCCAACGGACAGCCGGCAATTCGTTCTGGAGCAGCAAGTGGTTGGCTTCGTCATCAAACCCCCACTGGCAAATGACCAGGTTCGCCCCGCTGTCCTTCACCTGCTTGATCATGGTCTTAAAGTACTCCTGTTCCTGCTTGTAGAGCTCCTCGTACGCTTCGACACTGGTAATGTCCAGTTTGTGCTTGGTTTTGGGCTTAGGCGGCTCGAAGGGGCACGTAAGGATGCACATCTTGGCATCTTTCACCTCTTTGGGCATCTGCGGGTGGGAGAAGTCCTTGTCAATGACAATACCATTGATCAGCGCCGTCTCGCCCAAAGTTCCTCCAGGCTTGCCCTCCATCTTGATCAAGTCAAAATTCACGTCGCGCGTCTCGAAATTGGCCACTTTCATCACGGCGTCCACGGCAATTTGCGCCATCTGGCGCTTGTACTTGTTTACGATCTTGGACGAGAGCGTCGTCATGGCCGTCTCCACTAGCGGCGTGGCGTCCTGCTCCGAGAAGTGGATTACGTCACCGATGCTCTCCAAGTGTTTGCACGCAATGTCGCAGGCCTCTTCGAAACCGTCGGCGATGCGCATCGGGTGCAGCCCATTGGCCAACAGCTTCTCGGCCTGCTCCAGCAGCGCGCCGGCCAAGACGACAACGCCCGTAGTGCCATCGCCGATCTCGTCATCCTGTGACTTGCTCAGCTCCACGAGCAGATGCGCCACGCGGTGCTCCACCTGCATCTGTTCCAGAATAGTGGCACCGTCGTTCGAAATAGTGACATCGCCGTCCTGACTGACCATCATTTTGTCCATGCCGCGCGGCCCCAGCGACGTGCGCAGCAGACTCGAGACGGTGCGCGCCGCGAGGATGTTGCTCTTGATGGCCTCCACGCCCTTGATGCGCTCCTTCTGCTCCTGGTCCCGCAGGATGATGAAGGGCCGGCCGTATTCGTCAAAGACCATCGACATGGTGGACGGTTAGAGTTAGCGCTTAGCGTTAGCGTTAGAGTTAGAGCGACCGCGAGAAGGATCCCCTCGATGGTCTTGGTGGCCGCCAAGATTTAGCTCTTTGGGCTTTTTACGAGAGGGGGCTTTTTACAGGCAGAGCGTAATTACGTATTTGTGTGTGTCCCATTGGTATGGTGTGGTGGACACGAAGTAACCGTTACTTTTTATACCGGGCAACTTCAACGTTGCTACAATCGGAATGCTGCGAGTGGTGGTTGCTGCGCTGCTGTTGTTGCTGATTGATACAGCGGATGCGGCCTGTGCTCGTGGTGCGTACAATCACAAGATCTGCTCGGGCCACGGCAAGTGCAACACGCTCAACTTGTGTGCCTGCGACGCGCCCTACTTCGGCTTCGACTGCTCGCAGAGTTCGTGTTGCTTGATAAAGGAGAAGTTATCGTGCTTGGGGCTGACCAGATTCTCATTTTGTCGCTGGCAGAGCACTGTCCATTGGGACCGGCGTGGGTAGCTCCTGCACGAGCGACAGATGACGCGCACTACCCCGTCGAGTGCTCGAACAAGGGAGTATGCGACTACGAAGAGGGGGCTTGTACATGCGACGTAGGCTTCGTTGGATCGGCGTGTCAACGCAGTAAGCGCACTCAATCGATATGGTTTAGCTGACTTGTGCTCTTTCTTACTCTTGTTATTTATTGTGCAGTGGGGTGCGCTGAAAGTTGCAGCGACGCCGGTCAATGCTTGTCGCTAAAACAGCTCTCTGCGACTGTCGCGGTGGGCACAGATCCTCTCTACGATTCCGTATGGGATGCCGACATGATATACGGATGTAATTGCCGCAAGGGTTATCATGGCTACGACTGCGCACTGCGTGCGAAACATTGCATACAGAGATTTTGTTGTTGACATTCACGTAGCTAACGTAATGTTTGTGGACTTTGGTTAGAATCTTGTCCGAGAGGAGACGACCCACTTACGACGGGACAAAAGAACGAGGTGCAAATTGTGCAGTGTACGGCAACAGGAGGATCATTCTACCTGTTCTTCATTGGGCAAGGGGCGCAAGTGCCATTCGATGCCACGTTGTCGCAATTCCAGACCATCCTTGCTTCGATCAATACCCTTTTTGAGGTGAAAGTCACCTTTGGCGCAACAGGTATAACAACAGTGTGCAGCAACACGACTGCAAACCCCATCTTGATCGAGTTTATCCACGACTTCGGCCCGTAAGTTGGCGACAGTGAGGTATGTATTTCGCATCGCTTGCGGCTGACAATTTATTGGTATTTGTAAAATCTAGGCAGCCTCCGATTAGAGTGCTGGGTTCGCTGAAGGGTGCCAACTATCTGACAGGGGGAAGTGTATTTGCTACATCAGCAGGTGGTGTTTTAGCTGGAAGAACGTCTATTGCAGGGACAAAAGAATGGGACTTTTGCAGCAATCGAGGAGAATGCAACTACGGTACGCCGCTCCCAATGTCTTGCTTTATCAGTTTCTTACGTGCTTGAATTCTGCGGACCATATAGAAACCGGACAGTGCGTGTGCTTCCTCAACCCCATGCCAGGTTATCGATCGAGTGACGGCTATGGAAATCCTGGTACACGCGGTGACTGTGGCTGTGCCGACGATAAAAATTTTTATGGCGGACCCATTACTGCCTGTGTGGGTGAGCTTGCTTGCAGTGGCCACGGCTACTGCACTGGCTGGCCATCGTTCAAGTGCGTCTGCGAAAAAGACTGGGGCTCTGGAGACTGCTCTTCACGTAAGCAAGACCACGAACAAAAGCCTAAAAAGCTTCACCACGTTGCTGATGATGTTGTGTCTGCAATAGGAAAATGCCCGACAGGTCCTTCATGGTTCACTTTACCATCGACAGGGAATTTGATCCATAATAAGTGGACGGAGTGCTCTGATGCTGGTAATTGTGACCGTATGACTGGTCATTGCAATTGCCATTATCCGTTTGAGGGTGCCGCATGCGAGCTTAGTAAGTGCGGTGGGATTACTGGGGTAAATTTGCGGTTCACGTACCTTACTGTTCAATGCGATGTGTCATTTACAGTGAGATGTCCTGGGGAACCTGCTTGCAATGGCCACGGTCAATGCATGACCATTCGACAACTCTCATTAGAAGCCGATGTCGATTCACCCTCACTGCGCTTTGACTACGGTGCCGACCCAAACAATATGCAAACGTTCGACCGCTACAGTATTTTAGGTTGCAAGTGCGATCCAGGTTATGCGGGCTACGACTGCGGCAAGCGTACGTATCATACACTTGTCTTTCTTGTGTTTCGACGTATATATCACTTCATCTGACGTACACCCTCATCTTAGGTTCATGCACCAAGGGAGATGACCCAGTCACGATGGATCAAGTGGACGAAACCCAGGTGCTCCAATGTATCGCGACAGGAGGCGTATTTCGGATCCTCTATCGTATATCGGCAACGGATCATATCCCGTTCGATGTCACATCAAGTGCACTTCGAGATATCCTCATGGCCACCTTCGGTTTTGAGGATCCTGAGGTGGAATACTCCTCTGGAACAACAGCATGTACTGGTCCGTCGTCACCTGCGAATATTATCACTATCACCTTCCCTGTCGACCACGGAGACATTCCACCGTTGATAGCCACCACTACGCGTCTGAAGGTATCGAGTGGGGCTGTTAGCTTCATCACTGCGGACAACGGGGCTGCGATAGGCGGGGTGGTGAGTCAACAGGGCACCAAAGAGAATATAGAGTGTTCCAACAGAGGCTACTGCGATTACAGCCAGGGCACGTGCTCGTGCTCGTTGGGATATGGCTCCAGTGATGGTCGTGGGAATCCAGGAAACCGGGATGACTGCGGACGCATCCTACCAAAGGTGAAGTATGTGGCCGAGGATGAGTAAAACAGCCATACATCACTTTCGCTTGCAAGCGTTTATCACACTTCACGCTGTATAGCTGCATTCGTTTAAAATAGTTGTTGAGATCTTCGTGTCCTGGTCGAGCCTACTCGAGATTCTAGCTTCGACATGGACAACTAACCAACTAACCTTCCCTACTCCCACGCGCGCGGCACTTATCAAACTATCAATACGAACACCAGGGTGAACGGTCTGATCCTTGTTCTCGTCGCTCTATTGCCGCACTGATGCACAACTTGCTCACGTTTGGATACTGTGTTGCGCCTATCAGTGATAGACTATCACAGTTCACCAGAAACAATGAAGCTCGAACGCGCTCTTCAAGTGAAAGATCAATGTGACCGGGAACTTCGAACCATCTGCGAAGCAAAACGTCGACTCAACCGACCTCTTTCCGCGTTTGACAGTCATGCTGAGCCTTTCCAATTGGAGCAGGACAGGGCAAACGAGACTACGATCCGAGGTAATGTTATCATGGCTGAGCTTCCATTGCTTAGGTAAAAGCTCTGACATTTTACGATCTTGAACAATGATGGCAGATAAGGGCGAGCTTGAGCGGCTGATGCGAAAACTCTCACCTGCTATGAGCCACTTCGGGTCTACGGAAGGGGAGTTTGTACACCTTCTCCAAGGTTGCTCATCGTGCAGCAACCGATTGGCATTTTGTGCTTCGTGCACCGAGAAGGCCTCCGAGTTCTTCAGCGGGTTCACTTCATCCGAGCTTCTTGCCCTCTACGGCAGCGACTTACCACCCGCCAACGATACTGAACTTTCAAATTTTGTGGATGCTGTCGCTGCCCGCGAAGCTCGAGCTCTTCGCAACGAGAATGCAGGCATGTGACACCGATTCATTTTCACCAAACTAACCTGAGATAATATAATGATGGAGATTTTACTCTTGAGGTCTTCGTATGAAACGTAGCTTTGAGTCCTATGCGAAACTTTGACCAGATCGCCAGAAAAATTCGCATGTTGGTTAACCAAACTCAACTGGTGTTCGTCCTCGGGTATAAGTACCTGACGGCCTAAACTAACCTATTGCGTTCACTTTGACTTACTTTTCATTTTGTAGAGCACCCCCATAATGTTTTCTCTTACGTCATATAGAAGTGTCATGAGCGGCAACATCTCAAGCCTCAAGCCCCGCCAGACTGTCACGCGAAGCATCAAGACCGACCAAGACGAGACATTGAAGTTGTTGTCGCCATTAGCTGGCAGCAAGCTTGGCACTCTTCAGTACGACGTAAACAAAAGCGGCGGCCTGCAGCCCTCCCTCATGGCCATTGGCGCACTTGCTGCATTTGGAGGAGCTTCATATGGTTTGCTTCGAGCCCACTGGGAACGGAACGCCACCGTACAAGATCTGAGGCACAAAGAGCGCGAACAACAAGAACGGAAGGAGTTTGAGCGATTGGAGAACGAGCGCCTATTCCAGCTTGCGGTAACAGGGCTACTTCTTGCTCTTGTTGTACTAGCTCTGCTGTACATTGGCAAGTTTTACGTCGTGTTGGTCGTCGTGATCGTGATTGCGCTCTTTGTGTGCGCTGTCGTGAGCCAACAAAGTAGAAGACACGACTAGAAATGTACATCATGGTGGCACGGAAGTGGAGCACAAAGGTTGTAGCGTAGCGTAGTGCAGTGTATTTGACAATGAGTAAAGCTTGCTGCACATGTACCAAAGCACTTACGATCGTTAATGTGTTACAGTCTTCACCCCGCCAAGCCTGTCGCTTCTCGTCGACGGGGCCATTTCTCGCTGTAACCCGAGATGTAAACTATCTACACTACTACTGCTGCTGCTCGCCGTTGACCTGAAAGACGCTCATCGACTGACCCAGCGCACACAAACCGCATGATGTTGAAGGCAGCGTTTTCGCCCCTGTTTGCCATGAAGTCACAGTGCGGGCATACGAACACGTCCTGGTTGCGGAGAGAGAGATGCAGTCGGTTGCAGCGACCACAAGTGCGGCTCGTATACATCTCCGAGCACAGCACCAGGGTCTTGCCGTGTAGGTCCATGCACGTCAGGAATGCCTTGAGGCCTGGGTCACATGCATTACAGCGATCTTTGTCCTTTGACAATTGGGGCTCGACCACGTAGGGAGTCTGCGCGTACCAATAACCGTGCTTGTACAGAATCACAACTTCGCCCTCGACCGTCGTGCCTTCCTCCGCAATGATAGGGATGTTGGGTACAGACGTGATAGTTAGGAACTGCGTCAGCTTCCTCGGTTTTCTGCCGTCATCCGGGTACGGCGCCGGACCAAGGTGGTGCGTATTGGGTCGGTGAATTTGTGCATTCAGATAGGTAGTCTGGGCTTTTGAGCCGATTGTGAAGTAGTTGTGCTGTTTCCGCCCTTTGAACCTCATGTTGAAGTGGGTGATGTTGCCGTGAGAGAGATTCGTGTGGGCCGCCGACACTGCCGACACGAACTTATGAGCCACGTTCTGCCGCATACTGGCAGGAGTCTGGAGCACCCACTCCGGTGGCGGCCCCATGTCTTCAGGATACGCCAGATCATTGCCCTCGTCTTGCCGTGTGACGAACAGTTTCTCCAGGACTTTTTTGTTTGATGTGCCCACTTTGCGGCGATAGTCGACGCACTTGTTGTACGTGTACCGACACGCGTGCATGATCTTTTTGAGTTGGGCAGCTTGATCTACGGATGGCTTCAACCGGTAGCGTCGGGTACGACGCATCAAAAGGGCGTCCTCGGACTCCAGCATTCTCTTTTCGTTTGAGAATCGGGTCAGCTCTCGTTGGAGTGAGCTCTTTCGGGCGCGCGTCAGCCTCTGCTGCTTCAGTTCCGTTGTCACACATTTGATCTCGAGTCTGAGCTCGCGTTCTCGTGCTGCACGTTGATGGCGTGAGCGGAAAGCATCGATCTTAGCCTGTTGGGCTTGTTGATCGACTCCCCAGTCATCACCCCCAAAACGCTGGCGGACGTCGACCAAGTCATTGTCGATCGGTAGCGAGTTTGTTCACTCTAAGATTGAGAACCACGATTGATTCGGCTGCGCACGCTGAAGCGCCGCCTCGTCAATGGGCCTCTGCTGCGTCCGCTGTAGAACATCTAGGTATCTGTTGTCGAAAGCTATGCCGAGTGTCTGCTGCTGCTGGCGTGGTAGGCGTTGTGCTAGTGGCTGCATCGCGTCGAAGGAGTGCAGTATAGCATGTAGCAGTAAGTTCGACATGATCTCGGTGAACTCAACCCAATCGAAAGTCGGCTCGCGCTCCTCTAGCAGCCCTCGCATTCGCCGTCGAGTGGACTCTTCCTGAATGTGCTGCCCCCTGTCTTGTCTCTCCAGAAGCCGCAGAGCTCGAACGGCTAGAAACTGCTCTTCTTCGTCGTTGACGAATACGCGGAGTGATTCAATGCTGTCTTGTAGAGTTGGAATGGTTGCTATGGCGTCGGGCACACTGAGGCAGCGGAGCACACGGACGATGACCCGCTCGCGGACACGACCCAGCCACCTTCGGACTCGCAGACAGGCACGATCATCTTCGAGCACAATGAAAATGAGGGAACGCACTTCCCCCAGTGCGCTGAGAACGCGCCGCTTGAGTGCGGAGAGTCTCATGGCCACGAGCTCCGCGAGACGTTCTCCCAGAACGGGACCACAACATTTGGATTCCGCGAGTGTAGTTGAATAGCGCGAGTGCAATTGGATCCTACCAGTGTAGTTGATTTCCGCAAGTGCAGTGTCGAGTAGATAAATCCGCATCAAACTAGACCTACCCAGACGAAAAATTCGCTAACTAGTTAATCAAGTCGAGTTCCTTCCTTCCTTTTGCTTCTTCTTCTTGCTGCACGAAAGCAGCACAACCAACGAAGAGCCGAGTCACTTCAGAATGTCTTCATCTTCTTCTCGACTGAAGGCGTCGCCAAACTTGCAGAGAGCCCCTACAACCTCGCCATCTCGGCAGTTAAATGGGTATAGACCCAGCTCGACCTCGTACTTCGGAAGTCGTTTTCTGCCGCGCAGCTCATATAATAGAAGCAGGAGGCATCAATGTTGTGATGGAAGTCATACACGCTCAAAGTAGTGCGGCCAAAGTCCCAGTCGCACATAGTGAAAATGGTGGTCAAGCTGTGAGGCATCGTGAAGTCAACATTAGGAATCGAGGAGGGCCAGCTCGGCCGCAGGGTTTTTGTCTTAGTTTGTTTTGTGAAGTGGAGCAGACTCAGCAGGAAGTCGTAGCAAAGGAGGTGGAAGCAGGAGTAACAAGTGTTGAGTTGCTTCCTGGTGCTGTGTCATCTCCCTGGCTACGTAACAGAAGATGTCCAGCTTATAGTACTTCATCACGAAAGCGTACCGCATTACAGTATTGGCATCGACTCGGTGGCCAAGGCTCGTGGGAGCTGCTCATGGATTGCTCTCATTCCACAAGTTGCAGTCTCCTACTCAGGCGACTGTCAGCGGTCATGGCGCAGGCTTCGCCTCGCAAGGGGCGGCGCAAGGCGGCTGGAAAGGCAAAGCCAGCGTCCAAGAAGAAGCGCGCGAGGACGTCTGGGGGCAAGAAACGCAAGGGCATCGGCGGAGAAAGCAAGAAGAATAAGAGGCAGCGACTCGCACAAGACGGACGCGTCCTCGAAAGTCCTGACGTGTGGTTCCATCAGGAAGTCGCCGACGGCCTCTGGGCTCCTGACGACGTGAGGGACAGTACTACCTTGCCTGCGATCTTCAAGCCTCTCCAGGACTCGTGATTCCGAGTGACGCACTGCGTGGACACCGACCAACCAGACTGGGACCCCAAGATCTGTGACTTCGTGGTTGAGCCGCCCAAGCCGCGTAAGAAGAAAATCCGCTCGCTGAAAGAAGTGAAGGCCCCTGTGGAGCTCCCTCCCGTCACGAGCTGTACGAAGGTGGCGATGAAGCCGTCAACGGAGCAAAAGGCGAAGCTGAACCAAATGTTCGCGACTCGCCGTGCTGTGTACAACAAGCTTGTCGCCGCCTCCAAGAAAGAATGTGCTACACGTTTGGCTCAAGGACGCATCAAGCCCAAGGCACTGGCGCAGCAGTACCGTCCGATGTCGACGAAGGAAGGCGTCCGCCACCACTTCCGAAACTAAAAGAAGCTTGCAAAGCATCTTCAGTGCAATTCGGAGGTTTTCGTTGGAGCCTTTGACGACTTCCAGGATGCTGTCGTCTCGTCCGCCGCTCTGTTTGACGCTCTGAAGAAGGGCAAGAAGACAACGTTCCCGGTCATCGGGTTTAAGAGTGTATTTGCGCGCTCAGACGCAATGGCGCTGCGGACAGATCGAAGGTATTTTTCTATCTCAGAAGACCGGGAGTCGGTGCACTTCCACAAGTCGTTCGTGGGCAAGCAATGGATCGAGCTGTCCGAGCCTCTGCCTGAGGTCACCACAATGGTGCGTCTAGTGCGCACCCGTGAGGGGGGCTTCTACTTGTGCGTGCCCACCTGCAAGGACTTTGCGCCTACGCTGAGCACTCGCACGGGTGCTATTGACCCAGGCGTGCGCTGCTTCATCACATTCTACGATCCCAGCGGCCGAGTATTCAGCATCGCGGACCCCGACGAGAAGATACTCACGCGACTCAAGATTGCGGACGCTCTGCGGCGCGAGCTGGCGCTGCTAGAACAGAAGATTGTAGAGCCGCCGTGTCGGGGGAAGGACTGTGCGTGCAAACGGACGAGTGAGGGGCGTGAGGCGGCGAAGAACGAGGAGTGCAAGTGTTCACATCCGTGCCACACAAAGACCAAGGTGGCAAAGAAGAAGACGGCTGCAGAATGCGTCGCTACCACTGAACTGCTGCGGAACAAGCGACGGCGTCAGCGCCTGCGTCTGCAGATCCGTCGAATTCTAGGCAAGGTGACGCGCATGGTGCACGACATGCACCAGAAGGTCTCAAAATGGCTGTCACTGAACTACCACGAGGTGCTGCTGCCAACGTTCGAGACCCAGCAGATGGCCGCTCGATATGTCCGAGAAGAGCGTCTGGACATCACGCCTGAAAGCCTTCTCGCTCCAGCTGAAGAACTTGTACTTCGCAGGAAGACACGGAAGCTGCGTCGCCCGACTGTCCGCGCCATGATGACGCTGTCGCACTTCAAGTTCAAGAAGATGCTGGAGTACAAGATGCAGCGAACGAGTGGTCGAATGGTGGAAGTGCACGAGGAGTACACGTCCAAGACCTGCTCGGGCTGTGGCTGCATTGACAAGAAGCTCGGCAGCAAGAAGGTGTACAGGTGCAAGCACTGCCACCTGATCCAAGATCGACATGTTAACGCAGCACGGAACACCTTCCACAAGAACGTGGGTGCGTCCGTACTGCGCGACCATTTCAACCGGTGTTCCTGCATCGGGGAGCCCTGCTAGCTCTGCGCTAGCGTTATAGGCCCAACAACATGTAGAACAGCTTAGGACGGAGGCCGTGATGCGATTCGGAGAGCCACGGACCTCTAGAGGCAACTACGTTAGGAGGAGTTTCGTTCGACGAATTTTGGGACCAGCTCGATCCCAACTAGCCGTGTCAAACCATTCCCATGGCATTTTCGTTTTGCACGACCGATCCAACAGAGCGGCTTCGAGAGTGATGATGAAGGCGGCGGACGATGGTAGCTTTATGCGGATCGAAGTCATGTCAATGCTGAAGTTGCTGTTGGTGTCGGGTACCGCGGTCACGTTTCTCGCCCCCTTCGTGCTACTCGGCTTCGGTGCCTCGCCTGCGGTTGCCAAAACCGACTGGACCAGTAGTCCGACGCGCTGCACGTCCGACTTTTCCATCCGTTTGTACAAGGAATGCCTCGGTGCGAACAGCACAAGTACAGCCCAAGATACCGATACGAATGGCACACTTTCAGCTATTGACGAGGTCCTCACCCTCCCTTCCAGCCAACAGAAAATGATCTTGACCTGTATGTTCGACGCCTGCACCAACAGAACCAACCGACCGTTTGTCAGCAGCGAAGAAAGCCTCCACGTGGCACACTACACTTTCGGACTCAACGGATTCAACCAGCGCACTCGCTACTTCTACCTCGAAGCTTCGTTCCCGAATTCCCAGCAGACAACTCGATCTTTTGACGTCACGATGACACCACACGTGAAAGGGTTCTACATCAACGAGACCAGCGACAACCAAACCTACGCACAGATCATCCCTGGGGTCGTTCAGAAGACCGTCACTGTCGAGTGTGAAGCAGGTGAGTCTTACTGCGAGCCAGCGTACTTCTTACGCTTCGGAGACATCGACTTCAACGATTATCAAGTGGATATTCTGTTCAACTCGACGGAGGATTTGGATTTGAGTGGCTCCAACGTTCAATTCCGCAAGACATGGGGCACGGAATCGTTCACAGACTGGCTCATCGGGATGAAATTATTCTTTCTGTTCGTGTCGGCTTTTGTTGCTGCCTGGTACATCTTCAGTGTGAACAAACTGTCGTCTCGTGAGCAGAATGTTGAGCAAGGATTCGTCATGGCGCTTGTCTTGACGCTGATCCTCTTCAACGACCCGTTCTACTTCGCTGAGGCGACGTACGGCAGCAACGCGGCTCGAATCCTCAGTGTTGGTTTCCAAGTGACGTTCTTCCAGATGCTGCTTCTGTTCTGGTTGGTCGCCATCGACAACCTACGTTTACAGGGCAAAGAGAACGGTGTGTCAAACGTGAAGTTCTTTGGCCCCAAGCTCCTCTTAGTGTCGATTTTCTGGGTCGTTATGGCGATTTACTACGTCTACATCAAGTACAACCGCAACAACGACGTCACATGGGATCCGCTGGCGGATAACAGCTCTTTTGCTTCGCTCAAGGCGCTTTGCGGTCTCCTCAGCGCTATCTTCATCGTGTGGTACTGTATTCTCGTGATAATGAGCATCCGTGAAATTCGAGCTCGGCGGATGCGATATCGCTGCTTGGTGGTGCTGAGTTTCTTGATGGTGATTGCATCGTTCACGGGTCTTGGAAGTGGTGAGTTATCTCCAACGCCATCAAGTGGGGGATCGTGGACCTCACTCCAAACAATTTTCAACATTTACGTGCACACGCTGTGCTATCTGTACGCCCCATCGTCTTCGCTGTAGAGATATACAATATTTTCGAAGTTGAATTCGGTCGCTTTCAAGCTTGCATTCGCAGACCCCACGCTCACAGCAACGTCATCGACGATTATCACCTTCTGATGCTGATCACAATTGACGCGCTTCTGGTAGTAAACCGGGATGCCTGCTTTCATCAGCTCTTCGATGCGTGGCCAAGAATACTTGGAGAGAAGCATCTTCTGGTCCGCCAGCACGATCACCTTTCTGCCCTTCCTAAACATCTCCATCAGAGCACCTGTAACACTAGGATGTGTAAGACGTCTCGAAATGCGTCAATTCGAAGCACACTTTTTACGAGATTATTCCTATCGCGCGCGAAACAGTTTAAAAACACAACTCTCGGCCATCTCAGAGCAAGTATTCGACGAGCACGCCCACATTGACCGGCATCGTCCGTAACAACACCAACAATATTCCACTTTTGTTCTTGAGCATCCAGCAACATTTTCTCCATCTGCGACGCCAGTTCGAGCCCATCGCGACGCAAACCAGTATTGCGAGCGCACTTTGTTTGGTTTCCTCCCCGTTCCAGCAGCAACGTCAGCCAACGACACATGGCGGAGGGGAGCATAATGTACTCCTACTCTTCCGAGTCAAGCTGAAATGATTCGTTGCCGTCCTGCTCGATCCATCGATTCAGGGTTGGCACTGCCAACGACTTGTATTCCGGAAATCTCCGAAATCGTCGTAAGGTGGCCGCCTTGGTGGCCCCGGTCGATCGATACCAGCTAACAACTCGTTTTTTCTGTGCTTCAGTGTGGTTGTGAGGATTCGGAACGCTTGCAGTGTCGGATGAACGATTGTCTAATCGTTCACCTACCCAGTGGTGCAGTGTTGGGTAGGATAGACGGGCAAACTCTGGTTGGCGTCGGAAATGGGTCAACGTCCTACTGAACGATCTGCCGTTCGCAAAATGCCAAGAAACAACCCGATCTTTTTGGGCTCTGCTGTACGGTGCTGTTCTCGCTGCGTTTTGCTGGCTGCTAGAGCTTTCGAATGGCGAAGCATCATTTAAGCCGGCATCGGCAGTGACCGGGTGTTCTTGGGAGAACAACGATAACAGGTCTTGGAGTGAAATGTCTGCACTTTCAGCTGAAAAAAATGCATCCAGAGAAACTTCGTCGTCTACATCGTCCTGCGTGTCAAAACTGGTGGCGACGGCGTTCTCACTTGGCTTCTCGTCTTGAACGAGATTGCCTGATGCAATATCCGCCTGAAACAACTCGTAATCTTTCTTCCACCCAACGTAGTTATTAGACGAATCAGAGTGCTCTTTGTTTCGAGCCGGAACGCCCGTATCTGGGTTGCCATAGGCCGCCGTTGTAAGATTGTGGCTTCCAGAAATGACGGTCGTATCTGCTAAGACTTCCTTGGTATGCACCATCGCAGTATTTCTGGGCTCATAGATACTAATACCAGCCCGAATCAGCATGCTGAAAACAGGAGCTGCAAATCGAGTCCAGGCCGCCTTTTTGTCGGCAAATACTATCGTCAGAACACCTCGTAAGAACGCACGAATTAGTGCGCGAGCCACAATCTCCAGAGTTAGATAAAAAATCGACACAAAACAAACCCGCTCCGTTCTATCGATGTAGCCCAGAAAAATAGGCTTGATTATTGCTTCATGTCGGATACATTCATGACACGGTACTATGGATCATCACGGTATTTCCAAGTGCCCCACTCAGGAGATCATTTAGCACACAGCGTCACGCTTAATCAATGCCGTCAGCCACGAGGTAAAGGATACTGGCGAGTTCCTACAAAAATGCTTGAATGTCCACTCGTTAGAGAAGCAATTCAAAATGAAGCCAAGCTTCTTCTTCCTGATATATTGGCAGCAAACAATCCTGGCCTGGTTTGGGAAGGGTGGAAACGCCGAATAGCAAACCAATTAAAATCCCTGCAAGCGGTGATGCCAATTCAAGAAGATCAAGGGCTCCGTGCAGCTGAAAAATTGTTTGAGCAAAGCATGCAAGCATACGTAGAGAACCCATCGCCAAGCACCCAAACAACCTACGAAGAAGCGAAAACGGTATACGCAGAGCGCAAAGAACATATATACCGACTGCAACAAGATTCAGCTTTTGACTTCCATGCAAAAAAACATGGAAAACTCAAAGTCAGCATTTTTCCGCCTACCAACAACAATGCTGCGACCGGTAGTAGCGTCATCAGTGAAATTAGACTCTGGCGAAATATCTACTGAACCAGCGATAGTACGAAAGCAATTCCGCGCACACTGGGGAACAATCTTTGGAGACTCAACTTGCCCTGACGACGACACGGTAATTGACGAGACACAGAGAGCAGTACTTCTCGATTCAATCGAACGGAAACTCTCGAAAGAAGATGCTGATACTCTTGATAGCCCAATTACATCCGATGAACTGACTGAAGCGATCAAACAAATGAAAAGCAACTCTGCTCCTGGGTTGGATGGACTGTCGCCGGCATTCTACCAAATAGCACCAGAAATCTTTGGATCTATATTACGCAGCGTTTTTCAATATCAGCTAGACCGTGGGATACTGTTGCCATCGCAAAGAAAATCATGTGTCACGCTCCTCTTTAAAAAAGGAGATCGGAGTGAACCGGGAAACTATCAACCAATAACGCTAATGCCAGTCGATGTAAAAATCCTCTCGAAAGTGTTAGCATACCGTCTCCAAGAGGCCTTACCCTCGCTAATCCATCCCGACCAAAAAGGATTCGTGAAAGGCAGGTCACTACATCACCAAGTACGATTGATGGACGATCTCCAACACCACGCAACTATGATGAACTTTGAAGCGATGGCCCTGTTCCTCGATTTTGAGAAGGCTTACGACAGGGTGGTTTGGGACTATCTCTTCCTAATTCTCGCTGTATTTGGCTTCGGGCCGCGTTTTATCTCGTGAATCCGACTACTGTACACAAAACCTTTAGCGCTGATCCTCCTCAATGGATTTCTACTCCAACCACTAGAGGTAGCCCGAGGTGTCAAACAAGGCGACCCGTTATCTTCACTCCTTTTCCTGCTTAGCATTGAACCACTCGGAAACCTAATCCGAAGCCGTGCGGATCTCGGGGTTTCTATAACACGTTCCAAATCGATAACCGGTCTGTATTTCGCGGACGACTCAACCTTAGTGTCGAAACACGTCAACGGCATACAACAACAACTTGAACAGGTACAAATATACTGTCAAGGATCCGGAGCGCGTCTCAATTTAAGGAAATCTGCGCTGATGCCATTTAATCGAAGGCAGACAAGTCCAACTATTCCAGAAGTGAAGTGTCTCGGCCCAAGTGACTTGATTAAATATCTTGGTATACCGTTCGGCCAACAGGTATCCAAGGACACCATACTAGAGGAGCTCAACAACAACTTTTACCGAGGATTCGGTATCTGGGGTCGTAGAGCGAGAACGTTGAGAGGACGACTCCTACTGGTACACACTATGATTCTCTCCGTGTTGTGGCATTTTACACCACATACTATGGTCCCGCCATCTTGTGTCCGACGCTGGCAAAGAATGCTGAATAAGCTTGTGCTCACTCGAAAAAAATGACCAAGACTCCAATTTCGTTCAACTTGCCCCGAATGAACTACTGTATCTACCAAGTAAAAAGGCGGATTACAGCTCCCACACCTGCAAACCCAGCTAAAAACTCAACGTTTACAACTTGTAATGGGCCCCTCTGGCCTATTACATTGGTCATGCGATCACAGATTGGTGTGGTTCACACACTGCTGTCATGGAGGTAAAGGTGGCATAAACATGGTCAAATGTTTATTCACATCCACCCATGGCACAATCAGTGATTACGCCAAGTGTTCTCTGCACTTCTTTGTGCATGATGATGGTTCCTCACCTGGGACACTATTTGGTAACAAGGCCGGCGTGTCACCTGAGTTCTTGTGGCCAATCACAAGACGCCACGCGGCAGGAAGATTCTTCGAAGGAGAATCTTCAAGTTCAACCTGATTCAACCCAAGGTTTTATACTACATGTGTAGGTTAAATTACATTTAACCTCAAGGGCCCCTAGTGGTTTTATTCATAGGATTCAGGAACCATAAGCTCATTTCAACTCAGTTGCAAACTTTCCCTCAAGTACTCAAGTCGCCTTCCTCCCTCCAAGTCGGGAGTCGCCTCCTCCCTCCAAGTCGGGACTTCCCTCCAAGTCGGGAACGCTTCCTCAACCGCACAAGCGTGCGTGCCGTGTTTTGGGGACTGTTGTAAACAGCGCCCCATTACACCTGGTAGCACTTTGTGGTCCTTCCCGCGATCGGAAGTGACTGTTTGCGCGACTGCCAAGAGCAGGTCGACAAACGTTGATTGCCTGGTTGTGATTGTAGCATCACGTCGGAACCTCTTTTCTTTGGGTCTGTGGTTTAGTGCCGTTGTGCCTGTTCCGCCTTTGAATTTTCAGAGTCTAAACGTTCTGACTGCTACGAAAATCACAAGCCAGCAATCCAGTCTCCTCGAATAAGTCATGGAGGCAGCGGACATGGAAGTCTCTCATGGTCCAGCAGTACCGGAAACTGTTGAGTTGACTAATGAGCAATTCCCTCATTTGTCTTCTCATGAGTGGGCAGCCTTGGAGCGAATGCGTGGGATCATTGGTGAAGCAGCTGTGATCAGTTTGCTGAGATCAGCGTCACCAGATGACCAGAGGAACGCGGCCGTGAACTTCATGCATCACGAGATCATGACCTCTCATCGACAGCAAGCAACTCCTGTCTCGACGATGAGAGTGATGCCTCTGAAGCTCAACATTTCTCCGTATCGCGGCGGAGAAAACGAACTTCTGGCAAGATGGTTCGTTGAGTTGGATGCAGCAGTGGCTGCAAGACAGCTCCGAGACCCAGTTCAGCAAGTGTTGTTCGCGATGTCCAGCCTTGTGGGTCGAGCGAAGAGTTGGGCATATGGGAAGCGTTCGGCGGAGCCAACCTGCTTCTACAATCTCGACGACTTCAAGCAGGAGCTGAAGCGCGCGTTTGAGCCTCCGCAGAGCGAATTTCGCGCTCGTGCTGAGTTCCTCAAACTTCGGCAAGGACGCCAAGGCCTCCACTCATATGCACAGCGCGCACGATATCTCGTGTCGTGCATTGTGGATCAGCCGATTGAATGGCAACGCAAGTTGTCACGTTCATGGCCAGCTTGGACGACGGACCGATCCGGAACCAGTTGTTCCGCGAGTACCCGACGACGTTGGACCAAGCCATCGAGAGAGCGATGCAAGAAGAATTCAGCATCAAGCAAGCCAAGTTTGGTGGACCTATTCCGCGTCAAGTCCGCATGTAGTCGCCAGTAAACGACGGTCCAGAGCCGATGGACTTATCATACGCTTCCACGTCGGGAGACGTACGTCCGCGTGGTAATGGCAAATGCTTCCGCTGTGGGAAGCCAGGCCACATCGCTCGGAACTGCAGGGTGTCTTTGCCGGAACGGCAAGAGACACGGGGGTCAAAAAACGGGAACGACCAGTAGGGGCGGGGCTCCCTACTGGGTCTAACGAGAGGACTGTGGATATTGTGGAGACACAGAACTCTGGCCCCGATGTGCGCGGCGCACATGCAGATTCCACTAAGAGTGATGGCAGTGTCAATCAGAGCTCTGCTCTGATCGTACTCAAAGTTTACGTGGATGGTATTGCAACGCCTCTACGTGCTTTGGTTGACACTGGCGCGTCGAACAACTTTGTTCGGGCGAAGGTCGTGATTGGGAATTGAAACAGGGCGAGACGCGCTCTGTTTCTTTAGCATACACTAGTATGCGCTTTTGAGGAAGCGTAAGTTACGTAGGCTTTGTATGCAAGTAGAAATACACGTCCCCGTGTATTTCTAAGCAAAAAGACCGAAACTTTAACTTGAAAATAGAAAACTGAATTGAATGGAAGCCCGCCGCGTGGCGGGCCCTTAGCAAACCTATCTAAATGACTTATGTATCTACGAAGGTGAATCCATGGTTGGCTCTCACGCTCCGGCCCTTATGTATGCGTTTGATTGGTGGAAATGTGCCCCTTTCCACCAATAGCAGTGCGCTTAGCGCCCGCCAATGTTTGTGCCATTGGCGGCTCGAAATGATTGTTGACTGTGTATGTGACGCGCACACACAGAAGGCTTGCCGTATACTTGTCCGTGTATAGTTCGGCTATACACGTATATCTGGTGTACCCAATTACACCAGCCTGTGTAACCCTGTTACACTACCCCCCTCTTTAAACACGAATATCGCGTCTGAGAGGTAACGGTGACCACACATCAATCTGTGGTCACTCCCTGTTTTCTCGCGTCTCGAGAAAACACTCCGCGCCCATTCCACAATGAGCGCGTCAAGTCCCAAGGCCCCCACAAGCCCCGCAAGCTCCGCCGCCGCCGGTGGGGACTTCCCACCGGTCACCAAGTTGTCTGTGAGCGATTATCGCTCACAGCTCGCGATCAAGCAGGCCGAGCGGGCTGCTGCGAAGCCTGATGCTGCTGGGGATCCAGCAGCAAGCGAGTCAAGTGTGACGCAGCCTGTGAAGGCTGCGTCTTCAAGCGATATGCCGCCTGCGAAGGCAGCGCTCACCGGATCCCCTGGATCCGGTGCTACGAGTGAGGCACAGCCTGCGAAGGCTGTGCCAGGCGAATCTCTAAGGCCCGAGGCGATGGATGTGGATCTAGATGATTCACATCTAGACCCAGAGCTCGCTGTCGACTACGGCAGCGAGGGGATCGAAGACGACGAGGAGTTGGAAGACTCCTCGTCAGAGTTGAAGGTTGCCGCGCCCGCTGAGGGCCAGCATGCTGCTTCAGAGAGCCCCGTATCGGGCTCTCGCCGCCAGCGCGACGTCGCGCTGGAAGAAGGTGAAGTCGCGCGCCCGAAGCGCGCGCGCTCGGACGTGTCAAGCTCGGCGGAGGCTACCTCCGCCGCAAGTGGTTCTTCAACGCCGGCAGATTTGCCGGCGGGGCGTCGTGCTGCTCGCGCGTCCGATCCGACGCCGTGGATGTTGACATCCACGGCGATCCAGAAGCTGCGCTACAGCGACGAGGGGGCTGCTGCCGAGCCCGTCTCTCTCTTCGATGATCGTCCGATCATCGACGATAAGATCGCGGGCCAGCTCCATCTCGGAGCTGACACTGCTGAGCGACGCGATTACTTCGCGTCGCTATACCTGGCGTCGCGTTACTACAAGAACGCGCGCCGTGGTCCTCAGAGCAAGGTCTCTGAGACTCATGCTCTGGCACAGGGCTGGAACCAGTTCGTGTCGAACTGGAACGCGAACCCCGACTTGTATCGGTACCGTCTTGAACGGCACCGCACTCGCTATTATGAGCATAATAGCACAGGTCGCGTGGTGCATCTGCACAACATGTGTGCAGATGCGGGCATCCCCTGCGCGGTTCCGCGCAGGGAGCATTGTCCAGTCTGTCCGCAGGATGCGGACAGACTATCCGAGAGTGATGTCATGGGGTACACGCGCATCCGTGTACCCGAGAAGGTGACCAAGTGGCGCGAGAGGGTGTTCCCCGACGCGCGTGTCACCTTTCCACCGCCCAGTCAAACCTTGTGGTTTGACGACGTCTCTGGGAAGTGGATCACTGAGTCGAGGGTTACCCCCGACTCGGCCGTAGGTGGTGGCGCTGTTCGTACGCCATCACCATTTCCGGAACGTCCATCACAAGGACGTTCCGCGGCTCCCAGGAGTCGTGTTGGGGAGGCCATCCTCTCCAACGACATCGAAAACGACGCTGACCTTGGTCGGCGCGTGGCTCCTGGTGAGCTACAATTCGCTCGACAATCCAGCGAATTGAGCCGTCTGCAGCCCGCAAGGGCGCAGGCGGTGGGGGGAAGACGTCGCACCCCGGATCAGCCACGCTCGGCTGATCCGATTGTTGGTCGCCTTGAGGCGGATCACGCGGCCTTCCGCGAGGCCGCGTGGAAGACGATCGCTGACCAGGGTCAGCTGATCTCGAACCTCTCCTCGCAAGTGGAGAGTGCTCGGAGCACCGCTGCCGATGCTCTTTCTCGAGCTGCTGAGCTCGAGAAGAAGTTCGCGAAGCTCGTGGAGAGCGTCGGGATGCGCCCTTCGCGGTCCGCTGCGAAGGGGTCTTCTGATGACGACCACTAGGTGGGCCGTCAGGCTCCGGCGTGCTCGTTTCCAACGAGCTCGCAGGCGTATCATGCTCATGATACGCCTTCAGCCGCCCAACGTAGAACGTTGGGTGCAGTCGCATGCTGGACGGTATGTCCAGCGTGTATGCTGTGCCTTGGCGGTGCAAGACACGGAAGGGGCCGATGAAGCGTGGAGCGAGCTTGCTCGCTCCAAAGTCCGAGACTGCATGTCTAGGCAGGTTTTGCGTAGACAGTAAAACTAATGAATTCCTTTTGAACTCACTAATGTTGTTCCTTGACTTCTTGTCCGCGTTCATCTTCTGTCGATCGACAGAAGATGCAATAGCATCACGGACAAACCGCATGACGGCTTGTCTGCTTTGGACGAAGTCCCTTGCATCGACATTGGTCGTCTCGACCAATGTGACATCGCTTGACCTCGTGCCATGCACGAGGTGTCTTTCGTCTTGAACGTCCGCAGGTGCTGCGGACGTGGCCTTGTTCGTCATCGAAGTGACGTCGCCCGGCGACGTCACAGCCTTCGTCACTTGGGATCTCCCGGTGTCCGTCTCTGAGATGGACACGTCATCGTCCGTCACGTCTGCTCTTGAGGCAGACGTGGGACGATCCTTGGCTTGTCGCTTCGCTCCCAGAGCGAGGCGGTCTTGGTCTTGCCTTGGCGCGTCCGTGTCCGGCACGGAGGCGGTGTCATCTGCGACGCCCGCACCCGGTGCGGACGTGATGTTCTCCATTCGCTGACGCGCTGCGTCAGCTCGCGTCACAGCGGCCAACGAATCCTCGTTGGCTGCAGCTTTTGCTGCGGCATTTTCATGTGAGTGCGCTTCACTCGCATTTCCTCCCCCACTCAAGGGAGCTGTCACCCCGCCGAGGGTGGCAGGGACACGTGGATGCCGCGTGGCATTCACGAAGAACGGTGTATGCCCCGTAGAGGCATGCACCGAGTTGTTGATGGCGAACTCCGCCATCGGCAAACAGTCGCTCCACTCGGTGAACGAGTGGGCGTAACTCTTGAGGATGTCACCGAGCACGCGGTTCACGCGCTCGGTCTGACCATCGGTCTGAGGATGATCGGCTGTCGACATCGACAGTCGCGTGCCAAGGAGGGCGAAGACCTCCTTCCAGAAAGCGGCCGTGAACCGAGGGTCACGGTCCGATACGATCTCGCGGGGCATCCCGTGAGATCGGAAGATAAGATCAACAAACAGACGAGCCGTCTGTTTGGATGTGACCTGTGCTGGCACCGCAGCAAGATGCACCATCTTGCTGAAGCGGTCGACAAAGACCGCTATGCCAGTCCGACGCTTGGCGTCGGGCGGCAACCCGAAGATGAAGTCCATACTAATGGACTCCCAACACTCTGCCGGGATTGGCAGAGATTGCAGCGGTGCTTGTGAAGCCAATGTCGGCTTCACACGTTGGCACGCTTCGCAAGCACGAACGTACTTGCGCACCCACTTGTACTGGCGCGGCCAGTAGAAGTCACGCGAGAGAAGCAGGTACGTCTTCTCTCGGCCCGGATGCCCCGCCCATGGGGCATCGTGATACTCGTAGATGACCCGCAACCGCAGGTCATAATCGTTTGGGACGACGATGCGTGCAGCATCGTCGTCAGCTGTGCTATAAAGCAGCAGCCCATCGTGTGCGCTGTATCGGTGCACATTCGAACGCAGATGTGGAGGCAGCGCTCGACGCCCGGCGTCGGTCGGCTCCTTCACATAATCCAGCAGGCGCTTGACGTCGTCGTCAAGCGCATACGCCTTACGCACGTCATCGAGCAGCGATGACGTGGGCACACTGCTTCGCTCAACGCCAATGGCGTTGACATCAACTACCTTGTAGTTGTAATCCGGTCGACGCGAGAGCGCGTCGGCCACCACGTTGAGTCTTCCAGGTTTGTACTCAACCTGGAAGTTGTATTCCGCGAAGAATGACAGCCACCGTGCCATTCTTTGAGAGAGGTGCGGCGACTTCACAGCCGTCCGCAACGATGCGTGGTCCGTATAGACCACGAACGGTTTATCTCCGAGGAGATAGACACGGAACTTCGCCAGTGCGTACTTCATGGCAAGGAGCTCCTTGTCATGCACTGGATAGTTGCGCTCAGCTTGCTTAAGCTGACGCGAGTGATAGCAGATTACACGATCACGACCGTCGTGATCGTGCTGCATCAGCGCGCATCCGATAGCATAATCGGATGCATCGCACACCACGTGGAACGGGCGGTCTTGGTCAGCGATGGCCAAGACCGGCGCCTCAGTCAAGCCCTGCTTGACTGAATCGAAAGCCTGCTGACACTCAGCAGACCACTGCCACTCCGTGTCCTTCTTCAGGAGACGTGACAGTGGGCGAATGCGCCCAGCGTAATCGTGCACGTACTTGCACAAGTACGTGGCCAGCCCAAGGAACTGCCTCAGTTCCTTGGCGTTCGAGGGCGCAGGCCACTCGTTGACGACCCTGACCTTCTCAGGATCGGGGCGGACTCCGTCTTTGCCGACAAGACATCCGAGAACCGGAATCTCGGATGCACCAAATATGCACTTCTTCAAGTTTGCATATAGCTTGTGCTCACGCATCAGCGCGAGCAGACGACGGAGATGCTCCCTGTGCATCTCTGTGGCGGTCTTCCCGCCCACAGCCAGGCTGTGGGCGAACACGTCGTCGAAGTACGTCGGCGCGAAGTCGCGAATCGATCGCAACAGGTGTGTGACGCACCTGTTGAACGTCGCAGGGGCGTTCTTCAGCCCCTGTGGCATCACCATCCACTCCCAAAGCATGCCGCTTGGCGTGCTTACAGCTGTGAAGGGGATGTCCTCCTCACGCATTAAGATTTGGTAGAAACCATCTCTTAAGTCAAGAGCACTGAACACGGTGCTCTTGCTCATCGAATCGATGATCACATCTTTTCGCGGTATCGGCGTCTGCGCCGGTATCGTTGCCTCGTTCAACTTGTTGAACGCGTGGACAATGCGCCATCCGCCCTGCGCCTTCTTGACGCAGAACGTCGGAGCACTGTGCGGGGACTTGCTTTCCCGCACTTGCCCCGCGCGCCGACGAGCTTCGAAGAACTCGTCGATGGCTTGGACCTGCTCACGCGGCAGTGGCCACTGTCGTGTGACGCAGTACTTCGTCCCCGGCACGAGATCAATCTCGTGCTGAATGCCCTTGTCCCGCGGAAGCTCCGCGGGAACCTCATCAGGGAATACGTCCGCGTATTCCCTGAGCACATCGTAATAGGGACTCGCCTTGAGCGAGTCCCAGCTTTGCTCGGCAAAGCGGTCCTTCTTGGTCTTGGCGCTGAGGGCAGTGTCGCCCTCAGGATGCTTGACGAGGACCTGCCGCAGGTCCTCGAGCTCCACTGTGATCTCGGTATCCTCACGCGCGGTGAGGATGCATACTTGCTCTACGCGCCCGGCGCGTAGATCCCGTGCAAAGCCCTTCCAGCTCTGCACTTCCAGCGCTGTCAACTCCGAGGCAGTGCTCGGAGGACCCTCAAGTGTCAGGAGCTGACACTTGACGCCCGAGAGTGTTTGCGTTAACGCATTCACTCTCTCGTACGTGACGTCACCCTTTGCGGGTGACGCAACCACGTCAGCTACACCCTTAGGCGTATCGCGCTCTTGCGACGGGGAGGCGATCTCTTCCCGTCGGGGCCCGGCCCGATTCAAAAGTGAGGAGTCAGCTTCACTCCTCACATCGCGACCCTTGCCGCGATGATGGGTGCCAGGCCCGGCCTGGTTTCGACCCATATCTTTTTCTTCGACGGGCCCGGCCCGTCGAGATGCCTTGATCCTTGACTCCTCAAACCCGGTTTGAGGAGGCGTCTTCTCTTGGTGCTTCGCCTCGGGCCCGGCCCGAGACGGGTTCTTCTGTATTCTTGCCTTTCCGGACCCCGTCCGGAAAGGGTTCTTCTTGATATTGGCTCTCGCAGGCCCGGCCTGCGAGGCGTTTCTTCCAAACCCGGTTTGGGAGAGGGTGCGCTCCCGGAGTGCACCCACCTTTCGTCGATTTGCCTGTGCCCCGGGCACAGGCGAGGAAGCGTCCCGGTCGTCTTCCGTCCTCGTCTTGAGCGCGTCGGCCTTTACGGTCGACGCGCAGTCTTGGCTTGGCTGAGCGAGGGTGACCTCGCTCACGTCGCGTTTACTGCGCGACGCACTCGCAGCGCTGTCAGGGCCATCGCTCTCTGTCGCGCTATCTGCCGAATCGAGGACGCATGCGTCCTCGAAGCCGTAAGAGACTATAGACTGGGACTTCCAGTCTATCACTGGGGCATGGCGTTTGAGCCACGGCATGCCCAGTATCATGTCGAACTTATCGTCTAGATCCAGGACGATAAAGTCCTCAGTGAAGGCCCGGCCTTCACAGCCAAAGCGAACTGATACAGTTCGCTTGCGCGTTTTCACGGTTGCTCCTGTCGCCAGGCGCACCACCAACTCACTTCGAGGAGTCGTCTTCTCCTCGGCGTTCATAGCCCTCAGGCTTTGCAGTCGAACAAAGTTGTTCGATGCACCCGAATCGACTAGCGCGTGCATGGTTCTCCCATGCACCGCGACTTCCAGGATGATCAGCCCTGCTTGATCATCCTGACGCTTGCTGTGGTGTCCGGCACCACAAGGGGCTGTAGCCGTCACATGCCCGACATCGGCATGTGTGACTACACCAGTAGGGCGCCCCGCCCCTACTGGCTTCCAGCGTTTTTTGGTCGTCCGCGCCAACGATCCCCGTTGGCGCGATACGACGTGCCACGTGTGGCACGATACGACGTATCGCGAGCAGCAGGCCCCGGGCCTGCTACACACTCACGTGCGAAGTGGCCGGTGTTTCCACACCGGAAACACCGTCCCGCGCCTCTGCGCGGCTCCGTCTGCTGCCTGCCAGCAGACGCACTGGATAGGTCCATGGGCTCTGGACCGCCCATGGGTCTTGCACGCGGACGTGGCGCCCCTGGCGTGTCCGCGTGGAGCTTAGCCTGGTGCAGGCTAAACTCTTCCTGCGACGCAAGCCGAATGGCTTGCTCGAGAGTACTCGGGTACTCTCGGAAGAGATAGGTCTTCACAGGCCCATCCTTCAGTCCCTTCATGAAGGTGACTACTTGTGTCGCCTCGTCAATCGGATGATTGACGATACTCGACACCAAGTACCTCGCGTGTTGGGCGTAAGCCAACACGTCGCGCTTGCCTTGACGCAGGTCGAGGAACTCCGCCCTCGACCTGAACTCGGATTCAGGCGGCTCAAACGCTAGCTTGAGCTCGCGCTTGAAGTCTTCGTACGTGCTCCAGCACGTACTGTCCGTAAGACGTCTTCCGTACGCCCAGTGTCTGGCTCGTCCAGTCAGACACGACATGGCGTACGCAACTTGGAGCGACGGATCCCGGATCCGTCGAGCAGCAATTGCTGTCTCCAGTTCTACGAGCCATCGTAGAAGAGGCTCGTTCTGGCCACCCGAGAACGGAGTCACTGACACCTTCAGTGACTCAACGCGAGAAGGGGCTGACGCCTCCTTCTGTTGGCGTTCCTTGTCCATGTAGTCGACCACGACTACATGGTGCTCGCTTGGTGGCAGCGACCGTAGCATCGCTGCCACGGTGGACTCACCTACGACTCGCGAGAGTCGTAGCAGTGCCTCCCACTGCTGATCGCTCAGGTGGGGGCAGTCCTCCCTCGTGATGCAGGGAGGACCCGCGCTTGGAGCTCCGTCAGGCAGGGCACCGCCTGACGAAGGGTTTTCGTCTCCATAGCCAAATGCATCCATTTGGCTAACTCTGTAGGCGTTGGACGGACTACGAAGTGCTACCAGGTGAAACAGGGCGAGACGCGCTCTGTTTCTTTAGCATACACTAGTATGCGCTTTTGAGGAAGCGTAAGTTACGTAGGCTTTGTATGCAAGTAGAAATACACGTCCCCGTGTATTTCTAAGCAAAAAGACCGAAACTTTAACTTGAAAATAGAAAACTGAATTGAATGGAAGCCCGCCGCGTGGCGGGCCCTTAGCAAACCTATCTAAATGACTTATGTATCTACGAAGGTGAATCCATGGTTGGCTCTCACGCTCCGGCCCTTATGTATGCGTTTGATTGGTGGAAATGTGCCCCTTTCCACCAATAGCAGTGCGCTTAGCGCCCGCCAATGTTTGTGCCATTGGCGGCTCGAAATGATTGTTGACTGTGTATGTGACGCGCACACACAGAAGGCTTGCCGTATACTTGTCCGTGTATAGTTCGGCTATACACGTATATCTGGTGTACCCAATTACACCAGCCTGTGTAACCCTGTTACAGGAATGGTATGATTCCACCCGATGCGACGAATGATATGGCTGTTCGGTTGGCTAATGGGTCAACTGTGAGAATGCCAAAGCGAACGATGCGCTTGGCAATTGAGTTTGAAGGTTTCCGAGGTGAAGACGAGTTCATTTTACTCGACCTCGATGACAAGTTTGACATCATCCTGGGCATGCCGTGGTTGAAGCGTTACCAACCTCGCATTGACTGGATGAAGAAGAAGATCTCTGTTGACAAGTCGTGCATTGCAGCCGAGTTGAGCTGCATGACAACGGATGAAGTGATATGGGCATATACATCTGTGGAAGGTGTGTCAAACGAGACCCAGGAGTGCGATGGCCCCTCGATCTCGGGAGACAAGCCCGTGAAGACCGCTGGAGGTGGAGCAGTCAGGCGCCATGAAAAGACTACTCCTGTTGCCAAGAACGATGAAGGACCGCGTTCTGGCGTGAAGAATGAAGACCAAGAGAAGATCGACGACGATGGATTTCCGTCATCAAGCATCCCTGATCAAGATGCAAAGGAAGGTGATGAAGGTGGTGACCCACAGAGAGGCACCACAAGCAGCTGTGCGAACGTCGTGGTCTACAATGATGAGGGTGACAGCACAATAATGCGTCATGGCCAAGTGGAAAATCCTCCCAGCACGGTCGAAGAGTTGACTTCCTTGCCATCGATGAGCAAGAAGACGCTGAAGCGTAGCCTGGCGAAAGGCGAAATTTCGCAGCTTTGCGCGATTGTCAAAGCAATCGACAAAGACTTCGTCAACACTGCATCAAATGTGAATGTAGATGTGTTGAACGGAAAGACACGGAAAGAGAGGTTTGAGGAGCAGTCATGGGACGCTCTCAAGACGAACCCCGTGTATGCGCTTGCCAGGGAATTCGAAGATATCTTCCCAGACAAGGTGCCGGACGAATTGCCATTTGACAGAGGCATTCGTCACGAGATTGATGTACTTCCTGGCACGAAGTACTGCATCACAAGACAGTGGCCGTTGCCGAAGGAACAAGTCGATGCGATCGACGAGTTTTTCGCAGAACGTGCTAAGGCTGGTCATGTGCGAGAGAGCAAGTCTCCGCATTGCAGCCCCACTTTCTGTGTGAAGAAGGCGACTGGCGGGTGGCGCATTGTTCATGCGTTCAACAAGTTGAACGATGCAACCATACCTGCTCAGACTCCGGTTCCGCGCAAGGACATGATCCTTGATGGAATGGTTGGCAGTATCGTTTTCAGTGCGATCGATCTGAAAGATGGATTCTATCAGATTCGGATGCGCGAAAGCGATGTACCACTAACTGCAGTAAGTACCCCGAGTGGTATGCTGTGGGAATGGTTAGTGATGCCACAAGGACTGAAGAATGCGCCTGCGACTTTCAATCGCATGGTCACAAACATCACTCGTCCTTTGCGAACGTTTGCACCAAGTTACTTTGACGATATATTCGTTCATAGTAAGGCCGTCAATGGAAAGTCTGGTGTTGATGTTCATATCGATCATCTACGTCAAGTATTCCAGGTCATGCGAGAGAACAAACTCTACGCAAACTTGAAAAAGTGCCTATTCTTTGCCCCCGAGATTCCTGTTCTTGGTTGCTTTGTGGGCAAGAACGGTATTCGCATCGATCCGGAGAAGGTCAAAGCTATTGACGATTGGCCTGTGCCTCAGAATGTCAAGCAGTTGCGGCAGTGGTTGGGTCTGGCAAATTACTTGCACAAGTACACGCGCAATTATGCAGCGTTAGTGCAGCCTCTGACACAACTGCTGAAGAAAGACGTTGAGTGGAAGTGGTCAAGGGGTCGCCAAGCGGCGTTCGAAGAGGTCAAGCGGAGTCTGCGTGAAGCTCCTGTGCTGGCTCTTCCGGACCACGACAAGCCGTTCCACGTCGTCTGTGATGCGAGCGATTATGCCGTTGGTTGCGCGTTGATGCAACACGATGATGAGGGTCGAGAGCGAGTTATATCGTATCAGTCACGACAACTCCGACCCGCAGAACGGAACTACCCAGTTCATGATAAGGAACTTCTTGCGATGAAGTATGCCTTAGTCAAGTTCCGTGTTTACTTGCTTGGCGAGGAGCGCTTCGCGATCTATACTGATCATGCGTCGCTGCGGACAGCGGTGAAGACTCCTCACTTGTCGCAGAGAATGGCGAGGTGGCTCTCCTTCTTTGCGGAGTACAACTTTGTTGTTCACTATAAGCCAGGCAAGATGAACATCTTAGCCGACGCTTTGTCAAGACGTCCGGATTACGATCCCAAATCCAAGAACGAGGATCCGGTCGAAGCGTGTCGACTCTGTGAAGATGTTCAAGCGATCGCTGTTCAAGCATTGACTACAGTGCGTGAAGATATTATCGGGGGTTACAAGTCCGACGAGATCTGTCAGGACTTATTCAAGTACTTCAAGGATCCCTCCGCTAAAGCACTGCAAGGTCTGCCAGCTCGAACAAGATCACGCGTTCACCGCTTCCAAGTACGCAATGGGTTGCTGTACTACGCGGTTGACGACGGGGATACAGAAAGGATCGTTATCCCCAACGACGAAGGCGTGCGTCATCGACTCTTGTATGAGTATCATGACAGCCCTTCGAGTGGTCATCTCGGACGTGAGAAGACGTTTCTCAGTCTTTCCCGAGATTATTATTGGCCACACATGTACAAGTGGGTGCGCAAGTATGTGAGGACTTGCGAGATATGTCAGCGAGTGAAGCCCTCAGGCTCCACCCAAGCCCCACTTCGTTCTTTGCCTGTCCCCCAGGACAGTTGGAGGTCCGTGAGTATGGATTTCGTATTCGGACTTCCGCGAGACAAACACGGACGCAACGGCATCTTTGTGTTTGTGGACCGATTCAGCAAGATGGTTCATCTTGCACCTGTTTCGGACAAGATCTCAGCAGAGAAGACTGCCAAGGTATTTGTAGACGTCGTGTTCCGTCTGCATGGCCTTCCAGTTGAGATCGTGTCAGACCGTGACACCCGTTTCACTGCAAAGTTCTGGCGTGCACTGTTTGGACTGTTGGACACCAAGTTGTCTATGTCAACAGCGGCACATCCCGAAACGGACGGTCAAACAGAGCGAGTGAATCGTGTCCTTGAGGACGTATTGCGTAGTTACGCTACGTCATTCAAAGAGTGGAGCGAGTTTCTCCCTCTTTGCGAGTTTGCGTTGAACAACTCCACGCATGTCTCGACGGGTCACTCCCCATTCTATGTGAACTACGGTCTCCATCCGAGAGTGCCGGCGTCGCTAGTGGGAGAGGTCTCTACCTTAAGTGGGGGAGGGACTACGGCGACTGAGAATTCGCCACAGTCAAAGCATGACCTGAATGCTGCTTCCGAGCTCAAAGCGAATTTTGACTCGATGGAACCTTTGATCGACATGAAGAGTCGTGATAAGCAGCAAGTCGATGACTTTATTGTGAGGAGACAAGCCGTTGTGAGGTTTGTTCGAGACGCAATAGCAAAGGTTCAAGATCTGCAAAAAGAACAAGCAGATAAGAGTGGACGGAAGAACAGGCAAACTTACAAGGTCAATGATCTTGTATTGCTTAGTACGGCAAACCTGCCTGAACATGCAGTGTCCAACTTGGGAAGCTCAAAAGTTCTACCAAGATTTATTGGACCGTTCAAGGTAATGAAATGCAATGGTGATGCCTACACACTAGACATCCCTACAAGCATGCGTCTACACCCGGCGTTTTACGTGGGTAGACTAAAGCCTTACCTTCCGAGTGGGTCTGCTGACCCTAACGAGCCTTTGGATGACGATCCAAACGATCATGAAGTTGCTCCACTTGATCACGAAGAGTCTTCAACTCATCGTCATGGAGCTTCTTCTCGGCATAGAGGCGCTGAAGCACATCGAAGGACTCGTCCTTCACAGCTTCCAACACGAGAAGTCGAGACTGGTACTCCTTCCGTAGTATCTCGAGCGCAGTTCCTGCATCCTCCACGGAGTGCAGAAGACGCTCGTGAAAAGTCTCGCGAGACTTCTGAGCCTTCTGGAGTCGCTCAAGTTCAGCCTGAACTTGCTCGAACCGTTGTTCGAAACGGGACTCCAATGCCGAACGCTGGGCTGGATCATCAGACAGCGAGTCAATCGCTGACTCCTGCTCCCTCAGTTGGTCTTCGAGGCTGTCGCACCGGTCAGCGAGAACCGCGTTGCGAACTTCCAGTACCTCGATCTGCGCACGATGAGCACTCTTCCACTTCCAGAGTCGCTCGATCGTTCTTGCGTTCAGCCCCACCTCCGCTGATTGATCATCAGGGAGAGCATCGGTGGATCGTAGAGTCAATTGTTGGTCACGAAGACCGACATACTCGTGGGAAGAAGCGGTTGACTCGTCAACGCTTCTATCGAGTTGGGTGGCGCGGCTATCCACCGAGTTCGGACACGTGGGAACCGAAACAGACCCTTGAGTCTGATGTCCCCGACGTGGTTCGCAGCTACGAGGCAAGCTTGTAGTGTCGCTGGAGACACTACCGCGACGAAGGCCATGGGCTGCCTTGTCGTGACGTGGAGTCTTGCTGAGCAAGCGCTCCATCTTGCCCTCGTTCTCAAGACGAACAAAGGTTCGCTATGAGTCCTTCTTAGCTGCGATGGGTTGGTTCGGATCATCGCGATTGTTGATCCGACGCCAACGGAAGAATCGATCCTTATAGAACTCGGTGTCTCCCATCCGACGGCGGATGCAGGACACATCGAAGAGTTCTGGAGCGCGACGCTGTTCATTGCGCACAGCGGGTTCTTCAAGAGACGCTTGGACACTTGATCGCTTCATGGCAAATTTTAAAGTGAGCCAATCATCCCCAAAAGACATTGAGTGATTGCTACTATAAGGGGGGGGTGATGTAATGGGCCCCTCTGGCCTATTACATTGGTCATGCGATCACAGATTGGTGTGGTTCACACACTGCTGTCATGGAGGTAAAGGTGGCATAAACATGGTCAAATGTTTATTCACATCCACCCATGGCACAATCAGTGATTACGCCAAGTGTTCTCTGCACTTCTTTGTGCATGATGATGGTTCCTCACCTGGGACACTATTTGGTAACAAGGCCGGCGTGTCACCTGAGTTCTTGTGGCCAATCACAAGACGCCACGCGGCAGGAAGATTCTTCGAAGGAGAATCTTCAAGTTCAACCTGATTCAACCCAAGGTTTTATACTACATGTGTAGGTTAAATTACATTTAACCTCAAGGGCCCCTAGTGGTTTTATTCATAGGATTCAGGAACCATAAGCTCATTTCAATTCAGTTGCAAACTTTCCCTCAAGTACTCAAGTCGCCTTCCTCCCTCCAAGTCGGGAGTCGCCTCCTCCCTCCAAGTCGGGACTTCCCTCCAAGTCGGGAACGCTTCCTCAACCGCACAAGCGTGCGTGCCGTGTTTTGGGGACTGTTGTAAACAGCGCCCCATTACAAATACCTGTTACACTTGGATGTCTTGCCAGAGTGGTGGCGAGAAACATGGCGAGTCTGGCACTCTGTACAATGGCCAGCTAAAGGAGGGGAGACAAGCAACACGGCTGCGCTACTATATGCGCCAATGTGGTTGTCAAAAAAACCAACTTTCCACTATATAACGCAAAGAGGCCACAAACGCAATATTGCTTCAATAGCTGAACCACAACGCAGTTTCAGGCTCCAAGTTTCCAATCGGGTCTCGTACGCGTGCGTGATGGACATATACGAAGACATTGGCAAAGACCCGCCGCTAGACTCTTTCATCAGGAAAACGCTGGATCCAACTAATATCGCAGTCCCCATTCAAACACAGAAACGCTGGCTACGCAGTCTCCACAAAGAAATTATGCAAGTACTAACTCGTTTGGAAGCAGACTTAATCAACCTCGAATCACAACCGGGCCGAAAGCAATTCCTGCCCATCGCAGGCATTAAAGTGGCTGCAAAAACCTTCCTGTTCCCTCACATCCCGAGAATGGCAATCAAATATCTACTGCAGCCGACTCATGCAGATCCCGTTCGTCACCCTATTTGCCAGGATCTCCAAACCACAACACCTGCAGACGTTTCTGTGTTTATGAGGTTGGGACGTCAACTCAGACCACAGTTACTACCAATCTACGACGATCTACAATTGCGTCTCGCACTGCGAATTCTCCCAGTACGGTCACGCTTTTGGTTTTTAACACAACAAATACCGAACGTACAACAGTGTCCATACTTAACATGTGAGGCCATCAAAACAGCACAACACCTCTTCATGAAATGCAGAAAGTCAGCTACACTGTGGTCCGAACTGTGGGAAGACTGGAGTCGTTTCTTCGTGGGCCCACTCACGTGGACTTGTCCTGCACTGCCTCACAAACTAAAAGTTGCGGCTATCTGGAAAAACCAGCACGAAGAAATCATATTGCTATGGAATATCATCCGCTGCATAGCTCTTCATCATCGATGGACAGAGCGCAACCGGTACTGTTTCGAAGATACTGAACCAGAGTCCCTCAGTACTACAATATCGGCAATCTATAGTGCGTTTGGTACACACTACCGTCGAATACTTAGATTCACAGACACCCCACGGCGACGGAGCCTCACTAAGATTCTCGACGCGCTTGCTACGTCAAGGCACTTCGGTGATTTTCGGCAGAGAAACCCCGATGTTTTCAGAATACGACACGTCCAATTACACCTCGCAAACCGATCAGGTGTTGTCTTCCAGACACTGATCGGCTAATTTATGAATAGTAGTTATTGTAAGCCAAGTTGAGAAGCCTACAAAGCGGTAATCGACTACTTCTTCTCTTCTCCGATGTAGCCCAGTACTTTCGACAGAGCAGCAGGGCCGTCCTTCCCATTCCAACTTTCACCAGGCTCCAGCTGTCGCACAACTTCTCTCTGTAGCTTGTCATGATACCGTAGGCGATACACATCGTAATTCCCAAAAAAAACAGCAGTACAAATTTCTCTTTTCGAGTAATCCTCGAACGATTTTCCCTTCTTCCTGGACCAAATAATGAATTTGTTTGCCAATTCTCCAATTTCGGAATTTTTTGATCGTCCAGGATGACAAGGGGGCTGGCAACGCTCGCGATAATGCGTACGAACTCTCCGATACTTGATACCCAAGACTCGCTCCACAGCATGAAAATCAGCCGGTGTCGCGACTCCATTCAAATCGTCTCGCTCGACGCGTAATGCGCGCAGCGCTTCCACGACCACCTCTCGTTCCATAAACTCATGTCGTACACAACTCTCACCTTGATAGACTGTCTCTAGCTTCTTATGAAGGTAGCGTAGACCTCCTTGAATGACCGCTGCCGATGCATCGGTTGAAGCTTCGGCAACTCTAGTGAGCTCACTCAGCGCTTCTTTGTAAGGTAGGACCCGACTTGAAGTGTCGCTTGAAGGTAGTTGGTTGTCGCTCAAAGGGATGTCGCTTGAAAGTAACTGCGTGTCGCTTAAAGCCATGTCGTTCGAAGGTGTGCGCGTAGCCAGAAGGTTGCCCGAAGGGAGGTTTTCGACGAGCATTTGCTCGGTTTTCGATAGAAATTCACGATTTCTAAGAAATTGTATTGTGCGTTTCTAAGCTAAACCGAAAAATCTTCGAAAAAAGCATACAAAAAGCAAGTGATTGGAAACATATTTAAAACCAAGCAAGAGTACTTTGTGAAAATTTCGATTTTGTGATTGAAAAGATTGCACCACTTTTTTCAAAAAATGTTGAAAACATGGTTATTAACAATGATTTCAAAACATTTGAAAAAAGTGGTGCAATTTTTTCAATCACAAAATCGAAATTTTCACAAAGTACTCTTGCTTGGTTTTAAGTATGTTTTCAATCACTTGCTTTTTGTATGCTTTTTTCGAAGATTTTTCGGTTTAGCTTAGAAAATTGTGAACAATTTCGCTTTCAGATATTCTATTTTGGCGCATTTTCTTGTGGTGCACACCACACATACATATCGCTGTACGTCAGTCAGTCTCTGGCCGTCATTCGCCCAAGCAGCCGCCAAGTGTCACTTTACCACCAGTATCAGCTACAGCAATGCCTACTCCTCAAAGCTCCGAGTGGAGCCCCTCGTCGTGGCGCCAATTCCCCGCCAAGCAGCAAGCGCCGTACCCGGATGAGAAAGCTCTGAAACAGGCTCAGGACAAGCGTACGAAGCAGAACTGAAATGTAAAATGTAGTATGTGCCATAATGCTCAAATGGCTAACCTCTCTCTCACGATACAGTGAAGACACTGCCTGGTTTGGTGTCGGTGCGTGAGATCGAGGACTTGAAGACGCAATTGGCCGATGTGGCAGCAGGAAAGCGCTTCTTATTGCAAGGCGGCGACTGTGCCGAGCGATTCCAGGACTGCCAGCCGGAATTGATCGAGAAGAAGCTCAAGATCATGGTCCAGATGAGTCTCGTGCTGGTGTGGGGCGCCCGCATGCCGACGGTTCGTGTGGCGCGTATGGCGGGGCAGTTCGCCAAGCCGCGGTCCAGTGATACCGAGATGCTGGACGGAGAGAAGGTGACGAGCTTCAGAGGCGAGAACATCAACGGATACGAAAAGGACCAGCGCACTCCGGACCCGAACCGACTGCTGGAGGGATATTTCCACAGTGCTGCGACACTGAACTACGGGCGTGTGCTGGTGAGCTCGGGCTTTGCCGATATTCACGATGCTGGCAAGTGGGACCTGGACTTTGTGCAGACCTCTTCGCGACGCGAGGAGTACCAGCACATGGTGAACGAGATCACGGACAGTCTGCACTTTGTGCACATGTGTGGCGTTGGAGAGAACTCGCCGCATTTGAAGACGGTGGATCTGTTTGTGTCGCACGAAGGGCTGGAGCTGGGATACGAAGAGACCATGACGCGGAAGGTGGACGGCAAGTACTACAACGTGGGCACGGACTTTCTGTGGATTGGCGACCGCACGCGTCAATTGGACCATGCGCACATCGAGTACTTCCGTGGCATTGAGAACCCGATCGGTATCAAGGTTGGCCCGAGTATGACTGTGGAGGACTTGGTCCCGTTGATCCGCAAGTTGTGGAAGGACCCGGAGGCCAACCCGGGCAAGATCACGCTCATCACGCGCTACGGCAGCGACAAGGTGGCGGATCTGTTACCCAAGCACATTGCGGCGGTGAAGGCAGCTGGGTTGCAGGTGATCTGGTCGTGCGACCCGTGCCACGGCAATACTATTGTGGCCGAGAACGGCTACAAGACTCGGCCGTTCGACCGCATCTTCGGTGAATTGGAACAGACGCTGGAGATCCACCGGGAGGCTGGTACATCGTTGGGCGGAGTGCACTTCGAGCTGACGGGCGAGAACGTGACCGAGTGCATCGGCGGCCCGCAGGGTATCGATGAGGGAGATCTGCCGCTGCGGTACACGAGCTACTGCGACCCGCGACTAAACTACTCGCAGAGCATGGAGGTGGCGTTCCTGCTGGCCAAGAACCTGTCGGTGCACCACGACTTGGCGCCGTTGAACGAGAAGTCCAAGATGCGCAAGCGATCCATGGAGATCAGCGACCCGTCCAAGCGTGCGCGTGCCGAAAAGTAGATCTGACCCACCATCCTCAACGTACATATCCAAGGAATAGAGGGCACGAAATATGTAAGTTTGCTGTGCATTTGCTGAGGTTGAGTTGCATCAGACACTGGATGGTATCCTGATGACTAAGAAATATCTGTCAACAGCCATGATACCTAACTGAGTCCCGTAGTCTTGTAGTTCTTGTAGAACTCATGTGCGAATGACGGACTCACCACCAGAGTACTTTTTAAAAGTACCCAAAAACTATGATATGATATGTCGTAAGTCTTGCATCATTGTTCGTTCTGCCAGCTCCTGCTGCAGTTCACAACTAATATATGATCTTCAACGCATCACTTTCAGCAGGATCAATGGATACCGTGCAGCGTCCAATGCAATTGCGTCGCTGTCATGCTGAGATCCATGCTCTATGCAGAGTATCCTTTATGACGAATTCCTTAAACACTAACTGCTTTGATGCATGCCACCACACCACCTCGTACCTTCAACACCTGCGCGCTTGCGACCAACATGTCTTCATTTCCCAATTTGCAAGCTCCAAGAAACTCGCCCCCCCCCCCCTACCAACTACAAACAACAAACAACACCGCTGTTGCTGAAATGCCTTTCATTAAGAGTGTGTCATCCGGGCGATACCTGGATGGACGGAACCCGGGGATGCCGGACCCGTGTCTGTCCGATGGAACGCGAGACCCAGCCACTGATGCGTACTTGCAATGGGAGATTGAAAGGGCCCACGTCGGTGAAATGCCTTGAGTAGGTGCTCACCTGGTGTCATCGCCGCTCAGTATCGTGTCGAGAATGTCTGCAATGTGCCAAGGCTAGTTGCATGGTTTCAATTGTTGTTCTACATGTTAGCGGTGGTTGGCTGGAGTAGGCTTAACGAACCAGGACTAATCCCTGCATTGTTGTACTTGTGTTGACCAACGTTTTGTTGCTTCCTCTCCAACTTACCCCAAGATGAAGATCGCCTTGACAAAATACCACATTGTGTACTGTAGCCATGTCAAAAACAGTTTTGAGCCAATCCTTTGACAAGCTCCGATAATGGGCAAGCATCGAGGTCGCGGAGGTGGCTCCGCGCCGCCCAAGCGGCCTTCAGCACCGAGAGGTGACGCGCTGGTGGTCGTGAACCCGTCGATGCTGCGGTCTGCAGCTCGTGGGGGGCCGAAACCGCAGCATAACGGCAAGACGAAGCAGAACAGCCAGGTGAAGAAGCGCAAAGCGGATAAAGGCGACTCTAATGGCTCCAACAGGACGAAGAAGAAGCGCAAACCGCAGCAAGAAGACAAGCATATTGTAAGTAATGTGGCAGTGTCAAGTGCAGCCAAGTTGACGCGAGAAGAAGGCGGTGGCGCGCCCTGCACAGTGCTCCGAGTCAAGAAAGACAGTGATGTACTGGCTGGACTCTACTGGGTCCTGTTGTCTCGCAATACGCCACGCCCTTGTGTGGTGGCGTTGCCCAATCAGGACGAGACGAGTCCGGCCCAGTTGGCTGCAATGCTTAAGCATCTTGGCTTGCAGGCGGTGGCGCTGCATCGCAAGATGACGGCAGGACAACGGAACGAAACGGTGCAGAGACTCAAGACGTCAATAGCAGCAGCGTCGCCGTTGCATGCCTTGGTGTTAGTGACGACGGACCATTTGTTGGCTGGTGCTGCCAATGCTAAGGCGGATGTGGCTCTGGTTGGGTCTGTGAGCTCTTCAGCGACAGAGGTGGCGACGACGAAGTTTGCTCATGTAAACCAAGTGACAGCTGCTGCAGCAGGGACGGGGGAGGAGCTGGTGAACTCGAGTTCCTTTAGACCGGAACTCACGACGCCTTGCTTGCAGCAATTGCAAGCGAGGTTGAAGCTGGCGCGGCAGATTGTGGAGATCTCGCAACGTGTTGGCAAGAGTGGTGGTGCTGCTCAAGATGATGATGATAAGTGGGCAAGGAAATTGGCTAAAGGAGCGGATCTGGACGACGACGAAGATGATAATGGAAAGAAGAAGAAACGTGCGATGACTCCGGATGAACAGAGACTGCAGGCGTTGACGGAGAAACTTTACGTGGTGCTTACGCGAAAGCTACCGGGTAGTAAGGCGAGTAACAGCAACGCGTCAAGTGATGGAGAGCAGGAGGCGGATAGTCAGCACCGCCGTGAGAAGTTGGAAGTGCTGGGGCTTGTTACGGTGAATGCTGCTGTGGGCACGGCTATGACGGATGAGCGTACGCCTGCTCAGACTCGGTGGATGGATTTTGCGGAGGGCAGAGGACACGGTGGTGAGTGGGAAGGTTTTGTACGTCATGGTGCGTCGAAGGATGCGACTTCCCTCGCTCTTCGCAAGAAGTTTTGTGCAGCACAAGCGAAGGCGAAGGACTTAACTTTCTTGAGCAAATGGTCGCCGAACAAGGAACCTGTTGACACTGAAAAGTGGGGCGGTGCTTTTGGCAAGGTCTGCGGCCACAATGAAGTGGTGATGAACTCGCTGCGGGCATTTTACCCGCAGGAAGTCCTGAACTCGAAGGTTTGCAGTAAACTCTTCCCAGCACCAGGCAACCAGGGATTCGACGGTTGTCTGGAACATTTGCGGTTTGCCTGCATGACTGAAGGCACCAGCATGACGCTTTGGGACGCCGAGTACTTCATCTTCGTTTCATCGCACGGGCGTGTTATGTGGTCCAAGAAGAGTCAACTGCTGTCGCTATCGCTGGCAAGCCTGCAGTGTCTTGTTCCTGCGCTTCGAAGCTGGACTGTCGCGAGCGGTGGCCACATGCCACCTAGCGCAGTCATTCGCGCGATCCAGCTTTGCTGCCAACTCGGTAGCGGCGATAAGCACCCGGCCGATGCTAAGTTGCCCTCGAAAGCAGTCAAGCGCATCATGAGCTTCGCGTTTGGTGGATCAGCTCGACTCTGGCGTCAAATTGCGAAGGTACCAACGCCGCTAGAAGAGGAGATCGTGTATGATTCCCAGTAGCTAGCTGCGAAGGATAGAGACAAATAGAATACGATAGCAGGCGAGAGAGCGGCTTATTTACTTACTTGTGGTTTTTGTGCGTGGATGAAGAGAGAGTGAGTCTATTATACTCGCTTCCTGACCCCCGTCGCGACTTCCTGCCTCATCACGGCGTCTCTGTCGACATCCTCCACCTTCTTCACATCTGCGCACTTTGCATCTGCTGCAGGTAGCGATTTGTGCTCGTTGCTGTCTCCTATAGGTTCCTGTTCCCGCGAAAGCGACACTTTGCTACCTTCTCCATATCCATTCCTCTGTCCGTTAACGACACTTCCGTTCATATGTGTAGCGTGCTTCTGGAGCACCAGCTCTTCCTGCACTGGATCAAACACGAGCCAGTCGTCTGGCCGTGGGATCGTCCGATTAGCATGTTGCATCTTCACCTGCACCAGTTTCGCCAGCGCTTCATTGCACGCGTCATCATCCACAGGAGGCGGTGGTGGAACGTCATCAAAGTATCCGTCATCTTCCTCGTCATCCACTTCTCTACCTTCATCTTCCGACAACAATTCAGGCACATCAGGCTCACTGAACACGAACGGCAGACTAGAAAAAAAAAAGTTAATAAAGCAATACCCCACCCACTTAAAAATTCAGCAGAATAAGCAACGCACTATGCTGGAAGAACCTCGAACAATTGATGATATAGCCAGCGACCCGAGAGCAGATCTACGAGCAGCGGCAGCAGTCCCCAGTGTTTGGCGGTGTAGGCGACGACATACGCGCCCAGAAGATGCAGCGTCGGCACGTGCACACGCACCAATGGCAGCGGCGTGTGGTGCATCAGCAGCTCCTCCAATAGCGTCTCATGGAACGAGAACTGCGGGTACATTTCGCACACGTCGGCGGCATTGGAGTAGGCTTCTCCTAGAAAGTTGATGAGCACGCCCACGCCTGCTACCAAGTACACGGCGACCCACGGAGAGCGGCGAGCTGCATCCAGGTAGTCCATGGGCTTGAGGACGTGGTGCAGTTGGCGGCGATGCTGTACGGGCAATACGTGTGGAGATACTGGGCGCTGCAGATGACGTGGTGACGTGATAGAGGAGGTTCCGCCGAAAAGAGCTGTTACGGTTGGGAACCAGGAATATGGTAGTACTTTGGACCAATCGTAGAATTAGGAGGAGCGGATTGGCTGAAATTACTGCGAAGCAAACGGGAGCGGATTGGTTGAAATTACTGCGAAGCAAACGGGGTGAAGTACACGCGCAAGCGCGCTAGTGATGATGGCATCTCTTCTTCATCGCTTCATCGCTTCATGCCAAGTGGAATAAATAGTTGTACAACCACGAATTTAGCAACTGTGCCAAATCGGCCAAATCGGCCAAATCGGCAGCTGCGGTGGCTGTGGTGACTGCGGTGGCTGTGGCGACTGCGGTGGCTGTGGCGACTGCGGTTGAGCGCTGCTATAACGATTTCTCTTTCTTGGGCGGTCCTTCTGTATCGTGATAGGTAGAAATAGTATTTTGTTAGCCAATTAATGACCGATTAGTATGCGCGTGGCGGTCGGCAGAGTCGGATCTAGCTCTACCGGCCGCACGCGGGGGGAGGCAGTTTCCATCTTTCGCTCCTGTAATGGGCCCCTCTGGCCTATTACATTGGTCATGCGATCACAGATTGGTGTGGTTCACACACTGCTGTCATGGAGGTAAAGGTGGCATAAACATGGTCAAATGTTTATTCACATCCACCCATGGCACAATCAGTGATTACGCCAAGTGTTCTCTGCACTTCTTTGTGCATGATGATGGTTCCTCACCTGGGACACTATTTGGTAACAAGGCCGGCGTGTCACCTGAGTTCTTGTGGCCAATCACAAGACGCCACGCGGCAGGAAGATTCTTCGAAGGAGAATCTTCAAGTTCAACCTGATTCAACCCAAGGTTTTATACTACATGTGTAGGTTAAATTACATTTAACCTCAAGGGCCCCTAGTGGTTTTATTCATAGGATTCAGGAACCATAAGCTCATTTCAACTCAGTTGCAAACTTTCCCTCAAGTACTCAAGTCGCCTTCCTCCCTCCAAGTCGGGAGTCGCCTCCTCCCTCCAAGTCGGGACTTCCCTCCAAGTCGGGAACGCTTCCTCAACCGCACAAGCGTGCGTGCCGTGTTTTGGGGACTGTTGTAAACAGCGCCCCATTACACCTGGTAGCACTTTGTGGTCCTTCCCGCGATCGGAAGTGACTGTTTGCGCGACTGCCAAGAGCAGGTCGACAAACGTTGATTGCCTGGTTGTGATTGTAGCATCACGTCGGAACCTCTTTTCTTTGGGTCTGTGGTTTAGTGCCGTTGTGCCTGTTCCGCCTTTGAATTTTCAGAGTCTAAACGTTCTGACTGCTACGAAAATCACAAGCCAGCAATCCAGTCTCCTCGAATAAGTCATGGAGGCAGCGGACATGGAAGTCTCTCATGGTCCAGCAGTACCGGAAACTGTTGAGTTGACTAATGAGCAATTCCCTCATTTGTCTTCTCATGAGTGGGCAGCCTTGGAGCGAATGCGTGGGATCATTGGTGAAGCAGCTGTGATCAGTTTGCTGAGATCAGCGTCACCAGATGACCAGAGGAACGCGGCCGTGAACTTCATGCATCACGAGATCATGACCTCTCATCGACAGCAAGCAACTCCTGTCTCGACGATGAGAGTGATGCCTCTGAAGCTCAACATTTCTCCGTATCGCGGCGGAGAAAACGAACTTCTGGCAAGATGGTTCGTTGAGTTGGATGCAGCAGTGGCTGCAAGACAGCTCCGAGACCCAGTTCAGCAAGTGTTGTTCGCGATGTCCAGCCTTGTGGGTCGAGCGAAGAGTTGGGCATATGGGAAGCGTTCGGCGGAGCCAACCTGCTTCTACAATCTCGACGACTTCAAGCAGGAGCTGAAGCGCGCGTTTGAGCCTCCGCAGAGCGAATTTCGCGCTCGTGCTGAGTTCCTCAAACTTCGGCAAGGACGCCAAGGCCTCCACTCATATGCACAGCGCGCACGATATCTCGTGTCGTGCATTGTGGATCAGCCGATTGAATGGCAACGCAAGTTGTCACGTTCATGGCCAGCTTGGACGACGGACCGATCCGGAACCAGTTGTTCCGCGAGTACCCGACGACGTTGGACCAAGCCATCGAGAGAGCGATGCAAGAAGAATTCAGCATCAAGCAAGCCAAGTTTGGTGGACCTATTCCGCGTCAAGTCCGCATGTAGTCGCCAGTAAACGACGGTCCAGAGCCGATGGACTTATCATACGCTTCCACGTCGGGAGACGTACGTCCGCGTGGTAATGGCAAATGCTTCCGCTGTGGGAAGCCAGGCCACATCGCTCGGAACTGCAGGGTGTCTTTGCCGGAACGGCAAGAGACACGGGGGTCAAAAAACGGGAACGACCAGTAGGGGCGGGGCTCCCTACTGGGTCTAACGAGAGGACTGTGGATATTGTGGAGACACAGAACTCTGGCCCCGATGTGCGCGGCGCACATGCAGATTCCACTAAGAGTGATGGCAGTGTCAATCAGAGCTCTGCTCTGATCGTACTCAAAGTTTACGTGGATGGTATTGCAACGCCTCTACGTGCTTTGGTTGACACTGGCGCGTCGAACAACTTTGTTCGGGCGAAGGTCGTGATTGGGAATGGTATGATTCCACCCGATGCGACGAATGATATGGCTGTTCGGTTGGCTAATGGGTCAACTGTGAGAATGCCAAAGCGAACGATGCGCTTGGCAATTGAGTTTGAAGGTTTCCGAGGTGAAGACGAGTTCATTTTACTCGACCTCGATGACAAGTTTGACATCATCCTGGGCATGCCGTGGTTGAAGCGTTACCAACCTCGCATTGACTGGATGAAGAAGAAGATCTCTGTTGACAAGTCGTGCATTGCAGCCGAGTTGAGCTGCATGACAACGGATGAAGTGATATGGGCATATACATCTGTGGAAGGTGTGTCAAACGAGACCCAGGAGTGCGATGGCCCCTCGATCTCGGGAGACAAGCCCGTGAAGACCGCTGGAGGTGGAGCAGTCAGGCGCCATGAAAAGACTACTCCTGTTGCCAAGAACGATGAAGGACCGCGTTCTGGCGTGAAGAATGAAGACCAAGAGAAGATCGACGACGATGGATTTCCGTCATCAAGCATCCCTGATCAAGATGCAAAGGAAGGTGATGAAGGTGGTGACCCACAGAGAGGCACCACAAGCAGCTGTGCGAACGTCGTGGTCTACAATGATGAGGGTGACAGCACAATAATGCGTCATGGCCAAGTGGAAAATCCTCCCAGCACGGTCGAAGAGTTGACTTCCTTGCCATCGATGAGCAAGAAGACGCTGAAGCGTAGCCTGGCGAAAGGCGAAATTTCGCAGCTTTGCGCGATTGTCAAAGCAATCGACAAAGACTTCGTCAACACTGCATCAAATGTGAATGTAGATGTGTTGAACGGAAAGACACGGAAAGAGAGGTTTGAGGAGCAGTCATGGGACGCTCTCAAGACGAACCCCGTGTATGCGCTTGCCAGGGAATTCGAAGATATCTTCCCAGACAAGGTGCCGGACGAATTGCCATTTGACAGAGGCATTCGTCACGAGATTGATGTACTTCCTGGCACGAAGTACTGCATCACAAGACAGTGGCCGTTGCCGAAGGAACAAGTCGATGCGATCGACGAGTTTTTCGCAGAACGTGCTAAGGCTGGTCATGTGCGAGAGAGCAAGTCTCCGCATTGCAGCCCCACTTTCTGTGTGAAGAAGGCGACTGGCGGGTGGCGCATTGTTCATGCGTTCAACAAGTTGAACGATGCAACCATACCTGCTCAGACTCCGGTTCCGCGCAAGGACATGATCCTTGATGGAATGGTTGGCAGTATCGTTTTCAGTGCGATCGATCTGAAAGATGGATTCTATCAGATTCGGATGCGCGAAAGCGATGTACCACTAACTGCAGTAAGTACCCCGAGTGGTATGCTGTGGGAATGGTTAGTGATGCCACAAGGACTGAAGAATGCGCCTGCGACTTTCAATCGCATGGTCACAAACATCACTCGTCCTTTGCGAACGTTTGCACCAAGTTACTTTGACGATATATTCGTTCATAGTAAGGCCGTCAATGGAAAGTCTGGTGTTGATGTTCATATCGATCATCTACGTCAAGTATTCCAGGTCATGCGAGAGAACAAACTCTACGCAAACTTGAAAAAGTGCCTATTCTTTGCCCCCGAGATTCCTGTTCTTGGTTGCTTTGTGGGCAAGAACGGTATTCGCATCGATCCGGAGAAGGTCAAAGCTATTGACGATTGGCCTGTGCCTCAGAATGTCAAGCAGTTGCGGCAGTGGTTGGGTCTGGCAAATTACTTGCACAAGTACACGCGCAATTATGCAGCGTTAGTGCAGCCTCTGACACAACTGCTGAAGAAAGACGTTGAGTGGAAGTGGTCAAGGGGTCGCCAAGCGGCGTTCGAAGAGGTCAAGCGGAGTCTGCGTGAAGCTCCTGTGCTGGCTCTTCCGGACCACGACAAGCCGTTCCACGTCGTCTGTGATGCGAGCGATTATGCCGTTGGTTGCGCGTTGATGCAACACGATGATGAGGGTCGAGAGCGAGTTATATCGTATCAGTCACGACAACTCCGACCCGCAGAACGGAACTACCCAGTTCATGATAAGGAACTTCTTGCGATGAAGTATGCCTTAGTCAAGTTCCGTGTTTACTTGCTTGGCGAGGAGCGCTTCGCGATCTATACTGATCATGCGTCGCTGCGGACAGCGGTGAAGACTCCTCACTTGTCGCAGAGAATGGCGAGGTGGCTCTCCTTCTTTGCGGAGTACAACTTTGTTGTTCACTATAAGCCAGGCAAGATGAACATCTTAGCCGACGCTTTGTCAAGACGTCCGGATTACGATCCCAAATCCAAGAACGAGGATCCGGTCGAAGCGTGTCGACTCTGTGAAGATGTTCAAGCGATCGCTGTTCAAGCATTGACTACAGTGCGTGAAGATATTATCGGGGGTTACAAGTCCGACGAGATCTGTCAGGACTTATTCAAGTACTTCAAGGATCCCTCCGCTAAAGCACTGCAAGGTCTGCCAGCTCGAACAAGATCACGCGTTCACCGCTTCCAAGTACGCAATGGGTTGCTGTACTACGCGGTTGACGACGGGGATACAGAAAGGATCGTTATCCCCAACGACGAAGGCGTGCGTCATCGACTCTTGTATGAGTATCATGACAGCCCTTCGAGTGGTCATCTCGGACGTGAGAAGACGTTTCTCAGTCTTTCCCGAGATTATTATTGGCCACACATGTACAAGTGGGTGCGCAAGTATGTGAGGACTTGCGAGATATGTCAGCGAGTGAAGCCCTCAGGCTCCACCCAAGCCCCACTTCGTTCTTTGCCTGTCCCCCAGGACAGTTGGAGGTCCGTGAGTATGGATTTCGTATTCGGACTTCCGCGAGACAAACACGGACGCAACGGCATCTTTGTGTTTGTGGACCGATTCAGCAAGATGGTTCATCTTGCACCTGTTTCGGACAAGATCTCAGCAGAGAAGACTGCCAAGGTATTTGTAGACGTCGTGTTCCGTCTGCATGGCCTTCCAGTTGAGATCGTGTCAGACCGTGACACCCGTTTCACTGCAAAGTTCTGGCGTGCACTGTTTGGACTGTTGGACACCAAGTTGTCTATGTCAACAGCGGCACATCCCGAAACGGACGGTCAAACAGAGCGAGTGAATCGTGTCCTTGAGGACGTATTGCGTAGTTACGCTACGTCATTCAAAGAGTGGAGCGAGTTTCTCCCTCTTTGCGAGTTTGCGTTGAACAACTCCACGCATGTCTCGACGGGTCACTCCCCATTCTATGTGAACTACGGTCTCCATCCGAGAGTGCCGGCGTCGCTAGTGGGAGAGGTCTCTACCTTAAGTGGGGGAGGGACTACGGCGACTGAGAATTCGCCACAGTCAAAGCATGACCTGAATGCTGCTTCCGAGCTCAAAGCGAATTTTGACTCGATGGAACCTTTGATCGACATGAAGAGTCGTGATAAGCAGCAAGTCGATGACTTTATTGTGAGGAGACAAGCCGTTGTGAGGTTTGTTCGAGACGCAATAGCAAAGGTTCAAGATCTGCAAAAAGAACAAGCAGATAAGAGTGGACGGAAGAACAGGCAAACTTACAAGGTCAATGATCTTGTATTGCTTAGTACGGCAAACCTGCCTGAACATGCAGTGTCCAACTTGGGAAGCTCAAAAGTTCTACCAAGATTTATTGGACCGTTCAAGGTAATGAAATGCAATGGTGATGCCTACACACTAGACATCCCTACAAGCATGCGTCTACACCCGGCGTTTTACGTGGGTAGACTAAAGCCTTACCTTCCGAGTGGGTCTGCTGACCCTAACGAGCCTTTGGATGACGATCCAAACGATCATGAAGTTGCTCCACTTGATCACGAAGAGTCTTCAACTCATCGTCATGGAGCTTCTTCTCGGCATAGAGGCGCTGAAGCACATCGAAGGACTCGTCCTTCACAGCTTCCAACACGAGAAGTCGAGACTGGTACTCCTTCCGTAGTATCTCGAGCGCAGTTCCTGCATCCTCCACGGAGTGCAGAAGACGCTCGTGAAAAGTCTCGCGAGACTTCTGAGCCTTCTGGAGTCGCTCAAGTTCAGCCTGAACTTGCTCGAACCGTTGTTCGAAACGGGACTCCAATGCCGAACGCTGGGCTGGATCATCAGACAGCGAGTCAATCGCTGACTCCTGCTCCCTCAGTTGGTCTTCGAGGCTGTCGCACCGGTCAGCGAGAACCGCGTTGCGAACTTCCAGTACCTCGATCTGCGCACGATGAGCACTCTTCCACTTCCAGAGTCGCTCGATCGTTCTTGCGTTCAGCCCCACCTCCGCTGATTGATCATCAGGGAGAGCATCGGTGGATCGTAGAGTCAATTGTTGGTCACGAAGACCGACATACTCGTGGGAAGAAGCGGTTGACTCGTCAACGCTTCTATCGAGTTGGGTGGCGCGGCTATCCACCGAGTTCGGACACGTGGGAACCGAAACAGACCCTTGAGTCTGATGTCCCCGACGTGGTTCGCAGCTACGAGGCAAGCTTGTAGTGTCGCTGGAGACACTACCGCGACGAAGGCCATGGGCTGCCTTGTCGTGACGTGGAGTCTTGCTGAGCAAGCGCTCCATCTTGCCCTCGTTCTCAAGACGAACAAAGGTTCGCTATGAGTCCTTCTTAGCTGCGATGGGTTGGTTCGGATCATCGCGATTGTTGATCCGACGCCAACGGAAGAATCGATCCTTATAGAACTCGGTGTCTCCCATCCGACGGCGGATGCAGGACACATCGAAGAGTTCTGGAGCGCGACGCTGTTCATTGCGCACAGCGGGTTCTTCAAGAGACGCTTGGACACTTGATCGCTTCATGGCAAATTTTAAAGTGAGCCAATCATCCCCAAAAGACATTGAGTGATTGCTACTATAAGGGGGGATGATGTAATGGGCCCCTCTGGCCTATTACATTGGTCATGCGATCACAGATTGGTGTGGTTCACACACTGCTGTCATGGAGGTAAAGGTGACATAAACATGGTCAAATGTTTATTCACATCCACCCATGGCACAATCAGTGATTACGCCAAGTGTTCTCTGCACTTCTTTGTGCATGATGATGGTTCCTCACCTGGGACACTATTTGGTAACAAGGCCGGCGTGTCACCTGAGTTCTTGTGGCCAATCACAAGACGCCACGCGGCAGGAAGATTCTTCGAAGGAGAATCTTCAAGTTCAACCTGATTCAACTCAAGGTTTTATACTACATGTGTAGGTTAAATTACATTTAACCTCAAGGGCCCCTAGTGGTTTTATTCATAGGATTCAGGAACCATAAGCTCATTTCAATTCAGTTGCAAACTTTCCCTCAAGTACTCAAGTCGCCTTCCTCCCTCCAAGTCGGGACTTCCCTCCAAGTCGGGAACGCTTCCTCAACCGCACAAGCGTGCGTGCCGTGTTTTGGGGACTGTTGTAAACAGCGCCCCATTACAGAACGGCATTGCGGACGCGCTAAGTCGAAGACCAGATTTGCAACCGGAGACGAAGTTCTTCCATGACTTGACCGTGTCCAGCTTTGATGACACGTTTTTCAGTTTGGCGATCAGTGAGGTCACCACCAACACTGAGTGGATCTCGAACATCAAGAAAGCATACATAAAAGACCGAGAAGCGCAAGCAATATCCGCAGCAATCAAGAGACGCTCAGAGAGCCTGAGACCGAAGGTGGAACGGTAGCATAGGAAGAAATATCGTTGCTACTCTGAAGCAAACGGGTTGATCTAGTATCAGGCTCCATCCGACGATGTACCACGCGTTGTCGTGCCCAACGATGTGAAGTTGCGGCAAACAATCATCAATGAGTGTCACGATTCCAACTACGGTGGCCATCCTGGCGCCGGATGTACGTACTTGACACTTGCGAGAAGATGGTACTGGTCGAGGATGCTGAGTCGATCCAGAAATTCATTGCGGACTGTGAGCCTTGCCGGCGAAACAAACCCCGACTTACAAAGCCTCCTGGTCTGCTTGAACCACTGGCGATCCCCGATGAACGATGGCGATCAATCTCTGTGGATTTCATCACAGACTTGCCGAGAACCAAGAATGGAGTTGACTCTATCTGGGTTGTGGTGGACCGATTCACCAAACGATGTCACTTTGTGCCGACAACGAAGAAGGTAACAGCGGAAGGTGTTGCCCGGCTCTTCATCGACCACATATGGAAACTACACGGCATGCCAACAAACATTGTGTCCGACAGAGACAGAAAATTCGTGTCCGCTTTCTGGCAACACGTCTTTAAAGCTATCGGTACGAAGCTGAGCATGACCGTGGCACATCGAGCTCAAGGTGATGATCAAAAAGAGTGTATGAACCGAAAACTAGAGGAATACCTCCGATGCTTCGTGGGGCCGATGCAGGGCGACTGGGATATCCATCTCGCTAACGCTGAATTCGTTATCAACTCGACGGTTAACTCCAGCATGAAGCTCGCCCCTTTCGAAGCTGACCTTGGATACACTCCATTGAACCCACTACAACTGGTGGCTGAACAACTCGTGAATGTGCCCAAGAATCGACAAGGCGCGGAATTCCACGTGCACCAGGCAGCTATACTGCTACGCTGTTGGGAAGCGTTAGCACAAGCTCAAGAAAGGATGCGCGACATATACGACCGAAACCGAAAGGAACAACAGTTTAAAGTGGGCGACCGTGTCTATTTGAGTACGCAGCATCTCGACCGGAAGCACAGGGGCCTGCCGAACTCGTCCAAGTTTGGGCCAAAGTGGATGGGGCCCTACACAATTATTCGGAAAATTCACAACCACGCATACGAGTTGAATATCCAAGCCGGTAACAAGCTACATCCTGTATTTAATACGGGATCACTGAAACCGTACACGGAGAGCACAAGGTTGTCGCGGCCTAACGAAGTAATTCTAGCTGATGGAACAGTTGGACAGATCGTACAACGCATCCGTGGAAAAAGGAAGCACAGAGGGAAGACGCAATTTCTTGTGGAGTGGGTGGGTGAAGAGAAGGCTACATGGGAACCGATCCAGAAATTATCACAAGTTCCGGACCTCATCGCAGATTTCGAAACCAGCCGGAGAAAGAAGAGCAGAAGAAGATGAACATCAAATAAGGGGGGCTCAAAGGCCAACATGTTCTCGATTACATCCCCTTAAAGCTACTCCTGTTGCAGCTGTCGTTGACGTTTTTCACGCTTCTTTTCCGTTTTGGACTTGCGCTTACCGCCGCGGAACTGGAATGTCGGATCCAAATCCACAAAGCTCATTCACTTGACCTGTTTCACCCACAAGTAGTTCGAGAGAAGATCGATCTCGTAAGGTGGCGTCAGCTCTTTATCGTAACCGTCAAGGACAAGAGGAATCATATTCGGACCACGCGCGATGATGACGAAGCAATGCCCCACGTAGTTGTCTCCAACGCTCGCCAGATAGGTCCCTTCCTGGAGCGTCCGGACGAAATCTTCAAGGTTCTCCGCGTTCCCGTACGAGCCGTCAAGTGCGTTGCTGAACAGGCCATCGTAATTAAGAGGCACGTTGTTCCTCTGGAGCTCGCGGAAAAAAGAGGTCACATCCGCTCGCTTGACGCTGTACTCAACTTCTGGATTCTCCGCTTCAAAGCGGTACCACATGTCCAAAGTTACCATACCCGGGTGCCCCAAGTTGTGACACACCGCACGGATGGCGTCCATGAAGCACAAACCGCTATCTGAGGCCCTGTCCCGCTCACGGAAGTGTTCGTTGTAGAACTGTTTCCAGGGCACACGCCGCCCGTCGGGTCCCCACTGGTCGCCCTTCTATGTGTCGATCTGTGCACGCAGCTCTGGGTACGCCACCAGTTCTTCCTGCCAGACTCAGCTCAGCGGCCGGGGCGACCCAGACCACTCGTCCAAGTAACAGCGATGGGGGTCGTCGCCAGTGACACCCTGCAACGACTCAATGTTAGCCGTTAGAGTGTAATCCCACGGCGCACTGGGGTCGTATCGGTTGCGCCGGTTGCTACTCGGGTGCGTCGTGGGAGGCTCCGGCAAATCTCATGGGTGAGAGATGGAGTCCGCAACGCGCTCACCAAGAAGTTCAGCCACACGCGCAGCAACGCGCTTCGCGATGAGCTTGCTATCTTCGCTGCAGTCGTAATCGCTAGCCTCATCATCAAACACCACACGCTCCGACACCTGCGCAGGTTCCGACTCCACAGTAGGCAGCGACACAGCAGCAGGAAGCGACTCGACACGGGACACCTGCTCCACAGCAACCACAGACCCCACAGCAGGCTCCCATTCGACACCAGGCGCGTCATCATCATCGGGAGCAACAGAACCACAACGAGAACCTGAACGAGAACGAGAAGCATCCAATTACAGCAAACGAGAGTCCATTAACGATTTAGCCTGCCGAAACGCGACGCCGAGCGAATCAGACGACCAGGAACCCGTTGACGAAGCCGGAGAGCACGGTGGCGGCGGCGCGGAGGCCGGAGCGGCAACAGCAGAGCGAGGGGCGGGAGCCCCAAGCGACAGGAGAGCAGCAGCAGCAGCAGCCGGTGGAGTTGAAGCCATCGTGGAACCTATCCAAGTCTCGGTTAGCCAGGCCGAGGCGAAGGTAACCGAGGTCAGACGAATTCCGATGAAGCCAGCTCCGGGTGTGCGCGCGCTTTTTCGAGAATGGTTGGATTGGGAAGGCCCGCAGTTTGCGGGGTGGGTGAGTGTATCGTGATAGGTAGAAATAGTATTTTGTTAGCCAATTAATGACCGATTAGTATGCGCGTCGCGGTCGGCAGAGTCGGATCTAGCTCTACCGGCCGCACGCGGGGGGAGGCAATTTCCATCTTTCGCTCCCCCAAGCCAGCACGTCTGCGGTCTTCTTGATAAACCTTCCTTTAATTTTTGAGCCTGCGCTCGCTCTCATCTTCGTGATATCATCTGCCGTTGTGGCTCGCGCGGCGGACTTTCGCCCAAATCCCCTGACCCCCTCAGTCCCGAAGTAGTCGTCGTCACAAAGTCGGCATCCTTCTTCGCAGCTTGGCCCGTGGATTCGTGCACATCTCTGCTTGCGACGACGAGGTCGTCACTTCGCCAAAGTTTGCGCTACCGCTGAAACCATATCGGAGACCTACAAATGCAGCCTTCATGTGGACGACTGCTGTGCCGCGGTGTCGAGTCTCGATGCCGTCTTCATGAAACGCGATGATAGCCGCCAAAGCCGAATAGTTGCTCCAGAACCACCTCCAATCGTACAAAACGCGCACCTCCCTCGGCGCACGGTCGTCCACGCTGTAGCTTTCGTAGCGCCGAGACAATGGTAGAATCAGTCAATGCGTAGGACCCCACCCGAACGACTTCGTCGTCGTGGACGGCCTCGATCTGGCGGATCATTTCTGCAATATCTGCAGGCCTTGGATCGCAGCACCGTACATGGTCTCTGTTGTGAAGTTGTGCCTTTGCGAAATCGTCTAATATGGCCTTGACGGCGGGCCACTTCTTCAAGAAGCTTCTGTACTCGATTCTTTCGTGGCCGTCATGGTTCGTTGATGCGGTCACAGAGTTGAGTGCGATACATGTTGGTTGGTTGGGGGCCACCTGTGTGCGATGGCCCTCGGCTCTAGATGGGCACAAGTACGTGGCTCTCTTCTTCTTTTGCCTGTATCTCGTGGCAGTGGAGCCCTGTAGACCTTGCGAATGGTGTTGATGGCGCGACCAAAGTTCTCCGAGACCCCCATTCAACGTCGGGCACGAGTTCCCCGGTCCTGCTGCTGCTGAGCTTCTGGTAGGCGTCGTTGCAGGCCTGCCTGCTTGATGCGAGCGGGTGGCCGAATGGTGTGATTGATTTCCTCTGCTGGTAAGTTGTTGGTAATTTGCTGGTAGTTTACCCACCTTTGGCATCCACCGAAGGTTTTTTTTTCATATATAAGAGAAACAAGTTTCTTCATTCTCCATTTTGCCATCTAAACACAATGAAGCGCAGCTCCACGGCACCGGTGACGAGCAAAACGTCGTCTCCTCACAAGAAGCAACGGCAGCCCACCATTGAACAAACGACTGAAGCCGAGTGCATGAAGATCATTCGAAAGGTGCTTCCTCTGTTGCGGAAGCAGGCCATCATCGACTACGCCGACGTCGGGCGACACTGTAAGCCTCCGCGTGACGTTAAGACCGTCAAGAAGATCATTGAGAGATATAAGCGCGGCGAGGCCTGGGCCGATGAGGCGCTGCAATGGGGCAAGGCACGCAATCCTGCCCATGAACCCATTCACGTACACCGCCGTGTTCAAGACCTGCGTGCAGCGAAACCAAAGATCAGCGACCGCGGTTGCGCGCTCGCGCTCAGCATTGCTGCGACCACATTCGCCGACATTGCAAAGAAGGTCCGGGACATTCCTTCTTCCCAGCTTGTGTTCTCTTCGGGGAACCCCAACTTCGCTCCGATGTATCTGATGCAGTTGAAGATTCCTACAGATACGCTCCGAGCAACTTTCTTCTCCCTCACGCACATGGGAGTGACGGGATCGCTGGTGGAGCTTGCTAAGGCGAACGTGAAAGTCACCGTGCTGTTGGACCGACAGCAAGTGCTTTCACCATTTGATCTCTCTCGAGTTCGCGAGCTGTTAGAGGCGGATATCGATGTCTTCGTGCAAAAGTCAACGAAGACGCAGCATCAAAAGGTACTATGCACCAATTGAAGTTTATGTATGCAACGCTAACAAAATATGTGGTGCTCTGTTAGATGGTCATTGCTGACGATGTCATATGCTCGACAGGGTCGGCCAACCCGTCGATGAAGGACTTACATGATTCATACGAGAACCTCACGTACCGTTTCATGGCGAGTGAAAGTCAGTAAACCAATGTGAATACGGTTAGCCACTTGGTTCTAACACATTTTTCGGTGCAGTCGATAAGGCTACGGTAGACTTTGACAATCAAATGAAGAACGACTGTGAACGGGTCACGCTCGTGTGGCTGGATGAGCAAGAGCGCAAACTGACAGCCTCAAAAAAGGTAGCACTCGCGAGTGCAAGCAAGCGAGGGCGTGACTGAAGTGGAGCGTGCTGCTCTCAATTCGTTTATGAGCGAGGAAGGAACTGAATTCTACGATACTGATCGCGTCGAGAAGAAGAGGGCCATAGAAGTCAAGAAGTCCGCAAAGGCATACTTTAAACACAAAGGTGAGCACGTCTGCGTCAACTGCTGGAAGGCGCTTGATCCATCGGAGACAATGGTTTGCTGCAAGTCGTGCAGGAGGAAAAGAAGCGTGAAGAGGATGATGAATGTACAAGAACACAAGTGCTACCAATGCGGCAAAACCAGGGAGCGCAGCAACCGTGCCTGCTGCAACTCCTGTCTGGCCAAGTTGCGCGCGCGATCAAAGGCAGCATGCAAGGCCCGCGAGCCGGGGACGTGTTTCAAGTGCGGAAAGAAAGATGTCTGTGAACCAAAACCTAGTGCTGTGTCATCTACCTGGCTACGTAACAGAAGATGTCCAGCTTATAGTACTTCTTCACGAAAACGTACCGCATTACAGGATTGGCATCGAGTCGGTGGCTTGTTCTCATTCCACAACATACCGTCTCCTACTCAAGCGACCTCGACCGAGCCAACTCATCCGACCTCCAGCAGCCATGGCGCAGGCTTCGCCTCGCAAGGGGCGGCGTGTAATGGGGCGCTGTTTACAACAGTCCCCAAAACACGGCACGCACGCTTGTGCGGTTGAGGAAGCGTTCCCGACTTGGAGGGAAGTCCCGACTTGGAGGGAGGAGGCGACTCCCGACTTGGAGGGAGGAAGGCGACTTGAGTACTTGAGGGAAAGTTTGCAACTGAGTTGAAATGAGCTTATGGTTCCTGAATCCTATGAATAAAACCACTAGGGGCCCTTGAGGTTAAATGTAATTTAACCTACACATGTAGTATAAAACCTTGGGTTGAATCAGGTTGAACTTGAAGATTCTCCTTCGAAGAATCTTCCTGCCGCGTGGCGTCTTGTGATTGGCCACAAGAACTCAGGTGACACGCCGGCCTTGTTACCAAATAGTGTCCCAGGTGAGGAACCATCATCATGCACAAAGAAGTGCAGAGAACACTTGGCGTAATCACTGATTGTGCCATGGGTGGATGTGAATAAACATTTGACCATGTTTATGCCACCTTTACCTCCATGACAGCAGTGTGTGAACCACACCAATCTGTGATCGCATGACCAATGTAATAGGCCAGAGGGGCCCATTACACGACGCAAGGCGGCTGGAAAGGCAAAGCCAGCGTCCAAGAAGAAGCGCGCGAGGACGTCTGGGGGCAAGAAACGCAAGGGCATCGGCGGAGACAGCACTAGCCAAAGTCAAGAAACGTAGCCATCCTATCCTATCCTAAAACTGTAGTAGTAATTTTGTGAAGCTTGCAGCTTCTTATTTGTGCTGCTCTCATCCTGTCGGCGGTGCTTCTTCAGCGGCTTCATCGCGAATCGAAGTGAAGGTGCCATCTTGCTCAAGTCTGCTGTGCTTTAACGGCGTCGGTGGAGAAATGGTGCACCACATATATCCTTACGAATGCATGTACGATCTTGTTTACCAAAGCAAGTTCGCTCGCGAAGGGCTTCGAAGCTATATCCTTCATAAACTACCATTTGCTATTCTACGACTGAGCAAAATACCACAAGATACTACGAACTCCCACAAAAGCCTCCGCGCTTCTTCCCGCCGCCACCCTTCCTGAGCCTCTTTTGACCCCGCGGTAGTATCTTGCCACTCTCACTTAACCATTTTCCGCTCTCGAATTCACCGCAGAACTTGCTATCGTAAGGATCTATGATATGCACAAACATTAGATAACCAACCAGCTCAATTACCAGAAATCAATACTAACCGAGATCAACTTGAACACCGTCCACCACAAGATTTGCCTCTTTGTTTTGAGGGTGTGGTCTCGCCATCGTTCCAAATCCACGGACACTGCCATTTGAAGACCCGAGGAACATCTTCCGATTTCTGTTTGCCTTTGCCTTTGGATCCGTCATCCTTCCAAACAAAACCAAAAATCACAACAAGCAATAATAATAATAAAAAAAACTACGTGAACTTCTCGTGCGTAGTTGACGGCAACATCTTCGTCTGGACATCTGCTTCTTCCAACTGATATAGAATCTCAGGCTTTGATTGCCCATTCGGGCCGGCTTGACCCTCATCAGCCTGCAAAAAGACTCGTTTGCCTTTTGCAGACTGGGAAATAAGCCTCTCCTTGAACTCTTCTGATGTTACAATAAAAGAACTCGCGAAAACTTCATCTTCTGCTCCTTCTACAATGTCAAACAGCTCCGCAATTCCAGAGGTTGAAACAACACGCTCGGTTTTCCTTGGTCGGACCATCGTAGGGGTACTTGGCGACCTTCGAGCCGCCCAGTGTGACGGGCCACATCCAAAGTTACATTTGTAGGTAGAGTTACATAATTTGATACAGAAAGTAGGTACGAGCACGCGGGTAGCGCGTGCTGTATTGTCACTCTCCGATTGGCTGAAAATAGTTAGGATTTCAGCCAACCCAGAGTTGACTTGTAGTTGAGTGGTCAGGGCCACCTGCCCTGGACCTAACACCAAATCAGAGTTGAATTTACACCCAAACACATACTTGGACCCATTGTTGCGAGCTTCCTCTTATCTATAGTGTACGCCAGTAACGGTTGATCTAGCCCCGTTACACCTGGTAGCACTTCGTAGTCCTTCCAACGATCAAGTTTTCGATGAGCCAAGTCCCGATGCCTGGTGGGTCCGGAACGACCCTAGAGCACGAAAACTTCCCGCATCTCACACGAGTTGAATGGGAAGCGCTACACCGCCTGGCCGCTGTCTCCGGAGAGTTCGTCGTTGCGTCGTTGCTGAGTTCAACGACGGCTGACCAACACCGCCAGGCTGCCCAAGAGTTCATGGAACGCGAGCTCGCCGGCGCTAAGCGGCGAGTGTCAACTCCCTCGCATTCCCCGCGTCACGATGCTGTGAAGATGGAGACGTCGACGTACTCAGGCGTCGGTCAAGACCGACTGCCCCTGAACCGCTGGTTCCGCGAGATCGATATCGCGATCGCTTCAAGGATACTCGAGGCACCATCGGCTAAGATCAACTTCCTGTTATCTCGTTTGTCGGGGAAGGCCAAGGAATGGGCCCTCGGCAAGATCGTTGTTGATCAGAATGCGTTTCCAACCCTGGAGAGTCTCCAGAGTGACCTGCGCCTAGCGTTCGAGCCCCCACAAGACGAGTCGCGTATGAGGGCCGAGTTCTTCGCGCTCAAGCAGGGCAGAATGTCCATGAGGGATTACGTCCAGAAGACACGACACCTGAGCTCGTGTATCGTCACGAGTCCCATTGACACAGCGTCACAAGTCCACGTCTTCGTCTTCGGTATGCGCGAAGGTATGACGCGTTACTGTCTCACACGCGCCGAGCCGAAGACCCTGGAAGAAGCATTTGCCCTCGCGCTGCGCGAGGATTACACAGTGTCGTCCTCCTACTCCCGAGCATTAACTCCGGAGAACCGGGTGTCCGCCCCTGAGCTGATGGAGATCGACGCCATTGAAGCTAAAAACAACCGTGGGCGCTCATTCGCCCGCGGTGCTCGAAGGTCTGGTCCATTGAATTGTTTCCGCTGTGGCAAACCTGGCCACCGCGCGGCGGTGTGCCGCGCACCCGCACCGGTGCTCGCACACGCGGCCGCGGCCAGAGCCGATGATCCTTCTCCGGTCGGTCAGCCAAAAAACGACCGGGCCCAGTAGGTGCGGGGCGCCCTACTGGCTGGAATGGAGGTCCGGGTCCCCCGGTGACAACCCAACCTCCTAGCCCCCCCCCCCCCCCCCCCCCCCCCCCCCCGTGCTTTACGCACAGTTCAATGCCACTACCACCAGCGGCGACCCGAGGCTAATCATTGTCGACCTTCACGTCGCTGGTGCGCGCCGACCTTTCCGCGCTCTACTCGACTCTGGAGCGACGAACAACTTTTTTCGGGCGTCGTGTGTGTCGCTGCTCCCCGCTGATATACCAGTCCGCGACGGCCAAGGTGATGTCATCGTCAAGCTGGCCGACGGCAAGCCCCACCGCGTACCGCGGCGCGATCTCGCACTGTCATACACGTTCGATGGTTTTCACAGCAACGATACTTTCTTGGTGCTTGGGATGAATTACGCCTTCGACTGCATCCTTGGGATTCCGTGGTTGGCGCGATATCAACCGGAGATCGACTGGTTGGCTCGCTCCGTTAAACACCGAAGTGGCTTCGATGTGAGCGAAGTCTTCACCCACCTCCGGGTCGTGGATGGGTTCGCCATGACACGCGCCCTGCATAGAGAGAGCGATGGCCCTCTATGTTCGGCCTGTGCTGTGTTGCTGAGTGGGGAAGAGTTCGATGACGGTGATTCCTCGCGTTGTCGCGAGGATATAAATGAGGCGGTCGAGCAACGGTGGCTCCCGCAGAACAACGAGGCGGTCGAGCAAAGGAGGCTCCCGCATGAGATCGGCGCCGGAGAAAACGAGCTCCTGCGCCTAGAGGAGGGTGACCCGTTCTCCAGCGATAGCGACACATCGGCCTCGAGCAGCGATTCTAAGCGAAAGAAGAAATCGAAGCACCGACGCCTAAAGCCGCGTCACTTAAACGAAGGCGAAGATCCTGTAGTGGAGTCCGTTTGTGCGCTGGAGTACACTGAAGGCATGCCACATCGCAGCAGGACCATCGAGGTCGCGAGTCCTCCTCGCGACGCTGCTGCAATAACGAGACTCCCAGGGCTGTCCTGGAAGAACTTCCTGCGCACCTTGAAAGCCGGTAATATCGAGCAAGTGTGTCTAATCACTGAAGCTGAGCCAGCATCGCACGACCTTAACGCGATCAACAAGGTCGGAGAGTCAGACCGACCTGTGGGAGCTGTGCCGAAGTCGGCTCGCGAAGAGCGCTTCGTGGTCCAGTCGTGGGAAGCACTCTGCGAATCGGGAAACCCGGTGTACGACATCGCACACGAGTATGCGGATGTCTTCCCGGAGAAGATTCCTGCCGAACTGCCTGCCGAGCGCGGCGTACGGCACGAGATCGACCTCACGCCCGGAACGAAGTACTGCGTGACACGACAGTGGCCACTGCCGCGGGACCAAGTTAAGGCTATCGATGAGTTCTTCGAAGGTCGCCGCAAGGCCGGTCATGTGCGTGAAAGCGTTTCACCGCATTCGAGTCCAACCTTCTGCGTGAAGAAGGCCACGGGTGGGTGGCGTATTGTTCATGCTTTCAACAAGCTAAACGATGCGACCATCCCAGCACAGACACCGATTCCTCGCAAGGACATGGTATTAAATTCCATGTCAGGAAGTGTGATCTTCAGTGCGATCGACCTGACGGATGGCTTCTATCAGATTCTCATGCGAGAGAGCGACATACCTCTCACAGCCGTCAGCACTCCAAGCGGCATGCTTTGGGAGTGGCTCGTAATGCCTCAGGGTCTGAAGAACGCGCCTGCCACTTTCAATCGGATGGTGTCCCATGTGCTGCGCCCGCTCCGCGACTTCGCGCCGAGCTACTTCGATGACATCTTCGTCCACAGTCGCGCTGAAGGTAATCTCACCGCTGTTGAGATACACCTACTGCACTTGAGGCAGGTCTTCCAAGTGATGCGCGATAACAAACTGTACGCGAATCTGAAAAAGTGTGTCTTTTGCGCTCCGGAAATCCCGGTTCTTGGGTGCTATGTAAGCCAGGACGGCGTCCGAGCTGACCCCGAAAAGGTCGCATCGATCTGCTCTTGGCCGACTCCCAAGAACCCCACTGAGCTGCGTCAGTGGCTGGGCCTCGCAAATTATCTGCACAAGTACACGAAGAATTATGCAGGCCTGATCCACCCTCTGTCGTCGTTGCTGAAGAAAGACGTCAAGTGGTCATGGCGTTCTGAACATCAAGTCGCCTTTGACACCGTGAAGAAAAGCCTGGCCGAGGCTCCCATTTTGATGCTTCCGGACGACACGAAACCATTCCATGTCGTGTGCGACGCCAGCGATTTTGCCATCGGTTGCGCACTCATGCAACTTGATGATGAGGGCCACGAGCGCGTCGTGAGCTACCAGTCACGACAAATGAAGCCCGCTGAGAAGAACTACCCTGTTCACGAGAAGGAGCTCCTCGCGATGCGCTACGCTTTGATCAAATTCAGGGTGCATCTCCTCGGAGAACAGACATTCGCAGACTACACGGACCATGCTTCTCTGCGAACCGCGACGAAGAGCCCGCACCTGTCTCAGCGAATGGCGCGCTGGCTGTCCTTCTTCGCCGAGTATAACTTCGTTGTTCACTACAAGCCCGGCGAGAATAACATCCTTGCCGACGCGCTGTCTCGCCGTCCAGACTACGACCCGAGCCACGATCTTGGTCATCAGGCGCCTAATGACGAAGACGAAGATGAATGTTCGTGCTGTATCGCGCGGGGCATTAACGCGACGGTATCGACCCCTGTGTCACCACTCCGCCAGCAGATATCCAAAGCATACAAAGCTGACCCCTTCTACACGGACATCATCGCGCATCTCCGGAATCCCAACGCTGAGTCGTTGAAGAAGCTAACACGACCGACACGCGACGCTATCGGGCGCTACCGGCTCGACGACACCCTGCTGACGTATACGGTGGACGCGTTCGATTCCCCGCGCGTCGTCATTCCTGCCGATGACGACCTTCGCGCGCGTTTGGTCCACGAATATCACGACGCTCCCGTCGCCGGCCATCTCGGTCGCGAAAAGACATTCGCCGCGCTTTCCCGAGATTTCTTCTGGCCTAGGATGTACAAGTGGATACGGAAGTGGATTCGTTCCTGTGAGTCCTGTCAGCGTGTTAATCCCTCGCTTTCGTCACAGGCTCCCCTGCGGCCGCTCCCAATTCCCACAGAGGCCTGGCGCTCTGTCAGCATGGACTTCGTGTTCGGTCTACCCCAGACGACCAAGGCCGAACTGGCGCCTTGGTTCTCGTCGATCGATTCAGCAAAATGGTCCATTTTGCTGCAGTCGCTGTGTAATGGGTCTGGTCATCCCATTACATGAGGTGGTTGTGTGGGACACACCACCTTCTGGGTTCATTGTGGTAACAGTTATCTGTTATGATATCTGTTAAATAACCGATATCCACATGAACTATTTGTAATAGGCCCTCTGGTCTATTATATGGACAATGTGATTACAGATTGGTGTGGCACACACACACTTCCGTCATGGAGGTGAAGGTGGCGCAAATATGGGTACATATTTGCTCGCATTCACCTTTGGCGCAATCAGTGATTACGCTAAGTGTTCTCTGCACTTCTTTGTGCATGATGATGGTTCCTTCCCTGGGAAACGGTCTGGTAACAAGACCGGCGCATCACCTGAGTTCTTGTGACCAATCACAAGACGCCACGCGGCAGGAAGATTCTTCGAAGGAGAATCTTCAAGTTCAGCCTGATTCAACCCAAGGTTTTATACTACATGTGTAGGTTAAATTACATTTAACCTCAAGGGCCCCTAGTGGTTTTATTCATATGATTCAGGAACCATAAGCTCATTTCAATTCAGTTGCAATTTTACCATCAACCGCTCAAGTCGTCTCCAAGCCTCCTCCAAGTCCCCGAGCATCGGCCCACCACTCGATGAGTCCGCTTGTTCTGAAGACCCAAGGCCTAGCCCAAGCATCCGGCTCGTCTCTGTGCGAGTGCCGTTCGCTTCGGACTCCAGCATCGGCTCGCACTCCTGCGAGACCGTGCTGCGAACAGCTTCCTCTGCTTGGGATCAGGACAACCAGCTCTTCGCTTTGCGAGAGCAGGTTCGGACTGAGTCCCGTTACACGCTGCCCATGTGACGGCCGAGGAAACGGCCAGCCTCTTCCTCGAAATCTTATTCCGACATCATGGCCTACCGGAATCCATCGTGTCCGATCGTGACCCTCGCTTCACGTCCGCGTTTTGGGATCGCCTCTTTGAGCTGCTTGGAACGCGTCTCCTCATGTCGACGGCGGCCCATCCGGAGACGGATGGGCAGACAGAGCGGGTTAATCTCGTCCTCGAAGACGTACTGCGTAGTTACGCAACGTCCTTCCAGTCTTGGAGTTCCTTCCTGCCGATCGCAGAGTTCGCCATTAACAATGCAAGCCACGCGTCGACTGGCCTGACTCCGTTCTTCGTCAACAACGCGCGCCATCCACACGTCCCAGCGCTGCTCGGCTTGGCCACGTCTTCGGATCGTATGGGCTCCACTCTTGGTGTGGGGGGGGAAGATGATCGCGCACCGAAACGTTCTGCGCTATTGCAGAGTGAAGAAGATGACTTGCTGACACTGGTACCTAGTACCAATGCCGAAGCGGCGAACGGGATTTCGTCGAGGACACTCTCGAAGACTATATCCCCTGTGGCCACAAGTCTCGCGCCTGACGTGACGCTATGCGTCACGTCGCCCGTGGCTAACTTCGCTCCAAAAGCAGATGCAACCCCGATAGACTCCGCAGCAGTGTCGGAGTTTATGTTACAGCGCCAAGCCGTCACGCGTTTTGTGCGTGACGCGCTGCAAGCAGCCGTGGACAAGCAGAAGGAAAATGCTGATAAACGAGGTCGGAAGAACACCTCTGTCTTCCGACAAGGCGATCGAGTACCTTTGTCGACCACCGGAATCCAATCGTCGGCAGTGACTAACCTGGGTGCAAATAAATTGGCACCAAGATTTATTGGTCCCTTCAAGGTTAAGCAAGCTCACGGAGACGCCTACACGCTAGACATACCAACAGCGATGCGTCTTCACCCGACGTTCTACGTCGGACGCCTTAAGCAGTACCACCCGGCGGAGATCCCCGATCTCCACCCGCGTGACCGCGGGCGGGCTCGTAATCCGATGTCCCACGCTGACGACGCTGTCGACGACTCGGCCCGAGCCCCTGTCGCTCACGCGCAGACAGACTCCGCTGCGGGTGTCCGAACCTCGCAGTCTCTAGTCGCCGCAACCTCTCCATCACGTCGCGATGTCCGCTCTGCGCCTGCTGAGCGCTCGCCGTTGCAGCCCTCGCGTCGTCGCGAGCGTCCTCCGCAAGCCGATACGCGTCCAACGCGTCGTCTCTCGCCTGCTGCGCTTCGGCCACCATCATGTTATATTGCGCGATCGACAGCCGCTCCGGGTGATCCTCCGGCAGCGCCACGCGAGACGCCCTGTCAGTACGTGAAACCGACGAAACCGGCGCCCCTCCAGAGCGTTGGCTCTGAAGCGTCGCTTCACCGCCACAGTCCACCCTTCCGTCGCGATGGTCCGCCCCCACTTGTCGATGCGTCGGGTGCCCGACGCTGGACTGCTGAACGCATCGTCGATCACGACACGCGTACTCGCCACTCGCCTGGTCTCCGGTCCAAGAATACACGGATCCCCACTGTTGAGAAGCATTACCGGGTCCGCTGGCTGGGATATTCGCCAGCGGAGGATACATGGGAGCCCCGCAGCCGCTTGATGGAGGATATTCCCGACGTGGTGAAGGACTACGAGGCCTCGCTCGCATTGGCGACAACGAGCGAGGATTACGTTGCTGCCCCCGGCCATCATGACGATCACGACTTCGAGAACGCGGCCGCCCACGAGAGTACTGCGCGTCCTGGGGTGGGTCGTAGCGTTCTCGTCCGCGGCTGCGACTGCGGCTGCCACCGCGGCTCTGACTGCGGCTGCGACGGTGACCACGCCCACGTGAGCGCCCACGCTCATGTCGAAGCCTCGCCTGTTCCAGCTCCGAGAGAGATCTCTCGTAGCGCCCGATCCAGCGACGCGTATCCTCATCAAGCGGATAACGACGAACTTCGTCGTTCCACGCAGCACGAGCGAGACGTTCGCTGTTCTCCCCACACGTCGAACACCCTTCACGAAGATGAACGTAGCAGATGCGCCATGCGCTGCTCGCGTCGTTGCAAAGGCGAGTCCGCAGCTCTCCAATAGAGTGCTCCCCTCTTCGCTCCTCGCGCGCCTCGAGCCAGGACGTGAACGAAGTCCCTTCACGTCGCGTCGCGTTCCAACGCTTGATGAAGGCACACCACGACCGCTGCAAAGCGTCGTGCGTGTACGAGTTGTTCGTCGCCTTGTTCCTCGTTGCGCGATAACGAGTGAAGTACTGCTTCATCGACTCGAGAGATTCTGTTTCTTCGGCGCCGTCGAGGATGTACAGCTCCCACGGCTTGAGTTCGGTGTCCATCGTGTGAGGCGCCGCGATAAGCCGCGGCGTCGGGTTCAACGTCGGGTGTCCGCTCCCGCCATCTCCGCCGGTGTCCTGCTGCTCCATAGTTGTTTGGGATGTGCCCGCTCGGTTGTGCTCTGCCGAGCGGTGTCGACTTCGGTCTTGCGGTCTCGACAGTTGAAGCTTTGGGGAAAATGTACGCACGCGCTTACGGTGCGGTAAGCGCAACTTAGAGAGGGGGGTGATGTGACGGGCCACATCCAAAGTTACATTTGTAGGTAGAGTTACATAATTTGATACAGAAAGTAGGTACAAGCACGCGGGTAGCGCGTGCTGTATTGTCACTCTCCGATTGGCTGAAAAGAGTTAGGATTTCAGCCAACCCAGAGTTGACTTGTAGTTGAGTGGTCAGGGCCACCTGCCCTGGACCTAACACCAAATCAGAGTTGAATTTACACCCAAACACATACTTGGACCCATTGTTGCGAGCTTCCTCTTATCTATAGTGTGCGCCAGTAACGGTTGCTCTAGCCCCGTTACACCCAGTGCTGTGACGCAGTATCAGGGGTTGACTCACCTGCAAGCCCTGCCTTCAACAGATGAACATCGCTTGGTTGGTCCTGCCCGCTATACCCTAAGCAGCGAAGATAGGCTAGAATTACAGCTCTGCGCTCTGTACGTGTCTTCATCTTCAACATTTGTTTTCGAGGATCGTGCTCAATTTGTAGCGGGTTGCTGCTGCGTAGTCCTGGTGCTACCCGCAGAGGAATGTACGGCAGCACTGGGACGACAATAGGAAGAAAGACCTGCAGTGCAGTACCCGGACGCGCCACCCCCGGCATATCTGGTAGCTCAGATACTGGGGCTTCATTGTCGATCAGCTCACCCCACACTTCGTCAGCGTGGTCACGCAAACGCCATCGGTCTCTACGCTCGCGATCTGCAAAGAGCTCAATGCCAGCTATCTCGTGGAGCGACTGCGAGGGTCTGTACGGCATTGTGGTGTAGGGAAACTCAAGTTTGGGCTCGGGCCTGAACTAGAGCCAACCTATTTTAGGCCGCGACTCGACGGGCTGTCCGGTTAACGGTATCCGGATGACCGCTTGGATTCGATTGGCTGCGAGAGCTCGGCTGGGAGTCCAGTGGGTAATCGTTGAACGGAAGAGACTCGGCGAGGGCAGTCCAGATACCACTGTCCCAGGTGGCGTTGGGTCCAGACCTTCAAGTCGACTCGGCTGGGGAAGCCTGCCGAAGGCCGAAGAGCACCGAAGAACACTGAAGAATTCGGCGGCGACTCGGCGAAGGACCCCGGTCGCAGCTGGCCACTCCCAGATGACCGCTGGGAACTCGGCTGAGGAGTCTGCCGAGATCCGAAACGACTCCATTTGACTTGATATTTGTATAGGGAAGATAGAAACACAGGAAAGAGACTCTCCGGAGTCTCTCGGAAGGTCTAAGACAACAGTGCAAAATTTTCTAAACCCACAACACGTGTATACTCTTCCGGTAAGTCCCTGCACGGGCTGGATCATGCCTGCCGTTGGGAACCGGAAGGCATAGCTTGTAGGAACTCAACTGGTAGCGCCAAGAGATAGGTCGGCCTGGTGGGCACATAACAAAGCCTGGTGGGCATAAGGACAGACGGCCTGGCAAGCCTGGTGGGCACAAGCAGGTCAACGCTCCGCGCTAAATATCAACAAACCCCGCCGAGTAGGTGGGTCGGTACGCCATACAGCCTGGGTGCCGTTACTCTTCTAGCTGGGACTGCCTTTGCACCCGGTGACCCGTAAAAGCGCTATTCGCGTACGCGCCGCTGTCCATCCTTTGGTGGAGGGCACGGGATTCAAGGAACGGAGTCAACGTATCTCGGCAGGACTCCGGAGAACTCGACTTGGCTCGGTGGAACTCGGCGGAGCGAACCTCACTGCCTGACCTGGCTGGGCCGAACCGCAAGGGGACCAAAACCCCTGCTCAGACCACTCAAGCGCCGACCTAACTCGGCGATTGTTGTGTCTGTGTCTGGGAATCCACATCTGACGTAATTTGTGCGATTTGCAACGCCACGGCATGGCCATCGTCCAGCTGGATACAGCACGACGTGCAAGCGTCGTCGTTCGCCTGGTGGTGCTTCCGCGTCGTCGTTTCCGCTCTTTCAAATGAATGAGACAGAATAGAGGCTATGAGTGAGAGGAGTAGGATATTAATTTTCTGAGGTTGTTGAGTGCGCATGATTAGGTTCGTGCGCACATGCCTTAAGTACGCGTCGACCACCCGAATGTCGATCCCCGGAAAAGCCGTTTTTATGCCCGCAAACTGTTCTTTGAGAGTACTCGGCTTTTGTATAGGCCTTCAGAAAAGTTTGCTACGGTACTCGGCCGTTACATGCAAAAATAGGCCGCCGCCGCGTCGCTTGAGCATACAAAAAGCAAGTGAGCGGAGAGCATACGGAAACCAAGAGAGACGAGCATTTCTAATCGGTTCGATTAGAAATTCACGATGTCTTAGAAATTTTAATTATGAATTGTTTAAATTTCGAAAAGCCACACAAAAAGCAAGTGACGAGAAGTATACTTAAAAACAAGTGTGAGTACTCTGTCAACCCAGGTGTCTTTTTGCTCGAAATGATTGCACCAATTGGAAATTGAATTTTGGGCCACCACTCTTGACTTTTGTATGCCATCGATTCAAAAATCAAGAGTAGTGACCCAAAATTCATTTACCAAATAGAGCAATCATTTCAAAACACAAACCCTATTCCTTCACAGAGTACTCACACTTGTTTTTAAGTATACTAGAAAAATGTACTTCCGGTCATCCAAAAATAGTCGGAAAATGTCCGACCGTGAGTTTTATCTTCACGGTCGTCCATTTCCGGTCGTCCGATTTGCGGTCTCATACAAAAACTAATACTAATTTGGTCGGACTATTATTTTGGTCGTTCACTTTGTATTCCTTTTCAAAACCTAAGACATGTGGTCGGACATGGACCCAATTCGGACCAATGTGGTTGGACATTCCGAAAAATTGGTCCGAATTGGGAAGGGGGCGTTGGGGTTTGGGGCTCCAGCCCCGGTCTCAATTGCTCATTCCTGGATTTCCCTCGAAACACACACACAAGACCCCAAGACGCCATGGCGGACCAGCTTACCGAAGAGCAGATTGCCGAGTTCAAGGAGGCGTTCTCCCTGTTCGACAAGGACGGCGATGGAACCATCACCACCAAGGAGCTCGGCACGGTCATGCGCTCGCTGGGCCAGAACCCCACGGAGGCCGAGCTGCAGGACATGATCAACGAGGTGGACGCGGACGGCAACGGCACGATCGACTTCCCGGAGTTCCTGACCATGATGGCCCGCAAGATGAAGGACACGGACTCGGAGGAGGAGATCCTGGAGGCCTTCAAGGTGTTCGACAAGGACGGCAACGGATTCATCTCGGCCGCCGAGCTGCGCCACATCATGACCAACCTGGGCGAGAAGCTCACGGACGAGGAGGTGGACGAGATGATCCGCGAGGCCGACATTGACGGCGACGGACAGATCAACTACGAGGAGTTCGTCAAGATGATGATGTCCAAGTAAGCGTCGCGTCGCGTTCAAGGTCGTCGGAGTCCGCCCTGGCTGCTGGCATGCAGAAAGGATACGAGGTGCGGGCAGACTGGTTGCTCCCTCGGTTGTTTTGTCGCTGCTGCTGGATAGGCGGCTTCTGTCGATCGATCGTAGCATAAATAAGTTAGAAACAGCGAGACAATTACTTTGCTGCCAAGTGCTGCTGCTTCTTGTTCGACGACAAGTGTGTTTTGTGTTTGGATACGATCGTTGTTCCCTCCCTCACTTGAGCTAGCTAAGAGAATCGCTGCGAAAGCCTTCAGTCAGGCATCGTCCATGAATCCCCAGCTCCTCAAGAAGACACTGCGAGAAGGCAAAGTAGTAGTTCTCATTCACCAGTGAGTTATAGGAAAAAGCTGTCCATGTTAAAATAAAAAAACAATTCGCGTCGCCCCCGAATGCCCATGCTAGCTAATTCTTCTCTCGCTGCGTAGCCATATCGGGGTGAGCGATGCTCCGAGAGTCTACGCATGGGGTGGAGTATCCACCATTTTGTCGGCCTCGCTCGGCACTTCCTTCGTGCTTGCGCGTGGAAGACCATCACTGATACAAACGCCACTTACTTGTCACCTTCCACTGCACCCCTTCCTCCTTGTACATGATCCCGTCAATGCCGTCTGATGTGGTGGTGCGCTGCGTTCATGCAGCCTCTTTGAAGTGATCGGCCGAGTCGAACATCTTCCGCTCGGCCAGCTTGCGTTGCAGCATCAGATTTCGAGCCGCAGCGGCTCCAGAAGGTGCCGGTGCACTCTTATCGAGGCCGTAACGATCCAACGCTGCTTGTGGGATGGCGTCCGTCGCGGGCTTCGCACTTCCAGCACCTTTCAGCCCAGCATACCTCGCTGCTCGAGCAGCCAAAGCAGCCTGGGCGGCATTAGCCACCACGGACTTCGCTGGCGAAGCCACACGTCCATTCGGAGCCTCCGAGAGCTTGATATGCTTTACCTGGTGATCAATAGACTGCGCCGCCCCCAACGTGCCGTAGCACGACGGCATCTCACCTGGAGCAGCAGGGTTAGCAGCAACATCGGCAGGCACATCCGTCGGTTGACCCTGCTTCTCCATCGCGTAGTCCGCCGAGTCGAAACGTTTCCGTTCCTTCAGCTTGCGTCGAATCAGCACATGAGCTGCAGACAGTTTCCCATAGTCAGAGCCTCCCGCCTGCTGCGCCGCAGCCTCAGCAGCTACAGGTTCCTCTGCTTGCTTCTTCTCCAGCAGGTCCCGTCGACTGGGTTTCTTCTTGTTCTCCAGCGCGCCGTATTTACCCGCACTACTGGGACTCATACTGGCGAACTGTTGCCGTCGACTCGCCGTCGTCGCTGTGGACGCACAGGGGGAACTCACAGCGTCTGCTGGAGCCTGCTCCACATCTCCACTGACGTCCTCCATGGGCGTGTCTTCCATCTCTTCTGCTGTCGATTGGCCGCGTCGCGCCTTGGCCATCTGATAATCCGCCGAGTCGAACGACGTCTTGCTCTGCAGTTTGCGTTGGATCAGTACGTTGCGTCCTTGCGCCGCGCCTCCAGGCGGCTCGTGCAGTGACGTCGGCGTGTTCCGCTTGGGCTTGTCGTTCTGCATGGCGTTGAAGAAAGCCGATTGGCCCAGTTGCGCAGGGGAATAAGGATGCTGCTCTTGCGTCTGAGTCTGTTGAGCAGGAACCTGTTGTTGCTGTTGTTGAGGGTTGTCTTTCCGATTGGCCGCACGTGCCGCCGCCTTCTTCATGGCGTCGTCCGCCGAGTCGTAGCGCTTGCGCTCCATCAGCTTCTGACGCAGTAGAACGTTGCGGGCCGACAGTGCGCCGCCGTCTTCTGCGCCGCCACCGCCGCTGCGCGCGTTGACTGGCGGCGCCTGCGAGCCGATCTGCAGGTCCATGGCGTTCCAGGCGGCGCGGTTGCTGCCGTTGAGGCGCGCCATGCCCCGCGCGGACGGCACCATGGGGGTGGAGTCCGGTGGAGGGTGCTGCAGCTGGCGATAGTCCATTGGGCTTCTTGTGTGCGTGCAGCGGAGAGGATAACGAAGTAACGAACTACCTAACTCTGCTGTGCCGCTTTGAGATCCTTTCGCGGAGTGAAGCTGCAGGAGATCCAGCGAAAAAGCTCGATTTTTCGGAAAAGGAGCTTTTCTTTTTTGGATTTTCTGGAAACTCAACTGGTCGCGGTTATACGAGATAGGAGGACATCGTCATTAGGAGGGGTGTCGTAGCCGAAGACTGTGGAAGTAGATGATAGCGACGATTGCAGGGGTACTGCTATAGGCGGGGTTTGCGCCTCGGAGAAGCGAACGACTTGGGTTGAGTATGCGCGTTTGAAACGGCGATCTATTCTTCCTACCGCGCCGCTTCGGAGCGGTCTAATCCTGGATGGCGGTGACGACAGCTGCCAGACTAAGAACAACAAGTAACTGCGCGCTGTAGCTTTAGAGAGCGCTGCGTGGTGGCGCCCTCGCTCACTGCTTCTCCGCCCAGCGCTATCGGTAGGTGCATGCAGCAGCGATGCCCAGCGGGTTAGCTCCGAGGTTGGCGGCGCTGACTCCAGCACCGCGGGTGTCGCGCAAACAGACAGCAGAGCGACCTCTGCGTTATCGGCAGACTGGGCAGGCTCGCGCGTTTTCGGGCGTTGCCGGTCTGCTGCTGCACTGCAATTCTCTCGGGCAACAAGAGCGGCCGTAAGCAGGTCCTCTCGCTGGCCGCATGCGACGAACCCTGCAGCACCAAAGTGGAAGGTGAGCGTGGGTGATTTGGGCGCTGCAAGTACTGTCGAGACGCCTTCGCCGAACGAGACTCGTGCGCAAATCAGCAGGTCAAGCATGGCCAGTCAAGCACTTCAACTTCAGTCACCAAAAGATCTCGGCGAAGCCATATGGCACCAATGTCTCTTCATAGAGACGCTTGCAAAAAGCTAAAGTACTTCTTGAAGAGCACGTCGACCGACATACACACCGGCTCCAGCTCCAGCAACGCTCAGCCGTTTTCTCTACTATCCGCATCGAGACAGAGACTTCATCGAGACTTCAATTCTCGTCTTCTTCTCTGCGACGCATCCTACGTTTCGTTGTTGGAACAACAGCAAGTGCCTCATGGAAACCCTAGAAAACGCGTTTAAGCAATTACGATAAACTACGTCAACTATACTACGAACTTACGATCGTCACACCAGAAGTCAAACGCGCGAGCAGCTACGTGATCGGTTCACGAACCTCCCGGACACCCGTTCCAAACAGAATGACCACGATATTCACTTCGATGTAGCGGTGAACAATACCCAGCACGACGATCCCAATGATCGTAGAGTATGGAAACACGAGACCAGCAACCACGAGGGCAGCAGCAAGTAGAACCAAGACAACCCCCTTCAGCCAGTTGTTTTCGGTCTCAAGCACTTTGAGAACAGGGTATGCACGTTTGAGCCCCGCGTCCGCAACCTCCAACGCTTTCGTTAGTTTTTGATTCTGCACCTCTTGGTCCCTGAGCCCAATCTGCACTGCTTTCAGTTCCTTCTTGAGCTGCGAAATCTCGTCCCTTTGCAGCTCGAGCCCTTGCGCAGAGGATGACGGATTATACGATGAACCTCTAAAGGCTTTCGTGACGATTCTCTCGAGTTCCTTATCCAAATCGGGGCGATGCTTCATGGACGGATCGTGAATGACCTTGTTGACAAACCTCCGCTCTCTTGTCGTTAAGAGTGACTTACGCGTACGGTAGCGGCTATTGTCGTCAAGCTGTCGAACGTGAGCTGCCGAGCCACGTTGGACGTCAGATGACTGGATCTGCATAGTCCCAATAAACATTGGATCTGTCATGTGGGAGCGATGGCAACCTGCGGTGAACTTGAAAAATAAAATTTGTTTTTCGGGTGAAGCGGCCATGAATGCTCGTTTCGCGGAGCTTCCGGTTTTCTCAAATCCATAGAAGTGCTTATAGCTAGCGTTCCTGGAATCCACCAATCCACAGAAGTGCTCACAGCTAGCGTTCCTGCAATTTACCGATCCATAGAAGTGCTTACAGCAAGCCTGCAATGCACCAGTTGGTGATGCTGGCCTATAAATGGAGTGTGGTTGCTGCAGAACTACTACAATTGACCGACCACAAACCATTTTACGACGTCGCTGTTCGTTTGCCATTCTTCAGCGGAATACAATTCTGCAGCCATGACTACCAGCGAAAGAAGACCGCCTCGAATGGATGTCAAGACGATGTACCCGAATTTCTATGCTGAGCAGTACAACCACCACGTCCAGGAGAACAACACGATGGACGTACCTCGAAAACGACGAGATGAGTACAGCTCAGCTCCACCACGTCCGCCGTCACGAAATGGACTACTTCAACAAAAACAACGAGTTGGAGAAACCATGTCTGCCCGGCAAATCGAAGTCTCTTCGGCAGGACGCTCCCGACGAGCAATCCCTCCCATCGCAGCCACCCGAAGCTCAAATCAGCAAGAAGGAGTGTCATCGACTCTTCACAGCGACCTTGGATTGTCAGCACTGGAAGGAATGGCATCTTCGCTGCGACCCCCGTCCAGACAGGTCGCTCTTCGTGGGGAGTTAAGTTTGACGTCACCAGCTTGGGAGGATGATAGTACTGGGAACACTGTCGGGATATCACCTCGGCTTCGACCCTTAACAGCTTTAGCTGGAAGTGCGCGTTCATTACTGGAGGCCACGACAGCGAGATTATCCAGCACCGATGACGGTGAATCTCTTCAGGATATCGTGATGAATGCCCGTCCTCGCACTCGATACGCGAGGAGAGAGCTACACCGTCAGGGTTCTGCTAAAACTCTAGCTCGAATTTCCACAGCACCCACAACACTACGTGGATGCCAGTCCCAGGAAGGTGCCAGGAATGCAACATCTCTTCTGCGTAGACGATCGTCGGATACCTTGCTGCGGTCTCCTAGTCGTCAAGCTATCCAGACTGCAGTCATCAATACGATTGAAGCAGTGCTGCCTGGAACAGAACTTGATGATAGCACAGACGACGATGACGACACGAACTTCTTCTTGACTGAGCTGGAGGCGGCGGTCCGGGCTGCGAGTGTTGCTGCTGCGGCGAAACTCCGCGTCTTGGCGAGAAATATAACGCTGGGATCTTTCTTGCTGTATGGGAACCCACCCGCGCTAGTGGCTGCTATCCAATACTTCACAGATGCGTTGAGATCCATTGAACCCTCTCCAGATGACGATACCGACTCCAAATCGGCCTCTCAGGCAAGTTTGGCCTTAAAATCCTTGTTGTACCATCACCAAGGGGTAGCGCTTCGTGAACTTGTCGTTGCCTCGGCTTCAGCGACCAGTGACACTGTTGTGGCATGCATTAAACTCGCTTTCGCAGCTCAGCGAAGAGCACTTGAACTAGCCCAGCGGGCTAAAGACCCTCGACTCCAGGCACGAGCAGTGAAAGCACTGGGCTTACTGCTCCTAGACGGCCATGCATACGGTCCAGCACTAGTCCACCAACAAGAAGCGCTTCAAATCGCGCTTGAAGAGAAAGATCGGGAACTCGAAGCGCGGATCTACGCCAATCTGGGCAATTTGGCTCTTGCCCAGCTGAATTTTGGTCATGCATTGAGCTGCCACCAGCGAGATCTCCAGTTGTGTTCATCTAAAATACTTGATTGTCGTTTGGGCCGCGCTCGCGCACATCGGAACTTGTCGATTGTATACGCAAAGTTGCATCGACGTGATCAGCAGCTCAGCCACGAAAAAGAATGGCGAATAGCTGCGCACAGTAATGGTGGTGCCTACCTGTACGACATTTCAAAACACACAGACAAAAGCGTCGGCAATATCTGCTTCCAACCCTCAACGGGCATTGATCCAGCGCTAGTTCACCTTGTCACTCAGAACCTCACAGAAATTGTGGGTGGTTTGTCTTCTCAGCATGGTCGTAACCCCACTCTGGAAAATGACGACGAGGATTCGATAACAGCAGCTTTAGAGCAAGAGTGGAGCACAGCTGAAGTTGACTTCGAGGCTGCAATCGCTGCTGTGACAACAGGAGCGAGGATACAAAAAATATCTACATGTACCAGGAAGCCTGTTGCTGATACCTCCCCCACCAAATCGGCAGTCAAAACTGCAGCACGCCACGTTTCCATCCGTATCAACAACTACAGCTCGACAACATCTCCAACAGAACCAGAAGTGTCAGTACAAACTCAAGAATCGTAACACGACTGTAACAAATTCAAAAAGACAATGTACACCATATTATTTGCATCACCCACCACAGCCCACCTATTCGAGTCCACAGAGGCTCAGATCCGAGTTCAGACCGCCATGGATCTCCTTGTTCTTGAGTTTCGTGCGCCGAGTGAGGAACGTGTCAAAACCTCTCATTCCCTGCAAATCTTCCTTGACCATCGGGTTTCCTTCCAGGTTCAGCACCTGCACAGCCGAGCCTTCTCCCAGCAGCTCCGCAGCAATGGACTGCACTTTAGCACCCGCTGAGCGACCAAGCAGCGTGTTCCGACGTGCCGACACCGCCTTGAGCTTGGGACATCTAGCCAGAGCAGCTGGTAACTCCGTCAACTGATTGTCGTCCACATTGAGGTCCTGCAGTTCCTGCATCTCGCCCAAATTCGAGGGTAAAAGTTCCAGAGCGTTATTTGACAAATCCAGCTCCTGCAATTGCGCGAGTGCCAGAACACTGCGAGGCACTGCACGCAGTTTATTGCCCTTGAGTGAAAGCTTGGTCAAATTAGGCGGTAGCGCGTTGGGGATATCCTCCAGGACGTTGCCGTCGAGCACGAGCTTCAACATTCAAACAAAATACGGACAAAACATTATGACACGCATCCTCGTATGGACAATTTAACGTCCCCTACCGTGGTTAGCGCCTCGAGTCCCGACAGGTCCGGCAGCGTTGTGAGGACATTCGACGGCACCTTCAGCGTCTTGAGCGCCTTGAGGTTGCTCAGCTGCGGCGGCAATTCGCTCAGCTTATTGCCTGTGAGGTCCAGCGTGCGCAAGTTGGACAATTCCAGTAGCTCGTCAGGCAGTTTTTTCAGCTTGCTGCTCGGCAGCGCCAGCACGCCCGTTGCTTTGGCTGTTTTGAGCTTCTGTTGCTGGACACTTCGCCCCGTCTTGGGCTTGCTCTTGGCCTGTGCGTGGGCTTCACGCGCCTTGGCTGCCGTGTTCCCCATCTGCGCCTCTGAGTCCTAAGCGTGCTGTGCATACTGATTTCCGAAATCCGAAAGAGTGACATTGGATTCACTTGAGTGACTGTGACGTCCACTGGTCTCCATTGCACAAAAGTTGACACCAATATGATCAGCAGCGAGTCAAGTGACGAGGAGCTGTCCACACTGCACCAGGCCGCCGTGGCTGTCGCCAAGCCTGTGCGAAAGGTCAAGAAGATCAAGAAACCCGCAACCGAAGCTTCAGTGGACGCCTCCGACGATGTTACAGGCAAGAAACGCCCCGCAGACGACTGTACCAGTGCCCAATTGGACCCAGAAGAGGCTCAAAGACTCAAACGCGAAGCCCGCAAGAAGCGCAAGGCGGAGGAGAAATTGGCTCGTGAAGCGGCGAAACAGCAGCAGCAGCAGGAGCAACTGGCCAATGAACGCGCGACCAAGGGCCGTGCTTACACGCTGAGTATGGCCATCCCCGGCTCCATTCTGGACAATGCGCAGACCAAAGAGCTGCGGACGTATCTGGCGGGTCAAGTGGCTCGTGCTGCTGTGATCTTCCAAGTGGACGAGATCGTTGTGTTCGACGACCAACTGGGCAACAATGTGAGCACTGGAGCGCCCAAGAAACGCGCACACGACTGCCACGTCTTCATGGCGCGGATTTTGCAGTACTTGGAGACGCCGCAGTATTTGCGTCGTGCACTGTTCCCCATGCACTCGGATCTGAGCTGTGCTGGACTGTTGAACCCGCTGGATTGCCCGCACCACTTGCGTGCGCAGGAGTGGAGTGTGTATCGGGAAGGTGTCGTGACGGACCGACCGCTGAAGGAGAAGGAAGGCTCCCATGTGTATGTTGGACTGCAGCGAGAAGTTGTGGTGGACAAACGCATCACGCCTGGTATTCGTGTCACGGTGAAGATTGATGAAGCAAGCAAGGACTTCAAGAAGAAGAGTAAGTGCTGGCTGGGGGTTGGATACGTTTGACTAGATCAGAGACTAACGTTTGTTGTTGTGTCTCTGATGCAGTGGTGGGCAAGCTCGTGCCGTCTGCCGAGCCGCGTGAACAGCTTGGAGTGTACTGGGGCTACACGACTCGATTCGCATCTTCGCTGAGCAATGTCTGGACCGACTGTCCGTTCCCTGGCGGCTACGATCTTAAGGTGGGGACGTCCGAACGCGGCAATGTGTCGGTCGATGATGCAGACTTTGCACTGCCGAAGTTCCGCCACGCGCTCATCGTCTTTGGTGGTGTGGCTGGTATTGAGGAGTGCGTGGACGCTGACGAGAAGGTGCCGGTGAGCGGCGAAGACTCGAACACGCTCTTTGACATGTGGGTCAACACTTGTCCCGAGCAAGGAAGTCGCACCATTCGATCAGAGGAGGCGCTGCTGATCTCGCTCGCTGCTCTTCGGCCGCACGTCAACCGCAGCGGAAGAATGCAATAGATGGCAATGTAGGAACTTCCCCTGGTTGATTAGCACAAATAAATACAAGCACACTGCATCGAACGCTACCTGTATGCAGTTAGTTATCCGGCCGCGGGGCGCTTGGTCGACGGACACTTCTTATAGCAATGGAACTTGCGCGTGCAGTGTGTTGTCCGGTTCTTGCCGCAGCAGCACAACTCCTTGCACACAGGGCAACCGTTCTCGAAAATGCGCTCCCCGTGCTCTTCTATCATCTTCTCGGCACACTTCGCGCAGAATATGTGGGGGCATACCGGACACCGGACGTTCTTCTTGCGCAAGTTGCCGCATCGGTGGCATGATGCTCGGTGACGCATTAGCATGTCCACGTAGTTCCCATTGCTGTCCAAGTGAGGTTGTTGGAAGCCTGCCCCCGCTACGCTAGGAGCCAGGGACGTCCCACCCATGTGTGATGAAACACTGGCAACTGAACCAAGGCCCTCCAGACCAAGACCGTGGTGCGGACCGGAAGGTGCCATATACCCTTCGTTACCTCCCAAACCATGCCCCGAAGGCGACAAATATCCAAAATCTCCACTGCCGTATCCTTGCAAATTCTGGCTGGGCGATCGCTGTGGATCGCTGTTGTGGTACGGCTGGTTCTGGGTCGATATCACCAAGTGATCCTGTGGTTGTTCGTGTTGATGCTGCTGAATTGGATCGTAGTTTGACCACGCAGTCCCCATTGGCGCTGACGAGCTGAAACTGCTCGTGTTGTTGCTATCGAAAGCAGCACTTGATGTCTCCCAGCGCGGAGATGCGCTCACAGGATCCGGTGCTGACGCCGCTGAGTAGATGTAGGTCGCCTCATTTGGCGAAATTAGTGGCAGTTTACTGTCATTTTCCAGTCCTGTAGTCGGTTGCAAGTCATCAAAGTTGTGAGTCTGTAGGCAGGTAGCAGCGAGTGCCTGCTCTAGACGACCCACGATGGCTTGGGCCTCTTGTTTGGAGCTGGGGGTCCACGTGATACCATTGACAGACTTGAGCGACGCCGGTAGCGCACTCCACTCTTTTAAGCAGGGCAATGCCCGCTGCAATGCGCGCCGATCCTGTTCGCTTACTTCAGCGTTCATACCGTTGCTGACCATTAGAAGCTGACGAACGTAGTAGCACACCGCCGTCCAGAGCTGTACATTTGCATCCACTGCCAACCAACCGGACGTCGTCTCACTCCAATACTGAGCCAGCGCTTCGTTTTTCATCTCAAGCATCACAACCTTCAGCTGCGCTTCCATCGCTGGGGTGCAGGCAAATAACCCCTTAAACACTGAACAGCTCTGCGCGCCGCCAGCATATCGTGCAAAAATCCATCCAGCCGGCACCAGCAGCGTGCTCCCAGCACCCACCAAACACTTGATGCATTTGTCCACTCGGTCCGCCAAAAACGCAGTCGCGAAATCCTGATCAGCTTTCCAAGCTCGATACGCATCCAAATTGGCCGTCGTCGGTGGGATCAAATACACTGAGAGCTCGCTCGCAGACACCGATAGCCAAGTGCACTGACCTCCAGGAGCAATGGTGAAATCCAGATACGCGTTTGACTCGAGGAATTCTCCAAAAACATTGGCATTCACCGGATTTCCAGCCGGGTTCTCGTCTCCGTTATTGGACACCAAGGAGACCCAATCCACTTGAGCAACCGCCACCGGCGGTGCAACCTGCAATTGCATCGGTGTCTGTTGCAATTGAAACTCTGCGTTGGCCAACAGGGCAGGATCCTCCTCGTGCTCATTGCGCTCGGGCGTTCTTGCTAGTTGCGTCTGCCACGTCGGAGTCGTTAATTGCTGTCTGGTTTGCGTGGCCACGTCAGTAGTTCGCACCACTCGGTTTTTCGTCAATAACTCCGCAACGAGAGCTGTGTCAAGCGTCGGAAAAGGTTCATCGAGTCCAGCTACTCGGTGGCTGTTGCCTGCAATGAGCACAGGCTCATCCAGAGCGTGTCTCTGCAGGAACGACGGCTGCACCTCTTGAGACGGGACCAAATGCACCCCCGATCGAGCGTACACTGCAGCCCCCAGCAATCGTCGGAAACTCGACGCGCTTTTCTTGTGTCGGAGCTGCACCGCAGACGATGTCGCCGAGTAACCGCCCAAGTGGACAGGAAGCGGCGAGAAGGACAACGCGGTGGCATCGAATGGATCATTATTGGTAGGTTGTTCTACAATACCGACACAAATACAATACATATCATTAATCCCCCCAATATTCGAGTAAAAAGGGTCATCGAATCGAGTAAGGGTAACAAGTCCTAAGCTTACCGTATTTGACGCTGGTATGGCCTTGTTGCTGGCTGCAGTCGGAGCAGGCAAACTTGGCGACGAGCATCGCGTCCTGCTCGCTCACTTGGGCGCAGGCTCCGTGCAGCCATCGGCCGCAGTAGTGACACTCGAGTAGGAATGCGGGCGCGCGCGGGTCCACGTCGTGGCCGCACACGAAGCAGTTCATGGTCATTGGCGGCTCGTTGGGCGGGAGCATCCACTGCTGCTGCTGTGTGTGTGTGTTTTATTTGTTGTTATTATTATTACGGTATGCCTGTTGCTGGCTGCCAATTGACGGGCGGTGGGTCGGAGGGGGTGCGCGCGAGGCGGCAGATTGCAAAGTAAGTGACTGTAGCTGAACCCAGCGGCAGCGTGGTCCTCTCCGTAGAGGGGGCGAGAGTGTGTGTTACACAAGGGCGCAGATGGCTCGCGATGATGGCGCGTTCAGCGTCTCGTTGACACCTGCGAGGCCTGCCCCTGCATTGCCGTGACGGCGGATGTGTGTACATTTCCGAGGGCTGCAATAGTGTCGTGATGGCAAGACGGAGCTTTGCACGACGCATTGGCTCTTGTCAAGGCCATCAAATGCTCGCGATACAGCGCAAACTTGGGGGTTGTATGCAACTTTTTACGAAGTGGGGCTAGGGGACTGAAATTACGTCATTGCCGGTTTGGAAACTTAATACCTTGCTGAACTACACTCTTCATACACGCAACGTGACTGGAGTCACGTGGAAATAGACCTTTCATTTACAGTTTGTCTGGTAAATTAGATATCGTCTCTGACCCCGTTATTGAAGACAAGTATTGCAAGTTTTGTCGGGTCTCAACAATGCAAATCATCGACAGTCGGAGCGAAAAGGAGAGATGGAGGTGTCTGCAATGCAGCTTTAGCATTTCGCGGCGTATGGTGATGGGGACAGCAAAGGTGAAAGCAAGCCGGCGGCTGGTTTCTTTCGCGTACCGGCGGCTATCCTGGCTGGGACACTTGTCATAGGGTTTTCGCTGACCGATGATCGAGCTCATCACATCGTGGCTTGCAGCTTCAAACCGCGCAGGGAGAGAGAGAGGAGGGAACGCTGCGCTCGACTCGCTCCGTTTCGGTGGGGTTCTGTGTCGGATTCGGTGGCGGTGACGTTGCGCCTGCGTTGACTGCAGCCAAATTTCGAGTTGGATGCGCGATTTTAGGTGCAAGCTCTGTGGTCTGCAGGGCTTCGACCCAAAAGCCGCTTGGCTGCACATCGGACATCGTTGTGCGGGGAAGAAACCAGCACGCCGATGCGGTTCAATGATCGACGATCATATCGTAGTCGCGTGATATCACCGTAGCGATACATTTGCACCGTTGGATGCAGCGCAGATCGAGCAAGCGCTCGGTGGCGGATTGGTAGGAAAGCTCTCGCACAGCGACGCTACTGCTATGATACACGTAAGCTTACGCGATAGAGCACGCCGCGATACGCGTTTGCGCCCGATCGACGGAGACTCGACTGAAGGGAACTTGGTCCCACCTTGGCGTCACGCAGTGAAGCAGATGGAGGCAGGGCGGACCGATGAGTGCCATCCCGGGGCTTCGGTAGTCGAAAAGTGACTCCAGATGATCGTCCAGGATACAGTTGCCCGCCGGCACATCGACACCAAAAAAGTACCAACATTTCACATTGTCACTCCAAGGCGGTGATACTCTCGGTAGTCTCGGCAGTCTCGCTATTTTTTCGTACTCATCGAAACTAATCCTGGCAAGTGCTGTTGCTTGCCTATGAAACGACCCGCAGCATTGCAACGCACGCCGCTCACTCTTCAACCACTAGAGTAACGCAAACCTTCCTCTCTTTGCGGGCGCCGCCATGATCGGTAGCGCTGGCAGTGGCCACCACCGCGTTTCTCCCGAGGTGACTCTGAAAAACCCGAATCCCGACGCCACGCTCACGCCTAAAATCCCGACCAACGTCGGCATCAACAAGAAGGTGCCGGCCAACGGCGTGAAGGACCCCTTACGCAGGTTCCCGTTCCTCGGTGCACAAAAACCGCTAACACCGGCACAGGCGGCACTCCGCGAGGCCCGTACGCGCGCGGTGTTGTCGGTGATCGAGTCCAAGTGGTTCACGGTTATGATGCTGATCGTGACTGTGTACGCGCTGTTCGGCGACGACATCCGCCTGTCGCTCTTCTCGCGATCAGCAGACAACGGGTTCTACTCGCTGGCCACCATTTGCCTCGTGCTCTTCTCACTCGAGTTCATCGCCGCGTGCTACGCGAAACCGGGCTACCTCTTTAGTTTCTACTTTATGCTGGACCTCATCGCCACGTTCTCCGTCCTGCCCGACATCGGGTGGGTTTGGAACCAGATCATCGGCACCAACACCAGCTCGACCACCCTCAAGGCGACTAAAGCGACGAAGGCTGGTAGCAGAGCTGGACGAATCGTCCGCGTCGTACGAGCCGTGCGTCTATTTCGTGTCGTCAAAATCCTCAAGTGGAAAAACGGAGAATCCACGGAGCAACTTCAGGAGAGCAAAGTGGGCAGCAAGATGGGTGAAGTGACCGTACAGCGTGTCGTGATCCTCGTGCTTTTCCTCATCATCTTGCTGCCGGTCTTTGATGGGGGCTACATTCAAGTGGAGTATCGCTACCAAGACTACGGGTTACGCATCATCCACATGTTAGTGTCTTCTGGTATGACAAAGGGCAGCGCCTCACAGTCCACCGAATTCGCACGCCTCCTGTTCGGTTACGTGCGCGACGCAGGGCTGCTCATCTACTTGCAGATGACCAACGTCACCAACGACGCGCTTACGACCGACATCGCAGCTTTACGCTTCCAATCCTCGCCCGATGCCCCACACAACTTGACCGTGAATCCGTCCAACAACTGGTCGGCCAATAATTTGCTGGCGACGTACGCTGCAGTGACCAGCAAATACCGAGACGTGGAGGTCAACATTGTGAGAACCTACGGCTGCTTCAACCAAAACTTCATCGCGATCGACTCGGCTGACAGTTCAAGTGCTTGCGTGAGTATCGCCATCTTCGACATTTCCTCGGCCAGTTCGTCCTCTGCGGCCTACAACATTCTCAAAACTTTCTTCATCATTATCGTGCTCGTTGGTGCGTCGACGTCGTTCATCCGCACGGCTCGTGTTCTTGTGCTGAACCCCATCGAACGAATGATGGACGTAGTGAAGAAGCTTGCCGATAATCCGCTTGCGAGTGTACAAACCTCGGGCAACGACGCCCAGATCCGCAAGAACGCCAAAGAACAAGGGTTCGAGACGGCGCTGTTGGAGCTCACGCTGTCGAAAGTCGGCCGTCTCATGCAGGTGGGCTTTGGCGCCGCTGGTGCCGATATCATTGGCAAGAACATGGGCTCTGGCGACCTGGATCCGATGTTACCCGGCAAGAAGATTACGGCCATCTATGGCTTCTGCGATATCCGCCAGTTTACCGACACGACCGAGTGTCTGCAGGAAGAAGTCATGGTGTATGTGAACAAACTTGGTGACATCATGCACACAGGGACGCACCACTACTACGGCATGGCCAACAAGAACGTCGGCGATGCCTTCCTACTGTCATGGAAAATCTGTGATGGCGAACTCGCTTGCTTTTCGAGGTTCACGGATACCCCCACGGAAGAGGACCGAATTCAGGTCAACCAGTCGATTACGTGCCCACCGAACGCTGGCGCTGCTACGAAGCTGCGGCGGATCACACCCACCGAGATGGCCGACAGTGCATTGACAGCTTTTATCAAGTGCATGATCGATCTGGATAACGCCAATACGGATGGTCCTCTGACCGAGTACCTAACTAAAGATGCTGTGGTGAAGCGCTTCGGCCCTGCATTTCGTATCAAAATGGGATTCGGAATGCACGTGGGTTGGGCAGTCGAAGGCGCCATCGGGTCGCGCTTCAAGATTGACGCCACGTACATTTCACCGCACGTCGAGATGGCCGACCGCCTTGAAGCTGGATCCAAAATGTTCATGACCCCCATCAACATTTCTCACTGGCTTGCAGCGCTCGTGTCGCCAGGGGCTCGTCGCTTCTTGCGTAAAATGGACCGAATGAGCATTCGGGGAGTCGATACCCCTCTCACCGTGTACACGTTCGACGTCACAGTAATGAAGGTTGGCTTTGGTACACCCAAGATCGACACGGCGACGGGACTTCAGGTGCCGGTGGATTTCGAGAACGATCCGGAGTACCTTGAAATCCGCGAAGGACTCGAGCCCGCATTTCTTGAGGCTGCTGGCAGTGCAGTGGAGGCCTATCTCAGTGGGGATTGGCCCAAAGCTCGACACTACCTAACCCACGCACAACAAATTCGACCACAAGACGGCCCGTGCAAATATCTCATGGGGGTGCTCAAGGCCAACAACTTCGAGACCCCACGAGACTGGAAGGGGTACCACTACGTCGCAGGATACTGAGCGCTGAGAGCGAGGCAAAACAAACAGTTATTATGAAATTCAAGATGGAGTAGAAAGTAATTCAATGGTCAACAAAACTAGAAAACTCGTACTACGAAGTACGTACAACGGAACAAGCTTCAGAAGTATTGTTGAGATGGGATTGTACGCTGCACATGCCGAACCCAGCGTGTGGTTTGGTTGGGACGATGTTGTAAAGAAAACTCATTTTCCTGCTAGTAGGTACCTTGGCAATACACCTGAGGTAGCTGCTAGCAAGGGTACGAGCGCACATTCAAAAGAGCCAACCCCGCCGTCTCGTGGGTGAGCGTTGGGCTCGTGACGTTCACAATGTAGGTCTGTATGCAATATTGATGGTTCCGTCGTGTGCGTCGTGGTCCCTCAGCTCAGCCGAATAAGCAGTGATGATGCCAGTTCTAGTGTGCCCACTCGGATTAGATACTTCGGGTCCCTCGACTCAACACAGTGACTCCATCGCGGTTCTTTGGCCGCCCTAATTCTCGCTCTCATTTTCCGGACGAGCGCAAGTACGGAGCTGTGGTTGGCGCAGTCGTGTACGACGGAGGAGCGCTGCTAGGTGTGCACGGAGCCTTCGTCGGGGCCGTGGTGTACGCTGGCGGAGACCAAGTTGGCGCAGTTGTGTATGATGGAGAGGCCGTAGTCGGAGCGCTGGTGTACGGCGGAAGGGTCGCAAGAAGAATGCTTATCGTATTCACGCTTCGAGCTTTTATTTCGATAACGGTCCCGTCTTCTTTCCACCCCGCAGATCATAATATTTTGTGCTGCTCGTGGCGCTGGCCTCACGAGAACAGCGACAACACGCACACAGACAGCGTATCGGATACGCCACATCCGTCCTCTCGCCAACTGATGGATCACCTGCTCGTTCCTCGAAAGCGCTGTACAATACTTGCACCCTACGCGCGAGTAACTGGACGTTGGAGGGCGCCGGCTAAGACACTACCCTCGATACAATGAGTTATACAAACAAAACGTTCTGAAACAACAAGATGTCGTCAATCGAGCCATGGTGATCCGCAGAGGCCGCCGTAGCTTTTGTGCAGAAAGAACGGTTTGTTACGTGCACAGTACGTGTACTGTGCAACCACTTGTGTGTTGGTGTATTTTTTCAGCTTGTCAAACGTGCTGAGGAGACACTTTGCCTGCAGTTCGGCACGCAGTGGCTGGTGTTATTGCTACGTAATATCACGTAGCCCACAACTCGTTGGCTTTTGAGGCCAAAAGCCGCGTCAAATGCCGACGAAGATCTACCACGACGTTCTGGTGCAATGTTTAGTTTCTGTAAAAAAAATATTTTCAACAACTAAGGCGTATATTAACAGCTGTGCCGGTGCACTTACGGCAACCAGATGATAATAACGGACTGTACGAGCGAGCACTTGGAGAGTCGACACGCCTCTCACCGTGTACACGTTCGACATCACAGTCGTGAAGTTGGTTTTGACACGCCCAAGATTGATACGGCGCTTCAGGCGTTGGTGGATTTCGAGAACGACCCCGAATACGTGAAGGACTCAAACCAGCATTCATCGAGGGTGGAATCTGGCTGAAGCACGGATATAGCAAGCAGCAGTTTGCGCAAGTGCGTGTACCTCATAGGGGTACGTAAGGACAACAACGGTTGGGGCTGACGTGGATGGAGATCCTTGGCCATCCTCACCCTGGCCGTCCTCATTGCCCGGCGCACTCGTGTACGGACACTTGGTTTTCTTGCTGCCTTCTTCACCTCCAGGCGTGTTGATGTACGCTGGTGGAGCTGATGTGTGCACCGGCGTATGGGCGGTGCACGGGGCCTTGGTTGCATGCATTCCCTGGGGGTACGGAGCGTCAGTGTTCCCGCATCCTTGGTGGGGGTAGCTGCCACCATGGTCCTTTGACGAGGGGTACGGGGTATTCACGGAGCTGCCGTGCTCATTTCCACCGTTCGGGTAGATTTCGTCATGGTCATACACGTTCGAGCCGTTTCCATCGTGAGCGCCCTCGTAACCTTGGCGGCCTTGGTGGCGCTTCTCATCGTGCTTTTCACTACTGTGATTGTAGTCGCCGCCTCGCTGAGGGTAGTTTTCGCCGCCGTGCTGGTAGTGTTCGCCACCGTTGTTCTGGGGGTAGCTCTCACTACTCTGATGATATTTACCGCCATTCTGAGGGTGTCCGCCGTTCTTAAGGTAATTTTCGCCACCGTGGTGGTAGTGTCCCCCGCCATGGTGATAGTCACCGCTGTTCTGGCTGACCCCGTCTGCGGTGCGGGGCGTCGGTGCTGTAACTACGCAACGGTATCGAGTAGGAAGTCGCCTCATCGGCCTGACCATAGGTCCCCACAGGGGTTTGTGGTGTACGCGTTCTTCTTTGCTTCGTAGGGGAACTTGCCGGAAGCAGAAGCAGTCGAATCGACACTCTGGTATTCCGGCTTATCAGCCTCGTAGACTGGTTCGTCAGTCGGGTAGACCGACGATCCGATCTCATCACCCTCCGGGTAGGCGCATCCCCACGTCGACCCGGAGACAATGACGCACTGCGCATGCTTGGGCGCGACGCACTCGCCATCCTTGTACGATGGGATTCCTTCGCGACAGTTGTTAGTGGCAATGTCTCCTTTCAACGGGCTGGCAGTTCCAGACGGAACTGCACCATCACCGATGCAAAGGGTTCCGCGGGACGACGGGATCGTGTAGGTGGCATCACCCAGGACCGACACGCAGTCGTCCGCGGTCGCGCGTCCGAGAGAAAGCACGGCCGCGATGACCACGCTGAAAGGCTGGAGAACACGAATCATGGAGACTTGGGCCGGAGATCGAAGACTGTACTCAAGAAGTTGAATCGAACTGGCAAATTCGAGAATGAGAGCTTGATCAGCAAGAGTCGATTGGTTGCACGCAGGGGGGACGATCTCCATGGCAAGCCTACGGGATCAGGTGAGAGCGCGAAATTCTTCAACGTTGGGAGCTCTACCAGCAGCAGGAACTCGCTTGTGCCCCGTCATTCTGAATCAGATGATTCAGGATCTAAAATCTGCGGCAGGGTCGGCGTGATAATGTGGAAAAGGTTATTATTAATGGTCAACAACTAGAAAACTCGTATCCCTGCTAGTAGGCACCTTGGCAATACACCTGAGGTAGCTGCTAGCAAGGGTACGAGCGCACATTCAAAAGAGCCAACCCCGCCGTCTCGTGGGTGAGCGTTGGGCTCGTGACGTTCACAATGTAGGTCTGTATGCAATATTGATGGTTCCGCCGTGTGCGTCGTGGTCCCTCAGCTCAGCCGAATAAGCAGTGATGATGCCAGTTCTAGTGTGCCCACTCGGATTAGATACTTCGGGTCCCTCGACTCAACACAGTGACTCCATCGCGGTTCTTTGGCCGCCCTAATTCTCGCTCTCATTTTCCGGACGAGCGCAAGTACGGAGCTGTGGTTGGCGCAGTCGTGTACGACGGAGGAGCGCTGCTAGGTGTGCACGGAGCCTTCGTCGGGGCCGTGGTGTACGCTGGCGCGGTCGTGTAGGACGGAGGAGACTCGGTAGGTGTGTACGGAGCCTTCGTCGGGGCCGTGGTGTACGCTGGCGCGGTCGTGTAGGATGGAGGAGACTCGGTAGGCGTGTACGGAGCCTTCGTCGGGGCCGTGGTGTACGCTGGCGCGGTCGTGTAGGACGGAGGAGCGCTGCTAGGCGTGTACGGAGCCTTCGTCGGGGCCGTGGTGTACGCTGGCGCGGTCGTGTAGGATGGAGGAGACTCGGTAGGTGTGTACGGAGCCTTCGTCGGGGCCGTGGTGTACGCTGGCGCGGTCGTGTAGGACGGAGGAGCGCTGCTAGGCGTGTACGGAGCCTTCGTCGGGGCCGTGGTGTACGCTGGCGCGGTCGTGTAGGACGGAGGAGCGCTGCTAGGCGTGTACGGAGCCTTCGTCGGGGCCGTGGTGTACGCTGGCGCGGTCGTGTAGGACGGAGGAGCGCTGCTAGGCGTGTACGGAGCCTTCGTCGGGGCCGTGGTGTACGCTGGCGCGGTCGTGTAGGACGGAGGAGCGCTGCTAGGCGTGTACGGAGCCTTCGTCGGGGCCGTGGTGTACGCTGGCGCGGTCGTGTAGGACGGAGGAGCGCTGCTAGGCGTGTACGGAGCCTTCGTCGGGGCCGTGGTGTACGCTGGCGCGGTCGTGTAGGACGGAGGAGCGCTGCTAGGCGTGTACGGAGCCTTCGTCGGGGCCGTGGTGTACGCTGGCGCGGTCGTGTAGGACGGAGGAGCGCTGCTAGGCGTGTACGGAGCCTTCGTCGGGGCCGTGGTGTACGCTGGCGCGGTCGTGTAGGACGGAGGAGCGCTGCTAGGCGTGTACGGAGCCTTCGTCGGGGCCGTGGTGTACGCTGGCGCGGTCGTGTAGGACGGAGGAGCGCTGCTAGGCGTGTACGGAGCCTTCGTCGGGGCCGTGGTGTACGCTGGCGCGGTCGTGTAGGACGGAGGAGCGCTGCTAGGCGTGTACGGAGCCTTCGTCGGGGCCGTGGTGTACGCTGGCGCGGTCGTGTAGGACGGAGGAGCGCTGCTAGGCGTGTACGGAGCCTTCGTCGGGGCCGTGGTGTACGCTGGCGCGGTCGTGTAGGACGGAGGAGCGCTGCTAGGCGTGTACGGAGCCTTCGTCGGGGCCGTGGTGTACGCTGGCGCGGTCGTGTAGGACGGAGGAGCGCTGCTAGGCGTGTACGGAGCCTTCGTCGGGGCCGTGGTGTACGCTGGCGCGGTCGTGTAGGATGGAGGAGACTCGGTAGGTGTGTACGGAGCCTTCGTCGGGGCCGTGGTGTACGCTGGCGCGGTCGTGTAGGACGGAGGAGCGCTGCTAGGCGTGTACGGAGCCTTCGTCGGGGCCGTGGTGTACGCTGGCGCGGTCGTGTAGGATGGAGGAGACTCGGTAGGTGTGTACGGAGCCTTCGTCGGGGCCGTGGTGTACGCTGGCGCGGTCGTGTAGGATGGAGGAGACTCGGTAGGTGTGTACGGAGCCTTCGTCGGGGCCGTGGTGTACGCTGGCGCGGTCGTGTAGGACGGAGGAGCGCTGCTAGGCGTGTACGGAGCCTTCGTCGGGGCCGTGGTGTACGCTGGCGCGGTCGTGTAGGACGGAGGAGCGCTGCTAGGCGTGTACGGAGCCTTCGTCGGGGCCGTGGTGTACGCTGGCGCGGTCGTGTAGGACGGAGGAGCGCTGCTAGGCGTGTACGGAGCCTTCGTCGGGGCCGTGGTGTACGCTGGCGCGGTCGTGTAGGACGGAGGAGATTCGGTAGGTGTGTACGGAGCCTTCGTCGGGGCCGTGGTGTACGCTGGCGCGGTCGTGTAGGATGGAGGAGACTCGGTAGGTGTGTACGGAGCCTTCGTCGGGGCCGTGGTGTACGCTGGCGCGGTCGTGTAGGACGGAGGAGCGCTGCTAGGCGTGTACGGAGCCTTCGTCGGGGCCGTGGTGTACGCTGGCGCGGTCGTGTAGGATGGAGGAGACTCGGTAGGTGTGTACGGAGCCTTCGTCGGGGCCGTGGTGTACGCTGGCGCGGTCGTGTAGGACGGAGGAGCGCTGCTAGGCGTGTACGGAGCCTTCGTCGGGGCCGTGGTGTACGCTGGCGCGGTCGTGTAGGACGGAGGAGCGCTGCTAGGCGTGTACGGAGCCTTCGTCGGGGCCGTGGTGTACGCTGGCGCGGTCGTGTAGGACGGAGGAGCGCTGCTAGGCGTGTACGGAGCCTTCGTCGGGGCCGTGGTGTACGCTGGCGCGGTCGTGTAGGACGGAGGAGCGCTGCTAGGCGTGTACGGAGCCTTCGTCGGGGCCGTGGTGTACGCTGGCGCGGTCGTGTAGGACGGAGGAGCGCTGCTAGGCGTGTACGGAGCCTTCGTCGGGGCCGTGGTGTACGCTGGCGCGGTCGTGTAGGACGGAGGAGATTCGGTAGGTGTGTACGGAGCCTTCGTCGGGGCCGTGGTGTACGCTGGCGCGGTCGTGTAGGATGGAGGAGACTCGGTAGGTGTGTACGGAGCCTTCGTCGGGGCCGTGGTGTACGCTGGCGCGGTCGTGTAGGACGGAGGAGCGCTGCTAGGCGTGTACGGAGCCTTCGTCGGGGCCGTGGTGTACGCTGGCGCGGTCGTGTAGGATGGAGGAGACTCGGTAGGTGTGTACGGAGCCTTCGTCGGGGCCGTGGTGTACGCTGGCGCGGTCGTGTAGGACGGAGGAGCGCTGCTAGGCGTGTACGGAGCCTTCGTCGGGGCCGTGGTGTACGCTGGCGCGGTCGTGTAGGACGGAGGAGCGCTGCTAGGCGTGTACGGAGCCTTCGTCGGGGCCGTGGTGTACGCTGGCGCGGTCGTGTAGGACGGAGGAGCGCTGCTAGGCGTGTACGGAGCCTTCGTCGGGGCCGTGGTGTACGCTGGCGCGGTCGTGTAGGACGGAGGAGCGCTGCTAGGCGTGTACGGAGCCTTCGTCGGGGCCGTGGTGTACGCTGGCGCGGTCGTGTAGGACGGAGGAGCGCTGCTAGGCGTGTACGGAGCCTTCGTCGGGGCCGTGGTGTACGCTGGCGCGGTCGTGTAGGACGGAGGAGCGCTGCTAGGCGTGTACGGAGCCTTCGTCGGGGCCGTGGTGTACGCTGGCGCGGTCGTGTAGGACGGAGGAGATTCGGTAGGTGTGTACGGAGCCTTCGTCGGGGCCGTGGTGTACGCTGGCGCGGTCGTGTAGGATGGAGGAGACTCGGTAGGTGTGTACGGAGCCTTCGTCGGGGCCGTGGTGTACGCTGGCGCGGTCGTGTAGGACGGAGGAGCGCTGCTAGGCGTGTACGGAGCCTTCGTCGGGGCCGTGGTGTACGCTGGCGCGGTCGTGTAGGACGGAGGAGCGCTGCTAGGCGTGTACGGAGCCTTCGTCGGGGCCGTGGTGTACGCTGGCGCGGTCGTGTAGGACGGAGGAGCGCTGCTAGGCGTGTACGGAGCCTTCGTCGGGGCCGTGGTGTACGCTGGCGCGGTCGTGTAGGACGGAGGAGCGCTGCTAGGCGTGTACGGAGCCTTCGTCGGGGCCGTGGTGTACGCTGGCGCGGTCGTGTAGGACGGAGGAGATTCGGTAGGTGTGTACGGAGCCTTCGTCGGGGCCGTGGTGTACGCTGGCGCGGTCGTGTAGGATGGAGGAGACTCGGTAGGTGTGTACGGAGCCTTCGTCGGGGCCGTGGTGTACGCTGGCGCGGTCGTGTAGGACGGAGGAGCGCTGCTAGGCGTGTACGGAGCCTTCGTCGGGGCCGTGGTGTACGCTGGCGCGGTCGTGTAGGACGGAGGAGCGCTGCTAGGCGTGTACGGAGCCTTCGTCGGGGCCGTGGTGTACGCTGGCGCGGTCGTGTAGGACGGAGGAGCGCTGCTAGGCGTGTACGGAGCCTTCGTCGGGGCCGTGGTGTACGCTGGCGCGGTCGTGTAGGACGGAGGAGCGCTGCTAGGCGTGTACGGAGCCTTCGTCGGGGCCGTGGTGTACGCTGGCGCGGTCGTGTAGGACGGAGGAGCGCTGCTAGGCGTGTACGGAGCCTTCGTCGGGGCCGTGGTGTACGCTGGCGCGGTCGTGTAGGACGGAGGAGCGCTGCTAGGCGTGTACGGAGCCTTCGTCGGGGCCGTGGTGTACGCTGGCGCGGTCGTGTAGGACGGAGGAGCGCTGCTAGGCGTGTACGGAGCCTTCGTCGGGGCCGTGGTGTACGCTGGCGCGGTCGTGTAGGACGGAGGAGATTCGGTAGGTGTGTACGGAGCCTTCGTCGGGGCCGTGGTGTACGCTGGCGCGGTCGTGTAGGATGGAGGAGACTCGGTAGGTGTGTACGGAGCCTTCGTCGGGGCCGTGGTGTACGCTGGCGCGGTCGTGTAGGACGGAGGAGCGCTGCTAGGCGTGTACGGAGCCTTCGTCGGGGCCGTGGTGTACGCTGGCGCGGTCGTGTAGGACGGAGGAGCGCTGCTAGGCGTGTACGGAGCCTTCGTCGGGGCCGTGGTGTACGCTGGCGCGGTCGTGTAGGACGGAGGAGCGCTGCTAGGCGTGTACGGAGCCTTCGTCGGGGCCGTGGTGTACGCTGGCGCGGTCGTGTAGGACGGAGGAGCGCTGCTAGGCGTGTACGGAGCCTTCGTCGGGGCCGTGGTGTACGCTGGCGCGGTCGTGTAGGACGGAGGAGCGCTGCTAGGCGTGTACGGAGCCTTCGTCGGGGCCGTGGTGTACGCTGGCGCGGTCGTGTAGGACGGAGGAGCGCTGCTAGGCGTGTACGGAGCCTTCGTCGGGGCCGTGGTGTACGCTGGCGCGGTCGTGTAGGATGGAGGAGACTCGGTAGGTGTGTACGGAGCCTTCGTCGGGGCCGTGGTGTACGCTGGCGCGGTCGTGTAGGATGGAGGAGACTCGGTAGGTGTGTACGGAGCCTTCGTCGGGGCCGTGGTGTACGCTGGCGCGGTCGTGTAGGACGGAGGAGCGCTGCTAGGCGTGTACGGAGCCTTCGTCGGGGCCGTGGTGTACGCTGGCGCGGTCGTGTAGGACGGAGGAGCGCTGCTAGGCGTGTACGGAGCCTTCGTCGGGGCCGTGGTGTACGCTGGCGCGGTCGTGTAGGACGGAGGAGCGCTGCTAGGCGTGTACGGAGCCTTCGTCGGGGCCGTGGTGTACGCTGGCGCGGTCGTGTAGGACGGAGGAGCGCTGCTAGGCGTGTACGGAGCCTTCGTCGGGGCCGTGGTGTACGCTGGCGCGGTCGTGTAGGACGGAGGAGACTCGGTAGGTGTGTACGGAGCCTTCGTCGGGGCCGTGGTGTACGCTGGCGCGGTCGTGTAGGACGGAGGAGCGCTGCTAGGCGTGTACGGAGCCTTCGTCGGGGCCGTGGTGTACGCTGGCGCGGTCGTGTAGGACGGAGGAGACTCGGTAGGTGTGTACGGAGCCTTCGTCGGGGCCGTGGTGTACGCTGGCGCGGTCGTGTAGGATGGAGGAGACTCGGTAGGTGTGTACGGAGCCTTCGTCGGGGCCGTGGTGTACGCTGGCGCGGTCGTGTAGGACGGAGGAGCGCTGCTAGGCGTGTACGGAGCCTTCGTCGGGGCCGTGGTGTACGCTGGCGCGGTCGTGTAGGACGGAGGAGCGCTGCTAGGCGTGTACGGAGCCTTCGTCGGGGCCGTGGTGTACGCTGGCGCGGTCGTGTAGGACGGAGGAGCGCTGCTAGGCGTGTACGGAGCCTTCGTCGGGGCCGTGGTGTACGCTGGCGCGGTCGTGTAGGACGGAGGAGCGCTGCTAGGCGTGTACGGAGCCTTCGTCGGGGCCGTGGTGTACGCTGGCGCGGTCGTGTAGGATGGAGGAGACTCGGTAGGTGTGTATGGAGCCTTCGTCGGGGCCGTGGTGTACGCTGGCGCGGTCGTGTAGGACGGAGGAGCGCTGCTAGGCGTGTACGGAGCCTTCGTCGGGGCCGTGGTGTACGCTGGCGCGGTCGTGTAGGACGGAGGAGCGCTGCTAGGCGTGTACGGAGCCTTCGTCGGGGCCGTGGTGTACGCTGGCGCGGTCGTGTAGGATGGAGGAGCGCTGCTAGGCGTGTACGGAGCCTTCGTCGGGGCCGTGGTGTACGCTGGCGCGGTCGTGTAGGACGGAGGAGCGCTGCTAGGCGTGTACGGAGCCTTCGTCGGGGCCGTGGTGTACGCTGGCGCGGTCGTGTAGGACGGAGGAGCGCTGCTAGGCGTGTACGGAGCCTTCGTCGGGGCCGTGGTGTACGCTGGCGCGGTCGTGTAGGACGGAGGAGCGCTGCTAGGCGTGTACGGAGCCTTCGTCGGGGCCGTGGTGTACGCTGGCGCGGTCGTGTAGGATGGAGGAGACTCGGTAGGTGTGTACGGAGCCTTCGTCGGGGCCGTGGTGTACGCTGGCGCGGTCGTGTAGGATGGAGGAGACTCGGTAGGTGTGTACGGAGCCTTCGTCGGGGCCGTGGTGTACGCTGGCGCGGTCGTGTAGGACGGAGGAGCGCTGCTAGGCGTGTACGGAGCCTTCGTCGGGGCCGTGGTGTACGCTGGCGCGGTCGTGTAGGACGGAGGAGCGCTGCTAGGCGTGTACGGAGCCTTCGTCGGGGCCGTGGTGTACGCTGGCGCGGTCGTGTAGGACGGAGGAGCGCTGCTAGGCGTGTACGGAGCCTTCGTCGGGGCCGTGGTGTACGCTGGCGCGGTCGTGTAGGACGGGTTAGTCGAATACACCGGTGTAGAGGCGCCGGCGGACACGAGGCCAAGGGATAGCATGGCCGCAACGACCGCAGCGAAAGGCTTGAGAACACGAACCATGAATAAACCAGGAGGAGTGATCGAAGGCGGTAGGATGTTGAGTCGAACAGGCAAATTCGAGAATGAGAACTTGGTCGGCGTAGGTCAAGTTGAATCGGCTGGTGGCTGGAGGCAGGCTGGGGGGAATTTCCATGGTAGGAACAGAGTCGAAACCCTTCCAGGGCGGAGTACAGTGTAGCCACACAAACGTCATCGTGTGCCCCCTCAGGACGCTGGCTGTCCTCGAGATTTGACGATTAACTCAATACCTCTCTGTAGAGAGAGGCGAGGTATTAGGTAGAACTTCTACCGTAGAAGTGGGTTCGCGGTTCAGCGCGTTCGTGTATGCCAGCATCGGGATAACGGCCAAAAGGCATCATCAGGAGTCGCAGCATCCGTCCGTGCCCGACCTCCAATTTTCGTCATGAGGACCCCTCGTAGTCCTTGAAATTGGAAGCTGCCCTCGGAATCAACACCCGCATATCTTGAGTGGTGCTGGCAGCGTGACGCTAATATGATATGATATCATTGATATCTACTGCTCCATGGTTCAACGCTGTGCCTTCTTCTTTCCACGGCATCGTTTGTGCTGTTTTCGTGTGGCTGAACTCATGAAAACAGCGACGACTTTGATACGCCGTTGAATGAATCTCCTCACAAGGTAAGGGGTCATCAGGCTGTGCTTTCCTCGAAGCGCCGTCGTTGGGTGCACAGATGCCTTTGCACGCAAGAAACTGGAGGTCGGAGAGTGCCAGCCAAGATACTCGCGATGAAATGAGTCACACAAAACCCTTCTAGGGCTTTCAGAAGATGTAACTAATCGAGACATGATGAGCAGTTCCATAGCCATTTGTTGAAAAATCAGCAAAACGATTTTGAGAAAGTGTAGCCATTTGTGTGATCAGTATCAAAATGAGGAGGACTTCTCCATTTTTCCTGAGGACTGTTCGGTAGCTACGGCGGTGCTGGTGTTGCACCGGTCAGAATACCATTTGCTATGGTGTTTTGTCGTGCAGGGGTGGGAGCATGTAACTGTGCGGCCGTAAGCTGTAAGCTGAACCAGTGGGTCCCAGTGTGCCCACTCGGATTAGATACTTCGGGTCCCTCGACTCAACACAGTGACTCCATCGCGGTTCTTTGGCCGCCCTAATTCTCGCTCTCATTTTCCGGACGAGCGCAAGTACGGAGCTGTGGTTGGCGCAGTCGTGTACGACGGAGGAGCGCTGCTAGGTGTGCACGGAGCCTTCGTCGGGGCCGTGGTGTACGCTGGCGGAGACCAAGTTGGCGCAGTTGTGTATGATGGAGAGGCCGTAGTCGGAGCGCTGGTGTACGGCGGAAGGGTCGCAAGAAGAATGCTTATCGTATTCACGCTTCGAGCTTTTATTTCGATAACGGTCCCGTCTTCTTTCCACCCCGCAGATCATAATATTTTGTGCTGCTCGTGGCGCTGGCCTCACGAGAACAGCGACAACACGCACACAGACAGCGTATCGGATACGCCACATCCGTCCTCTCGCCAACTGATGGATCACCTGCTCGTTCCTCGAAAGCGCTGTACAATACTTGCACCCTACGCGCGAGTAACTGGACGTTGGAGGGCGCCGGCTAAGACACTACCCTCGATACAATGAGTTATACAAACAAAACGTTCTGAAACAACAAGATGTCGTCAATCGAGCCATGGTGATCCGCAGAGGCCGCCGTAGCTTTTGTGCAGAAAGAACGGTTTGTTACGTGCACAGTACGTGTACTGTGCAACCACTTGTGTGTTGGTGTATTTTTTCAGCTTGTCAAACGTGCTGAGGAGACACTTTGCCTGCAGTTCGGCACGCAGTGGCTGGTGTTATTGCTACGTAATATCACGTAGCCCACAACTCGTTGGCTTTTGAGGCCAAAAGCCGCGTCAAATGCCGACGAAGATCTACCACGACGTTCTGGTGCAATGTTTAGTTTCTGTAAAAAAATATTTTCAACAACTAAGGCGTATATTAACAGCTGTGCCGGTGCACTTACGGCAACCAGATGATAATAACGGACTGTACGAGCGAGCACTTGGAGAGTCGACACGCCTCTCACCGTGTACACGTTCGACATCACAGTCGTGAAGTTGGTTTTGACACGCCCAAGATTGATACGGCGCTTCAGGCGTTGGTGGATTTCGAGAACGACCCCGAATACGTGAAGGACTCAAACCAGCATTCATCGAGGGTGGAATCTGGCTGAAGCACGGATATAGCAAGCAGCAGTTTGCGCAAGTGCGTGTACCTCATAGGGGTACGTAAGGACAACAACGGTTGGGGCTGACGTGGATGGAGATCCTTGGCCATCCTCACCCTGGCCGTCCTCATTGCCCGGCGCACTCGTGTACGGACACTTGGTTTTCTTGCTGCCTTCTTCACCTCCAGGCGTGTTGATGTACGCTGGTGGAGCTGATGTGTGCACCGGCGTATGGGCGGTGCACGGGGCCTTGGTTGCATGCATTCCCTGGGGGTACGGAGCGTCAGTGTTCCCGCATCCTTGGTGGGGGTAGCTGCCACCATGGTCCTTTGACGAGGGGTACGGGGTATTCACGGAGCTGCCGTGCTCATTTCCACCGTTCGGGTAGATTTCGTCATGGTCATACACGTTCGAGCCGTTTCCATCGTGAGCGCCCTCGTAACCTTGGCGGCCTTGGTGGCGCTTCTCATCGTGCTTTTCACTACTGTGATTGTAGTCGCCGCCTCGCTGAGGGTAGTTTTCGCCGCCGTGCTGGTAGTGTTCGCCACCGTTGTTCTGGGGGTAGCTCTCACTACTCTGATGATATTTACCGCCATTCTGAGGGTGTCCGCCGTTCTTAAGGTAATTTTCGCCACCGTGGTGGTAGTGTCCCCCGCCATGGTGATAGTCACCGCTGTTCTGGCTGACCCCGTCTGCGGTGCGGGGCGTCGGTGCTGTAACTACGCAACGGTATCGAGTAGGAAGTCGCCTCATCGGCCTGACCATAGGTCCCCACAGGGGTTTGTGGTGTACGCGTTCTTCTTTGCTTCGTAGGGGAACTTGCCGGAAGCAGAAGCAGTCGAATCGACACTCTGGTATTCCGGCTTATCAGCCTCGTAGACTGGTTCGTCAGTCGGGTAGACCGACGATCCGATCTCATCACCCTCCGGGTAGGCGCATCCCCACGTCGACCCGGAGACAATGACGCACTGCGCATGCTTGGGCGCGACGCACTCGCCATCCTTGTACGATGGGATTCCTTCGCGACAGTTGTTAGTGGCAATGTCTCCTTTCAACGGGCTGGCAGTTCCAGACGGAACTGCACCATCACCGATGCAAAGGGTTCCGCGGGACGACGGGATCGTGTAGGTGGCATCACCCAGGACCGACACGCAGTCGTCCGCGGTCGCGCGTCCGAGAGAAAGCACGGCCGCGATGACCACGCTGAAAGGCTGGAGAACACGAATCATGGAGACTTGGGCCGGAGATCGAAGACTGTACTCAAGAAGTTGAATCGAACTGGCAAATTCGAGAATGAGAGCTTGATCAGCAAGAGTCGATTGGTTGCACGCAGGGGGGACGATCTCCATGGCAAGCCTACGGGATCAGGTGAGAGCGCGAAATTCTTCAACGTTGGGAGCTCTACCAGCAGCAGGAACTCGCTTGTGCCCCGTCATTCTGAATCAGATGATTCAGGATCTAAAATCTGCGGCAGGGTCGGCGTGATAATGTGGAAAAGGTTATTATTAATGGTCAACAACTAGAAAACTCGTATCCCTGCTAGTAGGCACCTTGGCAATACACCTGAGGTAGCTGCTAGCAAGGGTACGAGCGCACATTCAAAAGAGCCAACCCCGCCGTCTCGTGGGTGAGCGTTGGGCTCGTGACGTTCACAATGTAGGTCTGTATGCAATATTGATGGTTCCGCCGTGTGCGTCGTGGTCCCTCAGCTCAGCCGAATAAGCAGTGATGATGCCAGTTCTAGTGTGCCCACTCGGATTAGATACTTCGGGTCCCTCGACTCAACACAGTGACTCCATCGCGGTTCTTTGGCCGCCCTAATTCTCGCTCTCATTTTCCGGACGAGCGCAAGTACGGAGCTGTGGTTGGCGCAGTCGTGTACGACGGAGGAGCGCTGCTAGGTGTGCACGGAGCCTTCGTCGGGGCCGTGGTGTACGCTGGCGCGGTCGTGTAGGACGGAGGAGCGCTGCTAGGCGTGTACGGAGCCTTCGTCGGGGCCGTGGTGTACGCTGGCGCGGTCGTGTAGGACGGAGGAGCGCTGCTAGGCGTGTACGGAGCCTTCGTCGGGGCCGTGGTGTACGCTGGCGCGGTCGTGTAGGACGGAGGAGCGCTGCTAGGCGTGTACGGAGCCTTCGTCGGGGCCGTGGTGTACGCTGGCGCGGTCGTGTAGGACGGAGGAGCGCTGCTAGGCGTGTACGGAGCCTTCGTCGGGGCCGTGGTGTACGCTGGCGCGGTCGTGTAGGACGGAGGAGCGCTGCTAGGCGTGTACGGAGCCTTCGTCGGGGCCGTGGTGTACGCTGGCGCGGTCGTGTAGGACGGAGGAGCGCTGCTAGGCGTGTACGGAGCCTTCGTCGGGGCCGTGGTGTACGCTGGCGCGGTCGTGTAGGATGGAGGAGACTCGGTAGGTGTGTACGGAGCCTTCGTCGGGGCCGTGGTGTACGCTGGCGCGGTCGTGTAGGACGGAGGAGCGCTGCTAGGCGTGTACGGAGCCTTCGTCGGGGCCGTGGTGTACGCTGGCGCGGTCGTGTAGGATGGAGGAGACTCGGTAGGTGTGTACGGAGCCTTCGTCGGGGCCGTGGTGTACGCTGGCGCGGTCGTGTAGGATGGAGGAGACTCGGTAGGTGTGTACGGAGCCTTCGTCGGGGCCGTGGTGTACGCTGGCGCGGTCGTGTAGGACGGAGGAGCGCTGCTAGGCGTGTACGGAGCCTTCGTCGGGGCCGTGGTGTACGCTGGCGCGGTCGTGTAGGACGGAGGAGCGCTGCTAGGCGTGTACGGAGCCTTCGTCGGGGCCGTGGTGTACGCTGGCGCGGTCGTGTAGGACGGAGGAGCGCTGCTAGGCGTGTACGGAGCCTTCGTCGGGGCCGTGGTGTACGCTGGCGCGGTCGTGTAGGACGGAGGAGCGCTGCTAGGCGTGTACGGAGCCTTCGTCGGGGCCGTGGTGTACGCTGGCGCGGTCGTGTAGGATGGAGGAGACTCGGTAGGTGTGTACGGAGCCTTCGTCGGGGCCGTGGTGTACGCTGGCGCGGTCGTGTAGGACGGAGGAGCGCTGCTAGGCGTGTACGGAGCCTTCGTCGGGGCCGTGGTGTACGCTGGCGCGGTCGTGTAGGACGGAGGAGCGCTGCTAGGCGTGTACGGAGCCTTCGTCGGGGCCGTGGTGTACGCTGGCGCGGTCGTGTAGGACGGAGGAGCGCTGCTAGGCGTGTACGGAGCCTTCGTCGGGGCCGTGGTGTACGCTGGCGCGGTCGTGTAGGACGGAGGAGCGCTGCTAGGCGTGTACGGAGCCTTCGTCGGGGCCGTGGTGTACGCTGGCGCGGTCGTGTAGGACGGAGGAGCGCTGCTAGGCGTGTACGGAGCCTTCGTCGGGGCCGTGGTGTACGCTGGCGCGGTCGTGTAGGACGGAGGAGCGCTGCTAGGTGTGCACGGAGCCTTCGTCGGGGCCGTGGTGTACGCTGGCGCGGTCGTGTAGGACGGAGGAGCGCTGCTAGGCGTGTACGGAGCCTTCGTCGGGGCCGTGGTGTACGCTGGCGCGGTCGTGTAGGACGGAGGAGCGCTGCTAGGCGTGTACGGAGCCTTCGTCGGGGCCGTGGTGTACGCTGGCGCGGTCGTGTAGGACGGAGGAGCGCTGCTAGGCGTGTACGGAGCCTTCGTCGGGGCCGTGGTGTACGCTGGCGCGGTCGTGTAGGACGGAGGAGCGCTGCTAGGCGTGTACGGAGCCTTCGTCGGGGCCGTGGTGTACGCTGGCGCGGTCGTGTAGGACGGAGGAGCGCTGCTAGGCGTGTACGGAGCCTTCGTCGGGGCCGTGGTGTACGCTGGCGCGGTCGTGTAGGACGGAGGAGCGCTGCTAGGTGTGCACGGAGCCTTCGTCGGGGCCGTGGTGTACGCTGGCGCGGTCGTGTAGGACGGAGGAGCGCTGCTAGGCGTGTACGGAGCCTTCGTCGGGGCCGTGGTGTACGCTGGCGCGGTCGTGTAGGACGGAGGAGCGCTGCTAGGCGTGTACGGAGCCTTCGTCGGGGCCGTGGTGTACGCTGGCGCGGTCGTGTAGGACGGAGGAGCGCTGCTAGGCGTGTACGGAGCCTTCGTCGGGGCCGTGGTGTACGCTGGCGCGGTCGTGTAGGACGGAGGAGCGCTGCTAGGCGTGTACGGAGCCTTCGTCGGGGCCGTGGTGTACGCTGGCGCGGTCGTGTAGGATGGAGGAGCGCTGCTAGGTGTGTACGGAGCCTTCGTCGGGGCCGTGGTGTACGCTGGCGCGGTCGTGTAGGATGGAGGAGACTCGGTAGGTGTGTACGGAGCCTTCGTCGGGGCCGTGGTGTACGCTGGCGCGGTCGTGTAGGACGGAGGAGCGCTGCTAGGCGTGTACGGAGCCTTCGTCGGGGCCGTGGTGTACGCTGGCGCGGTCGTGTAGGACGGAGGAGCGCTGCTAGGCGTGTACGGAGCCTTCGTCGGGGCCGTGGTGTACGCTGGCGCGGTCGTGTAGGACGGAGGAGCGCTGCTAGGCGTGTACGGAGCCTTCGTCGGGGCCGTGGTGTACGCTGGCGCGGTCGTGTAGGACGGAGGAGCGCTGCTAGGTGTGCACGGAGCCTTCGTCGGGGCCGTGGTGTACGCTGGCGCGGTCGTGTAGGACGGAGGAGCGCTGCTAGGCGTGTACGGAGCCTTCGTCGGGGCCGTGGTGTACGCTGGCGCGGTCGTGTAGGACGGAGGAGCGCTGCTAGGTGTGCACGGAGCCTTCGTCGGGGCCGTGGTGTACGCTGGCGCGGTCGTGTAGGACGGAGGAGCGCTGCTAGGCGTGTACGGAGCCTTCGTCGGGGCCGTGGTGTACGCTGGCGCGGTCGTGTAGGACGGAGGAGCGCTGCTAGGCGTGTACGGAGCCTTCGTCGGGGCCGTGGTGTACGCTGGCGCGGTCGTGTAGGATGGAGGAGACTCGGTAGGTGTGTACGGAGCCTTCGTCGGGGCCGTGGTGTACGCTGGCGCGGTCGTGTAGGACGGAGGAGCGCTGCTAGGCGTGTACGGAGCCTTCGTCGGGGCCGTGGTGTACGCTGGCGCGGTCGTGTAGGATGGAGGAGACTCGGTAGGTGTGTACGGAGCCTTCGTCGGGGCCGTGGTGTACGCTGGCGCGGTCGTGTAGGACGGAGGAGCGCTGCTAGGCGTGTACGGAGCCTTCGTCGGGGCCGTGGTGTACGCTGGCGCGGTCGTGTAGGACGGAGGAGCGCTGCTAGGCGTGTACGGAGCCTTCGTCGGGGCCGTGGTGTACGCTGGCGCGGTCGTGTAGGACGGAGGAGACTCGGTAGGTGTGTACGGAGCCTTCGTCGGGGCCGTGGTGTACGCTGGCGCGGTCGTGTAGGACGGAGGAGCGCTGCTAGGCGTGTACGGAGCCTTCGTCGGGGCCGTGGTGTACGCTGGCGCGGTCGTGTAGGACGGAGGAGCGCTGCTAGGCGTGTACGGAGCCTTCGTCGGGGCCGTGGTGTACGCTGGCGCGGTCGTGTAGGATGGAGGAGACTCGGTAGGTGTGTACGGAGCCTTCGTCGGGGCCGTGGTGTACGCTGGCGCGGTCGTGTAGGATGGAGGAGACTCGGTAGGTGTGTACGGAGCCTTCGTCGGGGCCGTGGTGTACGCTGGCGCGGTCGTGTAGGACGGAGGAGCGCTGCTAGGCGTGTACGGAGCCTTCGTCGGGGCCGTGGTGTACGCTGGCGCGGTCGTGTAGGACGGAGGAGCGCTGCTAGGCGTGTACGGAGCCTTCGTCGGGGCCGTGGTGTACGCTGGCGCGGTCGTGTAGGACGGGTTAGTCGAATACACCGGTGTAGAGGCGCCGGCGGACACGAGGCCAAGGGATAGCATGGCCGCAACGACCGCAGCGAAAGGCTTGAGAACACGAACCATGAATAAACCAGGAGGAGTGATCGAAGGCGGTAGGATGTTGAGTCGAACAGGCAAATTCGAGAATGAGAACTTGGTCGGCGTAGGTCAAGTTGAATCGGCTGGTGGCTGGAGGCAGGCTGGGGGGAATTTCCATGGTAGGAACAGAGTCGAAACCCTTCCAGGGCGGAGTACAGTGTAGCCACACAAACGTCATCGTGTGCCCCCTCAGGACGCTGGCTGTCCTCGAGATTTGACGATTAACTCAATACCTCTCTGTAGAGAGAGGCGAGGTATTAGGTAGAACTTCTACCGTAGAAGTGGGTTCGCGGTTCAGCGCGTTCGTGTATGCCAGCATCGGGATAACGGCCAAAAGGCATCATCAGGAGTCGCAGCATCCGTCCGTGCCCGACCTCCAATTTTCGTCATGAGGACCCCTCGTAGTCCTTGAAATTGGAAGCTGCCCTCGGAATCAACACCCGCATATCTTGAGTGGTGCTGGCAGCGTGACGCTAATATGATATGATATCATTGATATCTACTGCTCCATGGTTCAACGCTGTGCCTTCTTCTTTCCACGGCATCGTTTGTGCTGTTTTCGTGTGGCTGAACTCATGAAAACAGCGACGACTTTGATACGCCGTTGAATGAATCTCCTCACAAGGTAAGGGGTCATCAGGCTGTGCTTTCCTCGAAGCGCCGTCGTTGGGTGCACAGATGCCTTTGCACGCAAGAAACTGGAGGTCGGAGAGTGCCAGCCAAGATACTCGCGATGAAATGAGTCACACAAAACCCTTCTAGGGCTTTCAGAAGATGTAACTAATCGAGACATGATGAGCAGTTCCATAGCCATTTGTTGAAAAATCAGCAAAACGATTTTGAGAAAGTGTAGCCATTTGTGTGATCAGTATCAAAATGAGGAGGACTTCTCCATTTTTCCTGAGGACTGTTCGGTAGCTACGGCGGTGCTGGTGTTGCACCGGTCAGAATACCATTTGCTATGGTGTTTTGTCGTGCAGGGGTGGGAGCATGTAACTGTGCGGCCGTAAGCTGTAAGCTGAACCAGTGTCTGCAGAACGACAGGTAAGCTGGGGGGGGGGGCTCAAGGTTGTGCCTCGAGCAGGGAGGCTTGGCCCATGAGTTGACTGAGACGGCTCATAAGACGTTAGTAACATTCAAAATATACTTCTTCATGCTGCGTGGTGAAACCGGATCGGAGATGTTCATTTCATTTTTGAAGAGGTCCTCTATTCATGTTTGTTAAACTGTAGAGTCCTGGTATCGCTGGAGGCTTTGCCTTATCGAAAATCGATTCTGTGTTGCTGAACTTTCAGATCGGAGATGTTCATGACCATGATGTAGCGCTCGCAGTATCCTCCGACGACAAAAGGTTATCGTACAGAAATATATGGAAAAGGTTATTCAATGGACAACAACTAGAAAACTTGTATTCCTACTAACAGCTACCTTGCTCTAAGAGCATCTATCTGCATTGCTATGTAGCTAAGGTAGCTGCAGCTAGGGCACGAGCTCACAATTCAAAAGAGCCATCCCCGCGGTGAGCACTGGGCTCATGGCGTTCAAAATGTAGTTCTGTGGGCAAACGTTGACGACTCACCGTGTGGGGCCTTACCTCAGCTCAGCCGAGAAAACAAGTGATGCCAGTTCCAGTGTGCCCTCGGTCAGAGGCTTCAGGTCGCAAAACCTAAAACGGGATGTCCATCAGAAAAGGATCAGCTTGTGGAATCGGTTCGGGGTCTTCTGTCACAGAATCTGTGTAGGCAGGAAGCGTCGTGGACACCTCACCTTCCGGCGCACTAGTATCTGGAGCCTCAGTATCGACAGGGGCAAGCGTGTACGGTGCCTCCGTTTCAGGAGCCTCAGTATCGACAGGAGCAAGCGTGTACGGGGCCTCGGTGTTGGCGGGGGCAAGCGTGTACGGGGCCTCGGTGTTGGCGGGGGCAAGCGTGTACGGCGCCTCCGTTTCAGGAGCCTCAGTATCGACAGGGGCAAGCGTGTACGGTGCCTCCGTTTCAGGAGCCTCAGTATCGACAGGGGCAAGCGTGTACGGTGCCTCCGTTTCAGGAGCCTCAGTATCGACAGGAGCAAGCGTGTACGGGGCCTCGGTGTTGGCGGGGGCAAGCGTGTACGGCGCCTCCGTTTCAGGAGCCTCAGTATCGACAGGGGCAAGCGTGTACGGTGCCTCCGTTTCAGGAGCCTCAGTATCGACAGGAGCAAGCGTGTACGGGGCCTCGGTGTTGGCGGGGGCAAGCGTGTACGGCGCCTCCGTTTCAGGAGCCTCAGTATCGACAGGGGCAAGCGTGTACGGTGCCTCCGTTTCAGGAGCCTCAGTATCGACAGGAGCAAGCGTGTACGGGGCCTCGGTGTTGGCGGGGGCAAGCGTGTACGGCGCCTCCGTTTCAGGAGCCTCAGTATCGACAGGGGCAAGTGTGTACGGTGCCTCCGTTTCAGGAGCCTCAGTATCGACAGGAGCAAGCGTGTACGGGGCCTCGGTGTTGGCGGGGGCAAGCGTGTACGGCGCCTCCGTTTCAGGAGCCTCAGTATCGACAGGGGCAAGCGTGTACGGTGCCTCCGTTTCAGGAGCCTCAGTATCGACAGGAGCAAGCGTGTACGGGGCCTCGGTGTTGGCGGGGGCAAGCGTGTACGGCGCCTCCGTTTCAGGAGCCTCAGTATCGACAGGGGCAAGTGTGTACGCAGAAGGAGCCGTCGTGGTGTACGGCGCCTCGGTCGCCTTGCTTCCCGCTTCGCTGTCAGGTGCACTTGTGTACGAAGGAGCCGTCGTGGCGTACGGCGCCTCGGTCGCCTTGCTTCCCGCTTCGCTGTCAGGTGCACTTGTGTACGAAGGAGCCGTCGTGGCGTACGGCGCCTCGGTCGCCTTGCTTCCCGCTTCGCTGTCAGGTGCACTTGTGTACGAAGGAGCCGTCGTGGCGTACGGCGCCTCGGTCGCCTTGCTTCCCGCTTCGCTGTCAGGTGCACTTGTGTACGAAGGAGCCGTCGTGGTGTACGGCGCCTCGGTCGCCTTGCTTCCCGCTTCGCTGTCAGGTGCACTTGTGTACGAAGGAGCCGTCGTGGTGTACGGCGCCTCGGTCGCCTTGCTTCCCGCTTCGCTGTCAGGTGCACTTGTGTACGAAGGAGCCGTCGTGGCGTACGGCGCCTCGGTCGCCTTGCTTCCCGCTTCGCTGTCAGGTGCACTTGTGTACGAAGGAGCCGTCGTGGCGTACGGCGCCTCGGTCGCCTTGCTTCCCGCTTCGCTGTCAGGTGCACTTGTGTACGAAGGAGCCGTCGTGGTGTACGGCGCCTCGGTCGCCTTGCTTCCCGCTTCGCTGTCAGGTGCACTTGTGTACGAAGGAGCCGTCGTGGTGTACGGCGCCTCGGTCGCCTTGCTTCCCGCTTCGCTGTCAGGTGCACTTGTGTACGAAGGAGCCGTCGTGGCGTACGGCGCCTCGGTCGCCTTGCTTCCCGCTTCGCTGTCAGGTGCACTTGTGTACGAAGGAGCCGTCGTGGTGTACGGCGCCTCGGTCGCCTTGCTTCCCGCTTCGCTGTCAGGTGCACTTGTGTACGAAGGAGCCGTCGTGGTGTACGGCGCCTCGGTCGCCTTGCTTCCCGCTTCGCTGTCAGGTGCACTTGTGTACGAAGGAGCCGTCGTGGCGTACGGCGCCTCGGTCGCCTTGCTTCCCGCTTCGCTGTCAGGTGCACTTGTGTACGAAGGAGCCGTCGTGGCGTACGGCGCCTCGGTCGCCTTGCTTCCCGCTTCGCTGTCAGGTGCACTTGTGTACGAAGGAGCCGTCGTGGTGTACGGCGCCTCGGTCGCCTTGCTTCCCGCTTCGCTGTCAGGTGCACTTGTGTACGAAGGAGCCGTCGTGGTGTACGGCGCCTCGGTCGCCTTGCTTCCCGCTTCGCTGTCAGGTGCACTTGTGTACGAAGGAGCCGTCGTGGCGTACGGCGCCTCGGTCGCCTTGCTTCCCGCTTCGCTGTCAGGTGCACTTGTGTACGAAGGAGCCGTCGTGGCGTACGGCGCCTCGGTCGCCTTGCTTCCCGCTTCGCTGTCAGGTGCACTTGTGTACGAAGGAGCCGTCGTGGTGTACGGCGCCTCGGTCGCCTTGCTTCCCGCTTCGCTGTCAGGTGCACTTGTGTACGAAGGAGCCGTCGTGGCGTACGGCGCCTCGGTCGCCTTGCTTCCCGCTTCGCTGTCAGGTGCACTTGTGTACGAAGGAGCCGTCGTGGCGTACGGCGCCTCGGTCGCCTTGCTTCCCGCTTCGCTGTCAGGTGCACTTGTGTACGAAGGAGCCGTCGTGGTGTACGGCGCCTCGGTCGCCTTGCTTCCCGCTTCGCTGTCAGGTGCACTTGTGTACGAAGGAGCCGTCGTGGTGTACGGCGCCTCGGTCGCCTTGCTTCCCGCTTCGCTGTCAGGTGCACTTGTGTACGAAGGAGCCGTCGTGGTGTACGGCGCCTCGGTCGCCTTGCTTCCCGCTTCGCTGTCAGGTGCACTTGTGTACGAAGGAGCCGTCGTGGTGTACGGCGCCTCGGTCGCCTTGCTTCCCGCTTCGCTGTCAGGTGCACTTGTGTACGAAGGAGCCGTCGTGGCGTACGGCGCCTCGGTCGCCTTGCTTCCCGCTTCGCTGTCAGGTGCACTTGTGTACGAAGGAGCCGTCGTGGTGTACGGCGCCTCGGTCGCCTTGCTTCCCGCTTCGCTGTCAGGTGCACTTGTGTACGAAGGAGCCGTCGTGGTGTACGGCGCCTCGGTCGCCTTGCTTCCCGCTTCGCTGTCAGGTGCACTTGTGTACGAAGGAGCCGTCGTGGTGTACGGCGCCTCGGTCGCCTTGCTTCCCGCTTCGCTGTCAGGTGCACTTGTGTACGAAGGAGCCGTCGTGGCGTACGGCGCCTCGGTCGCCTTGCTTCCCGCTTCGCTGTCAGGTGCACTTGTGTACGAAGGAGCCGTCGTGGTGTACGGCGCCTCGGTCGCCTTGCTTCCCGCTTCGCTGTCAGGTGCACTTGTGTACGAAGGAGCCGTCGTGGCGTACGGCTCCTCGGTCGCCTTGCTTCCCGCTTCGCTGTCAGGTGCACTTGTGTACGAAGGAGCCGTCGTGGCGTATACCGAGGTAGACGCATCCTTGTCGCAATCGCTATCGTCGCTGCCTTCTACGACTGAGCCCGTGCTGCTGGATTGGTGCTGGATAGGGTATCCTGCTTCACTGTGGCTTCCGTTGTATTCAGGCTTCTCCTCATACTCACTGGCGTTAGAGTTGGGGTAGCTGCCACGAAGGCTCTTCGTAGGATAGCTTCCCTCGTCCTTGCTGTTGTCTTCGGCCTGGTACGAGTGGCCGCCGTACGAAGACTTATCGGACGAGTATGGTGTGTCCGCAGAGTCGCTGGCACCAGTGTTGTCGTAGATTTGCTTGCCACCGTGGGGGTAGCTACCAGCGTGGCTGTCACCAACCTTTGACCCAGAGTATGGAGCGTCAGTGTGCTCGTGGCCCTTGTTGCCACCATGGTGGTAGTGTTCACCGTTATGCGGGTAATTTTTACCGTCGTGCTGGCTGTGTTCACCACCGTCGTTCTGGCGGTAGCTCTTACCGCTTTGGGGGTAGCTCTTACCGCCTTGGGGGTAGTCACCGCCATTGTTCTGAGGGTAATTTTTACCGTCGTGCTGGTTGTGTTCACCACCGTCGTTCTGGCGGTAGCTCTTACCGCCCTGGGGGTACTCACCGCCATTTTGGTTATCCTCGGTCGGGTAGATGTAAGGAAGCGTCGGGCATGGAGTGCCGTGGGTCGTGTAGTCTCCCTCCTCGGTAGTGCTGTAAGGCAGGCTCGGGCACGGTGTGTCCTCGGCAGCATAAGCAGGATCTTTCCCATCGTTCTTGTAAGGCGCGGTCGGGTACGAGGTAGCTTGGTTACCCTGGACGTAATTCCCCTCAGGAGGAGATGGCATCAAGGCCTCAGACCCGGCATACGCGCTCGGCTTCGCCTCGTAGGGGAACGTGACTTCGTCCTCCTTCGGGTTGGCTTCTTCAGTCGGGAAGGTCACTTCGGCGTCGTCGCCGTTGCCGGAAGCAGAAGCAGGCGAATCAACACTCTGGTCGATCGGCTTATTAGTCTCGTAGACCGGTTTGTCACCGACGTCATCACCCTCCGGGTAGGCGCATCCCCACGTCGATCCGGAGACAATGACGCACTGCGCATGCTTGGGCGCGACGCACTCGCCATCCTTGTACGATGGGATTCCTTCGCGACAGTTGTCAGTGGCAATGTCTCCTTTCAACGGGCAGGCAGTTCCAGACGGAACTGCACCATCACCGATGCAAAGGGTTCCGCGGGACGACGGGATCGTGTAAGTGGCATCACCCAGGACCGACACGCAGTCGTCCGCGGTCGCGCGTCCGAGAGAAAGCACGGCCGCGATGACCACGCTGAAAGGCTGGAGAACACGAACCATGGAGACTTGGGCCGGAGATCGAAGACTGTACTCAAGAAGTTGAGTCGAACTGGCAAATTCGAGAATGAGAACTTGGTCAGCGAGAGTTGATTAGGTGGGAGGACGATCTCCATGGCAAGACTACGGAATCAGGTGAGAACGTGAAATTCTTCAACGTTGGGAGCTCTACCAGCAGCAGGAACTCGTTTGTATCCCCTCAAGATCACCGCCTGTCCTCAAGGCGCGATGTGACACACGGATTATCTCGATGGAGAAGTCATTAGCGTCGGGTTCACGGTTCAGAGCGTTCGTGTATGCCGGCAGTCGCGCTACTGTAGATAACGCTCAAAAACTGAGCTTCGTCAGCAACGACGTCTCGTATCATCGACCTAAACAGAAACACTTTCGTCATAAAGTTGTACTTCGGAGTAATCACGTCTCAAGCCAATAGTTGGAGTACCACAAACGTAAACTGGCGGGGACCGTAGTACCTGCACCTGAAGGTTACGGTGTATATCACGGACACACCAACACCGCACGGGCAGCATGGTTCAACTCTATGGATCGTCTTGATCCGTCTTCTTTCCAGTGAAGGGGTCATCGGTGCCTTCCTCGAAAGCGCTTACAATTGCACTCGCACCACGCAAGTAACTTGAAGCCGGAGAATGCCGGCAAAGATACCCTCACGGAAACGAGTCACAAGAAAACCTTCTAGGGCCCCAACGAGATGTCGCTAATCGAGGTGGGGCTTGTCGTCGGCTCGAATTTTGCCAAGCTTGTTATCCAGCGCAATCGAGTTGGCGTGCTTTGGCACTCAAAAGGCACAACTTTCCTGGTCAAAACACCATACAAATCGGTGCTGGTGTCCAGGAATTCGGATTTAGGAATCATTCAAAAATTGTCCCCTCTGTATTAGAATGGATTCATGACCGATTGACCCAATGCAAGCATTTATCCCCTCTAAATTGAAATGAAATATCCGCAAAAATCCGAAATAGCGGAGACCATCTCTTTTCGTAAGAGATGGAGGAGACACTTCGTCTGCAGTTCGGCACAGCCGCTACGACGATCGGCACGCAGTGGTTAGCATTGGAGCAGGCTAATGGCGCTGCAAACCCCCCACACGTGCTGGCGTTTGAGGCCAAGGGCCGCGTCCGAAGGCAACTGCGAGCCACCCCCAAAGAGCAGGAGGACCCTACGACGTGGTAATTTATGACCCATTGCTGCAATGAGCCTAGCATTCGGTATTTTACGCCTAAACTACACTTTGCAATGTTTTTTGTTGTTGTGCAGGGGCGGAAATATGCAAGTGTACGACCAATCCGGAGCTGAGTCAGTGACCGGTTCGACCAACGACGGACTGTGGAGCTGGGGGAGGCTCACCGAGCACAACCTCGTGGAGGTGGATGAGTTTCGCTCGCACATGCCACTTCACAATTTCTATGAAGGCCATTCCGTTTCTAATGGAGGAAATGTCGGCAACACGACGTTGGAAGACGCTGAGGATCGAGTGCGGACGGTACTGGAAGCGTGCGATCAGCTGAGATTGGTACAAGGTCTTGTGGATATGGACTCGTCGTGGGGAGGTTTGGCCCATGAGATGATGACGTACGTCACAGAGGAATGCCCAGGTGCTGCGATCGTGGTGGTGGGCAACGACTGGAGCTATCCGATGGCAACTGACGATGAAGACGCAGTGTTTCGTGTTGCCTCGGATGTTCGAGATCGCACGAAGATCGAGGCGCGGAAGTACGTGAATTTGGCATCGTCCGTGGCGTTGCTGTCTGAAGTGGCGAGTCTATTGGTACCAGTTGCCATGTCATCCAGTTCGCTTCCGAGTTCACGCTTTTCACAGCTCGGTTTTGACCGGGCGAGCTGTGCCGATGTTAGCACTGTGGTCGCGACGGCGTTAGAGATTGCGACGTCGGCCCACCGAGGACGATCGTCGTATGAGATCGTAGAGGGCTTCCAACCCAGCATGAAAGTTGTGGAACTAGCTGCGTCGTTCCCGCACACGACAGACCCAACAACGCTGCTGCAACGCATCAGCGAAAGCGTCACCAACGGAATTGGCCGCAACAACTCCACGGAAGAAGACCCATTCCAGAACTGCTCTCTTTTCCCTGTCCTCCATCAACCAGCTTCATGTAATCTCGACGATGACCGCTCCAAGAAGACGTACTACCGCCGACAACACTTCCGTGGAGCTTTCAACAACAGCTCGTCTCTGCGGTCCGCCATCGACAAGTTTCCTGTGTCACCCCGCGACGTCTCGCTGCGCTGGTCGGACGCCTCGCCTCTTGTGTTGCCGGACACCTACCGCTTACAAACACTTCAAAGTTCAACCGTCGATGGCATTTCACAGCTCTCGCTGTCCAGCCGAACGGGCACCTACTTGTCCGCCATGGCGCGGCATGTGGCAAAGAGCGACAAGCGCACACTGTACGAGTTCACCCGTGCTGGGATGAGTCCCGATGCTCCCGAAGAATTAGAATCCACCTTGGCAAGCTTGGGCGACGCCTACTTCACTCAGTAAAAAAAAAAGCTACTCAGCGACATGGCTACATTTGGTGCAAGTTGAAGCAGCACAGCCAATCAATCGTTCGCAAAATTTGTACTGCACTAAGTACGATTTTTAGTGCTGAACTAATTTTATCTCTGAAACGTCGTCACAGTTCGAGGAAGAGCGCTAGTAGTTAATTAGTGCATAAGGGAATGGACCGGGTGTTCGGCGGCGCAGTGCGGAAAGACTCGAGACGAGGCGGCGATGGCTTCGGCACTCGCCGCAGCGTCGAGGAAGATTCGTGGACGGAGGTGGAGCGCCAGGAACTCGACCACGCAGTAAGAATGAAAGATGGCTACATTAAGAATCCTACTTTTTATCATTTTTATTTTCGTGCAGTACTAATAACTTATTATTATTATTTTGTGTTTTGCAGACGTCATTCGTGTCGGAGAGTATGTACCTGGTGATGGAGAACCCAGCGGGGGCTCTGTACATGGGCGAGACGGTGCAATTCAAAGTGCATGCACTGTGTGACCAATCGACGCTGGGGAAGGTGGCTGGAGTCGCTCGTAAGAAAAAAGTGGTAAAAAACGAAGAAGAAGATGGAGAAGAAGAGAAAGACAACGTGATGCACGGAACGCTGTTCCTTACGAACTATCGGCTGCTGTTCCGCTCGTTCCACGTGAGTTTTCACTTTTTTGGGGATTTTTTTTTTCATTTTTTACTATGATATTTTTATTATTTTTGATAGCAGCACCATGAGGAGGAGCTGGTGGAAGTTCATTTGAACAACATTGCTGAGCTGGCGGAGTTTCGTGTGAATGGGAAATTGGGACCGATGAATCAATTGGAAGTTTCGTGCAAGAACTTCGAGCTGGTCAAATTCAATTTCCCAGGAGAAGCTGTCTCGGGAGACGTGTATGTGAAAATCAATCAGATGCTGGTGGGCAAACTGCAGCCTGCAGCGTATGCGTTTGCTCGCCAACCCGACACTTCTGGATGGGCAGCGTACGACCCGGAGGCAGAGTTTACTCGACTGGGATTTAAGACTCCAAAGTCTGGTGCTCAGATCGGAGGATTCCGGATTACGCATGTGAACAGCAATTACAAGATGTCTCCGACGTACCCCAGCTCGTTTGTGGTGCCTGCATCCATGTCTGATGGAGAACTGCGGAAGATCAGTTGCTTCCGTGCTCGTGGGCGTGTGCCAGCTGTGACGTACCGATACAAGAACGATGCGGTAGTAGCGAGGTGTGCGCAGCCACTTGTTGGACTACGAAGGAAACGATGTACTTCGGATGAAGCTTACATGGTCGCGCTGCGGCGAGAATGCAAGGGGAAGCTGCTTTTCATCGATTGCAGAAGCCAAACCAGCGCCTACGGCAATATTGCACTTGGTGGAGGGTTCGAAGTGTACGTTATGACTGTATTGGAAATTTGCTATGGCTCGGTTACCACTTGAAGCATGGACTTATCTTTTTCCCCTCGACATGCAGACTGGACTATTACAAGGACACAAACATCATGTTTATGGGAATTGAGAATATCCACTCGATGCGAGATTCAATTCGTAAACTCTTCGACTTGATCAAGAACGAAGTTCGTGGAAACGAGCGACCAAATTGGCTATCGTGTCTAGAGGTGCGTATCTTCTGTCACTAGTAGGCTTGAAATAATGCTGACAGAGTGATTTTTTCTCTCCGAAGAGTACGCGGTGGCTAGAACATGTGCGCTCGGTTCTAGTGTCGTGCTCTGTATGTGTCTCTAAGCTTGTCGAGGGAACTAGCCTGATGATCCACTGCTCTGACGGGTGGGATCGCACAGCCCAGATCACAGCTTTAGTGAAGCTGTGTGCTGACCCGTTTTACCGAACGATGAAGGGTTTCCAGGTGCGTACATAACATCACAAATTTATGAGGATGAGGGGATAACTCAGCACTAAACGATGTGAACTTGATTCTGACATCGAGCAGGTGCTGATTGAACAGGAATGGTGTGCTTTCGGACACCAGTTCCGCGCACGATCAGGGCACACAGACACCCAAGTGGCTTACTGGGAAGACGACAGCACATCACCTGTGTTCATGCAGTTCGTCGATGCCGTATGGCAACTGATGCGCCAATTTCCGTGTTCGTTTGAGTTCAGCGAGCGCTATCTCATTGCCATTCTGGATGAGGTTTATAGCAAGCGAAGCGGGACGTTCCTCCACGACTGCGAAGAGGCTCGAATGGTGCGTGGTTGTAAATCGACGTCGTGGCGGAACACTAAGCGTTACTGTTGTTTTATTGTGGAAACAGGGATCCAAGACAGTTATCCGATGTACAAGTGCTTGGACATTGCTCGAGTCACACCCCCAAGTCGCCGACTTCCGGAATCCATTTTTCATGGTGCCTCTCAGTGGCAAGGTAACAACGGACAAGTCTCCGACAGTACTGCAGTGCAAGTGGCACACAAGCTCGCTTGCAATCTGGTCGTCTTTTTATCTGCGGTCACTGGAATCGAATGACTCACGGGTATACAAGGTCCCATTTCCCTTCATGTTGCATGCAAAATACTATGGGTCGGTTGGATGAAGAAATACGAGGTCACTCACACTGTTTGGTTTACTGATTCAGGACGCATGGGCCAAGGAACTTCAAGTCACCCAGCGTGAGCTTCAGGATCAGCTGAGTGCCGCTCACCAGCAGTTGCAGTCTCAAGTGGAGCAAAACTCGGATCTGCAAAGTGAGCTGGAGTTGCTTCGACGAGAACGTGCACAGCTGCACCGGTTGCTCGAAGGCGAAGTGTACAGCGACACGATGAACGGCGTGCTCGTGCACGAAGAAGACGCAAGCGATGACGGCGTGTTACTCAGCGTGACGGCTGTGGGGGAGAGTCGAACCACATTGGGGACGTCCAGCGACGACGGTGACTGCAGCGCGCCCGAGGCCAAGGTGTATTCCACCACCGGCGTCGGCTGCTTTCTCGGTGGCTCAATGAGCCAGGACTTTGAGATTTTGCAGTCGTACTTCGAACCCACACGGCACGACACGCGGTCCATGGACCCAACAGCAGGATGCAACGAGCTGTTCGCTCCGCAACGAAGGACAATGGAGGAAGTGCGGTGACTGCCTGTAAAGACGAACTGTAATTGAAGACACCTTTGACTCAGGAGAGAAAGGAACCTGCACTTTTCGCTGAAATGGCTACACTTTCGTCCTGTTGTTTTATTTTCTCTTATTTCCGAAATACCGGTGAGATATTGTAGGAAGGGGCGGCCCAGTCTCCCAAAAGAGCGAGCCAGGAGCAGCAGGAACGGGAAGAGCAGCCTTGGGGAAGTATGGTCGCGTGTAGACAGAGCAAGTCGCTGCTCGTGGCGCTGGCGGTGGCCGCGCTGTCGTCCTCTATTGAGGGATTTTCGCTTCCAGGCGTGCAGATGACGACGTACTCCAAGGGCGAGACGCTGCCAATCTTCGTCAACAGCCTCAAGTCGGCCGAGACTCTGCTGCCTCTGGACTACTACAAGTTGCCCTTTTGCCAGGTAATCTAGGCAAATGTCCTGGTTATTTTATTTAGGGATTTTTTTCTTTCTAATTAGGTGCTTGTTGTAAATGACCTAGCCGGAGAAAATCGAGTACAAGTCGGAGAACCTGGGCGAGTACCTGACGGCCAACCGCATCCAGAACTCCCCGTACGAGATCAAGTTCCTGGAGGGCCAACAGTGCTCGGTGCTGTGTAAGCAGGAGTACGAGGAGAAGGATGTCAAGACGTGGGAGAGCAAGATCAAGGACTCGTACCGTGTCAATTGGATCCTGGACAACCTCCCGGCCACGTCCGTGTCGGCGGAAGGCGGGATGACGGTGGGGTTCCCATTGGGAAGCTTTAACCCCGAAGTGGAGGTGGTGCCGCAGCTGAACAACCACGTCAAGATCCTCATTGGGTACAATAACAACCCGTTGGGCACAGCCGAAGCGAACGAGGACGAAGGCCGCATTGTGGACTTTAAGGTCATCCCCTACAGCTTCGAGTACGCAGCTAGAGGCTACGATGAGGAGAACAACCGCATGGATTCGTGCGAACACTCGAGCGACCTCAAGCGGCCGCTGTACGTGCGCAAGAATAAGGACGGCAAGATGCCCGTATACTGGACCTACAGTGTCGAGTGGGTGCTGGACAACGAACACGACTGGCGTACGCGGTGGGATGTATACTTTGACGCTGGATCGGGTGGAGATGAAGTGCACTGGTTCTCCATCATCAACGCTCTTGTGATCGTGCTGTTCCTCAGTGGAATGGTCGGCATGATCCTCATGCGCAGTCTTCACCGTGATATCAGTCGCTACAACCGCGTACCGACCGAAGAGGAGCGTGCTGAGGAACGCGAGGAATCGGGCTGGAAGCTTGTGCACGCTGATGTGTTCCGTCCACCGTCGAAGAACCCGATGCTCTTCTGCGTCATGGTGGGCACGGGCTGCCAGCTGCTGGGCATGGCGCTCGTGACGTTATTCTTCGCCGCGGTGGGTGTTTTGGCGCCTTCGAACCGTGGTAAGCTGGTGATCGCATTACTGGTGTGCTTCGTGCTGCTGGGTATGCTGGCCGGTTTCACGTCGGCTCGCACGTACAAGATGTTCAAGGGCAAGCGCTGGCAGATGTGCACGGTGCTTACCGCTGTGCTCTTCCCTGGTATCATGTTCTCGCTCTTTTTCTTCCTGAATCTGTTTGTGTGGGGCGCTGGTTCGGATGCTGCAGTGCCGTTTGGCTCCATCCTGCTGGTCTTTTTCCTCTGGACGGGCATCTCCGTGCCGCTTGTATTCGCGGGCGCCTACTTCGGCTTCAGGTATGTGTGTGCTTGACGAAATGGTTTTATTATGGATGGAATTGCTAACCTTGTTGGTCGATGCTTTTTCACTTCGTAACAGGAAAGCACCAATTACGTTCCCTGTGGCAACGAGCAACATCCCGCGCCCCGTGCCTCCTCAGCCGTGGTACATGACGCACATGTCAGCAGCGGCTGTGGGCGGCGTGTTGCCGTTCGGTGCCATCTTCGTGGAGCTCTTCTTCGTGCTCTCCTCGTTGTGGACAGACAAGTACTACTACGTGTTCGGCTTCCTGCTGCTGGCCTTCCTTATCCTTATCAACACGTGCGCTGAGATCACCATCGTGCTCACCTACTTCCAGCTGTGCGCTGAAGACTACAACTGGTACGTTTTGCCGCTGCATGCGTCAACGTTTTGCTTGCAGCCACTAACGGTGCCTCCATGCTCATTGTTTGCTACGTGCAGGTGGTGGCGGTCGTTCATTGTATCAGGTGCCTGCGGCGGCTACGTGTTCTTGTACTCGACGTACTACTACTGGACGCGTTTGGACGTAGCGAATTTCATCGGCGCCATGCTCTACTTCGGCTACATGGCGGTCATCTCCGGCGCCCTGGGGCTACTGTGTGGCGCCGTTGGCGTCGGTTCCTCGCTGTGGTTCACGCGCAAGATCTACGCGTCCATCAAGGTCGACTAGAGCAAGCGGAGAGAAGGTAGCGTATGCGAGCATGGATAAGGATGCTCGCCTGTAGGAACGCACGAGCCGTCACTGCTCTTCTTCCCCCTTAAAACAGGCGAACAAAATTGACTCGATGACAATGAAACGGGGAGAAAGAAGCACGTGAACGGCAATACGAGTCGAATATACTTTTCTTCATAGTGCTCGCGAATCGGCAAGCAAGGCGACAACGTCGTCTTGTCTTGCATTGCACCAAGTTGGTTTGTGCCATTGTGGTGGTGTCGGCACTCTAGTCTGTCGTTGCATCGCAGAGCTCACTTGCCTTTTTCCTGATTTATTGCACGTCTCCTTCAATGTCATTGGCGTCAACGTGAAATGGCCCAGTGGGAAGACCAGCATTGCATTTTCCCGCTGCGATCACCATAGGCTTCTACGTCCCTCGTTGTCGCTGGAGCTCCAACGACTATTGTGTGGTGTTGGTGCCGTGGACTTTGGTGCCAGCTGGTGGTAAGTTGAAGAAGTTGAAGGGTCAACAACGGCTTGGCAGCAGAGACAAGATCCGCCCCATTGCGGGTCTCGACATGATGTACACTGCTTGGCGATGCTGGCCACGCTAATGATACTCTGCGGGTGGTGGTGGTGGCTGCCGATGGTGAGCAGGTCGCGCGTGTTTTTCTGCAGTCGCCATTAGATGGCCACATTTATTCCTGTACAGAGGTATTACCAACTCGAGATCGGACGCTCGACAAGGCGATCGCGTGCTTCGATCGAGCAACAACTGCACCTTGTACGCGTAGATTCAGCGCATCATATTGTAGTGTAGCTTGGCCTTCGTTTGCAGTTTAGCATTTGGCAGTTTAGCATTTGGCGTTTGCTCAACGTTTCCTGCTCCGCGTTTGTTGAAAAACGCAGTTTTCAATTAATCTCCTCTGCTAGTAACCGCATTGCCGCGTCAAGCACACCAACTGGCGTCGCTTACGTCGCTTACGTCGCTCTGAAGGTGCTGGTGCTGCTAGGTTGCTATGTAGCCACTCGTGTCGTCGTGCAGTGTTGTGGCTTTATTCTTATTTCGGGGATTACCCGGTCCAAATAACCCCCCCTCCCCCCGAGGTTTTATTCTTATCCAGCCGCTGCGACCGGCGCCGCGCCAGACGCAGATCGGCAGGCAACCGAACACAAGCGACTGAGAGATAGCGCAGTGGGCGCTCATCACCAGTTCTGGAGCCAGCCATGCAGCGACGCGGCGGAGGCACCCGTAAGGAGCGGCTGCTGCGCGCCAAGATGAAGAAGAAGATGCAGGACGACGACAGCTCGGCCAACGGAGGAGCAGGCGCCAACACGTTCGAGGACATTCTGCAGATGTCGGATCTGTCGGAACACTCACTCCTGGACAACCTCCGCAAGCGCTACGAACACGAGCTCATCTACACGTACGTGGGGCCCATCCTCATCGCCATCAACCCGTACCAGCAGCTGGATGCCGCCTACAGCGAGAAGAAGATGACGGAATACTATGGGAAAGCCATGGGGATGCTGCCCCCGCACGTGTTCGCACTGGCCGACCACGCCTACACGCAGCTCATCCAGGGGGGCGCGCTCGATCCGGCCAATCAGAGCATTATTATCAGCGGAGAGAGCGGCTCGGGCAAGACGGAGACCACCAAGATCATCATGCAGTACTTGGCACGAGCTACGAGTTACCGTAAAGGACCGGAGGGGGAGGGAGTCCCTCCCGTAGTGGAGACGGCCAATAGCGGCATGTCTGGAGCGTTGGGCAAGCTGGAGGAACGGGTGTTGGAGAGCAACCCGCTGCTGGAATCCTTTGGTAATGCCAAGACGCTGCGTAATGACAACTCGAGTCGGTTCGGCAAGTTTATCGAGATCCAGTTCAACCACCACGGCAAAATTGTGGGCGCGCAGATCTTGAACTTTTTACTGGAGAAGACGCGCATTGTGTCGCAAAGTTTGGGGGAGAGGAATTACCATATCTTCTACCAGTTGTTGGCTGGAGCGGACAATGCACTGAGGGAACGACTGCAACTCAAGACGCCGCATGATTACGAGTACTTGAGGAAGAGCGAGTGTTTTCATATCCATTCGTGCGATGACGCCAAGGAGTTTGCGACGACCAAGAGGTGTATGGAGACCATTGGCATTACGGAGGATCGACAGGAGATGGTGTTTGAACTCTTGGCGGCGGTGCTGCAGCTCGGCAACCTGCAGTTTGCTATGGAGAATGAAACGTGTGTGTTGGTAGGGGATGATTCCGCGAATGGGCTGAAACTCGTGGCGTCGTTGCTGAAGGTTAGTGAGGATGCATTGTCCAAGGCGCTGCTGACGAGGCAGCTGTATGTCGGCGGCAAGGTTATCGTGCAGCAGCAGAACTCGGAGCAGGTGCGCGACAAGCGAGATGCATTGGCGAAGGGTATTTACTCGTCGCTGTTCTTGTGGCTTGTGTCGGAGTTGAACCGCACGATCTCGCGCAACCAGAACAAGTGGGGCTTCATTGGTGTGCTGGATATCTACGGATTCGAGAAGTTCGAGTGGAACACGTTCGAGCAGTTGTGCATTAACTACGCCAACGAGAAGCTCCAGCGACACTTCAACCAGCACATGCTCGAGGTGGAGCAGAATGACTATGCGAAGGAGGGGATCGACTGGAAGCACATTGATTTCGAGGACAACCAGGAGTGTCTGGATCTGATTGAGAGCAAGGTGAACGGCAAGCCGGGTATCTTCATCTCGTTGGATGACAACTGGCGACTCAAGGGCGAAGAGGCGAACAAGAAGTTTGTATCGAATCTGCACAACTCCTTTGGCCGCACGTCTAGCGGACACTCGAGCAGCAAGAACAAGTTCTACGTGCACCCCAAGATGGACGCGGACTTGCACTTCGGCATTAAGCACTACGCCGGCGAAGTGATCTACGATGCGAGTGGCTTCAACGACAAAAACAACGAGACGTTGAACGATGACATGAAGGAGCTCATTCGGCAATCCAAGAGCGACTGGCTGCGGGGGATCTTTGATCTTAATATGCAGTCGATTGAGGCCATTCCTGGCAACAAAACGCAGCAGCAGCACTCGATTTCTCGGCGTCCCAACGAGATGAAGGGCAAGGGTCAACAGGGAGGCAAATCGCGAAACATTCGTGAAGTTTCTGTTAGTGCGCAATTCCGGTATCAGCTGCAGGAACTTATGAACAAGATTTCTCTGGCGAACCCTCGGTATGTGCGTTGCATTAAGCCAAACGAATTCAAGCGTCCAAGCGAGCTCAACGATACAGACTGCGCGCGTCAGCTGAAATACTCCGGTATGATGGAGGCGATCCAGATCCGCCAGCGTGGTTTTGCTTTGCGCGAGGACCACGACGTCTTCTTTTACGACTACCAGTCTATTGCTCCCGATGCTGAGAACATCAAAGAGCTCGTTGAGGAAATCTCGTCCATGTTGGGTGCCGGCAAGGAAGAGTGGCAGTTGGGTAAAACAAAGGTGTTCCTGAAGCGGGCGATGGCGTTCAAGCTGCGAAAACTTGAGGTGTTGCGATGCAAGTCTGCCGCCCGTGCTATCCAGAAATGGGTTCGCAACATGGCGAGGGCTGAAGCTGCTATCACGATTCAAACGAAAGCCCGACAGTTTGTGGCGAAGAGACAATTGCAGCGGCTCCGTCGCAGTGCATACCGTGTGATGTACATTCTCCGCATGCGTGTAGCCATGAGCAAGTACGAGCGTATGCGTGCTGAGTTCCGTCTGCAAAATGAGAAGGCAGTAGTAGTGCAGAAGGTTGTACGCGGGCACCTCGTGCGGAAGCGGGATTTGCTTCATCCGTTTGGAGGAATGGGCCCCAAGGAGTTCGACGCAAAGATTGCCGAGATGGAAAAGGCCATTGAGGATGCAGCGCTAAGCAAGCAGTTTGAATTGTGCGCGAATTTGCAGCTAGAGCTCGAGAAGATCGTCGAGGCTCGAAAGAAGGTTCGCACTGCAAAGGAAATTGATGCTGAAATCAAAAAGCTGAACGAGGACATGGAGGCTGCCGCAAAGTCGAAGCAGTTTGGTTTATGTGCGGACATTCAGAAGCAACTTGAGGCCTTGCAAGAAGCCCGGAAGAATGTAAAGGAGGATCTGAACGAGCTGGAGCCAGAAGAGCTTGATGAACGTATCCGTGCGATGGAAACTACCATTGCTGAGGCGATGGCTGCACGAGACTTTGGTAAATGCAGCGATCTGCAGGTCAGCTTAGACGCCTTGGTGACTGCGCGGAAGAAAAAGCAAACTCCAGAGGAATTGGATGCGGAGATTGAGAAGTTGAACCAGGAACTGGACAACTTGATGCAGAAGAAGCAGTTTGACAAGTGTGCTCAGCTTCAGAAGGACATTGATGTTCTGAAGAAGAAGAGGGCGAAATTTCCTGCACGGAAGCCGCCTACTCCACCTCCTTCTCCAAAGAAACCTGAGCCACCGGCAGAGCCAACTCCTCCCCCCTCACCGAAAAAGGAGACGCCACCGCCAGAGGAGCCTGAACCGCAGCCTGCAGCGCCTGCTCCTCCATCAAACATGGATCGCAGTGGTATTCTTCCCACCCGTGAGCAGACCTCGTTGGCGCCGAATTCTTCCCCTGCTGCGTTGCCTGGTGATAAACGAGCTACCCCTGAGATTCCTCAGACAACTCCGGCTCCGCAGGCTACCCCCGCGCCACCGGCACCTCCGGCCCCACAAGCAGCTCCGGCTCCACTGGCGTCTCCGACTGTGTTGACCCCAGCGCAATCTTTTGAAGAGCATCCGGCGGTCGCTGCTGCACCTGCGAATGACTACGCTCCTCCTCAGGAGCTTCCTACTGCACCGAGTGTGATGCCAAGACGCCCGCCTGCGATTTACAATGGGCCTTCGCCAAGCGTTCGGTGGAATGAGTCGAACACAATGACCCCTATGCAGCCCATCAAACCGGCAACTTTCGAGCGCCGTGCGCGTTCGGGCTCGAACAGCTCTGCAACGTCGGGACATTCGTTTGCGAGGTCGCATTCGTCCATGATGTCTACGTCATCTAAGACGAAGAAGTCATCGTCGGCAGCAGATCCGTCACGTACAGTTGCCCGCCTTCGTCCGGCCAAGGCGATCACAGTAAATGAGGAATCAAGTGTTTTGGAAGCTGCGAGGCTGATGAAGTCCCACCGTTCGGCCGCTGTGCTGGTGACTAACTGGGAAGGCGCGTTAACTGGCATTTTCTCGGACACGGACGCTGCACGACGTGTAGTATCGAAGGGTATGGACCCCGCTAGAGTCACTATCGGATCGGTGATGACGCCGAACCCCAGCTGCGTCAGCCTCGAGGATAACGCAGTGGACGCGATGGACACAATGCTCAGCGGGAAGTTCCGCCACTTACCAGTGGTGAGTTCTCACAGCGGCAATATTGTTGGGGTACTAAACGTGGCGAAGTGCTTGCACGATGCAATTCGACGAGTGGAGAACATGTCGACCTCTCTCCAGCAAGAGCTTGGTGCAAGTGGGAACAACAATGCAATGCTCCGTGGAATGCTTGAGAAGATGCTATCCCCTTCTCTCCATGATGTGGTGTCGGCGCCAGGTGAGGTTATGCCACCGCTTGTGTATGGCAACATGTCGGTTTATGAGGCAACGACATACATGGCGGAGACCAGGCGGCCGGCTCTTGTGGTTTCTTCTAACCCAGAAGCGCCGGACCTTATCGGAATTTTTACTCCGAAGGACGTGTTGCTTCGCGTGATTGCGGAGGACTTAGACGTTAACACTACGCCAGTTAGTGAGGTGATGACTCCCAACCCGGAGGCGGCAGCTCCTGAGACGTCTGTATTGGATGCCTTCCACATCATGCACGATGGAAAGTTCTTAAATTTGCCGGTGGTGTCTCCGGATTCTGGCGAGATTTTGGGCGTGGCTGATGTGCTTTCGATTAGCTTGGCTTCGTTCGGAGAGTCGCGCGACATCGGCAAGTTCTTCAACGCTGCGTTTGACTACCATGACGACGAAACCAACTCGATTGTGTCGGGCAGATCCACGTCCAACTTGTCTGTTGCTAGCAAGGCACGCCAACAGAAGGACCGCGATAAGGGCGTGAACGTCCGTCCAGTATCCAGCCTGCGCCCTCTTCCTGCAATCACAATTGATGAGGTCGCTTCCGTGTTTGAAGCTGCACTGCTGATGAAACAGAAGCGCACGGACGCGTTGCTTGTGGTGGACGAATCTGGCGGTTTGAATGGTATTCTGACTGACACGGATATTTGTCGCCGCGTGCTGGCACAGAATTTGAACCCCGAGGAAGTTCCTGTGTGCAACGTGATGACACGAGACATCAAGTACGTATCCCCCAACGACAGTGCTATTGATGCGCTGCTCTCGATGCAGGAGGGGCATTTCCGCCATTTGCCTGTTGTCGACGGTGGCGGTATTGCTGGTGTCCTGAATATTGGCAAGTGTATTTATGATGTGTCTAAGCGCCTCGAGCATGCTATGCAGTCCACCGATCAGTTGAAGGCGTCACTGGAGAAGAGTGGCAAGTCGTCGACTCTTCAGCAGCTGCTTGCCCCAATGCTGGAAAAGCTCTCGACCCCCACTCTCGGTTCAATTATTGAAAGTGAGTCTCAGAGCGGCTCGACTCCAGCCCCGCGTCTACCGAAATCGTCGCTTGTTAGTGATGTAGCCAAGGCCATGGCGTCGACAAAGAAGGCGGCGTTGATTGTCGATGATATTAATTTCGACAAATTGGTCGGTATCTTCTCCCCGAACGAGCTGGTACTGAACGTGATTGCTAGAGGACTTAAGCCTTCGGCCACATACGTGGAGGAAGTGATGTTGAACGACCCGGAGATTGCCACGCCTACGACGTCTGTGCTGGATGGTTTACACATCATGCACGATTCCCGCGTTCTTAACCTGCCTGTGCTGAAGGATGAATCGAACGAGCTCGTCGGTATGGTTGATGTGCTTGATCTCAGCTACGGTACCATCGATGCTATCTACGGTGAAAACCGCGAGCAGATGCAGGAGTTCTGGAACACGACGCTGCAGTTGGACCAGCCGTCCTTGCCGTCGGAGGCTGGTGACCGCGAACGCACCACGCTTCTGTCAAGGGCAGAGCGTGAGGAGAAGAGCCGTACTGTGGCGAAGCTGCGACCAACGAAGGTGCTAACCGTCGTGGAAACAACGACTGTTGCGGAGCTCTCGCGGACAATGGGACGCAACAAGATGGACTGCGTTCTGGTTGTGTCGGAGGAGGGAATGCTCAACGGTATCATCACGGACACAGATTTGACGCGCCGAGTTGTTTCAGAGAACCGACCGCTGGATTCAACGCTGGTGGGTGACGTCATGACTCGCAACCCCGTGTTTGTGTCGATGGACGATCCTGCTATTGATGCGCTTATTTCCATGCTGGAGGGTAAGTTCCGTCACCTGCCTGTTGTCGAGCGCAACGGACCCGTCGTGGGTATCTTGAATATTGCCAAGTGTTTGTACGATGCAATTCGGAAGATGGAAAAGTCAGAGCAATCATCTGTGGCGCTGCGCCACACGCTGGAGAAGGAGATGAAGAGCCGCGTGAACGGAGGTGGTCGAACTGGTGGAGTCTCTCAACTTCTTGGCTCTATGGTGAACAAGATGTTCTCGCCGGACATCAAAACAGTGATTGAGGAAGAAGGCGTTGATCCGCCACGTGTGCAGCGTTTCACGTCGGTTTACGAAGTGTCGAAGCAAATGGCCATTACGAAGAAGGGAGCACTGGTTGTGAACAACCGCGGCCAGTACTGTGGTATTTTCACTCCCAAGGAGATGCTGGAGAAGGTCCTTGCGCGTGGTCTTCCCGTCCACACAACACCTGTTTGCGAAGTGATGTTGGAGAAAGATATTACCATTAACGGAGCGACCTCGGTGATTGACGCGATGCATACGATGCATGACCACAAGACGCTGTATCTTGCGGTGATGCAGTCCGAGGCGAACAAGCATCCCATCGGTCTGATCGACGTGTTATCTCTCAGCTATGGCTCTTTTGCGAAGGGCAAACCTAGCGAGTGGAAGTCCTTCTGGAATGCTTCATTCGAGGCCACAGATGATGATGATGTGTCGTCGCAGCATAGTTTCCGCAGCGGATTCTCGCACAACCTCGCACCAAGCAGCAGTGGCTTGAGCCAAAAGGGCCGACAGGCAGCTTTGGCTACAGGCAACGTGCGCCCTGTGTCGAAGCTGCGCCCGTCGAAGGCAATCACAATCTCGGAGTCGTTTTCTGTTGCCGATGCTGCTAAGGAGATGAGTGTTGCACAAACAGACGCTGCACTGATCATTGGCCGTGACGGTGGACTTCTCGGTATCCTTACAGATACTGATGTGACGCGCCGCGTGGTGGCTCTCGGAAACGATCCGTTCTACGTGAGCGTTCTGGATGCCATGACGCCGGACCCTAAGTTTGTAGACGAACGCGATAGCGCCATGGATGCTATGTTCATGATGCTTGAGGGTAAGTTCCGCCACCTGCCCGTTGTAGACGAAACAGGTATGGTCGCAGGTATGCTCCGCATTCAGAAGTGTCTGTACGACGCGATCACGCGTATCGAGAAGGTGCAACAGTCATCAAGTGGTTCACTCCGACAACGTTTGGAGAAACAATTGCACGCCACGGGAATTGGCTCTGGCCAAGGTGCACTAAAGCAGCTCGTGGCCCCCATGGTGGAGAAGCTTCTTTCGCCAACTGTGGACGCGATTCTGGAGGACGAGACACTGCCGCCGCTGGTGAGCGAACATGATACGGTAATGGAAGTGGCACGCCAGATGGCTGCGTCCCGGAAGGCTGCTCTCATTGTGGAGGACCCGAACGGTGACAACAGCTCGTCCGTGAGTGGCGGACACCGCTCTTCGATCAGCGGCGGAGGCTACGACATTGGTACGTCGGCGCTTACTAGAAAGGTGCTGGGCGTGTTCACGCCAAAGGATCTGTTGCTGCGCGTAACTGGTGCTGGCTTGGACGCTGCTGAGACTACTGTGGGTCAGGTCATGACGCCCGATCCCGAGACGGCCCCGCCAAGCACTAGGCTTGTGGACGCGCTGCACATCATGTACGAGCACAACTTCCTGCACTTGCCGGTTGTTAACGAAGAGACAGCCACGATTGTGGGAATGTTGGACGTGCTGTCCTTGTGCTACGGTACTTTCGCAAGCGGTGCCGCCGCTGAAAGTGGCAAGCCTGTTGATGAAGACTCAGACTGGCGCGCATTCTGGGATGTATCATTGGCACTTGGCCACGATGAGGATGACTTCAGCGAGCTAGCCAGTGTGACAGGCTCTCGGATCTCGCGTCGACGCCCGGGCAAGTATACGGAAAGCCACCACTCGTCGATGATGGACCATGTTCCCGAGCCTGAGGGCGCCATGCGTCCTGTTTCGATGCTGCGGCCTCAGGAGGTAACCCGCATTAACGAGTTTATCACTGTGGCTGAGGCGGCGAAGCGGATGCGACAGGCACGCGTCGAGGCCGTTGTAGTGACCACAGAGGAGGGCGAGCTTCGTGGTATTTTGACAGACACAGACATTACGCGCCGTGTGCTAGCTGAAGACGTTGATCCGGAAAGTTGTTCGGTGGCTTCGGTGATGACCACCAAACCTAGCTGCGTGTACATGGAGGACCAGGCTATTGAGGCCATTACGAAGATGCTCGAGGGCCGCTTCAAGCACTTGCCTGTGCTTGGCTCCGACGGTACGCCCCAAGGAATGCTGGACATTTCCAAGTGTCTCTACGACGCCATTACATGTATGGAAAAGGTGCAGCAGTCGACGGAGGCGGCAGCATCTGAATTCTCCCGTGATCTCGGTACCGGTTCGAATTTGCAGCGGCTGCTGGGCCCCATGATGGAGAAAATGGTGCGGCCTACTGTTGGAGACGCGCTTGACGGTGAGCTCATGCCCCCAGTGATCAACATTCACACCACGGCGGCACGTGCTGCGAAGCTGATGGCGAACACGAAGAAGGCTGCGATCGTTCTGGGAGATGAACAAGAATTGTGTGGTATGGTGACGACCAAGGATCTGTTGCGCAAGCTTGTGGCCAAGGGTTTGTATGCCGAGACAACAACGGTGGAGGAAGTGATGACGATGGACCCGGACCTGATGGGACCCGATATGAGCATTGTGGAAGGCTTGCGCTCGCTCCACGATGCGGGTCAGTTGTTCATGCCCGTGTTGGCGGACGACGGAGAGATTTTGGGCATGGCGGATGTGATTTGTCTGAGCTACGGTCAATTCCAGACTACCTCAGGTGGCACTTCGAACGGTGACTGGAGGCAATTCTGGCAGACAGCGATGAACTTGCAGGAGGAAGTTGCGGGTGGTGCGTACGGTGGAATGAATGACGATGCTCGGTCGGTGGGTACCATCGAGGAATTCGAGCGCGATGAGTACAATGGTGACAGTGTTTCCACGCCGACGGCCAGTGCTGTCGGTCTTAATGGAGCTGGCAGATATTCGAACTCTCTGGGTGCGTATGCTGAATTAGGCGAGAGTGTGTCAGTTGTTAGCGGTGCCAACACTGCTACGACAAGCGTGTTGATGCAGAAGGTGACGGACGAGAACACGTTCGTCTTCAAGGTGAGCGACGCGCAGGGCCACTTCCACCGCATCGTGTGCAAGTTCAACTCGATGGGCCCTCTTTTGGAGCAGATTCGGTTCAAGATGGGGCTGGATGACAACGAGGCGTTGCGTCTGAAGTACGAGGACGACGAGGGTGATCTGGCGCTGCTGACGTCAGATGAGAGCCTCGTAGAGGCTGTTCACATGGCCCAGCGCGCCGGGTGGAAGCGCCTGGTCCTTGTGGTGGACGTGGTGAAGCGCCAGCAGCACGCAGACGGCAACGGCAGTGTGGTGTCCGTGGCGAGTTCTGCTGCAAGTGCAACTCCGAGTGGCTCGAATGCGCCCGGACCCAAGCAACGCAATCGGCTGCTCACCAAGGTGGACGAGATGTCTTCGTCTGACAGCAGCGACGACAGCAGCTCGGAGGAGGAGATTGTGCGACGGAAAAGCAAGAAGTCGCGTCGCAAGAACCGCGACAGCGGTTTCACTCTCAACAACCAGATTATTGCTGGCGGCGCTACGCTGGTGGTGGGCCTAGGCGCCATGGCTCTCATGCTGCTGCGGCGTAAATAAGGTAGGACTGTAGGATGGCGAGGTGAGGGAATGGGAACTATTCCCATGGCCTCGGTTGTGATTGAATAAAGAGCAATGCGAGTGCATATAGAAGAAGAACATCGACTTTATTCTTTATCGTTGAGGCTGCTTCGCTTGCTACCGCAAAGTGCCCGTTGTTAGATCTAAAACATACAGAGGTTGGAGGACTTTACACGGATGTCAGATTGAGCTCAAGCTTCTTCTTTACGTCTGGTTCTTGCGTATTACCGCCATCCAAGACGACGGTGAGCTTTGGATCTCCTTCACCAGGCTCACTGCACTCATCATCCGTAGGTGTACCCAAACTGGGAAGTTTGCCATCGCCGTTCAAACTGCCAGCCGGAGACTGCGCTATTTGCTCCACAATGAAACTCTCGTCACGAACGTCCTTCTTGAGGAAATTGTCCTGTATCCAGAATTGCAGCGCGTTCATCAAGCACGGACAAGCGATCATGACGAGCGCCAATTCCACTTCTGGGTACTTGTCCAGCGGCTTGAAAAGCCACACGGCGAGAGCTCCCAGAGGTTTCTGGAACGCCACAATGACCGACGCGATGAGGAACTTGCACATGAAGATGACGACAATCCACGAAACCACTTGAATCACCCACGTCCGCACACGAATGGGAGTGCCATAGTCACCGGGAGTTTTAAGCGAAGACCAACCGAAACGAAGCGCCAGCAGCACCACCGCAGACAGCAACACGTAGTTGAGGAAAACTCCAAAAGTTGTATCCAAAGTGAAGTTGACGAAGTACAGGGCACACTACACGAACAGCAAAAATGAATAATAATACGTCAGCCACAAATTTTTTTTAAATGTAGCCATCATGTGTAGAAGTTTTCACTCACCTGATCCACTTCTTGTTCGTCTGCCTCTTGTTGCTCTTGTTGGTACGAATAGAGCAAAATGGCGATCATCAAGTTGGCTACATGCGCAAAAGTCGCGCCAATCATCTGCTTGGCCGCGTCAAAAGCCCACACCTGCGAAATAAGAAGCAATGGATACACAAACTTTCGTCACAACAGCTTTTCTTTTCGCGCAACAAAGGCTTTTTACCATAAGCGGACGTCTTGGCACTTCGCGCAACCGTTTAACCACCAGCACCGAGATGGCGATCAGGCCCAAAGCCACCTGCAAAAGCGCCGCAAAGTCGCCGCTCAGCAGCTTGCACTCCTCCAAGTTGGCATCTTCGTTGCCTTGCCACGCGCCCATACTGCCGTCTTTCCCGACCGGAGTCTGACTTGTGCTTGGCATTGGCTGTACCGTGGTATCGTAAAATGCAAAGTGGGATGTGTTGGGCGATTCCGATTGGCTAAAAATACACGTCCGTAATCAGAAAATCTAACGGCTCAAGTACGTGGCGCACCAGAGACTTTTACTTTCCACCATCCTTCACTACCAATTCGTCTTCAGTCGCTTCTTCTTGTCTACGAGAGGCTGCCAACTTACAACTCGTCGCCTTCCCACTCGTCGCTGTCGAGTTCTTCCAGTCGACGTGTGTCCAATTCCTCGCCCTGCCAGCCCTCGCCTTCGTACACGTCCTTGTCCACGACGTAGTCGCCGGCCAATGAGCATCCGGTGTGCACGGCGGTGCCGGCCTCCAAATACTGCACGCCATCGGGCGAGATGCCGTCGATCAGCACGTCGCCGACCTTCGTGGCACGCACTGGATGCGTCGTAGCACAGGAGCAGCCGTCCACGTCGCAGTCGCGGATCTCGTCCTCGTCCATGATTTCGTCGTTGAACAGCGCAAGTTGAAGTCGCACTTGGCCCACGATCGTGTCCTCCGCTTCAATGGGGTAGCTCTTGTCCTCGAAATTGCGGCCGATCAACATCTCTACCTTCAAACACAGCTCTCCGATGAGGGTACTGCTCGCATACAAAGCATCGAAGTTAGGATTGCAATACTGTACAACACAGGAAAGCATGTCGTTCACTTACTCTTTCACGGTGTTGTCGTTCATAACGCGAATCACAAGGAAGTCGTGCTCTATGCATCGCACACTAACCGTGATACCCTCGATCCAGCGCGGGTTCTTGCCTACAAAAAACAAACACACACACAATTATCAGACGATATCCAAAACTAACCAATCTACCCCCATCATCGCCATCGTACCTCCATTATCATGAGTCTTCGTCTTGTACACCAAGTCCTGGTAGGACGGTGTGCGGCTTCGTCCAAGGTACACCTCACAGAACGGATCTTGGGTACCGAACGACTGGATGTCCCGCAGCTTGCTTCCAGAAATAAGGCCCAGATACAGCTTGGTCTTCCCTGGAATGAAATGCTGCGGATACTCGCCAAACTTGGCGCGAGGCTGCGACGTCGGGTTTTCTACAATAAAAAAATCCACGTCAACACTCTAGCAACTCATCTTGAAGATGATACTGCAATTGCAACGCACCGTGGCCCAACGACAGATACATCAAGACCTTGAGGAACCCCTTGGGGGTCAACGCAAACTCCTTCTCCATGGACCGTCCCCGCGACAAATCCCTCATCGCCAACGCAATCTCACCAATCACAGTACTGCAGCAAACGTTCGTTAGTTGGTAATTGCAATTGCAATCTTGTTGCGCAGCAGCAGCACCTACTTTTTGCCCCAATTGTTGTTCTTGACTCGGAAACGCACGACATCGGACGAAATGTCGGGGATGAGGATGTGTCCTTTGGCGTTCCACATGGGGTTCGAGCCTCCGTTGTCGTGCGTGTCTGTCTTGAACGCCGCCTTCTCCTGCTCCTTCCCTCCCGTCGTCAGGTACACGCTGCAGTATGGGTCTTGCTCGCCCAAAGTCTGCACCTTCTTGAGGTCGCGCCCCGACAGGATGGTCAGGTACAGGATGGCGTCGTTGCGCAAAGCGGTGGGGGCCCCCGCGACGCTGCTGCTCACGGACGCGCGACTCATGGACGACCGGTAGCGACTCATGGTGCAGAAGGTATTGGCAATGTGGCGGAATATTTTGCACCCAAGTGTGTTCACACACCCTGTCGAAAGAGATACATAGTGAAACCAAGTGAGGGCTGATTCGGATATCCAGCTGGAGTTTGTTACAGATACTGGGGAGCTTCCCGGGACCACGTCTGCCGACTCGGCCCAACTTGACCAACTTGACCACTTCCTGACGCTGTCCCCGGAATTATTTTGACCGTGACGTACCCACTGAGGCACATTTGCCCGAATCCTGACATCCGGGACGCGCTCGAACAACGTGCTGTGGCTCTGCAGCAGATCCGAGTGGAGGCAATGGTGGTGATGAACTTCCACTGCTGCCGCCTGTTCGAGCACCACTGGCGCAGCCACCCGAACTACCCTGTAGTACCGGCAAGATCTCGCACGATGGAGACAGCCCTACAGCTAGACCAAGCTACGTTCTACCGGTGCTGCACTGCTGTCTTTGGTGACGAACAGATACCCGCGCCAAAAAGCCTCGGCCAACGCTGCACTAGAGGAGTCCATCAACAAGTACAAAACTACGCGATCGAGGGTCATGTCGTATATATCACCTACGCTCCTCTATTCAAGCTCCGCTATCAAAGAACTGGCGAATGATATGCTCGTCGCGGCGCAGCAACACGTTCGAACGAACTTCGAGGCGCGGCTTGTCAAATTCATTAGCCTGCAGCTTGCGTATCCGCGGGGAGCAGCTGAGGCCATGGTCGCTCGACTAAAGTCAAGTCCTGAAGACCTCACGGACGTCGAGAAGCAATGGCTTGAGTGGCTAGAACTGCCTCCTACAGCTGCGAACATCGCTAGCCACGAAGTGCTATTTCTTCAAAAGCTGTACGACATGCTGAAGGTAATGGAGCCAATGCACGACCAAGATGAGATCCCGAAATGGTGCCGATTGTTTACGTTGCTGCCGCAGCCCACCTTCTGTGTGCCATCGTTCTTCCCGGTCACGACAGAGGTGCTCTACCAAGTCGCAAAACAAGTTTTGGCGACGGCGGGTAAGGATGTCTTCGGACTTTACAAGTCCACGAACTCTCGTGGACAACGGACGTATGCCACGCCTACGGAGTTCCAAGAAGTGCGCGAGAGGATGTGGACCACGGTGTTCAACCTCGGAGACTGCGTCAGCCACACAGCAGATCAACGGATTGGCGTTCCCAGGCGCAGCTTCGAGTATCAGATCTCCACGAATGGCTACAGTGCTGCTGTGCTGACGTCGATTCCTGCTCCTCTTGAACGACCTGCTCTTTCTCCGAAGTATATACCAACTACATTGATCGGGATTGACCCAGGTCTACGGATGATGCTGACGGCATACAGCCGTCCTATGCTGGGCTTTGTCTGCAACCCACCGGAAGAGCCATGCTCCATGCCCGGTTGGTGCAGTACCTGTCCAGGCCACGTTGGCGGCAGACGCCATGGCAAGAAGCGCAGCAGGAACCGCCGTCGTCGCCACCGACGCAAGAGACGCAAGAGACGCAGCAGAGCGCAGTGCGATATGGAAGGGTGGTGCGAGATCTGTCACAGGCACCACCCAAAGCACCGTCCGCGGAAACACGGCGTCAGGCGCCGGACTCATTTCCTGCACGACAATGCTCACGTCCGACAAGTCACGTCCCGAGAGTACCGACACATGAGTCGTGTCGAGCACCAAGCATTTTGGCATGAAAACCTGAAGAAGAGGTATCCGCGCTATGGTGCGTTTTTGAAGGACATGCCATCGTTCAAGACTTCGTCGTCGGCGTCCCTGCTCTCTCGCTACGAGCACATGTGGAGGAATATCAACGCCATGCTGGAGTTCTGCGCTCTCAAAGGGTTTCGCAAGTGGAGATTCACGGTGTCGCGATTCAAACGCAAGGCCGTGGCAAAACTCGCCAAGCGTGTCGTCCCGACCGTAGACCGTGACGTGTGTGTGGCTCTCGGAAAATGGAGCAGCCAGACTCGTCTCGCGGGCCATATGCGCGTCCCCCTAAAGAGGTTCGCACTTGAACTCTCTCGCCGTGCGACTCTCATCATGGTCGACGAATTCCGCACCAGCTATCTTTGCTCTGAGTGCTCGCGCCCAATGGTGGACACGCCATTCAAGATCCCCGGTACGACGAAAACCAAAAGGTCGAGGAACGTGCGTGTCTGCGGAAACGTAGCTTGCAGAGCAAACTACTGGGAGCGCGATATCAATGCGGCGAAAAACTTGTGGCAGCTAGGACTCCTCCAAGTCACCAGCCAGCCTCGAACTCCGCAGTTTTGCAGAGGATACCAAATCAACTAAGGCGATTCCTTCAAACCAACGTGGGAACGGGACCCTGAGAAGGACCTCAAACGAAAGCCCACTCGGTAAACAGGCTGCTGGGGAGTGAAAGATGTAGTGCCTTCATTCGTCGGTAGCCCAGTCCGAACGTAAAGATCTCTCGAGATCATTCTTAGTGAATATACCAGCTGGAAGGCAGAGGGCCAAATTACATCCGAAGCGTATGTTCATGAGTCCTGCAGAGGCCAAGAAGACGATGACAACGATGGAGAAAGAAGAAGATAAAGTTTTCGTAAGGAAAGGCAAAAACGCATTAAGGAGAAATGCTGAGCAAAACACACAGCCAACAGCACGAGCGACGTCCTACTTCACCTTATCTGCAGAGAAATCAACCGAGAGACAACCCTTAGTCTAGTTCAGGAGAGCGACCACAACAGCCGACGCCACGAGGGCGACCGACGTAGCCACCGACGTGGCGTCGCTGGACGTGGAGCCGCTGCTCTTCTTCTTGCTGCTGCCGCCGCTGCCGCTCGAGTCCACCTTGCGCGTGCACTGGTCACCAGCGTAGCCACTGTCGCACTTGCACACGTTGCCCTCGCCCGAGGACGAGGACGAGGCCATGCCCACAGTCTCCATCAAGAAACGGGCAGAGGAGCCGTCCGAGCCAGCAGCCGCAACCGTGCCGGCGCTCTCAGTAGAACCTGTCGAGTTGGAACCAGTAGACGTAGACGTGGAAGAGCCCGAGCTGGAGCTGGTAGCAGCAATGCACGTGCCGTGGCCGTTGCAAGCCTTACTCGACGTGGGGTCACAGTAGGCGCACTGGTCGCCAGTGGTACCTGCATCACACTCGCACTCCTGGGTCGTGAGGTTGCACGTGCCGGCCTGGCACTGCGACTCGAGCGTGCACTTGTTGGACTCGACCTTCTGGCAGTAGGTGCCGTTGTAGCCGACGTTGCACTCGCAGTAGTAGTCCATGGATCCGGACGAGTAGGGGGCGCAGGTGCCGCGACCCGAGCACACGACGTCCGAGTCCTGCTTGTTGTTGGGGTTCACGCAGCCCTCGTTGATCACCGCAGTGTAGTTCATCTGCTCCGACATATCCCAGTTGTCCGAGTCCTTCTCGAAGAGCAGGTTGGTGCCGTCGAAGTCCACGCAGCCGTAGATGACGCCCACGCTCTGGGCCGTCGAGCCCGATCCCTCTGTGATGTCCATGCACGACACGTAACCAGCCGTGTCCGAGCCCGAGAACGAGCCATTGAGGCACTGGTCCTTGCCCGACGGCAGCTGGTACGCGCACACGCTGCTGATGGACTGGAAGGCCGTCTTCCACGTGGAGAAGGACGGGCACAGACCCGGGAACGTGCCCGAGCACACGTCGCCCTCCTGCTTGTACGGCAGACACTGCTTGACGTCCTCGATGCCCGAGCGCGTGGTCTGCACACTGATGCACACGTAGTTGTCCTCGCACGACTTGTCGTCCTTGCAGTAGCCGGCCTGGCCCGAGCCGGACTCGGCGCTGACGGCCGCCAGCATGGTGGCGATGGCCGCGATGTATGCCGCTGACTGCATCTTGTCGAAGCTTGTCAAAAGAACTCTACTGGGCTGGGTCTCTTTGCACGAGGGCAAATGAGGGAATGGCGCACGGGCTGCAAAGGCGCCACGAGAGGGCCGGAGCGTGCTGTCGTGGCGTTGTAGTTCAGCGCGTGACTTGCGGTTTGTATGTGGGAGGAAATTTCAGAATTCACCTCCTCGAAACAGATGGCGTGCGAGGCGATTTTCAGCCAATCGAAGAGAGGATACGGCGGCAGAAAAAGCGGACCGCAACTGATACCGCCGCTGTGATAGACTCCACGGCTTAGTCGGGCGGAAAGCCTCGGTGGCGCAGCTTTCGCCAACGCCTAGCGATGGTCGTCGCAATGCAGCTCGCAGGACGTGTGCCTTTCACGCTTCCCGGAAAAGGTCGGTTTGGCGAAAAACTTGAGGCACTGCTTGCAGGAAGAGCATTGCATCTGATCATCAGCAAGCGAGGTGTAGGTGCCGTCACCATTACACATGTCTCTTTCTCTAAATTTCAGAAAACAAAAAGCGTCACCCACGACTCAAGGGAAGGCTCAACAGTGCTTGCCACCCATCTGACCCTCGGCATGTTCGCAGAGCTTCTGGTCTCGGACGATACGTCCAACTTTGGTGATGGCCCAAGTTTTACCGTCCAACTCCATTTCACGCGTCGGCAACAACAGGTCCTCCTCGTTGTTGCTACTTCTTGTTGTTGTGGCCGGACTGACTGTCCTCGCTCGACTCCAAAGGCTCCTGACCGAGCTTTGCGCGGAATCTTGTGCCGGTCTTTCTTGTAAAGTCGAGATCCCAACGGAAATCGCTTTTCGTAGGGACCTCAGCACTAGTGCAGTCTAATACACATGTGGACGCTGGTCGATCGCTCGGTCGACGATCCAATCCATCCTTGCTCAAATGGGTTAGGAATCTCTCCGAGGAATTGACTGCCGACCCTGCCATGGGGCGCCATCGATGCCGCGAAAATGAGCGCTACGCTTTCGCGTTCGCCTCATCTGGCCATCAATGGGATCAACGTAGCGAACAGAGCTCCTCGGCGAGTATCGGTATGGAGCACTTTGAGTCAGTCGCAATGTCGCTACAATTGTCAACCGCAGTGCAGTGTCGTGCGAGGACTGCAGCTCCTCGTAGTGTCTTCAAAATTGGCGAGAAGCCTCATTGCAGCACACTGTTAAAACTCACTGCTCATGGATGTCACTAGCGCTTGCAGTGGGGCGGTGGGCTGGTAGGGATCCAGATCTCGGTGGAGTTCAATTCACGAAACCTACATGTACGATGCTTTCCGCGCTCTGCTTTCAAGTGTAATTGCGAAAGAGTAGTTGTGCAGATGCTTCTCAGTTTCATCATTATCAGTTGGTTGGAAGGGGTGTGAAACCCTGCCTTTCGATCGAGTTAGTGGAGTTTACGGAGGCAGCTAATGATGTCTGCAAGCCTTGCAATGCAAAGATACATGTGGGTAGTATTGGAGTACCGGTATTGGCGCTACGAGACTCCGCAGAATGTCACCCTTAGTCTGAATGGTAACGCCGTCGGTCCTGAAATTTCATTTCTGCACCAAGGTGCTGACATTCCAGACAGCAAAAAAATACTACATGTATTCATTCGGTCGACATGCTGGGAATGCAGACGCGGGACAACTCCAGAGGCTGACAATTAGTGTTAAACTGGCAATGTAGCCTAATAGCGTGCTGTTGAACTGAATGTTAGGTCGGCGAAGTTGATCGTTGAAGGTGGCAGACACTAGACGAACTATTGTCTGCACGATTTGCCAGCCCTTCGCGCTCGTGTTCCAATTGTTCGACAGTTTATTACTGCTGAAGCGTGGCGGAGAGATAGTTTTTTCGGCGAACTGGGTAACCAGGTTTCCAACTTGGTCGAGGACTTCGAGGCGATCAACGAATTGGCAAAGATGGAGAAAAGCTGTAACCCGGCGATGTCGATGCTGGAGGCGATGTAGGCGCCAACAGCGCCATCAAGATCGATTTATGCAGAGCTCTTCTAGACCAGCGAAATGCACAATCACCTGAATCGAGAGGGAGTCGCGCTACCATCGTCCAATTTGCCACGTTTAACGTTCGACCACAAGCGCGCTGCAGACAACTTGGCACAGGCGAGATTCTTGGTCAAGCGGCTCTTTGATTTGTACTAGCGAACATCGTCGTATGAACAGGCTACGCATGCGTACAGCGCGTTCTGGTACTTCATGAGCGAAGCTCTGGTTGAACTTCCGTGTTGCTGCATGTCCACACTGAACCTCCTCGCGGTTTACTATCCGATGGCTGGCTTTACGGGTTTCCCGAAGTTTTTCACGTACTGGCTGCAGCTATCGTGATCGCGCTTCTGGAGGCATATTTGCCGTGTCTGTTGCCCGGTCTGGAAGTGGCCTCGGTGGTGGTTGTGGTCATCAACAACTTCTTGATCCTGTTTAACGGCTTCAATCCGCCCTCCAGTTCTACCAGCTACAAATGGTTGTACGACATCACCCCAGTACAGCATTGCGAGTTCTACGACACTGTTTTCGGAGACTGTCCGGCGGATGGAGATTGCAGTGCACGCGGTTGTCAACAAATGATTGGAACATCTCCAAGTTTGACCGTCGGAATCACAGTCACGGAGTGTCTGGAAATCACGTTCTTGTTCGCGTCATAATTGCGTGGATCGCGCTAATTCGGTTGTTGTCACTCTTGGCCACTCTTGGCGCTGTGCTACGTAAACCACCAAAAGCGATAGACGTAGTGTAGATTTCCCCCTTGAACTTCTTTCGGCAAATTCAGCTCACATTCAAATTGGCATATAACTGTGTCCGGTATCGTTGAAAGCGTACTCGCGAAAGTAAACACAGCGACTCACGTGCGGAGCTGCGTATCCAAAGATTTTAACAAGAACATGCTGATCGAGAACAGGTAGCGACGATGGCTGTTTCCTCCGTTTGTTGTCAACGAGATACTCAGTTCCCATGACACTCAGAAACGCAGCTTTGTGATCCAGCAAGACAGCATGCTGTTTCACAGGCAGCGACTCGAGGTGATGCGCTTTGAACTTGTTATAGTACGTCATATGCGGGCGCCGGGCAACAATGTCCAAATACTCCAAGGTGCGATTAACTGTCAGCATCCTCAAAAGAGCGGTGTATGAGTCGTTGAATGGGTGGTAGACTGCTCCGTGATCCATGCGAACTCGAAGGCGGCGTGTACACTTTGTAAACGGGCTTTCAGCGTCGCAAAGTGCATTTGCTATTCCTTCAACATCCCAGAACAACCGATGCGAAGTAGATTTGAGAGCCAAGTCTCGGTTGTTGCTGTCGCGAAGAGAGAAGCGCAACTCAATGGTATGAGTGCACACAGCGAGCTCAACCAGGTTCGGACAGCTCGCAACGATGCCTTCCAGATCGCTCGTATTAAAATCATTAAACTCGAGAGTCATATGCGTCAGTGAAGCGCCAACGAGAAGTAACAAGCCTTGCAGAGTTTCTGGAGCGGGGTCTTCGCCAAACTTCATCGCTAACGACGTGACACCAGCTAGCCCTTTAGATGGGAGAGTAATTTCTTTGTGGATGAGGCTGTTACTCTGCACTTTGCACTTTCCAAACCCAGGAACCAAGACATCGACCCAACTATCCTTGTTACCTTCGTTAATCAATTTCACTCCGGCAATCTTTCTTTCCATCGTGAATGCTTTAGTCGGAACCAAAACTTCGTCGAGATTCCTCGATGATAGCTTAATCAGAGCGTTGGCCTTGATGCACAATAAACTAAGACAAAACCCCTGCGGCCGAGCTGGCCCTCCTCGATTCCTAATGTTGACTTCACGATGCCTCACAGCTTGACCACCATTTTCACTATGTGCGACTGGGACTTTGGCCGCACTACTTTGAGCGTGTATGACTTCCATCACAACATTGATGCCTCCTGCTTCTATTATATGAGCTGCGCGGCAGAAAACGACTTCCGAAGTACGAGGTCGAGCTGGGTCTATACCCATTTAACTGCCGAGATGGCGAGGTTGTAGGGGCTCTCTGCAAGTTTGGCGACGCCTTCAGTGAGAAGAAGATGAAGACATTCCGAAGTGACTCGGCTCTTCGTTGGTTGTGCTGCTTTCGTGCAGCAAGAAGAAGAAGCAAAAGGAAGGAAGGAATTCGACTTGATTAACTAGTTAGCGAATTTCTCGCCTGGGCAGGTCTAGTTTGATACGAATCTATCTAATCTTGCGGAAATCAACTACACTGGTAGGATCCAATTGCACTCACGCTATTCAACTACAATCGCGGAATCCAAATGTTGTGGTCCCGTTCTGGGAGAACGTCTCGCGGAGCTCGTGGCCATGAGACTCTCCGCACTCAAGCGGCGCGTTCTCAGCGCACTGGGGGAAGTGCGTTCCCTGGTTTTCATTGTGCTCGAAGATGATCGTGCCTGTCTGCGAGTCCGAGGGTGGCTGGGTCGTGTCCGCGAGCGGGTCATCGTCCGTGTGCTCCGCTGCCTCAGTGTGCCCGACGCCATAGCGACCATTCCAACTCTACAGGCCAGCATCAAAACACTCCGCGTATTCGTCAACGACGAAGAAGTGCAGTTTCTAGCCGTTCGAGCTCTGCAGCGTCTCGAGCGTCAAGACCGAGGGCAACATGTTCAGGACGAACCTACTGGACGGCGAGTGCGAGGGCTGCTAGAGGAGCGCGAGCCGACCTTCGATTGGGTTGAGTCCACCGACATCATGTCGAACTTACTGCTACATGCGATACTGCACTCTTTCGATGCGATGCAGCCGCTATTACAACGACTACCACGCCAGCAGCAGCAGACACTCGATACGGTATTTGACAATAGCTACCTAGACGTTCTACAGCGGATGCAGCAGAGGCATGTTGATGGTACGACAGAGCACGCCATGGACACATAAGTTCAACTCCCACATGCAGACGCTCGCCCACTTTCAGTTCCGCCAGCGACTACTGGCCAAGTGCGCTGTCCTCGGTAAGGCCCTGGTGCTGTGCTCGGAGATGTATACGAGCCGCACTTGTGGTCGCTTCAACCGACTGCATCTCTCTCCGCAACCAGGACGTGTTCGTGTGCCCGCACTGTGGCTTCGTGGCAAACAGGGACGAAAACGCTGCCTTCAACATCATGCGCTATGTATGCGCTGGGTCGGTGAGCGTCTTTCAGGTCGACGGCGAGCAGCAGCAGTAGTAGTGTAGCTAGCTTACATCTCGGGTTACAGCGAGAACGGGCCCCGTCGACGAGAAGCGACAGGCTTGGCGGGGTGAAGACTGCTACAAATTATCAACACGTTACAAAAAGCTAAAGCCGGTATAAGTTCTACAGGCTGTACATCCTGATCTTCAAGAAGATGGCGGACACGAAGAAGCCGAGCGCTGACATGACCCCACCCAAGAATACGGGCAGCTTGTATCCGAGCGAGGTGTTGACAATGGCGGCACCGATCGCGTAGTTGAGGAGCTGGCCGAAGCAGTTGGCCGAGTTCAACGCGCCAACGTACATGCCGATCTCGACGTCCTCGCCCATGACGTGGATGATGACCGGCACAATGCAAGAGAACCAAATCGAGGAGGTCATGCCCGTGATGGCAACAACGAAGACGTCGAAGCCCTTGTTGTTGATCCAGGCCATGGCCAGCAGGAACATCTGCGGGATGGTCGACAGCGTCAACACCCACTTGAGACCGAACTTGCTCACGAGGAACGGGATGCACCACGAGTACACGTAGCCGACAATGTTATACAGAAGATCGGCAGTTCCGCCCGCAAGACTGACACCGTCGTTGTAGTTGTTCTGTGCCTCCGAGCACGGGTCACAGCTATCAGCGTTGGCAGCCGAACCGCCGTACACCTCAAGGCCGAAGAACTGTCCCTTGTTGCCGTTGTAGGCCGTGTAGCCGTACTGCACGAAGAAGAAGCCGATACCGTAGACCACCAGAACGGCAGGCAACGTCTTGATGCCGAGGTACACAGAGTAGAAAGCACCCTTCACCTGCACCCAGGCCGACGACTTGTCCACCTTGCTGGGGTCGAGTGGCTTCTCGTGCGCAAAGACACAGGCAACAACCACACAGATGATCATGATGACAGAAAGCGTGCCCATGAACCAGTGCATCGACTTGTACGCGGCACCGAACGCGTCAATGTACACAGCGATAACGATCGATCCGAGGGTCGACCAGGCCTGACCCAAAGCAGCACCAGTCGTCTGACGGTCGCCGGCAAAGTCGGCAACCAGAAGCATGGCCGGGGTCTGCACAATGTTTACAGTAATATCCATCCACGCGTAGAAGATAATCGTGAATACCGACGTCCACGTACGGTCGGTCTCTCCTGCAGTTCCGTCACCGTGGTCGCCCAGAGCGTCTCCGATTTCGCGCGTGTAGCCCATGGCGATCCAGCAGATAACACTGAGGACACCAGCAACGATGAGGTACGGACGACGACGGCCAAGACGAGAGGTAGTGCGGTCACTGAAGACACCAATGCTAGGACCGACAATGACGCCGACGATGGGACCGATAAACTGCGTGAGTTGCACAGCAGAGTTGGGCAACATCGTCGACAGGTACGGGCCTAAAGCAGCCCACTGAGCGGACCAAGCCATCTGAATAGCCATACGTGGCATCGACACTGCAAGTAGCAGCCAGATCGACGGGTGCGGCAACGGTTCCTCGTTACCCGTGCCTGCTACGGAGCCAGGCTTGGGTGACGCATGCAGCTCGTAGCCAGGAGTGCCGGCTTCAATGTCCTTCATGGCGGCGCAGTCGTCGACAGCTGAGACGATCGGAAGAAGTTGTTGTTTGCTGGCGAAAGCAAATTGAAGAATGAGCAGTGCAGACAGACAAGAGTGCAAAAGCAGCTTCAGAGCGGAGGCAGGCTAACTTACAGAACGCAAGACGGGTGTACATAACGCACGGAATGAACAAGAGCGGAGACGGTAGTCAACTTGACGTTAGTTTTGGTCCTGTGCCAGCTGGCGCATAGACCATTGAATAGGTCTCTGCAGATGGTCTCTGCGTGGTGCAGCAGACGAATTAGTAGTGAAATGTGATAGCGGATGATACCAATGGGGGGGGGGGGGGGGGGACACTTGAGCTGCAGCCTTAGAAGCTTTCGCTTTTGCGGACTTTGAAAGCTGTAGGTTGCACTTGAACAATTTGCTGCTTGGGGCTTCAGTTTCGCTGGGAAGAGCTGAGCAGGGCTCTCATTTCTGAACCAGCTGGCGAGTGCTGCTTGGCGTTCCTGAGGTTTCCATCGCGAAAGCCCGGACCATTTTCTCGCTAGAGAAGTTCAACCACGGCAGTAAATGCTCAATTTTGCCAGCTGTGCTCTTCAGTTTCGCACCCCAATTCCTGCCGACAACCCGCGATGGAAACGTGGTCGGGCATCTTTGATTTGCCGGGCAATCAGATTTGAGTGGAAGCGCTTCAACACTTCAACTTGAAGCCTTCGGAGACTTTGGTCCCGCAAGCACGATCGGCGATATTACGCGTACAAATTAGCCGTCCGCTGGGTGTCGCCGAACATGTATAGCTGCAACCGAACGCACTGCAGACTCTACAAGCAGAGCAACGCAACATTGTTGCAAGTGCCATTTTGTACCTGCGCCGTGTGTAGAATCTACAATAGACTGTGCGTACACGTATTGGACTATCGAAGCGTACAAGCAACACCGAGGAAAGACTCGGTGGCCACCGCTGGATTTAACAAAGCATCACTTCGCTGCGTGGAGGGATTGTGATGGCCTGATGAGCAGCGAGTCCTGTGGGTTTCAGTGGAGCTCTCCGTTCAACCAAGTTGAAGTGATCTGCATAGTCTTCCTCCAGCCCTGCGCTTGAGGCCAGCGGTCTCACCTCAGCGACAACGTTCGTTCCACAATTGGGCTCTGTGCATGAACTCTACATCTCTCAAAAATGTATTTCATGTACACGTAGCACTGCCAAACAATACGTAATGCGTAGACAACGGTGGAGCAACACCACCAAGCGAGTCTAACGCATCGGCACGCGATTCGAGCTTTGAGTCGATTTAGTCCTCGGTCATCAATTGTCTTTTTTGCTCCAGACCACCTTCATCTCCTCCTCGCTGACAACCAGACAAAGCAAAACCTGCAGAACAGGCATTGCTATTAACCGAGCGACTTTGTCTCCTTCAGCGTCGACACTACCGGTGGTGTTGAGGTTTCAGGTTAAGGTACATGTAGACCCTTATGTCGGCGAACTCCGAGCAGCAAGCGACACGAACTCGGCGTAAAAGCTGGTTTTTTGGTTGACCGGATAACCGGGCATAAAGTGTGCACTAAAGCATGAGTCGCGCCAACTTCAAGGGCGCGGTACTCTCCGAACACGAGTGCGCGTCGGCATTCAGCGTTTGCATGGAGCTTCGCAGTCTTCATTTTGCAAGTTATGCAGGGAAACGCATCGGACGAAGGCATATCTGCACGCACATGTAACAGCACGTCGCCGCCAAAAAAACTATACGACCGATCAACAGCGTCGGGTGTCGCGATACAGCATCGATGCTGCTTCAGAATTGTCTGGTGAGTCGGACGTGGTTGACGTGGGTTGGATCTGTCGGAGAGTTCGTTGGTTCACTCTCCCTTCAGCCGAGCACTCATCAAAAATGACCTCAGCTTCCCCCGACAACTGAGAGGAGTTTTACCTACCGACGGGAACCCCGCACCGACGGAAGCGGTACATTTTTTTAGTGTAGTGCACGTACGAAATGCTACAACTTGTAGCTTGCAAGCCGGTATCTGCTGCTCTCCACGCCCAAACGCAGCTACATGTAGAAATACGCCGTCAGAAATAACGACGTAGTGACTCAGTTGCAGCTGAGTAGGGCCCACTGGTGTGATCCCGGACAAGTCATATCGCCGTTGGTCCTTACTGCACTTGGCCATTTCGGACGGTGCGAGTGCTTCTCGAAGAAGAGGAAGAAATGAGGATACCCCTTTCAGTCCGAAGTCGTTTGTCGTAGAAATGCAAAGAGAATGCGCTTGCCTGTCGTAGCAACTGGTTGTAAGTCCAGCAGCTCGCCACGAAGAGAGTGGCCATCGAATGCGTTTGGAAGCGTTCGTGAAAAAAGGTTGAAGTTGAAGCGACTTGATTGTTTAACAGTCGAAGAAGGCCCCGCTTCAGAGAGCGTGAAAAAAGTATCATGATGTCGAGTCTCGGATCAAAGATTTCTGCTTGGACATTGCGCAGCAGCGCAGTGCGCGAGCATGGAGCTCGGCGGCATCCATATCTGTCTGAAGATCGCTGCCATCGTACTACTTCGCCTCTGCAGGTAATACGATTTGCCTTGCTGTATTTTGCCTTGAAACACCGAAAATCTCGATCCAAAGCTAAACTAGCAGATACATGTACATGTGCATGTTCTGACAGTAGCATACGACTTCAAAAAGCGCTATTCTCTTTCCGCTAGTCGTTCAACACTATCAGCACACAGCCAGCCCTCAACATCATTGCTCGCGATATAAGGCCGGCCGGCCGGTTCAGCCCTTTGCAGCGCAGATGGATACGGTCCGCATCGTGTGCCTTTGAGACCATCGCACCTTCGAAAATGAGCTTGCGGAGTCCGTAGTACGCTACGGAGACTGTCCATGCGTAGGGTCTACAAAGTACAAAGTGTAGAGTCTACGGCTCTTCAGGATCCGAGCGAGGAGTCAACCTCGACATCACGCTATCGACGAGGTTTACCCATCTCTCCAGCTTTGATGAGTCCCGCCGCCGCAGAAAGCGCAAACCTCCGCGCGCGGCACGGCACCGCATCGCGGTCTTCAAGCGGAACTGCAACTTGTCGGGCGCGTGCAGCTACCACACAACTTTGATTGCCTTCCGGTGCACCGTCGGCAACTGACCGTCTGTCAGCGAGAGCTCCCACTCCCAATTAATCGCTGCACATTGTGCACCGCGTTAGACCCAGAAATGGTCAGCGAGGAAGTCTTCAACGATTTGCATCGTTATCTTGTCTTCCTGCGCAGTGCAACAGCAAGAAAAGCAACGCTTGACATCACCTGGGTCCCAAACCGATTGACTTTACATGGAAATCCTAAGAAATAACTTGCCGTAGGAATTTGTTCACGCCCCAACAAGCTCAACTTGAGCTGAGGTGAGGTGAGCTTCAGCCTTGTGTTTCGACCTCGCCCGCATATTCCTTGACAGATTTGCCGACCGGTCGAAGCGCTTTCTGATCGTCTCATTCCTCAACTTGCTTCCTTCCAAGCACCACACCTGCATCCCCAACAACCTTTGGCACTATGGGGAAGGACATTGAAGCTGGCACCCCGGGCTACGAGCTCCATGCGTCGCCCAAGCACGGCTCGGTCAATGGCGACGAACCACCGCTCGCCCACCCGTCCATTTGGCTGCTGTTGGCCGTGTCGATGCCGCGTATGGCCATCAACATGGCCTGGTCCGCTCAATGGGCTGCTCTGGGCCCGTACCTGTCGACGATGCTGTCCAATTCGTCCGTGCAAGCCACGCAGTTCATCGGCCCCATCGTCGGTGTCATTGTCGGTCCCAGTATCGGCGTCTTCAGTGACCGCACCACATCCCGCTTCGGTCGTCGTCGCCCCTACCTGGTGATCGCCGGTCTCCTCAGTGTTATCTGCTGGATCGCCATGGGCTACACGCGCGAAATCGGAGACGCTCTGGGCGACCACGGTGACGGAGTCTCCCCCGGCACCAGCCGTACGTGGACGTCGGTGTTCACCATCTTCTTCTACGCGTGGATGGACATCACCGTCAACGTCGTGCAGACCCCGGCCATGCTTCTGGTTGCCGACTTTGCCGGCGACCGTCAGACGACCGGTGCTGCTTTGGGTCAGGCCTGGTCTACCCTCGGCTCAATCGTTGTGGCCGTCTACATCCGCTCCTTCGGTGCTGCGTACAAGTCGATGCACTGGTTCATGGGCACCCTTTCTGTCATCATGATCGTGTGCGTCGCAGTCGCATCCGTCTTCGCCAAAGAGAAGCCACTCGACCCCAGCAAATTGGAGCAAGTCTCCGCTTGGACTCAAGTCAAGGCTGCGTTCTACTCGGTGTGGCTCGGGATCAAGACTCTGCCCAAGGTGCTGATCGTGTACGCTATCGGCTTCTTCTTCGTGCAGTACGGCTACACGGCCTACAACGGCAACAAGGGACAGTTCTTTGGCCTTGAGGTGTACGGCGGTACGGCAGCTAACGCCGACGCCTGCGACCCGTGCTCGGATGAGCAGAACGCCTACAACGACGGTGTCAGCCTTGCCGGTGGTGACGCTGACCTGGCGTACAACATTGTCGGCTACGTGTACTCGTGGTGCATCCCGTTCCTCGTGAGCAAGGTCGGGTTGAAGTGGGTGCTCACCATATCCACCATGCCGCAGATGTTCCTGATCATCATGGCCTGGGTCAGCAGCAAGAGCTTCGACGTCTTCGTCGTCGCTATCTGCGGCATGACCTCTTCCGTCTGGTTCTCTTGCATCGTGCCAGTCATCATCCACGTGATGGGCGACGACATTGAGATCGGCATGTACGTGGGTGCGTTGAACTCGGCCAACTGCTTCGGCCAGCTGCTCAACTTTGCCATCGGCACGGCTATCGTCAACACGTCGCTCGGCTACAAGCTGCCGGTGTTTATTGGCGGCATTATGACCGCGCTGGGCTTCTTTACGACCGCCATCTTCATGAAGATCAAGATGTACACCATGTAAGGAGACAAGGTCCTTGCAGACACAACCCCATTGTATGCGTAGCGAACAGTGTTATCTTTGAAAGTTAGCGATAACTCGAGATAAATGTGCATTTTCTTGTATATCGGCGAGGTGTTGTACCAACGGAACCTGGTTTAGAATCCGTAAAAAAGCTTTCCCACCAGAAAAAACTCGACACTCAAGCCACTGCTTGGCTCCGTGGTATCGCTGTGTAGCCTACAGTGTAGGCTACACAGACAGTGTCATTGCTGACTTGGAGTCCAAGTTGGACCGCCGACTTGATTTATTCGAATTAGCTCAACGCTGGTAGTTTCTGACGCAACGAGCTTCAAGTGCTCGCAGCCGGCGAAGACAGCACGTTTCCATGTCCAGATCCTTCGATGATGAATCGACGGTGAGCACTTTAATATATATCGTCCGCGTGAGCAAGACATAGAGCAGTGGGTTTTCTGCTCTTACGCTTTCTGTGGAGCACCACGTTATCGCTGAGTTGGAATTCGTACCTGTGGTGCACATGCCAACTTCTGCAATCCGATCTCTGGAAAAGCGATCGAAATGCATGATACAATTTAGAGAAGACGAGTAAAAAAGACTTTCACACACCAGATTGTTGTTGTGTGATGAATATTTGCTGTCGACACACCACGAGGTGAAGCTGGTGTTCACGAGACTGCTTTGTTCAGTTGTTACCAATACAAATGTATTGACGTCTTCTTGTGATCTTTTTCCATCACGAGCAACCAGAAAAGCTACGTGTTCTTCAAGTACACGTGTGTAATTCTCTTCTTGGTCATCCCCGGATCCACCCTTAGATTTCTTGGCGAGATCCTTTTACACTCCACTTTTCGTTCTTGTGACAAGGAGTCCAAGTCTACATCGTCAGAGGTCTTAGTGTCGTCCATTGCATTGTTTACAGTCCCGGTGGCAATTTAGGATCCTATTCCGCTGTCTCTGTTCTCGTGGTTGCCGCCCTAGATATCAATCTCTGTTGGAGCGAGAGCAACAGCGCCATAAGTTGCTAGGACGGTGGCCTCACAATCAGCAAAACTACTTGAAGTCACATGCTTGAAACGCTAATATCCTATAATGCGAATTGAGAGATCACTCGGATGGTAGCGAGGCAATCGTGGACCACTAGTGCTGGGAGGAAGGCAGCTTGTGTCGGGTCAAAACTTATATTCTATCGATGAGACTGCATTCCACTCTTTGTGCGTTCTCATTGCCCTACTGGCAGTCCACTGACCGAGTGCTAGCGTACCAAAACTCTGGATCCTCAAAACTCATGCTCCGCACTACCAAATGGTACAGTACATGCACCAGCACCGCCCATTTCTTAGAGCGGCAATGTCCCGGGTACGCCGTGTTGCCTTGAACCCTTCAGCATGCTCAGCTTCAGTTTCATTATGCCGAACGGGGTTACTGATTCTGGGCTCCTTCAATTGTAGTAGGTCTCTCGCTGGCACTCGTACGACAACACCCGTTTCAGCCGCGCATGAGTAACGTGTAGGCTGAAGTCGCGTAGCGACCCAGTCGTGCCATTCGCCAATTCATCCATGTTTCCAACTTACCTTACAACGGGAGCGTCGCGATCACCCCGTTGTAAGTAGTTCTGTTCGAGATAGCAGCGGAAGGTAGCTTCCCTCATCGTTCGAACTACATGACAACGTCCCGCTGCGCACAGGATATCGTGCTGTCAACTCCACACTCGATTCATTGCAGAAGGTTCTTGGCAGACTTCCACGTGTCACCCGTCTGATATTTGGTCACACTCGAAAGCGTGGTCGTGAGGCTGGAGCATGGTCATATGCACCACCCTCAATTCACCCATCCATCTACGGCCATCCAAGCACCAACCGCCATCTCTGGACTGCTGTCCTATGGCACGGAAGCTCCATGCGTCATCTTCACGGGTCCGTCCTTACGACCCCACGAATCGAAGGTGCTCCTCTCGCCTGCACTTCGCATTGTGCACTCCTCAATTTGCTCCACTATCATCAAGTCAATGTCCGACATTACTCCAAAATCTGCTAGTGACGATGGGTGGACGCCTCTATCGATGGACATGACGTTGAAATACACAAAGCTCAGCTGTGGATTAGCTGCGTCTCCCACCGGCCGACACCGCACAACTTCTCAACAACTCGCAGCGGCTCGGACTCAGTCAGACGTGCTCCGAGTGCTAAAGGAAGAAGGTCTGGCTGCAGAAGATGCAAGAGACGCTAAAACGTATTCGACAGCATTGGTCCTTGCAGCTGGAAGGGGTCACAATGGCAACGTACGCTGTCTACTCGATCGAGGTATCATCGTTGACGCTCAAGACTCCAAGGGGCGCAGTGCTCTGCAAGTTGCTGCCACCGTCGGACGGTTAGAAATGGTTGAGCTGCTGTTGAAAGCTGGAGCAGCAGTGGATAAAACGGATCTGAATTCCTGGACCCCGCTGATGCTGGCAGCTCGAGAAGGTCACGTGGAAGTTGTTCAAAGTTTAGTGAATCGAAGTGCGTTGTTGGAGGTGCAAAATGCTACGGGGGAGACGGCTCTAAGTGTCGCGGTGCAGTGTGGAAGACTGGCGATTGCTCGACTGCTGCTTAGTGCAGGTGTTAGTGTGGATACGAAAGATACTGACGAGATGACTCCATTGATGTATGCTTCGAGGAACGGACAACTCGCGATGGTGAAGCTTTTGCTCTCGAGAGGAGCGAGTATGGAATTATACTGCAAATCAGGTCATTCGTCACTGCACTTCGCTGCAGGCTATGGACGACTGGAGGTTGCACGGGGGTTGCTGAGTGCAGGGGCGGACGTGACGACACGGGATCGAGTCAAAGGCTGGACGCCTTTCATGTGTGCAGCAGCTCACGGGTACGCGTACATTGTGAAAGATCTGCTGCCTCATTTGTTCAAACAGACCGGAGACGACGCTGTCGAGACGAAGTGCATGAAAGGGTGTACGGCCTTGTATCTGGCAGCGGCGAAGCACCACACTGGTGTGTGTGAATTGCTGTTGGACGAGGGTGGTGCTGATATAGATGCTGCTGACTGCAGAGGATTCACGCCACTTATGGCTGCAGCCAAGAGAGGGTTTGTGGATACATGTAAGGTGCTGCTGAGTCGTGGAGCTGCAGTTGAGGTCGTCAATAAACAAGGCAACCGGGCGCTGGAAATCGCTGCACGGAATGGACGAACTGCAGTAGTTCGGCTATTGCTGGAGAACGGAGCCTTTGCCGACGCGCCGAATCGTACTCGCGGATATACTGCATTGGTCACTGCTGCTATGCGTGGTCGAGTTGAAGTTGTCCACCTGCTTTTGAGTCATGGGGCAGACATAAACGCTCAAAGTTGCATCGGAGATACGCCATTAATCCTCGCTGTGACTCAAGGAAGACTCGAAGTCGTAATTGTCTTACTCGAAAATGGTGCTGCATCAAAGATCGAGAATTCCATGGGGGAGACTGCATTGTCACGAGCTGTTGCTGGAGGTCACGTCAAAGTTGCAGCATTGTTGAGGATTGCCAATGGAGATCGAAGTCGAGGTGCTATCACGCCTGCACGAGTTCAACCAATTTCCAGGGATTCTACCACAAAGTTTCAAAGCCTTCGACCGATCGGGAGGGTACCAGCGAGCAAGCGATAACCCAATCTCGGACTGTGCACAACTTACCGTACAGTAGTTTTTGCATACATTGCACATTCTTGCCTTGAAGTTTGTATGGTTTCGTTTTTTCAAACACAGAAATCATCAAGCCTAACAAAACGAATGGACGAGAGCAGCTGGAGTCGAAAATGGGACTTCCTCGTGCCTTGGTGCCAGCAAGTTTCCTGGTGTCTGCGGTATCGGAAAGGGTCGTTTGAGGATGCTCCAGGTCAAAGCTACCGAGGAATCCAAGTCGAACTACCAAGTTTTACCCGTTGGAGCGACGACGAGGAAGAGGATACCGAAGTGGAGGATAAACCTCCATGTCAGGACATGCGTGAAGCTCTGGGGCTGTTAGCAACCGTGGCACACGTCGACAATGCCGCGTGGAAAAAGTTACTAGTGCAACATACAAAACTTAAGGTGGATAGCCAGGGTTTTTTCATGCCCTGCTTCCAACTTGGTGACCCGGAATACGCTTGTGACCCCGATGGAAATATCTTAAAGGGGATTCGTGAATTCTGCGGAACGGAGCAATACGCGACGCAAAGTGCAGAATATAAAGATGCATTGGCTAAAATTGCAGCTATGAATGACGGGAAGAAGTGGAAGGGGTCGATGGAGATTGAAATCCCGGTTACTGTGCAATTAGGACCATGGTTAACCAACAGCAGTGACGATATGCTCACATACCTTCGCAAATTGCAAGAGACGGTAAGGACGATTCGGACGCAGTGGCAGCAATTCTTTGATCGAGAGCAGACTCCACTGAGTGTCGCATTTGTGCTGGAGTCGGTTATGATGGACTTGCGGGACGTCCACATTAGCGATGAGTTGGCGGAGCTGGTGGAGAGTTTGGCTTACGATGGTATTCGAGTGTCGGGATTGGCGTTGAGGCACGAACTTGGATACCAACTTACGCCACACGGAAGTTTTGATCAGGCTCGGATAACTGTGGGAAAGCTAATGTTTGGGCTGTTTGGTGGAACGAAGAAAACTGAGAGGGTGGAGTTTGAGTGGGAAGCGACAAGTATGACGGGGCCTCTAGCGGCGGAGTATGGACACGTCAACCTGCTCGCACTCGATTCTGTGCATTTTGAGTGTGATGCGATGCAGAACTGGGTGTTTGAACGGATGTGCTCAGCTGTTGCTGTAAATCACACGACAAAACATCTTTCTCTGGAGTTGGAACTGAACTATGGAAACCTCGACTCCGGTTCCGACTCTGACACTAACTCGTACGATGACGAAGCCTGGGTGCTTTGTCGATGGAGGTGGCAGTGGATAGTTTTCGCGTGCTTCTCGGAGAAAGCGCGTCTTCACTCGCGCCTGGAAAGCCTCACTCTTCGCAATGCTGTCATCACTACTGAATCCGTGGAGGCAATGGCAGCAGTGTTGGCATCGGAGGCACCAGAAGAAACTTTGCTTGGCTTATCTTCACACCCGTCAGACGCATCTATCGACGTCTGCATCAAGGCCAACGCTCTGATTAAGCTATCATCGAGGAATCTCGACGAAGTTTTGGTTCCGACTAAAGCATTCACGATGGAAAGAAAGATTGCCGGAGTGAAATTGATTAACGAAGGTAACAAGGATAGTTGGGTCGATGTCTTGGTTCCTGGGTTTGGAAAGTGCAAAGTGCAGAGTAACAGCCTCATCCACAAAGAAATTACTCTCCCATCTAAAGGGCTAGCTGGTGTCACGTCGTTAGCGATGAAGTTTGGCGAAGACCCCGCTCCAGAAACTCTGCAAGGCTTGTTACTTCTCGTTGGCGCTTCACTGACGCATATGACTCTCGAGTTTAATGATTTTAATACGAGCGATCTGGAAGGCATCGTTGCGAGCTGTCCGAACCTGGTTGAGCTCGCTGTGTGCACTCATACCATTGAGTTGCGCTTCTCTCTTCGCGACAGCAACAACCGAGACTTGGCTCTCAAATCTACTTCGCATCGGTTGTTCTGGGATGTTGAAGGAATAGCAAATGCACTTTGCGACGCTGAAAGCCCGTTTACAAAGTGTACACGCCGCCTTCGAGTTCGCATGGATCACGGAGCAGTCTACCACCCATTCAACGACTCATACACCGCTCTTTTGAGGATGCTGACAGTTAATCGCACCTTGGAGTATTTGGACATTGTTGCCCGGCGCCCGCATATGACGTACTATAACAAGTTCAAAGCGCATCACCTCGAGTCGCTGCCTGTGAAACAGCATGCTGTCTTGCTGGATCACAAAGCTGCGTTTCTGAGTGTCATGGGAACTGAGTATCTCGTTGACAACAAACGGAGGAAACAGCCATCGTCGCTACCTGTTCTCGATCAGCATGTTCTTGTTAAAATCTTTGGATACGCAGCTCCGCACGTGAGTCGCTGTGTTTACTTTCGCGAGTACGCTTTCAACGATACCGGACACAGTTATATGCCAATTTGAATGTGAGCTGAATTTGCCGAAAGAAGTTCAAGGGGGAAATCTACACTACGTCTATCGCTTTTGGTGGTTTACGTAGCACAGCGCCAAGAGTGGCCAAGAGTGACAACAACCGAATTAGCGCGATCCACGCAATTATGACGCGAACAAGAACGTGATTTCCAGACACTCCGTGACTGTGATTCCGACGGTCAAACTTGGAGATGTTCCAATCATTTGTTGACAACCGCGTGCACTGCAATCTCCATCCGCCGGACAGTCTCCGAAAACAGTGTCGTAGAACTCGCAATGCTGTACTGGGGTGATGTCGTACAACCATTTGTAGCTGGTAGAACTGGAGGGCGGATTGAAGCCGTTAAACAGGATCAAGAAATTGATGACCACGCCCGCTGGAAAATGCTGCAAGGACTGGACGAGTTCGGCTCTTAGTGCCGAATCGTACTCGCGGATATACTGCATTGGTCACCGCTTCAACTTCGTCGACCATTCGGTTTGCACAGGAGAAAACAAAAACGGAAGCTTACTAACGTTATTATGTCTCGGCCGCCTCCTCTTCTTTCTCTACAACGATTTGTGTTGCCACTTTCGCGTCCCCCACGGCGACCGGCTCCTCAACAACCTCTTTCTGCGCATCGACAGTGTTCGCGCTGTCCTCTGTTTCGTTGTCTGCCGATACAGTGTCACCGTTTTGCGTTGTTGCTATCGTGGTTTCACTGCTGGTCTTGCTGGTTGTAGTAGCAGGAGCAGCAGTAGCAGAAATACCAGCAGGGGAGTCAGTACCACTAGTGGTGTTTTTCTCCTCAGAAGCACTGGAAATCGTTTTCTCTTCGACATCTTCCATTTTAACATCCCCGTCGTTGCCTTCCCCGTTAGTCTCTGCAGCAGTACCCGCCGATTCGGCATCCGTCTCAGCATTTTCACCCTTAGCAGCAACGTCATTACTGTCGTCCTCGGCATTACTGACAGCAGCATCCGTAGAGTTGTTATCAGCATTATCGGTCTTTGCGCTCGTACTTGCATTTTCAGCAGAAATCTCGCTATTGTCTACTTTAACAGTAGGTATAGCGTCTTCAGCCGTAATACCTGCGTTCACGTCACCATCTTCAGCCTTGGTAGCTTTTTCTGATTCCGCACCCGCTTCGATTGGTACGGTACTGCTATCCTCAGTCTTGCCGTCTGCATTAGCATCTTCAAACTTGATACCCGCGTCCTCTGAAGTCATATCCTCTGATTTCACGTTTGACGTTGCATTTTGCGCCTTGGCATTCGTAGTATCCTTTTGCACGCTGCCAATTTCAGTGTTGACATCGGACGGTAATACACTGAACAGCTCTTTTTGCACGGCAGGACACTTGGACAACAACGGCTCGTAAAACTGTTGACACCCAGCAAACACAGGGCTATTCCACAGCGCTTCGAAATCCTCCAAACACAGGCAGTTGTTACGCAACACACCCAAAGTCTTTTTGACATACAAAGTAATCATCGCATCAGCACCAGCCGCAGCGCCTCCCTTTTCAACCATAGCAACTAGCGATGCCAACACCATCGCTGTTTTTTCGTGGAACACAGGAGTCGGAAAATGTTTCACCACTTGTTGACGCACGCGCTTCTTTGACGCCATTTCGCCGCCATTCTCCTCCTCAATCGACTCAACTGCACCGTCAGCAAAATATATGACGGACCCTGTCGGTTCCTTGGCCGTTTGAATACGCTTAGCCAAAACGTCGACAAAGAAGTTGTCGAAAATCTGCTTCCACACCGCTAGCGCCTGCAATTGCTCACTAAGCGTCATCGTCACCTCGCCGTTCTCTGCAGATCCTGACCCGCCATCAGTACCATTGCTAGGGCTGCTACTCGCCGCAACCACTTTCACCTGCTCCAGCACAACTTCTGCCACAGCATGGAGAAGTACACGGTCACGTAGCAGCGCATCCTCTTCAGCAGAAAGCAAATGGTGCAGCAGTTGGGCACCTGCTTCGACCTGATGGTCTACCAAGCATTGCACTGCAAACGACTTTGCCATCGCCCGAATTGCTGAGCTTGCGCGTAACACGTTATCCCATAGCATCGTGCCCAGTACGTCTTCTTTTGCCTTCACCTTTAGATCGTGCTGTAAACCCGCCGGAAAAGCATAATATACCCGGAAACCGACCATTGTACGTAACAGAAGCGGTAGCACAACACGCATCGTCACAACTTGCGGCGCGCGTAACACGAAATCTTGCTTCCGGATCATGCGACGCACACTGGACGGGTTACCAATCTGAAGTAGCTGCACAAGTGCACGACAAATCAGGTTGTCCGTGGGTAGCTCTTTCCTCTGCCAGCACATCACCAGACTTTTCATTAAAGCATCGCAGATAAGTTGCTTGACGAGTGGATCCGACAAAACCAATGCCACGTCCGCTAACAGCTCATCGCACATGCCTTCCGGGATCATTCCAGATTGGTCCACATCGCCAAAGTCCTTAATCGTCACGACACCCGTGCTAGTAAGCATGCTAAGGGCTTCACTTGTGGGGCCAGTTCCGGTTTTACGGCGTTTCTTAGTTCGGATCCGCTGAGGCTCGCCACGCAATGCAGCCGCGTTTCGCTCAATCAGCTCGTTGCCTCGCTTGCCAATACGCTTCCCTTCCTTGTAGAAGATAGTCGTGTCCGGGTTGAAGGTCATGCAGTTGCGGATCATAAGATTAAAGTCCGCTACAAACGCGTCCAGTGACTTGTACTTGCCGCGCTTGGCTTTCCTCTGCATCGTTGACAGGTCCATAGGCTCCTTAATAATCTCCCGATACTTCGGCACGTCATCAGGCACTGGTTCGGCAAAAATCAAGCGAGCGTCAATTTTTGCGATCTTGTCAAGCACTGCAAGCAGCTCACCCACGGGTGGTGGTCCTAATACAACCTCAAAACTCTCCTCTTCCTCCTCGGCGCCGCTTTTCTTTCGGAACTTTTTGTTGGGTGGCAGATCCGCTGTACGTAGTCGACCAATAAATCCTAGCAGTTCCTGCAGCTGAGCGATCTCTAGCGTCTGGTTCTTTAGCGCTCGATCCAAAAACCAGATAAATTTGTGCAGCGGGTCAGTCCGCAAAAGTGTCGTAGTCTTGTCACGCTGGAGGTTCGCGAGATCGCTGCGCATGGCTCCAAGAAGCGATACATAGTCCACATACTCTTTAGGGTGATTGGTCGTGGCACTACCAGGAATATTCGCAGCCACGACATAACTGCGCCAAATCTCCAATGTCGTCAGGTAAAGCGACTCCGAGTCGCCCAGCATCTCCATTAGCTTTATCAGCGCTGGGTTATTACGTCGACGTTCATCCAGTGAATACGACGGTCGTCGTTCATTACTAAACCCAGACGCTGACGCTGTCGACCCAGCAGCATCAACAGACGACGGTACGTGGCTCGACACATTCCACAGACTCCCACCTGCCAATTCATCCAAGCTGCGCTTCCTGTTCTGGTTACCATTGCGCATACTATTGTTGCTGTTTCTCCTAGTCAACGAGCGCTGACTCGTCGCTGATCCCGACGTGGAATGGTTCAGATACCATTCCAGCTGCTCCGTCACATACTCGCGCGTACACTCCTCCACCACTAGCTGCAATTCTCGTCTATCCACCTCCAAGATCTTCCTGCGCACATGCACAGGCAATTCCGTGAGAATGCGTCGATTCTCCGTCAACTCCCGCAGATAAAGCTCGGGCGTGTCTTCCTGTCTAGCCAGCACGGCAATAGGGATCGCTCGTAGCTCTCGGAACTCAATGTACGGGAAGGTCTGCTCCAAAACTCTCGGCAGCTCGCTCTGTGGCAGGTCTGCAATGCGCAGCAGCATCTCCTTCTTCATCTGCTCCAACAGCGACTGGTAGACGCTGGAACGCGGCACTTGCAGCAGATCCAGCAGCTGCACCGCAGGAGTGAAGGTCGTGGGCTTGTCCTGCCGCCTGGACTCTTTCCTGCGCACAAAGAGCTGCGAATGCGCCTCCGCGACGCCGTGGTCCGCCTGGAACTCCCGGATAGCCACCTCGATGTTGGGCGCCGTGCTCAGCAGCTCCTTGACGGCGGCGCCGCCCCGTGCGCCGATCAGGAGCTTCTTCTGAGCTTCTTCGACAGCCGAGGACACGGACATGGAGCGCGGCAGCTTGAGCTTGAGCCGCAGCTTCATGGCGTCGCCTGCTGCGTCGCTCATGCTGCTCTACGGTCTTCTGCAGTGTGTATACTGGACGCTTGATCTTGAGCTTGAGCTTGAGCTTGATGGGGGGGAGACGGCTGGCGACTTGTGGGGTAGAGGGGAAATTCAATAATGGCCAAGCGCGGAACGCAACAGTCGAGAGTGAATGTTTTGACTCGGCGTTTGTATCCACTTACAGATTCCCAGTTGTCCTTAAGAAAATATTTTTATAACTTTTTATTTACAATAAATTTATTCCAGGCATCCAGTCGATTCGGAGGATCTGGCGGCAGCGGCGGCCACCAACACCAACGTCTTGACTCACGCAATGACGCTGCCATTTCCATTATCTCCAGCGCGCGTATGGACGCTACGGTGCCGCAGGACGGCGGCCACGCCGATGCTTCTGCAGCTCCGGTGTTGACTGCACAGCAGAGGGCCTACCTCTGCAACCTGTCCCGGAAGACCAGTCTGGAGGGGTCACCGTGGTTGCTAGACAGGCTTCAACACCCGACACAGTGGCTCTCGCCAGCAATCGGTTGGAAGAGCTAAAAGCTCGCCAGAGAGAGTGGTTGGGTGTCGATGTACCCATATATGCTGACGGTGCGCTCAACATTGCCGACCGCGCGGCGTACACATACTTGCATAACACTTTGAACTGCTCGGTTACGCACCCGGTGGATCAAAATATGATTCGGACGCTGGAGGAAACATTCGTCGCACCCGACTCTGACGAATCGGTTAAAGTTTCAATCCCAGGTGGCACCATGCGATTTGTGCGAGGAATTGCTTTCGTCATGGTGAGTTTTGTGGAATATCTTATGGTATATTCACTAAGAATGATCTCGAGAGATCTTTACGTTCGGACTGGGCTACCGACGAATGAAGGCACTACATCTTTCACTCCCCAGCAGCCTGTTTACCGAGTGGGCTTTCGTTTGAGGTCCTTCTCAGGGTCCCGTTCCCACGTTGGTTTGAAGGAATCGCCTTAGTTGATTCGGTATCCTCTGCAAAACTGTGGAGTTCGAGGCCGGTTGGTGACTTGGAGGAGTCCTAGCTGCCACAAGTTCTTCGCGGCGTTGATATCACGCTCCCAGTAGTTCGCTCTGCAACCTATACTTCCGCAGACACGCACGTTCCTCGACCTTTTGGTTTTCGTCGTACCGTAGATCTTGAATGGCGTGTCCACCATCGGACGTGAGCACTCGGAGCAAAGATAGCTGGTACGAAACTCGTCGACCATAATGAGAGTCGCACGGCGAGAGAGTTCAAGTGCGAACCGCTTGAGCGGAACGTGCATGTGGCCCGCGAGGTGAGTCTGGCTGCTCCATTTTCCGAGAGCCACACACACGTCACGGTCCACGTTCGGGACGACACGCTTGGCGAGTTTCGCCACGGCCTTGCGTTTGAATCGCGACAGTGTAAATCGCCACTTTCGAAACCCTTTCAGAGCACAAAACTCCAACATGGCGTTGATATTCCTCCACATGTGCTCGTAACGAGAGAGCAGGGACGCCGACGACGAAGTCTTGAGCGATGGCATGTCCTTCACAAACGCACCATAGCGCGGATACCTCTTCTTCAGGTTTTCATGCCAAAATGCTTGGTGCTCGACACGACTCATGTGTCGGTACTCTCGGGACGTGACTTGTCGGACGTGAGCATTGTCGTGCAGGAAATGAGTCCGGCGCCTGACGCCGTGTTTCCGCGGACGGTGCTTTGGGTGGTGCCTGTGACAGATCTCGCACCACCCTTCCATATCGCACTGCGCTCTGCTGCGTCTCTTGCGTCGGTGGCGACGACGGCGGTTCCTGCTGCGCTTCTTGCCATGGCGTCTGCCGCCAACGTGGCCTGGACAGGTACTGCACCAACCGGGCATGGAGCATGGCTCTTCCGGTGGGTTGCAGACATAGCCCAGCATAGGACGGCTGTATGCCGTCAGCATCATCCGTAGACCTGGGTCGATCCCGATCAATGTATGTGACGTATACTTCGGAGAAAGAGCAGGTCGTTCAAGAGGAGCAGGAATCGACGTCAGCACAGCAGCACTGTACCCATTTGTGGAGATCTGGTACTCGAAGTTGCGCCTTGGAACGCCAATCCGTTGATCTGCTGTGTGGCTGACGCAGTCTCCGAGGTTGAACACCGTGGTCCACATCCTCTCGCGCACTTCTTGGAACTCCGTAGGCGTGGCATACGTCCGTTGTCCACGAGAGTTCGTGGACTTGTAAAGTCCGAAGACATCCTTACCCGCCGTCGCCAAAACTTGTTTTGCGACTTGGTAGAGCACCTCTGTCGTGACCGGGAAGAACGATGGCACACAGAAGGTGGGCTGCGGCAGCAACGTAAACAATCGGCACCATTTCGGGATCTCATCTTGGTCGTGCATTGGCTCCATTACCTTCAGCATGTCGTACAGCTTTTGAAGAAATAGCACTTCGTGGCTAGCGATGTTCGCAGCTGTAGGAGGCAGTTCTAGCCACTCAAGCCATTGCTTCTCGACGTCCGTGAGGTCTTCAGGACTTGACTTTAGTCGAGCGACCATGGCCTCAGCTGCTCCCCGCGGATACGCAAGCTGCAGGCTAATGAATTTGACAAGCCGCGCCTCGAAGTTCGTTCGAACGTGTTGCTGCGCCGCGACGAGCATATCATTCGCCAGTTCTTTGATAGCGGAGCTTGAATAGAGGAGCGTAGGTGATATATACGACATGACCCTCGATCGCGTAGTTTTGTACTTGTTGATGGACTCCTCTAGTGCAGCGTTGGCCGAGGCTTTTTGGCGCGGGTATCTGTTCGTCACCAAAGACAGCAGTGCAGCACCGGTAGAACGTAGCTTGGTCTAGCTGTAGGGCTGTCTCCATCGTGCGAGATCTTGCCGGTACTACAGGGTAGTTCGGGTGGCTGCGCCAGTGGTGCTCGAACAGGCGGCAGCAGTGGAAGTTCATCACCACCATTGCCTCCACTCGGATCTGCTGCAGAGCCACAGCACGTTGTTCGAGCGCGTCCCGGATGTCAGGATTCGGGCAAATGTGCCTCAGTGGGTACGTCACGGTCAAAATAATTCCGGGGACAGCGTCAGGAAGTGGTCAAGTTGGTCAAGTTGGGCCGAGTGGGCAGACGTGGTCCCGGGAAGCTCCCCAGTATCTGTAACAAATATATCTTATGGATAGCATCGAAGCAATGGGACGCAGGGACTTGATCGACTTGCTCGGTCAAATGGAACTCACTTCAGATTTATTTAACCTTGAAGATGGAGATTTTCATGGGGATATTTGCTTTCGAAACAACCTCCGTCACTTGGTTTGCTTCAAGAAGGACGACGATACTCTTGTGGAGCCCCCACCAGAATATGACGAAAGCCTGGACTACTATGTGTTACTATGGGAAATTGTTGGACTTCAGAACGCGTTTGCGAGAGTAGTGTTGTGCGAGTTAATTCGTCAAGCTCGGCCTATTCAGCTGGCTGTACCTACAGCTATCGTTCTCACAGAAATTCTCGTCGCACCGATTCGCTACACGTACGACCCAGATATACCCGGTGGTGTGTATGCAGGACTCGTCTTGTTGTACGAGATGTTGGTTTCAGGTGCACAGCAGGGATGTGTCGTCGTGAAGCTTGGTCAGGCTGCTAGAGTGGATTCACGCATTGTTGGTTTAGCCAGTGATGACTATGGAATTCTGGGCACGCCTTCTCTTTTGTTTTACCTCGGCGTTGAGGGCACTGGAAAAACTGGGAAGGCCAGGCGGCTAGCACTGGAGAGGCGAGTTCGCCTTCAAATAGAATTCTTGATGCTACGGGTAGCTCAGAGCCTTGAAAGCAAGAGGATGACGCGGAAGCGCCGAAAAGACGAGATTTTTCGAATGCTCTCAATCCACGCTCCTCTTATTCAGCATCATTATCTACTCGCGTATGCGGGCTTTGTTCGCAATAATGAGCACGCAATTGAAGTCGCAGAAGACGATGAGTTGGTTGCTGATCCCGATATTGATGAACCTGGAAATGGAGTTGACATGGCAACCGTCGTTTATAGCACAATTGACCCTGTCGCGACCGGAGACTGAGCGGGTAACGAGAGCGCGGGTGCCAGCGCTGAAGATCAAATCCAGAGCTTGGGTTCAAATGTGGCTCATTCTGCTAGCGAGGACGTTGTCAACGGGTTGGGTGGGTCAGCAGCGTGTACTGGGTGGCCCTGCCAATACAATGGTTGCGGAAAACGGTTAACCCAAAAATTTGGTCCCAAACTGCATGTGAGGATTCACACGGGCGAGAAACCATACGTCTGCCAGCACCCCAGTTGTGGCAAAGCGTTTACCCAAAAAGGTCATCTCAAACGGCACCAGCGTCAGCACAGCTTCGAGTGTCCTGTTCAAAGCTGCATTTGTACGTTCTCCAGCCATGTCCAGTTCGCTAAGCACCTCGAAGTCTACGGAAAAGAGCATGTCGTGTGCTCTGTGGCTGGGAGCCGCAAGATCTATAGAACAACAACACATTTGAACAACCATAGGAGGGAGAAGCACCCAGATGCTCCACTCAATCCGACCATCAGAACACTACACACTAGTGCTGGGCAGCCTCATGGCATTTTGAGCTTCCTCTAGTTCCCTTTGATTTTGCCACTTCTTTGATTCGTACTTTAATGCGTGAGTGGCCACCCACAATCCAAAAGTGCTCCAGGGGAACAGCGATGGTGTCGATCCGGAACGCAACGGTACGTCGTCTGTGCTGCGAGTTAGGGGCCGTACACGGCGTCGTTGTGTTCTCCGCATGCAGTTCTATCGGACTGCCAAGTGGCGCGTTGTATTTCGCTCTGGAAGCTGCGGTAAATTGACGTTGATGTGATTATTTATTTATTTATTGGCAGGCGGATGACTTGCTCCAGGTGCAGAACTCGAACCTCTGGTGCTTGCCGGAGAACTACCAGATGAAGTACTACTACTACCACATCATGACGTGGCCCCAGCTGCTCTACGTGGCGGAGGAGCGCGGCGGGAAGATCGTCGGCTACGTATTGGCCAAAATGGAGGAGGAGGCGTCGGTCCCGCACGGCCACATCACGTCGCTGGCGGTGCTGCGGACGCACCGCAAGTGCGGACTCGCCACGAAGCTCATGCAGGCTGCGCGTACGTTATTACTGGACTGCTGCTGTAGCTACTGTAATGGTGGTGTAATTTACGCGATCTTGTTTGCAGAGCGCGCTATGGTCGAGAGCTTTGGAGCGGAGTATGTGTCGCTCCACGTCCGTGAGGGCAACGTGGCGGCTATTCATTTGTACCGCCACACGCTCAAGTACCAGTACGTGTCCCTGTTGCCATTTAAAATGGGGTACGAGGCCTGTTATTGACTGATTGGCTGGTTGATCTGATGACAGGGTGTACGACATTGAGAAGGGGTACTACGCCGATGGAGAAGACGCGTACGACATGCGCATGCCCTTTACGGACAAGTGCAACCAGGCCTTTGCTTCCCAGGTGAACCGCTTCAAGAAAGTGCTGGCGGAGAGGGACGCGGAGAAGGCTGCTAAGGAGGCTTCTGCGTAATTGCACTGCAGCTGGCTTGGATTGGCGGCGGAAGGGATGACAGGCGCATGTAGAAGGTGACCAAGTGTTAGACGCAAAGGGTGCTGTAGTAAGTGGCGAGGGTGATCGATGTCTAACGTAGATATTTAGCAGCTGACTGGCCCCAGCCATCCCTATCTGACGCTGTCCATATTTGTTGTACTGGGTAGAGAAGGAGTGTGCATTCTACTACCGGTAGTATGATCTTGATTTCTACAGGTGTCAGCACTCGGGATCTTAATTCTCCAGACGTTTGTGGCTCCTCATGAAGGTGCTGGTGCATCCTCAGACGAGATCACTGCTACTGCGGTTGCAGCATCTTGGCCGATTTGCTCTCCTGTTGTTACCGCTCCGTGCTGGTTCGTGGTTTGAAGATTTTCAGCCAGAGTTGTCACGCTTGAACTGCTGTCAGCTATTCTTGCAGCTACCACAATTGCAGAAGCACTTGAGTCATTCGCAGATGCGTTCTCTTCTGTAGGTGAAGCTTCTGTGTTCTCAACACTTACGATGTGAGTGGTGTCTGGTCCAGCTTCATTTTCCACTTCCGGTTCCTGCACTGCCAATTCCGTGGTGGCGGTATCAACATTATCGACCCCGTCCAATGGTGAAGACTCAAGAGATATTTCATAATCGTTGGAGCTTTTCTCCGGCTTCGGTGAGTGGATTGAATCGGATATCGAACTCTCCGGCTCACCTTTTACATGTTGTGGTTCCTCGAGGTTGTGCTGATCAATTTCATCTTCGTTTCCCAGCGCACCGTCGCCTTCAACGGTTGAGAAGTCAACTTCATCGTTAGCGGAGTCCTCTTGAACCAGCAAGTCTCCAGAAGACTCAACGGGGATGATTTCTGCTGAATTAACTCCACCATGCTTCTGTACAGGGGCGAACTCATCTTCAGCTGACATTGAGGCCTCCTGCACTTCTGATCTCACACGACGGGCTAGTGCGTACACCTCGGTTAGTCCAGGCGACTTGTCATTTTGTGTGGTGATGGTTCTTACAGGTGTTGCGCTTCGAATGTCGTCCTGTTTGGACTGTTCGGTGCTACTGTTTTTCGTGTTAGCTGGAAATTTCTTTTGCTTGATAACAGGCTCCGCTTGTCGAGTCGTGTTAGACTTGGGAGATGGCAGTGCTCGCAGTCTTGGACTAATAGTGTTCTCAGCAACTTTCGAGACGCTCGTCGTCGGTAAGTCCGTATTTGGTTTCATCACGATCGAAGACTTCGGGTTTTCAGTTTCTTGCACGGGTCTCGGGGCTACGACAGTCGTCATTGGTATCGCTACATGAGTCTTGCGTCTTCGCGTTGAGTGCACATGCACCCAGCAACTTGGACAGAAGTGTAAGCTCTCCTCGCACTGCTGACATTCCAGAACAGCACGCTGGTCTCCACACTCTTCACACCTGCCGCGACGAATAGCACGCCCGCGAACCATGACGAAGTATTCGGCATGCACTTCACGTGCATGCTTCCGTCCTTGCATTCCGCGTGCATACCGCTGAATTGTCATAGTCGCTTTCTGCTCGCGTGTAATACGTACTCGCCTCTCCTCCTTTCGTCGTACAGCTTCTAGTGCTAACTGCGTGTTATCCTCGACTTGAGCCTCCATTTCGTGCACATGTCGCCCCACTTGTGTAGCCAAGCTCTTGATCCGCTGCCCAACATCCTGTTCAAGACTCTTGGTTCGTGCAGCACTCTTAGCTCGTTGTTGTAGTTTGTACAAGTCACGATTGGCTACCACCTCCGAAGTGCAAACTGGAAACAGGTCGCCTTCCTTGGTAACATTGTTGGCGAATTCAGCACTGTAAGGCTTATCTATCATCAATGCTCCGTTGATGGCCAAATGCGACTGCGTACAATGTGCCCGCCACCATTCGGATGCTTCATCATCACTAAGCGACTGGTTCTGCGGCTCCTCCATCCCTTTATCCACGACTAAGAAGCGCTGAATCTCCATGGAAGGCCATGCAGATCTTTGTGCTGGGCCGGTGCGGTTATGATCAGCCTCATTCTCGTTCTGGTTGTTGCTTTCACAGTGAGGCCAAACCCAAATCTTGTGTTCGTCTTCCCACGGGCTTTTTGCCACAACTACCCGCCGAATGTCACGCACTTCGCCAGCAAGTTGGGTTTGCCACCAGTGCCGCTTATCCAGCACTGAGCGCACAGCACGGCGGTGATGATTCCACGCTCGAATTCGTCTCGCAGTATCCCATTTCTCCATTTCCTGCGCTTCATCATGAGCTTGCTGATTGCCTTCTTCGGAAGGTGTCATCTGCTCGGGTGATTCTGCCCGAAGGTGGTTTAGACGGTTGTCACAACTTGCCACGACTTGAGATGACAGCCGTTCTTTATCTGATCGAGACGCGCGAGTATTTTGTTGGTACTGAAGCACACGCTGCGCTGTCGCAGACTTCATTGCTACCACTTGCTCGTACAGTTCGCGCCGCCGATTCATTACTGGGTTTGCTCCCTCAACTGCACCAGACTTTACTGATGCTCTACGTTTCGGGGCAACATTGTTCTTGGCTTTCTGCTGTGCAGCCTTGCGCTTAATCCTGTAAAAAAATACAAAACAGAACCATGAGGATGACAAGATGGCTGCAAATGATAGAATTCCACGCACCGTTCTTGGATTTCCTTTCTCCTTGACGCAAACGTTTCTTCATTGACAATTGCAGTCGGGAGATTTCCAACAAACGCAGAAGCTCGAAGTTCTTCTTTTCTGAGAAGGAGAGATGGAGAAGCCTTTGAGGGCTCAGTGCAAGCCATATCACGGCTCCATTGTAACCAGCAAGCTGTTTTGTCTCCAGCTGTCCCCAACCTGAAAGGGTCAAACGTGTAAACGCGATCACTCGGGGTGACAACATCCACTTTATCCTTTTTCGAGGGAGCAGTTGACTGGTTCAAGGCACGCCAACTTCGTTGGATCAGTCTGGCAGAGTGCTGCTGCTGGAAAGCACGCACTCTTTCCAGATCCGCTGCAGTCGCATGTTGCAAGAAATACAGCTCTTGTTCATTTTGCCAGATGCGAATCTGTCGTCGCCTAGTTGCTTGCTGGAAATTCTCCTACAAGGCTCCCAGCAGATCCATTGTTAATCCACGAGCTTGAAAAAAGTAGAGGAAGAAGATACGGCGAAAGTAGGCATTACCTGCTCTCGTGAGAAATCTCGCAACTTAGCAAACTCGCGACGTGTGAAGCGGCCTCGTTGCAGGGCCTGTATCTTGGCTACTGCTTTCTGTCAACACAACATCCAAGCTTGGTTAGTACGTGCACCATTGCACACCCAACTCGATCAAAACTTTCTTACAATGTCTCGACGCTGCTTCCTTCGCCATCGAAAGCCTCGGAATCTCGCCTGAATGCTTGTTGCAGCTCGATCTTCCATCGCCATGCAGACCACAGTTCCACACGGCACCAATGCAGCAAAATGCTGAACTCTTGCTTGTAACGACGCGACCGCCGAAAACTGAAGCAAGACGATGGCTACATTTTCGCATGGTCATCATAATATTATTCGGACGGCAATTGTGCAGCGCGAGCTGCTCCTACGAAATAATAAGTTGGCGAGAACTCTTTGTCTAGAGCTCACCGTCGTCCGCCAGGCGACACATATACATCAAAATTGACGCACCGGACTTCGACAACTAGGCTGGGATCTGAATATGCTGCACTGCAGCACGGAATAGCGTAGCTATTGAGTACTCCTTGAAATGCGAGTGGAAACTCCAGCCTTAGTTTTCCACCACTCTCTCTTGGGGTATTGTGCTAGTAAATAAGGTTGAGGACGGTCTCAATCAAAACTTGACCGGCGCAGCGTGCAGTCCACGGAATCGACAGACATCGGAGAAGAGGCTTCGAGAATGGGCACGAACTCATCGCTCATCTTGTACGACCCCGCAGAGCTCTCCTCTTCTTCGTCCTCCTCCTCAATCAAGACGTTCATGCTCTCACGACATAGGAGTTTCGCAAGCGTCGGAGTGAATTGAATTCGCGCTGAGTCCCGATCCAGATCATCTTCGTCGTACTCGTCTTCGCCTTCATCCTCTGAGCTGTCGTCGCTCTCACTATCCGACATTGACTGAGAGGCCTCTTTAATCCCGGCAAGCTGCCTCTTGCGCTGCTCCATTTGCCACTGCTGTCGCTGCTCCTCGCGCGCCTTCTCCGATTTGACCTCATCGTCTTCGTCGCTATCACTATCGCTGTCGTAAAACCGCGAGCTGCCGCGCTGGTCAACAGTACTGCGCTGGCCGACAGTACTGCGCTGGTCAACAGTACTGCGCTGGTCAACAGTACTGCGCTGGCCGACAGTGCTACGCTGGTCGACAGTACTGCGCTGGTCAACAGTACTGCGCTGGCCGACAGTGCTACGCTGGTCGACAGTACTGCGCTGGCCGACAGTGCTACGCTGGTCGACAGTACTACTCGCCGTACTCGACAGCACAATCGATGCAGATCCGTTATTCAACGACTTTTTCCTACTGTCCAGTGACGCACGATATTCATCGTCATCGCCAAAAGACATCTGAGAGCTTTCGCGAGGGTCCAGGTTACTTGACAACACGCTTAGTTTGGTGTGGTTACCGGTCCAGCGCCGGGTCGCGCTATGCCGGTTGTCATACTCATCCAAGTCATCATCATCGTCATCTTCTTCTTCTAGAGGAACGTTCGAGGTTCTCGACGACCTCGACGACCGCGATATCCTCGACGTTCGGGAGATCTCAGCCATTTTCATCCTCGATCGTTCCAATTCGGATCTCCTCATGGTGCCGCGGTGAGCGTACGACGCGTCCAGTCCGCTCGCAGTTGTTGCTACTGAAGGTGACGGGGATTCCCCCTCTGATGCCAGTCCAAGACTATCCAAAGATTCCCGAGCAACCGCTGAACTCTCGCTAAATTCTGAGGCGTCTTCATTCGACGCTCGCGCAGAGGCTGCTGGGGAGATAGACACATCACTGGCAGGTTCCGAGTCGTCAATGGACTCGTTCGACGTCGCACTCGCACTATTATCCCTAGCCGTCTTCGGAGTCGTCGGCTTACGCTTCTGGTCGTCGTCCTTGTCACTTCCCGAGCGACTGCCATTGCTGCTTCCCAAAGCGGTATTAGTCACCGGTCGTCCATCAAAATGTCTAGCCGATCTGTGGTACTTGTGGTCGCGCCGTGAGCCCTTCTTGAAGTCCGCTCTTGCTCTCGCCGCAATCTCTTCTGGCGATTCCTCAGCCGGCAAACTCAAGTACGTGTCGCTGTTCTGGTGGTTACGTGGTCGATTGGTCGCCGCTGGGTCGTTTTCCTGGTCCTGTGGTCGTTGACTCTGCAGCCTCATGGAGGGATCCACCAGTCTCAATTGCAGTCGAATGCGTCCTGCATCTTTCTTGCCCAGACTCAAATCGATCCATCGATCAATTGTCGCTGTTCCTTGAATCGCCAAATGCTTCAACGGGATGGAACACGCCCCCACTGCAGGGGACGACATCAGTCTCGCCGACTTTACTCGGATACTCAGTACGTCTTCATTGGGGTCCAGTACCGGGATGTCGAACTTCTCGTTCCAGACTGGGTCGGTGTGTTTGCCCTTGTGCACCTGCGTCTTCAAAACTCGCATCTTGCCGCCTGACCCGCTTAAATCTCCCTCCGACGAGGACGTAGGGGGCAGTGGCGTAGTCGGGGGCTGCGCTGTATTGCCGCGACTGCTGTTGCTGCCGAACGGGGACTGCAAGAGTCCTCCGAGACTGTGCGTGGACGAAGACGACGTCAACTTGCGCCGAGCGAAGGCGCCACTGCCGCGCACCATCTCCGTGCTGCCCACGTAGATTTTGCAGTAGGTTCCGTGGCTCGACACGTGCCGCAGCCCCTCGGCCGCGTGCACACGGAGCAGCAGGCGCATTGGGGGCGGCGGTCGCGCGAAGTAGGACGAGGTGGACGCCGGCCGCTCGTATGCGGCGTCCATCGCCGAGGAAGATGAGGAGCCCACAATGGGCGGGGGCTCGGCCAGGCGAGTGAGCGCCGGCGTGCTTGTGCGCTTCTCCCTTTCGGTAAGGGCAGGCTGATCTGGCTTTGGTCCTCTTGGTGTTGTGTCATATGCAGCGCCCTGGCCTGTCTGCGCAAAAGAGTTCCGCTCTCTGGCGCGTTCGGACGGCGATGCAAACCAATTACCTGTGGAAAAACATGCACAAAACGAGCGATCACAGTTTGACACCACCTCTGTGTTTCTATCTACACGCATAATACATACTCCAGAGAGCTAGGATATTGCGGCAAAATTGCTGTGCATTGTCCATAGTGAAACGAAGAGAAAGTAGTTCAGACTTGTGACCGCTCGAAACAGCCGGTGGTTTTGCCGCCACAATCGAGCTGCAGGCGGCTTGGACAGGCAAGCTACGTTAGCAGTCCGCCAGCCTCATGACGCCCTTGCTTTCTCGCCAGGATGCCCGTTGTCTGTTGATGGCGGCTGTATCAACGAGACCAACCCCGAGGCGCAATCGCGTCAATTGACCAAGTGCGCAACAGCTCCTGCTTCCCAATCTGCTGCCGGTGCAATCATTCGGCCAAGCATTTTGGTGCCGCGACCGGGCGTTAAGACCTCGCTGATCGAACGAAACCACTGGATATTCTTCGCGAGCATACCGGCCACGCACGTCCCAAAGCAACCTAGGCCAAGTGTTGCTGCTGGCGGTGTTCGAGCGCACTTGGAGGCGCTGAGAGCGGTCGCGACTCGGGGCGGCCGAACTGACCAGAACCACCCGCCAGAAGATGCAACGTTTTGAGGTGAGCCCCTTCGACATTTCGGGGTGGCGGTCCATGCACCAAGGTTGCATGGTTGCTCACTGATCGCCAACTTCACATCGTGGACCAGCAGACTCGCAGCAGACTTCTCCACACCAAGACCGACAGGAGCGAGCACTCTCTCTCTCTCTGCAACACGGCAAGACGAGCACCATCTGTGTAGCCATGATGGTGACGGCAGCATTACACATGCCACCATCTTTTCCAACCGTTTGACTCACACAACGTATGCTCCGATGCACTACCGAAACCCCGTCAAACCTGATCAGTCGAATTTGAGCAGCTCTTTTAGCGATGGCCGACCTCGACCTCGTGCACGAGGCCCCGTACTGCGTCATGTGCCGCCGCTCGAGCGCCGTCAAGTGGCGCAAGCACGTCTTCTCTCGGACCCACCAACACGCCGCGCACCAGTTCCTTCTGCTGCAAGTGGCCCGGCTCCAGGAGCTCTGCAACGCCTCGACAGCGTCCGGCTCGAAAGCCCAAAAATGCGTCTTCTGCGATGTCGCGCTGGCCACGGTGGACGCGCTGACGCATTTTGGGAGCGAAGCGCACAAGAAGAAAGTGGAGAGTTTCTGCCGACATCATCGCTGCGATGCCGACCGCCAGACGAGACCCAAGCTCTGGCTGAAAGCGGCGCAACGTCGAGAGGTACTTTGCTGCGGGTGTCTCTATAGTTGCGTGGATCTCACGGCTCTTGCGTTGCGTGGAGCAGCTTGAGGTGGCGCTGGAGAAAAAAGGAGAAGAAGATAATGAGGAGAAGGAGAAAATTGAGGTGGAGATTGGTGATCAAGCAGCAGGTGATCGAGTTGAAGCGTTTTTAACGTCGGCAGCGTCGAGACTGCGAGAGGTGGAGACTGAGAAGAAAAGAGTTGTAGCGGAGACTGAAGTCGTGGAGGCGACGACTCGAGAACAACAGCTGGAGGCGCTGTTGGGTCCGCAGGTGTCGTCTGGAGTGAGGCGATGCAAGACAGTCACGTCGACGGAAGGAGTGCTGCAGAACCCTCTTGGTCGACATGAAGGCAAGCGTGTGTGGGGAGGCGGAATTGTGAAGCTGCGGAAGGATGAGTGGATACCGTGGGCAATAGATCAACTTGTAAAGGAGGAACAGGCTGAGCATCCGGAAACGCAGCAGACTGGGGCGGGCAGTGGATCCTTCGTACATCGAGTGACTGAACTCGCACGCGGTGAAGGATTGAGCTCTATTGCGGCGGTGTCGTGGGGAGCGAGCGTAGGAAATGTACACACGGCTGCTGTGCCGCCCTGGTTGGTGCAGAGCGAAGAGGAGTACAAGAAGTGTAATCGGCGAGAGCAGGAGACTGCACCACTGGAATTGTCGACTAGGGTGAACAGCAATGCAGGAGCAAAGGACAAAAAGAGAAAAGATATCTTCTCTGAACTCAAATCGAAAGCGGAGTACGGCCCCAACTGGCTGCCGAACTTTGGTGGGGTCTGGCAAGAAGGTCCTCGTTCCAAAACAAAACAAGCGTTCAGGAAAGCAGCGAGTGCAGCAACATCTTCGCGCACGCAAGTTCCAGCTCAACCAGTGGAACCAAACTCGGTGCACTTAACAGTACATACTCGATCTCCGCGCGTAGTACCGGTGAAGTCACAACAGCCTCCAGTGCAGCCGCCGCCGCCACCACCGCCGCAACAATTTCCCCCTCAACAACCTGCAGTTTATCTCTCAACTCCGGGTGAGCTGCCTTCAATGAGGCAATCTGAAACATCAGCAATATCCTCTAACACACAAGATGACAAGACCAAGCCGACAAATCCGTTAGACGCCAAGAAGCAGTTGTTGTTGGCTCAAAAAGAACGCCTACGAGCGAAAATGGCAGCAAGAAGGCGGCAGTTGTAACTTGAAATGAAAGATTGCTGTTGTCGTGCATCACACTGTCGACCACATCTGCTTGCTTGCAGCCTCAAAATGAGAATTCTTCTCCGTCCGGAGGTTCATTGAAGCCGCGAGGAGATCGCACAAATCCGGCATGCTCATTTGCGATGGCCCTCGCTTGACAAGCCCTCCATCGCACAGGACAGGGTTATCCTCGACCTTCACATTGCACGGAATCGACAGAACGTAACGAGCCAGCCGCGCCAGGAAAGGATACTTCATGCGCATGTTCTGCCACCACTCCAAGGGGTTGGCACGCAGTACGATACGCCCTTCTTCCTGGAAAAATGACACCTCCACCTCCAGCAAATTGCTACATTTTGTGATCTCCAGCGAGGATTTCGCCGAGCTCAACAACATTTCTTCTTGAGCACATGATGCCAAGTTTGCCTGGAGGTCGTCCCATAGGTCGGAGCTTTTGCCCGCACCGTTCCCGTCCACGTGACCACTATCTTCGTCCAGCGAAATTCCGCTCTCCTCGAGATCGTTTCCATTCTCCTTGTCCTTCATCTTGGTGCCTGCAATGTTCGCCGCCTCCGCTTTGACAATTTCCCAGAACTCTTGTTGAGGCAGTGAACCTTTGATAATGAACGATCGTGTCCGAGGGTCCAATATCGTTGCAGACCACAACAGGTTAAACGTTTGACGTTTCTCCATGCTCCAGCTAATCTCTGGGACTAAGAGCAAATACCCAAAACATGTCGACAAGTTTGCGAAAGCCAGATCCCTCAATGCCTCAATGTCTTCGGGCAGATCTTCTATCGCTTCGGCGCCACTCTTCTTTGCTGGACCATTACCAGATACTTCGGTTGACAACCCGATATTCGCTGGGTGCGGCTCACGTAGCTTTTCGATCAAGGTGAACACTGAGGGCACGATCAATGAAGATACAACATATTTCTCGTCATCCAGCTTCGCTGTGGCCTCAGCGAATGGCTTCAGTATCACCGTAAGATATCGGACTCGAGACCATTCGTACTGTGATAAAGCCGACAGCTGGACTAGTTTGGAGAAGTCAGAATCACTATCTTTGTGCAGCAAGAAGTACTTCTTGAGCACTGTCATCATGTCTACAACAAGCGAAAGCACGGAGTAGATTCCACCCACCGATATTGCCATGTCTCGGAGCCGGTTGATGAATAAACGCTCATATAAATCTGCGCCCATGCTGCTCTGTTCCACTGCCAGTTTTCGTAATACGCTTCGTGACTTTGGTGATTGTTTAAAGTGTGCTAGTAAATGCATCGCCTTGTTCACAAGGTCGCGATACGTGTGACCCGTGAGGCTTCTTGGCAGTTCCTCGAGAATACTGGAAAAGGTCTCCCCCGGTGACAAGCCGCACATGGCATCACCTGACGCTCCTTCAGCAACTTCAGCAGAGCTGTTCTCGATGTATTCACTCTTGTCCAGCCGCCGGTTTCGAAATCCTACGGATCCAGGGGCATCTGCATCTGTCAACACGGTTTGACCCATGCAATAGTTACCCGTGATGTGGACACCGTTAATAGTTGCAATCATAATGTTTTGCAGCATCGTGGGAACACTCTCCAAACAATGCAGATTGTGATCCACGCAGAATGACTGGTACTCGTCACAGGGCGAATCCACTGCGAGAATTTGTGGCATGTACCTGCAGGGAACAACGCGGCCCATAGCTTTCTTCACCTCTTTATCTTCAGCCAATTTGGCTGCGATTGAATTCCCTTGTCCTACACAAAAGGTTCCAATCGACGAGACGTTTAGACACCTACGGAAGGGATTAAACTCCTGATCCAGTCCAACCGCAAAAAGCGCAAGAAAAACCATCTCACCGTCCCTGGGAGATGTGGACGGATAATCGGCGGTTGACACAGACACAGCCACCGCTTCATTAACAGCCCGATAACTTGACGAACGCCATTCTGAAAGCATGAGGTGCGAGAAATCCGTCATCTTCATCTGCATGACAGTTCGCACCTTCACCTCTGCAGCCATCTTCTTACCATAACCAGATGCAATCTCCGTGGCGAATAACGTGAAGCTATTGCAGTCATTCACATAGCCCCCGATACCTCCCGAACATTCCATCATCAGACTTCTAAACGCGTGACTCGAACACAACTCGAACGGAAGCATCTCATAAAGACACAGATACCCCATCGCCTCCCGAACCTTTTCCGGGTTAAAGTTCCCAGCAGTCGGCACTGTAGCAGCAGCAGCAGCATTTACCCCAGCCTGTCGATTACCAGTAGTAACTTGATGGGGGCGTTGCAGAACACCATTCACCACACCAACCGAAAACTCAGAGAACAAATTAGTGTGCTCTTCTCCTCGCTTCGCCTTCTTAACCGGCGGACACGTAGTCGCCACTTGTCCACTCTCCGTCTGTATCGGCGGCTTGGAATTTGTTGCATCTGCCGACATGGCAGCACCTGCAGTCGATCGAGTAGTTGGCGTCACCACTTTTTTCTTCCTTCCTCTTTTCTTGACCCCCATAACTCGATGCATCTGCACGCTCTTCTTCTCGCCTGCATGTTTCTCGTACACGTCTGGGTGATTCTCCTTCAGGTGTCGCCACAGATTGGACGTGACACTTTTGCTGAACCTGACGCAAGTCTTGCGCTCCAATTTCCCTTGTTGCCGGCATAATTTGCACTTGGCAATGGACGATTCCTCCCTCTTCTTGGCGCTGAAGCCCTCCTCGACTTCGTACCACCGATACACGGCTGACACGTTGCTGGATCCGGTGGCTTTCGCCTTATTGGCAGCCGTGCTGGGTCTTGTATTGTTATTATTATTGCTATTGCTATTGGCTGTTGATGCTGCGTCTATAGCGCTGATGGTGGCGGCGGCGCTGGCAATGAGTTCGGTTGCGTGGCGCGGCTGATGCTCGGCATCACCTAATAGTGACAGCGCCTCGTCGTCGTCTTTGGAGGCGTCTAGGGCGAGGGCCATGTCGACATCTTGATTGGCGCTGGTGCCCGCATACAGACCGGAACTTGAAGTCGAGGAGGAGGAGGCCATGGTGAATCGCACGACGATTCAATGATGAATTTTGCACTGAATTGAGAGGAGACATTGTGTGGCGCACGTAAGTTTGGGGAAAATACACTAGAGTTGGGGGATAATACACAAAACGTTCACAAAATCCAATAATTCATCTTCCAAAATTTTATTTTAAGTTCTATTGACTCGCTTCCGTACTGTTGGATCATCTCCAGCCATTGACCCGATTTCATTGTGTTGGGTGCACTCAGAGGCTTGACCCGATTTCTCAATGTTGGGTCAGCCCGGGTGGTGGCCCAATTCAGTCTAGTAAGACCATCGATGAACCAAATCCATAATTCTCTTGTTAAGGAATACGTTAGCAAAATACGAGTGGATTCTCTAAATAACGTCCCAAGCGCAGTCTATTTCGCTTTCTTGAGGTTTAGGCATCGTGTACAGCATTCGGAGGGTTTGTCCATTCTACTCACTCGCTGCGTACTTCTAGAGTACACCGTCAGCCCTACCTGTTAACAGTGCTATTCCTCGGCACTGGAGAGTGCTTGTCGCTAAATGCTGCCTTATCAAGATTCTAGAGCTCCTGTGTCTTCGTCGACGGATGGCACTCTAGAAAATCTGGAATCGGTCCGTACTTTCATTTCGTCGTTTGATTTGAGCGGAAGTAATATTCATATTTTTACAACTGGAGCAAACGAGGGCTATTGGGAGTGTGTGCAGCAAATTCAGACTCGTATTGTGGCGGTAATTACGAAAACAGTGACTTGGATATGTGGTGTAGCAGGATTTGCCAAAATCCGGTTATGGTTAATCCGACTTCCCAACTATCGCCCAGACACCGACTAGAGGAGGGGTTACTCCTATGATCCGTGATCAAGCTGAACTGTTCACCTTGTGTACTCGTCGGTGGGCGGGATCTACTCTTCTGGTAACTAGAAGTAGTTCGGTGGTGTGAAGCTCTTGAACGTCTTGGCGAGACGCGGGAGTAGGGTGGAGCAGCGTGGAAACCTTCCCTCTGCGTCCAAGTAGTAGATCCAGATCCAGAGGGAGTATTCGACCTCGGATCTGGGGGGTAAGTTGCCTTACTGTGTGTTGTAGCCTTTGCGGGGGTTCCTTTACGATGCTTGCCGTCTCCTATGACGGGATCTTTAGTTGTCGAGAAGCCGAGAGATCGTCGGGCCAAGGAATAACCTCCGTCGGATCTATGGTCTGCACTTGAGCGCACTTCACTAGGGGGTAGGTGTAATGGGCCCCTCTGGCCTATTACATTGGTTATGCAATCACAGATTGGTGTGGTTCACACACTGCTGTCATGGAGGTAAAGGCGGCGTAAACGTGGTCAAATGTTTGCTCACATCCACCCATGACACAATCAGTGATTACGCCAAGTGTTCTCTGCACTTCTTTGTGCATGATGATGGTTCCTCACCTGGGACATTATTTGGTAACAAGGCCAGCGTGTCACCTGAGTTCTTGTGGTCAATGCCACAAGACGCCACGCGGCAGGAAGATTCTTCGAAGGAGAATCTTCAAGTTCAACCAGATTCAACCCAAGGTTTTATACTACATGTGTAGGTTAAATTACATTTAACCTCAAGGGCCCCTAGTGGTTTTATTCATAGGATTCAGGAACCATAAGCTCATTTCAATTCGGTTGCAAACTTTCCCTCAAGTACTCAAGTCGCCTTCCTCCCTCCAAGTTGGGAGTCGCTCCTTGTCCCTCCAAGTCGGGACTTCCCTCTAAGTCGGGAACGCTTCCTCAACCACACAAGCGTGCGTGCCGTGTTTTGGGGACTGTTGTAAACAGCGCCCCATCACAGTCGCACATTGTTCGCGCAGTACCAACGAGGGTTCAACCACTCGTGGCCGTCGTCTGGATCTCGCTACAGTAGTTGCAATAGCTGGTACCTACGTAGTAAACATGAAAAGCAACATTAGTAGAGTCACAAACGCAATGTGTAGATGATAGTGTACCACTTAGCCCTGCAACAAGCTGGTCAGGCCCGGATCCAACTCCAGTCAGCGCCAAAGGGTCCACGCGTTTGCAATACATCCTACACGCTACATGGAAACAGGTCAAACACTGAGACTAAGCTTAGCATGATGTCCGGAAACATGCAGTACGTACAGCAGTTCACGCTCGGCGGTGGGTGCTGTAACGGGCCAAGTATTTACCGTTACTAGCTTACACGTAGCGTAGAGGAAGCTCACAATAGTAAAGCCAAGTGTTAAGTCCGAAGCAAATTTAACTCTATTTTTATTTAGAGCCAGGGCGGTAGCCCTAGGCCTCATGTGAACCACTCATATACATGTCAATGTCTGATTGGCTGAAATGAATGCTCATTTCAACCAATCCGCTAATGACTGTGTGCCACACACTAACTGTGAGGCACCATGCCTACTTATGTAATAACTGAAAGATATCTACCTACTTATGTAATGGGAGGGCCCATTACATTACCCCCCACTTAAAGTTGCTCTTACGCAACACAAGCTCGATCTCACATTTTCACTGAACGGCGAAAGAAGACTCAACTGGCGTGAAACTCAGAACGCCCGCTGCAGCGAACGACAGAAGACGATCGCGCCGCAGAAGATGAACACGCAGCTTCCCCACTCGTCGGCGCACACGCCGACGCCGGTTACGACGGCAGTGGACACCCCCATCGCGTCCAAGCTCCGCCCAAGCACCATGGATAGCGAACTTGCACCATGGGATCTGTACGACCTGGCCCCAGCGGTGAATCCTGGCGCGGCTGAAGACATGCGCGAATATTTCCGCCGCTTCCGGGCGACGAGGAACAAGGTCGTTGAAGGTGCCGGACTCGAAGCTCTGCAGCGTTCGTGGTGCGCTTTCGTCAAGCGGTGGAATTTGATGACGCGTGACGGCTTCTTGCAGTGGCTGGACCATCGAGATGAAATGCTTCAGGATCACTAGCTGGCCGAGTTACGCCAGCGTCTCTGTGGAATCGCGTGGGATGAAGATCGCTTCTGTTACGTGCATCTACGCGAGGGGTGTTCGTCGTGTTCTTCTGGGCCACGCCCGACCCAGTGGGAGTGGGACGACGAACTCGCTGAGAGACCGCTCAGCGCTGCGCAAAACGACTGGATCGCGAAGTACAGCCGGTCCCTTTCTGACTCGAGTCATGCCACTAGTACTGGCGGTTCGCGCCGACAGCGATCAGGTCGGGATCATGGATCACGCGCTCGATCTCGTTCACCTGCTCGATGGCGTGGGCGCTCACGTTCTCGTTCGCCGGAGAGCCGACGTTCTCGCACCCGTTCACCGCCGCGATGGCGTTCGCGCTCTCGTTCTCGCTCGCCACCGCGAGCGATGCATCGTACTCGTGGACCACGTCCGGAACGTCTCGAAGAAGGTTGGCGCGGAATTCCCATGTATCATCTTCGGGAGGGAACCCCAGCCAATGCACCCGGTACTTACGCGCGGTCGGGATCGCGCGGGTGGTGGCGATATGAGCGCGACTACGGGTACGAGCGCCAGGAGGGTCTTCGTGCGCCACAATGTGATCCACGATCCAACGAGTATCGCCCGCCAAATCAATTACCGGCGGAGGGCCTTCGCGTCGATACTTCCCAAGCCTTGGTGGCTCGGGATGATGTCGATTTGGCCATGAACCATGCGCTTGACGCTCAGGTTGGGGCTGAGCGAGCTGAGGACGCTGCTTGGTGTGCGGAGCGGACTGTGGAGCAGATTCACCGGTCAAACCAGGAACTGCGGCGCCGAGTGCGTGAGTTGGAGGATCACATTCGCGAAGGGAATCGCGGTGCACCTCGTCCACGACAGCGGGCGCCTAGGTCAGATGGGTCGATGGCGCGACGCGCTCGCCGTGAGGGCCGCTCGACTCACGCTCCGCCGGCGTAGCCTGGCGAACAGGATCTGGAATTTCTGCGGGGTAGTAGGGCTTGAGTCTCCCGACGTAAAACGTCGGGTGTAAACGTAAAGATGATGGAATATCCAGAGTATACGCGTCGCCGATAACCTTGATAATCCTGAAAGGACCAATAAAGCGTGGAGCCAGCTTGTTTGCACCAAGATTAGTTACAGCGGAGGATCGGATACCTTCGGTCGACAATAACACACGGTCACCCGTGTGAAATGAATTCATGTTCTTGCGGCCTCTTTTGTCAGCGTTCTCTTTCTGCTTGTCCACTGCAAATTGCAATGCATCACGTACAAACCGGGAAATTGTTTGGCGTTGCAGCACAAACTCGGAAACTGCCGAGTGGTCGGCTGCAAGTGCCGATGGTTTCGGGGCGAAGTTGGCGAGGGGGGCGGCGCGTGCACGAGCTTCGGGAAGACCAGCAGGGTCGGTCAGGGTTCGTTCCGTCCATTCAACAAGCGGAGATGCTGCGTTGCGCGACGCAGCGAGAATCTTCTTGGCGTGAGCCCGAGTCACGGCGTTCACGTTGACTTCACTCGAAAATACACATTGGGGTGCTGGTGTGTCAGCCAGTGAAGAGTCAACAGTAGCAGCTCCTCCCCTACCAAGGGTGAAGTCACGGGACTCCATGGGATGGCCCACGGCAAGCATCGTGGGCACGCGTGGGTGACGCGCGAAGTTGACGAAGAACGGGGTCAAACCCGTTGACGAGTGCTCGGCATTGTTCAAAGCGAATTCAGCGAGAGGCAGGAACGAACACCAGTCTTTGAAGGAGGTGGCAAAACTCCGAAGCACGTCTTCGAAGACACGATTGACGCGTTCAGTTTGTCCATCTGTCTCCGGATGTGCCGCAGTGGACATCGTCAACTTAGTACCCAGTAATTCGAATAACTTCGTCCAGAATGCAGCAGTAAACCGCGGATCACGGTCAGAGACAATCGATTCAGGAAGACCGTGGTGGCGGAAGACAGCATCGACAAAATGCACCGCGGACTCTTCCGCGGTGATCTGAGCAGACACAGGCACGAGGTGTACCATCTTGCTGAATCGGTCCACGAACACAAGAACTCCAGTGTGGCCATGTTCATCGGGTGGAAACCCAAAGACAAAGTCCATCGACACCGAGCGCCAAACGTCGGTGGGGATCGGAAGAGGTCGAAGCGGGGCTTGTGACGATGGCGAAGGCTTCACGCGTTGACAAATCTCGCAGCTACGCACCCACTTGCGCACCCATTTGTACAAATGAGGCCAAAAGAAGTCGCGCGATACAGCCGCAAAAGTCTTTTCGCGTCCCAAATGACCACTGACAGGAGTGTCATGGTACTCGTGGATGATCCGTGCGCCAAGGTCTGCATCATTTGGAACGACAACTCTCGGGGCATCGAAGCGATCGATGGCGTAGGTCAATAAATTTCCATCGAGCCGATATCGCTCGATGTAGCTACGCGTGGACCGCGACAGAACGCTTAGTGTAGAGTCACTAGGCGCTTGGAGGTGCGCCAGAATACTTGCATACTGCTCGTCGTGTTCGTAAGCCACTGCAATCTCTTCGCGTAAAGGCATTTTGGGAGATACGTTCGTCAAGTTCAGCCCCAAAGTGACACAGGCCAGGCACGTGTCATCATCGTCTTCATCGACTGTCTGCCGACCTAAGTGTTCGCGGGGATCGTAGTCTGGACGCCGAGAAAGCGCATCGGCGAGGATGTTATTCTTTCCGGGTTTGTAATGCACGATGAAGTTGTACTCGGAGAAGAACGACAACCAACGCGCCATGCGCTGTGACAGATGCGGACTCTTCATCGCTGTTCGCAGCGATGCGTGGTCGGTGTAGACAGCGAAGGTTTGCTCTCCAAGCAAGTGCACTCTGAACTTGATCAGAGCGTAACGCATGGCGAGGAGCTCCTTGTCATGCACAGGATAATTCCTTTCCGCCGGCTTCATTTGGCGGGACTGATAGCTCACCACTCGCTCACGCCCCTCGCCATCAAACTGCATCAGGGCACACCCAATGGCGAAGTCACTGGCATCACACACGACGTGAAATGGCTTCTTTTCATCCGGGAGCATAAGGACGGGTGCCGACGCAAGGCTCTTCTTCACCGAGTCGAACGCTTCTCGGTGCTCCGGTTTCCAAACCCAAGCCGTATCTTTCTTCAACAACGACGACAATGGCTGAATGAGTTTGGCATAGTCTTTCGTGTACTTGTGCAAGTAATTCGCCATACCCAGCCACTGACGTAATTCAGTGGGATTTGTCGGAGTTGGCCAAGAACAAATCGATGTGACCTTCTCGGGATCAGCACGGACGCCATCCTTGCTCACGTAGCAGCCCAACACCGGAATCTCCGGCGCGCAGAAGATGCACTTCTTCAAGTTTGCGTAGAGTTTGTTCTCCCGCATTACTTGGAATATTTGCTTCAAGTGTCGTAAATGGACTTCTAGCGCGCTGAGATCACCTTCAGCGCGGCTATGAACGAAGATATCGTCGAAATAGCTCGGTGCAAAGTCGCGAAGTGGACGAAGCACATGGGAGACCATGCGATTAAAGGTAGCAGGCGCGTTCTTCAAGCCTTGTGGCATGACGAGCCACTCCCAGAGCATACCGCTCGGGGTACTGACTGCTGTGAGTGGCGTATCGCTCTCTCTCATCAAGATCTGATAAAAGCCGTCGGTCAAATCAATTGCACTGTAGATGACACTGCCCGACATCGAGTCTAAGACCATATCCTTGCGCGGAATCGGTGTCTGCGCCGGGATAGTCGCATCATTCAACTTGTTGAATGCGTGAACGATCCGCCAGCCACCGGTTGCCTTCTTCACACAGAACGTTGGACTTGAGTGTGGGGAAGTGCTTTCTCGTACGTGGCCAGCCTTACGTCGATTCTCGAAGAACTCGTCGATGGCCTTGACTTGTTCTCTCGGTAAAGGCCATTGGCGGGTCACGCAATACTTGGTACCTGGCGCGAGGTCGATCTCGTGGCGCACACCTCTATCAGCCGGCAATTCGGCGGGGATCTTGTCCGGAAAGACGTCCGCGAACTCGCGGACCGTATCGTAAACTGGGTTACCGGACGCTTTCAGTGCTTCCCATGACTGCGCTGCGAAGCGCTCTTCCCGCGCCGACTTTGGTTCGGCGTTCTTGGGACGCGAGGTCGCCTCGGCATCGCTAATAGTGTTGGATGAATGGGGTATCGCGTCCGCGTTCGTGATCAGGCACACTTGTTCGATCTCTCCCGCTTTAAGACCTCGAAGAAAGTTCTTCCAAGAGAGACCTGGAAGGCGGGTGAGTGATGGAACGACACGTGGCGGATTTTCGACCTCGATCATGCGTCGGCGTTGAGGAGTGCCTTCCACATATTCGATCACGGAGACTGACTCCGTTGCGGGAGTGACGCTCGTTGTGGAGCGACACAGCTTCAAACGACGCCGCCTGGACTTTTTCTTCTTGCGCTTCGAGCGGGTGCTCGAAGAAGATGCGTCGCTTTCACTGGACGATGATTCACCCCCCTCTAGGTGTGGGAAACCATGCTCAACCATACCGACAACACGCGGGGACGGCGCGCGCCCGACCGCATTCTTGATCTGCGACGGGAAGCCATGCTCGACCGTCGATTCATGATGTGACGGGAACCCACGCTCGACCGCCGTCTCATTTTTCGGTGGGAATCCATGCTCGACCACCATCTCGTTCTTCAGTGGGAATCCATGCTCGACCACCGTCTCATTCTCGTTAGGTGGGAGCGCTTGTCGCTCGACCACTCGCTCGTCTTCGCGCCTGCGCGAAGTTACCCAATCACCTCCCAGAAGCACGGAACAGGCTACGCAGAGAGGGCCATCGCTCGCTCTGTGCGTCGCTTGTGTCGTAGACGTCTGATCCACAACGGTGACGTGGGGCCAGTCTCTTGGAGCAACCAAGAGGTGTGTGAAAACCTCGCTCACGTCGAAGTCACTTCGACGCTTCACTGATCGTGCCAACCAATCGATTTCTGGCTGGTATCGCGCTAGCCATGGTATGCCCAGGATACAGTCAAAGGCACAATTCATCTCAATCACCAGGAAGTCATCCGTGCTGCGAAAACCGTCGAATGTGTACGGCAATGACAGTTCGCGCCGCTGCATGCGGTGGGGTTTCCCGTCTGCAAGCTTGACGACTACCTCGCCCGACCCACGTCGGACGTGAATACTGTCCGGGAGGACGGACAGACACGACTCGCGGAAGAAATTGTTGGACGCCCCAGAGTCCAGGAGCGCGCGCAGTGGACGCTGAGCACCCAAGACATGGAGGCTAACGATGATCAGTCGCGTGTCGTCACTGGCAGTGGTGGCATTGAAGTGTGCACGTAACACTTGGGGGCTAGAAGTCCGAGTTGCCACCGGAGGACCCGGGCTTCCATTCCAACCAGTAGGGCGCCCCGCACCTACTGGCCCAGGCCGTTTTTTGACAGAGCGGCTTGGATGGACTCGTCAACCACATCGACGGTAGCGTTCACGACGACAGGAGCAGGCGCACGGCAAACAGCCGCGCGGTGGCCAATCTTACGACAGCGGAAGCAAGTCAATGGGCGAGAACCGCGCGCGCTGCGCTTCGCGGCGGGACCTGACCGCCGTTGCCCACTTGCTGCCTGGATGGAATCGATTTCCATCGGTTCGGGCGCATCCATTCGAGCCTCAGGAGCCATGGTCCTGGCATATGACGACGTCACCACATAATCCTCTCGAAGAGCGAGAGCGAACGCTTTCTCAAGCGTGTCAGGTTCCGCGCGAGTGAGGCTATATCTCGTCATACCCTCGCGCATACCAAACACAAAGACGTGGACTTGTGACGCCATGTCAATCGGTTTTGTCACGATGCACGACGCGAGGTGTCGTGTCTTCTGGACGTAATCACGCATGGACATCTTGCCTTGCCTCAGGGCAAAGAATTGAGCGCGTACGCGTGACTCGTCTTGAGGCGGCTCGAACGCAAGACGAAGATCTCGCTGGATAGCGTCCAGCGTGGGGAAGGCTTGCTCGTCCATCACGAGTTTACCGAGGGCCCACTCTTTGGCCTTTCCGTCCAGCCGAGATAGCAAGAAGTGGACTTTGGCAGACGGCGCCTCGATCAACCTCGAGGCGATGGCTATATCGATCTCCCGGAACCAGCGATTTAGCGGGAGTCGATCCGGACCGGTCCCGGAGTACTTGGACGTCTCCATCTTCACGGCATCGTTCTTGGAATGCGAGGGAGTTGGTACTCGCCGCTTAATGTCGGCGAGCTCGCGTTCCATGAACTCTTGTGCAGCTTGCCGCTGCTGGTCCGGTGACGCTGTACTTAACAGCGAAGTCACGACAGACTCTCCGGACACCGCCGCAAGGCGGTGGAGGGCTTCCCACTCAATTCGCGTGAGATGGGGGAAGTTCTCGTGCTCCAGGGTCATCCATGAGGGGCCGGACGTCAGGACTTGATTCATCTTGGTCTTGGACGTTGGAAGGACTACGAAGTGCTACCAGGTGTAACGGGCCAGGTATTTACCGTTACTAGCTTACACGTAGCGTAGAGGAAGCTCACAATAGTAAAGCCAAGTGTTAAGTCCGAAGCAAATTTAACTCTATTTTTATTTAGAGCCAGGGCGGTAGCCCTAGGCCTCATGTGAACCACTCATATACATGTCAATGTCTGATTGGCTGAAATGAATGCTCATTTCAACCAATCCGCTAATGACTGTGTGCCACACACTAACTGTGAGGCACCATGCCTACTTATGTAATAACTGAAAGATATCTACCTACTTATGTAATGGGAGGGCCCATTACAGGTGCCACCACCTCCATCGTCGAGCCTTCTTCTGATTCAGTGAGTCGACCAGCTCCTTGCTCTCCTTCGGGGGGCTCTGAGCTTGCGCTAAAGGCACGTTACACCAGTACAGGCATCGTAGGGGTTAGAACTGCACGCGAAGAAGCTCGCGCAACCAGCTTACTACTTGGCTGTCGTTTGCTGGAATGATGGCCATAATTAGAGCCGCATTTAGGTGTGATTTGCGTTGAATTAAAAATAGTGCCGTGTGTAAAAAGCTTTTATACGGTCATTGGCCGGTCGATTTTACAAGTCTAAAATAGACGGCAAAATGCGTGCAAAGCACAATACCTCTCTTGAGTCAATTCGTCCCCTTAAGGACAGGGGCAGTGAACGGTTGTTCACTTGAGTACTGTATACTCAGAGCGCTCCCTCTGTGCGAAGGTGCTGTGTGACGGCCCATCACAGAGAGATACCTGCCAACCAAAATTGCAATGACAAGAAGAGACGGGGAGTGAGCAGTCCGAAGACAAGCTCACTTCCTCTTTTGGCTCAAACCCCGAGTACGAGTCTAGAGAACAGACAATAGTATAGATGAATAACTAAGTAATACAGTGTTGGCGGCTAGGATACTGCCACCTCGATTTTGTTTTCAATACTTTGTCTAATACGCTGCTTTAAACAAAGTGTACTGCCAGATCCAATAGCTCGTGTTCTAAAGCTAACGAGACGCTAAAACCGCAGCTAATACTTGTTCTTTGCTCCATGAAGCTCTAACCTAGCGATGCACCGCTTGGGCATAGCTGCCCCCACGATGACTGGATTATTTTGATGAGTACTTCGCGGCTCTGGAACTGCCACCCCTTAGTGTAAACAGCACGTGGAAGCCCCCCCCCCCCCCCCCCACACACACACACACACATTTTCTCGATGGGGTTCAAGTCTGGGGACTTGGCAGGCCAGTCCATCACGTCGATGTTCTGCTCCCTGAGAAATTCCTTAGTGGCGATTGAAGCGTTACAAATTGTCGATAAACGGCAGTAAATACTTTGATAGAGTATAAATATAGCGCTCACTGTTTTGGTTGCCTTCTAAAATCACCGGCCATCTCCGACATACCCCTGGCACAAAACACTGCCCAAACCATTACGCTTCCACCCTCAACCGGTGTAGCTTTATCCTTCACGTGAGTCATGAAAGTAACTCATGGATATGTCGTGCACTCACCGGCACCTGCAGCTCCATTTTAAGCTCAGACGAGCTTAGCTTCACGAAGGAAGGTGTCGACGCGTAGCTGTTGGGATCAGCTTCTTGTTCCATCCTGGCCGTTTAGTCATGTTGTAGCCCTTGGAGTCTGCAAGGAAGGCGTGTACAACAGGTTGGGAACGTCTAACGTGCTCCGCAATAGCTCTCGCTCGCTAAACCACTCGTTGAAGGCAATTATACGCTGAAACAGGGCGAGACGCGCTCTGTTTCTTTAGCATACACTAGTATGCGCTTTTGAGGAAGCGTAAGTTACTTAGACTTTGTATGCAAGTAGAAATACACGTCCCCGTGTATTTCTAAGCAAAAGACCGAAACTTTAACTTGAAAATAGAAAACTGAATTGAATGGAAGCCCGCCGCGTGGCGGGCCCTTAGCAAACCTATCTAAATGACTTATGTATCTACGGAGGTGAAGCCATGATTGGCTCTCACGCTCCGGCCCTTATGTATGCGTTTGATTGGTGGAAATGTTCCCCTTTCCACCAATAGCGGTGCGCTTAGCGCCCGCCAATGTTTGTGCCATTGGCGGCTCGAAATGATTGTTGACTGTGTATGTGACGCACACACAGAAGACTTGCCGTATACTTGTACGTGTATAGTCCGGCTATACACGTATATCTGGCGTACCCAGTTACACCAGCCTGTGTAACCCTGTTACATACGCTGCTGCTTTACTTTGGTAAGTTTGGTTCCCCTTTTGGAAAGCAACAGACACCAGTGCTATGTTAGCGTGACCATAGTTTACTGCTTAGAACAATAGACAACCAAACATGTTAAAACAACGCCTCGGTAGCAGTGATAATCGCTACGGCAGTATATTAACCGCCAGTGACGAGCGGGGGACGAAGCGTCTTATTCCAACAGTGGAGGGAGGAATTGCCGGAATGACGTGAATCGAGTGGCGTTCGCTTTGTTTGAAAACGCGTTTCTCACTGGTATAGACGGATTTATTTAAAACAGCGTATTATACAAAATATTGGGGGAAATCGAGGTGGCAGTATACTAACCGGCAGCCCTGTACACTGTAGCGACATTTCCACCGGCATTGACTGCCCATCACAATAATTATCAATGTTACTTTTTTATGCAGAGAGCGACCACAGCTCCAAGCACTATATTTCTGCTCTAACCTATCTAAATGTTACGAAACTGCTGAAGCCGCAGCAAGCGAAAGAGTTTCTGTTAGCAATTGTTTCAGAGCCAGGAAGCCGGCAAGACTTATTCAGCTGCGGGGTGTTTGTGATGGACGGCTTCGAGTCATTTTGCGACCGAAAGACGAGCCGTTTCTACGAGCCTAATAAACAAGGTGTACTACTGATGTTGCGCTACAGGTCCCTAGTTCTACCTCTCTAACTTCCAATAAGCATGCTTCCGTACTAATGTTGGTATCATTGATCGGCATCTTACAATTAATACAGCGGTCATCATCGTCATCTTTCTTCTTCTCGCCCTCCCCGATCCATTTTGGTCCTAGAAAATAGGACCAAAGTTTGTCCTTGAATCAAGTGACGTGACAAGCTACCAGAAAACTGCAAACTGCATGTGTAAAGTTTTGGCTAAATCCCTCACAACCAGTAGAGTTGCAAAGACGAAATACGAAAAACACCGTAGAATTGGTAGGCCAGCACCAACGAATGTCGAATTCCACCTTGATTTGATACTGAGACATTACGGTAATGCTGCCTCATCGCATCGCACCTAGTCGAAGTATCCGTGTGCGTGCACCGCACCATGCACGTGTGCCACACCACTGTGGAGTTTGGAATCCTCCCTCTCAGGCGCCAATGGCTCGGCCTCGGCGCCAGCGTTCTCGCAGCTCTCCTGAATGCCAAAGCGCCCCCCCCCAGCTTCGTGGAGGGCTTCATTAGCTTCCTCCCGGCACCAGCTCGGAGCACGTATCAAGTTTGTCGGCCGAATCGAGCATTTTGATGATGAAACGAACCCGAACGGGCAGCAGGAACGCTGCCTCTCTATTATGCAATTCTAACGAGCATGCCCGGGAATCAGGCAACAGGTAGGTGGACACAGTACACGGTCATGCAGAGGTGCAGTGCAGACACACGTTGCCAAGAGTTGAGAATCGCGCGGGGCGAGCCGCTTGCGGCGGTGGTGGAACTTATTGCGGGATGGTGTGCGGCGTGTGTCTCGCACTGGCCTCATCGGTGGCGGTCGGAGGGTGGGTGGGTGGGGGGCCGCACAAAATGTCATGGCAAGCAACGCAATGATCATCTTCGTTTGTTCCTGCCTCACTATCGATATCCTACACTAACTCTAGTGCGCTACGATTGTTTGCAGGTCGTCCGGCGGCTTGTAGCTGGCTCTTGTCGTGGCGAGCTCTGTTGCGACCACGGTAGGCCAGGCGTGCGCGGCCGAAGAGGTCTAGCTGGTCTCGCACCGAGAGCCCGTAGATCAGATGAATGCAGCAACCGATCTTCAGGAATATGCGGCAGCCGCACGTCTTGGCCTCAAGGGCGACTTGCCAGCCAGTTCCCGGCATACCTGCTGTCTCCATCCTTGCCTTTTGCGCGGAAAGACACGCGGTCACAGGAAGCGCCTCCTTGGTGCGCCGGTCCTGCGGATCGTACACGCGTTCGAGATGATCGGACACCACATGCAGTGTTGATGATGCAGCGGATTGCGGTGCAGCACTGGTCAAGAAGTCGATGGAGAGCTTGATTGGCGTGACCTCTCGAATCGACTTGGCCTTGGTCATTTCGCGTACACGCCGCAGCATGTCAGGACGTGGTTGGAGCTTAGTGGCGAACGGGCGGCTCCGAACCCCCTCCGTTCGCACGCACAGTAGAAGCTGATCGATGAGCGTGCCCATCTTGAGGCGGGCTCGAAGTGTGTAGTCGCGCTTGATAGCACGACTAAATTGTTCGATGGGATTGTTCGTCGCGGCAAACCCGAGTGGAGTGTGGAAGGCCTGTCAGCGGTGAAACGGAGAGTTCAACCGTACGGAGGTGAAGTAGTTCGCGAATGCGCAGAGCTGTGGGAACTCCTGCCACTTCTTCAAGCAGCGCGCTTTGATGCTCTCAAAGTCGGTAGCCGACGTAGCATAGTGCATATCCGCAAGATCACGAGTGACTTGAGCAACTAGTACGACCGGGATGCCACGAGTATGTTTGTAGATATTGGCAGCAACGTGGAAGTAGCACATAAGATTGACGAGGTCGTTGTCCACCCCGAGTACTGTAGCCACAGCATTTCGCTGAGCTTTGTCGGCGTCAGCCATCACGAAGCAGACCGAGAGCTGTTTGTTCGTCACACTGGTATACGTCCGTCGTAGCACAGCTAGCGCCTCAGCAAAATGGTGCTCGATTTGCTGCGAAAGAAGGAAAAACGCCACCAGGTGGAAGGAGCTCATGCAGTCCGAGACTCCCACCACCATGACTGGGTACTCCACCTGGCTCAGCTTGTAGGTCGCGTCCAGGTGGAGCACTTGCACTGACGGATCGCGGTCGAGACGTTGCAGCAGTTGCTTCGACGACACGCCCACAACGAACGCGTCCCAGTCAGTACCGCGACCGACAATCGGCTCCCCATGAGCGTCGGAACGCCAGGTGAAGGTGAACGGCTTCGAGGGCTCCTCCTCGCCTCGGAATGCATGCTTGCGGACCTAAGCGACCACGTCATCGTGGAAATCGCTGCCACCAAGATGCGCGCAGCGATAGTGCTGCGCGAAACGCTGCACCGTCGCCAGCTTAGGCATTGCAACCTCCGCAACTCGGAAGCGCCTGATTATCCCATTGTAGATGCTCATAGGTTTGTGGTTGTAGGTGCACGTATCGCGAGCAAACACCTTCATTTCCTCCGTCAGACGTGCTTGACGGGGTGGGTGAAGCGGCGATACGTGCTGGTCCGCCTCCGACACGCTCACCACGTTGGACAAGATGCAGATCTGCACCTTGCCCTTCCAAGGGCAACGTGCGTAAGGAGCCACGGTCTTACAGGCCTTGCACTTGTACACCAGCAGCCTCGTGCGCATATTGTGCGGCGTCGGCTCGGTACACAACGAGCACGGCGTTAGGCCGCTCTTGCTGACTGCGTAGTCCTTGAGCGATTCCAGGAGCATGTCGCTGTCGTAGATTGAAAGATCTTTATCGAGAAGAACTCAAGCGATACTGGCGCGAGGCATTGGTGCGTACAGGTAGCGGGGGCAGTAGGTAGATGTGCGTGTGTGTTGAGTGAGAAACCAAAATGCCGTACGAGCTAGAACCTGCAGTGTTTGGGTCACATGTCCACAGTTTTCATTCGCTAAAACCCTGCATTCTAGATGACCTCATTGGCTACCGCGGTGTTAGGTGCCAGCAGCGAGTTTAAAAGTGTTGGTAGGATGATTGGTGGCGAAGGTGCGTGTATGAAAGTCGCCGTTGGTTGGTTGGTGAGTGACAATCTACTGATATTGGTGCTGAAGATGTGAATCTGTGCAATTCGTATAATTTAGGTGATTTAGGGCATTGTCAGTTGCAAAAACTACTTTTCGCGCTCCTTTTTTTTTTTTTTTTAGCAAATTCACCCCTGTGTGGAGATGCTTATGGTAAAAAAAAACACATAAAAAGCAGGTGGCCGATTTTGCAGTGCAGGATGGAGCACTCAGCGCCTGCCGATGATCCTCCTGCCTCGCAGCCGCATCTCTTCCGCTACAACGCCGCCATGCGTCCCCATCTCCAGTTCACAGCGTCCAAAGAATTCTCCGCTGCTTCACCAGCCTGCACTAACAATTTCACGAAAGGTGTCAAGGTCTCACCTGACGGTCTCTGCCTGCTGACCAACAGCGATGACCATATCCTCCGTTTATTCGAGATGAGCAACGACAATTCCCAGTCCAGTGCCAGCCTTTTGCAAGCCAAAGAGGGCGGCGCAGTGTACGACTACGAGTGGTACCCATTCATGTCGTCGGCAGACCCCAACTCGTGCATCTTCGTGAGCACCAGTCGAGACCAGCCAGTGCATCTGTGGGACGCCTACACGGGAGATCTCCGAGCTTCCTATCGAGCTTTCGACCATATGGACGAGCTGGCAAGTGCTCAGAGTCTGGCATTCAATTCCACAGGCACCAAGCTCTTCGCCGGTTTCGACCGGATGATCCGGTTCTTCGATCTCTCGCAGCCTAGCAGAGATTTCAGGGCCAGACCGTTGAGCAAGACTCGACGGTCCCGTAAAGGACAGCGAGGGCTGATTAGTACGCTGCATTTTAATCCAGATCACTCCAAGATTTACGCAGCTGGGTCGTATGGAGGCACTACTTGTGTATACACGGAGGATGAAGGAGTAGAACTGCTGGCACTGCGTGACCATGATGGCCGTGGGATCTCTCAAGTGAAGTTTTCTCCGTGTGGGAGGTTTTTGTTCACGGCTGCAAGACGTGATGCACGTATCCATTGCTGGGATATTCGAGCAACGAATGAGATTCTGCACACCTTCAACCGTGTGGCGGACACGAACCAGCGAGTAGAGTTTGACCTGCACTGTGGTGGGAGGTATTTAGCCACGGGCAGTCGAACTGGACGTGTGATGCTGTACGACGCTCTGACGGGTGGTCTGCTGGACGAGAGCATCCAACTTCCGGATTGTGCGAATGGTGTGTCGTTCTTCCCCGACCCAACCAGAGCTTTGGTAGCTGTTTGCAGCGGGCAGAGGCATTACGATCTGCCAGAAGACATGCGAGATGATGATGAGGAAATTTTATCTACCAGGGTGGACATGAACATGAAAACAACTGTGAACTCGCTGGTTCGCAATATGCTGCAGGTGTATGACTTCCAAGCGCCGATGAGTGACGAGATGACCAACAATTTTGAAGGTTGTGAGCAGACAGCATTAGGAGCGCAACCGTAACGAGGATGAATAAAATCACTGTAGATGTTAGTAAAGCTGATCAGTACAACGAGTCATTAACAGTGCAATGTGTCATCGCAAGCGACTCGTCTAGAACAGTGATCTCCCCATAGCAATAGTCGGCTCGCCTTTAAGTATCCGAACTGCAGAAATCGTAGCGGAGTACCTTGCGATTCGGGGTGTTGTACGCTTCTCCAGGACGAAAACCCATTGTAGCGGCACCTGAATCTCCAATTCTCGAAGATGGAATGTGGCTCCTTGCTTCGGAAATCGATGTGAATCATAGCAACACTTCGTGAGAGCGTCGTAGGTTGGCGACACAACAAAACATTCCGTGATCGATATGTGCACATCAAACACAACTGTGCAAAGGCAGTAGGTTCATTAAGCGACCACAGAGTCAGCGGACGCGGCTCATACCTCCATAGCTCTTATCCTGCTGCTTCTCTCGTCTCGCATCTGCTTGTTTCCTATCACCATCACGCCGTGGTTGTGGGGCCGAAGGTTCCATTCTGCCCCGCCACCCCGTTGCACTCGGCTTCACCTCAAAATCATCTTCCTTCTGCACAGCCTCTCTCTCCTCCTTCAACCTCTGCTCCTGCCTCCTCTTCTGCACTTGCTCAAAAATCTTCTGCTGCTTCTTCTCGATCTTCTTCATTTTTTTCGCTGTTTTTTTCGCCTTCTTCTCGTCTCGTCTCCTCTTCTTCTTCTCCTTGTGCGTCTCCTCGGGAGCTGCAAACACGTCCACACCCTTCTGCAGGTCAAAGTCCGTAGCCAGTTCTTTGCCCTCGTAGGCGTGGCCCGGCAGTCCCCTCTGCTTCCTCTCCTTGCCCCCGTCTTCCTCCTCCGAGTCGCTATCCTCTTGCAGCTCTTTGGGCAGCTTGTACTTGAGCACGTGGTCCACTCGGAGCACGCGGTCCAGTAACTTAAACCCGTTGAGATTGTCCACCGCCAGGATGGTACTGCGCTGGTCCTCGTACTTGATGAACGCGAAGCCCTTGGACTTGCCCGTCTTGCCGTCGCGCACCAAGTGGATGTCCTCGATCTCCCCGAACTGACTCAGCACGCACAGCACGTCGCCCTCGGACAGCTCGAAGGGCAACCCGCCGATAAAGGCCCACGCAGACTCGCTGTACTTCTGATGCCAGGACCCGGACAGAGGCACGTTCAGCTCCAGCTCGCGCTCGTTCAGCCGCTGGATCTCGGCCACCACGTTCATCGTCAAAGCGAAATTTGTGCATAAATATACCCATAATTATGTACCCTCTATACAAATAGGAAGCTCTTAGGAAGTACGAAATATTGTGGGGTAGTATTTCCGGTGTTGGTGCTTAAGGATGGAGCTGGAGACGAAGGTGGAGGTGTCAGCAGCGATGTTGCGTGGCTCTGGCGTTGAGGCTTCTTCTCCATCGGGTGCGTATCGTGGAGATAACGCACTATTCCCTGACAATGCAATAGCGACCGGATCCTCTCACGACGCACAGTATACCACGACGAAGGTGGTGTTTCTCACTGTGAACGACGTCTACGAACCGTTTCCAGATGCCAACGGCGTGGGTGGCATTGCAGAACTCGCTACAATGTTGAGATGTGTTAAGCAAAGGATTTCCGACGATACGCACATGATCATCACGCTGAATGGAGACTTTCTGTGGCGCTCGGAACTGGATCGGAAAGACAAAGGGTGCGTCATAAGCTTCAATGCACTTGATTAGTAGACGCGGGGTTAACCGTTGGTGTCGATGTGGATTGTGTGATGCTGCAGAGCTGTTATGGTGGAGCTACTGAACAAAATCGGCATTGAGTATGTGGTGGTGGGCAACCACGAGTTCGACTTTGGCGCTGAGCACATGCGAGAGTTGTTCGCTGGCGGCAAATTCACGTGCTTCGGGTCGAACGTTCGGTTGACTAGTGATGGAGAGCTGTGTCCGGGTCTGGTGGATACGTGTGTGATACCATTGTGCAATGGGCTTCGGCTCGGACTGTTTGGGGTGGTTACAACTGTCACTGGGAAGGACCCGTTTGCGGGACCTAGTGTTGTTTTCGATGACGAGCGACCGCATGCTCGTCGCTGTGTTGAGAAACTCAAGGCTCAAGGGGCAAATGCTATTGTGGCTCTCACGCACTTCAAGGTGGCCGATGATGTACGATTGGCCATGCAGGTGCCGGGCATCAACCTCATCCTGGGAGGCCATGATCACTTCCCGGTGACATGCGCTGCCGGCGTCGATACGCTTATTCACAAATCCGGCATGGATGCACTTTGGCTGGGAGCAGTGGAGATGACTTTGGCGACACCGATGGTATCTCAGCAAATTGACGGCCAACCAATAGATGTCCGAGTCGGTTATCAGTGGCAAATGCTTCTGAACCGCGGATATCCCGCGGATCCAGCATGTCTGGCGATTCTGAACAAGTACATTCAGGATGTAGAGCAAGAGGAGCTCGCACAAGGCAAACTCGAGCCGCTTGGAACGGCTATTACAGCGTTAGATGGACGACGTATTACCTGCCGCACACAAGAGAGTAACATGGGCAATCTCGTGGCCGACTCACTGCGTGAAGGGCTGGATGCAGACGTCGGACTTGTGAATGCGGGATACATTAAAGGAGATCACCTGAACGATCCCGGGCTTGCTATCACGCGGAAGTGGCTTGAGAAGTATTTACCGCTGGTAAAGCCAACGGTGGTCGTAGAATTACCCATGCGCGAACTCAAAGACGCTCTAACCTATTGGTTACGCCGGTATCCTGCTATGAGCTCATCTCATCCACACTTTTCAGGTCTTCGTGTCACCTACGATATCACCCAGGCTGGTAAAGCATCAATTTCTTCGATTCGACTGTCCAAGGAAAGGTATGACGCTAATGGCGAAGATACAACACATACTCGAGGTGAAGACGAAGCAGAAGAGGGGGCAGCGATGGATACATTGGTTACCGTGGCGATGCCTTTGCTGAGTACCATGGGCGAATGGCATTTCTTTGCTAGTGCCCGTCAATTACGAATGGGCCCCCTTGTACGTGACCTGGTAGCGAGTTTTGTTGGGAAACGCCTTCAAGTTGACTATCCCTGCAACGAAGGCCGGCTTCGTATAATTGAACCACCACAACAGATCATCCCCACAGCATCTGCCTTGTGATGTTGCATTGCTAGACTACATTCACAGGGTCGTTCGCTGTAGCTTATTTCATTTCACTTCCTATAGTTCGATCAATGAATTCGTGTGACCCACAGCAGTGGTCTAGACTTTGGAGAATATTGAAGGGAGTCACTATAATCTCGTCGACCGTGGCTCTTCGCCGCTTTATCGCTCGGGAATCAAAACTTCATCGAAAACGTGACGATGGGTCGTAGCTATTATGCTGATGTCTTCTCCAGTCTATCTGCGAGCATCTTCACGAAGCGGTGGTCTTTGCCATGCGTAATCCGCAGAATACGCTGTGCCTCAGTCAGGTGCTCGGACGACTTAACCTTGCTATTCTCTGCTCCCGTTCCTGCCTGTGCCAGTTGACCGTACAGATCGCCCAGGGTAAACAGATGCAACCCCGTCATCGGGTGGTTGGAGTTGTAAATGCGTCGATAAAACTCCAACATGCGCTCTCCATATCCGATCGCTTCCTCTACACTTCCACGCTCCATTTCGGCGCTAAAAAGTGTGGCCAGTGTCTGCAACCGCGCAATGCTCTCAGCGTGGAGAATAGTACTCTGCCGTTCTGCAAGCTTCTGTAGCGCATCAATGCATTGCTGCTGCTGCACAGCAAGGGCAGCGTCGCTGGCAACCTGACTCGTTGCATCGCTGAGTTCCTTAAGAGCCTGCTCCACCTCTTCTCGGCGTTCCTGGGTCCAATTTTCTTGCGGAATGCCAGCAATATCAGCATCCATGAAGGCATCCAAACACCCTGGTTCTTGCAGGGGCTGCGAGCAGCGGGGGCATCCACAGTGGAAATGGTACTTCTGCTGCAGTCGCTGTTGTCTGTCGCGACGTGGAAGTCCAACGTCGACTACACAAAGATCAACAAAAGTCACATCCAGCTACGTTAGTGCGAGCTGGCGATATAATAAAGCTCTCTAATGAACCCACCATAGGTCTGCGTAATCTCCTCTCCAGACTTAATGGGCTTCATCGCTCGGAACTCCATCTCAAGCGTCTTAGGAACAAACCTGCAATGACAAATCGAGAAGATCGTGAGCAGCTTGTTGCATGTCAAAAACAGCAAACGAGCTCCATCAACACGTACGTGACAGCACAATTGGGGTCGCAGCTATGGTTGATCATCGCTCCCAACGGGTAGCAGCCCGCTCCCAGCTCGATCATCAGCTCGTCACAAATGGAGAAATTGTTGTTACGGAACCGACTCAGCATGCGAACCATCTCATCCATCGAGTACGAATCTACACCAAACAGCCACAATAACATACCGCCACTTCAGCCTCAAACCACCCTCTCCTCCTCTCTCTTCTCACCATCCACCAGGTTGATCTTCTGCGCCAGTGCCGCCAGCAACATCAGCTCCTGATCCTCCATGTCTTGATCGTGCCACACCAGCTCCTTGGGCTGCAGTCCTTCGCTCTCCTCTCGTCTTAGAACTCTCCCCAGCAGCAGCACATCCGCCACCTGGTCGCTCCTCATGCCGAGCTGCGCCAACTGCGCGAGACTCTTGCACTCTTTGCGGTGGTCGGGCGTCCAGTCCGCTTGCTGACAGGCTTTCGAGCAGTAGACGGCGGTCTGGCAGCGTCCGCAGCGACTGAGACGCAGGCCAGAGCTGAAGCATTTGTGGCAGTGAGACGGCCAGAGCTCGGGCAGAAGGACAGCCGCGACTGCGGAGGCGTGCACGACGAGGTCTCCGGCGTCCACGTCCGTCTGCGTCTCGACGCGTCTGCCGCGGTCCCCCGAGACGTCCTCCAGAGCGTCCTCAGAGACGTCGCTCACGATGCGCATCTTGGTGGTCATGCTGCTTATTGATTGGTTCGCTTAACAGCGTATGGTGAGGTCGCTGGAAGGTCGCTCGAACTGGCGCAACATTTCGACAGAAAAGGCGAGGGTTCTTATTAAGCACGAATCGGAGTTAAGAGGAGGTATACAAACATTCAGTTTAACTGCGCGGGCCGTCCACAATCGCCTATTCTTATTTCCCCCCGACCGAGTGACCATCACTCTCGTTCTTAAAAATTCTCTCAACGGGGGTGGAAGACCCAGCCCGCCTTCAGCAACAGTCGCTCGGCGGCTCCCCTCGGCCTGCGCCTTGCAGCCAGCAGATCGCGCTGCGACCCGGAAAACTATCATCTGCGCGTCTTCATCTGCGTCCCAGCCGACTCCCGCGCTCCGTTCTCGTCTCTGGGCGCCACAAGACCGAGGTAAGAAATCGGTAATTTATCGAGAGGGGCTCTGCTCTCGTCACGGTTCCAGGGCCCCTACACGTCTGAACGTGCTAGGAACACATTTATCTGGGTAATTGAGCTCTGGGGGACTCTTTTGTCCTGTTCCTGGCGCTTTTTACGACCTCTGGAAGTGGCGTCATCCTTCCTGTCAAAGTATATTACCATTGAGTTGGTAATTTATTTTTTTACGGAAGGAGGGCACGCCTCAGAGCCACTATAGTAGAGAATATATGTTGCCGAGTGTGGGACGTAACTAACTGATGTTGGTGATGCAGGAATTCGCTCTAGATCCGACGCCCTTGGAGGCTGGTCGATTGGTGGTACACCAGGACAGCTCTAGAGCTTAAAGGCAGTTGGGAAATCTTTCAGTGGAGCAAGGCAACTGCAGCTACTGAAGGGAGGGAGCATTGAAGCAGACACGCGAGACAGCTCAGCTAGCTCATGACCGGTCCGCAGCAATCTATGCCCCCTGTTTCTCAGCATGCACCAAAGCCGACAGTAGCGGATCCTTCTGAGTCGGCTTCAACTACTCCAGCAAGCAACGTACGTGGCATTGTTATGGTTGCGACTTTTTCGAGACTGCATTCCTAATTTGTATTGGGCTTTGGCTGTATAATTCATCTTTTGTTGGCGTACACAGGCAATGGACCCTAGTACTTCAACAGCTGCAGTATCTACAGCATCTACAGTATCTACCGCAGCTTCTACGCCAGTCGCAAGCGCCGCCATGACTGCAACTAGTGCCAGTTCCGCTACCACTGCTACTACTACAGCAGCAGCGAATCCAAGTGGAGGTGTTCCGGGCACAACTGTCGGCGAAACTGCAGCAGATTGGAGGGATAAAGACGCCGATCGAGGCGCAAGGCAGCAAATTGCACGGATCATGTGCGTACATTGCTGGATTTTTTTCTGCGTTGATGGTCAGGGAATTGGTTGACTGAACGTTGCCGAGGTGGTTGTGATCATGTGCAGTTTGACGTTAATCATGAAGAGTGCCAACAGACCGACCTCCGCGAACTATAATCCTCGGGAGATTGCGAGGAGATTGGAACACACACTGTACATGGGGGCTCCATCAAAGCAAGAATACAGTAATGTGCAGACGCTGAAGGCACGGCTACAGCAAGCGTTGGATAATTCAAGGCGGCGACAAATGCAGCAGCAACAGGCAAGATTACAGCAGCAGCAACAACAACTTCAAGCGTCAGGGGCGTCTGTAGACGGTGCTCAGCAAACTCAAGCGCAATTGCTTCAACAGCGGCAAATGGCTCTACTGCAGAGGCAACAGCAGCAACAAATGGCAGCGGCATTGCACAACCAACGAGCAAACTTCCAGGCAGTCCCGTTCCCTGGGGCATCTGCACCCATGAGCCAGGCCTCCATAAGTCAGCCGATGCAGATGCCGCTGAGTATGTCACAAATGGGGGTGAAAACTCCTGGCTCTGTTGCAGTAGTAAATACGAATCCAGGCAGCCTTTCGACGCCCACTAATGGAGCAGCAGGTGCAGGGAATTCGATTTTGGACGAGCTTGAACGCGAGGCTGATGAAATGGCAAATGGAGTGAATGACCAGCCACTGTCGATGCCGGATTCTGAATTGCAAGCTGCCACAACGCCAACCGGGGCATTGAGTGCTGCAAATGGAAGCAACTTTGTGAACGTGACGCCAACGGCTGTTTCACCAACAGTTATTGGCGCTGTCGGAACAGGCTCGTTTAATGCAGTTCCTTTGAGTATGCCGCCGGAGATAGGCGCGAGTGCCGCGCCCCCTGCGACCGGGTCGCTGGCCCCAGCGGTTGCTACTGCTGGAACAAATATGTATCAGGGGATGAATTTGACGGGACCACAAATCCAGCAGATTCAACAAATCCAGCAAATGCAGCAGCTCAGGCGAATGCAGCAGCTCCAGCAGCTTCAACAGCAACAATTGAGTGGAAAGGTCAGCGCTGCCCAGATGCAGGCCGGTTCCGGCGTGCCTACAAGTGGCGCGGCGAGTACACCAGCTGCTGCTACTGCAGGTGGGAACGGAGTTACGCCTGGGATGATTCAAATGAACGAGGTTTCAATCGCTCAAAAACGGGAAGAGCTCAAGCGACGATTAATTCAGTTGAAGCACGCACGAACATGTACGATGGGGGAATGCACAATTGATTACTGCAGTCGTACGAAGGCACTGCTTTCACACGTGTCAAGATGTGCAAACGCTCAGTGCACAACGCTCGGTTGCAAATCAACTCGGCAGTTGCTATCGCATTTTCGTAAATGCCGTAACCTGCAGTGCGATGTGTGCAGCGCCATTCGTCCTCCAATGAACGAGAATGAACAGCAACTGGTACTTCGACGGCAACAAGAGCGACTCTGCATGTTGCGCCACGCCAGTACTTGTACGGCGCAGCAGTGCATTCTTCCGTACTGTGCTGGGATGAAAGTGCTGTGGAAACACATTTGCGAGTGCCATCAGCGACAGTGTCGAACGGATCATTGCATTTCATCACGCTATGTGCTTTCACATTTCAAGCAGTGCAACAAGATGATCTGTGAAGTGTGCGGTCCTGTGCGAAAGGCTATTAAAGTGGTTGATTCATGCCGGGGGAATCCTTCTCAGCTTCAATTGGCGGCAAGCCAGTGTCCGGAAGGTGTGCGCGGGCTGATCAAGATTATGAACACTACAACTGCAGCGTCCGTTGGGGTTCCAGCTTCGGCTTCTGCTACCCAGCCAGGCGCTGGAAATGGAATAGAAAACGTGAAAACTGAGGGAGCGACACTGACTAGCGGTACAACTCACCAGGGTCAGAAGGCTGTCGCTGGCTCGGCCAAGGAGTCGAGCGCGCTGGAGGAGATGAAGAAAAAGCCGTTGAAGTTACAAACTGAAAAAGAGAAAAAGCTGCGTCGGAAAGAGCAAGCAAAAATTGCGAAGGCTCGAGCCCAAGCAAAGGCGGCGGCGGCAGCTGCAGCAGCGCTTACTGGGCCTATTACTACACTGTCAACATCAGGGGGTGCTCAGCCCGTAATGCACAACGGCCTTGTGGTTCGTGGAACACAGGCAGAGCTTCGTGGCGACCATGTTTCGCACCAAGATATTTCTTTCTTAGACTCAATGACGGAAGGCCAACTGGATGAGCACATTCGCTCACTTAGGTTCAACTTCTGCGGGCATATTTCGATTGGTGAGCTGAAGAGCCGACTGATGCCACTGCTTACGAAGCTTATGGACAGTGAGTATGGATGGACATTTAACAATCCCGTGGATCCTGTACAGTGGAACATCCCAGACTACTTTGATATCATCAAGTGTCCGATGGATCTCGGCACGATCAAGAAGCGATTGGAGGCTGAGCACTACAACAGCGTTGAAGCGTTTGCAGGTGATGTGCGTTTGGTTTTCGAGAACTGCATTGCCTACAATAGCAGCACGAACAAGTTCAACATGGCAGCTAAGCAGCTACTCGCCTCGTTCAACAAGTCGTTGACCTCACTTAAAAATCAGTTGGAGAAGCAGCTTTTTAAGCGCTGTGAGCAGCGTCGCGAGGAGATGTGTCAGTTGTGCGGCGGTGACTCCTTTAAGTTTGCGCCGTGCATGCTCTTCTGTAGTGGCCCATGCGCTGGTCGGATCCGAAGGCATACACATTACTACAGTGACCCTCGGGGAGAACACCATTGGTGCTCAAGTTGCTACAAGCAGATGAAAGAGGGGCCAATCGATATGTCGCTTCTACCTCAATTATCCAGTGCAGCTACAGAGGTGGCTCCTCCTCCAGGTGCTGGAATCCCGTTTGATGGAGTATTGAAAAAATCGTCGCTGGTGAAAAGGAAAAATAGCGAGGTCGCTGAAGAACCTTGGGTGGAGTGCGACTCTTGCAAGTTGTGGTATCATCAAATTTGCGCTCTGTTTAACGAACGCAACCATGCGATCTCTGGCGAGCAAGAACCGTTCGTATGCCCAATTTGTGTGAAGAAACAACGTGCTGCTGGAGTGAAACCGTCATTGGATAATGGTCTTAAGGCCAAACGGCTTCCTATCACACGGATGGCAAAGCTGATTGAGGTCCGCGTGATGGAGGCAATCGAAAAAGCCGGCAAGGATGAAGCTGTACGCATGGGTAGCATGGGCAACTCCGACAGTATCGGTTTTTCAAGCGGCACTAAGGAGTCTACTTCTGACACACAGTTCGGAATTACTATTCGCGAAGTCCTCAGTATTGATAAGCAGGTGCAAGTCAAACCAAGGATGGGTAAATTACTGTCGGCGAAGTATGGCAAGGCCAAAAAGACTGAAGACGGAAATGGGGGTGGGACTGGTTCGACGAAGTCACTAAAGCGCCCGCGTTCGACGATGTCTGCTGCCGACAAGAAAGCTGCTGCGTCTGCATCAGCTTCTTCATCATTGTCGCTGCAGTTAACATATCGCTCTCGGTGCATTTGTGTCTTCCAAGAACTGGATGGCGTGGATGTGTTGATCTTCACTCTATACGTGCAAGAATATGGCCCAGACTCACTATCGCCAAATGCTGGACGTGTGTACGTGTCGTATCTGGACTCGGTCAATTACTTTCAACCCAAGAAGCTGCGTACTTTGATGCATCAGCAAGTGATGCTAGGCTTCCTCGAGGACTGCAAGAATCGCGGCTTTCATACATGCCACATTTGGTCGTGTCCACCGCTGAAGGGTGACGACTACATTTTCTTCTGCAAGCCGGAGAACCAGAAAATTCCCAAGTCGGCGCGGCTACGCCAATGGTATCAGAAACTGTTGCAGCAAGCCAAACACGATGGCCTGGTTGTTAATATCTCCAACTTGTACGCTGAGTACTACATGAAAAAGAAAGCGGCTCACGAGCTGCCCTATTTCGAAGGAGACTACTGGCCGCGACTCGCGGAGGATCTCATTAAGCAGTTGGAAGAAAAAGACAGTGGCAACCGAGCGAAAACGGGTGGCGCCGCCGGCGAAGTTGCTGTTGCTGGCAACGGGGCCAGCGCCAGTGGTGCGAGTACACCTGCTAATGGCTCCCAAACGCCTATTTCTCGGTCGCCGTCACCTACTGAGTCTGTCACGGAGAATGGTGCCGCGGACGATGAAACAGTTGACTCTAAGGCGTCGACTTCGAAGAAAGGGGCAATGACACCTAATGCGAGCTCAAAGAGCAAGAGCAAGCGCAGTAAAAAGGGTAATTTCGTTACTGAACCTTCGGTTACTCGGAGCAGTGCTTCCAAGGCGCGTTCGAAAAAGGGTGGCAAGTCGTCGCGTTCTACCAGCAGTTCCAAGAATGTGATCAATAACGATCCGCTCATGCAGAAGCTGAAGGGCATTCTTGAGCCTCAAAAAGAGGACTTCTTTGTGGTGGATTTGCACCCAAAATGCCACAAATGCGCAGTGCCGATCGTGAACGATTGCTATTGGGAGTTGAAAACCATACCTCCACCTGCGTCTGTGAACAACTTGCTGGAGGCCGCCAAGAAGACTCGGTCCTCGTCTTCGAGCTCTCGCAACTCGCCGCCGCGCCACTACCATTATTTCTATTGTGGTTCCTGCTACGAAACCAACAAGACTCAACTGTTGCATCGTGTGGAGGTGTCCGGTAACTGCGCAAAGCGCGCCAAGGATCTGAGTGAGCGTATTCTTCCGCTAAACGAGAAGGCAATCGCTGCAGAATTGGCTGAGCTGGATCTGCAGGAGATCAAATTCGAGGCGGTTCTAAAATTTGTCGATCCTATGATAGAGGAGGAAGAAATACAGCCCAAGCAGGAAGGACCAAAAACGAAGGAAACCGAGGTGAAAACTGAGATATCCGAGGCTAAGCCCAAGGAAAGCGACGGTGAAACCAAGGTTCTTTCGGAGGAGACTGCTGCAGCTCAAGTAAATGACGAAACGGCTAGTGACAATGCTGACGGCAAAACCGAAAACAAAGCTTCAGAAGCGAGCAGTGCGGTTGCGTCTGCCCCAGAGAAAACTGTTGCTGAAGCAGCAGCTATGGGGGCGGTAATCGAGGATACAAACGATGGCAAGGACACAGACCAGATCATGGAGACGAAGACCGAGACAAGTGTGGTGCAGAAGAAAGTTAAGCGCATGATTGGCGACGACCTGAGCGATGTAATCATGCCGTGCGAGATTTTTGACACACGCGAGGCCTTCCTACTGTATTGCCAAAACAACCACTGCCAGTTTGACCAGATTCGACGGGCGAAGCACTCGTCCATGATGGTATTGTACCACTTGTTTAATCAGGGTACGACTGGTTTCACGTTTAGCTGCTCTAACTGCAAGACTACGCTGCTGAGTGGTAACCGTTGGAACTGCTCTATCTGCCCGGTATTCAACCTGTGTGACGCGTGCCATACGAAAACAAAGCACGAGCATCAACTGCATTTGTTCAAGGTAGTGCCCATTCCGAAGCCTGGAAATGAGGTGTCCAACGAGACAGTGAGTACCAAGGTCAAAGGTGTCGTATCTAATGGTGGCGGCACGGCAGGCCGATCCATTAAGCGTGAAGCAGGTAGCTCTGATCTGAAGCGTGCGAAGCATGCTAAACATGCAAAAGTGGCTGGAGAAAAGGCAAACGGTTCTCGCAAGCGCAAGCTGCCCCAGGGCTCCCCAGTCGCGACTCCAGCAGCTTCTCCAGGCGCCAAGTCTGAAGTAGCAACAGCACCTGCATCTGCGGAAAGCAGCGCTCTTTCAGCAGCTGCAACACCAGCTACCACAGGTACAGTGGCAAGTGGCTCCGATGCTAGCACCGCCGATGGTGATGCAGCCAAGAAGCGTCGGATTCATAACATCGACCCACAGCTCTTGCTCCAGCTGGAGCATGCGAGTAGTTGCACAGTGCCTAACTGCACTTTCTTCAACTGCAACCGCATGCAGGCCATGCTCAAGCACGGCGCGATTTGTGAGCAGCGTCTTGCTGGCCCCTGTGTGTTGTGCAAGCGCATCATAGGGCTTCTCTCGGCGCACGCTCGCCAGTGCACCAAGGACTATGCGGCTTGCAAGGTGCCGCGGTGTGCTGACATCCGCCGCCACTTTCTGGCGCAGGTTCAAGCTCGGCAACAGCAGCTCCAGCGGGCGCGGCAGCTCCAGGCTCAGCAACAACAAGTAGCCGACAATGCCGTTGCTGCTACGGCTGCTGCTGCTAACGCTACTGCTGTCGAGGAAAAGAAGGATGCAGCCTCGTGAGCCCAAACGTAGTACGGGGTAGGTAGGTATAGAAATCTAGGATAGGTAGGTGCGATGAAGAGCTGCCGTCTATTATCCGGCAGCTTGAGTCGCTCATTTTGCAAGAATGAATACGTGTTATGTGGACTTTGGTCTGATGAGCGCCATCTCGAGACCCAGTGCTGTGGACGGAATCAGGACACGGCGATTGTTGTCGTTGCTGCTTGACCAGAATGCCGACGGGAGCAATGGATCACCGCTGTTAATGGTGATTGGATCCAGGAGACCGACGAGCTCGTAAACCGCGGCTACAAACGCAGCACTTAGGCGAGCTGTGACTTCAGCGAACCCCAAATTCTCTAACGCAGCAGAAGTTTCAGAAGCTCCGTCCTCATTTTTTAAGTCGTTGGGGTCCGAAGGGATGTTTCGAGGAGAATCAGTGCTCGTACCGCCCTTTGACGGCGGTGATTTGTCACTTTGGTGGTTGTCTGTTGTGGTATCTCCTACCTTTAGGCCCTGTAAGACGAGGACATTTAGCAACGAAGCTTCATGATACAAGGAATATACCGACTTACCTCAAGCGTCTGCCTTAGCAACTGCTGAATAAGTGGTGGGAGCTCTTTCAGAGCGTCTACGACTGCCTCGCGATCCACTGGTTGCTTCAGTGGCGACCTCGGCGTCATTTTCACCCCCGTTGATGGGAACAGTAGCGTATGCCACGAAATCGGAGCTATTACGGCAATTTGGCTCGCCAGATCTCGCAACGTTGATGAGATAGTATCTGTCCGGGTATCATATTGAAGACGACGAACGGCAAACTACATGTACACAAGTTAGGAGGAACGCCGGTACAGCAGTAATTAGCAGCCGTACACGATCGTGGATGTGGGGCAGCTTGCTTGCAACGCGTTCCTCAAAAGGAACGAAGTGAAGCCCATCCGCTGAAACAGACACAACATGCAGGGCACCTTCATGTCGAAGCATGAGCTCACAGCTACACATGTATTGTATCGTAAACAAAGACAAGAAATGTATCAGTGGCGCGCATGACTAGAGTCACTCTAGTAGAGTGATACCGAGTTAAATCTCACCTAGTCCACGCTGCAGGGCGAGTCAGTCTCAAGAACCAGAAAACGCTACCACACTCAAAAAGTCACGTACGAGGCAAGGATGTCACCCGTTGAGCTGGGAACTGTCCATGCTGCATGCGTTCAATGTCTCGAGCCACGACGAACTCCACCCCTACACGCAACGCAGAGTCCGCAAGCTTTTCGCGAGCGAGCAACAGGTCGCCGTCTTCACATAACGCCAGCACATCTTTTGTTTGGAGTTGGGTGGTCGAAGATGGCGGCGAGGAGAAGTAGCTGCCCATGGCTAACGATAACGCAGTAATATAAAAAACCGACGGCTCACGTGCTATTACTGTGCTGGACGACACACACACACAACAAAGAGCTCCACGACTTACCGAAGGCGGTGGCTCATTCTGTCATGACGGGATCCATCGCCAATGGTGCTCGGCTTCGAGCTTGCTTCATTTCCAGCCTACAGCTGCCAGCCAGTCGATCGACAACTTCAACTTGGAGAGATTAATGCTCCGGGTTTGCGCAAGTCCTGTCACAACAATGGGCTTCGGGCCCTGCAGAATCGGAGATATCAGTAAGCTCACTTCGGGGACTGAAGTTCACACCACGCTGCACTCGACAGCGCCCCCGCTAACGACTCCACAACTTCAGCAGTCGTCGATGCAATGAAACGCGCCCCTAGCTCACGAGGCTTTGCATTTTTGCAGTTTGCAGGCAGCTCCATGCCTTCGTTCACGACCCACGCTTCAGCAGTCGTCAATCAGTCGATCAGTCGATCGGTCTCCGAAGCGGAGTCCGATGGGCAAGTGTAACACTTTAGCGTTGCCACTTGATTGGCGCCCCGCACATGCCCTTGGTGTTCGTACGCGTGATTGGCTTGGGGCACCATGCCCCGCATCACGGCATCGCCGATGCCTGGTCTTAGTCTCAACTCGCTGCAAGGCCGATCCCGAGTTGCAGTTGCGACGTCAATAGGCTACAGCGAGGAAGACACCGGTCAGCGCTTTCGTGTCGTATGCCCGGCCAAGCAGCGACTTATGGTATAGTCTGTCTTGACATGACAACTTCTCTGCAACTCTCGTCTTCTATGTCGATCGCTGGGCAGCTTGTGACGGTTCACCGGTTACCGCGAAATGCATGATTGGCGCGAGGCATGCGTCTTGATGCCGAGCTGCTCGATAGCAATGCACCTGTAGAGATGGAGACCTCCGCCACTTCCGCTGGTGTCTCGCCTTTTGACGGGTGGTCAGCGGAGTCGTTGAGGTGCCTGGATGCGCTCGTGCATGCCCGATGTGAGACTGCCCACTCACTAGTGTGCTACTGCTTCGTTAGCTGCGGAGACCATTTCCGAATTCGCTCCCTCGAAGCACAGCACCACCAAAAAGGCAAGTCGCAAGCATGGAGGCGGTAGCCCAACGCGAATCGAACCTGTCGACGCCTCGGCAAAAGCTACAAGTCCAAGACAGCCCCTCCTACCTCGAGGCCAAGTCGCCCAATCCGCTCGACAAGTTCGAAAAGGGTGCATTGCGTGAAGGTCCCCCACCCGAGTCGCAAAAGAAGACGTACTACGGTTTCCTGTTCCAGTATGCCGGCTGTGGTCTCATCTACAGCGTCTTGTACAGCTTGACGTACCCGTTCCTGAACAACTACCTTCGTATGTCCGGTGTGGCCACTTCTTCGGCTAGCGTGTTGATCGCACTTCCCTGGTCGCTCAAGACTTTCTTCGGTATCATCACGGACTGCTACCCGATCTTCGGCTACCGTCGTCGCCCGTACATGGTCATCGGCTGGGTGGTGGCAACGGTCTGCATCTTCGTCATGGCTATTTTACCTGAAGGAGACCCGTACTACCCGGACAACTCGTGGGCTTCTCTCTCGGAATCGGAGCTTACCGCGGACCAAATCGCGCAGATCAACTACGACGCCCCTGGCAATGGCACCAAGTTCATCCTGCTCATGATCGTTGCGAATCTGGGCATGGTCTTGTCCTTCACGGCTTGCGGTGGAACTCTGGTGGAACTCTCGCAGCGTGAGGGTGAGAAGCGCCGTGGTGACTTGCAGACGATGATCTGGGTAACTCGTCAGGCTGGTGGCGTCATCGCTTCGGCTTTGGTCGGATTTGGGCTTAACTCCGAGGAATACGGCGGCACCTTCTCCGGCTCAATCCACGTGAGTGGTCTCATGGCCGTCTGCACTGTCACCGGCTTCGTCACGTGTCTCGTGGCTTGGTTCTGCATCGACGAGGAGCGTGTTGGGCGCCGCTCGATGAAGGTCGAGATCGGCAAGTTATTCGACTTGATCCAGTACCGAGTTGTGTACCAAGTGCTGGCCTACCAGTTCTTCGGCAACATGTTCTCCTACGTGAGCGTCACCGCTTCCACGCCGCTGCAGAGCGTGTGGCTGACCATTACGCCTGTCAACAGCAACGTGGCCACCATCATCTCCACCTTCATCTCCATGGCCTCGCTACTGGTTGTTCGTCAGTGGGGCTTGAACTGGAACTGGCGCTGGATGATCGTCGTGACCCAGTTCGCGGTTGTCTTCGTGGATTGCTTCCCGACCTTCTTGACCATTTGGGACGTCGTTCGCAGTCAGTGGTTCTGGCTGGGCGTGCCGCTTTTGGAGCAGGTCCCGTACAACATCGGCTTCGTCGTGTCCACCTACTGCATGGTCGAAATCATGGAGGAGGGCAACGAAGCCGCCTTCTACGGTCTCGTTGTCGCCGTCTCCAGTCTCGCGTCGCCCTTCGCCACAGTCATCACCAAGAACATCGACGCCAACTTCGACATCGCCACGACCGACCTCCAGCGCGACGACACCACAGTGCGTCAGCAGGTCACGTACGCTTACCTCTGCTCATACGCCTGCAAGATCTTCTCCACGGTTTTCGTGCTGCTCATTCCTCGCCAGAAGGCCGAGACCCAGGAGATGCGTCGCAACGGTGGCAAGAGCAAACTCGTTGGAATCATAGTCGTCGTCATCCTTGCCTACACGTATGTCTGGACTATCATGACCAACATCATGTCCATCTTCCCGTCCACCTCGTGCTACAAGATCGCCGGGGGAGACGGCTGCTAGTCCCAACTTTCGATTGTCTGTGCAGACGCGTAGTATCCAACACCAACCTTCGCATAAAATTCATACACATTTTACCATTCTGCATGGTCTTACCTTTTGTTTGCTTTGGGTCGCAATCGCAAGGGATAATCAGGAACACTTGGAGCCTAATCGACGGCAATTTATTTTCTTTAGTCCATAGCGGCATTTTACCTTGCATGAGTGCAGAGAAATAAGAAGCCAGCTCGAAAATGGGGGACCGCGCTAAATCATTTTCATTAAACCACAGCGGCAGCTTACCTTGCATGAGTGCCGCTCTACCTACACAAGCTTTTTCTTGTGGAAATACTCTTGGAGATGCTTGGCCTGGTAGAATCCAGTAATAAGCAAAATCGCAATCTGCAGATACAGAAAGGAGTCAAGTTAGCGCCACTCCAAACAAACCGGCTTCATAGGCGGAGGTTTACTACTTACCTGCAACACGGACACCCAGGTGGCTCTGTGATTGTTGCTCTCGATCGAGGACTGAAGCTTCAAGCTCTTCTCCTGTAAACCAGCACAAAACCGTCACCACTTCGAACATATCTACAACTTTCCTGCCATCAAACCTTAGCATAGTCTTGGTTACGCTGGATAGCGCTCACGCGGTCTTTGAGCTTGATGATGTCCAGGTGGAGTTCATCCATCTCGTTCTTCTTGGCCAGATTTTGGTACTCTTCGTGGCTTGTGCCCATCGACAGCTTCAGCGCGAACCGCTACCAATTACTTCTAATCAGCAACCAATAAACCAACAAACAAACACCAAAATATTTACTCTCTCACCATCGATGCGCCATCGGGGAGCGCGTAGTTGGACGAGTCCAGGCTCACGCAGACCCAGTGAGCCCCGTTCACCTCCGACGTGAACGAAATAGCTCCCTTTATGACAAATAATAATAATAATAAAATGTCAGCATCAATATACAGCTATTTATGTTGCCAGTTGTACTACCTTTTGCTTGGTAGGTTCCTTCTTCACCAGTGTGTTCTCGGCGTCGGGTTTGCTCTGATCGGGTGCGTAGAACGCCACAATTGTCTTCTACACTCACGAACGAGCCCCCAAACAGTCAATACGCGTCGTATTACCACACTCTCCTAGTAACATATGCCCCTTTGTCCCCACCATGACGTCCGTTGTGTCTGGAGACTCATACTCGGCACGGAATGTCGTTTGCGCTGGCACATCCACCAGGAAGCAGCGATGGCCCTGCATGATACGCACAATAGACGCATTAGCACCCATGCAAAGCTACACCAACATTAGCAAAAGACAGTACCTTCTCCTTGACGTTGAAGTATAGCGCGTCCGCCGCGCTAATGACGCTCAGCAGCACGAGCAGTAGCGCGCATCGGCCACGTGCGTGCATCGTTGTCAAGAAGATACTAATGAAAATATTCAATTCTGATTGGCGCGCTAAAAATATATTTTTTTATTTCAAAACAAAGCCGTGATTTCGCACGATATTTACAATGCATAGCTACGAGATGCTTTTAGATCATTTATTGCGGGGCATTAGGACCTGGAACATCGTAACACGTAGATTTTAAGGCATCGCCTGCTTCACAGCCACAGCATCAGTTCATAACGTTGGTATGTGTTCTTCTATCCTTGTCGTCAGTGATAGATTTTTTTTACACACTTTGCATCTATGTATGTTGCTGGAATCGAAATATTTAGTGTGAGGAGAAATATTAACTTTGAAAATCTGAGGGAACCAAACCAGATTTCGGGTAAAAAAAAAAACTTTGCGAACATGGCTTCAACTGCGCTGCTTCTAGGTGTTATCTAGACTTCATAGTCTAAGAATCGCAATGAACAGTGCTTCGTTCCTGTTCAAAAGCAAACCGCCGCACAACTTTCATGCAAGCAGAAGTGGTGCTGGATTTGAGCAAGTAAATGCCTCTTTTGTCTCCAGTGGTTTTGCAAAAATCAGCCCACTTATGGGAAAATGGATTGGTGTTGCACGAACAGAGGACTTTAAACTTAATCCCAACGGTTTTCCTAGGCCTCAGTCTTGCATGTAGTTGCTACAAATTGCCAGCAAAGAGAGCTCCTCCAAAGAGGAAACGTAGGAAGAGCGCTTGGTGCTGCAACCCATCCTCATTTGTCGTCACGTTGAAATTGCTGTGGGCGGTGGGGGTACACATTGGTTATGCAATGTCGAGGGAAAGTTGAGATGCATTAGCTTTCGTCGGCCTTGTACGAGGCATCCACACCCGCACCAGCATTAGTGCTTGTGTGGGTAGACACTTTAAGCCAGTCTCCTAGGCCCCATTAGTCGTAACTCGTTCGCGGGTTACGCAAGGTTACCGAGTGCAATCGAACACAGTCCTTCTCAAGGCTTCGATAGAAGCTTTTTGGATGCAACATAAAAAGACACACACCGAAAAGGTGAAGACAAATTATCTCTGGAGGAGGCAAGCGCCACTTTTGAGGGGCGATATCTCATCGAATATGGAGGCTATGAGTTTGGGATTACCCTCACTTTGAATAGATTCCTCATTCCTTTTTATTCATATCTTGCTTTGCCAGAATTTCCAAGAATTCGTGAAGTCAATGTTTGACCTCCCCCGAAAACTCGCGTTTTCTGGTCTGGTTCCCTCAGATTTTCAGAGTTAAAAACTAAAAGAAAATGAGGTTTGTAGTATTTCCGGATAGTTCCCCCCCTAACAGTTCAACACTCTTTGTAATGGGCCCCTCTGGCCTATTACATTGGTTATGCGATCACAGATTGGTGTGGTTCACACACTGCTGTCATGGAGGTAAAGGTGGCGTAAACGTGGTCAAATGTTTGCTCACATCCACCCATGGCACAATCAGTGATTACGCCAAGTGTTCTCTGCACTTCTTTGTGCATGATGATGGTTCCTCACCTGGGACATTATTTGGTAACAAGGCCAGCGTGTCACCTGAGTTCTTGTGGTCAATGCCACAAGACGCCACGCGGCAGGAAGATTCTTCGAAGGAGAATCTTCAAGTTCAACCTGATTCAACCCAAGGTTTTATACTACATGTGTAGGTTAAATTACATTTAACCTCAAGGGCCCCTAGTGGTTTTATTCATAGGATTCAGGAACCATAAGCTCTTTTCAATTCAGTTGCAAACTTTCCCTCAAGTACTCAAGTCGCCTTCCTCCCTCCAAGTTGGGAGTCGCTCCTTGTCCCTCCAAGTCGGGACTTCCCTCTAAGTCGGGAACGCTTCCTCAACCACACAAGCGTGCATGCCGTGTTTTGGGGACTGTTGTAAACAGCGCCCCATTACACCTGGTAGCACTTTGTGGTCCTTCCCGCGACCGGAAGTGACTGTTTGCGCGACTGCCAAGAGCAGGTCGACAAACGTTGATTGCCTGGTTGTGATTGTAGCATCACGTCGGAACCTCTTTTCTTTGGGTCTGTGGTTTAGTGCCGTTGTGCCTGTTCCGCCTTTGAATTTTCAGAGTCTAAACGTTCTGACTGCTACGAAAATCACAAGCCAGCAATCCAGTCTCCTTGAATAAGTCATGGAGGCAGCGGACATGGAAGTCTCTCATGGTCCAGCAGTACCGGAAACTGTTGAGTTGACTAATGAGCAATTCCCTCATTTGTCTTCTCATGAGTGGGCAGCCTTGGAGCGAATGCGTGGGATCATTGGTGAAGCAGCTGTGATCAGTTTGCTGAGATCAGCGTCACCAGATGACCAGAGGAACGCAGCCGTGAACTTCATGCATCACGAGATCATGACCTCTCATCGACAGCAAGCAACTCCTGTCTCGACGATGAGAGTGATGCCTCTGAAGCTCAACATTTCTCCGTATCGCGGCGGAGAAAACGAACCTCTGGCAAGATGGTTCGTTGAGTTGGATGCAGCAGTGGCTGCAAGACAGCTCCGAGACCCAGTTCAGCAAGTGTTGTTCGCGATGTCCAACCTTGTGGGTCGAGCGAAGAGTTGGGCATATGGGAAGCGTTTGGCGGAGCCAACCTGCTTCTACAATCTCGACGACTTTAAGCAGGAGCTGAAGCGCGCGTTTGAGCCTCCGCAGAGCGAATTTCGCGCTCGTGCTGAGTTCTTCAAGCTTCGGCAAGGGCGCCAAGACCTCCACTCATATGCACAGCGCGCACGATATCTCGTGTCGTGCATTGTGGATCAGCCGATTGACATGGCAACGCAAGTTGTCACGTTCATGGCCGGCTTGGACGACGGGCCGATCCGGAACCAGTTGTTCCGCGAGTACCCGACGACGTTGGACCAAGCCATCGAGAGAGCGATGCAAGAAGAATTCAGCATCAAGCAAGCCAAGTTTGGTTGACCTATTCCGCGTCAAGTCCGCATGTCGTCGCCAGTAAACGACGGTCCAGAGCCGATGGACTTATCATACGCTTCCACGTCGGGAGACGTACGTCCGCGTGGTAATGGCAAATGCTTCCGCTGTGGGAAGCCAGGCCACATCGCTCGGAACTGCAGGGTGTCTTTGCCGGAACGGCAAGAGACACGGGGGTCACGTTCGAACCAGACCAGCAACCGAAACTTCGGTCGCCGGTTCGACCGTTCCCGAGGGTCAAAAAACGGGAACGACCAGTAGGGGCGGGGCTCCCTACTGGGTCTAACGAGAGGACTGTGGATATTGTGGGGACACAGAACTCTGGCCCCGATGTGCGCGGCGCACATGAAGATTCTACTAAGAGTGATGGCAGTGTCAATCAGAGCTCTGCTCTGATCATACTCAAAGTTTACGTGGATGGTATTGCAACGCCTCTACGTGCTTTGGTTGACACTGGCGCGTCGAACAACTTTGTTCGGGCGAAGGTCGTGATTGGGAATGGTATGATTCCACCCGATGCGACGAATGATATGGCTGTTCGGTTGGCTAATGGGTCAACTGTGAGAATGCCAAAGCGAACGATGCGCTTGGCAATTGAGTTTGAAGGTTTCCGAGGTGAAGACGAGTTCATTTTACTCGACCTCGATGACAAGTTTGACATCATCCTGGGCATGCCGTGGTTGAAGCGTTACCAACCTCGCATTGACTGGATGAAGAAGAAGATCTCCGTTGACAAGTCATGCATTGCAGCCGCGTTGAGCTGCATGTCAACGGATGAAGTGACGTGGGCATATACATCTGTGGAAGGTGTGTCAAACGAGACCCAGGAGTGCGATGGCCCCTCGATCTCGGGAGACAAGCCCGTGAAGACCGCTGGAGGTGGAGCAGTCAGGCGCCATGAAAAGACTACTCCTGTTGCCAAGAACGACGAAGGACCGCGTTCTGGCGTGAAGAATGAAGACCAAGAGAAGATCGACGACGAAGGATTTCCGTCATCGAGCATCTCTGATCAAGATGCAAAGGAAGGTGATGAAGGTGGTGACCCACAGAGAGGCACTACAAGCAGCTATGCAAACGTCGTGGTCTACAATGATGAGGGTGACAACACAATAATGCGTCATGTCCAAGTGGAAAATCCTCCCAGCACGGTCGAAGAGTTGACTTCCTTGCCATCGATGAGCAAGAAGACGCTGAAGCGTAGCCTGGCGAAAGGCGAAATTTCGCAGCTTTGCGCGATCGTCAAAGCGATCGACAAAGACTTCGTCAACACTGCATCATATGTGAATGTAGATGTGTTGAACGGAAAGACACGGAAAGAGAGGTTTGAGGAGCAGTCATGGGACGCTCTCAAGACGAACCCCGTGTATGCGCTTGCCAAGGAATTCGAAGATATCTTCCCAGACAAGGTGCCGGACGAATTGCCATTTGACAGAGGCATTCGTCACGAGATTGATGTACTTCCTGGCACGAAGTACTGCATCACAAGACAGTGGCCGTTGCCGAAGGAACAAGTCGATGCGATCGACGAGTTTTTCGCACCACGTGCTAAGGCTGGTCATGTGCGAGAGAGCAAGTCTCCGCATTGCAGCCTCACTTTCTGTGTGAAGAAGGCGACCGGCGGGTGGCGCATTGTTCATGCGTTCAACAAGTTGAACGATGCAACCATACCTGCTCAGACTCCGGTTCCGCGCAAGGACATGATCCTTGATGGAATGGTTGGCAGTACCGTTTTCAGTGCGATCGACCTGAAAGATGGATTCTATCAGATTCGGATGCGCGAAAGCGATGTACCACTAACTGCAGTAAGTACCCCGAGTGGTATGCTGTGGGAATGGTTAGTGATGCCACAAGGACTGAGGAATGCGCCTGCGACTTTCAATCGCATGGTCACAAACATCATTCGTCCTTTGCGAACGTTCGCACCAAGTTACTTTGACGATATATTCGTTCATAGTAAGGCCACCAATGGAAAGTCTGATGTTGATGTTCATCTCGATCATCTACGTCAAGTATTCCAGGTCATGCGAGAGAACAAACTCTACGCAAACTTGAAAAAGTGCCTATTCTTTGCCCCCGAGATTCCTGTTCTTGGTTGCTTTGTGGGCAAGAACGGTGTTCGCGTCGATCCGGAGAAGGTCAAAGCTATTGACGATTGGCCTGTGCCTCAGAATGTCAAGCAGTTGCGGCAGTGGTTGGGTCTGGCGAATTACTTGCACGAGTACACGCGCAATTATGCAGCGTTAGTGCAGCCTCTGACACAACTGCTGAAGAAAGACGTTGAGTGGAAGTGGTCAAGAGATCATCAAGCGGCGTTCGAAGAGGTCAAACGGAGTCTGCGTGAAGCTCCTGTGCTGGCTCTTCCGGACCACGACAAGCCGTTCCACGTCGTCTGTGATGCGAGCGTTTATGCCATTGGTTGCGCGTTGATGCAACACGATGGTGAGGGTCGAGAGCGAGTTATATCGTATCAGTCACGACAACTCCGACCCGCAGAACGGAACTACCCAGTTCATGATAAGAAACTTCTTGCAGTGAAGTTTACCTTAGTCAAGTTCCGTGTTTACTTGCTTGGAGAGGAGCGCTTCGCGATCTATACTGATCATGCGTCGCTGCGGACAGCGGTGAAGACTCCTCACTTGTCGCAGAGAATGGCGAGGTGGCTCTCCTTCTTTGCGGAGTACAACTTTGTTGTTCACTATAAGCCAGGCAAGATGAACATCTTAGCCGACGCTTTGTCAAGACGTCCGGATTACGATCCCAAATCCAAGAACGAGGATCCGGTCGAAGCGTGTCGACTCTGTGAAGATGTTCAAGCGATCGCTGTTCAAGCATTGACTACAGTGCGTGAAGATATTATCGGGGGTTACAAGTCCGACGAGATCTGTCAGGACTTATTCAAGTACTTCAAGGATCCCTCCGCTAAAGCACTGCAAGGTCTGCCAGCTCGAACAAGATCACGCGTTCACCGCTTCCAAGTACGCAATGGGTTGCTGTACTACGCGGTTGACGACGGGGATACAGAAAGGATCGTTATCCCCAACGACGAAGGCGTGCGTCATCGACTCTTGTATGAGTATCATGACAGCCCTTCGAGTGGTCATCTCGGACGTGAGAAGACGTTTCTCAGTCTTTCCCGAGATTATTATTGGCCACACATGTACAAGTGGGTGCGCAAGTATGTGAGGACTTGCGAGATATGTCAGCGAGTGAAGCCCTCAGGCTCCACCCAAGCCCCACTTCGTTCTTTGCCTGTCCCCCAGGACAGTTGGAGGTCCGTGAGTATGGATTTCGTATTCGGACTTCCGCGAGACAAACACGGACGCAACGGCATCCTTGTGTTTGTGGACCGATTCAGCAAGATGGTTCATCTTGCACCTGTTTCGGACAAGATCTCAGCAGAGAAGACTGCCAAGGTATTTGTAGACGTCGTGTTCCGTCTGCATGGCCTTCCAGTTGAGATCGTGTCAGACCGTGACACCCGTTTCACTGCAAAGTTCTGGCGTGCACTGTTTGGACTCTTGGACACCAAGTTGTCTATGTCAACAGCGGCACATCCCGAAACGGACGGTCAAACAGAGCGAGTGAATCGTGTCCTTGAGGACGTATTGCGTAGTTACGCTACGTCATTCAAAGAGTGGAGCGAGTTTCTCCCTCTTTGCGAGTTTGCGTTGAACAACTCCACGCATGTCTCGACGGGTCACTCCCCATTCTATGTGAACTACGGTCTCCATCCGAGAGTGCCGGCGTCGCTAGTGGGAGAGGTCTCTACCTTAGGTGGGGGAGGGACTACGGCGACTGAGAATTCGCCACAGTCAAAGCGTGACCTGAATGCTGCTTCCGAACTCAAAGCGAATTTTGACTCGATGGAACCTTTGAACGACATGAAGAGTCGTGATAAGCAGCAAGTCGATGACTTTATTGTGAGGAGACAAGCCGTTGTGAGGTTTGTTCGAGACGCAATAGCAAAGGCTCAAGATCTGCAAAAAGAACAAGCAGATAAGAGTGGACGGAAGAACAGGCAAACTTACAAGGTCAATGATCTTGTATTGCTTAGTACGGCGAACCTGCCTGAACATGCAGTGTCCAACTTGGGAAGCTCAAAACTTCTACCAAGATTTATTGGACCGTTCAAGGTAATGAAATGCAATGGTGATGCCTGCACACTAGACATCCCTACAAGCATGCGTCTACACCCGGCGTTTTACGTGGGTAGACTAAAGCCTTACCTTCCGAGTGGGTCTGCTGACCCTAACGAGCCTTTGGATGACGATCCAAATGATCATGAAGTCGCTCCACTTGATCACGAAGAGTCTTCAACTCATCGTCATGGAGCTTCTTCTCGGCATAGAGGCGCTGAAGCACATCGAAGGACTCGTCCTTCACAGCTTCCAACACGAGAAGTCGAGACTGGTACTCCTTCCGTAGTATCTCGATCGCAGTTCCTGCATCCTCCACGGAGTGCAGAAGACGCTCGTGAAAAGTCTCGCGAGACTTCTGAGCCTTCTGGAGTCGCTCAAGTTCAGCCTGAACTTGCTCGAACCGTTGTTCGAAACGAGACTCCAATGCCGAACGCTGGGCTGGACCATCAGACAGCGAGTCAATCGTTGACTCCCGCTCCCTCAGTTGGTCTTCGAGGCTGTCGCACCGGTCAGCGAGAACCGCGTTGCGAACTTCCAGTACCTCGATCTGCGCACAATGAGCGCTCTTCCACTTCCAGAGCCGCTCGATCGTTCTTGCGTTCAGCCCCATCTCCGCTGATTGATTATCAGGGAGAGCATCGGTGAATCGTAGAGTCGATTGTTGGTCATGAAGACCGACAGACTCGTGGGAAGAAGCGGTTGACTCGTCAACGCTTCTATCGAGTTCGGTGGCGCGGCTATCCACCGAGTTCGGACACGTGGGAACCGAAACAGACCCTTGAGTCTGATGTCCCCGACGTGGTTCGCAGCTACGAGGCAAGCTTGTAGTGTCGCTGGAGACACTACCGCGACGAAGGCCATGGGCTGCCTTGTCGTGACTTGGAGTCTTGCTGAGCAAGCGCTCCATCTTGCCCTCGTTCTCAAGACGAACAAAGGTTCGCCATGAGTCCTTCTTAGCTGCGATGGGTTGGTTCGGATCATCGCGATTGTTGATCCGACGCCAACGGAAGAACCGATCCTTATAGAACTCGGTGTCTCCCATCCGACGGCGGATGCAGGACACATCGAAGAGTTCTGGAGCGCGACGCTTTTGCTTGCGCACAGCGGGTTCTTCAAGAGACGCTTGGACACTTGATCGCTTCATGGCGAATTTTAAAGTGAGCCAATCATCCCCAAAAGACATTGAGTGATTGCTACTTTAAGGGGAGGATGATGTAATGGGCCCCTCTGGCCTATTACGTTGGTTATGCGATCACAGATTGGTGTGGCTCACACACTGCTGTCATGGAGGTAAAGGTGGCGTAAACGTGGTCAAATGTTTGCTCACATCCACCCATGGCACAATCAGTGATTACGCCAAGTGTTCTCTGCACTTCTTTGTGCATGATGATGGTTCCTCACCTGGGACATTATTTGGTAACAAGGCCAGCGTGTCACCTGAGTTCTTGTGGTCAATGCCACAAGACGCCACGCGGCAGGAAGATTCTTCGAAGGAGAATCTTCAAGTTCAACCAGATTCAACCCAAGGTTTTATACTACATGTGTAGGTTAAATTACATTTAACCTCAAGGGCCCCTAGTGGTTTTATTCATAGGATTCAGGAACCATAAGCTCATTTCAATTCGGTTGCAAACTTTCCCTCAAGTACTCAAGTCGCCTTCCTCCCTCCAAGTCGGGACTTCCCTCTAAGTCGGGAACGCTTCCTCAACCGCACAAGCGTGCGTGCCGTGTTTTGGGGACTGTTGTAAACAGCACCCCATCGCACCTTCGGGTCTACAAGGAAGGCGTGTACAACAGGTTGGGAACGTCTAACGTGCTCCACAATAGCTCTCTCTCGCTAAACCACTCGTTGAAGGCAATTATACGCTGCTGCTTTACTTTGGTAAGTTTGGTTCCCCTTTTGGAAAGCAACAGACACCAGTGCTATGTTAGCGTGACCATAGTTTACTGCTTAGAACAATAGACAACCAAACATGTTAAAACAACGCCTCGGTAGCAGTGATAATCGCTACGGCAGTATATTAACCGCCAGTGACGAGCGGGGGACGAAGCGTCTTATTCCAACAGTGGAGGGAGGAATTGCCGGAATGACGTGAATCGAGTGGCGTTCGCTTTGTTTGAAAACGCGTTTCTCACTGGTATAGACGGATTTATTTAAAACAGCGTATTATACAAAATATTGGGGGAAATCGAGGTGGCAGTATACTAACCGGCAGCCCTGTACACTGTAGCGACATTTCCACCGGCATTGACTGCCCATCACAATAATTATCAATGTTACTTTTTTATGCAGAGAGCGACCACAGCTCCAAGCACTATATTTCTGCTCTAACCTATCTAAATGTTACGAAACTGCTGAAGCCGCAGCAAGCGAAAGAGTTTCTGTTAGCAATTGTTTCAGAGCCAGGAAGCCGGCAAGACTTATTCAGCTGCGGGGTGTTTGTGATGGACGGCTTCGAGTCATTTTGCGACCGAAAGACGAGCCGTTTCTACGAGCCTAATAAACAAGGTGTACTACTGATGTTGCGCTACAGGTCCCTAGTTCTACCTCTCTAACTTCCAATAAGCATGCTTCCGTACTAATGTTGGTATCATTGATCGGCATCTTACAATTAATACAGCGGTCATCATCGTCATCTTTCTTCTTCTCGCCCTCCCCGATCCATTTTGGTCCTAGAAAATAGGACCAAAGTTTGTCCTTGAATCAAGTGACGTGACAAGCTACCAGAAAACTGCAAACTGCATGTGTAAAGTTTTGGCTAAATCCCTCACAACCAGTAGAGTTGCAAAGACGAAATACGAAAAACACCGTAGAATTGGTAGGCCAGCACCAACGAATGTCGAATTCCACCTTGATTTGATACTGAGACATTACGGTAATGCTGCCTCATCGCATCGCACCTAGTCGAAGTATCCGTGTGCGTGCACCGCACCATGCACGTGTGCCACACCACTGTGGAGTTTGGAATCCTCCCTCTCAGGCGCCAATGGCTCGGCCTCGGCGCCAGCGTTCTCGCAGCTCTCCTGAATGCCAAAGCGCCCCCCCCCCAGCTTCGTGGAGGGCTTCATTAGCTTCCTCCCGGCACCAGCTCGGAGCACGTATCAAGTTTGTCGGCCGAATCGAGCATTTTGATGATGAAACGAACCCGAACGGGCAGCAGGAACGCTGCCTCTCTATTATGCAATTCTAACGAGCATGCCCGGGAATCAGGCAGCAGGTAGGTGGACACAGTACACGGTCATGCAGAGGTGCAGTGCAGACACACGTTGCCAAGAGTTGAGAATCGCGCGGGGCGAGCCGCTTGCGGCGGTGGTGGAACTTATTGCGGGATGGTGTGCGGCGTGTGTCTCGCACTGGCCTCATCGGTGGCGGTCGGAGGGTGGGTGGGTGGGGGGCCGCACAAAATGTCATGGCAAGCAACGCAATGATCATCTTCGTTTGTTCCTGCCTCACTATCGATATCCTACACTAACTCTAGTGCGCTACGATTGTTTGCAGGTCGTCCGGCGGCTTGTAGCTGGCTCTTGTCGTGGCGAGCTCTGTTGCGACCACGGTAGGCCAGGCGTGCGCGGCCGAAGAGGTCTAGCTGGTCTCGCACCGAGAGCCCGTAGATCAGATGAATGCAGCAACCGATCTTCAGGAATATGCGGCAGCCGCACGTCTTGGCCTCAAGGGCGACTTGCCAGCCAGTTCCCGGCATACCTGCTGTCTCCATCCTTGCCTTTTGCGCGGAAAGACACGCGGTCACAGGAAGCGCCTCCTTGGTGCGCCGGTCCTGCGGATCGTACACGCGTTCGAGATGATCGGACACCACATGCAGTGTTGATGATGCAGCGGATTGCGGTGCAGCACCGGTCAAGAAGTCGATGGAGAGCTTGATTGGCGTGACCTCTCGAATCGACTTGGCCTTGGTCATTTCGCGTACACGCCGCAGCATGTCAGGACGTGGTTGGATCTTAGTGGCGAACGGGCGGCTCCGAACCCCCTCCGTTCGCACGCACAGTAGAAGCTGATCGATGAGCGTGCCCATCTTGAGGCGGGCTCGAAGTGTGTAGTCGCGCTTGATAGCACGACTAAATTGTTCGATGGGATTGTTCGTCGCGGCAAACCCGAGTGGAGTGTGGAAGGCCTGTCAGCGGTGAAACGGAGAGTTCAACCGTACGGAGGTGAAGTAGTTCGCGAATGCGCAGAGCTGTGGGAACTCCTGCCACTTCTTCAAGCAGCGCGCTTTGATGCTCTCAAAGTCGGTAGCCGACGTAGCATAGTGCATATCCGCAAGATCACGAGTGACTTGAGCAACTAGTACGACCGGGATGCCACGAGTATGTTTGTAGATATTGGCAGCAACGTGGAAGTAGCACATAAGATTGACGAGGTCGTTGTCCACCCCGAGCACTGTAGCCACAGCATTTCGCTGAGCTTTGTCGGCGTCAGCCATCACGAAGCAGACCGAGAGCTGTTTGTTCGTCACACTGGTATACGTCCGTCGTAGCACAGCTAGCGCCTCAGCAAAATGGTGCTCGATTTGCTGCGAAAGAAGGAAAAACGCCACCAGGTGGAAGGAGCTCATGCAGTCCGAGACTCCCACCACCATGACTGGGTACTCCACCTGGCTCAGCTTGTAGGTCGCGTCCAGGTGGAGCACTTGCGCTGACGGATCGCGGTCGAGACGTTGCAGCAGTTGCTTCGACGACACACCCACAACGAACGCGTCCCAGTCAGTACCGCGACCGACAATCGGCTCCCCATGAGCGTCGGAACGCCAGGTGAAGGTGAACGGCTTCGAGGGCTCCTCCTCGCCTCGGAATGCATGCTTGCGGACCTAAGCGACCACGTCATCGTGGAAATCGCTGCCACCAAGATGCGCGCAGCGATAGTGCTGCGCGAAACGCTGCACCGTCGCCAGCTTAGGCATTGCAACCTCCGCAACTCGGAAGCGCCTGATTATCCCATTGTAGATGCTCATAGGTTTGTGGTTGTAGGTGCACGTATCGCGAGCAAACACCTTCATTTCCTCCGTCAGACGTGCTTGACGGGGTGGGTGAAGCGGCGATACGTGCTGGTCCGCCTCCGACACGCTCACCACGTTGGACAAGATGCAGATCTGCACCTTGCCCTTCCAAGGGCAACGTGCGTAAGGAGCCACGGTCTTACAGGCCTTGCACTTGTACACCAGCAGCCTCGTGCGCATATTGTGCGGCGTCGGCTCGGTACACAACGAGCACGGCGTTAGGCCGCTCTTGCTGACTGCGTAGTCCTTGAGCGATTCCAGGAGCATGTCGCTGTCGTAGATTGAAAGATCTTTATCGAGAAGAACTCAAGCGATACTGGCGCGAGGCATTGGTGCGTACAGGTAGCGGGGGCAGTAGGTAGATGTGCGTGTGTGTTGAGTGAGAAACCAAAATGCCGTACGAGCTAGAACCTGCAGTGTTTGGGTCACATGTCCACAGTTTTCATTCGCTAAAACCCTGCATTCTAGATGACCTCATTGGCTACCGCGGTGTTAGGTGCCAGCAGCGAGTTTAAAAGTGTTGGTAGGATGATTGGTGGCGAAGGTGCGTGTATGAAAGTCGCCGTTGGTTGGTTGGTGAGTGACAATCTACTGATATTGGTGCTGAAGATGTGAATCTGTGCAATTCGTATAATTTAGGTGATTTAGGGCATTGTCAGTTGCAAAAACTACTTTTCGCGCTCCTTTTTTTTTTTTTTTTAGCAAATTCACCCCTGTGTGGAGATGCTTATGGTAAAAAAAAACACATAAAAAGCAGGTGGCCGATTTTGCAGTGCAGGATGGAGCACTCAGCGCCTGCCGATGATCCTCCTGCCTCGCAGCCGCATCTCTTCCGCTACAACGCCGCCATGCGTCCCCATCTCCAGTTCACAGCGTCCAAAGAATTCTCCGCTGCTTCACCAGCCTGCACTAACAATTTCACGAAAGGTGTCAAGGTCTCACCTGACGGTCTCTGCCTGCTGACCAACAGCGATGACCATATCCTCCGTTTATTCGAGATGAGCAACGACAATTCCCAGTCCAGTGCCAGCCTTTTGCAAGCCAAAGAGGGCGGCGCAGTGTACGACTACGAGTGGTACCCATTCATGTCGTCGGCAGACCCCAACTCGTGCATCTTCGTGAGCACCAGTCGAGACCAGCCAGTGCATCTGTGGGACGCCTACACGGGAGATCTCCGAGCTTCCTATCGAGCTTTCGACCATATGGACGAGCTGGCAAGTGCTCAGAGTCTGGCATTCAATTCCACAGGCACCAAGCTCTTCGCCGGTTTCGACCGGATGATCCGGTTCTTCGATCTCTCGCAGCCTAGCAGAGATTTCAGGGCCAGACCGTTGAGCAAGACTCGACGGTCCCGTAAAGGACAGCGAGGGCTGATTAGTACGCTGCATTTTAATCCAGATCACTCCAAGATTTACGCAGCTGGGTCGTATGGAGGCACTACTTGTGTATACACGGAGGATGAAGGAGTAGAACTGCTGGCACTGCGTGACCATGATGGCCGTGGGATCTCTCAAGTGAAGTTTTCTCCGTGTGGGAGGTTTTTGTTCACGGCTGCAAGACGTGATGCACGTATCCATTGCTGGGATATTCGAGCAACGAATGAGATTCTGCACACCTTCAACCGTGTGGCGGACACGAACCAGCGAGTAGAGTTTGACCTGCACTGTGGTGGGAGGTATTTAGCTACAGACAGCCAAACAAGTTGTGCGATTATGTATGACGTGCTGACGGGCAATCTGCTGTATCCATCTATTGCCGTGGCTATCAGTTGAATTTGCCCCCATATTAAGGAAAATACTCACACTCTATAAGCACTGCGTGAACCGATGTCTGCCGCCCTTGTGCTTGTATCTCCTCTTGGGGTAGCAATCGCCACACAAGTCATAGTCGAAGCAATCACTAAAGCAAAGTGTCACGTTTATCAGCTTCGTTTGAACCGCTAACATTAAATGTTCATGGTACGTACTTGCAGCGGTAGTGAACAGTCTTGCAGCCCGACCCAGGCTCTGCATCCGGGTCAATACGCTCTTCGCAGCGATTACTACACAACCACGTCAAAGTATTCACATTAGTGAAATAAATACCCAACATATAACATACCCACGTACCACACGATATCGTCTTCAAGCTCCTCTTCCTCCTCTTCTTCTTCTTGTTCATCATCGTCGTCATCGTTCATTCCAGTGGCAAGTTTGTTTTTGCACTGACACTCTCCAAAACAATACACTTGCTTGCCAATCGAATCCTGATGCGAAATTACCTGGCTTTTGTGCATCAGAGGTTTCTTCTTGGCTGCTTTGATTGCTTTCGGATCCAATTCCCACTTAGCTTGCGCGCAAACGTAGCGGATAATATCGTCGCAATCGCCCAAAAGCGACATATCGAACTCCTCTTCGTCATCAGCCGATTTCTCGTCGCTGCTAACTCGGCTCATCGTCCCACCAGTCGAGAGTTTTTTCGATTTCAATTTCTTTTTCTTCAGCGCCGTCTTGTTAATCACAACTTGAGGAATATGCGATGGCAAAAACCCTGGAATCTCCATGACAGGCGCAACCTTCAACGACGTGCCCATGACGAGCAGCAAATCAGCCTGCAACCGGTCCTTCGTAATAGTTGTGCTCACTTTATCATCCAAGATCTCGCCGAAAAACGTAATCTCCGGCTTCAGCACACCGCGGCAGTTCGGTTCCGAGCATGAAGGGATAATACCCGCCTGAATAATGGGCATCAAAGTGCTCGTCGGCACGCGCTTCCTGCAGCGCATACACGACGAATAGGCAAAACTCCCGTGGCAAGGAATGCACCTCTTTACCCCCGCCGCTTCCTCCAGTCCATCAATATTTTGCGTGTACACACGCAGCAACTTCTTCTTATCCTGCAGCAGCTTCAAAAACCAATGGGTCGGCGACGGCTTCGGCGAATTGGCGAATGCATTGCGCACCACTTCAAAAAAAGGTGCCGGATCGTCTCGAAAGTAGTCAATCTGGAACAGACACTCCGGTTCCGGCAGTACGACGTCCATGTTGCGAGCCATGGCATAAATTCCGTCCTTCGAACGGAAATCCGGAATCCCACACGACACGCTAATTCCTGCTCCAGCAATGATGACGATTTTCTTGGCCTTCTTGAGCATTTTGACAAAGTCGGCGATGGAGTCCAGTGACTTGCGAGGCAGAGCACTCATAGAGTCCACCTTGGCTTCCTGAAGACACTCGTAGCAACTGGTATTGCCCAGAATGGACGTCGACTGGAAGGGCTTGCCGCAGGCTGCATGGTACCTGTATACACAGGAATGTCCAAGGTATGGCAAAGTAATAATTATCTTTAGTAAAAATGAAGCGAATGTGGACTACTTCCTTGAGTTTCTAGCAAATAAGAAGTGACCTACAGTCTGGAGCAGATGTCACATTGGAGCATTTTGTTTTTGTAGGTTCTTGGCGGCCGGTGGCAGATAAAGCACTCGGTGACTTCTTTACGGCGCTTTTTCTTCTGAGAGCCGTAGTTTTCGTCGTCCGAGTCGTCCTCTTCGGTGGAATACTCGGGGATTTGTTGGCCAGAAGACAGAACGGCGTAGTCCACGTCCGTCCGTTTGGCCTTTCGGGCTGGACGCTCCGATAGCGCCATCATGTCTTTTTTCGATTTTTGGGTGTGTGGTTTGCCGCACAGTCGGCGAATCTGGGAGTGAGGAACAGAGGGGGGTGGACGTACGTCGTTTTTGTCGTTGTTAGGTTTTTCTTAGTTTTTCGGGCTTCGGTTAAGTACGATCACACCCGCTTGGTGCTGACTAGAACATCCGTTCCGCTTTGGTAAAGACTCCAGCAGTATTGCCTCGCATATCTCCTGGCAGATCGTAATGCCTCTGCCCACTGGAGATCGCTACCATAGCTCTGGTCAGGTCGGAGAAAAACGACACACCATTTAGACAGCAAATAAGCAGCTTGAGGAAGAGATCGATTCGTGCATTGTGCTCTCGTGCAGGTTGAGCACTGGCTTCGTGGTCGGCTATAGCCACATGGAGGGTTCTTTGCGATCGGCAAGAACTGTGCTGCTCTTCGATCGTTACACGTCGATGAAACTCTCGAGAACAAACCACCAGAACTCAATACTAGGAAATATTGTACGACGAATGGAACGTGGCAGGAGAATAAAACGCGTTCGAAGATGTTCGTGCGCCAATTGAGCGCTTAGGCACATGGGTTGATGCATGGAGAAGTCGTCATGTGCTGGACCTGCACTTCTGGTTGCTCATGATTTCTCTCGTGGTATAGTATCTATATGGTATTCAAAATGTACATTCTCAGAAGGAGGTGGTGATGAGCGGTGATCGAGGAAGCATGCGTGCATGCGTCGTTTGGGCTTGAGAGCGTCGATGGTAAGACAATCTCGGCATTGCCAACCTGGCAGCCAAGAACACCGAGGGGCATTCCATAGGATGACTGGGCATATTGCATGGAAAGTCAACTACGATTTGTACATCACACAAAAGCCGGGTTTCCAGAAATTCGAACTCGTTCTTTTATCGCTTTTGCTAGACACTACGTTGGAAGTGGAAAGGTGCCTAGCGGCGGTCATCTCGACGCACAAGCCAATGTGTGCGACGACGACACGAGCATAATTATTTATACAACGAAAATCTATCAATTTACAAGTTTGGTTCCATACAAATGACAATATAGTTAGGCTTCCGGGCACATCGCATGACACAGGGTATCGTCTTTAGCAGCGTGGAATCATGCACTTTGAACAACGCGACTGGCTTGTTTTCCCGACTGTACCTCAAGAAGAAGTGATGTTGATGACTACCGGCAGAAATGCAGCTAGTGTCCACAAAAAGTATCCGCTAGAGCCAATGTCCTGTTGAAATGAAGTTGACACGCGGGTAAGACGTGTGGACGATAATATCGTGAGTATAAAATAACTGTCGCTGGAAGCTTACAGCTTGGGCTGAAACGCCGTATTTGTTCGAGAACATCATGCACCTGATCACTGGTGGAGATCGTGAGGGCGTGGTGTGTCGCAGGTGGAGGTATCATGCGTCAACTAGGTTACTGGGAATCTCTTGGCTGCCGGGCGATGCTCGTCGAAGATCCAGCTCAAGACAAAAGACAAGCTGAAGGCAGAAGTTGTGGCGTCTTAAGATAAACACCAAGCGAGGTATTGTTGAGAATTGTGTCGTCCGTTCGTGGTAACTTTGTCGAAATTGAAACTCCACGGAGAGCACATGCATATGCAATATAGTCCGTCATCGTAAGCGTGTTCTGCATCATGCATGTATTCTACGATCATGGGTCGAAGTTGCGGTCGTTGCCTTACTTTAGTTCTGTACACTTCTAAATTGTGTTGCATGTACGCTATCATAGCTCTCGTCACGGGAGCAATGATAGTCTCATGCACTGTGGACACGGCGGCCACTACTCACCTTCGACTGGAACGACACCGAACGGAGCTTCTACGACCGGAACGACCACGAACGGAGCAGTTACGATTGAATCGAGGGCTCATACTACTACCACGGGGTTATCTCACGATGGTTCTTCAAACTCAAGTTTCATCGGCCAATGGAGCTGACTCGGCCACCGCCTCGTCTCTGAAGGGCAGTTCCTCGTCCACAGCGTCATCGCCTTCGGTATCGTCAAAGTCGTCGGTCGATGTTAGTGGCTCGACTGCTAGTGGATCTACTGCCTCGTCACTAAGGTCGAACTCCTCGAAGTCTTAGCCGTCGGGTTCGAACCCGAACTCAGCGGTGAAAACAATGCTGCCTGGTGCGAGAGTGATGGTGACCATTGTGAGTGGCATCGCCATCGCTCTGTGGTATTTTGGAAAGTGCTTTGTCTAGGTAGCTGTAGTCTCAAATGCGATACAATTTTCATCTTGCTTCTTTTTCTGCTCGAACAATGCCGTCTTGTTCATAAGGGCACTGTTGCAAGAAGTAACAAGTTGTCTCGCAATCTTCAGCGATGACATCCCCATCAAAATCACGAATCCAATCAAGATGAGCAAAGTCAGCGAGGGCATTTGTGGCTGCGATCTCGAACGCTTCAATAGAAGTAGAGAGCCGCGATATATTGCAGAAAAGAGGGAGTGAGCGTCGAGGACTGGCAATGTAGCTTGCACGATCCGCTTTCCAAGCGGACTGCTGGGTTCTGTAGAAAGAAATCCAGGCAAGAGATCGATTTGAACGTAGCAAAGGTGATCGTTGTGGCTAGGAACTTTATCACTGTGGCTCAATATCAACGGACGACGTGGGGATTGTTTGTTTAGCAGATACATGCACCCTGATATTGGAAAACTGGTTAGCAAAGGTGGGTAATTCACAGGAAACATCATCGCAAAGCCAATAAAATGTAGGAACAAACGATGTGTAAACAGTGGATGCATTTGAAATGTACACATTGAGCGTTATGGGATCGCGACTTCAAAGACTGCTGTATGTGAGGGTGCAGTAATGTTCTTGTGCTCACAAAAGAGTAGCAATAACCTGTAGGAGCACACTAGGCAGTTGGTTATCCGTGCTTAAGGTCACGCTGTCTGCAGCGTCGAGCTAGATATCGTCACCGGGAGGCGCCGTGCTCGGTGTGATCTTCGATTTCGCAGAGACAGAAGCCTTGACCATGCTGCGCTTGATGCGCTGGGTACGTGGAGGCGGCGTTCTTGGTGACCCCAAAGTTCGTGTCGCACAAAGTAATCATTTGCGTTACAGCAAATTCGGGCCAGGTATGATGCTTAATCGATTAGTGACCGCTTCCTTGGCTCGCTTGTGTAAGGTACGATTCCACTGCATCGTCCGACAGGTTGAGGGAGCTATGTTAAACACGCCGCTTCAAGTATGACAAAATTTTGGAATCGATATTGCTGGGCAAATACAGCTCAGAAGAGAACTTCATTACTTAAGCTACAATATCATGGTCTCCAGAGTGTGGACACCGTCAACAATTCAACTAAAGGGGTTATTTGGATAATTAGGGTGTGCTCTGAAGATCTGCTGTTCTGGAATAGCGGATTCAGGTTTCCGCAGGAAAAAAAACCCTGCCAATCCCACTAAGGCTTATCCTCTTTGAACCACACTGTCAAATCGAGTAAGTAAAAGTGTATTTAATTATGCCGTTGTAGAGGCTATTCAACCAGGCCGCATTCTAGTGTGACCTGAAGAGGTCAATTTTACCGAGGCTGCATTGACCGCCCGCGGCGTACACCTTGGTCGTATAGCGTTCTATACTATTCCTGACCTACTGGCGACGGTATTGACCGTCCACCAAGTACATGACCACTGTGATAGTGTTGCAGTGCCATTACCATTTTATCGAAGGTCGTCCTTCTTGTGAACCGAGCACGTAATGACGATAATGTCAAGCTATACTCATCTGTCTTTCCAGTTGCAATGAATGCTATGCTACTGCTCCTGCATGTTGTTTTACTTGAAATGGCATCTTTGTCGACACCGGTAAACACCGCAAAACAAGGAAGAATTCTACAATCTACAACTGCAGGTGCCGCGACTCTAGGTACCAGGACCACAAGCGTGAACTGGGCCGCAGTATTGCTGATCTCGACACCTTACGCCAAGTATGTTCTTCCCGCCAAGCCAAAATCCGCCATCCGCTGGAAAAATCGCAAAACCCCGCCAAACGTGCTCAGCAAACAGAACGGCGGCTTGGCCGATCCGCCAAACTCTGAAAATCAGGGCCCAATCCGCTGGAATCCCGGTCTACAGAACACACCCTTTTAAAGTGTTTCAGGCAGTCAATAGGTTTTAACGTTAATTGGTCAAGTTTGAATTTTGGTTGAGTGACTTGGTAAGTTTTGTATTTTTAACAAAAAATACCATATTACATGTACTGTAATTTTTGCACGATCACCTACCCCTGTACAGTTTAACCCACGCTTTGTCGTCAATTCGTTGCTTTGCTGTACAGATGTAAGCAAATCTTAGAATCATGAGCTGCTTGAAGCAGGCAACTTGCTGCCAAGCCTTCCCAAGGATCGCTGAAAATCGAGATCATGCCTCGGAATAAGATCGTGCTTCGTACCAGGTTTACCAGACGAAGTGCCATATCATTCCAATGTCGTCTAACAACATGAGCCGAGGGTGTCCAAAGGTTTTCACGATAGTCCCCACCACCGTCGCACAGTTGGTACCGTCGTCACGACAGCCCCGCCGTCTCTTTTATCCGTAGTTTCGCATTCGTACATTCGCGTCCAAGCCTGCAGCAGTGAGCGGCTTGCCATTCACTTCGCAGCAAGTCGACTTGGTAGCAGCATGGGCCCCTTTCAATACATGGCGCTTCCTTTGTTCCTAGTCTTGTCGGCCGTGGCACTTGGCGTTACTCAGGCTAACTATGCAGCGTTCGCCGCCAGTTCCTCCTCAGAATGCTGCAGTACGTGTATCGGCAAGACTTCGGATGCAGTCTACAGCTACGACCCGGTAGTTTTCAATCAGTGTTCGAACGTGACCGGCGGAGTTTGCTGCTTCGACTGCGGGAGTCTGGGCGACCCCACGTATGGTGATACCGTCTCCTACGCCTCCGACGGCGTGACGGCCGAGGTGACGGCGGGGACGTATCTTTCCTTCACCTGGACCGGCGTGGAGAACGTCACGTACATTTCCCTCAAGACCGGACAGAAGAAGACCGTGACCCCGACCGTATCCGACAACCAGGCGACCAAGAAATCCGACACGTTCCTCATTTGCGCGAGTTCCGCAGGCACCATCTACTTCCGAGGCTGGGGCAGTGATACCTGTCGCGAGGCGTCTCAGGAACACTCCGTCACTGTTGTCGCCAGCGACTCGAGTGCAAGCACGTGCGATGCCAAAGATGCGAGCGATTTAACTGACAGTACGACGACGTCGAAGACTGGGGGGTCGAGCTCCAGTTCCGTGGCGAAGGATGAGACCGTGGACAGTTGCAACGCACAGCGAGCAAGCATTCAAGTTGTCGACAACGTGCAGACTTGTGTGTGCGTTTCAGACTGGACAAACCCGCCGGAGTGTGATCAGTGGCCTGTGTGGAAGTGGCTTGTGACGGTCGGTGGTGGTGTGGCAGCATTGTTCTCGATCATTATCTCGGTCCGAGCCTTGCTGGCAAGTCTCAAGAAGAAGAAAGAAGAAGAGCAATACCAAGAGAACCTGAACCAAATCACACCAAAAAGTGCTGTGCCGACGTTGGAGGTGACGCCCGGCACCAATTACCAGGGAGAAGTGATGATGGCTCCGTCCAAGTATGACCCGGAAGTAGACCGCACATCCGGAATCCCACGAAAAACTCACGAGTTCACACTCTGAGTAAAACAGAAGACTGTAACACATTACTAGTAAACTTTGTCCATGCAGCCCACACCATTTGCGCACAACGTGTCCGTGAACTTCACGGCGTGGAGAAGCTGTTGGCACGTCAGTTTTAGCCCACGGACTCTCCTCTCGTTTCGCTCACTTCCCAATTTCGCGCATTGGTGCGGAGGGGAGGGGGGGGGGGCTTTGAGGCTCTCCGCACGCCGCGCTGCACGTCGAGAATTTTTCTGTGCGTCAGCCAAGCTTGACAACTACATCAAGGATCTACACTTCCAAGCTGCGGCATATCTGTGCAAGAACTCGGACGTGATCCTGCTGCCTAAGTTCGATTCCAAGTCGATGCTGCTACGGAGCGCGCCATGGACGCTCGCCCACTTCCAGTTCCGCCAGCGACGTGCGCTGTCCACGGCAAGACCCTGGTGCTGTGCTCGGAGATGTATATGAGCCGCGCGTGTGGTCGCTGCAACCGACTGCACCTCTCTCTCTCCGCAACCAAGATATGTTCGTGTGCCCGCACTGTGACTTCATGGCAAACAGGAACGAAAACGCTGCCTTCAACATCATGCGGTTTGTATGCGCTGGGTCGTTGAGCGTCTTTCAGGTCGACGGCGAGCAGCAGCAGTAGTAGTGTAGCTAGCTTACATCTCGGGTTACAGCGAGAACGGGCCCCGTCGACGAGAAGCGACAGGCTTGGCGGGGTGAAGACTGTAACGCATTTATAGTGCTCGGATACCGTCGGCCCGACGGCGTCGAATGTGCTTGTGATGGCCGCAAAAACTTTTGCTGTATGGACGACGGATCTGTGCAAATCGAAACAATTCACGATTGCGATTGGCAACAGAACTCGACTGCGTGAGTCAGCGCCATTTTGATCGCTTCCGGCGCTCCATCAGCGACAACTTGACCTTTGAGTGGCGCGTGAAACACAGTGTGGTGCTCTCAATTTCGAGAGGATTCGACTCTAAAACACAATTGAAGTCTTGGACTGAAGGGAGAGAAAGCCAATGGGCTTGTTGACACAAGAGTTGTCGAGAGTTGTTGCTCAAGCAATCGACTAATCGCAAATTGTAGCAAAGCTCCACACGAGTATCTAAACGAATCGTAGGTTCGGGACTAATGAGGGGTTAATAATAAGGATTGAAGCGATGCGCGTATGAGTGCGCTGAACTCGCACAATTCAAAGTCTTGTCAAGCAAAGACAACCAAACACTTCCCAAAACCTCGGACAGACATGCGCGATAGTCCACCACCCTTGCATCAGACGCCATCGTCATTACGACAGGGCACCCTCGCCTCTTTTTATCCGTTCGTAGTGGTTTTGTGTTCGTGCATTTGTGTCAGTGTTTGTAATTGAGCCCATGCGTCATTTCTCTACTTGTAGATCGACCCCGAAGCAGGAGACGCAATGGCCCACTGCTCGGTGGTATTAGCGTTCTACCTCGTCGTGTCAGCTTTAGCGCTGGACGTGGCACAGGCCAATTGGGAAGCAATCACGGCTGGATCATCTTCGGAATGCTGCAACACGTGCATTGGCAAGACGTCGAACGTCGCCTACAACTACGACCCGGTTGTCTTCACTGAATGCACGAAAGTTACCGGTGGTGTTTGCTGCTTCGATTGCGGTACTTTGGGAGATCCGTCCTATGGCGATACCGTATCGTTCGGATCTGACGGTGTCACGGCTGTGGTCAAGACCGGAACTTACATTTCGTTTACTTGGAGTGGCGTGGAGAACGTCACGTACGTCTCGCTCAAGACTGGGCAGAAGAAGACGGTGACCCCTACAGCGACGGATACGGCGGCCGAGAAGAAATCCGATACGTTCCTGATCTGTGCCAAGGCGGCAGGGACAATTTACTTCCGAGGGTGGGGGATTGATTCCTGTCGTGAGGCGTCGACAGAGCACACGGTGACTGTGGAGGCCAGTGATTCCAAGGACACATGTGACGCGAGTGATGTGACTGTGACGACGCCCTCGAGTTCTGGTAGTAAAAGCACAGGTTCGAGTTCCGTGGCCGCCGATGAGACTGTGGATAGTTGCAACGCACAGCGAGCGAGTGTCCAAGTGGTGGATGGCGTGCAGACTTGTGTTTGTGTGTCGGACTGGACAAACCCTCCGGAATGCGATCGGTGGCCCGTGTGGAAGTGGCTTGTGACGATCGGCGGTGGTCTCGCTACATTGTTCTCTATTGCGCTATCAGTGCGTGCGTTCGTGCAAAGTCGCAAGAAGAAACAGGAACAAGAGGAAAACTACCAAATGAATCTGGCCCCGAAGAAACAGGAGGAGGAATATCGAGAGAATTTGGCTCCGATGGGGACTAAGAGCGATCTTGGCCCGTTGGACTTGACACCTGAAAGCGGATACCATGGTGCTGCTATGACCCCGTCCAAGGAATCTGAACGAACGCCTGGGGGCACAAGAAAACCAGATGAGCGTTTGTTCTCGCTTTGAGCAGCTCTAAGTGTTCCATCTAGTCAAATAAAATTATAGCGCGGCCAGGTCCAGCACAACTCGAATGCTAGCTGTTTTCACCTTCGATACTACTGTAACAGGTTGGTCCTGACCTCGGCGACAGACGACGCGAATACGAAGTCGACGGCCGAAGACTGGCGTAAGGAGAGGACAGGCTGTGCCGACGTTGGAGGTGACGCCCAGCACCAATTACCAGGGAGAAGTGATGATGGCTCCGTCCAAGTATGACCCGGAAGTAGACCGCACATCCGGAATCCCACGAAAAACTCACGAGTTCACACTCTGAGTAAAACAGAAGACTGTAACACATTACTAGTAAACTTTGTCCATGCAGCCCACACCATTTGCGCACAACGTGTCCGTGAACTTCACGGCGTGGAGAAGCTGTTGGCACGTCAGTTTTAGCCCACGGACTCTCCTCTCGTTTCGCTCACTTCCCAATTTCGCGCATTGGTGCGGAGGGGAGGGGGGGGGGGGGGCTTTGAGGCTCTCCGCACGCCGCGCTGCACGTCGAGAATTTTTCTGTGCGTCAGCCAAGCTTGACAACTACATCAAGGATCTACACTTCCAAGCTGCGGCATATCTGTGCAAGAACTCGGACGTGATCCTGCTGCCTAAGTTCGATTCCAAGTCGATGCTGCTACGGAGCGCGCCATGGACGCTCGCCCACTTCCAGTTCCGCCAGCGACGTGCGCTGTCCACGGCAAGACCCTGGTGCTGTGCTCGGAGATGTATATGAGCCGCGCGTGTGGTCGCTGCAACCGACTGCACCTCTCTCTCTCCGCAACCAAGATATGTTCGTGTGCCCGCACTGTGACTTCATGGCAAACAGGAACGAAAACGCTGCCTTCAACATCATGCGGTTTGTATGCGCTGGGTCGTTGAGCGTCTTTCAGGTCGACGGCGAGCAGCAGCAGTAGTAGTGTAGCTAGCTTACATCTCGGGTTACAGCGAGAACGGGCCCCGTCGACGAGAAGCGACAGGCTTGGCGGGGTGAAGACTGTAACACACCTAGCAGATATATTACCGGCCACGATGACCTCGAGAAAACCTTTTCGTGGATCAAATGTGTGACATAGAACAACAAAGAGTGCCAGCGAATTATCTTAAGGTTTGTTTGTCGAAGTATCACCGAAGTTTTGCGTGACGATGGTTCCCGTGTCGAAGGTAAGCGATTGGTACGAAAAAATTCGGGCATGTACATTACATGTAACATGCAATTACCGAGAGCTTGGGGAAAGATCAGCCGAGAACTGCCCGCTACCACTAACGAGTCAATGCGCAACTGAACCATGGAACGGCTCACCGATCATCTAAGCCGGACTCAAAGCCAGTCAGCGACGTACTCTTGGAGCTACGAGGCCTGCTCGAAGTCGTGTGTTGTAACTTAGTGTTGTAGCTTACACAACGATCCAAGCAAGCTATTACTAATCGCTTTAACCATTGGCGCCCTGCCGCCCCGCATACAAAATGATAACTTCGAGTCTCGGGGCCTATCGCGAAATACTTAATACGAAATACATTTCAAACGCACAGCGCTCTCTCTTCACGAAAGGCCTAACAACTTTTTCAGACCGTATCCATGGCGGCGCTATCATGTCGCGTGTAAGTTCCGGTAGGGGGAGCAAACTCTTGGGATTAAGCTTCGTCATTCAGCAATCTACCCTCGAGAAATCGCATCAACCCCCCCCCCCCCCATCGACAAACCCATACCTCCAACATGAAGGCTGTCATTTCTTCAATTGTGGTTGCTGCCGCCGTCATCGGCCTTATCGCGGCCCGAGTGTTTTCGAGTCGACTCAAGCATCTGAGTGCGCACGTGCCATCTTCCTCGAGAGTCCACTCAATATTACGTCTCACGCTAGAACCATCCTCACCGACTGCCACACGCAGGGCCTTTTCTGCGGAAGCAGTGCATGCCTAACACTGCTTAAAGATGCCGAATCTTGCCTCATTTCGGACATGGACATTCTCTACTCTGCGTGCAGCCACACCGCCAACTCATCTGCTCCACCCAGCCTGTGTCCCAGAGCTCTAAGGGTGGCTGATGAAACACGTGAGGAAGACTCCAAGGCAGTGGTGGTGTCACCGGGAACACCGCTTCCGGAGAAGGATTTCCAAGACTTGAAAGTCTAGCTGACTCTAGGAGACGACGCCTAGGTCGACACTGCAGACAGCGCGACCTCGAGCACCTCGCTCCTACGGTTGGTGCTGCCTCTCTTTTGAGCCTAAGAACAACCTACGCACAATGTATACATTTCTGTAGGCTGTGATTCATCTCTACTGATGCTAAATGGTAACGTACATATCGCTCTTTCCTACATTTTATAGACTCTGGCGATGCTTCCTGTGAATTACCCACCTGTTGTCATCTGAGCATCCCAAATGAATGGGAAACACGTGCGAGGAGAGCTAGCTGCGCTCATCATCTACATCTAATCCATTTCCGTTCATTTTGACAGCTTTTCTCCACTTCTTTGGTATCGGTTCAAATATCAACAGGTTGTGCAGGATGAATGCACAGATGATCAGTCGTAGGACCCACTACTACAACATCGCGCACTACAACAGCACGCACTGGAGTATCTGGGATATCTTGACGTTCAAGCAGAGGTACTACCTCTTCTGGACGATGCCGATCGAGATTTTGTACTACTTCATCATCCCGCTTTTCCTCGTTGGTGTGTGCCTTCTAGGCAAATTCAAGTGGATCGCTGTTGTGCCGCTCTACGTCTGGGTGTTTTACGAGGGAGGACACACGAATCGGACTGGCCATGGAGAATTCCGTCCTCATTTATCAACGTTCCTCGCTGGGTCTCTCGCGGCTGTGGTCTACTTGGAGTTGAGTCGGTGGATGAAGGAGTGCCGATTTGAACCGAGGGTCTGGCATCTCGCGATTGCTCGAGTTTTCGAGCTCTTCATGATCGGCTGCGTGCTGAGCGACGTATCTCATGGTCTGTTTAATAACTGGTTTGACGGCTCGTTGTTCCCGAGCCAAAACCCACAAGTTCCTTCGATCGCTTTACCCCTCTCGACCGTAATTGTGATTGAGACTTCGGCGCCATCAGCGATTTCGCGAGGTCTCGAGTGGAATTTCCTCTGCTACACGGGCAAGATCAACTTTTCCACGTATCTGCTCCAGCTCCGCAGCGGTCGGTCCTGGAATCCCAGGCTCCAGGTCGTCACGATCATTGCAGATGCTAGTAATAGTCCTCGCGTCCTTGCCGAAATGGCGTGCGATCTCCGCGGAGTTTTTTTTCTCCCTTGTACTCATCAGCAATGTAGTGGGCGATATGTAGTCTCTCGTGCAGCTTCGCGAGCCGATTTGCAGTAGCTGCCTGCATTCTCTTTCTCTTCGCTGCCGACCGCTTTGCTGCCATCAGCAGTAGATACACGTACTCCTTTCATTCATTTTGAAGAGGTCCTCTATTCATGTTTGTTAAACTATAGAGTCCTGGTATCTCAGGAGGCTTTGCCTTATCGAAAATCGATTGTGTTGCTGAACTTTGGCTTCTGTTCTGGGAAGTTTGGGTTTGAACGTTGTTTAAGATCGTGACTCGACCTCGGTCAAGACCGTCGTTTACATGCGGCTGTGACTTGATCATATCTTCGACTGCTTTTTCAACTCTTTCGCTATTGGTGTCCATGTTGTTAACGCAATTTCCTTGAACCCCTGTCGAGTTTTGGGATTTACCCGGCTGGCTTGGATATTCTTTTGAGTTCCAAACAGGCCGAGCCTCACCGTTGAGAGAAGCGTAGTGGCCTTATGTTTAACTATCGCCCCTGCTATTGCTACACGTACTCCTTTGCATTGTCGCTGAGAACAAGGCGGTATGTGATACACCTTGATATCAATTTGCAGCGCGACATGCTGACTCATTTCCAGTCAAAATTCGCAGCCATCTGATGCCGAGCAAGATTTTGTGTGGAAACGCGTCTCGACAAAGCGAGTGAAGGTCAGCGCACTTTGCCATGGCAGCGGCTGTGCACTTTTAGAATCAAGCGGTGCTGCCATAATGGACACGTACGCTAGAGTCAAACAGCAAAACTTCAGTCTTCGCAACGGCAAGCAGACACGGCCGATTAGCAAAAGACCCCCAAAACCGTTAGACACGAGAATTGGATTTTTCCGCTTCAACTCAGCACCGTGCTGTCGCTCATACAGCGGCCGATGTCCGTGTCTATAACCGCTCCGCCTCCCCTTATAGCGTGCTCCTCGATCCGCATTGGCTCAAATCTTCTTTCGCTTACAGGCCATGCTAATCATAGGTACCTTCGCGGCTTTACCCTAGAAATCAGTTCCCGTTCCGATTTGCCATCCAAAACCTCCAAGCCGCAGCGTCATTCATCGTTCTTCGCCCAAGAGTCACAGGCCGCCCCCATTATGACGCTCCGGCCCGACCGCGGCCCCGTGCGGCGGCAGGCCGAGAGCAACTACCTCGACGTGAACCGGGAGATGGCCCTGCACCGGCTCGAGAGCTTCCACTCGTCCGCAACTGGGCCCTTCGAGCTGCTGCAGAGCAAGTTCGGGTTCCAGCGCAGCAGCGTGGCCAATCAGAAGGAGAATCTGGGCTGCTGGATCACCAACTACCAGATGCGCGTGCGGGCCGAGGCGCCGCAGGGAGCCGCCGAGTCCCCGGACTTTGTCACGCGCTCGGCCTTGACGCGCGTGCACAAGAAGTTTTTCAGGAATTATGTCATGTGGACCAAGTTTCTACGCACGCCGCAGCGCTGCTCGGACCCGGAGAAGGAGAATACGACCAAGATGGAGAAGGAATTAGCGCTCTTTTTGCTGCTCTGGGGGGAGGCCGGCAATTTGCGCTTCATGCCCGAGTGCATCTGCTTCCTGTACCACAACATGGCCGCTAAAATTGAATTTTTAGACACGCTGCCAGACGTAAATGAAGGATTTTACCTCAACGAGATCGTGCGGCCCATGTACCACGTGATCGCGAAAATGCGGTCGGCTACGGCGCCAAAGGGCAAAAGACCCTTTGACCACCAAGATACGACCAATTACGACGACGTGAACGAGTTTTTCTGGACCATGAAGTGTCTGGAATGCGACGAAATGAACGTGGCAAAGTTTCTGGAGGTTCACGACCCGAAAACCTTCAAGGAGAAACGCAGCGTGTTTAATCCGCTCTTGGCGTTTTTTCGAGTTTGGTACTTTTTAGTCGTCATGTTCCACGTGATGGTGGTCATCACCTACGTGGCGTACATGGCCGAGGGAGACGATGATGGCGGATTGGGCTTTTTCTTCCGGGTTTTTAACAGCGGCCAGAACAAGATCCGAGCGCATGCGTTCTACTCCATTTTCATCACGGTCACAGGACTGTTGGCTATGAAGGTGGTGCTGCAGATTTGGCTGTTCGGATTGCGGCTGTATAAGGACATGTGGATGGCGGTGGGAGTGTTTTGCCGATTGTTGTGGCACTCGATCTTCTTTGGACTGTTCATGGCGGTTTTCTTCTCGCCAGATGGGTCGGGGCTGATGGGATCGATGAGTAGTATGCTGCCTGGAGGAGGAACTGCTGGAACTTACTTGTCGATGGGACTGGTGTACTTGGCGATCTACAGCATCCCGGTGCTCACAGCGGCGTTCATCCGCGCGTTCTTCCCGAATATGATTTGGGGCATTCGCATGGTGAATGCGCTTGATGGTACCAGTCGACAATATGTCGGACGCAACACGGCTCAGCCGTGGGCGAACTACTCGCAGTACTCGTTGTCGTGGTTTATCATCTTCTTCTGCAAGCTTCTGTTCGCGCTGCAGTTCATGATTCGTCCGCTGATGGCGCCGTCGATTGAGATTTACGATATTAATATTGATGACAACGGCGTATTGCAGTCAGGACACAACATCATGTTCATCCTTGCACTGTGGGCGCCGATCTTCGTCGTGTACATGTACGACGCCCAGATTTGGTTCATCCTGTACCAGTCCATTGTTGGTCTGATTATGGGCAAGCGGATGCACATTGGCCACTACGTTGGCCTGGCCCAATTGAAGACGGGAATGGCAGGGGCGCCGAAGCTGTTTGATGAGAAGGTTGTGTCGCTTAGGACTAAGAAACCCAACCCAGAAGCAGTGACACCTGTTCCTGGTGGCGGTGATGGCGGTGAACTGCGTCACCATGATGTTGTGCGCCTTCGTTTTGCGATCATTTGGAACCAAGTGGTCGACAATTTCCGCCTGAACGATCTGTTAGATGATCGCGAGACCGTTATCCTGCAGTACCGCATCCTAAACAAGGGCGAGCGTATCCAGGAGCCGATCTTCTTGCTGGCTGGCAAATTGTCAAAGGCCGTTGAAGTGGCGGCCAAATCGCGTACCAACAAATGGGACACTGCCACGCTTGTAAAGAATATTGCTACTGCGGATGCACTGGAAGGCATGAAGAACGGGATGGAGCTTATCCGCGATATCTTCTACTTGTTGCTCGGTGAGGAAGAAGAAAAGGGCGCTCTAAGCGTGTTGGAGTACATCTACTCGTCACCAGACATCGTGACTTTGCTCGACCTGACCTATTTGCCACAGCTGGCAGACAACATGGTCGAGCTTCTTGCGGTGATCTTAGATATGCCGGAGGATATTTCTGCAATTGACACCCTGGATACTGTTCCGGAGGAGTTGCGCATGGAGCTGCACGTGCAAGTCGCTCAAGTCGTTGACCGTTTGCGTGCCATCTCATTAACGCTAGAACTGATGCTGAACGACGACACCGTCACGCGCAAACTGCATGACTGTCGCTTCTTGCAGGCCACAGCTGACCTGGAATTTCAGACCCAGCAACTCATTTACCTGTACAAGGCGGATGCTGCGGCTGAAACAGGCTTGATTGCTGTTCACCCTCGTGAAGGACCTGCTACCCCACCCCCGCGCTTTGCTCCCGAAGACTTCATTTCCAGCTGCACGCGTCTGTTCTTCTTGCTTCGCTTGGATGTTGCAAGCTCGCTTCCTCGTTGTGAAGATGCTAAGCGCCGCATGGGTTTCTTCTTGCACTCATTGTCGATGGAAATGCCCCGCGTAGACTCGATGGAGGCAATGCCGTCTTTCTCGGTGATGACCCCGTACTACTCTGAGACTGTGCTATTCACGTTGGACGAGCTTAACAACCCAGTTCACGCGAACCCACTCTTTGCTGAACTCGAGAAGAAGCAGAAACTAAAGGGCTGGACGGAGCTGACGATCATGAAGTATTTGATCACGTTCCATGCTGAAGAGTGGAGCAACTTTTTGGAAAGAATGGGAGCTTCATCGCTGGAGGAGGCGCTTGAAATCAACTCGACGGAGGTTCGTCTCTGGGCTTCAATGCGTGGCCAGACTCTCGCTCGCACAGTTCATGGTATGATGTTGTACGAAGACGCAATCCGTCTTCTGCGTTGGTTGGAAGTGTATTCACTCCATGACATGAGCATCCAAGAGAAGTTGGAGGAGATGAATCGCATTTCGGCCCTGAAGTTTTCCTACATCACAGGTTGCCAGATTTACTCCAAGCAGGTTGCGAACGGCGATCCTCGCGCGGCAGATATTGACTATTTAATGAAGAAGTTCCCGAGCTGGCGCGTCAGCTTTGTGGATTCGATCACGGAAAAGGATGGCGAGAAGGAAACCAACCGCTTTGACTGCGTGCTCGTGAAGGCTGAAGGCAACGAAATTGTCGAAGTATACCGATATGAGCTCCCCGGTAACCCAATTCTTGGTGAGGGTAAGCCCGAGAACCAGAATGTGGCGCTGCCCTTCACGCGCGGCGAGTACTTACAGACTATCGATATGAACCAAGAACACTATCTGGAAGAGTGTCTGAAGATGCCCAACTTCTTGGCGACTGCTACCAGCACTGGTGAGGAAGTGACTGTTATCGGTATGAAGGAGCACGTCTTCACTGGCCGTGCTTCATCTCTGGCACGTTTTATGACGCTGCAGGAGCTGGTGTTCGTGACACTGACCCAGCGTGTGCTGGCCAAACCGCTTCGCTCGCGTATGCACTACGGTCACCCGGATGTTTTCGAGAAGTCTTTCGTTGTCACGAGCGGTGGTGTGTCTAAGGCTAGTAAGGGTATCAATCTGTCAGAGGATGTCTTCAGTGGCTACAACGTCACCCTTCGTGGCGGCTTGGTGACGCACGTCGAGTTCATGCAGTGTGGCAAGGGCCGTGATGTGACGCTGAGTCAGATCAATGCTTTCGAAGCGAAGCTGTCAAATGGTTGTGCTGAAAGTTGTCTGAGTCGTGAAGGCCACCGCTTGACCAACTCGTTGGATTTCTCGCGCTTGAATTCTATGTTTTACGGTCACTTTGGCTTCTACATTTGCAATGCCCTGACGGTGTTCTGCGTCTACGTGTACGCGTACTGTAAGCTATACGTTGCGACACACTCGGAGGTAGAGATCACGGCTATCACGAAGACGGGCAGTCTCAACTCGCTTGCCAGTGTGATGACAACGCAGTACCTGCTCCAGTTCGGTATGCTGACCACGCTGCCATTGTTCGCAACCCTGTTCGTTGAATTTGGATTCAAGCAAGCTTCGCTCAAGGTGATTGAGCTGATTTCGACGCTTGGTATTGTGTTCTACGTGTTCTTGACGGGTACGAAAGCACACTTCTACGATGTCGCACTGATTCGTGGTGGCTCCAAGTATCGCGGCACTGGTCGTGGTTTCTCGATCACGCGTGACCCAATGGTGAACTTCTTCAAGGAGTACGGCGTTTCTCACTTCCGTAAGGCAGTTGAGTTGATCGGAGTGATGATTTTGTTTGGCATATACGGCTCGTTCGACATCGGTTCTGATGCGCTCGAAGAGTACTGCGCGACTGCGGACTTCGACTGTGACAAGGACCCCGACCAGATCCCCGCAAATATCACGTCGCTGGCTGCTTTCAGCAATAAGTCGCAGAGCTATGGCATCGCCTCTTTTGCCGTGCTGTTCCTCGGTGCGTGCTGGCTGATGGCTCCGTTTGTATTCAACACGGACGGTTTGGTTCTTCAGAAGTCAAAGGTGGATATCGCAAATTGGTTCGCTTGGATGATGCGAGCGCGTCACGAGGACGACGGCGAGGAAGAAACTAGCAAGGACGCGAGCACTGCTGCGTTGCAGCCGAAGGATGGCTGGGACGACTGGTGGAAATCGGACGTGGATTTGATGTTGCCTCTGGGCGGAATGGGTCGTCTTACGTACTGCATTCGTGAGCTCCGCCATCCGCTGGCGATGTACTACGTCTTCATGACAGAGTTCAAGCTTGCATGGTTTGCACTACTGTTCGGTGCCATGGGAGCCACATGGGTGTTGCTGTGGTTCGGAAACCGCGTGCACCACTGTGTGTCAAAGCATCGCAAGCTGAACTCGCTCACGATCCAAGGCATTCTCTACATGGTGTGTGTCATTGGTGGCATTCTGTTGATCCCGCTGGTCCTTGGATCCATCGGCGGCTGGTCTGTGCTCAAGTGCTTCACGTTCTCCATCGCAATGATCTTGGGCTTTAACTCCATCGTGCAGTACGCCCTTGCGTTCAACGGCGTCTTCGGAATGGAAGTGGCCATGTGGAGCCCCATGATGGCGCTTGGCTTCCTTATGGACATGCTCGTTGGTCTGTTCCTGGTTGTCCCGCTGTTTCTGTTGTCTCTGCTTCCCTTCATGCGTATCCTCCAGACGCGCGCGATGTACAACGGTGGCTTCTCGCGCGCACTGAGCTCTGGCTCGGAGGTGGCGGCTTCGCTGTGCATCTTGCTGGGTTTGCTGGGTGGCTTCATCCACGGCTTCACGACGTCGTTCCTGTACACGCTCGGCTACGTCAACGACCCGGACGATAACTTCATGAACCGATCGTTCTACTACTTCGTGACCAACAATCTGCCAAACAAAGGATCGGAGATGCTGAGCTACATGGAAAACGGCTATCTGAAGATGACCTGCGCAATGATGAGCATCATTGCTGTTTTGCTCTCGTTGCTGATCGGCCGCTTCCTCGGACGCCGCGTGAACATGGCAATCGGTGGCAGTATGATCTTTATTTCGCTCGGACTCAACTTCATCCCAAGCACCGCTATCATTATTGTCTCCTGCGGATTGGCAGCGATGGGTTTGGCCATGATGGCGATGAACTACCTGCTGTACAGCTTTGAAATCTGCACCAAGGGCTGGCGTGGCAAGAGTGTTACCATTTTCCTGATAGGCTCCATGATCGGCTGGTTCGTGCACTCGCTGCTGATGGCGAACACGAACGCCACGACGATCAAAGAGGACTGGGACAACAAGCCCACGAATATGTGGCGCTTCCAGCCTCTGTTTGTCCAGCCCGAACTGATTCTCGCGTTTTTCGGCATCCTGTGGTTCGTGCCTGAAAGCCCGGTGTGGCTGCTTGCCCACCAGCAAGAGGAACCCGCTCGTGCTGTTCTCATTCGACTGCGTCGGCGTCAAAATGTGAACCCGGAGATTGCTCTGATTCAGGCGGAATTGGCCCAAAAGACGAGAGAGAACCACCTCGTGTTCCGCTTGTCCATCGTGTTCGCGCTTCAGGCCGTGTTTGGTTTGATTATGTCGCAGACGTTGCTCATTCGGCGGACGCTGCAGAAGAACGCAGACGACAGTGGCAACGCCAACAACTACTGGCAAGTGTACTTTGCACTGTGTTCGGCAACAGGTTTCGCGTTCGGCAGCTTCTTGGTGGACAATGTGCGTCGTAAAACCATTCTGAAGGAGTTCCTGCCGTTCGTGGCGTTGATGGCTTTCACTTCCGGTGTCATTGGGGCCGTGTCGCAAGCTGACGGTGGACTGTTGCAGGCGGTACTGTGCTTGCTGTACATCTCAGCCGGACTGAGCCTCATGAGTGTGACGTGGTTATCTGCGTTGGAGATGTTCCCTGCTTCTCGTCGCCCGCTGTACTGGACGCTGTCATTGTGCGTGTTCTACCTCATTCAGATGGTCGTGTACTTCCTGGATCCGTCCTTCGCGCTGTCAAGCTTCATTCTGTGCATCTGCTGCATCGCGCTCACGGCTGTGCTCTTCCTGTTCTGCGCCAGCACCAAGTTGGGTGCTATCCAGACCAAGGCCGAGAAGAAGTACCAGAGATCCATGCGCGAGTCGGAGCCTGAACTAGCATTGATAGAGAACGATCACGCGTTGGACGTGGACGACCTGCACAAGCAGCAGACGCGAATTGCGCAGACGTCGGCAGCCATGAACCGGTCGGCAGGAGTTGCCGTGTCCAATGGAGCTTCGGCCGCGGCTGTCAACTTCGGCCTGTCAGGAGCCGACAGTAGTGCTCGTGGCTTTGGTTACAGCAGTGGACCCCCTGCCAGTAGCGCCGCGTCTCACGCCCGATCCAACGCGACGCAGTTCGGCTTCAGTGGAGTTAATGTGGACCAGTACGGCGAGGCGGTGCGTCCTGAACCAAGCGACAGAGACAACTTCAGCTTCCGTCGTATCGAGAGCGCCGAGGAACCAAGGAGAACGCTCAACTACGGACTGAGCACAGGCATCAGCGGCAACGAGAGCTCGGAGTTGTCCGAAGAGTTTTCCGTCACGGCAGCCGAGAATACGAGGCAGCTACCACGACGACTGTCGTCCACGTTCGACTTTGAGGCCGAATTTGAGGCCGAGCACATTGAGGACTTGCGTCAAGGCCAGATTGGGTATCCGCGTGGCCAACCTCGCTCCGTGTCGTTCCTGCAGTCGCAGCAGTACCCGGACGCTGATCTGCACGCTGAGACTCGCTCCGTTCGGCTATAGGTAGAGATGAGCGATATTCTACCATACCCACAAATCGTGTTTGTTAAAGATACTGGGGAACTTCCCGGGACCACGTCTAACCACCTTGATCAACTTGACCACTTCCTGACGCTGTCTTTGGAAGTATTTTGACCGATCAGCGAGATGGCTAGGGAAGCTGCTATACAACCTTTGAAAGATAAGATAGAGAGGAGGCAGCGTCGTGACATCTCACTCGATGGACGACACTTCAGTCTGCTCACGCTACTATGGATGTAAGGAACCTTAACAATGCGTGTGATGTACAATTGTCTATTTGCCGCACGACGAAGAGAAGAAGCTGGCTAACGTGTTTGTTTGGCTCCGATTCAGCTTCAAGCAGTGGACGCCTTCCAATATTGACATACCACCCCGACATACAGATAGTTAAGAAAACGTATATCCTTCCTCCATGGATTCGTTCGCTATCGACCCCGGCATCGTCGAGCTCCTACCAGAACTTGCGGTCGCGTGGAGACCGCCTGATGAAGTCGACATCGAGCAACTCGCCGCCGCGAACCATCGTCGCACCCTTCTTCAAGGAGCCAACAGCGTCCTAAAGTTCTCCACGGTGACATACCCACTGAGGCACATTTGTCCGAATCATGACATCCGGGACGCGCTCGAACAACGTGCTGTGGCTCTGCAGCAGATCCGAGTGGAGGCAATGCTCGTCATGAACTTCCACTGCTGCCGCCTGTTCGAGCACCATCGGCGCAGCTACCCGAACTACCCTGTAGTACCGGCAAGATCTCGCACGATGGAGACAGCCCTGCAGCTGGACCACGCTACGTTCTACCGGTGCTGCACTGCTGTCTTTGGTGACGAACAGAGGCCCGCGCCAAAACCCTCGGCTAACGCTGCACTAGAGGAGTCCATCAACAAGTACAAAACTACGCGATCGAGGGTCATGTCGTATATATCACCTACGCTCCTCTATTCAAGCTCCGCTATCAAAGAACTGGCGAATGATATGCTCGTCGCGGCGCAGCAACACGTTCGAACGAACTTCGAGGCGCGGCTTGTCAAATTCATTAGCCTGCAGCTTGCGTATCCGCGGGGAGCAGCTGAGGCCATGGTCGCTCGACTAAAGTCCAGTCCTGAAGACCTCACGGACGTCGAGAAGCAATGGCTTGAGTGGCTAGAACTGCCTCCTACAGATGCGAACATCGCTAGCCACGAAGTGCTTTTTCTCGGCAAGCTGTACGACATACTGAAGGTAATGGAGCCAATGCACGACCAAGATGAGATCCCGAAATGGTGCCGATTGTTTACGTTGCTGCCGCAGCCCACCTCCTGTGTGCCGGCGTTCTTCCCGGTCACGACAGAGGTGCTCTACCAAGTCGCAAAACAAGTTTTGGCAACTACGGGTAAGGACGTTTTTGGTCTCTACAAGTCCACGAACTCTCGTGGCCATCGGACGTATGCCACGACTGCGGAGTTCCAAGAAGTGCGCGAGAGAATGTGGACCACGGCGTTCAACCTCGGAGACTGCGTCAGCCATACTGCAGATCAACGGATTGGCGTTCCCAGGCGCAGCTTCGAGTATCAGATCTCCACGAATGGCTACAGTGCTGCTGTGCTGACGTCAATTCCTGCTCCTCTTGAACGACCTGCTCTTTCTCCGAAGTATACGCCACATACATTGATCGGGATTGACCCAGGTCTACGGATGATGCTGACGGCATACAGCCGTCCTATGCTGGGCTATGTCTGCAACCCACCGGAAGAGCCATGCTCCATGCCCGGTTGGTGCAGTACCTGCCCAGACCATGCTGGCGGCAGACGCCATGGCAAGAAGCGCAGCAGGAACCGCCGTCGTCGCCACCGACGCAAGAGACGCAGCAGAGCGCAGTGCGATATGGATGGGTGGTGCGAGATCTGCCACAGGCACCACCCAAAGCACCGTCCGCGGAAACACGGCGTCAGGCGCCGGACTCATTTCCTGCACGACAATGCTCACGTCCTACAAGTCACGTCCCGAGAGTACCGACACATGAGTCGTGTCGAGCACCAAGCATTTTGGCATGAAAACCTGAAGAAGAGGTATCCGCTCTATGGTGCGTTTTTGAAGGACATGCCTTTGTTCAAGACTTCGTCGTCGGCGTCCCTGCTCTCTCGCTACGAGCACATGTGGAAGAATATCAGCGCCATGTTGGAGTTCTGCGCCCTCAAAGGGTTTTGCAAGTGGAGATTTACACTGTCGCGATTCAAACGCAAGGCCGTGGCGAAACTCGCCAAGCGTGTCGTCCCGAACGTGGACCGTGACGTGTGTGTGGCTCTCGGAAAATGGAGCAGCCAGACTCATCTCGCGGGCCACATGCACGTTCCGCTCAAGCGGTTCGCACTTGAACTCTCTCGCCGCGCAACCCTCGTCATGGTCAACGAGTTTCGTACCAGCTATCTTTGCTCCGAGTGCTCACGACTGATGGTGAACACGCCATTCAAGATCTACGGGACGACGAAAGCCAAAAGGTCGAGGAATGTGCGTGTCTGCAGAAACGTAGCTTGCGCAGCGAATTACTGGGAGCGTGACATCAACGCCGCGAAGAACTTGTGGCAGCTTGGGCTCCTCCAAGTCACCCACCGGCCTCGAACTCCGCAGTTCTGCAGAGGATACCGAATCGACTAAGGCGAGTTCTTCAAACCAACGTGGGAACGGGACCCTGAGAAGGACCTCAAACGAAAGCCCACTCGGTAAACGGGCTGCTGGGGAGTGAAAGATGTAGTGCCTTCATTCATAGGTAGCCCAGTCCGAACGTAAAGATCTCTCGAGATCATTCTTCGTGAATATACCACAACCAGAAACCATATAGGCTATAGCAAGCAAAAAGTACCAATGCGTGTTTCGTATTATTTGGACATCTTTGGCAAATGGAAAGGATGAAGAGCATCTTGGATCTCCACTTCGATCGCAGTGGATAGTTCACAACGATGTGCGAATCAGTCCCCGCTCAGCCCAGTATTGCATCACCTGCTGCCTTCGGAGAAGCCGACCAGTCTGCGGGCACAACTTTCGGTGCGATCAAAGAAGCTGGTCGCGAGCAGCGAGATGGAAGCGAAAGTTTTGGCTGCGAGCGATCAGGGATAGGACCCAAGCCACGGTGGCTGCCGTCGTTCTCAATGCCCTGGCTGCCCAACACTACAAGGCAGTCCACGTCCACAAGCCAAAAGCTTGAGACCGACAATGCATTTTGCAGCAACGCGACGAACACGGCTCGCGTAGATATTTCCATTCTGTCGCCACAGCAGAGTGTCCAGCCCTCGCCGTTTTCGTCAAACGAACACTGCAGTTTAGTAACGAGCAACCACTACTAAGAAAACTGTGCCAACGCCTTCCGATTCGCCTTGGCCTTGCGCGCATACCCACTTCAAGCCTATCACTCCGCTCCACAATGCCGCGACCAAGCAGCTGTACGGTGTGTTTCGTCGCTGCCGCGCGGTGACTCAAAACCTCAAACAGTAAAAGCCTGGGGCCCATAGCTTGCACCCCAGCTGCTGCCAGCTCTGCAGCCATCGCTCAAGGTTCCGCCAGAGAAGGCGTTTCGACCAGGATAAGACAGGCGCTCCGCCTCTTTTCCATCATTCGCTTCGAGGAAGGTTCGCATTCGTGCTCTCGCCTCGCCATCCGCGGCACCGCCACACACGCCTTCCCCTGTGTGCTGCTTCATTTCATTTCGCAGCATTCAGAGACTCGCTATGACCCCGTACCGCTGCTTGGTGCTGACTTTGACTTTGGCCTTGTCGGCCGCGACACTCGACTTGGCCAGCGCCAACTTCGAGGCATTTGCTGCCAGCTCCACAGCGGAATGCTGCGACACGTGCATCGGCAAGACGTCGGACGCCGTCTACAACTACGACCCCGTGGTCTTCTCCCAGTGTTCGAACGTGACCGGCGGAGTTTGCTGCTTCGACTGCGGGAGTCTGGGCGACCCCACGTATGGTAATACCGTCTCCTACGCCTCCGACGGCGTGACGGCCGAGGTGACGGCGGGGACGTATCTTTCCTTCACCTGGACCGGCGTGGAGAACGTCACGTACATTTCCCTCAAGACCGGACAGAAGAAGACCGTGACCCCGACCGTATCCGACAACCAGGCGACCAAGAAATCCGACACGTTCCTCATTTGCGCGAGTTCCGCAGGCACCATCTACTTCCGAGGCTGGGGCAGTGATACCTGTCGCGAGGCGTCTCAGGAACACTCCGTCACTGTTGTCGCCAGCGACTCTGGAAAAAGTACCTGTGACGCGAGCGACGTTAACGTCAACACCCCCAGTGCCGCCAGTTCCTCGAGCTCGTTGGCCAAGGATGAGACGGTGGACAGCTGCAACGCACAGCGAGCGAGTGTGCAAGTGGTGGACGGCACCCAGACCTGTGTCTGTGTATCGGACTGGACGAACCCGCCGGAGTGTGATCAGTGGCCGGTGTGGAAGTGGCTTGTTACGATTGGAGGTGGTGTAGCGGCGCTGTTCTCGATCATTATCTCCGTGCGAGCGTTCCTGGCTGGCCGGAAGAAGAAACAACAGGACGAGGAGAATTTGGCTCCGATGGGCGCCAGCAAGAGCGACGTCGAGACCCTCGAGGTCACGCCGGATAACGGTTATCACGGGACGATGGCTGCGTACAAGTACGACCCTGAGGCCGACAGAGCGCCTGGAGCCAACCGGAAGGCTGACGACCGCGAGTTCACGCTGTGAGATTGATCCATACAAGAAATAACGTTATAGCGCGATGCAACTCGAGCGAACTATTAGTTTAGCTTCCCCCCTCCTCACCTTGGATGTGCCTGCGTTCTGCGTCGACTGATGTCGGTAGCGATGGAAAATGCTGCTGCAGTGCAGCAGTGCCCTCAAGATGACCTTATGTGCAATATACCCCCAGTTCCTTTTGACGATTGGCGAGATTCGGCTTTTCAAAGTGTGGTTGGATGCTTTGTGAGGCTCAAGCATTGGGCAACGAATTGAATCGATTGACAATGAGAGAGTCCTACGAGAGGTAGCTTTCTTCGACTCCTTTTTCTTGAGCTTACGTTGCGGTTGCTCCTCTTAAAAATGAAAGTGAAAGGCGACGACGAAAGCAAAGATAGTACCGAACTCGAAAACTACTCTCGTAGTTGCGTCGAGTCTCGACATGTTTTCGCCTGATCCGGCGCCTCCTTTCCTTCTCTCGTCTTTTGGCCTTTTCAGTTTTGCGGTGTCGGTGTCGACGGCGTTCGTCTTCGGACGACGACGTCAACTCATTTGCGGGGCTGGGTGGGAATGTCAGGGTGACAGGAACGTCTGGATCCTGTTGAATCTGGTTTTGATTGCTGGACGCACTTCGAGAAGACACTGATCCGTGTGTGGTCTTCTTTTTGATATCTTCGTTTTCAGACACCTTGGGCCTTGATGAGCCTTTCCGATATCTCCTCGGAGAAACTGAGCTCGTGTCGGAAGACTCGTCATCGCTGTATACTCGTCTCTTCGACTTCTTTTTACGGCGATTGCGCTTTTTCTCTTCGCGGCGTCTGCGGCGTCGACGATGCTCATACTCTGATGACGTCGAGTCCGACGAATCCGAGGTCGGTAACGAATTATGGACAACTCGATTCAGCTCCTCCACTGACAACCGGATCGTCCCAAATCCATCTTGATAGTCCGCCACTTCATTTCCGAAATTCGTATCGTAGATCGTGTAGCCGCTAGAAACACGAGATTTTACCCCGGCCACCTTGTTTTCCTCAGTATCCACTTGCAAACTCAAAGTCTCCATCAAATTCGTCGCAACCTTTTCCTCCGTTTTAACTCCGCGGTACTTGAAACTTGCCGGCAACTCTGAATCAGAATCGTTCTCCTCCTTAACCTTACCACCTCGATTTTTGAAACTCGCTGGCAGTTCAGAATCGGAATCCCGATCTTTTTGCGGTTTCTGCTCCTCCAACCTTTTTGCATATTGTTCTCTCCATTTCTCTTCTCGTTGCATCTGTTCTTCGACTCCAACACGTTTCATCGCGTCTTCCTCCATTTTTCTCCATTTTTCCTCTTGCTGCATCTCTAATTCCCGTCGTTGAGCTTCTTCCAACTGTCGATGTTCTTGCATCAACCTTTGAATCGTTTCTTCACTTGCCTGCGAATATCTTCGTTCAGGCGTTGGAGTTTGCTCGTTTTGACGCAGACAAACCTGCAGTCGAATTTGACCGCTGGCTTTGTCGTTCTTGTATAAGGGAAACCACTCGTCGATGGTTTCCCCAAGTTGAAGTTGCCGCAAATGGACGACGCACGCCCCCACCGCCGGACTGTATATCAGAACGTGGTTCTTGACTCGGATCGTTAGGATTTCTGTGCTCGGGTCCCTTACGTTCAACTGAAATTTTTCGCTCCATTCGGGACAGTCCTTGTTTGCACTTGACTGTACTTTAGTATGGAACGTTTGGTGGCTACTACCTTGATTCTTGTGACTGACTGGAACGAGGGATTTCCCTTGCCCGAAGCCGCCGATTATGGGCGTCTCTCCTAAGTATAATTTACAGTAAGAGCTTGCCGCCACGGCCGGTACGCCTTTGGCCGAATGCACGCGCAAATAGAGCGTGAAGTTGCCGAAAAAACTTCGGAGTGACGAGGTGCTGGCGGGTCGACGCGGATTGCTGGAGGCGTTAGAAGATTGGTCGGAGGAGGACCGGGAGATGGCGGAAGTGAAGCCCAGAGACGTCGTGAAGGCCCGGAAGCGAGACACCGGAGGCTTCGGAACCTCGTGCGAGTCGCGCGCCATGGTGCAGATTCAAGACTGAGTGGAGTTGTAGGGAAGGGGAATGTACCCGAAGTTTAGTGAAACCAAGATGTGGGATAGGTCCGTTTTCTTTTAGGTTCACTTTTGTGGTATAGAGGGAACGACAGGTTACTGCCGAAGTGACCTGGCCGATGTTTACCTGAATGGCTTGAGATGCAGCGCTGGCAACGGGTTGTAAGTACGGCATCAAGCGTAATAGCAAAGGCAATATACCACCAAAAGCTGCAAAGTCGCTGTTGAAGACTATATTTTTGGTTAGAAACATTGCCCAACTACAGAGGTGCTACTGTAGAACAAGAAAGCAGTCGCGAGACGCTCCATGTGTTTGGTGCCGGCGCGCGAGGACGTCTGGAGGCAAGAAACGCAAGAGCATCGGCGGAGACAGCAAGAAGAACAAGAAGCAGCGACTCGCACAAGACGGACGCGTCCTCGAAGGCCCAGATGTGTGGTTCCACCAGGAGGTGGCCGACGGCCTCTGGGCTCCTGACGACGTTCGGGACAGCGCAGCGGTGCCTGCGATCTTCAAGCCTCTCCAGGACTCGTGGTTCCGAGTGACGCACTGCGTGGACACCGACCCACCAGACTGGGACCCCAAGATCACTGACTTCGTGGTTGAGCCGCCCAAGCCGCGCAAGAAGAAAGCGCGCACCCTTAAAGAAGTGAAGGCCCCTGTGATACTCCCACCCGTCACGAGCTGTACGAAGGTGGCGATGAAGCCGTCAACGGAGCAAAAGGCGAAGCTGAACCAAATGTTCGCGACTCGCCGTGCTGTGTACAACAAGCTTGTCGCCGCCTCCAAGAAAGAATGTGCTACACGTTTGGCTCAAGGACGCATCAAGCCCAAGGCACTGGCGCAGCAGTACCGTCCGATGTCGACGAAGGAAGTCGTCCGCCACCACTTCCGAAACTAAAAGAAGCTTGCAAAGCATCTTCAGTGCAATTGCGAGGTTTTCGTCGGAGCCTTTGAAGACTTCCAGGATGCTGTCGTCTCGTCCGCCGCGCTGTTTAACGCTCTGAAGGAGAAGGGCAAGAAGACAACGTTCCCGGTTATCGGGTTTAAGAGTGTATTTGCGCGCTCAAACGCAATGGCGCTGCGGATAGACCGCTACTTCTTCGTGTCCAAGGATCGTAAATCAGTTCGCTTCCACAAGTCGTTCATGGGCAAGCAATGGATCGAGCTGTCCGAGCCTCTGCCTGAGGTCACCACAATGGTGCGTCTCGTGCGCACCCGTGAGGGGGGCTTATACTTGTGCATGCCCACCTGCAAGGACTTTGCGCCTACGCTGAGCACTCGCACGGGTGCTATTGATCCAGGTGTCCGATGTTTCATCACATTCTGCGATCCCAGTGGCCGAGTATTCAGCATCGCGGACCCCGACGAGAAGATACTTACGCGACTCAAGATTGCGGACGCTCTGCGACGCAAGCTGGCGCTGCTAGAGCAGAAGATCGTAGAGCCGCCGTGTCGGGGGAAGGACTGTGCGTGCAAACGGACGAGTGAGGGGCGTGAGGCGGCGAAGAACGAGGACAGCAAGTGTCTACACCCGTGCCGCACAAAGACCAAGGTGACAAAGAAAATGGCGGCTGCAGAATGCGTCGCTACCACTGAACTGCAGGGAAACAAGCGGCGGCGTCAGCGCCTGCGTCTGCAGATCCGTCAAGTTCTAGGCAAGGTGACGCGCATGGTGCACGACATGCACCAGAAGGTCTCAAAGTGGCTGTCGCTGAACTACCACGAGGTGCTGCTGCCAACGTTCGAGACCCAGCAGATGGCGGCTCGATATGTCCGAGAAGAGCGCCTGGAACTCACGCCTAAGAGCCTTCTTGCTCCAGTCGAGGAACTTGTACTTCGCAGGAAGACACGGAAGCTGCGTCGCCCGACTGTCCGCGCCATGATGACGCTGTCGCACTTCAAGTTCAAGAAGATGCTGGAGTACAAGATGCAGCGAACGAGTGGTCGAATGGTGGAAGTGCACGAGGAGTACACGTCCAAGACGTGCTCGGGCTGTGGCCGCATCGACGAGAAACTCGGCAGCAACAAGGTCTACAGGTGCAAGCACTGCCACCTGGTTCAAGATCGAGATGCTAACGCAGCACGGAACTTCTTCCACAAGAACGTGGGCGTGTCCGTACTGCGCGACCATTTCACCGGTGGCCCTACATCGGGGAGTCCTGCTAGCTCTGCGCTGGCGTAATAGGCCCAACGAACAGCTTAGGACGGAGGCCGTGATGCTATTCGGGTAGCCACGGACATCTAGAGGCAACTACGTTAGGAGGACAGATCTTTGAGTACAATATCACAATATTAGTGACAGCTTCTTTGGGTCGCTCGTGTAGTAGTACAATGCCACACCATTGAGCAGGTTTAGAAGCTGTTGCATCTTCAAGTCTTCAAACATGCCACTTGACCCAAATGATCAGCGACAAATAGCCATTCCAATGTTCAGTTGCAAATTGACTCGCGTGCGGCTCCAATGTTTGGAACAAGACAACCACGAACGTAAAGTTCCTGTCATAGGCCAAAACTACCCCAGAAATCATCGCTGCACTATAGTCATGACACATATCTGCTTCGGCCGCTCTGCTACGGTACCTACTCCTACTAGTAATACTGCGCTGTGTCGCTTCCGACCAAACCGGAGAAGTCCTGCCCCGCCAATCCGGATACGTCTTGGCCTGCAAGAAGTTGGCTCATATCCGTCATTGCAAATGGGATACCTCCACCTCCACCTCCTCCAGCATTCCCACCTCCAGCCAATTGCTGCACGCTTGTTGCCACAGACGCCACGTCCGATAGAATCGAAGCAACATCAGCAGCGGTACTGATCATTTCACCCATCGACCGCTTCTGCTGCTGAGGAGGCAAACTCTCAATGTAGCCTGGCGATTTCCCCGAAGAGTACTGGGATTGCGCAGTAGGTCTTGCGTAGGCTGGAGGGGGGTCATCGTATTGGTTCGTTGACCCCTTGGCGTTGCTGAAGTGGTCTGGTCCGTACGATTTCGAGTGAGGCGGAATAGTAGCTCGAGGCATGGTGCGCGCCTTCATGTCAAGCTGGGATTTGGCGCGTTCCTTGGTTTTGCTGTGCTTCCTTGCCTTGCGCTTGCGGCGTTCGTCTGACGACGAAGAAGAAGAGGAGGAGGAGGAGGAAGAAGAGGACACCGAAGAAGAAGATGATGACGACTCATATCCATCCGACTCCCGACGGGCTTTCCGCTTCGCTTTGTGGCGTCGACGACGCTCTCTCCTCCTCGCTTTCTTCTCCTTACGACGACGGCGGCGACGTCGACGGCGCTCTTCCTCGGACGATGATGATTCGTCCGAGCTTGACGAATCTGCCAGAGACGCTGAAGACACAGTCTCCTGAGGAACCTCTTCTGGAGCTTTCGGAAACAATGGGGCTTCTGAACGCTTCGATTTGATGTCTTTCTCGCTTCGAGAGTGTTTTCTTGAATGTTTGCTGCGTCGCTCCTCCTCTTTGCGTTTGCTATGCCTCTTCGTATCTTCTGCAGATGACGTCGAGCCCGAGGAAGGCAAAGCATCGTGCACCACCTCACCCAGCACCACATCCGTTAACTCCACTGCTTCAGCCACATATTCATCTCTCATAGAACCCGTAAAGCTTTGGTTCGTATTCAACGAGCGCCTAGAAGTCGACGCCGTCGCCATATCATCCGCGACATGATAACCGTCGTTCTTGTTGCCCTCCTCCGGCGCAATTTCCACCTTCATCTCTCTCATCTGGTTCGAAATCCCTTCAGCATGCCAGTCTTCTTCATGCTGCATTTGTTTCTGCAAATACGCTTGAACTTTGGCTTGTTCCTCTCTCTGCATCTGGTCATGGTACGCTTGCATCTTGGCCATGTCCTCCATCCTTCTCCTTTCTTTCTCTTCATCTTCTTCTCTCTGTCTTCTCATCTCCAATTGCAATCTCTCCTGCGCTTCAAACTGCCTTCGCTTCATATTCTCATCGTTCTGTGTCTCTTGTCGGCGTTCTCGTTCTTGCTGGCAATGTAGCTGAATCAATCTCTGCATCGGTGACTCGTTCACCAATGACGGAGCTGGCGTCACCACGGGTTCTTTCTGCTGCAGCATCAACTGCAGACGGATATGACCCGCGGCTTTGCCCCCTTTGTACAAAGGGAACCATTGATCTGCCGACTGCCCGACTGTAATATTCCGAAGAGGAACAGCACAGGCCCCGACTGCAGGACAGAAGAGCATCAACTGGTTCTTGACGCGGATCGTTAGGATCTCGGTATCCGGATTCAGAACGTGAAGTTCGAGCTTCTCGTTCCATTCCGGACGCGATTTCTGGTCCGTGTACACCACTTTAGTGCGGAAGACCCGATGGGTGGGACCTTGGAGGACTTGTACTTGAGATTGGTTTTGCTGGCCGCTGTCAACCGCTAAAAGGTTGCTGAAGGACGCGCCGGCTTGCGAAGATCCATTGACAACTTCGGTATTCCCGAGGTACAGTTTGCAGTACGATCCACGCCCCACGGCTTGCAAATTCTGAGCCGAGTGGACGCGGATGAACAGCGTGAAGCCACTCTGGGGCAACGTAGGATTGCCCCACCCAGCCAATCCGATACTGGAGCTGGAGTGAAGACGCTCCATGGTTCTTGTGCACTTGACGGCAAATTCCGGAGTGAAGTCGTGAAGAGCTACGGAAATAAAAGTGTACCCATCAAGGGATCGAGCAAAAAGGTGGAACGGTACGGAGGATGGGATCCATACAGTAGCTTCTGGTCTTCCCGTAGCACGTGTACCGTGGCCATTGATGCTCGTCGATAGCTGGACGCGCAATCACTAAAGCATGGCTTGGTATGTACACTTCAATGTATTTGACTTTGACTTTGATTTGATTTCTTCTTCTTCTTCTTACGATCCAAAGGATGCCCCGAACGGTCCAAGTCCAAGAGCTGCCAGACTAATTGACGCAATGGTGCCTAGTCCGCTAGTGTCGCCTCCAGTGTTGTCGTTGAGTTGTTGCAGGTTGGTGGCAATAGTGGAGATATCATTGGCAGCCCCCAACATGCCGTAGATGTTGGCACCGCTCGACTGAGCTGGGTAGCCGTAGCCGACAGGGTAGGGAGACTGGGACTGTGTCTGCATGAAGTTCATGGTGGCCTGTTGCTGCTGTTGGAGCTGCTGGTTCATCATGAGCATCACATTCTCGTTCGCCTTGTTCTGGATCTCCAACAACGTTGCAATGTTGGACGGGAGCGGTGACTGGTTCACTGCTGCTGCTTTCTTTTGCAACGCAAGCTCGAGTAGTGCTTGGTAATCCGTGGAGTATGGAGACTGGGGGTTCGGAATGAACCGTTGGTTTGGATTAAGCACCAACTTCAAGTGAATGTGACCAACAGGATGAAGCTGGAACCACTGGTTCAAAGCCTCCCGTGGTCGAAGGTGGGCCAGGTAAATGTTGCAGTTCCCCACGAGAGCGTCGCTCGAGTCTTTCACTCGAATTGTCAGCACTTCATCCTTTGCGTCAGTCACGTCGACTTGTACTTCTTCATTCCACTCGACGGATTGGTCTGCACGGACGGAGCTGAAGCTCGAGTACTTTGGTTGGGAAGCGGGTTGAGCGGGACCACTTTGAGACGAATTGCTCCACACGAATGCCGTACAAAATGCTGCATTCGCATGCGTCGACAGGTTCTGCGCCGACTGAACACGCAGGAATAGCGTGCAGGTATCTTGACCGTATGTGGGCATGGAGACTTGCCTGGTAATTGTCAGATTCAGGAATGATGAACAGTGAGGCGGGGGCCGTGTAGCCAAAAACTTGCTGCTCATCCAAACTGGTTTGTGCCTTCATGATGTGTGTGTGCGGGAAACCCTCCAACTTGTCGAAGCTCTCTAATGTCCATTCTGCCAAGACACTTGACGCAAGAGGATCCACCGAGAAAATCAACCTAAACAACCAAATCGGCAATACTTAGATGACCGTACAGTACCTGTCTCGACGATGAAGATACTTTCACGATTTGTACGATCAAGTTGATTTGTACACATCCAGCTGAACAGCAAAATACACAACATCGACTATTGAAACTATACCCAACCACGTCGGGATACTTGCCTATGGAGCCTTTGTCCATTCACGACTGCAATACACAAACAACATCCTATCTCCTCGCTAGAGCACATCATGCTTGTCAACATCGATTCTCCTTCGCTCCGTCAGCCGATTTTACTCTTGACAGCACGAGCTCAGCATTGTGCGGCTGGTTCTCCTTCGAGTGCACGCGGTGGTGTTTTTCCGACGCCGACGACCCCGACGCTGTCGAAGACATCGACGACGACGACAGCAGCAGCTCCGGTTCGTCCTCCGAATCCAGCGAATCGTCCGAGTCCGAATCCATCTGCAGGTCCGGAATATACTGCTTCAACTGCGTCTTCAATTTGCGTAGTCGTGCCGTCTCCTTCCTCACTTGACGCAGTTTCCTATCCAGCCTTTGTTCATATTCCGACATGGGCGACACCGCTATCGGTACCGGCAATTGCTCCACTGGCAATGGACTCGTCGGACGTTCAATCTCATCCACGTCACTATCCCTCAACACCGCGGGGGTCCCCAACGGTGGCAACATCTTCGGCGACGATATTCCCGGCGGGGGTGGCCACGTCACATTATCTCCTCTTTTGTGTCTCGGTCCAATCACCCTTTCGTCCAATTTCCGATCGACCAAATGACTGTTTTCAACTGGGGGTCGTTGCACCTCAACGGGGGGTCCACTGGACGATCGTTCGAGTCTTCTCTGGCGACGTTCGGCTTCTTGCCTCAACTGCTTCTCCACCAGCCTCTTAATAGCTTCATCGGCTTCATGACTGGCCGCTTTTGCCGCCATCACATCTTGATTCGGTTGTTTGCGTCTGCGGACTGAAGATACGATCGCCTTGTCTTCTGGTGCAATCAGCAGCATGACGCGGATGCGGCCAGCAGGTTTCTTGCCTTTTTGTAAGGGAAACCACTGCTCAAGTCTCTCCCCCGGCAACAAATTGGCCAGGGAGACAGCACAAGCCCCGATCACAGGGCAGAAAAAGAGGTGCTGGCTCTTGACGCGGATACTCAAAATCTGACTCGAAAGTTCCACGTTCTGACGAATAGGCACCTCGAACATCTCGTCCCAAATGGTTTCGGGCGGGGCCAGTGCATTGGGCTGTTGGTGCTGAGTGCGTGTACGGCGCACCTCCAAGTGCGGGCAGTGCTCGTCCAGCTCTTCCCCGTTGGAGGCGGACGAGTCGCTCGAGTCTTTCTTGCTCAATGCCTTGTGACTGCCCTCCATCATGGCTGTGGGGCCCAAGTACAGTTTGCAGTAGGCGCCTTGTGACGAGGAGTGGTGCAGTTCTTCGGCGCTGTGAACGCGCAACACCAGCTTGAACCGTTGCTTGTCGTCCGGCGCCATTGTTGCGGAATGCGTTCTGGTTCGTGAGAGTTGAGGAGCCACTATCGCGCTTCAGCGCAGAGAGGAAAGTCGACGAATGAGGCGGAAGCAGACTCATCGCAACTTGTCGCGGCTGCAACGGACAGCCTGAGGGAACGGGACATACCACGAAACATGGGAAGTCGTAAATTTTAGCTATTATTCGTAATCCAGTCAGTTTTGTCTGTAGTACTTGGGATTTGTATGGGCGCCGGTCTCGTGGAGGCCGCTAAAACCGCGTATGCCACGACATAGGTTCATATTTTTTAGACTCGAAATTTTAGATGATATAATAGCGAATTCTGGCGCGATCGAAGGGGGAGGGGTGGTGGGATGCTCGATGTTATGGTATATTCACTAAGAATGATCTCGAGAGATCTTTACGTTCGGACTGGGCTACCTATGAATGAAGGCGCTACATCTTTCACTCCCCAGCAGCCCGTTTACCGAGTGGACGCCTTCCAAAATTGACATACAATCGGCTTATAATGCATCTCTGAATTTGTCAAAAAAGGTCTGCCTTCGTTGCTAGAAAAGAGTCGGACCTTACAAACATCAAGTATAATGTTATGAAGTTGCACAAGTAGAGGGCGATGTGACCCTTCGCTTCGTCAGACGAAAAAATGGTCTGGATCAATATACGTTTTCTTAACTATCTGTATGTCGGGGTGGTATGTCAATATTGGAAGGCGTCCACTGCTTGAAGCTGAATCGGAGCCAAACAAACACGTTAGCCAGCTTCTTCTCTTCGTCGTGCGGCAAATAGACAATTGTACATCACACGCATTGTTAAGGTTCCTTACATCCATAGTAGCGTGAGCAGACTGAAGTGTCGTCCATCGAGTGAGATGTCACGACGCTGCCTCCTCTCTATCTTATCTTTCAAAGGTTGTATAGCAGCTTCCCTAGCCATCTCACTGATCGGTCAAAATAATTCCGAGGACAGCGTCAGGAAGTGGTCAAGTTGATCAAGTTGGTTAGACGTGGTCCCGGGAAGTTTTCCCAGTGTCTTCAACAAACACGATGTTATGGAGAGAACTTGTAGTCGAGTATTGAGATGGCGCCTCGGTGTTGATGTAAGTGACTGCAAGCGACCATCAAGGCGACGCCGTCGCTGCAGCTAGCGAAACAGACGAGCAGATTTTGTCGTTTCGACGTTGCCCATCCGCAGATTTAGCTAAATTTTACACTCTTTTTTACTGGAGAAATTTTGATATCCAAGGGACACCGCAACTTGCAGCGGTAATCTGCAGCCTGCAAGTGTGGACCATGCAGCAGCCTCAATCGTCCTCGACGTTGGCTCCGTTGATGTGGTTGAGTTCCTGCAATAACTGTCGTAATTCGTCCTCACGGCTACCGGCGCGAGCCTTCTTGCCATCACTTTCATCCTTCTCGTTGAGCTGCCTGGATATCCGCGACGCCTCACGCAGAGTTGACCTGGTGCGTGTCGCGTCCATCATGGCGCGGATGGGCGAACCCGCTCCTCCACTCTGCAGTCAAATAATCGAAAATGGTCAACAAAATTGGTTGGTGCACATGTGAAGCCAAAACGATCGACCACTTCAACATGAAGTCAGCCTCACCGTGAAATTTGTCGATGCAACGCTAACGCTCGACTTCTTACCGCTCGCGATGGCGTTGAGAGAGCATCGGATCTGCTCCATACGCTTATCGAAATCTGTCGAGGTAGTCAGCGAAAGAAGTCAGAGGGCAAGTTGAGGAGCCCAAAAATGTCCACTTGGGTTCAACTGACGAGCTCACCTTTGAAGATGCTGTCCGTGTCGGGTTCGCTTGTCTTGCTGCATTGATCCTGTAAGGAGCTCACGTTGCTCGTGATGATCGGTGACCGAGCTCTAGACTTCGTGCGTGCGCTGATATCACTCTCGGCGGTGGATTCCGAGTCCGCGTCAAAGTTTCGCCATCGAGACTGCAACTGCGACGACAAGTAGCTGGATGTTGGTGACCGCACCGAGTCCGGCGGCGTGGTGGCTGGAGAGATGGCGTTATTGTCGTCATGAAAAGAATCTCTTTTTTCGTGGATAATAGGCGAGTGCTCTCTGCTTGAGATATGGTCATTATTGTCGCTGCCGACCGACAAGTGATCAGGCTCATCGCTGCAATCATCCTCAGGCATTTCGGAGCATTTGATACTGGTGTTCTTGCTATTTGAATCTTGGTTGGAGGCAACTCGATGCATTCGTGTAGGCGACTGTGCAGCACTCTTGCGATTCTTGAGTCTTCTGTCAGGGCGAGTCCGATTTTCTGACCGCTGTTCTGATCGTTGGAAATCTTTTGCAAGTCGCGTGAAAAGGTTACGCAGATCTGCTAGGTGCTCGAACGCGTCAGTCGCTAGTTGTTCGGCTTCTTGATGCAACTCCTTGTTGAGTACCGGGCTTCCGGTGCTTGGGTCGGACTTGAAAAGCGACCGGTGCACGTCGACCACATCTTCTACGCGGATAAACACCTCGCGCATCTGCTTGCGAAAAGCGTAGAGATCTTCGCGGAGATCACTCAGGGCCGGTGAAGTCGTTCGCTGTGGTGTGTCGAATTGCTTCGTCCAGTTTGACGATGCCCTGCTTGAGGATGTCTTGGTTGTAGAAACTGAAGAACATGGCGACGAAGGTTGAAATCTTCTGCCAGCGCTTGCAGATTTATTGGTAGACGCTGGTGATGGAATTGACGACGGCTTTGGGTAGCGGTCGTCGATTCGCTTGGCAATCGAGTCGGAAACTGAATAGGGAGAAGCAGGTATCTCCGAGTTTGATGGGCTCAGGTGCTCGTCTTGGTTTTCACTGCTAGCTAACGATGAGATTTTGATCTCTGGTGCTTCGCGAGGAGGTTCTTCATCCTCGTGTCGCGATGTCCGACCAACTTTCGGTGACTCGGCTTGGCGGATAGAGTCAGCTTTTTCGGTAGATAGTCTTGATCTGCCGTTGTTTCCATAGCTATCAGAAGTACGGGAGCCAAAGGACCTTGCATCTCCAACATACGATGAAGACACCGTGGAATGGGCATCGCTGCGCTCAGCAGATGATGGAAAACTACGACGACTTGAGCGGTCTGATGTCCAAGGTTCATGATGCCGACTCCATGTAGCTGGTGCGTAGTCGCCGCCACGAAACGTGCTGTCTACTTCCCGTACATTGCTTTCTCGATCACTCCTATAAGTAGAGTTGCCACCACCGGGGGGATCCCCACTGCTCGGAATGGTAGTGAATGTCGCATCGAACGCACTGCTTCCAAAAGTGCTCCGTTCACTTGAAAAACTGTTTGTATCGTATGCTGATGTATGTGCAGCTTCCCCTTCGTTCGGGCGCTGCGATTCTGCTCTCGTGTACGATGGTCGAGACCGGTAGCCGCCTTCCCTGAAAGTGTCGAAACGATTTGATGCCTCACGCGCTAAGCGATAATTGAAATCGTCAGCCTCTCTTGTAATTCCAGATTCACTTCGAATGTGATCGCCCCCTTCGGTTGCCGGAGAACCCCAGTCACTCATATCCAATTGCCGTGGCATCGGACGTCGAGCGCGACCATCATTTCCTAAAGGCATCGAGTCGTGTAAAGCAGAAACAAATCGAAAACTGACCAACCTGCTCAAACGAAGGAAGGGTCGCTCAGCAAAAACGACCGCATGTTAATGGCAACCGATTATCCAGAAACTAAGTCCTTCTTGTCTTCTATGCTAGAATGAGTCGCTGTTGCTGGCAGCACTGCATTAAAGCAAGGAAATGTGAGTGAGGAGTGGGTCTCAGATAACAAGCACTTCACAATTCTTCTAACCACGTACCTGGATTCGGCGAATGACCCTCCCGATAACTCGAGTTCCGACTCGCTAGCTTCGCCTGCAAGCTCCTGCCGCTGTCGCTCCTCCTCCTCTTTTGCCTTACGTTCATTTTCCGCCTCCAACTCCATTTGACGTTGCTTTTCCGCAGCTTTCCTGGCTAGAACGCGTTGCCGGTATACGTCAATAGCATTTTCGTCCTCCTTCTTTTTCGCTTCCTCTGCAGCCTTTTGTCGTTCTTGCTCTTCTTCCTCAGCGGTCATTGCTGGCTCCAGTGAGGTTTTTGGAGTATCGCTTTCCTTATCATCAGCACCCTGTCCATCGTCGACGTTGGTAGTACTTGGCGTTACCTCCTCTGCAGGTATATCTTCTTTATCAAACGATAATGTGTCGTTCTTGGTGTCCTCTTCAATGTTGCTTGCTGTGCTTGGGCTCACCACGGCAGCAACAGGAATTTCATCTCTGTGTTTCGATACGTCTTGGTCCGAATTAATGGCGTCTTCTTCAACGCTGGATTCCTGCCACGACGATTCTTCTACTTTAGCTTCGGTTTTGGTTCGTTCTGAATCCTCAGTCTCCTTTTGCATTCTCTCTTCCTCTGCAATGCGTAGTTGCTCTTCTCGATGGCTTTCTTCATCTTGTTTCTTCTTTGCTATCTGTAGAGCTGCTGCTTGCTCTTGCTCCGACTGGATGCGTTCTCGTTCTTCATGTTCTTTGCGTTCTTGACTTTGACGTTCTTCTTCAGCTTCTCGATCTTGTCTTTGTTTTGTGATCGCTTCGTCCTCAAGTCGTTGCAGGCGCCGCTTCGCCTCGATTTCTTCATTAAATTTCTGCTCTTCTGCAAACCTTCTTTCCTTGTACGCCTGCTCTTCTCTTAGTCGTTCCTGTTCGTCAGCAACGCGCTGCTCAGCTAATTTCTGTTGTAATTCGGCTGCTTCTTGAACAGCTGCACGCTGGCGGCTTAGTTCATCTTGCAACTTCGCTTCTTCTTCAGCCTGTTTCTGCTTTCGTTGTTCTTCGATTCTCTCATCCTCTTCAATCCGTTCTTGGCGCATCCGAGCAAGCTTCTCTTCGAACTGCCTGTGCTGCTCAGCTAGCCCCCGTTCTTGCTCCTCCATTCGAGCTTTCTTCTTTTTCTCGTACTCACGTTGCTCTATCAATTCCCGCTCGATACGAGCTTGATCCCCTTTAAGCCGTCTAGCTTCTTCATCATCATCACGTGGTTGGCTAGTCAGTAAAGCTGCCTCTGCACGTTCTTGACGATCTTGTTTTGTAGATGTACCTCGGCCAGGATCAATAGTCTCTATACGAGTGTGGTGGCTATTATGCTGTAGAGCGCTTTCATCTTGAAAGTTCGCCATCATTTCCATCATCTTCATCATGAACGTACGTTCGTTCCCTCCTGCAATTTGATGGTCCGAACGGACATGTGCCCCGGGACCAAGCATTTCAGAGTTGCCTGTCCCTCGTTGTGACCTAAAGCTCGCCAATTCTCGTGGGGCAGCATGCTTCGCATTTATGGTGGCTTGGGCTTGTGTCAGGAGAGAATTCAAGCTCGATACATCGTGTCGTAGCGACTCCACATGAACCTTTTCATCTTCGAATTGGCTCTGAAATTTTCCTGTCAAGGCTTCAGACTCCGCCAAGTGGTTTTGCATATCTCGTGCTTTTGCTAGCAGCTCATTTTCCTTCCACTGATAGCGCTCACGCTCCTCATCCATTATCTTCATAAATTTCTTCCGCTCCGTTACGATGGCGTTGGCTTCATCGAGCTTCATCTCTAGAATTTGTTGTTGCAGACCCTTCACTTCAGCAGCAGCATGTTTTATCTGTTCCTTCATCTCGCCGTTCTTTTGCTTGAAGCGGGACAACTCGTCATTAATCATACTTCTGTCCGCTCCAAGACGAGCATTGGCGGTGTGTGCGTCGGCCAGGCTGTTCTTCTGTTCACCAATACGCAATTCTAAGTCTTCCACTTGTCCTTCCAGCCGTTGGCGATCCTTTTCGAGCTGCTGTGCTGAACTTTGAGCCAGACGAAGTTCATCGCCCGATTTCTAAACGTATTTGAACAGCGTGAGTACAATGAAATCGCCAAAGGGGGAGTTTCTATCGTACCAATAGCGCAGCTTCAAGAGCAGCAACTTCCTGTTGTAAGCCGACGGCTTTGGTTTTCAGCGCCTTGAGCGTCCCTGTGTCGGCTGCAAGTGCTCTTTCGCGATCACCCAACTCATCTTGCTTGATCTGAATATCTCGTAAAGCTTGCTGTCGCTCAATATTCCAACTACGCTCTTTCTCCCGCATCGCTTGAGCAACCATACCCTGCAAATTTGCTTCTTGGGTTTGCACACTTTCTTCCCACAACTGGAAGCGCTGCGTCTCACTGGCAAAGTGACGGAAGTCGCTTTCCACCTTTACTTGTAACTCAGCTTCCTTTACTCGGAGCCTCTCCATGTCTTTGAACAACGACTGCCTCGTTTCGAAAAGTGATGTCTCGAGTTCAGTTCTTCGGGCCACAAATGCAAGCTCCAATTCCCGTTCGCGTTCTTGAAGACGCTCCTGCTTATTGTGATACTCTTGTAGCAAGGTGGCCCGAAGGTTATCCACTTCCCGATCAAATCGCTTCCGTTCCTCTGCTCGAACCAAAGCGATCTCCGTCGATTTGTACCGTTCCAATTCTTCCTGAAGTCGTCTATCGCAAATATCATCATACTCTCGCTGATATTGGATCATGCGTTCTTCTAATGACTTCTGCGGCTCAAGCTTGTGGGCAGTACACTCAGCGAGGTAGGTGTTCTCAACCCTTCGCAATTCATTTTCTGCATGAATCCAATCTTGGTGTTAGTAAAAATGTGTGCATTCCCCCAGGAAGACGAAGAAATTGTAATTGCTCACCCAACACGATGCGATGGTCAAAGCAATCCATAGCTGTCTGCGTTCCAGAGTCCATGGTAGCAAGTTTAAAACGTCTCACAAGCTCTCGTATAAGAACCAGCAATAGCGAATGTCCTGTATTTGCCCGCTCCATTTCCTGGCAGCCAGCACATTGGAAATGAGTTAAAAACCATTTCATGGAAGGGATGTTGGAATGTAGAGGCAAGCAAGTGAACGCTTTCCTTACTAATGTGTTTTGAATGCTCGAATTCACGTGGAGTATCTTCACATCCGCACACATAAATGTTCACGTCAGACCCATCAAACTATCAATGCAAACTTCAGTAAACTGACCATGTACCTCCAGGATCGTAGCGCTGTCTACTTGGTTTCGTGAACCTCCGATTTCAGGTACAAATACTGCTAACGTATTCTCCAGCCCCTTGCTAGCTAGGTATTCTGTCACAAGACCATTCACCAGCTTTTCGTTTGGAGAAGAGCTCAGTGGATCTTGGTTTTCTCGACTTGAATTGTTCTCTTCGTCTCGATCGTCACTCAACCGACGCTGCTGCTGAAGTTTCTCTATAAACCGTCTTCGAAGTTGCGCCTGCACAAGTGTGCACGAGTCAACATCCTATCCGAATTGGCAAAGCACCCGATAAACCCACCCGAATGAGTTCAACTGCCCCGCTGTCGCGAATGGACTGGAACATGCCCTCCTTCAGCTCCTCAAGCGACATCAAAGCCTTCCCATCTGCATCCCGCGCCTGCACACTTGTTGTTACGTTCTCGTCCATGAAGATCCAGAATATGAAAGGTCACTCCACTGAAGCGACAACCTTCCTGCCTGGGGTGTGTTCCAGCTGCAGATAAGCTCGCGTCTCACTACGACTCGACCAGACATCCAGCCTCCCAGTATCTACAACAACAACAACAAACATCAACCAAAGCAATCATAAGAACAAGAACAAACTTCATTTATGGTCCACCACCACCCCACCGCCAGTGCGCCCAGCTACTTGTGCCACCCATCCTTCCTGCACCAGTCCGTCTTCTTAAATCCACAGGTCCTCGTCGTCCTCCCCATCGCTCGAGCTCTCGTCCTCGTTCTGATTGCTCAGTGCTTCTTCTCTCAGTCTCGCGAGTTCCTTCTCCCTTTCTTCATCCTTCTTCAGCTCCTTCTCTTCATCTCTCAGGGCCTTCTTCTGCATGAGTTTATTCACCACCAGTGCAGCTCGGATCTTGTCCAAAATGTCCTGCGGGATATCGTTTTTGACCAGCTGCACCATGACGAGCGACCTGTTCTGCAGCACAGCTTCCAGCAGCGCCTTGCCGCCTTCCTCGCCAATGTTGTTATTGGCGAGACCCAGATATTTCAATGATATATTATACGGGAGCACTTGGGCCACAGCTTTGGCGCCGTCGTCCCCCAGTTTGTTACTGGACAGACCCAAGTGCTCCAAGCTCTCGTGGCCGTACAGGGCGTCGCTGATGGCAGCCGCCCCCTCTGCCGTGATCTCGTTCCCGCGAAGGTCCAAGTGCTGCAGAGTGCTGTTCGCTCGCAGCATGTTGCCCATGGATTTGGCGCCGATGTCGCCGATGTCGTGGCCCGGCAGCAGCAGCGTCAGCACCGTCCGGTTCAGCTGGAACACGCGGCCCACGAGGTCCCCGCCGGGCGAGCGGAGCTTGCGCTTCTTGGCCGCCATGTCCTTGAGGTCCAGTTCGCGGATCTGGTCCTTGTTGGCGCGGATCTTCTCGAGGATCTCCTTGAGCGTGGCGGCGGGGCGCTGGGTCACGAGGTGGTCGTCGTGGTGGCGCACCGTCATGGCGGACAGCACGGACGTGAGCACGTCCACGTCGGCCTTGTCGGTCGCCATGATGATGCTTGAAGAGTCTTTTTGGAATGATACAGATGAATATGACGACTTATCCGACCATACTTATGTTTTGTATTGGTAATATTGACCAATCAAGTAAATTTATTAATAATTAGCCAATCATATGTACCCTATAAAATATTTTTTACCAATCAAACAACAGGAGATTAGGTAGGTCCTCTGCACCGGCGATTCTGGCGTATCCGGTCAGATGGACATGCAACATATGTATATCGCCATTCAAACTCATTATACAACACATATCACTTGCATATTTGCATCCTATCCGACCAATCCGACCAGCATGGGCTTAGACGAGCTCAAGCCCGGCAACACCAAGCGTGCCAAGGATACGGCCATCAGCGCGTTTAAAACGTTTTTGAAAAGCGAACATGTAGAGTTTGACTATGTCAAGCAATGCGTAGAAGACGACGCTACAGGTAAGTGTTTTGTGTCTGTATTAGATAAGTTCGGTATGTATCTAGCTTTTAACGAGGGCAAGAAGGGTAAACCTCTTGCCCGGAATACAGCTATGCAATACTTTAGACAGAGTAAGATGTGGTTGTTTGAGCTCTTCCCTGTGCAACGACACATTGTCGAGGCAAAGTTGCTAAGCATGGGGAAGACACTCGACATCTTTTGCATGAAAAGAGATGGGAAAGTAGTCAACAAAGCACCACCCTGCTCCAAGAGTGATTTAAAAAGATGCTGATGCATCTGTATAGGAATGCATGTTGCTCTAGTGACTACCAAGATGCGGCTTTACTATGCTTGCTGTGGTACCTGTTCGGAAGAGCATCCGATCCATCCCTGGTCCGGAAGCAAAACCTGTCCGTCGACGCAGCGGAGGTGTTCTTCGTGCGCTCCATCCGGATGAAGACGTCTGAAGAGTGGGGCCTTTCCCGACTCCGACTTCGCCGCGTGTCCGCTGCACGCGATCGCTGTGGCGCTCATCACTCAGTCCGCTCCGTCCGCCGTCTTGATCGACAACTTGCCCCAAGTCCCTGTCGCCGCCGCTGTAAACCTGTCTCCAGCCACGCCGCTGCTGGAAGTCCTCAACCACCCGGACGAGTTCGCCTCTCTTGAAGGCGTCGCTACGCCTGCCGCTGCTGCCCGAGCACCCGTGGACACAACGCCCACGATCTACGCCCACGTGAGCCGCCTACTTGACCGTGTAGCCAGCGCAGCAGGAGTTGCAGATGCCTTGACGTCGCACTCGTTCCGTCGTGGCGGCGCGCAGCATGCGAACGGTTGTGATGGCCTGACGCAACGCTGGATATTCGACCGAGGTGCCTGGAACATGAGTACCACCAACAAGGGCTTCAACTACATATTCAATACAAGTCGGGAAGATCACAAGGTTAGCAAGGCACTCAGCGGATATGACACACAAACCGAGGTGAAGGCACTGGATCTGAAGCCCTTCGATGCCTAGACGCAGGAGAAGATCACCGGTGTTCAGCGCTTCCTGTTTGCAACCTGCTTCAAAATGGAAAGCTCGAAGTACAACCTCAGTCAACAGGTGATCGATGTTGTAACAGGGTTGCACAGGCTGGTGTAACTGGGTACACCAGATATACGTGTATAGCCGGACTATACACGGACAAGTATACGGCAAGCCTTCTGTGTGTGCGTCACATACACAGTCAACAATCATTTCGAGCCGCCAATGGCACAAACATTGGCGGGCGCTAAGCGCACTGCTATTGGTGGAAAGGGGCACATTTCCACCAATCAAACGCATACATAAGGGCCGGAGTGTGAGAGCCAACCGTGGCTTCACCTCCGTAGATACATAAGTCATTTAGATAGGTTTGCTAAGGGCCCGCCACGCGGCGGGCTTCCATTCAATTCAGTTTTCTATTTTCAAGTTAAAGTTTCGGTCTTTTGCTTAGAAATGCACGAGGACGTGTATTTCTACTTGCATACAAAGTCTAAGTAACTTACGCTTCCTCAAAAGCGCATACTAGTGTATGCTAAAGAAACAGAGCGCGTCTCGCCCTATTACAGACGTCCTCACAGCTTACCTCATCGTGCACTACCCCTTCATGAAGAAGCTTCAAGCGGATGGGCTGGGTGTCCGACGTTTGGAGGCGGCTGCTGCACAAGCTGGGGTATCCGTCGCCGAGTTGCTGGCGTGGTCGTCGCATCTTGCTGCCTGTAAAACCACGAAGCACAAGCCAAACAAAGAGGAAGCCGTCACACCCACCAATAACACAAGCAGCGAGCACAAGATCATCGACCATCAACGCAGTGTGATTGACCAGTTAACGGAGCACATCAAGCGCCAAGACGAGCGCTTGGATAACCTAGAAGCTAAGATAGACGGAACCACACCACAAAACAAGAGCAGGAAACGTCAGCAAGACCCAAGTCAAGAACAAGAGAAGCCCAAGCGCCGACGAGGATCAGTGACTCACCTTCACACAACGTGGTTCACGTGGTACGCACAGGAGACACGCTGGTTTGTCGATGCGCCAAAGCGAGAGAGGTCCAACACCAAGCAACTCGTCGCCCTCGTGAAGCTCTTCGTCGCTGACGACTTAAAGCTCGACCCAAGCGCAGCCGACTATCGTGACCGGGTCCTCGAGGTTGGAAAGAAGGCGGAGGCTGCTGTGCTGACATTCCTCGGCGATCGCGCGATCAAATCGCGTGGTTCCACTGCCGTCCGCAAGCACCTGCAGGAGCTATACGCCAGCGGCTCTCTGAACGACTTGGTGGCCAAGTACCTCCGGCTTAGCCAGTCCGCTGCCATCAGCGACCCAGATCGACAAGATCCCCTCGAACCTGTGCCTGCCAAGTCATCGTAGACACCAAACAAGACATACACATGTTTAGAATGCATAATGCAAAGTCCATTTACCGTCTCGCTCGTTGGAAGCTTAAAAGGCAGTCGACCAGCGGGTATCGAAACCACTATCCACCAACAACTTGATGGCGACGGCTGGAGTCGAACCAACAACCTCAGGGCAATGCCCTGCGCTCTCCCACTGAGCTTCGTCGTCGGATGGGGGGGGGGGGGTTTGAGGTGGTAGGTGGCCGCGGCTGGGAGGCCTGCGTAGCAGCGTCGAAAAAAGGGAGACTGAACTCCAAGCCGCGCTGTCGGAAATGGCTAGTGTGTATGTGTGGCGTTGGCAGTCACTGCCTGGCTGAGTGTCTAAACACTAACAAATGTCACGATTGTATTGGTTGATTCTTAGCCAATAGGGATGTGCTACAACGAGTGGTCTTGGCTGTTTTCCGGATAGTCAGTTCACTTATCCGGACTATCCAAAAATTGGGGCTCACTGTTGAACTTATCTGCTCGAGAGCACATGGCTCTCGAATTTAATTTGCATGTATATAGAAAAAGGCGTTTTTCTCAGCCCACAAGCCGTTTCAGGCCATTTCCTGCCACCTACAAACTAGGCTGAAACAGGCTCTCTTTCATTGCCATCAAAATTTTGTTCTCCTAAGCACCCCTAAACATAAATACACTAGTTACACACAAGTTTACTGCATCATACACAGTTGTACCTAATTTATGGTACAGGTCGGAGAGGTCCTCTGGTCGGAGATATTTTGGTTTGGATGAATATAGTGATCTTTCAGACAGATAGTCCTTTAGATTTGCTTCGTTGCTATTCAGTTGTGAATATTAGCCTATCAATTCTCGTCTCTCCTGAGTTTCAGCCAATGACTTTGGTTAGGGTTAGGTGTGCGGCTTCCGACACTTTCCGACAAATATTTGTCGGAAGCCCAGCCAAAATATTTATATATCGATACAAACATGAAGTAAAAAAATGTTCTGAATATATTCGAACGGTTCCTACAACTAGGCTTAATCCTAGAGTAGGATAGGTGAGGACATTGGTAGGTGGGCATTCGTGACCACTTTACAAAAGCATAAAAGACACGCGCATGAGCTTCTCTGCTTTTGTGCCGACGAACACGCAAAAGGCACGTGCCACCGCTATCAGCGCGTTCAAGCGAATGCTGGATCTTGAGGGTGTTAGCATAGAATTTGTCCATGCTAGCATTCTCAAAGACAATTCTGGTAAACGTCTCGCCGTAGCAATGGATCGATTCGGCTATTATCTTGATACAAATGAAGGTAAGAATGGTAAGCTGGCACGGAACACCGCGTCTTCGTACTATAGAAATGTTAAACTTTGGCTATTCGACACATACCCACACTTACGTGTGGGTACTGAATTGATATTGTTAAAGCAAGGTAAAACGCTAGATAAGCACTGCTTAAAACGTGAAAATGGTGGACTAACTAATAAAGCTCCTCCCTGTATGAAAGAGGATTTAAAAGCTTTAGTTGGTTATGTTTACAGTACCGCCCGGGTCGATGCAGACTATCAGGATGCCGCCCTAGCATGCTTGATGTGGCACTGCTTCGGGCGCTCATCGGATCTTGGCTACGTCTAGAAGCAACACGTCTCAGTGTCTGCCGACGGCGCTTTCTACCTACGGCTACTACGGGTCAAGACGACCGAGGAACAAGGACTCACCCTGGTTCCCGACAAAGACGACTTCTTGTCGTGTCCCTTGCTCACACTGGCCGTAGCATTAGCTACCCATGAAGCCCCATGCGCCTCCCTGCTTGGCCACCTGCCAGCACTAAATCCGCAAGTCGCTACGCCCCTTGACGCTGGCGTCCCGCTGCACGACTCGCTTGCGGCTGAACCTGCTTCGCTCCAAGTCGCCGTGGTGCCAACCACCGCATCAGCCGCCACTGTCGATTCAACCGCCGATGCCACTGCAAGCACCACTCTCACGTCGTCACCTGCGAGTACATGCACCACGGTTAGCTGTACCCCACCGCAGAAGAAGCCCAGCAGAGGGGATGTAAAACGGGGCGAGGACAGCATGCAGGGCCACGTCAACCGGATGCTCAAGCGCGTCGCCGAGCCAGCAGGAGTTGTTGACGACCTTACCTCTCGCTCTTTTCGTCGCGGCGGAGCTCAGCACGCGAACGGCGACGACAACCTCGCAGCCCAATGGATCTTCGACCGCGGGGCATGGGACATGACCAAGACAAGCAAGGCGTTCGCCTACATCACGAACACTGCACGTGAAGGCCGCAAGGTGGCCCGAGTCTTGAGCGGGTGGGATGCCTATGCTTCTCCCACGGTTATCGACATCGCGGCACAAGACCGCGCGACACGCGAGCGGCTTGGGTGTTTGCAGGAGCTCCTGTTAAGCACGTGTACAGGGCTAAAAGAGCAACGGCTCAACGTGAGTACCAAGGCACTTAGCGTACTTACAGCTTACCTTGTACGGTGCTTCCCCCAGCTCAAAGCGTTAGCACCAGAAGCCCCCATCGTCACGCGCGTGGAGGAGTGCTTGGCAGCCGCTCAGATCTGTACCACTGACTTGCTCGCGTGGTCCATGGCGCTGAATGAGGAAGCTGCAGTCTGTGCACAAGAACAAGAGAAGACCGAAGAGAAGACGCACACGTGTCGAGAGCATGATCACCTTCTAGCTGTCATTGATGAGCTTATCGCTTCAAACAGGGTCATGGCGGCGCGTCTAGCGATTGTCGAAGCGGCTCAGCTAAAGGGAAAGGGAACACAAGTCACTGCTGAACAAGAACAAGTTCAAGTATCGTCAGACCAAGAACCTAAACCAAAACGCAGAAAGAAGCGCGCTACAAACCTGTCTGCCGCATGGTACGATTGGTACACCAAGGTGCCTCGCGTGTGGGACTCAAGCGATCGCCAGAAGAAGTCGGAGTTCCGCCACGTCGTCGCCTTCATGAAGCTCTTCCTCCATCAAGGCTTCGCTCTAGATGCTAAGGCGGAGGACTACAAAGATCAAGTCCTCGATGCTGGCAGACGCGCTGAAGACGCAGTTGTCGCGTTCTTGAAGGAACGAGGCACCAACGCGAAGGGTGCAGGAAGCGTCCTGCGTGCACTGCGTCCACTGCACGAGTCGGGAGCCTTGGACGAGCGCATCTACACATACAAGCGTCTCCTCGCCATCGGATGCATCGAAGACCCCGCACCTGTCGACATACAAGACATACTTACCATAGTAGGCCACGTGTAAAGCACACAGAGATGCTTGCATCAAATACATACATTTCATTGCCTCACATCCACCACCGCCTACACTGACACTACTTACTGCAAGCATGTCGCCCTTCACACGTCGCTATCTTCACCGACACGCGCACAAACCACCACACTGCACACCGCACGCCTCCAGCCTCTCACGTCACCTTTGTCATGTCCGATGCTCGCTAGGCCCCCAGCCAAAGTTTCTTGGCGACGGCGGGTATCGATCCCGCTCCTCAGGACATGGCCTGCGCTCAACCTGTGAGCTTCGTCGTCGGAGTTGGGTGGGCGGAGGCCACTGGAGATCTGAGGGGTTTGGACCCAAAAAAGAAGACTGATGTGCTAGGCATCATGTCGGTAGGGTGTTTATTCGTGGAGCTTTCCTATTGGCCAGCTAAAAACCTTACTAAGGTTTTAAAACGATTGACTGTAGAGAATACGTCACTATTGTGAGTTGAGTTTGTCATTGTTTGAAAGATATTCGCTCCTATTAGTGGCCCCCTCTCGCGCATCAGGTCTCATTCATATATTTGCGGGCTGGAACGCGCACTGGTTCAAGCCCATATTAGCGCTAGATAAGAAAAAGTCGATTTTCTCGGCCTACAGCCCTCTACAGCGCATTTCCTGGTGCCTATGAATCACCTTTTGAAAGCTGACTGGACTCGTCGTACTTTGTGTGAGTCGGACTTAGCGTGAGCGTACTTAATGTGATTTACCCTATACCTGGCTTTATTTTGTGTCAGCCCGAAATGTCGGAAAATGTAGGGATGTCGGAGCCGTTACGGTATGGGTAAGTTGTTACGTGCTTAAGGACACTGCTATTGGCTTCGTGGCTAGACCTAATTTGTGCCGCTCGTGGCGGTGGAAGAAGCGGGCGTCACCTCTACATCACTCTCGACGTCAGCAGGAATGTCGATAGGCTCAGGCAGCTGGATCCGCTCACGGGGAACTCTACGAGCTCGACCACGAGGAACATCGGCAATTTGACGGATACACTCTGCGGAGATTGTTTTGATTACCGTAACGAATATCGCCATTTGCGGGTGTGGCGTCGGGGATCTGGTGTTCAACTCGCGATTAAACCGCTCGAGGGGGTTGTTAGCCCTCGCGATGAGCACATTGTCGAGGCCGAATACGATCCACACGTCGATGGGGTACTGTTGGAGCCACGTCCGCTCAAAGTATCTCCAAAATTCTCCCCATTTTTCTACAGAATAGCCCACATCTGCTACAGAACAGCGCTTTTTGATCTCGCGCTTTACCCACTTGATGCCCCTTTCAACTTGGTCATGTTCGACTACGGTCAGTGTGTCTAACACTCCACGCGTCATAGCAATTAGGCACTCTTCCTCCGGGATAGCATAACGCTTCATTGCGCGGCAAAGTGCCTGTTTCATTTGAAACAGGCACCACAACACAATGGCATTTGGGAACTGCGTCTGCAGCGAGTCCATCAGGCCAGTCTCAAAGCCACAGACAATCTCGGCAGGTTCAATCTGTTGGCCCGTTCCTTGCACGATAAAGTGTATCATATCCCAGTAACAACCACCATTCCGTGAGGTGCTCAGAATGTAAAATACAGGAACAAACACCCCGGAGGCGCGGTCATGCAACATAAACACTACACATTGTGCGTAGCCATTTGGTACGCATCGAAAAGTACCATCGACGAACACCGTCGTTCCATGTTAACGTAGGAGTGTCACAAGCGCTGGGTGCGCCCACCCTAAAAGACACATCGGCTTGTTGATGTCATCACGGTTCACAGTGACGTAGGGAAACTGAAAAAATGACACTGCCTCATCAAGGACAAGTGTGGTGTAGCGGGATCCATAATTTATTCGGATCCCAAGTTGGCACATACTTCGCCGCAGACGCCAACTGCGGAGGGGGTACTCCGATAACCGTGGGGGGTCGCTGGGGTCTCACCTTGTGCACCCTGTCGGCTGGCGGATTCGCTCTCTCGATAACACGAGATGCGCAGTGATGTGAGGCTTGAATCTCCTTGGCGGGGACTCGGGGAGGTCGGATCCGCGCGGGTATTCCTGCGCACAGTCCCAGATACGTGGATCTTGGACGTCTTGGTCGTAGATCCTGTGGATCCGATCTGGATCCGGAGTTGTTGCCTTGCTGGGGGGGGGGGGGGGTGTAGATGTGTCCTTTACGTTGCTTGACCGCTTCCTATAGCGGGATCTTCGAGGGGGGGGGGTTGAGGACCGAAGGACAGTTACCAGTCAAGCGAATCTAATAGACTGTCACTTGAGCACTGGTACAAACGTCTTTATTAATGTATGGGCCAATACTTATCCCAATACTAATAACCACTTGTGCTCTGCCAGGCAAATTCGGTTCTGATTTATGTTTAGACTATTCCTAGCTTCCCATCCTGACTACGATCCCCCTCATACCCTGCTCTCAACCGTCCGTTGCTTTGTCGATGCCCTAGACTTGGATCCCGGATCCGGGTTACGGATCCGCACCTTAGGTTATGGATCCGTACCCTAGGCCATGGATCCTGATGGATCCATACCCCGGGATATGGATTCCGGCGGGTCTGTCCTCGTCCACGTCCCTGGTCGAGATCTGCCTTCATGTCTCACTGCTGGCTCCATACAGGATTTCCCGTTGCACTTTCTGCCTGGTCGGTGGCGGTAGCCAACCGTCGGATCCATTCCCATCAAACTCGCACCGTGTAATACCACACAAGCGAGAGAGGTGGGATTTCAACTGAGCCGTGTACGTTACCAGAGTAGTGCTGGTTCCTTGCATGGTGTACGCACCGAGTAACTTGCTGCTCTGACATCCCGCGCACAGCATCGGGGTTGTCTGCTGCGTAGAATCGACGACGCAACTCTTTCCAAACTCGACGCACAGGCCATGCAACATGGTCAATCGCTAAACTATCTGCTTGTGCTTTCATTTCAGCCCCAACATTGATGACGGAGCTGGCGATCGTTGTATCTTGTCACGAGTGCGATCTTACATTAGCGTAGCCCATGGAAGAAAATGTAGATTCCAGCTTGCCGAGACAGTCCGTTCGATACTTTGAGCACCGATAAACAATCTTCCACGAGGACGCCTACGCACGAGCGTATTTGTACTCTTTGAAGAAACACGTTGTACGCTCTACACGCCTCGGATTGCTACTGCAATCTCTTCCGCCATGACCGATCAGCCCTTCCAAGTCCTCGCCACCCGTTGATACCTCTTGCCCCTCCGAATCAGCGCCATCATCAATTCGGGAGTCGCGTGGGCCCTCCTCGCCCTCAATACCAGCAGTCCGTTGCACCTCTGCGCCGCCACGGCCCCCTTCCAGCATGTCCGCTTGAGCCCCTTGATGCAACTTCCCGACTGGCAAGGCATCCAGCGCTGCGTTCCCATTCCTCCACTAGATTTCAGATCCCTGTTCAGATTTTTAGCACGACATGTATCTGATCATAAAACGGATCCGATCCGGATAAGAACCATTGTAGATGTAACCACAACGAGAAGTTCTCGCCGTGGTTCTCTGAAGGCAGGGCACTAGGACTGCGATGGAATCTCATGGGGTTAACATTGTCAATGACCGAGGAGAAGGTGGAAAAAGCACTCCGACGTATAGTTGAATTGCACGACTCTGCGACCACCACTAGGAAACAGTTGAATAAGCTGCCGGGAAGTCTTCGCCATGTAGCAACTTGCGTGCGCACGGCTTCTCCATTTTTTCAGAGGATAGCTACGCTCGCTCGAGGGACCAGCTGTTTCTATCCGTCGCCCATTATGGATGAAGTTCGCGAAGATACGCGGTGGTTCGCAGCTATTCTTCGTGTTGATCGACTCAATGCAGTTTCGCTTTCTCGGTTTGCGGATTCACATGACCTGGATGTTCATATTTGTATGGACGCCAGTGATCGCGGCCTCTGTGCTTTGTGGCCAGCTCGAAAAGAATACCTTCAAGTGGAATTTGATGAAGATGAGTGACTACAAATTGCACACTTCAACGACTCAACCTCGGAAGGACTCGGCATTAACATTCTCGAACTTATGAGCGCAGTGTTTGCAGCAATTGTGTGGGCAACTCACTGGTCAAAGTCCGGTTCTTGTGGGCCTGTACACATTAGATTTTGGATTGATAATTCCTCGGCTGTGAGCTGGGCAAACCGGAGATCGAGTCGAAACCCGTTCGCTCAAATGTTGTTGCGCCTAATCGCTTTCCTGGAGGTTCAACACAATGTCTAGACTTCGGTGAGTCATGTACCTGGCGTAGAAACGTTATGGTGGATGCAGGGAGCAGGGTGTGGCAATCTAAGCACTCACAAGAAATGTTTGCTGATATGACGTTTGCATGGTCACACGTCGCAGTACCGAAGCGCTTAAGAAAACTCTCGAAGCTCTGGGAGCAATGCTCTGAGCGGGGGCTTTAGCCGACACCTCGAGGATACAATACTGGCGAAGCCGGAACCAGTGGCAGAAATGGTGTTTATTCATGGGCTAAAGTCCGTGGTTATCTCGGGACTCTAATGACGCCAATGCTTCTCAGTTGGGCGCGTTCGCGGTTTTCCTTTGGCGCTACGGCATAAGCCGTGTTGGGAGCGGAAATGAGAATCTCAATCGCGCAGGCGGCCAAGAGCTCTCTTCTGGCGACTGTTTTAAGACTGTCGAACGCGAATAGTTTGGTTTTCACTGGAGCTTTGTCATTCTGCAATATGCTCATCAGGAATCAACCACCCCACCGACAAGTCCCTCCCTCCAACTTCATGAAGACTACCATTTTCACTCTCCTGCTATTACTGACGTACCGATTGGGTTTTCAAGCGTCTGTAGCTTCTTCATATGGCTGTCTGAGGAGCCACGGACACATTACGCTCTATGCATACGGTTACGTGCACCTCTACGGATGCTAATAACTTACACGTGGTTCCTTCTTACATCTATTGACTTGCGGTAGCGTTTCCTGTGAATTCGTAGCTTTACTACTGTACTGGTCCATTGCACAATGTCGTCTGTGTGACAGCGAGGAGCGGAGGTATCTGCCGATGGTTGCGTACGAGGCCACTGCGTACACACACTGTGTTGCGTTTTCCTTGACCGGTCTCTAATTTCAGGATTCCTCTCCACAATCCATGTTTTCAGTAGGTCGGTATGTGGAGACCCACATGGTAAGTCCTAGACGGTCACTCTCCCTCTCCTGTGGTAAGATAACATCAAGCCTACTCGTTTAACACGAGACGCCGAATTCTGCATTCCTCGATTCGTCTCGGACAGCGCAATCCTGTCCTGTCGATTTACCAGTCACGATGCCTTCCCTGACTTCGTTCATCCTCATCGGCCTCGCCCTCGCTGGGACTGCCACCGCTGAAGACTGCCCCACAGAAGCCCTCCTGAGCCTCGCAAGCAACACGAACCTTGCAAGCTGCACAGCTGCAACGGGTGTCAGCGTTTCGACCATCTCGACCCTGACCAAGAAGCAGATCGAGGATATTTGCAAGAGTTCCGCCTGCTTGACGCTTATGGACGATGTGGCTGCGATGAAGCTTGGAGACTGCACCATTCCAGGGTCGAACGTTTCAGTACAGACGGATGTCCTGGACGTGGTGGCCAAAAACTGCGCGGGTAGCGGGTTGAAGGGAACGACGGATTCGACAGGATCGATGAGGTCATCGGGATCCTCTTCGACTGATGGTGGCACCAATAATGTCGGCGATGAGTCGAGTGCTAGCAGTGACAAAGTTACCGGCAGTAGCAGCTCCAAGAGCGGCGCTGCAGCTCTGACTGTTGGTCTCAGCTCGGCCATCGCTGTCGCGACTGCTGCTATGCTGCTGTAATTCGTTCTATCTGATTTATACCAGGAAAGTTGAAGCTGAGTTCATCAGTCGTAGATTTTGTTAATCTCAATGTTGTGAAGCCTTTTGGAATGATTCTTGTACTTATCTCTCATTTCCTTTGATGTTGGGGCAACTTCCTAGTACAAAAGCTCACGGAAGTGATGAAAGTGCGCCGACAACCCTGATCCAGTCCGCGTTGCTATTGCGGGTAGTACCACTTCTACCAGTACCATTTGTTTGCATCAATACCACACGCGGTGGCACTCAACTATCGTTTCTGCTGGGGTTACTGCGCCAGCCGCTCGATGGGTAAGTATTTATCATGTGGTTCGTGGTTTGAGTGTGCAGGTGCTTCGGGAACTCCATATTTCTCAAGATGGTGAGCATGGTGAAGCCTGAGCCTTGAAGGCTCTATTCTGTCTTACTCTTCAATTCGCAACGGTCTCGACACCGAACACACGTCTACCCAAAACAACTCCGAGATGTCTTCATTGGCCTCCCTCGCTGTATTGATCATGATCTCGCTCGCCGCTATTAACGCGGAGGAATGCTCCACTGCTGAGCTCTTAACTATCGCAAGCAATACGCACCTGGAAGGATGTACCTCGGGCGTGGGTTTTGGCGGGTTCTCAGCGATTTCGGCGCTCACGGACGAGCAGATCAAGGCCGTTTGCGACAACTCCGACTGTATGAAGCTCATGGACGACATGAGGGCGATGAATTTCGGCGACTGTATCATTCAAGGCACGAACATTTCACTCGGTAAGGACATCCTGGACCCCTTTGCGAAGGCCTGCAGCGGCAGCGGATCAGTGGACTTGTCTTCACGCTCCAGTAGCGAAAGCACAGTCGGTAGTGGTGCGAGTGGCTCAAGCGGTGCGACAACATTGGCCATTAGGTGGATATCTTCCATCGCGCTGGTACTGGCTGCTTTAGCGCTGCAGTAGATCGTTTCAAGAATATACGTCAATTCACACAGTATTGGCAAAACGCAAAGGACTAGCGACTATCATGGATCATTGTCAACAACACACACGATGTTGACTTTGCGCAAGCGCCACCCTGGCGATCCGTGCCAAGTAGCCAGGTTACGATACGCGCAACACTATTGTTTCTTTGTTTGTAGCTATGGTATATTCACTAAGAATGATCTCGAGAGATCTTTACGTTCGGACTGGGCTACCTATGAATGAAGGCACTAAGCCTTGCACTCCCCAGCAGCCCGTTTACCGAGTGGGCTTTCGTTTGAGGTCCTTCTCAGGGTTCCGTTCCCACGTTGGTTTGAATTCAGTCGCCTTGGTCGATTCGGTGTCCTCTGCAGAACTGTGGAGTTCGAGGCCGGTGGGTGACTTGGAGGAGCCCAAGCTGCCACAAGTTCTTCGCGGCGTTGATGTCACGCTCCCAGTAATTCGCTGCGCAAGCTACGTTTCTGCAGACACGCACATTCCTCGACCTTTTGGCTTTCGTCGTACCGGAGATCTTGAATGGCGTGTCCACCATCGGTCGTGAGCACTCGGAGCAAAGATAACTGGTACGAAACTCGTCGACCATGACGAGGGTTGCGCGGCGAGAGAGTTCAAGTGCGAACCTCTTTAGCGGGACGTGCATGTGGCCCGCGAGATGAGTCTGGCTGCTCCATTTTCCGAGAGCCACACACACGTCACGGTCCACGTTCGGGACGACACGCTTGGCGAGTTTCGCCACGGCCTTGCGTTTGAATCGCGACAGTGTAAATCTCCACTTGCAAAACCCTTTGAGGGCGCAGAACTCCAACATGGCGCTGACATTCCTCCACATGTGCTCGTAACGAGAGAGCAGAGACACGGACGACGAAGTCTTGAACGAAGGCATGCCCTTCACGAACCCACCATATCGCGGATACCTCTTCTTCAGGTTTTCGAACCAGAATGCATGGTGCTCGACACGACTCATGTGTCGGTACTCTCGGGACGTGACTTGTAGGACATGAGAATTGTCGCGCAGGAAGTGAGACCGGCGCCTGACGCCGTGTTTCCGCGGACGATGCTTTGGGTGGTGCCTGTGGCAGATCTCGCACCACCCCTCCACATCGCAGTGCGCTCTGCTGCGTCTCTTGCGTCGGTGGCGACGACGGCGGTTCCTGCTGCGCTTCTTGCCATGGCGTCTGCCGCCAACGTGGCCTGGACAGGTACTGCACCAACCGGGCATGGAGCATGGCTCTTCCGGTGGGTTGCAGACATAGCCCAGCATAGGACGGCTGTATGCCGTCAGCATCATCCGTAGACCTGGGTCAATCCCGATCAATGTATGTGGCGTATACTTCGGAGAAAGAGCAGGTCGTTCAAGAGGAGCAGGAATTGACGTCAGCACAGCAGCACTGTAGCCATTCGTGGAGATCTGATACTCGAAGCTGCGCCTGGGAACGCCAATCCGTTGATCTGCAGTATGGCTGACGCAGTCTCCGAGGTTGAACGCCGTGGTCCACATTCTCTCGCGCACTTCTTGGAACTCCGCAGTCGTGGCATACGTCCGATGGCCACGAGAGTTCGTGGACTTGTAGAGACCAAAAACATCCTTGCCCGTCGCCGCCAAAACTTGCCTTGCGACTTGGTAGAGCACCTCTGTCGTGACCGGGAAGAACGATGGCACACAGGAGGTGGGCTGCGGCAGCAACGTAAACAATCGACACCCTTTCGGGATCTCGTCTTGGTCGTGGATTTCTTCCATCTCCTTCAGCATGTCGTACGGCTTGCCGAGAAATAGCACTTCGTGGCTAGCGATGTTCGCATCTGTAGGAGGCAGTTCTAGCCACTCAAGCCATTGTTTCTCGACGTCCGTGAGGTCTTCAGGACTTGACTTTAGTCGAGCGACCATGGCCTCAGCTGCTCCCCGCGGATACGCAAGCTGCAGGCTAATGAACTTGACAAGCCGCGCCTCGAAGTTCGTTCGAACGTGTTGCTGCGCCGCGACGACCATGTCATTCGCCAGTTCTTTGATAGCGGAGCTTGAATAGAGGAGCGTAGGCGGTATATACGACATGACCCTTGATCGTGAAGCCTTGTACTTGTTGATGGACTCCTCTAGTGCAGCGTTAGCCGAGGGTTTTGGCGCGGGCCTCTGTTCGTCACCAAAGACAGCTGTGCAGCACCGGTAGAACGTAGCTTGGTCCAGCCGTAGGGCATTCTCCATCGTGCGAGATCTTGCCGGTACTACTGGGTAGTTCGGGTAGCTGCGCCGATGGTGTTCGAACAGCCGGCAGCAGTGGAAGTTCATGACGACCATTGCCTCCACTCGAATCTGCTGCAGAGCCACAGCACGTTGTTCGAGCGCGTCCCGGATGTCAGGATTCGGACAAATGTGCCTCAGTGGGTACGTCACGGTTGAGAACACTAGGGCGCTGTTGGCTCCTTGAAGAAGGGTGCGACGATGGTTCGCGGCGGCGAGTTGCTCGATGTCGACTTCATCAAGCGGTCTCCACGCGACCGCAAGTTCTGGTAGGAGCTCGACGATGCCGGGGTCGATAGCGAACGAATCCATGGAGGAAGGAGGGATATTGTCACGTGATCTGTAGACGAACGGAGCCATGGAGAGAGAGGAGAGGACTTGTTGTTGAAAGAGGAAATTGAAGACTGATGAATTGAATGAATTGCTGCGATCGACGTCCGTTACCTAGGGAGCAGGAGAGCGAACAGCACGAGAGCTTCGGCTGTTACCTAGACTGCACGAAATCTTTTGCTGTGGTTTTTAGTTTTGAAGAGGTCCTCTACTCATGTTTGTTAAACTAGAGTCCTGGTATCGCTGGAGGCTTTGCCTTATCGAAAATCGATTCTGTGTTGCTGGACTTTGGCTTCTGTTCTGGGGAATTTGGGTTTGAACGTAATCCACCTTATCCTCGAGAGGCGCCTCAATGTGAGATCCTGTAGTTGAGCCCGAACACGAACCTTCATTCTTGAATTCGCTTCAAGCCGCGAATAATCTGGCATCCACAAGCTAGCTCAAGTACCATACAACACCAACGATGCCGACTTTCCTCTTCATACTCCTAACGTAGTTGCCTCTAGATGTCCGTGGCTACCCGAATAGCATCACGGCCTCCGTCCTAAGCTGTTCGTTGGGCCTATTACGCCAGCGCAGAGCTAGCAGGACTCCCCGATGTAGGGCCACCGGTGAAATGGTCGCGCAGTACGGACACGCCCACGTTCTTGTGGAAGAAGTTCCGTGCTGCGTTAGCATCTCGATCTTGAACCAGGTGGCAGTGCTTGCACCTGTAGACCTTGTTGCTGCCGAGTTTCTCGTCGATGCGGCCACAGCCCGAGCACGTCTTGGACGTGTACTCCTCGTGCACTTCCACCATTCGACCACTCGTTCGCTGCATCTTGTACTCCAGCATCTTCTTGAACTTGAAGTGCGACAGCGTCATCATGGCGCGGACAGTCGGGCGACGCAGCTTCCGTGTCTTCCTGCGAAGTACAAGTTCCTCGACTGGAGCAAGAAGGCTCTCAGGCGTGAGTTCCAGGCGCTCTTCTCGGACATATCGAGCCGCCATCTGCTGGGTCTCGAACGTTGGCAGCAGCACCTCGTGGCAGTTCAGAGACAGCCACTTTGAGACCTTCTGGTGCATGTCGTGCACCATGCGCGTCACCTTGCCTAGAACTTGACGGATCTGCAGACGCAGGCGCTGACGCCGCCGCTTGTTTCCCTGCAGTTCAGTGGTAGCGACGCATTCTGCAGCCGCCATTTTCTTTGTCACCTTGGTCTTTGTGCGGCACGGGTGTAGACACTTGCTGTCCTCGTTCTTCGCCGCCTCACGCCCCTCACTCGTCCGTTTGCACGCACAGTCCTTCCCCCGACACGGCGGCTCTACGATCTTCTGCTCTAGCAGCGCCAGCTTGCGTCGCAGAGCGTCCGCAATCTTGAGTCGCGTGAGTATCTTCTCGTCGGGGTCCGCGATGCTGAATACTCGGCCGCTGGGATCGTAGAATGTGATGAAACATCGGACACCTGGATCAATAGCACCCGTGCGAGTGCTCAGCGTAGGCGCAAAGTCCTTGCAGGTGGGCATGCACAAGTATAAGCCCCCCTCACGGGTGCGCACGAGACGCACCATTGTGGCGACCTCAGGCAGAGGCTCGGACAGCTCGATCCATTGCTTGCCCAGGAATTTCTTGTGGAAGCGAACTGATTTGCGATCCTTGAACACGAAGAACCCGCGGTCTGTCCGCAGCGCCATCGCGTCTGAGCGCGCAAATACACTCTTAAACCCGATAACCGGGAACGTTGTCTTCTTGCCCTTCTCCTTCAGAGCGTCAAACAGCGCGGCGGACGAGACGACAGCATCCTGGAAGTCTTCAAAGGCTCCGACGAAAACCTCGCAATTGCACTGAAGATGCTTTGCAAGCTTCTTTTAGTTTCGGAAGTGGTGGCGGACGCCTTCCTTCGTCGACATCGGACGGTACTGCTGCGCCAGTGCCTTGGGCTTGATGCATCCTTGAGCCAAATGTGTAGCACATTCTTCCTTGGAGGCGGCGACAAGCTTGTTGTACACAGCACGGCGAGTCGCGAACATTTGGTTCAGCTTCGCCTTTTGCTCCGTTGACGGCTTCGTCGCCACCTTCGTGCAGCTCGTGACGGGAGGGAGCTCCACAGGTGTATCCACTTCTTTCAGCGAGCGGGGTTTTTTCTTACGCGGCTTGGGCGGCTCAACCACGAAGTCAGTGATCTTGGGGTCCCAGTCTGGTGGGTCGGTGTCCACGCAGTGCGTCACTCGGAACCACGAGTCCTGGAGAGGCTTGAAGATTACTGGTGTCGCAGTGCTGTCCCTCACGTCGTCAGGAGCCCAGAGGCCGTCGGCCACCTCCTGATGGAACCACACACCAGGACCTTTGAGGACGCGTCCGTCTTGTGCGAGCCGCTGCCTCTTATTTTTCTTGCTTTCTCCGCCGATGCCCTTGCGTTTCTTGCCTCCAGACGTCCTCGCGCGCTTCTTCTTGGACGCTGGCTTTGCCTTTCCAGCCGCCTTGCCCCGCCTCTTGCGAGGCGAAGCCTGCGCCATGGCCGCCGGAAGTCTAATGAGTAGGCTAGGTCGAGGTCGCTTGAGTAGAAGACTGCAAATTGTGGAATGAGAACAAGCCATGAGCAGCTCCCACGAGTCTTGAAGTACAACCGAGTTTTCCGTAGCGGAAACTCTCGAACTTCTTCTGGGAAGAAGCCTTGGCCATGGTGGCCCAGGACACTGATGTCGGCGACTTGGACGCGGTGGTCCCGGACATGACTCACAAAGGCTTAACCACGTTGGCCACCATCAGTCGTGTTTCAGGCAGCTTGCTGGCTGATATTTCGGTCGTGGCTCCAGTGGAGGCACCGCAACCTGCACAAGCCGACAGTAATCGAGAGGTCAACGCGCAAGATGTTAGGGATGCATGCGTATCGCCCAAAACCCAGCGTGCGTATCGTGGTAGCTTGCGAGTGATATCACGATGGACTGAGGTGCAAAAGCAGGAAGATGCTGCAGAGTACTTTGATGCTAAAGGGCAAATTAACTCACGGCCGTCGATTTTGAAGAGTTTTTGCTGGAGAAGCGGAAGTCTGTCAGTGTTGGTACCTCAAGTGGATATCGAAGCGCAATGAAAGATTTATATCGCAGGAACGAGATACCACTGCCTACAGCTCACGAAAAACGGTTGGGCACTTTCTTTTCGGGCTTGAAGCGCATGGAAGCATGCAAGTTCCAGTCAGGCTCGCCCAGGGAATCTGGCAAAGATCCACTGCCATTCTCGTTGTATCATGAGTTATGTAGAGCGACTTTGACCCGCCAAGATGGCGGCTTTGCGCATCTTTTTCTTACGACGCAATGGAATTTGATGTGTCGATCTGAGTCGGTGCAGACACTATGCACGGAGCACCTTAGCAGCCACGATGACAGCATTGGGTGCGTGATGTACAAGTCCAAGACGAATCAAGAAGCCAAAGGACCGAAAGATCCTCGACACGTGTATGCTAACCCGCTAAGTCCAGAAACCTGTTGGATCACAGCGCTAGCTCTTCACCTGGCATGTCGACCTACTCAGCCACCTGGACCAATTTTCCCTGGATCTGAGCAGAAATCACGGTTCGGAAGCATTCTTCGACAATTGATAAGTGACCTCAAGCACCAAACACATTACGGCACACATTCGATTCGCAAAGGTGTCGCTACGTTTGCATGCAGCGGATCTACCGGTGGTCCATCGATTGCTAGCGCGTGTCTTAGAGTGGGGTGATCACTTGGCGGTGTCCAAGACCGCTACATTCGGTATGAATCAGCCGGAGACCAGTATCTCGGCCAGGTCGTGGCCGACCTACCGTTGAACCGTCCAGAATTCTCGATGCTGCCTCCACATTTTGCAGACAACCAGCATCCGGTGCTTTGTGCCTGTGTCCGCCAAATGTATCCATCATTGCACACAATAAGCAGTCTTGGGGACATTCTGAAGCTATGTGTTGCTACGTTGGTCAAGCATTCAGTTTACTTACGGGACACCTTGCCTGCGTCACGTCTATTGCTATCTGCCTCCCTGTCCCGCAATGCAGCAATGATGAGCGACCTTCAAGCTGCCTTGGTAACGGGGGATTCACCGTGGATGAAGTCCACCGGGATTCCCCCGCACGTCGAGCTTTACAAGCAACTTCAAGGAGTTCAGAAATCTATCGACAATTTGCCACCGGTTCTTTTGGATGGGATGAGCTCTCTGGTTGAGGAAAAAGGAGTTGCCGCTGGCAACATCACCAAAGACCTATTGGAAACTACTATTGAGTCTTTACTAGAGCGGGCTGGATTAGGTAGTGGCTGTACTGCGAGAGTTGCTGCAGCATCGCCTACACCGGACCAAGGGTGGATTGGCACAGCTCACTACTACGACGGAAAGTTTCATATGCTGCCGAAAACTTTTCAGTTACCGAAAACTGGAGCGTTTGGGGCATGGATGTTGTGGTGGTTCGGAGAGAAAGCAAGAGGGTACCCACCACTCAAGCGCATCGGTACACATGATCTTCCCTATGAAAGCATGCGCAAGACATTTTCGGATTGGGGTATCCTAGTACGACGCATCACCGAGGTAGCGACTGATGCAGGATGCAAAATTGCATCGAGCATGACAGAAGAAGAGGCTGAGCGAGTTTTTAAAGTAGGCCTAGATCATCTGCCTTATTGCCATCTACTCGTAAGCGCAGAGTATCCGAGCTGTCTCTCGGAACACCACTTCGACTAGCGCGACAAGCAGCCAAGAAGAGCTCACGGAGCGCGCTCTTGTAATTAAGTAAAATTCGATACCAACCAACCAATAACACGCAGTTCTGTAACGTTCGATTCGTGTTCTACGATTTTCCTAGATAAGTGAAAAACATGGACTTGAACAAAGTCTTCAGTCTCGCACCGATCACAACCGACCAGAAGGTGCTAGTGAAGCATGCATGGCTCTGTGGGGTGACTTGGTTGCTCTGGGATTCGGCGTCTGTACGATTCCAGGTATGAACATTTATCTTCTGAAAAATGTCCTGGACTCAACACCAGTACCGTGCGGCACCCGCAGTTCGTCAATGGCATCGTAGAGTAAATAGATGTATCGACGCCGAAGCTGGATCCGATAAAACATCGTGTATGCGCGAAATCCTACGCCCCAACTGTTGCTGTCACGTTTCTCGCTGCTGCTGGGGTGATGCGCAGTAGTTGTAAACTTGACTTCTGCTCTGAACCGTTGTCGATCTATGAGTGCTGTGAGTGTAAAGCACTTGTTGGCCTTCGCATCGTACTGCAGAGAATGAGTTAGCAGATACTAGTAGTGTATCTTTTCAACAACAGCAGTGTAGGCATTTCACTCTAGCCCAGTTGTACAGTTCAATATGAGGCAGGGTGTATTAGCACCCGACACATGGTTCTTGCACCTGCATTCCTTCTGGTAGGAGTCGTAGTTTACAGCAAAATTCGATCTTGTTGGGGCTGTAATCACGGGTTCGGAATCGAGCACCAACATTGTACACTGCTTTTCATTCTTCAATTCTCGTCGTGATGCCACCATTGTCTTCGTTTGCGGCCAGCATCTTTTTGGTCTTTACTGTCTCGGTCAACGCAAACGATTGCAGCGACACTCAGCTTCAAACAATTGCGAGTAGCTCGCACTTGGCAGGGTGCACGAAAGACGTGGGCTTCAACATCATTTCAACACTCACAACCGACGAGATCAAGAAAATCTGCGCCAGTTCGTCTTGTACAGCACTGTGGGAAGATATCACGGCAATGGATTTCGGCGACTGCACGATTCCAGACTTGGGGATTTCACTTCAAACCGACATCCTCGCCCCCGTTGCAGACGTGTGCGATGCCAGTGGATCTGCCAGCATTTCATCGAGCTCCAACGACAAAGCTTCTGCCACGAGTTCAGGCTCTGGGATCAGTGCTGCAACCGCAACTGTATCAACTATCGCATTAAGCCTGGTTATCTTGTTTCAATAAACTGTCATTCCGTTGTTCATTTTTGTCGTTCCGTCATAGTCACCCCTCTCTTTCTCTCTCCAATATGTTCTTTACTTGGGCAGGAACGGTTTAGCTTCTCCTCCGTGGAGCATAAAGTGGTTGTTCTCGGCGTACAACACATAGTGTTGCAGGATAAACACGACATCCACGATAATGCTCACAAAGCCCAGGGAGAATTTCACCGGATCCCCCGTCATGGCCGACCAATCGTCCGTCGCGGCTGCATCCAGCACTTGTTGTCCAATAGACAACAATCCTCCAGCAATGTCCAGCAACACGTTCCAAATGGTCCACCCCACCGTCGATTTCCGTTGATAGTTCAACGCAATTTGTGGTAGACACTTGACCAGCGTCGTCACGAGCTTCACATAGCTCAACACGTACAACAAGTTGAGCGTATTGATGATGGAGTGCTCATCATCACCGGTCACTACAACCGCGATGCCAAAAACTGCAGCAGCGACTAAGGTCCCCCCGGTCCAGAATATCGTGGGTTTGCTGACCGTTTGACCCCCTCGGGGGTATATCGCACATTGGAACAGCGATACCGCCACCAGAACAGCAGCGTGGAGCGAGAAGAAGACGTCGTTGAGCTCCACCGCATTGCGATGGCCGTCGTGGCGCCTCATGTATTGCTCTTGCACGCTCTCGCTGTAGTAGAAGGCGACGTTGAAGATGGAGTAGCACGTGAAGCCCAACATGTTGAGTACAGTGTAGTCCAACGACAAGCCGACGACGCTTTGGCGCTGCCGGTTCAGGAACACTTGCGGGTAGAAGCTCACGCTCCAGCAGAAGAAGTAGATCCAGCCCACGATGCTGCTCACGCGGTTCCAGGGCTTGGGGATGTGCGCATTGGCGTCCAGAGAGAGGCCGAAGAGGAACCCGAAGAGGAGGATGAAGACAGACACGACCGCGGCGCGCTGGTTCACGGGCAGCTCCATGAAGGAAAACGCCATGGTTGGATGGGGAAGAGTGCGTTGTGACACATTTCGACGATTGAGTTGGTGGGCTTGAAGTGACGATTGGGTGCGCCAAAATGGTACAGTGTACCATGTCGTTGGCGAATCGGATGACAGGAATTGATTGACGCGCTGTTCGAACAGCCAATTAGATGTCGGTCTTGAGGAGAATCGAAGTGTTCTCATAGAGGGAGATCTGTAGACGAATACCGGCATTCTCCGTTTGTAGGAGACAACCCCATATAAGAGCGGCCAATCATAATGCTGCATTACAGATGTCCATTTATAAGTTCTGACCTTAAAAGGGGAAATGTCCAAAGAGGTATGAAAATCAAACTTAAATGCAAAACGTGAAAAGCTGTGACAGTACGTGTGTGCAATATCCATTAGACAAATTCGTGTCTGAAGGTGTACGAACATCTGCAATGATTTGTCTGTGTGTGTATGAATATCGTGCACGGCGACTGCTAACACTGCGACATCATGTGCGGCGACTGCGAACACCACGAAATCTTGCTTGATGTGCATGGATATCGTTGGCAAGTAGTCCGTGGAAAGAGATCTGTCGGTGAAGATGCATGCTGTTCTTGCGGCTAAGATTTCCCCTCGGATCTTATTCTCGCGCCCTCATTGTCAATGACCGAATTCGACTTTGTTTATCATGATCCTCGGAGCCTGCTGCTCGATAACTTCAGTGTTTTGTATCGACTATTCTGAAACCATCCTTCCCGTAAACAAGACCCCAAGCTACACTCTCTCACAATGGTTGGACTCAACGCCAACGAACTACCCTACGAAGAACTCCGTGCAGGAGACACCATCGAGTATTACTCGTATGCGTTCGTGTGTGGTGATCCGCGCGGACACCGCGAGACTACGATTATCGCTGTCGACCAGCGCGACATCGAGTTCCCGATCGAAGCTGCGACTCAAGATACGATCCCTCTCCAAATGATGCTCAAGCGTCTACAGTAACGGACAGAATGCAACTGCCGACAAGCTAACCGCCACCTGTCATTGTTATGAACAAAGATACAACTCAAGAAAAATATTCCGCCAATCACATGTTTCGTAAAATTGATTAATAACCAATCATCGCTCACCCTACAAAACTAATTTGGTGGAGGCCAGTCAGTAAAATGGAGGCAGCCAGCGCGGCTGAGGAGCCTCCGGACGGTGCTAACTCTTCGCCCGCGCAGCTTGCAGCTGTGTCAGGGCTGATATCGGCAGGTGTAGTGCTTACGAAGTGCCATCGTAAGCACTACACTATCAAGAAGAAGCGGGCTGTTTTGCGGACAATTAAGGGCATGACTGAACGAGAGGCTGCGAGGTCCGAGGGAATTCCACGGTGGACGTTGAACGGCTGGAGGAAGTCCGAGGAAAGCATCGTCGGGTACGAGGGGAGCGAGAAGACCCTCTCGCGTGCGGCGGGTCGTCCTGAGACAGTGCCGTTTGGCAGCGAGCTGATCACGTTTGTGAAGGACGCCCGCCACGACTGCGAGGTGCTGACGGCCAAGACCATGGCATGCTTCGTCAGGGACCAGTACCCAGAGTGGCTCGAGGGCTACATGGTGTGCAAAAAGGACGCTGCCACTGCGTACGAGTCGCTGCTCAGACTCCTCAGGCGCTTCGCGTATCGTCACGGGTTCGTACAGCGAACGCCAAGCGGTCTCAAGGTAATGTGCTCTTAAACTGTCTAGATGGTACTAAACTGTAATTTGTGCCGTTAAAGCGTAAGATGAGATCTCAAAGTGTTTTGTTGACGCTGTTAATATGTAAATTGTGCTCTTGTGCGTGTATAGGAGAAACTTTCGGATCTTGTTGGGGTTCGAGATGAATTTGCTAAAGCGTTTAAGACAAAGTATATCGGATACGAGGCTAGCACAGTGTTCAACACAGATGAAACGGGAATCTACTTCGACGTGCCACCGTCAAAAATGCTTTCGGAGAAGGGTAAGCCAGCATCAATCACTGCTGAGCAGAAGCACTCCGCCAGGCTAACTGCAGTCTGCACGGTGTGTGCTGACGGCAGAAAACTGTCTTTACTTTTCATTGTTCGGGGCGAGCCAGGTGGTTCTATTGAGCAAAGCGAGCTCCCAACCTACCCAAAAGGTGCACTTTTTACATATTTCGATAATTTTGTTTATTTATTTAACTGTTTTTTATTGTTGGTACTATGCTGCAGGCCACGTTTATACGGTTCAGAATAAGGCTTGGATGGATGGTCGTGTTTGGCTATTCTAGCTAAGGTCCTTGCTGTATTTGCATATTTCTGAGCCCTCTGTTCTGCTCGTTGACAACCTCGATTGCCATATCTCTGAGGAATCGGCAGAGGCCTTGGCCGACGAAATGCTGACCCACCTTCAGCGACTACCCAAGAATTCGACGTCGGTCTGCCAACCTCTCGACGTTGGCGTCATGGGCCCTTTAAAGGCCAAGCTGAAGGAGTTGTGGATGGAAGAAAGACCATCACCACTAAAGGAAGGTGGAAAACGAGAAAAAAAAGACTGCAAAACAGAAGCGGTTGGAAACCATCAATCGAGCCATAAAGGCGTGGGAGTCGATCGATTCGACAACGGTTACCAAAGCGTTCAACAAACCGCTTCACATTAATTTTTAGCAAAATATAGCTGCCTCCTTATCTTGCTTCAAATCGCATATAATTTTTAGGGTTCACAATTCTTTGAAGAAAAATGTAAACTAATAGGATTCTATCTTTTTTATATTTATTCAACCAAGCCTGGCAGTTGCATTCTATCCGTTGCTGTACAGGATTCTGCTGGGGCGTCAGTCGAGGGGTTTAAGTGGCGGAAGCTGCGGACGTTTGCTTTGAACGATGGCAAGGTCGCTGTTCCGACTGATCGCGAGCGCTTTAGCGAACGATTGTCAGCCATTGTGGCTGAGGACATGGCTAAGTGCCTCGGCTGAGGTCGTGAAGATCGAAGAGGACGCTCGTTTGTTGCAGGTCGGCGGAGCTGTACACTTTCTCAGCAAAGGTCGAGTAGTGCTCGTGTTGACGGTGCTCACCAACAAAACGTTGCTACTAGTAGTGGTGTAGAGGTCACTCCAGGTGCAATTCCAGCTAGGATCTACAGCCAAGTCGCGCAGCAAGTAATCAGAGTGCTGCCGAAGCTACGTTTGTCGAGAGTAAATCTGAGGACACGAGGACAAAAGAGTGGGCATATCTGAAGGTATGAAGTTTGCGACAGGACAGGATGCTGTCAATGCGTTGAAGGCATTTGCGCTAGTGTGGTATTACACGGTGCGAGTTTGATGGGAATGGATCCGATGGTTGGCTACCGCCACCGACCAGGCAGAAAGTGCAACGGGAAATCCTGTATGGAGCCAGCAGTGAGACATGAAGGCAGATCTCGACCAGGGACGTGGACGAGGACAGACCCGCCGGAATCCATATCCCGGGGTATGGATCCATCAGGATCCATGGCCTAGGGTACGGATCCATAACCTAAGGTGCGGATCCGTAACCCGGATCCGGGATCCAAGTCTAGGGCATCGACAAAGCAACGGACGGTTGAGAGCAGGGTATGAGGGGGATCGTAGTCAGGATGGGAAGCTAGGAATAGTCTAAACATAAATCAGAACCGAATTTGCCTGGCAGAGCACAAGTGGTTATTAGTATTGGGATAAGTATTGGCCCATACATTAATAAAGACGTTTGTACCAGTGCTCAAGTGACAGTCTATTAGATTCGCTTGACTGGTAACTGTCCTTCGGTCCTCAACCCCCCCCTCGAAGATCCCGCTATAGGAAGCGGTCAAGCAACGTAAAGGACACATCTACACCCCCCCCCCCAACAAGGCAACAACTCCGGATCCAGATCGGATCCACAGGATCTACGACCAAGACGTCCAAGATCCACGTATCTGGGACTGTGCGCAGGAATACCCGCGCGGATCCGACCTCCCCGAGTCCCCGCCAAGGAGATTCAAGCCTCACATCACTGCGCATCTCGTGTTATCGAGAGAGCGAATCCGCCAGCCGACAGGGTGCACAAGGTGAGACCCCAGCGACCCCCCACGGTTATCGGAGTACCCCCTCCGCAGTTGGCGTCTGCGGCGAAGTATGTGCCAACTTGGGATCCGAATAAATTATGGATCCCGCTACACCACAACTGCGTATGGTTCCTTTTTGCAAAATCGATCCAAGGTTTCTGCGACTCGGTCGGAAAGGGAGGTCCCACCATCTTCTTTACATTTCAGCTTTGCGAGGAGATTGTGGACATCTATCATATCCGGCTCACTGCTCGTATTGTCCCAGATGTAGCGTAGAATTTTCTTCCGACTGAGCCCTGCTTTCCGCAGCATGTTCACAGTAGCAAGATCTTTTCAGGAAGATCCAACCGATTTCTGGGAGTCGTTTGTGCTGGACCTTGCCGACGCCGTGGTTGTGGCGTGTGTCATGAGCAGAAATCTTGAGGTAATACGAGTCGCCGTTACGTTGCAATAACACGTTCATCTAAGAGTGCATGTAAGATAGAAGTGTTAGCTAAATGCTCAGCTAAAAATCAATAGTCAGAAACAGATACAGACCTTGGCTTTGCAATCAATGGGCCGAACGTTTTGATGAGGACGTTTCACTGATCCACGACTCCGGGGAATACCTCCATAAGTGCACGCGTAGGACACTATATAATATGGGAAGGTATCGTCCTGAAAAAGCTCTTCTTTAGGTGCCTTTTGTCCTCTCTCCGCATAAAAATGTGTAGCACGCTTATTTCGCGCAGTACGGCTTGTAGATATTCGCTTTACCAGCTCCTAGTTGACGCAAAACTACGTCAGTTTTGTTGGATCATCGTCAAAACATGTAATGCTGTACCTGAAAAGTCTTCTCGCGGTAGGCGTCAAACGCCTCGCTAAACGCTTGCCAGGTAGTGAACGTCTCGCCTAACATGGTTGGTATATTGCACGCAGCTCCGATGGACTCGCTGTCGGAGCTTTCTGTCTCCTCTTCTTTATCAGAGTATGCCGACTCCTCAGATTCTTGAGGTGGCGGACCTCGTCGCTTGCGGGCTCGTGCTGCGGCAGTGGCGGCGCGCATCGCTGCGGTTTGAAGGAGAGTAGGGGGCACTCCAGTCACGGTGGGGTGGCGCGGCTTCTGGCGGCGTAGCGCGTTGAGGGAGGATTTCTGAATGAGCCACAGCCACTTATAAACCCTGATTTAGAGCGTTGATTTAGAGCGTTGTTTTAGGTTAACATCAACCCCATTTAGTGGCCTGCATCTTTCCTAGAAAATTGTAAAAACTCCGACTCTCCCCATTTGATCTCAAAACCAGTTGGTTTGTTTTCCGGAAGTTATTAACTTCAAATCCAAGTACAGAGATGACAGGAACTCATGTGCAAAAAGTGGCTATGCTAATGGATCATTCGAATGTACATAGACAGTTGAGAAAACTGTGTGTCACTTCGCAACTACTCAGTCAATTACGACTGTGCTCACAACTGAGTTTCTTCAAACTCGTCTTCAAAATCGGACCGCCCGTAGCTGTCGTCCTCGTCATCCCCCATGTCGTTGAGGGCCGTCTGCGCGCGGAGCCGCTTCCGCTTCCGATACTTGTCCTGAGATCGTCGGCGGTTCTTCTTAATGCTCGCACCGATTGACACAAGTCGGTTCTGCCGCATGCGATGTTCCTCGCCGATCGCGTCGCGAAGCGGGTTGATACCTACATGATAGTTGGTTAGGCCCGCGCACACTTGAAATATGTCGTCGTACAGGTCCTCATTCCACCGATACTTGTCAGCGCAAATTCGCCACAGGCCGCAGAGTCGGCCGAACCAGTTCTCTACGATGATTCGATCGCTTGATATGTTCCTGTTGTTCTGCTTGTCGGACTCCGGGAGGTTGTTGCCTTTCTTGGGGTGGATGCAGCGGATGTGCTCCGCCAACCCCTGATACCCCTTATCAGCTAACATGGCCCACTCGTCCGGATACCGTGACGCCATGGGGCCGCCATCTTGCAGGGAGCGGTCGGCCTCACCCTTCACGCGCATGGCACGGTGGAAGGCTTCGTTCTGCCTGAACATAGTGATATCAGACGTGTTGCCGCGGGCGTGGTTCGTACAATTGATGGCGAAGCCTCGCGGGCTGACGGACACCTCGACCTTGTATCCGTACAGCTTGTGCTTGGCGCTGTAAAATGGCAGCACCTCTGCCATGTTGCCGGCGGGCCTGTTGGCCTGTTGGAAAGTCACATCCGTCGCGTACAGCGCGCACGGAAAGTGGACGAAGGTACGTCCTGACGTTGCCAGCATGCGCATTTTTTCCTCGTCAGCTTTCTCGCTGACCCAATCGTCGAAAAGCTTCGGCACCACTGCGCGGAGGAACCCAGTGACGGTCTTGATGAACGTCGGAGTCTTGATGTGAAAAATATGCGAGAGCATTTCCCAGGTTCCGCCATTTTTAAGGACCACTAGCAGCATGAAAAACACGTCCTTCTCCTTGAACTGAGAGCGCCGGCCGCGTCCCACGTTCCAATAACGGTGAGCATGATCCTTGAGCGAGAACCACAAGACGTTGAATTCTCTTGGCGCGAAATTTGTGAGCCGCACAATGGCATCGACGCCACCTTCGGCATAAAACCCGTCGAAAATTGGACACGATGAGGATTGCTGCTCGTCGTCGTCCATGGCATGCCGCAAAAACTCCTCAAGCTCTTCGCGCCGGGCAGTTTCGCGCTCTTCGAGCATCGATAGTACTGTGGCGACATGGCTGACACCTGTCGCTCGAGATGCCCGCACCATCCGAGAGCCGTGTTGCCCGATGGAGTCGTTGGGAAGATGGTCGATATTCTCAGAGACGGAGTTATTTCCGAAGTGACCAAGACTATTTTGGTTTAGGCTCGTTGGTTTGGGCGGGCTTGCGTCCTTCTGGGCGACAATTTTCGGTATAGTGGATGTAGCATATGCAAGTTGGCGGATAGTCTTCGACAACCATGTGTCTCTCATCGGGCACAGACTGATATAAAAATCAATCGGAATATACTAAAGTGCAGGTGGCACACTCGCGTGGCGATTGCCAGTTGGTTGTTAGGTCTATTGTGGTTTTAGTCTCTCTCACTGCCGTAATACAGTACAGGCTCAACTCCCATAAATGATGCTCTATAAATTAATATGGCGTGATAGATGATCAAAAATCGCATTTCGCGATCTCCCGTTTTGTTTGTTAGGGATTCAGTATAGCCATTGATATTATCTGTCATAGGTGATAGTTGATACGAATTGGTACCTTCGATGATATTTTCAAACTGGCTTATAGTGCGAGTAATGAGCTGCTGCTTCTTTTGCACGAGCTTGTTCTTGTTGTATTCGAACAAGCTCTTGCTCAAAAAGCTCCTAGTAATGTTAAGCGCCTCAGATGAATCATTCTCTGCCATCAGCTTGCGAAGAACTACGTCCACGGCGTCAGCAAACTCACCATCGCTCGGAATAAGTTGCTGTTCTTCTTCTCCATCCTCATTAATGTCTTCATCTTCAATGCCAACCACCATGTCTATAACGTCAGAATCCGTGTAGGCAAGATGCACATCATTTTCTCCTGGTGGATTTAAAATAGCATCAACAGAGGAACAGTTCGAGAGCTGCAAAACCTGGATGGCCTGTACAATGTCAGCCACAGACTCCTCCAAGGAACGCCGAACACTAAGTGGATACACTCTAGTGGATGTTGAAAAATCACAGGAAAAGCCACTCTTTCTCCAGCAATTCACAATCGTTTCAGTTGACACCTCATTCCACGCCAACTTTACCCATCTCATCGCCGTCAAGATATCCACTTTAAACCAATCTTCTTCGTGTCTGTCAGCGGCAGCAACTGCGTGCATGAATTGCAGACGCCGATAGTGAGCTTTAAAACATCCAATTATGCCACCGTCCAACGGCTGAAGGATGGCTGTAGCGTTAGGGGGCAGAAAAACGATTTCAATGTGCGAGAGCTCCACATCTAGATGAGACGTAGCATTGTCAATCAAGAGTAAGATTTTTCTGTCTTGGCGGAGCATGCTTGTGTTAATTTTTTCCAACCATCGACGAAAAATAACTGTTGTCATCCATGCGCTTTTGTTGAAATAATAATGTGAGAAACCAAGCTCGACTGGTAATTTTTTTTGAATGCGCGGGGCTTTTTTGCGTGACCGATAAACAATGGTTCAAGTTGGCACGATCCATCCATATTGACAGCCAATCCAACAGTAAGCCGAGTCTTGTCCTTCTTGCTTCCTCGAAGAGCAGCATGCCCTTTTCCAATCGTAGTCGTAGGCCTACGTCGGTAGAATAGTCCAGTTTCATCGAAGTTAAAAATGTCTGCAGCCGAATAAGTGTCAAGTTTAGGCTGAATGCGAGTAAAAAAACCAACAACAGCTTCACTGTTTGCACTAGCACCTTCCCCATGTAGCCGCACTCGTTTGAAGTCATGACGCCCTTTAAATGCAGTGAGCCATCCAGCAGAAAATGTAATCTCTTTCCCCGTCACGCCACGCTCTTTCAGCGCCTCGAACAGTTGCCGTGCCTTTGTTTGGATGAGCTCGTCCGATATGGGTACATTGTTGGCCTGCTTATCGTTGACCCAGAGGGCAAGAGCCTCATCTAGTTCCGGATACGTGACAGTCCGGTTCGTCTTCCGATCGGGGGCAATAGTGATGGCTGGTGATTTACTGAAGCGTCGCAGTATATTTGATATTGTAGCTTGAACTGGGGCCTTCTCTAGTCCAAAGTTGACGCGACACCACTCCGCTAGCGCCTTCTGCGTCAACTTCGGCTCTCGCTTGTGCTTGTCATAGACCTGTAGCTTCTCCCCTTCGGTGAGGTTGCCTGTGCGGAGAACACGAGGCTTCGTCGGCATGGTAGTCGTTCTCTGAATGGAAGCTGTTTGGACTGGCTATGCTATTATGTGGACCACTTATTTTCTATCAAATGATATTTTTGCCTGGAATAATAAATGATATTTGATGACACGGCTCCCGTGATAATCATTTGTGGGAGTTGAGCCTGTACATGCACAACATCAGGACGATCGCCATGAGTGAGCGCGCTTGTAACGTTTTGCCTATCTCAAAAAAATCCCCGAACTGGACGTGATCGAAATTTGCGATATGGATTGCTGGCACCGGCGTCTCACGTTGGCTTTCGCTCAGTTGCTCATTCTCACCTGTTTTATAGTGGCGATGCGTTTCTACTACGTAGTCTCTCTGGTGACGGTATGTATCGCTCTCCTGGCCAGCGTAGATGATGCTGCGGATATCACTCGTGTTCACGATGTCCTTTCCCCGAGGATGCTACGAACTGACACAACAGAAGACGGCGAAGAGAGAGCAATGACACTCCCCGGCAACTCGAAGCTCGCCAAATGGATCAATGCAAGGAACAAGCCAAAGCTTCTTTCATCTGCCGAAAAAAGGCAGGTTAAAGGTTGGCTGGAGAACAACCGCGACTCGAAGTACGTCTTCGACCTATTGGAGCTCAACACCAATATGGGCAAGGCTCTGAGTAACCCGAAGCTGAAGTTGTACGCTTCTTACATCGAGCAATTTAACAAGAAGAACCCCAGCGAGAGGGTGCCTATGGTCGAAATGTTCACGAAGACGTACGGCGATGAAGTGGTGGCCAAGGCACTCGAAAGGGCCATCAACGCCCCAAAAACGGAGAGGGTGGCGGCAATGATGCGGCAGGATCTTCTGAATAAGTGGGAGTTCAGCGGAGAAGACGCTGGTGACATTTTCAAGCTGTTGAAGCTCGACGAAGCGGGATACGAACTGTTTAGGTCACCACAATTCAATACTTGGCGCATGTACACGGCCATGGTTTACCCCACACGGAATCCGGATGACGTGCTGAACACGGTGTTGACAGCTCGTTATGGCGCCGACGGCCTCTCGAAGATTTTCTTGTACTTAGAGCCCAAGGTGGAACTGATGCGACGAATTGCGATGGGGTTAGAGACCCAAAGAAGCTACCAGTGGCTGAATTCCGGAAAAACTCCTGATGACATCTTTAAGTTGTTGAAACTTAACAAAGGAGGAGCGGATAAGCTTTTCACCAACCCGGTCTTCAAGACGTGGGAGGGCTACCGGAGCTACTTTAATCTGAAAAAGCCCGATGACGCTACCACGGCCGTGCAGACGCTTACGAACTTCTACAGCATCAGAGCGCTGTCGGATATGCTCGAGGCCGCGAAGAAGGTGCCGAACACAGAGGAAATTGCGACAAAATGGTTGCGGGAGCTCAAGATGAGGGGCACGCAGAACCATCGCATAACTCAGTGATCGTCGATCACTAAACAAGAATGTTATGGTAACTCTGCTGTTCGATACTGTTTCGTAAAGTGCCTGTTGAAGCTGAAGTTAGCACTGATACTGTTGCGTTCGTAGTGACGAAGGCATTTAGTCGAGGATACTACCCACATCCGCATTGGAGCAAGTGCTGCTTCTTGCAAGAACCAACGACGAAACGCAAAAAAAAACTCCTGCTGTCGCGCTTACAGACGCAAACCACATTTTCATCATGGCCGCCAGCTGCAACTCGCGAGGTCCTGCTGCAGAACTGCACTTGTGCGAATCACCTGGGACGATGTTGTGTCTCCAGCAGGCGTATCCTCGTTCGCACCCTATTCCAAGCACACTGCAAAGCTTTGCAGTCAAGGCGCCAATCCCTTCCAGTAGAATGCTAACAAAGGTCTACCGGTAACGCAATTAAGCGCATGCCAACTGCTGTAATCCCTTCTCCAGTTTGTACGTGTGCATGATGCACCGTGCATCCACTGAGGGCTAAACGGCTCTGCTCAACGACCGTGGCGAACGTCCCAGACGGAGAGACGCGAATGCGACTGCCTTCGATAGCTGAAGCGATTTGACGCCGCACCACGTCACATGAATCATGAGCCTCCGCGGCGGAGTGCGCCGGCCCATTTCGAGCTCCCTTGATCGCGCCTTGCATTCGTGCTTCGTCGAACGCCGCCGAAGTTGCTGGCGCAAATGGCAACGCCCTCGATGAAACGCCCCAAGCTCATACAGTCTCAAAGCCAACTCACAACCCGCCGCTGCCGTCGTTGGAGTTCCTTCTGGAGCGTTCTTTGAGTCTGGCAGCAGTTTTCGTCATCGTCATCTGCATAGCAGACAGCTCAGTCCCCAATTAGCGTGCTCGACGGGAAGTGAGCTCCTCCAGTACATACCCGTACGTCCACCACCACGCCGATCGATATACAATGGCAATCCATAATGACAAAAAGTGCCGGCGCTGTTCATGTCCGAGGAAATCCTGTCAACGGCGTAGGGAAAGCCACGTCAAGTGCTTGATCTCTTTCGCGCTCTTGCAGCATAGAAGGAGGTGCTACCCCGTTGGTGAGAAAGAACTTCCATTCGCGATGGACGGGGTCGAAGAAGAAATGCAGCCTGATGAGGTGGCCATTGACAATGCCGACCTGCAGGTCATGCGCGACTCGGTCAATCAGATGCAGCAGCAATTGCGTCGCGGCTTGCGGGATATCCAGGAGATCCGAGCTTTGTTGAGGCAGGCGGCAGCGCAGCGAGAACGTGAACGTCGAGAAATGAGCGTACGAAGGCCAAACACGGAGACCAGCACTACCAGTACTAGCACAAGTTAAGCGCTGGCCGTTAACCCGCTACTTTTCCGAGGTGTTAGTTTGCCTGTTCGAAAAGTAAATAATAAAAGGGATGTATACTCGTGCAAAACCTAGCCACTTTGCTGTGTACGTTTCGTCTGCTATTTCGATGGCATTCAATTCTAACATGAGCACTCGCAGGGCAACATGACAAAGCGCTCTCCTTACGAAGTTGATGGCCCCGTGTCGGTAGCTGCTGGCGCACAGCGAACGAGAAAGAAAAAGCGGCAGGAGAGCACCAATGATTGGGATACGGAGGCAAACAAGGCTTGGCTGGCGTCCATTCTGCATCCAGACCAACAAAAGACTCCACCACATGCAGAGATTCAACGCAATGAATTCGCTGCTCGAACCCAACCGTTGGTGCCGGAGAATCGAACAGTTCAGGCTCAGGTATTTGGTGTGGTTGTATTTCTACTGTGAAGTGACGACAATTGACGTTTTGGTTTTCGATTGTAGATGAGTGTGGAAGTTCTGGAGCAGAAGAAAATGCTGCTGCCGTACCTCGACAAGATCGAGTACATTAACTGCCAGCTACGGTAGGCGAGTAGAATCAATCTAGTATTGACGTGTCGAGGACAATACACTAAGTTTTGGCATTGTGCGCAGACAGCGTGGGCTCTTGCCAGCAGACGAGATACTTGCTGTCAGGGAAGATCGAACCCCAGCGGTACCACCAAATAGTCAAGCTTTTCGCAGGAAGGCAACGGTAAAGCCTCCATCCAGGGCACTTCCTAACGCATTGACAAGAAATCAAGACGAGCAAGATCATGATCGCCCACACAGAGAGATAAGCTCTGTCAAACTGTCGACTCGAATGCTGCACTCGCGATATCCAAGATTCTTTGAGGCTGTACAGGCGAACAAACGAAATATCCCGCTCCCAAGGCAACGCGGGATTAATTGGCTTCTACGGACCATCGAGGTGGTTTACAACGAACTCGCAAACGTTCTTCTGTTGAAGGTGGGAATCGAGAAAGCTGAAGAATCCACGGCTTCAGACGCGTGGGCCAAGCCGAAGAACAACCCACAAAATCGCATGACTTCACCAGGATGGCTTGGCATGCCGTTTTTTGCTCGGAGGTTCATTCACCATTCACTAGGATTGCCAGAACTCGCAGATCAAGAGTGCTTGGACCTCATGTACAACATTGAGCTCAATCGGGAGCAGTATCCACAGGTGGCCTTGTTCGCTTCGTTTCTGAGGGAGATTTTTGACGAGGACACGCTCCTCTTCCTCCTGCTCGTACGAAGTCATCTCCAAGATGAACTAGATCTGGATCTCGCAGCCAAAGAGAAGCAGGCGCATTCATCGAAAGCAAGTGGATCGAAAAAGTACATCGCTGCGAACATGATTGAGCTACGCAATCATCCACTGATTCCAGACGGCACCAAACAGGTTTTCCTGTCCAAAGCAGCATGTGAAAGTGTAATGCAACGCGTGTTTGAATTCTCACGACGGCTGCGCTATGATGGAGCCGCTCGAATTGCAGCTCCCATTCTTCTAGCGCAGTACATTGTACGTGAACCGATAATTAGTCGACTCCAAACTGACGAAAGCCACTTCATGATCTCCGCCGAGGTCTTTTTGACAACGCTGGTTCAAATGTTTGGTGAAGTCGCCGAAGACATCCTAGCTCAATTCAAGTTCAACGATGACGGCGAATCCTTGTCAAGTTTAATCCGGCTTCGAGACACCATCACGCTCGATTCGAAAGTGGACAAGTGGGTGACGCTGTACGCAGAGCAGGAGAGAGAGCTGCGTAACCAGAAAATCGAATTGACGAAGATGGAGCGCAGCAACAGCGACAACCAGTTCCGAGTACAGATCCGCTTAATTCAGAATCAGATCCTCCTACAGGAACAAGAGCTGCAGCATATCCAAAAGAAGATCACTGATGGCGAAAACCTCGTGAATAATGTGTGGAATGAGGTTGTTGCCGTAAAATCTCCTCCAAAGCAGCCGATCGCACGACGGCCGTCGCGTGTTGATGAAGATAACACACCTCCTTCAAAAGAACTAATTTCAGTCCTTGGTCGATTCGAAGCACACATCGGACGACTCCAGAAGAAACACAATATCGCTGTGAAAGCGTCGATGCTTTTAGCTGTACCGTGGCAACAGCAGATGGAAGAGTTACGATTGCGTATGGCGATCCGAATCCAGCGCGCCTATCGTGGTCGAAAACGTTCTCAAGAAACGAAGCAAAAGGCTCGGGAGAAACTATCGGTGCAGATCCGGGAGCGAGAAATCAAACTGAAAAACCAAGAACTGGAGCGAAAGCGACTTGAGGCACTTCACGAGAAAGACATGGAGCGTCACCAGCAGCGATTAAAGGCGAGGAGAGAGCAGGAGAGCAAGCAAAAACGCGATCTTGAAGCAAAGCAGAAGAAACTGGTCCAGAAAGCTCGAGAAGAAGAAGCCGCACAACGTGGTGCAGTAATGAAGAGGAAAGAACTCACCCATGTCATGGAGCAATGGAAATCCTTTGTGGTGAGGAAGAAGAACCGACGGAAGGCCAACCGTTTGTTCATAAAATTCAAGCTCATGAAGTGGAAGCTGCACTTCGCTCGGCAAAAACGCATGGCACACGCAGCGACGACGATCCAGCACTTTGTTCGCCACCAACACGAGCGAGAAAAGCTTCGTAAATTGATCAACATGCGTACAAAACGCACAAAGATCGCCAGGAGGTATCTGTTGAAGGTGCAGTCGCGAATGGTGAATCGGTTGTTTAATCAGTGGGCTGCCTTTGTTGTGGAACAACAAAGACTCCGAGATAACTTTGCGGCGATCATTCAGAGGCGAGTAGACCACTGGTTCCAACGGTGGGTTGGCTTTGTCGACATGATGAAATTGCGGAAGCTGGACTCCGCTATCATGATTCAACGGCAGTATCGGGGACGAGTGGCACGTCAAGTGTTTCGCTTCCAGCGTGATCGACATCGAAAAGCAGTCACCATCCAGCGACTGTATCGAGGTCATCGAGGCCGAACCATCGCGAAGAAGCGGAAGAAGATTAAGTCCACCCAGGAGGAAGGGGTGGAGGCAATATTGCAGCGCGTCAGGACCCGAGAAACTCGCATTTGCTTTGACATGTTCATCCGGTATACGTTTTTTGAACTTCGTATCAAAGAGATGGTTCGAGCTCGACGATTTGCGACCGAAACAATACTGCTCCACGGTTGGAGTGTCTTCGTCACCATGAGAAAGGAGAAGAGAGCTGTACGATTGCGTCTCCATAACCACAGCGCCTCGGTCATACAGCGCAATTTTCGTCGTCATCGCTGCCAAGTGGTTTTCAAGGAGACATTGAGAAACAACCGCGCAGTTATCGTGATCCAGCGCGTGTTTCGGGGTTATCTAGGCCGCCAAGCAGCCAAACGCCGTCGCTGGGAAATGTACGCAGCACTCCAAGTACAAACCGCGTGGCGGAGACACCAGGCGAAGAAGTACGTGGCAGCTCTGCGCACTGAGAAGATTCTGCTCGCCACGTACAAGGGCGACTACACCTCAGTAAAACGCGCCATTGCCAACGGCTTCTGGTACATCACGGACGCCGAGGGCAACGGCATTCTCCATCTTGCAGCAGCGGCAGGACACAAGCGACTCGTGAAGCTATGTCTGCGCAATTCGTTCGATATCAACATGGTGAACTGTCGCGGCCAAACTGCATTGCACCTCCTGCTTGCCAACCTTCCTCCATTGAGCGCTATCGTTGAAGAGAGCGATGTGAGAACTCGTGACGACCGAGTAGCGCTAGCGGAGTATATGATCGAGCACGGAGCCTGGCACGAAGCACCGGACGAAGAAGATTTCACGCCGCTTTTGCTGTGTGCTTCATTGGGCCAAAGCGAAGCAGTCGACATGCTACTGAACCATGGTGCAAATACCGAAGCCCGGGCGTCTGGAGGAAGCCTCAACGCTCCGCAATTAGCGATTGAAGGCAATCATTCAGCCACGTTGAAGGTGCTTTTGGAGTCCGGGAGCTTCGATACTGGCGAAAGTGGTCGCGCAACTCAATTCTTGCTTCACTCTTGTGCTGGTCGAGGGCTGGTAAACTGCGTCCGGGAGCTAGTAGCTCATATTCGACAACGCCTTGCGGTGTTCGGAGCCGATGCACTGAATCTGTGCGACTTGGAGGGTTACACTCCATTGATCTACGCCGTGAGCAACGGATACGTCGATGTCACCGAGTGTTTACTGGAAGCGGACGCTGGTCCTGATGTGAAGGACTACTTCGGTCGTTCTCCGCTGCACTTTGCACTTATCTCCAGCGACGCAGCAACTCGAGAGGCGCTCGTAACCCTCCTGATCCAGTATGACGCTGACGTGAACATGAAAGACACGGACGGCGATGCCCCACTTCACTTGAGTTGCGTGGAGGACGACCGACTGGCCTGCACTCATCTCTTTCTCACAAGCGGGGCCTTGATCTGTGCAAATGCACTCGGGAACCACCCAACACACATCGCAGCTCGCAACGGTGCAGTTGAGACGCTAAAGTTGCTGATAGACTATGGTGGCGACATGAACTTGAAAAACTACGAGGGGAAGACGCCACTGGGTATAGCACGCATGAACGACCAGCAAGTCATCGTCGACTTCGTGTCCGCGTACTTTGCACAGGAAATCGCGGACAAAAAGGAATCCGAAGGCCCTGAGCTTCAGCCTACGGATGACGATGAAGGCAATCAGGAGGAGCACGAAAGACCAGAGGATCCGCACATTTTCACGGATGCTCTTACAGTTCAAAATGCTGCTGAAGACGCTGGTGAAGACGAGATTTCCCAGAAGCATCGGACACCAGCAGAGTGGACTGCAGCAGTCTCGGAGGCGTATTACATGGGATCCATCGCAGAGTGGACACAGTACGTCGACTCGTCAACGGAGGTGCCATTCTACTACTGCGTGGGCGATTCTGGTGAGCATGTGTACACTTGGGACACCCCGATTGAGTTCGATGCCGCAATGGGTGAAATCTGGGAGATCGTGAGTGGTCCTTCGTCTGCAGCGATAATAGAAAGCGAAGAGCAGGATCCATCTTCGACTGCGGATAGTCGATATTATCTGTACCACAATCGCATCACGGACGAATTGACCGCCACCGTTCCGCCCATCGACTACTCGCTCCTCCAAGACGTGGTCCAGAACTCAAAACGGATAAAGCTCCTACGTGCTCGTGTCCGGAAAGTATCAGCTGACGAAATGAGCGCGTCAGCAATGGAGTACATGCGTTTTTTCCATAGCTTTGAAGAGGAGAGCGCCCAAATGCGCAAGGAAATACGTGCTGCCATCAAGATTCAACGCCATTTCCGAGCTCGAAGAACGCATTTGCTTGTTAAAGCGTTGTTGCATCAGAATCGTTGTGCAGTTCATATGCAACGAGCCTTCCGTGGACGCAAGGCTCGTCGAGAAGTCGAACTGCATCGGAAGCAGCAGATCGAGGTCGTCAAAATTCAAGCAGCATATCGTGGGCATGCTGCTAGTAAACGGGAATCCCGAGGCCTTCGTGCCCAGCGTGCACTGCATCTCAAACGCAGACTCGCTGCGCGAGAAATCCAACGCACCTATCGTGGCTTCGTGGGTCGTAAACTCGGCTATCGCGAGAAGGTGATCCAGCAACTTGGTCCGAAGGGATACTTTGAATGGGAATCACTGCGAAAACGAGCGTCAGTGGTGCGATCGTTCAAGATTTGGGACGAAATGGAGGCGCGAACAGATTTCCCGGGCGTCTTCTTTTACAGCCACAAGGTGACGCGGGCTTGCAGCTGGCAGAAACCATCGCCTTGGGTTGGCCACGACCGCAAAGCCTTTGAAAATCGACAGCAACTTATACGTTGGGGATACACTGAGGCGATGCAACAAGGTGCACGAACTCTGCAGAGACACTGGCGTGTTCGCATTGCTCGAATATCGTTCCAAATGGTGCTGCGTGCCGTACGCTTGATGAAAACATGTGAGCGCGAATACCTCGAAGACCCAACGCACTTGGCCAAAATGGGCAACTACATTTTGTATCTGCACGCGATCGTGCACGATTACGATCGAGCACGGCCACTTTACGGGAGACTGGTGCGTGTGATGGCTCAGCGTGGGCCTGACATTCCCTTCGTGCTCTTCTCGTATGGTATCTTCTTGTACATCACGCAGGAGGAAGACACGACGCTGGTGGAAGAGATGATTATCCGTGGCAAGATGGCGGATCCGACGCTCGTCAAGTACAAAGTGGCGTTTCTGGGTTTCTTCCGACAGGCAGTTCTGCAAAATCCAGGCGACGCAGAGGCTCACATCAATTACGCTGCTTGTGTCCAGTGGCTGTATGAGCAGTATGACGAGGCCACAACGCATTATCTTCTCGCATTATCCTTAGCACCGCAACGCAAAGGCACCATGGAGATTTTCCAGACAATGTTGGACCGCAGGAGGCAAATTGAACGCGCCAAGCTCACTCCACGCAGCAAGAAAGCCCTGACTGAAATGGAAGATGCCGGGGAGGAAGAACAATTCGACGCGTTCGCACGGTTCCGACGGTGGCAATCCAAACAAGCCGAAGATGACGATCGCGCTCGCCGTTCAGCTCTTGAAGCCGAACAAGACGCTGTAAACAAACAACAGGCAGCACGGAAAATTCAAGCTCGATATCGTCGTCGAAATGCCATGCGCAAGGTGACGCGTCTCCGCCTCGAGTACAAGTTAGCCGCTGCAAAAGCCGAAGAGCTTCAGCAGCAGGCTCTGTACGACAAAATCTCGGCAGCCTTTGAAGACGTGATCGTAAACTCGAACAAGAAGAAAAGGAAGGGAGACCCTGCTACAGTCTTGAGTCTTCCGGTCGCCCAGATAGACGCCATCTTTATTTCGCTGAGGATGGAGTTCACGGAGGCGCAACTGAATGCTGTGAGCGCTAAGTTCCGAAAAGACCATCCAAAGCACAAACACGCCAACGTGATGGACATTTGTCGGTTTGTGCAGACTCAACCACTGCTACAAGAGAGACTGCCAAGCATTTTTCCTTCTGGGGAATCCAAACCATCGTAACATGAACAAGTTCGCCGAAACAAAAGAGAGTAGAAGCCGGCCGCTCACGTGGCCATCGAAACACACAGCGACCACATGAGCGGCAACGTAGGATATTCAACTACATATTATTTGGTACGATTGTTTGAGTGGATATGCATCTAGAGTACTTGAGTTGTTGGTTGGTTGGCTGTTGGTGGTGGTGGTGTCGAGGGTGAATACAAATGTCGGTGGACAAGGCATTATGCAGTGCCTACGCGTCGAGCACCCAGCTCGACTTGCAGGCTTCTTCGCACGAGATGCGTTTGTTTGGGTCGGGGTGCAACAACGATGCAAGCACGAACACCGCAGAGGGTGATAACGTGGACGGGAAGAACCACGTCGGGAAGGCCACGGATCGACGCGACTGCACACCAGCAGCTCCAGCCTTGAGCATACCGGCGTCGGACGAGAGCGGGCTGTTGCCGCTTGCAGATGGAGAGCACGATCCAGCAGCCTGACTCTGATTCCAGAGCATGTTGGAGCCGTTCAACATAAGTCCTAGCATTGGCGGCGCTGCATGAAAACTCGGATGTGTAGGCGACATTTCTGGGAGTGGTTGTTGTTTTGACCCACTAGAGTTGCCACCTCCAGTCTGGAACAAATTAGCGTCGAACAGCAATTTTCCCGTGTGCGAATCAACAGGAAGAGATCGCAGCCACTCGCCGAACTTGAGATACCTTGGACACGTAGCCAGGTCGCGTCCAAAGGGCAGTGTGCCGATCAGCAGCCCGTATAATATCACACCACTGCTCCACATGTCGGCTTTGCGTCCATCGTAACCGTAACGTGCGTTCTGCAGCACCTCCGGCGCCACATAGTGTGGCGAGCCCACAATCGAATTGAGTCGTCGAAAACGCGACGGTGCCATGAGGTTGAGACCGCTTTCCCCATTATTGTCATGGTCATCTGCACTTGCTCCACTACTCACAGCAGCAATGAAATGTGCGGATAATCCGAAATCCGCGATCTTGAGCACATCTGAATCACTGAGCAGTAGATTTTCAGGCTTCAGGTCTCGGTGGACAATGCCCAATTGATGACAATAGCGAACGCCCGCCAAGAGCTGCGTGAAGTAGGTCCTGGCCACTTCCTCTTCCACCCCTGAATCTCCTCGAATCCGGTCAAATAATTCCCCACCATAGGCCAATTCCAGCACCAAGAAAATCGTCGACTTGGACGGCTGCACGAGTTCGAGAACATCGTACAGTTGCAGAACATTTTCGTGCCCGCTGCCGATCCTCTCTCCACTCACACTGTTGCCTGTGAGTTTGTGCATATGGGCAATCTCCCGATAAATGGTCTTCCTGGCCTGCAGAAAGGCTCGATATTTGGCCGGCAGAGTGGGGATGACGTAAGCAACGTCATTGACGACCACTACCTCCCCCTCCCCTTCTTCATCTTCTTCGTCTTCTTCATTCACTTGCTCCAACTGCGCAGCTGCCGCCACTGACGTAACAGCGACGGCTGACGCAGCTCTAGCTGGTTCTTGTACAGGGTCTTCGCTCGCCGTTCTCCTTTCGGCGCTTCTCGGTCGCCTCCTGCGTTGCGTCTGCGGCTGATCCCGCAGTTCGTCGTCGTGGTGGTCCAATAGCCACAGACTCACACACATTTCCAGAGTTAGCTCCCTCAGCACGGGAGGAGCCGAGCCTCCGCCGATTACGTAGCAGGCCAAGAGCTCCCGTCGTCTGGGCAGCTGCACCCAGTACACGTTGTCGAGCGTCATGCCGCGGACGTTGCCCAGTATCGGGACTCCCTTCTTAGTGATCTCGGCGCGACGTAACGAGCCGGGGCTCGTGAGTTTGTACCCCACGGGGTTGAGGATCTTGACGGCGACCGGTCGCTTGTTGCGTTGGTCGAACGCTTCGTATACGACGCCGGCGATGCCTCCGCCCAGGTAGTTGCCCATGGCGAAGGCGGTGGAGGTCGGACACGACGAGAGCGCGATGTGCTGGCCGTCGTAGGACGCGACGCGTTCCGGAGACACGTCAGCCTCGCTCAATGGCATGTACTTGTTCTTGAGCAGCGCCATGTTGTGCTACTTGGCTTTTGTATGTGGAGTGTGTGGGTGTGCTATTTTCTCGCTTCGCTGTGCTTCTCCTCGTTTTTCGCTCTGCGTCTGGTGTCCTGGGGCTGCTGCCACGCCGACGACGACGACGACGTGCAGCGGAACGAGGCGAAAACTCAAATGCGGAGCCCTGTCCTGGCCTGGCGCTGGAAAAAAACCGAACCAAATAGATTTTGGCCGTTTTCTGCGCCAATAATGCGGCGCTCAGTATGGAGGAGCGCGTCGGGGTGCGGTTGAGGCTGGCTGCTGTTAGCAAACGCTGCGTGGAGCAATAGAAGGCTGGCTGTTGCCTTCTACCACACCTCGGACCGAGAAGGAGAAATGCAAGGGCGTCGGGGGAGCGCTGCTGCTGCTGGGTGGAAGCTCAGCAGGGTCCAGTTCGCTGGCAATAGGCTAGACGAGCGCCATGAGTTGGCGGGCCAAAAGCTTGCGGCTGCAGGAAGCTCCGAAGGCCAGCGGCCAGAGAGCCGTGCGCGCTCATGACGAGTTTCTTCCGACACCGTGCGATGCACAGTCCATCGCAGATTTTCGCAGGGCTGAATTAGGCCTGACCGACCGCGATTTACGACCGGATTACGGTCTGATTTAGATGGACTGGGCGTTTGTATGCGGCGAGCTGGCTATCCAGCAGCTAAAATTTAGCTAGGCAGTCAGAACGCGTTGCATAAACGCGCGCTGCTAGTCGATCTTCAATCGGCCAGCACCAACACGGCAGTGCTGGCAGCTCCGGGCTGCTGCCTGCTATGAGCACGCCATGAGCATTATTGGCAATGAAGCTGTAGAAGCTAACGCTGGTTTCTCTTCCATAGCGTGTAACGGCTTTTCTTGAGCAAAATAAGTACCTCTGCCATGAAGTGGAGCCGGCATTTGTATCTGAGGCTGCAGATGGCGCTCCAACGTTTCGCTTGGAGCTGAATGCCTGGTTTTCTTGGGCTACTTCTCAACGTTCATGGTGCCCGATTGCTTATTCACCGCTCGTTCCGAGGCAGAAAGACCGGTGTAAAAAAACTCGTGGGCAGTGGACCTCCTCGACATGATTCGTGCCAGTCTTTTGTGGCAGCTAGGTCGTCCGAATAGCAACGTTCTGTCAGCATCTACATGCAGTAGCATGCAAGACGGACCAGCTCCATGGCAAATGATCAATAGCCCAGCGAACAAGCCGCTCATCTTGAAGAGCTGAAAATTGTACTTGAGCTGGGGTCGACAAGGCCACTTTGCACATCCGCAGCTGGACAATGCGGCACAGCATGGAAGGCTCTTTGTTCATCTTCGTCACACGCCGCACACTTCAGCTCCTAAATCTGCACATCCGTATAAGAGCAAGTCGTTTTGACCAGCTCATACATCCGCCCAATCAGATGTCAATCGGACGAAGAGCTACGTAGCTCATGGCAGCATCCCCGCGCCGCGACGTGCGCGAGGCGCTGCGAGCGTCTCTGGGCTGGGATTTCTCCTTCGCGAGCTCGGACCCGTCGGCCACTCGCTGCCTCGTGGCGCACCCGAAAGACGCGACGCGATTGGCTGAGTGGATGGTGCGTGAGCTGCCGCCACTGCTCAAGAGCTCCAAAGCGCCTAAAACAAGCGAGAAATTGAGGGAAAATGGACTAAAACAAGTGGAAAATGTGTCGTCTGGAGACCTGGAGACGCTTCTAGCCAGGGAATTAGGCTTTGGGAGCGCTGTGGAGCTGGTGGGGGGCACGACGAGCCAGAACATGCAAGAACGAGAGCAGGACGAACTCTGTGAGCTGCAGCAGGTGCGTCGACGTGATTATGACAACACTTATTGCAGACAAGTTATGACCGGTCGTTATGATTATGATATGATATGGTATTGTGATGATTGTGATGGTGCTAGTGGTCGACAAGAGAAGTAGTGAAGAGTTTATATGCCGATATTCCTGTATATACTCCTGAAGACGGCGCCAACACCACACGAGGACTTTTTGAGATGCAGGCGACGCCTATGAACGCCCACTTGCCAGCGTTGAGGGGCGTTTATATGGCTAATTCAGAGTCTGAGAACGGTGTATCAACGACCACTTCAACTTCAACATGCACTTTTGCCGTGTTCGAGTACGACTCGCAATCGCTGCAGGACGTGCTCAAGTACAATCAGTCCGTGCTGGAAGGTCATCGAGGTGTTGACATGGATGCGCCGTGCGAAGCGCAGAGCGATGAGGAGCAGCAGGACGCACTTGGGGATTTGAAAAAGCGACTGGTGCTGTTCCAATTGCGTCATGTGCTCGAGTTCCTGCACGAGCGGGGCTTAGCCTGTGATGGTTTCTCGCCGCGTGATTTGCACCTTACGGATACGTTGTGGTTGCATCTATCAGCACTCCCTCGTGTTCTCAAAGCGTGCTCGAATGCGAGTCTGGAGTCTGAGGCTGGAGATGCGACGAGTTTGCTAGTTCCTCGTAATGTTGACTCGTGCTCTTCGAAATCGATCACGGAGAGATGGTGCACCGGCGATGTCAGCAATTTTGAATATCTCATGGCGCTCAACACTGCTGCCGGACGCCGAATGGAGGACGGCGTGTTTCATCCATTTCTACCGTGGGTTACGGATTTTACGGCTGGGCCGCACGGCGGTTGGCGTGACCTGGGCAAGAGCAAATTCCGACTAAACAAGGGTGATGCGCAACTCGACCGCACGTTTGCAAGCAGCGCTGTGCCGCATCATATTACCGAGAGTCTGTCAGAGATCACATACTACATTTATCTGGCAAGGCGTACACCGATGGTGCTGCTGCGACGTGTGGTGCGCGGCGATTTCCAGGCACGCGAGTACCCGGCTACGATGGCGCGTATGTTTGAGTGGACACCGGATGAATGCATCCCAGAGTTTTACACGGACCCTGCAGTGTTCAAGTCTCTACAAGGTAGCGACATGGACGATTTGCAGTTCCCGATGTGGGGAGGTGAGGAGGATCAAGACGCTGCCTTAACATTTGTACGATCTCATCGAGCGATGCTGGAAAGCGACGAGGTGTCAGCACAGCTGCACAAGTGGATTGACTTGAATTTTGGTGCTGCATTAAGTGGCGAAGCTGCCATCCGCGAGAAAAACGTCCCGCTGGTAGTGCAAGCTGCTGGCAAGAGTCCTGGTTTCGTGCAACTTTTCACTGCGGCACACCCTAGACGGCTTTACCGCCATCAGCAGCAAGAACCACGAGAACGGAAGAAGCGGCCAGCAACCTACTCCGTTGGGACAGAAGCAGATATTCCACGAGCTGCACTGCGGCCTCAGGGCACCACGAAAGAGGTTAATGCCATGCTCTCACGCGCTGTGCAAGTTGTGGCAGATGCGCAAAAGGATGGACTATCGCTATCACCGGTAACATTGAACGGCGGTGTCGGCTTAAGTGGAATGAGTGCGCTAGGAGGTGGCATGAGAGGTGGCGCACAAGAAGTGGAAGTATCGCGCTTCGGTCTCATGCACAGTCAAAACGCTGGGGATGTTGGTACTGCCGGGGCAAACTCGGTGAGCGTTCCAGCGGCTTCCCCGAACGAAGGTACTCGTAGTCAAGTGATCATGCGTAACTTGAAGCAACGCCGGCGTGGCGGCAACAAACCTCGAGCACGATCGCATGCGAATGTAAGTGGCGCTGAACCTCTGGTGTCACCTCCAGCATTCCTTTCTGGTGGTGGACGCGAGGCGGTGTCCCCTCCAGCACCATCATCTGGGTCAGCGTCGAGCGGGTTGAGCGCTTCAAGGCTTGGGAACCTCTTTCATTCTGATTCTTCCAACCCAAGTAACAACAGCAGCAGCATTACTGGTGGTTCCAAGACTACAAACGGTGGATTTCCGGACGCGTCGGCTAGTCCGCCAAACTCAATGGGGCCGTATACTAACAATACGAACAGCCGAAGCTTCACTGGAAGTGTTGGGCCCACGGAGCAACTGCGCGTGATCACAATCTCAACGTCGCAAGGTGTAAGCGGCAATGCTAATGGAGGACTTGGTGGTTCGGCTGGAGAACGCGGGGAAGGTGGTTCCTCAACCTCGCATCACATCCGCCACGCATCTTTGGGCAGTGGTAGCCCGAATACTGGTACTCATTTACTCCGTGACCTATGGCAACAACTGCGTCAACCTGAGGATGATAATTCGACTGGAATCAGCGGTGTTAGCGGTGGGCATGGTCATGGCCACGGTCACCGTAGGAGCGCTAGTACAGGTAACGATCTGATGTCGGTTCTTGGTGGGGCGCCAGGTGATATGCAGCTCTCGGATCTAGAAGCTGTCAACGATACTGCCCCCGGCATTGACGCTACTGGCCCACTTGACGACGTGGATCTAAAGCTGCTCCAGCTTGGACTACCAATTGTTCTACCAGCATCTGAGAAGGAACAGAAAGTTGACTCTGACGTTCAAGCACCAACTGTGCTTGAGGCGGAGGCGTCAAAGCTCACTGAGCATCAAGCATTTGAGGATGAGATGGTGGATCCGGTATACCAAATTCCTGATGAACTATTGATATCTACGGCACAAATGCTGACCTCGTTTGAACGTGCACAAGCTGCTGACATATTTTCTATGGGATGTATCGCTGCCGAGTTGTACACGCACAGACCGGTCTTCTCACGGCACTCTCTGGATGACTACCTTTCTGCATACTCGCGGCAGCTGGAACACGATATCTCTGAAGACGTTACTGAAAAGGATGATGATGGAGACGGTTGGATTTCGGGTATATTGGCGGCCCAATGCAAGTCAAAGTCTACTCAGCAACAGCTCCCATGGAACCACACTGTGGATGAAAGACTAGCAGGATTGCCACTGAATTTAAAACAAGGCGTGTTGGATATGTTACATCCAGATCCACACCAGCGACTGCTTCTCGCCTGCAAGGTTGACGGATTGGAGTCTACAAGGGCGTTACGAAATTCTCTCCTTGCCCTGAAGACCACGTCTTGTGTACCATCGACCGTACCGCTGGACGCGTTTAATGCGGCTCCATCTGCGTTGTTCCCGAAAGAAATGGCAGTTGTGTACAAGTTCTTATCAAAGCTACACAGCGCTCCAGAGCGTGACTGGCATTCAAGATTCATTGCTGCAAGGCAGCTACTGTCGTCTCTGTCAGGTTTGTCAGAGATTATTTTTCGCGTTGCGATGCCCGAGCTTGTGCGATTTTTCCGAGCGAGGTCACACACTGAGACCATTCGCGCTGAACGTGTAGCTGCTGCTGTTGTATTCCTGCTTCCAGAGATGGCACGACAGCTCGGGCGTGAAAGGGCCCGTATTGAATTGCTGCCTGATGTAATTCGTGTCTATGAAAGCAGTGAGTTGGGGCGTTGGCCACTCCTACGATGTTGTCTAGGAGCACCGGGCGTGATGCTGTCTCTCCTGCGTGCATTTGGAGCTGCTGTAATGCTAGACAGCTTTGTTCCTGTTATACTGGAGTGGCTTGTGCCCCCGATAACTGCAGATTCGGAGTCGAGATCGTCGCTGACACCTCTGTCTGTCCGTTCGCCACCGGGACCACCATTTGCTGGTGAGTCTGCAGCGCTCACTGCCGTGACTTTCGGCGAGTTGGCGTCTTCCGCGATGTTGGGCCCATCACTAACTGCGAAGTACTTGCTGCCGGCACTTTTGACCCAGCTCGGTAAAGTTAAAAGTCGCTGGACACACCTCGCAGACTCCAAGACGCTCCGGCGCACTGACAAGAAGGTCAGCTTGGCACCAGTTATCCTCGAGGACAGTGAACCGGGAACTTCCGAGTTTCACCTTACGTTCCTGTCCAAGGCCAAGCTATATGAATCACACCACGTAGCGGACGCTGTACTGCAAGTGTGCCGTGAGTTGGGCGAATTCCCTGTAGCCAACATGCTGCTTCCTCGGCTGTTTGATGTTCTTCCGCGGCTTGTTTCTCTCTCCGAGAAAATTGGTTCTGTGCGCATTGAAGGCGTTCCGGTACGTGATTTTCCTAGTTCTCTGGGTGTTTGCTGTTATTGAGCTAGTGTTGTTTATTGTGTAAATTATTTGTAGGAGGAGCTCGGACGTGAGATTTACGTGTTGCTGCGCATTCTAAGGCATGTCATCCGTACCCTGAACGATGCGGCGTCCCTGCAAGATCTGTTGTCTCGACGCGCACGAAGCAACCTCATGGAGTTGTTGGCACAAGCATCTCCACCCTTCCTTAATCCCCGTATGGCGACTGCAGTGATCGCAGCCGCCACTGCGGGTTCACAGCCAGCTGGATCAATGCGTTCGACTTCCAGCGGGACAACTACGAGCTCTGCAAAGAAGAAGGTGTTACGTAGTCTAAATTTCATGAAGGACGCAGATCACCGCAATTTACGCGCCTTCACGGTGGTGGGTCTGTCGCGCACGATCGTGGCTGTGTGTCAAAAGCTTGGCGCGGAAGCTACGGTGGCAGATGCTGCCGTTGTAAACGGCATTAACCGCTTCCTCAAACGCTGCAGTGATGTATATGCGGAGTTGGAAGTGTCCAACTTTCAATGGGACCTTGCCAGTGAGTTGGTAAGCGAACTGTGTGTGCCGCTTCGCACACTTTTGGGCAAGGAGCTCTTCAACCGCAACTTCCCTATCGTTGCCGGCAGCTCGGTTCTTCAATTATTGTTGCTGCCGATAAGCAGTACCGCGGGCATGGATGCGAGTGGAATTGGAGGATTTAATAGTCGGGTGATTAGCAATGATCAGCGGAATTTGAGTGCTCTCGACGACCGGCTAGCACAGTCACAAATCCACTTACGCCGCCGGACACCACTGGTAGCGGAAGAAGAGAGCGCAAGAGATGGAGAAGGTGACGACGCAGACGATGAGAATGACGAAACGGACTCGTCAATGACATCGATTCCGGAACCGGAGGATCCTACAACATATCCACCTGAGCTGTTGCGCTTCGCCTACCATGCTGTTCGTCTGCACTCAGTTCGCGCGACTAGCTTCCTTCGAGTGCCTTCTTCGCTGCTAATAGGCACCGGCAAGAAAGCTGCACAATGGGAGACTACTCTCAGCAAAGAGTTGCTGCTCTTGCAGGAAGCACGCCGCCAACGCAAGGTTGTAAGCGCCGCATTGGCTCCAGAACGTGCTGGTGCCGACGCTATTTGGCTTCGATCGCGCATTCGCCAACCATTTGAAGCTCGACGGGAAGAAGGGGCGCCTCAAGCTGGCGGCTATGAAGGTGGTGGAGGTGGATGTGGAATGCTCGGAAGCTCGTGGGCTATAAATGCGGAGATCCGACAGTCCATCAAAGCCCACTCCAGTTCGGTGCGCTGTGTGAGTGTGGACGCAGATGAAGAACTGTTGTTGACGGGAAGCCGGCACGGATCATGTCGGGTGTGGCGGTTAGCAGGGCACCCTGTTCAGGCTCGGGCAGCAGCTCCGACCAACGCGTCTGACAATCGTCCGATCCTGGCAGTGGCTCGCACTGGTCGGGCTGGAGCTCAAGCTAGGGGTGCAAGGACTGGAGCTGGGGAGGCGGATGGGATGGCAGCGGCAGCCTCGGCCTCGGGCGTGATGCTCTGGGACCTGCGAACGAGCCAGGCGAGAATGCGTCTACCGTTTTCCGCTACGAACGAGCCTGTTTTGTCGATGGCTACCGGAACCTGTGCTGTGGATGTTGCCGTGGCTACTGCTCGACGTGTGGTCTGTGTAGATGTCCGTACTGGCCCACGTGTTGTAGCCGAATGGCACGCCGACGCTGCCGGCATCGGATCCAGCTCTATTTCGGCAGGACTTACTTTGGCAGCGGTGGCCTCGTTCGTGGATGGCACAGAGTATCTTGCATTGGGTACTGCAAACGGTCGTGTGGTGCTGTTGGACGCGCGAACAGGACGTCAAGCTGCGAGATGGCAGGCGCTGGAGGCTGGTGCGCGTGTTGTTCACTTGGTGCAAATTTCAGCGTCGCAGTTGCTGGTGGTTGGTGCTGACAAGGAAGCGCGCGTGTGGCGCATAACACTGCAGAGTCACGGCCACCCACAACTTCGGATGACGATCACAGGAGTACCCGAAGGTGTCTGCGCCTCGCAGATCTCGGTCCATTCCGCTGTGGACACCGCTATTCTATACGTTGCATGCGGCGCTCGAGTGCATTGCGTGCAGCTACCGACCGAACCTCGAGCAGTGGTGTCTGTCCAAGCTCCCGTAGCAGTGCGAATGGAGTGCTGGCAGTTGGCGGAGCCAGGAGGTGCTGGCAAAAACAACAAGAGCCGCGTTGTATCGCACGGCATTGCAGTGCTGCCACTGCGTCAGCTGCTGCTGTTAGGCGCAGAGGATGGCTGCTTGAAGTGTGTCGTTTGATATTATTCCCTAAGGGCCATGCCCAACCGGGTTATGCGGCCGCATGCGGCCAAATGGAGACTTGTGATCGGATAGTTGTCCATGCGGCCGCATGCGGAGATAGACATAAGACATTATGGCGCGTCTGGCATGAAGCGGCGCAGCTCAACGTAGAGAGCGCGACCGGAAGCAGCGAACCGAGGCCGGAGAAGTACTGTGCTTAGAACTTGTTGTATCGAACAAGTGCTCATTTTCTCGCGAAGAGTGTAAGTTCCAATGCTGCTGTTTTTGGATTTACGGGTTTACTCGTGCTACGGCTAGAATAGCTGCACTGCTGAAGATGCTCTAAGTGGGGTACATCTGTTCTACGAAGCAAAGGCTGCAAAGGCAGCGAACAGCGTTCAGCAGTTCAGCTTACTGGAAGATTGTCGTGGCATCCGATGCCGGCAACACCACTGTCTGCATCGAGTGCGCCGGGAGCGACAGAGTAAACGTCTTCGAGTCCGTCTGCTTCACGCTCACTGTCATGGCCGAGCTGTCGCGGTTCATGAACTGGATCACCACTCAGTTGTCGGGCGTCACGAATGCACAGCGGTGGAAGTTGCTCAGCGTCTTCGTCTTCGAGAATTCAATGCGCTTCGAGCCCGCAGGGATAAACTTGGAGAAGTGGCCCATGATGTAGAACATCGGCTGCTTGTAGAACTCTGCGCCATTTTTCTCATCGACCAAGATCGGTGCGTCCACAAAGTTTTCCACCCAAGTCGGTCCTCCAGTCGTGTCCAGCACCAGGTTCCAATCAGTCCATCCCGCGACGTAGTTGTTCAGGTCTTCAATGATGTCGTGTCCGTAGTTCTCAGCGCGCGACCAGCTCTTGTCGGAGTCAGTGAGAGAAACACCAGACCCCGTCCCCAGCCAACTCGGTAGGAATCCCTCGCAGGCCTCCGTTGCCAGTATGAAGATTTCGGGGTACTTTTGGTGGAACGACAACACCTTGTCGAAGTCGCCGCCCAAACTGAAGAAGAAAAAGTCGAGATCGCGGTACCAGTGGATACCAAGCCCACTGATGTACTTCAGCGCGCCTGCGTCTTGGAACGGCGCAAGGCGATCCAAGGTACCAGACTTTTGGTCGTCACCTGCAATGATCTTGAGGTTGGGATGATCCTTAGCCATTCTGGGACCCAAGTCCATCTTGACAAAGTCGCATTCATCAGCTGCGGACATGCGCGGGGATTGCCACGCGGACATCTACAGAATCGACTTTGACGGCTCGTTTTGCACCGTCATGGTCCAGAAATCAATGCCTTCCTTCGAGTACGCATCGAAGAATTTGGAGTAATAAAGTGCTAGTGCCTCCCAGTATTTTTCACTGGGGTTGCCTTTCAGCGAGCAATTGATGGTCGTGTTCTTCGTGGTCATCCACGCCGGAGGAACCCACGACATTGCATAAACTTTGACATCTCGCGGCGACGTGTTCAGAGCACGTTGGATCAGGTCGATCTTGTGCGAAACCAAAGACTTGTCCACAGCGATGGAGAAATGCTCCATCTCGAAGTCATCCACCACGTCGTTGTACGAGTAGATACTCGTCGAGAAATCCGTCGAGCCGATGGGGACGCGACCCAGCGTGTACTGCAGACCCGAGTCAGAGAAGTACTGGTCCAGCGCCATTTACTGCAGCGTCGACGACAACTTGTACACGTTGATGGCCGCTGCATCCGTGAAACTACCACCAAAGCCGATCATGGTCTGGTACTGCGTGGATACGTCGATGGGGTATGTGGGGCTGCTTACTGCCGTTGAGTCGACGTTCACCACCTTGTAGGCGAAGCGGTCACCAGTCTTGGAGGTGGTGTAGTCTCCCAATTGGCCAGTCGTGAGGCTGGTGTAGTCGTTGGCGACAGTATCGCATTGAGTGGCATTGCAGACGCAGACGCCTTTGAGGTTGGTTTGATAGCGCGGCGACCAGCTGCTGCAGGTGGCCGAGACTTCTTGAGAGGCAAGGAGTACGCCCGACAGGACGGCCAGCACGTTCGGAACAAGCATTATTGCGCCGATGAATTGATCGGGACTCGATGGTAACGTGGGTGATCGCAAGTGTGTTTGAAAATGACTACTTCGGTGGCTGAAACTCTGAAGAGTTCATGTACTGTGTCGTTTGAAGGAGTTGACTAAAAAGTGTATGTACAAAATGTCAAAGAGATACAACGGTGTGAATTGACAACTGCAATTGCGGACGCGAAGATCGCAGTACAATGAAGAGCAAATTGTAGGTTAGAGGAACCAAAATAAGGTGTTTTATTTCGCTCTAAACCCCCTCCTTCTCCATCGATAAGAGAGGGTGCGTCAATGTAAAATACAGCACTAGGCTTCAGCTTTGGCGTCTGCTTCAAGTCTTGATGGTCGTCCTTCAAGTCGGTAGCAGAACGCGTCACGTCGAGACTTAGTTGTTGAGACCCTTGGCCTCGTTGATGACGTTCTTGTGCATCGTGGCGATTTTGCGGCGGTGCGACTGCCAGTCAGCGCCGACGTCGTCCTTGTAGCGGAAGATATCCTGGCGGTTCTGCTTGTTCCAGTTCACGTCCGGGTGGCCGGCCAGGTAGCGCACGCACTGCGCCGTGCACAGGGCGGAGGCGGCCACACAGGTCACCAGCACGGGCCACGTGCCCTTGTCACCGAGCCATCTCTTGGTAGCGCTCTGAGCAACACGGCCAGCCATTGTCTTGGAAGTTGGTCTTGGAGGAGAGGGGGAGGCTTGGAGCTTGGAAGCGAATTGCAGAATGAACTGGCCAAAGGAGACTGAGGTGGCGACGCTGCTGACGTCAGCCAAAGGCAATACACGATAGCCTGTATATTTAAATCTTCAGCATTGCGGAAACCAAGATGATACTTCCTGTGCTATTGAATGTTGTTGTAAAAATAGATGCTAGGATTTGACTGGCTGGAAGCTGCCTCCCCCCATCTTTGGCCCTGCGCGTTGTCGTCCTCAGAATTCGGGCCAGTCCCTTGAAACGCAAGGGCTGCGTATTGGATTAGAGTCACTGAACGGAATGAGAGACGACAGCGTTGGCGCGTGGCCATAGTGCTAAAATAGCAGACTCGAGTGGAGGTGGTGGCAGGGCAAGGACTTGAAGCGCTTGCTTCAGCTTCGAGCATCACGTGGGACTTTGGACTGGCTTGACGTAACGGCTCATTTATCTTGGTTTCACTATGGTTTAACACTGGCGGGAATATTGCGCCAAAGATACGAGCCAAGCTGAAGTAAAATTGGCCAATGGCGCTGCTCGGACACCTCGGGGCATGCGTATCTTTGCAGTTTAACGGAGTGGAGCTCATGCGGATGGCTGCATGGCGATAATGATTTATTCAGGCTGTTAATATTGGCTCAATGTGGTCTACTGCGATGGCTGGACTACTTCGTCGTCTTTCGTCTTCCTTTTGACGGGTTCCCCCGTCTGCTCCTCTTCGTACGCGTCGTGGTTCATGAAGAACAGCGGGATCATTCCGATGAGACAGCCGAGCGTGATGCCGCCAGCGGACGCGAAGAAGTTGCACCAGAGCGTGACGGACATGTTGGCCTGCGCCTTGGAGAGCATGGGGTCCGGGATCCCCAGACGTCGAGCCATGGATTCAATCACACCACCCAGACTCAGACCCACCACGTCGGCTACAGTATTGCCCAACGCAGCAGCACACAGCATCGACATGGCGTAGGACGCGTGAAAGTGCGTCTCAATAGCGTCACCCGCGACCAACAGGATCAGATTGTCGACGAGTCCGAAACCTACAAAAGGGATGGCGGAGCCGATCATCACGAGTTTTAGCTGGCGAGCAGTCGGCGGGGATAGCGCACGAGACGACTGCGACGCTGCTGGGTTTAAGCTGGCCACAGGACGGAGTCGAAAGCGAGACGTTAGCAGCCCGCGCAGTTGATCGTGACTTAGTAACCCGTCTTGGTCCGTGTCGGCGGTCTTCAGCAGCTTTTCGAGCTCGTTCGTGTACTTGCTCGCGACGCGAGTGATGACGTTGTAGCGCTGCGCCTTCGGCAACGATTGGAATCGGTCTACCAGCTCATCCACGGTGCTCTTCGGCATCTTCGGCTTCGATTTACTGCGTGCTGGCGTTTTCGACGACGATGATTTTGGCTTGACAGGATGGGGTACTTTTGATACAGTGGACTCGCTCCATAGCACAGTCGTAGCCGAGCGGCGAGGTGGTGCTTTAGTTCGACAGATGCCAGCGAACGCAGCATTGACACGCTTGCGGGTCTTGGGGCCCGCGTAGATGTTTCGGAAACGCCTCACGGTGCTCATAGCAGATGGAAGGTACAGGTCGGCAAACCGCGGTTCGATATCGTGAACGATAATGCACGGCGAAGCGTGGGGTCAAAGTGGCGGTGCAGCAGCACATATGGGCCTCGTGAGCACGGGCAATAAATATAGGCTGGTGATAAGGTGGTGAGTTCACGACTCAGAAATAGCAAGGCTTGCTCGCGAAACTCGCGCTGGACGAATTTGAAAGGATATTTATATGTACAGATCGGCGGTGAATCTTTCTCGCTCGTTCACCGTCATTTTCGTAGTATGATTTCGGAACGCAAACGCGTTTGGAAGAATTTAGATGGCGGCTTCGTCATTATTGAAGCTGGACGCAACTTAACCACGGGAGAGCACTAGAGATCGATCTTCCTAGACGCCAAATCTCTCCTCAACTGTCAGGAATCCACCCCAGAACTTCTACACGCTTGTACCAAAGTGTTTGGAGTTTATTCATTTCACACTAGGAACACCACACTCCTTAACTTGCACTGCTCCTTCTCCAACAAGTTTGAGTAACGACTTCATTGTGTTGAGCCTGTGTGTTTTTGATACTCCGTCGGAGTATTCTGGATGCAGGATCGACAACAGCTAAGCTTATAATACGCGTCACCTCCGAACCCCAATCATTGGTGCTCTCCTGCCGCTTTTTCTTTCTCGTTCGCTGTGCGCCAGCAGCTACCGACACGGGGCCATCAACTTCGTAAGGAGAGCGCTTTGTCATGTTGCCCTGCGAGTGCTCATGTTAGAATTGAATGCCATCGAAATAGCAGACGAAACGTACACAGCAAAGTGGCTAGGTTTTGCACGAGTATACATCCCTTTTATTATTTACTTTTCGAACAGGCAAACTAACACCTCGGAAAAGTAGCGGGTTAACGGCCAGCGCTTAACTTGTGCTAGTACTGGTAGTGCTGGTCTCCGTGTTTGGCCTTCGTACGCTCATTTCTCGACGTTCACGTTCTCGCTGCGCTGCCGCCTGCCTCAACAAAGCTCGGATCTCCTGGATATCCCGCAAGCCGCGACGCAATTGCTGCTGCATCTGATTGACCGAGTCGCGCATGACCTGCAGGTCGGCATTGTCAATGGCCACCTCATCAGGCTGCATTTCTTCTTCGACCCCGTCCATCGCGAATGGAAGTTCTTTCTCACCAACGGGGTAGCACCTCCTTCTATGCTGCAAGAGCGCGAAAGAGATCAAGCACTTGACGTGGCTTTCCCTACGCCGTTGACAGGATTTCCTCGGACATGAACAGCGCCGGCACTTTTTGTCATTATGGATTGCCATTGTATATCGATCGGCGTGGTGGTGGACGTACGGGTATGTACTGGAGGAGCTCACTTCCCGTCGAGCACGCTAATTGGGGACTGAGCTGTCTGCTATGCAGATGACGATGACGAAAACTGCTGCCAGACTCAAAGAACGCTCCAGAAGGAACTCCAACGACGGCAGCGGCGGGTTGTGAGTTGGCTTTGAGACTGTATGAGCTTGGGGCGTTTCATCGAGGGCGTTGCCATTTGCGCCAGCAACTTCGGCGGCGTTCGACGAAGCACGAATGCAAGGCGCGATCAAGGGAGCTCGAAATGGGCCGGCGCACTCCGCCGCGGAGGCTCATGATTCATGTGACGTGGTGCGGCGTCAAATCGCTTCAGCTATCGAAGGCAGTCGCATTCGCGTCTCTCCGTCTGGGACGTTCGCCACGGTCGTTGAGCAGAGCCGTTTAGCCCTCAGTGGATGCACGGTGCATCATGCACACGTACAAACTGGAGAAGGGATTACAGCAGTTGGCATGCGCTTAATTGCGTTACCGGTAGACCTTTGTTAGCATTCTACTGGAAGGGATTGGCGCCTTGACTGCAAAGCTTTGCAGTGTGCTTGGAATAGGGTGCGAACGAGGATACGCCTGCTGGAGACACAACATCGTCCCAGGTGATTCGCACAAGTGCAGTTCTGCAGCAGGACCTCGCGAGTTGCAGCTGGCGGCCATGATGAAAATGTGGTTTGCGTCTGTAAGCGCGACAGCAGGAGTTTTTTTTTGCGTTTCGTCGTTGGTTCTTGCAAGAAGCAGCACTTGCTCCAATGCGGATGTGGGTAGTATCCTCGACTAAATGCCTTCGTCACTACGAACGCAACAGTATCAGTGCTAACTTCAGCTTCAACAGGCACTTTACGAAACAGTATCGAACAGCAGAGTTACCATAACATTCTTGTTTAGTGATCGACGATCACTGAGTTATGCGATGGTTCTGCGTGCCCCTCATCTTGAGCTCCCGCAACCATTTTGTCGCAATTTCCTCTGTGTTCGGCACCTTCTTCGCGGCCTCGAGCATATCCGACAGCGCTCTGATGCTGTAGAAGTTCGTAAGCGTCTGCACGGCCGTGGTAGCGTCATCGGGCTTTTTCAGATTAAAGTAGCTCCGGTAGCCCTCCCACGTCTTGAAGACCGGGTTGGTGAAAAGCTTATCCGCTCCTCCTTTGTTAAGTTTCAACAACTTAAAGATGTCATCAGGAGTTTTTCCGGAATTCAGCCACTGGTAGCTTCTTTGGGTCTCTAACCCCATCGCAATTCGTCGCATCAGTTCCACCTTGGGCTCTAAGTACAAGAAAATCTTCGAGAGGCCGTCGGCGCCATAACGAGCTGTCAACACCGTGTTCAGCACGTCATCCGGATTCCGTGTGGGGTAAACCATGGCCGTGTACATGCGCCAAGTATTGAATTGTGGTGACCTAAACAGTTCGTATCCCGCTTCGTCGAGCTTCAACAGCTTGAAAATGTCACCAGCGTCTTCTCCGCTGAACTCCCACTTATTCAGAAGATCCTGCCGCATCATTGCCGCCACCCTCTCCGTTTTTGGGGCGTTGATGGCCCTTTCGAGTGCCTTGGCCACCACTTCATCGCCGTACGTCTTCGTGAACATTTCGACCATAGGCACCCTCTCGCTGGGGTTCTTCTTGTTAAATTGCTCGATGTAAGAAGCGTACAACTTCAGCTTCGGGTTACTCAGAGCCTTGCCCATATTGGTGTTGAGCTCCAATAGGTCGAAGACGTACTTCGAGTCGCGGTTGTTCTCCAGCCAACCTTTAACCTGCCTTTTTTCGGCAGATGAAAGAAGCTTTGGCTTGTTCCTCGCATTGATCCATTTGGCGAGCTTCGAGTTGCCGGGGAGTGTCATTGCTCTCTCTTCGCCGTCCTCTGTTTTGTGAATTCGTAGCATCCTCGTGGCACCGTGGTTGCCGTGGTTGCCGTGGTTGCCGTGGTTACCGGTTTGGGAGCGAACAAGAGGGTCCACCTCTTACTCAGCCTTGGCTCTGGCAAGGAGGGCGATAGCAACTAGAGAGACAAGGTGGAGACGCATGGTGCGATATAATGAGTGAATGCCAAAGTGAGACGCCACTGGGAGACAGATCCACATCTCAAATTTCGATCACGTACAGTTTGAGGGGAGCATTTGAGAGTCTCAAATTGAGATGGGCAAAGGGCTACGAGTGTGTTCATCAATTCATGACGATCGTTCACAGATTTTCTGCTAAACTTGCTACAACTTGTATAACATGGCCAAACAACGCTTTGCCGAGTGTTGACACATGGTACGGCGGTACGTGTGCGTCGTAGGAAAGGCTACCCAACGAAACCAAGGTAAGATTGCAGCTACCATCTTTCTTCACCAGTACACAAACTACTTATTCCTCCCAAAATGGGAGATAAAACAGAAATTGGAGCCGGCCAGTGGCCTTCCCACGGGTGTTGGAGTAGTTTTCAACTAGCAATCACGATGCATCAGCAAAGCTTCACACACTATCGTATTGCCCCAAGCACAAAGATGCATAGCCAATATGCCTGTGATGTGACTTATATTTAATTCCGACCCTCGCGAACAGAAGCCTATTTTCGGCAGTGGACCATCGGAATAGTTTGGGATGTTTAGCCTTTCTGTGGCTTGAACTCATTCTGTGCCATAAATGCGCCAATCAACACAAGGAATCACCAGAGCCGCACACGGAGCCCTCGCCAACTCACGCCAAAGAACGAAAATGGACGGACCGGCCAGCACCGAGAAGATTATGTACACGACGGTAAGTGGCAGCCCCACTCCCCATACTCCTTGCCGTTGCATCTGTGCATCTTTCTCTAACTTTTTCCCCACTGTGTGCGCTGTACAGGCCACAGGCGCCTTCTTCGGCGCGGCCGTCGGCTCCGTCGAGTCGGTGTGGGCCATCCCCAAGCTTGGTGCGTCGCTATGACTCACTTTATCTTAGTATCGAAGTGCACAAGTCTTATCGTTGCTGTACTGCTCTTGGTATTTAAAGGCGCCAAGTTGCCCAAGCTCTCGAACCAGCTCAAGCACCTCGGCACGCGCTCGGTACGGGGTTTTCTGTTTGTAGCAATAATGCGCACTGTTGCTGACTATTTGTGTGGTGCTCTAATTGGTGCAGCTGGTGTTCGCCGCTGTCGGTTGCATCTACACGACGGGCGAGTACGTTTCGGCCTCGATTCGTCAGCAGGAGGACCCGATCAACGCTGGTGTGGGCGGTGCTCTGGTGGGCGTCGTGCCCGGCATGGTGAAGCAGAGCATGCGTGTGGGTGTCGGCGCTGGTGTTGCTGCTGGCGCCGCTATGGCCGCTGCGTCGTACTGGTACGTTGATTTTGAAGTGGAGAAGTGATCACCATTTTGTTGTGCATCTTTCTGACAACGCGACTTTTTCTACTGTGTACTGAGCAGGCAATCGTCACAGGACACGGCTTTGGAGAGGTACGCTGCTTCGCGTTATCCCGACCGCTCCTAATTCCATGGAAGGCGAGGTAGCTAGCGGCAAACGCGACAAAAAATCAAACAAATGAAGGATGCATGACCAGATTGGAACGCTCGCTTGCCTGCAAGTTTGGAATGCAGTGTTCGCCTCCATCATCGAAACAGTCGTTCCAGCGCAAATGCGCATGGTTGACTCGGTGGTGAGATGTAAATGAGCAAATACGAACAAGGTCAGTGCGCATGCGTACACTTACTTGCAGCACGTGTGTTAGTGTACATAGCGTTCAAAAGACATGAGAGCTTGTCAACGTGGGGAAAGCTACGATGCCTGTCTATACCGATAGATACAACTTCGCACTGCACTGTATTGACAGCAACGGAGAAGTGTACTTCGAAGTACTACAAGAATTCTACGTTCAAGTCAAGGACTGGAAACGGGGGCTCAGTGAGGATGCAATCCACCGCTGAGTGCGCCAAAAATCCTCCATGCTTTCAATTCAGATACAGCAGCTACATCTACGAGTAGGAAAATGCAATGGTAGTGTTTAGTATGGAGAGGATCGTGAAAACCCCTTCTTCACTAGGTCATCCGAAGGGATCCCTCGACCCCCATTCTCGATATGGGCTCGCCATGCTCAGACCAAGTCGCCACCGAGAGTGCAACGAGGCCGTATGGTTGAGCAAGCAAGCCAGCAACAACACGCACAAACAACAAAGCTAAAACTGCCTTCCGCCAATCTATCTCTCCACGCCGTCACTTGCACAATGAACTCGCTCGCACTGCTGGACACGTCGCCACGATTGGCCAGGAAGGATGCGGTTCAACGGTTAATTTAGGGCGCGCTAATTGGTTAATGCACTGAACCGGTCTTCCTTGGTCACTTCAAGGTAAAGCTGCTAGTCGATCGGCGAAAGACTCGCGCAATTGGACCCGTAGAACCCGGGAAAGCACGAGCACTCGCCGCTAGAGTAGTCACAAATGCCGCGGTTAGCGCAGTCCACGTGACACAAGTTGCCAAGTCCTCCAGTTCCGACGCCACCGTCCGCAACGATCCCTTCGCAATCCGTTTCGTTCACGCTAGTCATGGGGTCGTCTCCTGAAGGGCAGTGCACTGCAGAAATCATCAATGCAATAGTCAGACAAGGGATGAGAGACAAAATACACCCACAACCCAGCCACGCACTCCGAGAACAGTCAGGTCCGAACCACTCCGCGAGCTGCCACTCACCGTCGCCGAGACCTACGGGCCAGGATGAGTCGCACAAGCAGCCTTGAATTCGATCTTGGTCCCAAGTTGTCGCAGTCACATCACCACCGTACGTTGTAGGAGAAGACAACGGGAACGCGTTGGGCTCCGCTGCCAGCTCACTCATACTCATGCATTGTCCGTGTCCAGAGCAGCTATTCGGGCAGCTACCTGCGTCAATAGGTCGTCAGACACCTTTTGCGACTGGGGTCAATCATAATGCAATCAAGCGTATCGTACTCCTCTGACAGGCCGACCCTTCGTATCCATAGTAGCACATGCAAGTGCCGGAGAACCGCTCGCACACTCCAGCACCGGAACACTCCTCCATGGCGTGGGATGTCGTCGCACTGGTGGGGATCCCTCCCCACGACGGGCCCGCAGGACATGTCCCTACACAGCACACAGCACAACAATGATAAAACATCATCCAAAGCAATGCAATCCCAGCGCAGGTCACGCACGCAGCGAGCAGTCGGGGGCTCGGTAATCCGTGATGTCCGTCGGAGCGCCATAGCCCTGGTAGCACGTGCAGGTCTTCGTCATCGTGTTGCAGCGTCCATGGGCGTTGCAATTATTCAATGTTGCGCAGAGGTTTCCAGTCGGCACGCCCAACTGCGCGCAGCATGTGGCGATGGCGACGGAGGCCACGAACACCGCACAGCGCCACATTGTCCAGTCTCGCTTCAAACCACATGGCTGCATTCCCCTAAATAAGAGCTTACGACCTTTCGTCCCGTGCCTGCAAACGGACTAGGTCTTCATTCAGCAACCTCTGCATACTCACCCTCGATTTCAGTTGCTCAATGAAGTTTTTAAAAAGATCACCGGTTGCAACGGCAACGTTCGCGGTAGAGAGCAAGCAGCAACGAGAGGGAAGAGAAGAAGCCAGCCGCCGCACCCGGACGAGAATCCGCTACGTTCACGCTGCGTAGCTCATTGCGTAACTTGTCTTCTGCCGTCGATAGGTAGACACCATGGCAGACCGGCCGCCAACGCCCAAGAGCCCCAAAAGCCCCAAACGGGCACCCCCTCCAGCGCTCGAGATCCCTCTGCAGAGCAATATCAGCTCGGAGAAAGCCCCGTCGCTGCCGTCATCGCCCACAGCCTCAAGCGCCGACACGCTCATTGAGTTGCCCTTCGTCACGCCCAGCTGCTCCTTGGCTCTGCAGTCCAAACGCGTGTGGACTGTGCGCAATGCGCTGGTGGCGTCCAAGTTGGCTACGTGCAGTGTCGAGACTCTGTCGCAAGCTGTGGACGATCGAGCAGCGGCCAATAGCGCTGCGTTATTGGAGAAGGACGAGTTCGTGGACTTGGTGCGGTCTCTGCCGGAGTTGCGGACGGGGGAGACGTTCAAGCCCATGGAGGAGACTTTGGAGCGCATCTACCGCTCGTTCATCGCCACGAACCGGAAAGATATCTACCAATTAGCTAGTGGTTGTCTGGTGCTGGTGCCAGCTGACGTGAAGCGCAAAGTGGAGATCGCTCTGCAGTTCAGTCTACGCGGCTGTGGAGTGGACAGGGCTAGTCCCATTACGTTGTCCATTGTGCGTGCAGCGTTGGGCTGCTTGCTGCTCTCAGTGTCGGCTGTGTTTGATCTGGAGACGGCGACGGAGGATCAATTGCAGTCCACGGCGTCCATTGTGACGACGTGTGTGGATGAGACGGTGGCGAGGATGTTTGCGGCTAATTCGTTGGCGAAGGACGATACGGCGTCGTTTGAAGAGCACATTTGGCCATGGATCGAGGCTAATAGCAGTGGGAATAAGGCAGTGCCGTGGATAAAGTTGATGGATCAGAAGAAATGGCCGGGGACGAAGAGATTGACGGCGTCGACACCACAAGGATCACCGACGACAAAATGGGGGCTGCCGGAGGATCCGCCGACGACGAGTGAAAGGGGGGATGATGATGGAGAGTACGAGGATGAAGATGATGATCCTACTGAACTGAGTTTCCGCTTTTCTAGTGTGGATGGTGGTATTTTGACTATTGGGGAACAACAGGCGATCGATTTGTACGACTTGCTGATTCAATCGGCATTTACGCGTGTGACTCCCCAGGCAATGTATGACACGTTTGTTCAACACACTGGCGATGGTTTGCTTGAAGAAGAGACGTTTCTAGAAGCTATCGAGGAGCTACTGAGCATGACTGACAAGCCGCATTTGATGGAAAACAACACGTTTCTGGAGAGTATGCTTGCGATCTTCCGGTCATTTTTGCCGGAGAACTGCCCCACTGTAGATGCGTTCGAAATTGCTGCCGGATTCAGCCTCATGTCGTGGGGATCAAAGAGCGACAAGCTTGCGTCTGCTTTCCATTATTTTGATGCGGACAGTAAGGGTTACCTGAACCGGCAGCAGCTTTGGAGGTTCTTGCGGTCTGTTCTAATCACACTACTTCATTTGTCTCCTCCAACTGATGTCGTGTTACAGCGATATGGATCGTTGGCGGAACTCGTTGACAAAGGAGAGGAAGAGATCTTAGAAGCCATCATGGAGGGCCTTCCTAGCGATGTCGAAGATGACGATGACGAAGACGAAGACGATAATAATGATGAAGCGGATGAAGTTGACGACGAAGAGAAGGCTGATGTTGATAGCGAAGATGGTGAGAATTACGTGGACGAAATTGATGGCGACCGCGCGCGCGCGAACTCGGACATGCGCCTTGGTCTCTACACGTTTGAAGATTTTGGATTATGGTATAATGGCGGAGGTTTCAAGGGGATGAGCTGGTTAGAGCTGCTGGACCTTCGCAAATGGGTATTCGTATCACCTACGTTCAACCTGGAAGGCCTTGACACTCGTTCGGTAGACCCAGTCGTAGCGAGCAACAATTACTACACAGCCAACAACATTCAGGTTGATATTGACGCCGTAGATCCCCCGGATGGTGTTCCGGGTGTCAAGAAGCCATACTTCACTTTTGCTGACGTTATCGACGAGGAAGACGACGAGGATGAAGCTGTATCAGCCGGACAGCACCAGACTTCTTTGTCGGCATCTATCGAATCATCTTCTACAGCAGTACGGTCTTACAATAGTAGCATTCCTGCAACGCTTCCTGCCATCTGCCTGAAGAATGAAATCGTGCTCGAGTTTGACCTGCCATTTGATGCCGACGACGATGCGATCACTGAGCTACCGATAACAACCTTGTGCTTCGACAATGGTGACTTGATCCAGTACTTCGAACTGCAGCGTGTCATCAAGCTCAACCAGGTGCAATTATACCGAGTGTACGACGTGTTCGAGCCATACATGGAAGATCCGTCTTCCTCGTGTATCGAGAAGAGCACATTTGACAAATGTGTGGGTAAGCTCTTACCTGTCAACGTAGCTCCTAGTGTGGCCGCTGCGTTTGGCGCGAATAGCAACACCCGCATCCCACCTCGCAGTGTAGGGCGTGGAAAGGATCCCAAAATGGTTGCGGATACCCTGAGTCGCCTATTCTTCGCCTTTAACCGTGGTGGAACAGGCAAGATCGACCTGGTCGAGTTCGTGTCGGCCTTCACAATATTTTGCGCCGGTTCAAAGAGCGAGAAACTTGCATTCGCATATCGATTGTTTGACGCTGATGGGGATGGCTGCCTCACTCGCCGAGAGATGTGGAAGTATCTGCGCTCCTTCTTGACAATGCTGCTTGCCTTAGGAAATGGCTCAGAACTGTCAGCTGAAGCAATTGCCAGTGTGGCGGATACGACTGCAATCGAGATAGCCGACTGTATCTTCAAAGACACGGATAAAACCTTCAGCACCAGGCAGTCAATATCTTCCATGCACGAAGGGAGCCAACGGCACAGTCTGGACATCCCCATGTCAGCTGACACAGCCTCTTTCAGGACCTCATCTCGTCACAGCCGAGGCCGAGGACGCTACGAGCATCGTGGGTCTTTTCCTGGGGATGGGAATCTTCATCTTGTCGGTGCAGCTTCAAGCGCGGCAGGTGCTGGCGCAGGGAGTGCATTCATTCGTGGAGGCGTGGTGTCCTTTGAAGAGTTCGCTGTCTGGTATTCACAGCATGGTTATACGATCATTGCCTGGATTGAGCTGTTAGACACGAAGAAATGGCCGGAGGTGAGTCGCTCTGTGTCAGATGCAATCCTTCGCTATATTAGTCGCCAGCAGCACGCGCTCGAAAACGCTACTCAAATGGGCTCCGATGACACTGGATCGGGATCATCAAACGATACGGTGTCCTCCAACGAAAGTTCGCACCGTGTACACGATTCGTTGCAACCGAATTACCCCGAGTCCGACATGACAATTCTGGACACAACAGCCTTCCGCACTGCGGATCGCTATGCTGTGGAAGCTGGTATGGATGCAGTCAGCGGTATCGCAAACCTCATAACGTCTCCGACAGCTTCAGCAGCTGCAGCGAAGGACCTATCGTCTGTGGCTCTCCAGTTCAAGCTGACGAGCTATGACAATACGACTTTACGCATTCGGCTGAAGGACGTGGCCATCGTATACACGATTTCTGAGCGTATGAATTTCAGTCGTATGGCGTGTGGTGACCTCGTGCACCTGCTGAAAAAGCATGCACACAACCGTTCCCTGACGAAGCCAGGATATTTACGCGCCATGCGCGACCTTGTACCACGAGACGAGCTGTCGAACGAAGACCAAGAGTTCCTGTCGTTCCACTTACTGCGCATTTTCACCCTTTTCGAAAGTGAAAGCGCTATACAAAGCGGTGATAATGGTAACGGCAGCACTGATAACGGCGAAGACCACAGCGGGAGAATTGCCAACGGTGTTGGCATGAGCACTATTTCGGTGGAAATGCTGCAGTTGATCGCTGGCATGTGTGTCTTCTGTGGAACAACGAAAAGTGCCAAGCTAGGCGTTTTGTTCAAGCTGTTTGCCTCGCATGGCGACGGACATGTCTCGCGGAGACGGGTTTTCGAGATGCTGAAGTCTATCCTAGTGGTGTTGTTTGCCTTTTCAAGCTACAATGCTACACGGGGGAACTCAAACGACACCAGTACTGTGAGCTCCTGGAGTACTAACTCCATCGCGGAGCGTGCTGCAGGCGCTGTTGTCTCGAAGCTGTTTTGTGAAGCTACATGCAAACGCCCCGATGCGATCAGCCTTACGGAGTTTGCGGCATGGTATGCTGCTGGAGGCTATATGGATTGTCCTTGGCTGGAACTTCTGGACCTGTCTAAATGGCCAGCCAAAGAAGCGTTCGAGGCTAGTAAACGCGAGAAGCCGCTAATTTACGCTTTCGATATGCTTGAAGAAGGCAGTATCCTGCACTTCACAGAAAGTGATATCTCCACGTATCTATTCATGCTGCGTTCGACGAAGCTTGGAGAGTTGAGCGTGAGTAAAGTGTATGATGCACTTCTGGCTTATGCTACACCGTCAGCGGAGGAAGCACTCAAAATGTCCAAGGCAGTCGGAACTCAGAGCCGTCGAGGCCAAATGTACTCGTATGCTGCTGTGGAGGAAGATGAAGGAGCGTATCTCGTTCTAACGCGTGCCAACTTCTACGAATGCGTGCGTAGTTTGGTGTCTAAGGATGGCATGTCAGAGAAGGCACAGCAGACCTCATCCAAGCTGCTGTCACGGCTATTCAACGTGTTTGATCGCAAGCGCTGTGGCCGTGTGAATGCCCTGGAGCTCGCGTGTGGCCTTAGCATTCTGGGCAGAGGCTCCAAAAGCCAGAAGCTCTCGTTGGCGTTTGATTTCATCACGAAAATGCGGCAACAGCGGCACAAGACGCTTGCTAGCTACGCTCCAGCTCCCCCCAGTACTGCCATCGGTCTCGGTGGATTTGGTGCGCAAGGGATGGCTACGAGTGGACTTGGATTTGGTCTCGGGGGCGTTCCAAGCAGCCATTTCTCGATGAGTGGCGCTGGTGGATTTGGATTACCCAGTACCCGTGGGTTTGGATCGACTGCGCAAGGTATGCGCAGTGGCATGAATCGCCAAGCTCCACCTCTATCAATGGCTGAGATAAATGCGCTTCCGCACTCGGTGCTGTTTATCTACTTGCGTTCGTTTTTGCTGGCACTCATGGCGCTCAGTGACGGCACGTATCGACTTGGTTTAGAGAAAATTTATGTGGAGGCCGACGACTTCATCGAGGAAGCTATGGGGGATCTCATGACCGACGTGACGGCTAATGGAGGTGCTAACGGGACAGCAGTTACCAGTATCTCTGGCTACGGCAGCGCGCGGTCGCGAGCGCGTGTGACTTTCGAGCAGTTTGGTGAATGGTACAACACTGGGGGCTACCAGCTTATCTCCTGGGTAGAGCTGCTTGATGTTAACAAGTGGCAGCAACAACAGGATTTCCAGGAGCAATCAATGTCGACCGCTGGTCCAGGTTCAACTTATCACAGCAAACGCACTGCCCCAGTCATGGGTTCGCAAAGTCGCGGACCAATGTCAACAACAGCTCTTATGCCAGTGGAGCCTATGCAGCCAATCCAGCACTCCGTAAAACCCGTCACAAGACGGCGACAGGTTCGACAAAGCGACATTGTTTCGACTCCGTTCGTTCGTGGTTTACCTACTCCGGGGTCAGATCCAAAGCCTGACCCTCGCGAGTCTACTGGAGCACTAAGCTTGTCCTCAGATGGACCCGTTATGGTGTTCGCCGTGGCCAAGGACGCTGCCGAGCTACAATTCTTCAACGAAGATATTTCGACGCTCAAGCTGTTCTTACGGCAAACACAACTTCATACAGTAACGTCGTGGGAGCTACAGGGTGCTATTCTCGAGGCGTTGAATTTCCCCACAGCTAACAGCACTGGCATCATGCTCACGCGACGCAACATGTTTCTGCGCGCGTTGCAACAAGTATGCGGCACTTTGCCTCTCATTGCTCCGTCAAGTGGATCTAAAGATCAGACTGGATTCCTGAGTGACGAAGGAATGGACATGCTGAATCGTTTGCTTGGGGTGTTCGTGCACGAGTCTGGCTCGGACGACGAAGAGGAGCAAATTGGCGACGATAACGATGACGAGTTGGACGACCCGATTGATATCGGAGCAGCCATCTGTGGCATGCTGGTGGTCTGCGAAGGTTCCATGCTTGAGAAGCTCAAGTGTTGTGCGGCTTTAATTTCCGATGACGACGGCGAGAGCGCACTCAAGGGTGAGGGCGAGGGTGAGGGCGAAGAGGAAATCAATTCGTCGGTCAAGTTGGAGACCATCAAGTCCAGTCTCATGTGCTTCTTGATGGCATTCTACGGTATGAGCAGCTCTCTCAGCGCCGAAGTGGCTCGGTATTCCGCCGAACTAGGTGCAGACGCTGTCTTGCAGTCCTTCCTCGAATCCTCCACTGAAGACGATATCGAGGAAGTTTCCATACGCGAATTCAGCGACTGGTTCAGCGAAGTCGGGTATCCATCTCACCCGTGGCTCGAACTGGCAGAGCTCAACCACTGGCCAGCAGCCATCAACGTGTGCGGCAGCAACGGGATCACTGACGAACTGGACGACTAAGTAGATAGAACAGCCTCAGCTCTGTTGCATCAAGTAAGTGTATGTATCCTCTACTCCTGCTTGCGCTTCCTCTCCTCTGTAGCTTGTTGCGTTGTATCTCCATGCAGGAGGAAGGCCATCCCCATTAAGATCACTGAGGCCCCTAGAAACCACCGCGTGGGGAGATGTTCCTGGAAGAAGAAGAAGCCGCCAGCAGCAGAGAGCATAAAGTTGACAGCTGCACTCGTGACGGTGGCCGTGAGTGAGTCCGTCTCGTGCAACCCCTTGACAAAGCAGCTGAGCATGAGGCCGTTGGCGCTCAACATCAGCACCAGACACAAGGCGCGCACTGCGGAGGCCAAGAGAGCGCAGGACGACGAGGACGAGATCAGAGGCGAGGACTGGCACTGCGCGTCAAGCAACTGAAGAGCGTTCGAGTCTCCATCCGCGCCGAGCTTGCCTAATAGACCGGCGAGGGCAGCGAGAGAACCGGCTAACGCACTGAAAAAGAGAAGACAAGAATGAGATTAAGGAGGAGGAGGAGGAGGATGCCGTACCTGTATCGCATGCTGTGGCTAAGTGAAGATGATTAAGTTGCATGAAGCCATTCAACGAGCAACATGAAGAAAGTTGCGCGAAAACATTACCACTTCAACCAATGTTTCGGCTCGTGTTGGGCAGAGAGCGCCACTGATTCGGACACGGAGGCGACCAAAGCGTGCTGCATCCAGGCTAACAACAGTGCCCCCACGGCGAGCGAGATCCAACGCAGCTGCACTAACCCAACCGCTCGTGCCTGAAAAGCGAGCTGTGCAAGTTCGGGTGCGTGGTATCAATACATTTCACTGAGCACGACAGTAGATGCGTGTGGAAATTCTGGAAGAAGATGCTGCTGCCGCGTCAAGACCAAGCATATCAACGGCCAGCCAGGGTAGGTAGGTAGAATGGACGTATCTGTACAGTCGAAGATGATACACTAATGCCCGCCCCTGTGTCTGTCTATCAGACGACAGGGCGGACTCCCAACAGAGGAGAGAGTTGCTGGAAGGGGCGATCGATCTTTGGTAAGATAATATGGTATCGTACGAGAATGTATTCGCAAGCTCGAGCATGTGATGCAGTGTGCATCTGCATTGCAGACTCCCCCCCCCCCCCCCCCAATCTCAAGCGGTTCTCCTAGCACTGGAAGACGAGACTATTCGCATTGTCGTCCTGGAGTTCAACGATGGCGGCAAGGACGGGCACCAGCTTGAAGAGATATCGACCGTCGATTCGACGCCCTGTGAATCGATTGCTTGTGGATCAGCTGCAGGTGTATCGCAATGGCAGCCGCAGATAAAGTGAGATTCTCAGCGCCATTTCGCCGCTGCTGCTACGGACGATGTGCATCTACAACGTGTAACTTACTGAATTGCCGCGGCCCCAAGAAATGGATCGTCTTCCTTGGCAACAATGCTTCGTGCAGAGTCGCGCGGTGGACCGCTGCGGGAGTATTTGATGCTCGGTGAAGGAGCCTTTCCAATTGTCAAGCACGGACGAGTAAGTTGCCCTTTACAGACTCGGTTCTCCTACGATTTCGAACGCCAATTCGAGTGCTTTAAAACGTTGCTGAAGGGGTCGACAGCGGTAAGAACACACACGTGGTGGCTTGCCACGAACATACGTGGATCCGGCTTTAGTTCCAGCTTACCAAATGCGATAATTTATAATACAACGATCAAATGAGTGCGAGCAAATGTGCGGGTCGTGTTAGACGTGAAGTTGTGAGACCGTATCCTGGTGCGGCCATCCGTTTTCGCTTCAACGACATGTAGGGCTGTCCACGAACAAGACCTCTTGCCCATGATCATGGTGGGGTCGAGCAAAGGCGATGATCAAGCCGCAACCTGCCGGCTGGCGAGGCCATCGGTCGATGACCAAAAGTGGTCGACGGGCAGCTTGCCTGGCACAACTTTATGCCGCCAAGGGCTCTCGAATTTTGCTGCCACGGCCGTCTTTACGGTGCATGGTACAGTGATCATCGCTGAGCCTGGCAACCAGAGTAACTTGAACAAGATGTGGTTTGCGATGTGCGTTGTGTCACCGCAGAGAGAGCGAAGGCACGAAGCAGAGCGCCTTCAAGCAGGTTGAACATGCAACCAGACAAGAATGTGAACAACAAGCGAATTTTTTACTGATTCCGCGCATGGAGCCAACAGATTAGATCTCGCTCGCTCCACTACTGTAACATCTACTTCGAAGTAAGATCCGAGCGGGTAATGATCAAATGATCGGCGTCGTTGGCAGCGTTTGTTGCTTTCGCTTGGTCTTCTCCCAGCGCCCGAGGTCCGACTTGGCCCCTTGTCACGGACGTTGTGAGGGCCGTGCTCATGTTGCCGCAAAATCCAAACACCTTTGGATTTCCCCTCCGCCTTGTCTGCTTGGTACCGCGCCTGCTCTCGAGTGCATTGAAGCGCGGCCTCAACTGTCGATTTCAACTTTGCCTCGTTTGGTGTCTGCAACCTCGTTGCAGAGCCTACGGCTGTGGGTGCGGAAAACCTGCACCGATCAAGCGAGCAAGCGGCGCCAAATATTCACAGCGAAAACGGCGGCGGCAACGTGGCGCGGTGGCCGCCTCAGCGCGTGCATTGCGCCACCAAGACGCCGTCCAGCAGTAGCCGTTTGGCAGCATGGCCTTGGTTGCGGCGGTGTCGCAGGGCTTTGACTTGCCTCCAGTATGGCTCAGGCCGTTTTTCGGGTGTAGATCAGCTCGCTCTCTGTAACTTTGCAATGCGCCCGGCCACTGGCCGCCATTCCCTGCCAGCTGCTCAGCGGTGCGCGCAGAAACGTGCGCGCGGCGTCAAGTCGATCGCGGCGAGCGGCGAGAGAGCTCACTTCGCATTTATTTCTGTGCTCGCCACTTGCCCCATCCAAAGCCGCCCGCGATACAGAATGGCCCAAGTGGAGATCCGCAACGCGAGCCCCATCGGCAGCCCCGCGAGCCCGAGCGCGATGGCCATGGCGTCGCCCTGGACCAAGGACGGCACCTACATCATCGAGGCCACGCGCAAGGCGCACGCCTGCTGCAAGTCGTGCGACGCCACCATCGAGGCCGGCCGTCTGCGCGTGGGCGTCGTGTACCAGCATCGCAACGGCTTCGTGTGCATCAACTGGCACCACGTCGAGTGCTACAAGGCCGTGGGCCAGATCCCGCTGCAGTGCCTCGAGGGCTTCAGCGACCTCGACGCGCAGCAGCAGAAGGTGGTCGAGAGCTACCACCTCGCCAGCAACGAGCCCAATTACCTGCCCGGGGCGCACACCTGCACGGCATAAAGCCCCCCCCTCGATTGTAACCATCGCCCTATTTGTTCGCGAGTTTTTGACGTGACGCCCGGCGTAGCGCAAGCAGAGAGCTAGCACAACACTATTTAAGAGTATCAATATGAGCCCCCACCCACCACCACTGTCTAAATACCACGCTTGCATGCTCGTCCGCACCGTCACACGTGCGAATAAGACCCGGTTACGCTTGCAGCTAGGCGCGCTTGGCTACGGGCATGCGATGTGGGCCGCCAGCTTGAGTATTCCTACGTAGAGGGGTTGGAAATTGCGCGCTGCTGGCAGTGTAACGACGCCAACGCCGTGAGGTAAAACGAACCCTGCATAAATAATGCACGCACGGCGCTCGTATCGTATTCTTGAACACCCTGAGCACTCCGCTACAGTGCGTGTATGAAGGCGGGCATACAGTGCTGCTTGAAACACAAGAGATGTTCCGGGATGTGTTCAAACAAACTGTCCATTCTCTATACTTAAGCACCCCTCTTTTACGATATTTAACAAAAAGCGCTTGTCTATTATTGTGTTCCGGCTCGAGGTCATACAATAGAGTTCTCGACCTTCTCGACCGTGTCTTGCAGCGATGGACGTGCAGATGGAGGACCACGGCGGCACGTCGCACGAGGAAAAGTTCCGCGTGTACAACGAGGCGCTGGTGCACGCGGCCACGTGTCCCGAGGCCAAGTGCGAGGCGCTCAACGGCCGCTGCCACAAGGTGAAGGCCAGCATCGACCACTTTGTGCGGTGCTACGGCCCGCGCCGTAAAATTTCCCCCATCGAGAGGTGCGTGCGTCATTTTCCAGTATAATAACACCATTTCTTATTATTTCGTATCTCATCTTGTTGTTGCTCGTTGTTATTTAGTTGCGAAATGTGCTCGAAGATCTGGGGCCTGCTCTGCTTCCACGCCAAAACGTGCCAGACGCCGCTGGGCCAGCGCTGCGCAGTCTCGCAATGCGACTATCTGCGAGAGAAGATCGCGCGCAAGCGGGAGAACGACAGACGCGAGCTGCAGGAGGCCAAGGCCAAGATACAGGACAAGTTCGAGGAGTGGCCCGTCGAGAGACGCATAGCGCAGGTGGAGGCCGACCGGCAGCAGGTGCTGCAGCTCATAGCCGACATCCGCGCGGGCAAGACGCGCCAACCGCAGGTGGTACAAGCTCAGCAGCAGCCCATGGTGTCCATGAGCTGACTGGAGGGGAAGGCTCGGCTGATTCTTGCAACTCTCGCACTCTTGTCGATGATCTGATGATAACTTGGCTGCATTTTTGTGCCCGAACGAGCTGCAGGCAAGGAAGAAGAGGAGGAGGAGTGTGGAGGTACTGATGGAGGCCTTGCGAATGGAATGTTATTTGCTTTTAACTTCTTTTTGTGTTGATGATTCCGCCGCTGTGTTCTGATGGACTGACGTGACTGCTTTTGAGTTTTGACCTTGGTGGTGTTTGGTGATGCAGTGGTGTAAGTTTTGCATTGGATTCGAGCCTGGTGGCACAGTCGAGCAAGAACGCGATGATGAAGGCGGTTTTGAGTGAAAAGGCGATGCCAATATTGGCATTGACCCGATGCATCGAGTAACGAACGGGACGGACCCTTGGTCGGTTATCCAAGCTGGAGCTCTAGTCACTTGCGGCTGCAATCACCTGTGGAGCGAAGTCTAGTTCGGACGCGGAGGGCGTGTCCGACGTGTCCGTGGTCTACTGGTTGAGAAACGTTTGTGGAGACCACCCAGCTAAAGAACAGCAACAATGGCAGCGGTGCAGCCGATTTACCGCGTTGATGAGCGAGTGGACGGCTTGTACGATGAAAATGCGGACGATATGTGGTACCCGGGGCGAATACGGTCTGTTCATCTAAATGAAGGAGAAGATGCCACGTTTGAAGTTTTATATGATGACGGAGAAGTGGAGACGAATGTTCGACCGGAATTCCTCCGCCAGCACGTGTCTGGTACCATTTGCGTTGGAACACGCGTGCTATGTCGATACGATGGTGGGGACGAGTTTTACCCTGGTCAAGTTTCTGACGTACAAGAAAACGGAAAGTATACCATCGCGTACGATGACGGAGAGGTGGAAGAAGACGTGCCGATTGATCATGTTACGGAGCCAACGGAAGACGAAGAGGAAAAAGCTACAGAAGAAACGGAGGAGGCGGACATGCCAAGTGAAACACTGGATGATAGTCCACCCGAGCAACCGCAGGAAGAGGAATTGGACGAGGCCGAAGATTTGTCGAGCAATCAAGTGGATGATGCCGATGGCCTACCACAAGAAACTGTGGACAGAGACAGCAGACCAGACGAAGTAGTGACGAATGAACCCTTGCAGAATGCTCAATCTCGGAAAGCAAAACATCCTGATTATGACAAGCTATCCCAGCCTACTCATCTCATGGAAGATCTTCCCGACCCAACGCCTGCAGGACAGTCAGCAGAACGTGCGTACATCGCTGAATCTCTGCAGCAACTTGAGAAGCGACTTGGCGATGCAGCATCTACAAAGTCGGTTCTCTCAACGTTGGTGAAACAAATGCGAGCCTATCCTCAAGTGACGGCAAATTTAGTACACGAACACGGTGGCGAGCGCTTGGTGATTGGCGCGCTCAAGTTTCACCAATCGCATGCCGTCATACAATGTTATGGATTTGTGCTACTACGCAGACTTTGCTTCTTGTGTGTGAAAAGCACACACTATCTATTGCGCAATGGAATTGTGGAGCTGGTTATGCAGGCAATGAGTGCGTTTGCAGAGGACGCAATTCTTCAAGCTTCTGCTTGCGGGGCACTGGCCGTATTTACACGAGTAAATGCTGGCTTAAACACCCTCATCGAATTCCAAGTCGCGCAACTGGTGTTATCTACGCTCATCTATCACAAAACTTACAGTGTCCACACGCGCCAAGTTCATTATTACGCGTGCGAAGGTAATTTATCCGTGCTTTGAGGCGTGATGAGCGAGTTTTAACTAACATTTGTGCTGTGTTTGTATATCACAGTTCTGCTGGAACTTTGCGAGCTCGATGATCTCCAGACTCTGAATTTACTTTGTGGTGAACAGGAGGAAGATTTTACAGGCGATATGTCCCCAATCTCGCTGTTACTTTTCTTACTACGGCAGGGCCTCTCGCTCGACGACAAGAAAGCGTGCTGTGCGGTCGGCAGTTTACTCATGTGGTACGATTAACAGCAGGTAGCTGCAAGATATTTTTAGTTTCAGCAATTAATCGATGTGTGTGTGCCATTTCCAGTTTGGCAGCTAGTGGCCGACGCGCGGCAGCACTAATATTGAGTCTCAACGGATTGCCGGAGCTGTCAACTGTGATGGCAAGATATCCAACCGAGCCAAGTATCCAGAAATACTCAGCTACTGCTTCCAGACAGATTGCTCTCTGCAGTGTCCGACAGTCACCAACGAAGAGAATCAAGGATACAGCTACAGAGATTTTACGGGAAGCTGAATCGCTTGAAAACACTCCTAAGGATAAGCTGCCGACAAAGAGAGGTACTCCCCGGCGGGCAACAGGCACAGGGAAGCGAAAGAAAAATCCGACTACAGGTTATGGAGCCTCATCATATCCACGTGGAACAGCTCACAGTTCGAGTCGGAATACTCAAGCCTTTTCTAAGATGGCGTCTCCGTATGAACAAACACCTTATGGGTTTGGTAATGATATGAACTCTTTTGGCTACCCCGCAACAGCACCGCAGCAACCAAGTAGTTTGGTTATTCTCGATGGAGGTCTTGGGTTGGACAGTGGTTTTGGGTCGACTAACAAGCGCAAGCAGCTTTCAAAAGAGGAGCGCCAATCGGAGTTATTTGACGCGTATGGTATTCATGGTATTCCCAATAGCAATAACGGGAGGCCGTATGGAACCAAGCGAGCGCAACTAAAAGCACACCTCGCATCCGCAGAAATAGCGTGGGCGGCGCCACAACAGTATGGTAGCAAACCTTACTCCAGTCACTCAGACCACCAAGATGCGTATTCAAATCGAGACTTCATGCCAACCGGGCAGAATAGATGGGACTATGACATTGGCGAGCCTCAAAACCCGGCCTACGATCCAGAGTTGAGGCAACCTCGAGGGGCTAAAAGGAAGAAGAAAAGTTCGGGTGGTCGAACTGCGTTTCAAGTGAGAGTCGAAAATGAGAACCAATTACGGGTTTCCAGGGAGGCACACTCGCCATACCCCTCGCCTCAACGCTTGGGTGTGGCAACTAAGAGAGCAGCAAAGGCTCGTCAAAAGCGAATGGCTGGTGGTGGTCATTCGTCTCTAACCGGGAGGTCGGGCAACGCTTCATCTGAATCATTAAACGAGTACGCCACGCAGTTGTTTCAAGACAATGTGTCTCGTGGAACGGGCGTTCCCAGTAGTTCCAGATTGACACCGCGGGAGAAAGAAGAGATCCGCGAGCGAGAGAGGCTCAGCTTTGCTGAAAAGTTACACAAAATGATCGACAAAGCGAAGTCTACGTTAGCCAACGGCAACACGACCTCCGTTCCTGCTGTGGATAACACGGCACGGACACAGAAGGCTACTACAGCTTCTAAGACTGCCAGAAGGCTGTCCGCAACATTCTCGGATGATAAGCACCCACAGTCAAAGAAACCTCGTGCAGCAGCAAGCAATAACTCAAAGCCCGTCGCTAAGGATGTTTTGTCACCCCGAGAAACAGTAGAGACAAGACCTGCAAAGCTGGCTTCTGGGGTCCAGAAACGTCAAGCTGAGAGTGTAGGCCAACAAACTCCGTCAGCTCCTGTGGTTCCACGAGCAAAACCCACCGTTTCTCGAAGTGCTGTGGCCCCAAAGGCAACTAGTGACCTAAAACCTCGTAAGTCAAGCAAGACTGCCCCGATAAAGGACGCTGACAAACACGCCGCTGAAAAGGCCAAGACTTCTGTTGCGGAAACTACACCTACTGATATTGCGCTGGTTAGCAGCACTCCAGAGGCTAATGTGCCGAATCAAGTGGAAGCGGTTGAGGTCGCATCAGAACCTGTGGTAAGCTCTACTAAGCCAACTGAGGAACCAATTCTGCCAGCGGAAACGAAACCCATGGGTGAGGCTGATCCAACGGTCCCAAACAATGACGAAGTTACCAAGGTGGAATCGGATACCGTGCCAATGGGTGTAGCAATCGAGTCGAAGGAGGAGGATACTGCGGCGAATAATGACAATGAGGAAAACACTGTCAACCTACTTGACAACGATGCTAGTGTGGAAGCACCAGTTGACGTCCCATCAGCAACGGATGCTGTTCAAGAACCTACCACGGATATTGCAGCTGAAGCTGCACCCGAGCTGTTGGACCCGCCTGCAGATGTACCGCAGACTAGCGGCTCTACTTTGGATGAACCTGGTGCTACGTCTGAACTTACCGATGATCAACCAAGTGGAGGTAGCGCAGCCGTCGATGCTATGTATGGTGACGCCTACAACGAGTTTGACGACAACATAGGCGACGACGAGGATATGGGAGTTGAAGCAGATACAGATGAGACGCAGACACCAGTCACAGAAACCTCCGGTCCTCCAACGGATGTTCCATTACAGGAAAGCAAAAGTGGCGAAGCGCTGTACGACGATGGTTATGATGAATTTGATGAGGACGAGGAGCCAAACACCGAGGATACTGAAGCTGAGGCTGCTGATGATCAAGCCTCGGATGTTGTTGCTAGCCAGCCGACCGAGATTGAATCGGATCCAGCCGCAAATACTGAGGTTGACGGTGATCTGTTGGCTGATAAAATTGCTGTTGTTGAGGAACCAATTTCGGCCCCAACTGAAGGGGGTGGGGAAGGGAATAGCAATGTAAACGAGAAGGATGGAAAAGTTGCTGTCGATCTTCCGGGAAGTAAATCTGCTTTTAACGAGACCAAAGCAGCAGAAATGCCTCAGGCCGACGTGATCAACGTCGACGACGCTGAAAGTTCGGGTGGTTCTCTTGATCCTGCCGCTAGCAACGAAGAACAAGACGAGAGGAAACTTACCACTGATCTAGTAGCTGAACCATGTGGTGAAGGTGAAGTACAGGATGATGCCCGTGTTGACCCAGTGAGTTCGACAGTCGAAGAGAATACCGGCGTTGATGCTCCTTCGGCCAATGGAGAAGGTCTTCCAGATGAAAAGGGCATCGAGGATGATGTTGAGCATGAAGCAGAATCTGGGGTGAACGCTGATGACGACACTGCGATAATGGAGACAACTGAAACAATACCTGCAGAGGAAAACGCTCAGCCTGGACCTTTACCACTTGAAGATGAAGCTCCAGTAACTAACCCTCCGAACGAGGCAGTCGACATAATTGACCCTGACTCTGAGGTTCCCCTGGCTGTTTCAGCCCGAGTTCAGCAAGACAAACCAAGTGAAGCCGCTGAAGGAAATGCGCAACCGGATGAGTCCCTGACAACTAATGAGTCGCCGTCTTTGCTGGATCAAGACGAGGATTCCAAAAAGTTGTCAGCGGATAACTCCAATCTTACCATCCAGTCTGCCACATATGATGAAGAGAACTTCGATGAGGAGGAAACCCACCCCGAAGTAGAACTGAGTGAAACAGCGGAGATTGATCCCGGTACTGCTGCAGTGGTTGGCCAGCTAGAGCAGGAAGATGAAGTATCTGCTCCCATTGAAGCTCCTGTTGAGGCTGATACGCCAAGTGAAGTGGCTACCACTGCAGAACAAGATGGCGAGGACTCGAAGACACTAGTTGCTAACAGTTCTGAGCAAAGTGTGCAGTCTGCCGCGTATGAAGATGAGGATTTTGATGATGCTGCACAAGAAGAATCGAAATTTGAGAAGATTCTTGACGATTCTGAAGATAAAGCGCCTGAGAAAGAGCCGAGTCTCGATGAAGTCGCTGAAAATGAGCTACACGAGCCCACCGTACCAGTGGACAATCCGTCCGCAGTACCAGAAAGTGGCGAGCCAAAGGATCTGGCTGTAGACACTGAGGACCCGAATGCGGAGCCTGATACTTACGGTGATGAAGACTTTGATAACACTGCCCAGGCCGAAGCTGCCTCACAAAATAACGCAACAGCAGAAACTTTGCCTGAAACGACTGAAGAGCCTCCTGAGCAGCAACAAGTGGAATGCAGTAGTCCTATACCTACTGCAGATCCAGGAGTAGCTGCTGCTGATCCTGCGGTGACAGCAGCTGAAAGTGAGCCTGACACCACAACCCAAAAAGAGACCATTGAGGGTGCCCAAGAACCAGCGATAGATGAAGCCGACAAGTTTGACAGCACGCAAGTGGAAGAAGTAGATGCGGTTGCCAATGTGGACGATGGTATAGCTGCTGCTGCTGCCTCTGAGGATCTTGTCGAAAGCTCTGATCCACCCCCAGTCGCAGCTGAAAGCGAAGTAAAGGATGTCACGGACAGTGAACCTCCCGAAATCACCCTGTCGACAGAAGCTGACCGTGCTGAAGAGGAAACCCTTGAAGATCCCAATATCAGCGCAGAACCTGAAGCATACAACGACGAGGACTTCGACAACGGTGCAGAGGAAGACAAAGCTCCACCTAATGCGACCACACAAAATTCTGGCAGCGTTGATGTGGAACATATAGCTGACAGCTCAAGAACTAAAGAGCTTGATATTGAATCATCGGAGCAACCCAGCGCGAATATAGAGGAGCCTGGAGCCGCGGGAATTGACAGTAAGGGCGACATTAATGCGAAGGAGGAAACGTCACCTGACTCTGAATTACCTACAACTGCTTTGCCGGGACAGCTCGACGAAATTGTCCAAAGTCCTACTGCAATCGAACCCGGTGTTGCGCATGATGCAGATGATCAGACTGTACCCGAAGTGATGACTGAACCGGAGACTGTTCTTGTTGACCCAGTCGCGGATCAAGTGGAGTCGCAACCTACTGAAGATGGGACGAAGGATACTTCTGCAGCCGACGAATTGGGCAGCTCTGTGTCGGAGGTGACAACACCCGAGCCTGAATCACAGGCGATTACTCCAGACAACCAGCCGAACGCTGAAGATAAGCCTGATGTAGCCTCCGTCCCCAACGCTGTTGCTGATACCAACGTGACAGAGGGTGTACCAGAGCCTGGAATTCCGTCAGATAAGCTGGTTGAACCGGAAAATAATGAGGCTACTACGATAGCACCTTCAAAGGACCAGAGTGCGGATACCACGGAAACACCTGATTACACGCAAGGCGATGACGAGTTTAATGAAGACTCTCCAGAGCCTGACCCGACTCTAGTCACTGCTGACAATTCGTCAGAAACCGTGGTTGATACTACTCAAGACGAGGGGCAGTACGGAGACGCCGACTTTGATGCTGTTGAGAACGATACCGCTAATTTGAAGGATGTAGCGCCCGAGAACGATCTCGCTAAAAGCAAACCTGATGCAAACGAGATAACCGCACAATCGACCAATACGGGATCCGATGGCACCCTTCCAGCTAAGATCCCTCAAACTGAGGAGAAAGAAGATGTGGTGAACGATGACAAAGAGGTGCTAGCCAATACCACAAAAGAAGAAGCTGCCAGTCTACCTGTTGAGATACAAGCACAGGAAGATGTTCACGAGGATGAGGCAGTAGCTGGAAGCAGTGGAGATGTTAGCGTGGTAATCGATGAACAGCCTGTGCATGATACTGCTGCAGAACCAGGTGACCAAGGTGATACTAACACGACAGAAGCAGAAGTCGAGGAACCTCCAACGGCGTATGAGGAAGGCATCCCATCCGAATCCACGCCTGAAACACACGAAGATGTAGTGATGGCCCCCAGTGCTGACCCTACAGAAAGCGAAGACGCTGCCATTGACCTCGTTGTAGCTGATGGCGAGACACCTGCTAAGGAATCCAGTGCAAATGCTGAAACTGCAGAAGATGTGCCACAAGACACTGCTACAATTCCCTACCCTTCATCCCATGACGAGCAGTACGACGATGGTTTTGAAGATGATACTCCAGTTACTGACAAAAGCGATTCTGGTGCTACGGTTGACAACATTTCCGTTGCTGAGGCAGACCCTGTCTTGAATGTACCTAATGGCATCCCCGATAGCAGCACTACTGCAGAGGCTCCCGAAGATAATGTTGTTGCTAAAAGCGAGCAACCGCATGAAGATCAGACTACAAGTGATAAAATTTACCCTAATGGCACCGAAAGCGCTGAGATAGAAAGTGAGGTAAGAAGTGAGGACGATGTCCATGCAGCTGAAATGGAGCCAACGGAGACGCATGTTGAAACAGAACCTGTGGGGTCTGCAACTTTGGAGCTTGAATCTGCGAGGAACGAAGCTGTGATGAACGAACCTGTTGAATCGGAGCCCGAACCTGTGAAAACCGAAGCTCTGGAGCCCGATGGTGTGGAACCAGGGGCGGCAAAGTCCGAAATTGGGCATTCCGATGCGATAGAGTCCGAAACTGGAGAAGCTGTAGTAAGTTCAGAACCTGGGGAGTCTATCGCTACGGAACTCGACAATAAAGAGCACCAGGCTGTAGACCCTGTAAACGAGGATCTTGAAGTCGCAGAGCCTGTCGTTGCAGAGCCTGAAGGTGTTGAACCTGAAGCTGTGAAATCTGAGGATGTTGCAGAGCCGAACGTTGTGGAACCTGAGGCTGTTGTTGAGCCTGAAGTTGGAGCGCTTGAAGCTGGAGACGCTGGAGAAGCCGAAGAAGGGTCAACAGCTACAGAGGATTCAGCCCCTATACCGAAAACTGAGCCTATGGTTGAAGAACTCACTGTACCTGAAAGTAGCGAAGAAGATCGCCCGTCAAAGCAAGTGGATGCGACTGAATCTGTCGGAGACTTACCCCCTACCGAGGTACCAATCGAAGTTTTTGTGGATACCCCAGTAGTGGCAAACGATAATAGTTCACTCGAGGAGAAAGTTCATGGCAGTGAGACCAAGGAAGACGCGATACAAGCTGAGGAGATACCTACGGACGAACCTGCCGCAAGTGAAGAGCCCGTCGAGAACTCGGTCAATGCTTCTGTAGACGCGACTGTGGTCGAAACCCCCGCTGAAGCTGCTGCAGATGAACCAAAGGAACCTGTTCAACCAGAGGTTGGGAGTACAATAGAAGCCGATCCATTAAGTTCTGATTCAGCACAACCAGTTGAGGAGACAGCCGGTGGTGCGATCAATTCCCCTGATTCTCTTTCTCCAGAGCACACAAGCGAAGAGACCACGGAGGACACACCGGCATTGGTCACGGAGAACACTCCTGAATTGGCCACGGATAGCGTAGCTGAGGTGAAAGACAAACCCGTGGATACTTCATCCGATGCACCTGCCCAAGAACCAGCCGTGTCAGCTACTAAAGAATCGCAACCAAGTGGGGAGGAACAAGCTTCTGTCGAGCCTGACTACTCAGACGACCCTGCTACAGATGAAGCACCGGTTGTAGTCCAGGTTAAGGCTACACCCTCAGACGAAGTGGCGCAGGAGGAGGAATATACCTTTGAAGATTCTGCTGAAGCAATCACTGATACTCCGCGACAGGAGCCTACAGTGTCGGGGAACGTAGATGTCCCGAAAGCTCCGGAAGAGATGGCAACTGATGTTGCGCCGACCGAGCCCGATGAAGTCGCTGCTGATACCGCTCCGGTCACGCCTCCAATTGCTAGCGAAGCACCGAAGGATGACGACCAGTACGATGACGACGAAGGTTACAACGACTTCGAGGATCACGACAATGCCCCAGTATCTCCTCCTACAGTCGGGGTCACAGCACCTACTGCTCCTGTTGCAACAGAGGCGCCAGCAACCGAAGACGAGTATGAAGAGTACAACGACGACTACGGCGAGGAAGAGAAACCAAGCGAAACTCCGCGTGCCGATTCCGTGGCCCCTTCAATTTCTACACCAAGTGAACCTCCTGCTTCAGCGCGCGAGGAAGAGATCGAAGAGGTGGCGGATGAACCTGCAGAAACTGCAGAAGAAGCTTACGCAGACGACCAAGACGAGTACAACAACGAATACGAAGAAGACGACAAGCCTGCGCCTGCTCCTACGTCCAAAATCCCTCCACCGAAGAAGGAAGCGTCAACTACGCAGCCCGAAGCTTCAGGTGACGAATACGAAGACGACAATGAAGCCGAAGAAGAAGAAGAAGATTACGCCGAGGACGAAATCGAAGACAGTACTCCTGCCCCCGCAACAAAAGCTGCACCCCCTCAACCAGCAGCAGACGACGAAATGGAGGAAGAAGTGGGCTATGAATCGGAGGAGTACGCCGACTCCGATGGCTGAAGACCCCTATATGGTTGGTGTTATTTATCTACTTGTTGGAGACGTCCCTCTTGCCGCCCGTCTTCTCCACAAGCCGCGTGTTCTCGATCACGATGTCGTGACTCAAGGCTTTGCACATGTCGTAGACACAGAGCGCCGCCACCGACGCGCCCGTGAGCGCCTCCATCTCCACGCCCGTCTTGTGTGTCACCCGTACTTGACACTCCACCTCAATGGAATCAGGTTCCACGACCTCCAGCGTCACTTGACAGTCTTCGATAGGCAGCGGGTGGCAGAAGGGGATGAGCGAACTTGTCTGCTTGGCGCCCAGGACGCCTGCAATGACAGCAGTGGCGGTAACTGGGCCTTTAGGACCCATTAGTTGGTCGCCATTTGGGCGTTTGAGCTCCGCCAATACGGCAGGAGGCAAGCGGATCGTGGAACGAGCAGTAGCTGAGCGGCGCGTCGCCGTTTTGGCACCCACGTCCACCATACGCGGGGAGCTGCCGTCGCTGCTCACGTGCGAGAACTTCCATGAGTCATCGGCGGTTGATAGAGAACGACGAGAAGTCCATGAAGAGGAGGGAGAGCGAAGAGCTCGAAGTCGAAGCATTGCGAGGAATCTATATCATTTAGGGTCAGAAGTGTAATTTATTATTCTTGCTTGATGGATTTTGTATTGATGAGTATGTGTAATTTCCAGCTTTCTGTCTATTAATAGTCAGATATTCAATCAGCCAATGACAGCGCCGTTTGGATTAGTTGATTGGTTAATAAGTATATAAGAGCCGTTCTTATAACTGCGTGCGGATTATTCCAGCAGGCTCAGCCCAAGAAAGCCAGCAGCCAGCGAGGACCACGCACGTCTTCTTCGACCCTCGTCCGCTTTGCTCCTTCCCGACCGATGGCGATGGCCCAACTCGCTTCGTCCGCACCCAGCAGCAGCTCCACGTCCAGCGCCGGGCCGGCGTCCTCGGCCGCGAGCAAGTCGGAGATCCAGTCGCTTCTGGCGCAGTTCGACGCGCAGATCAACTCGATGAAGGACTACCCGGCCAAGGACACGATCAACGCGCTGACGATGCTGGCGGAGCGCACGCAGTTCGCCCCCGAGATTGTTAGCTTCCTGGAGACCAAGATCCACCGGGTAAATGAAGCCTCCCGCCTTCATATAGAGAGATTTATTACCTTTGGAGCCTCCTCTAGTAGAGCTCGGTGCTGCTTCTACCTCATATTGCTGTTCTACCTTGCCTTCAATTAGGAGTAGAATGGGGGTAGACGCTGCAAGTTGCTCTACTGTAGACGTTGTAGAGAGAGAGAGACGACACTGGGCAGGACAGAGCTTCTAAAGTAGAGACGCTGATGCTGTGTTTTTTTATTATTATTGTAGGTTGCGCCCAACTGCAAGCTGCCGATCTTCTACCTGACGGACTCGATTCTCAAGAACGTTAAGGGGCCGTATTTGCCGCTCTTCGCCTCCAAGATCGTGATGCTTTACTGCAACTGCGTGCGTCAGGTAATGTCCGTCTTGTGTCACTTGCTTCTACGACGTAGAGATGAATATAAAAGAATTGCTTCTAAACGTCGAAATGTGCTCTGAATGCTTGCATTGTGTGTGCCTGCAGGTGTCTGGCAAGGACCTCAAGCGCTTCATTCATGTGTTGAATACGTGGGAGACTACGCAGCTATTTGGGAAGGACTCTATCGCGCAGATGCGCGCCGCCGCAAATCGAGCCATGCAACAAGCCGATCCGTCCGCACGGTCGACGCCTGCGAGCTTCAGCCAGGAGAAATCGTTGCAGTCATCGCGACCGTCAAGTGCCAGCTCGAGTGCGAAGCTTGCCCAGCAGCAGCAGGACATGGAGCTGCGGTCGCTGCTCACGAAGCTACAGAACGACATGGGGATCCACCCGACCGAGCACATGAGTCTTGAGGAAGTGCGTACGAATAACCCAGATTATTACAACCAGCTGCTCGAGTTTCATGCTGCCTCAAAGGTTGAGCAGGCGAGCTCAGCACGAGGGCCTGTTGCTGCCAGTGCTCCTCCTCAGAGAGCTGCTCCACAGCAACCACAGAAGCAGGCTCCAGTAGCGCGAGACCCTCGACGCCCTTCACCTCCTAGTGATCCACGTGCTGGTCGTGCAGGTGCACCACCAGCACAACAACAACAAGCTTTGCTTCCTACTCCGTCGCAGGCTCCTCGTGCGGATCCACCTCGAGCAAGTTCTGTAGTTAGGAAAAGTGGAGCTGACGATGGTTCTGCTGCCAAGTCGTCTAACGTTGCTCATTTGATGCAGTTACTGAAGCGCAAACAGCGTACACCCTCCCCACCGCAGCAACCAATTCAAGAGGTAGCAAATGACCCGCCTCGTGCTCCGGATGCCGCAGCTGTCATGTCAATCTTACAGAAACTCAAGGGCATGAATGGAGGCGCTTCGTCTGGGGCACCAACAACGCAAGCACCACCACAGCAAACCCAACAACCGCCACAACAGCAGCAGCAGGAACAAGCACCACCTCGCAGTGACAATGCTTCACGCATGTGGTTCAGTGACAAGGTCGTGGCTCACAAGGAGCGTGTGGAGTCAAATGTTCAAAAGTTATATGCAGCATTACCTCTTGTGTGTCGTGAGAGCGGTCTGCGCTTCCGTGAACAGGCTCAATTGGATGCTCACTTGGATTTCCTTTTCCAGTACAATCGCGCGAGAAAGGAACGAGGCAAGGGCGGCGTGTCAAGATCATGGTATCCAGATGAAGACCAGTGGGTGGCCGACTTCTCTGGTGATACAGCTCCCCGTGAAAGCACAAGCAGCAGCTTTTTCGACAGGACACAGAAAGAAAACGAGAAGAACGCAGGTGAACAGGCCTCCTGGGAGAACGCTCGTGTGCCTGTGGACGAGACGATCACTCGCTGCCGGATCTGTGGCGAGCACTTCTCAAAAAGTTGGGATGAGGAAGAGGAGGACTGGATGTACACTAACGCGGTCGCCGGCACGATCCATAACACTGGCCCCTACGGCAACGAGCAGCAGGACACCATCTTCCACAAGTACTGCTACGACACAGTGATGGCGAACTCTAACCAAGTCACACCCGCACATTTGATTCCAGCCGAAAGAGATGTCGCATTGAAGGGAACATCAACCTCTGATGATAATATGGACGGCAGCAGTGGCGGCGTGAAGCGGTCGTTCGAAGAGGTACGCTATTGTGTAGAACCTGCAGTGCGACGGATTGTTGACACTTGCTTGTTATTATTGGTGTTGCAAATTACAGGACGACAGTGATAGTGATGGTGATGATGACGTCAAGCGCGTGAAGACTGACTGAGTTTTGAAACTGCGGAGCGTGCCGCACCAAAAGATTGAGGAGCGTGGCTTGCGGTTGTAATGATAAATGAGTGGGGTGCTGGTATTTTGTTGGTGTGGTGCCAGGTCTCGTCTCTTTATCTTTTGCTTCCTTTTATCTAGATAGTGCACGCTGCTTCACGCGTGTTGCAGTCTACCGCGCAGGACGAACTTTCCTCAATAAATATGGCGCTTTGCATTTTACAGTTTTTGTGTTGTGTTTGCTATGCTACAGATGTGTGGCGTTGTTCAGCAAAGCGAGCCGAGCAGTGCAACGACTGCGGATATGGTGATTCGGTCGGCAGGATCCAAGCAGCACATTCGCGATACAAGATCCCACTGCTCGTTGTTGAAGGCATCAGGACGAGAAGGCAATTTGCCTCGAGACACCTCCGCCACGACCAAGTCTTCGTCCATTGTTTCGCGCCACGGGAATGTGCCAGTCACAGCTTCGATGATGCACATGCCGAAAGAGAAAATATCGGAGGCAAAGGATGGGCCGCGGTCGTATCCACCAAGTCGCTCAGGTGCTTTCCACCTGATGGCACCAATGGTTCCAGCAGTGTTTGCCCAATTCAACTTCTTGGCGAAGGTGCTCAACCCGAAGTCGGTCAACTTCACGTGGTGGTCGGAGCCCACGAGGATGTTGTTCCCCTTGAGGTCTCCGTGGATAATCCCGCATTCATGCAAGTGCTGAAGTCCTCGAGCAGCTTCGCACAGACATCTCCAAACATCGGAGCGACACTTGTGCTGGATTTCCCACTTCTTGAGGTACTCCGTGAGAGTGCCTTCGCTCGCGTACTCGCACACGAAGAAAGGTCTTCGGTCGGCTTGGTTTCTCGGTTCGTCAAGGCTGCGTGTCATTGCAGTCTTACCCACGTGACATGCTCCGTACAGTTTGACGACGTTCGGGTGATTCAGTGTGAACCAAATGTTGGCCTCCCGTAAGAAGAGCTTCCTGTCACTTTGGAACAAACACTTGACTGCGACAGTGGCATTCAGCCATTTGCCGTGGTGGACAGCCCCAAACGATCCTGCACTGATTTGACTGCCGACCTCGACTTCGTAGCGCGGGATGAACCACTTTGGTACTAGAACGCGCTCTTGATCTCCGGAGAGACCCACGATGCCTGCAGCAGTTCGTTCGATCGCGCGTAATTGGTTGCGATCGTAGCTGCTGCGGTGTTTGGTCGCCTCGAAAACCAAAAGAGTGGCAGCCTCAATTCTCTCCTCATCGTCTTCGAGACCGTCGACGAGTTTATCGAGAGCCAATTGGAAGGATTCCTGTTGGTTTAGTCGGATGAAATTGCAGTGCTGGTTCCAGTCGTGAATGGAAGTCGTCGCAGTTTTAGTAAAGCCGCAACGTGCCACCAAAGCATCGATCTCACCATGGAACGATACACTGCTGTGTTCAACACTGCGAGACGATGCGACACAGAAGGAAGAGATGCTGCTGTCCACACGGCAAATCAAAGACTCCTTGAACCGCACCAGAATCTCCGTGAAGGCATGAAGCACCTCTTTCGTGCAAATGGACCCCAAGAGATGTTGATGTACACTCTTGAGCCGTTCAAAAACGTAGCCGTCCATCAGGATAGATTCTTTCTCGTCTCCATGGAGTTTGCCGGCGATCTCTTGGAGTAAACACTCCACGGACAGGTTGAATGTCGGGTCGACGTAGCTCTGGGTGTACTTCACGGTTGCGGATCCATTTTGTGGTGCTTGATGAATTTTGCGATTCCAGAAATGCCGGTGGTCAGATTTGCTGTGCCGCTGGAGATGTTTCGTCACATAGGTCACGTCGTCGTTGGTATTGAAATCGTCGGCGCACGCTTGTTTGATGAGTCCCCATTCGTCATTCTTCAAGAAAGCAGGACATGATGGCAAATGAGGAATCGTTGCCAACTGCTTTTTCTTCAAGCTCTTGCTGGGCGAGCTCACTGGACTCGATATCAGCTCGCCACCGTGAAGAATAACTTTGTGGTCTTTTTCCGTTGAAAACAGACGCTCAAGTTTGAGGTTGGCCGGCACAACATGTCGTTCGTGCAAGAATTGAAGTACATGAGCAGTTCCGACCAGCACATCTCGACTCTGCAGTGGTGAACTCGATTTCTTCACACACTGAGCGCTTTCACGTACCAGAACAAGAGATGTTCCAACGTGACATACTCCAAATAGCTTCATGACATGAGGATGGTGCAGATCCCACCACCCAGAGGCTTGTCGAACACAAAACTCCTCGCTCTGCTTCACCAAATGCTCCACATCGACTTCAGTATCCTGCCAACGGTTCTGTCGCGTTTCGTACGACGGAACGAACCATTCCGGAACTGTCACCGCAACAAGACCTGAAAGTCTCGTACAGGTTTCGTGCACATCCGCGATCACGTCGAACTCCAAGTCCGTGTACGTTTCATCGCCGTGTTTCTGGAAATCGTAGACCAGTAACGTGAGTACCTCAAGTTGCTGCTGTTCGTCCCCCAACGTCTGCATCAAAAGGGTTTTATCGGCTACCATTTTCCGGAATTTCGTCATTCGCTCATGGCGTTCTTGCTGGAAAACCGTTTGCCATTTGGCCATCCCGCGAGGTTCTTGGATTCCGTAAGCCGCGAACGTGACGTCCAAAAGTTGATTTAACCGTGAAATCTGCTGCACGATGTACCCGGTCTGTGCTAACTGGACGATCACATTGACTTCGTCTTCGTATGCGATGATGGTTTGAACGTGCTCGTTCACAGCGTCGATGATCCCCTGTAGAGCGTGGCGAGATTCGAAATTCATTCGGGAACCGACCAACAGTTCCGGAAGCCAACCGTTTGTTAAATGTTGAGTACGGAAGTTGTCGAGCGCCATACACCGAGCCACGAGGTGGTCACCGATGCGGTCGGGGGTCAAAAGACCCAAAGTCTCTGATCGACGTCGTCGTAATAATCGATGGTGTTTTTGACTGGACGTCCACGGACCCCAACGTCGCTGAGGTGGTTGGGTGTGAGGCATTTAGAACCAAGTTTCTTGGTGGGTAGGCACTAACTTGCATGAAATGCAATGAGCAACATCAAGTGCCTGCCATCACCTGACTGCAAGCTCAACGTGCCGGCGGTGTTAATGGATAGGCTTCGAATGCAGGGAAACGCTACGCTGTACATGCGTATTTATGTGATACGCGTAAATGTTACGCTAAATGGTAAAATTAGTGAGTGGTATCTGGTCCTAAGGGCACCAACAGGCTGTAGAGTCTACAGTGTAGACTAATACGCAGCTGCGGCTGGCTGAACACCACATACATCGAATCACTTTGCAAATGAATCTATGTTCGATGCCTGTTACTATAGCTGCATGTGGATGTGTGTTACAACACTCGGCCGAATTCGATTGCAAAGCAGTCTGTTGAATCGTTGGTAAGGTAAAATGCCAATTACGGCGCGGTTTGGATGCTGTTAAAAATCACTCTGTAACTTCTGCCTTCCTCGGAACTACCGTCTAAAATCTAGATCAATCGAAAGCAGAGATAAAACAGGACGTGGCGAACACTTTTAGAAGTTTCGATTCGAAGCAAAAGTACATATTTTAGACTGCCAAAGTTGAACGGGAATGAGAGGTTTTAAAGCGTGCCAATTGCGGCACGGTTTCATACAAATCCAAGTGTAGCGCGAATCTCAAGATAGAAAAATGTTTATGTACACCAAAAGAAATCGCAAAAAGTATAGTGAAATCAAGTCTAAAAACCGTGTCGTAATTGGCACCTTACCTTAGCTTCTTCTTCACAGCACTTCAGCTGCACGCTGCAAAGAGACGGTATTGCGCGCCTGTATTGCGAATCGCTAGGAGCACCCGAAGTCACTAATATCAGCCGCCCCGATAAAGTGCCTTTAACGACTTCAACTATCGTGCAGCAATGCATCTGATCGACAGAAGCGCTTGCCAACGTATGCAACAAATCCAATAACCACAGATTGTGGATTTTCAACAATTTTTCTTCGATTGTCATCCAGGATTAACCTGGTGGTTACGCATCGAACATCTACTCTTATGCGAGCTTCACGAAGTTCAAATCGAGCTCATATCTCGGATAAATGAGAAGAACTTTGCCCGCGCTCGATGCAACCAGGTTGGTATTGGCATAATGATGGTTTGTCTCGTTTCTTCGCATGAGTCGTAATCTGGTTGTGTGTTTGCTTCGTCAGTCGGTCTCAATTCCCCACCAATTCCACTTTAGCAGCAGAGACCACACTTCCTAGATGCAGACGCAAGAAACGCCCTCCACCACGGCTTGAAAAGCTGCTACAAACTTCTATTACGTCGAATCAGACTAAAGACAGCAAAGTTCAAGTTTCGAAAGTAGCCACCAAGTTCGAGTGTCTGGAGCCGATTCATCACCAAGCCGAAAAGAAAAGAAAATATATCTTCCACCAACAAGAGTCACAGACATCTACTCACGACGCACTTTACCAGTGGGTATTGAAGTCGAAGGCGACGCTGAAAAAAGTATTGGTACGTCAATGCAAGAAAATGGGGGGATAACAACTACTTAACTAACCCTTGTTTTGTACTGCAGGAAGCGAAGCAAAATGTAAACCAGGGTGAAGTCAAGGTAGCTTTCGTTGTGCCGACAGCTGCTTGATACGGTCTAATTTGTGTTTGTGTGAGATCCAGAGCTATAGTCTAGATATCCATTTAATCCTTTCAAGAACAATTGCAAGGCTTCGGGACGAGCTAGCGGATCTATCACTTCAGATGTTATTGTACGATGTTTACTGTGGGTTTCGAATTATTGAGAGGTATACTTCTACTTACATGGACTACGTGTATTGAAGGAACGAAACCATTCTGGTGCAGTGCCAGCGGATGCTGGACAAGATCGCAATTATTAATCGTGACAACCAACGAGGTCTCCAAAGTATCGAAACTGAACGCGATAAAGCACAAGGAACTTTGTCGAAGGATCTGTGCATTCGTGATGCCGAATTTGTGGTAACAGGTTTTGACGGGAAAAAAATGTTTTCAAGCAAAGAACATCGTTAATCTCCGACCCCAACGATAATGAACCAGAAGAACGGGAGAATGTCAAAGTATCTGCGATGATGGTCCCTCACCCACCAGCAAATGCAGACGACAACTCTAGTGTCTCCCTGATTTTTCCGCCAGTGGTAAAGCAAATTCACTTGCGAAGGGGATTGGTTGCTCGTCGATGGCCAAATACTGCTTACATCGGCGTGTGCAGAATTGGTGAGGTTCGCACTGTTGTGCGCATAGAAGAACTCCAAAAGCCACACGCTCTGCAGATTGAAGCGTATAATTCTACTCGCAGCAGGGTGAGTTCTACTGGATTACCTGGTGCACTCTTTCACTACATCAATTTTGGTTCGCGTCAGGCATCTAGGGTACGTATTACTACGTTTTCACTCCAAGTTTACTTCGACGTACTGAGCAATGTGCCATGGATTCAGCAGCAGCCTCAAGAACATTTGATACAGGGTGAAACGTTGCAACACCATGTTGAGCAAATTATTTCGTGCTTAGTCTGGACGGTAAAACATATCAAACGAACGACAATACAGATCATGAAGCTAACCAACTTGCTCGTTATTTTCCAAGGACAAACTCGACTTCCATCTCCCGATCGGATACCGCCAAGCACGCATTATCTACTATCGAACCTACGCCATGTTTCACGCCCTTCTTACAATTCGCTTGAGCAAGGATTTTTCACTGGAAATCAGATGTGTGGACGCACACACCTTGAACGTGTTAGAGCTTACTCTGGTAAGTGATCTAATACGTTCGACAACAGGAAACGGAGTCAAAAGCTGGTTGGAGAGCTTCGTAAGTATTATATATTCCCAAGTTGCCTTGACGCCAACGTGGTACTTTTTGGAAGTATTTACCTGTTTCGTTTACCTGTAGGCTCCGCAAAGAGACTTTTATTGCTTAGTTTGCTCGAAACTCTTTCTGGAGTACACAACGCGCGGCTTTGAATTGCTCTATCCCGGAGTGAAACCTAGAGGACGACCACAACGACATCCGATGGAGCTAGCGATGCTGCAAAATCAAGCCGAAAGAAACAACAAAGAACGACAAGAGCTAAGCAATATCATGTCAGCATGTGCACGACAGGCAGCAGGTCGTGCTAGACGGAGAATCGAGCAACGCACACGCTTCAAAGTAGCCAATGATAAAGTCTTGTGATTCCTTCGTGGCAAGCATACTTTATACTTCGAAGTACTTTCAATGAAGGAATAGCCTCTCTCTATCTGCGCAAATAAGGTCGTTGTCATTCTGCCACCCCGCTTTCCTGTCAAGAAGGACTTGCAAATTGCTTGCCGCGATTTGGTCAGCCGTTTCAATACATAAATTTAAGCAAACGAAAGCACTGTCTTTATCAGCAGGCTGAGCTCAGCTCGATCACATTCATTCGCTCATGCCGGGAAGAGTTCCAGTCGAGCCAGAAGATGCAGTGCGTTGATAGATCTGATAAAATGTCTGTTAGTTCGTCTTGCTATTGCTGCTAATGACGGAATTTCGTGCGAGATAGGAGTATCCGCACGTGCCGACACCCAAAGAGCTTGATCTCTCTCGACAACTTGTAGCACTCCAACAAGAGAAAGATTTTCGCGAAAATCGATCTTTGGCACTGATCCGTGATCTGGAATCGCAAGTCCACAAGTATGGGGAATGGTTGTGCTTGATTGTTGCAACAAGTTTTAATCGTGCAGAACGTTAGATTGCAGGTTCGCGTTCATGATCTTTCGCAAATGCTACAGAGTACCAAACGTGACCAGATTCTAGCTCAGCAAGCAGCTGTGGAGGAGGAGCGGGGACGCTGGAAGTTAACGGTCCAAGCAATCCAGGCCAAGCTTGATCAAGAACGAAACGACAAGGAAGCTCAGAAAAATTGGCAGGGCCGATTCATCGTAGTACCCGAAGCTCCAAAAGATAATTTCGCTGCCACCTCGTCTTCACCGGCGTTGCCTGTGATTGACCCGAAGGAGGACGTATTTTCGCGTTTTGCGCAAAGTCTCGCGTTGCTTCCCGCGTCACAGGCACCTACAGTGGCCGATGCTGGTGCTCTTCCTTTTCTTGTGCATTTACTTCAGCAGAAAATGGGGGATGTTGTCACAGGTTCAGTTCTAATAGCGCTCGTACACCTTGCAATCTATAAAAACAGATCACGGCCTCATCAAGTATCTGCCGGTTCAAATGTTGACATACGCGAGCAGATTGTAAAGGCTGGAGTAGGGACACCTCTGATTGACATTCTTGAGAACTCCCAGAATGCTCGAGTTCTCGTCGAGGCCTCTCGTTTGTGCGCAGCTTTGGCAAGCTACGTCCCCAACAAACGTGTGTTGGCCTCCAAAAATGTCGTTCACTTCATTGTTCAACACCTTACACCTCGCATTCCTCCACGAAATCGAGAAAAACGCGATGACGATGACGAGGAAGATTTCTCAATTACATTGGAGAAACTTCCATTCCCTTGGGATGCCGACGTCCAACAGAACATGTTGAGTGCACTCGTAAATTTGTCCCATGGTACGAGTCGACCTGGCCTGACCAAGCTGTCTTCGAAGCTGACTCTCCGTTTCACCTGTGTGTATTGCAGATTCTGAAATTTTGCGCTCTCAAATCGCTTCCAGTCCGTACTTCCTGCCGATTGTAGTGCGATACGTTCGAGAAAGCTTAAGCGCTGGTGTACAAACTGAAGCAGCAAAGCTTCTTGGAAATATGGCGTACAACCACGTGGTAAACCAAAGCGCACTGATGGCAACGGAAGCCCCCATGGCGCTGACTGAATGCCTCACAGCAGCTAACCTGCAACGCAGCCCGCTGCTTGCTCGAGCTGGGGCTGTTGGACTTGCGAACCTTGCGTACACTTCAGTTAACCAGCTCACGATCGGATACAGCAACGCGTCAACGTTGCTTCTGCAATTGTCGGTTGATGCTGTCAGTCTACCAACCGTTGTAGAGGCTGCATCAACTGCACTTGCTTGCCTGTGTCACCAGAATCCGCCTAATAAAGCTCGAGTAGCTGCGCAGAATGGTCTTCAAGTTCTGTTGTATGCACTTGGTGCAATTCCCTATCCAAAAGACGATGAGGATGAGGATGAGGATGAAGATGGACTTGGTGCGGCGCTCATCGCATTGTGCGAATGTTTCGCCGTCATTGCAAATTCCAGGCCAAATCGCCAGCAAGCCATGGAGCTCGACGGTCACTTTCTTCTTTGTCAACTCTGCCAGCACTGCTCCGCCGTGAACACATCAAAATTGCTGGAATCTTCAGCACGGGCTGTTTGTGCGCTGGTCCCACCTCCATTTGAGCGCAATGCACTGATTGCAGATAATCGAGAAAGCAAAATGGAGACCAAATCCATCGCGCTCAAGACACTCGATCGTGCTCGTCACTTATTATGGAACGAATCCCAAAGCCAACCACGTCACAACGAGGAAGAAGACTCAGCAATGAAAGCCCGACGTCGATGGCTCACACAAACCATTGACACACTCACAAATTACCAAACGTCACGACAAAATCCGTCGCCACCATCAGCAACATCAGAACAAAGTGAAGGAACCGAATTCCGTGAACGCAGCAGCTTCTCCCTCGAATCCCTCACTGTCATCCCACCCGATGACCTGTGCCCCCACTTTTTCGACGAATAAAAACCTTCATCTACACCCGCATAAAAAAATAAGCTTTAAAAAAGGCTTAAGACTTATTTCTCTACATAAAAATCACCCCTTCAGTGCTGTCGTTCTCTTCATCGAACCTCCTCCTTGTCTTTCTCCATTGAGGCCAAAAGTTCCTGCAATTCTTTCCACAAAGTGTCGCGGGCTTCTCCCTCCAAAGCTCCGTCCAATTTGGCGCTGCGCTCCTCGTCGTCCTTGGCAAACCACACGTGGGAGATGTGCGTGTCTCCCTCGGGCACAGGCAGCGCGTGCTTGTCCTCGAGCCACACGGGAGGTCCATTGGCTACCAATCGTCGTAATTCCGCCTTGCAATCCGCCTCCTGAACCTTCTTCATGTAGGTATGGAACTGCGTCGCTAGCAGCTGCTCCACCACGTCCGAGCAGAAGAGAGCGGCGTGCCACGAACCGCTGGGAGACGTCTGGAACTCGCAGTAGTTGTCGTCCTCCTCTGTGATGTCGTCCATCGTCGCCATGCACTCCAGGCCAACGGGGGGCTTCCCGTGCGTCGACATCTCTTCGCGCTATTCGGTGGTCTTGTTTTCGCAATGGTGTGGGCCACGCCAACTAAACGACCGATTCACAAAATTGACAAGGTGGTCAAATCACATGATTTTGTGGTTATGGCACACAAAGTCTGTTTAGACACATAGAAATACAGTAGTACAGTGCGCGCCAAATCAATAGGACCCCCTTGTCGGCGGCATAAAATTAGCAATATCTCGGCTTGTACTGTGAGCCAGAAGCCGCTGTTTAGATATGTTCTCTCTATTAGTAGTACGAAGGTGCTACTTGTGTTAACAACTCAGATTTTAAAGCCGTTGGGAGGGCTGGCATACAAACTACCGGTTTCGAAGCAAACGACAAAATATAGTACCGTCCCCTTTTTCTGACAAAATGTATACGTTTTATGAAACACCATACAAACTTCTATATTAAAAGTTAGTACTTAGTGAGAGCGCGCTTGCTTTTGATGACAGCTAGACAACGGCGCGGCATGGACTCCACGAGCTTGAGCAGATAGTCATGCTTGGTCGAGGCCCACGCATCTGTAATGGCTACCTCTAACTGGTCTATGGTGCAGTACTGGCGGCCATGAGCATAAACTCGAGCCGCCATTGCCGACCAGAGATTCTCAATAGGATTGCAGTCGGGTGAGCGTGCTGGCCATACCGTGGTGTTGACATCCACTTCCTGCAAGAACTGCGTCGTTTCACGTGAAGCGCGGATCGACGCATTATCTTGCTGGAAAACAAAGTCAACACCATGGTTAGCATGCGCAAATGGCAACAAATATTCAGAAAGAGTATAGATATAGTTACCTGAGTTTTGTCGGCCACGTAAAATGGCCAGATTTCTCTTGCTCGCTGCGCTGAACGTCCCCCAGATCATGACGCTTCCTCCATCGTTCTGACGGCAAACATACGATTGAGCTGGCTGCCGTATGTCGCGCCAGTAGTACTTGAAGCCGTCAGGGCCGTCAAGGCTGAATTTGTTTTCATCAGAAAATATTGTATATTTCCAAATTCCTACATATCATGACAACTAATTAGTATTGATAAGTACAACACCATAATTAAGCAAGATTACCTGGGTTAAGTATGTGCTCTTCAGCCCAGCTCATGCGAGCTGCCTTGTGGGCAGCAGTGAGAGGCAGCGTGCGGTCCATCTTGGTGTATACCAGATGGTCAACACGCTGGAGCAACCTCTGTACCGTCCGCACCGACGACTTGACACCGAAGTTAGCCTTGAGCTCGGCAGCGAACTGGTTGCCAGTTGCTGCCGCACGAACAAGCAACCGCACTTCCCTTTCGGTTAGCGCTGGCCGCCGCCCTACTTTTGCTTGATCGTCTCTGCTATCGGTCTGCAGTCCTCTCTCAGCCTTGATCGTCTTCCGCACGCACGCGCGCGAACGGCCGGTCGTCTTCGAAATCTCGTGCAACGAGCCGCCACCGTCGTGAAGGCCGATAATCCACCAGTATTCTTGATCACTAAGGGCTTTCCCGCGGCCCATTTGAAAATGAAAGGCCCCGAGCAAGAGAGGAAGCCCGCAGATTGCTTGCAACAACTAGTGTCCTCCATTCATGCGTTCACAGTAAGTACTAACTTTTAATATAGAAGTTTGTATGGTGTTTCATAAAACGTGTACATTTTGTCAGAAAAAGGGGACGGTACTATATTTTGTCGTTTGCTTCGAAACCGGTAGTTTGTATGCCAGCCCTCCCAACGGCTTTAAAATCTGAGTTGTTAACACAAGTAGCACCTTCGCACTACTAATAGAGAGAACATATCTAAACAGCGGCTTCTGGCTCACAGTACAAGCCGAGGTATTGCCAATTTTATGCCGCCGACAAGGGGGTCCTATTGATTTGGCGCGCACTGTAACACACAAGGATATAGCGGTAGCACACACAGCTGCCAAAGCCACACACGATCGTTCAACAGACCACACGGTAGGCAGGTAGGTATACTAAACCACGAATATTGTCCAATCACACGTCAGTTCATAGGTATCAGATACAGTGTGACGGGGGTCACACAGCACCTTGCACAGAGGAAGTGTGCAGGAGTATACAAACTCGTAGTGAACGGCAGTTCACTGGTCTCTGGCCTAAGGGGACGAGTTACCAAGACTAAGGTAGAATTAAGACTGAATATATTTATAGGATGATCATAATTTGGCCTGCAATACAAACTACAAATATCCTATAGTGAAACCTATATAAAACCTGAGCAGCCCCATTGGTTGGCTCTCAGAGCAAGTGGTACAGTGTACCCACTTGTGTCCGTGATGTGTCAGTAGTGTTTGACACACCACCCAGAATAGTTGAACCCATGTCACTATTCGGTGTAGCCCCGCTACATACAGTCTGCACCAACCATTCGAGAAAAGCTGCCATAGCAGACAGGCGGGCACTACGGGCTTTCGGCTGCATCTCGGCAACCAGGAGCCCCCAGCAGGTCGCTGTAGGCAATTCGAGTGCGTAAGAGTGTACGTAAGAAGCTGCAGTTGGTGCAGATTGACTACGGGTGCTGACTGTGATGCTATTTGGAAAAATGCAAAATGCAGAAATTGCTGCTCGACTTTCGAGTGTATCTAGGCAACCAGGAGCCGTCAAAATGGGCCGAATAGGTTGGAGGGAAGTTGGAGTGCTGCTTCCTGTAGAAGATGCGAATGCTCTCTTGGAGGAAAGTGTAATGGGGCGCTGTTTACAACAGTCCCCAAAACACGGCACGCACGCTTGTGCGGTTGGGGAAGCGTTCCCGACTTGGAGGGACAAGGAGCGACTCCCGACTTGGAGGGAGGAAGGCGACTTGAGTACTTGAGGGAAAGTTTGCAACTGAATTGAAAGAGCTTATGGTTCCTGAATCCTGTGAATAAAACCACTAGGGGACCTTGAGGTTAAATGTAATTTAACCTACACATGTAGTATAAAACCTTGGGTTGAATCAGGTTGAACTTGAAGATTCTCCTTCGAAGAATCTTCCTGCCGCGTGGCGTCTTGTGATTGACCACAAGAACTCAAGTGACACGCCGGCCTTGTTACCAAATAATGTCCCAGGTGAGGAACCATCATCATGCACAAAGAAGTGCAGAGAACACTTGGCGTAATCACTGATTGTGCCATGGGTGGATGTGAGCAAACATTTGACCATGTTTACGCCACCTTTACCACCATGACAGCAGTGTGTGAACCACACCAATCTGTGATCGCATAACCAATGTAATAGGCCAGAGGGGCCCATTACACGTCAGCAGCTACGCCACACGGCCAGTACACGACGCTGCTTCCTAGCTCACTGGCGGGTGTACAACCATTGCCTTACGCACTCGCACACATGGCGCCCCAAACCAAGGCATGGAGGTGCCGACAGCACAGCGGATTGGAGCCGCAGAATAGATATAGCACTTGAGGACACCGACTGCTCCCCTCGGCGGTTTGACGCGCAGCGGAGCGGATATATCAGCAGCACGTTAGCACGTAGCCCGCCACACAAGGATAGTCACGCAGGCGACACATACCGCGCATGCAAGCACTCCTGCACAAAACAAAACAAATCGATAATACAGCGCGTTTTACTTCGAGGCAGGTTCTGGGTATTGTAGCAAAAGCGTCGAGCCGCCAAAGTCCTCCTCGAAACAGCATTGACCGAGCAGGATGGTAATACGCACCGACGCGAGTACCACCAGAACCAAGCGCGTGCTGCCTCGCCCCGAAGAGCGCAGGCCCGCTGGGTGGTGGTGGGTTGGGAGCCAGTACAGAGCAGTACAAAACAAGGGCCCAGCCGGTGATCGAAACCGGGACCTCTCGCACCCAAAGCGAGAATCATACCACTAGACCACTAGGCCGCTAACCTAGCCTCAACACAAACACATGTCGCGCATACTGCCTTCAAATCACACTCCCACCCATTTTAGCACTATAACCACATGCACGCCACTTACGCCTTCCTCTACCGATCGTGCTCCTTGTCTCCACAATCGATAACTCGACCTGCAGCCACCGTTATGGACGAGTTGAGCGTATCAATTTATAGAGGTGCGTCTCCACACACACACACACACACACACACCGCTGGACGTCCTCGTTCACAGCTACGCCACACGGCCAGTACACGACGCTGCTTCCTAGCTCACTGGCGGGTGTACAACCATTGCCTTACGCACTCGCACACATGGCGCCCCAAACCAAGGCATGGAGGTGCCGACAGCACAGCGGATTGGAGCCGCAGAATAGATATAGCACTTGAGGACACCGACTGCTCCCCTCGGCGGTTTGACGCGCAGCGGAGCGGATATATCAGCAGCACGTTAGCACGTAGCCCGCCACACAAGGATAGTCACGCAGGCGACACATACCGCGCATGCAAGCACTCCTGCACAAAACAAAACAAATCGATAATACAGCGCGTTTTACTTCGAGGCAGGTTCTGGGTATTGTAGCAAAAGCGTCGAGCCGCCAAAGTCCTCCTCGAAACAGCATTGACCGAGCAGGATGGTAATACGCACCGACGCGAGTACCACCAGAACCAAGCGCGTGCTGCCTCGCCCCGAAGAGCGCAGGCCCGCTGGGTGGTGGTGGGTTGGGAGCCAGTACAGAGCAGTACAAAACAAGGGCCCAGCCGGTGATCGAAACCGGGACCTCTCGCACCCAAAGCGAGAATCATACCACTAGACCACTAGGCCGCTAACCTAGCCTCAACACAAACACATGTCGCGCATACTGCCTTCAAATCACACTCCCACCCATTTTAGCACTATAACCACATGCACGCCACTTACGCCTTCCTCTACCGATCGTGCTCCTTGTCTCCACAATCGATAACTCGACCTGCAGCCACCGTTATGGACGAGTTGAGCGTATCAATTTATAGAGGTGCGTCTCCACACACACACACACACACACACACACGCTGGACGTCCTCGTTCACAGCTACGCCACACGGCCAGTACACGACGCTGCTTCCTAGCTCACTGGCGGGTGTACAACCATTGCCTTACGCACTCGCACACATGGCGCCCCAAACCAAGGCATGGAGGTGCCGACAGCACAGCGGATTGGAGCCGCAGAATAGATATAGCACTTGAGGACACCGACTGCTCCCCTCGGCGGTTTGACGCGCAGCGGAGCGGATATATCAGCAGCACGTTAGCACGTAGCCCGCCACACAAGGATAGTCACGCAGGCGACACATACCGCGCATGCAAGCTCTCCTGCACAAAACAAAACAAATCGATAATACAGCGCGTTTTACTTCGAGGCAGGTTCTGGGTATTGTAGCAAAAGCGTCGAGCCGCCAAAGTCCTCCTCGAAACAGCATTGACCGAGCAGGATGGTAATACGCACCGACGCGAGTACCACCAGAACCAAGCGCGTGCTGCCTCGCCCCGAAGAGCGCAGGCCCGCTGGGTGGTGGTGGGTTGGGAGCCAGTACAGAGCAGTACAAAACAAGGGCCCAGCCGGTGATCGAAACCGGGACCTCTCGCACCCAAAGCGAGAATCATACCACTAGACCACTAGGCCGCTAACCTAGCCTCAACACAAACACATGTCGCGCATACTGCCTTCAAATCACACTCCCACCCATTTTAGCACTATAACCACATGCACGCCACTTACGCCTTCCTCTACCGATCGTGCTCCTTGTCTCCACAATCGATAACTCGACCTGCAGCCACCGTTATGGACGAGTTGAGCGTATCAATTTATAGAGGTGCGTCTCCACACACACACACACACACACACACACACGCTGGACGTCCTCGTTCACAGCTACGCCACACGGCCAGTACACGACGCTGCTTCCTAGCTCACTGGCGGGTGTACAACCATTGCCTTACGCACTCGCACACATGGCGCCCCAAACCAAGGCATGGAGGTGCCGACAGCACAGCGGATTGGAGCCGCAGAATAGATATAGCACTTGAGGACACCGACTGCTCCCCTCGGCGGTTTGACGCGCAGCGGAGCGGATATATCAGCAGCACGTTAGCACGTAGCCCGCCACACAAGGATAGTCACGCAGGCGACACATACCGCGCATGCAAGCACTCCTGCACAAAACAAAACAAATCGATAATACAGCGCGTTTTACTTCGAGGCAGGTTCTGGGTATTGTAGCAAAAGCGTCGAGCCGCCAAAGTCCTCCTCGAAACAGCATTGACCGAGCAGGATGGTAATACGCACCGACGCGAGTACCACCAGAACCAAGCGCGTGCTGCCTCGCCCCGAAGAGCGCAGGCCCGCTGGGTGGTGGTGGGTTGGGAGCCAGTACAGAGCAGTACAAAACAAGGGCCCAGCCGGTGATCGAAACCGGGACCTCTCGCACCCAAAGCGAGAATCATACCACTAGACCACTAGGCCGCTAACCTAGCCTCAACACAAACACATGTCGCGCATACTGCCTTCAAATCACACTCCCACCCATTTTAGCACTATAACCACATGCACGCCACTTACGCCTTCCTCTACCGATCGTGCTCCTTGTCTCCACAATCGATAACTCGACCTGCAGCCACCGTTATGGACGAGTTGAGCGTATCAATTTATAGAGGTGCGTCTCCACACACACACACACACACCGCTGGACGTCCTCGTTCACAGCTACGCCACACGGCCAGTACACGACGCTGCTTCCTAGCTCACTGGCGGGTGTACAACCATTGCCTTACGCACTCGCACACATGGCGCCCCAAACCAAGGCATGGAGGTGCCGACAGCACAGCGGATTGGAGCCGCAGAATAGATATAGCACTTGAGGACACCGACTGCTCCCCTCGGCGGTTTGACGCGCAGCGGAGCGGATATATCAGCAGCACGTTAGCACGTAGCCCGCCACACAAGGATAGTCACGCAGGCGACACATACCGCGCATGCAAGCACTCCTGCACAAAACAAAACAAATCGATAATACAGCGCGTTTTACTTCGAGGCAGGTTCTGGGTATTGTAGCAAAAGCGTCGAGCCGCCAAAGTCCTCCTCGAAACAGCATTGACCGAGCAGGATGGTAATACGCACCGACGCGAGTACCACCAGAACCAAGCGCGTGCTGCCTCGCCCCGAAGAGCGCAGGCCCGCTGGGTGGTGGTGGGTTGGGAGCCAGTACAGAGCAGTACAAAACAAGGGCCCAGCCGGTGATCGAAACCGGGACCTCTCGCACCCAAAGCGAGAATCATACCACTAGACCACTAGGCCGCTAACCTAGCCTCAACACAAACACATGTCGCGCATACTGCCTTCAAATCACACTCCCACCCATTTTAGCACTATAACCACATGCACGCCACTTACGCCTTCCTCTACCGATCGTGCTCCTTGTCTCCACAATCGATAACTCGACCTGCAGCCACCGTTATGGACGAGTTGAGCGTATCAATTTATAGAGGTGCGTCTCCACACACACACACACACACACACACCGCTGGACGTCCTCGTTCACAGCTACGCCACACGGCCAGTACACGACGCTGCTTCCTAGCTCACTGGCGGGTGTACAACCATTGCCTTACGCACTCGCACACATGGCGCCCCAAACCAAGGCATGGAGGTGCCGACAGCACAGCGGATTGGAGCCGCAGAATAGATATAGCACTTGAGGACACCGACTGCTCCCCTCGGCGGTTTGACGCGCAGCGGAGCGGATATATCAGCAGCACGTTAGCACGTAGCCCGCCACACAAGGATAGTCACGCAGGCGACACATACCGCGCATGCAAGCACTCCTGCACAAAACAAAACAAATCGATAATACAGCGCGTTTTACTTCGAGGCAGGTTCTGGGTATTGTAGCAAAAGCGTCGAGCCGCCAAAGTCCTCCTCGAAACAGCATTGACCGAGCAGGATGGTAATACGCACCGACGCGAGTACCACCAGAACCAAGCGCGTGCTGCCTCGCCCCGAAGAGCGCAGGCCCGCTGGGTGGTGGTGGGTTGGGAGCCAGTACAGAGCAGTACAAAACAAGGGCCCAGCCGGTGATCGAAACCGGGACCTCTCGCACCCAAAGCGAGAATCATACCACTAGACCACTAGGCCGCTAACCTAGCCTCAACACAAACACATGTCGCGCATACTGCCTTCAAATCACACTCCCACCCATTTTAGCACTATAACCACATGCACGCCACTTACGCCTTCCTCTACCGATCGTGCTCCTTGTCTCCACAATCGATAACTCGACCTGCAGCCACCGTTATGGACGAGTTGAGCGTATCAATTTATAGAGGTGCGTCTCCACACACACACACACACACACACACCGCTGGACGTCCTCGTTCACAGCTACGCCACACGGCCAGTACACGACGCTGCTTCCTAGCTCACTGGCGGGTGTACAACCATTGCCTTACGCACTCGCACACATGGCGCCCCAAACCAAGGCATGGAGGTGCCGACAGCACAGCGGATTGGAGCCGCAGAATAGATATAGCACTTGAGGACACCGACTGCTCCCCTCGGCGGTTTGACGCGCAGCGGAGCGGATATATCAGCAGCACGTTAGCACGTAGCCCGCCACACAAGGATAGTCACGCAGGCGACACATACCGCGCATGCAAGCACTCCTGCACAAAACAAAACAAATCGATAATACAGCGCGTTTTACTTCGAGGCAGGTTCTGGGTATTGTAGCAAAAGCGTCGAGCCGCCAAAGTCCTCCTCGAAACAGCATTGACCGAGCAGGATGGTAATACGCACCGACGCGAGTACCACCAGAACCAAGCGCGTGCTGCCTCGCCCCGAAGAGCGCAGGCCCGCTGGGTGGTGGTGGGTTGGGAGCCAGTACAGAGCAGTACAAAACAAGGGCCCAGCCGGTGATCGAAACCGGGACCTCTCGCACCCAAAGCGAGAATCATACCACTAGACCACTAGGCCGCTAACCTAGCCTCAACACAAACACATGTCGCGCATACTGCCTTCAAATCACACTCCCACCCATTTTAGCACTATAACCACATGCACGCCACTTACGCCTTCCTCTACCGATCGTGCTCCTTGTCTCCACAATCGATAACTCGACCTGCAGCCACCGTTATGGACGAGTTGAGCGTATCAATTTATAGAGGTGCGTCTCCACACACACACACACACACACACACCGCTGGACGTCCTCGTTCACAGCTACGCCACACGGCCAGTACACGACGCTGCTTCCTAGCTCACTGGCGGGTGTACAACCATTGCCTTACGCACTCGCACACATGGCGCCCCAAACCAAGGCATGGAGGTGCCGACAGCACAGCGGATTGGAGCCGCAGAATAGATATAGCACTTGAGGACACCGACTGCTCCCCTCGGCGGTTTGACGCGCAGCGGAGCGGATATATCAGCAGCACGTTAGCACGTAGCCCGCCACACAAGGATAGTCACGCAGGCGACACATACCGCGCATGCAAGCACTCCTGCACAAAACAAAACAAATCGATAATACAGCGCGTTTTACTTCGAGGCAGGTTCTGGGTATTGTAGCAAAAGCGTCGAGCCGCCAAAGTCCTCCTCGAAACAGCATTGACCGAGCAGGATGGTAATACGCACCGACGCGAGTACCACCAGAACCAAGCGCGTGCTGCCTCGCCCCGAAGAGCGCAGGCCCGCTGGGTGGTGGTGGGTTGGGAGCCAGTACAGAGCAGTACAAAACAAGGGCCCAGCCGGTGATCGAAACCGGGACCTCTCGCACCCAAAGCGAGAATCATACCACTAGACCACTAGGCCGCTAACCTAGCCTCAACACAAACACATGTCGCGCATACTGCCTTCAAATCACACTCCCACCCATTTTAGCACTATAACCACATGCACGCCACTTACGCCTTCCTCTACCGATCGTGCTCCTTGTCTCCACAATCGATAACTCGACCTGCAGCCACCGTTATGGACGAGTTGAGCGTATCAATTTATAGAGGTGCGTCTCCACACACACACACACACACACACACCGCTGGACGTCCTCGTTCACAGCTACGCCACACGGCCAGTACACGACGCTGCTTCCTAGCTCACTGGCGGGTGTACAACCATTGCCTTACGCACTCGCACACATGGCGCCCCAAACCAAGGCATGGAGGTGCCGACAGCACAGCGGATTGGAGCCGCAGAATAGATATAGCACTTGAGGACACCGACTGCTCCCCTCGGCGGTTTGACGCGCAGCGGAGCGGATATATCAGCAGCACGTTAGCACGTAGCCCGCCACACAAGGATAGTCACGCAGGCGACACATACCGCGCATGCAAGCACTCCTGCACAAAACAAAACAAATCGATAATACAGCGCGTTTTACTTCGAGGCAGGTTCTGGGTATTGTAGCAAAAGCGTCGAGCCGCCAAAGTCCTCCTCGAAACAGCATTGACCGAGCAGGATGGTAATACGCACCGACGCGAGTACCACCAGAACCAAGCGCGTGCTGCCTCGCCCCGAAGAGCGCAGGCCCGCTGGGTGGTGGTGGGTTGGGAGCCAGTACAGAGCAGTACAAAACAAGGGCCCAGCCGGTGATCGAAACCGGGACCTCTCGCACCCAAAGCGAGAATCATACCACTAGACCACTAGGCCGCTAACCTAGCCTCAACACAAACACATGTCGCGCATACTGCCTTCAAATCACACTCCCACCCATTTTAGCACTATAACCACATGCACGCCACTTACGCCTTCCTCTACCGATCGTGCTCCTTGTCTCCACAATCGATAACTCGACCTGCAGCCACCGTTATGGACGAGTTGAGCGTATCAATTTATAGAGGTGCGTCTCCACACACACACACACACACACACACCGCTGGACGTCCTCGTTCACAGCTACGCCACACGGCCAGTACACGACGCTGCTTCCTAGCTCACTGGCGGGTGTACAACCATTGCCTTACGCACTCGCACACATGGCGCCCCAAACCAAGGCATGGAGGTGCCGACAGCACAGCGGATTGGAGCCGCAGAATAGATATAGCACTTGAGGACACCGACTGCTCCCCTCGGCGGTTTGACGCGCAGCGGAGCGGATATATCAGCAGCACGTTAGCACGTAGCCCGCCACACAAGGATAGTCACGCAGGCGACACATACCGCGCATGCAAGCACTCCTGCACAAAACAAAACAAATCGATAATACAGCGCGTTTTACTTCGAGGCAGGTTCTGGGTATTGTAGCAAAAGCGTCGAGCCGCCAAAGTCCTCCTCGAAACAGCATTGACCGAGCAGGATGGTAATACGCACCGACGCGAGTACCACCAGAACCAAGCGCGTGCTGCCTCGCCCCGAAGAGCGCAGGCCCGCTGGGTGGTGGTGGGTTGGGAGCCAGTACAGAGCAGTACAAAACAAGGGCCCAGCCGGTGATCGAAACCGGGACCTCTCGCACCCAAAGCGAGAATCATACCACTAGACCACTAGGCCGCTAACCTAGCCTCAACACAAACACATGTCGCGCATACTGCCTTCAAATCACACTCCCACCCATTTTAGCACTATAACCACATGCACGCCACTTACGCCTTCCTCTACCGATCGTGCTCCTTGTCTCCACAATCGATAACTCGACCTGCAGCCACCGTTATGGACGAGTTGAGCGTATCAATTTATAGAGGTGCGTCTCCACACACACACACACACACACACACCGCTGGACGTCCTCGTTCACAGCTACGCCACACGGCCAGTACACGACGCTGCTTCCTAGCTCACTGGCGGGTGTACAACCATTGCCTTACGCACTCGCACACATGGCGCCCCAAACCAAGGCATGGAGGTGCCGACAGCACAGCGGATTGGAGCCGCAGAATAGATATAGCACTTGAGGACACCGACTGCTCCCCTCGGCGGTTTGACGCGCAGCGGAGCGGATATATCAGCAGCACGTTAGCACGTAGCCCGCCACACAAGGATAGTCACGCAGGCGACACATACCGCGCATGCAAGCTCTCCTGCACAAAACAAAACAAATCGATAATACAGCGCGTTTTACTTCGAGGCAGGTTCTGGGTATTGTAGCAAAAGCGTCGAGCCGCCAAAGTCCTCCTCGAAACAGCATTGACCGAGCAGGATGGTAATACGCACCGACGCGAGTACCACCAGAACCAAGCGCGTGCTGCCTCGCCCCGAAGAGCGCAGGCCCGCTGGGTGGTGGTGGGTTGGGAGCCAGTACAGAGCAGTACAAAACAAGGGCCCAGCCGGTGATCGAAACCGGGACCTCTCGCACCCAAAGCGAGAATCATACCACTAGACCACTAGGCCGCTAACCTAGCCTCAACACAAACACATGTCGCGCATACTGCCTTCAAATCACACTCCCACCCATTTTAGCACTATAACCACATGCACGCCACTTACGCCTTCCTCTACCGATCGTGCTCCTTGTCTCCACAATCGATAACTCGACCTGCAGCCACCGTTATGGACGAGTTGAGCGTATCAATTTATAGAGGTGCGTCTCCACACACACACACACACACACACACCGCTGGACGTCCTCGTTCACAGCTACGCCACACGGCCAGTACACGACGCTGCTTCCTAGCTCACTGGCGGGTGTACAACCATTGCCTTACGCACTCGCACACATGGCGCCCCAAACCAAGGCATGGAGGTGCCGACAGCACAGCGGATTGGAGCCGCAGAATAGATATAGCACTTGAGGACACCGACTGCTCCCCTCGGCGGTTTGACGCGCAGCGGAGCGGATATATCAGCAGCACGTTAGCACGTAGCCCGCCACACAAGGATAGTCACGCAGGCGACACATACCGCGCATGCAAGCACTCCTGCACAAAACAAAACAAATCGATAATACAGCGCGTTTTACTTCGAGGCAGGTTCTGGGTATTGTAGCAAAAGCGTCGAGCCGCCAAAGTCCTCCTCGAAACAGCATTGACCGAGCAGGATGGTAATACGCACCGACGCGAGTACCACCAGAACCAAGCGCGTGCTGCCTCGCCCCGAAGAGCGCAGGCCCGCTGGGTGGTGGTGGGTTGGGAGCCAGTACAGAGCAGTACAAAACAAGGGCCCAGCCGGTGATCGAAACCGGGACCTCTCGCACCCAAAGCGAGAATCATACCACTAGACCACTAGGCCGCTAACCTAGCCTCAACACAAACACATGTCGCGCATACTGCCTTCAAATCACACTCCCACCCATTTTAGCACTATAACCACATGCACGCCACTTACGCCTTCCTCTACCGATCGTGCTCCTTGTCTCCACAATCGATAACTCGACCTGCAGCCACCGTTATGGACGAGTTGAGCGTATCAATTTATAGAGGTGCGTCTCCACACACACACACACACACACACACCGCTGGACGTCCTCGTTCACAGCTACGCCACACGGCCAGTACACGACGCTGCTTCCTAGCTCACTGGCGGGTGTACAACCATTGCCTTACGCACTCGCACACATGGCGCCCCAAACCAAGGCATGGAGGTGCCGACAGCACAGCGGATTGGAGCCGCAGAATAGATATAGCACTTGAGGACACCGACTGCTCCCCTCGGCGGTTTGACGCGCAGCGGAGCGGATATATCAGCAGCACGTTAGCACGTAGCCCGCCACACAAGGATAGTCACGCAGGCGACACATACCGCGCATGCAAGCACTCCTGCACAAAACAAAACAAATCGATAATACAGCGCGTTTTACTTCGAGGCAGGTTCTGGGTATTGTAGCAAAAGCGTCGAGCCGCCAAAGTCCTCCTCGAAACAGCATTGACCGAGCAGGATGGTAATACGCACCGACGCGAGTACCACCAGAACCAAGCGCGTGCTGCCTCGCCCCGAAGAGCGCAGGCCCGCTGGGTGGTGGTGGGTTGGGAGCCAGTACAGAGCAGTACAAAACAAGGGCCCAGCCGGTGATCGAAACCGGGACCTCTCGCACCCAAAGCGAGAATCATACCACTAGACCACTAGGCCGCTAACCTAGCCTCAACACAAACACATGTCGCGCATACTGCCTTCAAATCACACTCCCACCCATTTTAGCACTATAACCACATGCACGCCACTTACGCCTTCCTCTACCGATCGTGCTCCTTGTCTCCACAATCGATAACTCGACCTGCAGCCACCGTTATGGACGAGTTGAGCGTATCAATTTATAGAGGTGCGTCTCCACACACACACACACACACACACACACCGCTGGACGTCCTCGTTCACAGCTACGCCACGCGGTTCCTAAAATTCTGGCGGTAGTGGTCATCGCATTGACACGCATTTTGCCGGATTCGTATTTGCCGCGTAAATCTGACAAGCGAGGTCGGTATTGTCAATAAGTATTCTGTAAAAAATGATTAAGAGAAGAACCTACCGCGTGGTATTCCTCGAGGGACCCCTTGGGATATGCGTCAATGATAGTACATTCGATGAGCATCGACCGAGCTACACACGTGCGAGAGCAGCGACCGATGGGAACAATGTGTTGAAGATGATGTCCGACAGCGCTGGATTTCCGGGGTGTCGCGTTCCCGGATTCATGGTGTGGGCCATGGAGTGTGTTTACGGTGCAGCACACGTTGTGCCTTGCATTTGTACGTGTGTGATGAGAGTTAATCGGATGGCGCCCAGTAGGTCTAGTGGTTAGTGGTGCCTGATCGGATCCCTCTGATTGTGGGTTCGATCCCGCCAGGCCACAAACTTTAGCAGTCTGTTTTTGCATATGGAAACCGTAGAGTCTACAGCAGATAGGATTTTTATGGATAGCTAGGCAACAGCAAGTTCGTATGGCAGGCTAGAGAGAGAGAGAGAGAGCGTCTTAACTACTCAATCACACATTACTTTTGGTTTTGCAATCTCGGCCCAAAGCCTTCTTCACTACTTCACCGCCCGCACCAACTCCTTTTAGGTTATGAGTTCCAAGTACGACAACGACTCCAAGTTCAAGGTGGAGCCTTTCGACGGATCCAACTACGCGCTGTGGAGCTACAAGATGAAGATGTACCTGATGTCGAAGGGATTGTGGGAGGCGGTCTCCGGCGGCGACGGCGTGACTGCGACGAAGGAACAGCAAGCGCACGCGGCGATCGTGCTGAACCTGAAGGACTCGCAGCTGATGCACGTGATCACCGCGGAGACAGCGAAGGATGCATGGGAGAAAATGGAGAGCTTCCATCGCACGCAAGACATGGCGAATCGGCTGTGGCTCAAGGAGAAGTTCGCGTCGTTCAAGTACACGGCGTCCTCGATCAAGGAGCACGTGACTGAACTGGAGAAGCTCATTATGCTGATGAAGACAGCGAACTGTGGGCCAAGTGAGGAAGACGTCTGCGCGACGATGCTGCGGAGTCTACCTTCGAGCTACGAGAGCTTGGTGCAAGCGTTTCGCATGTCGGTGACAACTTTCAACTTGGCGGACCTCGTGAGCAAGTTGATCGCAGAGGAAGTGCGTCAGAAGGACTCGGCGCACATTGAGGAAACGACTGCGCTTCTTGCCGGCAAGGGCAATGGGAAGCAACAGCAGAAGAAGAAGAACCAGCGCGGTGGACGCAAGAAGGGACCCACAGGCGCGTGTTTCAACTGTGGCAAGAAGGGCCACTACGCGAGGGACTGCACTTCGGGTGCAAACTCGGGGGGACTGGTTCAAGACCAGTCGAATGTTGCTTTCAACGCAACTGAAGGATTCGCGACGCAGAGCTGGGTGATGGACAGCGGAGCTTCAGCACACATGTGCAAGACGCGCGACGCGTTCGGCGAGTACACGGCGATGAAGAGCGCGCGCAGTGTGTCGAGTGCGAAGAATAGCGCGGACTTGAAGATTCTCGGCTACGGGACCGTGGTTTTGCGCGTGTGGACGGGAAGCTCATGGATCAATGCTCGTCTAGAGAACACCCTCCACGTTCAAGACCTCAACAAGAACCTGTTTTCACTGACGGCTGCGACGGCGCGTGGGATGACAGTGGTGATGGACAGCAACAAGTGCGTGGTGAAGCGTGGGAATCAAGTTGTGGCTACTGGAACAAAACAAGGCAAGTTGATGTACCTCAACACGGATGGGAGTGACGAGTGCCACGCGGTTGAGAACGACATCGAGCTCTGGCACAGACGGCTAGGGCACGCATCGTTTGGCACGCTGAACACCATGGTGAAGAGCGGGTGGATCAGCGGCGCGCAGATGCAACCTGATGCTGTGTGTGGCGTGTGTGCTACGGCCAAGCAAGTTCGCCAAACTTTCAACTCGACCAAGGAGGAGATGGAAGTCAGGGAGAGCGCGCGTGTCGACACTACAGTGTGCTCAGACGTATTGGGACCCATCACTCCGGCGTCCAAGTCTGGGTACAAGTACATTGTGACCTTCATCATGATGAAGAGCCGCTACGTGGTGATTTACCCGCTCCGCGAGAAGAGCGATGTGTGTGACGCGTTTGCGAGGTTTCTCAAGGAGGCTCAAGTGAGTGCGGGTGTGACGGTCAAGGTGCTTCGGAGCGACAACGGCGGCGAGTATCGAAGTGCGAAAATGACGGCGCTGTGCGATGACAAGTCGATTAAGCAAGAGTTCACGGTGCCGTACAACCCTCAGCAGAACGGCATGGCTGAGCGGATGAATCGGACTTTGGTCGAAATGACACGCTGCATGCTGAAGGAGAGCGGCTTGGACAAGTCCTACTGGTGCGAGGCGATCATGACGGCGGCCGACATTCGGAACGTGTTGCCTAACACTTCGAACCAGCACTCAAGTCCGTTTGAAGTCGTGTTCAAACGGAAGCCGCGTTTGGACCACATGCGAGTGTTTGGGTCGGTATGCTACGCTCACGTGGCGAAGGAGAAGCGCAAAAAGCTGGACGACTCTGGTGTGGAGTGCTTCTTTCTCGGCTACGCGAAGCAGCAGAAGGCGTATCGGCTTCTCAACGCGCAGGATGGATCGATTGTAATTTCACGAAGCGTGACGTTTGCGGAGTTTCCGGTGGTCCAGGGATCGAGGAACGTCGGCGACAAAAATGTGACCGATGTCACTGCGACTGATGATATCACGGTGACAGATGTCATCGACAATGTTGAAGTTGAAGTTGAAGATGCTGCGGAAGAACCAAGTGTTGATGAGGGCTTCCGCACACCACCAACAGGACCACGCCAGGAACCCGCGCAGGATGAACACGGCGGGCCGACGCACTCAGTGCCAACTCGCGGATCCAGTACACCAGGAAGAAACGGTGAAGAAGAGTGGATGGTGTGCCCGGCACGCAAGAGAAGAGGTGTGGTGCGATACGAGCAAGAGTTCCCGAACAATCGACGTGGGCAATTCAACTTGGACGACTTCGAAGGCGATTACGACTCCCTCTACTGTCTGCACGCTGAGGACGACGACGGCGAGCGCGCGGCGACGTACGACGAAGTCATGCGCAGCAAGTTCAAGGAGGAATGGCTACATGCGATGGAGAGCGAGATGAAGTCATTGGAAGACCACCGCACGTGGACTTTGGTGGACATGCCGCCCGGAAACAAGGCTATCGGGTGCAAATGGGTGTTCCGCATCAAGCGTGACCCCAGCGGGAGTATCGTGAAGTTCAAGGCGCGACTGGTGGCTAAGGGGTTCACGCAGCGTCCAGGGATCGACTACACAGAGACGTACGCTCCAGTTGCACGGAAGAAGTCTATCAACTCAGTAATCGCAACTGCAGCGGAGGAGGACATGGAAGCTGAGAACGTGGATGTGGACACCGCTTTCCTTTACGGTGATGTGGAGGAAGTGATCTACATGGATCAACCGGACGGCTTCGAGGACCAAGCCAACCCGACGAAGAAATGTTTGCTCGGACAGGCACTCTACGGGACAAAGCAAGCGGCGCGCCAGTGGAACAACAAGTTGAATCGACACTTGGAAGGTCAAGGCTTTATCCGCTCGACAGCAGATCCGTGTGTCTACGTTCGTCGGTCGGGGGACAAGTACAGCATTGTCGTCATCTACGTGGACGACCTCATGATTTTCAGCAGGACGAAGGCTGAGATTGCGGAGATCAAGGGGGAGTTGAAGAGCGAGTTCAACATCAAGGAGTTGGGCGACTTGAAGTATTGCCTCGGCATCGAGATCCACCGCAAGCGCGAAGACAAGATCATCCTAATGAACCAGCGGGCCTACATCAAGCGACTTGCGGAGAAGTTCGGCGTGGAGAATTGCAAGGATGTACACACACCAGCGGACAGCAACTCGAAGCTCGTCAAGCCATCGGAGAGCGAAGCGTTTGTGCCGAAGTTCCCGTACCGCGAACTGGTGGGGGCTTTGATGTACGTGGCGACGTGTACGCGCCCCGACATCGCGCACGCAGTGGGTGAAGTGGCCAAGTTTTGCGAACGCTACAACAAGTCTCACTGGATGGCTGCGAAGAGAATCCTGAAGTATTTGAAGTCAACACGAGATTTGGGCATCGTGTTCAACGGCGGTACCAAGGGAGAGCTTGTGGGCTATGCAGACGCAAACTGGGCAGGCGATTTGGACACCCGACGTTCGACCACCGGTTATGTCTTTTTCCTGAACGGCAGCGCGATCTCATGGAAATCGAAGCGGCAACCGACTGTGGCGACGTCAAGCACGGAAGCAGAGTACATGGCGTTGTACAATGCGACTCAAGAAGTTGTGTGGCCACGACTATTGCTGAAGGACATCGGCCACGACATCGACGGCGCTACAACTATCCACCAGGACAACCAAGGGTGCATCGCGCTGGCCAAGAACCCGGTGTACCACTCGCGCACGAAGCACATCGACATCAAGTTTCACTTCCTGCGCGAGAAGGTTGAGCGTGGGGTGATTCAACTCGAGTACAAGCCCACCGACGAGATGGTTGCTGACGGCTTGACGAAGGCGCTGGCGCGTGACAAGCACTGCAAGTTCATCACGGGACTTCACATGCAGGCCTAAGATGTCAGCGAGCGTGGACATCAAGGGAGAGTGTTGAAGATGATGTCCGACAGCGCTGGATTTCCGGGGTGTCGCGTTCCCGGATTCATGGTGTGGGCCATGGAGTGTGTTTACGGTGCAGCACACGTTGTGCCTTGCATTTGTACGTGTGTGATGAGAGTTAATCGGATGGCGCCCAGTAGGTCTAGTGGTTAGTGGTGCCTGATCGGATCCCTCTGATTGTGGGTTCGATCCCGCCAGGCCACAAACTTTAGCAGTCTGTTTTTGCATATGGAAACCGTAGAGTCTACAGCAGATAGGATTTTTATGGATAGCTAGGCAACAGCAAGTTCGTATGGCAGGCTAGAGAGAGAGAGAGAGAGCGTCTTAACTACTCAATCACACATTACTTTTGGTTTTGCAATCTCGGCCCAAAGCCTTCTTCACTACTTCACCGCCCGCACCAACTCCTTTTAGGTTATGAGTTCCAAGTACGACAACGACTCCAAGTTCAAGGTGGAGCCTTTCGACGGATCCAACTACGCGCTGTGGAGCTACAAGATGAAGATGTACCTGATGTCGAAGGGATTGTGGGAGGCGGTCTCCGGCGGCGACGGCGTGACTGCGACGAAGGAACAGCAAGCGCACGCGGCGATCGTGCTGAACCTGAAGGACTCGCAGCTGATGCACGTGATCACCGCGGAGACAGCGAAGGATGCATGGGAGAAAATGGAGAGCTTCCATCGCACGCAAGACATGGCGAATCGGCTGTGGCTCAAGGAGAAGTTCGCGTCGTTCAAGTACACGGCGTCCTCGATCAAGGAGCACGTGACTGAACTGGAGAAGCTCATTATGCTGATGAAGACAGCGAACTGTGGGCCAAGTGAGGAAGACGTCTGCGCGACGATGCTGCGGAGTCTACCTTCGAGCTACGAGAGCTTGGTGCAAGCGTTTCGCATGTCGGTGACAACTTTCAACTTGGCGGACCTCGTGAGCAAGTTGATCGCAGAGGAAGTGCGTCAGAAGGACTCGGCGCACATTGAGGAAACGACTGCGCTTCTTGCCGGCAAGGGCAATGGGAAGCAACAGCAGAAGAAGAAGAACCAGCGCGGTGGACGCAAGAAGGGACCCACAGGCGCGTGTTTCAACTGTGGCAAGAAGGGCCACTACGCGAGGGACTGCACTTCGGGTGCAAACTCGGGGGGACTGGTTCAAGACCAGTCGAATGTTGCTTTCAACGCAACTGAAGGATTCGCGACGCAGAGCTGGGTGATGGACAGCGGAGCTTCAGCACACATGTGCAAGACGCGCGACGCGTTCGGCGAGTACACGGCGATGAAGAGCGCGCGCAGTGTGTCGAGTGCGAAGAATAGCGCGGACTTGAAGATTCTCGGCTACGGGACCGTGGTTTTGCGCGTGTGGACGGGAAGCTCATGGATCAATGCTCGTCTAGAGAACACCCTCCACGTTCAAGACCTCAACAAGAACCTGTTTTCACTGACGGCTGCGACGGCGCGTGGGATGACAGTGGTGATGGACAGCAACAAGTGCGTGGTGAAGCGTGGGAATCAAGTTGTGGCTACTGGAACAAAACAAGGCAAGTTGATGTACCTCAACACGGATGGGAGTGACGAGTGCCACGCGGTTGAGAACGACATCGAGCTCTGGCACAGACGGCTAGGGCACGCATCGTTTGGCACGCTGAACACCATGGTGAAGAGCGGGTGGATCAGCGGCGCGCAGATGCAACCTGATGCTGTGTGTGGCGTGTGTGCTACGGCCAAGCAAGTTCGCCAAACTTTCAACTCGACCAAGGAGGAGATGGAAGTCAGGGAGAGCGCGCGTGTCGACACTACAGTGTGCTCAGACGTATTGGGACCCATCACTCCGGCGTCCAAGTCTGGGTACAAGTACATTGTGACCTTCATCATGATGAAGAGCCGCTACGTGGTGATTTACCCGCTCCGCGAGAAGAGCGATGTGTGTGACGCGTTTGCGAGGTTTCTCAAGGAGGCTCAAGTGAGTGCGGGTGTGACGGTCAAGGTGCTTCGGAGCGACAACGGCGGCGAGTATCGAAGTGCGAAAATGACGGCGCTGTGCGATGACAAGTCGATTAAGCAAGAGTTCACGGTGCCGTACAACCCTCAGCAGAACGGCATGGCTGAGCGGATGAATCGGACTTTGGTCGAAATGACACGCTGCATGCTGAAGGAGAGCGGCTTGGACAAGTCCTACTGGTGCGAGGCGATCATGACGGCGGCCGACATTCGGAACGTGTTGCCTAACACTTCGAACCAGCACTCAAGTCCGTTTGAAGTCGTGTTCAAACGGAAGCCGCGTTTGGACCACATGCGAGTGTTTGGGTCGGTATGCTACGCTCACGTGGCGAAGGAGAAGCGCAAAAAGCTGGACGACTCTGGTGTGGAGTGCTTCTTTCTCGGCTACGCGAAGCAGCAGAAGGCGTATCGGCTTCTCAACGCGCAGGATGGATCGATTGTAATTTCACGAAGCGTGACGTTTGCGGAGTTTCCGGTGGTCCAGGGATCGAGGAACGTCGGCGACAAAAATGTGACCGATGTCACTGCGACTGATGATATCACGGTGACAGATGTCATCGACAATGTTGAAGTTGAAGTTGAAGATGCTGCGGAAGAACCAAGTGTTGATGAGGGCTTCCGCACACCACCAACAGGACCACGCCAGGAACCCGCGCAGGATGAACACGGCGGGCCGACGCACTCAGTGCCAACTCGCGGATCCAGTACACCAGGAAGAAACGGTGAAGAAGAGTGGATGGTGTGCCCGGCACGCAAGAGAAGAGGTGTGGTGCGATACGAGCAAGAGTTCCCGAACAATCGACGTGGGCAATTCAACTTGGACGACTTCGAAGGCGATTACGACTCCCTCTACTGTCTGCACGCTGAGGACGACGACGGCGAGCGCGCGGCGACGTACGACGAAGTCATGCGCAGCAAGTTCAAGGAGGAATGGCTACATGCGATGGAGAGCGAGATGAAGTCATTGGAAGACCACCGCACGTGGACTTTGGTGGACATGCCGCCCGGAAACAAGGCTATCGGGTGCAAATGGGTGTTCCGCATCAAGCGTGACCCCAGCGGGAGTATCGTGAAGTTCAAGGCGCGACTGGTGGCTAAGGGGTTCACGCAGCGTCCAGGGATCGACTACACAGAGACGTACGCTCCAGTTGCACGGAAGAAGTCTATCAACTCAGTAATCGCAACTGCAGCGGAGGAGGACATGGAAGCTGAGAACGTGGATGTGGACACCGCTTTCCTTTACGGTGATGTGGAGGAAGTGATCTACATGGATCAACCGGACGGCTTCGAGGACCAAGCCAACCCGACGAAGAAATGTTTGCTCGGACAGGCACTCTACGGGACAAAGCAAGCGGCGCGCCAGTGGAACAACAAGTTGAATCGACACTTGGAAGGTCAAGGCTTTATCCGCTCGACAGCAGATCCGTGTGTCTACGTTCGTCGGTCGGGGGACAAGTACAGCATTGTCGTCATCTACGTGGACGACCTCATGATTTTCAGCAGGACGAAGGCTGAGATTGCGGAGATCAAGGGGGAGTTGAAGAGCGAGTTCAACATCAAGGAGTTGGGCGACTTGAAGTATTGCCTCGGCATCGAGATCCACCGCAAGCGCGAAGACAAGATCATCCTAATGAACCAGCGGGCCTACATCAAGCGACTTGCGGAGAAGTTCGGCGTGGAGAATTGCAAGGATGTACACACACCAGCGGACAGCAACTCGAAGCTCGTCAAGCCATCGGAGAGCGAAGCGTTTGTGCCGAAGTTCCCGTACCGCGAACTGGTGGGGGCTTTGATGTACGTGGCGACGTGTACGCGCCCCGACATCGCGCACGCAGTGGGTGAAGTGGCCAAGTTTTGCGAACGCTACAACAAGTCTCACTGGATGGCTGCGAAGAGAATCCTGAAGTATTTGAAGTCAACACGAGATTTGGGCATCGTGTTCAACGGCGGTACCAAGGGAGAGCTTGTGGGCTATGCAGACGCAAACTGGGCAGGCGATTTGGACACCCGACGTTCGACCACCGGTTATGTCTTTTTCCTGAACGGCAGCGCGATCTCATGGAAATCGAAGCGGCAACCGACTGTGGCGACGTCAAGCACGGAAGCAGAGTACATGGCGTTGTACAATGCGACTCAAGAAGTTGTGTGGCCACGACTATTGCTGAAGGACATCGGCCACGACATCGACGGCGCTACAACTATCCACCAGGACAACCAAGGGTGCATCGCGCTGGCCAAGAACCCGGTGTACCACTCGCGCACGAAGCACATCGACATCAAGTTTCACTTCCTGCGCGAGAAGGTTGAGCGTGGGGTGATTCAACTCGAGTACAAGCCCACCGACGAGATGGTTGCTGACGGCTTGACGAAGGCGCTGGCGCGTGACAAGCACTGCAAGTTCATCACGGGACTTCACATGCAGGCCTAAGATGTCAGCGAGCGTGGACATCAAGGGAGAGTGTTGAAGATGATGTCCGACAGCGCTGGATTTCCGGGGTGTCGCGTTCCCGGATTCATGGTGTGGGCCATGGAGTGTGTTTACGGTGCAGCACACGTTGTGCCTTGCATTTGTACGTGTGTGATGAGAGTTAATCGGATGGCGCCCAGTAGGTCTAGTGGTTAGTGGTGCCTGATCGGATCCCTCTGATTGTGGGTTCGATCCCGCCAGGCCACAAACTTTAGCAGTCTGTTTTTGCATATGGAAACCGTAGAGTCTACAGCAGATAGGATTTTTATGGATAGCTAGGCAACAGCAAGTTCGTATGGCAGGCTAGAGAGAGAGAGAGAGAGCGTCTTAACTACTCAATCACACATTACTTTTGGTTTTGCAATCTCGGCCCAAAGCCTTCTTCACTACTTCACCGCCCGCACCAACTCCTTTTAGGTTATGAGTTCCAAGTACGACAACGACTCCAAGTTCAAGGTGGAGCCTTTCGACGGATCCAACTACGCGCTGTGGAGCTACAAGATGAAGATGTACCTGATGTCGAAGGGATTGTGGGAGGCGGTCTCCGGCGGCGACGGCGTGACTGCGACGAAGGAACAGCAAGCGCACGCGGCGATCGTGCTGAACCTGAAGGACTCGCAGCTGATGCACGTGATCACCGCGGAGACAGCGAAGGATGCATGGGAGAAAATGGAGAGCTTCCATCGCACGCAAGACATGGCGAATCGGCTGTGGCTCAAGGAGAAGTTCGCGTCGTTCAAGTACACGGCGTCCTCGATCAAGGAGCACGTGACTGAACTGGAGAAGCTCATTATGCTGATGAAGACAGCGAACTGTGGGCCAAGTGAGGAAGACGTCTGCGCGACGATGCTGCGGAGTCTACCTTCGAGCTACGAGAGCTTGGTGCAAGCGTTTCGCATGTCGGTGACAACTTTCAACTTGGCGGACCTCGTGAGCAAGTTGATCGCAGAGGAAGTGCGTCAGAAGGACTCGGCGCACATTGAGGAAACGACTGCGCTTCTTGCCGGCAAGGGCAATGGGAAGCAACAGCAGAAGAAGAAGAACCAGCGCGGTGGACGCAAGAAGGGACCCACAGGCGCGTGTTTCAACTGTGGCAAGAAGGGCCACTACGCGAGGGACTGCACTTCGGGTGCAAACTCGGGGGGACTGGTTCAAGACCAGTCGAATGTTGCTTTCAACGCAACTGAAGGATTCGCGACGCAGAGCTGGGTGATGGACAGCGGAGCTTCAGCACACATGTGCAAGACGCGCGACGCGTTCGGCGAGTACACGGCGATGAAGAGCGCGCGCAGTGTGTCGAGTGCGAAGAATAGCGCGGACTTGAAGATTCTCGGCTACGGGACCGTGGTTTTGCGCGTGTGGACGGGAAGCTCATGGATCAATGCTCGTCTAGAGAACACCCTCCACGTTCAAGACCTCAACAAGAACCTGTTTTCACTGACGGCTGCGACGGCGCGTGGGATGACAGTGGTGATGGACAGCAACAAGTGCGTGGTGAAGCGTGGGAATCAAGTTGTGGCTACTGGAACAAAACAAGGCAAGTTGATGTACCTCAACACGGATGGGAGTGACGAGTGCCACGCGGTTGAGAACGACATCGAGCTCTGGCACAGACGGCTAGGGCACGCATCGTTTGGCACGCTGAACACCATGGTGAAGAGCGGGTGGATCAGCGGCGCGCAGATGCAACCTGATGCTGTGTGTGGCGTGTGTGCTACGGCCAAGCAAGTTCGCCAAACTTTCAACTCGACCAAGGAGGAGATGGAAGTCAGGGAGAGCGCGCGTGTCGACACTACAGTGTGCTCAGACGTATTGGGACCCATCACTCCGGCGTCCAAGTCTGGGTACAAGTACATTGTGACCTTCATCATGATGAAGAGCCGCTACGTGGTGATTTACCCGCTCCGCGAGAAGAGCGATGTGTGTGACGCGTTTGCGAGGTTTCTCAAGGAGGCTCAAGTGAGTGCGGGTGTGACGGTCAAGGTGCTTCGGAGCGACAACGGCGGCGAGTATCGAAGTGCGAAAATGACGGCGCTGTGCGATGACAAGTCGATTAAGCAAGAGTTCACGGTGCCGTACAACCCTCAGCAGAACGGCATGGCTGAGCGGATGAATCGGACTTTGGTCGAAATGACACGCTGCATGCTGAAGGAGAGCGGCTTGGACAAGTCCTACTGGTGCGAGGCGATCATGACGGCGGCCGACATTCGGAACGTGTTGCCTAACACTTCGAACCAGCACTCAAGTCCGTTTGAAGTCGTGTTCAAACGGAAGCCGCGTTTGGACCACATGCGAGTGTTTGGGTCGGTATGCTACGCTCACGTGGCGAAGGAGAAGCGCAAAAAGCTGGACGACTCTGGTGTGGAGTGCTTCTTTCTCGGCTACGCGAAGCAGCAGAAGGCGTATCGGCTTCTCAACGCGCAGGATGGATCGATTGTAATTTCACGAAGCGTGACGTTTGCGGAGTTTCCGGTGGTCCAGGGATCGAGGAACGTCGGCGACAAAAATGTGACCGATGTCACTGCGACTGATGATATCACGGTGACAGATGTCATCGACAATGTTGAAGTTGAAGTTGAAGATGCTGCGGAAGAACCAAGTGTTGATGAGGGCTTCCGCACACCACCAACAGGACCACGCCAGGAACCCGCGCAGGATGAACACGGCGGGCCGACGCACTCAGTGCCAACTCGCGGATCCAGTACACCAGGAAGAAACGGTGAAGAAGAGTGGATGGTGTGCCCGGCACGCAAGAGAAGAGGTGTGGTGCGATACGAGCAAGAGTTCCCGAACAATCGACGTGGGCAATTCAACTTGGACGACTTCGAAGGCGATTACGACTCCCTCTACTGTCTGCACGCTGAGGACGACGACGGCGAGCGCGCGGCGACGTACGACGAAGTCATGCGCAGCAAGTTCAAGGAGGAATGGCTACATGCGATGGAGAGCGAGATGAAGTCATTGGAAGACCACCGCACGTGGACTTTGGTGGACATGCCGCCCGGAAACAAGGCTATCGGGTGCAAATGGGTGTTCCGCATCAAGCGTGACCCCAGCGGGAGTATCGTGAAGTTCAAGGCGCGACTGGTGGCTAAGGGGTTCACGCAGCGTCCAGGGATCGACTACACAGAGACGTACGCTCCAGTTGCACGGAAGAAGTCTATCAACTCAGTAATCGCAACTGCAGCGGAGGAGGACATGGAAGCTGAGAACGTGGATGTGGACACCGCTTTCCTTTACGGTGATGTGGAGGAAGTGATCTACATGGATCAACCGGACGGCTTCGAGGACCAAGCCAACCCGACGAAGAAATGTTTGCTCGGACAGGCACTCTACGGGACAAAGCAAGCGGCGCGCCAGTGGAACAACAAGTTGAATCGACACTTGGAAGGTCAAGGCTTTATCCGCTCGACAGCAGATCCGTGTGTCTACGTTCGTCGGTCGGGGGACAAGTACAGCATTGTCGTCATCTACGTGGACGACCTCATGATTTTCAGCAGGACGAAGGCTGAGATTGCGGAGATCAAGGGGGAGTTGAAGAGCGAGTTCAACATCAAGGAGTTGGGCGACTTGAAGTATTGCCTCGGCATCGAGATCCACCGCAAGCGCGAAGACAAGATCATCCTAATGAACCAGCGGGCCTACATCAAGCGACTTGCGGAGAAGTTCGGCGTGGAGAATTGCAAGGATGTACACACACCAGCGGACAGCAACTCGAAGCTCGTCAAGCCATCGGAGAGCGAAGCGTTTGTGCCGAAGTTCCCGTACCGCGAACTGGTGGGGGCTTTGATGTACGTGGCGACGTGTACGCGCCCCGACATCGCGCACGCAGTGGGTGAAGTGGCCAAGTTTTGCGAACGCTACAACAAGTCTCACTGGATGGCTGCGAAGAGAATCCTGAAGTATTTGAAGTCAACACGAGATTTGGGCATCGTGTTCAACGGCGGTACCAAGGGAGAGCTTGTGGGCTATGCAGACGCAAACTGGGCAGGCGATTTGGACACCCGACGTTCGACCACCGGTTATGTCTTTTTCCTGAACGGCAGCGCGATCTCATGGAAATCGAAGCGGCAACCGACTGTGGCGACGTCAAGCACGGAAGCAGAGTACATGGCGTTGTACAATGCGACTCAAGAAGTTGTGTGGCCACGACTATTGCTGAAGGACATCGGCCACGACATCGACGGCGCTACAACTATCCACCAGGACAACCAAGGGTGCATCGCGCTGGCCAAGAACCCGGTGTACCACTCGCGCACGAAGCACATCGACATCAAGTTTCACTTCCTGCGCGAGAAGGTTGAGCGTGGGGTGATTCAACTCGAGTACAAGCCCACCGACGAGATGGTTGCTGACGGCTTGACGAAGGCGCTGGCGCGTGACAAGCACTGCAAGTTCATCACGGGACTTCACATGCAGGCCTAAGATGTCAGCGAGCGTGGACATCAAGGGAGAGTGTTGAAGATGATGTCCGACAGCGCTGGATTTCCGGGGTGTCGCGTTCCCGGATTCATGGTGTGGGCCATGGAGTGTGTTTACGGTGCAGCACACGTTGTGCCTTGCATTTGTACGTGTGTGATGAGAGTTAATCGGATGGCGCCCAGTAGGTCTAGTGGTTAGTGGTGCCTGATCGGATCCCTCTGATTGTGGGTTCGATCCCGCCAGGCCACAAACTTTAGCAGTCTGTTTTTGCATATGGAAACCGTAGAGTCTACAGCAGATAGGATTTTTATGGATAGCTAGGCAACAGCAAGTTCGTATGGCAGGCTAGAGAGAGAGAGAGAGAGCGTCTTAACTACTCAATCACACATTACTTTTGGTTTTGCAATCTCGGCCCAAAGCCTTCTTCACTACTTCACCGCCCGCACCAACTCCTTTTAGGTTATGAGTTCCAAGTACGACAACGACTCCAAGTTCAAGGTGGAGCCTTTCGACGGATCCAACTACGCGCTGTGGAGCTACAAGATGAAGATGTACCTGATGTCGAAGGGATTGTGGGAGGCGGTCTCCGGCGGCGACGGCGTGACTGCGACGAAGGAACAGCAAGCGCACGCGGCGATCGTGCTGAACCTGAAGGACTCGCAGCTGATGCACGTGATCACCGCGGAGACAGCGAAGGATGCATGGGAGAAAATGGAGAGCTTCCATCGCACGCAAGACATGGCGAATCGGCTGTGGCTCAAGGAGAAGTTCGCGTCGTTCAAGTACACGGCGTCCTCGATCAAGGAGCACGTGACTGAACTGGAGAAGCTCATTATGCTGATGAAGACAGCGAACTGTGGGCCAAGTGAGGAAGACGTCTGCGCGACGATGCTGCGGAGTCTACCTTCGAGCTACGAGAGCTTGGTGCAAGCGTTTCGCATGTCGGTGACAACTTTCAACTTGGCGGACCTCGTGAGCAAGTTGATCGCAGAGGAAGTGCGTCAGAAGGACTCGGCGCACATTGAGGAAACGACTGCGCTTCTTGCCGGCAAGGGCAATGGGAAGCAACAGCAGAAGAAGAAGAACCAGCGCGGTGGACGCAAGAAGGGACCCACAGGCGCGTGTTTCAACTGTGGCAAGAAGGGCCACTACGCGAGGGACTGCACTTCGGGTGCAAACTCGGGGGGACTGGTTCAAGACCAGTCGAATGTTGCTTTCAACGCAACTGAAGGATTCGCGACGCAGAGCTGGGTGATGGACAGCGGAGCTTCAGCACACATGTGCAAGACGCGCGACGCGTTCGGCGAGTACACGGCGATGAAGAGCGCGCGCAGTGTGTCGAGTGCGAAGAATAGCGCGGACTTGAAGATTCTCGGCTACGGGACCGTGGTTTTGCGCGTGTGGACGGGAAGCTCATGGATCAATGCTCGTCTAGAGAACACCCTCCACGTTCAAGACCTCAACAAGAACCTGTTTTCACTGACGGCTGCGACGGCGCGTGGGATGACAGTGGTGATGGACAGCAACAAGTGCGTGGTGAAGCGTGGGAATCAAGTTGTGGCTACTGGAACAAAACAAGGCAAGTTGATGTACCTCAACACGGATGGGAGTGACGAGTGCCACGCGGTTGAGAACGACATCGAGCTCTGGCACAGACGGCTAGGGCACGCATCGTTTGGCACGCTGAACACCATGGTGAAGAGCGGGTGGATCAGCGGCGCGCAGATGCAACCTGATGCTGTGTGTGGCGTGTGTGCTACGGCCAAGCAAGTTCGCCAAACTTTCAACTCGACCAAGGAGGAGATGGAAGTCAGGGAGAGCGCGCGTGTCGACACTACAGTGTGCTCAGACGTATTGGGACCCATCACTCCGGCGTCCAAGTCTGGGTACAAGTACATTGTGACCTTCATCATGATGAAGAGCCGCTACGTGGTGATTTACCCGCTCCGCGAGAAGAGCGATGTGTGTGACGCGTTTGCGAGGTTTCTCAAGGAGGCTCAAGTGAGTGCGGGTGTGACGGTCAAGGTGCTTCGGAGCGACAACGGCGGCGAGTATCGAAGTGCGAAAATGACGGCGCTGTGCGATGACAAGTCGATTAAGCAAGAGTTCACGGTGCCGTACAACCCTCAGCAGAACGGCATGGCTGAGCGGATGAATCGGACTTTGGTCGAAATGACACGCTGCATGCTGAAGGAGAGCGGCTTGGACAAGTCCTACTGGTGCGAGGCGATCATGACGGCGGCCGACATTCGGAACGTGTTGCCTAACACTTCGAACCAGCACTCAAGTCCGTTTGAAGTCGTGTTCAAACGGAAGCCGCGTTTGGACCACATGCGAGTGTTTGGGTCGGTATGCTACGCTCACGTGGCGAAGGAGAAGCGCAAAAAGCTGGACGACTCTGGTGTGGAGTGCTTCTTTCTCGGCTACGCGAAGCAGCAGAAGGCGTATCGGCTTCTCAACGCGCAGGATGGATCGATTGTAATTTCACGAAGCGTGACGTTTGCGGAGTTTCCGGTGGTCCAGGGATCGAGGAACGTCGGCGACAAAAATGTGACCGATGTCACTGCGACTGATGATATCACGGTGACAGATGTCATCGACAATGTTGAAGTTGAAGTTGAAGATGCTGCGGAAGAACCAAGTGTTGATGAGGGCTTCCGCACACCACCAACAGGACCACGCCAGGAACCCGCGCAGGATGAACACGGCGGGCCGACGCACTCAGTGCCAACTCGCGGATCCAGTACACCAGGAAGAAACGGTGAAGAAGAGTGGATGGTGTGCCCGGCACGCAAGAGAAGAGGTGTGGTGCGATACGAGCAAGAGTTCCCGAACAATCGACGTGGGCAATTCAACTTGGACGACTTCGAAGGCGATTACGACTCCCTCTACTGTCTGCACGCTGAGGACGACGACGGCGAGCGCGCGGCGACGTACGACGAAGTCATGCGCAGCAAGTTCAAGGAGGAATGGCTACATGCGATGGAGAGCGAGATGAAGTCATTGGAAGACCACCGCACGTGGACTTTGGTGGACATGCCGCCCGGAAACAAGGCTATCGGGTGCAAATGGGTGTTCCGCATCAAGCGTGACCCCAGCGGGAGTATCGTGAAGTTCAAGGCGCGACTGGTGGCTAAGGGGTTCACGCAGCGTCCAGGGATCGACTACACAGAGACGTACGCTCCAGTTGCACGGAAGAAGTCTATCAACTCAGTAATCGCAACTGCAGCGGAGGAGGACATGGAAGCTGAGAACGTGGATGTGGACACCGCTTTCCTTTACGGTGATGTGGAGGAAGTGATCTACATGGATCAACCGGACGGCTTCGAGGACCAAGCCAACCCGACGAAGAAATGTTTGCTCGGACAGGCACTCTACGGGACAAAGCAAGCGGCGCGCCAGTGGAACAACAAGTTGAATCGACACTTGGAAGGTCAAGGCTTTATCCGCTCGACAGCAGATCCGTGTGTCTACGTTCGTCGGTCGGGGGACAAGTACAGCATTGTCGTCATCTACGTGGACGACCTCATGATTTTCAGCAGGACGAAGGCTGAGATTGCGGAGATCAAGGGGGAGTTGAAGAGCGAGTTCAACATCAAGGAGTTGGGCGACTTGAAGTATTGCCTCGGCATCGAGATCCACCGCAAGCGCGAAGACAAGATCATCCTAATGAACCAGCGGGCCTACATCAAGCGACTTGCGGAGAAGTTCGGCGTGGAGAATTGCAAGGATGTACACACACCAGCGGACAGCAACTCGAAGCTCGTCAAGCCATCGGAGAGCGAAGCGTTTGTGCCGAAGTTCCCGTACCGCGAACTGGTGGGGGCTTTGATGTACGTGGCGACGTGTACGCGCCCCGACATCGCGCACGCAGTGGGTGAAGTGGCCAAGTTTTGCGAACGCTACAACAAGTCTCACTGGATGGCTGCGAAGAGAATCCTGAAGTATTTGAAGTCAACACGAGATTTGGGCATCGTGTTCAACGGCGGTACCAAGGGAGAGCTTGTGGGCTATGCAGACGCAAACTGGGCAGGCGATTTGGACACCCGACGTTCGACCACCGGTTATGTCTTTTTCCTGAACGGCAGCGCGATCTCATGGAAATCGAAGCGGCAACCGACTGTGGCGACGTCAAGCACGGAAGCAGAGTACATGGCGTTGTACAATGCGACTCAAGAAGTTGTGTGGCCACGACTATTGCTGAAGGACATCGGCCACGACATCGACGGCGCTACAACTATCCACCAGGACAACCAAGGGTGCATCGCGCTGGCCAAGAACCCGGTGTACCACTCGCGCACGAAGCACATCGACATCAAGTTTCACTTCCTGCGCGAGAAGGTTGAGCGTGGGGTGATTCAACTCGAGTACAAGCCCACCGACGAGATGGTTGCTGACGGCTTGACGAAGGCGCTGGCGCGTGACAAGCACTGCAAGTTCATCACGGGACTTCACATGCAGGCCTAAGATGTCAGCGAGCGTGGACATCAAGGGAGAGTGTTGAAGATGATGTCCGACAGCGCTGGATTTCCGGGGTGTCGCGTTCCCGGATTCATGGTGTGGGCCATGGAGTGTGTTTACGGTGCAGCACACGTTGTGCCTTGCATTTGTACGTGTGTGATGAGAGTTAATCGGATGGCGCCCAGTAGGTCTAGTGGTTAGTGGTGCCTGATCGGATCCCTCTGATTGTGGGTTCGATCCCGCCAGGCCACAAACTTTAGCAGTCTGTTTTTGCATATGGAAACCGTAGAGTCTACAGCAGATAGGATTTTTATGGATAGCTAGGCAACAGCAAGTTCGTATGGCAGGCTAGAGAGAGAGAGAGAGAGCGTCTTAACTACTCAATCACACATTACTTTTGGTTTTGCAATCTCGGCCCAAAGCCTTCTTCACTACTTCACCGCCCGCACCAACTCCTTTTAGGTTATGAGTTCCAAGTACGACAACGACTCCAAGTTCAAGGTGGAGCCTTTCGACGGATCCAACTACGCGCTGTGGAGCTACAAGATGAAGATGTACCTGATGTCGAAGGGATTGTGGGAGGCGGTCTCCGGCGGCGACGGCGTGACTGCGACGAAGGAACAGCAAGCGCACGCGGCGATCGTGCTGAACCTGAAGGACTCGCAGCTGATGCACGTGATCACCGCGGAGACAGCGAAGGATGCATGGGAGAAAATGGAGAGCTTCCATCGCACGCAAGACATGGCGAATCGGCTGTGGCTCAAGGAGAAGTTCGCGTCGTTCAAGTACACGGCGTCCTCGATCAAGGAGCACGTGACTGAACTGGAGAAGCTCATTATGCTGATGAAGACAGCGAACTGTGGGCCAAGTGAGGAAGACGTCTGCGCGACGATGCTGCGGAGTCTACCTTCGAGCTACGAGAGCTTGGTGCAAGCGTTTCGCATGTCGGTGACAACTTTCAACTTGGCGGACCTCGTGAGCAAGTTGATCGCAGAGGAAGTGCGTCAGAAGGACTCGGCGCACATTGAGGAAACGACTGCGCTTCTTGCCGGCAAGGGCAATGGGAAGCAACAGCAGAAGAAGAAGAACCAGCGCGGTGGACGCAAGAAGGGACCCACAGGCGCGTGTTTCAACTGTGGCAAGAAGGGCCACTACGCGAGGGACTGCACTTCGGGTGCAAACTCGGGGGGACTGGTTCAAGACCAGTCGAATGTTGCTTTCAACGCAACTGAAGGATTCGCGACGCAGAGCTGGGTGATGGACAGCGGAGCTTCAGCACACATGTGCAAGACGCGCGACGCGTTCGGCGAGTACACGGCGATGAAGAGCGCGCGCAGTGTGTCGAGTGCGAAGAATAGCGCGGACTTGAAGATTCTCGGCTACGGGACCGTGGTTTTGCGCGTGTGGACGGGAAGCTCATGGATCAATGCTCGTCTAGAGAACACCCTCCACGTTCAAGACCTCAACAAGAACCTGTTTTCACTGACGGCTGCGACGGCGCGTGGGATGACAGTGGTGATGGACAGCAACAAGTGCGTGGTGAAGCGTGGGAATCAAGTTGTGGCTACTGGAACAAAACAAGGCAAGTTGATGTACCTCAACACGGATGGGAGTGACGAGTGCCACGCGGTTGAGAACGACATCGAGCTCTGGCACAGACGGCTAGGGCACGCATCGTTTGGCACGCTGAACACCATGGTGAAGAGCGGGTGGATCAGCGGCGCGCAGATGCAACCTGATGCTGTGTGTGGCGTGTGTGCTACGGCCAAGCAAGTTCGCCAAACTTTCAACTCGACCAAGGAGGAGATGGAAGTCAGGGAGAGCGCGCGTGTCGACACTACAGTGTGCTCAGACGTATTGGGACCCATCACTCCGGCGTCCAAGTCTGGGTACAAGTACATTGTGACCTTCATCATGATGAAGAGCCGCTACGTGGTGATTTACCCGCTCCGCGAGAAGAGCGATGTGTGTGACGCGTTTGCGAGGTTTCTCAAGGAGGCTCAAGTGAGTGCGGGTGTGACGGTCAAGGTGCTTCGGAGCGACAACGGCGGCGAGTATCGAAGTGCGAAAATGACGGCGCTGTGCGATGACAAGTCGATTAAGCAAGAGTTCACGGTGCCGTACAACCCTCAGCAGAACGGCATGGCTGAGCGGATGAATCGGACTTTGGTCGAAATGACACGCTGCATGCTGAAGGAGAGCGGCTTGGACAAGTCCTACTGGTGCGAGGCGATCATGACGGCGGCCGACATTCGGAACGTGTTGCCTAACACTTCGAACCAGCACTCAAGTCCGTTTGAAGTCGTGTTCAAACGGAAGCCGCGTTTGGACCACATGCGAGTGTTTGGGTCGGTATGCTACGCTCACGTGGCGAAGGAGAAGCGCAAAAAGCTGGACGACTCTGGTGTGGAGTGCTTCTTTCTCGGCTACGCGAAGCAGCAGAAGGCGTATCGGCTTCTCAACGCGCAGGATGGATCGATTGTAATTTCACGAAGCGTGACGTTTGCGGAGTTTCCGGTGGTCCAGGGATCGAGGAACGTCGGCGACAAAAATGTGACCGATGTCACTGCGACTGATGATATCACGGTGACAGATGTCATCGACAATGTTGAAGTTGAAGTTGAAGATGCTGCGGAAGAACCAAGTGTTGATGAGGGCTTCCGCACACCACCAACAGGACCACGCCAGGAACCCGCGCAGGATGAACACGGCGGGCCGACGCACTCAGTGCCAACTCGCGGATCCAGTACACCAGGAAGAAACGGTGAAGAAGAGTGGATGGTGTGCCCGGCACGCAAGAGAAGAGGTGTGGTGCGATACGAGCAAGAGTTCCCGAACAATCGACGTGGGCAATTCAACTTGGACGACTTCGAAGGCGATTACGACTCCCTCTACTGTCTGCACGCTGAGGACGACGACGGCGAGCGCGCGGCGACGTACGACGAAGTCATGCGCAGCAAGTTCAAGGAGGAATGGCTACATGCGATGGAGAGCGAGATGAAGTCATTGGAAGACCACCGCACGTGGACTTTGGTGGACATGCCGCCCGGAAACAAGGCTATCGGGTGCAAATGGGTGTTCCGCATCAAGCGTGACCCCAGCGGGAGTATCGTGAAGTTCAAGGCGCGACTGGTGGCTAAGGGGTTCACGCAGCGTCCAGGGATCGACTACACAGAGACGTACGCTCCAGTTGCACGGAAGAAGTCTATCAACTCAGTAATCGCAACTGCAGCGGAGGAGGACATGGAAGCTGAGAACGTGGATGTGGACACCGCTTTCCTTTACGGTGATGTGGAGGAAGTGATCTACATGGATCAACCGGACGGCTTCGAGGACCAAGCCAACCCGACGAAGAAATGTTTGCTCGGACAGGCACTCTACGGGACAAAGCAAGCGGCGCGCCAGTGGAACAACAAGTTGAATCGACACTTGGAAGGTCAAGGCTTTATCCGCTCGACAGCAGATCCGTGTGTCTACGTTCGTCGGTCGGGGGACAAGTACAGCATTGTCGTCATCTACGTGGACGACCTCATGATTTTCAGCAGGACGAAGGCTGAGATTGCGGAGATCAAGGGGGAGTTGAAGAGCGAGTTCAACATCAAGGAGTTGGGCGACTTGAAGTATTGCCTCGGCATCGAGATCCACCGCAAGCGCGAAGACAAGATCATCCTAATGAACCAGCGGGCCTACATCAAGCGACTTGCGGAGAAGTTCGGCGTGGAGAATTGCAAGGATGTACACACACCAGCGGACAGCAACTCGAAGCTCGTCAAGCCATCGGAGAGCGAAGCGTTTGTGCCGAAGTTCCCGTACCGCGAACTGGTGGGGGCTTTGATGTACGTGGCGACGTGTACGCGCCCCGACATCGCGCACGCAGTGGGTGAAGTGGCCAAGTTTTGCGAACGCTACAACAAGTCTCACTGGATGGCTGCGAAGAGAATCCTGAAGTATTTGAAGTCAACACGAGATTTGGGCATCGTGTTCAACGGCGGTACCAAGGGAGAGCTTGTGGGCTATGCAGACGCAAACTGGGCAGGCGATTTGGACACCCGACGTTCGACCACCGGTTATGTCTTTTTCCTGAACGGCAGCGCGATCTCATGGAAATCGAAGCGGCAACCGACTGTGGCGACGTCAAGCACGGAAGCAGAGTACATGGCGTTGTACAATGCGACTCAAGAAGTTGTGTGGCCACGACTATTGCTGAAGGACATCGGCCACGACATCGACGGCGCTACAACTATCCACCAGGACAACCAAGGGTGCATCGCGCTGGCCAAGAACCCGGTGTACCACTCGCGCACGAAGCACATCGACATCAAGTTTCACTTCCTGCGCGAGAAGGTTGAGCGTGGGGTGATTCAACTCGAGTACAAGCCCACCGACGAGATGGTTGCTGACGGCTTGACGAAGGCGCTGGCGCGTGACAAGCACTGCAAGTTCATCACGGGACTTCACATGCAGGCCTAAGATGTCAGCGAGCGTGGACATCAAGGGAGAGTGTTGAAGATGATGTCCGACAGCGCTGGATTTCCGGGGTGTCGCGTTCCCGGATTCATGGTGTGGGCCATGGAGTGTGTTTACGGTGCAGCACACGTTGTGCCTTGCATTTGTACGTGTGTGATGAGAGTTAATCGGATGGCGCCCAGTAGGTCTAGTGGTTAGTGGTGCCTGATCGGATCCCTCTGATTGTGGGTTCGATCCCGCCAGGCCACAAACTTTAGCAGTCTGTTTTTGCATATGGAAACCGTAGAGTCTACAGCAGATAGGATTTTTATGGATAGCTAGGCAACAGCAAGTTCGTATGGCAGGCTAGAGAGAGAGAGAGAGAGCGTCTTAACTACTCAATCACACATTACTTTTGGTTTTGCAATCTCGGCCCAAAGCCTTCTTCACTACTTCACCGCCCGCACCAACTCCTTTTAGGTTATGAGTTCCAAGTACGACAACGACTCCAAGTTCAAGGTGGAGCCTTTCGACGGATCCAACTACGCGCTGTGGAGCTACAAGATGAAGATGTACCTGATGTCGAAGGGATTGTGGGAGGCGGTCTCCGGCGGCGACGGCGTGACTGCGACGAAGGAACAGCAAGCGCACGCGGCGATCGTGCTGAACCTGAAGGACTCGCAGCTGATGCACGTGATCACCGCGGAGACAGCGAAGGATGCATGGGAGAAAATGGAGAGCTTCCATCGCACGCAAGACATGGCGAATCGGCTGTGGCTCAAGGAGAAGTTCGCGTCGTTCAAGTACACGGCGTCCTCGATCAAGGAGCACGTGACTGAACTGGAGAAGCTCATTATGCTGATGAAGACAGCGAACTGTGGGCCAAGTGAGGAAGACGTCTGCGCGACGATGCTGCGGAGTCTACCTTCGAGCTACGAGAGCTTGGTGCAAGCGTTTCGCATGTCGGTGACAACTTTCAACTTGGCGGACCTCGTGAGCAAGTTGATCGCAGAGGAAGTGCGTCAGAAGGACTCGGCGCACATTGAGGAAACGACTGCGCTTCTTGCCGGCAAGGGCAATGGGAAGCAACAGCAGAAGAAGAAGAACCAGCGCGGTGGACGCAAGAAGGGACCCACAGGCGCGTGTTTCAACTGTGGCAAGAAGGGCCACTACGCGAGGGACTGCACTTCGGGTGCAAACTCGGGGGGACTGGTTCAAGACCAGTCGAATGTTGCTTTCAACGCAACTGAAGGATTCGCGACGCAGAGCTGGGTGATGGACAGCGGAGCTTCAGCACACATGTGCAAGACGCGCGACGCGTTCGGCGAGTACACGGCGATGAAGAGCGCGCGCAGTGTGTCGAGTGCGAAGAATAGCGCGGACTTGAAGATTCTCGGCTACGGGACCGTGGTTTTGCGCGTGTGGACGGGAAGCTCATGGATCAATGCTCGTCTAGAGAACACCCTCCACGTTCAAGACCTCAACAAGAACCTGTTTTCACTGACGGCTGCGACGGCGCGTGGGATGACAGTGGTGATGGACAGCAACAAGTGCGTGGTGAAGCGTGGGAATCAAGTTGTGGCTACTGGAACAAAACAAGGCAAGTTGATGTACCTCAACACGGATGGGAGTGACGAGTGCCACGCGGTTGAGAACGACATCGAGCTCTGGCACAGACGGCTAGGGCACGCATCGTTTGGCACGCTGAACACCATGGTGAAGAGCGGGTGGATCAGCGGCGCGCAGATGCAACCTGATGCTGTGTGTGGCGTGTGTGCTACGGCCAAGCAAGTTCGCCAAACTTTCAACTCGACCAAGGAGGAGATGGAAGTCAGGGAGAGCGCGCGTGTCGACACTACAGTGTGCTCAGACGTATTGGGACCCATCACTCCGGCGTCCAAGTCTGGGTACAAGTACATTGTGACCTTCATCATGATGAAGAGCCGCTACGTGGTGATTTACCCGCTCCGCGAGAAGAGCGATGTGTGTGACGCGTTTGCGAGGTTTCTCAAGGAGGCTCAAGTGAGTGCGGGTGTGACGGTCAAGGTGCTTCGGAGCGACAACGGCGGCGAGTATCGAAGTGCGAAAATGACGGCGCTGTGCGATGACAAGTCGATTAAGCAAGAGTTCACGGTGCCGTACAACCCTCAGCAGAACGGCATGGCTGAGCGGATGAATCGGACTTTGGTCGAAATGACACGCTGCATGCTGAAGGAGAGCGGCTTGGACAAGTCCTACTGGTGCGAGGCGATCATGACGGCGGCCGACATTCGGAACGTGTTGCCTAACACTTCGAACCAGCACTCAAGTCCGTTTGAAGTCGTGTTCAAACGGAAGCCGCGTTTGGACCACATGCGAGTGTTTGGGTCGGTATGCTACGCTCACGTGGCGAAGGAGAAGCGCAAAAAGCTGGACGACTCTGGTGTGGAGTGCTTCTTTCTCGGCTACGCGAAGCAGCAGAAGGCGTATCGGCTTCTCAACGCGCAGGATGGATCGATTGTAATTTCACGAAGCGTGACGTTTGCGGAGTTTCCGGTGGTCCAGGGATCGAGGAACGTCGGCGACAAAAATGTGACCGATGTCACTGCGACTGATGATATCACGGTGACAGATGTCATCGACAATGTTGAAGTTGAAGTTGAAGATGCTGCGGAAGAACCAAGTGTTGATGAGGGCTTCCGCACACCACCAACAGGACCACGCCAGGAACCCGCGCAGGATGAACACGGCGGGCCGACGCACTCAGTGCCAACTCGCGGATCCAGTACACCAGGAAGAAACGGTGAAGAAGAGTGGATGGTGTGCCCGGCACGCAAGAGAAGAGGTGTGGTGCGATACGAGCAAGAGTTCCCGAACAATCGACGTGGGCAATTCAACTTGGACGACTTCGAAGGCGATTACGACTCCCTCTACTGTCTGCACGCTGAGGACGACGACGGCGAGCGCGCGGCGACGTACGACGAAGTCATGCGCAGCAAGTTCAAGGAGGAATGGCTACATGCGATGGAGAGCGAGATGAAGTCATTGGAAGACCACCGCACGTGGACTTTGGTGGACATGCCGCCCGGAAACAAGGCTATCGGGTGCAAATGGGTGTTCCGCATCAAGCGTGACCCCAGCGGGAGTATCGTGAAGTTCAAGGCGCGACTGGTGGCTAAGGGGTTCACGCAGCGTCCAGGGATCGACTACACAGAGACGTACGCTCCAGTTGCACGGAAGAAGTCTATCAACTCAGTAATCGCAACTGCAGCGGAGGAGGACATGGAAGCTGAGAACGTGGATGTGGACACCGCTTTCCTTTACGGTGATGTGGAGGAAGTGATCTACATGGATCAACCGGACGGCTTCGAGGACCAAGCCAACCCGACGAAGAAATGTTTGCTCGGACAGGCACTCTACGGGACAAAGCAAGCGGCGCGCCAGTGGAACAACAAGTTGAATCGACACTTGGAAGGTCAAGGCTTTATCCGCTCGACAGCAGATCCGTGTGTCTACGTTCGTCGGTCGGGGGACAAGTACAGCATTGTCGTCATCTACGTGGACGACCTCATGATTTTCAGCAGGACGAAGGCTGAGATTGCGGAGATCAAGGGGGAGTTGAAGAGCGAGTTCAACATCAAGGAGTTGGGCGACTTGAAGTATTGCCTCGGCATCGAGATCCACCGCAAGCGCGAAGACAAGATCATCCTAATGAACCAGCGGGCCTACATCAAGCGACTTGCGGAGAAGTTCGGCGTGGAGAATTGCAAGGATGTACACACACCAGCGGACAGCAACTCGAAGCTCGTCAAGCCATCGGAGAGCGAAGCGTTTGTGCCGAAGTTCCCGTACCGCGAACTGGTGGGGGCTTTGATGTACGTGGCGACGTGTACGCGCCCCGACATCGCGCACGCAGTGGGTGAAGTGGCCAAGTTTTGCGAACGCTACAACAAGTCTCACTGGATGGCTGCGAAGAGAATCCTGAAGTATTTGAAGTCAACACGAGATTTGGGCATCGTGTTCAACGGCGGTACCAAGGGAGAGCTTGTGGGCTATGCAGACGCAAACTGGGCAGGCGATTTGGACACCCGACGTTCGACCACCGGTTATGTCTTTTTCCTGAACGGCAGCGCGATCTCATGGAAATCGAAGCGGCAACCGACTGTGGCGACGTCAAGCACGGAAGCAGAGTACATGGCGTTGTACAATGCGACTCAAGAAGTTGTGTGGCCACGACTATTGCTGAAGGACATCGGCCACGACATCGACGGCGCTACAACTATCCACCAGGACAACCAAGGGTGCATCGCGCTGGCCAAGAACCCGGTGTACCACTCGCGCACGAAGCACATCGACATCAAGTTTCACTTCCTGCGCGAGAAGGTTGAGCGTGGGGTGATTCAACTCGAGTACAAGCCCACCGACGAGATGGTTGCTGACGGCTTGACGAAGGCGCTGGCGCGTGACAAGCACTGCAAGTTCATCACGGGACTTCACATGCAGGCCTAAGATGTCAGCGAGCGTGGACATCAAGGGAGAGTGTTGAAGATGATGTCCGACAGCGCTGGATTTCCGGGGTGTCGCGTTCCCGGATTCATGGTGTGGGCCATGGAGTGTGTTTACGGTGCAGCACACGTTGTGCCTTGCATTTGTACGTGTGTGATGAGAGTTAATCGGATGGCGCCCAGTAGGTCTAGTGGTTAGTGGTGCCTGATCGGATCCCTCTGATTGTGGGTTCGATCCCGCCAGGCCACAAACTTTAGCAGTCTGTTTTTGCATATGGAAACCGTAGAGTCTACAGCAGATAGGATTTTTATGGATAGCTAGGCAACAGCAAGTTCGTATGGCAGGCTAGAGAGAGAGAGAGAGAGCGTCTTAACTACTCAATCACACATTACTTTTGGTTTTGCAATCTCGGCCCAAAGCCTTCTTCACTACTTCACCGCCCGCACCAACTCCTTTTAGGTTATGAGTTCCAAGTACGACAACGACTCCAAGTTCAAGGTGGAGCCTTTCGACGGATCCAACTACGCGCTGTGGAGCTACAAGATGAAGATGTACCTGATGTCGAAGGGATTGTGGGAGGCGGTCTCCGGCGGCGACGGCGTGACTGCGACGAAGGAACAGCAAGCGCACGCGGCGATCGTGCTGAACCTGAAGGACTCGCAGCTGATGCACGTGATCACCGCGGAGACAGCGAAGGATGCATGGGAGAAAATGGAGAGCTTCCATCGCACGCAAGACATGGCGAATCGGCTGTGGCTCAAGGAGAAGTTCGCGTCGTTCAAGTACACGGCGTCCTCGATCAAGGAGCACGTGACTGAACTGGAGAAGCTCATTATGCTGATGAAGACAGCGAACTGTGGGCCAAGTGAGGAAGACGTCTGCGCGACGATGCTGCGGAGTCTACCTTCGAGCTACGAGAGCTTGGTGCAAGCGTTTCGCATGTCGGTGACAACTTTCAACTTGGCGGACCTCGTGAGCAAGTTGATCGCAGAGGAAGTGCGTCAGAAGGACTCGGCGCACATTGAGGAAACGACTGCGCTTCTTGCCGGCAAGGGCAATGGGAAGCAACAGCAGAAGAAGAAGAACCAGCGCGGTGGACGCAAGAAGGGACCCACAGGCGCGTGTTTCAACTGTGGCAAGAAGGGCCACTACGCGAGGGACTGCACTTCGGGTGCAAACTCGGGGGGACTGGTTCAAGACCAGTCGAATGTTGCTTTCAACGCAACTGAAGGATTCGCGACGCAGAGCTGGGTGATGGACAGCGGAGCTTCAGCACACATGTGCAAGACGCGCGACGCGTTCGGCGAGTACACGGCGATGAAGAGCGCGCGCAGTGTGTCGAGTGCGAAGAATAGCGCGGACTTGAAGATTCTCGGCTACGGGACCGTGGTTTTGCGCGTGTGGACGGGAAGCTCATGGATCAATGCTCGTCTAGAGAACACCCTCCACGTTCAAGACCTCAACAAGAACCTGTTTTCACTGACGGCTGCGACGGCGCGTGGGATGACAGTGGTGATGGACAGCAACAAGTGCGTGGTGAAGCGTGGGAATCAAGTTGTGGCTACTGGAACAAAACAAGGCAAGTTGATGTACCTCAACACGGATGGGAGTGACGAGTGCCACGCGGTTGAGAACGACATCGAGCTCTGGCACAGACGGCTAGGGCACGCATCGTTTGGCACGCTGAACACCATGGTGAAGAGCGGGTGGATCAGCGGCGCGCAGATGCAACCTGATGCTGTGTGTGGCGTGTGTGCTACGGCCAAGCAAGTTCGCCAAACTTTCAACTCGACCAAGGAGGAGATGGAAGTCAGGGAGAGCGCGCGTGTCGACACTACAGTGTGCTCAGACGTATTGGGACCCATCACTCCGGCGTCCAAGTCTGGGTACAAGTACATTGTGACCTTCATCATGATGAAGAGCCGCTACGTGGTGATTTACCCGCTCCGCGAGAAGAGCGATGTGTGTGACGCGTTTGCGAGGTTTCTCAAGGAGGCTCAAGTGAGTGCGGGTGTGACGGTCAAGGTGCTTCGGAGCGACAACGGCGGCGAGTATCGAAGTGCGAAAATGACGGCGCTGTGCGATGACAAGTCGATTAAGCAAGAGTTCACGGTGCCGTACAACCCTCAGCAGAACGGCATGGCTGAGCGGATGAATCGGACTTTGGTCGAAATGACACGCTGCATGCTGAAGGAGAGCGGCTTGGACAAGTCCTACTGGTGCGAGGCGATCATGACGGCGGCCGACATTCGGAACGTGTTGCCTAACACTTCGAACCAGCACTCAAGTCCGTTTGAAGTCGTGTTCAAACGGAAGCCGCGTTTGGACCACATGCGAGTGTTTGGGTCGGTATGCTACGCTCACGTGGCGAAGGAGAAGCGCAAAAAGCTGGACGACTCTGGTGTGGAGTGCTTCTTTCTCGGCTACGCGAAGCAGCAGAAGGCGTATCGGCTTCTCAACGCGCAGGATGGATCGATTGTAATTTCACGAAGCGTGACGTTTGCGGAGTTTCCGGTGGTCCAGGGATCGAGGAACGTCGGCGACAAAAATGTGACCGATGTCACTGCGACTGATGATATCACGGTGACAGATGTCATCGACAATGTTGAAGTTGAAGTTGAAGATGCTGCGGAAGAACCAAGTGTTGATGAGGGCTTCCGCACACCACCAACAGGACCACGCCAGGAACCCGCGCAGGATGAACACGGCGGGCCGACGCACTCAGTGCCAACTCGCGGATCCAGTACACCAGGAAGAAACGGTGAAGAAGAGTGGATGGTGTGCCCGGCACGCAAGAGAAGAGGTGTGGTGCGATACGAGCAAGAGTTCCCGAACAATCGACGTGGGCAATTCAACTTGGACGACTTCGAAGGCGATTACGACTCCCTCTACTGTCTGCACGCTGAGGACGACGACGGCGAGCGCGCGGCGACGTACGACGAAGTCATGCGCAGCAAGTTCAAGGAGGAATGGCTACATGCGATGGAGAGCGAGATGAAGTCATTGGAAGACCACCGCACGTGGACTTTGGTGGACATGCCGCCCGGAAACAAGGCTATCGGGTGCAAATGGGTGTTCCGCATCAAGCGTGACCCCAGCGGGAGTATCGTGAAGTTCAAGGCGCGACTGGTGGCTAAGGGGTTCACGCAGCGTCCAGGGATCGACTACACAGAGACGTACGCTCCAGTTGCACGGAAGAAGTCTATCAACTCAGTAATCGCAACTGCAGCGGAGGAGGACATGGAAGCTGAGAACGTGGATGTGGACACCGCTTTCCTTTACGGTGATGTGGAGGAAGTGATCTACATGGATCAACCGGACGGCTTCGAGGACCAAGCCAACCCGACGAAGAAATGTTTGCTCGGACAGGCACTCTACGGGACAAAGCAAGCGGCGCGCCAGTGGAACAACAAGTTGAATCGACACTTGGAAGGTCAAGGCTTTATCCGCTCGACAGCAGATCCGTGTGTCTACGTTCGTCGGTCGGGGGACAAGTACAGCATTGTCGTCATCTACGTGGACGACCTCATGATTTTCAGCAGGACGAAGGCTGAGATTGCGGAGATCAAGGGGGAGTTGAAGAGCGAGTTCAACATCAAGGAGTTGGGCGACTTGAAGTATTGCCTCGGCATCGAGATCCACCGCAAGCGCGAAGACAAGATCATCCTAATGAACCAGCGGGCCTACATCAAGCGACTTGCGGAGAAGTTCGGCGTGGAGAATTGCAAGGATGTACACACACCAGCGGACAGCAACTCGAAGCTCGTCAAGCCATCGGAGAGCGAAGCGTTTGTGCCGAAGTTCCCGTACCGCGAACTGGTGGGGGCTTTGATGTACGTGGCGACGTGTACGCGCCCCGACATCGCGCACGCAGTGGGTGAAGTGGCCAAGTTTTGCGAACGCTACAACAAGTCTCACTGGATGGCTGCGAAGAGAATCCTGAAGTATTTGAAGTCAACACGAGATTTGGGCATCGTGTTCAACGGCGGTACCAAGGGAGAGCTTGTGGGCTATGCAGACGCAAACTGGGCAGGCGATTTGGACACCCGACGTTCGACCACCGGTTATGTCTTTTTCCTGAACGGCAGCGCGATCTCATGGAAATCGAAGCGGCAACCGACTGTGGCGACGTCAAGCACGGAAGCAGAGTACATGGCGTTGTACAATGCGACTCAAGAAGTTGTGTGGCCACGACTATTGCTGAAGGACATCGGCCACGACATCGACGGCGCTACAACTATCCACCAGGACAACCAAGGGTGCATCGCGCTGGCCAAGAACCCGGTGTACCACTCGCGCACGAAGCACATCGACATCAAGTTTCACTTCCTGCGCGAGAAGGTTGAGCGTGGGGTGATTCAACTCGAGTACAAGCCCACCGACGAGATGGTTGCTGACGGCTTGACGAAGGCGCTGGCGCGTGACAAGCACTGCAAGTTCATCACGGGACTTCACATGCAGGCCTAAGATGTCAGCGAGCGTGGACATCAAGGGAGAGTGTTGAAGATGATGTCCGACAGCGCTGGATTTCCGGGGTGTCGCGTTCCCGGATTCATGGTGTGGGCCATGGAGTGTGTTTACGGTGCAGCACACGTTGTGCCTTGCATTTGTACGTGTGTGATGAGAGTTAATCGGATGGCGCCCAGTAGGTCTAGTGGTTAGTGGTGCCTGATCGGATCCCTCTGATTGTGGGTTCGATCCCGCCAGGCCACAAACTTTAGCAGTCTGTTTTTGCATATGGAAACCGTAGAGTCTACAGCAGATAGGATTTTTATGGATAGCTAGGCAACAGCAAGTTCGTATGGCAGGCTAGAGAGAGAGAGAGAGAGCGTCTTAACTACTCAATCACACATTACTTTTGGTTTTGCAATCTCGGCCCAAAGCCTTCTTCACTACTTCACCGCCCGCACCAACTCCTTTTAGGTTATGAGTTCCAAGTACGACAACGACTCCAAGTTCAAGGTGGAGCCTTTCGACGGATCCAACTACGCGCTGTGGAGCTACAAGATGAAGATGTACCTGATGTCGAAGGGATTGTGGGAGGCGGTCTCCGGCGGCGACGGCGTGACTGCGACGAAGGAACAGCAAGCGCACGCGGCGATCGTGCTGAACCTGAAGGACTCGCAGCTGATGCACGTGATCACCGCGGAGACAGCGAAGGATGCATGGGAGAAAATGGAGAGCTTCCATCGCACGCAAGACATGGCGAATCGGCTGTGGCTCAAGGAGAAGTTCGCGTCGTTCAAGTACACGGCGTCCTCGATCAAGGAGCACGTGACTGAACTGGAGAAGCTCATTATGCTGATGAAGACAGCGAACTGTGGGCCAAGTGAGGAAGACGTCTGCGCGACGATGCTGCGGAGTCTACCTTCGAGCTACGAGAGCTTGGTGCAAGCGTTTCGCATGTCGGTGACAACTTTCAACTTGGCGGACCTCGTGAGCAAGTTGATCGCAGAGGAAGTGCGTCAGAAGGACTCGGCGCACATTGAGGAAACGACTGCGCTTCTTGCCGGCAAGGGCAATGGGAAGCAACAGCAGAAGAAGAAGAACCAGCGCGGTGGACGCAAGAAGGGACCCACAGGCGCGTGTTTCAACTGTGGCAAGAAGGGCCACTACGCGAGGGACTGCACTTCGGGTGCAAACTCGGGGGGACTGGTTCAAGACCAGTCGAATGTTGCTTTCAACGCAACTGAAGGATTCGCGACGCAGAGCTGGGTGATGGACAGCGGAGCTTCAGCACACATGTGCAAGACGCGCGACGCGTTCGGCGAGTACACGGCGATGAAGAGCGCGCGCAGTGTGTCGAGTGCGAAGAATAGCGCGGACTTGAAGATTCTCGGCTACGGGACCGTGGTTTTGCGCGTGTGGACGGGAAGCTCATGGATCAATGCTCGTCTAGAGAACACCCTCCACGTTCAAGACCTCAACAAGAACCTGTTTTCACTGACGGCTGCGACGGCGCGTGGGATGACAGTGGTGATGGACAGCAACAAGTGCGTGGTGAAGCGTGGGAATCAAGTTGTGGCTACTGGAACAAAACAAGGCAAGTTGATGTACCTCAACACGGATGGGAGTGACGAGTGCCACGCGGTTGAGAACGACATCGAGCTCTGGCACAGACGGCTAGGGCACGCATCGTTTGGCACGCTGAACACCATGGTGAAGAGCGGGTGGATCAGCGGCGCGCAGATGCAACCTGATGCTGTGTGTGGCGTGTGTGCTACGGCCAAGCAAGTTCGCCAAACTTTCAACTCGACCAAGGAGGAGATGGAAGTCAGGGAGAGCGCGCGTGTCGACACTACAGTGTGCTCAGACGTATTGGGACCCATCACTCCGGCGTCCAAGTCTGGGTACAAGTACATTGTGACCTTCATCATGATGAAGAGCCGCTACGTGGTGATTTACCCGCTCCGCGAGAAGAGCGATGTGTGTGACGCGTTTGCGAGGTTTCTCAAGGAGGCTCAAGTGAGTGCGGGTGTGACGGTCAAGGTGCTTCGGAGCGACAACGGCGGCGAGTATCGAAGTGCGAAAATGACGGCGCTGTGCGATGACAAGTCGATTAAGCAAGAGTTCACGGTGCCGTACAACCCTCAGCAGAACGGCATGGCTGAGCGGATGAATCGGACTTTGGTCGAAATGACACGCTGCATGCTGAAGGAGAGCGGCTTGGACAAGTCCTACTGGTGCGAGGCGATCATGACGGCGGCCGACATTCGGAACGTGTTGCCTAACACTTCGAACCAGCACTCAAGTCCGTTTGAAGTCGTGTTCAAACGGAAGCCGCGTTTGGACCACATGCGAGTGTTTGGGTCGGTATGCTACGCTCACGTGGCGAAGGAGAAGCGCAAAAAGCTGGACGACTCTGGTGTGGAGTGCTTCTTTCTCGGCTACGCGAAGCAGCAGAAGGCGTATCGGCTTCTCAACGCGCAGGATGGATCGATTGTAATTTCACGAAGCGTGACGTTTGCGGAGTTTCCGGTGGTCCAGGGATCGAGGAACGTCGGCGACAAAAATGTGACCGATGTCACTGCGACTGATGATATCACGGTGACAGATGTCATCGACAATGTTGAAGTTGAAGTTGAAGATGCTGCGGAAGAACCAAGTGTTGATGAGGGCTTCCGCACACCACCAACAGGACCACGCCAGGAACCCGCGCAGGATGAACACGGCGGGCCGACGCACTCAGTGCCAACTCGCGGATCCAGTACACCAGGAAGAAACGGTGAAGAAGAGTGGATGGTGTGCCCGGCACGCAAGAGAAGAGGTGTGGTGCGATACGAGCAAGAGTTCCCGAACAATCGACGTGGGCAATTCAACTTGGACGACTTCGAAGGCGATTACGACTCCCTCTACTGTCTGCACGCTGAGGACGACGACGGCGAGCGCGCGGCGACGTACGACGAAGTCATGCGCAGCAAGTTCAAGGAGGAATGGCTACATGCGATGGAGAGCGAGATGAAGTCATTGGAAGACCACCGCACGTGGACTTTGGTGGACATGCCGCCCGGAAACAAGGCTATCGGGTGCAAATGGGTGTTCCGCATCAAGCGTGACCCCAGCGGGAGTATCGTGAAGTTCAAGGCGCGACTGGTGGCTAAGGGGTTCACGCAGCGTCCAGGGATCGACTACACAGAGACGTACGCTCCAGTTGCACGGAAGAAGTCTATCAACTCAGTAATCGCAACTGCAGCGGAGGAGGACATGGAAGCTGAGAACGTGGATGTGGACACCGCTTTCCTTTACGGTGATGTGGAGGAAGTGATCTACATGGATCAACCGGACGGCTTCGAGGACCAAGCCAACCCGACGAAGAAATGTTTGCTCGGACAGGCACTCTACGGGACAAAGCAAGCGGCGCGCCAGTGGAACAACAAGTTGAATCGACACTTGGAAGGTCAAGGCTTTATCCGCTCGACAGCAGATCCGTGTGTCTACGTTCGTCGGTCGGGGGACAAGTACAGCATTGTCGTCATCTACGTGGACGACCTCATGATTTTCAGCAGGACGAAGGCTGAGATTGCGGAGATCAAGGGGAGTTGAAGAGCGAGTTCAACATCAAGGAGTTGGGCGACTTGAAGTATTGCCTCGGCATCGAGATCCACCGCAAGCGCGAAGACAAGATCATCCTAATGAACCAGCGGGCCTACATCAAGCGACTTGCGGAGAAGTTCGGCGTGGAGAATTGCAAGGATGTACACACACCAGCGGACAGCAACTCGAAGCTCGTCAAGCCATCGGAGAGCGAAGCGTTTGTGCCGAAGTTCCCGTACCGCGAACTGGTGGGGGCTTTGATGTACGTGGCGACGTGTACGCGCCCCGACATCGCGCACGCAGTGGGTGAAGTGGCCAAGTTTTGCGAACGCTACAACAAGTCTCACTGGATGGCTGCGAAGAGAATCCTGAAGTATTTGAAGTCAACACGAGATTTGGGCATCGTGTTCAACGGCGGTACCAAGGGAGAGCTTGTGGGCTATGCAGACGCAAACTGGGCAGGCGATTTGGACACCCGACGTTCGACCACCGGTTATGTCTTTTTCCTGAACGGCAGCGCGATCTCATGGAAATCGAAGCGGCAACCGACTGTGGCGACGTCAAGCACGGAAGCAGAGTACATGGCGTTGTACAATGCGACTCAAGAAGTTGTGTGGCCACGACTATTGCTGAAGGACATCGGCCACGACATCGACGGCGCTACAACTATCCACCAGGACAACCAAGGGTGCATCGCGCTGGCCAAGAACCCGGTGTACCACTCGCGCACGAAGCACATCGACATCAAGTTTCACTTCCTGCGCGAGAAGGTTGAGCGTGGGGTGATTCAACTCGAGTACAAGCCCACCGACGAGATGGTTGCTGACGGCTTGACGAAGGCGCTGGCGCGTGACAAGCACTGCAAGTTCATCACGGGACTTCACATGCAGGCCTAAGATGTCAGCGAGCGTGGACATCAAGGGAGAGTGTTGAAGATGATGTCCGACAGCGCTGGATTTCCGGGGTGTCGCGTTCCCGGATTCATGGTGTGGGCCATGGAGTGTGTTTACGGTGCAGCACACGTTGTGCCTTGCATTTGTACGTGTGTGATGAGAGTTAATCGGATGGCGCCCAGTAGGTCTAGTGGTTAGTGGTGCCTGATCGGATCCCTCTGATTGTGGGTTCGATCCCGCCAGGCCACAAACTTTAGCAGTCTGTTTTTGCATATGGAAACCGTAGAGTCTACAGCAGATAGGATTTTTATGGATAGCTAGGCAACAGCAAGTTCGTATGGCAGGCTAGAGAGAGAGAGAGAGAGCGTCTTAACTACTCAATCACACATTACTTTTGGTTTTGCAATCTCGGCCCAAAGCCTTCTTCACTACTTCACCGCCCGCACCAACTCCTTTTAGGTTATGAGTTCCAAGTACGACAACGACTCCAAGTTCAAGGTGGAGCCTTTCGACGGATCCAACTACGCGCTGTGGAGCTACAAGATGAAGATGTACCTGATGTCGAAGGGATTGTGGGAGGCGGTCTCCGGCGGCGACGGCGTGACTGCGACGAAGGAACAGCAAGCGCACGCGGCGATCGTGCTGAACCTGAAGGACTCGCAGCTGATGCACGTGATCACCGCGGAGACAGCGAAGGATGCATGGGAGAAAATGGAGAGCTTCCATCGCACGCAAGACATGGCGAATCGGCTGTGGCTCAAGGAGAAGTTCGCGTCGTTCAAGTACACGGCGTCCTCGATCAAGGAGCACGTGACTGAACTGGAGAAGCTCATTATGCTGATGAAGACAGCGAACTGTGGGCCAAGTGAGGAAGACGTCTGCGCGACGATGCTGCGGAGTCTACCTTCGAGCTACGAGAGCTTGGTGCAAGCGTTTCGCATGTCGGTGACAACTTTCAACTTGGCGGACCTCGTGAGCAAGTTGATCGCAGAGGAAGTGCGTCAGAAGGACTCGGCGCACATTGAGGAAACGACTGCGCTTCTTGCCGGCAAGGGCAATGGGAAGCAACAGCAGAAGAAGAAGAACCAGCGCGGTGGACGCAAGAAGGGACCCACAGGCGCGTGTTTCAACTGTGGCAAGAAGGGCCACTACGCGAGGGACTGCACTTCGGGTGCAAACTCGGGGGGACTGGTTCAAGACCAGTCGAATGTTGCTTTCAACGCAACTGAAGGATTCGCGACGCAGAGCTGGGTGATGGACAGCGGAGCTTCAGCACACATGTGCAAGACGCGCGACGCGTTCGGCGAGTACACGGCGATGAAGAGCGCGCGCAGTGTGTCGAGTGCGAAGAATAGCGCGGACTTGAAGATTCTCGGCTACGGGACCGTGGTTTTGCGCGTGTGGACGGGAAGCTCATGGATCAATGCTCGTCTAGAGAACACCCTCCACGTTCAAGACCTCAACAAGAACCTGTTTTCACTGACGGCTGCGACGGCGCGTGGGATGACAGTGGTGATGGACAGCAACAAGTGCGTGGTGAAGCGTGGGAATCAAGTTGTGGCTACTGGAACAAAACAAGGCAAGTTGATGTACCTCAACACGGATGGGAGTGACGAGTGCCACGCGGTTGAGAACGACATCGAGCTCTGGCACAGACGGCTAGGGCACGCATCGTTTGGCACGCTGAACACCATGGTGAAGAGCGGGTGGATCAGCGGCGCGCAGATGCAACCTGATGCTGTGTGTGGCGTGTGTGCTACGGCCAAGCAAGTTCGCCAAACTTTCAACTCGACCAAGGAGGAGATGGAAGTCAGGGAGAGCGCGCGTGTCGACACTACAGTGTGCTCAGACGTATTGGGACCCATCACTCCGGCGTCCAAGTCTGGGTACAAGTACATTGTGACCTTCATCATGATGAAGAGCCGCTACGTGGTGATTTACCCGCTCCGCGAGAAGAGCGATGTGTGTGACGCGTTTGCGAGGTTTCTCAAGGAGGCTCAAGTGAGTGCGGGTGTGACGGTCAAGGTGCTTCGGAGCGACAACGGCGGCGAGTATCGAAGTGCGAAAATGACGGCGCTGTGCGATGACAAGTCGATTAAGCAAGAGTTCACGGTGCCGTACAACCCTCAGCAGAACGGCATGGCTGAGCGGATGAATCGGACTTTGGTCGAAATGACACGCTGCATGCTGAAGGAGAGCGGCTTGGACAAGTCCTACTGGTGCGAGGCGATCATGACGGCGGCCGACATTCGGAACGTGTTGCCTAACACTTCGAACCAGCACTCAAGTCCGTTTGAAGTCGTGTTCAAACGGAAGCCGCGTTTGGACCACATGCGAGTGTTTGGGTCGGTATGCTACGCTCACGTGGCGAAGGAGAAGCGCAAAAAGCTGGACGACTCTGGTGTGGAGTGCTTCTTTCTCGGCTACGCGAAGCAGCAGAAGGCGTATCGGCTTCTCAACGCGCAGGATGGATCGATTGTAATTTCACGAAGCGTGACGTTTGCGGAGTTTCCGGTGGTCCAGGGATCGAGGAACGTCGGCGACAAAAATGTGACCGATGTCACTGCGACTGATGATATCACGGTGACAGATGTCATCGACAATGTTGAAGTTGAAGTTGAAGATGCTGCGGAAGAACCAAGTGTTGATGAGGGCTTCCGCACACCACCAACAGGACCACGCCAGGAACCCGCGCAGGATGAACACGGCGGGCCGACGCACTCAGTGCCAACTCGCGGATCCAGTACACCAGGAAGAAACGGTGAAGAAGAGTGGATGGTGTGCCCGGCACGCAAGAGAAGAGGTGTGGTGCGATACGAGCAAGAGTTCCCGAACAATCGACGTGGGCAATTCAACTTGGACGACTTCGAAGGCGATTACGACTCCCTCTACTGTCTGCACGCTGAGGACGACGACGGCGAGCGCGCGGCGACGTACGACGAAGTCATGCGCAGCAAGTTCAAGGAGGAATGGCTACATGCGATGGAGAGCGAGATGAAGTCATTGGAAGACCACCGCACGTGGACTTTGGTGGACATGCCGCCCGGAAACAAGGCTATCGGGTGCAAATGGGTGTTCCGCATCAAGCGTGACCCCAGCGGGAGTATCGTGAAGTTCAAGGCGCGACTGGTGGCTAAGGGGTTCACGCAGCGTCCAGGGATCGACTACACAGAGACGTACGCTCCAGTTGCACGGAAGAAGTCTATCAACTCAGTAATCGCAACTGCAGCGGAGGAGGACATGGAAGCTGAGAACGTGGATGTGGACACCGCTTTCCTTTACGGTGATGTGGAGGAAGTGATCTACATGGATCAACCGGACGGCTTCGAGGACCAAGCCAACCCGACGAAGAAATGTTTGCTCGGACAGGCACTCTACGGGACAAAGCAAGCGGCGCGCCAGTGGAACAACAAGTTGAATCGACACTTGGAAGGTCAAGGCTTTATCCGCTCGACAGCAGATCCGTGTGTCTACGTTCGTCGGTCGGGGGACAAGTACAGCATTGTCGTCATCTACGTGGACGACCTCATGATTTTCAGCAGGACGAAGGCTGAGATTGCGGAGATCAAGGGGGAGTTGAAGAGCGAGTTCAACATCAAGGAGTTGGGCGACTTGAAGTATTGCCTCGGCATCGAGATCCACCGCAAGCGCGAAGACAAGATCATCCTAATGAACCAGCGGGCCTACATCAAGCGACTTGCGGAGAAGTTCGGCGTGGAGAATTGCAAGGATGTACACACACCAGCGGACAGCAACTCGAAGCTCGTCAAGCCATCGGAGAGCGAAGCGTTTGTGCCGAAGTTCCCGTACCGCGAACTGGTGGGGGCTTTGATGTACGTGGCGACGTGTACGCGCCCCGACATCGCGCACGCAGTGGGTGAAGTGGCCAAGTTTTGCGAACGCTACAACAAGTCTCACTGGATGGCTGCGAAGAGAATCCTGAAGTATTTGAAGTCAACACGAGATTTGGGCATCGTGTTCAACGGCGGTACCAAGGGAGAGCTTGTGGGCTATGCAGACGCAAACTGGGCAGGCGATTTGGACACCCGACGTTCGACCACCGGTTATGTCTTTTTCCTGAACGGCAGCGCGATCTCATGGAAATCGAAGCGGCAACCGACTGTGGCGACGTCAAGCACGGAAGCAGAGTACATGGCGTTGTACAATGCGACTCAAGAAGTTGTGTGGCCACGACTATTGCTGAAGGACATCGGCCACGACATCGACGGCGCTACAACTATCCACCAGGACAACCAAGGGTGCATCGCGCTGGCCAAGAACCCGGTGTACCACTCGCGCACGAAGCACATCGACATCAAGTTTCACTTCCTGCGCGAGAAGGTTGAGCGTGGGGTGATTCAACTCGAGTACAAGCCCACCGACGAGATGGTTGCTGACGGCTTGACGAAGGCGCTGGCGCGTGACAAGCACTGCAAGTTCATCACGGGACTTCACATGCAGGCCTAAGATGTCAGCGAGCGTGGACATCAAGGGAGAGTGTTGAAGATGATGTCCGACAGCGCTGGATTTCCGGGGTGTCGCGTTCCCGGATTCATGGTGTGGGCCATGGAGTGTGTTTACGGTGCAGCACACGTTGTGCCTTGCATTTGTACGTGTGTGATGAGAGTTAATCGGATGGCGCCCAGTAGGTCTAGTGGTTAGTGGTGCCTGATCGGATCCCTCTGATTGTGGGTTCGATCCCGCCAGGCCACAAACTTTAGCAGTCTGTTTTTGCATATGGAAACCGTAGAGTCTACAGCAGATAGGATTTTTATGGATAGCTAGGCAACAGCAAGTTCGTATGGCAGGCTAGAGAGAGAGAGAGAGAGCGTCTTAACTACTCAATCACACATTACTTTTGGTTTTGCAATCTCGGCCCAAAGCCTTCTTCACTACTTCACCGCCCGCACCAACTCCTTTTAGGTTATGAGTTCCAAGTACGACAACGACTCCAAGTTCAAGGTGGAGCCTTTCGACGGATCCAACTACGCGCTGTGGAGCTACAAGATGAAGATGTACCTGATGTCGAAGGGATTGTGGGAGGCGGTCTCCGGCGGCGACGGCGTGACTGCGACGAAGGAACAGCAAGCGCACGCGGCGATCGTGCTGAACCTGAAGGACTCGCAGCTGATGCACGTGATCACCGCGGAGACAGCGAAGGATGCATGGGAGAAAATGGAGAGCTTCCATCGCACGCAAGACATGGCGAATCGGCTGTGGCTCAAGGAGAAGTTCGCGTCGTTCAAGTACACGGCGTCCTCGATCAAGGAGCACGTGACTGAACTGGAGAAGCTCATTATGCTGATGAAGACAGCGAACTGTGGGCCAAGTGAGGAAGACGTCTGCGCGACGATGCTGCGGAGTCTACCTTCGAGCTACGAGAGCTTGGTGCAAGCGTTTCGCATGTCGGTGACAACTTTCAACTTGGCGGACCTCGTGAGCAAGTTGATCGCAGAGGAAGTGCGTCAGAAGGACTCGGCGCACATTGAGGAAACGACTGCGCTTCTTGCCGGCAAGGGCAATGGGAAGCAACAGCAGAAGAAGAAGAACCAGCGCGGTGGACGCAAGAAGGGACCCACAGGCGCGTGTTTCAACTGTGGCAAGAAGGGCCACTACGCGAGGGACTGCACTTCGGGTGCAAACTCGGGGGGACTGGTTCAAGACCAGTCGAATGTTGCTTTCAACGCAACTGAAGGATTCGCGACGCAGAGCTGGGTGATGGACAGCGGAGCTTCAGCACACATGTGCAAGACGCGCGACGCGTTCGGCGAGTACACGGCGATGAAGAGCGCGCGCAGTGTGTCGAGTGCGAAGAATAGCGCGGACTTGAAGATTCTCGGCTACGGGACCGTGGTTTTGCGCGTGTGGACGGGAAGCTCATGGATCAATGCTCGTCTAGAGAACACCCTCCACGTTCAAGACCTCAACAAGAACCTGTTTTCACTGACGGCTGCGACGGCGCGTGGGATGACAGTGGTGATGGACAGCAACAAGTGCGTGGTGAAGCGTGGGAATCAAGTTGTGGCTACTGGAACAAAACAAGGCAAGTTGATGTACCTCAACACGGATGGGAGTGACGAGTGCCACGCGGTTGAGAACGACATCGAGCTCTGGCACAGACGGCTAGGGCACGCATCGTTTGGCACGCTGAACACCATGGTGAAGAGCGGGTGGATCAGCGGCGCGCAGATGCAACCTGATGCTGTGTGTGGCGTGTGTGCTACGGCCAAGCAAGTTCGCCAAACTTTCAACTCGACCAAGGAGGAGATGGAAGTCAGGGAGAGCGCGCGTGTCGACACTACAGTGTGCTCAGACGTATTGGGACCCATCACTCCGGCGTCCAAGTCTGGGTACAAGTACATTGTGACCTTCATCATGATGAAGAGCCGCTACGTGGTGATTTACCCGCTCCGCGAGAAGAGCGATGTGTGTGACGCGTTTGCGAGGTTTCTCAAGGAGGCTCAAGTGAGTGCGGGTGTGACGGTCAAGGTGCTTCGGAGCGACAACGGCGGCGAGTATCGAAGTGCGAAAATGACGGCGCTGTGCGATGACAAGTCGATTAAGCAAGAGTTCACGGTGCCGTACAACCCTCAGCAGAACGGCATGGCTGAGCGGATGAATCGGACTTTGGTCGAAATGACACGCTGCATGCTGAAGGAGAGCGGCTTGGACAAGTCCTACTGGTGCGAGGCGATCATGACGGCGGCCGACATTCGGAACGTGTTGCCTAACACTTCGAACCAGCACTCAAGTCCGTTTGAAGTCGTGTTCAAACGGAAGCCGCGTTTGGACCACATGCGAGTGTTTGGGTCGGTATGCTACGCTCACGTGGCGAAGGAGAAGCGCAAAAAGCTGGACGACTCTGGTGTGGAGTGCTTCTTTCTCGGCTACGCGAAGCAGCAGAAGGCGTATCGGCTTCTCAACGCGCAGGATGGATCGATTGTAATTTCACGAAGCGTGACGTTTGCGGAGTTTCCGGTGGTCCAGGGATCGAGGAACGTCGGCGACAAAAATGTGACCGATGTCACTGCGACTGATGATATCACGGTGACAGATGTCATCGACAATGTTGAAGTTGAAGTTGAAGATGCTGCGGAAGAACCAAGTGTTGATGAGGGCTTCCGCACACCACCAACAGGACCACGCCAGGAACCCGCGCAGGATGAACACGGCGGGCCGACGCACTCAGTGCCAACTCGCGGATCCAGTACACCAGGAAGAAACGGTGAAGAAGAGTGGATGGTGTGCCCGGCACGCAAGAGAAGAGGTGTGGTGCGATACGAGCAAGAGTTCCCGAACAATCGACGTGGGCAATTCAACTTGGACGACTTCGAAGGCGATTACGACTCCCTCTACTGTCTGCACGCTGAGGACGACGACGGCGAGCGCGCGGCGACGTACGACGAAGTCATGCGCAGCAAGTTCAAGGAGGAATGGCTACATGCGATGGAGAGCGAGATGAAGTCATTGGAAGACCACCGCACGTGGACTTTGGTGGACATGCCGCCCGGAAACAAGGCTATCGGGTGCAAATGGGTGTTCCGCATCAAGCGTGACCCCAGCGGGAGTATCGTGAAGTTCAAGGCGCGACTGGTGGCTAAGGGGTTCACGCAGCGTCCAGGGATCGACTACACAGAGACGTACGCTCCAGTTGCACGGAAGAAGTCTATCAACTCAGTAATCGCAACTGCAGCGGAGGAGGACATGGAAGCTGAGAACGTGGATGTGGACACCGCTTTCCTTTACGGTGATGTGGAGGAAGTGATCTACATGGATCAACCGGACGGCTTCGAGGACCAAGCCAACCCGACGAAGAAATGTTTGCTCGGACAGGCACTCTACGGGACAAAGCAAGCGGCGCGCCAGTGGAACAACAAGTTGAATCGACACTTGGAAGGTCAAGGCTTTATCCGCTCGACAGCAGATCCGTGTGTCTACGTTCGTCGGTCGGGGGACAAGTACAGCATTGTCGTCATCTACGTGGACGACCTCATGATTTTCAGCAGGACGAAGGCTGAGATTGCGGAGATCAAGGGGGAGTTGAAGAGCGAGTTCAACATCAAGGAGTTGGGCGACTTGAAGTATTGCCTCGGCATCGAGATCCACCGCAAGCGCGAAGACAAGATCATCCTAATGAACCAGCGGGCCTACATCAAGCGACTTGCGGAGAAGTTCGGCGTGGAGAATTGCAAGGATGTACACACACCAGCGGACAGCAACTCGAAGCTCGTCAAGCCATCGGAGAGCGAAGCGTTTGTGCCGAAGTTCCCGTACCGCGAACTGGTGGGGGCTTTGATGTACGTGGCGACGTGTACGCGCCCCGACATCGCGCACGCAGTGGGTGAAGTGGCCAAGTTTTGCGAACGCTACAACAAGTCTCACTGGATGGCTGCGAAGAGAATCCTGAAGTATTTGAAGTCAACACGAGATTTGGGCATCGTGTTCAACGGCGGTACCAAGGGAGAGCTTGTGGGCTATGCAGACGCAAACTGGGCAGGCGATTTGGACACCCGACGTTCGACCACCGGTTATGTCTTTTTCCTGAACGGCAGCGCGATCTCATGGAAATCGAAGCGGCAACCGACTGTGGCGACGTCAAGCACGGAAGCAGAGTACATGGCGTTGTACAATGCGACTCAAGAAGTTGTGTGGCCACGACTATTGCTGAAGGACATCGGCCACGACATCGACGGCGCTACAACTATCCACCAGGACAACCAAGGGTGCATCGCGCTGGCCAAGAACCCGGTGTACCACTCGCGCACGAAGCACATCGACATCAAGTTTCACTTCCTGCGCGAGAAGGTTGAGCGTGGGGTGATTCAACTCGAGTACAAGCCCACCGACGAGATGGTTGCTGACGGCTTGACGAAGGCGCTGGCGCGTGACAAGCACTGCAAGTTCATCACGGGACTTCACATGCAGGCCTAAGATGTCAGCGAGCGTGGACATCAAGGGAGAGTGTTGAAGATGATGTCCGACAGCGCTGGATTTCCGGGGTGTCGCGTTCCCGGATTCATGGTGTGGGCCATGGAGTGTGTTTACGGTGCAGCACACGTTGTGCCTTGCATTTGTACGTGTGTGATGAGAGTTAATCGGATGGCGCCCAGTAGGTCTAGTGGTTAGTGGTGCCTGATCGGATCCCTCTGATTGTGGGTTCGATCCCGCCAGGCCACAAACTTTAGCAGTCTGTTTTTGCATATGGAAACCGTAGAGTCTACAGCAGATAGGATTTTTATGGATAGCTAGGCAACAGCAAGTTCGTATGGCAGGCTAGAGAGAGAGAGAGAGAGCGTCTTAACTACTCAATCACACATTACTTTTGGTTTTGCAATCTCGGCCCAAAGCCTTCTTCACTACTTCACCGCCCGCACCAACTCCTTTTACAATGTGACTTCTGTCGCCTTGAACCACTTGCAAATGTCGACATGTTTGAAAAGTACTTGCAGGCGTCTGCATACCATGTCCTCGTGGTGCACTAGAATAAGACGCGTGAAGTCATCTGCCGTGCGCTTCCCATCCGGACACTGCTGCGCTGCAACGTGCACACACTGCACAGTGTAGTTGAGCCATTTCGCTAACACACTGTCCGCCTCGTCGTGAAGACACTTTGCCGACATGTTGGTTGGTTGGGGGGGCAGAACACCTCCCTTTTTGAACTCATGGATTTTTGCTTCGACTTGCTTCGACCAAACTTGAACAAAGTTCGCTTTAAGTTCGTTTCCATTGTCTCTACATACCGGTACTCCAGTGTGAATAATGCCGAAGAAATCGAAGAAGAAAGCTAAGAAGGACGCGACGTCCTCCGCGAATACCAATGCCCCGAGCCACCCGACGCTAGCGGCCGCGAACGCTGTCCCGGACGTGATGACAGATTTCCAGGCCTTCTCACACTACACTCGCAACGGGGCCAACGTGTCCATCAGCGGCTGCCAGTCTAAGAGCCTGTCCGAGACCACACGGGAAAGCATCGTGGCTCTATTCGAAGCAACCATGAAGACTTTGTATCAAGCATCGGACTGGGGCTACGACGCCGTCGCCAAACGGACAGAATTGTTCGAAGATGAGGCGCGCTATCTCTTAATCTACGATGAGAGCGACGCCTCTTCGTCCTCTGCACCACTCGTTGGCTTTGCTCACTTCCGCTTCGTGGAGGACGACGGCGCGCTGGTGCTGTATCTGTACGAAGTTCAATTGGCGCTGACAGTGCAGCGTCACGGGCTCGGCAAGTTCCTCATGCAGCTGCTACTGTTAGTGGCGAGGAAGCACGGAATGGAGCTCATGGTGCTCACCGTGTTCAAGAACAACACGGGGGCCATGAGATTCTATAGAGAACGACTGGGCTTTGACATCGACGAAACATCGCCAAGTGCATGCGGAGATGACGCACAGGACTACGAGATCTTGAGCAAGAGCGCGCACAAGAAGTGATCAAGATACCGTAAGAATAGAAGGGAGGGCATCAATGTGTGGCTCATATAAATACCTGAAAGCAATCGAGATTGCAGCGCTCGCACTCCATCATACACCTCCACTCCGTTATGGGTTCTCCGCGTCGCTGTAGCACTGGTTATCGTCGTGCGACGCTCGGTCCACAGCTCCTGTTGAAGAAAAACACTTTTCAGGGCCTGGTGATCCCAGTGGCGCCACTACAAGAACCGCAACATGTCAGTGCTATCGTCTCAGAGGCGTTGGCAAAACAACCCCAACTGCGGAAGTTCCAGGAATTCCCTCGAGCTTCGCGAATCCGTGCAACAATCAGCAAAGGCAGCAGCACGAGTGCCGTCGATCTAGTTGAGGAGTGCGACGACAGCACACTGATTGGTGTTGGGGATCGTTTGCTGTACTTGCTGCAGCGCTGGCAGGTGACCAACGTAGTGTTAGTTGTAGCTCATCATGATTCCAGCCTCAGTGGGCGGCTGCTGGGCGGCCCAGAACTCTACAAGCTCGCTACAGAAGCTGCCAAGTTGGTTCTGGAGCAACACTACGTGGATTCCGTCGCTGAAGCCACCAAGATATCGGCTGAAGTCACTGCAGCCGAAGAAGTTCCAGCACCAACGTCCGAACACAATCAAGAGCGGCTTCACCAAGTGATTCCAGCAACGTGTGTCATGTCCAGCGACACAGTCTCGACATGGCCGAAACACCACCAGCCCACGAGCGATGGTGGAGGCCGCAAGGGAGTTAAGCAAGGTCGTATCAACCATTTTCGCTACCGTGAGATGGCGGCTGCAGAGCGGAATCAAGAACTGGAACGAGCTGAGCCAACCCCAAGTGAACGTATCGCCAGTGTCCTTAGTCCAAAAAGTAAGGGAAGTCTGGAATGGTTGGGCATTTCACGCGAAGAATGGCGCAAGTTGCGCAGTATCCGCGTGCCAGTTCGAGAGCTGCACTATCTCTTCATGTGCCTCGTGATCCTCTTGGAGACGCCTATCGAGCAGCGCAATGCACATAAAAGCAAACCCACACCGAAGCAGCAGGAACACTTTGTGCCGACCGACTTTTCATGGACCCATTGTCGCCAAGTACTACACAAATCGTCGGAATGGAGCCACCGGCTACGTGCTGTACGGGGCAGTACATTGGCTTCTTCCCAAGTTGCAGCTTTACGTGCTATCTTCCAGGAGCCCACGTTTACTGAAAGTGCTTTCGTCCGCATTGCGGGAGGTGCTGGCACCAAAATTTTTGCGTGGCTGCAGAAGCTCCTCGACGAGTATGATGAAAGAGATCTCGGCTTGTTGAGGGTCGACATAGCATCCGACGCTGCATCTCAAGCAGCAGCGTCACCTGTACCTGTCGATGAGGAAGAAGATGATGGAGAAGAAGAAGAACAGCAGCAGGAACACGATGATCGCGGACAAACTCAAGAGAAGTCCTCTCCAGTTCTTCGAGCGCTTCAGAACGTCACCACAAACCCCAAATCTCCTAGCCGCAAGTTCAAGATCGTCGATCCTGGTCGTCTATTTGGCAGACACCATGCAACTCAATAAGGTTGTTTTGCTGGAAGTGCTTCTTCATTGATGATGTTACTACAGTAGTTGATGAGGGTAAAGAGACCAATGAAAGTGATCTGAATGTATCGTGTCGCTCTAGACGGCGTTAGCCTCTTTAGCAGTCTCACGGACCTGGCGCTCGATCCTCTTTCGAATGCCGTCCACGGGGGAGGCACGGTCTCGAGGTTTCGCCAACAGAATACCCGCTGTGAGTACGCTGATGATGAGGATGGCGTAAATGAAGATGTTGTAGTCCCAGATCGTGCGCATGCCCTTTAGGTAGTGAATCTGCACTCCCATGAGCGTCCGCAGAGCTGTCAGACGATCGTAGTCGGCGAAGGCTTGGTCGCAGAATTGAACGCACGGAATCGCGCAAAGCAGCACCAACCCAAGGTTGAATATCAGCGAGTTCATGTACGTCCCGCGCAGCTTCATCGGGTGCAACGCGATGCAAAAGCAGCGCATGCCAAATTTGAAACAGCCTTTGACGGCACACGCGAGCAGGTACGAGCTGAAGATGCCGACGGAGATCGTACCGAAGAGGGGGAACCAGCGGTCGAACCAAATGAAGTATGTGTTGAGGAACGGGACGAGCGGCGTGTTGGGGAGCATGTAGAGCGCAATGTGGAAAAACCACATGAGGCTGATAATACTTGCAATGAAGCCCATGAGAAGCTTGAAAATCGGCTTCAGTGGATTGAAGTTCCGGTACTCTTCGTGACAGAGTTTCAGGTCGACGACGTCGCCTTCGAGCAAGTAGACCGACTGCTTGAATTTGTTGAGCGTCACGAAATCTAGTCGTTTTTGCTTCTTGCGTTCCCAGGAACTCTGGCCGTGAACTGGACGATCCATGCTCTGTTTAACCGTTCGGCCGATTTCCAAAAGCTCCATCGACCGCCGCTGGAGAATCAACTTCTGAATTGCGTACACATCAGCGCTGATGAACTTCGGACGGTGAAAGAATGCACTGCGCATGAAACAGCAGCAACATGAATTGTTAGTGGAAGTCAATACGGGGCGATCCTTGCAAATGCACTTACAGGATCAAGTCCATTGGCAGTGCGATCAGTCCGATGCCGCAGAAAATCGAGAAGCCGAACCATCCGACGAAACTCGTGAGGCCCGTGACGTACACCGGCAATGACACGCTTAGTGACAGCGTTAAATGCTGTACAGTGACGTTGGTAGCATTGGTGACAAGGGAAGCAGATACGGTGGTGCCATCGACGTATGCTTGGAATCCCGTACTTGACTTCGAATTCACCTCCAGGGCTCGCATGGGGATGCTGCTTTTGGCGCTTGTGATATACAGCACGGTGATTAATGCAATAGCAACGATCAGAGTGCCGAGCTCCATCTTGATCGCCTCTCCCCACTGACTCTTCTTCGGGTTGTCCTCTCCGTCGTCCGCCTCGTAGTAGAAGATCGCAAACGGAAGCAGCACCACGAGGAAGATGACAATAGACAAGAACACCATTAGCCACAGAAGATCCATGTTGATGTTACCGCAGGCGGTATTCCATCCTTCCGCACAACCGACTGCCGTCGAGTTGTTCGCCACATCCAGCGGCAGCAGCAGCACAGTCGCCTCTGCGAAGAATAACCCAAAGATCTTTCCAGCGGCGAGCAAAAACATATCAGCACCGAGCTAGAACTTCATCCCATCAAACTCTACAAGATCAAGAAGGCGTACCACGAGCGCCTTTGGGAAGTAGGCGGTGTTCTTGTCGTCGTCGTGCTGGAAGTACACGAGAATGTAGACGTTGCAGATGAGCAGCGCCACCGCGATGATGATAACTACAGCGAGAAGGAACACGTCCACACTCATGGCGACAAAGGTGATGGTTTGTTCACCAGGCTAATTGTTGCCTTTCTCGGCCGATGCTCAGCGAAACGGACATGCATTTATTGCGAGGCGAAACGGACTCTATAAAAAGTATTGTAGCATGCTACTTCATTCGTAACAAGTGCAGCGCACGTGAGCTGTAGTGTTACAGTCTTCACCCCGCCAAGCCTGTCGCTTCTCGTCGACGGGGCCATTTCTCGCTGTAACCCGAGATGTAAACTATCTACCCTACTACTGCGGCTGCTCGCCGTTGACCTGAAAGACGCTCATCGACTGACCCAGCGCATACAAACCGCATGATGTTGAAGGCCGCGTTTTCGTCCCTGTTTGCCATGAAGTCACAGTGCGGGCATACGAACACGTCCTGGTTGCGGAGAGAGAGATGCAGTCGGTTGCAGCGACCACAAGTGCGGCTCGTATACATCTCCGAGCACAGCACCAGGGTCTTACCGAGGACAGCGCACGTCGCTGGCGGAACTGAAAGTGGGCGAGCGTCCATGGCGCGCTCCGTCGCATCATCGACTTGGAGTCGAACTTCGGCAGCAGGACCACGTCCGAGTTCTTGCACAGATATGCCGCAGCTTGGAAGTGTAGATCCTTGATGTAGTGCTCAAGCTTGGCTGACGCACAGAGAAATTCTCGATGTGCAGCGCGGCGTGCGGAGAGCTTCAAGACCCCCCCCCCCCCCCCCCCCCCCCCGCACCAATGCGCGAAATTGGGAAGTGAGCGAAACGAGAGGAGAGTCCGTGGGCTAAAACTGACGTGCCAACAGCTTCTCCACGCCGTGAAGTTCACGGACACGTCGTGCGCAAATGGTGTGGGCTGCATGGACAATCTTACGAATAATGCACAGATGTGTTGTTTTGTGGGCCTCAGAAGGTTCTTTTGACGCATTGCGACGGCGATCGTAACCCCGCCACTCATGCAGTAATTGGACATAGTGTTGTGATCATCCCTGGCTTCCACGATATAAGTACGAGTTTACATGCAAGCGTGCAGATACAGTCAAAGGCTGCTGCCGCTCTCTTCTCCACTAGCACAAGACGAAATGGCGATCAGTCCAAGCAAAGGAAGCGGGTACGGCGGCGCTTCTCGTCCAACCATCTGTCGCGATGTGGTGCACATCGTATTGCGTGTATTGGGTGTATTTCACACAAAAATGTGACGAGCTTGTATGCCAGTCAGTGCATCTGCCAGTCGAGACTCGACAGCATTTTCGTCGCCGTGTTGAGCGCTCCACCCATGCGTCAGAAGAAAACGATGAGAGCCGGCAAGCCTGCTGGTGCGCGCCCCTCCTCCATTGAAATTTTGCGACGTCTCCGAAGCTTGAGCGTGACCACAACACGCTCGGATCACCTCGGCCAGATGGACTGAAGGTGAAGCTGCAGCGAAGTTTCGCGCTGCGTGTCCGGACCAGTCGGCTTCAACTGATCCGGGACGTCGCTCTTGTCAATCGTGAGAACTCCTTTCACTTCGAAATGCCGAAGTGAACACGTTGATTACAATTGCGCTACGCTGCATCGACCTGAAGCTTGGGGCTCTGGCTCCTGCTAAATACACGGAGGAGTGCCGTTTCCGCCGAGCTTGGACGCTAAGGCCAATTTTGCATTCGGATGTGTATGTGCTGCAGGTGCAGCGTTCGTCCGCCGAGGCACGCTTTGCTTCAAGCATTGCTTGGGTGTTCGAGCGCGGGCGGATTTGCTTTCCCACCGCTCAATCGAACCGCTACCGCCAGCGTTTCACGCGGAACGCGCGAGCTCAAGGGTTCACCACGCAGCTTGGTCGCCTGACTGTTGCATCGGACGCAGCGGTCGATGACATGAATGGCGAGGCTGACTGCAAGTGATTGAAGGCGTGACGGCACTGACAACAGCAGGGTCTGCTGCAGGCCGTGCGCGAGCGCAGCACCCTCGCCGGTGGATGCGCGAACTCGGCCGGCTGGCAGTCAGCAAGTCTTTTCTCTCGAGCAAGCCCGTCGTGGCGTCGCGAAAGGGATGACGTGAGACTCGTGCCTGGCTTACACTGCGTGCTCTGCGGAGCTCGCCCACCCGGGCGCGGATACACTGCATGTCGACCAAAAGGTACCCGAGACGGCCTGATCGCTCAGGTGGCGCCGCTGTTCGATCACCGTGGCGATCGAGGTGGCGTTGTTATTGGCAGGGCTTTCAGTCCGCGCGATCGCTGCGCACTTGTGTTGACCTGCCAACAAGTCGGCGATCTTCCGGTCGTAGAGTATGTGTAACAAGGCGGCCAAGGGAAGCGAAAACTTTCGCGCCGCTGGTAACACCATGGCTGCATGCTCTCTCGTGACGCTCTTGACGCAAGTAACATTGTGTAAACGGAAATTAGGAGCGGCATGCACCGCAGCAACAACTGCAGGGTTTGAAGAACATCGATGTCTGTAACCATTGTCCGTACAAATTCGCCAACAGTGGCTGGATCCAGTCAACGAAAGTCCAGTGCCTGTCACCGAAAAACAGCGCTTTCAATGAGCTCTGTGCACTGCAGGATCGCGAAAGGCTACATCTCCATCTCCATCTTCATCTTGCCGTCAACAAGCTCGAGCAAGTTGAGGGCCTGCTGCTTGGAAGCGGAAACATCCGATGGTCTTCGACAGCAGCAATGGCAGCAACCGCATGATGAGCCTCAGTGTGAGGGGATCGCGACAAATCGTGCGTGCCCTCAGGGCCGCGAATAGAGAGAGAAAGCGATCCTTGTGTTCTCGAACTTCGCGCGCTGTAATGGCAGCGAGCTGCCAGCGACATGCTGGAAGGGCGCTCAGCCTTCTCAAGATCTCGAGATCCGCCACCGTGTTGTTGAGACTTTTATAGTCGCTCCGACGGCAGCATGGTGCTCGTACGCCGCAACCACATCGCTCATTCTTGAAGTCAAGGAGAGCGGAACCGCGCTGTGCAAAGTGACGCCGCTGCTGTAAGCAACGCGTGCCAGCATCATTTGCTGCAATTGGAGCAATCTCCACAGCGAGCATGCACGCACCCGCAGCACACCATCACCATTGGCAATACAATAAGATACCGTCGCGAGTTTTGGGGCCACTGGTGGCAGTGACAAAAGTACGAAGAGCTTTTGGAGGATACCGACAGCTGTGCATGTCTAGGCGTTTTGCGTCCTGGCCGCCGGAACGCCACTCGCTCGCTCGGGTCTCGAGCAAGCGACCGCGGTTCAGTGCAGTGCAGTGTAGTACCGTAGCCCTCGCGCAAGCAATTCTCTCGTTGATGGCTAAACGCATCGCGCCATGAACAGCAGCGACTCAGCAAAGAACAGCTTGAGTCGCGTGTATCTCGCCGATGGGACAGCCTGGCGGTGGGTATCCTAGCCCAATGCAGACGGCCTAATGCACATGTACACGCCGCAGCGCCATGTTGGTCGCGGGTATCATAGCGGGAGAGTGGCGGACCTTGTCGCTTTGTCCTGGGTGGACACCAACAGCTGCGGGGATCGCTTCCACCAGATGCCGGACATCTCGCAGTTTGTATGCTGCTGACTAGTTGCAGCTAGTCAGTTCAGGTTGGAGCAAGTCGGACCACGCCCCGAAAGTGGAGCTCGGCCGTCACGACAACACCAACGCCATACAGGCCGCCGCCGGCTGGCCACTGCGGTGGCCGTGAACCTCGACGGACGGCGGCGGAGACCTGCGAGTTCTCACTCTTCATTTTGCGCCTTGGACTCGGTGGTGAACACACACACACATCCGAGCGCCCCAAGGTACCGATCCCAAAGCGCACTCTTGCCTGTCCAAGCCGCGCCGCCGGTCTCACGAGACAAACCGACAATCGCCTTGCGTTCGATTTCGAAGCAAAGCGAATCTGGTGCATCCGCTCCACATCCCGAGGAGCGAGCCGTCCCATCCGAGAGCGCGATCTCCTGGTTCTGGACCACGAGACTTCCTTCAACCGGTGCAGCGGCAGGTCCCTGCCATTAGCAACGAGCGAAGCCAGCTTCCCAGCAAGCCTCGCCCCCGACGACACCCCGAGACGGTCGCCTCAGTTGTAAAATCGAGCTGCCCAGGACACTCACACGGGAACGAACCGACGAGCCTTGGAACCGCAGCCATATCGGACATGTCCATTGAAAGCGTACAAGACAGCGACGCTGCTGGCCAGCAGCGGCCCAATAACATGGTCAACAAGACCGTGCGCTCTCTGCAGCCACCCATGGCGCAGCAGCAGACCCAGTACTCGGACATGCTGCTCGGCGACATGGGTATGATGGGAGGCTGCGAAGTCGACGCCTGGACACGCTCGCAGCAGCAGCAGTACGCCCCCCAGCACCAGCAGTACGGCTTCGCCTGCCCCCCTGCAGTGCTCACGCGCCACACGTCCATGCCTGTGGCTATGTCTCGTCAGATGACACCCACTCACTACCACCAGCAACCACAGCCGACGTCGTTCGCCATGGGCGTGCCGCCGACGCTTTCTCGGCATCACAGCCACGGCTATGTGTCGGTCGTGCAGCAGCAACAGCAGGGATACCAAGCCACTATGAACGTGTCCATGCCTCCTCGTCAAGTACACGTGAACGAAATGCAGCACCTGCTGGAGATCAGCATGGGCCAGCAGCAGCCTCTGCAGTACCAGGTCCCGACGCAGCACCGGATGATGAAGACCGAGCCCATCTCCTCCTCCTCGACCATGAATGTGGAGCCGATCGCCTTCACCCCCGCTGACAATGACGCCAAGCTCCCCATGGACGACCTGGACCCCCTCGCCTACGCCGTGTTCGGCAACTCGGCTTCGAAGCCTGCCCTTCCCGGTATGCCTCAGGACATCCAGCAGATCGAGTCGGCCTTCGACTCGCTGGACCGTCTTCTTCCCGAGATCGAGCAGGAGATGCTGTTCCGTTCGCCCGAGCTGGACCAGTTCGCCCAGGCCTCCATTGCTGCCAACGCCAAGCCGACCAAGTCTCCGAAGAACATGGCCACCTGCAAGGTGGCTGGATGCGAGCGTCGCGTGCGCTCCAAGGGCTTTTGCAAGACCCACGGTGGAGGCCGCAAGTGCAGTATTGAGGGCTGCAAGAAGTCGAGCCAGAATGGCGACTTCTGCATCGGTCACGGTGGCGGCAAGAAGTGCAAGGAGGAGGGCTGCGCCAAGGCCGCTCAGTCGCACGGCCTGTGCAAGGCTCACGGCGGTGGTGCGCGCTGCAAGTTCCCCAACTGCAACAAGAGCTCGCAGGGTGGCGGCCTGTGCCGTGCTCACGGCGGTGGCAAACGCTGCCAGGCTGCTGGTTGCCCCAAGGGTGCCCAGCGTGGCAACTTCTGTGCCACGCACGGCGGCTTCCGCAACTGCAAGATCGAGGGCTGTGTCCGCACAGACCGCGGCGGGGGTTTCTGCGAAGTGCACCGTCGTGGTCGCCTCTGTAAGGTCGAGGGCTGCAAGAAGCTCTCGCGCAACCAGGGCATGTGCACCATGCACATTCGTGAGGACAAGCAGGATATCGTCAACTCCAACCAGCCCGTGAAGGCTGACCCTGCTGTCGCCCTGGCCGTCTGAGGATCATGAACTCCCTCAGCTCTATCATTCCTGATCGACTCCTGGAACCTCGTCCTTCTCTCTCTAACATGTCCGCTGCGTGAACGTCATCCCTCATTCAAAGGAAAATGAGGAGGGGAAGGACCAAGACCAAGAATTGATGTCCGGACCACTCGAGCTGCCGTCTATCGCTCGTGTCTCTATTTGTCTCGATGTATCCAGCCTGTATTCATCGGCGTCGTACCAACAAGTCTAGTCTCGTGTATCTGTCAAAGTCAAGTATTTAACCGCAAAGATGAATCGATGAGCAATGTATGAACACAATGTCGATCCCGGTCTTTATCTTGCTTCGTTGGTGACGAATGTTTCTGCATGCGTGTTGTGCTACTTGTCGGCTCAACGAGAACTTCATGGTCGTTAACAGATTTGTTATCATCATCGTTTTGGAAAGCCCTTCAAGCATTCAAACAATGGCGAGAACTCTCTGACATCGTCAAAGACACACTCTATTGCAGTGTCCTACCTAGCCTAGCCAGGCATGGCGATGATCCGCTCTCTCCGATCAGTGGAACCAGGAGAATAATGCTGCAACAGCCGATGGAATAGAGCAGCGAACAACAGCACAACCTCATACTTACATTGGTTTGGGATTAACGATAAGACTTGGGTATTTACATGGCACAATGCTCACGACATACCTCCAGATAGGACGGCACTGGTCTTGGGCGACATCGATGCAGTGGACGATACTTCGTCCATATCGTCGTCTTGCGGGATCTCCAAATGGAGCACGCGGGCGTGGTGAATCTGACGAAGCGGCTGTGGGTGGTCGATCTGCGGAGGCATCGCTGTCCGGTGCGGGTGGGCTGCCTTGCCATGGCTGTGATGGCCATGGGGACCCTGAAGCTGCTTAGCACCGTGGTGTGTCTTGCCATGCGGCTCCTTCGGTTCCTGCTTGGGATCCACTGCCTTCACCGGGTTCTTGGACGGCGACAGCTTCGAGTACAGATTCATCATGTCTTTCTTCATGTTGGCCACGTACTTGTTGTGCTCGCGGCGGTACTCGGTCGTGAAGTTTGCAATGTGCGAAAGCAGCACGTCCAGCTCTTCCTCGGTGTCTTCTTCCTCGAAGTACTCGAGGAAGTGAGCCTTGGCCGCGTTCAACTTATCCAGTAGATCTTGAATAGCATAGAGCTCCGTCTTGACCTCTTTGCAAAACCGCATTAGCGTATCGTTATACGCCGCCATCGCCTCCCTTTCCTCATCGCTTGTACCAGAAGCCGGTACTGAGGCCTCTGCCTCCCGCAAAAGCTTCTGCAAGCTAGCCTCCATCCCATTCTTCTCCGACGCAAGCGAGGCGTACGCCACCTTGCTGCATTTCGAAATAAGGTCGATGTCCTTGTAGAAGTGCGCGAGGTGGGGCACGTCGCGCTCGATTGACTGCACCACGTATTGCAAAAATGTGATACCGCCCACAAAAGCCTTGGTCTGCGAAAACTTGACCAAGGACCCCAGAGAGAAGGCGTCGACGCCTTGCTGTTCGTCGTCGCCGCCGAAGTTGAGCAGATTGCCAATCTGCAAAATATAAATAAATAATTGGCGTAGTTCAGCGCTTGAGCACACCTGGTACACGCCCCGAGTCACGAGATCCAGCGACTCGCGCAGCTCGTGCACCCGTGACGGGAATTCCTGCTTGAATACTAGACACCCCAGTTTTTCTTGGAAGCGGGGCGCACTGCGCACTTCCACCAGAAACTGTTCGGCAGTGCCGATTGTCGCCATGTCACCCTTGAAGGCGTTGATGGCCTCCATCTCCTTGCGGTCGGGCCACATGTCCATGAGAGACCGCACCTGCGAAGGCGACAGCACCGTCGCGTTCATTGCCAATATCTCGCGCTTCAGCTCCGGGAACGATAGCTTTACGCGCGCCAGAGTGATAGCAATGTTCTGCGACTTCTTCATATCAATGAGCTGGACCATAGCCTTCTTCTTCTTTGCGGCAGCAGCGCCTTCAGATTTCGCGGATGCATTGCGCTTCTTGCTCTCAGTCAGATCCTTTACAAATAATTTTTCTAGCATAGCGCGACTCTCCTCCGAAATCTGAACTTGCTCCTTCGCCTCTTCCACGGTATCGCCACCCCACAGACTGTCGCGGCGCGTCCTGTGCTTCTTCCCTTCCCAGTGCAGCTTCTTGCGAATCGAGTCCTTGCGTTTCAGCGACTTCTTGGGTTGATCTGCAGGCGCCACCGCAGGACGAGGACCATTCAGTTCCGCCGGGTCGATTCCAGCCATCCGCATCTTTTGCTCCACAGCACCGCGCGGCAAGCCCAAACGAAGCATCTGGAAATACTTGTGGTATTTCTTACGGTGGGCAGCGCGCTCCTCCTCAGTGACTTCGGACGGCGCGGCAGCCTTGGGCTCCGGCCGCTTCGGTGGTCCCTGCAACCAGGCGGGGTCCACACCATCCATGCGCATCTTGTGCTCCACAACCGCCGGAGGCAAGCCCACCTTCACCATCTGCGTGTACTTGCCGTGCTTCACTTCATACTCCTTCAGCTGCGCTTGGTACGCCGCCTCGGTTTCTTCGTCGAGAGCAGGAGCAGGTGCCTCGGGTAGGGGCTTGTTCGGATCCATGTCCAGGATGGCTGGGTCTATATTCTCGGCCTGCATCTTGTGCTTCACGACAGGGGGTGGGAGCCCCACCTTCAGCATCTTGAAGTACTTTTCGTACGTCGGGTGATCCTTCAGCGGGGTCTGATCCTTCTCACCACTGCTACCAGCAGGTACGGGTGAAGGTGACGGAGATGCCGCCTCAGCTGTTGTTGCTGCAGGCACCTGCTGGGACGATTGGCGTTGCTTCAACATCGCAGCCAATGGGTGTGCGGATCCACTCGATTCCTCCGATGCAGCCGCCGGTGGGGGCGGCGATGGCGGTGCAGTTCTTCTCGCCAGCATAGCCTCCAAAGGATTGACCTTCGTCGTCTGGGTGGTTTCCTGGGTCGGGGATGGCGACGGTGGAGGAGCTCGCTTTGCAAGCATAGCTTCCAGCGCGTTGGCCTTCTTTGCTGGCTTCGGGCTGCCGCTATCTGCCGACGGAGCTGTTCGCTTTGCAAGCATCTCAGCCAGCATATTGTTCCTACCCATAGCAGGGCTCTTTTGGAGTGTCGGTGGCGCACTGATCTCGTGACGATCCTCTTCTGGCCGCGATACTGGAGCGCCCTCTTCCTCTTTATCTGCTTCTTCGTCCGGCGTGGGGAGCACGCGGTTGGCGAGCATGTCCGCTACACTAGCGTGTCTGTCGACGCCCGCGGGCATATGTCGCTGGGAAAGCATCTCCAGCAGCCCTCCCCCGAAAAAGTCCTCGCTGTTGTTTCTTGACCGTGCAGGGGTGGAGTACACCGAGTCCAAGTCGTCCATCTGATTGTCGCTGTCTTCGTCTTCGAGTCGTACGTCGGCCATAATGTCGAAGGAATCGTATCTCCTACGCTCCTTCTTCTTCTTAAGCTGTGGGGTCCTATCGACGGGTTCTTCATCAGGGTGCCGCTCTGCCTGCTCCTCGGCCTGTTGCTTAGCCAGAAGATCTTCAAGAGCGCTCTGTAATCGTCCTCGACCTGCTACTGCCCCCCGTAATTCCTCCTGCTGATTGTCTTCAGAAGACGTGGACGATGTCTCGGACGATCCCCGACTCTCTTTAGCGTTGCGGGACACCAATTCCCGGACGTCGATGGCCTTGTCGTCGTTTTGTGCGGCCTTCTCGTCCTCGTCACTATGGTTGCTACGGATTTCGTCGTCCGGGCTATCGGACGAAGTTGTGGTTGTGTGTCTGAAGAAGTCCTGGACCTTTTGTCGGTCGTTCCAATGTGTAGTAGAGTTTGTCTGTGTTGCTGCCTGCGGCTGACCGAAGGGAGTGCGCTGGAAGCCGCCCATGGGCAGTCCGAATTGGAGTCCCTCATTGCGGGCCGAGCGGCCCCGCACCAGATGTGGCAGCGTCACATTTGAAGGTTGTGAGGCTGCTGCAGTGGCGGAGATTGTGGTCGAATCGAGGCTGCTGCGCTTGTCGGCGCCCATGAGCATGGAGATGAAGGACGGCGCCATTGTCGCCGAAGTAAGCGGCTGCGAACGCTCCGAGAGAGAGAGAGACTGCTGCGGAGGGGGCCGCGAGAACAAAATCACGCCTGCAAATCGGGCGGCCAGACGACGGGAACGATGCAATTGCCCCGAGCACCTACAGACAAGGCGGCGGGTGTTCTCGAGCTTCGCGTTTTTGTCGAGTGGGGCCTCAGCCTGGAAAATACACTTCAGGTCTGCCCCAGGAGCCACAAAGCGAACTCGGTGGTGACCTGCGTGTTTCTACGTGTATGCTGCAGGTGCTACCCTTGCAAAGCAGCCGATTGGCGGTGATGTGCGCCGCCTAAGATTAAATCCTAAGGGGAGCTTTGACTTCGAAAAGAGATGTCTACTAATCGGCTTTGCCGGGGGATTGAGTTCAACGGAGCGTCAACTGGCAAAAAATTGAGCGAGGCATACTGAAGGCGAGTCACTTCTATAAAAGCAGCCATAGACTGGGGCTGAGTATGCAGATCATGACAACCACGAATTCAGCTTGGATCGAGCGCTTGTACAGCTAGGGCTTGGCGCGCGCCAGAAATGCCCGGTTGGATATCACTAAGTCGCTCGTCTCTTTCCGAGACACACGCCGCTGCGGTCCCTGCCCATTGCACTGCACTGCAGCTGCATTTGGCATGGAATCGACAACGCTTTCGACCAGCCAGGCGGCAATTTTTCGGCTTTCTTTTTGTGTGACACGCTGGACTGCAACAGGGAAGCTCCGAATGCAGTTCCGAATGCAGCACGAAGGCCCGAAAGCTAGGCAGCATTGCGAGACGACCGACGGCATTAAGCCTTGCGCCACTGCACGCTGTAGCGCTTTGCCTCGCCTGGAACTCGCCGCGAGCTAGCCCAAGCAAAACACAAGATACTTTTGGAGAATTCCACTGAAAACAAATACTTCAGTTTTACGGCTTTTTACGAAAAAAGCAGTCTTTCCATCAGCTAATTTAATACCCCTGGATATCGCGATTCTAAATTCCACGGTTTCTGCATGGTCCAACCTGGTCTTTTTGTTGAAGACATCAGACGAGGCATGGTGTCTCGTCTGACATATTCGGTTCTATCGGGTTCTCAGAATCGATAGAGGATAAATTCTGACAAGTCAATAGATTTTGTCTCTAGGGTAGAGGTAAGAAATAAAAGCTGGATAGGATTTTAAAATCAATTCTAGCATAAAAATACGATTGTAGAGGTGGGCATGCTGGGCGGCGCACTGTGCGCCCACAAGCAACTTTACGCCGTCAGCCGCTGCAAGTGCCCATTTGCGCGCAGGCACTCGCTGCAACAACAAAAAGTTGAGCTGCAGACGTAATGGCAGCACTTCGTGGGAGAACATTGAGTTGAGCAGGAATGCCGACGAGAAGGAAGAGAGAATAAAAACGAAGCTAAGTTATGGCGCGCCGCGGTGGACATTGAGATTTGCCAAGCCAAGATACGACCAAACTTCAACTACTACGCTTGATGCTCTGGGCATCATCAAGCTGTCGACGACAAGGTTGAAGCAAGAGATCCAAGATCTTTGAGATCTTTGCGCGCCTCGACACGTTGCGGAGGACGTTCAGTCGGGCAGCTCGTACTCGTGGTAGTACGGGTCCAGCTCCAGTTGCGCCGCTGGCACGAGGTGGTCTCGAGCACCTTCTCGAGATGCGCCGCTCCTGCTCAACAGGACGGCGTCATTGACGCAGGTTAGACACAGCTGAGCAAACTCCAGCAGTCGACTGAAACCAGTGCAAGAACGAACCATTCGTCGTGGAGTCCATCGCTGTTGACGGTCGGCAGCACCTTCAGCGGCCGGTGGACGCCGTAGCAGAACGAGCGGTGACTGGGTCAACAGCGCATGGCAGCAAAATGTCTCCATACGTTAAACCCAGCTGACCAAGACGCACCGCAGCTGATCATAATGCAGACTCACCTTCGATAAGAGTTTTGGTGCTGCACGCTCGCGGACGAGGTGCGGCAACGGTACTGGCAGTACTGGAACACGGTAATCTCGGCCGGGCCGCTGTAGACCGGGTGGTTCGGGTCAGCGTGCGTCAAGAAGTCCCGGCGAATACCGGTCTGCAGGCAAGAAGCACAAAGTTCAACGAGGTTAGATAAGCCTTGAAGTACTGACTCAATTGGGCTTACGCCAACATGGTGAACACTTAGAGCACCACTGGCGCAGCTGCGCATGGACAACTGCACATGTGGCCACTACAGCAACAAGGCACACGTACATTGAGTGGGTGCATGCAGCAGGACACACAGTGCTCAAATACGTCGCAGCAATGGGGCGGGTTGGTATCGCACCGGTCGCACGTGAACTGCTTTATCCGTGGGAGACTGGCGTCGGTCTCGTTGCAACAACCAGGTTTCATCTTATCTAGCTGCGGCCGAGTGCACACATAACCTGATAACAGCAAATAATAGCAAAAAAATATCGACATGAGCTCATTATGCAGCAAGAGCACCCAATCGACATCGCCTACCCATCGAGTCTGTGAGCAACCTCACACCCTGCACAGTATTCTCGCATTTCGACGTTGTTTCGTCCAGCTTGAGTCCGTCGCCACCTTCACGAAGGAACATTTGACGACGTTCCGGCACAAAATTGTCTCCTCGGTCCACAATAATACGCGATCGAATTTTCTCTTCGTCGAGCTCGTCCGCACTGGCACACACCATAATACAATACAATATTAATCACCCTTTCTCGTTCAGAACAGTAAGCCACCTTCTCACTTCACTTTGACCCCTCGTCCTGTTGGGAAGCGCATGCGAGCGATAGTGAGAACGATATACGGCAGCGAGAACGCCAGCCCCAGCGCTAGTAGCAGACGCAGCGTGCCCATCTTCTTCTTGGGATACACCGACACGCGGATCGACTGCACTAGCCACCGGTCCACGAACGCGATGTAGCGTGGCACGTTACGCTGCAGACACTGCAGACCGCGCCTCCCTAGCTCCACGAACACTTGGCTCAGGAACATGACGGCCACCATGAATAGCCGCCAGCGCGAGTTGCGAGCCTGACGCCCCTGTCGCGCGCGCTGCTCGGACGCTAGACGATCCTCCCCCTCGCGCATCAACTCTGCCAGAACCTCGTCGTCCGTCTCGTCGTCCGCGCGGTTCACGCCGCGCAGCATTCCCGATGCAGCATCCAGCGCAAGAACTAGAAAGCTGTCAGTTAACCCGTGTAACTTAATAAGCTGTGTTAGCCTGTATTAGTTTTAGAGGGCCGATTTGTGTCTCGTCAGAGTCCTAGTTCGGACTATTTCGTATCTTTCATCCCTTCTGCGCTTACCGAATAACCTATGTCAAGGCATACAGCAAAACTGAGGGTTAGAGACCAGTGTTTGCATATCCCGGCTAAAGTGAAATGAGTAGTTGAAGTGGTGGATCGAATATGAAGGTCCATGTACTGTATATTATGTAGCAGTCAAATAAGGCTACATCTCTGAAGACGTCGTCGAAATCGTCATCTAAGGTAAAATCGCCTACTTGATCGTTTCTCTGGCCTATTTGCAAAGCTTCTTCGACGATATCGCTTGCATCTTGTAGCTCAACGCCATCATCGGCTTCCTCTAGCGGAGCGTCGACTAGTCCGCATTTGCGAAAGCCTCCGATTATTGTAGAAGCAGGAATAGTATGCCAAGCAGCATTTAGCCAGCCGCACAGATGCGGCCAATCTGGCGGCGCCAGCTCAAACGCAACACCTTCTCTTCGTCCTTGTAGCTGTTGTCGTAGGCTTTCAATCCATTTGTTTCGGAGTCTTGTCTTAAACGGCGCGTTCCATGTTGCATCGGCCGGTTGCAAAACTGTAGTGGATGCCGGGTTTCCAGCTTGGCTCCACCGCAGTTCCAGGTTGGTGCAAGTTTCACCCAGATGTGTCCGTAGTCTCCAGACTGAGACAATGGGTGAGATCACAGACTGTGTCCGACGCTGGACAGCTGAGGACTTCGCAGTCACTTGGACAGTGAATGTTCTACAAAACTACACAAGGAGTCAGTATCCAGCACATTTCCCTAGAGTGTAATGGTCTGGCATTACATTGTTATGCGATCACAGATTGGTGTGGTTCACACACTGCTGTCATCGTAAAGGTGGCGTAAACATGGTCAAATGTTTGCTCACATGGCACAATCAGTGATTACGCCAAGTGTTCTCTGGTGAGATGATGGTTCCTCACCTGGGACATTATTTGGTAACAAGGCCGGCGTGTCACTTGAGTTCTTGTGGCCAATCACAAGACGCTTCTTCGAAGGAGAATCTTCAAGTTCGGCCTGATTCAACCCAAGGTTTTATATTGTATATATATAGGTTAAATTACATTTAACCTCAAGGGCAGTGGCTTTACATAGGATTCAGGAACAGCTCATTTCAATTCAGAAACTTTCCCTCAAGTACTCAAGTCGCCTTCCTCCCTCCAAGTCAGTCGCTCCTTGTCCCTCCAAAACGCTTCCCCAACCGCACAAGCGACTGTTGTAAACAGCGCCCCATTACAACCAGCATCCGGTGCTTTGTGCCTGTATCCGCCAAATGTATCCATCATTGCACACATAAGCAGTCTCGACACTCTGAAGCTAGTGTTGCTACGTTGGTCAAGCATTCAGTTTACTTACGGGACACCTTGCCTCTCACATCCATTGCTGCCTCCTTGTTCCGCATGCAGCAATGATGAGCGATTCAAGCTGCCTTATTCACCGCCACCGATTCCCCCGCACGTCGAGCTTTACAAGCAGCTTCAAGGTGAAATCTATCGACAATTTGCCACCGGTTCACTCTCTGGTTGACAACATCACCAAAGACCTGGAAACTACTATTGAGTCTTTACTAGAGGGGCTGGATTAGGTAGTGGCTGGCGAGAGTAATCGCCTACACTGGACCAAGGGTGGATTGGCACAACTGTTTCATATGCTGCCAAAAACTTTTCAGTCCGACTGGAGCGTTTGGGGCATGGCGGAGAGAAAACAATACCCACCACTCAAGTCGGTACACATTCTTCCCTACGCGCAAGTTTTCGGATTGGGGTATCCTAGTACGACGCATCACCGAGGTAGCGACTGATGCAGGATGCAAAATTGCATCGAGCATGACAGAAGAAGAGGCTGAGCGAGTTTTTAAAGTAGGCCTAGATCATCTGCTTATTGCCATCTACTCGTAAGCGCACCGAGCTTCTCTCGGAACACCACTTCGACTGGCGACAAGCAGCCAAGAAGAGCTACGGACGCGCTCTTGTAAGTAAAATTCGCCGGCTGTGTTCACTTGATTTTCCTAGATAAGTGAAAATGTTGCTGCTTTCTCCGCTGAATTTCCTACGATAGCATACAAACTCCAAGATAACGCCTACGTTTCACCGATAATCCGCTTTCGCAGCATCAGCCGCAATCGAGTCATGGAAGGTATCGCCGGCGAATATTTTGCTGGGCCACTGCTACCCTCTCTTGTCCGAGATCCCATGAACTCGACGAAAGCTACTCCCGATCCTGTGGTGGTGTATTTTCCTAACAACTGGAAACACGGACTGACCGTCGCCGAAGGGGCCGTGCTGATTGCATTGATTTACGTGCTGCTGCGTGTAGTCTGGAAGGTGCCAGAATCTTCTGATCTGCCTCAGCACACGGCACCTTCGTATGGCTCCGTTCCACCTGAAGAGAATGAACTACCACCTGTTCGCCGCCCAAAGACTTCGTTGGTCGAGGAAGGCGAGGTTGCTGGTGACTATGAAAAGCATTGGTATGGCACATTCGACTTTGCCTTCTTGCTGGGGATGGCCGTCTACGCTGGCGTGATGCTTGTACTGACTTTCATCTTCGAGCCGCAGTGGCTGCATGACGTCCGCTTCTGGCTCGTGCAGCTGCCCAAGCTCGTGGTGATGATGACCGTGTCGCTGCTAGGCGGTATTGTCTGCCGCTGCTTCTGTGACGTCGAACTACATCGTGACCAGCTCGGTTCAAAGTCAACTACACCCGCAAGCTCAACTTTGCGGCGTACATGGTGCCGCTGGTCAAAGTCCGACTGTGGCGTGGGGTGACTTCTTCAATGTATCTCCGCGAACACTCCAAGTTCTTCATGCTGCAGTTCAACTCGCTGGACCGTCCGGAGGACCGCCCCAACACGCTCAAGTGGATCATCGTCAACATCGCGCCGGGCATGTTCCCTCATGTTCTTCAAGTGGCTGTTCGCTGCGCAACGTTCATCCTCGTGTTCATCACGGGCAACGGTCTGGCGGAGCCTGTGGGCATCATGTGGGGTCGCCAAAGTACAAGACGCGCACAAAGAACAAGTACACGCGTAGCTGGGAGGGCAGCGCGTGTGTTCCTGTCTGGTCTGTGTGTAATCACGTACTCCTTTCGTTTTCTCCGAAGTGCTATTGTTGTTTCGCCAACTGTATCCAAGCACCAACAACGGGGTTGCTTGAGTGCCACTTCTGAAACTATTTGGCGACTTTTTTGTAACTTCTTTCTGCTTAGGGACAATTTGGTTTTGTTTCATTGCATCAGCATCTTCGTTTGCAACGTCTTCTGTATCGGTAACGCAAAAGCATGAAATCACCCTGCAGCGACCTTTCGAAGCTGGGTTGGTCGAACGGGAGGTATATCAGCGTTGGTGCTGCTTCTCAGCTACAAAATACTTCAAAACAAGCGCGTGAGATTGCTGCAAACGGGGTTAATGATTTCGACAAACCATCCTCCTCTACAGGTCAACGTGCTGCCACCTTGAAGTTGTCGAGAAGCTCCGATCCTTTCGTTTTGGAGAATATTAAGGCATTATCGTGCCTGTGTGGGACATTCCTCTTTCGCTGGGGAAGTGATGGTGGGAAGCGTCAATCCTATGCAATGCGTCTGCTCAACACGCTGGCCTTCTATCACGTTGAGGTTGTCGAAAAAGAAGGGGACACGACTCAAAATGTGTCTTTGGTTCATGTGCTGTGGTGTGTTTTGCAAGATACAAAGAATTTCGAAGATTTTGCCAAGGTAAAAGTGCTGGTGATTTGAGTGACGAATGTGTGCAACGAACTAACTACGTATTCGTGACAGAATGTGGATTTAATTCATGCTCGGAGTTCAGATCCTTATGTGTGCATGCTGGTGTTGTTTTGTATGTCATACGAGCATCTTTTGATAGTGATGGACGATGAAGAGGTGAGCTTTGCCGTTGCAGTCGTGGATCATGCTTGTAGGATGTTTACTAACTTTGTGACCCTGTAGATGTATGATCAAGAGTACCCACTCCCTCTTTTCCAGATCGAGCGGGTTATCCTGAGCTTGAAACATGCACTTCATGAATCGTATTGGAACTACGCCAATCTTGCTCCTTCTTCTGAATCAGTCGCGTTTGGCATGTTCGTCGTCGAAATGGCGACTCGATTGATGCGAGTCCTATACAATCGATGTTCTCGTCAGCCATTTTGCAACGTTACGAGTTGGTACGTTGACGCTTGACGATAGGAGATTTTCAATGTTATACAAACTGATGACTAATACCGGGATGGATCTACACGAACGTATGGCATCACAGGATCATCACCGAACTTGACAGCAACCAGCTGATTGAAGAAGTTTTGCTGGGCACACCTCGAGCCAACAAGCTAATCCAGTCGATGCCATATCTTGTTCCGTTCCCTGACAGAGTGAAATTGTTCCAGCGACTTGTCAAGGCTGACAAGGACATTCATCAAAACGAAAGCTGCTCGGTTTACCGCATCCGTATTCGTCGCGGTGCAATTCTCGAGGATGGCCTAAGGAAGCTCAACTCAATTCGAACGAGCTTGAAGAAGCGCATTAACGTCGTGTTTGTGAATTCTGCTGGTCGCGAGGAAGTGGGTATCGACGCTGGTGGGCTCTTCAAAGAGTTTTGGCTGGATCTATCGACGCTTGCGTTTGATCTGCAGTACGGACTGTTCCTCACGACCCACGATCAACTGTTGTTTCCCAATCCCAATTCGGCATCGGGCCATTTCTCGCGTGAAAGTGACCACCTGACGATGTTCCAGTTCGTCGGTCGGATCCTGGGAAAGGCTTTGTATGAAGGCATCGTGGTCCAGCCGAAATTTGCCCACTTTTTCCTTTCCAAGCTTCTGCATTCGTTCAACCAACTGAATGAGCTTCCATCACTCGACCCCGAGATTTACAAGGTATGTTTCCAGTCAAGGCGCAGGTCTGCAAAAGACTTTTATAGATAGTAACTTTACTCTCCGCCCTGCAGAATCTAATGTTCCTCAAGTCTTACGACGGCGACGTGGAGGACCTAGGACTGACTCACACTGTAGTCCAAGATGTCTTCGGCGAGCAGAAGGAAATCGAGATCATCCCAGGAGGAGGTGACGTGCCCGTTACGAACCGAAACAAGACGCGGTACATCCACCTTGTTGCGAACTACTACCTCAACACCCAGATCCGCGAACAATGTTCAGCGTTCCGCACAGGGCTCTCCGATCTCATCGACCCGCGCTGGCTTCAAATGTTTAACGAACCCGAGTTGCAAGTGCTGATTTCGGGTAAAAGTGGCAAGATCGACGTCGATGACCTCAAGGCCAATTCACGATACGCAGGCGGCTACTACGCACTGGATAAACGCGTCGCGTGGTTTTGGCAAGCTCTGGCAAGTTTCACACCATCAGAACAGGCCGCATTCTTGCGCTTCACCACGAGCTGCCAACGCGCTCCGTCGTTGGGATTCGCGTCACTCACGCCGCAGTTTTGCGTGCAGAAGATCCCAATCCGAAGTGATGACGAGCTACTGCCTAGCTCTTCAACATGCTTCAACACGCTCAAATTGCCAACGTACTCCTCGTACAAGGTGCTTCGTGCGAAGCTGCTCACGTCCATCTCATCCGGTGCCGGCTTTGAAATGACGTAGCCGTCCAGCCAAAACTTCTGGACGTGTTTTTCTTTAGAGAGCACTTCAAAGTCTGGGAATCAATCACAATATGAGTTCCATCTCCAATACCAGAGTAAGCGAATGCGCGCACACAAAAATTCACTAAGTCGTTAAGGCAAAAACTGGTCTTGGCACTATCAACGATAGTGGATGCGTTACCATTCGTGTTTCCAACTTCTTCTGACTGTGTATACTCATAAAAGAGATCATTCACCCGTCCTATCAGTTTACTAAAAGATTTTTCCATGGGCGCAATTTGTCGATGTAGATCTGCGGTAGCTTCCCGTTTGTACTCCACTAGTTCAGCTATCGAATTGAATAGCCCTCCATCAGCGCCTAAAGCAGCAACAAGCTGATGTGGTGTGTAGCAATCGTGCCCTTGTTGAACCCAAGCCTTTACTTTCCTCATTCCTTGGGCAAAATGGGCATCAAGCATGGATTTTCCATCTTGGGTTTCCGTGTGTATGAACCGGCAAATATTTACGCTATATGCACTCGCCAACACAGGAATCATAAAGGCGACAAATGCATTTTGATAACTCGTAGCATTGTCACTTTGCACAGTAATGTTGGTAGAATTAAGGAGATCCCGTTTGATGGAGAGTATAATGGCCTCCATATACGCAATGACGGCTTCACGATCCTGCTTGTTGTCACCAGCAGAAATGTGGTCAAAGTATACTTTATTTTCCACTGCCACCAATCCATCGTTCTCATCATTGGACTCTAGGCTCTAAAAGCGAGCCATCGCTCCATGCCACGTCATACCACGCTTTCCATAACGGTCTGTGGTTTTTTCACGGAAGTACAAAGGCTCAACTTTCATTTTGAAATCTATAACCAGGAGAATTTCGTTTGAGCCCGTACCTTCAATGCATCGTGCTTTCATTGTTTGAAAGAGTTCATGAAGTGCCTGCTGTTGATTTACCACTCGAGGACGATGCCCCATAAACATCAAATTTTTCGTAGCAATTCGTCAATACTGATAGCGCTTCCTCTGATGCGTGAGCAGATTTCAATTGCTCAAAAATCCCATCCATTATTCTCTTCAAACTTGTGCACGCACTGCAACACACGTTTTGCTTGAGGTTATCAGGCAAAGGCGACGCTAATCCAAATTCTGCCAGGTGGCGAGGACAAGCTCGGACGGACACGTACGCATCGTCCTGGTGCGATACATCAATGTCGCTAAAGTTGCCGTATTTCAGCCACGCTTTCAATACTTGCAGATCTCTTGCGAAGTTCTCCGCCATTTCAAGAAGAAAAGCAGCAATAACGCGATTAGTCATGCCAATCGTGTCATTCACTAAAATTCCGGTGACGTAGTCGACGGCTCTACAGGATTGAACAGTCCCGTGTGTCAACACAGAACAGAGCTTGTAAAATGTAGACCGCTTCAATGATGAATTGGATTGACGAGTGGCTTTGTACTGGTCAAACATCAGTGACACGCTTTTCTTTCGTAATATGGACGGAACCTCGTATTTCACACCATCCACTTTAATGCGTTTGGATCCCCATGACAGAAAGGCAGCATTGTCTGCTGCAAGAATAAATTGGATTGCTGTGTCCGCGCATTTATTTTTTATTTTGGCTCGAGACCATGGTTCTTTTGTCATTTTCCCCTTGCAGACGAGGTACTCGTTTTCGTCAAGGGCTCGAGCGTACGTCGGACGGCTCACATGAAAACAAGGGACTTAGTTAATAATACAGGTAAGCCGTTGGTGCGAAACTGAAGCACACATGTAATGGGTCTGGTCATCCCATTACATGAGGTGGTTGTGTGGGACACACCACCTTCTGGGTTCATTGTGGTAACAGTTATCTGTTATGATATCTGCTAAATAACCGATATCCACATGAACTATTTGTAATAGGCCCTCTGGTCTATTATATAGACAATGTGATTACAGATTGGTGTGGCACACACACTTCCGTCATGGAGGTGAAGGTGGCGCAAATATGGGTACATATTTGCTCGCATTCACCTTTGGCGCAATCAGTGATTACGCTAAGTGTTCTCTGCACTTCTTTGTGCATGATGATGGTTCCTTCCCTGGGAAACGGTCAGGTAACAAGACCGGCGCATCACCTGAGTTCTTGTGACCAATCATAAGACGCCACGCGGCAGGAAGATTCTTCGAAAGAGAATCTTCAAGTTCAGCCTGATTCAACCCAAGGTTTTATATTGTATATATATAGGTTAAATTACATTTAACCCCAAGGAGCCCTAGTGGTTTTATTCATAGGATTCAGAAACCATAAGCTCATTTCAATTCAGTTGCAATTTCACCTACAACTGCCCAAGTCGCCTTCTCAAGACCCGAGCATCTGTTCACTACTTAGTGAGTCCGCTTGCTCTTCAAGACCCGAGACCAGCCCAAGCATCCGGCTCGCCTCCGTGCGAGTTCCGTTCGCTTCGGGCTCCAGCACCGGCTCGCGCTCCTGCGAGATCGTGCTGCGAACAGCTTCCTCTGTTCGGGTGTTCGGGATCAGGTCAACCAGCTCTTCGCTTTGCGTGAGCAGGTTTGGACTGAGTCCCGTTACATCTGGTAGCACTTAGAGGAGTCCTTCCAACTCCTTGTGATTGAGACAAGAGGATGGCGACGACAGCACCATCTGAAAAGAAGGTGCTTGACCGTGGTGACTACCTTCATCTGTCAGATGAAGAATGGTCTGCGTTTTCACGCATGGCAGTTACCATCGGAGCGGATAGTGTTGGCCTGATGCTAGCCACTTTTCCTCCGGAAGAGCAGAAGAAGGCCGCAGTCAGGTACCTTCACCAAGAGGTGGTGGAAGCCCAGAAGCAGCCTGCAACTCCTTCTGCTCCAAGACGCGCCGCTCCGTTGAAACTCGACATCGCACCATACCGTGGTGGCGAGAGTGAACCACTACTGCGATGGTTCGTCGAGTTGGACGCCGCGATCGAAGCTCGACAGCTGACCGAATCGGCTCAGCAGGTAGCATTTGCTGTGTCGAAGCTCGGCGGACGTGCGAAATCATGGGCTTTCGGAAGACGAATGGCAGATTCTGACTGCTTTCCGACGATTGAACACTTCAAGTACGACCTCAAGCAAGCGTTTGAGCCTCCGAAGTGTGAGTTTCGAGCCCGAGCTGAGTTCCTGGATTTGCGCCAAGGCAAGCTTGATTTGCACAGCTACGCGCAGCGTGCTCGTTACCTGGCATCCAGTATCGTGAGCAAGCCGATCGATGAGGACACGCTCGTCGTGACGTTCATGAAGGGTCTGAACGACGGTCCGATCAAGACGCAGCTGTTTCGTGAGTATCCAGCAACAATGGAAGACGCGATTAGCCTCGCTCTTCAAGAAGATTTCAGCCTGCGTCGAGCACGAGGATACCAAGTGCCGAACCGACAACCAAGACATTATCAGCAACAATATCAGCGTCAAGTCTACAACGGCCCGGAACCGATGGACTTGTCTGCTGTGTCGGCACAAGCAACCAGGAACAAGCATCCAAGCTCAAGCGTGAAGTGTTTCCGCTGTGGCAAGATGGACCACATGGCGAGGGATTGTCGTGTGCGGATTGACAAACGGTCGACTCCGCAGCGCTATCGCCCAACATCGTCGGGTATTAGATACCCTCGAGGGCGAAGCGAAGAAACAAAAAACGACAACGACCAGTAGGGAGGGCCTCCCTACTGGCCAAGTGACGAGTTCTGTGATGACGGTGGAGTCTCAGAACTTTGGCCACGACGTGCAAGTTGCACAAGTGAAGTCCACCAAGATGAAGGATAGTGTCGGCCGCGGTTCCAAGCTGATCATTTTGAATGTGAAGATGGATCGATCCTCGGATCCTTTGCGCGCGCTTGTTGACACTAGCGCTACGAGCAATTTTGTTCAAGAGCGAACTCTATTCAGAAGCAAAAGTGTTGCTCCTGATGTGAGAGTGGTTGGAAGAATGATCGTTCGTTTTGCTGATGGGTCAGCAAGCGAACTAGCGAAGCGAGTTGTTTCACTACGACTCAAGGGTGAAGTTTTCCGAGGAGAAGATGAGTACACTCTTCTAGGCCTCGATGACAAGTATGATATTATACTTGGGATGCCGTGGCTATTGCGATATAAGCCAAAGATTGATTGGGAACGGCGTCTAATCAGTGTTCAAGGATCGAACCCAGTGCAATGGGAAGCTGCGGATGAGGAACAAGTATTGTGGATAACCACTTCGGTTGAAGAAATCGCGGATTTCTCTGGTGATCATGTGGCGAGCGATGGCCCCACTCGACCCCAGAGCGAGTCTGTCGATTCCAGCGATGAAGAGCGTATTTCAAGTCAAGTCAAGATGCTTCAACCGAAGCTGGAAGAAGTCTCGATGAGTGGGAATGTTCAACTCATTTGTCGAGATCCGTCAAGCGACAACGGTTTAGTTGCGACACATACCCCTGAACAAGGTATGCATGCACTGACCACCCTCGTTGACGAAGGTTGCATCAAGCGCGATGATGCTTCGGGCGAACGGTATGTCCAATCAATGGCATACGATTCATTGGGGAAAGCACAAGGTGTACACAAGTTGAAAGTCCAAGATCCCCCGTGTTCGCTGTCAAGAGTGCTCTCTCTGGAAGAGATGAGCGAGAAGAAGTACCTCCGTGATCTCAAAGATGGTGAGATTACGCAAGTGTGCATGATCGTTGCTGAGGCCGATCATGAAGAAATCAACACGTCGTCAAATATGGACTTCGACGTGCTAGAAGAAAAGACGCGAATTGAGAGATACGAAGCTCAATCGTGGGAAGCGCTCAAGGAAAACCCAGCGTACAAGCTTGCGCTGGAATTTAAAGATATTTTCCCAGATACGGTACCGGAAGAACTTCCACCCGATCGTGGAGTTCATCACGAAATTGACTTGACTCCGGGTACCAAGTATTGTGTGACAAGGCAGTGGCCTTTGCCGAAGGAACAAGTCAAGACTATTGACGAGTTCTTTGAGAAGCGTCGCAAGGCTGGACATGCGCGGGAGAGCAAGTCTCCGCACTGCAGCCCGACCTTCTGCGTGAAGAAAGCAACGGGTGGTTGGCGTATTGTTCATGCTTTTAACAAACTGAACGATGCCACCATCCCTGCTCAAACACCAGTTCCTCGCAAGGATATGATCCTTGACGGGATGGTGAACAGCACAGTCTTTAGCACTCTGGATTTGATGGATGGGTTCTATCAGATTCGAATGCGAGATAAGGACGCCCCCTTGACGGCTGTAAGCACGCCAAGTGGTATGCTGTGGGAATGGCTTGTGATGCCACAAGGACTAAAGAATGTGCCTGCAACTTTTAACCGCATGGTGACGAACATTCTCCGTCCTTTGAGAGACTTCGCACCAAGCTATTTCGACGACATTTTTGTCCACAGCAAATCCTCGGGCGACCGAATGGACTTGGAAGTTCATCTTCAGCACCTTCGAACACTCTTCGAAGCGATGCGAGAGAACAAACTCTACGCAAATCTGAAGAAGTGCATCTTCTGTGCGCCAGAGATTCCAGTCCTTGGTTGTTTCGTCGGGAAGAATGGAGTCCGTGCTGACCCGGAGAAGATCAAAGTGATCAACAATTGGCCTGCATCTAAGAATGAGAAGCAGCTACGACAATGGTTGGGTTTGGCCAATTATCTCCACAAGTACACGCGGAACTACGCTGACATGGTTCAGCCAATGACCCATCTGCTCAAGAAAGACACTGAGTGGAAATGGGAGCAACAACAGCAGAATGCGTTTGAGTCGGTCAAGAAGAGCTTGCGTGAAGCCCCTGTGCTTGCGCTTCCCGACGACTCTAAGCCATTCCACGTTGTTTGCGATGCAAGCGACTTTGCAATCGGCTGTGCGCTGATGCAGCACGATAGCAACGATCATGAGAGGGTCGTCTCCTATCAGTCGAGACAATTGAAGCCGGCAGAACGAAACCACCCAGTTCACGACAAGGAGCTACTTGCGATGAAGTACGCTCTTGTCAAGTTTCGAGTACACCTTCTTGGTGAACAGCGCTTCGTGATCTACACAGATCATGCGTCATTGCGCACTGCAGTGAAGACCCCTCATTTATCCCAAATAATGGCAAGGTGGATATCTTTCTTTGCGGAGTACAACTTTGTCGTACATTACAAACCTGGCAGAATAAGCATTCTGGCCGATGCGCTCTCGAGACGTCCGGATTATGACACTCGATCCAGTGAAGACGCATCGTCCGATGTTTGCAGGAATTGTCCAAGTAACCGGGACACTATGAACGCTATTGCAGATCGAGCAAGCTCGCCCATTCAAGAAGACATTAAGCGAGCGTACAAGGACGATGAAGGTTGCAGAGAAATGCTGCATTACCTCGAGGATCCAAGCGACGAGAAGTTAACCAAGTTATCGGCAAAAGCAAGGTCGAGGATCCATCGATATTCTGTTCACGAAGGGTTACTTCGGTATGGGGTTGATGACGGAGAAATGCCAAGGATCGTTGTTCCCGACAACGAGGAAATTCGGCACCGTCTACTGTTTGACTATCACGACAGTCCCCCAGGAGGTCATCTCGGACGGGAGAAGACTTTCTTGAGTCTCTCTCGAGACTATTATTGGCCTCATATATACAAGTGGGTGCGCAAGTACGTCCGTACTTGTGAGGTGTGCCAGCGCGTGAAGCCTTCGAGTTCAACTCAGGCTCCGCTTCGGTCGCTACCTGTCCCAACTGACAGTTGGAAGTCTGTGAGCATGGACTTTGTCTTCGGACTTCCTACTGACTCGCAACACCGAAACGGCATTCTTGTAATCGTGGATCGATTTAGCAAGATGGTTCATCTAATTGCCGTTCCGGAGACCATTGATGCGGAAATGACAGCACAAGTGTTTGTGGATACTGTCTTTCGACTTCATGGTTTGCCCGAAGAGATCGTCTCTGATCGAGACACTCGGTTTACCTCCGTTGTCTGGCGTACAGTGTTTGAACGCCTAGGGACAAAGTTGTCGATGTCGACAGCTTCGCATCCCGAAACTGATGGGCAAACAGAGCGTGTGAATCGTGTGCTAGAGGATATATTGCGGAGTTACGCAACGTCCTTTAAGCAATGGAGTGACTTTCTCCCTTTGGTTGAGTTTGCAATCAATAACTCAACACACGCTTCTACAGGCTATTCTCCATTTTACATCAACTGTGGATTTCATCCCAGAGTTCCAGCAACTCTTTCGGGGGTGAGTTCTACTTTTGGTGGGGGAGGAACTCCTGTAACAGGGCGAGACGCGCTCTGTTTCTTTAGCATACACTAGTATGCGCTTTTGAGGAAGCGTAAGTTACTTAGACTTTGTATGCAAGTAGAAATACACGTCCCCGTGTATTTCTAAGCAAAAGACCGAAATTTTAACTTGAAAATAGAAAACTGAATTGAATGGAAGCCCGCCGCGTGGCGGGCCCTTAGCAAACCTATCCAAATGACTTATGTATCTACGGAGGTGAAGCCATGGTTGGCTCTCACGCTCCGGCCCTTATGTATGCGTTTGATTGGTGGAAATGTGCCCCTTTCCACCAATAGCAGTGCGCTTAGCGCCCGCCAATGTTTGTGCCATTGGCGGCTCGAAATGATTGTTGACTGTGTATGTGACGCACACACAGAAGGCTTGCCGTATACTTGTCCGTGTATAGTCCGGCTATACACGTATATCTGGTGTACCCAGTTACACCAGCCTGTGTAACCCTGTTACACGTGTGGAAAGCCGCATTCGCACGACCGATGGCTTGAACCCAGAGTTTGTCAGTGACATTGATGTGACGATGGAGGAACACAATCCGTATGCGCAGCAGTTTCTCCACGCAAGGGAAATTCTAATTGAACGGAGTAAATCTGCATTGGAAGAAGCAAGAGTTGAACGAGAGAGGCGTCGTGAAGAAGAAGGAAAGCAGGAAGAAGATATGCATGAACCCCTCATAGACCCAGAGGTGGATTGTGCTCTTCGTCTTCACGTAGATCGTGGCGGCAACCCCGGAACACATAACACGCCAACTGCTTCGGAGGTTGCCGCAATTATTATCGACGCTAACGCACCCGAACCTCGCGACTTAGTCCTCTACACCAGACGAGGTGGTTTCAATCGTATTTACGAAACCGACCCATCTTACGATCCTTTACAGTATCCTCTTTTACACCCCTACGGCGAGAAGGGTTGGACATACAAAATATCTTATGGTGGCGACGAAAACAATGACGACAATGGGGAAGAAGACGAGGGCAGTCGGCGCGACGAGAGGAGGCAACAAGACCGCGATATGGAAGAAGAACTGGACGGGTGGGGGTACGTAGTGCGGTTTGAAGATGGCACCGAAGAGCGGCGTAAAACGACAATGTCGTTGCGTGAATTTGTGGCATATCTGCTGTATAACCGGACTGGAAGTCATTCGCTTTTACTACTCGGTGGTAGATTAACCCAGCAGTATTGCGTGGATCAGTGGGCGAAAGTGGAGCAAGAACGACTTCGCTACATCGAAAAAAATCAACTCGAGTTCAGACTCGAATCTATACAAGGTCTTACGGACGCATACAGAAACGAAAGCACTGAAGCACAACGCAATGCTGATCTTCACGATTTAGCGCATAATGGAACGAATTCAACATCTACTCTACCACGGCAAAACGAATCCGGGAATGCTGATGCTATAGAGGCAAGTATCGTTGGTCGTCGGTTAATTCTACCGCCTTCGTTTACCGGAGAGCCGCGCTACATGCATCAAAGGTTTCAAGATGCCATGGCTATTGTACGAGAGCTTGGATCTCCAAATCTTTTCATTACAATGACGTGCAACCCGAATTGGCTGGAGATCAAGGAAAATTTACAATCGGGTCAAACTGCATCAGACAGACCGGATATCGTGGCTCGGGTGTTTATGCAGAAATTGAAAGGTATGTGCAAGGATCTGGACGAAGGAGTGTTGGGAATACAAACGGCGCGGATTCATGTTGTTGAATTCCAGAAACGAGGGTTGCCCCACGCGCACATATTGATGATACTGAGACCTGAAGACAAGCCGGTCACGTCTGAAGATATAGATCGATTGGTTTCCGCAGAGTTGCCCGATCCGCACAAACACCCGGAGCTTTACGAGACGGTGTTTTCCTGTATGATGCATGGTCCATGTGGGGACCAAAACAAGACCTGTCCGTGCATGAAAAATGGGAAGTGCTCAAAAAAGTTCTCGAAACCTTTTGCAGAGGAAACGACGATGGCCGCGGATGAATATCCAGTGTACAGACGACGTCGACGTCCGTCCGGGCGTTTGGTGCGTGGGAATAAGGTGTGGGATAATGCTACTATCAACCAATGGGTGGTTCCGCACAATCCTTATCTATCTCAAAAGTACAACTGTCATATGAACGTGGAGGTGTGCGCAACGAGCAAAACGATCAAGTACATATACAAATACGTGTACAAAGGAGCGGATATGACCACAATTACCATTGAAGGCCAAGTCGACGAGCATTCTCTCAATGAGATTTTACAGTATTAGTTGGCGAGGTACATATCTCCAGTTGAAGCATGTATGCGGCTTTTTAGACATCCGACGCAAGGGTCTACGCACAACGTGGTCAAACTGGCCATTCATTTGCCTGGACAGAGTTCTGCTGTGTACCGAGCGAGCGCAACGAACCAGCGAATTCGACGACTCATTCGTAGAGGTGACATGACGACATTCACGGCATTTTTCTTGCTGTGTCTTATGGAGCCTGAAGTAGCGGGGGAAATGTTATACAAGGACCTACCTTCGGTTTACAGATGGGACAAAAAGAAAAAATGGTGGATATCCAACAAGAAGTACGTGCCTTCCATTGATCGCATGGTTCGCATGTCTCCCCAAGACCCAGAGCGGTTTTATTTGCGCCTTCTGCAACGCTACAGACGTGGACCAACGTCTTTTGAAGGTCTAAGAACTATTGACGGGATCATATACAGAACCCTTCATGAGGCTGCACTGGCGGCTGGATATTTAGACAATGACCGCGAATGGGAAGAATGCCTGGCTGAAGCGGCACACGAGCGGATGCCTTACCAACTCCGTCAGCTTTTTGTAATTGTTTTGGTGTATTCTCTACCGAGTAGTCCTATGGGGTTGTGGGAATGTTTTAAGCACGACCTAAGCGAAGATTTTCAAAGAAATCTTGGTGCCGACATGGATGACCCGCGCGTAGAGTACAGAACGCTCCAAAGCGTGGATAAGATTCTTCGCGCTAACGGGAAAACGTTAGCCAATTACGCACTTCCCCTGCTCGAGAACTACGACCAAGATGCTGCGGATGAACATCTCGGAGGAGATTTGATTTGTCAAGAACTCAACGCGTATCCATTGGGAAAATTGGAGAGTACAACTGCGGTTGTAGACAAGTTGAATGAAAACCAAAGGGATATTTTCGACCAAGTGATGGGTGCAGTACAGTCTCCCCAAGTCGGCCGGAAACTATTTTTTATTGACAGACCAGGGGGTACCGGTAAATCCTTCTTGCTCGAACAAATCCTTGCCAGGATACGTCTGAATGGGAGGATTGCTGTGGCAGTTGCATCCAGTGGAATTGCAGCAACATTACTGACAGGGGGTCATACGGCGCATTCTACATTTCGGATTCCACTGAAACTAGACGACCATTCGACGTGTAATATTCCGAAACAGAGCCAGAAAGCAGAATTGATACGCCGAGCCAGTTTGATTATTTGGGATGAGGCACCGATGATGCATCGAGCGTGTTTTGAAGCTGTCGACCGAACTTTTCGCGACATCATGAACAATGAAGTCGAGCCGTTTGGGGGAAGGATATGGTTTTCAGTGGTGACAATTGTCAAATCCTACCGGGTTTAAAGAATACTACCAGGGCTGAAACGCTAAAGGTGTGTTTTAAAGCGTCTCCCTTATGACAGTACCTCCGCCAGGTGCGTTTGATAGAGAATATGCGTGTGAAAACGGCGCTTGATCCAGATGATGCTGCGGAGTTAGCCGAATTTTCGGAGTTCTTACTTCAAATTGGAGAGGGTCGCTATCCGGTGAATCGCGATATTGACGACAACGACATCTGTATCCCACAGAGCATGTGCGTTACTCCGGTCTCCGGTGGTGCCTTGACTTCTAATCAAGACTCCTCTGATGAGGATTCAGAGTACGAAGCTCCGAATTTCAATTTGCTTCCACCATTGGATCCTGAAGGTGAACGCGAATCGGACGAGCCTGAAGATGATCAGCGCGCTCGCAGTGTCAACGCACTGATTGATGCGATTTACCCCGGGGTGGGTGATCCTGACTTGCCAGATCAGTACTTTGTGGATCGTGCAATTTTGGCGCCAACCAATGCAAGTGTTCGTCGGATCAACGAAATGGTAGCTGAGCGATTGTCTGGAGAGACACGAGAATATCTCTCCAACGACAGCCTCGACGGTCCCGGAGATCAGAACCTATTCGAGACTGAGGTTTTGAACTCACTCAATTTCTCAGGAATGCCCCCTCACAAGATGGTTCTCAAAGTTGGCACTCATATCATTATGATTCGGAATCTAAATAGCGACGGAGGTTTGTGCTACGGAACGCGTCTGCGAGTGGTATCTTTGCGAGAGAAATGCATTGACGCTACTATAATGTCCGGCCCTCGACGTGGACAACGCGTGTTTATCCCGCGTATCGTGTTTCTGAGCGATGACGAGGATAAAGAATTTCCGTTTACCCTGCGACGCAAGCAGTTCCCGGTAGTACCAGCGTTTGCGATGACGATTAACAAGGCGCAAGGTCAGTCAATTCACCACGTAGGTATCTACCTGGAATCACCTGTGTTCGCACACGGACAACTATACGTTGCCCTATCTCGAGTAACATCCAAAAAGGCGATCAAGATAGCCATTGATCCGAGAGAATTTGACGGCGGCGGCGGCGGTGCTCGCGTGATTCTGGAGCGTGTGCTGTGGCTTACAGCTCTGGGCAATGCGATGGTGGCGGTGAACCCGGTCTCGGGCAAGCTGGCGTACGCTGCAGGCTGCATCGTCGTGACCTACAACTTGAGACGCGATAAACAGGTGCGGTACTACCGCGTGGACAAGAGCGCAGCGTGTCTGTGCTTCTCGCCCAATGGCCAGGTCCTCGCCATTGGAGAGAAAGGCTATTTGCCGGCTATTATCATTTGGGACGGCACGGACGGCACGCTGTGTGCCGAGTTGCAGCGGCATCAGTATGGAGTGGCGTGTATGGCCTTCAGTCAGGACGGACGCTTCTTGCTCTCGGCAGGACTTGTACATGACCAGCATCTGTATGCGTGGGAGCTGAAGCTTAAGCGAAAGGAGACGACACGATGCATTGAGGTTGCTGCGGTGGGCTGCGCTATGGTGCAGGGTAAAATTCTAGCCGCAGACTTCTGCCAAGCTGGGAATTTCTTCGTTACAGTTGGAGAGGAACATTTCAAGGTGAGTTTGAAGAGGAGAGATGAGATGATATTTTGAATATGCATTCATTTATTTTATTATTTCGTTATTGCAGTACTGGTTTCTGGATGACAAGGGATCGTTTCTAGTGACTGGACTTCAGGTGAATGAGCTTCCTGAGCTGCAGTACCGAGATGCCGTAGTGAATGCGAAAACCTCGGCAACATTTACAGGCGTGGGGTGCGGATATGGGACTTGTGAGTTGAAGACCTTTGCTGTTACTTTAGATGGAACGCTATGCTGCTTTGGAGCTTCGGGGATCATGGATCAATTGGTGTCGTTGGAGTCGAATTGCGGGAATGCTATCTCCGTTACAGAGTCGTACGTGGCAGTTGGTGGGTCGAGTGGAGTTGTGAGGCTGTTCAACCCTTCGACACTCGAGTACCGCGCAACATTGCCTTTTCCTCCAGCTTTTGGTGCTGTGAATGAGCCGTCAAAAGTTACCCTAGCGTCGGCGAATATCTTGTACCCAGCCGAGCCCTTTCGATATCCAGCCGTGATAGCCACCCGTATTACAGGCTCGCACGTGATTGTGTTCTACTCCGACCGAAGCATTTTCATCTATGACATGACTGATCCAGATGCTGTTACGATTGAACGCTCATTTTTGTATCATAGCGGAGGAATCCGAGACCTGAAGGTCGCTGGCTTCGTACGAGGTGTCAATGCAAAGTGAAAGCTAGTTTACAGCGATAGTGGCTCCTCTGGAGGAGTATCCGCAGACGCTATACCGACTGGAACATTTGTGACTTGCTCAGATGATAATACGGTTCGCCTATGGAACTTGGAATTGCATCGAAAACCAGTCAAGCCTAATCGATTCGAGCACCGCGTTCCGTCAGAACACGAGTACTGGAAAAATCCCTACAGTCACGAAATGCTTCGGATAGTTTATAACGACCGCGAGCATGACTTTGAAGATGGGCGTTGCGTCGTACTAGGAGGGACATGCTCTCACGAGGCTTGCAGCAGTGTCCACTCGCCTCCTAAGGCGAATGGTCGAAACAAAGGTTTCAGAGCAGTCGCCGTTAGTCCTGATCAAAGAGAAGTTGCCTCTGGCGACGAAGAAGGAAACGTTGTTATTATACCTATGCCGTTGCAGAAACCCATCATTCGAATTGGTTCCCACAGCTCGAAGGTGAATTGCCTGGCGTACAGCGGGCTCAAACCCGATGGCACACTGCTGATGGCTTCAGGAGGAAAAGACCGACTAATCCAGTTGTACGATTGCAAAAGAGGCCATGCGGTCCTACGAACATTGGAGACTCATTCGGCTGCTGTGACGACAATGTCGCTTTCTCGTGACGGAAACTCGGTGTTGAGCTGTGGAGCTGATAATGTTGTTTCAGTATCCAGACTTGACGTAAAGGGGGTAGTGATCGAGACCAAAGCCATGCCTTTCCGTGGTGGCAAGGTGTTTGACACAATTCTGTTACCTGATGGCGACACTGTTGTAGCAAGTTGCAACAACAAGATAGAAGTCGTTTGCGTCAGTACTGGGAAGCAAAAAGAGACGCACATTGTTGGAGAACAGCACCATACTGCAGTTTGTCCAGCCAACTATTGTGTTGCCATGAGCGGGTCATTGGCCGAGAGAACAATTAACGTAATTGACATTACCACGGGTGAAACACTGGCTTCGGGAACAGGACATGGCGAAGCAATCACGGCGCTGGTTTTCACGCCTGACTGTCGGCGCCTGCTGTCTGCTAGCAGTGATGGATGCATTTTTGTTTGGCGGCTTGCAGATGATATCCAAGCCGAGATTAAGGCTAGATTGCCACACGTTATCGAGACACAGTTGCCGAATCCAGCTCCTCCGCTTGGTAAAAATGCCGAGGTTGTACTGCCACCACCTCCAGTACCAGGAATCGTTAAGCAGCAACTCGACAAAGCTCCTGACGTTGAGAAGAACGAGACCGTCCCAAAACCTGACAAGAAAGCGTTTATCCCCAAATGGAAGGTTAAAGCAGTGCCAGTACCTGGGCCAATGGCAGATATCCCAATGGAGGAATGGATGCGCACCAGGGAAACAGCAAAACCGACAATTCATGTTGTTGACGATTTTCCTGGCCTGGTTGTTGTGCAAAATATTTCACTAAATGCTGTGAGCGAACCACCTGCAAAGGAAAAGATTATGAGTCTGTCGATCCAAACGTTGGATGTTAGTACCAAGAGCTCGACATCGTTGGCACTTGAGCGTGAAGGACTCGAAAAACGCAAGAAACAAATGGACACAGCGAATGCAGTAGCAGCGATGAATACCCGTTTAAGTCAACTAGGTTTGCTAAAACCTCCTCTGATGGTGACGGCATCGACGTCCGAATCAAGACCTCAGAATCCCTCACGTCCTAAACCAGTACCTGTTGCAGAGAGAAGTCAAGCCGCCATTATGGATAAATCGCCAGTCTCGCGCGAGGCGAAATCCCATGCTTCCGACCGCAGTTCCAACACGTCAATGCCTTCTCACGCGATTAAGACCACTGACTCTAATGGTGATTCCGAAAGAGTACTTGCTCAGGCGACGAAGTCCATTGCTTCTGACAGTGATATCGACAGTTCGATGCCATCTCTAGCGTCCAAGCCCACTACGCCGGACAGCAAGAATGGGCTTTTGACGCCACTCCAAGAGGTTAAGCCCCCTGATTCTAGCAATGACAGTGCCAAAACCCCAACTCAAGCGACCAAGTCCGTTGACTCAGACGCGAAAGTTGACAGGCTACCACCAGCTCATGCAAAGACACGAAAGAAGCTGTGCGGCCACCGACTGTAGCTTCGACCAACGGTTCGTGCAAGTCTGAAAGAATGAAAGGGAAGGAATGTCTATCACTGATGCATTGTGGCAACTACAGATTTGCTAGAGTCGATGGCATGGGAAAGCATCACGTAAGATTGCGTTAAGACTGCAGAGAACTAACTACATCTTGCCATTTGACTGACGACGTTGCTCGGTTGTTTGCAGCAAATTATGGCAGCCTCTTGACGACGCTGCGAGCAGTTTAGAAAAGGTGTCGTCAAGTCATGAGGAAGTCGCCCCGGAGCTACAGGGAATCCACGAGCTCATCAAGTCGCTGCGCTCGGCCATCACCGCCAAGTTGCATCCAAGTTGATAGAGACAAAATGTTATCCACCAATTGGCAATTTGAGACCGCGAGCGACAAGCTCGAAAAATGAAGCGCGCCGCGCGGACAATTTGAATTTATCGACAGGATCCCTGCAGAGGTCGTTCTTCGACCACTTTGTCGAGTGCTCCGTCGCGCATGAAAAGCAAAGCTCATGAAAAGCAAAACTTCTCAGCTCTTCTGAGCTTTGCATGATATTTTCAGTTCATGCTTCATGGCGCCATACCTGCGCGCGAAGCATCGTCCACACTTTGAGCATGGATACGGCTTCTTCCCTCTAACAAATAAACTAAGCTGTCAGGTCAACACACTTTCTGCTCACGAGATACTCATACTCACATGTGAGTGCGTTCGTGGCTAATCCGATCCGAGGCTCGCGCGAAACACGCGCCACACTGCGTATACTTGCACCGAAAAGGCTTCTCGCCTGTATGTATACGGCAGTGTGCCTGCAGGTCAGCTTGACGCAAAAAGCGTCTTCCACAGTACGAGCAAGCGAACTGTTTATCGCCAGAGTGAATCTTCAAGTGTCGCTTTAGGTTGCTTTTGAGGGTGAACACGGTATTGCAGATACCGCAGACACGTTGGGGCTGGGCCGGCTGTCTAGTTGGAGGCGTGGCGGGTTGGTTGGAGGGCAAGATTGGAGGCGTGGCAGGTTTGCTTGCGACCTGATAGTCAGTTGTGTTCGGTTCTGGTTTTGGCGCTTGCTGCTGCCCTCCCCTTCCTCAGCGTCTCTTTTCCTCTTCTTCTTGCTTGCGCCTTCATCTATGATACTTGTCTTGAAACCCTTGCAAAGTAGCTTCACCTCGGTAATATGCTCGCCTGCTTCGCAAGCAGCCTGGATGGCTTCTATGTGCTTCAGCGCTTGCGTCCGATCGGTCGTTACCGTGCAGCTCTCATTGTTGCGTGGCATATCTCCTTCCTTGGCACCCAGAGCATTTACTGAGAGATTAAATGATCCGTCAATAATGATGCGCCCATCGCAGATCCACTGCTTGGAATGCTCCATAGCGCTGCCGAGCAGCGTGCACACCTCCATATTGTTTTCCAGCAAATATTCGTAAATTAGCCGGCAATTCTTGTCCCCCACATGATGTTCTTGTCTGCTACGATAACTACGATGACGCCTCTCAATTTCGCTGCCACAATTCGCTTAGCTACACCTATATGAGAGAAATAAAAAGCTGAAATAAACATCGTATCGTGAGTATTGTCGATGAGCTTGTAGAGTAGGATCAATAATTGAGAGCGCCGTCCCCAAGTGCCAGTGACAGGTACACCACGAAGCATCAGCTCAAGCACGATCTGGTCGTGATAGCGCCTGAAGGCGCTATCACCAGCCTCCAGCACTGCGATTTCTGCATGGTCACAGTCAACTACCATCCTCCCAGCACCTGGGTAGCGGCTGCGGTAAATTGGTCAGCGAGCGTAGCAATCGATCGAGTTTTGGGCCCACATCTTGGTTTAGGTGTGCCTCTCTTGTCGAGCCGGTCCTTTATGATGCGAGGGTTGCAGCCTGGGAACTGCCGCGCCACGGCGTGTCTTTCTCGGGGCGTCAGGACCCCTGTTTGCAGGGCCGAGCTCCCAATCGCCTTCAGCGTCTCCAGTACTTGCTCTACGGTCGGGTTCTGGCTCCCTCTCTTGTCTCTGCTGCTGGCTCGGGGCGCCGGCCCCGAGCGGGGCGGCTCGGGCGATTGTTCAGGCAATCGTTCTTCTGCAATTGGAGACCGCGCGCGACAAGCGAAAAAAATGGCCTCGGACGACACGAGAAGAAGCTTCTGGACATGGCTCTGGGCCAGATCGTGCAGGAGAGCAAGGCGGACGCTACTAGCACTGGCAGCAAGGCCAAGAGCACGTATGTGGAGGAGTGACGTGCCATGACGAGGCTCTGTAGGCAGAGGAGGAGGGTGGAGACTGATGGGTCTGTGGAGCAGGAAACGCGCCGAACGCATCGCGCAGTCGAGTCCGTACCAAGCCAGACACGGTAAAAGTCACAATACCGACAGCGACGACGACGGCCACGAAGAAGAAGAGAGGAGGCCTCCAGATCCCGGTGTCGAGCAAGCAGCGGAAGAAAATCATCCGCAAGATTTTGCGCTCGGTACGCGTTGCTGCCGCGCCGCACTTTGCGGAGATCACACGCGAGACCGGACTACATGATCGAACGATACGCAACATCTACAATCATTTTATGCAGGGGCTCCCGTGGGGAGATGTCGGGCGGCTGACCGACCCCAAGCATGACCCTCGCCTGGTGGCCCGTCGGATCGAGGAGCTCAAGGCGCACTATGCAGCAGAACAACGTGCCAAGGGAGGTGTTGGGGATCTCAGTAACAGATCGTGTGCAAAGCTCCTAGACATCAAATGGGGGACCTTCTCTCGAATCCTCAAGAAGATCGCTGCCCTACGGTCAAGTGACATCACTTTTTCTCGCGATCCTAACTTCCTCAAGAAGCTGCTGCGCCACATTCGTCTAGCTCTGTGTAGTGTGTTTGTCACCATGTATAGTCTTGCACATCCTAGTGTTTCAGGTGCTCTAATGGAGATGATGTTTAGGAAAGGCAGAAAGGTGATCGTGTACTAGCGGACCAGAATTTGCTTCTCTCGAAGTACTCTCGGCCACGCATCGAAGAGCTGATGAAAGCAGGCATCCCGGTTTACTACCAGAAGTGCGTCAGTCGTGATCAGCACCAGAAGGTGATAATCGTCGATGACGTTGCTGTGAGCGTGGAGTCTGCGAATGCAAGTTTGAAAGCGACCGACTTCAATTTCGAAAATATTGTATATCTCTACAGCGAAGACGATGGTGCGTGTTCGGTACTTGAGCATGATTCTATGCGCTAATTTTTGTTTTTCTTTTGCTTATTGTGCAGTTGGCGTCTTCAAGCAAGAGTTTGACCTGGAACTGGAGGGCGATTGCGCTCTACTGACACCTGAATGGCTCGATGCGAACCCTCCAAAGGAGAACCCGGAGGAGTACGGAAGCGAGCGAGTTTTGCCAGAGGACTCGAGTCTAGTGCCGCCAACTCCACACTATAATCAGGTCAATGTTTTTCAAGAGCAAGCACGAGTTACACAACTACAACGCATTGACACTCACACGCCAACCGGCAGCTCGACCCCAGTCTGAGGTCCTCACTCAGCGACTCCATTCTTTGCCAGTCACAGGACAACCGGTCACAAGCCACCCTCGGTGTCCAAAGGATGGGAACGATCGTGCCTTGCCAGAGGACTCAAGACAGGGGAAGAAACCATGTCATACGCAAGTAAGGTTTTCCATTTGTTGAAGCTGCAGCATTGAGGTGTGCCAAGTGATCGTGGAAGCTGGTGGTCAGAGTTGGAGAAAAGAGCTCTATGGTTACCGAAGCTGGTGGTCTCAGTGAGTGATCAACGCGAGTTTCACGACCGCAACACTATCCTGCTCCGAACAAGTTAGCTTGATGCACATTATCCGTCTGTAGATTGTGCTGTGAGTATTCTTCGGCATCCGCCGTTGCAAGTGAACCCCACGGGGTCGATGGCATTCCAGTGCTAGTGTTCGATGACGGACTTGCAAACTTTCGCCGGCAAAACTGCATGTTGTAGACGGTCGTGGTCACCAACAGTGTGGGGGGTCGCTTTGTCCCTGTTCTACCTGGCAGTGTACTACATCTACGAGCCCAACAAATGTCGACTCCGTCTGGAGATTCTAACGACGACTTTGGTACTGACAGGACTGGCGTTCTACCCGTTCGTGGCTGCTTCTGAAGGAGTGAAGGAGGAGACTGTGCAGAATATTGTGGGCTTCGTCACTGTAGCCATCTCCGCCGTCATGTTCCGCTCGCCGCTGGTTTTGGTCAAGAGAGTGATCCAAGAACGCAACACGGAGCTTTTGCCACTCTCGACGATCGTCGCTGGTGCCGTCAATTGTGTGCTGTGGCTCGTGTACGGGCTACTGCTTCAAGACGCATTTTGTGATCTGCCCGAATGCTGCAAATTTGCTGCTCGGTGTCGTGCAGCTCGGACTTTTCTGTGTTTTCCCGCGTGGTGGAACTTCCGACACTGTTGAAGCAACTACCCCCGAGTCGAAACTCAAGAAAATGGCAAAGGAGGACGCGCACACAGTGGACGAACTGGAGAAACGCGTCTCCAGCCACTACTCTTGACTTTTTGTATAAAAGCGGTCCAGAACGCGTCGCGAACAGACCCGTTTGTTTTTATCAAACTTCAAGATAGCGTCGGTTCTCGACGCTTTCTGGGCCACTTCATTTGATGTTTGTAAAAAGTGGCCCATTCGGCGTCGACAACACTAGGTTTGTATGGAATCCGCGCAGCGGGCGCCACGAGCGCTAGTTCTTAGTGAATATACCAAAGCACAAACTCACAATTCGAGCATGGGCGCACAAGATGAGATCCGGCGGCTGATGAAGGAGGCCAAGCAGAAGCCCAGCGCCGCTGCATCTCGTCCAAAGACCTCGACCATTAAGCCAAAGACATCTGCAGCAAAGCCAGCCAATGCCACTGTCAGCGAAGCCCAAGCACCGAAGCCAGCGATCCCTGCAGGATTCTTCGACGACTCGTTGGCAGACGCCAAAGCTCGTAAAGTCGACGTGCAGCAGCTGGCGGAGAAGCAGCTCGAGTCCGACTGGGAAGCGTTCCAGGAGTTTGCAGCGGAGGTGGAGCAGCAGTCGGCCAAAGAGGAGAAGGAACACGTGCAAGAGACCAAGGAGCGAGAGGCCGTCGAGCAGCTTGACAACATGCAATACGTAGACAGATACCGCGTGGCGCTTGAGCGTGCGGCCGGTCTCCGCAATGGAGACAAGAAGAGGAAGTTGGAGAACGCCAATGATGATGGTATTGTGGCTGAAGAAGACACTAGTGCAAGTGACGTTGAAACGGCGGTGAACCAGTACAAGAAGAAACACAAGAAGAAGAAGAAAAAGTCGGACGATGAAGACACTGATGATGACTTTGACCCGTGCAATTGGAGGTCTAGAGGCATCTAGACGCACTCTACAAGCATTGCACGGATAATAGACACGAATAAGTTGTTGCTCATCAAACATGTTTAATGGGAAAAGTTGGCGCTAGATGATAGGATGGCTCTCTCCTCTAGGTGGCAGCGCTTAGACAAGGTTCACGATGGCGTACAGGATGACGCCGCACCCGATCATGAGCACAGGAGTGTCCATCGTGTGTGGCGCAGTCGCCTCCGCGTACGCCATGGTGGGCGCCAGGATCAGCATCGACAGCAACACCTGCCAGAAGTTGTCGAACGCAGCGTACTGCAGCGCAGGGAACACCAGACCAGACAGGAACACGCACGCGCTGCCCTCCCAGCTACGCGTGTACTTGTTCTTGCTGAAGCAGCTGCGCGTCTTGTACTTGTGGCGACCCCACATGATGCCCACAGGCTCCGCCAGACCGTCGCCGATGCCCGTGATGAACACGAGGATGAACGTCAGCGCCCCCTGCGCAGCGAACAGCCACTTGAAGAACATGAGGATGAACATGCCCGGCGCGATGTTGCCCACGATGATCCACTTGAGCGTGTTGGGGCGGTCCTCCGGACGGTCCAGCGAGTTGAACTGCAGCATGAAGAACTTGGAGTGTTCGCGGATGGGCTTGATGAGCACGAGGAAGCCCAGCATGGTGAAGAAGTCACCCCACGCCAGCGCGATCGGGCCCGGGTAGTCGGACTTGATGACCAGCGGCACCATGTACGCCGCAAAGTGCTGCAGCTTGCGGGTGTAGTTGACTTTGAACCGAGACAACTTGTTGGTCACGATGTAGCCCTTCTCGTCGACGTCACAGAAGCAGCGGCAGACAATACCGCCTAGCAGCGACACGGTCATCATCACCACGAGCTTGGGCAGCTGCACGAGCCAGAAGCGGACGTCATGCAGCCACTGCGGCTCGAAGATGAAAGTCAGTACAAGCATCACGCCAGCGTAGACGGCCATTCCCACCAGGAAGGCAAAGTCGAACGTGTTGTACCAGTGCTCCTCGTAGTCTCCGGCCACTTCCCCCTCCTCGACGAGCGACGTCTTGATGGTGGTGATGGGCTGTAGCTGCTCGCCCGTGGCGCCGTACGAGGGCACGGTAGCACGCGTGGGCAGCGGCGTGGGCACGCGCCACACGAGACGCAGCATGATGTAGCACAGCACGAGCGCCGCGAAGGGCAGCACGGCGATGATGACGCCCTCCGTCGTCGTCATGTTCTCGGGCCATTCGAGGGGCGCGGCTGTGGGCACGGGGGCTACCACGGGGTCGACAGGGATCGCGTCCGCCATGGTGACTATACTCTTGGTCGCTGGAGACTTGTGTGTGGACCGCGTGCGACGAGCAGATCAAATTCTGAAGTGATGGACGAAGATGAAGGGGCGGTACAAGAAGGATACCGTTTCTTGCAAAAGTATCCGCTAAAACGCACGCAAACATCTGATTGGATGAAAGACTGGGACTTGCGACTTACCCGAACATGATCGAAGTAGCGGCGGACGGACAGGACGATCTACTATCAAGACCTCGATAGCAAGCACAGTAGCATTCGAGCTCCTACACGATTGCTGGATGCCAGTAGCCAACTTTGACGCAATGGAAGAAGCATTGATGGTCCATCGGAACGCAAGCAACACGCAGCACGGGATGGTGCTTAACACGCAGAAACAGGACGCCTCCGTGCAAATTCCTCTTTTGCGTCGCTGCGTGACGGCGCAAGGAATAGACTTTACGTCTGATAGGCTTCACCCTGGACTTCACGGCGCTATTGTGGCCTCCAACCGATTGCATGGATGGAGGAGAGAGGCTCTCGTGGTGGTATCACGAGCTCGTGGGAATTCGTGATGACTGGCATTGGTGAGTGGACTGCCACACGCTGCGTCACGTTGCGTGCGTGTTCAACGACGGGATTGGGTGCAACTTAATTGAAAGTGCCATATAAGTAGCAGATTTAAACTCTGAGCCAGATACGAAGCGAATCTTGCCGCCGATCTTTGCCGATTTGAAGGCGCGTGTGGCTCCCAGGCAGCATGAACTTGCTCAGGATGCGAGGCTGGGCCTGTCACATGAGGCTTCAGTTGGTGGCGTTCAGTGGGCCACGCTGCCACTGCCAGTGGCAGCGTGGACTGTGAACTTGCGCCGGGTCTTTTCTGGGAGTCAATTGCTGGTTTTTATTATAATAACCATTGCGGTCTGTGTTTCGCCTAGCCAAGCGCCGGCATTCGCTGTGAAGTTTTGGAGCAATTTTGATGAATGTCGATGCTGGGGTTCGCGTCCCCGCCACAACGAGGAAACCGAGCACATGCAGACGAGCGCTTGGCGACGAGGCACCAGGATCAGGAGCTGGTGCATGTACATGTACATGTACTCCAGCGTGGTGGAAGTTGCAAATCCAACATTCTGAGAAGGAATGCAGGTGGTTCCCTGTCCATGTTGCAAACCGCAGCAGCTCTGACTTTGCCATTGCCAGTGCCAACGGTGGAGGCGCCGTGGCTGTCAAAAGAACCGGATCTCGTCTTCAGGATGGATAGGTACTGAGTATGCAGCGCAGACGCTTGGATGTCTACGGTGCAAACACCACTAGCGTCACGAGCACGTCTGCTCCTGGTTGATGCCTGAGATTAATCAGGTTGCCATCCAAAGAAGTCCTGGTACAAGCGGATAAACTGCAAATTCCGACTTTGGCGACGAGTATTGCGTTTGGTTGGTTGGTATAGTACGGTGAACGCAAGGGCGACAGATGAATGAATAATGAAGAGACCCTCAGTCAAGAAAAAGAAAAGGAAAAAGAAACAGGCTAGATCGTAGACTATCAATCGCCATACTTGCATTTTTGAGGAAGATACACGCTAGCGCTTCTGCAGCTTTACTGTCAATGTCGCCTACGGACGTCGAATCCCTTTGGAACGGCCTTGTGGCGCAATGTGGCCTGCATACTTCAGTAAACCATTTGTTTTTCTCTGTTGAACACTCGTTTTTATTTGTCAACCGACGAGTTCGACATGGCCAGCATCCGTTCGACGACGCTCTGCTTCGACTTAGTACTCGTGAAACTCTTGCTCTGTCTGTGTGGACTAGCTCGCACGCGTGAATCATCGATAACGCCCATCAAATCTCTTCGGGGTACGGGATAAGGATTGCAAACTGCTCGATGGTATAAGGCGTCCTCTTGGTGAATGAGTCGCAGTAGCGTGGTGGAAGCAAAAAGAAGAGTCGATTGCCAGCCGAACCAAGTTGCTTCAGATCATCTTCCGCACCACGCTTAATGTCGTGGATGTCCATCAGAGGAACTGAGAAGGTTTTCCATTGTTGTGCGATCCGTTCGCCACTTCGTTTGTGCAATCATTTGCATCGCGAAAGGAGAAGCATAGACAGCGCTGGGCTCCCCGTATGGTTCTTCACTGCGGATGTGGATTAGATTTTGGACCAATTTGGCTTTCTGAAATATAGAAAGCAACATGATGCAATCGTTCAGTGAACAACTACTGCATGCCGTCCAAAGCAACGTTTCCGGATCTGTTTGAACGCCTTGTAGCACAAGACGAGGAACTCCACCTAAATACTCCAAACGCTTTATCCACACATCTGTCGCATCAGGGTACAACGGAGCAATTGCCGCCAGTTCTTCACTTGTCCACAGCGGCAAGTAGAATACTTCTGGAGTTGGACTAAGCTTCTTGGATTCACCCATGCAATCTCGTCGTGGTGTACTTGCGAAAAGAACTGAGCATCGGCCAGACGGAAGTTCAGCAATATTTGTTGGATCCACCGAATCGACAAGGCACCACGAATCGGGCGTCCAATATTGTTTGTCAAATTTGTTTGGCAGCGACGCGCAGTCGAACATCATCGATCCATCAAAGTATATGTATCCATCTTTGTCGAAAAGCAGCACGCGGTTCTCGTCCTTGATCAATCTCCACATGACATAGTAGACGAACACCGACTTTCCAGCCCCAGGTGTGCCCGTGACGACAGCGTATTTCGGTTGATCTGGATTACGATTCAATAGCGCTTGAGTAGCAATAAAAGTGTACGACGAACGAATGTAGAGCGCTTGACGCTTAGTCAACGGCAGCAATGCAGAAAACTTAAGCCAACCGCCAGTTTCTTCAACCGTGGGGAATTGGGAGAAAAAATCATCGCCACAGGGCTCGATATCGCCGCCGTACGATCTTGGAACCACCAGGAGCACGTTCACGTGGCCCAATCCTGCTGCAACTTTTTTCTTGTCGACTGGAGTTCCAATGTCTTTCTCCAATAAACCAACCAAACTAAGCTCCGCTAGCGCAACGTCCAGCTCTGTCATGTCTTTAGTGACGCTCACGCCGTTCTTCACATCGTTTTCCGTCATCCACTGGGCGCTCTTCGGCTTCTTGGCCAGGAAGAGCTGTAACTTGTCTGCTCGTTCAGTGTACTTTAGCGTGTGTGCTATGGCTTATTTCAAGAGGGCCACGGCCTTGTTAGTATCGATGTCAACACCGAACACGCTCCTTTCTCGAATATCCCCGCAAATTAGTGTCACCATCTTTCCGCAGATACCAGAATGGGAAGCTTTTTCCTTCTCCAGTGAAAAGTTCCGCTATTGACCACAACGCAATGCCTTTTGACTGATTAACCTTGACTTCAACCTGAATCCCACTAAGGTAAACGGCCAATTCGGAACTGTTTGGTCCATTCAAGGCCGATATCGGGGCATACGTCGAGGTGGCGAGGTGATTACAGGATAGTCTGCCGATTACGACGGCCTGCATTTACTTATGGCATCTGGCACGGGCATTCGACACGGGCCGGCGCTAGAATTCACTTCCTTAGCTCATGCGCAAGCCACGCCGCCGAAACTCGACGCGAGATCGCGAGAAAGCGGAGCTCTCCACGCTGAGAAGTCTCGTCCCTGAGCTGGAGAATCGTTTAGCTGCGCTGACGCGTGGAGAGCACCCACGAACGAGTGCGTGGTCAGCGTGGCGCTGCTTTTCCGAACGGCAAGCACGTGCCAGACAAGCAGCCGAGCACACTAACCGTGCTCTTAACGATCGTGTCCTGAGTAATGCCGACTGGATCCAGCGCCTGTGGGAGTTACTGCACGAGAAACGACGCGTGGAGGAAACTTCTCGTTTGAGACGGATCGCAGAGCTGCAGCAAAAGGTGGAGGACGATTTGGTGCTCAATCAGCTCAAGCAACTAGCACATGCTGCAGTGCCGCAGTTGTTGGGGGGTATTTGCAGCAAATGGGGTTCACTTGCTCCGTGGCGGCAAAGAGAACTTAGAAAGCGATGTGTGGTCGCACGTGCAGACTGGAGATCGCCAGTCGACTTTGGTGTGTGTGCGACGTGTTCCGTTTGATGTTCACTCGACGTCGGCGGCAATGTGGACAACCCTCGCGTATCCGGAAACAAGCTTTGCGTCGGAAAATAATTCGGAGCACGACGTTACGCCACTTGCTCGCGTCCTAGAGTGATCGCCAAGCGTCTGCACGATGAAGTTCCAGGGAGGCATCCAAGTGGAAGACGGTGGATTCACGTCGCTCAACAACCACGCTGTTGTTCGCCGAGCCAAAGTGAACAACACTAACGTGTTCGTGTGGCGGTCTTTCTTCAAGCTTGCGAATGAGAGCACTAAACACCACGATGCGATGTGGCTTACTGTTTCTCGGTGCCCATCCGGTGCGTTGGAATCAATCGTCACGGTAGTCTGCCAGTCTCAAGTTGGAAAGGTGGTTAAAGCCAACGATGCAAACAATTTACGAGTCTCGATCATGCCGGTGATCGACGCCTGCATTGGAAGTATTCTTTCAAGTGCTGACAACATTCTACTCGAGGAGAACTTGACAGGGGCCTCGCATTCGAGTCACAGCAATGACGAATCTCAGTCTGTTAGCGTCTGAGACCTCAATCAACTAACTCATCGGCAACTCGAAAAGAATCAGTGTTTGATTCAACCTTACGGACAAAGTACTCTTTCCGGGCACACAAGATGGATTGCCGTTAGATGGTCACATTTGGGTTCTCCTTCACCGCCTCCAGCAGTTCCTGCATCGTGCGCAAGTGGGCGTTCGGGAAGTGCTCAGCACGATCACGTTGAACTTTTGTTTGGTCAAATGTGCATCTCCCCGACGGCACAAGCATCTTGAATTCAGCCAGCATCGCCGACTGCATCGACTCCTTTTTCTCGAGGGCCTCCATAATCTCGTCAACCGGTTCGAAAGTGACCTTGAGATCGGGCATCCCGCCCTAACCCTTTATCAGTTCTGCCAGTTGCAGCCACGTCGTCTCCATTCCTTGCACGTACGTGTATGGGCGCCACTTGTTGGGGCTTTTCAGGAGCTCTGCGACCGCCTTGGCTACGTCACGCACGCTGGTGGTCGAGAATACGTCTTTGCCCGTGCCTGGGATGTTCATGGTGCGCGCTTCAAGATCCAGTGGGTGCAGAGGACCAAGGTTGGGGTGGTTCCGGTTGTCACTCGGAACGATGTAGTCCATAGCCCATCCGAGCGAGATGAAAGTCCACTCGATCTCGTTCTGCTGTCTGAGCGCCTTCTTCAGCGGCACGTTGTGCTGATCCATGGACTCAGCGTCGTCAGGGAAGTCTTCCGAGTTTCCGCCATACTCGGCTGGAATGAAGCGCTTGCATATTGGCGTCTTCTTGCATGCTTCGAGCAGCTTGAGATGAGTGTCAGCACTCGGGTTGGTCAGATCAAAGACCGTGCTCACGAGAGCGTCGCAGTCGCTCAGCAGCTCCACAAGCTGCGGAACTGACGAATAGTCGATGATGCGTTGCTCCAGGACACCCTTTTTGCCATCAAAGAAGTCCTTGTGGGAGCAGGTTAACACGGCGACTTCGTGTCCGCAGAGGGGGAGTTCGTCGACAATATGCTTGGCGAATGATCCGGTTCCAGCGATTGCAACGCGCATGTTCGGCTTGAGGCGACTTGAGTAGTGGTGGTTGATGTTATCTTGAAAGCGACAATTGAAGAATGAAACAAAACTTCACCGGCGAAGTTGAGCGATAGTCTCGTCGAGCTGGCCGTCCTCCATGAGGTGACTAATCTTCATGTGTTGAGTCACCGCGCTTCATCCCAAGCTGCAACGGGTGACTCATATGTAGCCATCTCCGTTGACACGCGAAACCGTCAAATGTGTGGACCACATTTCTCATTTTGACATTTTGACAGCCACACGCCGTTGTCCTTCATGCCGTTTATTGCGCTTCGTCTTGGCCGCCGTGCCCTGCTCTCCAGCCGCCATGGACTGACACCACGCTGCTTTGCCAGCACGAAAGCTTCCGCCGGCTTCTCGTATCCTGGTGCGCGGTCGCTGGAGCAACTTGTGAAGTTGGAATTGCTCGAGAACGAGCAGGCGCAGCAGATCCGCAGCATCTGGGAGGACTTCCACAACGACAAGGACGACGCAGTGGCCGCGACACTGGACGCCGATGCGTTCCAGTCCTTGGTGAAGCGCGCTGAACCTGCCCCGTACTTCATCTTCCCCGTGTACCGTCAGGACGGGTTCTTCAACATGTTGTGCCAGTTCCAGCAGTCGTGCTTCCTGATCACGTACCTCGAGGCATTCAAGGAGAACCCGAGCGCTGCGCCGCCCTGTGTTGCGGTGTCATTGTACGACGATCTGGTGGCCAAGAAGGAGCTCGCTCTTGTCCGCGCGGACGTCATTAATATGCTGGACAAGACGGAAACGCAGCTCTTACTGCAGCAATTGCTGACCAGCTACCAGGACGACAAGCTCTACGACCATGTCGACAAGTTCAACAACAAACCCGAGCAGTTCGACTTTGAGACCTACCGCCTGCTAGTGAAGGATGTTGTTCCTGAACCTGCCTCGGAGGCGTAGACTGGTAAAGCATTTTGAACACAATGTTTGGCTTAAAAAAACATATCACTCCCTTCTTCTCTTCTCTGTTCTCCTCTCCAGCTTTGCCAGAAAACGATCGTCTAGATATTCGCCTTCTTACTTACTGCTGGGTTTTTTGGGCCTGCATCTCCTTCCTCTTCGCGTGCTCCGCCTGGAAGAGCACAAGAGCCTGCTGCGTCGTTGCGTCCGCCTCGAGTCCCAGAGCCTGGTACTCAGGACCATGTGTCTGAGCGAAGCCCTGCAGCGAGCTTAGGAAGAACTCCACCTCGTCCACCTCATCCAGTAGACTGATGTAGTCTTCGTCGCCCTCCTCGTCGTAGCCGTACGTACCCTCCGCCTCCTCACGCAGCTGGCGCAGGATGGCGTAGTACTGGTCGTCCACCACGTCCTCGGCGTCCTCGTTCGAGGCGTAGCCACCGTTCTCCAACAGCTCCTCAAGCTGCTCAGCCTCTTCGTCATCGCCCTCAGCTTCATCGCCGCCGTCCAGGATGCCCGGAGCCGGGTTCTGGATGGCGTCGGCCAGCACCTTCATGGCAGCCTGAATCAGCTGCTTGATGTGCGGGGCCAAAGCCGCCGGAATCTTGTCGGCAGGCGCACGCAGGATCGACATGGCGCCAAGCACGAACAGCTTGCGATCCAGGTAGTTGTCGTACCGGGACAGGTCGCTCAACCAAATCTTCAGCACGCCGTCGGCAGCGCCCAGCGAGTTCAGAGCGTCAAGAGTGAGCGCAGGGTTGTAGTGCAGCAGGCTGCTGAAGACACCCAGCAGGTTGCGGGCAGTGGAGTCCACAAGCGGCTCCGACAGCTTCTTGCAAACCATGAGCGTAATAGGAGGGATACACTCGTCCACCTTGCCGAACAGGTTGTGCAGCAGAGAATATAGCAGGCGGCACGCAGCGCACAGGTCGATCTCCTGCACATTCTTGCTCTCGAACACCGTCTTCGCCATGTTGAAAACAAGCTCCAGGTAACGCACGTTGGCACCAGTTGCCGGGTCCGTAGCTGAGCCAGAAAGGAAGCCCTCGATGTCGCGTCCAACAAAGTTGTCAATCACAGGCACGAAGTTCGTCAGGTAGTCCGAGGCCCAGTCGTTGAAGCTCACAAAAATAAGCGGGAATAATGCCCACAGGTCGGGCGCGATCTTGTGGCTGTAGAACGCCAGCGAGCCGAGGATATCGATGCCGCTCTCCATGTACTCAACGTAGTCAAAGTCCGTGAGAATCTTGTGAATAACCGGCGCAAGCGTAGGCACCAGAAGAGCGTACAGCTCTGGGTGGTTGTGGATACTCATGAGGATCGTGTTGATAGCGTCAAGGCACGAAACAGCAGCAAGCGAAGCATCCTCGTCCTCCTCGGCGACAGCGGTGAACTGCCCGAAGAATTCCACGAACTTGGCCACAAGCTGCACCGAGAACGGGCCGATCTCCGACGAGAATCGGTCAATGATGTGCTCGAGAGCAACAACAACCTCGTCGTTGCCGATCTCGTCCATGAGGCTGAAAAACTGCTCCAGAATCTGCGGCAGGCGCGGACGAAGGACCTCCACAACGGTGTCCGAGTGCGGGTACATGACGACGAAGCGGATCGTCTTGGCAGCTTCGATACGCACGGGAAGCTCGGGGTCGAACATGGCGTCCAACATACCGTTGACAATGTTAATGAGGGTCTGCTCGTCCTTGAACTTGATACCCTCAATGTACTTGCGCGAGAAGATCTTGCAGGCGCGCAGACGAAGGAAACCGTGCGGATTCTTGAACTCCGGCAGGATGTGGGTAACAATCATCGTCTCCACCTGGTCCTTGTGCGCTTTCGACTTAGTCAGCACACCGTCCAGCGAGAAGAGCGCGTGCAGCGCAGCGTCCTTCTGAATGTAGTCCTTCTTGTCATCCGGAGAAGCAATGTACGTGTTCAGGATGTTGTTATAGAATGACAGTACGTTCGGCAGGCAGTCCTTGCCACGCTTCGTACACAGATCCGCCAGCAGGTTCGCGGCGGCGTACACAGGGTCCAGGAAATCCTCGAACACGTCGTTCGTCTTGCGTACGAACTCGTGCGGGTCTTCAGCCCATAGCTGCAGGTCCTTGGGGGTCAAACACAACACCGGGTGGATAACCTCGAACAGCAAGAAACCAAGGTGCGGCTTGATGAGCTTGTACGTCACCGCCGAATCCACAGCCTCCTGGAGGAACACAAGAGCAAGCTGCACCACGCGGTCCGTGCAGAATCGGCCGTTCTTGCGCAGCGCGAGCGTTTCCAACACACAAGGCAGGAGCTCGGGGGCGATCTGGTTGCGGAACACCGTGCTCATCTGCAGATACTCCTCTTCGGCCTTCTTGGGGTTGCCGTAGCGCGTGTAGAATCGGCAAAGGATCTGCAGCGCCCACTTTTTGAGCTTCCACCACGGCCAGTTGCCGCGTTCCTCCTCGTCCGTAGGTTGTCCGGCAGGTTCTCCACCTTCGCTGGCCTCAGGCAGCGGTTTGGCGATAACCATACGGAAGATATTCATCCAGGCCACCACCTGCTCCGTCTGGGCAATGTGCGGGGGCAGGTTCGTCTTGACGCACGACCAGTACGTCTTGAGGATGAGGTGCATCATGTGCGCGGCCTCGATCGAGTTGTTGGTCTGCATCTGTACCATCATGTTCTGCAGCATGGGGAAGACCACCTCCACGAGCTTGAAGAGAGGGGCCAGGCGGTCCTCCGAGCGGTACTCGAAGTTCTTGACCACGCGGCGCAGCGCCAGCAGCGCGTTGATGATGCGGTTGGCATCGCCGCTCTGCACGTTCTTGCAGATGTCGTCGATCAGCGTGGGCCACGAGTCCTGCATTGCATCATATCGCAACATTACGTTAAGTTTAACAACTACAACTACAGCTACAGCGCTCTAATGTTGCTGCAACGTACGGGGAAGTCGAAGCGCGCAATGTACGCGACGGTCTCGGCCAAAAGCGAGCGGATGCTCGAGTCCTGCGACACGAGCAGCGCCTCTAGGCCGTTCTGGCGCCCCAACACCTTGTCGGCGGGGCTGATGACCTGCACCCATTGGCCCTCGGGTCCGTCGGCGCCCTCCCAGTACTTCTGCACCAGGTTCTTGAGCGACACGGCGGCGGCCTGGCGGATCTCGCGCGTCACGCTGGCCTCGACTGTGATCTGGATGAGCAGCTGCACCGAGCCGGGCACCGTGTGCAGGCCGGCCACGGCGTCCTCCGCGGCCTTACGCGCCGCGTCGTCGTTGCTGAACGTGTGCAGCAGGATGTTGTGCAGACTCGTCACGTCCATGATGGCTACAAAACAACAAAGGAGTGCTTTGGCGGGGACTCGGCTGCTTTGGGTCTGATGATTGACGAGCTGCGCTCGTGGTGCATGGATGGATGGAAGCCATGTTACTTCGGCGTAACCAAGGGGTACGAAAGATGGCTACCTTTTTGAGGTTTTTGAAGAGAGATCCGAGGTTTTTCAGGGTGAACAAATTGTGTAGGTTTCGTGTACCCAGAAAATTGACTGGAGGAGAATGGCGACGATATTTTCCTATGGTATATTCACTAAGAATGATCTCGAGAGATCTTTACGTTCGGACTGGGCTACCGACGAATGAAGGCACTAAGCCTTGCACTCGCCAGCAGCCCGTTTACCGAGTGGGCTTTCGTTTGAGGTCCTTCTCAGGGTCCCGTTCCCACGTTGGTTTGAATGAAGTCGCCTTAGCCGATTCGGTGTCCTCTGCAAAACTGCGGAGTTCGAGGCCGGTGGGTGACTTGGAGGAGCCCAAGCTGCCACAAGTTCTTCGCGGCGTTGATATCGCGCTCCCAGTAGTTCGCTCTGCAACCTATATTTCTGCAGACACGCACATTCCTCGACCTCTTGGTTTTCGTCGTCCCGTAGATCTTGAATGGCGTGTTCACCATCGGTCCCGAGCACTCGGAGCAAAGATAGCTGGTACGAAACTCGTCGACCATGACGAGGGTTGCGCGGCGAGAGAGTTCAAGTGCGAACCGCTTGAGCGGAACGTGCATGTGGCCCGCGAGATGAGTCTGACTGCTCCACTTTCCGAGAGCCACACACACGTCACGGTCCACGGTCGGGACGACACGCTTGGCGAGTTTTGCGACGGCCTTGCGTTTGAATCGCGACACCGTGAATCTCCACTTTCGAAACCCTTTGAGAGCGCAGAACTCCAACATGGCGCTGATATTCTTCCACATGTGCTCGTAGCGAGAGAGCAGGGACGCCGACGACGAAGTCTTGAGCGAAGGCATGTCCTTCAAAAACGCACCGTAGAGCGGATACCTCTTCTTCAGGTTTTCATGCCAAAATGCATGGTGCTCGACACGACTCATGTGTCGGTACTCTCGGGACGTGACTTGTTGGACGTGAGCATTGTCGCGCAAGAAGTGAGTCCGGCGCCTGACACCGTGTTTCCGCGGACGGTGCTTTGGGTGGTGCCTGTGACAGATCTCGCACCACCCCGCCACATCGCACTGCGCTCTGCTGCGTCTCTTGCGTCTCTTGCGTCGGTGGCGACGGCGGCGGTTCCTGCTGCGCTTCTTGCCATGGCGTCTGCCGCCAACGTGGCCTGGACAGGTACTGCACCAACCGGGCATGGAGCATGGCTCTTCCGGTGGGTTGCAGACAAAGCCCAGCATAGGACGGCTGTATGCCGTCAGCATCATCCGTAGACCTGGGTCGATCCCGATCAGCGTATGTGGTATATACTTCGGAGAAAGAGCAGGTCGTTCGAGAGGAGCAGGAATTGACGTCAGCACAGCAGCACTATACCCATTCATGGAGATTTGATACTCGAAGTTGCGCCTGGGAACGCCAATCCGTTGATCCGCAGTATGGCTGACGCAGTCTCCGAGGTTGAACACCGTGGTCCACATCCTCTCGCGTACTTCTTGGAACTCCTCAGGCGTAGCATACGTCCGATGGCCACGAGAGTTCGTGGACTTGTAGAGCCCAAAGACATCCTTACCCGTAGTTGCCAAAACTTGTTTTGCGACTTGGTAGAGCACCTCTGTCGTGACCGGGAAGAACGATGGCACACAGGAGGTGGGCTGCGGCAGCAACGTAAAGAGCCGGCACCCTTTCGGGATCTCGTCTTGGTCGTGGTTTTCTTCCATCTCTTTCAGCATGTCGTACAGCTTGCCAAGAAATAGCACTTCGTGGCTAGCGATGTTCGCAGCTGTTGGTGGTAGCTCTAGCCACTCGAGCCATTGCTTCTCGACGTCCGTGAGGTCTTCAGGACTGGACTTTAGTCGAGCAACCATGGCCTCAGCTGCTCCCCGCGGATACGCAAACTGCAGGCTAATGAAGTTGACAAGCCGCGCCTCGAAGTTCGTTCGGACGTGTTGCTGCGCCGCAACGAGCATGTCATTCGCCAGTTCTTTGATAGCGGAGCTTGAATAGAGGAGCGTAGGTGGTATATACGACATGACCCTCGATCGCGAAGCCTTGTACTTGTTGATGGACTCCTCTAGTGCAGCGTTAGCCGAGGGTTTTGGCGCGGGCCTCTGTTCGTCACCAAAGACAGCAGTGCAGCACCGGTAGAACGTAGCTTGGTCTAGCTGCAGGGCTGTCTCCATCGTGCGAGATCTTGCCGGTACTACTGAGTAGTTCGGGTAGCTATGCCGATGGTGCTCGAACAGGCGGCAGCAGTGGAAGTTCATGACGAACATTGCCTCCACTCGGATCTGCTGCAGAGCCACAGCACGTTGTTCGAGCGCGTCCCGGATGTCAGGATTCGGACAAATGTGCCTCAGTGGGTATGTCACCGTGGAGAACTTTAGGACGCTGTTGGCTCCTCGAAGAAGGGTGCGACGATGGTTCGCGGCGGCGCGTTGCTCGATGTCGACTTCATCAGGCGGTCTCCACGCGACCGCAAGTTCTGGTAGGAGCTCGACGATGCCGGGGTCGATAGCGACCGAATCCCATGAAGACAGGAGGCTTGACTGTTCTGATAGTGAGGCTGCTATCTTGTATGCATGCTGAGTGGCTGCTGGCCACCACAGCCAAGTACACTTTCGTCACACCTGACAACGTCGCAGACGCCGTCTCCCGTAACTCCACTGCTGGTGCTGACGCTGCTGCCTCAGCGGCTTCAACTGCGACTCTAAACTTCAACAATGTTGACCGCAGAAGGCGAATTGATCTAGTGGACGCCTTCTGTCGGGGTGGTATGTCAATTTTGGAAGGCGTCCATTAGTCAAAATCATTCCAAAGGCAGCGTCAGGAAGTGGTCAAGATGATCCGAGTGGGCAGACGTGGTCCCGGGAAGCTCCCCAGCATCTGTAACAAACCGGAGTAATATGGTTTCAACATCGCGACCGGCCGAAGAGATCGCCATCGTGTTCGTTGACGCGGGCACAATGCGATGGCAATGCATGGTAGCAAGCAACAACAAGTAGGGCAGGCGAATCGTAAATATATGTAACCTTCGACTACGAAGATCTAACTAAACCTCACCACCAAAAAATGCAAGAGCTAACCAGTGAAAGTCGGCGGCCTCGACATCGGTCCAGGCCCGTCAACGACTACTGCGCGGAAGGCGCTTAGTCCACCTCCTCCATCGTGCTCTCCTCCTCGTCCTCGCCCTCAAGGGGGGGCAGGTCCTCCATCGACTCGTCAGCGGCGTCATCGTCGTCGTCGATGCTCAGGCCGAGCTTGATGAGGCGGTGGATGCGGTTGGCGAACGTCGTGGGTTCGTCCAGGCTGAAGCCCGACGTCAGCAGCGACGTGTCGTACAGCAGCCAGATCAGGTCCTTGACCGTCTTGTCGCTCTTGTCGGCCTCGGCCTTCTCACGCAGCGACTTGATGATGGGGTGCAGGGGGTTGATCTCCATCGTCTTCTTGGACGTCATGTAGGCCGACGTGCTGCTGTCACGCAGAGCCTGCGCCTTCATGATACGCTCCATGTTGGCCGACCAGCCGTACTCGCCCGTCACGAGCACGCACGGGGACTCGACGATACGGTTCGAGATCTCCACCTTCTCGACCTTGTCGTCAAGAACCTCCTTCATGAGCTTGCACAGGCCCTCCGTGGCGGCCTTGGCCTCCTCGAACGACTTCTTCTCGTCCTCGGTCTCCTCCATCTTGAGGCCCTCCTTGGTGGCGCAGATGAGCTTCTTGCCCTCGTACTCCTTCAGCTGCTGCACGGCGTACTCGTCAATGGCCTCCACCATGAAGAGTACCTCGTAGCCCTTCTTCTTGAGCTTTTCAATGAACGGCGAGTTCTCCACCGACTTCTTGCTCTCACCCGTCACGTAGTAAATGCCGGGCTGGTTCTCGGGCATGCGCGAGATGTAGTCGTCCAGCGACGTCATCTCCTCGCCAGACTTGGTCGAGTGGTAACGCAGGAGCTTGGCGATCTTGGTGCGGTTGGTCGAGTCCTCGTGGATGCCCAGCTTCAGGTTCTTGCTGAAGGCCTCGTAGAACTTGTTGTACTTCTCGTTGTCCTCGGCCAGCTCAGCGAACATCTCCAAGCACTTCTTGATCAGGTTCTTCTTGATCACGCGCAGGATCTTGTTCTGCTGCAGGGTCTCACGCGAGATGTTAAGGGGCAGGTCCTCCGAGTCGACGACACCCTTGACGAACGACAGGTACTCGGGCATGAGCTCCTCGCAGTTGTCCATGATGAACACGCGACGCACGTACAGCTTGATGTTGTTCAGTTTCTTCTTGGCACCGCCCTCGAACATGTCGAACGGGGCGCGCTTAGGGGTGAACAGGCAGGCCTTGAACTCCAGCTGGCCCTCCACCGAGAAGTGCTTGACGGCGGCGTGCTCCTCCCAGTCGTTGGTCAGCGACTTGTAGAACGAGGCGTACTCCTCGTGGGTCACGTCCTCGGGCTTGCGCATCCAGATGGGCTTCTGCGAGTTCAGGTGGTCCCACTCGTGGGTCACCTCCTTGATCTTCTTCGTCTTCTTCTTCTTCTCGCCCTCCTCCTCGTCGACCTCCTCGACCTTGGGCTTGTCATCCTCGCCCTCCTTCTCGTCTTCCTCCTCCTCGTCATCCGTCACCTCCTTCTCCTCCGTCTTCTCGACGTAGAGCTTGATGGGGAAGCCAATGAACTCCGAGTGCTTCTTCACCAGGTCTTTCAGCTTGCGCTCCTCGAGGTACTCGAGCATGTCCTCCTTCAGCTTGAGCACAATGCGGGTACCACGCTGGATGGGCTCCGACGTGTCGGGCGTCACGGTGAACGAGCCGCCAGCAGCCGACTCCCACACGTACTGCTCGTCATCGTTGTGCTTCGAGTGCACCACGACCTTGTCGGCCACCAGGTAGGCCGAGTAGAAACCCACACCGAACTGGCCGATCATGCTGATGTCGGCGCCGGCAGCCAGAGCCTCCATGAAGGCCTTGGTGCCCGACTTGGCGATCGTACCGAGGTTGTTGATGAGGTCGGCCTTCGTCATACCGATACCCGAGTCCTGGATGGTCAGCGTGCCGTTGGCCTTGTCCGGGATCACCTTGATCTCCAGGTTCTTGTCCGTGTCCAGCACGCTGGCGTCGGTGAGCGACGAGTAGCGGATCTTGTCGAGCGCATCCGAGGCGTTCGAGATGAGCTCACGCAGGAAAATGTCCTTGTTCGAGTAGAACGTGTTGATGATCAGACTCAGCAGCTGGTTGATGTCGGCCGAGAAGGCGAACGTCTCAGCTTCCGGGGCGCTCATGCTTGTTTCTTGATAGTCTTGGATCCCAACGGGAAGATTGAAGAATGAGGCTGCCTCAAATGCAGGCCAGCCAAAACCAACCGAGACGATCTTTGATGAAAGTCGGTCGAAACCTCCATCGGTCAAATCGGAGGGGCGACGTCTATACGTTGCGGGGAAACTAGGGCTTGAACGGGAGGGACGACTCGCTGCCGCCTTAGAATCTTCTAGATTGCGACGGGCAGGACAGACGGTGGTACAATGTGCCGTTTTAATTATAGAAGGTCTGATTTCTATAGAAACCACTGCGAAGTTCGAGGTCGGATAATATGCGTTTCTGCGCCGGGTACGTGGCCGCCGTAGCCTGTCCGACAGGTGGCACAGCGCGTGAAGCGTACCGCGACGTTCTTCTTTATCTGTGGAGCGGTGGGGCTCGATTGATGGCAATGGACCGGAAGACGGTGGTGGTTGATACGCGTCCAGTTCCGTAATTGTTGATTTTCCGCGCATGCGATGCAGAAGATTGGTGCTGGAGTCCTGTGTGGTGCTGGTTGGTGTTGCGTTGCCAGGCTTGATGGCGTTGCTGCGTGAAGATGTCTTTCACGTATGGCACAACCGCAAAGATTGCAACTGAAGGTGCACTGCTTTGTCGTTTTACGACCAGCTTTCGCAGTTGTGTCAACGTCGTGGAGATTGGAGCATTATTACTACGCGAGGCTCGGATATCGGGAAATGAATTCTCCCCCCTCAATGCAAATGTGGTGCCAAGTCCATGGAAACCTACGCGACGAAGTGGGGACAAACAAACACGATATGCCAAAGCCTCCGCTTTTCGTATTGTGAGTGAAGCTCGCACGTTCGATGACAAACCTCGAATGTTGAGTCAGAGCTACACTTGAAGTGGCATCGTCTGACTAATCTCAAGGATTAGTCAGTGTACTTGCAGATCTTGCCATGCTTGACTCATGCTCTATGGAGCTTTTCGTCGCGTAAATGGCAAACCCAACGATTATCTCATTTTTCAATTGTTGCTCTCGAGGCAACTTGATCACCACCACCAGTCAAGCTTCTCTTCGCTGCAACCAATCATGCGCGTCGCTATCGTTGGAGCCGGATCATTTGCCAAGTACTTCGTCGACGAACTTCCTGCTGCCGGACACGAAGTCGTTGTTCTCACTCGGTCTCGCAAAGATTTCCTCGACAGCAAGAAGGGGGTCCTGGAGCAACGCGTCACCGATTACTCGTCCGTTCCACAACTTGTCGAGTTGCTGAGCGACTGCGATGCTCTTGTCAACACAATCTCTGACATGACCCCGGCGTACGTTGAGATTCACTTGTCGTTGATCGAGGCGTGCAAGCAGACCCCAAAGTGCAAGCGCTTCATCCCGTCGGAGTTTGGCGGAAACACGGAGACATTCACTGAACAATCCGGTACTGCATACCAGTTCAACGTGCCAGTGAAGAATGCGCTGAGGGAGCAGAATGAGCTTGAGTGGACTGTCGTCGCGATCGGGTTTCTCATGGACTACATCGTTCCGAGCGCCAACCGCCACCACCCGGACATAGGACCGCTGTACGCGCTGGACCTGAATTCGAAGACCATGACCATCCCAGGCACCGGGAATGAAGTGTTCGAGACGACCAGTGCTCGTGATGTGGCGAAGGCTGTCGCGGTGTTGCTGAAAAGTCCCAAGAAGTGGCGTCCTTACACCTACGTGCAAGGTGCGCAGACGTCGTGGTTGCAGCTGGCTGAAGTGATGAAAACCGAAGGCGATATGCCTGACCTCGAAGTTACGTTCGAATCGGTTGACGAGCTGAAAGAGGTACGCGACAAGAGAGACCTGAGCGAAGCCGCGATCATTGCGGAGTTCAAGCTGTACGTTCCGTCGGGCCATCTTAACCTCGACCAGGAAAAAGTGAAGCGCGATAAGGCTGAGCTCTTCCCAAATGTCCACTTCCGCACAGTGAAGGAGTTGCTCGTGGCGGTCAAGCAGGACCCAAAGATCATTGTGTAAGGCGGCATGACAACGATGAGCTCAAACATCTGCCGGAGCCTTGCAGTTTTTCAATTTGTGCGCACAGAACCGAAATATATACTTCGTTGATGGAGCACTCTTGATATGTGTGCGGTAGATTGTTCGCAGCACCTACACAGTAATTGACTCTGACGCCTCATCAGCGCTGTTACTTGAGCTGGAGCGTGATGACCCACTTAAACTCTCACTGAGCAGCATGCTTTCAGTGCTGGAGAGCATACTGTCGACACAGCCTTCGACCGCCGGCATGATTGAGGCTTGTAGGCTAACGGAGCCGTTGAGTTTGCCATTCACCTGAAGCTGCGACTGACTCACTACCGCGACTATCGATTCCAAGATACCCGAAGGGCAGCGAGCAACTGCAGCCCACATCGTATCCTCGTATCTGACGCTACCATCCGTCAGCGTGAACAATGATGTCCACACATACACGCTAGTTCCGTGCAATTTACCTCGACGAACCACAGCGTGATAGTCGACAATCTCTGCCTTACTGCCAAGTAAGATTTTATCCTGCACCTTCATCGCGCAGACATTTACTGTGCGCTCCACAACTCGAGCCTTCAGCGTTAGATCATGGGGTGTAGCTCCCAAGTTGCTTTCCGACGCATAACTTCCTTCCGGTCGTGAAAGTGCTGTCCACACGGCATTTGACGTCGAGTGCAAGTCAAACGGCACACGCCGCACACACACCAAGGTGGATTCCATGTCTCCTGTCTGTCGATGATTCCAAACGTCCACCATGTCAGCTGATCCATCAAGTACTCGGACGCCCTGCGCTGTGAAGACGTATGGTAACTCCGTCACTGCTGTATGTGTTTGCTGCTTCAGTTGGTCCAGTACAAAATTGTCTTCTGCTTTGCGCTGCGGCGCTGCCATCGTCCTCAGGCTGGAGCCTTCGGCAGCTCGTCGCTTTTCATACAGGAGTTCCCAAAGACGTTGAATCCAGTCTGCGTTGCTCTGCACTTGATCATTGAGCGCTCTGTTCGTTTGCTCTGCTTTTTGTCTGGCGCGTGTTTGGCGCTCGGCTAAACTCCTCCACGCAGACTTGCCACTCTGAATCGATTGTAACTGGGATCGAGTGAACTGCATCTCACCTCGTGACAGCGCGGTCAAAAGGGTTTCTAGCTCGGCAACGAGGCTACGCAGCGCCATCCGTTCTGCTTTCTCGCGATCTCTCGTCGAGTTTCGCTGGGAGGGCTTCCGCATGATCGTTCGGTTGAGTCGATGGTTCTTTGAGCAATGACATCAAGGACAGCGTGACAAACCAGACGGAATTGCAGGAACGGATTAGTCACGTCACCAGAGACTGGTAGCGCGCTTGACTCAACATCACCGGGACTGCCGAGGTCGCGCAAACATGGCAAGTACGCGTAGGAATACAGTCACGTTGAGATACATTTCACAATACAGCAATGGTGGGCAGCTCCTGGGTCCTCCACGGTCGACATCCACGTCACGCCCTTAAATATTCCTACTGCGAGCGTGGGTGGAGAGCCAAAATGAGGTTTCGCGGTGCATCGTATCGCTCTTCCTCGTCTTTTGTCGATGCTTTGACAGTCTCCGATGGGGTTGAGACTGCAGACATTAATGTTTTGGTACCATACCCCGCAAACCTCTTGTCCGCGTTGAGGATTTGTGGTTTCGGGCTTGCAACGACCGCAGCTTCTGGCTCAACTGCAACTGCAGACACCACAAGAGGTGGCTGCGGGGTGTTCAGGACTCGAGCTGCAACGATGTCGGCCACAGACTGTGGACTCTCCGACAAGAGCAGGTCTTGAATGCTTCCAGCAAGCGACGGGAGACTAACCGGGGTGCCGTGGGTGTCCTTCGAGACGGCTGCAACGGCGGTAGGCTTGGAATCGGAGGGAGTGGTCGAATCGCCTGAACTGCATTCCAGTGCGTCGGCATCGGGAAGCTTCTGGTGCGCGGCCAAGTAGTCGACGTACTCTTGGATGTACTGCTGCATGTACAGCCTGACTTGTTCTTGCTGCTCGCACAGAATCGTCTGGGGATGAATGGGCTCGTTGTTGGCATCCATTCGAAGCAGACTCATTTTCGTTTCGAAGGTTGCTTGAGGGCAACTCTTGCCCACGCTCGATTTTCTCCCATCGCTGCGACTACGCTTGGTGGTGGACTCAGCATCCGACATGCTCACGTCGCTTCCGTCTTGATCATTTTGCTTCCGCTTGGTGCCGCAACTGCTGGCATCGGATTGGGAGTCGCTGCCATCGTCGAACATGTCGCTATCGCACGACTGGGGAGACTTCATGACGTCTGTTTCCACCATTTCAGCGCTAGGGGACATCGTTTCCGACTTTATCGACACCGTGCTGTCGGCGGTATGCTGGACAGGTTTGTTTTCGGCGCTAATACTGGCTGTCTCTGAAGCAGCGGAGTTTGCTGCAGTGCTGCGCGTTTTCCACCGGAACACGGGTTTCCGAGAATTGGATAGCTGCAGCTTTTCGATCAGCCCAACACTTACCAATACGTTCGCTACGTCGTACAGCCGACGGATTTTAGCTGTTGTAGGGACAAACAACATCAACCGTGAGCAAACCAATTCAAAGTTTTAACATAAGGATTGTTGCGACGTACTCTTCAGCAGACGATCTTCTTCGTTCTCGTTGTCTTCCATTTGAATGAGTTGCTTAGCAGCTTGATCCAGCGGGATGATGCAGTCCTCCTGTAGAATAACACATGCCAGTCAGCTATATACTCCGCTTGTAAGTCTATACATTTATCATCGCGCACCTGTCCGAGGAAGAGCTGGACAAACATCTGACTCAGCTTCGACAAGGATTTCCCTCTCCGACGGTCACCTGCAGAATAACAGTAAACAAACAGCACTTAGTACCGCACAAAACACCAGTAATCCAACATCCTTCACTTACTTTTGAGAGGCGGGTAATCTACGCCACTTGAACCACTCGGAGATGCCTTTTGTGCTTCAGTATATCGTTGCTGGACATCGTAAGACAAGCAAACAGTCAGTGAATTAAACCGCACGCAAGTAATCAGGCACCATGCACTACCTTCATCGCTGTGATGGACGTCGGAAGCGAGGCTAGTCCGTGCCAATTGTACAAGTTCTTGCTCTTACGGCTCACGAGATGGATACTCTCAAGAATATTCACAATGTCGTAGATCCGCCTCCGCTCAACCCCCAGCTCCGTAGCAGCTTGGTCCAAGCAGATTTCCGAAATTTTGTCATCCCTGTACAACTTCAGAAAACTACAACAAAAACCATCGTTAGGCTCCACCACCACTACCAACCACGTCCACGCAATCACATACTTCTCGCACAGCAGTCCGAGCGACTTGTCCTTGCGGTTGTACTCTCGGAAGGGGAAGAACTTCACTTCGTCCCCATCCATCCTCCAGTCCCCGTTCTTGGCGTCTTTGTCTCCATCCTCCAATGCCTTTGCGTCTCGACCTGCATCAGCCTTAACCGGGGGTTTCCCCGTCGTACCAGCGTCCGACTCCATCCACGCCGTCTTGATCTGTCTCTTGGCTGACGTCCCCACCTTCTTTGGAGCTCTGCGCACGTATCTCCGCTTGGCTTTGGCGGGTTTCAACACGGGGCAAGTCTTGTTGGTCTCGGTCTCTTGGCCATTGCTGCCTGTCAGTAGATGCATCATTGCAGCCGCAGCCTCCGTGCGGTTGGGACTCGGCTGGATGCTGGAACCGCCGACTACGCGGACGCTCCCGGGTGTGAGCGGCGGAAGCCCCTGCGACTTGCGGCGGATCGGGCTCATCATCTCCTGCGCTGCCATGGTCATGGCGAAGTGGGATAAAGTTGAACGATACTGAGTGTAGAGATGCTGGTTGATGTACTTGATGAGGAGCTCCTCGCGTGTGCCTGAGGTGGAATGGGACTGAATTGACACAGGAGCAGTTGACGCGCCAAAACGCTCGCTCGGGTTTGAATTCCGCCAATCACAGCGCGCGAAATTTTGAATTTGCTCCCGCCAAAAAGAGACACGACGCGCAACATTCAAGCGACACCGACGCATGGTGTCCGAAGGCGAGCAGCTTCAACTACGAAGGCCCAAAACGGAGCCCAAGGAACAAAGGTACAAAAGTGTTCGAGCACACGTACAACCAGGAGAGGGGCGATTTTCACGCTCGGGGAGGGTATCAGTGACCGAAGCAGCCAAAACTTGAACGTGTGTGAGCCTGCCACCGATGTGCGACTAAGCGTAGCTGGTGGAACAGTAATTTGGCATTGTTCGGGCTCCTGTTGCTTGATGATCGGTGATCGCTTAAACACTGCGCGAAATGTTTGAATCGGAACGGCTAAGGAAGTGAATGTCACGTGCCTGGTACGGCTTCTAACTGAAAAACAACGCGAGTGTGAAGTGACCGCCAAGCCTGTGTCTGACAGGGTGACACCGCGCCGGTGGTGGCCCCGCCAGTGCTACTAGCTCCGCCAGCGATGGTGTCTCCTGTATTGATGTTGGTCACGCCGGTGATGCTAGCTCCGCCTGCAATAATGGTGGCTCCTGCTTTTGATGTTGGCCCCGCCGGTGATACTAGCTACTCCCGTTGTGAATGGCCAGCCCACCTGCAGCGATGGCGGTTAGCCCAGAAGCAGCCACAGTGAACATGGATGAACCGAGGACTTTTGCTTGCACGAGGAAGAAGACGCCCGTCGTGGTTAGCTCCGTCGTGTCCCAAGAGAGCAGCCCATCGACGAAGTTGAAGGAGGCGGGGGCCGTGTTCGTGATCGCTAGCGTATCCACGATTCCGCCGTTGTCGGAGACGTTCACCCCACCAGTGACGAACCTGAATCAGGCTGAGCACTTCCCGAACGTCCACTTGCGCACGATGCAGGAGCTTCTGGAGGTGGTGAAGGAGAACCCAAATGTGACCATCTAACGGCAATCCATCTTGTGTGCCCGGAAAGAGTACTTTGTCCGTAAGGTTGAATCAAACACTGATTCTTTTCGAGTTGCCGATGAGTTAGTTGATTGAGGTCTCAGACGCTAACAGACTGAGATTCGTCATTGCTGTGACTCGAATGCGAGGCCCCTGTCAAGTTCTCCTCGAGTAGAATGTTGTCAGCACTTGAAAGAATACTTCCAATGCAGGCGTCGATCACCGGCATGATCGAGACTCGTAAATTGTTTTGCGTCGTTGGCTTCAACCACCTTTCCAACTTGAGACTGGCAGACAACCGTGACGATTGATTCGGCACCGAGAAACAGTAGGCCACATCGCATCGTGGTGTTTAGTGCTCTCATTCGCAAGCGGAACTTCATCGTGCAGCATGCTTCAGTTGACTCACCAGATCGCTTGTCAAATTGTTATGTTTTGAGCCAATCAGCACTCGGAAACTGAATAAAATTCACATTTTGCCGCCATTTAGAGCCCATGATACGGGCGGACGGGCAGTCGAGCTCGCCGAGGCAGGAGTCCGAGCACCACAAGGAGATGTCAGACGAACCCGCGTCGCCACCGACAGAACTCGACGCAGCACTCCACGACCACATTAAAATCCTCGAGCAGAAGAACCATGAACTGCAAGATTGCAACAACGAACTTGTGGAGCAGAGCAAAGAGCTGGAAAAGGAGAAGAAACGTTACGCGAAGAAGGCGGAATGGCTGGAGATCACATTGCAGGAGAAACGGGAGCAATTCTGGGACGAGATCGGAGACTTGCAGGACGCGCTGAAAGCGAAGACGGAGCAATTACAGGAGGCACTTGACAGCAAGGCCGAGCACAGACGAGCAGAGTCCGAACTGAGAGAGGAACTGGGATCTCTCCGGCAACTTCTTCGTGATCAGCAGACGGACTTCGCTCAAGCTACAACCAAGGCCAATGAGCAGGTACAGGAAGCCAATGAGAAAGAAGCGCGGCTGAATGAAACCATGCAACAACTCGAGAAGCGTCTACAAGGGCTGAACAAGTTGATTCGTGATCAACAGGCGAGTTTCTCGCTAGCTACAGCACAGTCTAATGAAAATGTGCGGGACGCCAACGAGAAGCAAGCACTGCTAAAAGAACTTGTGGAGCAACTGGAGAAGCGTCTGCAACAGCAAAGCAAAGAGTTTGAAGATGAGCGTAAGAGGCTGTCGCAGCAAGCAGCTAAAAGCCAGGATGGCGCACAGATGGAGTTAACTTCGTCACTTGATAGTGTCGTGCCGCAGTTACGGGAACTACTGAGTGTGTACGACCGAGTTCGTGTCAACGACAAATGCCAGCAAGTCAATGTTGGGAAAAGGAAAGCCGGCAAGACACACAAGATGCTCGGGCAGGCTTCAAATGTTGACATCAGTCACTGCCTGAAGGAGCAGGAGAGTGCATTTGATCAGGAGCGAGCACTGCTACTAGAGCAAGCAAGTGATGCGGCAAAAACACAGAGGGATAACACCCTGCGGAACCTGATGGAGAGGGAAGGAGTGTTGACGTGCCCGATCTCGCTTGAACTGCTCGAATTTCCAGTAGTTACCGGGTGCTGTGGTAAAACGTTTTCGTCTGAAGGGCTACGACAAGCTATCAAGAGAAGCCCGCTCTGCCCATTTTGCCGTGAAAGACTACCGTCGACGCACCCAAATCGTGACATGGCTAAACTTGTGGAATTTCACCGTCGGGAACGCTCGCTTCTCGGCTTGTCGGGGGTTGAAACACCGACTTCAACGGTTCCTGCTCCTGATACGACTGAGTATGCAGTGTTACCTACTGCATCAACAGGTCGTGCCCACAACAGGCATCGAACCACTGGTAGCTCAACCACGCGTCAAAGTCAGCATCGAGAACATCGGGCGGAAAGGATTCAAGCAAGGTCTAATGCTCCTCACCGCAGATCGTCAACCCTTCATACCCAAGCCAATCTTGCATCGGGTACAACCTCAACTGCTGCCTCGAGTTCTTCACACACTAATGTGGCGACCACTGCCGCAGGTACCGGAGAACTAGCACAACCTCGTACTTCGGGTCTGTCCGTCTATACAATAGGCAATGGAACTGAACCAACTCTTGTACAGTCCGTACTAGCTTCGCTTCGTTTCCCCAGTGCGCGATCAAGGTCTACTACCAGCGGCCGCCGCCAACGTTCAAGGTCTAGAACTGCGTCAAGCGCAGCTTCAACGATGACGAGTGCATCCGCCACTATAGCTCGCCAACGCGTACGATCGTCTGCCTCGTGCCGTCAGCCTAGTCCAGAATCAAGAGCAGTGCCAAAATCTGCGGCAGCGGCTCTACCAAACGTTGTATCAAACGCAACAACAATTTCCACATCGCAGAGCACAAGAAGTATTTTATCAAGGCCTACTACAAGTGCTGCACACAGTGCTTCGGTTGCTGCTGACATGACAAGTGCTGCGTCAAGAGGAGCTGCGTTAGCTTCGATGCCGTTTCCGGCCACAACTGCTGTACCAAGTGCGTCTTCTGGCGCTGCAGCCAGTGCTTCACAACTGACGAGTTCATGTGGCGATTCAAGAGCAGCAGTGAAGGATCCAAGTGCCTCCATGGATGCCTACATGAAGGCTTGGGTACGTGCTCAACCTGATTCAGTCGCCTCATCAGTGTCGAATGCACTGAACAGTCGAAACCAAGAAACAACAGCAGCAGCACGAGATGCCGCATCGACTACTGCGTCCAGCGCCTTATCGACCCCCACGCCTGTTGCCGCTACAACAACAACCTCACGTACATCACAGCGACTAGCCCGTGTTTCTGCCTCGCAAGACGACTCGACACTTGGACGACAGCGACACGACGCCCCTCGCCTCGCAGCTAGTCAACCTGCTCCACGTCAACCGTTGAGCAGCCTTGCCCAAAGCATCACATCTCTGGAAGACCTTCTCGGCTCAGATTTTGAATCCAATTCGGACTCGGACACTTAAAGTTATCAATCGTTTCTCCTCCTCTTCTTGTTGTGTTGCATGTTGAAGTTTTCGGTTATCACAATTTCTGATTACACAGCCCAATCAGAAGTCAATCCGATTCGTTTCAGATTATTCATTTTCCATCGAGGCGCCATGGGATCGCGCGAGCATAGCTTCCTCAAAGCGGAGCCCAGTCTAAGCGAGCGGCAGAGCGCCCGACAGCTCGCAGAGGAGTCGCGGGCGGCTCTAGTAGGCCTCGAGTCCACGCTTAATCGACGCAACCAGGTGCTGGAGCAGCAAGTGAAGGACCAACAACAGGAGATTGTTTGCGTAAGCCGAGAGAAGGAGAAGGTCGAGCAGAAACTGGAGGATGAACTCCGCGATTTCGCCCACAAGCGAGAGGAATTCTGGCTCACTATACGCACCAGCCAAGAGGATCTGGGCCGTGCACATGACAACATGGAGCAGTTGAAACGGCGTCTGAGTGAACAGGAACGAACACGTGAAGAAGAACAACGACGAGCGGATCAATTGGTGCAGCAACTTCAAAATCAGCGACAGTATTTCGCTGATATCAGAAGCACATTAACGGAGGAGGTGAGAACAGGTAATGTGCAACAGGAGCAACTGCAGCAGAGTGTGCAGAGGCTGGAGAAACAATTAAAGGATCAGAGGACGGCGTTCGAGCAGGAACGAGCGCGGTGGCAACAAGGAACGACTACGGGTGGACAGAATGTGCAGGCAGGACTGAGGTCGTCACTTGAGGTAGTGATGCCACATTTGCGCAGTCTTCTGGAAGCTTTCGACCGAGAAAAAGCAGGTGGAGGTGTGGATTCACAACCAGTTGGAGGGAACCAAGCCCAACCCACCGAGACGATTGATCTTACTCTGGCGGACGACGCTACTCCACGTTCAAGCGAACAAGAAAGGGAGCAGTCAAATGACGCAGCTAGCATTCAGCGGGATATTAGTCTTCGTAACTTGTCTGAGCGTGAGGGGGTGCTGACTTGTCCGATTTCTCTGGAACTGTTTGTTGACCCCGTGGTCACGAGGTGTTGTGGCAAGACTTTTTCGTCTGACGGCCTTCGTCAAGCACTTCGACGAAGCTTAGTGTGTCCATTCTGTCGTGCATCAGGGGTCTCGTATTACTCGAATCGCGATATGGCAAAATTGGTTGATCTACATCGGGCGGAGCGGTCGATTTTGGAGCTGCCCGAGCTTTCCCCACCAAGTCCTTCGCCACGAAGTCCAGTATCTGCTCGTGGTGCTGACAACGAGACGGCGTCGAGTCTCAACCGCAGTCGATTTTCCTCACCCGATAGTGGACGCCAAAGCCGATACCGAGAGCATCGCAGTGAACGTGCACATGTTAGATCCTATTTTTTTCGTCGGCAACCTTCATCGTCAAGGAGTTCATCTACGACTGCGGCACCTACTGGAACTACTCGTGATTCACAACTGCCTGGTTCATCGTTTTCTTCCAGTCGAAATGCACAAAATGCCTCGTCGCCTATACGGGAACCGTTTGAAAGACGTGCGTGGGTATCTGACGAAGACAGCATAATTCCAAGTGCCATATCAAGTTCTGCGGCACCGGTTATTACTCCTTGGTCGCGACCTCTTGCACGACCGGTTTTTGGAGAAGGTGATCTTGGTCAACATTTAGCGACAGCGATTCGAACCCACCAGGCTTTTCAAGATAGTGTTAGGTCTCGCGTCAGGAGGGCTTTCTATCATGGTTTGGGATCGACAGCTACAGAGACAGAAGACCAGCCTAGTGCTCGTCGGAGAGATTCAATTACTTCCCGTGGTGAACATCGCAACCACGATCTCCAAGACTCCGACTCTCGCTCATACTCGAGTTCGGACTCGTACTAGCGGGTGGTGTACATCCAGCGCATTCCAGGCCCAACAGAAAACTGTAAGTGTAAAAATGAGGCTTTGGCGCAAGTCTGTAATTGCTGACAAGTGAGTTTGCACTGGAGAAACAACGAGCGAAGCAGAATGTGCAAATTCTGGAGAAGCAACTGGAGGACATATGAAGTTATCAAAGTGAGCTAGGTGGGTTTAACTTGACGGTTCTTTCACATTGAAGTGCGTCAAAATTAAATTATCCCAGTGGGTTAAACTGAATTATTCCTACGTGCTGTGCCGATGGGTCATTCGCCTTGTTGCGCCAGTTATGCAGACTCTAGAGCAGCAGATCCAGCGCCAGGAGCGAGAAGATGGGTCGAGTGAAGAACGCGATTTTGAGAAAAAGCTGCAGGATCAACGCCCGAACACTTGCAGGATGCTCTGGGACGAACTTGACAATATGAATCAGGCGCTTGAACGTAAGCATAAAGACGTCACTCGTCTTGAGAAGCTCCTGGGTCAGCAAAAATCCCAGTTTGGAGCAGAACGATTGCGTCTCCAGCAGCAGATCTAGCTTAATCACGAAACTGCAGCACGAACTATCAACAACATTAAAGAGGATGCAGCTGTGGAGCAAGGGCGGCTTCTAGTAAAAATGATGGAGATGGAGCAGCGTCTGGAGGAGCAGAACGACGCCTTTGAACAGGAACGAGTGCGATGGCAAGAAACTGCAAGTAGAAATAGGAGCAATGACCGGGCAGGAACGACAGCACCATTGGAGTGGGCTATGCCTCATTTGCGCGGTCTATTGGAAGCTTATGACCAAGAGAGAAGCCGTACAGATGTGAATCTGCAAGTTCAAGAGGACAAGAGCCAAGCTCGCCCCGCTACAATCGACCTTACCGGTACGCAAACCGACGAGGTTATGCAGCGGCAACGAACATCCATTGGAGAGAGTGCGCAGCAACAACTGGATCTGCTGGATGAACCAGTGAGGGCCCAACACGATATCGATCTTTGGAATTTGTTAGGACGCGAAGGAGTGCTGAGTTGCCCGATAACTCTGGAGCTGCTCGCTGACCCCGTTCTCACCAATTGTTGCGACTAGGCATTATCGTCGGAGGCGTTACGTCAAGCGCTCAGGCGAAGCTCGCGGTGTCCGCTCTGTCGAGCATCGACGGTGTCGTATCATCCATGTCGCGACATGGCAACACTGGTAGAACTTCATCGAGCGGAGCGTGCTATCCTCGGGCTACCGGAACTTTCAGCACCAAGCTCTGCTACTGCTCACGACAACGCCATTGCGACTGTAGGTTCGCCAACTACCGGTAGGGATCCCCACCACAGTCGAACCTCTCCTGGTGGACGCCAAAGTCAGCGTCGAGAGCAACGCAATCAACGCGTCCATGCTCGATCCCGTGCTCCTCACCGACAACGGGTCTCCAGTGCTCACCGTAGGCATTCGCATCGACACGCAGGCTTCAGCTCCAGCTCCAGCTCTAGTACCAGTTCCGACAGCAGCAACACGCTCTGACTAAGTTGTAGTGGGCAGAATATTTGCATAAATGCAAGGTGATTCCCATCATTTATCAACACGTTGACTTGATATTACTCATAGGAAAGAAATAAACGTTCGGACTGGTCTACCGCTCTAAGCTACTGCTAGGGCTGCTTCTTGACCGTTTACCGAGTGGGCTTACGTTTGGGGCGGACCCTCCGTTCCCATGATTCTTACTGCTCTTCAGCTACTACAGACGCCTGCCGCGCACGAACTGCCAGGTGCGAGGCCGGCCCGTGACCTGCAGCAGTCCAAGCTGCCACATATTCTTGGCTGCGTTGACATCTCGCTCCCAGCACGTAGCGTCGCATAGTATGTTCCTGTACAAGCGGACATTTCTCGACGGCTCGACCTTGTCTTAGTCGGGGAACTGCAAATGGCATGCCAACCATTGGATTAAAGCAGTCCGAGCACAAACAGCTCGTCCGGAATTCGTCCACGCGAGCTTGTTCATCGGCTTCGTCCGGGGGTCGCCATGCAACGTAGCGTGCTGGTAACAGCCCACCAATGCCTGTGAGGCTCTCCATTGTGCTTGAAGAGCGCAAATTGCACGCTGAGCATTCTCAAGAACAACCAAACAGTAGGCCCACTGTATTGTTCGTTTCATGCATTTTGGCGCAGACTTGCTCTTTTCTGACGATTAAATAGCATTACCAACACAAATTACCGGTATCCTCCGTTTGTAGGAGACAACCCCATATAAGAGCGGCCAATCATAATGCTGCATTCCAGATTTCCATTTATAAGTTCTGACCTAAATTGTAGCAAACATATCGATACATTTTAACCGGTTGTGTGAGCGCCATTCATATTGCTTTTGGAGATACTACCCCGACGCCGAGACGCGTTTACTGCCCGTGAGAAGTTGGACGTCGCCTGAAGCATTCAATGCTTCAGGCGACGTGCGATGCATTATTAATGAGTTATATCCTAACCTCAGCGATGAAGCATATGAATCTCGGCGAAAGCTCGTCCTTCGATGGCTACGTGAGAAGAACAAGCTCAAGACGCAGTGCTCCGTCAAGAATGGCAGCAGCAAGAAGAAGTCAAGACCGGTAGGAACGGGTACTAAGTTACCTGAAGCAACTGAAGAGGAGCTAGTGAAGTGGATAAATTCTCTACATAAGGACGGTGTACCCATTTCCTCCAAAATGCTAGCGATTGAAGCCAAGGACGTCGCTTAAGCGTATAATGTGCAAGCCTTTCAGGCATCATGGAGGTGGGAGCGTGCATTTAAGGGTCGCCACAAGTTGGCAATGCGGGCAAAAAATCGTACAGGACAGAAAACACCTGACGACATCGCTGACATCGCTGCCGCCTTCGCGACCGAGGTACGCGCGACGATGCGTAACCTTGGCGTGAAAAAGGTGTACAATGCGGACCAAACAGGCGATCAAATAGTACCAAATCACATTTTTATTATATTCTTTGTATTGGAACTTGCTTCGTAATTTGTAGCCGTCTTTTTTGAGTTTCTTCCTACTAGAACGCTCACGAAGAAGGGTTCCAAGACGGTTTGGGTGCGTTGTGCGGACAAGACAAAGGAGAGAGCTACTACAATGTTACTAGGTGACTCGGATGGCGCAAGGTATGACCCATTCGTCGGTTTTAAAGCCAAACCATCATCAATTCCTTTAATGGCTGAAGAAAATCTACGATTGCGCTACGGTTTCGGCAAAAGAATGTGGAAGGACGTAGGCGCAGCCCACCGAGAGCACACGTTAGAAATCTACGGGAATTTGCATGGTGCGCGCATGAAATTTAAGTGTATCTGTATGAGTCTAATTCTGTTTTGTTTGATTTTCTGGGGTGGTGGGATAGTAACCTGTCCATTCAGTTTCTAAAGTATTATTTCGCTGCTCGAAAGGACATGCATGTTCCAATTTTATTGCTGTGGCCCGGCTTCTCCGGTCATTGAACCACGGAAGTCGTCTCATATGCAGCCAAAATCAACGTGGTGCTTCTGAGTGTCCCCATGAGCGCAACATCAGTCTGCCAGCCAGCTGATGTTGCCTGGAATTTTCTTTTTAAAGCGCGTCTGCGCGAGTTTTGGGTGGAGAACTTGCGTGATCAGCTTCGTGCGCACTCGCCAGGGGACAAATTTGTGCTTTCCGCCCCAGAAAGGTCCACGGTGGCGAAGAGGATCCGTGTAGCGTGGGAAGGGCTGTCTAAAATGACAGTTTCAAACGGCTGTCGAAAGGCATTCGGCTACCTACTTGACGACGCTGACGTAGCAGCGGCTGATTTGATTGACTGCCTCACAAAATATTGTGCAATTGACTCAGGAGTAGGAGAGGTAGACTCGGACGACGACATCGGATACGACTAGCTCTTTGATAATGTGCAATTGGGAACAAATTCTGTATTGCTGTTCTTGCTTTCGGTATTGATACCGGTAACCAAAATCAGAACATGCCTTTTTGCGAGTGGTACACTGTGCCGGTACATGCTTGTCCTCTACACGCGGAGGATGCCGGTAGCTCTGTTAAAGGGAGGCCTGGATGCTCAGGTGAAGAAGTAGACGTGCGTCGAAGAGGGTAGAAAGAGTTGTGTTTCATTGAGCTACTTGTCGGCACCGGAGGAGTTCTCCGGTGCCATCCATCTACTGATCCTGTCTTAATCGTTCAAACAACAATAAGAGGAGTAATGTAGATATCATCACTCGTGACACTAGACGTAGTGTACAGACCCTTGTGGTGGAGTCACAACATGGGTCACATCAAATTTTATCCGCAACAAGCTCGAAGCGAATAACAGTTTGGACAGGATTCGCGAATTGATAGACGAGTTGCAAGTTTGCCTGGCGATTTGGTATTCTCAGACTACGAATGGCGATTCTGCCGCCCGCCTTTCGTTATTCTAATTCGCTGTCTCACTATACCATTTCAGTGTTGGCCAGAATGACGAAATCGAGCGACCTTCGGTGACGTGCCGTCACCTTAGTTCACGTCTACGATGTGGAAGTGACCTACGTAGCAAGTGTTCTGGTTGTGTCGGCAAGGTCGATGCAGAGATGGTATGGTTGGTTTCAAAGCAGAGGAAACGTTGAAGGCGCCAGGAGGAAGCAGCGCGTCTCTAGATGGCCACGCGAAGTGTGTCATTTGTTGGGGAGTATGCCGCATCGCACCCTTGCTTCTACATCAACGAGTTTCGTACTGCTCTCAAAAATCGTTTTCCTACGCTACGAAGTCATTCCGAGGCAACTATTTGCCGCGCACTCCGCTCTGATCTTTGTCTTACACGGAAAATCCCAATTAAGCGTGCACGGGAGGCTGCCCCTGCCGAGATTGCGGTCTACTACAATAAGCTACTGACGTTTTACTCTGGTCCAGAGCAACTCGTCTTTTTAGATGAGACAGCCAAGGCCGGGCGTGATTGCATGCGCAAATATGCGTGGGCACCGCGAGGTACGCCTGCTGTAGTTGATCTGCCTTTTAAAAGAGGCGAGCGGGTGTCGGTATTAGCTGCCATGGATACGACTGGTTTTTTTGTGTGGGAAATGACAAGAGGGACATTTTCACGCAAAGAGTTTTATAAAGCTTTTCAAGAGAAGGTCGCACCACTGTTAAACCCATGGCCCCTTCCGAGAAGTATTGTGATACTCGACAATGCTAAGATACACATGTATCGAGAATTAGATGAGCTGGTGCACTCAACAGGGGCCCTCCTTTTCTTTCTACCTCCATATTGCCCGCAACTAAACCCAATCGAAGTGTCTTTTTCATTGCTCAAACGATGGATAATTCACCATGCCAATATGGCATTCCGTGCTAATCCAGAAGCTGTATTGGATGTAGCATTACGAGAATGCACGCGATCAAATGATTCTGTCGGAAGAAATTTATATCGTAAGTGTGGATATTCTGCAAAGATAGTAGAGTACGTGTTCATAGATAGAGGACAAAAGCTCATCTAAACAGCCGCCTTCTTCCACATTGTTTGCGTCATTCTTCTCCTCGGCTTCGTCTTCTGCATCGTCGTGCGTCTCTTTTTCATGGTCAGCGTCACGCATGTTCGTCGGCTCAGCGGTTGATGGAATCACACGCTCGCGAAAAGGTGGTCGCAAGTCGTATCCGGGAAGTCCGAGTGCTTGCCTAAATTCTTGTATATCGATATCAATTGGTACGGAAACTTCGTTTATGCGAATATGAACACAGCGAGTAGCACTACTAGCGGGTGTCGTAGCAATAGAAATCTCTTCACGGTGTTGTTGAGCCAGCGTATCGATATAATTCAGCTGTCGAAAAGTTTCGTTGTCGGGCTGGACAATTGGAGATCAGTCTGGTTGACGGGCTTGCAGAGTTGCCCAATATTCGATAGATGTTGGACCTGGTGACTCTCGGTTTTCTGATTGGATGAGTTGATTAATATCTTGAGTTGCTTGTGCAATGCGACTAGCGGTCGCTCGATGTATCGGATTAGGCCTTTTAACCCTGTTGACATACAAGAACAGGGGGATTCGCTTCCCTTTACGTCTAAATCTCGCTCATACAGCTTTTAGAAAGCCCGTGAATCCTTGTTCATCCTCCGGTAAGCGTTTGTACTCGTGCTGACGCGCATTCACTGTCGCCCTCGCATAGATAGCAGCGTCGCCGGGCCACATGACGACTGTGTCTTCGACAAACAGGAGTTTTAATCTCTCTTTTAGGACAGCGTAGCCTTCGCGCACTGAGAAAAAAATCTCGATGGACCCGTTGTGGACGATTCTGCAGTCTGTCTGCTGCTCGCCAATCTTAATCGTCACGATTGCGTCGCATAGTGCAGGAAGCGCAAGTAGCTCGGCAGTCATCGCGTAGGAAAGGTGGTTTGCACGGACGGCAAAAGACGAGATGCATATTTTTTGCACAACGAGTTCTATAATTACGCACAATGATTAATGCGACGAATAGAGGACGCAAAATACGTGAAGGCGACAATAAATGGGTACCGTATTTCGCATGTAGAGCAATACACCCGATGCTTCAGGGGTTAGATATCCCTGCAAACTTGATGATTCAAGGAAAACTATTTTTAGACTTTATTTTTAGAGAGTCGCTTGCTCGGCGATGTCGTCCTGGCAACTAAAGTCTTGGCGTTCATCAACTGAATCGCCTTCTAGCGATGATAGGTTTTCTAACTCAGTAATTAGAGCGCTCTCTGCGATGCATGTAGAGCTTGGCTGCAAATTGCTGGCGCAAAACCCGTTGGAAATTGTGTCTACCGAGAGCGATTCCCACGATTCTCGGATCCATCCACACATTTTTACTCTGTCGGGGCCTTGAACTCAAACTTGTTGCCTGGAATACGGGGCTGCGTTATTTGATCTTGCATATCTTGATGCCAGAGCTGGCGTAACCGTGCCTTGAACGGAAAGTCCCAGGCGACGCCTGCAGGCTGCGAGACGGATGTCGCTCGAGGTGGGACCTTCATTAGGACAACACTGATCGCAGCAGCGTATTGCTGCACCATGGGCGTCCAATGCCCGCTAAAAGCATCCCGCAATAGTGGGATGGGTTCAAATGGGATGGAGCGTTGTCCGAAGTGATGCTTCAGAAATTGAACAGACAGATCTTGATTCCACCACCCTACAACCATCAAATTACAGTTTCACTTCAGTTAGTCAACAGAATTACCTCAACATTGAGAACGTTACACCTTTTTATTGCCATAGACAGCAAGGTCGTTGCCGGCTAATATGGTGCGCACATCTTGCCAAACACGTACTCCAAACCCATTTCTATCCTTGATGTTTTTTTTTCTTGAGTCGCTTTGACAGTAGATGGCACCACTTTCAGCACAACAGACGGGGTGTATTTGTTGCCATCGCTGTCACCTAGCAACATGGTGGTGACGCGTTCCTTCGACGCACCGCTGCACCGTACCCAGACAGTTCGCTCTCCTCGCTTAGTTGTCGTCTTCTTGGCTACATACTCAAAGAACACCGCTGAAAGATACATTCAGTTAAATTACCCTTATCTTGTTGTTAAATGTCAATTAGCGTACCCGATTGATCGGCGTTGTATACGCGCGTAATGCCCAGTTGTTGCATCATGAGAGAGGCGCGAATGGAGAACTCTGCTGCAATAGCGGCCAGATAGGGCGGACAGACTTGACTCTGGCGAGTTGGTGCGCGTAGGCTGAATCGATGGCGGCGTTTGAAACCACTTATCCACTTGTCGGAGGCTTCAAACTCCTCTAAGTTAGCGCTGTTCGCGGCCTCAACAGCCTTGGCTGTAAGCATACGAGGGGACACGGGAATGCCTTCCCCTCGCAGACCATTTACCCATACAACAATGCACTCTTCGAGTTCTTCAGACAGGATAGTAGCCATTCCTACCTCTCTATTTTTTTGTGCTTGCCTTTGCTGACGTCAGCAGCGGCTTGGAACTTCTCACGTTCCGTCTTCCAGCGTTGAATTTGTGCGCGCTTGCTCTGGTAGGCATCAGGTGCTAGCGTCGGGTAGAAGTGGCTGATTGTGTCTCGCATTTTCTTTGTCTTATCGAGGTGAGCAAGGACCTTGAGTTTCTTCTCGATTGAGTCTGCGTTGAGCTTATACTGCTGGATGTGGCGTCCAATGCCGCCGCGGCATGGGCGCCCCCGTGGCTTCACGCGCGCCATTCAGGACTGGCAAATATTTTAGAAATTTTGAGTTGTTGTTTCGAAATAGTGACGTGTATTTGTCAACATGCGATTTGTTGGGTTTGACTTTCTGGATGATGATTGGCTCAGATTGGGGTGTATTGCTTAAGTGGCGGTATTGCTCTACATGCGAAATACGGTATCTGTTAGACAATGAGTGGGTTCATGTAGAATGAACTAACAATATCACAACGAAAAAACGACGCGATGCAGGCACGTGGGCAGCAACGCCAGCCAAGCGTCCGGGAGGAAGAGTGCGCGCAGCACAAGGCGCAGTTCGTGAGTCTGGCGACGGAGTCCAGGTCCGTTTTGTTTGAACTCGGGTGTATCCTCAACCAACGCTACCGGAATCGAGGTCCGAATGCACAGACGCAGAGATCTCTTCAACGCAAGAACACAGTCATCAACCGTCTGGACCAGTTTATAACTGAACAACAGAGCGCACAAGAAAATGAGGCAAGATCGAGAGAGCAAGAGGAAAACGATCAAGCTACGATCGAGAGACTCCAAAAGCAGCTGCAAGATCAAAATTTAGCCTTTGAAGTAGAGCGGACGCGTCTGCAACAGCAGGCGACGCTCAGGTTAAATGCCCAAGCAGAGCTGAATGCGTCTCTTAATAGGGTGTTGCTGCAAGTGCGGGGGGTATTGGATACCCACGACAGAGAGCAAGGACAGCACACTCAAGATTCTTCGTCAACGAGGACTGTCACGATAACGGGGCAATCTTCAACGCAAGGGTTAACAAAACGGCTGAAGGATCTACAATCTGCATTTAATGAAGAGCGAGCTCACCTTCTGAAACAAGCAAGTGATGCAGCGAATACTCAACTGGATATCAGTCGACGGAATTTGACAGAGCGGGAGGCTGCACTGACCTGTCCAATATCGCTGGATCTGTTCGAGAACCCGATCCTCACCACTTGTTGTGGGAAAACGTTCTCGTCGGGTGCGTTAATGCAAGCGCTAAGGCAGAACCACCAATGTCCAGTGTGTCGATCGTTCGGAGTGTCGACTCATTCTAACCGAGATATGGCAAATTTGGTGGAGCTCCACAAAACGGAGCGATCGGTGCTTGGCGTACCAGAAGCTGCTGCAGCTTACGCCACAGCTGTTGTGCCTGGTACCAACGACAGTTCCGTGGCAGAACAAGCGTCTAACGTTAACACTAACCAGCAAACTATTGACACTTCTTCAGATGTCCGCCAAAATCGGAACCGAGATCAACGGAATCAACGAATCCAAGCTCGGTCTGCAGTTCCTCACCGTCAACCTTCAAGAATAACAGCTCCACCCGCAACTTCAACACCACTGAGCACTAACCAAAGTGCTAGGGGACGTCGTCGAGGAGGCCGGGGATCTCGCTATCGCAGTTCACGATCGCCAGCTGCAGCAAGGACTACAGGAAGTGGATTATCGGAGAATTCGCAGTCTCAGACTTGGGGATCAACTGCCTCTAGCTACTCAAACCAGGGATCTGCGCTCAACTATTTTTTCCCGTCGAGCTCGAGCGCGAATAACGCACCAGTACCATCAAGCAGCTCTATTCGCTATGGCCGCGCACCTACGGACGACGAGTTCAACTTTTATCCGTACGCAGACATCGGATACTATGGCTCGGACTCGGATTACTAAGGTCGCTCCTGAGGAGTAAATTGAGTTGGTGCATGTGTCGTGCACAACAGCAACCCATTTGCTTCCTTCTTCTACATCTGCGAAAACTGTGGCACCAACACTACCAGTTGGTGCTATGAAGCCAACGCTAATCAACTCGTGAGCTACATCAGATCGTTATAACATTTCTACAGTCTACCTTAACCCTTTAACGAAAGTTGTTTGTTGCTGCTCTACTTCACTGAAATAATGGGCTCCGGCATCGGTCGGCTACCGGCGTTTGGTGTTAGTTCAGTCGAGAGTTTGCAGCCTGAAGAAGTGAAAGCACGATACCGGATCAAGTAGAAATTCTCAACCAACGTGTCCAGTTTCTCGAACAGCAACGACGACAGGAATGCAATGCACGGGTGCAAGTATCTAAACCAACTGAACGAGGGGGGAACACTCAAATACAAGGAAGGTGTGGCGAATCAACTAATGGGGCAGCTAAACGAGGCTTCGACCACGTTTGGAGCATAATGCCAGCGTGCGGATCAATTGCAGCAAGCGGTTGACAGTCGAGCTGTACAACTTGCACTGCAAAATCAGCGTGAAGTTGTACTATTAAGAGAGCAAATCGCGAGACAACAGCAGAGGATTCGTGAGCAATAAGCAACCTTCTCGAAAGCTACGGCTCGGCTGTTCGATCAGCGAAGAAATTTTCAACAGAAGCACGACCAACTTCAGAGAGAAGAGTGGAGCTGCTTGAAATGCGCTTCGAGGACCAAACCGTGATGCTTGATGAAGAACGAACGATAAGTTTTCAAGATCAAGCAGCTCAAACCGAATTTGACGAAAGCCAGAAGACGGTCACTGCTACGAGCATTGAAGATACTACGAATCAAGAGCTAAACCAACTCCTCAGCGATCAACAACGTGAGTTTGAGCAAGAGCGAGCTCAGCTTCTGAAACAAGCCAGTGGCGCAGCAAAGATCAACAAGATATTGCTCTGGGAAATTTGAGAGATCGCGAGGCAGTTTTGAGATGCACGGCCTCGCTTAACCTGTTCGTCAACCCCGTTGTTACCGAATGCTGCTGCAAAACATTTTCGTCGCAGCCGTTGACGCGAGTACTGGAGCGAGACACGTTGTGCCCGTTTTGCTATGAGGGTGAAGTACGATTTCATCCAAACCGAAGTATGGCGATGCTCGTAGAGCTTCATCGCTCGGAACATTCGATTCTCGGTGCACGGGACGTCGTAATAACCAATCGACCAGATCCTCGAGCTGATAATGACCCCGAAATCGAGTAACAACCCGATATACCAATTCGCCACAGCGATCGGAGCACAAATGGATCCAACACTCATAAAACTTGCCACCAAGAACGTCGGACAGAAAGGGTTCAAGAGAGGTCTGCTGTTTCTCGTGGACGGTTATACATTGCTCCGCATCGACAGCAGCAGCAACAACTTCCACCAGGCCCCACGCCCACAAAGAAGTCTCGCCAAGTCCAAATGGAAACTCCACCACGTTCGAGCGTCCATGTAGTTTAATTGATCGCAGGACGTAGTTTCTTTTGATTGCGTGCTGTATCATGAATTCCAGCACGTCGAGGTGCCCATTTCCTGTCCGCTATAGTTTGTCGAGCTGTGCTAAAGCCTCAATTTTCCTCATAATTTCAGCGACCTCAACAGGTTAAAACGACCATTGCCACAGGTAGTCTCAACTGCTTCAAACAGAACCAGGATCTCTACCTGCTCCACCACTAAAAACTTTTTCATCAAGGTTTCTACGCGGTCGTTGGCAGCCGCAACCATGAGAGCTTTCGGAGCTTCGTTACTGTTGTGCCCACTCAACAACTAGCTTATCCACGCCACTTGACCCGATCTTGCTGATAGCTTTGTCCGGTGTCATTAGTGGTGTGAAAGTGGTCATGTGTTAGAACATTGCCTAACTATACACTCCTGAAATCTCTGGGGGCGTCGAAGCCCGATGATCAGGGGGGCTTAAAGCCCGGAAATTACTCAAATGGCCGGAAGATCCGACGAGGGGATACGGAGCCCGAACATGGTGGAAACTTGAGCACATGAGGGTCACCATATCCTCTGTACTTTGGTGGTTGAACGTGAACAGTCCCAGGCTCGCCAGACCCAGGCCCTTGTGGTGAGAGATCGTGCACACGTGGGGGGGGGGGGGGGGGGGGGGGGGGGGGGGGGGGGGGTCACCAAGCCCGCCGTGCCGCGGTGCTTGAGCTGAGCGCGAGGATACACCTTCTCCACGCACCTTGTAGGAAACTTGTACAAAAAAAAGTTATCTATAAAAAACATGCCCTGAAAAAACTTACGCAGGCAGCATGTCGATCCCAAGGCAATATGTCACCACTACCGACGAGCTGCAACACTTGCTGGACAACCACGAGGGCAAACCGGTGCTGTCCAAGGCTACGATAATCGGTCTCCACTTCCAGTTCGCCGCTACCCAAGACAATGGTAACTTGGACCGCGTCGTCGCCTTCGTGGCTGGCAGCAACTCTCCCGACGGCAAGGCGGTTGTACTGCAGATCGAGTCATTGGATGAGCAGTTGGTGGTCGCAGGTTTGAAGGCGCTGCTGGAAGATACGGAGACCATCAAAGTGATGGTCGACGTGGGGCGAGTGGCTCGGTGGCTGCATCGAAACTACGGACTGAGCAATGTCACTCCCTCAAACTGCGTCGACCTGCAGCTCTTGTACCAAAAACGAGTGGATCCAAAAATCTCCCGTGCGAGTCTTAAGCAGATTTCGTCGCACTATGGAACCCACGCGGCGAAGTTGGGGCTCCGAGTGGACTCTTTTAATGCAACCCTTAAGCCACACGCATGGACGAGATCCCCATTGGACGCATCGCTACTGAGGAATTTGGTTGACGTGGCCAAGGCTCTTGTTAGTTGCTACCACGGCGAGTTTACCCCGAATCTAAAGCAGTGGAAATCAGATGTGGCGCCAATTGCGTCAACGACAAGGAAATTCTGGCGCGCGTCAATCCAAAAGTCCGTCTCAACAGGGAGTTCTAGTGTGAACACGAATTCAGATATCTCAAAAAATCGTTCGAAGCATAAAGAGTCAAACGGTTGGACCACTCACGCCGGGAGTCCTCCGCAGCTTCCGATTGAGATCATTGACTCCGCACGTGGATTGAAAATGTCGTTTCAATCCTCGATTGTAAGCATTCATTTTCAGTTTGTGACCCCAAGCCGACCAAACATCAGCTCGGGCTCGGGACAGGTCGAGGAGGACGAATTGGCGGCGATCGTTATCAGTAGCTCCGTCGTTAATGATCCTACCATTGTGCTACAGATGGCTACACTCACCAAGGAGTGGGCGGTGTTTGTGTTAAGGGCACTGTTTGGCCGCCCCGACAGGGTAAAAGTCATGCTCAACGTCCACCGCGCTGCATTCTGGCTGCACTGCAATGGTCTAGGGGACTTCGATTTTGTGAATTGCGTCGACTTGCAGCTATTGTACGAAACTTTTGTGGATACGACTTGCTTGGACGCAGATATTCTCCGAATTGCAACACATTGTCTTCCTGAGCCGTCCGAGAGTCTAGCGCAGAGCATGCACTCCTTCAAGACAAGACTGAAACCGGTGGACGCTGTCGAGTGGATGCACACGCCTCTGTCAGCAAAGGTACAGCAAAACCTTGCCCAAACCGCGAAATTGTACGCTCAGTGCTACGAGGAAATATCCCCGGCACCTTCGTTGCAAGAAGCATGTGCAGCCATGACGAACTCACGGTGGCAGTATGCTGTTGAAAACCGAGGATGCAAAGCAATTTGGTTCGACCCTGCAACCGACAACCAAGCTCGAAGTATGGAGTGTCTAGTTTTTAATGGATCCAGCGCTTCCGACAATGCAAAGTTACCGAAAATTGAGGTATTACCACTCGAGCTCCAGTGTGAGTTAGACCCACTTCTCGACCTTCTCCCCGCAAACTACCGAGACGCTATCTACGACATTGAAGATTACCACATAAAGCTCGTGGACGTGTGTCTCGATATCGGACGCATCCCGTATGTTTACACGGGAAAGAAGCAGCGTGTTGTACTCAGCAAGAATGGCATTACCGTGTCGAAAGAGACCATCGATGAGATCCTGACAAACCTCGGTGGAGAAATGCGCATCGGAAACGACAACCGAGCCGGCATCGACAGACAACTGCACCGCGTCTCCGTCATGCGCAGTAAAACCGACGAGGTCTACGGTCTCACCATGCGTGTGGGTCGAGCACTGCGCAACGCCGCGTGCGTGTTGACAGATTTACTGCTGAGCGAGCGGCACGCCGACAAATCGGTGCTGGTGCTGGGCCGCCCGGGCAGTGGCAAGACGACGCTCATTCGAGACGTGGCGCGGTGCGTTTCCGAGACGATGGAGAACGTGTGCATTATCGACACGTCGAACGAGATCGGTGGTGACGGACTGGTGCCTCACGCGTGTGTGGGGTGGGCTCGGCGCATGATGGTGCGGTCGTTGGAGGCGCAGGCCGGTGTGATGGTGGAGTGTGTGCAGAATCACACGGTCGAGACAATGATCGTGGACGAAATCGGTCGTAAGGCGGAGGTGCTGGCTGCGTCGACGGTGCGGCAGCGAGGTCCGCGATTGATTGCCAGTGCTCATGGTGATTTCCGTGCGCTGATCAAGAACCCGGATCTGAAAGGTTTGGTGGGCGGTTCGCAGCAGGTGACGGTGGGTGATAATGCTGCTCAGCAGTCGGCTACCAAGAGCAAGCTGCAGACTCAGCGTGCTGGCAACCCGATTTTCGACGTGATCGTGGAGCTAGACCATGTTGTTCGCGGACGTTGCCGGATCATTTGGGATGTGGCGAAGGCCGTGGATAGTGTGTTCGAGGGCAGTGAATACTCGTTCGAGACCCGTCAGTGGGATGTCATCACGAAGGGTGTTCAGGTAGTTCATAATGTCTAGATAACAATGCTTTTGCTTTTCCAACTTCTTCTTTATGAGTGGCAACAACTAGCTAAATTCTAGACATGTCCATAGTATTACAATAGTTAGCATGCTCAACGTACACTGCATTATTATTTAAGCTGTTCGAACAGCGAAGAAATTTTCAACAGAAGCACGACCAACTTCAGAGAGAAGAGTGGAGCTGCTTGAAATGCGCTTCGAGGACCAAACCGTGATGCTTGATGAAGAACGAACGATAAGTTTTCAAGATCAAGCAGCTCAAACCGAATTTGACGAAAGCCAGAAGACGGTCACTGCTACGAGCATTGAAGATACTACGAATCAAGAGCTAAACCAACTCCTCAGCGATCAACAACGTGAGTTTGAGCAAGAGCGAGCTCAGCTTCTGAAACAAGCCAGTGGCGCAGCAAAGATCAACAAGATATTGCTCTGGGAAATTTGAGAGATCGCGAGGCAGTTTTGAGATGCACGGCCTCGCTTAACCTGTTCGTCAACCCCGTTGTTACCGAATGCTGCTGCAAAACATTTTCGTCGCAGCCGTTGACGCGAGTACTGGAGCGAGACACGTTGTGCCCGTTTTGCTATGAGGGTGAAGTACGATTTCATCCAAACCGAAGTATGGCGATGCTCGCGGTCGTTGGCAGCCGCAACCACGAGAGCTTCATTACTGTTGTACCGACTCAACAACTAGTTTATCCACGCCGCTTGAGCTGATCTTGCTGCCTCTGTGATAGCTTTGTCCGGTGTCATTAGAAAAGCTGCCACTTCAATTTTCACCCTAAATAAACAGATATTGATTATTTCCAATTTTTTTTGATAAGCAAAAAAAAAAATGCACGACCAATATGACTTGTCTTCTCCTAGCTGGCTCGTGGACGCCGCCACGTGCGTGTGGAACCAGTACTACCCAGAAGACCACAATATAGGCATTCGGCAGCCTGGAGAGACCCGTTCTGTGCAGTATTACAGCTCCATTCGCGACACCGATGGACGTTTCCAAGCCGCTAGGACATTCCTCAATTGCTTTCGCGATGGCGAGCAATGGGCACCACTACTGCAAGTACGACACCAAAATCACCAATATAATATTAACTAGTGGTGTATTATTTTTTAACAACAAACTTTTATTTTGTAGTGTGATTTGACGCAGGTGAATGTGACGGTGGTGTGGCTGCACTACGCGGAGCTCATCCGAACCGGGACATCGGACTTTGAACGAGCAGTGACCGAGAATATCGAGGATGTACTGCTTTGTCTAGGGATTGCACTGTGTATGCGACGTCATGAACTTCGGGTAGAAGCTGAAGACGATATTACTAGAAAACGCAGCGTGCCGGTGGATCGCACCAAAATCACAGTTCGACTCCATGGCGTGACCCCGGTGCTTCCTATTGCAGCGTTGAAAGCTGATGTGGTGAATCAATTCGTCAGTGTTGTGGGGACGGTGGTGAGAGTGAGTGCTATCAAGCCGCTGGTCACGAGGTGTGACTTTGTGTGCGCTAAGTGCAATGAGGCAACGTCGAGGTCGTTCCCGGATGGAAAGTTTGTGCCGCCGCAGAGATGTGAGAACGCACCGTGTCGAGGCAGGACGCTGCTGCCGAATCGATCATCGGTAGATACCGTGGACTACCAGAAGATCAAGTGAGTTGTAGGGGTGCAGTGGTTGCAGATTTGTGTGTGTGTGTGTGTGTTGATGCTGATTGTTGTTTGGTTTCTTAGGCTTCAAGAGATGGAAACGACGGATGTTGGACCAGGACGCATGCCCCGAATGGTAAGGTTTCGCTTACACGGGGGTCAGAGTTGTGGTATACTGAAGTGATTATGGCTGTGAGTAGATCGAGGTGGAATTGTACGAAGATCTTGTGGACTCTTGCATTCCAGGAAATGTGGTGACGATCTCCGGGATCGTTAAGAGCATCAACTCGGAAATTCATGAAGGAAGATACGGTAAACGCGCACAAGCAAACAGCCTTTATATTCTGTACATCAGCGCAAATTCGGTGGAAAACTCGGCTAAGGTAAGCTGCTACTTTTTCCGAGTAGTGCTGCTTTGTTTAACGTCGCGCGTGTGAGTTCCGCCAGGTGGATAAGGATAAGGACAAGGCTTCGGACATCGACTTCACCAAGGAAGACTTGGAGCAGATCAGCAACATCATCAACCAAGGCAACGTCTTTGATCACCTTGTACACTCGCTGTGCCCCGGTATTTACCGCAACGATATCGTAAAGGCAGGTCTGATTCTGGCGTTATTAGGCGGGACACGGAACTCGGACGATAAAGACACTACGTGTGTTCGCAGAGCAGATTCGCATGTGCTGGTTGTTGGCGATCCTGGTTTGGGTAAAAGTCAGATGCTTCGGGCTGTATCGATGGTAGCGCCGCGAGCTGTGTACGCTGGTGGAAATACAACTACGACGACAGGATTGACCGTCACTATGGTGAAAGATGGATCCGGTGACTACGCACTGGAGGCTGGTGCTCTCGTCCTCGCAGACCAAGGTGTGTGCTGTATCGACGAGTTCGACAAAATGGGAGTCGATTATCAGGCGTTGCTGGAAGCGATGGAGCAGCAAAGTATCAGCATTGCGAAAGCAGGAATCGTCTGTAACCTGAACGCTCGAACGTCGGTCATCGCCGCCGCCAATCCGAGCGGAGGCCACTACGACCGCAGTCGCACAGTGGGGGAAAACCTCAAAATGAAAGCCGCGCTGCTGTCTCGCTTCGACCTTGTCTTCATCATGCTGGATCGACCTGATGAAGAGAGGGATCGACTGCTGTCAGAGCACGTGATGAATTCACACGCACGCGGTAAGCGAAAGTCAAGGAAGAGGGCACGACATAACAATGTTCCTATGAGTTGGAGCTCCAGCAGCTATGCTGATGAACTTCCAGCAAGCGGATACGAAGACACTGCTGTATCCGGTCACCGGATGCTGTCACACCGTCTTCGTGAGAATGCAGCCGAGTATAGTATGCGTCCGATTCCCCTCTACTTCGTGCGCAAGTTCATCGCCTACGCCCGTCGGTACGTGCATCCACGGCTATCATCTGAAGCTGCTGCAGTGCTCCAGAAGAAGTATTTGGAGCTACGCTCAGCAGGTGAGGGGCAACAAAACCCGACAGACAGCATCCCCATCACAACTCGGCAACTCGAGTCATTGATCCGCCTCTCACAGGCGCGTGCTCGAGCCGAACTCGCCGAAACAGTCTCCGCTGAGCACGCCCAAGACGTCGTCGACATTATGCAGGAGTGCCTCCTGGACACGTACATCACAGAAGACGGCAACCTCGACTTCGGACGCAGCGGAGGCATGAGTCTGTCAAAGAAGGTGAAGGCGTATGTGGCCAGACTCATGAAAGCCGCCGCTAGACGCAACACCTCTCTATTTTCCATGGACGATCTACTGGAAGTAGCTGATAGTATGGGACTCAAGGTCGACGACTTCAGGGACTTTGTCGACATATTGCGCAACGAGTGCTACCTGCTGAAGAAAGGTCCGGGCCAGTTCAAAGTGCAAGTGTCGTCGTACAACATGATGTAACAGCAACACTGGGCTGCGTATTATTCAAGACTGAAAGTCACCATGGATATACAAAGCTCTACTTGATGTTGAGCTTCTCGCGACGAGCCTTAACCTCCTGGTCCACGATGTCCTGCGGTCGTTCGGAAGAGAAGAGGTCGTGGCCAGCCTTTTGCTCTGTAGCCATGACAAAGAGTATCGGTTAGTTGAGAGATTGGAATTGGCACGCGAATAAGGGGCGTACGCTTGCGGATGACGGGGTAGGCGCAGATGGCCAGGCAGATGGACGTGCCGACGAACACTTTGCCGCCCTGGCCCAGTGGCAGCTTTTCGAGGAACGTGAGCAGCATCTTGACTACGGTCGGGGCTGTGCTTGAGCGCTTTGTGTCCGCTGCTTTCTGTTTTGGTGCGTGTCTTCGGTGCGTGGAATTGCGAATTTTTGAGCGAATCAAATCAATCAAAAATTCACAGTTTGGGAAAGTTGCGTTAGAAAGCGAAATTTCTGATAACCAGACATTGGTTTTGTCATTTTTGCGAAGTACGAACAATTCAGCTAAGTACATGTTTTCTTTGCTGCGTGCTCGTCCAGCACAAGTCTGGTGGCTCACCACAAGTTGTGAGTTTCCTTGTCATGTTTGACGCTCTGCCAGAAGCGTGCAATGTAGTTGACGAGAATGTTGTCTATGCAGGAAGGGGTCGAGCGCATCGCCCTCACATCTATCGAGAGTTATTATACCCAGCGGACGACGATTCCACAGTTGTCAAACATGCCTTTGGCGAATTTTTTTTTGTCAATCTACGTTATGCCTTATTGTTTTTCCCGGAGCTCTAGGTTGAAGTCGACGCCACGCTCGCGTGCAGCCGCTGCGCTGCAGCGCGAAGAAAATGCCGTGGACAACAACTCGACGCCAAGCGATTGCAGCGTGATGCTGCAATCCGGCAAACAGCACGCAACCTCCTCAATGGAGCAATGCAACCCTCTCCAGAGACACTGGTGCTCCTGCTCAGCAGCAACGACATCTTGGCGGAGTTGAAATGCAGACGCTTACGCCACACTGCTCGTCGCAGTTGAAGTCCGCTCTTTGGCGTCTGCACTTTGCCAGCTCAGTCCGCCCTTAAAACATCCCGTCGGAAGCGTCCAGTGTACAGTATCACTTGCCGTCATCAAAAAAACTCCACGTTGGACATCTCTGCTTCGAGCAACGAGTGAATCCTGCGACATGTTCGTAGCCGCTTCTGAAACCGCATAAAAAACCTGCGAAACTGAATCTGTTCGAGGGAGGAAGCGCCGCTCCCGAGTCAGACAGAAGAGAAGCTGCGTCCGACGTCCATGATGGAGGGCGCGCGCCAAGGCCTGTTCTCGCCCACGAACGCCGACGGATTAGGCCCCGCCGCGGCGGCCGCCGCCGCAGCAGCAACGCCCACCGCGTCCCGCTCGCGCGCGTCGCTCAGCAGCAAACTCAGCATGGCGCCTGATGACGCATTCGCGCGCGAGCCCGAGTGCGGCGTGTGCCACAAGTCCTTCAACATCTTGCGCCGCCGCCACCACTGCCGCAGCTGCCACATCGCCGTGTGCAAGGAGTGTGGGCGTAAGGCCATCGACCGCAAGAAGCCCGAGCGGTCGCGGCCGCAATGGTACTGTATGGGCTGTCTGGACGAGGACGCCACGCTCGAGATCACGGGCTCGAGACCTTCGGTGAGCAAACGCCGGAGCTTCTCGTCTACGTCATCATTCGCTCCAAACAACACTCAGCCGCAAGTCACTAATGTGAGTAGTTTTGGATTTTTATACTTTTTTTCACAACGCAAGTTGAAGTGCGACAGGTGTTTTTATGAAGTCTCACGGATACATTTTTTTTTACTTGATTGACAGTTGGCGAGTACTGCCAAGTTTTGTATTGAGTGTGGCAATGAGCTGCCGCCGAGAGTGAAGTTCTGCATTGAGTGCGGCACGTCGGTGAGGCAACAGTTGATGTCGCCTGTGAGTGTGGATGGGGTGGGGACTGCAGAGGTGGATCGAGGCAATCGAGGCTTCCGGGATTCGTTGGGGTCGAACCTCATGGTCATTGACGAGAACAGTGGATCGCCTACAGAACCAACGGACGGATCGGAAGATGACGCACCGGTGGATCAGGAATCAGAGGAGGAATTATCTCAGGTGGAGAAGAAAGTGGAGGTGGAGACCCCGGAAGGAGACGATGGCGTTGCAACGAAGGCGAAGGAATATGAAGAGCTTGTGGCGCAATTGCAAGCGGAAAACGAGAAGTTACGGACTCGTGTGGAGAAGTTTAAGCGCAAAGTCTCCGAGGCGGAACGTCGTCGGTTGGAGAGAGAGGAGGAACATGCTCGTGCAGTGTCGGAGGCTACTGCAGCTGCCACCGCTGCTGCTACTGCTGCTGTAGAGGCGCAGGTGAAAAACCGTAGTGCGTCAGAACCGCCAGCTCCAATAGGAGTTGCATCTGAAGTAGCGGAGGCACCTGCAACCAATGGAGCAGGAGTTGCTGCGCAAGATCACCCGGACTATTTGAAGTTTTTTAAGCTGTTGAAGATGGGATTGCCTGCTGAACAGGTAAAGTTGAAGATGCAAGCGGCAGGGGTGGATCCGTCGATTCTTGATGACCCAGATGCGATTATTGGAGGTGCTGCTCCAAACGCAGATACTGCTTCAGCCCCGCCTGCGGCATCTGGTGGCAGCCTGGTGAAGGACGATGAGCAGTACGCTAAGTTTTTCAAGCTTTTGAAGATGGGAATGCCAGCTGAGCAAATCAAGCTGAAGATGAGTGCGAGCGGCCTGAACCCCGACCTTCTTGATACACCAGACGCACCAATGCCCGGATCTGGTAGTGGTGCTGCTGCAGCGCCAGCGGCGTCTAACCAGGTGACGACCGTGAAAGAAGACCCTGCCTATGAGAAATTCTTCAAACTGGTGAAAATGGGAATGCCTCCTGAGCAAGTGAAGTTGAAAATGACTACCGCAGGTTTGAATGAAGATTTGCTAGACACGCCTGATGCACCGTCCCCCAACCAGAAATCGGGTGGTAGTAGTGGTGGCGGCGGCCTTCTTGCTGGACTTCCTCCCCCGAAGGAAGCAGTAAAGGTGGATCCGTCAGCGTTGAAGGCAAGTTTGGCGTCAAAACTGAACAAATCTGCTCCCAAGAAGCCCGAGGAACCTCAACTTCCTAAGAAAGAAACCGTGAAGCCGAATGTCGAGTTACGCCCCTTGTTTTGGACTCGCGTGCCCGTCAACGTAGTCAGTAGCACAGTATGGATGAAGCTGAACGATTCGCATGCCGAGCTGGACGTAGATGAAATGGAGTGGATGTTTCGCAAAAACCCAGTGGATGCATTGAAAAAGCTTGATGAAAAAAAGAAGGAAGCTGAGAAGGTGCCAGCCCAGCCCAAGGAAGTGCTTCTGTTCGACCCGAAGAGGCAGCAAAATGTGTCGATCGCAATTGCTCGATTCAAGATGTCGTCGGAAGACATAAAGAACGCTATCTACGCTTTGGACGGACAGAAGCTGGGCTCCGAAGTGCTTAATGTGCTGATTTCTATATCTCCTACGTTGGAAGAGATTGACATGCTCAAGAATTACGATGGAGATGTAAAGCTGCTAGGAAACGTGGAGAAATTCTTCCTCGACTTGCTGACAATTCCGCGCTACACCCAGCGGATCAAATGCTTTAGATACAAATTGCAGTTTGAGAATCGTATTCTGGAAACGCAGGCGCAGCTAGACACGTTAGTAGCTGCTACGGATCAAGTGACTGAGAGCGACAAGTTCCGCCGTGTTTTGGAGCACATCCTGGCGATCGGTAACTACTTGAATGGCAGTACACCTCGTGGTGGTGCGTACGGATTCAAGCTCGACACTCTGATGAAGCTGCATACTCTGAAGTCGGTCGACCCACGTGTCACATTGATGCACTTCCTCCTGCGTCAACTGGAAGAGAAGGCCCCAGATGTCATCACTTTTGCTGGAGAAGTTCCACATGTCACTGAGGCAAAGAGATTGTCTCTGGATCAGCTACGTGCTGATCTGTCTTCTTACAACACCGAGCTAGCTATGCTGAAAGGCCAAGTGCGCGCGTCAAAAGATGATCACATCGAGGGCGACAAATTTTATGAGGTTATGACTCCGTTTGCTAAGGACGCCGAGGAGGTGCTCGAGGAGCTGGGGCGCGACTTTAACGGCCTGGAAACTTCTTATCAAGATCTAGTTGGCTCCTTTGGCGAAGACCCACGAAAAGTTGGCCCCATCGAGTTCTTTTCTATCCTAGACGAGTTCGTGACGGAGTTCAAGAAAGCGTATCGTCAAAACCAAACGAAGGAATATCAAACTATTTACGAAGAGGCTGCTGCGGCGCGTGCTGCTGCGGAGGCTGAGAAGGCTGAACGATTAAAGCGTGAAGCCGAGGAGCGTCAGCGGCAGGAAGAGGAACGACAGCAAAATTCTGAGGAAACTAAGGCAATCTATGCCGAGATTATGTCAATCATCACGACTTGGGCTGGGAAGCATTCGCCAGGCAATGAGGATGCGGTGATGGATCAGTTCAAGGACACGTCGCGGCGGTTTGGCATGGATGAGATCACAAGTGACGAATTCTGTGATCAAGTGCGGCAATGCGTCGGCTCGAAATGTGCAAGCAAAATCATTCCGAACAGTGTAAAGCTTTTGTCTGACGAGGAGAAACAGAATACGTTGCTGGAGGCGTTTGTACGCTTCAAGGAGCAAGTGAAAAAAGAAAAGGAGTCGAAAAAACAGCAACGCAACTCACTTGTATCCCCGCCGTCCGAGGGGCGTGAAAGGGCCTCCTCTGCTGGTCGCAGGCGTAATAAGGTGGTGGTGCCACTCCCAATAAAGGACATCGAACCTGTTGTCGGCGAAGAAGCACAGCTGCTGCACAAGTCTATCCTAGAAGCAGTGTTAGCGGCGTTTGGTGGTGACTCGAAGAAGATGAAATCGTTCACGTCACATACTCGAAAATACGGCAACGAGCAGATCACGGCGCACGAGTTTTACCAATATTTAATGGACTCCTTCGACCCAGACTTCGTTGGGCGTTTGGTGCCGGACCTAGCGCGTCTACTGCAGGATTCGGAGAAACGACACGCACTCATCAGAGCGCTGTGCGAGAGCGCTCCGGGCTGGGCAAAATTCGCGGGTTTATAGAATGGCATTTCGTGAACATTTGACTGAGGGGGCAATTGAGGAGACAGAACGGTTGTTGCTGGCCAGGCCGATTGAGCCTAACATTTTTATAAAGAAGAATACTGAAGTCACTGCTCACGGCTGTGGCTAAATTTTTAACGTGGAGTCAACACGATGTAGTGTCTTACATTGATTCTACTGGAGCTAAGCGCGTAGGCTTCCGGAGCTGGTCTGTGGCACGAGTGGGAAATCGCTGTAGTGTTTGGGTCTGCGAACCGCCGGATCGGGCAGCGCGCTGCCTTTTTCCTGCTTGGCGCGCCACAGATCCTGCTGGTCCTTGAGCCCGCGCACCCAGCGCTTCATGTCACCCTTGCTCTCGGCGCGCAGGAAGTAGCTGCGGTCCGGCGTCTTGACCACAAAGCTGTACACGCCGTGGTCGCCGTTCTCGAAGCGTCGGATGGACTCGATGCTCAGCAGGTCGATGACTTTGGACGCCTCCTGCGAGCTCTCGTGCTGGTAATACTTGAGCTTCTTGCCTTCAAGGGCGAAGAAGCGCTTGTTCCACTGCGGGGTGAGCAGCCGCTCCGTGGCCTTCATCTTGTGCAGGTAGCCGCTGATGGGAACGGGGCCGCGTTCAGCTGGGGTCTTCATGCTCGCCGTGGCTTCGTCGATCTATGGGGCGCTTCTCGCCTGGAGAGCAAAGTGCAGACTGCAAGGAAGTTGGACGCAGCGGACTTTACCTGCCTCGACATCTTATCGCGGATTGGCAGATGACGTTGAAGTCCAATTTTAGCAATTCTAAATTGAGAATATTCTATTTTTAGGATTCCACACAATGTTCACAAAAGTCAACATAACTAGTATTATGGCACAGTGTACCCGAAGATACGTCAGTGAGATCAGCGTTGATGCATGCGATGCCAGCGCTGCCGCATATCCTAGCGCTGATCGCTTCGCTGCTGTGTCTACTAATTGCTCCAATAATGGCGTCTGGACCATTGACACTTCGTGTGGAATTGCAGCAGCAGCTTGGACTGCCTGAGACGTTGCAGGCTCCTTTGACACTGCGATTAACAGATCCTCCATCGTCATTACACGAGCTGCAAGACGTGCTTCTCCAGCGGTTGACAGAACGTTTAGAAGAGGACAAAGCTGGCGACCACGTGTCTACTGGACTGAAGATGGCAATTGAAGTCTACGACCAGAAACTGCAGCAGTTTGTACCGCTTGAGCGGCTCTCACAACTTGGTCGCCGGTCGAGACTGAGCGTCACGCTCACCAACGCCGATGAACTATTCCCGGACCGTACATGTCTTTCACTTCCCGCCAGAATATTTGGGTTTGATGTGACTGCAGGTGAGAAGTTTACTATTGATGGAAGGGTGGTGCATATCGGAGAGGTTGGAAATTCAGGCAGAGGAACGGGGTTGACGACGTGGGACGGATCGGTGGTGTTGGCGAAGTACCTGGAGCACCAGCGTCGGGATGTTATTGCTGGTAGTCGGATTGTAGAGTTGGGCGCTGGAACGGGACTAGTGGGGATCTCTACTGCACTGCTCGGAGCGCGAGAAGTGATCCTGTCGGACTTGGACTACGTCGTCGACAATCTCGCCAGGAACGTGGTGGAGACGATGGAGCTAGCAATAAGAGCTGGCAGACCTATCGGGAGTGACGTCTCTACTCGTGTGTTGGATTGGTTCAATCCGCCGACAAATTTGGGAGATATTGACTTTTTGCTGGCGTCGGACGTCGTGTGGGTCGAGGAGCTCATTCCGCCTCTAGTGGCGACTTTCGACATGTTGCTCCGTCATTCGACCGTGAAGACGAGGATCATCATGTCGTACCAGAAGCGCAGTATCATGTCGGACCGACTGCTCTTCAGCGAGCTGGAACACTACGACCTCGTCAAGACGCGCGTTCCAGCAACAGACTTGCATCCAGAGTATTCCACCGACCGGATCGACGTGTGGGAGATTGAGCGGGGCGATATAGAACGAAGCAACTAGATGGTGATGGCCGGATAGAATATAACAAAGCAGAGCTCAGTGCTAGGTACTGCAACAACCGCAACAAGTGGTTCAACAACGTAATCGCTCGCGCTACGCGGGCATCCAAACATTTTCGATTGGCAAGCAAAAGTGCCTCAAATCGCAGTCCACTCTATAACTTTACCCTTATACAATTGTACTTTTGTTAAAGAAAAGTTTTCGGGTGGTATGCCTGACTCCGATCTTGAAAGCCATCCGCTTGACCAGTCCCGCATTTGCCCCGTTCCAAGCAGCCAAGATGCTCGGCTTCCTGCGCGCCCCCGCCCGCCGCGCGGCGCTCCTGTCGCGTCGCCACGCCTCGTCCGAGAGTCTGCAGTGGGCCGCCGCCATGAACAAGCCGCTGTCCGAGTCGGACCCGGCGCTGTTCGACATCATCGAGCGCGAGAAGCAGCGCCAGCGCGACTGCATCAGCCTCATCGCGTCCGAGAACTGCACGTCCGTGGCGGTGCTGGATGCGCTGGGCTCCGTCATGTCGAACAAGTACTCGGAGGGTTACCCTGGCCAGCGCTACTACGGCGGCAACCAGATCATCGACCAGGCAGAGGAGCTCTGCCGTGCTCGCGCCCTTGAGGCCTTTAATCTGGACCCGGAGCAGTGGGGAGTCAACGTGCAGTCGCTGTCCGGCTCGCCCGCCAACTTCCAGGTGTACACGGCGCTTCTGGCGCCGCACGACCGCATTATGGCGCTGGACCTGCCCCACGGCGGCCACCTGTCGCACGGCTACCAGCTCGGCCGCAAGAAGATCTCGGCCACGTCCATCTTCTTCGAGAGCATGCCCTACCGTCTGGACGAGAGCACGGGACTCATTGACTACGACGGACTGGAGAAGACAGCGGCGTTGTTCCGTCCTAAACTCATTGTGGCCGGCACGAGTGCTTACTCTCGTCACATTGACTACGCGCGCATGCGCGAGATCTGTGACCAGCAGGACGCCGTGCTGCTTGCCGATATGGCGCACATTAGCGGCTTGGTGGCTGCGGGCGTCGTTCCTTCGCCGTTCGAGTACGCCGATGTGGTGACCACTACGACGCACAAGTCGCTGCGTGGACCTCGTGGAGCCATGATCTTCTACCGCAAGGGTGTGCACCACGTGGACAAGAAGAGCGGCAAGGAGGTTCTGTACGACCTCCAGCAGAAGATCGACTTTGCTGTGTTCCCTGGACTTCAGGGCGGACCGCACAACCACACCATCGCTGCCCTTAGCACGGCTTTGTTGCAAGCGCAGAGCCCGGAGTTCAAGGCCTACCAGTCGCAGGTGATCGCCAACTCCCGCGCTATGGCGACGGAACTGGCCAACCGTGGATACGAGGTGGTCTCGAAGGGTACGGACAACCACTTGGCTCTGGTTGATGTGAAGAAGTCGCGCGGCGTCGATGGCGCTCGTGTTGAGTTCGTTCTTGAAAGTGCTAACATGGTCGTGAACAAGAACACGGTGCCTGGCGACAAGAGCGCTTTCGTGCCTGGTGGCATTCGTCTGGGCTCCCCCGCGCTGACCACACGCGGCTGCACGGAGGAGGACTTCCAGCAGGTGGCTGCTTTCCTCGACGACGGAGTGAAGCTCACGGCTGAGCTGAACGAGCGCGCTCGTGCCCAGGGCGTGAAGAAGGTGAAGGACTTTAAGGACTTCGTGGCGGAAGACGCCGAGGCCAAGGAGAAGGTGGACGCGCTCAAGCGCGACGTGACGGCGTTCGTGCGCCAGTTCCCGACCATCGGATTCAGCGAGGAGGACATGATGTACAAGGACTAAAGTCAAGCAATGACATGATGGGATTGTCACTCGGATGTTGTCCATCATTTCGATCTGTCGTTTGTCCGGAGACTCTCTGCGAGGATGATCAAGACGAGGCGCTTCTTGCTCCCTGGCACCGTCATGACTGGCAGCAAGGGCTTCTCTTGACCCCTACACAAGGCACGGAGTTGGTGATGCAATAGGTAGATCGACTCAATAGCGCTGTACCCAATGAAGCCATGGTTCATGAAAAATCACTGTAATTTGAATGAAGAGGGCCATGTTCACAGCGAATTGCTAGCCATGCTTGGCCCCAAGATGCCCACGAAGCTGTATTCGACAGCAAAAGAATCGAATCGAGTTTGCTCTTGACTTCATTTTTTCTACCTTACGTCGATGCTCAGCAACCTACAATACCTTCCTCTGGGAACAAGTATCGTACGAACTGGCCACGATAATTGGGCTGGAGCGTTTTCGCGATGGCGGTAATGTTCGGCAGTGCACTCTACTGCGTATCGCGCTGGTCACTCAGAGAGATGGATTCATACGGTTGGATGCACTTGGTGGTAAGTTACCACTGGTAACCACGACAAGAAGTAGCCATCTTCAAAAGCTCCCCTGACTAAATCGATTTTACTTGAAACATCGGTTTATGCGGTGATTATGAAGGTCCGCTTTTGCATCCCACTCGGCTGGCCTGTGACTTGCAGCCACTATGGAGCGCCGATGCATGGGGAACACCAGGTGGTGTCGATCGCGCGAACCACGCAAGGATCCGGGAATGCCAGTCCGAACCCAGAAGGCAGTGACAGGCTCATGATACATGCAGGAATTGCGGTGCACGTGTGCCTATAAATTTTACAGCGTAAAACGTCATTAGGAAAGTGCCGATACGCGTGCCGAGGCCGCTCCGCTCCGTAATACATCGTGCAGTTTCATAGTAAAACTGAACTTTGCACAATTTATTTGGATTCAATATACCGTGAATATATATATAAGTATAGTGGCTGTATTTTGTTGATAAGTGACATCACGAAATTAGTATGGAGAGTATCACTTGTCCCGTTCCTAACGCCTCGACATAAACTTACATGAAACTATTCGGTCGTTGTTCTGACTACCCAACATATAATCCGGCTCTTTTTTGGCAGTTGAGCTTTTGGATCGATAGAGTATCCTTGATTGACGGTGGCGAGGACAACCAACATGGTGTGGCTTCGCTTCATGCGGCGGCGGGGTTGTTCTCAACAACAAGAGCTCACCGTACATGCTGCGTGTCCTCTATACATCCATCATCCCCATTGCCCACCGCGGTGCCTTTCGAACCTATTTCGGCGCTAAATGAATTTTTATACAAACGCCAGGTCAAAGCAGGGTTAGGTCCTCTCCAGACCAACGCAAGTTACTCCTTTCACTCTTCAGGAAACCGCTGCGAAAAGCTCGCTCGCCCATTCCGCAGGCATCCCCCACGCGCCCACATCGCCTCGGCGTCGGTCGGACCAAAGCAAGCAAGCGCAGCAAAGCAAGGCAAGGCAGTCGCCAAGGCAGGCCCTTGACGCTCTTTCCTTTCGAGGCGACGGACGGAAGGTCGCACACACCGAGTAGCCAGCGCATTGGCAGGTCGGTAGTCTAAAACCCCCAGGGTAACTCCCTCTCCTCCCTCTATCGGCAGGCAAGACACCAGGAAATGATCAAGAAGGAGAAGCCCGCAGACCGCGGGCTGCAGCGTCAGATGTCTGCCGCGCCTCCGCGTCGACGCGCCGCCTCCAATTACCAGACCGTGGAGGACGTGGCGGCGGAACGCGGCGTGAGTATCAGTCGCCCGCCCATGGACAAGTACCCCCCTCAACAGCAACAACATCAGCAGCCCATTGCGGCGCTGACCACGTCCGGCCCCGTTCGCCCGCCGCGACCGGGCGCCGGCTCGTTCGAGCTGTTGCAGGCCAAATTTGGCTTCCAGGAAGGCAACGTCCGCAACCAGAAGGAGCACTTCGAGTGCTGGGTGCTCAACTACGAGTCGCGCATCCTCGAGGCCGCCGTGACCCCCGTGGACACGGAGCACGCCATCGAGACGATCCACGCCAAATTCTTCCGCAACTATGTGAAATGGTGTCAATTCCTGCGCACGCAGCCGTTCCTACTGGACACGGCGCCGTATCCCGGAGCTGCGGAGCGCCAGATTGCACTGTTCTTGTTGATTTGGGGCGAAAGCGCCAACTTGCGCTTCGTGCCCGAGTGTCTGTGCTTCCTGTACCACAAGATGGCAGCTAAATTAGACGGACTCGAGAAACTGCCCAATGCGCCGGAAGGCACCTTCTTGCGCCGCACTGTGCGGCCATTGTACGCGGTCGTGGGCAAGATGCGCAACGTGACGCCGCAGAAGAACGGCGCTGGAGTTGACCACAAGAACGTGACCAATTACGACGATGTGAACGAGTTCTTCTGGAGAGAAACTTGTTTGAATTTTGACGAGTTTAACGTGGCGGATGCGGTGAATGTGCGCGACTACAAGACATTCAAGGAGCGCCGCAGTTTCTGCAACCCCATGTTGGCGTTCTTTCGCATCTACTTCTTCTTGCTGGTGATGCTGCACATTCTGGTAGTGATCGCCTACGTGGCGTATCGCTCGGACCCCGACGACACTGACGGGTTCAAGTTCTACAACAACTTCTTCACGTCCGACATCAAAGATATTCGCAATCACGCTTTCTACTCTATCTTCATGACAATCAGTGGACTGCTGGCTGCTAAAGTGGTGCTAGATGTCTGGATTGATGGCACGCGCATTTTCAGCCGCATCATGTACGCAGTGTCGGTGTTTATCCGTCTTGTATGGCATGCGGTGTTCTTCGGCCTCTTCACGGCTGTGAATGCGGCCCCGTACAAGACACTCGGCTCGAGCGATTTGCTTACGCTGGCACCCACTATGGCCGGTGTGTACATGGCGCCCATCGTGATCGTGTCGATCGTTCAGATGCTCTTCCGCGGCGTTATCTGGCGGTCGGCCTTCCTGAGTTCAATGGACGGAACGCGTGAGCAGTACATCGGTCGCACGATGGGCCAGAGCTGGGGAGAATTCATGGGCTACGGAACCTTCTGGACGATTATTTTTGTGTGCAAGTTCTTGTTCAACTTGCAACTTATGGTGAAGCCACTCATTGGACCCAGTGTCGAGATCTACAGTGTGGACGTTTCTGCTGCTCAGCTCGAGAATGGTATCATCGAGTCGGACCATAACATTGCTTTCCTGGCTGCGATGTGGGCACCCGTGTTCCTCGTGTACCTCTACGACTCTCAGATCTGGCTGGCTATCGCGCAGGCTATCGTGGGTGCCTGGATTGGGTTCCGTCTCAAGATCGGTCACTCAGCTCGCATTAAGGAGTTTGTGACACGTCTTCACCAGGCGCCCAATCTTTTTGACGAGAAGATCGTGTCTGCGGCCGCCCGCGGTCAGCTCGCAATTAACAACAACCCGCTGTCATCGAGCTCCGTTGCCCCTGATGCTAACAGCCGTCTGCGGTTTGCTGTTGTGTGGAATGAAATTGTGAGCAGCTTCCGCTTGTCGGATTTGTTGGACGATCGTGAGACTGCTATCCTTCAGTACCAGATCTCGGACACTGGTGCCGTCGAAGAGCCCGTGTTTTTGATCGCTGGTGAGGCGCAAGCGGCTGCGGACATTGCTGCCAGGTCTAAGACTAAGCGCATGAGTGATGGTCAATTGTTCAAGGACCTGAAGAAGGCGGGACTACTTGGCTGCGCTAACAACTGCGTTGACATTCTGTTTCAAATATTGCGGCAGCTTTTGGGTCCTCAGGACTCGGAGCTGGTTGGTGTGTTTCACCAGATCCTGGCTGGAGGCAGGGTGAGCGGTGTCGTGAACCTCACTCACATTGGATTGGTGCGCGAAAATGTTGTCGATTTGCTTGCAAGCATCTTAGACCTACCGGAACCGGGCGTTGTGCCGTCAGGCGGCGCTTTTGGCTTTCCGCACGATCAGGTACTGGTCGTCGTGCAGCGTGTAGATGCTCTGCTGAAGAGCATTGAGCTCATGCTGGAGGAAGAGTGGATGGCGGAGAAGCTACGTAAGTCTGCGTTCGCCAAGATGACGCCTGATCTTGCTTATCAAAAGGAGCAGTTGCTGTCGATCTTTGCCGACCGTATCAGCCAACGCGACTCTAACTCGCCTACACGCACGACGTCGCCGAGCTCGAATGAGAGCGTGGTGTCGCTCTCCACGCGACTATTCTTCTTGCTGACCCTGGATGCAGCTGACGCGCTACCTCGTTGCCACGAAGCTCAGCGCCGCATGAGTTTCTTCTTGAACTCATTGCACATGAAGATCCCGACCATTGACTCCATTGCAGCAATGAAGTCATTCTCCGTGGTCACACCCTACTACAACGAAACAGTGTTGTTCTCGGTGGATGAACTGAATGGACGTGTGGACTCGAACCCGCTCTTCCGGAAGGTGGAGCAAAAGGGCCGCGACCTCAGCATTCTGAAGTACTTGATCACATTCCACGACGACGAATGGGGCAACTTCCTTGAGCGTGTCGGCGTGGCTTCCATGGACGAGGCCCTTGCTGAGACGCCGACACAGGTTCGTCTTTGGGCATCTATGCGTGGACAAACCTTGGCACGCACGGTGCATGGTATGATGATGTATGAAGACGCGCTGAAGATGTTGCGCTGGCTGGAGATTGGCTCGGACGAAAACATCTCGCACTTGGAGAAGATCAAGCACATGGATCGCATTGCTGGTCTGAAGTTTTCGTATGTGACCAGTTGCCAGATTTACGCTGATCAGCTCGCCGCAGGAGACTCGCGTGCTGCGGACATCGACTTGCTCATGCGCAAGTACCCGAATTGGCGAGTGAGCTACGTCGATACGATTCGCCCACCCGCTGGCAGTGGCACAGAACCTCGTTTTGATTGTGTCCTGGTCAAATCGGATGGTGACGAAATCGTCGAAGTATACCGTTATGAGCTGCCTGGCAATCCATTGGTTGGTGAGGGTAAGCCTGAGAACCAGAATATTGCCCTGCCCTTCACTCGTGGTGAGTACGTGCAAACGATTGATATGAACCAGGAGCATTACTTCGAAGAAGCGCTCAAGATTCCGAACTTTTTGGCGACCGCTACGGAAAATGGACAGAATGTCACCATCATTGGTATGAAGGAGCACATTTTCACGGGTCGAGCGTCGTCTTTGGCACACTTCATGACGTTGCAAGAGTTGGTGTTCGTGAGTCTGACGCAGCGTGTACTGGCGAATCCGCTTCAGAGTCGTATGCACTACGGTCACCCGGATGTGTTCGAGAAATCGTTTATTATGTCCAATGGTGGTGTTTCCAAGGCCAGCAAGGGTATCAATCTGTCCGAAGATGTATTCGCTGGTTACAACGTGGCGCTTCGTGGCGAGAAGGTTACCCACCAGGAGTTTATGCAGTGCGGTAAGGGTCGTGATGTGACCTTGAGTCAAATTAACGCTTTCGAGGCCAAGCTGTCGAACGGTAGCGCTGAAAGCTCGCTGAGTCGCGAGTCACACAGAATGGGGGCTGGCATGGACTTCTTCCGGCTGAATTCGATGTTTTATGGCCACATGGGCTTTTACATTTGTAACGCATTGGTGGTGTTGTGTGTGTTCGCATACGCGTATGGCAAGGTGTACATTGTGCTGCACCAAGAAATCGAAGAATCTGCCATTATCACGACGAGCTATTTGGATGACCTCGCTGAGGTGATGAACACCCAGTTTATCTTCCAGTTTGGTATGCTGATGACCATTCCGTTGATCGCCACGCTGTTTGTGGAATATGGTTGGCACCAGGCCGTGGTTAACTTTGTGGAGCTGATTGTGACTCTGGGTCCAGTGTTCTATATCTTCGAGACGGGCACGAAGTCGCACTTCTACGATATCGCTATCATGCGCGGTGGGTCGAAGTACCGTGGTACAGGTCGTGGGTTTGCCATCGTTCGTGAAACTATGGTGAACTTCTACAAGGAGTACGCAGCTTCGCACTACCGCAAGGCAGTGGAGCTGATGGGTCTTATGATCATCTTTGGTACATATGGCAACTTCGCCATTGGTACCAATGTGCTGGCTGAATACTGTGCCACTGCCGATTTTGATTGTGACAAGGACCCCGACCAGATTCCGTCAAACATCACTCTTCTTAACTCGTACAGCTCGAAGGGCCAGGACTATGGCATCGCTTCGTTCGCTGTGTGGTTACTCGGCACGTGCTGGTTGCTTGCGCCGTTCCTATTCAACACAGATGCCCTGGACTTTTCGAAGACCATAGTGGATATCACGTACTGGATGTCATGGCTCATGTCTGTTCGGGAAGAGGAAGCTGACGAAAGACTGCTCCCGAACCACATGAGCAGCAATCCCTCGGGACCGAAGGATACTTGGAACGATTTCTACAATTATGAAGCGACCCTGATGTACCCTATTGGTCCCATGAGCCGTTTCGTCTACGCTGTCCGTGAATCCCGTCACCCGCTGATCATGTACTACATTTTCATCTACTCGTTCAGTCTGAGCGACATCGGAATGCTGTTGGCGTGTGTTGGTGCCATTGCTATTTTGCTGTGGATCGGCGGTTTTGGCCTGGGCATGTGCCTGCGCAACAAGGCACGTGTTCCGCGCGCGATGCTGTATGTGCTAATGGTGTTGATCATTGGCGTCGCTCCGTTTATCTATGGATCCATGCAGAACTGGGACGGGATCAAGTCTTTCTCACTGACGGTGGCTATCTTCACTGGGCTATTCTCGCTCCTCCACTACCTGCAACTGCTGCACGGACTGTTCGGACTTCCAATTGCCAAGTGGGGTCTTGTGCGCGAACTGGCCTTCTTCTTTGATGTGATCGTGGGTTTGTTCCTGGCGTTCCCACTGATGGTGTTGTCTGCTTTCCCGTTCATGAAGACTATCCAGACCCGTATGATGTACAATGGTGGTTTCTCGCGTGCCCTGAGCTCTGGCAGTGAGTTCGCAGCCTCGCTGAGTGTTGTTGTGGGTGGCCTTGGCGGCTTCACATATGGTTGGCTGACATGCCTCATCTTCTCGCTGGGATACGTGAACTCGTCATCAGACAACTTTGTGAACGAATCGTTCATTTACTTCAACAATGAGACGTTGGATGGCGCGTTAGATTTGTCCATGATCAAGGTATACGCTGCTGGTGCTGCTGCTGTGGGCGTCATCGTGAGTGGCGGTTTAGCACATGCAATTGGTCGTCGTTGGACGATCGAAGTATCGTGTGTGGTGACATTTGGTGGTTGTGCTCTCGTATGGCTGGAGTCGAGCTCAATGGTGCTGATTGGCGTCTGTTTGGCTTCAGCGGGTATCGCTATGCTTTCGCTGGTGTGCCCTCTTTACAACTTCGAGATCTGTATGCAGGGCTGGAAGGGCAAGGGTGTACTGATGTTCCTGGCTAGTGCTGCACTGGGCTACATGATTGAGGCGGTGCTCATTAACAAGATCAACGCCACGACCATGTCGAAGGACTGGGAAAATTCGCCATACCATGACTGGCAGTGGCAGTTTATCTTCGGTATCATTCCGATTGTGCTGCTTGTGCCTGTCATGTTCTTCCTCCCAGAAAGTCACTACTGGGAGTACCGTCGCAAGAACGACCCCAAGGCAGCCGAAGCAACGCTGACGCGGTTGCGCCAACGTCATGATGTGATGGAGGAGGTGAATGAGCTGAAGGACTCGTTCGTGGTCAAGGAAGGTCGTGTGAACGTGCCGTTCCGCATCGCGCTGGTAATCGTGCTGCAGGCAACTTTTGCGATTTTCACTTCCGGTGCATTGCTGCACCGCGTGCATGTGCAGGCGTCTCCCAGCCAATCTGGCGAACAGACATCCAAGTGGCAGATCTACTACGGCATCATGACTTTCATTGGTGCAGTGCTGAGTCTGCTCACTGTGGACAACCTACGCCGCAAGACCATCTTTAAGGACGTGCTTCCGTTCTCGGCTGCACTGTCTGTTGCGTGTGGCGCACTTGGGCTCGGTAACCAAGAGGACAGCATCATCACTCAGATTTTGGTATTCGTAGCGTTTGTCAGCGGCTCGCTGAGTCTCATCTGCGGCACGTGGATCACCGCCATCGAGGTGTTCCCTCCCTACCAGAACGGACGATACATCGTCATGTCCTTCGTCGTGTACTACGCCGTGCAGGCTGGGATCTACGTGGCCGAGCCGTCGTTTGCTATCAGCCACTTGGTCTTCGCCGGCTTGTGTCTGCTGCTCACGGTCTTCATGTTCATCGTGTGCGCCAGCTCCAAGTACGGCGCCATCGAGCTCAAGAGCGAGAAGAAGATGCGCAAGGACGCCGAGGCCGCCCGCAACACGCCGTCCTTTGTGGCCCGTGTCTCTCGCTCGCAGAGCTTCCTGCGCTCGCGCTCCCACGTGCGTCGCTCGTCATCGCACTACTCCGCAGCGGCACTGACCCCGCAAGAAGGCAGCTACTCGAACTTCGAGTCTCCTGCGGGCCTCAACGTCAACGGCGGTACGCGCCGGACACTCAATGGCTCGCAAGCATTGTAGAAGTCTTCACTCCAGCAAAACTCAAAGGGGGGAGCTGGAAGAAGAGAGATGAAAGAAAGAGAAAGTAACCAAGATTTATATATCGATGGCATGGTGCATTGTTCAGACGGTTGTTGGTGTCCTACCTGTGCAGTACCATGTGCATGCATTGTGTAGCTCACGTACTAGTATAACAGACTGGCTTTGATCCGTCTCCGACCCAGACACGCTACTAGATATGAAGAATCAGAGGGATGAAAGCGAACGTCTTATCAAAGAAACAAAAGGGTGGAGTTGGACGTCTTTATCATAGAATGCTCGTCCATCCACTTCTGATTCTTCCTTCCTATACTCAAATCGGCTGCGAACTTGATCATCCATACAGTTTTGTAAGGTAATCGATGAAACAAATAAGAGCGTAAAGTAGAGTCGAGGAAGCGAAACAGCAGACGATTTGAGATAAATAAGGGATGAAACTCTAAATAAGCCAAAATCTCAGCCGATTTACGAATGGATTAGACATTCGGAGTGCCTCTCGCAATAAATGAGATTGGACAAAAGCAAACCAACTTTTAATTACTTGATTTGAGTATGAGAATTATGTACAAATTGTGTAGACGCCGTTTCTTTACTATGAGAATGAAAGCACAACCGCGTTGTGTGCTCGTAAAAGTGAGTGAAGCGAGTGTTTCGAGACGTCAACGTAGCAAGAGTTAATATGGTGCACTGCTTGTTGTAGGGGTTGTATCTAGCCAGCAGCGCTCTGCTATTGCTTGCAGCTCACCTACAATGCTTTTCTATGCATCTTCTATACTACCTTGAGTGTCAGAACACACAACATCTTTTGGGGCCTTCTCTAGGCAATGCAACAAGTTTGCGCGCACTAAAACTACGCAAACACGTTGACAAGAACTATAGAATGTTGTAAGTGCTGGCAAGTTAGTTGATCCACCGTTCATTAGCTGAACTTAGGGGGAAATCATAGAATGTGCTAACCTTTTGGCCAGCACTGTATAGAGACTGACGGGTGGTTTTAGTTGGGGGTGAGGTCTGAAATGAATCGCTACACTCATTCACTTAATTGTGACAATACTGACCCAGAGCCAGCTAACTTATTTATGGCGTAAAACCTCTCCACAATGGTCACCGTCAAAGGTCGTTATTCTCATAGTCTTCGCTGGCAACGATGAAGGCGGCGGAGGTCACGAACACACTCCCCGCACAAGACGGGGATTCAAACGATCTCCAGAACAACACATTAGCGGAACTAAGCAAGCTATCACTTAAAGAGTTAAAAACTGAACTAGAAAACATCCTGCAGCAAAAACCTGAATCAATGATTTTCATTTTGCGAGGTGACCACAGTACCAACGCAAAATGCTGATCTCAGTTCCACCGTGCGTACGAAAAAAACGGGTGTGTATGTGGTATTCATGGGTCCCGGGAATGGCTTCGTGGTGTGCACTATGGGTGGAAGGATATTTGCATAGCTTTCATCAAACAAAACAAGAACGTTGAATGTGTCACGATAACTCGCTGATGAAGCAGCTGACGGTCTCGGAAGCCCCTGCGGAGGGCTTGAGAAACAACAAAGGATCCAAAGGCAGGACAAGACCAAAAATGAAGGATGCAACAGATTGCTGTCGTGGCTATCATCTGTGATAACCATTTTCGTTTACACGTTCAACAAGAGCAAGTTAGGGAACCGATAACAGCCAAAACCAATCAGATCTCAATTTACCTGTACAAGGACATCTAGCTGATTGTCAACATCGACGGCAAACTCGCCCGAGTTGTAATAGGGCGCTGTTTACAACAGTCCCCAAAACACGGCACGCACGCTTGTGCGGTTGAGGAAGCGTTCCCGACTTGGAGGGAGGAAGGCGACTTGAGTACTTGAGGGAAAGTTCGCAACTGAATTGAAATGAGCTTGTGGTTCCTGAATCTTATGAACAAAACCACTAGGGGCCCTTGAGGTTAAATGTAATTTAACCTACACATGCAGCATAAAACCTTGGGTTGAATCAGGTTGAGCTTGAAGATTCTCCTTCGAAGAATCTTCCTGCCGCGTGGCGTCTTGTGATTGGCCACGATAACTCAAGTGACACGCCGGCCTTGTTACCAAATAATGTCCCAGGTGAGGAACCATCATCATGCACAAAGAAGTGCAGAGAACACTTGGCGTAATCACTGATTGTGCCATGGGTGGATGTGAGCAAATATTTGACCACGTTTACGCCACCTTTACCTCCATGACGGCAGTGTGTGAACCACACCAATCTGTGATCGCATAACCAATGTAATAGACCAGAGGGGCCCATTACACTCGCAGACCATTTACCCATACAACAATGCACTCTTCGAGTTCTTCAGACAGGATAGTAGCCATTCCTACCTCTCTATTTTTTTGTGCTTGCCTTTGCTGACGTCAGCAGCGGCTTGGAACTTCTCACGTTCCGTCTTCCAGCGTTGAATTTGTGCGCGCTTGCTCTGGTAGGCATCAGGTGCTAGCGTCGGGTAGAAGTGGCTGATTGTGTCTCGCATTTTCTTTGTCTTATCGAGGTGAGCAAGGACCTTGAGTTTCTTCTCGATTGAGTCTGCGTTGAGCTTATACTGCTGGATGTGGCGTCCAATGCCGCCGCGGCATGGGCGCCCCCGTGGCTTCACGCGCGCCATTCAGGACTGGCAAATATTTTAGAAATTTTGAGTTGTTGTTTCGAAATAGTGACGTGTATTTGTCAACATGCGATTTGTTGGGTTTGACTTTCTGGATGATGATTGGCTCAGATTGGGGTGTATTGCTTAAGTGGCGGTATTGCTCTACATGCGAAATGCGGTACTCTATTTCGTGCAGAACCGCTGCGAATGGTAAAAATTTCGAGTGGGTGACCTTGTTACTGCTTGCTGCTCTCCGATTGGCTGGATTTTTTGCACCGACGCCAATGGCGTCGGTGCAAAAAGTACAAAAACCCTGTGGTTTTTGCGCCGATTTTAGTGCGCGCACAACAAGAATCCTATTTATCCCAAAATGCGCTGGTATTGTGTTCACCCGAGCCTTCCGGTTGCGGCGGAACTGCGCATCCGAGCGGCGCCCGACAGTAGCGCCGATGAGTGCTGCCGTATCGCTCAAGGGCGGGCTGTAGCAGCGTGTTCTCCGGTGTTCCAAGTACCAGGCGGTTGCGACGGCGCCGCTCCAACTTCGTGGCTTCAAGTCGCGTATCAGGATGCAGCATCGGGCGAGGCGCAGGGGGGTTTCATGATGGCGGCGTTGCCAGACGGGACGGAGCTAGTGACGCCCTGGGAGACAACGGATTTTCGTGGCTGCTGCGAGGTCACGGACCCTGAGGCGTTAATGTTTGACGGGTCTCTAGCAACTGCACGGAGCTTAGGAGCCGTGCAGAACACCACGTTTCTCGTTTGTATATTGGAGGAGAACAGAGACAGAGCCAGGATATTCCACCCAGAGCTAAACAGTGTGTGGATTGAGAAGCAAAACTTGCAGGCCGTGTGTACAAGACTCAAACACGATGAATGCAGCAGTAGGTACTGAGGATGGGAGCTGCCGGAGTTGCAGAGCTAACTTTGATTTTGATATTGTGTTTGATGCAGCCCCTCATACATTTTACGAGTTGAGTGAGGTGCTGCCGGAGGAAGCGCAAATTGCAATTCGAGAATTCCCGTCAAAAGAGGCGCAGACGGTGGGTTTGCTCAGTCGAGGAGAGACACTGGAGGTTACGGTCCGAGGTGGAAATTGGCTGAAGATTTCTGGTGGTAGACTCGATAATGCGTGGATTATGTGGCGGACAGATGCGTTAGAGCTGCTACAAGCGGCACAAGACGTGTGGGCTGGCACTTGTGAAAAGAGAGAGGAGCTTATTGAACCCGTTACTGTAACACCGATGGATGAGGGCGCAGCCAACACTGACCCCTGCGAAGTCTCACATACTTCTGATGATCGTCCAATCCAGTCAGAACAAAAAGCCCTTGACGAGGATGGTGGCGACGCCAGTCTTAGCGATCATTTAGTAATTGACACCGCCACTAATGGTGATGTCTCTGCGGTGGATAACGCTGCGGAGTCTGCTCAAGATACTCAAGCGTGGGATGAACGGCCGATTCGGCCTGCAACAGATGACCCTGAGGCAGACGTAGTCGACATCGCCATTAACGATGATGTCTCTGCGGTGGATAACGCTGCGGAGTCTGCTCAAGATACTCAAGCGTGGGATGAACGGCCGATTCGGCCTGCAACAGATGACCCTGAGGCAGGTCACGCGGGCGCCGATTCCAGCGCCACTGCTGAGGCATATTCTAATGGTCTAAATGTTGAGAACGAACAAGATGCGGATTTGGTGGACGATCGTCCAGCGTTAGTCGTGGACGACGGGATTGGAAATGATGATGACGATGCCGCTGATGGTGGTGATGGTTTGAACGGCGATGTGAAGGGGGCTGAACACGCCGGGCCCGAGGAAGCTGTTTCATCTTGGGAAGATCGGCCAATTCGACCAGCTCAAACTATTCCCGGGCCTTACGATGCAAACGTCCAAGGTGTCACCAATGACGCGTTGCGCACGGCAGATATTATTGCCACTGATGCTGGCGAGGGTGACGATAGTACCTTGCCCTCGCAGGTTGAATTGTCATGGGACGACCGACCGATAGAACCAGCTCAATCTCGATTGATACCTGGTGAACCGGCTGATAATGATATGGCTGGTGTGGTTAAAGTTGCTGTGGATGTGGGAGCTATCGATGCTTACTCTGTGGATGGTGCACAACCGTGGGATGAACGCCCAATTCGGCCAGCGCGAACTTGGTCTGACGAGGAGAACGTTATTGATGATTCTTTAGCTCATGATGGCACCACTGAATCAGCTACAAGATGTGAGGTGGAAGAAAATGCAGAGGAGAGTGTGGAGCCCACGCATGTCGAACACACTTTGCCAGTTCGGCCAGTTCAAGGTACTTACAATGAAGTAACGAACGGTATCAGCGACACGACTGCCGCTGACCTAGATACTAAAGTCGAATGCGTTGCAGTCGATGGTACTAATACCAGTTCTGCACAAAACGCAGAAGATGCGGAATTTGTGAATGGTTCGCAGTCATGGGATGATCGACCCATCCAGCCCGCGTCAACTGTGCATGATGAGACAGACGAGTGTACTGCTGACTATACTGCATCTCCCAGTGAGCCTACACCGACAGAGCTGGTGCAGGCTGCATGTTCACAGGACGAGCGGCCAATTCGACCCGCGCCAACTTGTTATGATCGTGTTGACAATTTACGTGACGGGAATAATGGTGACACACATGTGTTACCTCATGAAGTATCTATCAGTGACAGCAGTCCACAAAATCAGGCGGAGATGGGCCACTCATCAACGTTAGACGAGAGCCCTGTAAAATTCTCAGACACAGGGCTTTCGAAAATGCAGGGCCTGGTTCCGCACTCGATGCATCCTCTGCAGACCTTTGAAAGGCGTTTTGCGGAGTCTGAGACTCTTTCTGGAAGTGAAAGTGAAATTGCGTTTCTTGGGGGCTTAGAGGATGTGTTTGATCCTGTTGACGAGTTGGTTCCTTCTGGGATTCAAGATGAGGGCATCAGGGAATCTGGCGATAGTAATCAAGGTGCTCTACTGCTGACAGTGATGAACAATGAGCCCGACGAGATTACTGAAGAGAGAGTGCCGTACACTAGTAGCAATATGGGTTTTCGCAGTCCGTGTCGTCCCAGTCAAGAAAATTCTCAGACCGAAGACACTGGCCAGTTCGATGGTATTTTTTTCCTGCAGGAGTTTGGGATCAGGAAGTACTGCGAACACAAGCAAGCCCTCTTTGATCCGTTGGACCCGCTCTCCCAGGCAGTGTATGAATCGAACCAGGACGATTCAGACCTCGTTTTTGAGGCGCTGGTGGGAGACGATCCTCTCGGCGACGATTGGTTTGACGACGTATCCTCGCGCGGCATCCACTCACACTCGGTTTCGAAAGTGGTCGTGGTTGCTGATCGTCATCTGCGTCTTGAACCGATGACCACGTATGATTTAATCATGGGTAATGCCAGCCCAGAGGATATATTGGAGGCAGAGCTGTCGGAAGATGATGACGGGGATTTTGATCTGGTTACCTCGTTCAAGTATCCAGTTCCTAGACGAAGAGTAGTTGACCCGAGCAGAGGGTCTTCCTCATTCAGGCGTGTGCCTAGTGCGCCCACTGGGCTTGAAGCTAAAACCACTAGCTCCTTGTTGAGGTCTGCAAGTGAAAGCAGAATAGAAGCGGATGCTTCGCACTCTGCATCTCGGCAACCGAGTCCGCCAAGCCGTCACACGTCTGTGAATTCACCCGTAGCATCCGTTGCCAAGGCTACTACGCCCCCTAAAAGTGTGCTGTCTAGAGGTTCACCTGATCAGCCTAAGCTGCCCACGCCGATAAGATCGAGGCTGACGCAACGGAAGTCTATTGCGAGTCCAAGCGGTATCGTCAAACCGCCCAGTTCACTTGTGCGGCCACGTTCGTTCGTGCAGTCTTCATCTGGCCTGGCTCCACCATCAGAAGTCTCGACGTCTTCCAATCCTGTAGCTCCAAATGACAGTGTGTCGCCGTCCAGACCAACACGGTCTTTGCTGCCGCGGCGGAGTTTTACATCTACGTCAAGTCTTTCGAAAGCGGCTGGCGCATCAGGTTCGACAAGAAGCAGCATCACAGGATCGATCCCAAAGCCCGCAGAAGTCAGTAGTGGTTTACAAGCGGCGCGTAAGACGTTCGGCTTTCGACCCTCGTCGCCTATGACGAAGAAGATGTAAGCTTGCACTATCACTGTGCTCATGTAAGAAATTAATAATGCGTAGTCTTAGAGGAGAGTCTCAACAATGAAAACAACTGCATGTTGGTGTGTCGATGACCTACAGCCATCTAACCGATAGCAGCTCAATCGATTATGTACGACACACCATCCGCGGAAACAGCGATCCCACTCATACAAAACCGAGACGCCGTGTTTCTCCAGGATCGTACGTAGGACTAAGCGCCCTCAATGCTCGTAGCATCACTTCTAACCAGACGTGTGTGTTGGATACGGCGCTCTACAGGAAACTACTCGCTTCGATGACCCACGAGGACAATGACAATGGCGTCACGGAGCCGCTTCTCCCCGGACGTGTCAAGGGGCGCTCGAACTCGCTGTCTTCCACCACCAACGTGGTGTACGACGGCAACACGCCTGAGCACGTCGAGCGAGGCGACGTCCACGTGAAGACAAGTCGGCCTCTACGAGATTCGTACTTGAAGCAACTGGGCTATACGCCACTCATTTTCAAGGTACTATGCGCTCTGTGTCAATGTGTTTCTTGGCGGAGGTTGCAACAACAGCGTCAAAAACACTGACATTGTGGTTGTTTCTTGGCAGAAAATGAAGAAGATCGGGAGCTTCATCGCCTCGATGTCGCCGATGAGGACCCGGAAGGTAAGAACGGCTGTTTACTGTGGATAGCACCATGTTATTAACCCTCGCCGCCGTGTATTCATGCTATTATAGCCGAACGATGAGGATCTTCTCAGCGATGCTTTCCCGTACCATCAATCGATCATTCCATCGAAGGGGTCGATTCGAGGTTCTGTTTTCAATTTGGCTGGCGCTACACTTGGTGCAGGAGCACTGTCGCTGCCGTATGCTGTTGCGGTGTCCGGTTTGGGCTTTGCGGTGGCGCAGCTTGTATTAGCAGCCGTATTGACCGTTTACACGATTCGACTGCTGATTCGCGCGGAGGACATCACCAAGTAGGGCAAGCTCATTTGTGTCTGTACGATGAGAGTATCCGAAGAACTTACGCATACTTTGCTGTGACTTCTTTTTGACAGACTAAAGTCGTACGAAGATCTCGCCATGCACTGCTTCGGCACGAAGGTATTGCTTCACTCTTCTTTATGAAGCCGTGCTAGTGGACTTACTCAGCTTTTGCATTTTATTGTAGATGACGATCTTCGTGGAGGTGAACATCCTAATCTTCTGTTTTGGCATTTCGGTGGCATACCTCGTGACGCTAGGAGACATCATCACACCCCTAGGCGAGCTCTGTTTTGGGATGGAGAGCATTTTAGCACAGCGATGGGTGCTCATGGCGATATCATGTGGAACGATCATGCTCCCGCTGTCTTTGATGAAAGACATCAGCAGCCTTCAGTTTTCGTCCATTCTGGGCGTCCTCTCGATTATTTTCCTTGTTGTTGCAGTGGCCATCCGGTCTATCATGTACGCGAGCGCTGATGGCATCCCAGAAGACATCAGCTGGGTGATCAACTTGAGTCATGGTCCCAATTTTATGCTCAGCGTGCCTATTGTCATGTTTGCCTTCACATGCCAGGTACGGCGGCTTTTTTTCTATCGTTCATTGTCGCCCAAACTTGCCAATCCAATCTAATGCTTCGCCTCCTTCGTGCTATCAGGTCAACGTATTCTCGATTTACACAGAGTTACAGCGGCCCTGCATCCGTCGCATGAACAAGGTGGTCGACCGTGCTACCCTGATCTCTTTCCTGATCTACCTGGCCATTGGCGTGGTGGCGTATCTGGCCTTCGGTCCCAAGCTAGTGGAGCCACAGTACAAGGGCAACATCTTGCTGAGCTTCCCGTTGAACGACACTTTGATCGCTATCAGCCGAGCCGCCATCACCTTCACCGTGGCTGTGGCTTTCCCGCTGAATATTTTCCCGTGTCGCTTCACTATCGATATGATGTTCTTCTCGAACTCGGAGGATTCGTGGCCACGGCATGTGGCTGTGACGAGCGGCTTGGTGTTGCTAGCACTGCTGTTGGCCATCTTCTGTCCCAGCATCAACGTGGTGTTCGGCATCATCGGCGGCACGTGCTCCACCGTCGTGTGCTTCTGCTTCCCAGCTGCGTTCATCCTCAAGCTCGAGGACGGCCCTCTGCTCGGCCCCAAGAAGATTGGTCCGGTTCTGCTGTTCATTGGGGCCATCGTGATCGGGTTCGTGGGCACAGGCGTCACGGTGTGGTCCAGTCTACTCATGCCGCCTGCGTGAGTGTACCACGTCGCTGGCTAATACATAGCCCAAGTACATCTTCGAACCGAGTGTACCGCAGCAACAATGACAGTAAGAAATGAACCAACATCGATTACGGTTTCTCCCGTCACTTCAATTTGGGTGTGGCACACACAATTGCCATCATCACTTCAGCTTAGCCTCAGTTGTGGAGTAAACACGAGCACGCGAACGAGCTAGTGTTTGTCTTCGGCTGTCTCGCTCACCTCTCTCTCTACGGAGAACGTGGCCGGCATGGACTCAGTGGACAACGGCGGCGGCGCGCGCAATGTTGTGGTGACAGACGAGGAAGTGGCCCAGCCGCCCTGCTTGTACTGCGCCAACCTGAAGGTGCTGCGCGATTTGCTGCCTCCGAAGCGATGCGACTACGTACGTCGGGTGCATATATATTATGCTCCCTTTTTCATTAATCTCTAGCTAATATGCTGCGTTGCCGTCTTGATTAACCGCTCGCATTCCAGTGCCGCAAGTGGCGATGCCAGTTCTGTACGCTCAAGTTCCCACTGTTGGGCGTTCGCAAGGGGCTCCCCAAAGTGCTCAAAGGGAACTCGCGTATCTGCATCCAATGCTTCGGAAAGACTTGGCAGGAGACTAAGGCCGCCTCATCCGACACTCCCATGCCCTTGCGCGGGGATGCGCGCGCCACGAAGAACACGTCGCTTCCAGATGCACAGGAAAGTGCCCGAGAATCGCGCGGTGTAAGCTTTGTGGGGAGGAAATCTATGATCGAGTCGGGACGCCGAGGGTCGATGGGGGATTCAGAGTCAATGATGGGCTCAAGTCGTCGAAGCTCCATCATGGGCTCCAACCGCCGAGGAATTGTGTTTGAATCTGGACGCCGCGAGTCCATGATGGTGGACGATATATGGATGAGTGCGGACTCGCGAAATCTCTCGTTCATGGACAGCTCGAATGATAACGACTTTGTGCAGCGGCCATTGGCCCCGAAAATTCATCGTGGCGGGCTTTCATTCCGCGTGGCATCGTTTCTGGGTCTCGTAGCAAGCGACAACCCTGATGGGACGAGCATGAACGCTGCAATTGGGCTGTGGATGTCGCTCTTTGCGGCTTCCATATTGCTGGTGATCGCACTGGCAGACGGGTTCTCGCTCCACCAACGCCTCTGTTACTGCATCGCAACGTATGGAATTTTTCTGACACTGCACCCATGGATTCACGCGGACCGACTGAGTGGAGAAACCTCACAGAGGCCAGTGGAGGTTAAACGAGCAATCAAGTCTAATGTTGTACCCCATCGGATCTCGACACCACTGAGGACGAGACGCCGGAGGGCCGCTATTGCTCCAGGGAGTGGGCCTGTCCCAGCAGAGTACAAAGCTCGCCTTCAAGAGATGAATGAGACGCTGGCATACTATTTGAGTGAGGACTGCCCCTGGAAGTTGGTGAAGGCTACTCGAGGTGGTGAAATCTACGAGATGACTGCAAACAAACTGCCTTTCGCGATATTCAAGATTGAGGTTTTCATCACAGGGATCTCAATGGCCAGATTCATGGCATTCCTCGACAGCAAAGACCCGAAGGATCGCTGTATTTGGGATCTCAATGAAGCAAACTTTGAGGTGATCGAGACTTTCGACAGCAGTGATCTCGACGACGATATTGACGTCAATGTGTGCGTCAATACCCAGAAATCGTTCCTCGGTGGGCTAGTGGCTCCGCGAGACTTTTGCTTGCTTTACGAAGTGGCAGACAACTCCATCTGCTTCGCAAGTGTTGAGCATCCTGACGTACCCGTTCGTCCAGGAACAACTCGAGGACATATATTTTTCTCGTGTTTCCACTGCGAAGAAGATACAAGTGTCGACGGCCCCGAAGGTTTCTCGTTGACGTACATCTGTCAAACGGACATTGGCGGAAGTCTTCCAGTAAAGCTACTTTACAACGGCACCATGGACAATATGGAGAAAATGACAAAAGTTTTCCAGCAGGCCAAGCACTTGTTCCCGAGATAAAGGGGTGTCAGACCAAAGGAAGGCGACGCCAATAAAAAGAGCGCATGAATTGAGCCAGACGCTGGCTACACGTGACCGAGCGCGCGCATGCATACGTCGAAACTGCGTAGGTAACAACAACAATGAGCCGATGATTTCCGTCAAGCCGTTCCAAAGTGAACATTACTTTCTCTGCACTGCGTACCGAATAAATACCCCATGGGGCTACAAAGCTGTGAACCAGCCTTCTTGTTCTCTGGCCTTGCTAGCAAATCGAGCGCAAGGGAAGTTGAAGTAAAACGAATAGAGATGGTATGTGCTGGATCGAGATCAGCCAGCAGTAGGGAGGATCATTCCTCAGCGCTGTTTGTGTTGTTCTCCAGAGTAGAGTCCACTAACTTGTCCAGCATGTACATGAAGGCTGGATTCTCCTTCACCCAGATAATAAACTTGGTCGCTTGAGAGGGGGTAAGGATCTGCTGCAGCAATGCGACCTGAGCCTCCAGAGCCGTGTTCTTTTCGTCGGTCACATCTTCCAGCTTCTTTACGATGCCCAACGTGTGGTTCAAATCGTCGCGTACCTTTTTGATTGCTGCTCGGCGCTCCAAAATCTGGCGCTGTTGCTCGTCCGACACCTCCAATTCATCGGCCAAGATACCCCAGAGACTCATGGTAGCGTTGGCCGATTCAGGTGCAGACATCGGATCCTCCTTGATAACGTGATCGCGCCTGAGCATATCCACACCTTGTTCGACCGAATATAAACTTAACTTCGTGACTTGTGTGGGAAGCAGCAGCTCACGGATGCGCGACAGATGAAAGTGAAGCTTTTCGCGTCGCTTTGGTCCGTAATCGGAGTACGTCACCTTGTACATGTTCAGGAATTGGGCGATCTCTTGTTCGTTTGCGTTCCGCTGCAACATTTCCCGCATCTGCTCTTTGATTTGTTGCTTCTCGCGCTGCTCGCTTAGAATGGCCTCCTTGCCGATTTTCAGGCGCATTTTTAAGTCCATATTCTCCGCCTCCAGTCGCTGCAGGCGTGACTCGTTCTGCTCGAGCTGCTTCATTTTGCGCTTGCGGAACTCTCTTACGGACACCAGGTTTTTCACGCGGCGCAGCTGCTTCTTCTCGAGATCCTCTTCAGCTCCAGAGCCTGCAGCAGTCGGAGAAGCTGGTCCACTCTCACTTTTCTTGCGTTTAAGTGGCCGTTTACCCCTCGAGGCATTTGCCTTTGTTTGTCCTCTGGTATTGCGGTTCCTAGCCGGGGCCTTTTCCTCCAAACCCTGTGATACACCAGCAACATTGCTCCCTCGTTTCGCTCGACCTCCTTCTTTAGCAGACTTCGTAGTTGCAGATTTCTTCTCCTCCTGCTCATCTTCCCAAGCTTCCTCGTCATCGTCAAGGTCTTCGTAGGTATTTTGCACGCCCAAATCGCTGTTGCCGATAGGCGGCATGTTCGACAACATGGACATCAGATTCGCGTTCGGTCTCGAAGGTGAGGATCGTAGTCCTTCGTACAGCCGCGCCGCTCGCAACCGTGCACTTGCATCAGCTGTTTGCGCATCTCCAGCCACTGCTGCTGTAGCTGGGCCAGATGGATGGCCCTTTATTGCCTGCTGCGCGATCAACGCCGACGCTCCCGCCATCATGCGGTCCATTTCGATCTCGTCCAGCGGCAGGATGTCGTTCGCCAAGTTCTCCGCCGCATTGGCAGCCATCCCAGCGCTTCCGGCCGCGGAGATCGACGTGTTATTGCGTAGCAGCCACCCGAAAGTGTCCTCTTCGCCGTCCTTAAAGATGCTCCAGTCGATGCCACTCATGGTCGCAGGACTCGACGGGTGGCGCTCTTGGCCCGTGCTGGCCTCTCGGTGGTCCCCCATGGCGGAGCTGCCTAGCTAGTTGAGTGGTCGGGCGGCCCCCGTGCGGAGGAACAAGCGCACGCTTGCTACTGTAGCGTGGTGCTTGTCTAGTTGCGTTTAGCAGAAGTCCACGGCAAGGCACGCGCGCGTCCGTCGTTGCGACCTGAGTCTGTCTGGCTAAGGTTAGGTCTCGAAAGAATCAGATTCGCGCCACCGACGATGGTCGAAGTGTACACCCGTCACCGAAGAGACCTAGTTGAAGTGCTGGTTTGACCGACTCGGTCACCGAGTTATTAGCTGTGAGTGAGTGACCTTGTCTTCGCCTGCTGTCGCGCCCTGTATACTTCTGGTTGATCAGCGGAGGGACAGGAAATGCGCTCGAGAGAATTGTAGTGTAGCATCTTGGATACACTTGCGAGTGAACGTCTGACGTTGCGGTGAGCCGTGACTCGTGTAATCACTGCTAATTGCTCGGCCTGCATGATGTGTTGTAGATACTTTGTCCACGAACATCGCAGCAGTGCCAAACCATGCCAGCGCTGCAATACATGTACTTCACGGCAGTTGAAGGACTTGTCTTCCTTGGTCTCCAGCGCGTCTACCGTGCGCCAGTTATCGTTAGCCCGCCTTCAAGGATTTGTATCCAAGAATGAAATCAGGACGTGATTTTCGGGCGCCAACCAAGGTCTCCATTTCGCAAGAGACTTCTCCGAAGTGAACCATGCCACTGCCCACAGTCTATGGCGCCGTGTACGCGACGGCCTCCAGGTCTGCGCCGGAGGGAAAGATCGACAGCGGCAAAAAGGCCGTGCGCCACCTAGAGAACCTGCCGCTGCTCCTGGTGTCCGACTCGCTCGACTCCATGTCGACGGAAGGCAAGTGGCTCCCGAAATTCATGCGCCGCGCGGTGGTGCGTAGCATCGCCAACCGCATCGCCGGTCTCATCTTGGTGGGAACGTCGGCCTTCCTCACCAGTTGTATCGCCACATTGGTCAAGGACGACACCTTCAAACTGTCACCTATGGAGACGCTGTTTTGGCGCTCGCTCGTATCATGGCTGCTCACGATCGTAAGTTCTTGATGCACGCTCTCTTGTCTGGGGGTCATATACTCATCTAACCGCGTTTTTCGCTGGCAGGCTGCCATCGTGGCTACCAGCACGAAGATTCGTGTGAAGAAAAAGTTTCATCGCCCACTTGTGCTTCGGTGTGTTCTGGGCTGCATCGCCATGGTGGTTTCCATCCTAGCCCTGGAAAAGTTGGCAGTGTCGAATGCCACAGCCATCACGTACTTCAGCCCGCTGCTCGCATTCGCCATGGTGAACGAATCCTTCGAGTGTGTTCATATCTTTGACCGCATTGTTGCTCACTGTGTTATCCTCTGTAATGTTAGGCCGCCTATTTTCTTAAGGAGAAACCCGGAGGTTTCACGGCAGCTTGCTCTGTGCTGTGCGTCGTCGGTGCCGTGTTGGTTGTGCGACCAGCATTCCTCTTCGGCAAGGACGGGTCGACGGACGCCAAATGGTACCGCCGCTCCATGACCAGCCTCGTGTCTTCGTATCTGTTTGGCGAGTCGCTTGCTGTCGGTTGTGCTGTGGTGGTGCTCTTCACGCAGGTGGGTGCATACGTATCGTTGCGTAGTCTGCAAAAGATGCCGCACCTCGTGGTGATGCACTACTTCCTGCTCACGACAACGGTTGTCTCGCTGGCTATGATGCTGGGCGTGCAGCACGGCAAGTTCAAAGTGAATATGTCGCTGGATACGTGGGGTGCCATCGCAGGAACTGGGGCATTGGCCTTCGCAGAGCAGCTCTTCCTCACGCGCGGGTTCCAGTTCGATGGCGCCGGAGTTCTGACAGCCACACAGCTGTTGCACGTCGGGTGTGAGTTTGCGTGGGGCGTGATCCTCCTGGGCACCGCTTTGAACCCATGGAGTGCTGGAGGTGCTGGCGCCACTGCCGCTGGAGTGCTCTTCCTGGGGCTACGTCGAGTGCACACGCACTGGGCGGCAAGACGCAGCATGAGGAGTATGCTGCCGTCGGGCACTAGGTTTAATAACATGCTGCCGTAGCACGTTGAAGTTGCATCTTTTTGTAAATACAACAACAAAATTGTGATTTGAACAGTTCATAACGTGATTTTGACCTTTGGACCCCCCTCCCAACTCAAAATCGAACGACAACGATGGAGTCAACGTCCTCGAAGCGATCGCGCGGCCGATCCGACGTGGTTGCGCCACACAAGAATGCATATCTGCACTACTCCCACAGCCGCCGCGTGGAGTTGGCGACGGCGCATCCTTCTTGGTCCGTGCAGCAGGTTTCGTCGGAGCTGGGGCGGCAGTGGAAGGCGTTGTCAACTGCCGAGCGCAAGCCATGGGTAGAGCTAGCGCAGTTCGACAAGGCACGTTTCCATACTGAAGCCCACCACCACAATGTGAGCCAGCAGCAGACGGGCAAGGTGCGTCTTGTGAGCGACGTGTAGCAAACTGTAGTGGGAAAAATGACTAACGTGTTTTTCTTATTGTTTATTAGTTACCGGTGCAAATTCCAGCCAAACAGAAGAAACAAGCGAATGAGCCGCGCCAGCCTGACACAGCGTATATTTGTTTCTGGAAGAGCCGACGACCAGAAGTTGTGGCCGCCGATCCGTTTCTCGCGGCGCCGCTTGTCTCGAAGGAAGTGGGGAGGCAGTGGAGGGCTCTGTCGGACAAAGAGCGCCAAGTATGGGAGGACATGGCTGCTGAAGACAAGATTCGCTTCCAGGAGGAAATCGCGCGCTTTCAGCCGACACTTTCGACGACCCTTTCCGCGATAACAGCTCCTCTGAAAGACCCGTTCGCCCCCAAACCGGCAAAGACGGGCTTCCAACTCTTCATGAGCCACAACCGAGAGAGTTTCGCATTGCTAAACATGACGATCAACGAGTTCCGTGCTGAGATGAGTCAGCTATGGAGGCGTCTGAGTGACGGTGATAAAAACGAGTGGTACGAGCTGGCTAAGCAAGACGAGCGGCGATATAAGACTGAGATGAATGCCTACAAACCGCCGGCCTACATGGATTCGGCGGTCCAACGCGCTCATAAACGTCTTGATGAGCTGAGACGCCTGGCTCGTGAAGACTCAGCAGCACCGCGGCTGCCGATGAATGCCTATAATGTTTATTTGTCGACCGAACGGCAAGAAATGGCAGAGCGTTATCCGAATTTCAAGAATTCTGAAATCATGCGTGAGGTAGGCTTGGCGTGGAAGGCATTGAGTGACGATGAGCGTGTGTTATACCAACGTAAGGCCGAAGAGGATGTGGATCGCTTCAGGACTGAAATGGAAGCCCATTTAATACGAAAACAGGAGGATCAGCACACTGCTGATCGACCAACTAAGAGACGGACACGGAAGCGGAAGGTGCAAAAGGAAGAGGAAGTCGTAGCAGTTGTCCGTGAAGAGGTAAAGCTGCCGATAGTTGGGCGTAAAGAGGTCAAGCAACCGGCAGTAGGGCGCAAAAAACGAAAGTTGGTGCCTCCGCGACGGCCAAAGACGGCATACAATCTGATGTACATGTCCAAGCGCACGGAGCTCCTCGCGACGTATCAAATGTCCCACAATGAGTGCTCGGCACTCTGTGGCCGGCTGTGGCGTCAAATGTCGGAAGCTGAGCGAGAGCCGTACAAGCGCATGGCTGCTGAGGATAAGGGCCGCTACGAGGCTGAATTGAAGATGTACAATACGGAGATGGAGACAGTGAGCGATAGAACGCTACGCGACTCGGCAGGATTTCGCTACTTTCTTGATGCCAAACGTCGCGAGAATGAGAGCGTGTCGACGGATGAGGCTGCTGCCATTTGGCAGGGAATGTCGAAGCCCCATCAGCTGCTGTGGACCGAGCTAGCGAACGACAACCAGCTAGCGGGCGCAGCAGCAGGGGAGCAAGGACATCCGAAAAAAACCGCGCGCGTCGTGTTGGCCGCGCGCGAGGGGATGGGTGATTCAGGGGGACTTTGCTGAACATTTGAGTGGTGCTCTCGGTAACCTTGGCAGTCTCCTCCATTGCTGCGAATATCTTCGCAAGATATGCAAATCTATATGCTGCAATTTGGGCGGAGTCAACGGCAGCGGGAAGGTGTTGCCGAAACCTGTGCTGTCACCTCTATGAATAGTGAATTGTGCAAAGCGCTATATGCAAAGCAATGATAGCTTTATGGACACCAGAATGAGAAGCCAGTCAGTCTCGGTGGTTTTGAAACGAACCTAATATCTTTCCTCGGGGATACAGCTTGGGGGCAGCTCGCTCGCTCACTTCTCAAGTTGCAGCGACCTCCGCCAGCTCAATCCAGCGTGGATCGCAGCAGCAGCAGTTCGTCGGTCGATAGCGGCTCACGCCTCTGCATTCAGCAACCAATACTCCTGTCGATGCTTCTCGACTCCATCTCGTCCACAACTCTCATGTCCCTCTCTCCATCATCGTCCCCAGCTTTTTCCACCAACAGCATCAAGTCTGCGGACTCCAGCCCGACATTGCTACCGATTACGGTGCCGCACGGTTTCGAGTTGCTAAGCGACCGTAGTAACGCAAGCTCACCGGCAATTGCCCCCCTGGTGTCCTCGACGTCCTCAACTGTATCACCAGTGATGATGTCGCTTGAAACGGCGAAGACGAAACCATCAGCCACAGCAGGTCCCGCTGCAGCACCATCTAACGCGACTCATCAAAAGGGTCAGACAGGTATGAACGGAGGCCGCTGGACTGACCAAGAGCATCAGAGTTTCCTCGCGGGTTTGCGGCTCTACGGTCGCGAATGGAAGAAGGTGGCGGCCAAGATCAAGACTCGAACGTCCGCTCAGATCCGCAGCCATGCACAAAAGTACTTTGCCAAACTTGCTCGCGACGACGAAATGCGCAAGCACAGCGGGTTGTCCATGGTCATGGCTGGACCAGTCGGGTATTTCAGTGATGGTGGCTCCTCCGTCGCGCAATACAGTGGGGATGAGGAGGCGGACGGATCGGATTCGTCTCGACAAATGTCTCGACCTCGCTCAACTGGACAAGCGAAAGGAACTGCTGCCATCCTCATCGCCCCGATGGGATCAGCAGTCAGTGGGCTTTATAGACAAACAGCAGCAACGACTAAAAAGCGATCGCGTACAACAGTAACAGGCTTCGAGGGACAGTTAGGAATGGGTTCGACTGCCTCCAGCTATCCCTACAAGCTTCAGAAACGGACAAACGATGCTGCACGAGTGGAGTGCCTACCGTCGCAGGAAGAACTGCTAGCGAAGGCGTCCCCAAACCTTCGCCATCGTCTGTCCAGTCTCATTGAAGCCGAGCTGTGCGCTCTACAGGTGCTCTCGTGTTACGCCATGCTGCAGCAACAAGATCAAAGCGCAGCACCACGTCAAAAAAGTAAACGACAGGGCAGACCGCGCAAGCTAGCGACAGCGAATACGGCCGCCACAGGAAGCGCTACAACGTCGTCGCTCGGGTTTTCAATGCTGTCCACAGAGCAGATCCCATCCACATCGTCTATCTATTGAAAGGAGTGAGTACACGAGGCTCAGAAGTTACTTATCCATATTCTCAGAGTTTGTTAAAGATACTGGGGAACTTCCCGGGACCACGTCTGCCCACTCGGACCATCTTGACCACTTCCTGACGCTGTCCCCGGAATTATGTTGACCGATCAGTGAGATGGCTAGGGAAGCTGCTATACAACCTCTGAAAGATAAGATAGTGGAGGCAGCGTCGTTGCATCTCACTCGATGGACGACACTTCAGTCTGCTCACGCTACTATGGATGTAAGGAACCTTAACAATACGTGTGATGTACAATTGCCTATTTGCCGCACGACGAAGAGAAGAAGCTGGCTAACGTGTTTGTTTGGCTCCGATTCAGCTTCAAGCAGTGGACGCCTTCCAAAAGTGACAGACCACCCCGACATCCAGATAGTTAAGAAAACGTATATCCTTCCTCATGGATTCGTTCAGTATCGACCCCAGCATCGTCGAGCTCCTGCCAGAACTCGCGGTCACGTGGAGGTCGCCTGATGAAGTCGACATCGAGCAACGCGCCGCCGCGAACCATCGTCGCACCCTTCTTCGAGGAGCCAACAGCGCCCTAGTGTTCTCAACCGTGACATACCCACTGAGGCACATTTGTCCGAATCCTGACATCCGGGACGCGCTCGAACAACGTGCAGTGGCTCTGCAGCAGATTCGAGTGGAGGCAATGTTCGTCATGAACTTCCACTGCTGCCGCCTGTTCGAGCACCATCGGCATAGCTACCCGAACTACTCAGTAGTACCGGCAAGATCTCGCACGATGGAGACAGCCCTGCAGCTAGACCAAGCTACGTTCTACCGGTGCTGCACTGCTGTCTTTGGTGACGAACAGATGCCCGCGCCAAAACCCTCGGCTAACGCTGCACTAGAGGAGTCCATCAACAAGTACAAGGCTTCACGATCGAGGGCCATGTCGTATATACCACCTACGCTATTCGATTCAAGCTCCGCTATCAAAGAACTGGCGAATGACATGCTCGTTGCGGCGCAGCAACACGTTCGAACGAACTTCGAGGCACGACTCATCAAATTCATTAGCCTGCAGCTTGCGTATCCGCGGGGAGCAGCTGAGGCCATGGTCGCTCGACTAAAGTCAAGTCCTGAAGACCCCACGGACGTCGAGAAGCAATGGCTCGAGTGGCTAGAGCTGCCTCCTACAGCTGCGAACATCGCTAGCCACGAAGTGCTATTTCTCGGCAAGCTGTACGACATGCTGAAGGTAATGGAAGAAATGCACGACCAAGACGAGATCCCGAAAGGGTGCCGGCTCTTTACGTTGCTGCCGCAGCCCACCTCCTGTGTGCCATCGTTCTTCCCGGTCACGACAGAGGTGCTCTACCAAGTCGCAAAACAAGTTTTGGCAACTACGGGCAAGGATGTCTTTGGTCTCTACAAGTCCACAAACTCTCGTGGCCATCGGACAAATGCCACGTCTACGGAGTTCCAAGAAGTACGCGAGCGAATGTGGACTCTGTTTTCAACCTCGGAGACTGCGTCAGCCATACTGCGGATCAACGGATTGGCGTTCCAAGGCGCAACTTCGAGCATCAGATCTCCACGAATGGGTACAGTGCTGCTGTGCTGACGTCGATTCCTGCTCCTCTTGAACGACCTGCTCTTTCTCCGAAGTATACGCCACATACATTGATCGGGATTGACCCAGGTCTACGGATGATGCTGACGGCATACAGCCGTCCTATGCTGGAGTTTGTCTGCAACGCACCGGAAGAGCCATGCTCCATGCCCGGTTGGTGCAGTACCTGTCCACGCCACGTTGGCGGCAGACGCCATGGCAAGAAGCGCAGCAGGAACCGCCGTCGTCGCCACCGACGCAAGAGACGCAGCAGAGCACACTGCGATGTGGAGGGGTGGTGCGAGATCTGCCACAGGCATCACCCAAAGCACCGTCCGCGGAAACACGGCGTCAGGCGCCGGACTCACTTCCTGCGCGACAATGCTCACGTCCTACAAGTCACGTCCCGAGAGTACCGACACATGAGTCGTGTCGAGCACCATGCATTCTGGTTCGAAAACCTGAAGAAGAGGTATCCGCTCTATGGTGCGTTTGTGAAGGACATGCCATCGTTCAAGGCTTCGTCGTCGGCGTCCCTGCCCTCTCGTTACGAGCACATGTGGAAGAACGTCAACTCCATGTTGGAGTTCTGCGCACTGAAAGGGTTTCGCAAGTGGAGATTCACGGTGTCGCGATTCAAACGCAAGGCCGTCGCAAAACTCGCCAAGCGTGTCGTCCCGACCGTGGACCGTGACGTGTGTGTGGCTCTCGGAAAATGGAGCAGCCAGACTCATCTCGCGGGCCACATGCACGTTCCGCTCAAGCGGTTCGCACTTGAACTCTCTCGCCGCGCAACCCTCGTCATGGTCGACGAGTTTCGTACCAGCTATCTTTGCTCCGAGTGCTCGGGACCGATGGTGAACACGCCATTCAAGATCTACGGGACGACGAAAACCAAGAGATCGAGGAACGTGCGTGTCTGCGGAAATATAGTTTGCAGAGCGAACTACTGGGAGCGCGATATCAATGCGGCGAAAAACTTGTGGCAGCTTGGGCTCCTCCAAGTCACCAGCCAGCCTCGAACTCCGCAGTTCTGCAGAGGACACCGAATCGACTAAGGCGGCTTAATTCAACCAACGTGGGAACGAGACCCTGAGAAGGACCTCAAACGAAAGCCCACTCGGTAAACGGGCTGCTGGGGAGTGAAAGCTGTAGTGCCTTCATTCGTCGGTAGCCCAGTCCGAATGTAAAGATCTCTCGAGATCATTCTTAGTGAATATACCATAACGTCATTTCACACAATTATTATTCTCCAACTCCTCCACAATTTCTCGTCTTAACATTCTTCGAATTTTGCTTGCTGTCACTTCGACTCTTGCTGTGATTTGAGAAACAATTCCAACACCGTCGCTGCTGCTGAACGAGGACTAATAAATCCGTGTACCAGGTCTTGCTTCATCTTATCGGCCTTGTGTCGCACAGTCGCATTGCGAGACACAGATCGCATTAGCTGCTCATTTAACTGATTCCACATCCACGCTGAGCTCTGTGAATTGCGCTTTTGTGCGATCTACGGAGCCACGGAAGCTAGTAAAGTAAACTGTTCATGGGGTATGGACCAGGTACCTACCTACCTTATCGAGCTCGCCCATGGTCATTCGATATTCTTCGATAATTGCCCAGACCTTGTCGATACCCTTCTTCTCTAACGCAGAAATCATTTTCACCTACGCACTCAATTTGCAGTCAGTACAAAGTAATTCTGCTGATAAGTAAAGCAAAACCTTGCCTTGGGTTCCCAGTCTGGATCTTTCCGCCGCATGAGGTGCATGGCGTGCATGTAGTCCACAGCCGTATGCTTCGCTGGTCTGCAACATATCAACGATCATCAGTATACATTCGCGCTGCGGTCAAATGTTGCACGTACGCCGCTAACTCTCCGTCCGCCTTATTGACCACGACAATATCGGCGATCTCTGCAATGCCTTTCTTCTGACCCTGCAGCTCATCACCACCGGCGGGGGGTACCAGTAGCATGACCATGTCCACAGTATCATCGATCACGATCTCCGACTGGCCCAAGCCGACGCTCTCGACGAGGATGATGTCGTATCCGGACGCTTCACAGAGCAGGACGATCTCGTTCGTATGCTGCGCCACACCGCCCAGCGTGCCGCGCGACGGTGACGGTCGCACGAACGCGTTCGGATCGTTTGACAGCTTCTCCATGCGCGTCTTGTCCCCTAGAATGGAGCCTCCCGACCGCGACGACGACGGATCTGCCAGCAAGACAGGCCATAACTGAGTGCGTACGTTGCGGCAACCATGCAACCAGACTAAAGATAGCACCAATTGCCAACACTGCCACTTTGTGCCCCTTTGCAGTGAGGAACTGCCCCAGCGTCTCGATAAACGTAGATTTACCAGCGCCTGGAGGACCAGCAATCCCGAGTCGGAAGGACGTGAGTCCAGCTGAATCCACATGCGCGGGCTTCAGCAATCGGCGCTGGGCTAACACGCTGTCCAGTAGCAGCTCCGCTTGCTCCTCGTCCCTCTTGAGGGTCGACTCGACTGCCGATCATCATAGTGTCAGTCAATGTCCTAGTGATATTCCATGCCAACTTCAAGCTCGTACCCAATGTGATGGACCTGCTGAGCGCTGTGCGGTTGCCCTGCAGCACGCCATCCGCCAGTCGCTGCGTTATCGGGCGCATCTCGCGGGTCAGTGCAGCGGTGGTAGAATGCATCGCCAATGAGTCTCTCGCCGCCGCCAAGCAGGGCACGCATCGCCGCCCAACAACGCGCCTCATATTAATAAACCTAGGCCCTGTGCCCGAACGTCACTATATACGGACTATGCGTCCTTGTGGCTGCCAATCCGAGTATTGACTCGCATCAGCTCACCTCTCAAACCGTGTGGTCTCGAACGGGAGCAACCGTGGGACCCGTGCATGTGAGCAATACCGCGATCAGCCCTTCTCAAGCACGAAAAGCCTCGTATTATCTGTGGCGAGGCGGGTGGCGAAACGGAGCTGGCCGTGGCAGGCCCAAAACCTCGCACGACGTCAGGAAGTGCATGTTTCTAGCAGCATTCACATCTCAGTCGATGAGATTGACCCGACAGTCACTGTTGGGGCAACGCAGTACGTTCCTTGTCTTGGCCAGCACAGTAGCACCAGTCTTCCAGTCCGTCGTCAGTGGTCGTGCTTCCTCGATTCTTTGGTGGCAGTTCGAACACAACTTGCTAGTCAGGTACTCGTGGATGGGGGTCACTGGAGCTCGTTTCATGAGTGTTCTGCGTAGACCTCTTAGTGGTGGCACTGGATTGCCACGGATGCCAGATACACGACTGTAATCTTCGACACCGCAGAGAACCATCGGACTTGCCACAGGAACGAACCATTTGGCTACTGCATCGAGAGCCTTCTCCGTGAACTTGTAATTTCGAAAGCGCCACTTGAGAAAATTATGGTGGGCTGCGAAGTCAATTAGGTAGTGAACATACTTTCAGAAGTTGTGCAGGCGCTCCAGGAATTGGTTGAAACTCGCCGTTTTCAGAGAAGGTTGACTACGAATGGCTCGGGCGTAATGGCGATAGCGTTTCGCAGATTTGCGTGCCAGTCGTCGGTTTTCTTGAAGCCAGCCATGTGACGATATTCCGCAGTAGTGATGGCCTGCTCGACCTCGTCACTGAAGTGCCGTATATGTCGCTGATTGTTTGCAGCCGATTGCTGGGTTGCTGCATGGACTTCATGGTGGCGTTCACGACGCCGCATTTGACGTATCGACGCCGGGTGTATCTCTCCTGTAGCCTTCCTGTCAATCGTCCGTTCTCGCTGTCGTTGCTTCCTATGGCGTTTGCGCAGGATCGCTCGCTCAGCTATAGCCACGTCTTGTAAATGACCGGGAGGCATACCAGAGCCCACACAGGTAGAGAGCTTGCGGACACCAAAATCGCGGCCTTGTGTGACTATGGGGATGTAGCCATCGGGAAGAAGTCTCCGTTGCAGTGAAACGTGATCGTTCTCATCTTCGACGCTCTCGTCGCGGTGGTGGCACTGACTGTGACGCGCTATTTCGTTATTTGAACATTCCAGTTCTGTCTTCGGTCGTGACATCAGAACAGATGCACTGTATCCATTTGTACTGACATAGTTTGCAAACTGCTCGGATCTCGTCTCGAAGCGGTTGACTATGAAAGCGCGACGCAAATAAGCAGCGCCATGTTGACGCGCATGTTCTTGTCCTATGAGACTGTCCCTCGCATTCCTTGGAACACCTGAAAGGTTACTGTCGGTGCGCTGAAAGAGCCGAGCGCAGAACCCGTAAATCGTTTGGATATTTGCTGGTACACGAATGGGTTCGTAGGTTGAACTGCAAGGCAATATCGAGAAAGTTCGTATCTCTTTTCTGCGCCGATGCTCGAGTTGGGAATCTTCAATCTGAGAGATAATCCAATGCAGCTTCTTGATAGCGTAGTGCATTCTGTGCTCCACCTGATCTTCGTACGGTCGAAATCATACCCACTCCCTAAACGCGCGTTCGAGCCAATTCAGCGCTGTGACGTCTCGCCGGAAGCAGGAGTTCGTCAGCCTATTTGATTGTTTTGCAGTAGCTCTCTGACCCGTGAGCGTTTCCTAGTGGATTTAGGCAATCGGCTGCAGGCGGCGACGGAAATTGAGCACAATCATGTTTCTGCTGTTTGTTTGCAAGCTCTCAGCGGGGTATAAGACAAGGTGTCCATCGTACGGTAGATTCTCAGGAAGTGTGTAGTCCCTGACTGCACTTCGTGTAGCTCGGTAGGTTTTTGCGACGTCTCGGAAGCCAACGTTGGGTTAGTGAGGAATGGATCGCTGGCTATGATCCTTGGATCGGGGCTCTGGACTTGGGGAGCGTATGTCGATCTGGCGGACAGCGCGAAGACACCGATCAAAATGCGTTTGATCGAACGCAGGTAGTGGTTCTCGCGATTCCAGGCAGTGGAGGACATGGAGATTTGTCAACCTCTATGCCTCCGCCACCAATTGACGCATCGCTATGCAGGTTGTCTTGATCTCGTGGCGTAGGTCGTCTGACGGTCACAGCTGTCGGAGCGTACAGGCGATGGCAACTCGAGTGAGGCCATGCGTCGATTCCGGAGTGTCTGCTGAGCTGCGGTGCCGCGTCATCGCGCAGTGCGCCGAATGTAGCGATGCGGGTTGTTTTGATTTCCGGAGTAGTAGGAATTCAATGCATTGACTTGAATGAGAGGATATTTGGTCGTTGGTGGACCTCCAATGAGTGCGATTCCTACTGGCACGAGTTCCCGTTGTATCTGATCAAGCGTTTCCAGTAATGAACAAATTGTACAGATGGGAGCGTGGAGAGGTAGACTAGGAGCGTAACTAGGTCGCATGGCGATGGTGCAGCATGCCCACATGATCGTACAGGTAGCAAACACCAGCTTCGGTTAGATTAGAAAGAATAAGCGACATTTCAAAACGCGCCATGCCTTGGGGCTGTCGTTGGTGTCACTAGTATAAGTAGCAAACGCCACTGTAGGTAGCAAGCGCCACCAGTAAGTAGCAAACGCCAACGCTGTCCTCCTGTAAGTACTACAATACCTGTTAACTCTTGGGGAGACTGTCGACAGGTTTTGGCGCCGCCTCACTGCATTTTTCGTTATCGGAAACCCTTGTTATCGTGTCGAACAAAGAGGAGCTTTGAGCACCACTAGACTGTGCGCCTTTCAGGCAGCGGTTTTAGATCGCAGCGGCGTGTTTTGACTGCTGCAAATCTTAGGAATTCCGACTCCGATACGATTCCACCGAAGTCGTTGTGTGGTGCTTCCTCAAATTCGTTATGCGATCCTCAGTGCGATCATACCCATGTTGAACTTAGCCCTGATATGCGGTAAGGCAGGTTATTGGTGTGTGACAATCCATCAACTAGGGTTCAGTCCTGTTACAAACGTTACTTGGTTTTAGTATTGACCTATCCTTCGACGGTCACAGTAGCAGTAGCAGCAGCAGGCTCTCATTCTACGAACGCACACTGTGCGGAAGCTGCTCCCTGTTCCAGCCTTGCTAGGACGCTGCCTCCGCTTCGCTAGCACCATGGGGCAAGGACTGTCCCATAACGGCATGCCCAGCGGCGGGGACTTGTACGGAGCTCCCATCTACGCCACCAGCCTCAGCCACGACCGACAAACCGAGGTCCGCGTGAGCGGAGACTCCGACACAGTGCAGATCGGCCCGCGCGCGCAGCTCCCGTACCTGGAGACGCCCGGCATGCGCAGGCAAGACTTTTTCCGACGGCTGGGCCTCGTGGTCAAGACGCGCGGCAGCCGGATCACACAGAACGCCGAGGTCGTGGTCACCAACTTCTACAGACTTGACGGCAAGCGCTTCCTGCCGCGGGATCATGGACAGGGGCCGCAGCCCACGAACTGGCACGGGCTCAAGGGCCCCGCTGAGGCCAGCTGTGGCCTGCGCGCGGGGGACACGCTCTACGCTATCAACCACCGACTCGTCATGAACAAATCCAAGGGGCAGGTGCTTCGACAGATCAACTCACTGCTCGAGAAGGGAGACGGCGCGACTGTGGTACTCACGTGGAAACACACAGACGAAGTCGAGGTCGTGTCTTGGGAGAACGAGCTGTGCATGCCGCCGCCTGAGGGCGTCTACACACAGATGGAGAACGAGTGGGGCCCCGCGCGGCCAAGCAAAATCTCCTCCGTTTCAATTTAGCAGCCAAGCCTGTTCCTCCCCCATATTTGAGCAGCAGCAGCACGAGCATCAATCACCCAGCAGCCCAGCCCCCATCAACGAACGACATTCCAGTTTTCAATTTTTTTCTTCTTTTACAACGGCATTTTTCATCTTCTGCCGCGTCCCGTCCACGAGAAGCCATTCGCAGCTACAGATCGGGTTTGTCGACACTTGCGCATGAATCATCTCGGGTGCGGCGGCCAAGAACTATCATAGCGGTCTCCGCGACAAGACTACTGATCGTGAGCGCTCGTGATCGATCGGTCGCATCTAGTGATCGAAGCGACCTAGAACAGCCAACGAACACCACGATCTGACCAAGACTGCGTGCGAGCACAAGCCAGCAACAACAACAACAGCGAAGGGAAGGACAGGCTCAACACGAGGTTTGGCTAACAATTCGTTCGGTTTTCTAGTTTATTTAGCCATGCATGTTGTTCGAAGCCAGGGGCGTAGCTACTCCCTCCGCTGGAAGAGGGGGTGGGCTGCTGCTGCTGCTGCGATAGTGTAAACTACCACAATAACACGCTCAAAGGTATGCGTTTTACTATCAACGCCGTCGCGTTGACGCGCGGTGGATACATTTCGCAGCATCGCGTCTTGAACGGCTAGCAGCAAGGACTCCGATATCGGCGACAGGTATCATCAAGCGCATATATACAGTAGTTGACCGCTTAAGACCATACACCTTGACCAGTTCCGACGATGTTTGATTGCACCAAAGACCATGCATGCATTTGCCTAAAGTTTGATCCAATCTTTGAACGAAAAACTGTAGCAATCGATCCGCCATCACTGACGAACCCCACTCAAACAACACGTCCAGCGCAGTATTATTTTAACAGAACAGAGTTCTAGCCTTTTCTTCTTGTCTTTCGAGTCTAATCCTCCATTGTCAGCAGTTTCTTCAGTCGCTCAAACGTGCCAAACGTAATTCCCACCATGGGCACAACCTTCATGAGCTCCGGCGTCAACCCGCGGTAAAATCCACGGAAACCCTGTGTTTGGAACAGCTCCGACGCAATACCCGAGGGCGTCGGCTTAATGCCGGCGCTTTCGGCGTGAATCGCCGAGATCTGGAGTCTGCGGCGCACCACATCGATCGGGAACGTCACCAGCGACGATGCGATGCCGGCTGTCCCGCCGCACAAGAGCGTATCCGTCACACACAGGTGCGTATCGTCATGCATCTCCGCAGCCTGTTCCCTCTTGACACCGGTGAGTCCTGAAAGTGCCTGGTTCCGGCGGAACTCTCGCGCGTAGTCCTTGAGCGATTCGTACAGCGTAAAATTAATCGCCAAGTTGGGGACCGTAACCATGAGCGTCGCGCCCATGCCGCGGTAAAGTCCCAGCACGCCCTCTTCGGCGCTAATGCGCTGCACAGCGTGGCGAATTCCTGTGTAGCGGATGTCTGTGTTGAGTTGCGTCGCCAGCCGCGTTCGGATGAGGTCGATCGGGTAGCAAGCCACCGTGGCCGTCGCGCCAGCGATCGCGCCCGACGCGAACATGGTCGTCCAGGAGCTGTCCGTGAATGCCGGGTGGTTCTGCGCAATGATGCCGTTCTTGACCATCTCGAAGGTGAAGAAGTTCACGGCCGAGTACGGGAAGCGGTGCAGCACACTGGCACCATTTCCCTTCCAGAAAGCCAAGATGCCTTCGTTCTTGAGCACCTTGGTGATAGCACTGCTCATCGTGGGCGAGAAGCGATCGGTGTGTCGCGTTGACACCATACTGTGCACCTGGAAGAGGATCGTAAGGCGGCTGAGCGGGGCCGTAACGGTTTTGCCGACACTGCCGGCCACGCCGCCGGCGAAGAGCACGCTGCCGTGGCGCATGAGCTGCTTGAGCGCATCCTGGTGCACCAGATCCACGTCCACGTCGTCCGTCTCCGTGCACAAGTCGCCGGTGTCGCCGAAGGTCACGACGCCGGTCGTGTGGCGTCGCAACGTCACGCGCACTTCGCGCTCGCGATCCACCGGGAAGGGGAGCGTCCGGCCGTCATTGTCCTCCTCCTGGCTGATGGTCGGGCCGCGAGACATTCTACGCGTCGGAGGGAGAGGCCGCCAAGGGGCCCGGAGGGGATGCTAGCGCGCGTCCTAGTGGTGGTGGTGCTGGGCCGCTGCTTGGAGAGGTATCTCACTACGGGTCCAATGTGGCGACACTGTCGTGTCATTTCTTCGTGTGCGTTACACTGAATACGTGTTAGTAACACAATGTATGTGGTTCACATAATCCCCGCGCGAGTGACGTCTCTCGATGCATCAAGCCATAATTCGCTCTGGACCAAGAACGCCACCATGGACATGCGGTCCAAGGCGTACCCGGCGCTGCCTGAGGGCCGCGGGCTGCGTCTGGTTCTGCCGCGTGTGGGAGACCTGCGCTTCCGTCCGCAGATCCCGTTGGACTTTGCGCAGCTTCTGTACATCCACGCGGACCCTCGGCGGCGCTTCTGGTACGCGCGATTCCAGGTCAAGCGCAAGTTCATCGTCATGTCCACTCAGGGAGATCTGTACGCCAAGACCAGCGTCGCCACCGTCACGATGGCCGACCTCCCGAAGAAGAACGTGCTCAGTATGCCTCGTGTGGCGCGCGGAGACCTCGTGAAGGTGCTGGACCTCGTGCAGTGCTCCAGAAGCGAAGGCCAGAGCTGGGAGCTCGTGTTCACGCGCTGGCGCAACGGGATGGAGACGTGGCTGCCGCTGGAAGTGGTGCAGCTCTTTTCGTCCAATCTATTGCAGGAGTTCTACGTCAACAGCATCAACTCGTGGGCCTTCCACAGTCGCGTGCAGCCGGGGAACCTCGTAGCGTTCCGGACGGAAGTGGAGCTCTGGCTTTTTCATTCCGAGTTTCAGGAGTTTTACGCAAGGTTGCGTCTGAAACGAGCTAGTGGTAATGCAAATTCTAATTCTCAACAGCGAGCTGGAAATCAGGTCCGTGTTAAACCGGAGAGTGCGACGACCTCTACAAATAGTGTACAAATGGCTCCTGCACCTAGCTCGACACCAGTAACGCAGCAGCCAGTTCCGGTTGCTGCAACACAAAATGACCCATCAGAAGCTGTGATTCAAGAATTTGAACAGCGAAGACTCGCGAGGGAGCAGCAAGACCAAGCTCGGCGGATACAGCAGCAACGGCGACTGCAGCAACGACTGGCTCAAGAGCAGGCTGAACAGCAGCGAAGGTTAGACCGCGAGCGAGTGGAGCAAGAACGGCGAACACTCGAAGAAGAGCGTGAGCGGCAGCTACAGCACGAGCGACAACAGCAAAAAGCGCGCGAAGAGCTGCATAAAAGCCAGAAGGAATACCAACAGCGGCTTCGGGTGCAGCAAGAGCGAGAAAAAATGGCGGAGTTGAAGCGGAAAGAACAGGAAAGATTACAGCGTGCAAAGGAACAGGAACAATTGCGACAGAGACTGCAGCAGGATAAATTTCAGCAGGACCGGTCTTCGCAAAAGCAGACGCCCACAAGTCGACGCCCCCAAGACACTACGGGGCGAAAACTACTTCGACACAAAGAGCCAAAGAAAAATGCGCTCTCCCACTCTAATTCCCACCAGCCAAAGGAGCGTAATGGATCTGCAATTTGGAAAAATGGCGGCGATGACGAGTATATTCCAACGGATGGAAGCGAAAGTGATGATAGCGACTCCAGTGCAGACAGCGAGGCGAGTGAGGAAAGTTTCAGTGACCAGCCTATCCGGAAGCGCCGTCGAAAGCGATTATTATATTCCCAAGTGGCACTCGATGACGAAGATGAAGATGATGACCTTCCTGATCTGTCGCACCCTCCTCCAAGCACCCGTCGACGGAACGTACGCGATGGCGAAACTTCTGTCCCCAAGCCTACACAGACAAGTAAGAAGCGGAAAAGGTTACAACAGCATTACCCGTCCAAAGAAAATGGAGCGACAAGTACCAATGTTGGGGTTGACCTTACGCAATTGTCCGACGGTGGCGACGATGAAGAAGAAGATAACTCTCTTGAGTCGCCACCAGAAACAGCGGTGATCACGCCCGAAGGAGGTAACAATGGGGTTGGTGTCGATAAGACTAGCGCAGAACTTTTTGATGACGATGGTGATGCTGATGGCGACGATAATTTGGACTTTGAGCCTTCAATAATCATCGGAGAAATTCGATGTGTGTGCGGGGCAACATCAGTTGAGGGATATCGTGGCCAATGGTTGCAATGCTGGAATGAAGATTGTGGTGTTTGGGAACATGCCGACTGTGTTGGATTTTTGACAAGTTTTGAAAACCATTCGCCACCGAAGTATTTGTGTACTCGATGTGATTCCGAAGCATATTTGGCACGAAGCGTGAAGGCCTCCAAGCGAATATTAGACTGGCTCTTCCAATGCTGTGACAGTAGAAACACGAAGCAGTTGATGGAGTTGCTGCAAGACAACACTGGGGCTGCGAACATTCCTTCAGATTGGAAAAACCCAAAATACGAAAACAGGACGCTGGCCATGCATGCTGCACGTAACGGGCTTGTGAAATGTTTGCGTTACTTACTGGACGAACGCAAAGTGGACATTTTTGAGACGGATTTACAGAGTCGCAACGCACTGCACCATGCTGCTATAGGAGGGTCCGTCGCTTGCTGTCGGATACTGCTGAAACATGATCAAAAACTGCTGCTTCATCAAGACTTGCGGGGGTGCATGCCTTTTCACTGTATGCTACAATCGGCTAAAGTCAACCATCTGTGCATTCCGTTCATGCGAGAAGACCCGGCACTAGTGGGTATGGGCGATTTGAACTCTAACTACCCCATTCATTTCGCGTGCCAGGCTGTCAACAAGTATACCGTGGAAATTTGTCGGATGATCTTTGCTGCTCGGTCGTCGATGCTTCGGGAAAAATCTAGCGAAGGTCTATATCCCTTGATGATTTTGTGCAAGTCAGCTGGCACTGCTACTATGGTACGAAGTAAGACGGCCAATGCGAGTGAGGTGGCCAAAAATGCGAAGGATGTTATCACCCTGATGCTTGACATCGACGTGTTTGGAGATTGTTTGAGCCAGAACGCACCTAATGGGTGGTCCTCGCTTCATTTTGCGGCAGCCTCGGGCAATCACGAGTTAGTTGCATATTTGTGCAATCTTGGGCTCTTTGATGTACATCACGCAGCGAAGGAGTCCGGGCAGACAGCTCTTCACATTGCCGCGCAGGAAAATCATCCGTTATGTGTCCGTGTGCTTCTGCTGGAGGGATTAAACGTGGTTGCAAAAGATAACGATGGATGGATTCCGATGGTGTACGCGGAGGACGCTGCATGTGTCCAAGAGTTCATGCACTACAAGTTGACGAAGCAACTTTCGAGGTTGCATCAGATGCTAGGAAAATATCAGCAGAGAGGTCTTGTCCGTCGATGGCAGCGATGTGTAGCCCGGAATCCGATCTGTTTTGACATTCTGAATGATTGGTGCCAAAGTGATCCTGAGCGTATCGAGCGAATGGAAGGGCTCTTGCTGTCGAACCCATTCCTGCTTCGGTTGGACAACAAGATCGAGTACGTTTGGTCGTACATAATTCCTTCTATCAAAAGTTTCCCTGGACAATATCCCATCGGGATCGAAAACGGAAAAACAAGTACGAAGAAGAGTTCAAGGGTGCAAAAGAAGCTCGCGTTCGTTTTTGCACGTGGAAACGGTTGCTTCTGGAAGCAGTTTGTTGAAATGGGTACGAGCCTAGAACCAGAAGACTTCCGGTTCCCGATAATTTTCTCCGTCGAGCGGAGTGACGCAAACAGCCAAGGTGTCGAGAATCGTGACAACAATTTGAAACTTATTCTTATCAGACTAGCGGCGGGGTTGCTTCAAGAAGCGCCTGGTTTGCTTGCGCGCGGATCCAACGACAATATCGAGAATGTAGCACCTCCTGACAAGCAAGGACTGATAGCCCGGTTGCTAGGATTCTACTTGCTGGGCGAGCTGGTTGCACACTTTGTGCTTTTTTCAGCGCCGATTAGTGGAATTCTGGACTTCACTCCAGCGTTTTTGCGTTGCATCGGCTGCAGTGGAAAGTATCGATTGCCAGGTGATGAGCTTTGGGAAACTGCTGGACGTTCTTTTACTGAGGGATTTAATGCAGTATTGCCTGCAACCCTCGAGCTCTTCCACGCCGATGATCTCCGCGTGCTATTTTACGGTCCAGAGATGAGCCTCAATGCACTGCAGATTGACTGGAACACCGCGGTTGATTGGGATGTAAGTGGATTTGAAGGCATGGGAGATTTGAACGCTGATAACGCGAAAACGTGGTTGCCTCGCCTGATGAGTGAACTTGTCGAGGAGGAGCAACAGCTCCTCTTGCTCTTCATGACAGGCACTTTCCAGCTAGTAAATGAACGCTTTTTTCGATCTGAAGGGGGATCTGACAGAATTACTATTGCGCCATATCCGGAAACTGATGACGTGTTCGACCAAGACGCGATGTATCCTACGATGGAGCACGAGCCGGACATTCTACGCCTCCCATCGTATTCAGGTTATGACGCATTCAAGAAGGGGGTGCTGACTGCCATACGGTACGCTGATCAAGCATTTCTTCCAGAGTAAATTTATAATCCAGCATGGAGTCGGTGGCTTATGCCTACTGAAGCCCGAAAAGATAATCCTGCAGCAAAGTGACTACTGGAATATCTATGAGTTCTGCAAAGAGGTCATCGACTTCTTCGCGGGTATTAACAAACTCCAGTTCACTTGCGCGGAAGTGGAAGAGCGCGGCAGCAAAAATTGCCACAAGTTCTAGCGAGTCATACCCAATGACTCGATCCCATAGCAGCAGTACTTGATCGATGTCCAATACGCCAGAGAAGGCACTTTGGATCCATGGGAAGGCAATATCCAGTGGTTTGACGCCAATATTTATGAGATGGAAGACGGCAGCAGGGCTGGAGCGCACAACGAGGTCTTCAAACAACTTACAAAGAGGTAGAATGGTCCCTCGTTCAGTGCGGATTGCATTGAGCTTGCTCCAGTACCGGGTGTACAACTCACGAAACACGTAGTAGATCTCGACTGGGTCCGTGTAGAGATATGCAAGTGGTGCCAAGTACATGACGAGGCCACTAAAAGGCAGCACTCCGTTTGGTGGTACTCTGTTCTCCGTGTTATCAACCACTCCTTCAGGTGGCTGGAAAATCGATGCTGGTGGAAATCCTGCTCTAGTCAGAGAACTGTTGACAGCACCATTCACTTGTAATGCATGCCCCTTGACGTACGTGTCACGTGTGAAGGCCATGAGTACACTCTCGAGGTGGTCTTGGAAAACGAAGTAATCGGAGCTGTCAATCGTCTGCTGGAGGTCAAGTAAATACATGTCGTCCGTGAGGTAGGCCCACTGGACTACTTGCCCGGCCAGATGATCGAAGTAGCTCCGGTCCTGCGTGGTAATAGGCACTGATAGAACTTGGCGCCAGATCTGTCACCACATGCAACGAGTCCAGCTGAGTGTTCATCAACGCGTTGGCCCATTTTGAGTAGAGAGGCCATTGCAATGTAAATTATCATACCTGTGGTCGCAAGCTGACTGGGGATCCTGTCTTGGAGTATTGGCGTGCCATGGATACACTTTGGTGCGCTAGAACGATGTCCCCGACGCGGTTTTTCTCTGCTACGAATGCATTCCTCTGCGCCGGGAAGAGCTCGTCCAGTCCAATTTGGCCGCATTCTGGTGCTAGCTCAGCGAATAACCGACGGAATTCAGGAAATGGTGGAGTGTAGAGCTGCAACTGAATAGAACCTGCACAAAACACAACGTGGTGAACATCAATTCGGATTTTGTAGAAAGTGAGCTGCTGCTTGTTTCCGCACCCCAAGTGCCTGCCGTCTCTGTCGACTCACGAACGCGATTGGACGGTGCTATGGCTTGCAGGGAACGCAGTAGGTCGGTCCTAGTATTCAAAATAAATGAAGAATTAAATGCTAGCTTGAACAATAGCTCGTCCTTACAACGTACCCGTCGTAGAGAAATCGTGCAGCCAGGATTCTACTTGGCTTCGTGGGTTTGGCGGCCTCAGTGTCCGGTCCATCGTCTCGAATTGCTGTCGTCTCGGACGTGACATTCGCTTTAGGCGCGACCATCGGCCGTCCGAGTTCCTTTGCGACTCTCAGCATCTCGTCGCTAGTGATCTTCTCCCAGTTGTAGCGTGCAGCTTGGATGACTTCGAGACTGCAGTCGTTCAAAGTCCGCACTCCTGGTAGCAATTGGTCGTCTTCTGCCAAGTGTTTCAACTGCTTCTTCGATGCCGCAGCTACAGCCTGTACAGCTTCGCAATGCAGATCGATCACTGTTCGCTTGATAAGACCCACGAGTCCCATTTTTTCCAATAGGCACGACATGAGCGGGTTCTCCAGCATCGTCGAACCCTGAGGACTCAGCACCTGATCCACCAGATACTCTGGACGCGCAAGTTCCAATTTGACGAGATGTTTCCATTCCTTCACTTGATCCAGAGCCGCCAATTGTTCCGTAAGGAAAATAGCTCGCTCCTCGAGCCCCATGTCTCCATAACGCAGCGCTGCCATTTCCCAACACTTCAACTCGACTCGAAAAGGCACAACGGTCGTAGGTACTTCGCTCGTACTTAAATGGACCATACATTTTCCAAGGCATTCATGCTAATGATTTTTTTTTCACTTCGAATTATCCCCCGAATATGAGGAGCTCTGGTAGGATTTTGGCGTTGGCAGCACTCCGTCGCGATCTTTTTCCTTCCACCACCTCAGCGTCCACGGCGACTCGTACAGCTACAAGGGCGACGGGGATGTGCCCGATCACCCGGAGAGTCTCTTCGAGCCAGACGCTCGCGATGCTAGCCAGCTTTAGTAATTTTGGCGTAATTTGTGAATAATGTACTCTACAAGGTCGCCGGTGGTTGGCGACACGAAACCACTTCGAAATGACAAACAACATGGCGAGCTATCACTACATCGTACATCAGCTTCGTTTGCGAAGTGTGATCCGACTCTATAGTACAAGACACTTATCATTTTCTCAATACACCTGTATCTTCAATGTTGTACGCGTCTGGCGCGCTTAGTTTGAAGGCGCGCTTAGTTTGAAGGGGCGCTAACCATGATCGGATTGATAAGAGCATTTAATTTGGTCATTGGCTGTTGAATTGTGTTGGCGCCATTTCAGTGCACCTACAACAGTGACAACAAAATGCGGTCGAAAGGCTGGAAAAGCTGTTTGGGGTAACGACGACATACTGCCCACTGCCCTGGCTCAGAAATGACGCGTCGAACAGGAATCCTCTGCGCCTGCGCCAAATCAGCACAATGGTGTCAGTCCGTTTGACGCGGACAAGTCGGTGCTGCATTACCAAACTCAGAGGGATCTAGCAATCTTCAGATGTGGTCGGCCGCGGCGACAAAGGTAGGAACGTGAGCAACGCCGCCGTCAACGACGCTGCATGCAGTGTGACGAGACCTTTGCTCTTGAAGGCAAGTGGGTTGCCCGTATAATAGCTGCCTACGACTGCATCAACATCAACACGCCTACAGTAATACCACATCTTCACGAAAGTTTTGACCCCATCCAAGCCGAGCTTCTGGATACCCCTCGTCCTCTTCCAACCCTTCTCCATCTCACCAAAAGCTCACGTCGAGTGAGTGGCTTTGCACCTTGAGCTTAAGAGAATTTCCTCGAGCTCAATAAAAGAAGCTTAGGTACTTAAAAGATAGGAGCCCTATACTCCCTCCGTTTCACATTACTTGGCATGAATTGAGATGATTGGTGGAATACCGAATTACTACTTTTCATTGGCTTAGATTACCCAATCAACGTCTGGAAAAAATCGAGGTTATTCAAATTCGAAGAAGGTTTTTTAGAGCTCGTCGAATTAGCGCGCTCAAACTACAGATTAAAGCTGCAAGGTTGGCGCCATTTCGCAATGGTGGACAGCGAGCGACAACGAAAGAAGGACCTGACTCCAGATACAAAGCTTAGTATTGCCGCCTTCCTGCTAGAACAGTTTGCGAATCTGACAGCACGATGGAGTCTCATTAGCGACGCTGCTGAGCGATTTAAATGTAGCGATAGTTCGGCATATCGGGTGTGGAAGGAGACAAAAACACATCGCAAGACCAGCAGCGGACAACCCAGTTTTTAGAGCAAGCGTACACGTAAATGCGGCAGGAAGAAGCACCTAACAGACATATCTGAACGGCTGAAGACCTTGCCGTGGCGAAAGCGGCAGACCATGTGGTCCATTGCCAAGGCTATAGACGTCTCGCCTTCGTCGGTTCATCGATCACTTACTGCCGGGGAGATCGCTCGTCATATGAACTTGATCAAACCCCAATCGACTGAAGCCAATATGGCTTCACGGTGCGTATGTATTCTATTTCAAATGCTGGCAGACAATGTCTACTTAGTGGAAGTGACTAGCATTATTGTATGCAGTCTAGAACATTGCTTGTCATTTATAGATACAGAAACCTACGAGTTCAGCAATCTAGACAATCGGATCTTCATCGATGAAAAGTGGTTTTACATGACTTAGGCAGATCGAACTGTGTACATGTCGCCTGATGAGACCCCACCACATCGCACGGTTCAATCAAAGCAATCCATCACAAAAGTGATGTTCAATGCCGCCGTTATGCGTCCTATCTGCGATGGTGATGGAACACTGTTGTCTGACAGCAAGCTGGGAATCTGGCCTTTCGCAGAGTAAGTCCCAGCCAAGATGTTCTCAGCGAACCGGCCAGTTGGAACCCTAGTGACGAATCCTGTCAATGTCGGCCGCAAGGAGCAGCGCGCGATGTTAACCAATAACGTCATTCCTGCGATCAAGGCAAAATGCCCGTCACTCCTATCCATAGATGATCTGATCATTCAGCAGTGTGGAGAAGCAACTTTTGGAATGAGGAGTGATGGGAATAGAGTCGGAATCAGAAGGTCACTGATTCGGGTGAGTGGCTTGGGTCAGATCCTGGATCCCCGAAGTCGGCCAATCTTGGATCCAACATGTGAATCCCAAATGTCGGCAGATCCTGTACCCAACTTGCAGATCCAAGACGACAGTGGATTCTGGATCCAACGTGTGGATCCTGGATCCAGTATCCGGATCCGAGAAGTTGGTGGATCCTGGATCCAGCATGTGAATCCAAGAAGGCGGTGAATCCAGAGCTCGGATCCAGATGGTGAAGTGGCGTATAAACAGCGGATCGCAAGGGATTCGGCAGGAAGCAGTTGTGTGAAGGTAAAAGGGGCGTGCAGCCAGTCGTCGGTTGGTCTATCGGGTGATTGTGATGATAGGATCCAGTATGGGATATACAACAGGGTCACACAAATTAGTGTGGCGCACACCACTATACGTATAGTCGGATACGACTATACACACAATGGTTGCAAACCCCTTGTGTGTGGCACACACAAGGTTTATAATCATTTCGAGCCGCCAAAGCGAGCAGACTTTGGCGGGCGCTTAGCGCACGATAATTGGCTAGAAAGGCGCAGCTTTCTGACCAACCACGTGCTTGCACGTCACGCGGGCGCGTGAGGGCCACCTGTCGGCCCTCACTACGTTACAGATATTCTACAGTAGGGTTTGCTAAGGCAGTAGGGCTGCCAATCAATTCAGTTTTCTATTTTCAGTTAAAGTTCACGAGTCTTTTGTATTGCTTTAGAAATACGCGACGCCGCGTATTTCTATTCATTGCATACAAACTCTAAGCACTTCTGCGCTTCCTCATTTCTAAAGCGCATACGGTGTATGCATGGAACAGAGCGCTGCTCGCCCTGTTTCAGGGTAGGCTCAACAGTAATTCAGAGTCGAATTTGCCTTGTAGCCCACAAGTTTCCCGGCAACGCGAGGAAAAGGGAAGTACATTGTCCCCAAGAAGCGTTAAGAAGACAAGTGTAGTAGAGGTAGTGTTGTTTTGGTAACTGGGTTAATATATTGGCCGGATCCAACCAACTAGTAAACTACCTCAAGTGTTGGATCCTAGATCCACATTTGTAGAACCTAGATCCGACGGACTTTATTGTTTGGCCTGACGATCTCTCAGCTTCTCAACAACCCAAGATCCCGTCATAGGAGACGGCGAGCAACGCAAAGGAACCCCCCGCAGAGGCTACAACACCCGCAAGGCAGCTTACACCCCAGATCCGAGATCGCACATTCTCTCTGGATCTGGATCCACTACCTGGACGCAGAGTGAAAATTCCCACGCTGCTCCACCCCACTCCCGCGTCCTGCCAAGACGTTCATGTTCACGCGTCGAGCTACTTCGAGTTACCAGAAGAGCAGATCCCGCCCTCCGATGGGTACACAAGGTGGCAAGTTCAGCAGATCACGGAACATAGGAGTACCCCCTCCTTTAGTCGGTGTCTGGGCAAAAGTTGGGAAGTCGGATTGACCTTAACCAGATTTTGGGAAATCCTGCTATACCACGAACTTATTATTTGTTTTTTGTTTTGAATTGTTGGATTTACTCTTTTTGTTTTATACGAGTTGTGTTAGACGAAGCCAGCGACAATGTTGAGTTGACTCTTGATACAGATATAGCTGACAACGGTGGCGACATGGTACCGGGGATCAGGGATGGCTTGCAGTCACCAGGTCAAGTTGGATCAATACCGAGACCATCACCAGCCGGAAAAAAGAAGGCGAAGCAGTTGCAACCGGAAGGTCAAGTCGACAAGGTCATAATGCACTCCTAATGCGAGCTAGCAATTGCTACAACGGTGCAAGTGTCGATAATGACGGATCAACTTGAGGTATCGAAGAGAAAGGTTGTCGTGATGGAGAATCAGCAACAGGTCTTGCGCGAAAAGGCCGAGGTGTCCATTATGTGCGCCTCAATGGATGGACTTTCGGAGTTCGGTAAAGAGTATCTATTGCTCAAACAAAAACAATTATTAAAGGATCTCAAGAGGCAGACTAGGGATGATTGAAAAACGAAATATATTCATGATTTATTTGCTGAATGATGCAACACGCTCTATCAAATCCGACTTCAATTTGAAGTGAGCGGCTGAATTCATCATGTTCTTGTATTTTTCCGTGAACGACAACGGTAGTTCGTTCCCCGGTCTAATAGGATGGTGTTTAGAAACATGACGCCTGTAGCCATCTCTGGAAGCTGTGTATGCAAACACAGATTGAGGAGTATTAATTCCGTGATCGGACTCATCGCTAATTACCATATTGTGAAGAACTATACATGCTTGCATAATTCTTTTCATCTTCTCGATTGACCATACCAATGACGGTCGTGCAACAATTGCAAAGTGAGACTGTAAAACTCCAAAAGCACGCTCTACATCTTTGCGTAGTGATTCTTGGCCAGTCGCAAACTTGTGTTGCTTGTCATTTACAGGTGCGGAAATACGTTTCACGAAACATTTCCAACCAGGATAAATACCATCCGCTAAGAAATAGAAAAAATCGTACTCGGAACCGTTTACCTCGTATGAAAAGCAGGGAACAGCGGCATCGACGTACTCATCAATTAGTGGCGACGCGTCTAGTGCGTTCACCTCGTTATTGCTTCCGGTCATGCCAAAAAAGGCATGCCAAATATGTTAATCGGCAGTAGCAATGGTTTGGAGTACGACAGTCGACTTCTTGGAAGCTCCTTGGAACGCACCCGACCAAGAAGTAGGACAATTTTTTCATTGCCGCTTCATTCAGTCAATTGAACCCGACATGCCTGGAAACCCACATAATGCATTTACCTCTAGAATTTCGGCCATGTCATCGTTCGTTGGAAGGTGGAGTTGATTCCCACCGTATATTTCAATCACAGCCGAAGTAAATTTGTCCAGTGCCACAAGTACAGTAGATTCACCCATCCAAAGTGCTTCGTCAAGCGAATCGGCAGAGCATCCGTATGCCAATATTCGTAGTGCCGCTGTGATCTTCAACGCCGGATGAACGTCATACCTCCCCGTGCAATCTTTTCTCCATGTGAAATACACGTCATGCTTTCCAATAACATCAAGTATAGAAAGAAATGAGCTTTTACTCATTCGAAAACGCCGTCTGAATTGATCATCAGTGTACATTGATCGTTCGCAAAAGTACATCTTCTCGAAACGCTCATATGCCGCAACATGATTGCGCTCAATATTGACACTTCTACCGGGTCTGGATCCTCCGTGAGTTTTCTTACCGGACCGCCTTCTCCTCCGTATGTAGTGCAAGGTGACGGAAGCGTGAAGAGCATTCGCTGCTGTCAAATTCATAGCAGGAGGAGACACTTGGATATTGAGTTTGCGAAAGGTGCGGATGCAAATAGCGTGTAATACGACTGCCGGGGATACCTGCTGTATTTCACAAGAAAAGGCTTGTCTATGGTCCGAATTTTGCAATCACTTCTTCTATTCACTTTTGCACGATGTAATACCGTTGGAGGTGCTCTAATCCCCGTGATAATACATCGCGATCTGGAGTCCCGAAACATTCTGCTAGACTCCAAGAAGGGAGCAAAACTTGGAGATTTCGGCGTATCAGCTACTAAACGACAGAACGACATGACCGCGGGTGTAGGCACCACCCGTTGGCTCGCCCCGGAAATCGCACGCGGCGAAGACAACTACACCGAAGCTGTCGATGTATATTTTTTCGGCATCATTCTCTCCGAGTTGGATACGCATCAACTGCCGTTTGCAGACGCGAAAACGCGTGACACAAGAGCTCCACTTAATGACATGGCTATCCTGCAAGGCGTCTCATCCGATGAACTGCAGGTCACACTGCCTCCTACGTACCCGCAAAATCTACAGACACTTGCTAGAAGCTGCATGAGCTTGGATCCTACGAAGCGCCCAACTGCAGCGCAGGCCGCATACGAACTACGAAAACAAGACTTGCTGTTTTAGACGGGTGATCACGACACGGTGCGCGAGGTTCAATCAATTCAAGGAATCAAATTACTTTTGTGCGAACGAAAACTTGCCCTGTTTCCACTCAAACTGCACTCAGGGTCATGCTTGCGTTTTAGCGGGGACGGCAACCGCCATGATCAGAGTTGTTCGGGTTGGCAGTAGTTGGTGGCTGTGGCGTATCAATTGGAATGTTTGGGGTCTGAGTAGGTGTTGGAGTGGAGTTATCTGTGGCAACCGTAGCACTTTCTTCAGTTGTTGGGGGCTCGGTGGTGGCAATTTCCAAAGTCGCTGAAGGTGTTGGAGTGGAGTTATCTGTGGCAACCGTAGCACTTTCTTCAGTTGTTGGGGGCTCAGTGGTAGCACTTTCCAAAGTCGCTGAAGGTGTTGGAGTGGCAGATGGTGGTGCAGTTGGCAACGGCGAAACTGGAGCAGAACACTGGAAGCTGCTATCAGAAGCAGTTGGGCATGCTTCACTCGACATGCTGTCGCTTTCCCACTGGAAATTACTGAGGCTCGGCGAGCCTGGGGGGCAAGTAGAAGGTTGGGAATGATCCGCTGGAACTTGGTAGCTACCCAACGTTGGCTCACCCGAGCTATCATACGACGTATACGCCTCCCTGAGAAACTCGAAGTTCGGGAACCGATTAAATACGCAGTCGATGCCTTCGTCCGTGCAATCCTCAGGCGAGAAATAGCCCAATCCATAGTTCTGAGGACCGTACGTCTTGAATGGGTAGGAGCATGTTGACATGGAGTTAGCGTTCTCCGTCGAGTATTCGAAAGCAACACCGCCGGCAAAGTAGTCACTGTACTCGGGCATGTTCATGAATGCAGCATCATGGAATGTGCGCTGCGCTTGGTATCCGTCCACGGTGGGGAAGGACGGATTGACGCAGCCGAACTCGGTGAGCACGACGGGGATGGAATAATTGTAGCTCTTGAAGCTGTCGCGCAGCATGTTAAACCCCGTCGCCTCCGTGGGGTCCGAGATGTCTTGGCATTGCACGTACGTGTTGATACCGTACCACTGCGCGTTCTCGAGCTTGTCACTCGGATCGGTGCGGCAGTTGTAGTACAGAGCGTTATCGTCTCGGTCGGTGTCAGCCACGACGAGACCCACGGGCACCTGGCGCAGGCTTGGGCAGGACTGGATGAAGGCTCGCATGTCACGGATGAATTTCTTCTGGCACGGTGCGTTCCACGTCCAGGGGTTGCCTCCAGTTCTGTGGTTGATTTCGTTGCCCCCACTGAAGGCCAAAACGTTGTCGTAGCGCGCAAATTGTTTGATGATCTTCTCTCCGCGGGTTTTATAGGACGCCGGGTAACACGCTGGTGCAGCATCAGGCGTGATCTCGCATCCGTCGCACTGGTTATCGTCGGAACTGAGGTCAACCATGACGTAGATGCCTGCAGCTTGCAGTGCGCACATGAATTCGGTGTGGTCGGCGTCCGGGTCGACAGAGTAGAGTCGGATGACGTTGGCTCCGAGGGCTGTGAATTGCGGTATGTCTCGCTGGAAGATGTGCTTGAAGTCGTTCGTGAAGTAGTCGAGGTTATTCACGTCGAGAGGCCCGGTATTAGGCCTGGGGTAGTAGTTGACGCCTCGGATAGCGAAGTACTCTCCCGAGACGGAGTCGAAGAAGCGGTTGCCCTTGATGATGACTGGGTTTGTCCCTGATACGAACCCCGGTGAAAGTACTTGGAGTGCTCCTAAGATGGTAAACGCTTTCAGGGAGAGCATTGTTTTTTGTATGGTGGAGATCGCGTTAATTCGTCGAATGTTTGTGGTGTGGCTCTCAGTGGTAGTTGTGGAATGAATGAATAAGCCCCACGCCGAAAGAGTGAGCGTGGTGGCTATGAGAAGGCGGCAAGAGCGCAACTCTGAAAGTTTGGCATTTGTTCCACCGCTTCCCATTTCGAGGTGACACCAGGTAACGACACCTTCCTTTTGCTCATGGATGGGCTTGCGCAGTATAAGTCGTCTCGCTTTGATAAGCGATGGACCGGGTTGAGGCCATGGTATCCGGATTTCGTGTTCGCTGTGCTGCAGTGTGTGCGGTGGCGTAGTTGCCAAGCTGGTGCTGGTCGGTTAAAGATATGACAGGCGGCGCTGCACAACTGCATTGAATTGGACTCAAAGCCATCTCTTGTCACCCGTCGCGATTCATCGGGTGGCTTACACATGTTGCTCGAGTACATTCCGCTGTCATGATATTGATGAAAAGCTACCAAAACGGTAAACGGCAAAAGAGCACCTTCAAATTTTCGCTCACTCCTTTGAATGCAGATCTGCTCGTACGTCTTCATGCCGTGGTTGATGAGACCTTTTGGTAGTGAATTCCTCTCGTCGAGTGCGGCATATGAGCGTAAATAATAGTGCCGTATCCAGGAATCTGCTAGGCTACGAAGCCCACTTGGATTCTAGCATCAGATCTCTTGGAGGTGATCTCTACCCCATAGCATAAAATTCATACTGTATATCTTGCAATGAGATCTTCAGTGTTGTTGGAGCTCGCGGCACAACATAAAGGACACCCTGCTATGATATCACTTGCGGGAACTTGCCTCTGACTAACGCTACGACTAGCGTAACGAGCATTACAAGGTGTAGTTACACCGAGGAAAACTAGAGAAAAGTGCTTGAGAAAGCGGGCGAAACCAAAATATAATCGAGTGGTTGATGGTATTACTCCCTAAGAAAGAAAGAAACGTTCGGACTGGTCTACCGCTCTAAGCTACTGCTAGGGCTGCTTCTTGACCGTTTACCGAGTGGGCTTGCGTTTGGAGCGGACCCTCCGTTCCCACGATTCTTACAGCTCTTCAGCTACTACAGACGCATGGCATTGACATCTCGCTCCCAGCACGTAGCATCGCATAGTATGTTTCTGCACAGGCGGACATTTCTCGGTTCAGCGGCATGGTCAGCGTGGAGTAGATAAGAGGACTTCCTGTGGTTGATGAACCAAGAGTTTGTGCTGGGGGTTTCTCGACATGCGATGAAGTGTTTCAACTCACGTCCACCATCGCAATGTACCATGCGCTGGAGCTTGTCGACAGCCGAGCGTCTCTCCACAACATCCAGGAAGTGAAGCTCACAGTTCAGAGAAGGCTCTCTCCATCTCACTAATGGGCGAGCGCTCGCTGGAAACGAAAAACGGAAGCTTGATCCCGTCGCTTTCAGGAGCTGTTGCTATGTCATTCTCCAATTTCCAGTGAAATACGCATTCCTTGCAAATGGTCAAGATCGTCAACACTTGGTGGCTAGTAGTCGTCCTCGCTGCTGGGGTAGTAACAAATTCCTTCGCCGAACGCCAAACGGGTGCTCTCCTTGGAACTGCGAGACTCCCAACACTAAACATCCTCGCAGAAACCCCTCCTCCTAGTGCGGTTCTCGAATCTGGAAGTACTACTACAGGCATCTCACCTTCAGGTTCACCGTCCACCGCGCCACCCAGCGTCTCACCAACAACAGCAGCCAGTAGTAGTAGCCAAGCCGTCGGAAGCACCGACGCTGGTTATGCAAACTCATTTCATCCGGCCATCATCAAGGGCAACCGCTTCTTCGACTCCGTCTCGGGAGAGTACTTCGCTATCCGAGGCGTCAACTACTACCCCAGGCCTAATACCGGGCCTCTCGACGTGAATAACCTCGACTACTTCACGAACGACTTCAAGCACATCTTCCAGCGAGACATACCGCAATTCACAGCCCTCGGAGCCAACGTCATCCGACTCTACTCTGTCGACCCGGACGCCGACCACACCGAATTCATGTGCGCACTGCAAGCTGCAGGCATCTACGTCATGGTTGACCTCAGTTCCGACGATAACCAGTGCGACGGATGCGAGATCACGCCTGATGCTGCACCAGCGTGTTACCCGGCGTCCTATAAAACCCGCGGAGAGAAGATCATCAAACAATTTGCGCGCTACGACAACGTTTTGGCCTTCAGTGGGGGCAACGAAATCAACCACAGAACTGGAGGCAACCCCTGGACGTGGAACGCACCGTGCCAGAAGAAATTCATCCGTGACATGCGAGCCTTCATCCAGTCCTGCCCAAGCCTGCGCCAGGTGCCCGTGGGTCTCGTCGTGGCTGACACCGACCGAGACGATAACGCTCTGTACTACAACTGCCGCACCGATCCGAGTGACAAGCTCGAGAACGCGCAGTGGTACGGTATCAACACGTACGTGCAATGCCAAGACATCTCGGACCCCACGGAGGCGACGGGGTTTAACATGCTGCGCGACAGCTTCAAGAGCTACAATTATTCCATCCCCGTCGTGCTCACCGAGTTCGGCTGCGTCAATCCGTCCTTCCCCACCGTGGACGGATACCAAGCGCAGCGCACATTCCATGATGCTGCATTCATGAACATGCCCGAGTACAGTGACTACTTTGCCGGCGGTGTTGCTTTCGAATACTCGACGGAGAACGCTAACTCCATGTCAACATGCTCCTACCCATTCAAGACGTACGGTCCTCAGAACTATGGATTGGGCTATTTCTCGCCTGAGGATTGCACGGACGAAGGTGTCAATTGCACGTACAATAGGTTCCCAAACTTTGAGTTCCTTAAGGAGGCGTATGCATCCTACGACGGATCGAGTGAACCGAAATTGAGCACCTACACAGTCCCTGCGAACCATGTGGAGACATCTACTTGCCCCCAGAGCTCTCCAATTTTGAGCAAGTTTACCTGGGCAGGGGATTCAACCAGTAGTGAAGCTTGTCCAACGAAGGCACAGGCTCGATACCAGTGCCCAAACATTCCCTTGCCTCCAAGTACTACCTCGGCTACCTCGACTACCTCGGCTACTAGCAGTGCAGGGGGATCTCTGCATCTGGATAAAATCAGTTCCGGGAGTGGCGGCACGAACGCAGCGGGTGCCGTGAAAACGTCAGGAGCTGTTTCTGGACATGAAGGTGCCATTGTCAGCTTCTTTGTGTCGGCTTTTGCAGCACTAGTGCTCGCCCTTTGACTTCATACCTAGGATATGCAATGTATATTAAAGATATTTGCTTAACACCTAAACTGTTGATTTGGTGTTTGGATATTACTGTCATTGCCTAGTTGTTCAGCGTGAACGCACAGCAAAGGATGAAGAAAGCTGCCAAGGACGAGAACGTGGTTGAAGTCCCAGAGGAAGATTTTTTGCCAGTAGCAGATCCACCGTCTTCAGACCCCGAGCCAACGTCGGAATTTGAAGCCCCCGATGATCCCAAACTCGAGTCTCCAGACATATTGCGGCAACTGTAACGCTCGCCTTGTAGACTCAATGTCTTGAACAGTGTGTCAAAGTTTAACGCGTTTGCAGTAGCACACGCTGTGGCCTTATCACCATCATACTCAATTCCGAACACCGGCTTGTCCTGCTTGATGAACGGTACCAGCATATCGCACTCGTCGTAGTGCACACACTGCTCGTTCACGGAGAAGTCGAAGTATGAAACCAAGTCATCGATCTGGTTCAGGTCGTTCTTCAGACCCACAGTCAAATTGAGCCCGTGCGCCGTCGTGGCCAGAAACTTGTTGAAGTCGAGCTGGTCGTCTGCCGTGAGGTTAAACCCGTTATCGTTGAAGGCACCGTCTACATTGTCGGGGTCGACGCCATCGCAGCCCTTGGCCTGCGCATATTTCATGCGGTCCGTGAGGATCGCGCGCAACTTCGAACTGCGAATGTCCACCCAGCTTTCACCTGCCCAATCGGGGAGAGCCGCACCAATGATGTCGGCACTGTAGCGGTCCTTGTCGGAGCGCCAGTCTTCGTACGTGCCGGCGCTGAAGTAGCAGATGACCTTAATACCGCGTTGATGTAACTCAGTGATGGTGGCGTTGGGCGTGTCAAACATGTCGATGTCGTACATGTCGACGTTGTAAGAGAGATCTAGTGGCCCACTGAGTTGGATCTGGTACGACGTCCCCGGTGTAGGTTTCCACCAGGCATGGGTAGTCCCGACTAGACCGAATGAGAGAGCAATTGGCAAAAGCTTCGTTGTTGGTGCTTGTGACGTAGATGTCCGAATTGGAAATGAGGTCGATCGAGCGCAAACCAAAGCCACTTGTGAAGCATATGAACGCAGGGTATCATAGAGCCATTAATTGAGACCGGATCGGTCTGAGCAGAGGTGCGATGGTGGAATAGCCTTCACTTTCGTCCCTTCCAGCTGGAGGACGTGAACCTATGTGAGCTCCATGCAACCCCATCCTGCCACACACTCGCCGTGTACGCAACTTGTGTATGTAGCAAAATAATTTGCGGTCGTCTTCTTGGATGTCAACAGTAATGAAAGCAAACATGTATCGCGAAGGCCACTAAGAAGGAATATTTCCAGGTGTTAGTGACACATGTAATTGAAGCTGCGACTACCGACGCACGACTTCCGTCTACATTCGAACGATCCTTTTCTTCAGCTGCAGAAATCCTTCTGGCCGAGATTAAACACGTCTGAGGAGAGCAAGTAGCCCAAGATGGCTCCAATGATAATGGCCATCGATGTAGGCACACGAAAAATCCCAACCATTAACGCTGTAGCAAGGCCCACCGCAGCGCTCGCGTTGGTATGCACCGCTTTATCCCACAACAAAAAGAAGGATGCCACGATGAGGCCCGTCGCCGACGCATTCACGCCTGACAAGAAAATCTTGAGACTATCATTGTTGCGCACGCGCTCCCAAAGCGGTAGCAGTCCAAAGAAGAGAACAATTCCTGGACCGAACAAGCCTATACTCGATATGATAGCCCCTGGCACGCCATAAATGAGCGCGCCAAGATACGCCGAGATATTGAATAGCGGCCCTGGTAGGGACTGTACAAACGCAAGCCCAATCAAGAATTCCTCCTTCGATACCCACCCAGCCATCACGATGGAATTCAGCAACATTGGAAGCATTACCTGGCCACCGCCGAAAATAATGGAGCCGATCCAGTAGAAAGTAAAGAAAAGCGATAGGAGTGAGTGCTCGCCGTCATCCTGTGGGCGGTACTGAGCTAGAAGTACCAGGACAACCAGCCACGAGACCACGATCAGGACACCTGCAATCGGATGGATGCCAATTTGCCTACAGCCAGCAAAAGAAATAACACATTAATTATCAATGAAAACTGATAGAGCATCAGCACTTGCACCTACCTCTTGAGGTGCTTGGAGGTGGCAGAATCGTTTGATATCGGAGGGTGTGAATAGCCGCACATTGTCGTAAACAACATGATAAGGCCTCCTGCTGCCATGACCGCCGGGAAGATCAGTGAAGACATACCCTGCGTAGCCAGAATCACGTAGGCAGAGACTGAGGCGACGAAATTCTTAGCCGAGTCGTCCTCGCAGGCTTTCTGCCATAGTCGGACAGCTGCAATCACGACAATTGACACAGCAGCCGGAGCCAAGCCGCTCAGCCACACGGGAAGGCCATCTAAGGTACATGAAGCAAAGGGTCAGCACCATTTCAGACCTTCTGTTACTTGCCAGCTTATTGCACCTTGGAGATACGACTTGGCACCGAAGCCTGCGATCGTCAGGAGGATCCATCCAGGAAGCACCCAGAAGAACAGCGCGAGCAACCCACCCAACGGTCCAGCTCGGAAAAGCCCCATTGCGGCGATCGTCTACATTGATTTGCAGTTAGTTGTGTTAGCCCCCCTCGCTTTCTTCAAAAACTCGTTATGAATTCCGTACCATCGTCGACGACGGGCCTGGAATGGCCGAGGCGATGGACAACACCTCTAGGAACCTTTCGTCCGTCAACCATTTCTTTTTGTCTGTTGTGTCAGCACAGTCACTATTGTCAGTTGCATCTACAACGAGGGGATCGTGTAGTTATTGGCGTACGTACACACGAATCGGTCGTGGGCAAGTGCGAGATGAGCTGGTGGCCCTCCGAAGGCAAAAAGAGACAACGGGATGACCTCCCGTGGAATGGAAAGCAGGCGTCGAGCGTACGACTCGCCTCGATGCAACGAATGGTTGTTGCCCAGAGGCAACAGCGGGTTCGTCTCCAACCGGGACATCGGAACAGGAATCTTGATAGCTGAGACTTTCGATAGGGTTTTCTATTTTTGAGCCTTTTTACTGAAGTGGACTTTGGATGGTGGTAAAATGGCTGTAACCATCGAGCGCGCTGGAACTTGGACTGTGAAGGTGTTGGAATCAGGTTGCTCCACATTCACGACCTCCTCGGAGCCCTCGAGATTCAGAAATTGGATAACGATCCGGTTCTCTGGAGTCACAAACGCGCAAGACTGCAACTCGGTCTCCGAATCTTCGGTTAACGCCATTTTGATGCGCCGCGAAGCCGCTGGCACGAACTTGGAGAAGTGGCCCATGATGTAGAACATCGGCTGCTTGTAGAACTCCGCGCCGTTCTCAGCATCAACGAGAATGGGCGCATCCACCTTGTTCTTGGCCCAACCTGGTCCTCCTTTTGTATCCAGCACCATGTTCCAATCGGTCCAACCTGCCGCGTAGCTGTTCAAGTCTCCTATGATGTCGCGGCCATAGTTTTCACCGCGGGTCCAGCTTTTATCAGCGTCTGTGAGCGTAGGCCCCTTGCCCGTACCCAAGGGGTTCGGCATGTAGCCTTCACACGCTTCAGTCGGTAGGATGAAGAGGTCCGGATACGAGTCGTGGAATTCCACAAGTTTACCGAAATTCCCACCCATACCAAGTACGAAATCCACGTTGCGATACCAGTGAACCGCGACTCCACTAATATATTGGAGTGAGTCTGGATCCTCGAGCGGCTCTAAGCGTGTCCAAATGCTTGGCTTTTGGTCGTCGTTTGCGATAATTTTCAAGTCGGGGTGATTCTTCGCCATTATTGGCCCAAGATCCAATTTGATGAAGTCTCTCTCTTCTTCGGGGGTTATCCGCAACGTTTGCCATTTAGCAAACGCGAGGAGGGGCTTCTCGGGCTCATTTTGGACGGTCATCGCCCAAAAGTTGACACCTTCTTCCTTATAAGCGGTAAAGAACTTGGAATAATATAAGGCTAATGCCTTCCAGTATTCATCGCCAGGTTCACCCTTGAGATGGCAATTGATAGTCGAGTTTTCCTTAGTCATCCACACAGGAGGCGCCCACGAGGACGCAAAGAGTTTGATATCGCGCGACGTCATGTTCAGTACGCGCTGGACTAGCTCAAGTTTGTGAGAACGGGGAGATTTATCCACATCAATAGAGAAGTTCTCCATTTTGAGATCGCCTTCCACGTCGTTGTATGAGTAAATGCTCGGGGAAAAGTCGGTTGAACCGATCGGCACACGTCCGAGGTTATACTGTAGTCCTTTATCCGAGAAATACTGGTCCAAGAGTATCGTTTGGAGCTTCGGTGACAACTTGTAAATGTTGATAGCTACTGAATCCGTGAATGCTCCACCGAAACCAATGATGCTCTGGTACTGGGTGGAAACGTCGATGGAGAAAGTGGGGCTGCTAACAGGACGTGCATGGATCTTTTTCTCCTTGTACTCCAGTCGTGCTCCGCCCTTGGACGTAGTGTAGATACCCACCCATCCTTTCGCAAGGCTGAGGTAGTCGTTCGAAACCGAGTCGCATTGTGTTTCGTTGCAGACACAAACACCGTCAAGGTTATCTTGGTACAGTGAAGACCAACTGGAGCACGCCGCCAGGACCTCATGCGGCACGACTGCCAGGCTTGCCGCAGCCACCGCAATGAGATACTTAGCTGGTCTCAACGATACGTTCATGGCAGCCCACTTGAAAGTGTCTTGGCATGAACTCACCTCGAATTCCAGTCTGGGAATCTACAAGCCAGTCTCTCGACTCTGTTGCACGATTCCATGTGGTGTGTAGGGAAAGACCAATGCCATGATCATGAGAAGTGCTGCCAATTGGGCAAGGTGATGAACTCTTCTCCAACATCAAATCCAACGCCTTCCTCAACTATTTCATTTCGGTGAAAGCACGATAGGATCATTTCATTAATCAGCTAATCACGATGCACGATTAAAAAGTCTACACGATTTTGGTGTCCTCGGATGCAGGCAGGATCACCGTCGACATCGAGTTGGGCGGCACTTTCAACGAGAACGTTTTCTCGTCCGTTTGTTTCACACTGAACGAAGCCGGCGAGCTGTCGCGGTTCAGGAACTGCATCACAATTTGGTTGTCCGGTGTGACGAACGCAGTGCGGTGGAAATCGTCCAGCGTTTCCGTCTTGGGGAACTCGATGCGCTTCGATCCAGGCGGCACAAACTTGGAGAAGTGGCCCATAATGTAGAACATAGGCTGCTTGTAGAACTCCTTCCCGTTCTTCTCGTCGACGAGAATCGGGGCGTCCACCATGTTCTTGGCCCAGTTCGGACCACCGTCCGTGTCCAGATACAAGTTCCAGTCGACCCATCCAGCCGCCATGTTGTTGGTGTTTTCAATGATGTCACGCGCGTAGTTCTGCGCACGCTTCCAGGCCTTCTTGGGGTTGACCAGCGAAGGCCCCTTACCAGTGCCAATAATTCCGGGCAGGAATCCTTCGCAGGCTTCCGTTCCAAGCATGAACATATCCGGGTATCTCGCGTTGAACTTTTCCAGATTCTTGAAATTACCAGCGCCTGGCAGGATGAAGTCGAGGTTCTGGTACCAATGGAATGCAAGTCCGCTGATGTATTTCTTCGACTCCGGGTCGTCAAATGGCGCTGAGCGCTTCAAGAGGCCGGGTTTCTGGTCGTCGTTCGCCATGATCTTAACTTCGGGGTGGTTTTTGGCCATCAACGGTCCGAGGTTAAGCTTGATGAAATCCCTCTCTTCCTCCGGTGTAAGACGTAGCGTCTCCCACTGCGACACAGCGAGCGGGGGCTTCTCGGGCTCGTTCTGCACTGTCATGGCCCAGAAGTCAATTCCTTCCTCCTTGTAGGCGTCGAAGAACTTGGAGTAATACAGCGCCAATGCCTTCCAGTACACCTCACCAGGCTTGCCCTTGATCTGGCAATCAACCACCGAGTCGCCCCTCGTCATCCAAAGTGGAGGTGCCCACGAGGACGCAAACAATTTCATCTCGGTCATATTGAGTGCGCGGTGGATCATGTCGATCTTGTTCGAGTACGGGGCCTTGTCGGACGCGATAGTGAAGTTGGTCATCTTGAAGTCGTCCACCTTCTCGTTGTACGTGTACGTCCTCGTGGAAAAGTCTGTGGAGCCAATGGGCACACGAGCCATATTGTACTCTAGCCCCTCCTCGGAGAAGTACTGATCCAGTGCGATGTCCTGCAGTTTGGGCGACAGTTTGTACAGGTTGATGGCTGCTGCGTCCGTGAAGGCGCCACCGAAGCCGAGCATAGTCTGGTACTGTGTAGTCACGTCGATGGTGTAGGTCGGTTCGTCCGCGGGCACGTCGTCGATTTTGCCCACCTGATACTTTAGACGAGCACCAGCTTTGGCGGTAGTGTAGATACCTATCTCGCCCTCTTTGAGGTTCGCGTGGTCACCGACAATAGTGTCGCATTGAGTTTCGTTACAGACACAGACGCCCTCCAGTACGTCCTGGTAGAGCGACGACCAACTGGAACATGCAGCAGAGGCCCCAAAAGGGGACAGTAGCACACTCGAAGCGAAGACAACAACGGGAGCCAGGACCTTCATGGCAGCGAACTCTTCGCGAGTCGTGGGCGATTGGCAGCGCGTTTGGAAGTGTTGGGCCCTCCTTTCATTGCTTGTGCTCGAGCAGAGGTCATTGCATGTGTCTCGTTATCGAGTCCTGCACTGTATTTGCCCAATGCTGAATGCCAGCTGGAACAGCGCTTCACGATCTGCACTTTGTTTAAGTATCGATTTGGATAGAAAACTCTATTGAATTGGTAAAGTTTCATGTATCGTAAAACTTGACGGTCCCATCAAGAATGCTATCCCGGTGGATGAAGCTCCAGCTCTGCTTCTTGCCAAGAGCGGGACTTGCTCGGTGCGGACTGCACCGCACTGAGCGAAACGTTGACATGTGAGAAATTTGCTTTGCTGGTCCCCGGTATATTCACTGTGAATGATCTCGAGAGATCTTTACGTTCGGACTGGGCTACCGACGAATGAAGGCACTACATCTTTCACTCCCCAGCAGCCCGTTTACCGAGTGGGCTTTCGTTTGAGGTCCTTCTCAGGGTCCCGTTCCCACGTTGGGTTGAATTAAGTCGCCTCAGTTGATTCGGTGTCCTCTGAAAAACTGCGGAGTTCGAGGCTGGCTGGCGACTTGGAGGAGCCCAAGCTGCCACAAGTTTTTCGCCGCATTGATATCGCGCTCCCAGTAGTTCGCTCTGCAAGCTACGTTTCCGCAGACACGCACGTTCCTCGACCTTTTGGTTTTCGTCGTCCCGTAGATCTTGAATGGCGTGTCCACCATCGGGCGTGAGCACTCGGAGCAAAGATAGCTGGTACGAAACTCGTCGACCATGACGAGGGTTGCGCGGCGAGAGAGTTCAAGTGCGAACCGCTTGAGCGGAACGTGCATGTGGCCCGCGAGATGAGTCTGGCTGCTCCATTTTCCGAGAGCCACACACACGTCACGGTCCACGGTCGGGACGACACGCTTGGCGAGTTTTGCGACGGCCTTGCGTTTGAATCGCGACACCGTGAATCTCCACTTGCGAAACCCTTTCAGTGCGCAGAACTCCAACATGGAGTTGACGTTCTTCCACATGTGCTCGTAACGAGAGGGCAGGGACGCCGACGACGAAGCCTTGAACGATGGCATGTCCTTCACAAACGCACCATAGAGCGGATACCTCTTCTTCAGGTTTTCGAACCAGAATGCATGGTGCTCGACACGACTCATGTGTCGGTACTCTCGGGACGTGACTTGTAGGACGTGAGCATTGTCGCGCAGGAAGTGAGTCCGGCGCCTGACGCCGTGTTTCCGCGGACGGTGCTTTGGGTGATGCCTGTGGCAGATCTCGCACCACCCCTCCACATCGCAGTGTGCTCTGCTGCGTCTCTTGCGTCGGTGGCGACGACGGCGGTTCCTGCTGCGCTTCTTGCCATGGCGTCTGCCGCCAACGTGGCGTGGACAGGTACTGCACCAACCGGGCATGGAGCATGGCTCTTCCGGTGCGTTGCAGACAAACTCCAGCATAGGACGGCTGTATGCCGTCAGCATCATCCGTAGACCTGGGTCAATCCCGATCAATGTATGTGGCGTATACTTCGGAGAAAGAGCAGGTCGTTCAAGAGGAGCAGGAATCGACGTCAGCACAGCAGCACTGTACCCATTCGTGGAGATCTGATGCTCGAAGTTGCGCCTTGGAACGCCAATCCGTTGATCCGCAGTATGGCTGACGCAGTCTCCGAGGTTGAAAACAGAGTCCACATTCGCTCGCGTACTTCTTGGAACTCCGTAGACGTGGCATTTGTCCGATGGCCACGAGAGTTTGTGGACTTGTAGAGACCAAAGACATCCTTGCCCGTAGTTGCCAAAACTTGTTTTGCGACTTGGTAGAGCACCTCTGTCGTGACCGGGAAGAACGATGGCACACAGGAGGTGGGCTGCGGCAGCAACGTAAAGAGCCGGCACCCTTTCGGGATCTCGTCTTGGTCGTGCATTTCTTCCATTACCTTCAGCATGTCGTACAGCTTGCCGAGAAATAGCACTTCGTGGCTAGCGATGTTCGCAGCTGTAGGAGGCAGCTCTAGCCACTCGAGCCATTGCTTCTCGACGTCCGTGGGGTCTTCAGGACTTGACTTTAGTCGAGCGACCATGGCCTCAGCTGCTCCCCGCGGATACGCAAGCTGCAGGCTAATGAATTTGATGAGTCGTGCCTCGAAGTTCGTTCGAACGTGTTGCTGCGCCGCAACGAGCATGTCATTCGCCAGTTCTTTGATAGCGGAGCTTGAATCGAATAGCGTAGGTGGTATATACGACATGGCCCTCGATCGTGAAGCCTTGTACTTGTTGATGGACTCCTCTAGTGCAGCGTTAGCCGAGGGTTTTGGCGCGGGCATCTGTTCGTCACCAAAGACAGCAGTGCAGCACCGGTAGAACGTAGCTTGGTCTAGCTGCAGGGCTGTCTCCATCGTGCGAGATCTTGCCGGTACTACTGAGTAGTTCGGGTAGCTATGCCGATGGTGCTCGAACAGGCGGCAGCAGTGGAAGTTCATGACGAACATTGCCTCCACTCGGATCTGCTGCAGAGCCACAGCACGTTGTTCGAGCGCGTCCCGGATGTCAGGATTCGGACAAATGTGCCTCAGTGGGTATGTCACGGTTGAGAACACTAGGGCGCTGTTGGCTCCTCGAAGAAGGGTGCGACGATGGTTCGCGGCGGCGCGTTGCTCGATGTCGACTTCATCAGGCGACCTCCACGTGACCGCGAGTTCTGGCAGGAGCTCGACGATGCTGGGGTCGATACTGAACGAATCCATGAGGAAGGATATACGTTTTCTTAACTATCTGGATGTCGGGGTGGTATGTCCATTTTGGAAGGCGTTCAATGACATGAGAGAAGAGTTTCCGACAGCATATGAAACTTTCCGTCGTAGTAGTGAGCTGTGCCAATCCACCCTTGGTCTGGTGTAGGTCATGCTGCAGCAACTCTCGCAGTACAGCCACTACCTAATCCAGCCCGCTCTAGTAAAGACTCAATAGTAGTTTCCAATAGGTCTTTGGTGATGTTGCCAGCGGCAACTCCTTTTTCCTCAATCAGAGAGCTCATCCCATCCAAAAGAACCGGTGGCAAATTGTCGATAGATTTCTGAACTCCTTGAAGTTGCTTGTAAAGCTCGACATGCGGAGGAATCCCGGTGGACTTCATCCACGGTGAATCCCCCGTTACCAAGGCAGCTCGAAGGTCGCTCATCATTGCTGCATTGCGGAACAGGGAGGCAGATAGCAATGGATGTGACGCAGGCAAGGTGTCCCGTAAGTACACTGAATGCTTGACCAACGTAGCAACACATAGCTTCAGAATGTCGCCAAGACTGCTTATTGTGTGCAATGATGGATACATTTGGCGGACGCAGGCACAAAGCACCGGATGCTGGTTGTCTGCAAAATGTGGAGGCAGCATCGAGAATTCTGGACGGTTCAACGGTAGGCCAGCCACGACCCGGCCGAGATACTGGTCTCCGGCTGATTCATACCGAATGTAGCGGTCTTGGACACCGCCAAGTGACCACCCCACTCTAAGACACACGCTAGCAATCGATGGACCACCGGTAGATCCGCTGCATGCAAACGTAGCGACACCTTTGCGAATCGAATGTGTGCCGTAATGTGTTTGGTGCTTGAGGTCACTTATCAATTGTCGAAGAATGCTTCCGAACCGTGATTTCTGCTCAGATCCAGGGAAAATTGGTCCAGGTGGCTGAGTAGGTCGACATGCCAGGTGAAGAGCTAGCGCTGTGATCCAACAGGTTTCTGGACTTAGCGGGTTAGCATACACGTGTCGAGGATCTTTCGGTCCTTTGGCTTCTTGGTTCGTCTTGGACTTGTACATCACGCACCCAATGCTGTCATCGTGGCTGCTAAGGTGCTCCGTGCATAGTGTCTGCACCGACTCAGATCGACACATCCAATTCCACTGCGTCGTAAGAAAAAGATGCGCAAAGCCGCCATCTTGGCGGGTCAAAGTCGCTCTACATAACTCATGATACAACGAGAATGGCAGTGGATCTTTGCCAGATTCCCTGGGCGAGCCTGACTGGAACTTGCATGCTTCCATGCGCTTCAAACCCGAAAAGAAAGTGCCCAACCGTTTTTCGTGAGCTGTAGGCAGTGGTATCTCGTTCCTGCGATATAAATCTTTCATTGCGCTTCAATATCCACTTGAGGTACCAACACTGACAGATTTCCGCTTCTCCAGCAAAAACTCTTCAAAATCGACGGCCGTGAACTTATCCAGGTTAATTTGCCCTTTAGCATCAAAGTACTCTGCAGCATCTTCCTGCTTTTGCACCTCAGTCCATCGTGATATCACTCGCAAGCTACCACGATACGCACGCTGGGTTTTGGGCGATACGCATGCATCCCTAACATCTTGCGCGGTGACCTCTCGATTACTGTCGGCTTGTGCAGGTTGCGGTGCCTCCACTGGAGCCACGACCGAAATATCAGCCAGCTTCTGAAGGTTTAAAATTGCGCGTCGTGGTCGAAGTAGAGGACTTGTGTGGCGTGGAGGTCGTGGTCGAATCCGATGGCGGCAAACTGCTGCGCTTCTTGTGGGGAGGCGACGTTTTGCTCGTCACCGGTGCCGTGGAGCTGCGCTTCATTGTGTTTAGATGGAAACATGAAGAATGAAGAATCGCCGGAAACTTGTTTCTATGAAGGAAACCTTCGGTGGATGTCAAAGGTGGTAACTTACCAGCAAATTACCAGCAGAGGAAATCAATCACACGATTCGCAGGCGCGTGGATCTGCTCACAACAGCGTATCTACATGTAGATGCACGCTGCAAAAAAAAAATATTCATTCGCGAAAAATCTTCTTTGGAGAGAACTCACGCAAGACGATCATGGCGACGCCGTTCGAGAATCCCAGCAAGATTGCCTACAACGTCAAGAGTGGCAAGTGGACGTAAGTGATAATGAAAAACAAAAGGATTTTGCGGCTGTGGGGTAATGTGGTCTGTATTGACTAGGACCCCTTTGCTCGTTGCTGCTGGAGTGGGAGCTCGCCGTCAACACCTAGTTCCATCGCGTGGCGATATAAAAACTGGCAATGTCGGGTGAAGGAATTGACGATGCTTGGAGATCTTGGTGACTCCGCTTGGGTTTCGTGGAAGTAGATATCATTGCGCTCCGATCGACGGATTCGTTCACCACTCTGCAATATGCCTCACCTCGAACGGAACCAAGGTCGTGGTGATGGTTTTCAATCGCCGTAGTAGTCCTACTAGAGCCCCTCGAGTCTTCACAAACGCACAATGACCGCCAACTACTTCTACATTCATTCAACTCAACACAACGTCATTCAACAATGAGCCAGATTACAACTGCTGCCCTAGTATATAACGAAGTACCATACCTTGACGGGGGCATTTTGTTTTCGTAGTGATCGATGCTCGAGTTCGTTGGTCATCACCACAGCTCATTTGGGTCCTTGATGTTGCAAGCTCATTTCACTTTCTTCACTTTCGAGTCTGCTGGTTGTTTCATCGCCTGGCATTCGCCTGCCGCCGGTGCTGGTCCAGCGTGCGTCAGCGTGCAGTTTTCGTGGACGATCGTCACGGTAAACTCCAGGCGGATGTTGGGGCCCAGCAAGAACTTGCAGCACAGTTCTAGGCGGTAGCTCCAGCTGACGAGCTGGGAGTCCGTCGGTGGTTGTACGGCATATTCTGCCTTCTTTTCCTCCAAGTCGAGGGACAACATCCTTTCCACGGTCTCGCCCGCCACGATACCGGGGACGAACGCGTCCCGGTCCACGTAGCTGGCAAGTTCGCATGTCCCCTTTCGGAACAGCGCCAGATTTTTACCTCACTGGTTTTCGAGAAGGCAAGAGGGCGAAGGATGTGCTTAGTTGGAACTGGAAGCACCTCAAGTGCGCGTTTGACTTCCAAGTCCATTCGGAAAGCTCCTTGTACCGGTTGCCGAGCGACCAGTTCGTACGAGATTTGGGCACAAATGTCATGATACATGGCACTATCACGGTCCCGGACCTGAAACGTGCCTGGCAAAGTTGGGGGTAACAGGAAGCTGAAGAAGAAAATGGCGGGCCAAAAGAGAACAAGCAACGCGGCAAGAAGAAGAAGAAGATGGCGAGCCAAGAGAACAACAAGCGAAGAAACAAGACGCCCGCGCTGCGGCAAGAGAAGTACAAGCGAGGTTGGAACAACCCGTCCACTGAGGAGGTGCTCGCCTGCCTCCAGTCCATCAAGAGCGCGGCGCTGCGCACTGGCGAGCTCTCGAAAGAAGACAAGCTCCAAGTGAAGCGACGCTACGGCTGCTCCGCGGCCATAGTCAAACAGCGCTTCGACGCGAGGGGAACGCCAAAGCGCGGCAAGAAGGCGGCGTCTATCATAGAGCTGGCAGATCGCTTTGAGCTGTCCGCTCTCCAGAAGCTGGGGAAGGAGGCGGACGGTTGCGACGCCGCCGACATCGCCGCGCTGTGCAAGGAAGTGCGGGTCTTTGCTGACCATCGTGGACAGATCCTGGCAGAGATCTATCTCCGCCACCATGATAAGCACAAGCGGTATTTCGGCCGCACAACTGGATTGAAACAAAACTGTTCAAGTATGTCGGTGGTGCTCAGCATACTATCTTCTTATCGGCGTACAACTTTTCGCTAATGGAGCTTGCCATTCGGCTGGCGCTGGCCAAGGCAAAAGGGATCCGGGTGGTGATCTTGGCAGACAAGAAAACGATGTGGAATATTCACTGCCACGAGGTCTACGAGTTCTTGCTGTGGGGGAATTTCGAGGTGTATGTCCCGAACGACTCTGCGACGGAGCACTCGAAGGTGTGGATCATTGATGGCCGCATCATCATCGAGGGGTCCTTCAACCTCTCCGCTTCTGCGCTGGGCAAAACGGGGTCCTACAAACCGAAAAATACGGAGAGCTGCATGCCAACGACCAACCGAGAAGAAGCAAAGGAACTCGAGGCAGACTTTTGGGCAGCTTGTCAGAACAGTGGCGCCTGTTTCTCATTCGGTCGTGACCAGCACTTAGTGTCGAGCAAGAAGAAGAGCGCTTTCTGCATCTCAAGAGGACCTGTTTGTTTGTTTGCCAGTCTTTGGGTTTGTGCAACTACACTTGCTTGCTTTCAATTTGCATTGTTTTGACCATTTGGACCATGCATGCATCCAGCATGGATCAGCGCGGACGCGAGTTGCAGCTCCCGTTTTCAGCATGCTGATTCGGGCTGGTATTAGTACTTACGAGCCTAGAGATACTGCGATGGTGCATACGAAGCAAGTCTTAGCAGATACAACCGTCATTTCTGGAAGCCACAATCTGACTATGGCGGCCTATGGCAACCCGGATACGGGCGTTCGGGCTCGAAACAGAGAGCACTCTAGTTCGTCTAACAACTACGTTGACTGGAAGAAAGAGTACGACTTGTTTCAGGCAGATATTGCATCAGGCAATCTCGTTCAAGACGAGAGGCCAAGTGAGAACGCCGTCGTTACCAGTATTGACACGCAGGACGACGTAGACGACGAAGTTTCGCTGGATGCATTTTTTTCAGATGAAAGTGCACACGACATTTCGCTCCAAGACTTGTTATCGTCGTTCTCCCAAGAACACCCGAACACTGCCGATGCCGGAACCGATCTCGATGCCGATGCCAGCTTAAATGATGCTTCGACATTCGAAAGCTCTAGCAGCCAGCAAAACGCAGCGAGAACAACACCGTACAGCAGAGCCCAAAGAGATCGGGTTGTTACTTGGCATTTTGCGAACGGCAGATCGTTCAGTAGGACGTTGACCCATTTCCGACGCCAACCAGAGTTTGCCCGTCTTTCCTACCCAACACTGCACCGCTGGGTAGATGAACGATTAGACAATCGTTCATCCGACACTGCAGGCGTTCCGAATCCTCACAACTACACTGAAGCACAGAAAAAACGAGTTGTTAGCCGGTATCGATCGACCGGGGCCACCAAGGCAGACACCATACGACGATTTCAGAGATTTTCGGAATACAAGTCGTTGGCAGCGCCAACCCTGACTCGATGGATCGAGCAGGACGGCAACGAATCATTTCAGCTTCACTCGGAAGACTAGGAGCACAAATATGCTCCCCTCCGCCATGTGTCGTTGGCTGACGTTGCTGCTGGAACGGGGAAGAAACCAGACAAAGTGCGCTCGCAATACTGGTTCGCGTCACGGTGGGCTCGAATTGGCGTCGCAGATGGAGAAAATGTTGCTGGATGCTCAAGAACAAGGGTGGAATATCGTTGGTGTTGTTACGGACGATGCCGGTCAATGTGGGCGTGCTCGTCGAATACTTGCTCTGAGATGGCCGAGAGTTGTGCTTTTAAAGTGTTTCGTGCGCGATAGGAATAATCTCGTAAAAAGAGTGCTTCGAATTGACGCATTTCGAGACGTCTTACTCGCCCTAGTGTTTCAGGTGCTCTAATGGAGATGATTAGGAAGGGCAGAAAGGTGGTTGTGAAGTGGAGCAGACTCAGCAGGAAGTCGTAGCAAAGGAGGAAGGAAGGAACTTGATTTGATTAACTAGTTAGCGAATTTCTCGTCTGGGCAGGTCTAGTTTGATGCGGATTTATCTACTCGACACTGCACTTGCGGAAATCAACTACACTGGTAGGATCCAATTGCACTCACGCTATTCAACTACACTCGCGGAATCCAAATGCTATGGTCCCGTTCTGGGAGAACGTCTCGCGGAGCTCGTGGTCATGAGACTCCCCGCACTCAAGCGACGCGTTCTCACCGCTCTGGGGGAAATGCGGTCCCTCGTTTTCATTGTGCTCGAAGATGATCGTGCCTGTCTGCGAGTCCGAGGGTGGCTGAGTCGTGTCCGCGAGCGGGTCATCGTCCGTGTGCTCCGCTGCCTCAGTGTGCCCGACGCCATAGCAACCATTCCAATTGTACAAGCCATCATTGAAACACTCCGCGCTTTCGTCAACGACGAAGAAGAGCAGTTTCTAGCCGTTCGAGCTCTGCGGCTTCTGGAGAGACAAGACAGGGGGCAACATGTTCAGGAAGAATCAATTGGACGGCGAGTGCGAGGGCTGCTAGAGGAGCGCGAGCCGACTTTCGATTGGGTTGAGTTCACCGACATCATGTCGAACCTACTGCTGCATGCGATACTGCACTCTTTCGACGCGATGCAGCCGCTATTACAACGACTACTACGCCAGCAGCAGCAGACGCTCGGCATGGCTTTCGACCACAGATACCTAGACGTTCTACAGCGGATGCAGCAGAGGCCCATTGACGAGGCGGCGCTTCAGCGTGCGCAGTCGAATCAATCGTGGTTCTCAATCTCAGAGTGGACAAACTCGCGCCCGATCGACAATGACTTGGGCGACGTCCGCCAGCGTTTTGGGGGTGATAGCTGGGGAGTCGACCAACAAGCCCAACAGGTTAAGATCGATGCTTTCCGCTCACGCCATCGACGTGCAGCACGAGAACACGAGCTCAGACTCGAGATCAATTGTGTGACAACGGAACTGAAGCAGCAGAGGCTGACGCGCGCCCGAAAGAGCTCACTCCAACGAGAGCTGACCCAACTCTCAAACGAAAAGAAAATGCTGGAGTCGGAGGACGCCCTTTTGATGCGTCGTACCCGACGCTACCGATTGAAGCCATCCGCAGATCAAGCTGCCCAACTTGAAAAGATCATGCACGCGTGTCGGTACACGTACAACAAGTGCGTCGAGTATCACCGCAAAGTGGGCACGACAAACAGGAACGTCCTGGAGAAACTGTTCGTCACACGGGAAGAGGAGGGAAATGATCTGGAATATCCTGAAGGCATGGGGCCGTCACCGGAGTGGGTAGTCAGCACACCTGCAAGTACGCGGCAGAACGTGGTTCATAGGTTCGTGTCGGCAGTGTCGGCGGCCCACACGAATCTCTCTCACGCGGCAACATCACCCACTTGAACATGAGGTTCAACGGGCGGAAACAGCACAACTACTTCACTATCGGCTCGAAAGCCCAGTTCACCTATCTGAATGCACAGGTTCACCGACCCAAGACGCACCACCTTGGTCCGGCGCCGTACCCGGATGACGGCAGAAAACCGAGGAAGCTGACGCAGTTCCTAACTATCACGTCCGTGCCCAACATCCCTATCATGGCGGAGGAAGGCACGACGGTCGAGGGCGAAGTTGTGATTCTGTACAAGCACGGCTATTGGTACGCGCAGATTCCCTACGTGGTCGAGCCCAAGTTGTCTAAGGATAAAGATCGCTGTAATGCATGTGACCATGGCCTCAAGGCGTTCCTCACCTGCATGGGCCTACACGGCAACATTTCACACATCGGGCGGGCCAACTGGGCTAAACTGGACCAGTTGAAGCAGCGCCAGAGCGCAGCACAGCGTGGTATGAGCGCGTTCGCCAACGTGAAGAAGGTGCGGAAGCACACTGGTGAGGACTGGAAACGATACGTAGCAGCACGTCGAGAGTTTTTCTGTGCGTCCACCAAGCTTGAGAACTATATCAAGGACCTGCACTTCCAAGCTGCGGCATACCTGTGCAAGAACTCGGACGTGATCCTGCTGCCTAAGTTCGACTCCAAGTCGATGCTGCTACGGAGCGCGCCATGGACGCACAAGTTCAACTCCCACATGCAGACGCTCACCCACTTCCAGTTCCGCCAGCGACTACTGGCCGAGTGCGCTGTCCTCGGCAAAACCCTGGTGCTGTGCTCGGAGATGTATACGAGCCGCACTTGTGGTCGCTGCAACCGACTGCACCTCTCTCTCCGCAACGAAGATACGTTCGTGTGCCCGCACTGTGGCTTCGTGGCAAACAGGGACGAAAACGCGGCCTTCAACATCATGCGGTTTGCATGCGCTAGGTCGTTGAGCGTCTTTCAGGTCAACAGCGAGCAGCAGTAGTAGGGTAGCTTGCTTACATCTCGGGTTACAGCGAGAACAGGCCCGTCGACGAGAAGCGACAGAATTGGCGGAGTGAAGACTGTAACAAATGTAACTTGGAAACTGCAGCTCTCTGGAAGTTATAGTGTTCAATAATGAGAGGATTTCTTACTAGTACCTACCTACACGTGTATGCAGCTCCTACAAAGTCTGACCGACTATTGGCATCGCTGTGATGGTCATGGTCACTCCACGTGTAGCAATGCCAGACAGCACCGTGCAGTGGATCATCATTTTGACAGCATTGATTGCCCTCGCCAAGACTCACAAATCACATCGTCATTTCAGAATTTGCCGAGACACAACACAGGCTTTGTTGATGTAGATCTAATGTGTTACCTTAAAAGTAGCGCTAATAATGCCGTTCGAGTGTCCAAGTGATTCGTATCCAAAGCGCCTTACAAGATCTTGGTGGAGTCGGACGCCGGCAAAATCACCGTCTGCATCGAGTGCGCCGGAAGCGACAAAGTGAACGTCTTTGAGTCCGTCTGCTTCACGCTCACCGTCACGGCCGAGCTGTCACGGTTCATGAACTGGATCACCACTCGGTTGTCGGGCGTCACGAATGCACAGCGGTGGAAATTGCTCAGTGTCTTCGTCTTCGGGAATTCAATGCGCTTCGAGCCCGCAGGGATAAACTTGGAGAAGTGGCCCATGATGTAGAACATCGGCTGCTTGTAAAACTCTGCGCCATTCTTCTCATCGACCAAGATCGGCGCGTCCACGTAGTTCTCCGCCCAATTTGGTCCTCCGGTCGTGTCCAGCGCCAGGTTCCAATCAGTCCATCCCGCGACGTAGTTGTTCAGGTCTTCGATGATATCGTGTCCGTAGTTCTCGGCACGTGACCAACTCTTGTCGGAGTCAGTGAGAGAAACACCAGACCCCGTCCCCAGCCAACTCGGTAGGAATCCCTCGCAGGCCTCCGTCGCAAGCATGAAAATGTCCGGGTACTTCTCATAGAATGATAATAGCTTATCAAAGTCACCACCCAAGCTGAAGAAGAAAAAGTCGAGATCTCGGTACCAGTGGACACCTAGACCGCTAATGTACTTCAGCGCGTCAGCATCTTCGAACGGCGCAAGCCGGTCCAAAATTCCAGACTTTTGGTCGTCACCTGCAATGATCTTGAGATCTGGGTGATCGGATGCCATCCTCGGACCCAAGTTCAGCTTGACAAAGTCGCGTTCCTCTGCAGCCGTCAGACGAAGAGACTGCCATGCGGACGTCTGCAAAATGGAGCTGGACGGTTCGTTCTGCACCGTCATGGCCCAAAAGTCAATGCCTTCCTCCGAGTACGCATCGAAGAACTTGGAGTAGTACAGCGCCAGAGCCTCCCAGTACTCTTCACCCGGGCTACCCTTCAGCGAGCAATTGATGGTCGTGTTCTTCGTGGTCATCCACGCCGGAGGAGCCCACGAAGATGCGAAGAGCTTGACAGTGCGGGACGACGTGTTCAGAGCACGTTGGATCAGGTCGATCTTGTGCGAAGACGAAGACTTGTCCACAGCAATGGAGAAATGCTCCATCTCGAAGTCATCCACCACGTCGTTGTACGAGTAGATGCTCGTCGAGAAATCCGTCGAGCCGATGGGGACGCGACCCAGCGTGTACTGCAGACCCGACTCCGAGAAGTACTGGTCCAGCACCATTTGCTGCAGCGTCGACGACAACTTGTACACGTTGATGGCCGCCGCATCCGTGAAACTACCACCAAAGCCGATCATGGTCTGGTACTGCGTGGATACGTCGATGGAGTATGTGGGGCTGCTGACAGTTGTTGAGTCGACGTTCACCACCTTGTAGGCGAAGCGGTCACCGGCCTTGGAGGTGGTGTAGACTCCCACTTGCCCGGTCGTGAGGCTGGTATAGTCGTTTGAGACGGTGTCGCATTGAGTGGCGTTGCAAACGCAAACACCTTGGAGGTTGGTTTGGTAGCGAGAGGACCAGTTGCTACATGTAGCTGAGACTTCATTGGCGGTGAAGACTATGCCAGCCAGAGCAGTCAGCAGGTACGGGGCGAGCATGCTTGTTTTCGTTGCTTAGTCTTCACGGTGTGGTGACGTGCGTTCTCGCCGGCGTTTTGGAGATTGACAACCGATAGCAATGCTAACAGCGGAGTCTACTTCGCTCCAAGATGGATACCGGAGGAGAGGGAGTCTTGATCAGGTGGATGGCCACGATGAGGCACCGTGACGGCGTTTGTCGGCGTCTGCGTGTGCGAGTCACGAGCCTAACGTATCCTACGGTTGCTTGGACTTGAGCAGCCTCGCCAGTCGCTATGCTACGTACGACGCGGGCGGATACAAGGTGCAACGAGTCTGACCGGTTGAACCGTTTTTGGTTAGATAGAGAAGGTTCATCGAGGCGAGTAGAGCACTTCAACATGTATTGGCGAAGCGAACAACAGATACAGTATCGTGGAGCGCACAACGAGGAGAAGAAAACACGATGGACATCAAGAAAGGCTGGTGTGGTTTTATTATTGGAGCTCAAGGCGATCTGATCGAGTTACATGTAAGCGTGTGGTGTGGTGGTGACCGAGTGCCCTTACATCGTGGTGATCGCGGTTTAATTCTTGAAGAGAGCTAGCTTGGTGGATGGGCGTCACGTTGCCGCTGATCTAGACCAAGGCCACAGTTTGCGAGGTTGACCTTGGATATGCTGTCACTTTTGCTATCACCGAGCGTGATATTGGTTCTGGTCCGAGCAACACTTCACACGTGATGATATCTACATGTAGTACCAAGCTTACAAGATCTTGGTGGAGTCGGACGCCGGCAAAATCACCGTCTGCATCGAGTGCGCCGGAAGCGACAAAGTGAACGTCTTTGAGTCCGTCTGCTTCACGCTCACCGTCACGGCCGAGCTGTCACGGTTCATGAACTGGATCACCACTCGGTTGTCGGGCGTCACGAATGCACAGCGGTGGAAATTGCTCAGTGTCTTCGTCTTCGGGAATTCAATGCGCTTCGAGCCCGCAGGGATAAACTTGGAGAAGTGGCCCATGATGTAGAACATCGGCTGCTTGTAAAACTCTGCGCCATTCTTCTCATCGACCAAGATCGGCGCGTCCACGTAGTTCTCCGCCCAATTTGGTCCTCCGGTCGTGTCCAGCGCCAGGTTCCAATCAGTCCATCCCGCGACGTAGTTGTTCAGGTCTTCGATGATATCGTGTCCGTAGTTCTCGGCACGTGACCAACTCTTGTCGGAGTCAGTGAGAGAAACACCAGACCCCGTCCCCAGCCAACTCGGTAGGAATCCCTCGCAGGCCTCCGTCGCAAGCATGAAAATGTCCGGGTACTTCTCATAGAATGATAATAGCTTATCAAAGTCACCACCCAAGCTGAAGAAGAAAAAGTCGAGATCTCGGTACCAGTGGACACCTAGACCGCTAATGTACTTCAGCGCGTCAGCATCTTCGAACGGCGCAAGCCGGTCCAAAATTCCAGACTTTTGGTCGTCACCTGCAATGATCTTGAGATCTGGGTGATCGGATGCCATCCTCGGACCCAAGTTCAGCTTGACAAAGTCGCGTTCCTCTGCAGCCGTCAGACGAAGAGACTGCCATGCGGACGTCTGCAAAATGGAGCTGGACGGTTCGTTCTGCACCGTCATGGCCCAAAAGTCAATGCCTTCCTCCGAGTACGCATCGAAGAACTTGGAGTAGTACAGCGCCAGAGCCTCCCAGTACTCTTCACCCGGGCTACCCTTCAGCGAGCAATTGATGGTCGTGTTCTTCGTGGTCATCCACGCCGGAGGAGCCCACGAAGATGCGAAGAGCTTGACAGTGCGGGACGACGTGTTCAGAGCACGTTGGATCAGGTCGATCTTGTGCGAAGACGAAGACTTGTCCACAGCAATGGAGAAATGCTCCATCTCGAAGTCATCCACCACGTCGTTGTACGAGTAGATGCTCGTCGAGAAATCCGTCGAGCCGATGGGGACGCGACCCAGCGTGTACTGCAGACCCGACTCCGAGAAGTACTGGTCCAGCACCATTTGCTGCAGCGTCGACGACAACTTGTACACGTTGATGGCCGCCGCATCCGTGAAACTACCACCAAAGCCGATCATGGTCTGGTACTGCGTGGATACGTCGATGGAGTATGTGGGGCTGCTGACAGTTGTTGAGTCGACGTTCACCACCTTGTAGGCGAAGCGGTCACCGGCCTTGGAGGTGGTGTAGACTCCCACTTGCCCGGTCGTGAGGCTGGTATAGTCGTTTGAGACGGTGTCGCATTGAGTGGCGTTGCAAACGCAAACACCTTGGAGGTTGGTTTGGTAGCGAGAGGACCAGTTGCTGCAGGTGGCCGCAGCTTGTTGGGAGACGAGCAGCATACCGGTGAGAGCGGCCAGCAGCTTGGGAACGAGCATTATTTTGTGGCGATGAGCTTGATCTGGACTTGGTGGCGACTTGAGGGATCGTCGGCGTTTTCAAAAGTGAACGAGCAAGTTGCTGACAGCAACTTCGCCAACGATCGGGTGGTTAGTATCAGCAGGTCCAAACAGCTCAAAGAAATGCTGATGGGGCTGCATGTGCCCTATGGAGGCCTATTATCGCATAGACAGTCTCGTGGAGTTGCTCGTACGTGTCCTGGTGAGCGATCTGCTTGGTCATCCTGTTGACAGTAAAAGTGTTTGAACCCTGGCAGAAACGTGTCCGAGGTTACACACTTGATGCAAGGACACTGATCGCTACTACCGAAGCTCATCCTTGTCACTTGGATGATTCGTCCGCGCATACCGTACGCAGTCCATCGTAGTCGCTTCGCCTAACAAGATTCTCGAATGCTCAACACCGGTATCCGTAGTGGTCAAATTCTGTATTCAACGAGTCTACAGCGAATAAAATGGTACAGCGAAGTTGTCGTCGCATTCGGAATGGCTGTAGAACTCTAGCGTCGGAGGAGGGGTTTAGTAACTCTTACATCATCGCAGCCAACGCCGTCAGCACGCTGGCCACCGCGAAAGCCACACTACCAACCGAGTTCACCGACGAAGCGGCGCTCGATCCGCTGGCAGCAGCAGCCGAGTTGCTGCTGCTGCTGCTGTTGGATGCGGAGAGGTCCGGCACGAAGGCCTTCGCCGCGGCGCTGAGCACGGTGATGTTCTCGGCGTCCGAGCACGTCGCGTTCTCGCAGATGATGCTGTCCACGAGGTAGCGCGGCTCCGAGTTGACCTTGTTCAGGTACTCGTTCTTGCTGGCGGTGGAGGCAAAGTAGATCTTCTGGCCGTTGTTCAAGCACACGTACTGGAAGTTGGACGTGGTGACGTCGTCGCCCGTGACGGGGTCTTTGATGCCGTTCGCACACTCGTCGCACGAGTCGGTGCACTTGGCGTAGTCGGACGAGTCCGTCGAGTTGATGACGAATTCGGCCACGTTGGCGGCCAGGTACGCCGTGTCCGTCACGTCGAAGTCGTAGTCGTCGAAGGAGCGCGCCGCCATGCCGCACGTGTAGACGGTCTGGCCGTGCGCGAAGCCGATGTGGTTCAGGTTGTCGTAGCCCATGTCCTTGGTGGACATGCCGCACACGGGGCACTTGAAGTCCTCGTCCGAGGTGACGGTGGAGGTGGTGGCCGAGGAGCCGGACGACATGTCCATGCCGGACATGGACATGGTGTGCGAGGAGGACGTCATGTCCATTCCGCTCATGTCCATTTGAAGGCCGCGCATGGCGTGTGCGTGGTGCATGCGGTGACCCGAAGCGGTCGAGGCGGCGGCGGCAACAGCGGCGACGGCGATGGCCACGTACGAGGAAGCGGAGTGCATGGTGGATGGGGAGGAAGTCCTGGTGGCTATTAGAGCTCAAATGGAGAAGTGGGTCAGGCCAGGCTGGGGAGAGAGATTTGGGCCTTTCAAAACTTGGTTGAAGCACTGTACCGCCGTTGCGCCAACGTCTGTCAACAATAACCAGACCACCGACGATCTATTGGATTCGGGTGGCGGAGCTGCCCATGGTCTGCTTCGCGACGATAGCGATGATAGCAAGATTGCAACCGACATGGATTGAGTTGTCGATTTGGACATACAAAGCAAAACGGTGTTTCGGATTGAGGATCGATAGACTGGAAGTTGTCTGCTACAAGAAGATTGAACGGGGCTCAAGTGCTGATCAAGAACATTGGTGTAGGTCCCTGTTTCGATGGTCGTCTGTGGCCCTTCAAACTTCAGACTGATCGGCTTTTACGAGCTCCTCAACTCGCCATCATTCGTTTGTACATCTTGCAGCCTCGTCGCCGTCGGAAGTTGAAGTCTGTATGTGTATATCGCTTCACGCTTCCTCTCATGCTCACTCTTGACGAGCAGCGAAAGGACAAGCGTGTGGAAAGGTTAGTTCGCTGCGCTACTGTACAGTACATGTAGCAACAACGGCGATCTTTCGAAGGACGTTGGCAAGTCAACAATCGCTTGAACATGTATCCATCTTCCCGCTAATACCAGTTGCAGCAGTGGTGGTAAAGGCGCCTAAAACTAATTTAGGCGGAGTATTTAGGCGATTGGGCCGATTGGGCGGCCGGCCATAAAGGCGCCCATTCAAATACACTTTCCATTTGTATGCTATACAGTTTTATAGTCACTATAAAACTGAGCTCTTTACATTAAAAGAATCCCCCTTCGCGTGCAGTCTGGTGCTCGTTGCGGCCTTCGCGTGCAGATTGTGTTGGCCGTCGTTTACTTCTCCCTGTACAATGGGGCGGAATCATGTTCCGGAGCGGGACAGCTTTACCAAAAGAGCAGATGTGCCTAAGAGTAAGGGCCGATACGATTACTACACATGCAACTTCTGCACTGCAGCTTTTGACAAGGACCCAAGTGTGGGGACACCACAGTTGTTTTTGGGCCGTTCGTACAACTATGTTCGTCATTTATCGAAATCCGAGTTCTACAAAGCTGCCGCCGGAGCATCGCGACTGCCAAGCGAGGATAGTAGTGCGTCAAGTACAGGGTCCGCTAATCGACGTAGGCGCTCTGTGAATAAGCGTCTTGTTTTCACAACAAAGTCACCTCGGGGAAGCACATCAAAGCGTGGATCGCCGAAGCGGAAACCGCACCGAAGGTTTACGAAGCTGCAGAAGCAAGAGTTGGAGCGTCGACTAGTTGAGTTCCAAGCCGGAAACTTCCTGCCGGACATGTTTATCGAGCGATCGTGTGCTATTGACTTTGTTGAACTTCTCTGTCCGGGTATTTCTGCCTACCTTCCATCGAGACGAGTACTTGGCGGCCGCATAACAAGGGAACATGCAGCGTATTGTCGCGGAAAGCAAGCCGAAAAATTAAAGGAGAAACAAGCCAAGACAGGTGGTTTTGTAAATTTTCTGTCTGATGTATTTCAGAATATTTCAAGAGACCATCTCATGGTCTGCCAGTTCCTATTATTTGGGACCTCTCTTACCTATGCATTGCCAAAGGCTGGTAGCTGGCATGACGGCGTAGCAATTGCGGAAGAAATGGAATCGATTGTGATGAGGGGTGAAACTGAAGGGTGGAAGATTGGCGCTGTTATCACTGATAATGCCGGCCAATGCGCACGGGCTCGTCGCATTTTGGCGCTTCGTCGGCCAAACATGGTCCTGCTCTTTTGCTTTGCGCATTGCATCAACAACATTGTGAAGGCCGTGCTGAAGTCTTCTTTTGCAGATATTGCAAAAGACGCAACGGCTGCGGTAAAGTGTTTGAATGCGTCGTCGGCAAAGTGGTTAGTGGTGGCGAGAGATATGATGAAAGATTGCTACAAGACACCCCTAGCGCTATTTTCGTTGTGCGAGACACGCTGGAACAGCATGCAGAGCAGTTTTGCATCTCTTTTGAGAGTCAGAACAGCTCTGAAGACGTTCAGCAGCATGTACGGTCCCCGACAGGATTTCCCTAGTCCTCTAAGAGTATTCGATGATCCCATCTTTTGGGAAAGGCTTACGGACGCTGAGAATGTCATCGCTCCGTTATCGGAAGCGTCATACCGTCTACAGCGCGATGAGAATACGCTAGCTGATGTGGTTTTATCTTTTCGTGATATTTTTGTGGGATTCAACGGGACACGTTTGGATTGTCGAAGTGAATTGGTAAAGTGTGCGGAGGACAGATGGAGACAATGCGAACAACCGCTTGTTATGTTGACGTTTTTGCTAAATCCAGCAACAGCGGATGATGCTAGAAAATTAATTGATCATACTGATGAACGCAAGCGCATGGTGGAGGTAGAGGAACGTGTTATCGGAAGGGGTGTAGAAGTTGAAGACGGTCGTATGGAAAGTGAAAGCCTAAAACAACTACGGGCAAGCAAAACCGCTGCAAAGATTGCTACCTCAACACAGATGGGTAGGTTTGCGGTTTACTACTACCGTCGACTTATTGGCGCTGACTACGATTGTATTCGTAGTAACCTTTCGGATTAGATTGATAACACACTCACTTCTCTGAATCCGAAGGAGTTTCGGTATGACGTCGTTCGCTATTGGAAAAACGTGAAAAAAGATTGCTCGATGAGTCTACTACCGGATTCGGCAATTAGATTGTTATCGATTGCAGTAAATACTGCTACCACTGAAAGATTGTTTAGTGAAATAGGAATGATTCATACTCCAAAGTGTAATAAGATGTCCTCAGACAGAGCGTTAGACACGCAGTGTATTCGCCAGCGCATGCGCGACCGCGAGCAAAAAGAATTGAAACCCGAGCCCACAGTATCAAGAATATTGGACCCCACGGAGCGGCCTCTGGTGAATTGTATTGTGCAAAATGAACCCAGGGATTCTCAACTACCAACTCATGGCTCAGTTGCAGCAATTTCCGCCGAAGAACAACCGCCACAAACGCCCCAGATGAGCGCCCGAACCTCCACTCAAACGCCATACTTGACGTCGCGAACGCCTCTGCGGCGAACTCCCCAGTGTCGCACTCCGGCATCTCAGACCTCCGTTTGTCGATCATCCCGCCGCAAAACACCAACGCCACAAGCTCCACAACCGGAGCCAGAGCCACCACAAGTCGCCTTGGACAATATTGGTGACGGCTTGAACGTCGATGAGCTCTTTCCGCGCTGGGGAGAATACTTGGACGAGGTTTTTGATGATGAAGAAATAGGGTGCGAGTTTGCTGGGTCTCACAGCAACGATTCTTATAGCAACTGGGAGTTAGAAAGTATTCCTCCTGCTGACAACACACCGTTTCCTGATACAGACAGCGCCATGTTTCCGAAAGAAAGCCGTATCAGCGGCATCCGGGCCCTGAAGGCTCCACTTGCCTCTCTCTTCATCCCGACTAGCACGCCAGAGCAACCAAACTATCAGAATGTGTAGTTGTTGATCACCGGTAGCTGCATCCCTCTCTATCCATACCACCTGCATAATTTCTTTTTCCAGCTCATGCGTTTGAATGTCTGCCGTGTTCTCGTTATTGGTGCTCTGGAATTCACAGCCATGTATGTCTGTAGGTCATTGACACGGAAGGTAGTAGCAACAACCCCCACGAAGCTCGCAATGACCACCTACAGCACTTGCCACACGAGTCTCACCTGCACGGAGAAGCAAACGACGGCCGACACAATCTGCACGCGAAACCCGTAACAGCACTTGCCTCACGTACACTCGAGTCTCTCCTCCGGCAGGGAGAAATAAACGATGGGCGGTTGCTGCGCTTATCTGCCTCCACGTTGCTCAATGGTGTTTCGTACCCGGAGCAGACCATCCCGAATCTGTTGCGACTGGACTTCGACCCAGCTTACTGCGTGTACGACAAGGACGACGGAATCGACAAGAAGGGCGGCAAAAGCGCTCCTCGGGCTGCGAGGCTCGCATCCTGCTGCAGTTCATCGCGTGACGCGGCCACGTACACAACTCGCATCTGACCAAAACTGTGTTCTGGAACTTCAAACGACTACCGACGACTCAGTGCCTCCTCCCAAGCATTCATCATGCGCGTGCACTCAGGCAAGGGCTGACCCCACTGCGTCTACAAGTGCCGTTTCATCGACGTGACGTCGTTGGTCTCCATCGGCACCAGCTTTTTACAAAGGTGGCCAAACTCATGTCGGCACGATAGTTTGGGACGCAGCGCTCGTGGCTGAGTTTGTTCTGGAGTGCGTCGTTCTAGGCCCTTCATGCTGCAGGCCATACGCACGAGCATCCGCACAGAATGACTCAGTATCAAGTAGCACAGGTCATCTCGACTTGCTGTGTACGTGGACTACGTGCCGAGGTCTTCTATGTCTTCGTCGTGCCGCATTGAACACCTGGGATCGTCTCACTGCAGCAGCAACGCGCTCGCCGTATCGTCCCCGAACGTCAACGGCGAAGCTGACGCTGTTGCAGCTGAATTGCCTCCTGGGAGCTTGCCGACCCCGTCTTGTCGGTCTTCAGGTTTGATTCGTTGTCGTGCCAATAGCTATGTGCCCTTGGGAGGCCTTTGGTCACCGGTTCGTGTGCATCCAACTCCACGTACTATAAGCAAACTACTACAGCCTCGACTGTACGCTCGGTCATCGACTTAAGAGACATGTCCAATTTCTACCAAAGTGGTGTAGGCAATCGCTATCGTCTTCGTTCACGCCGCGCTCCAGCGGAGCTTCGAGATTTAAAAGTTCATCCAAGCTTACGGTGCTTGGCTCCACCCCGTGGCTCTCGCGACCCCGCGGTTCTCACGGTTCCTGCGGTGAGAACGGGGCACACGGCAGTGGATCCGCAACGGCGCCTAAGCCAGCTTCGTCCGAGCGGCATGCCCCCTACCTTCTTCGTAGGTCAATGTGTGTGTGCCGCAGTAGCCCTTACCGGCTGCGAGTAACCGTGCGAGAACCAAAACAAGCGGCACGTGAAGCCCGCAACAAACGCCAGCAGCACCGAGTGCACGCTCCACCCGTGAATGTCCACATGCATCGCGAACCCAAACGAGAGCGAAATCAAACTGTAAACGAACTCACACACAACGCGCTGCACGATCCGCAGAGACAACCCATCCGCAGCCGAGAACACTAACAGTAACAACTACACGCTCCACACGAAGAACACGAGCAGGTGTAAGTCGTACACACACCTACCAACCAACATAGTAGACTGTCAATCGACAGCTAGAAGGCCAATGCACCCCTTGCATGAAGTTCTTGTGAGATATGTCCAGGACGAGGATGGCTCTCGGCAACGTGGTTCTGCTGCTGCATAGCCGCTCTGGGACTTCACAACGCTGAATGATGCCAATAACACGTGATGTACGCGAGCAACCAGCCCACAACCCATCTCGTTCCCGCAAGCCTGCATCGCCACTTTACGTTGTCCTGCTCCCAACACCAGCTCCGTGATTAAGCCGTTTCCATATTCTGACTACACTTTAATGTCTCCACCAAGGCCCGGACTGTCAGTGCAAGTATCTTGACGTCAGGGTGTCAACAACGCGTCATTCTGGCCCTATTTAGACCAGGAGAACGCCAGCTCTGTCACCTTCCGCACCAAGAATCCTCTGAACCAGATTCACATTTGCCAGCATCACACACACGCAGCGTGATCTCATTTATCAATTGATGTTCTGATGTAGGTCATCCATTATAGCACTTCCCATGTTTGCTTCACTTGCCGGTTCGAATTCCAAACAAGAGCGTGACTAGATAGCACTACCACCGAACAAGAGTAGGTAGCACGGTGTACTGACCGAGCACCCGCAAACTCGAGGTTGATCAGTCCGGGCATCACCATTAAGTCAGAGATATTCTTCACGTCGTCAAGAAGCACACTCTAAACAAACAGCCACGACAAAAGTTAACAATAGTTCCGATAAAAAAAAGAGCAATTCCCTACGCACAGGAACGCATCCGTGAACGAGGTGCGCTCGCTGGACATATTGGACAAGTCCTGGTTTGGGATAACAAACATCGCATCCACGCTGTCCTTTAACTCAACAAGCCTCACACTGAAAGCTTCGCTCGGTTGTTGCCATCAAAGCGGAATGGCTGTTATCAAGACAAAATCAAGAGTATTAGCGCGATACGACCAATGAACGGCAATACATTGTAATGGGTCTGGTCATCCCATTACATGAGGTGGTTGTGTGGGACACACCACCTTCTGGGTTCATTGTGGTAACAGTTATCTGTTATGATATCTGTTAAATAACCGATATCCACATGAACTATTTGTAATAGGCCCTCTGGTCTATTATATGGACAATGTGATTACAGATTGGTGTGGCACACACACTTCCGTCATGGAGGTGAAGGTGGCGCAAATATGGGTACATATTTGCTCGCATTCACCTTTGGCGCAATCAGTGATTACGCTAAGTGTTCTTTGCACTTCTTTGTGCATGATGATGGTTCCTTCCCTGGGAAACGGTCAGGTAACAAGACCGGCACATCACCTGAGTTCTTGTGACCAATCACAAGACGCCACGCGGCAGGAAGATTCTTCGAAGGAGAATCTTCAAGTTCAGCCTGATTCAACCCAAGGTTTTATACTACATGTGTAGGTTAAATTACATTTAACCTCAAGGGCCCCTAGTGGTTTTATTCATAGGATTTAGGAACCATAAGCTCATTTCAATTCAGTTGCAATTTCACCTACAACTGCCCAAGTCGCCTTCTCAAGACCCGAGCATCGGCTCACTACTTAGTGAGTCCGCTTGCTCTTCAAGACCCGAGACCAGCCCAAGCATCCGGCTCGCCTCCGTGCGAGTTCCGTTCGCTTCGGGCTCCAGCACCGGCTCGCACTCCTGCGAGATCGTGCTGCGAACAGCTTCCTCTGTTCGGGTGTTCGGGATCAGGTCAACCAGCTCTTCGCTTTGCGTGAGCAGGTTTGGACTGAGTCCCGTTACATACATTCGTCTACATACCTTGACAGCGAACGCACCATGTTTGCACCCTGAACGCGTTCCAGAACCTCGTCAATCGCAGCTTCTACTGCTTCACGACTGATAGCGGCACAACGCTTAATTCAAAACACGTGTAATATATCCATTGCTCATTAATACACCCCAGACAATTGGTATCGCACGCACTTACCCAACTTCAGGATTGACACGACAGCATGGTCCTCCAGTAAGCTCAGGAGCCATCTGAACGCGGTTCTCCGTCAATGTCGTGTGCAGGTGCTGAGCGTCTGTGTTATAAACCAGGAATTCCACGCCCTGTAGGCCACGCGTGATCATGTTGTTCACTACGGTATCACAAAACACGCCCTCGTCAACACAAACTTCCAGCCGATGTCACTAACCCACATAAGGCTCATCTGCGTTGCGCCCATCTCCTCCAACACCAGCCACCACAGTCTTCGGTGCAAAGCCTGACAAAACCGCCACGGGGGGTCATACACAGAGGCTGCGTTGGGCTCACTTCAGGTATGTAAGAGGTTCTTCTCAGCCATGGACGGCGGTACTACGCTCACATCTATTGGTGACACAGGATCCACTGGAAATGGCTCGTCCTCGCCATTCTGAGCCTTTCTGAGGCCGCTTCTTCTTATCGACGGCCTCCTGTTCCTGCTGTTCCTACTTGTTGACGACCTCCTGAATCTGCTGCTTGGCCTTCTGCTGCGGGCGGAGCTCCTTACAAAAGACTGCCATCGAATTGAAGTCCCGCGTCTTCCGAGTCAACAGGTGTGCCCAGTCTTGGAGTGAGCGATGGTCGTTCAGCAGCTTTAGGGCGCGAGGACCCAGCGTCGACCATTCCTAAGAAGATGCTGGTGCGGTGGGCACCGCATTCGGGTCGATCTGTAGCGCGTTCGTCAGCTTCTTGCCGCGCTGGGACATCAGTTTGCGCTGGCGATGGCGTGGTGAGGGCGAGGACAACCGCTACGCACGACCAGCAGAGCACCTCTGAGTGGGCGTTTTGGTAAAAGTTAGCGAGGATTGTAAAACACCACTTAATTAGCTACAGGCGAAAAGGCGAAAGGGCGGGCCGTTTGGGCGAATGGTCGCCGCCTAAACTTTTAAAAGGGCGAAAAGGCCCGCCTTTACCACCACAGGTTGCAGTAAAGACCTCTTGCACGTTTCTCTGAGCTGTACTTCCAATTTGTGTGGTGGGGAACATGGAGATCGCATTCGATGACATTCGTCCGTAAACAACCTACGATTGCATTGCTATGAGTACGCTGATAAACATCACTACTGCTAGCAAGCTCACCTTCGGTGAGTTCGCTGAGGATGCTACTGAGCTACTGCTAGCCGATGCCGATGCCTTGCTGCTTTCTGACCCACTACCGAAAGAAGGGAAGGACACTGTTTGCACGGCATTCGCAAGCAGTACCACCGTCACCGCGCGCTCTTCAACCTGGAGGCTCATGCGAATGCCTTTCTCGATGTTGTCGCGGTTGGACAGCACGACGACAAGTTGGTCCGCTGGGGTCAGGAACGCCACTCGATCCACATTTTTCAACGATGGATTGGCATCGCTGCTCACGTTCAACTGGACCTGAAACGATCTCGAGACGAGGAACTTGGAAAAGTGGTCCATGACGTAGTACATTGGCTGCTTGTTAAACTCTGCGTCGCCATCTTCGTCCACGAGGATCGGGGCGTCGACCTGGTTGTCTGCCCAGTTCGGACCTCCTGTAGTATTTAGGACGAGGTTCCAGTCCGTCCAGCCGCTGGCAAAGCTGGCCAGGTCGTTGATGATATCGCGCGCGTAGTTCTCGCCGCGCTGCCATGTGATGTTGTTGTAGTCGAACAGATCCGTGCCCACTCCCGTACCAAGTCCCTTAACCAGCGAACCTTCACACGCTTCCGTCGGAAGAATGAAGATGTCAGGGTATTCGTCATGGAAACTCACCAAGTCATCAAAATCACCAGAAGTTCCGAAAGCAAAGTCCAAGTTCTTGTACCAGTGGACACCCACTCCTGCAACGTAGCTCCGAGTTTCCTGCCAGAAGACTCATTTCAAGTGTCTTGGTCAGACAAGCATCAAGTGACAATTGAATCGTGCTCAATTAGTTTGTACGAAGTGGTTGGGTTACTACCTGTAAGGTTGTGCGGCACGCTATACAGTCTACCCTCTCGATAGTTGGTCGTCAATCCATGCTTTAGCACGAATTGTGATCCGGTGTCGTGGGCTCCGCTGTCTCTGAGGCTGAAGAAGCGGCAGTAGATGTTGCGGTGCTAGCACTGCTCGCTAAAAAAGAAACAGGGGTCGTCGTCGTGGTAGCACTGGGCGTTGCTGTCGTGGCACTCGGTGTCTCCGTCACAGAGCCCGCACTGCCCGAAGTCGAGGTAGAACGGGATGTAGAGCCCGACGTGCTGTTTCCAGCGACATCACCGATAACAATCGTCTTGATCGAAAGAGCGTCCAGCGTAACATTCGTGCTCAGCTGCTGGCTGGTCAAACTCAGAGTGATGTCATGCGCGGAGCTGTCGCGGTTGGAGAGAATGAGCACGACCTGGTTGTCGGGGGTCAAGAATGCCACACTGTCCACCTTGGTGAGAGTCGATGAAGCGCTGGAGCTGGTTGTCAGACTCACGCGGACCGAGTCAGGCGGCAAGAACTTGGAGAAGTGGCCCATGGCATAATACATCGGCTGCTTGTAGAACTCTGCGCCTCCCTCTTCATCGATGAGAATGGGCGAGTCGATCAGATTGTCGATCCACGTGGGGCCTCCAGTCGTGTTGAGCGCCAGGTTCCAGTCCGTCCAGCCTGAGGCATAGTGAGCAAGGTCTCCGATAATGTCACGAGCGTAGATCTGCGCACGCTGCCACGCGAACGTGGGGTTCTGCAGCGTGGGGCCGGCGCCTGTAACAATGCCGTCGATCAGGTAGCCTTCACACGCTTCCGTCGCCAAGATGAACAGGTCCGGATACGAGTTGTGGAAAGTCTCAAGGTCGTCGAAGTTACCCGCCGTGTCGACCAAGAAGTCCAGGTCCTTATACCAATGAACACCAGCGCCCGAGACGTACTGCGCCGATTCCTCGTCAAGAAGCGTGGCGTCCCAGTCCAGCAGCAGATCCTTCTGATCGTCCATCATGATGATCTTCAGGTCCGGGTGGTTCTTCTTCATAATGGGGCCCAGGTCGCGCTTGATAAAATCTCTCTCCGTAGTAACATTGAAGCGCAGACTCTGCCAGTACTTGAACGAGAACTGCTCTGTAGGCTCATTCTGCGTCGTAATGGCCCAGATCGGGATGCCTTCATCCACGTAGGCCGACACGAACTTGGAGTAGTACAGCGCCAACGCCTCCCAATACTCACCACCCGGGTATCCCTGCACAGCACAATTGATGGTTGTGTTTTCCGTGGTCATCCACGCCGGCGGTGCCCACGAAGACCCGTACATCTTCATGCCTCGAGACGACGCGCTCATGGCACGTTGGATAAAGGGGATCTTCTTGTCCTTGTCCATGTCGATACTGAAGTTGTCCATGGCCAAGTCGCCCTCCACGTCGTTGTACGAGTAAATGGTGAGCGAGAAGTCCGTCGAGCCGATGGGGATACGACCGATAGTGTACTGCAGTCCATCGTCACCAAAGTACGCGTCCACCAGGAGGTCCTGGAGACCAGAGTCCAACCGGTACAAATTGATGGCCGACGCGTCCGTGAAGGCGCCACCGAAGCCGATGATCGACTGGTACGTCGTACTGGTGTCGATCACAAAGTCCGCTGCGACGTTAGCTGCAGTCTCCATCTCGACCGTCGAGAAGGTCAACCGGTCACCAGCCTTGGAGGTGGAGAACACACCGGCCTCGCTGCCCGACAGGTGCAAATGGCCATTGGAGACCGAGTCGCACGTGGCTTCCGAGCACACGCAGACGCCCTCGAGGTTGCTTTGGAAACGCTCCGACCAGGACGTGCAGTTGTTGGTGGCGGCGTGTGCGGCGTGCAAGGCCAGCAGCGCCAACACGTAGCTGAAAGGCTTGACAACCAGCATGTTCCGACGTTCAGGTTCGTCTCGACCGGGCGAGTTGGGAAATGGCGACGACACATGTTGGGCTTCAGGTGCCGCCCAGAGACGTCAACGCAGTCATGGCGTGAAGCTGCGCGGAGAAGCGTGCGAGTGTATCCTGGTCAAGTGCCTTCTCTTGCCCGATTGGGAGCAGATTCAGCTTCATGAAGGCGTTGCACACACGTCACACCAAGGTGTTTTGCACTGATCAGCAAGACCGCGAGTCTTGATCCGAGACCCTGGCAAGCAGAATTTGTCGGTGAAGCTCTTCAGCTTACGCGCTCATAATCCATGAGGGAGAAATGATTGTCACTGCGGAGCGATGTCGCGACAGTGGGTATGGGGATCCGTTAGCTATGGTACGGGTGGGAATTGGCCCAAAGCCCACCAAAGTTCGGGTGCTGGCGCGACAACGCAGAGTGCGACGGCATCTCCAGGGAAGCTACCAGGTTCTGCGAGCTAAAATCACCATGCCGATCGACAGTCGGAAGGTGTCATCATGTTGATTTGGGACGCGAAGTGCGGAATCGAGCCCAGTGGACAGCAACGTCCAGCGTATATTTGAATTGGACACATTCCAAGTACTCAGACCAAGGGCGGAGGCGTCAATGAGAGAAAGCTACTCGCGGTGGCTGTCAGAGCTGTCGTGCTCACCGCGAGTATCTACCCTGTAAATGAAGAACCAGACACAGCTGTGCTCTCCGCAGCCATCGTGCTGCATTCCTATCGGAAGTGGTCGCTCCGCCGCTACCCTGGCCGGCAATGGTGGTCATGCTGCATGACCACCATGACTCATGCTACATGTAGATGCGGTCATCTTGAACATGTGCGCGCTGCCGACGTCGCGCCTCGGCGAGCATAAACCCACTCACGTAAGCCCCCACGGACCCGCTTTGCGTACCTCTGAGTTGTTTGATACAGGAGTCTCGTAATCGACGTCAATCGAGCCACCCAGCAGCTCCAAGCAACCGCGCGCCAGCCAGCATCTCAACTTGACATGGTACATGAACGCGTAACCCTCGAAATCTTCGCTGCCCATTCAGCAGACTGGAGTCATCGCCTTGCTGCCTCAAAGTATTTCCGAGGACTCGCCAGTGCCAGACTCACCCTGAGTCTGGCCGTGGAGAACAAGTTGACCCAGAGAGCTGCAACTGTACCTGGTGGGGATGACTCACAAGCTGATCCACTTGATCCCTTGTTGAAGTTGATGTCATGACAAAGATCGCAAACGGCTGGCCCCGCGCGTTTCGAACACCACGACGCAGATCCAGGGCAGGAAGTCCTTGTTTATAACGAACTGCATTTCGCCCGCGGCGAAATCGCTGCGCTGCCCAAGACAAGCACGACTTGCATTTTGCACGACTCCGAGTCCGTTTGATTCGAACAGCGGGTTTGCTCATCCCCCGAGTGATTCGTCCGCTTTAGTGTGCCTCGCATCGTTGAAGTGGCTGGGAGTCGCTCCGTCTAGCGAGGATGTGGACTACAACATCGATAACATATCGATGTTGCAATTGTTCGAGGACACCTGATGCCGTTGCCGCAACACTATCACACGGTGACATAATTCATCAAGTGGTCTGCTTCCCTGACAGACACTTTGGAATTGACGGCGAACAACCCAAGCGACTCGAACTGCAGAACTCAGAGCATTGCAATGGTGCGTGGACTTGCTCCGTTGGTTGCTGCGATGGCGTTGCTATTGCCGTTGGCCCAAGCCATCGACTGCAACAATTGGTCCATGCGCTACAAGAAGTTCCTCGACGGAGTCTGCGTCTGCAATAGCACCGTGGCCTGCGATACCTTTCCAAACGATTATCTCAAGCTCTCGTCGGGTCAGGCCGGAGTGTATCGCACCACGCGGGACGGCGAACGGTTCCGCTACGAGACGGCCACGTTTGTTAGTGGCACCTCCGCTGACGCTGACTTGACTATCGACGCCAGCACGACGTACCAGACCATCATTGGATTTGGTGGCGCCTTCACGGACGCAGCGGCCATTAACGTTTACAAGATGGACGCCACCATCCAAAACATGATCCTCAACGCGTACTACTCGGTAGACGGCATTCAGTACACAACGGGCCGCATCCCCATCTCGTCCACCGATTTCTCTACAAACATCTACTCGTACGACGCCACAGTGGACGATTTCGACATGACCGACTTCTCCATTGCTGTTGACAAAACGTCGGCCACGCACAAACTGGACCTGATCCACCGTGTGCTGGGCATGACGTCGCGCACACTCTCGATCTTCGCTTCGTCGTGGGCTCCACCCGCGTGGATGACGAAGGAGAACTCGACACTTAATTGCCACATGCAGGGCAACCCGGGCGAAAAGTACTGGAAAGCTTTAGCACTGTACTACTCGAAGTTCATCACCGCGTACGAGAACGAGGGGATCCCGATCTGGGCTATGACCACGCAGAATGAACCGGATGAACCCCTCATCAAATTAAACTCATGGCAGAGTCTGCGTTTCTCAGCCACGACAGAGCGCGACTTCATCAAGAAAGACTTGGGGCCGCAGATGAAGACCGATCACCCGAACCTGAAGCTCATCATGATGGACGACAACAAGGGCAACCTGCTGAATTGGCTGGCAGCGCTCGAGGACGCCGATGCTGCCCAATACATTTCTGGTGTCGGCATCCACTGGTACTCCAACCTCGACTTCCCTCTTGGTGCTGGCGGCAGCTTTAGCGACCTCACTTCCTTCCACACAAAGTATCCGAACGTGTTCATGCTCGGGACGGAGGCTTGCGAGGGTTACCTACCGAACTTGGTTATCACGAGCACTGGCGCTGGTGTCAAGCTGGACAACTTCAACATCGGCTGGTGGCGAGCGCACAATTACGCCAAGGACATCATCAACGATCTCACGAGTTACGTGTCCGGGTGGACGGACTGGAACCTCGTGCTGGATACGACCGGTGGACCGAACTGGGCCAAGAACTTTGTCGATGCGCCGATCATCGTGGACGAAACCAACGGGAACGAGATCTACAAGCAGCCCATGTACTACGTCATGGGCCACTTCTCTAAGTTCCTCACTCCTGGCTCCGTGCGCCTGAAATTCACGGCTTCTAGTGGAAGCAAGTCGCGGCTCAGTGATGTGGACTGGACAGCCTTCTTGACGCCCGAGGGCCAATATGTGGCGATTCTCTTCAACAAGGGTGACTCCACACAGACTGTGAAGATCATGGCACCCAGCGGCAAGCTGGTGCAGGTCGTCATTCGGCCCACCTCCATTCAGACTGTCGTCTTCAACAAGTAAGCGCGTCGGACGAGAATGAGAACGCCTACGAATCCTGGGTTTCGGTGTATCCACACTCGAATACTTGTGAACGATAACAAAGCCGTGCTTTCGCCCAGAACAGCTCTGGATTTTACCACTTAGGTGGCAAAAAGTTGCAGTGCAATCAGCAGCTAGCGTTCTAGCGCCGTCTCAATCAACTTCCATCCGAACCAAAGCAATACACAATTTGTGTGGACGCGACCGTGTTGCTGGGTATCGCTGTTTTGCCGCCTCAAGTAACTGCAATATCGCGGCCGATGAGCCACCTACCAGCATGAACACTACACTGTTGGTGCGTTTTGCGATCTAGTTGTTGAAGCAGCAACAACTGGTTAGCCCACGAGCGTATGGCTTGAGGGTACGGTATATTCACTAAGAATGATCTCGAGAGATCTTTACGTTCAGACTGGGCTACCTATGAATGAAGGCACTACATCTTTCACTCCCCAGCAGCCCGTTTACCGAGTGGGCTTTCGTTTGTGGTCCTTTTCAGGGTCCCGTTCCCACGTTGGTTGAATTAGTCGTCTTAGCCGACTCGATATCCTCTGCAAAACTGCGGAGTTCGAGGCTGGCCCGTGACCTGCAGCAGTCCAAGTTGCCACATATTCTTGGCGGCGTTGACGTCTCGCTCCCAGCAGCACAAGTAAACCCGTACATCCAAAAACAGTAGCATTGGAACTTACACTTCTTTTATTTCTCACAGTTCGCGAGAGAATGAGCAGGTTGCAGCTAAGCGCAGCTTTCAAACGCTACTATGATCAGCTGCGCGACCCCACCTTCAAACCTGCAACAACTCCTCTTCACGTGGCTGTCCTCAACAACGATTGCAACCGTGTGGACCAGCTCCTCGCTAAGGGTATTGATCCGCGAATCACTGATCAGGTAGCGATACTCTTGCCAAGTCATTGCCATTCGCTGAACGCTGTTCGCTGCCTGTGCTTCGTAGAACGGATGTAGCCCACTAAACCACGCAGCACTTCTTGGAAACGTAAAAAATTGTGAGTTGATGATCACTGCTGGAGCGAACGTGAATGCTACAGCCCACGACGGAAGTACATCCCTTCATAAAGCCGCACAGGGCGGGCGTGCCGAGGTGGTTCAGCTGCTTCTTCGCGAAGGAGCTGACCCTTACGCACTGACCAAGGCGAGTCCACCAGATCACCTTCATCCCACTGACACAGAGACTAATCTGAGCATATTGTTGGCCACACACAGAAAGGAGAGAGTGCATACACAATTGCCAGCCATCGAAACCACGTGCAAGTAGCGATTCTGCTGTATCCGTACTCTGCAGATCCAGACATGACACGACAGGAAGAGAAAAGTTAGTGCATGTATTACATACTTTAGCACCTTGATGCTTCACGGGAGGGTCTCGCCGACTCATTGGAAGAGTTCGATTCGTTCTCACTCGGTAAGCTAGCTTTGAGCTTTTTCCGCATTCTTATCGATGAAGTTCCGGCCTGCGGGATATTTTCTCCATTGTTCCACATCATGTGCCAGATTTGACTGCATGTAGCATTCCGGTACTCAACCGGATCATGCGGTCGAGATCGATCGCACAAGAACACCATGCCCCCATTAAGTCGTTCAGTACACTCCGGACAGTAATAAGACGTCGCTGACGGACGTCGACGACCCCCTCGCAGCACAGAACACACTTTGCACGTGTGCTGGCGATGACTACGGATTGTCTGGCCGAGGGGGTTGCGCACCTCACGATACTCTTCCGTCTGCACAAGTTTGTGCTGCGGGTGACCAATGATGTCGCCCCACACTTGGTCTCCACGAGAAGGCGTCGACAAAATCTCCCGATTCCCCGCTGCGATCGATGGCACAGGCACCGGTGCAGCAATGGGGACAGGTGTCACTGACGACGGTGGAGGTACCGGTGCCTCTACTGGTTTAGCTGCAGCTTGTGCACGCAGTACAGCTTGCATCTGCGTCTTGAGCGTCTGCACTTCTTGCTGGAGTTCCTGAACCTGTGCTGTGAGTTGCGTGATCTGCTCCGCCTGAACTTCTGGCGGTGGAGGACCTTGCGGCACCAAAGTCATTGGGAAAATGTACTTGGGCGCCCATGCAAAGTCTGTCACCCCGAGTTTGACCAGTATCTCCAGTTGCAGAGTTTTGTCCTCATCTTGCCGAACCAGAGTTGGGCCGTTGGTGGCAGCGGATTCCTTCAGACTTGCAGCTACATAATGGAGAACTGTATTCCGCGGAAGCACCACGTCTTCTGGGGCGAATGCTGCGACGCCGGTCACCTCACACGTCCAGCGCTTCTTGGACGTTTGGCTCTCCAACCAGATCTCTCCTACGCCGTCGACAACCCCCACGCCGAAGCGGAAGCTCTCGCCCGGGAAGGACTCGAACGCGGCGTCACCTTCCTCCATTTTGGCGCGCAATTAATTAATTTTTGACTTGGAAATCTGTGCAACTTCTAAATGCTAGATTACAGATCCTAAAGCGATCGCGAAAGGCCGCTGTTTGATGGCCATGGCACAGCAAAACAGCGGAATTGCGCGCGTGTTCGGCGTCATGCAGGAGCTGCACCAACTGCGGGGCAAAGTTTGTGCTTTATCGGAGAAGAACCGCGAATTGGCCAAAGCTTTGGTGCGTTGGTTTCCCACTGTGGTGCTACAGGCACAGACTACGTCTTTTTTACGGATTCGTTGACGTTTTATGGTAGACTACAAGCAAACAGGAGCTGACCAAAGGTGGGCATTGTTTACTTATACTACCCTGTTGATTGACTGTGCTGACGGGGTATCGTTGCAGCTCGGACAACGCAGAACGCCGTGTTTTCGGACAAAGGTTCGCTCCTCTTGCTGGCCTTAGCAAACTATGATACTGAAGTTTGTCGAACACTTTTATTTGCTGTGGTAGTGGTGGAATGGATGGAGGCGCGCCGCCAACCTGTTGAAGGCAGGATCTACAGTGTACGTGCATTCTGGCGTGGGTATTAACTGGCCTTGATAATGTTGGAGCAGTGCACCACCGCGCCGTTCAATGCAGTTTCGAGGAACTCGATCGAGGCCTTGAGGAAAATACGCACCCTGAGCCAGACCCACCGCTTTCTCCGGGTCGAAGGCGCGACCCGGTACAATCGCTTTGCTCGGTACGCTTGAATAGGGCACTACTGTTGACCAACTTCATGCTGATGCTGTACCATCAGGAGCCGGACGTGACAAATGCAATTGGTGCCCGAACCTTGTCTGTTGTCATCAAGGTGAGCTGGATCAGCGTTTGCAAGCATATCAAACTACTTGGCGACTAATGCGTTCGTGCGTGCGAGGTCTCAAGACAGAGAAGGAGGAAGTCGCGGTGGAGAGTGAGCCTGTCATGTTTCAGGACAACGAGACCACATCTATGTTGTCAAGAAGCAATGCTGCTCTTGAGAGGAAAGTCGACCCACACCAACTGATATTGCCGCCACGCATCGATCCCGGTTCGGAACGAACAAGCTCACAGGTACGCTTCTGCATTAGGTACCTTTACTACGATGTCGAATTCACATGGGCGATGCGGTGTGAAGCGGCGACTGCGTCAGCGAGATGCCGGCATATCATACGCCGAGCCCAAGTTGAACACGAAACTCCGACGGGTAAGTTCCTACTGCATGTTTGCAAAGACTCATGGCGCAGCTAACACTTGCGGACCAGGGAGACTACTACGGCTTAGCCAAGCGCAGGGCGCCAAGACACAACATGAAGTCCGAGCCTCGCCGCGCCACTTCCCCGCGCGCTCCGTCACCCTTCGGGCAACAGCGCAGCCCGTTCCGCAGACGCACCTCCAGGCACGTCAAGCGCGTCTCGTACGCAGAGCCCAAGCTCAACACCAAGCTCCGACAGGTACGTGCCGCAAGTTCCTGGGCGACAAGCCTTGATCTAAGTCACCCTCGCTTTGCTGCAACAGGGCGACAAGTTCACCTTCACGACCTGATACCGTGTGATCTTGGCCACGTACTTGTCCAGCTTGAATCACCTTGAAATAGATCCCCTACCCCGCCGTTGAGATTTTGCACAAATCGTCTATTTTTAGCTATAAAGCCGCAACGGCCTCCGTTTTAGACTGACAACGGCTCCTCGCAGCGAGGTTGGCAACACCACAACGCAACCAGAACTGGCAGCAGCACTCGACTGACTCCTTCCTTCGCCTCCTGCCACTCACACACACGCGGAAGAAGAGCGTCGCCATGGGTTGCGTTAACTCCAAGCCGGTAAGCACCGACAGGTCAAAAGAACTGGATTACGATGCGCGTTCTAACTCTGTCGATCCCAGGACCAGGACGTGAACAACAGCGCGCAGGTCGACCCCAACAGCGACAACAATGCGGCGGGGACAGGGAAGACAGCCCTGGATGCTCTGAACCCCAACAGCTTCGAGGAGCAGTACACGCTGGGCAAGGTCATCGGCTCAGGCACTTTCTCGGTCGTTCGCATCGCGGTGCACAAGCCCACGGGCCAGCGTTACGCGATCAAGTGCATCAAGCGCGAGGGGCTTGTGGCGGAGGATATTGAGGCGCTGACGACGGAAGTTGCGATCCTCAAGCAGGTGAGCTACTGCAGTTTCCAGGTAAAAGGCTGTTGTAGAGTTGCCTAACTTGGATGTTATCTTTTCCTGCAGATGAACCACCCCAATATTATGATCCTGCACGATTTCTTCGTCGAGGAGAAGTTTTACTATTTGGTGACGGAGTACATGGAGGGCGGCGAGCTGTTCGACCGTATCGTTGAGAAGGTCGGTTGCACAGCTGGCTTCCTCCCTCGACCGTTATGATGATTTGTACTGACTTTTGTTTTTTTAGTCGTACTATAACGAGAGAGAAGCTCGCGATCTGGTGAAGCTGCTCCTTGAAGCTATCAAGTACTGCCACGACGCCAACATTGTGCACCGCGATCTGAAGCCGGAGAACCTCCTGCTGACGAGCAAGGACGACGATGCGTCTATTAAGCTGGCTGACTTTGGGTTTGCAAAACGAATCGAGTTCGACAGTGAGGGCCTCGTGACAGCCTGCGGTACACCCGGGTACGTTGCACCCGAGATCCTTGAGGGCAAGCCGTACGGCAAGACGGTGGACATCTGGAGCATTGGTGTTATCACGTACATTCTGCTGTGTGGATACCCTCCGTTCCACGACGACAACCACAATGCACTGTTTAAGAAGATCAAGAAGGGCAAATTCCAGTTCGACTCGCCATACTGGGACCACGTCTCGGACGACGCCAAGGACCTTATCTCGCAGATGCTGGTCGTGGACCCAGAGAAGCGGTACGTCTGTCACTTTTACTGCTGTTCTATTGTCTGCAGTGTATTAATCAGTATATTGGGGTATTTTGCTCTGCAGTGCGACGGTGGATCAGCTGCTGTCACACCGCTGGGTCACGGGCACGGAGGTGGCTACGGTGCAGCTCACGAGCGCATTGGAGGAGCTGCGTCGCTTCAACGCGCGCCGCAAGTTCAAGGCCGCTGTTAGCACGGTGTCCACGACCGTCGGGTTCAGCAAGAAGTACAGCAAGTCCTACAGCCAGCCGCAGTCGACGCTGGACGAGGCTGCGGACGCCGAACTGGAAAACGTCCCCGAGGTGTCGCCCGAGACGGTGGACGTGGTGCTGGACGACGAAAAGGCTGCTTAGTCACAGCCCAAGCGATCTTGAAAAGTGTAGACGAACTCAAGTTGAAGTGGCCGGCCTATCTATATTCAAAATTTTAACCAATGAAATCGCATTTCTAGCTGAATCTATAAGATAAAGAGACGCAGCGAAGAGCTACGCTGTGGTGACCATGGACGTGGAAGGCGACGAGGCGCACAAGCGAAAGATCGTGCGCAACTTCGCGCCGCACCTGGGCAACGAGGCGCTGGCACAGCAGGAGCGCCGCTACTTTGCGCTGGGGGTGGCGCGCGTGCTGCTGGTGTTCGTGGCGCCGTCCTGCGTCATCTTCTACACGCGCGACTGGTTCGTGGACACGATCGTCTTCCTCATAGTGGCGTTCGTGTGTCTGGTGGAGCTGGCCCTGGCATTGGCACGTGGAGGAATGACATCTGATTGAGTGGCGACGGATCTGACGTTGCTATTGCTATTGTGCAGTATCGCTACTACGTGCTATGGCCTGAAGGGCTCGCGATGCGCTGGGCCTACTGGACGGAGGTTGGTGAAGTATTTTTTTTATGGGGGTGAGTTTGCATCGTAATAATGCTGTTGTGTTTGTGCATGGAGCTGTAGATCGTGCAGGCGGAAGACCAATACAAGCTCAAGATCCTGGGCTACTACATCCGCAAGATCGACAAGTTTGTGGGCCGCTTCCCGTCGGCGATGAGTGCAGACAAGATTAAATCCCACTACCGCAAACGCACGTGGCCTCTGCTGGTACTGTTTGCTTTGGCGTATGCAGCGTGCCTCACGTTCCTTGTGCAAACCAAGCGGGAGAAGGCTGTGATACGCACCTGGACGTTCTACTTGCTGGCCATTGGCAGCGGCCTCGTTGTGCTGCGCTACGCCAAGCTGCACCTTGTCGAGTTACCGCAAGTGTTAGCTCTGCGCGATCACCCAGAGGTGGGTCGACTGTGCTTTCCTGCTACTGTCTATATCTGCACTAACCCACGTGTCGTCTGCTAGTTTGCGACGGATGGGCTTTCTAATGCTGCAGAAACCATTCCGTTCGCCCACGCAGTCCCGTCGTACTCGGCAGCCGGACGCGGCCACATCGTCCAGGTCAGCGTGTCAAAGACCGTTGCGGACATTTAGCACTAAACGAGTGGGGAAGGCACCACGAGTGGGGAAGGCAGCGTACTATAAGACGAAAACTGCATTTACACGTTCTTTGCGTGAAGAAACAAGAACGGTATGGTAGGCAATGTGATGAGAACTGCATTTACACGTTGCGTAAAGAAACAAGAACGGTGTGGTAGCGACGTACATACAGCACAAGCAAACAAAGATCACTATATTTCCATTCAATCACTAACGTCAGTGCACTACATTTCCATCACTACACGACAAATGGGCACGGTTTCACCAAGAAGTTGAATAACTCCGGAGACAACTCCCTGCCTGTCATTCTGAGAGTGGTTGTCCACCACCGGCAGCAACTCTGGTACGTCTGCGACCCAGTGAAAGTCCTCGTACGCGCTGTCGAAGATCAGAACGACCGACCATCCCCAGGTCTTCAGCGTCTCCACCGTCAGTTTTTGTTAAAGATACTGGGGAGCTTCCCGGGACCACGTCTGCCCACTCGGCCCAACTTGACCACTTCCTGACGCTGTCCCCGGAATTACTTTGACCGTGGCATACCCACTGAGGCGCATTTGTCCGAATCCTGACATCCGGGACGCGCTCGAACAACGTGCTGTGGCTCTGCAGCAGATCCGAGTGGAGGCAATGTTCGTCATGAACTTCCACTGCTGCCGCCTGTTCGAGCACCATCGGCATAGCTACCCGAACTACTCAGTAGTACCGGCAAGATCTCGCACGATGGAGACAGCCCTGCAGCTAGACCAAGCTACGTTCTACCGGTGCTGCACTGCTGTCTTTGGTGACGAACAGATGCCCGCGCCAAAACCCTCGGCTAACGCTGCACTAGAGGAGTCCATCAACAAGTACAAGGCTTCACGATCGAGGGCCATGTCGTATATACCACCTACGCTATTCGATTCAAGCTCCGCTATCAAAGAACTGGCGAATGACATGCTCGTTGCGGCGCAGCAACACGTTCGAATGAACTTCGAGGCGCGGCTTGTCAAATTCGTTAGCCTGCAGCTTGCGTATCCGCGGGGAGCAGCTGAGGCCATGGTCGCTCGACTAAAGTCAAGTCCTGAAGACCCCACGGACGTCGAGAAGCAATGGCTCGAGTGGCTAGAGCTGCCTCCTACAGCTGCGAACATCGCTAGCCACGAAGTGCTATTTCTTCAAAAGCTGTACGACATGCTGAAGGAGATGGAAGAAATGCACGACCAAGACGAGATCCCGAAAGGGTGTCGATTGTTTACGTTGCTGCCACAGCCCACCTCCTGTGTGCCATCGTTCTTCCCGGTCACGACAGAGGTGCTCTACCAAGTCGCAAGGCAAATTTTGGCAACTACGGGCAAGGATGTTTTGGTCTCTACAAGTCCACAAACTCTCGTGGCCATCGGACGTATGCCACGTCTACGGAGTTCCAAGAAGTACGCGAGCGAATGTGGACTCTGTTTTCAACCTCGGAGACTGCGTCAGCCATACTGCGGATCAACGGATTGGCGTTCCAAGGCGCAACTTCGAGCATCAGATCTCCACGAATGGGTACAGTGCTGCTGTGCTGACGTCGATTCCTGCTCCTCTTGAACGACCTGCTCTTTCTCCGAAGTATACGCCACATACATTGATCGGGATTGACCCAGGTCTACGGATGATGCTGACGGCATACAGCCGTCCTATGCTGGAGTTTGTCTGCAACGCACCGGAAGAGCCATGCTCCATGCCCGGTTGGTGCAGTACCTGTCCACGCCACGTTGGCGGCAGACGCCATGGCAAGAAGCGCAGCAGGAACCGCCGTCGTCGCCACCGACGCAAGAGACGCAGCAGAGCACACTGCGATGTGGAGGGGTGGTGCGAGATCTGCCACAGGCATCACCCAAAGCACCGTCCGCGGAAACACGGCGTCAGGCGCCGGACTCACTTCTTGCGCGACAATGCTCACGTCCAACAAGTCACGTCCCGAGAGTACCGACACATGAGTCGTGTCGAGCACCATGCATTTTGGCATGAAAACCTGAAGAAGAGGTATCCGCTCTATGGTGCGTTTGTGAAGGACATGCCTTCGTTCAAGACTTCGTCGTCGGCGTCCCTGCTCTCTCGCTACGAGCACATCTGGAAGAACGTCAATGCCATGTTGGAGTTCTGCGCACTGAAAGGGTTTCGCAAGTGGCGATTTACACTGTCGCGATTCAAACGCAAGGCCGTGGCGAAACTCGCCAAGCGTGTCGTCCCGACTGTGGACCGTGACGTGTGTGTGGCTCTCGGAAAATGGAGCAGCCAGACTCACCTCGCGGGCCATATGCACGTCCCGCGCAAGCGGTTCGCACGTGAACTCTCTCGCCGCGCAACCCTCGTCATGGTCGACGAATTCCGTACCAGTTATCTTTGCTCCGAGTGCTCGGGACCGATGGTGGACACGCCATTCAAGATCTACGGGACGACGAAAACCAAGAGATCGAGGAACGTGCGTGTCTGCAGAAATATAGGTTGCAGAGCGAACTACTGGGAGCGCGATATCAACGCCGCGAAGAACTTGTGGCAGCTTAGGCTCCTCCAAGTCACCAACCAGCCTCGAACTCCACAGTTTTGCAGAGGGTATCGAATCAACCAAGTCGACTGAATTCAAACCAGCGTAGGAACGGGACCCTGAAAAGGACCACAAACGAAAGCCCACTCGGTAAACGGGCTGCTGGGGAGAGCAAGGCTTAGTGCCTTCATTCATAGGTAGCCCAGTCCGAACGTAAAGATCTCTCGAGATCATTCTTAGTGAATATACCACCGTCAGTGCACTGCAGAGGGCGCACTCCTCGCCGAACTCGGAAATGGCGTGATCCACGACGGGGAACAAGGTTATGAATACCTGGTTCTCCCAACTGTGGAACATCTCGTTGCGACTCAAGTTCGCAGGTCCGATGATCAGCACCAAGTTGTCCACAATGGCTGTCTACAAAAATTATTGTCCACCCAATAATTAAACAAAACCAATATAATAATTGCAATTTTACGAAGTGCGTACATTTTCTAAATGTAAATTCTCGTTTTGTCAAACATACAAAAACAAGTGATCGAGACCATTTGGTGCACAACAATGCTGCCGCCAGCAGCAGCAGCAGCAGCAGCAGCAGGAGGTGGACAGCGCCGAGAGCTGCCGTACGAGGCGCTGGACACACAATGGGAGGCGCGCGAGTTCGACAAGTTCCGCGCTGCTGCTGGAGGAGCTCGGCAGCAAGCTCCGTACGGCGCGTACCTGTTCGGGCGGTTGATGCAGTCGGATCTGCACCAAAGTTGTCGGCCTGCGCTGCCTCCAGACGTCGACAAGCTCAACGGATCCACTATCCAGGGCATGTGCATCCTACAGGTGGTGGACGTGGCCAATATTGGCGCCAACTACGAACTTCGCACGGAGTTTTCGACGGCCGGACCAACGCGCACACTGAAGCTGGGCCTTACGGACGGCCACCAGTTGGTGTTTGGCTTTGAATACGTTTCGCTGCCGCAGTTCAGTGTGAACGTGCCGCGCGGCACCAAAATCGTGGTGGAGAACGTACCTGTCAGACACGGACTGCTGATGCTGGGACCTGACAATTGCCAGCTATTGGAGACATCGGCAGATTACTCAGGACGCAGCAATGGACAAATGCAACAGCAGACGGAATCGAACGGGGTCAGTGCTGGAGCGTACTCGGCGGCGCTGGTGACGTCGCAGTTTAATGTATCGCCGCAGGTTGTAGTTTCTCCGACGCGTTCACAGCAGTCCACTGCTAGACCTCCAGCGACGATTGCTGCTTCACGGACAACTGCAGTGAGAAACACAAATCCGTCTGCAGCATCAAACCCGGGGGCTATACGTCGCATGAAAACAAGCAGCAACAATGATGCTTTGGGCCCCGCTAGAAACAGCGCTACCCCTTCCGTGTTCGTAGATATACCTTCTTCGGACGAAGACATGGACAGCGACACCACCGACCCGATGGTGGAACATCTCTTCTACAGCCCGAAGACTCCTCGACAGCCAGCTGATGTTGATACTGCGGCCATGCAAGGCAACAATAGGGACGTTCCGTCCAGGAAGCGGCCTCGCTCGCCTTCAATGGGGCAGGGTGTAGGGGCCGCATCATCAGGCAGATCACGAACGCAAAATCCAGTCGCTGCACAGTCGGTGAGCTCTACCGCTACTTCGTTTCTGGGTCAAGAGACCAAGAGTAATGCCTCAACAACTACAATTTCTCCGCCGCTGGATCCAAGGCGACCGTTCCAGTACTTTAAAGCACGACTACCGACGCTGTTAGCACCAAAACAGCAAACAGCAACGACTAGATTCCGGATTCGCGCGTGTGTCAAGTCTGTGATAGGCTTCCAGTTCAACACTGGCCGGTACCAGCTTCGAGTTTCTGTGGAGGACTGCACTGCTACAAGAGAAGCGGACGTGGCTGAAGATTTCGTGACGCGGCTTATGGGTGTGCCATGCTCCGAATTCCTGCAAACCATGCAGACGAACGTGCAAGTTGCGCACGGATGGGCGGCGACAATGCAGTTTGCGCTCATGACCCTTGAAGGAGTCGTGACGTTTGAGGTCACATCTACACCAGGCCCAACTCCTCTCTTGCTGGTAGACTGCCGAGATTTCCAGTCGTCTGATACTCGCGAGCTGCTGCAGCGAGTGAAAGCTTCGTTGTCCCGTGCGCCTTGATAAGACGCAAATCGCTCTCTTCGTAACATGTCGAAGCAAACATGCCGTTTATTTATCTACTTCGAAGAGCTAAGCATCGCTGTGTGCACGAGCGAGTCTGTCGACAGCGTGGCCTCGCATGTGAGTTGGAACAATCTATCACCATCCTGTCTTGAGCCTTGTTCCGTCTCAAGCGAAAGAGTACGTGGTATTCCGACCAGCACGTCGTTCTTGGGGGTGGCTGTAGGCGGATGCATGACAAACATGAACGTATCGTACTGGGCCTCCTCCGCGCGCATGTTGCGATCACTCTCCAAGAGCGTTTTGCAGCGCCGGCGTCGACGGTTGATTTCCGTGTGGGCCACTGCTGCAGTGCTCGAATGGCCAAAGTCTGCCGCCTTCGCCAGCACCTCGTACTCCGTCCGCGAGAGCTCAGCAGCTAAGGTGGCAGATCGAGGGTAGTCCAAGTCGCTCAACTTAATCTTGCCGACACAACACGGCGCCAGCACATACGCAGCCCGCTCTGCAAGACATTTCTGCATCACCATATCCGTGGCCTCGCCACAAGCGTGCAGTGCAATACCCACATCGAAAGGCTTGTGGTAGTCGTCAATGAATCCGCAGAAAATCTCCACATTCGTCAGCTTGGCAGCAGCAATGCGTTCTTCAGCTGAATATCACCAAAACAAGCGCACAGGTCAGCTCCTATTGATACACAAAATCCTCTGTAGCTATTCGTACCGATAGCAAGTGAAGGTTCCTTTTTGTCCAGCAGAACAAATGTACACTGTGGGAAAAGACAAGCAAGCGGCAATGCCACATACCCTGATCCTGCACAGAACTCCACGACCACGTCACCAGGTCTGCAGCAACCAACCAACTCATCAGCCTCATAAAACACATTGTAATCGCTGCCAAAAGGACTGTAAATTACCTCAGAATGCGTTGCAAGAAGACCGCTAGATTGTCCACTTGCTGCCGCTTGTTCCGTGCTCGTTGCGCTGGCAGTTTGCCATCACGCGGGTGGATTCCGTCGGGCAGATCTGTCCAAGGGATGCCCTTCTGCGCTTCAATGCGAGGTGTGTCTGTCTCGTGCAGACATTTGAGCGGGTTGCAGCGGTAACTGGCCTTTGTGTGGCCGAATGCAGTGTCCTCTACGCGCTCCAGCAGTTCCTCGAACCAGAGCTGCGAGTTCTTGGGCGCCTGCAGCCCCTTCTTACGCAGTTTGCGGAGGCTCCGCTGCTTTTGGGACGACGTCGAAGGATCAGCCGGTTCAGTAGTAGCTGCACTTGTGGGTGAGAGGTTGGTGGACTGCGTGGCGGACCACTCGGCGGCGTCCCAAGTACCCCATGTCAACGCTGGCAGCACGCTGTTCATTTTGCTGGACATGCGCAAAAATGCAGTTTTGACCAATGGTATCACGATGCCGCACAGCCTTCACGCAAGTTGGTTGAGTAGCTTTACGAGAACCAAGCTCGTGCAATTCGTACACACCATGGACTCCTTTATACGGTAGCGGGTCCATTTCGACCAGAAGTGAGCATCCTCTAGTCATGGTTGTGGTTAAATGGACCCAAACAGTGTTGACGACATTTTGACCCATTGTGAGATCGCCACGGCTGACATGCGCAGACTCAATGAACAGCTACAACAGCGAGCAGGAGTGGTCTCGCAGAGAAGCTGTCAAACTTTTCCTTATCCAGTGGAGAACCTCCAAGCACCGGAAATTCCGGTCCAGAATGTTCATCTCCTGCTTGTCAGTGCTACACGTCCCACGACCTGCGTGCTTATTACGAACGCTGACGTGAAGCGCAGACAACAAACAACATTTTTTACAGTTCGGGCCAGCAGTGAAATAACTCATATAACGTTAGCTGCGTCGAGGTGTCCGCAGTCGGTTTGGAATGCACTGCACGGAATAAACTGCACGCGGACGTGCTCACACGCGGGTTGTCTTTTTAGCCTGTCGTCCATGATCGAAGAAACGGCTGCGGGTTGATCGTCATCGCGTCGGTATCCTCACAGCGAAGCCTTGGAGCCTGATCTATAAACCTCTACTTCGACTGCGCTCACAAAGCAACATCGAAGGGAGGTCTGCTCCACGACAGCACGAGCTGCAACACCGGCCACGTATCTGCCGGAAATTGCGTGTTCAAGCAGATCCACCGTGTCGAATATGATTGGTCGAAAAGAAGCTCGTAAAACCTGCATCCTGATATTTACCGAGGAAACGTGATTGGCTTCAGTCGACGGAGTGACTAGGATTTGTATGGATAGCAACCTGTAAAAATGTTGGATCCAAAAGGAGATGGACGGGACACAAGAGGTGGAAATGGGTGGTGCTAAGCAAGCATGGCACGTGCAGCGTGGCAATGCGAGAGCGGCCGTCGTAAAGCGGCAGCATATCGACGATCCCGTACGCCATGGCGCGCTACTATGAGACGCTCGAGACGCTCGAGGAAGATGACGTCTGCCACCTTACAGCTGCGAATGTACACTGCGTCTTCCTGACGTCTGATTAGCGCGCGCAGTTGATTGGGTGGATGCGGCCACGCGGCGCATCGATTGGCTGAAGCTCGGCGCAGCGATTGGCTAAAAGCCCGCGCACTGGGTCCACCACCACTCTTTGCCCGAGGTTTTTCGCCTTCAAGCTCTGTTCGCCGAGGTTTTTCTCCAGGAAACCGACGCCATCCATGGCTCACGATGTCATTCTGGATTTTGCTTGCCAGCGCCCGCATTCACTCCGAAGACCTTCATTCTCGTATCAAGATGACTCAGACCACCGCCTCCAAGGACCGCACCTTCCTGTTCACGTCCGAGTCCGTGAACGAGGGCCACCCGGACAAGCTCTGCGATCAGATCTCGGACGCCGTGCTGGACGCCTGCGTGTCGGAGGACCCCAACTCGCGCGTGGCCTGCGAGACGTGCGCGAAGACGGGCATGGTCATGATCTTCGGCGAGATCAGCACCAAGGCCATCGTCAACTACGAGAAGGTCATCCGGGACACGATCAAGGAGATCGGCTACGACGACCCGGCCAAGGGCCTCGACTACAAGACGGTCAACGTCATCGTGGCCATCGAGCAGCAGTCGCCCGACATCGCCCAGTCCGTCGACTCGGTCACGGACGAGGACGTCGGCGCTGGCGACCAGGGCATCATGTTCGGCTACGCCTCGGACGAGACGCCCGAGCTCATGCCGCTGTCGCACGTGCTGGCCACCAAGCTGGGCGCCAAGCTCACGGAGGTGCGCAAGAACGGCACGCTCGACTGGATCCGCCCCGACGGCAAGACCCAGGTCACGGTCGAGTACAAGCAGGAGGACGGCCGCATGATCCCGCAGCGCGTGCACACCGTGGTCATCTCAACGCAGCACAACGACGATGTGACCAACGAGCAGATCGCCGCGGACCTCATGAAGCACGTCATCCAGACCGTCATCCCGGAGAAGTACCTCGACGACAAGACGGTGTACCACCTCAACCCCTCTGGACGCTTCGTCATTGGTGGCCCTCACGGTGACGCTGGTCTCACTGGCCGTAAGATCATTATCGACACGTACGGCGGCTGGGGAGCCCACGGTGGCGGTGCCTTCTCGGGCAAGGACACGACCAAGGTCGACCGTTCGGCCGCTTACGCCGCCCGTTGGGTCGCCAAGTCGGTGGTCGCCAAGGGCCTCGCCAAGCGTCTCCTTGTGCAGCTCTCGTACGCTATCGGTGTGCCCTACCCGCTGTCGATCCACGTCGACTCGTATGGCACGGTGAAGGAGGGTCTGTCCGACGACGAGCTGGTGGATATCATCAAGAAGAACTTCGACCTGCGTCCGGGTATGATCCAGAAGACCCTGCAGCTGAAGCGCCCGGTTATGCAGAAGACCGCCGCCTACGGCCACTTCGGCCGCGAGGACGCGGACTTCACGTGGGAAACGGTGAAGGAGCTCGAGCTGTAAGGTGCTGGGAGTCGGATGATGTGTATATTGTCTGCTGCTTATTATTTGCCCAGCACCTAGCCGCTGCGAGAAACTCACTCCACCGTCAGCTTTCCAGCGATGGAGAGTGGGGTGGAATCGGCGCTGCCGTGTCCGGTCACTTCGCGTTCCGTTGAGATGAGTGCACGTTTGACGCCTGCTGTCAAACGTCCATGCTTCTTTGCGGTCTTGCGTAGCGGATATACGAGCAGTTTGCCCATTCCACCGTCTCACAATTTTCATCCCAAGCTTAGGATAATAGTTAACGATGAGAATGCAAATAGGTTAGCGCTCAACACTTCTTGCTGGCGTGCGTTTAGGTGCACTTGCTGATGTATCTCATGTGCTGTTCTTGTTGTTGCAGGGCCCGGATGAGTGTTCGGAACGGGATAGATCCAACGCTAGCAGGCTTGCAGCTTGGTGCGCTGGTGCATGGTGGAATGGTATACCGAGCATGTTTCTCCAACTTTGAGCAGTTCTGCTCGCTTGGAGAAGGATCAACCACCTTTTCTGCTTCACGGAGGGCTGCGCATATTTCCTTCGAGTGCTTCAAGACTCTCGGTTGATGGGTAAAGCGTTGCAGGGCTGCCAGTTCTGCTCGTCGGCGCTGCGAGCATACCACACTCAAGTTGTCAGCAATCTTCTCACCGCACATGACGAAGTTGAAGATTACATACCTGTCGACCCTCTTGGTCACGTTCTTGCCGGGCGATGAAGGCAGCCTCTGCTTGAGCCGATATTCGCTTCGATTTAGTGTGGTGTTGAAGTGCTGCTGTCTTCAGTTTTACGTCTGCGTGGGGTGGTCTGTACAACCTCTCAAATACATCCCCACCTCCCTCAGATGCAGATCGACGGCGCTTAACTATTTCAGCTGAGGTGGCTGGTCTTGGTTGGCATGTCGAGCTTGCTGATGCAGCACATGAACACCTGCAAGTTTTAGATGTCGTCGTCAAATGCCTTGGCGAACGCGGAGGTCTAGACACGAAGTGTGGTCGAAATCTGCACTCGGCCTCCTCCTTGTCGAGTTGCTGCTGCTCTCCAACCGCTTGAAGCATCAATCTCCTCCACTTTAGCTCTCCAGCAGCTCGGTAGTTGCGAATCGCAGCAGCTTGCACTTGATTGAGCGGAAGCGTCTTGGCCAGCGATAGATGACGTTCTTCCTCCTCAATTCGTTCATCCTCTTGAAGTCTAGCTTTCACCTCGCCTGAATTTCGTACAACACAGGCTCAGTACACCTTCAACACGAGACCACGACCGGAAGTACTCACGTTTGGCGTCGTTGTGTTTCTTCCACTGCAGTAATCTTGTCACAGTAGCAGACGCTTGCTTTGAAGTCACTTCCATCCTGTCAGGCCCGTTGTCTCCAAACTTCACAACAAAGTCATCATCACATGCGCCGAAACTCCTACCATTCACATCGCAAGACAAACAGCTCTACCGCGAATACAGCAGCAGCTTGTTACAGGTTACCATTGCTACCGTTTCGTCACCACTTCGCGATCCCATGGACACACGCGACGCGAGCTCGTCCCGTTTTCCCCTGATGATGGAGACAACCGTGACCAGCACGATGGGCATACAGAGTGGTCGCAAGGGTTCATGTGCACCAGAGTTTGCTCGCTGTAGCAAAGTTTGCACAAGTTGCCCGTGTCTTCGTCTCCCACCATTTCCAATGAACTCGTCTCTCGGGAATAACCGCTTCCACCAAGTCTAGATCGCGGGGACTTCCGCGAACTGATAGGAGTTCTTCGTTTGTCAGCAGCAGTCATCTTTTCTTCAACTTCACTTGTCATGACCGAAGGTAAGTCCACCTGCCTAACGATGCTCTGACGACGAGCCTTGCGGCGCGATTTCTGGGCTCCATCTGCCTTGTTTGAAGTGGGTCGATTCCGCTTCATTCGTGACTGCTGAGAGTCACCTTCGTTTGAGACTGTACCATTCGCATCTTTTGAGCTCTTAGCTGAATTAGTCTCAATAGTTGATTGGAGGTCTTCTGAGCTGGGGAGAGCAAGACTTCGCCGTCTATCTTGGTTGCGTTTTCGTGTTGCTGAATGATTGAATACAGAAAGTAGTGTTAGTAAGTCTGGCGAAAACAATCCAACAAGAGTGAAGTACCTGTAGTGCTGATAGTGGACTGAGTCCGGGTGAGGCTTGTACAGTTCTTAGGTGCCCGAGTCAACATGGAGTTCAAGGTATCCAATAGTTTTTCCCGAGCACAATCCACTGCAGCGCGAAATGCCGCGTCTTCGCCTCGAAACATTGGTGCATTCAGCGTTACTCTTGGCGAGAAGTAGTCTTTCTCAACAATACAGCTTGAACTGATATCAATCCCCATTGTTGCCATGAAAATCGACGAAGCGCTTCTTCCATCTTCACTAGACACTGCAGGCGGTGTCCTGTCATTCTGTGTCTCCGTTTTCTTGTGGTCAGCGAACAAATGAATCACCGGGTTGATTTCATCCGCCTTCACGTACTCCAGATACCTCCTTTCATATTCCCGCGATGGGATCTTTTCACCCGTGCTAGTGTCGGTATACTCAAACAAATCATCTTCATTCCGAGACGACTTCGCTTTAGTGTGCAGCTCCCGATCCTTGTCCGCTTCACCCCACTCCTGGTTCATCCGTTTCAGAAAACCCGTAAGCTTCTCCACCATCTTCTTCCGATATTCCGAATCATCTGTAAATCTTGGAGCCGTTTTCACCATAGGTCCTAAATGATACCCAGTCCCCGCATAAACTTGCTTGGCAATTGCAATTGCTTCGTCACTCATCGGATCCATCTTGGCATATCTCCGAACAAGCTGTCGAAACTCCTCCTTCTCACATCTCATCTTCTTTTTCTTCCCCGATGTCACTGTTTTTGCTGGTTTTCGACCAATTCGACCAGGCGTTTGCACTTGCTCACCCTCCTCCTTTTCCTTCTTCATCTGCTTCTTCAACATGTCCACAAACTCATCTCGATGTGTCGCCTTCAAAAATGGCCCTACCCAAATAAGAACACCAGTCAGCACAAATAAGAATTGAGTCATCATCATCTCTCCATCATCATTTTACCTGGCATAAACGTCAACTCGAGTCTGTAGCCATCCACCAATTTCATCTCCACGCCTTGCACTTTGTTCTGCACTGTGGTCGACTGCACTGTCGCCACCTGTTGCACGCTCACAAACAGCGCCGCCGCCTCCTTCTGCTCCTCCTCCTTGTGGTTCGTAATGTCGCGCAGCTCCTTCTTGCGCCTCTCCAGCGCGTTCGAGTCCGATTGCATCGTCTGCAGCCACACGACGCCGCCTCCGTCCAATTGCGACGTCACGCCCAGCGCCCCCAGCCCTCCGTCGATGCCCGCACCGTCGAATCTGGCCGCCACGTGCTGGAACATGACGCAGCGCTTGTCCTTCCTTCGCTGCTGCTGCTGGAAGCGCGTCAGCAGGCGCTCGGACATGCAGAAGCGACTCAGCGCGGACACGTCCAGTCGCTTGGCCGAGTGCGACGTCGACGCCGCCGCGTCGAAGAGCTCCGAGAAGGACCCGAAGCCGTACGTGTCTTCGTCCATCGCATCGTCCATCTCGCTACGTGACAATTGAGTATCGAGACCAAAAAATTCCCGCCGTTTTGAGCTAATTTTTTGAAAATTGAGTCTATTTGGTCCGAAATAGTCCCAGCTTCAACTTGCGACTGGATTGATACAAACAAAAAACTTCAAGTTTTTTTACTTTAACGCACGCTATTAGACAACTCGAGGGAAGTGAGCCAAGTAGCGCGACTTGGGGTCGACTGTGTACTTGCGCATGTTCTTCTGCAGCTCGTCGCGGTGGTTGGTCGACAGTCGCTGGATCAGTCGGTACGAAACTTCGCGGTCGGACAAAAGCTGCTCGTCCGTCTTCTTGCCGATCTGCGTCACCATCCACACGCTGTCCAATGCGCTCATGAAGCCTCGAGAGATACCTGCACTCTCGTGCCACAATGGCTCCAGCAACGAGTCGCCGATGAGGCCAACGTACAGTTTCTTACCGTGCGATGAGAGGATACTCGCAGCCTTGTCAGCACGTGTGAGTGAGCTGAAGTCGAGCAAATTGACGCGAGTGAAGAAGTCCGTCTTCATCGGGATACCGGCAAAGTCCACAATGCTGCGGACGAACTCGTGGAGAGCAAGTTTGTTGACATTGTTGTCCATGACAAGGTCCGCTGGGTTGGGGTGGTTCAGGCTCACCACTTGACGCTCCAGCAAGTTTTGCCGTTTGGGAGTCATCACGAGGTAGTGCATCTCGCCGCGATAATACACCACGTTTTCCAGATCGAACCCGACATCGCGCAGTTTATCCAACATTTGGTGCTTGCGCTGAGCAGTCCATGAAAACTCCTTGGTCTTCATTTCCTCCGACGTGCCGAGATTCGGGAAGTAGCACACGATCCCGAGAGATTCCTTGTCACTAAACACAAAGCGGTTAATGCCGGCAGGTTCAGCCAGCTTGTCGTTTGTGCCTGAGGCACCGAGTACGGCTGTGAACTCCATCACTGGGATCTGGGGCTGGGTCACCACGGTGTGGAATGGTTTGCCGCCGTTCTCTTCTAAACCAGGAGGAACAATCGAGTCGAAATCCGTGGATGAAAACACTGTCACGCCAACCAGCAGCGCCACCTTGAGGAGGATAACCTGCAATTGCCGCGCACTGACGTGGAAGTGCGCGCTTGACTTGCCAAACTGCGAGAAGAAGACTTTTGCGCCGAGCGAATTCAGATCCTGCACCACCCACGGCCACAAATGGAGCATATTCTCGCGACTGAAATGTCCGCGCTTCTCCAGCACGACTGCTTGACCTCCAAGCAGTGCTGTCTCCACAGCCGCACGGAGACCAACGGGCCCGGCACCAACAATGCACACGCGTTTACCAGTGGATGGTTTCTGCTTGTACACGTCCAGATTGAATCGAGCATCCAATAGTTTGAAGAGCTGCTTGTGACGGAAGCTCAATTTGCTGTACACGGCCGCTTTGATGTGGTAGTACACATGCCAAGGTTCGTCCACCTTGACACCATTGAGACCGCAGTCGGTGAGCAGGTTGGTGAAAGCTGCCAAGGTGTCGCCCAAGTCTTGCGCTGCATCAAAAGCCTTGAAGGAATTCAGCACTGTAGGCACCACTCGATCCTGCAAGGTTTCCGCGCTGGAAAGGGGGGCTAGCGGGATTGAAAAGATTTCGTCAACCACTAGGGGTGCTGGGTCTCGGAAGTCCTTCTCCTGATCACTCGTCTCGTTCTCACTTCTCTGCCATTGGGTGCTTGAGTAGCGACGGAATCCTCGTTTCGGCTGACCGTTCTTCTTGTTCATGTCCTCGTGCGCGATCTGATCAATGGAGGCCAAATGAGCTGCAATTCGTGTCATTGACGCCTCGGAGAGCTCAGTTCGTTGACATGTCCGCACGACCTGCTCCAGCGTGGCTAGCAAAGCCAACCGAACGGATGATTTCCCAGCGACGAAAGGCTCCTTGTTTGGTTTCCCGTGGAATGGCAATGGAGCTTGGAGGTATCGCGACTTGAGTGAGTCTCCGCCTTCATCGTCGGATGTCTGTCCACGGTTCAGGAATTGCGCGATCTTGTTACCCATTCTGTCCATGTGCTTCGCAAACGATTGCGGCAGGTCCTTCACCTCCTTCACTTCTGGTGCGGACACCGAGCCTGTTGACAATGGAGGAACTTGTGCTTGAGCCAGTGTCGAGTCCACTATTGGGGCTGCATCCACATCGGACGACACGCTGCGGTTGTAAGCGAAGTCATCAGCGCCAGATCGAGCCAAGGCGTCCAGCAGTTTGACCGTGTTAATGTTGTCTTCATCAGCTGAAGAGTCCACCGACTTTGAAGTGCTGTCGATACTTGGGTCGTTACGTGTCGACGCCTTCTCCTCTTCTTCCAACAGTAGCAGTCTTACCTTCTGCCATGCCAACTCCTTCTCTGCTCGAGCTTTCTGCTTGCGCTCTGCTTCCTCCGCCACAATCTGACCCAATTGAACCGAGTCGATCTCGTTGGGATTGACCATCGCCGCTCGCCCACTGCCTTGAATCGACGGGATCGACTGGTGTCTTGCAGATCGACAACCGAACCCTCCGTCTTCCCCGTCGGTGCTGTCGTCGCCGTCGCCGTCGCCAATTCGGCAGACACCGTCCAAGTACGTTTCGCTAACATCTCCAGCCAAGTAGCCTACCAGTTGTCGACGGCGCAGGTTGTCCACCTCGCTGAGGCGGTCCAGAGCATCAAGACTGTTGACATCGATGGCACTTTCGCCGCTGTACGCGCCTTGGTAATTCATGGCACTAGGTTGGTCGTGAACGGGTGGTCTGTGTTCCAGCTTCCGCAAGCTGCGCTTGTTGGTCAAGGTCTCCGCCATAGTGCCGAAGTTTCACTTCGCTACGAGTGACTTGCAGCAGAATCCGAACTGAGGACTTCGCAAGGTGATTTCGTCTTTAGGCGGACTCTCCCAGTCGCAACCATGAAATGCAACTGATCCCTTTCACTAGCCCGCCACATGGCTGGGTGACGTCCTAGATCGAGAGCAGCTGGAATAAGACTCGACGTCTTCAGGTTGTTCCACACCGTTGATTCTTACCGTGATGGTGACAACACTTGCGCTTGAAAATGGCGTTGTCATGGTCACCAAGAAGAACTCACTCACACCGACGTAGGAAGCAAATGCTGGGGTTTATATTCGATCGACATGAATAACAATTTTAACACAACTGCGGGAACTTGACCGTGTAGCGTGACTTGGGGTCGACCGTGTACTTGCGCACGTTCTTCTGCAAGTCGTCGCGACGGAAGCCCGACACGTGCTGGATGACTCGGTAGGCCATTTCTCGGTCGGCCAAAAGTTGCTCGTCGGCCTTCTTGCCGATTTGTGCGATCATCCATACACCATCCAGTGCACCCAGGAAACCACGGCAGGTTCCGACACCCTCAGGCCAGAACGGCTCAATCAGTGAGTCGCCGATGAGACCAACGTAGAGCTTCTTGCCATGGGACGTGAGGATACTCGCGGCCTTGTCGGCGCGAGTGCGCGAGCTGAAGTCGAACATGCGGATACGCGAAAACTCCGCCTTCTTGGGTACTCCCAGGAACGCCACCACACGCTTGACGTATTCGTGCAGCGTGCTCTTGTTGATGTTGTCGTCCTGCACCAAATCTTGAGGCTCCGGGTGGTTCACCTTGAGCACCTTCTGGTCCAGCAGGTTTTGTCGCTTCGGAGTCATCACCAGGTAGTGCATCTCACCCCGGTAATAAACAATATTCTCCAGGTCGACGCCGATTTCGCGCATCTTGGCAAACATTTGCTGCTTGAACTGGATGGTCCATGAAAACTCCGTCACCTTCTTCTCCTCTGTTGTCCCAAGGTTCGGGAAGTAGCACACAATACCAAGCGCTTCCTTGCGGCTGAACACGAACCGATTGATGCCGGCGGGCTCAGCTAACTTGTCGTTGGTACCCGATGCACCAAGCACCGCAGTGAACTCCATCCATGGAATCTGCGGCTGCGTTGCCACGGTGTAGAACGGTTTATTGTTGCTCTCCTCCGAGTTCGGGGAAATCACCGCTTCAAATGCCGTCGACGAATACACCGTCACTCCGACAAGCAACGCCACCTTCAGCAGAATAACCTGGAGCTGGCGCGTACCAACGTGGAAATACGCAGTCGAGTGGCAGAACGAAGGGAAGAACACCTTCGCACCGAGAGCCGTCAAATCCTGCACCACCCACGGCCACAAGTGTAGAATATTCTCACGGCTGAAGTGCTTACGCTTTTCCAGCACAACCACTTGGCCACCTAGCAACGCAGTCTCCACAGCAGTACGCAGACCAACTGGACCAGCTCCGATGATACACACGCGCTTCTTGGCAGCAGGCTTGCGCTTATACACGTCCATGTTAAAGCGTGCATCCAACAACTTGAAGAGCTGCTTGTGGCGGAAGCCCAGCTTGCTGTACACGGCTGCCTTGATGTGGTTGTACACGCGCCACGGCTCGTCCACCTTGACTCCATTGAGACCACACTCAGTCAAAAGCTTGTTGAAACTTGACAGCGTTTCAATCAAATTCTGGGACGCGTCAAACGCCTTAAACGCGTTCAGCACTCCCGGTCCAGCCTTCACCTTTGCGTTGTCGACCGTGGCAGAAGCTGATGCAATCGGAGCAGGCTCACGCGGGATTTCAACAACCGGTTTCGGAGGAGGCATCGGCGCTCGACGCGGTGGCTTCTCCGGTTCATGATGTGTGTGCTGTTCCTGCTCGTTCTTCACCCAATGTGCCCCAGACAAGCGGCGAACAACGCGGTTCGGCTGACCGCGGTGCTTCTGGATATCATCACGCACAATCTGGTTGATGGACGTCAGCAACGTTGAGATGCGTGCGATCGAAACCTCGGACAGCTCGTTCTTCTGGCAGGTGTGGGCGATCTGGTCTAACGTAGCAAGCAGCGGCGTCATGCGCGCCGTTGTAACACCGTAGACGGCCGGTGCGACCGGTTCAGGTGGCTTGGACGCGTTGAAAGCAGCCTCCAAGCTCATCTTCTCGTTCGTCTTGGAATGGAACGGCGAAGGCGGTAGTAGTCGACGAGCACGGGGCGTGTTGATGTTGTCCTCTGTGCCGTTCGACGAACCACCACGATGCAGTAATTGTGCAAAGCGGTTGCCCATTCCCGACAATGTGCTCGGCGTCGGTGGTGCCACATTGTCATCTCCTCCCTGCGTGAAGGACGAATTAGTGTCCGCTTCGAGCGAGGACGCCAGCGATCTCGGAGATGACGAATCACTTGGTGGACTCGAGTCGTCCATCTCGGATGGCACACTACCTCCATTGCGGCTTCGGTGTCCGTCATCCACCACACGGTCTAAGTAGTCGAGGAGGTTCACCTTTCCGTAGTCGTCCACCACGGTTTCCCGACGCACCGTGGATTCATCGACCGACTTGATCGTCGCCTCATTACCCGACCCTTTCCTCTTCGCAGCCTCCTGCTCTTCTTCGAGCAAGAACTGCCTCACTTTTTGACGCGCAAGTTCCTTATCAGCGCGTGCCTTTTGCTTACGTACAGCTTCCTCCGCCACCATCTGACTCAGTTGTGTGGAGTCGACCTCTCCAGGATTGATGAGCACCATACGCGCCTTCTGCGGCACCACTTTGGTCACAAACTTGTTGTTGCTGCTGCTCTGCGACAACGGATCCGTCGACGCCGAGTGGTTACTGCCATTACTGTGCCGCGAGCCCTTCTTCTCGTGTGCTAAGAAAGCCAACAACCGACTGTTAGCACGCGCTGAGCGGCGGTTGCTAAGTGTATGCAGATCTTCTGCATGATTGAACTTCGGTTCGTCATCACTGTCATTAACCAGTTCGTCCAACCCGGTTTCGTCTTCTCCAGCCGCACGCTCTTCTTCCTTGTACACCCCATTGAGGTATCTCTCCCCGACGTCATTGGCCAGGAAGTCCATCAGTTTACGACGTCTCTGCGCCGATTGTTTGGACGCATTGCCGCCCTCGCTTGGATACGTTTGCGTCAAAAACTCATTGAGTTTCGAGGCTTTGGCGTCAGCTGCTGCCGTCGCAGCCTCCGCTTCTGTTGCATTGCGTTGCACAGCGTGCGACTCCTGGACGATCTCCGCGTACGCGACGTCGCTGAGGCGGTCGATGGCCTCGAGTCCGCTGGCGTCGATGAGCCCCTCGCCGATCCACGTCTCGCGTCGACTGACGCTGCTGCGTCGCACGTCGATGTGGTGCGGCTCCGACTCTGGTTGGTCGTCTTCGCGCACTGTGGGCACCGACTGCACGCTGCGCTTGCTGGTCACGGACGAGCGCGGCGAGAGGAACACGTCGCCGCCGCCGTCCGACGACGACGACGACGAGCGCGTGTCAAAGTCCGACATGGCGACGGAACAGGAAGGAAGCGCTCTTGATCTTCGCTGCGCACCGCAGAATTCTCACTGAGCTTCCCACCCCCAGCAGGTGCAGCGGGTGCGCGCGTGGCTGTGTGGTCGTCGCCGGGTTCAACTGCCAGCCCTACACGAAGAGCTAATGACGCGAATGCGCATAGCCGCTTGCTCCATTGCGTGTTTCTTTGCGTCTTTTCCACTGTGACCTGCCCTTCAACTGTGTGAAAGAGCAGGTTGGCCTGAAGAGCGGCTGTGACCTTGGCTAGCGGGAGCACTGACCCACACGTTCGGTTCTGCGTAGTAATGTCTCCACTGTTGCTTATGTAGTCGACTGGTATGCTGTTTCTGCGGATGCAAAGCCTCACCACCACCACGCGTTCATCTCAAGTATTTAGGCGCTTTTTGACCGACGCTGCCAACGACGAAGAGAGCAATTTTGCGTGGACTCAGCGTTGTAGCGTCATGGCAATCGTCGTCGCTGCTCTACATCTATCGTCTTGCAGCAATGCCGAGCTTGTACGCGTTGAAGTAGCTAGCTTGGGGTGCAAGAATTGGCCGACGTCGCTCATAGCCACTGACCCAGTGCTCTTAAATCGCAAGTTGAAGCTGCCTCTATATAAGGTACTGAGCACCATACAAAAACGCAATGTAACACCTCTCTACAGGAGACATTGCGCCTTGGTCGCATGGACACGAGCCGCAGACGGTTGCCATGATACCGCATGCCCTGGGCATGTCGCTCTGCACACTGCAGCCAAGGCCACCCATCAATACATCGCTCGCACGAAGCTCTCTTGTCAAGCAGCACGCGCTGCCGACCCGCCGGACCCTGCAGGTGCTTGGCGGCCTGTGATCGACGCCTCATGTGTGTAATGTGCCGGCGCAGCAAGCCCATTGCTCGATTCAGGCCTCGGCAATTAACCAACAAGGGCTGCAGCCAAAAGGGCAATGGCAGCAACGGTAGAGTGCACATTACACTTCGAAGTAGCTCCGAGCTGAGTGACTAGTGGATAGTACTGGGATGTCTACGACTTCCGACGTTCGTTCCGCTGGTGGAATGCCTATCAATCTTGCTCGAAACTCGGTGGTCGCGCCTCGACAAGCGATAACAAAATCGATGACGCACAATGACGCCAACTACACCGGGTGTGCATGTTAGTGCAAGCCCAAAGCGTGGATTGCAAGTTGAACTAATTAATTGCATTTAAATCAATGTTAAATTAAATTAATTGTAATGACATTCATTGTTAGTGTGGTCCACCATTCTTATCCGAATTCAAACTGCCCGAAGGCTCAGCAAAAGTGCGCCGACGAGTACGCGATATCCGAGACAAGGCTCGCTCGCACTCGTCCCGTCCGCCATGCCGCCACCCGCGTGGCAGCAGCAATTGCGCCAGGTCCCTGCAAGTCCAGCCAACGCCTCAACGCGACAGCGGCGACGCAGCATGGAGACCGTCGTGTCTCCCAAACAGAACACGACCGCCACGTACACAGCGCAATATCTGCAACGCCGTCGAAGCCAACAAGGACTGGCGGACGCTCCAACCAACAGCCAACAGCTACAGACCAATGGAGATCGCTTGATTGAACGCAGACGCAGCAGTGCAGAATTGTGCACGTCTAATGAGCAGCTCAATGGTCTGGAATCTCCACCACCACAGTCAAAGACACTTGAAAACGGCCATGAAAAGGTTGCCTCCGCTGTTGTAGACTCGCCAGTTGAGAAAAAGGCGCCAAACCCAATTGAGGCTGGGAAAGGGCTTGCAGTACTGAATGGTGGTAACAGATTTGCACCAACTAACAGTCAAGACAAAGAGAACACAGCGTTGAGAGCGAGTATGGCCAAGAAGCGCAGAGCTCCCGGGTGCAAAAGACGCTATACGGTGCTGGCTGCAGTGGCCGGCGCTGTGACGGTGTCGATGGCTGGCGGAATTGCGGTTTGTCGACTGTATCCGTCGTCCCCTGCTGCGGTTTTGATGAGGCTTGCGGCTGATAGCGTGGGGGAAGGATTGCACGCGTTGTTAGTTGACGAAGTGGGGCCTTTTACGAAGCAGCTGGGAGACGTGGTGTATGCCAAGTGGCTAGTATTGTTACGGAATGGAAGGCTGGAAGAAACGGCACAAGCAGCTGAGGAGCTACTGAGCGGAGATTTACAGACTGTGGTCAACGTGACAGGAATTGTGAATGTGTGTTTTAAGTTGGTGGATGTGACGCGAACGCAGTTAACACCAGCATTTTTGACTTCGGTTGATGCCCTGTCGGTACGGTGGATATGGACACGTTTGAAGACTGTTTTCGAGTTTATTGCGCTGGAGATGGGGGATAATGAGCTATTGGAGCGACTGCGATCATTTCTGCTGCTGGCTTTCTCGTCCTTGGTTGAGGCCCTGCTTCAGGGTGGACAGTGGATGAAGTCGAATCTGGATCAAATGTTTGAGAAGGACTCCAATGTGAGTGATGGGAATCTACCCAGTGACCAATTTCTTGCTCCACTATTGGCAAGTCAAGCCGCGATTCAGCAAATAGGCAGAGGACTGACAGCCCAGGAAGTCCAGGCTCTAGAGGACGTAAAGCGCTTCGAGAAACAACGGGTCACAATCACATCTGCCACCAATTCGATCATTGCGGACACTCGGCTTATTGCGCTCGAAAGCATCGCTGACGTAAAAATGGCTGCTATGGAGTCCATGGAGGAGCGTATCAAGCAACTAGCAGAACAGTATGCTAAATCCTATGAGCAGGTGCGTAAAGACTATGAGCGCACGTCACACCAAATCGAAAGAGAGGGTGGAACCGAGAACGCAGGAGAAGATCAAGCACTGCTAGATGCAGCAGCAAGCTTGATACGAGATTTTACTTTACAGGAGAAGACCACCGACACAAACTCAGTTGAACCCCCAGTCTTGGAAGAACAGATTATCTCTAACGACGAATCACAACAGAAACTCGACGATCAAGCTCACGTGGATATCCAACTTGTTGAAGAAGAGCAACACCTGCCTGAAGAGCTCCCCAAATCCCCGGAATTGGCCGATCAAGGCTCTTCTGAAGGTGTGCCAGGCAGTGATGCTGACATCGACGCCCAAATAGTTGTTGAGCTCGCTAAGGAAGTCCTGATGCCCGATGAACTCGCAGAAGTGTCAGCGACAGTCCACGACTCTTCTGAGGAGACGTTGGGTCATGAGCATGTTGACGCGTTGCTGAATGCTGCAGCTTTTGTCGAGAAAACGGCGAGTGCACTGGAAGACGCATTGGTGGGTGGTCATGATAGTGACGATCAAGCGCAGATCATTGCTCAGCTTGCCGAAAAAGACCTGCCAGCTGAGAAGGAATCCATGGATATTGAATCAATCGGCAAGGTGGAAGAGCCCATTGTCACAGAAGTCACAGTGGGGATGGACAACGCTGTATTGGAGATGGAGCACACCCAAATGACAACGACAACTCTATTGGAAGCACAAAACCTATCCGAAGTGGAAAATTCGAAACAGGAAGTGGAGCTGCAGGAGGAAACTCAACCAGAAGCCGTTCTCAGAGTTTCAGTTGACGGATCCAACGTGGAGCTTGTGATGGAGCTTGGCGCGCGTACGGGAGAGATAGTTGACGAACAAGTACAATTGAAACGAGTTCTTCCGGATGTGAGAACACGTTTTGCCTCTCAGGCTGGTGTCGAGAAGGAAGCTATTGAGGAAAAGCTCGAGACCGAAGTGATGAAAGAGAGCAACAAGCTTTCGCTGGTGGAGGATAAAATTTCGGTCACGGATGAAACAAGGATTGAGGTGCGACGGGAGCAAATGGATACTAAAACCGTCCTCAAGGTAGATAAGGAAGCTGCCGGGTCGGAACCTGTAGCTGAGGAGTTTAAACGCACCGAAGAAGCGGAATTGGCCAGCTCGCATAGTCATGATGCAGCCGTGGCGGAGATGGAGTCACAAGTCCAGACAGAGGATGTTGTTGCAGCTATCGAAGCTCAGCAAGAACACACAGTAGGCCTTCGACTCAAGGATGAAGGAACCTCGGGTGAAACAGAGGCTTTGGAAACGGAGCGCGTAGTAGTGGCGAAGGAAATCCAAGAACTGGAGCAACTCGAACAGGCTCTCTTGCACGACGAGAGTGAACGTGTTCGTGTGGAAAAAGAGCTGCGCGTAATTGCAGAAGAGGAAGAACTTTGGCTACAAAATGAGCAATCTCGTTCTGAAGAAGAGGCTTATCAGAAGGTCGAGGCGGCTGACCAGCACAGCGCCGCGACGATAGATGTGACGAAGCCTTTAGAAAGGCTTGACGACCTTACTCGTGGTATTCGTCAGCCGATTCTCGGTATGCCAGCTCCAGCAGCTCCAAGTCCCGCTCTGATGCAAATCGGCTTGCTCTCGGCTATGTTTTTGAGCTGTGCGGGACTGGCAGCGTATTTATTACTTCGACACCGCAAGCGTGGTTCGTTTGCAGCTCGTGCTCCACGCCGGCGATGGAAGCGACTTGTTGACATGGATGAGTCTGACGCTGAAGAAGTGGTGTTGCTGCCGGACGATAGCTCGGACGAAGAAGAAGAAGATGATGATATGGATCATGCTGTGCAAGAGTCTAGTTTAGACGTCGTCGAGACAGAGTCTAGCGTTCAAGTCGACGCAACTGCCATTGAATCTTTCGAAGGCGAGGAGGCCGAAGAGAGAGAAGGGAAACCCACTGACGACCGTGAAGATGCCGAAGAAAATGAGAATATGGTCAAGGTGGAAAACGAAGAGAAAGACGGTGTAATCAAGATTTTGAGGTCCCGAACTGTTGTCGCTCACCAAGTTACAACGCACGTGATGGACCATCCTGGAACGCCAAACTCAGACGCCTTGGCCGATAGCGATGCAGCAAACGCGACTATCACCACGCCATCTCCGTCGAGACAGGAAACACCGGATACCTCCCATCACAATCGTCGCCCCCGACGGCACCGCGAAACGACCACGAACCGAGCACCACGCTCTACAAAAGACTAGCAAAGCACACGTAGTACAAAATAAGTCAAGAACAGCTGAGTAGTGCTCCACCCTCGCCCCCTGAAATTATTGAGGTAAAGCAAGCACGCATTGACACAGCTTCATATTCCCGTTCGTTCATCTACGTACATGTACAAGCTATTGAGGCCTATGACATCACGCAGCGCTGGGGGCATCGAGGTCTCTATAGTCGCTAAACTGTGGCTGTCGCGGAGAACCCGTGTCTTCGTTGTCCACCGGTCGGTTGACCACCAACTTGTATCCTGGACGGATCTCGCCGCGATATCCTTTGGGGAAGTAGGCGCGATTGAACTCGCGCATTTCGTCGTACGTCATGCCGTATCGCTTGGCCAGCTCTTCGGGGGTGTCTCCAACCTCCACGACGTGGATCTGCTTGGTGAGTTTCACCTCTGCGATGTTACGTCGACTGGCCGCTTGTTGTGCCGCCAACAGATCCGGCACAATTACGCGTTCTCCTGCCACCAACTCGGCGCGTTGACCCACGGGGTAGCGGCCGCGGTTAATCTGCAAGAAGTGCGAGTACGGAATATTGTACGTCTTGCAGATATACTCGAAAGTGTCCGACGTAGTGACCAGGTGCGTCTTGTACCGAGCAAAAGCAGCTGACGTCCCTGTGTACGTAGCTTCTTGTTCGCCAATGGCATTGAGTGCTGAGGCCTTGGCGTCTGCGTCTGCATTGAGCACCGGGTCGTCCTTCTCCATCTCGCCTGTGTTCATGAGTCGAATGTGCAGCAACTGGCCAGGACACAGCAGACTGCGTTCGCCCGTGGGGAAGTAGCGACGATTGTCTTGGCGTAGAATCTCCTCCGTCGTGTTGTAGAGCGCCGCGATGCCGCGCAGCGTCTCGCCGCCGCGCACCAGGTGCATCTGGCCCCAGCCATTGTCGATGCACTCGGGCGGCGGCGGCAAGGACACGGCGCGCGCCTCCTCCACGATGAGCTGCTGTCCTGGATAGAGCTTGACGTGCTTCTTCTTGCGGCCTAATAGCGGATTGAGCGCTAGTAACGCGGCCTCTGTTGTCTGCGTCTTGTGCGCGATGACGGCCAGGGTGTCACCGTCCTGTACGTTGTAGCGGAAGGGTGAAGGCGCAGGTGTGGGAGGCGCCAGGCCGTCGCGCGAGCTGCTGGCGCTTGAACTCGAGCTCACGGTGCCGTACATTACGATCTTGATTAGCGAAAAATTGGAAATGACAGACGATCAATTCTTTGACGCCGAATATTGAAACAAATGGAATGGAATGATTGCACCATCAATTATCAGATGGATAGTAAAAGCAAGATAGTTTCGATTTGTTGGTGCTGTCATATGCAGAACACAGAATAGGATTTCGACGAAATGAATTGTTTAGGTGGAGCAGCAAGGGTCGATGCTGCCGCTGAGTTCGTCTGCCTCGGTGTCCTTGAAGACGGCGAAGCCCAATCCAAGGCCAACAATCACAGCCACGAACATGAGAGTCTCGTACGTCATGATGATCAGCATGATCCAGTAGCCCAGACTCAGATGCACCATGTACATGGCAGCCAGCGCCAGTTTGCACCAAAGTGGCAGTCGACGGATGATACTGAACTTGGAGGCGGTCGGGACGTGTCCAGCCTTAACTGCGAACGAGTCATGACTTCCACTGCCACTACTGACCTGCGGCGTGTCCAGAGACACATAGTCGGCCTGGCTGGAGACAATCCCGTGGTCCTGGTATAGTCGCTTGAGCACAACCTCTCGCAGTTCTCCAAAACCTTCGATCGACATGGCCAGCAGCACAACACCCAGGAAGGCGAAGGCGTATTTAACAGCGGACGATATCACCCACGGCTGGAAGAGCAGCAGTAGACACGACGTGTCTCCACCAATGGCCAATTGGAAGCCGTTGAACATGACGGAACCCGTGGGGTCTGCAGCCGCCCCCGCATAGCAGAAATCGTCGGACGAGGTCTGCGCCGCCACGTACTTCGTGGGGTTGTCGAACACTAGCTGTGCGTGCTCCTGTGAGCACGTGTAGATCTTCTGCGCGCCCTTGGAGATCCACGGCACCGCGTGTGTGAGTTGATCGTAGCCTTTGCCGCACACGGGGCACTTGAGCTCCGTCGCGTCCTTGTAGATCTCGTCCGTGGTGATGTCGAACTCCTTGGGCGACCCTAAGTTGGCGCCCGGGTCGTTCTGCAGCGAGTCGATGTGCCCCGCCATCTCGCACGCGTACACGTATTGGTCGCCTAGAATAGTGGCGTTGATATTGGCCTTGACGTCCATGTTGCAGAGCGGACACGTCGTCTTACGCAGGTTCTGGCCGGCGTCTGCAGTCAGCGCTAGCGTCAGTAGCAGCGCCACCGCTACCACCGGGAGCGACTGAGCTTTCGCCATCCCGAGAGAAAATGTAAAAATGAGGCTTTGGCGGAACCAGAAGGCAAAATTTGCGTTCAGGAGCCGGAATTTGAGTTATCCCCTGGATGCAAGTCCTTCCCAGATGACCCAAACGCAGAGTACCAAGTGCGCTGGCGACGAAATGGAAGTTGGTGGCGAGGAAGCTCAAGGCGATGGTGGAAATGCAAATGAGCAATGACGTGAAGGCAACCTTCAGCTGCGCGGATCCAACGGAAAGCGCCCTCTCGATAATTGCACCCAATATTGTCGAATGAATAGCCCAAAGACCACTGGTGTGCGCGCATTTGCCTACAGTTTCTTCATGGCAAGGAAGAGCTATGCCGCCCTTTGCCTTCGGACCCTTCACCCCTTCATGCAGATTGCGAGACATCTTGGCTCGCACCGCGGATGTGGCAGCACCTTTCCTGCTCTAAATCCCATTTTGTGTGGGCATTTTCTGGTTAGCGTCCGTGTTTATCTTGGAATCTGTATAGTCCACGTCTCTGCATCGTCCAATTTACGGTACAGCTGGGTAGGTGCCTTGAGCTAGGGCTCAGTCCTTCATTCGCCGCCTTCCCAAAGGACGAGATGCCCCGCTGTCTGCGTCTCTCGATCGCGGCCGCCGTGCTGCTGGCCGCGTCGACCTCAGCGCACATCCACCACAACCACCACCACGAGCTGCACCAGCTGCACGACATGCACGCGATGCAGGCGCACCGCGACCTGGCGGCGTCGGGTACGAGCTCCACCGACTACACGTGCCCTGTATGCGGCATGTCCACGATGGACAGCGGCTACGACAACGAGAACTACGTGGTCATGACCCACGGCCAGAAGGTCTACTCGTGCGGCATGGCGGCGCGCACCTTCGACGATTACTCGTTCAAGGTGACGGACACGGCGTACTTGGCCGCCAATATGGCCGAGTTCATTGTCAACCAGACGGACACTTCGGCCTACGCTGCGTGCACGAACGCCTGCGATGAGTGCTCGAGTGGCGTCAGTGACCCAGTGTCTGGAGACTCTGTTACTACGGACAACTACGTTTACGTGTGTTTGAACAACGGCCAGAAGATCTACTTCGCGTCGCAGGACAACAAGAACACGTACCTCACCAGCGTCAATACCGAGCCTCGTTACTTGGTAGACAGTGTTATTTGCACGGGAGCTACGTGCTCTGACGCTACTACCATTACGACGTTGAGTGCTGCGGCGAAGAGCTTCGTAGCGGACTTTTCCTCTGCGAGTGCTAGTGGCACGACTGCTGCGTCCACTACGTCGTCCAGCGGTGCTACCACCGCATCGGACACGTCGTCGACCAGCTCGGGCTTTTGCTCGGGCCAGGGGTCGGTCATGTTCAATGGATTCCAGTCGTCGATCCACGGATCGTGTGTGATGCTGCTCTTCCAGCCGTGGGTGCTCAACTCCGGCGTCAAATACGCGTTCGGATTTATCGGGTGCTTCCTCATCGCACTACTGAACGAGTCATTGGTGAAAGGACGAGAGGCGGTGCGTCAACGACTCCTGATGGCGAGGAAGCTCCGCCCGCACGACAAGTTCCACAAGATGCAGTGTAAGATGACGCTCGCTGTTCTGTACATGATCCAGATGACAATCGCGTACTTCGCAATGCTCGTGGTTATGACCTACGAGACGGGTCTATTTGTGGCCCTTATTGCTGGTTTCGGTGCCGGCTTCCTGCTCTTTAAGAACTTGGATCAGGACATCACGGAGGAGCGAGGATCCTGGCGCTTCACGGACCCGTCTACTGTCCGGATCCAGGTTGAAGGCATGTCGTGTATGAAGAACTGCGGCACGACAGTGGAGAACGCGCTGAAGAACACGCCCGGTGTGACCGACGCAGTTGTGGAGTTCGACGAGCGTGCCGCCTACGTCTCTGGCTCTGCACAATACAGCGACCTAGTGGCAACGATCGAGGCAGTTGGGTTCACTGCCGAGGTGAATAACCAAGCCGGACGCAGCAGCAACGCTTCCCCTCGCGCGTAAGAATTTCCTGCATTTAGCATCTCGTACAAACGTGCTGGTCATAAGAAAACAGCACGATTCCTCACTTCTCACTTGCTTTCATGGTGCTGTACTGACTGTAGTGAATGCCGCAAGGACGTTTGAGTCGGCAAAAGGTAAGGATGGGAGGCAAAGACTGGCCCTGGGAAGTAGTTTACGTCAAGTACTGCTGGTCATCGGCTGGCAGTGGATTGCAAGCTTACACAAATTTTTAAAATATCGTACGTCTTGAAAAATATTTGCTGCAAGCCAGGTGCAGCTCCGACAAGTTGCGGCGATTGTTGACAGCACCTTATTGTGACAAAGTATCCCAATCTCCACCCACTTGCATTGACACCACTGCTATGATTGCTTTGTGAATGGCTCTTGGAAAGTCTCGAGCAGTTGACGCACCTTCTTGGCTCCAACGCCAGGACACAGCGACAACTCCTCCATTGAGGCGTTCATGAGTCCCTTCACCGTGCCAAACGTAGACAGTAACGTCACCACATCCGTCTTGTTCACTGACCTGATAGACGTGAGTACACCATTCGCTTTAGGCAAGAACTCGGCCTCCACTTTCTCCTTGATGATCGTCGCCGACTTGTTCTCATAAGCTTTGAACGTCTCCAAATACCGAGCAGCTTCCAGCCAACTCCACGCCAACACCAATGTAAACCCACTCAACAAAGCAACGCGGTTAATTTCCCGCAACGCCACCTCGTTGTCATCCACGTCAACAAAGCACAAAACCAGCTTCGTCTTGTAGCGAGTAGGGTCATCCTTCCTTACACTTTGCACTCTTTCATCCAAATAGGTATTATGCAGTAGGTGATACCTCACACTGAGGAACAACACACAGCAGGAAGACTCGCCCATGACGTAGTCCGGGATCAATCCGTCTCTGAATTCGAGCCCCACATTGCGAATAGCTTTAAGCATGGGATTGCCCTTCTGCCGTCGGTTCACGTAAACTGTAGCTGCTGCATCTCTCTTTTCCTCTTGGGGTTTCTCAGGAGGAGGTGCTGCGTAGGAAGAGGTTTTCCTCAATTGGGCAAAGGCCTCATTGAACGTTAATGAGGACGGCGTCGAGCCATCTTGTTGAGGCAGGTAGCGAGGTGCTGTGTCATCGTTGTTCCCAGCCACAGGAGGCAGCGTCCGCGAGTCTAGCAAGCTTGGTACGCTGGTATCAGATAGAGCAGGCAATGGAGGAGGTAATGACGAAGGTTCTGTCTCGATTGCGCCGCTATTGCCGCCGCCATCGTCGCGTCCAGGGGCGGCATCTGCAGCTTGGCCTTCCATCAGGAAATTCTTGCAGTTATAGATTGAATTAGAGGTTATAGATACGTCCTGAATGGTCTGAATTAATTAGCATATCCTATTGGTCGAAATTGGTTCAATTTGCCCTGTCTCATCTTGTTGCAGGACGGTCTCAATTCAATTGACACAAGATGCCTGAAGAGATCCTGCGTCCTAGCGGCGCGACGCTAAGTGCGTCTTACTCGCGGCTGTCAGAGCTTCATGGCGACGCGCACTCACCACCACAGCGACCTCCGTTCTCTTGGGGCAAGTTTTGGTCTTTTGTGGGTCCTGGGTGGCTCATGAGCATGGCGTATCTGGATCCGGGCAACCTCGAAGCAGATCTGCAGAGTGGCGCTTATTCACGCTACGAACTGCTGTACGTCACGTTCTGGAGCACAGCGTTGGGTGGATTGTACCAGGTTTTGGCAGCGAGATTGGGCTCCTGCACGGGACGTCACTTGGCCGAGCTTTGCCGCGCTGAATACCCGCGCGTCGTCACGTACGCGGTGTGGATCATGATAGAGCTCGTCATCATCGGCTGCGACATCCAAGAGGTGCTGGGCACTGCCATTGCACTGCAGATTTTGTTCGGGTTGCCGCTGTGGATCGGGTGTTTGATCACTGCTTTGGACACGTTCACGTTCCTGGCCATCGATCGACGGGGTGACAACAAGAGCAATCGTCTGCTTGAAACCTTTTTCATGGGCCTTATTGGTATCATGTGTGCGTGCTTCTTCGTTGATTTCACTGTGAGTAAACCCAGTGGCATTGAAATCATGAAGGGGATCGCTATTCCACGCATTGACAACCAGAACGTGATGCAAGCGGTCGGAATGCTCGGCTCGATTATCATGCCACACAACGTTTATTTGCACTCGGCGCTGGTGCAGTCGCGTTCTCGCCGTGGTGTCGGTGCTGGACCCGTCAAAGAAGCCAACTTTTACTTCGGACTGGAGGCGATTTTGGCGCTGTTTGTGAGTTTCCTCATCAATATGTTCGTGATCTCGGCGTTCGCCAGCACCTTCTACAGCGAGCAGTGTGATCTCTTGGGTGCCGATCCGTCGTCTGATGTCTACAGTTCAGGCATCCAGACCGCGTGCATCCCAGCAGCTGCAGCTTTGGTATCGGGCAACGACATCTACAGCGCTTCCTCCGGTCTCACATGTGCCATCGAGAACGGAGCAGTAGCCGCATCTTGCGCACAATGCTACACGACAAAACGCGTCGTAGGATATTGCCAGCAAGTCGGACTCAAGGAGGCAGGAGAAGCTGTGAGCAGCTCACTCGGACACTACGCCAAGATCATCTGGGCAGTGGGTCTCGTCGCCTCAGGTCAAGCATCGACAATGACGGGGACCTACGCCGGCCAGTTCGTGATGGAAGGCTTCCTAGACCTCCGAATTGCTGCCTGGAAGCGAGTGGCAATCACGCGTACGATGGCTCTTGGACCTGCACTGGTCGTAGCACTACTGACCGAGTACGATGGGTTCCACAGCGACATTGTGAGCGAGATGATCAACGTGATGCAGAGCGTGCAGCTTCCTTTTGCGCTGGTGCCTCTACTCACGTTCACGACCAGCAAGCGGCTCATGGGGCAGCCATTCGTCTACAATCGGTGGATCATCATCTCCCTAATTGTCGGCACGCTCGCTCTCTTCGGGGTGAACTACGCGCTGGTCTTCCGAACGCTGCAGCAGAGCTTCGATCTGTCATCCAAGGGTTGGGCCATCGTGGCAGTGGTAACCACATTCTACGGGGCTCTGGTGCTGTACCTCATAGCATTCCCGTTCATCTCCTGGTACAAGTCGAAGCGCAATGGCCAAGTAACACTCGCCAGTCTGCAGCAGCAAGCAAGCTTGGATACTTTGGCGCCAAGTTGAAGATAAAGTCGTCACATTCTATTGGCCATTTTGAACTTGTAGATCAAAAACGATTGGTCAATATCCGTCGCATTAATCATACGTTCAACTGTAGCTGGTCATTCTTCAATTCGCCTCGTGGTGCGCACATCTCGATGGGGGAAGACGTCGCTGCTCTCCACGTGGCGGCCGCGTCCCCGCCGCCCAGCGGCGTGTTGTCGCCGCGCAACGAGTTCTTCGTGTCTCAACGGGCCGCCACAGACTTCGAGCTGAGTCGACTGGACACGTTGTCGCTGGAGGAACAAGAGATCTTGGCCAACATCCAAGATCTGCAGCTACAGCTCATGCAGCTCCGCGCCGAAGAGGAAGAAGACAGCGACGAAGAGCCCGCAGATAAACAGCCAATCGGAGCAAGCAACAGCCAGCTCATCGTGGTCTCCAATAACCTCCCAGTGCTACTAGAGCGCCACCCACAAACGGGACGCTGGAAAGCCACTAAAACCACCGGCGGCCTGGACAAACTCATGTGTCTTACAGGAGTTAGGGCCGAGATGAACTTCCTGTGGGTGGGCTGGGTGGGCCAGCACATCCCTAAGAGCGACCACGAAGCAGTGCGTCGCTTATTACTACAGCACAATTGCTTGCCTGTGTTCTTGTCTTCTGATGTGGCTTCTAGACATACAGGCTTCTCTTCAGAAGTGCTGTGGTCATTATTCCACTATGTGTCGGAACCGGTGCCCTTTACGTTCAATTCTGGCAGTAACTCGAGCTTCCACTCCACCAAGAGATTCAACAAACAAGACTGGCGAGCTTACGAGTCAGCGAATGAGAGTTTTGCTGATGCCACTGCCGAGATATACAACGAAGGAGACTCGGTGTGGGTGCACGACTACCATCTCATGTTGCTGCCGTCGCTGCTGCGCCAACGAATTCCGCTGTGTCGGATTGGGTGGTTCCTACATACGCCGTTCCCAGCGTCGGATGTGTATTGTCGTCTACCGGTGCGTTCGCAGTTGTTGACAGGTGTGCTGCAGGCGGATCTGCTGGGGTTCCAGACTTTTGACTATGAACGTCATTTTTTGTCGACGTGCCATCGGTTGCTGGGAGTGGAGTGTTCACACAGAGGCGTACGTAGCGCACTTGCCGATCGTGACCATTTTACTTCGGTTGGAGTTTTCCCTATTGGAATTAGTTTGGAGCCATTTGCCCGTACTGCTTCGAGTATGTCGACACTGAATCGAGTGAACGAGCTGCATGATAAGTTCGGTGGCAAACATATCATTCTGGGAATCGACCGCCTCGACAACATTAAAGGAATTCCGCACAAAATGCTGGCGATGGAAATGCTGCTGGATCGGTTTCCTGAGTGGCAACACAATGTTGTGCTAGTGCAAATTGGCATCTCGTCACGTTCTGGAGTGGTCGACAGCAAGTCAACAGGTGCAAACAATGCAGGCGATGGCACTCGGCGAGCCAGTGCGAGTAGTGCAAGTGGAGAAGGCACTAACGTAATTCCTCGATCCTCCTCGTATCCAATGGCAGGGCGAGCAAGTTCGATCGGCAGTGACAGCTCTATTAAAGGCCTGCCAGATTCCCCGCCCACTGCTGCTAGTCCTATTGCAACTGGTAAAGGTAATATCGGGTATGACGCTTGCCACCAGCTCGAAATGAGCTCACACAGCTATCGCAATATCGTTGCCCAAGTGAACCAGATTGTCGGCCGTATCAACGGCATTTTTGGGACTTTGGACTATGCGCCAATTCATTTTATCCAGCAACAGGTGACTCCACATGAGGAACTGTGCGCGCTGTATGATCTGGCTGATGTTTGTTTGGTGACATCTACGCGCGACGGGATGAATTTGGTTTCTCATGAATTCATCGTGTGCCAGCAGCACTTTATGCGCAACAAGGACGAGCGAAAAAAAGCTGCTCGTGCTGCTGCTAGAAGATTGAGCAGCAGTAGCTCTGGGACTGAAGGCATGCCACCTCCTGTCCCTCAGATTGGAAAATCAGGGAATACCGAAAGCACAAGAACTGTTGGAGACAGCCAGACGAAAGGGGGAGTGCTTTCACCGATTCCTTCCCCACGGCAATCATCAGCATCAATGCTGACGGACTGGGAGGGTGAAGATGGTGGGCCGGGTGTGTTGATGGTGAGTGAATTTGCAGGTTGCTCACAGTCGTTGAGTGGAGCTATCGTTGTGAACCCGTGGAACACAGAAGATGTAGCTCTGAGTATTCACCAAGCTTTGAGCATGTGCCGAACCGAGCGCGAGATCCGCCAGCAAAAGCTCTATCGCTACGTATCGTCTAATACTGCCTCGGCTTGGGGAGAAGAGTTTTTGGAAGAACTCGGTGAAGCTGTAGAGAAGAATCGCAAAACGTCTACGCAGCTTCCGAAGCTCGACAAGAAGACCATCGTTCAAGCGTATCGTAACGCACAGAATCGAGTGATCATTCTGGACTATGATCGGACTTTGACGCCGCAACATTCTCTACTCCCGCTTGCAGCTGTAGGACCCAATTTCAAGTCTCTGCTCGATGCACTTAGCGCCGATGAGCGCAACACGGTGTTTATTGTCAGCGGGCGTGAGCGGAAATTTCTCGAGACTTGGCTGAACGGCATCCGTGTCGGTGTGGCTGCTGAGGATGGCTTTTTCTATCGCATGAATTTGAGCAATACGCGTGAGCAGTGGAAGACCATGAGCAAATTTCAGTACGAGGTGGCAACCGCCCGGTCAGGTGGAAGTACTACCGCTACAGTTGCTGGAGTGGGCAGTGTTAGCGGTGGCAGTCTGGACACATCCTACTCAAGTGATGCTCACAGTATGATGCATATGAGCATGGGTAGCCTTCCAAGCTATTCGCGACACGCTTCTGCACCGGGATCAACCGACACTGGGGATGGCACACCGATCACGGGTGGAGGAAGTATTGCTCCGACGGATGATTCTTTCGGCGGTGATGATACGTCGTGGAAGGATTTGGTGCTGCCGACAATGCTAATGTTCACTGACAGAACTCCAGGAAGCTATATCGAAGACAAAGAGAGCTCACTGACATGGCACTACGGCGATGCTGACCCTCACTTTGGAAGTTGGCAGGCGAAGGATTTACAGATTATCCTAGAGCGGCAGCTCATTGGCACTGCTCTGGAAGTGTACCAGGGGAACAAGTCGGTTAGTGTGGAGCATGAGGGGTGCACAAAGACTCGAGTTCTCGAGGGTCTCCTCAAGCACTTGTCACTCCCTGACCAGATCTCCAAGAAAAACGATCAAGAGGTTGATTTTGTTTTGTGTGTGTGCGACGACGTGACCGATGATCAAATGTTCCAGACGTTGAATGCCTTGGTGGCGGAGTCGAACGAGCGCCACGACGAAAGGAAACGAAAAGAGGAAGAACAAGCGGCTAACGAACGGATTCGACGGGATTCAATCGCTATGGGCAACCCAGTGCCACCTCAACTACATGCGCGACCCGTTCCATCCGCCGCGCACGTCTCAAAGGCAAAGCCCCGTTTGCCACGACCTAGAGGTGGAAGTGGCGTCACTGATGAACTGGAACCAGGTAAAAAGCTGAAGAGCGTAACGAAAAGGCGTCATCAGGGTGAACAGTTAATCGGTGCCGCGGCGGCTGCTGTGCGAGGCCACGAAGAATACTCCACAGACGATGATGACGAGTTAGATGCTGGTGATTACATGGACGACGACAACAAAGTGGCCTTTAGTCGCTTGCAGAAGGTGCCTATACGACTGGCAGAAGGCGTGTCGATCTTTGCTGTTGTTGTTGGCCCAGACGTGCAGCATAGTGGAGGCCGTCACGCTTGCTCCTTTGGGGTGGACTCATTGGCAGATGTGCGCAAAGTTCTCAAGGATTTTGTTGACGAAAGCCGCAAAGGGGGAACCTTTCCGATTGCCTCTACCACCGCTCCTGGTGTAACTTCCACCGACACTATCCCCTCGCTAGCACCGGTGACACCGTAGTAAGTAGTAAATTGCAAACTCCATGGATTGACGCACATGTTTGCACCAAAGCAAACGCTACGGTAGTTTTATGAATGGAGACATTGCCAGATTTTCTTTTGAGCTATAGCAGATCGTAGAAGAACTCGAGTCCTGCAGGTCATGCGTATACGATACAGTCATCACTCTATGATCCAGTGCCATCAGCCTCACACAGCAAAACATACCTTGTCCAAGTTCCCAGATCGCAACGCCCACACCGCGCTCCTTGTACAGTTTCAAACGGTCTTGCAGGAATTGCAGGCATGGAAAGAAGACAACGTGGTGACTGCCCGTTTTCGCAGCGGTGTACACGTGCTGGCATTCCTGAAACAATAAATGGCACCCATTAGTCAAACTTCCAAGCCCTTTACAATAAACGCACTATCTCGTCTCGTACATGTGCCGTTGCGTCCCATCGAATCTTCGCAACACCGTTGTCTTTCAACGATTGAATGTAGGAGCTCCCCGTGATCGCATCTACACGAACCATTGCAATTAAAATACAACAGTCAGAAAACGATGACTGCATCGATCAAACTACTTTCCCTACTGCCCACCTCCGTTATCGTAGCCGTAGAATGGGATTCCCATCAATATCTTTTGTCTCTCCATGGGTGACAACTTCTCGAGTGTCTTCTTCAACCACGGGTACGGCGCATTAGGCCCTGGCATACTAAAGTCGTACGCGTTCATGGAGAAGCGATGCACCACCGGCGCCAACTCGTAGAAAAGCTCGTGCGTTATAGGCATCTCACCCTAATACAACACCCTCAACAATTAAAAACGAATCCATATCGACGATCGCACCAACACTGTCCATACCTCCTTAGAACTTCTGGACAACACCAGAATCAGCAGCTTATCTGCAGCTCGGAAGGCACGCCCCATTTGTTGCAACATATCCAGCGTTCCTTCCGTCACTGGGATCTCAAACACCATCCCATCAAAGTCGTGTTCAGCTGTCAACTTGAGCATCTTGTCAATAATCATCGGGACATCCTCCGAACTGAGACGGTTGCGTTCGTAGACAACACGAGGCACTACTGCAGGTCCCTCTCCTTCTCGACTACCTCCACCAACTCCATTCTTCACATCTAACACCCACTGACTGTCAATATCATGTGTCCCCGTGATAATCGGCACGTGGTCATTGTCTTCACGCACTTGCAGCCACACGGGCGAGATGTACGTGAACTTGGAGCGGAACATTTTTGCCCAATCATAGCCGCGGTTGTTCCACGGCGTCACGTAGCCCAATGTCTCTCCCTTGAACTGCTTGTGCACGTCGGTAGCAGAACGTGAATGTTCCTGCAGAATGAGCTTCGGCTTGAGCTTGGAAGTCACGAGACCTCGCGTCCAGACGGACGGGACGCCTCCACTGCTGTCGGTCGCTTCGGTTGCGCACTCCTGGCCATTGCATTCCACTTCTACGTAGTCGTCGTGCTTGATGAAGTCCAACTGAAGCAGTGATTAAATTGTCAGAAATGACACATTGACACATTGCGTTATGAGGGGCGTACGTTGCTGGAGACGAAGTCGAAGTCCTCGTCGTCATCTTCCTCCACTTCGTCGACGTCGTCGCCACCTTTCCAGGCGTAGGCGCCGCTGTTTAAGGCCAGTAGAAGCGTCGTCGAGAGAGCTACAAGCAGTGCAGGCTTCATCGTACGGTAAGTATCCGAAAAGTATCCGAGACTGACGTGCGTTTTTTTGGCAGCGTCAAAAATGAAATTTGTGTGCAAATTGTGTGGATGACATTTTTGTAATTTTTTGTATTTTTTGACACGGCAACTTCGACTTGGATGGTACAGCAGCAGCAACACTCGATCGGGAAGCTTTGCAGCGATAAGAAAGCCATACCGTGATAATAACAGCCTCTGCGTGCTCCAAGAAGTGGCGGTTGTCGAGTAAACGAAGGAGCACACAGATGTTCAAGTATACCCCTGATAAGGTGCCACTTGGTTCCGTCCACTTCAACTCGAATCGATTCGGCGTCTTCACCTAGTGAGCTTCACGAAGGATTCACGATGGCTATAGCGCAAGCCAATTCAGTTCGGAAGGAGTCAGGCAGAAGGAACACCTCAATTGATTTCGTTATCGTCGCCAGTTCACTTCAACTGACCCCACGCACAGCAGACCGAGCCCATGGCGCGTCTGCAGGGTCGAAAAGCGTGGAATTCTGATCGACTTTTGACTTTGAAGAGCTTGATTCTTCAGGCATAAAACTCATCTATATGGTAACTTTCCTTGCAACTGTCATTGAGCTGCTTCCAGAGTTCTACGTTGCGTGGCAACCCCCGGACGAGCTGTCTGTGCTCGGACTGCTTTACTCCAATGGTTGGCATGCCATTTGCAGTTCCCAACTCAGATAAGGTCGAGCCGTCGAGAAATGTCCGCCTGTGCAGAAACATACTATGCGGCGCTACGTGCTGGGAGCGAGATGTCAACGCCGCCAAGAATATGTGGCAGCTTGGAGTGCTGCAGGTCACGGGCCGGCCTCGCACCTGGCAGTTCGTGCGCGGCAGGCGTCTGTAGTAGCTAAAGAGCAGTAAGAATCGTGGGAACGGAGGGTCCTCCCCAAACGCAAGCCCACTCGGTACACGGTCAAGAAGCAGTCCTAGCAGTAGCTTAGAGCGGTAGACCAGTCCGAACGTTTATTTCTTCCCCAGGGAGTAATACCAACTGACCCCAGCCAAGTGCTTTCGATCAAGTCCGGTGGCTCCACAATCTTGCGCCATGCAAGTCGACTGCAATGGGCGCAAGTGCTTGCACCCAGCCTTCCTGAGAAGGCTGGGTACCGTACCCGGTACGAGCCGAAGGTGTCCACTATGCAGAAGATGGCGCAACCCAACGCAAATCGGAGTGCACCGCACAAGTCGCCGAGCTTGGAGAGCCTAAAAAAATCGGCATGGATGTGTGGAATGAAGACCACTTCTACGGCGGCGGACACCATTGAGTCAATGATCGATGGTAACACGAACTCCGAGCACTAACTTCTCGGGTGACAGAAGGAGAACGAGGAGAGCGAAGATGCCGTCGCCGCGCTTCATCCGCTTGAGATTCTCCCCTGTCCATGCTCGACATGTGCTTTGCTCCTGTGGGTCAGGGACATCATGTTGGCCACGTCGGACCAACTCTATGCAATTCGTTCACACCAGTCGCAAACATCCACCTTCGTCCCCGTCGCCTCCTTGGAGGATCGCCACGAGGCTGGTGATGTAGGAGCTCGCCACCGTCGAAAACGAGTCAAACGCTGCATTTGACTTGAACCATCGGGCAGGCAGGAAGGGGCACACCAACAAGTGTAGATACCTAACTCGACAGTCGAAATGAAGTGACGACACCTTGGGTGCTCTAATGAAGCTGGAGCTGTTGGGACAGCTCCAGCGAGTCAACGAAACCATTTTGTAAATCAGCACGCGCACTGCAGTGTCGCGGCACTCGTTAAGACAAGAAGCTTCGACTTTTGACTTGAATGCCACAAGATGCCGCTGAACCCTTGGCTGCACAGTGCAGCTCGGGCTTGTCTTTTGCCCATAAACTAGTTGTGATGCACGCTTCTCTTGGTCGGATCCAAGGTGTGTAACAAGCGAGTTTAGGCTTCGGCTCACCTTCTTGGGATCGACGATTTACCAACCAGACCAGCCATTCTTCATTCCGCTGCGCGAGGAACACATCACGTATCCTCCAGCCATGCGTCAACGCGAATTCGGCAGCAGTTCAGGCCCATCGTCACGCAGCATGTTCACGTGTTCGGATGAGACCAACTTTCTAAGCTCTTCCGGTCGAGTACCAGGTCAACCGACAGCATCGCCAAGGACGCACTCGTTCTTCAGTTCCAGCAGCGGTGGTAGATCCACTTTCGACACGTCCAGCTCATTGGAGTTCAAAGAAGAAGACGACGCACTATTGGTGCTGGCTGCCAATGCCCGTGCCAAGGTGGAGCAAGCTCGATGCATGTTCGCCACTGCAGGATGGAAGGAACGCAAAGACGGTCAAGGTGTGCGTGTGTTCGAGCGCAAATCGACCCCTGGAGTGTTCGACGTTGCGGCGTCAGCTGCGCTGCCTTGTAGTGCCACAGAAATCCTGGAGGTGCTCTCTAGCCGCCACAGCGACGACTTCAACGCCACCATGGTGGCTCTTGCAGGCGACGCATTTTCGTATGCCGTCACACTGCGTGAGGTGCCAACATTGTCGTCCAACACGCACCTCACCACCAAACGCATGCAGTTTTCAGGCGCCATTCCTCTGGTCTCAAGCGCTAAGACGATCGAGTTCCTGGACCACGTCGAATTCGACTACAAGACACGCACCGCTGTGCGCACCTTTCAAACGTTGGCACGAGACCGCGCCGGCCGACTCGTTCTCGGCGGTGACGTGCTGGCTGGTTATGTCCTTGCTGAACAGGTAGCGACGCACCAGACGTCGGTGTTTTACTTCGGAAGTCACACCATGTCGGTGGACGAAATCAAGTGCAAGGGCATTGTCAAGGCCAAGCTCAAAGCTGCTACCGTGCGTGAAGCTTCGGCCCACGCATTGCTGAAGCTGGCCAAGTTGATCCCTAAAATCGGTGACATCGCTCTACGAAGGCGTCTCGGTACTGAGGACACTGTCGATCCTGCTGATAGCCTTGGCGATGGAACCTGCTCAGGATGTGGGAAGCTGGTGAAGGACTCGCTGCTGCGTAAGAAACACGTGTGCTACCTGTGTGGTCACGATACATGCAGCTCCTGTTCCAAATTGCAGGACGTCGAAGGTCTCATCGGAGTTGTCGAGCGTCTTCGTGTCTGCTGCATGTGCATCTCGGCTGCACGGCATCGTGCTTTTGATACCGTTGAACAGCTCGAAGATGGCCCGGTATATCTGCTGCGACCCAGCACGATCAGTGTCTTGAGCACCGCCTCAACTAGCCACACCACCTCAACTACAGCTTCGAGTGTGCGAGCTCACATCTTGCCTGGCGGTACATAGGAATCCGCCGCCATTATCTATCAAACGTATCTAATAGACAGCAAGTCTCTCTTCTTCGCAAGTTTACCTTCCTGTCGTGTCACGTCTGGATCTGCAGAGTACGGATACAGCAGAATCGCTACTTGCACGTGGTTTCGATGACTGGCAATCGTGTATGCACTCTCTCCTTTCTGTGGCCAACAATACGCTCAGGTTAGTCTCTGTGTCAATGGGATGAAGGTGATCTGGTGGACTCGCCTTGGTCAGTGCGTAAGGGTCAGCTCCTTCGCGAAGAAGCAGCTGAACCACCTCGGCACGCCCGCCCTGTGCGGCTTTATGAAGGGGTGTACTTCCGTCGTGGGCTGTAGCATTCACGCTCGCTCCAGCAGTGATCATCAACTCACAATTTTTTACGTTTCCAAGAAGTGCTGCGTGGTTTAGTGGGCTACATCCGTTCTACGAAGCTTTCCCCGTGGAGCAACTGTCATCTACGTGGACGAATTCCGGACGAGCTGTCTGTGCTCGGACTGCTTTACTCCAATGGTTGGCATGCCATTTGCAGTTCCCGACTCAGATAAGGTCGAGCCGTCGAGAAATGTCCGCCTGTGCAGAAACATACTATGCGGCGCTACGTGCTGGGAGCGAGATGTCAACGCCGCCAAGAATATGTGGCAGCTTGGAGTGCTGCAGGTCACGGGCCGGCCTCGCACCTGGCAGTTCGTGCGCGGCAGGCGTCTGTAGTAGCTAAAGAGCAGTAAGAATCGTGGGAACGGAGGGTCCTCCCCAAACGCAAGCCCACTCGGTACACGGTCAAGAAGCAGTCCTAGCAGTAGCTTAGAGCGGTAGACCAGTCCGAACGTTTATTTCTTCCCCAGGGAGTAATACCAACGTCATTGAAGTTGCTGAAGATACTATGGCGACGTTGAGCGAAACACTATTCAGAAGGATGCAGTAGTTCCGTCCTACTGCAGACTACGGTGGCTATGATAGTACTAATAGTTGTTCGGGAAACGTGGAACTTCACTCGCTCCATTATTCTGTAGTTGGTACTTCTACCCAGACGAGAGCGATGGCCACCAGCGCGTAAGCAGTAAGCAGCATGGAGCCTTCCAGCCAGTTGGACTTGCCATCGGCAATGATCGCGTACACGATGATGATCGACATGAGGTAGATAAGGATCTCGAACTGGGGGAACGCGAGCGACATGTTTTGGTCCATGAACCAGCCAGAGAGCACAACCACAGGCACCACAAACAGCGAGACCTGCGTAGCTGAGCCCACAGCAACACCCATAGCCAGCTCCATCTTGTTGTTGAGTGCCACCTTGACGGCCGTTACGTGCTCCACAGCGTTACCGACGACAGGCAGCAAAATAATGCCGATGAACGACTTGCTCAGGTGCATTTCGTTGGCAAAACCGTCGATAGAATCCACGAGGAAATCGGAGAATAGAGAAACCAGCAACGTGGCCACCAGCAACACCGTGGCACTTGCACGTTTGGACAACGCCACTGTTTCTTCAGATTCACCCTGTTCATCCTCAAAAAAGTCCGCATGAGTCTTGAGCTGGAAGAACAGCAACTGGATGTACATGAAGAGCAGGAAGGCAGCAGCAATACGTGACAGCGTGAGCGTGTTCGCCACCCGGATCTCCTCCGAGTCATGGTCCGAGAAGTAAAAGATGTAGCTCGGCAATAACATGGCGAAGCTGGCCAACATCAGCAGCGACGAATTGGCACTAGCACCCACGGCGTTGAACGAGTTCTCCTTGCGACGCACTCCACCAGCGATAAAGGCGCAGCCCAATACCAGCAGCAAATTGGACAGCACGGAGCCAATCAAAGAGCTCTGCACCACGTTGATCTCGCCTGCCTTGAGCGCGAAGATGGCCACGATCACTTCCACTGCGTTGCCAAAGGTTGCGTTCACTAATCCACCGATAGTTTCGCCCGTGTGGAAGGCCAACGACTCGGTAGCTTCTCCCAGCAGATTGGCCAATGGGATCATGACGAGGAAGTTGAAGACAAAGACCCACAGGTCGCTCCAGCCGCCGAATGACGCCCAGACGGCCAATGGAGCGGCCAACAGCATGAGATTGAGCGGCTGGTCCTTGATCATGGCGTAGATGGCCTCAGCGTCGTCTTTGACTGATGGCGGCGCGTCATCCACGGAGCTGTCGGCCGAGCAGCTCATGCCTGAGGACTGTTGATAGCTGGATCCGTTGCATTGCAGTAGAGAGGAATGCTCGCTCGGATACTTGCGCCCACGTGCGGCTCCTTCGGCGTCGTACGTTCGGGAGCGTCGGATGGACGCGAGGGCTTGCGCCGTGTGCATCTTCTCGTTGTAGGTGTTGTGGGCTTCTTGCGCGTTCGGAAGTGCGACGAAGCTGCTCCCTCCGACAACGGTGGAATCGTAGATCTGCGTCGTGGCACGAGGAAGAGGGCGCCGCAAACTATATGGCGTCCAGTATACCCCCAGAAGTTCCGGCCTTCAACTGCGCAGATGTGAAAGTGGGATCAGCAGTCAAGAAGCGCACCTGCTATGTGCCGAGACGGCGTGGTGATTGGCTGAAATCGAATCGAGCAAGAATAGTCGAAATTGAAACGGATGTCACGTCGTTAATCGTCAGCCTATAAAATCCACTGGCCCTTCATGTTGGCGCTTGACCATCGTGCTGGGGCGAATCTCGACGCCGTGTCCACCACCAAGCTAGAATTCGCTCGCCATCGGTATCCCATCGATATGCTACAGAAGAAGAATCCGTGTCCGCCCAGATCGATAGAGCTCGCCTGTTTAGCAGCCGACGCCAACGTGGCGCACGTGTAGTTCTTGCTACACGTGTATCTGTATCCCAGGCTGGTATCCCAGCTGAGTTAATCCTATGCGGCAGTTGCGGCAGCTCGCACTGCGTGCATTTGCAGCAGGACTCTCGTTCATGGCATTCAATTGAAGACCGCCGCCGCAATCAGCATTGGATCGTTCACTTGTCAATGAAAGAAATGCTTGCATGCATGCCAGACCGGACGTCGTTTACAGATTCGCTAAGCCCGAGGCAAAATCCACCCGAGCAGAACATGCGCTTAGGAATGCGGATCTTGAAAGGCTGCAGTGTATATACAGCACCACTTCCCGGTGGAAGCACCACGCATAAGGACTGTGGCGGAATCGTATCGGAGTCGGACTCCCAATTCCTAATAATTGCTAAGAATTACAGCAGTTAAGACACGCCGCTGCGATCTAAAACCGCTGCCTGAAAGGCGCCCAGTCTAGTGGTGCTGAAAGCTGCTCTTTGCTCGTCACAACAGCAGGACCACCGAGGGTTTCCGATAACGAAAGACGCGTAGTGGGACGGCGCGAAGGCCTGTCGATAGCCTTCCCAAGAGTTAACAGGCATCGTAGTACGATTGTCCACGCAACAAACAACAGCCTCGTCCTCGAGTCTGTACCGCTTTGCTGAGTCGGTGCCTCCAAAACCGTACTGTACACTCGAGGCACTGAATACCAGGCGGGTCAGCACCTGCCCTCGCGTGAACGACATACAATTTCCAAGTATAGTCGCTGTCTTGTGATTGGCTGCAATGGCCACTCGAGCCGCGAGGACCACGACCACAACTTGCTGCTGCTGGTCACAAGCCCATCGACGCCGAACTCGCCACGTCTTCCAGCCTCAGCGAGCGCGAGCTCAGCTCAGCACAGCCCTGCGCAGCCAGCAGCAACCAGCAGCAGCAAGCGCAGGTGCCTTCCGTGTCTCGTGACATCGCGCAACCGCTGCACTCCAGTCGTTTTTTACACCATTGCACACCATGCTGCACCCGACCAATGCGTTCCGCGATATGGACTCCATCAAGCAGAAAGTGGCAGGTACAACTCCAAAGACATTAGGCAATGCAAGTGCCAAGTGGGCGCTGCTTGCAGTTGCAGTGTATCGATGAGTTTCTGACATTTTTTATCTTCCTTGATGGCAATAGGCAAACGTCCTGTCGTGTTCCTGGATTACGACGGCACTCTGTCGCCTATTGTGGACGTGCCGGACCATGCCTTTATGACGGACGCTATGCGCTCTGCACTCAGTGAACTTTCGTCCAAGTTCGTCACGGCTATTGTGACAGGCCGCTCGACGGAAAAGGTCTACAACTTCGTGCAGCTGGACAATTTAGTGTACGCTGGCAGCCACGGATTCGACATTAAAGGCACCAAGACACGTCCTATTAACTGCCAGGTGGCCGACCACTTCCGTCCTGAACTGGAGCAAGCGCTGCGCGACTTGGCGGAGCAGACAAAACACATTGCTGGTGCTGAGCTGGAAGACAACGGACTCGCCATTTCAGTTCATTATCGACACGTGAGTGCTGCATAAAGACGCGATGGATGTTGTGCCTGCCTGGGTTGTACACTGAGTCTCCTTCGGTTGCCAACACTTCTGTCTGTCTTGTGCTGCGCCACTGCTCAGGTTGATCCAGCGCTACAGAATGCCGTCGAGCAGATCGTGGACGACTACGTGGCGTACCACCCAAGCCTCATCAAGAAAATGGGCAAGATGGTGTTCGAGCTGCGACCTCGGGTATGCCAGCACCTGAGAGCTACATGCAATCATTTGATCTGGATCTGATCTGTGTTTGTTTATCATCTGCAGGTGGACTGGGACAAGGGTCGCGCTGTCATGTACATCCTGTCGGAGCTAGGTCTCGATGCGGAAGATGTCGTGCCTTTCTATCTGGGCGACGACGTGAGCGACGAGGACGCTTTCAATGCGCTGAATGGCCGTGGAATTGGCCAAGGCATCTCCATTATCGTACGAGACCCCGAGGCCGTGAAGGTGGATCTGCCAGGCAACTTGAAGGAGTTGCCAGTGACGAAGGCATCGTACTCTCTTCGCGACACATTCGAGGTGCAGCAGTTCCTCACGGAGCTGGCCCGACTGGAGTTTGCGTGCTAAATCCGGTTTGGAGAGATAGGTTCCAGAAGGAAGAGGAGCTAAGATCTGTCGTCGAGCACGCCTGTGCAAGAGTGCCAAGGCACGTTGGTGGCTCGACATCTACCGCACAAGTAAATGCGGTACCTTTCATATTTGTACATCCATATCCGCAGCTTCGATGCATTTCCACTCGTCATTTCTCTTCATCAGGGTCTGATAACCGATTCTGGTGGTCTTGTTTCCAATGTCTAGATTTAGAAACATTTCTCGATATTTAACAGTTCCCTCGTCCAATCTGCGGCTGGAAAAGCACCACAAGACCCACTCCATCGTCCGTCGATCATGTCCGGGCGTGTGCTCCAAGCGTCTACGCGCGCCGCTGCGGCCGCCAGCTCCAAGCGCGCTGCCGTTGCCACGTCCTCTCGCGCCTTCTCGGAGGTTGCCAAGGACGACGAGGCCGCCAAGGCTGCGGCCGCCGCCGCCGAGGAGAAGCTCATGGCGCAGCTCCGCCAGCAGAAGTACACCGACGCCGAGCGCACCAGTATGTTCGCTGCCTTATTACTCTCTGTACCATATATTATAGATAACAATATATTAATACTAACATGGATGCACTGCTGTAGTTCTGCCGTACCACGCGTCGGAGGCCTGCTTCCCCACGATAGAGAAGTCCTTCATGCCCTACCCGGAGGAGGCAGCTATTGTCACTGGTACCGGCGAGTGGTCGGTGGGCCGCAAGGCCAAACTCTTCAAGCCTGCACGTAACCAGATGCAGAGCGGAATCTACCAGACCAAGCACTGGGAGATCCGCTTCGAGGGCCCCCGCACGTGGGCGAACCCCCTGATGGGCTGGACCAGCACGGCGGACCCGTACGTGGGTCTCGCGGTCAGTTTCGACACCAAGGAAGCTGCTGAACACTTCGCCAAGAAGCAGGGATGGGAGTTGGAGGTCCACGAACCCGCCCCCGTGGGAGACTACTACGGCAAGATCTCGTACTCGCACAACTTCCTGCCGGAGCACATCGAAACGTTCATCAAGCAGAAGGGCAAGAAGTCGGCTGTGCAGTTCAAGCACCCCACCGGACGTCGCAGCAACTGGGTCAAGACGCTCAAGTACCACGGCAACGGCGTCGTGGCGCAGCACGGCGGCGAAGCGAAGGAGTAAAGTACGCCAAGTCAACGAAAACGGCAGCGATGGAAAGCAGGCGTACAGGCTTACCAGTTTACCAGTAGCTGACAACATCTGCTGCTAATACACAGCTCGACGAGAATTCTTCGAACTGAAGTGTTGTGTCCTCCTATCCTACTGGCTCGGCATTGAAGCATCGTCAAGATGAAGAAAAAGCTGATATATATCCATCCATGCAGCTTAAGAGCTCGCTCACTTTCCGTGTCCTAAATGTTGATGTAGTAGTAGCAGCCGCTGTCATTGCTTAGACGGACACGTGCGACGGCTGGGCCTTGGTGGCGGTGGAAGTTCCAGCCACGGGCACCTGGGCCTGCTTCTGGTTGTACCGGAGCTCCGGCATGGCCTCAAGATCAGCCTCCTCCTGCTGCTGCGCAGTTGTAGCACTAGAGCCCGTCGGCTGCATCATGGCGGCCTTGTACGCAGGGTGCTGGAGAACACAAAAACAAGAAGATACACAACCGTAAGACTTACGAAAATCTACTAAACAATCCACACAACGAGTCGCACGTACTTTGTGGATGAGGAAGAAGTTGAAGAGCGCCAAGAAGAAGAAGCACATGCCAAGAATCCAGCCGATCCAGCCCTGCGAGATGGCCAGGAACGCAATGCAGAGAATGTACGACGCCTTGCCCGTCGCCGAGAACATGAAGCCAAAGTTGAGCTTCACGCGGTTCGCAAGCGACGGGAAGCGCTCGTGGTTCTCCACAAACGCGAGGCCTGCACTCAAGAACCTACCCCACCAAAAAAACAAGCATTATTAGATACAGAAACCCCCTCTCTCTAGATAAGATCGTTAACGTACATGATGTAGATGATGACGAGGAAGTGCGAGTAGCTCGGCACCTCGAACATCCGGAAGAAGCATGTGATCCAGAGCCCAGCAGCGAACACCAAATTGACCAATCGCATGTAGCCGTTGATGCGCGCGATGTCCGTGGCGGAGATGCGGCGCTCCAGCTCGTCCGTGTGCGTCTTGATGGCCGTGGGGACCTGCACTTGCGACATCTGCGACTTGAACTGCGTCGAGAACTGGCGCAGCATGTCCGCGGCGGGGGACGACGACGAGATGGCAGCTGCTTCGGCTCCGGCTCCAGGGGCCGCGGCAGGAGAAGGCGCCCGTACGGCGGGCGCGGCTTTCGTGGAGGCCGAGGGTTCCATCATGTTGTCGAGCTGTTTCTGGGCTTTGGGCACTGAGCGACTGAAAAACGAGAGAAAGCGCCGCGACAGCGCGGGCTGGCTGCAGTATAGAAAAAGATATATGCGGAGAGATCCGTTGGGAGCTCACGAACGAAACTGCTGCGGGAAAATACACGGCGAGGTCCCCAGCAAATGCCTACAATCGACCAATCCCATGGCGCGCCAGGACAGAAGTAGCCATGTAACGCGCAGCAATGCGAACGTGCCCTCGCTCAAGACGTGGTGCTGCCGTGTGGTGCGTGTCTGCCATTGTCTGCGGCCATTTGGTAGTCACTGATCGCCACCAAGGTCTCATTGATCCGCCCCGTGGGGTGATCAGCCTTTACAGCAGCCACATCCGCAACAGGATGGTATGGGTGGGATCTTGACGGCGGCGACGACCTGCCGCTTTGGGCATACAAGTCTGTGGTGTGAGGAGAAGGACTGGTAGCAAGGAGAAACACGCTGCTGTAATACCGTAGTTGTCGGACACCCACTCACAGGCAAACGTCAACACGCGTCAGGACAGCGGAGCACCAGAACTGTTTTCGGAATATCGATTCCGTTGTCGCGACACCAAAGCAATCTGCAGCATCAGTCTACGCTTGCTTGGATGAATGAAAGACTCCGCATGAAAATGATAGTCACGTAAATCTGGTTGCAATGCATTGTTCTCATTGAAGTGGAATTAAACCTGGTTGGAAGCAAACAGATTTAAGGTCAACAGTTCACACATTGTTAGATATCGACCTCTACCATTCTCCGCAAGAAGAGTAGCTTGCTAACCAACCTTTAGGCAGTGCGCAGTGGGGGTGCCACCAGGATCACCACGTCTCCACGCACGAAGAGCATCTCGATAGTGCGCTTGGACTGCTTGATGAGCTCCTCGTACGTCTCCGGGTCCAGCTCCTGCACCGTGATGGTCTCCTCCACATCGCTCAGCACCATGTTCAGGTGCTGGTCGTACGCCTGCAGCACGCCGCGCAGCTCGCGGTCGCCCCGGCACTTGACGTAGATGCGCTCGGCCACGCTCAGCTTGATCAGGTCCAGAGGCTCATCGATCGACGCCATCGCTGCTGCAGAAATATTACTATTGTTCTTGTAGAAGAAGATTCACCTGTTCTTTAATAGAGAGAACATGTCGAGCGATCGAATTGGATGATATTCGCTTTGTAACGGTTTCGTCAATCACAGCGCAAGAGCCTCGATGGATGAGGCCGCCAAGAAGTCCGTCGCGGCGTCCGTGGGCGCCGTCATCACGTCCTTCGTAGTGCGTTGCTGTTTGTGATGATGTTGGATCGATTATGTATTTTTCGCTAACAATACATGCTTCTCTCGCTCTGTGCAGGTAACACGTAAGGATATCGTTGTCTGCGATGCGAATTTTTTCTACTACCTGCAGTACTAAGACCAGGTTCTTGCTTCTATAGCGTTGGAGGTGGTGAAGACACGCTTGCAAGTGCAGGCACCTTCTGTTGTCCATGCGTCACTTGCCGCGCAGAAGGTAGAACGAGCTTAAAAATTCGTTTACCAGACTCAGCAATTGCTAACATCTCTGGTAAACGTGGTGTACGTGCAGTGTCCGTACTACAGCTTCTCCAACGGATTGATGGACACGATGCTGCCCAAGCAGCGGCTACTGAAGAGGTGCAAGTGTACCCCGCAGCAAATCTGCCTGCCGCCCAGACCTGACAGCACGCTGTTCACAATGGCACGCATCGTGCGGCTTGAGGGGCCGCTGGCGTTGTATGCTGGACTACCGCCCACACTGCTTACTGCCATCCCTTCGACTGCAGTGTATTTCACATCGTATGAAATGCTGCTCGAACGGTTCAAGAAAGCTTTCCCAGAGCAGAATCATGGGCTGCTGGCCATGGCGTCAGGTAGCATGGCGCGCGCGGCGGCTGCTACGATTTTCTCTCCGTTCGAGTTGATTCGAGTTCAGATGCAAGCTGTCGCGAATGCACACCCGTTCACGACGTATGCGCGGCAAGTATGGCAAGGAGGAGCTCGGCAGTTGTTCGCTGGACTTGGCGCCACGCTCGCTCGGGACATTCCGTTCTCGGCCTTCTACTGGTACGGCATCGAGATGTCGAAGGAGTATTTGACGGATCGAGTCCCCATCGCAGACGAGCATCGGAAGCGCGTCTCGGTCGCCTTCGTTTCAGGCGTGCTGGCCGGTGTGTTGGCCACTATCGCCACGCATCCATTCGACGTGGTCAAAACGAGGTCGCAGCTGGTGGTGTACTCGGAGGAGATGGCTCCGGCGCCGTCGTTCGTACAGCTGCTGAGGCAAGTGTGGGGTGTGGAAGGCGCTCGAGGGATGACTGCAGGTCTGGTGCCACGACTCGTGAAAGTGGCACCCGCCTGCGCCATCATGATTTCCTCGTACGAAGCTGCCAAGCAAGCCTTCAACGTCGACTAAGATACAATAGACTCATCCATGTAGTTGCCATCCAACGAGGTGAGTTCGCGCCACGAAAGACGCGGCCAGGTGGGGTTGCAGTTGTACCGCCACAATTTTGCCCTGGATTTGCTCGTCAACGAAGGCGCCGCTGGCGATCGCTCGGCGCTCGGTCTCCGTTCTCAACAGCGGAGCCCAATGAGCGTTTTGGTGGGGCTCGCCGGAGCCGTCCAGCCTGAGATACTGAGTTCTGTGGCTGGTCTTGGCGACACCGGCCAGCTGCAGGGTGCACCACAAGTGGGGTGCGTTGACGACCATGCGGGGTCGGAGCCTCTGCTTGGAGTGCAGCAGGGATCGAGTGCAGCAGGCGCTTCATCCACCAGCGCCTTCACCTGCATCACCTGCATTCGCAGCCGCAGGGAGCACACATCGCACCTCGATCATTTCCGTTGGCCTCGTCCGTAGCTAATGGTCTGCGCCATCGTAGCCATCCTTTCGCGCTTGGCGACTGCCGATTTGTTCGCCGGATGCCCACAAATATGGCTCACAGAGCCAGGTCCTATGTGCGCTGACTATATTCCTGCGACAACTCTTACCCTCGAAATAGGCTGTCCCGACCGAGTTTGCCGTCCAATACGTCGCGGGTCGCAAGCGACCTGTCCAAAATTTATTCCGGATACGCCTGTCCGGATACTTGACCCCCACACGATTGCAACAATGCAACCTCTCGGCCGCAGTGTTCAATTCGCTCGCCGCCGCGATAACCGCTCGAAGGAAGATAGATCCCAAGTTATTACTATGACAGCAGACGAGCAGCAACACAAGAAGCAGAAACCGTTCAATGGCTCGGCTAGCAGCGTCTCCACGTGTCCTACGGGCTCGAATCGCTCTGCAGAGCCCGTCGTCGACTCTTCCGTGGAAGCTTCTCCTTCGTCTTCCTCTTCGCTGAGCTCCTCGTGTCTATCCTTCGCTTCCAAGCGACTACGAAGGAGGCGACTGCGTAATTCGCACTCTCGAGTGCCGCTCATCTCCGTCACGTCGCTTTTCAATCGTCTGCAGACTTCCGGCGTCGTGCTCGTGGACTGTCGTAAAGGCAGCGAGTTCGCATCGGGACATCTCCCGGACGCTCTGCATTGCCCGCATGTGAATGCAGGTCCGCATTTACCAGCACTGAGCTGTGCAGGACAAGTGGCCAAGACGGTGGAGGATGTGATGGAGTTTACGGACAACGCCAAGCTGCGAGAGAAGCTGGAGAGGAGGGACCTTGTTGAGGTGGTTGTGATCGGCGGCAATCATACCAGTGCGTCATTCCTGTATAGGATGGACTGGGGCTACCGCTTTGCCAAGATGTTAATGGAAGAGGGGAGAGTCTTCTCAGTGCGGTTCCTGGCTCAAGGATTCCCAGCTTTCGCTAAGAAATACAAGTTTATGCTGGTGTCGTCGCCACTGTGGGTGCGTCCGGAGAAGGAGGAAAACCAAGAAGAAGAAGAAGAAGAAGAATCGCGCAACAGCTCGAGGAAAATGGACCAGCAGGAACCGCAAGCAGAGGTGCCTGCTGTGTCGAGTCCTTCCTCGGCCATGCACTTCCCCAACGAGATCGTGGATGGGTTCCTATACTTGGGCAATTTTTGGCAAGCCAACTCGCCCGAAGTCATTGACGCGTTGCAGATCACGCACGTTGTCAACATGGGCGCAATCACCGACCAACGGAACAAGTTCCCGCACGTGGAGTACCTCGACGTTGCCATTAAGGACAACGAGGACGTGGACATCAGACAGGAGTTTGGCCCTACTATTGATTTCATCCACAAGGCGTCGGAGGAGAACGGACGTGTGCTGATCCACTGCGTCCAAGGTGTCTCGCGCTCCTCCACGATCTGCATCTGGTACATGATGCTCAAGACCAAATGCACGCTCTCGGCCGCTTACAGCCACGTGCTCAAGTGCCGACCGCTTATTTTCCCCAACCGAGGCTTTATGTCTCAATTGATTGCCAACGAACGAGAGCTGTATGGAGACCAGAGCGTCACGGAAGACGAACTGGAGCTGCTGCAGCACGGACTTCTGCCACCCGTGGACCGCAGCGGCTCTGCGTTGTGCGAGACCTTCCTCCCGTAGGCCCAACCCAATATTGAAGTTGTCACAGCTAAGTGCCATTTATAACAAGAATTTATTATCCTTTCATCTCAACGTGTGGAAGATGCGTCCGTTGTCGTACTTGCCGTTCTCGAAGCGGCCTCGCCATTCCACACCATCTTTGTCCACGTACAGGCCATCTCCATGCATTCTAACAGCAAAAAACACCTCAAATAAGACTTCAACTTCAAGTTCTTGCCACAAATAAGACGACGTACCTGTTGAGCTGCCATCCGCCCTCGTAGTTCGCACCATCGGCCCAGCGATAGCTCCCGATACCATGGAAGTTGTTGCCCCGGAATTCTCCGTCGTATATTGCGCCCGTTGCGAAGCTGTAGACGCCGCGACCGTGCATCTGATCGTGCTGCCATTCGCCCTCGTATCTCTCAGCTCCCGTCCAGAAGGATCCGAGCCCGTGTCGAACTACTTTTCCGCCGGCCACGCAGTAATCTCCCTCTACACACAGAAAAAATCAGCTATAGGACAAGCGTTGAGGGGTTGACTAACGCTACGTTGCGTGGCGTACTGTATTTGCTGCCGTCACTGAACGAAAAGGTGCCAGTCTTGACAGCTTCGTCGTCCTCCTCCACGGGATGATCCTCTTCCGTCCGTGCCGTATTGGCTGCAGCTGCGGCGGCTGCCTTGCCAGCGTCGCCTTGTCCAGCAGTAGACGCCTTGGCCTTGGCTACCATGCTGCACACGTGACAATGATCTTGAAACGCCGCGTCGCTTCATGCGCATTCGCCAACTTCGACTTGAGAATACGATGTCGCTCCGGGACTTTGTGCACAACTACGAGATGGAGAGTCTGCAGCTGGGGATCACAGCGCGGCGAGATGTGATCATGCGCATGGCCGAGTTCTTCCCACCGGCTGACGACGATGGTCTCAGTAGCAGTTTTCAAGAGACCTCGCAAGCTTTGGCTGCACGACGTGCTGCAAACCGAATCAACTCTCACGAGGAGCAGACCGATCAAGTGTTTGTTCTCGCTGGGAACACAAAAGAGGGTTTCCATCAGCGACTGCGCAACATTCAGCTGGTGGCGCTTGCAAACGCTCTTCACAAAAGTCTTGTGCCTGGTCTCGTCGGACTCGATCTACGTTACAACCACCTCGGCGAACACGAAGAAGCGTCGGAGCAACAGCACGCGGACAGTGGCCACGAAGACGATGACGGAGACGCAGCACCTGACGAGCGTGAATTCCTGCTTGACACGGCATCGAACCTCGGTCGTCTACTGCAGCCCACGCCGTCCTACGCGTGCCAGATCGCTGAGTTAAACTTGCAGGGCAATCGTCTCGGGAGTGAGAGCTGTCGACTGCTCTGTGCTGCAATTGATGCTGCTGGAACGACGTCTCCATTGCGACGACTAAACCTCAATGGGAATCATCTAGGACCAGCAGGCGGCCACTCCATCGCAGCGCTACTAGGCAGCAGCACATGCCAATTGCAGGAACTCGATGTGGGCAACACAGAACTCGATGTCTCGAACCTCATCGCCATCGCGCAGTCGCTGCGAGGAAACCGCAAACTCGACGCACTGAATCTCGACAACCCCATCGTGAAGTCAACAGAGGAAGAAGCCATCCAGTACATCGGCAAAGCGTTGCAAGTCAACCGTGTGCTCACGAATCTGAGCTTGGCCAAGCACCAAATGACGGATCATGGCGCACAAGTGCTGGCCGAGCGGTTGCTGGACAACCGATCGCTACGAAGGCTCGTGCTCCGCGCTAATCGGATCGGAAGTATGGGTGCCTCAGCACTTGCAGCATTGCTACTGCGTCATCCCACACTCGCGGAGTTCGATCTGAGCGCCAACCGTATCGGAGACATTGGAGCTAAAGCTTTTGCGAAGGTGCTACGAGACAACATGGCTACACCTTTGGAGGTACTGTCACTATGCTCGACATCTCTCACTGATGAAGGGATGGAGGCGCTGGCTACAGCGTGTCTAAAACCACAGAACCCTGAAGCAGGTTCGCGTCTCCGCTGTTTGCTGCTGTGGGGGAATATCTTCGGCCCGAAGACGTCTCCACTTGTATTGGAGCTGTGTGAACCCGGAGGTCGTTTCCATCAACACGGCGTCGAGACCGACTTTTTACCACGTCTAATAGATGGTGATGTGCTCGTAGCAAACCAGGAAGCGCGCCACTTTCCTCGGTTCGAGTCGGTAAAGCGATGAAAACGCGACGTTACAGCTGCAGTTCAAACGTGAGAAAACAAAAAAGTCAAACATAAATCATAAATGCTAGGTCAATGTTTAAACTTGACTTAGGTTGAATTAACCTTAAATTAGGTCAACTTTAACAAAAAGGGAAAATAACTTTTCAAATTCATTTGTCAATTTGTGACGTACAGCGCAAAATGCTCCGTCGCATCCTGCCCAGACGCGCTGGCGTTGCTGGATCGCACGTGACCGCCAAGGCTCGCACCACGGCCCCCATTGTATGTCGTGCTACACAAGTGTCTTGCTTTGATGCACACGAAATTTGGTATTCTTCCCGTCGCTGCTTCTCTCTTTACGCCTCATCAAAATCGTCGCCTCCTCCGCCGATCATCCGATGGTTTTCGTCCTCTAACGTGTCTACAAGCGACGAATCCTTCGCTTCTTTTGCTGAACGAGCGCACCGAGAGATTGCAGTTATCCACGATGTGGTTGCAGCATCGCACACGACTGAAGAGCTCGCCAAACTGCGTGAAGAAGCTGCGGATCCGAACCTCTGGGACGACGCCACTAACGCCGCGTCGATAGTGCAACGACTGGCTGCGCTGGAGTCCCGAGAGACGCGAGCGCATGAGTTGCATCGTAGGTTCTTAGATACTAAAGAGCTGTACGTATTGGCGACGGAGGAGGAAGATGAGGCTATGATTCGAGACTGTGTCAACGCAATGACTGCTGTTCGAGGTGACGCACAGCAGCTTCGACTGGAGCTTTTGCTGTCACATGAGAGTGATGCTCGCTCGTGCTTTCTCGAGATTCAAGCGGGTGCTGGTGGTACGGATAGCTGTGACTGGACGGCGATGCTCGCGAGAATGTATGCACGATGGGGTGAATCGCGAGATTTTCAAGTTCAATACGTCGACGAGTCTGTGGGCGAAGAAGCAGGTTTCCGATCTGTGGTGTTACGGTTAGATGGCGCGTATGCTTACGGCTGGGCGAAGAGTGAGGCTGGTGTACATCGTCTTGTACGGATTTCACCTTTTGACAGCGCAGGCAGGAGACATACTTCGTTCGCTCAAGTACGCGTGTACCCCATGGCGGCTGAAGGTCGCTCTAATGAAGAAATCGAGATTTCGACCAAGGATCTACGTATCGATACCTTCAGGTCATCGGGTCCTGGTGGACAGCACGTCAACTCTACGGATAGCGCCATTCGAATCACGCACTTACCTACGGGAATTGTGGTACAGAGCCAATCAGACCGATCGCAGCACCGAAACAAGGCCGAAGCGATGGCTATGCTTCGTGCGAAACTCTACCAACGCAAACTCGAAGAAGAAGCACGTGCAAGACAGAAGTTCGCACAAGGTCTTGGGGATAACGCGTGGGGTAACCAAATCCGGTCTTACGTGTTGCACCCCTACCAGCTAGTGAAAGATCATCGCACTAATTACTCGGAAGGAAATGCGGCCCAAGTGCTCGACGGTGGGATCGATCATTTCATCGAGAAAATGCTTCTCCACCAGACTGGAATGAATCCTGACGGCTCGAACGAGTAGATAAATCTATAAATTTACTTGACGAACCTCATACCTACTGCAACTTCACCTTACATGCCTCCTTGACGGGTTATCTGTCTGCCATGTTGAACGAATGCCTCTCATGACCGCGGCTATCTGCTGACATTAATGCACGAGAACCTGCAGATCGTCGAGATGCGGCGCTGTCCGCAACACGTCTTGCGATCTCTACCAGAAGCACGTCGCGTTGCCGGGAAGAGATGACATGTGTGTGCTCTGCCCAATCCAGCACCTCACCAACCTTCTTCGTCACTACATCACGTTCTTCAACAGTGCGGCTGAGCATGAAAGCCTGCTGCAAGTACGACACCTCCATCTCGCTCGGACTTTGCAGCCACGGTTCCCCGTCAATCTGCACTGGTAAAGTCTCTTTCAGAGTAATACTCACCGATTTGGCCTGGCAGAGGCGTACTGCCTTGGACAAGCCCACCTGCATTTGTCCGAGATGTAATGTGCCATAAACCGCTACGACATCCAGCAAACCATCATGGGGTGACGATGGACCGAAGTGCGAGCTGGCTTCGAGGCTCTCAATGCTGCTCGTCCGGCTTCGGTCATCGTCGTCATCCGTCTCACTAGCCGAGTCGGAGTCTTCATTGTCCGATCCAGAGTCATCATGCCAGAGTTTTGAGCCACCTCCATAACTATTAATGTTGAGGAGGATAACGCCCTCTGTGCCTTCAGGCAATGTGATGTGCTTTCCGTCGCACACAAGAACGATCTTTTCGGGTAGACCAGCGCACGTGCGCACAAGAAAGTTCTTAGCGCCAAATTGACTGTACCAGAGCTTGTTCACGAACTGACTCATGAACAACCCCGGCGAGCGTTCACGTTGTTCGTGAAACTCAAGCGCCACTTGGGCGTCCACACCAACACCCAGGTAGTTATTCAAAACTACGCGCTTCTGGGGGTCGCCAATATTCACTTCCCACCGATCCAGAAGACTCACATGAGCTGCCTCCACTTCGCTAAGAATTTCACTCACATCAGTCGGAGCTGAAAAACCAGCACCCCAACCAAGCACACGCGCCAGATCATTACCAGTTCCCAATGGCAAAACCGCAATAGGAGGCTGTCGTGAAGCTCCGATCTCGTCCAAAGCACCAAGAACCCACCCAACAGTTCCGTCACCACCACAAACCAAAATACGCAGTCTCGGCAACCCGATAAACCTCCGCAGCGGTTCAATGGGGCTTTGATGCGATAGATCATATACCTGCACGGGATTCAGCCACTTGCGCACCTGCCGCAATACATTCAGTCCCATTTTGCCACCGCTTCGACTGTTGATAAACACCAAAAGCGGCGTTGTCTCCTTCGGTGTCTCGACCAGATCATACGGAAGTCCGTCCGATCCGGAAACAACATTCGATGCAGCCGCCAATGCAGTTTCCCATCCAGAAGCGCCATTACTCGTTGGAGGAGTGGGCATCTCCATCGCGCCATTAACGGTTCCTCGTCGGAGTCGAATATTCGACATCTTGGTCACGGCCATGTGTGTGGCTCTACGCACCGAATTCAGTGCACGTTGCGACTTGCTGGCGATGGAAACCGGTTCACGCAGTATAACACAGGACGGCGGTAAGATCAAATTGGCATGCTGTCCCAAATCACATCGTCGTAGTAGCAACGGCCGATGAGTACGAGCCAGAGCTTGTTGGAAACACTCTTCATGCACTCGCACATGGCACCAGGCGCATTTAAGTCCCGACAGAGCCAAGATACTGCCACAAAATAATCCACACAACGAACACGAGTCCATCGGGTCGATATTGCCCTTGATCCACATGTGCCGCTCCTGAGGTTGCTTCGACACTGGCGAAACTTGTCCATTGCTCTTGGTATCCGATTCTGCAGTCGGAGGCAGCACCACGCCAGCAGCTCTGCAGGCACAGGAGCTCAACGTAGCAGCATCAGTAGATACAGCTCCGTTAACGCCCTTATAGCGCATTGTAGTGGCTGCACATTGAGCGTGCGCATACATGCCGCAGATATCACACGTGACGACGTAGCTGCGGATCCCGTAGACGATGGCGTGGCAGACATTGCACCATTGCGGGCTAGCAGATAGAGCAATATCGATTAGAGTTAGAGTAAAGGATAAAAATTTGAGACGGACGTACCCGGCCAAATTGCCCGGTCGCCATTGGTGCTGGCCCACAACGTAGGGGCCATCGCGGAAGCTGCGCCACGTGAGGAAGAAGAGGAATTTGCGCACGCAGAGGAAGGCGATGAGTCCCAGCGCCAGCCCCACGAAGGTGTAGCCTACGGAATTGAACAGCGCCACGGCCTCGGGCGGAACATACGCTGACGGAGGCTCGAGGAACGACTCCATGATAGCGAATAACGTCGTGACGAAAAGACACAGACCGAAAATGACTCTCTCCCACTATAGCTCGCCTAAAGTACGAATTTGGACTCAGCCAATCACAGCACGGTATCTTTTTCTTGAAATGGGTTCATTACGTCTGGGGAGTTAACCAACTTGGACACGATCGATCACTGACTGGGACAGCTAGGCCGACAGCTTCTTGGCCACCTCGGCGAAGGACTTGCCCTGCACCTCGGCCACGTCCAGCTCGAGCTTGGACGGCTGGCGGGAGCCGTCGCCGCCGGCCAGAGTGCCCGCGCCCCAGGGGGAGCCGCCGTGGATCTCGTCCATGTTGAAGAGCAGCGGGCTGCGGTAGCCCAGCGGCACAAAGGTCATGCCCTGGTGGGTGAGGAATGTCACCGACGTGAAGGCCGTGGTCTCCTGGCCGCCGCCGATCGTTCCGGTGCTGAAGAAGATCCCGGCCGGCTTGCCCACGAGCGCGCCGGAGGCCCAGAGGCCGCCACAGGCGTCGAACAGCGCCTTGACCTGCGCCGGCATGCTGCCGAAGCGCGTGGGGATGCCGAGCAGCACGCCGTCCGCGTTCTTGAGGATGTCGGGCGTAGCCACGGGGTGGTCCGCCTTGGGCGGCGCGTGCATCTTGCCCAGGATCTCCTCGGACAGCGTCTCCTGCACCTGGTAGATCTCGGCCGAGACGCCGGCCACGGACTCGACGCCCGCCTTGACGGACGCAGCCATCTTGGCGATGTGGCCGTACGTGGAGTAGTAGATGATGGCGATGTTAGTCATCTTTTCTTTCTTGGTGCTTGGGCTCGACGGAGAAAATTGAAGAATGAAAAAGATCTCGACCGACTGACTGACTGTCAAGGCGGGGCCAACACGGAAACAGGAATTCCACTTGACTACAATGTGATTTAGAAAAGGGTTTTGCAATAGAAGTTGTATGGACAAACAGAAATGTAGAAGGAATTAAGCGATGCATTTCACGGATTTAGCTTGGGCGTGCGTCAGTTAAAACACAGTCAGTACCTCTCCTCCCATCGCTTGTGCACGTAATCGGACCTGCTCGTCCTCGCCCAGCTAACGTGTCAGCTGAGTCAGCTTGGTAGTGATCATTGATCAACTAGCGGTACGATCGGCGTTGGGTGGTGGAGAAGACGGAGACCCCTTTCTTGCCTGCTCCTTTCTTTTTGCCGCCTTTGCCAGAGTTCCACGCGACTGCAGGCGGACTAGTCGACGCACTTCCCCATGCAGAAGGCGACCCGAACGCAATGGGATCCGCTACGTGAGACCTCGTCTCATTTGCTCCATTGCCTCCAAGTGCTGGGAAATATCCAGAGTTCTCCGTTACTCGAGCAAACGACCGTTCCTCCTCCGTCAGTGATGATTCGGTATGGTGTTCATCTTCGAACTCGACAGTTGACGAACTGTTGCTAAGCATGAACTCCTCCAGCGACTCGGCCAAAGCTTGTTCATAGGGTGACGGCCATGCCATGCCTTCTTGCTCAAGAGAGAACGCTGCTGCATTGCTCTTGAAGAGCGGAGATGAAGAAGTCGGCGCGTGTTGCTGCTTGAATTTGTGCTTCCGCTGCTTGGTGCGCTTCTTGAGCTCGGTACGGAACGCATTGAGAGTCAATTCCGAGAGCTGAGACGTCAGGTCGAGTTCGCAAATGTAGAAGTCACAAAACCGCGGCAGGTGACTCAAGAAACGATAGCGTTTCTGAGCTTCCTCGTCCATGACAACATGCTCGATGTCCAAGACACGTCCGTGGATTCGTTCCGGTAGCAAATGGTAGCGATCAACAGGCTGGGGCTCCGAACTTGCTGATGAGGCTTCTTGGGTCCACGCTGCCTCCAGTTCCTTCTGATGAGCATCCTCTCCATGATAACCCTCCAGTTCGTGCTGGTGTTCATCCGAATATTCCTTCAGCAGGCACTTCATGTTCAACGGGTGGAGCGCCACGTACGTCCCATTCGCGATCTGGTAGAACGAGTAGGCGTCACCACTCCCGTTGTCCTGCGGCTTCCTCGTCGCACCACAACTAGAGCTGGTAGTGTTGGTGGCGTGGGCACCACCGTATGTGCCATGACTGAAGTCGTCACTCTTGGCAAGCCGTCCTGAAGTGTTACGCATAGCCTCTCCCACGAACGGGAGGTTGTCTACATCGCCGCTGCTGCGGAATTCAGCGTCCATAGACTGCAAGTCACGCATCTCCGAATACAGCAGCTCTCGTAAATAGTCTGGCGTTGCTTCTAAGATACGGGAATACGTTGCGTCGACATCGTCCACGCGCGGCAGCACTCGAGATCGCTTTCGCGCAGCAAACGCAACAGCCTCCTGGGACGACGATGTCGAATGCGACGACGAAGCAACCGACTCAGCACGTTCACCCTTGGCTTCTGCGGTAGGAAGGACGCGAAGCTGGGGGAACATGGTGGACTTTGGACGTTCTAGAAATTGAAACGTCACGTCGGAGCCCACATGCGGCGGAACTTGCACTTGATGAAGCTGCACGCTGCGCAAATGTCCCTTTTGAACGGATTCAAAGCACATCGGACAGCGACGCCAATACTTGTCCGTCATCGATAAATACCGCAAAATGCACGGCCAGCTGAATCGAGAGCAGGAAGAAGGCAACTATTAGCACGCTATAAGCACAACGTCCACGCGTCGGTCATATACGCACCAGAAGATGTGGCCACATTTGGTAATTTTCGGAGCTCGGAAAGTATCCATACAGATCGGACACGTCTGCGGGCTTTCGACATCATACCATAGCAGCACTTGCTCAACCGAGGACCCTGCAGCCGCCATTGTAATACGTTAGTCAACAGTCGGTCTTCTAACGTGATGTAAGATAGCGTACATTCGGTGAGAGCTTCAAGATCCCACGTAGGCACAACGGCATCCGCAGCAAGCGGTGCAATCACAAAGCGGTAACTAGCAACAACAGATATCACCCACCATAACCGTTAGACGAATATACACCGTCAAGCCACCGTCAAATGCGTTGCTGACGTACTTGGCATGCAGGTACTCGCTCTGAGTGCGTGGCGCAGAGCTTTTTTTCTTCTTCTGGTGATGGTACACAGGTCTCTCACGTTCAGGCATCGAGAAATTGAGTAGATGATTGGCGGATACTCCGTTGCGGGTGACGCGCGCCTCGTAGTCCATGTTCTTCTTCTGCAGACACCGTAACAGATCCGTCAGCGATCCATGTCCACTTCTAGACACTAATAAGACGCACCTGCTCTCTACGAGGACCACGACGGCCAGAGCCGCCATTGCTATTGTTGCGGCTACTATTATTCCTGCTATTCACCCACGTAACAGACGTTAGTACGCTTGAGTATTACCTGCAGACCTTGATCATTGCGCAGAGACGCACCTCATGATGGCGGGCGGTTAACCGCGAATTAAATAGATATGGAGATAGATACAATAGATACACGTGCAGCAGACAACAGGGAAGACGAAGAGCGCGGCAGGAGGCGAATCTGGGGGCTGGACAACGCGTGGGTTGACCGGCAAAGTGGGGCGGCGGTAGCGACGGTGTCGGTATACGCCTGGAAGACTGCGAAGCTTCGATCCACGCAATTTCAGCCAATGAGATCGACTCTTTTTCTTATTTCGTGTGCGATACACAATTCATCGCATTTTGGCAAAAAAGATGGCGGAGAGCAAGGAGGTGCTGCGCATGTATCGGCGGATCCTCAAGCTGGCCCAGCGCTACCCGAGCATCAAGCGCGACTCGATCGTGCGCGACATCAAGACGGAGTTCCACGCTAATAAGAATCTCACAGACGCGCAGAAGATACGCGAAGAGTTGGCGTCGGTGCGCGCAGGGATCAAGGAGCTGTCCATGTACGCGAGCTTGCATCCGTCGCTGCCCAATTGGAGCGTCGAAGTGGGGCGCGACGCGATTCAACCGCCGCCGCCTGTGCATGGCGGAGTGAGTGCAAAGGTTGTTGGGGATGACAAGAAGCAGTGAAGGAATTGCAACAATCAACTTTACGTCGTTGAAAAATGTTGATCAAGTTGGGTGTTTTACTGCTTGTTGTTGCTGCTGCTTTGGATGGGTGGACAACGTTCGCAACCTTCGCAACATTGCTCACATACAGGACCGAGTTGTGTCTGTGGGATGAGGATGAGATCGCCAGTTTGCTTGGACGTGCTCATGTTCAGGAAGTCTATGATGGGACAGTCCTCGTCGGCAGCCTGGGCAACAAGTAAAGAGGTAAAGGAATCCGATGATGGTATTGATATGAAATGCAGACGTACGGCGATAACGTGCGGGACGCTTTCGTTCTCGTCGGTGAAGTGGCCGAACCAGTAGGTTTGCAAGGCGTTGGGCGGCCAGTTGTGTGGGTTTGCAGACGTCGCGATGAGTGTCAGCACCTCCTGGAACATGACGCTGCGTCGGATCACATCCTTGCCCTGCAGCAGCTCGATACGCGGTCGGAGCTGAGTGAATGTGACAGTTGCGACCTCCTTGTCGTCGAGATTTAGCATCCCCACAACAGGCAGCAGTCCTCCCTGCAATAGCATCCCCTACATCAAAATCGACGCACGACACCTTGACAGATTGACCAGGCCGCACCTCGATGGTCCCGACGACGTACGAGTTCTGCTTCGTCGGGTCGGAAGGGTACGTGAACACACGAACCTTCACGCGGACCATGCTCGTAGCAATTGAAAACCTGCAACGGTCGTGGTAGACTCCACTGTCTAAATTGAGGCTAATCGCCTGACGAACAGAGCTCAACGCAAAGCAAAGTAAAGCAAGACGGAACTCGGCAATTTGAAGCAAATAATGTCGTGCATTGGATTGAAGGAGTCTCTGGCGAGTTCCCATTTTTCAGTTAAAAGTACACTTGGTGCTCACGTTTGTCCACATAAATATTGTAGCGGGACGGAGGTCGACCAGCGTGACGCGCAGTCTTTTCAGGCTTTTGCCTTCTCAGTTTGTGGCTTGAGCTGCTCCGGCCGCGATGGCTTCGAGGACTTAGATGTAGACCCAGCCGGAGCGCTCGAAGGCCGTGGACGGGTCCGCCTTCTTGGTCTGGTGCTGCTGATCGAAGTGCTTCTCTGCGGACGCCTTCGAGCGGGACACGACGTGCTTGATCTGGTCGAACATGGTATCGATGGTCGGAAGAAGGAGCTTGGGATTGGATGGACTTGACGCGAACAGCGCAGATTGAGAACTGAGCAGGTCGAGCTGCGAGCTGCAGCGGAAACCTGCGGATGTTCGTGCGACTGTACCGCCGACAGTACAAATACTGTGAGACTGCATACCGATTGCATGGCTTTGCACTGTCGTGATACAGCCTCTGTTTAGATGACCTATGAGACTTGAAACCCATGGACCCATCTGTTTTCTGCAGGAGATGAGACCGCTCGCTGATTGGCTCACGGCCGCTGGAGTCGCCGAGGGCATGCTGGCGCGTCACAGGTCTCGACTACAGCTCTTGAGGATCCGCGGCGTTTGACGCTCACTTCAACCAGCAGCACCTGCGACGCAATGCCAGCGCTTTGAATAGTCTCGCCCGGAGAGATCTCCGCCGTGCGTGAACGTCTACGAGGACGGCCTCTGCATGCATGCAGGCGAGGTCGGGCCACGGCTATTATCTATGCAAAGGACGGCACGCACAGCTATGGCTGACAGCTTCGATGCAAAACGGCTCGCTCGCAGACACGCACAATGATTTCTTCTTTTCTCCTGACAGCTTCAAGCAGTCCTCATATACTCAAGCATATACGTGGAGGATAGTTGGAGACCAGCAGAGCGCAGTGAATGATAGAAACTACATGTTGAAGAGAAGTTCAATTCAACCATGTGCCATCATTACTGCGGACCACTGGGCTGTACAGCTCGATCGCTGGGCTGGCATCTCGAGACGACAGCGCAGCGCGCTGATGTCTTGAGGGGTGGTTCTACCGTAGAGCACAGCGTCTACTCGAGCTGCGAGCGAGAGCAGCGGGTAGTTCATTCATTGCACTTGCCTTTCACCTTTCCTCGACTTCAACTTGTAACCGATGTGTGCCGACCACCGAATTTGTAACGACGATTCCGAACTGGCCAATCGCTGATGGCGACGTCCTTCGCTATCGGCGAGGTCAAGGCGCTCGTCCGGCGGCCGCAGCGTGAGCACGCCCAGCAGCTCCTGGAGCGCTTAGCCGCCGCCGTCCTGCCGATCCTGACCAAGAGACGATTCCGCGTGCGGCGGCTGCTCGAGTTCTTCCCGACCGATGGCGCGTTGCTGGGGATGAACGTGAACCGCGGCGCCAAAATCTACGTCCGTCGTATGTCAGTTGGTGCTTTAGCTGGTAGCCTAGCCTATAGACCGACTAATCCTATAGTGATTGCTGCGCAGTGAGACCGAAGCGCTCGCCCGAGTCTTTCTACCCCTATGAAGCTCTGCTGGAGACGCTGCTGCACGAACTGACCCACATGGTGCACGGGCCGCACAACCAGGCGTTCTACCAGTACCTGGACGAGCTGAAGCAGGAGATGGAGTCGCTCATGGTGCGCGGGTTGGTGGGTCAAGAGGGTGTCAAGTTTGCAGATGCAGGAGCAGGTCAACGACTCGGTGGGAATAGGAACAGTGACGTTCCTATTCGCGTAGCTGCGGTACTGGCGGCGAAACGAAGAGAGCACGTGCGTTGACGTTGTGGTTGATAGTCTTTGTGTTGAGACGCTGTGACTTATTGGCTCTTGGTGTATGCAGTACAATTCGTTGCTTGGAGGCGAGACAAGTCGTCGACTGAGGTCGACAACGACGTCGAAAGCGGTTCTTCTTGATCCTCAAGCATTACGACGAAAGGTTCTGGAGGCTGCTGAAAGGCGACGTAGAGACAACGAGCACTGTCGAAATGTGCTTCGGGAAGGAGTCTCACATGAGGTTTTAGGTATTGAAAGCAGTGATGAAGATGATGATCACAACATTGGCACGGACGATGGATCGAATCGACGGCGCGATCCCGTCCCGAGCACAACAGAAGTTATTGTTCTCGACGATGATGACGAATGTGATACGCCTCAGCTGCCCATAGCACCTGCAAGTGATGGCAACACCCCAACCTTTATCCATGTACTAGATGATCAAGACGAAGAAAGGAGTGATGGCATTCCCAGCAGTGCTAGCGATCGTGAAAGAGATCGCAAGCGCAAACGCCAAGAGGTTATCGATCTAGCATGACGGCCACTAGAAATATTGCGCGACACTGATGCGGTTGTAGATTAACTAACACAAGAGCTTCAAGAAAACTCACGCTTGCATGCTTACATGAATTGGATGCGTGGAATAGCACACGTCAAAACAAAGCTCGATTCATGCAACTAAAATTCGGCACTGAAGCGCGTCTCGAAGGAGCCTTCGTCCAGTACGACCTCGTTGCTCTTGAAGATGCCCTTGCCAAAGTACTCGGCAATGGTGTGGAAGCCATCCGCTGCGGTCTCGAGCTGGTTGTAGAACTGCTCGTGGTTACCAGCCTTTTGCTCCAGTTGTGTCTTGAGCCCCAAGATGTGGCGATGATCCATAGAGCACGTTATGCACTCGCGGTCCGTCTCCGAGATGCAGTTCAGGTGGAAGCTGTGCTGGCACATGAAATGCACGGCTGGTAGATCCAAGTCGTGGTTGCACAAATCGCACTTGGTTGCCTGGAACACCACAGCACGACTGCTGAGCTGCGCGATCTCCTCCTTCATTTGCTTCGTGTCGCCCTTGAACGCCTTGATTTTCTCCTCGTCTTCCTCGATCTTCTTCTCGTCGCTAGCGAGCTGGTTCACCACGTACTGCTTAATCACGGACACAGGCAATTCGCGGGACTGGCTCAGCACTTGCACCACCTGAAGAGGAGGGATCGCTGGGTTTGTATCAATTAAAGCAAGCAGCTGCTTGAGCTCCTTCCACTCTTCGCCACTGGTAGCTCCCTTTGGCAGTGGCCCTCGTTCGGCAAAGTACTTCAATGCCAGTGACCACAGGTTCGGGTCCTTCTCTCCATGCTTCCGCACCTCCTCTAGGATACTTTGGTCGTCGTTTTCTTCAATGTGAAACTGAACCAGCATGTGGTACATGTGCAGCTTGTTATACAGGTAGCGCTTGCCCTTCTTCATGCCGTGCATCTGCAAGTGGATAAGCGCGTGGTCCTCATCATATTTCACTCGCGGGTTGTCAAGAATGCGCAGCACAGCTTCTTCCTTCTCAACGGACCGAGTGCCGTTTTCGCCCTCATCATCATCGCTGAGAACCATTTCAAGCAATGTGTTGCCGATCGACGTGTTGCTCACTGTCTCCACCTCAACAATATACTGCAGAAACTCCTTGAGTTGTGCACGATGCGATACGAACAAGTGCAAGAAATCGCCCGGGTCTGATTTCAACGACGGGTTGCCCGGAACGAATTTTCCCGTACACAGTCGCTTCAGCAGCTCTGTCGTGGGTCCAGGCATGTGGGTTACCAAGGTGCGTCCGTATTTGCGCAAATTCGAGTCGGCCTCCGAAAAGCTGAGGTGTTCAATGTACCCAAGTGCATCGGCCACTCGTTCCTTCTCGCTCTCTGACAGCGCGGCAGAATCCTCCGCGTCGACGTAGCTAATGTGGTCTAGCTGAATCTTCAGGTACCAACTGTGCTCCTCATGCTTCTTCGCAAGCGTCAGTGCGTGTTGCGGGTAGTTCTCCCACAACACACTGATTGCCGTCTCAACATCGAAATTCAGATTGGCACCCGCGCCACCGTTTCTGGGCGTTAATTCATCAGAGTCGCTGCCACCCTTGTTTCCAGTCTTCTTGGCATCGATCACCTCGTCCAATTGAATGAACTTGTCCAGTTTCTTGACATCCTTTAGCTTCGTGTAGCAGTTTAGGAGCAACGTCGTGTGCTCGGCATTTGCAAAAGCCTTTTCGTGGAGAGCTTCGAGGTAGGCCGTGAGATTGTGAATACGCTGTGCATCCAGGAAGCGACGGATCACGTAAGAAGGCTCGACATGACCAATGGTACGAACGTATTGGCGCAACGATCCGTCATAATCTCCCTTCTGGTACAAGTGGTCTCCGTACATGCGGAAAATATCGATGATGCTGTTGACATCGTAGTTGGAGCTGAAGGCCAGCGAAATAGCAATCGAGTACAAGTTCTTACGGAACAGGATTTCCAACTTGGACGTCGTATCCTTTTCACTCAAGCGGTACGCATGACCCATGGAAGACACCACAAAAATGGCACCAAACTCGCAGACCACATGACGAACTTCTTCCATCTCGTCCAACCCGAAACGTGCTCCTGGTGCACGGGCATTCGTTGCAAGCGGCGGCTTACGAATAGGCCCCTTGGGGTTGGTACTTGTGAGCGTCCAGTTAAACGCGATGAACTTGTTCTGAAGGTCGTACACATTCACCTGGTGTCGTCCACGAGGATCCACATGCGCCACCAACAGGTAGTGCTTGAAGAAGCACAAATACTTCTTTTCACCTTCAAATCCGAAACACACCGAGCGATCCTCCGTCGTGTAGAAGTAAACAGCATCCGTCTGACCCACAGCGATTTCTCCTTCCTCGTTTACACACGAGCAGTTCATATCTACACCACGTTCGTCCAGGACCGTCGTGCGAGGCGGAAGTGCCGCAGCTCCACCGGCACTCTTCACCAATGCAGGGTCATCATGCGAACAGTGATAACACGTGAGACCACGTCGTGTAGACGCATACAAAAACACATGCGCCACCGTCGCCGTAACCGGTTTGCTAGTGAACGACAACCCCGTGACAGGGTATTGACCTGCAGGTTGCAGCAGTTGAGGAGGACGGTCGGCACGTCGCTTCAAGTCGCTGCGGAACAAAATCACCGCGCCGTTCTTCAATCCCACCGCGAACTGACTCAAATCGTCGTTCACGGCAAACGCTGTCACTGCTTCTTCCGGATACTTTTTAGCGAAAATAGGGATCTGCTGCAGCAATTTCGGCTTCCCCTCTCGGTCCTGCTGATCCGTGCGCCAAAAACGCACCACCGCTGTGGTCTTCCCCGTCGGCTTGGACGCATACATCTGCAGCAACAAAGCGCCACCTTCTTAGTAATAATTTATCAGCAATTATTAAATAATTGAACGTATTATACTTCTTCAGCATTGGGGGCTCGTCCAGCTTCTGCAATGGCTTTAGACTGCTCCCGTAGCTCCTCAGGACGGGGATCAATACCGTCACCAATAGTAACCAGCACGTTACTGCGTTTCATCTAGTAAAGAATCAAATTATACAGAGGAATTAGAAACGTACGAAATAATTCTTGGAATTCTACGCACCATGACGACGTGTGACACGAACAGCTCGTGAGCCTGGAACTTGCGCGCCTCTAGCGACCGATTGGCCAAATGGACGAAGCCGTCGGCGTCTCCAACGCAGATGAGGCCTCGATTGGCACTCATGCTGGTGATATCCACACCCTAAAGACGAAGTTGACATCGTTAGAGAGAGCATTATGAGATGCAATTTGTACCGTAAAGAGGGAGGACACACACCTTCATCCATGGCCCATTCGCATCCTTGAGCACCTCCTTGTCGAAGAAGGCGAAGCGTCTCCACTGCGCCATGGCTTGGAGCTTCTTCCCGTGTCTCCCCCTGGTTTTGGGAAATGATACCGTACTTAATTTTGAGACCCAAATATATGGATACATACGCATATATCCATATTTTGGGTCGCATAACTACAACTACATGTACATGCGCAACTTGCTACCCATTTTCGGAGGGTAACGTGAGCTGCTTGGCATTATTGACATTGCACGCTTGTTGAGAGAAATATGGCTATTAGGTGTCGTCCGTTAAAATATGGTCCATGAGGTCTTCGTCTACGTCGTCGAGGTGGAGATCTGATCGCTGAGACTGTGGTCGTTTGGATCGCTCGGGTGTCCTTCGATCGCTGGTTTTGACGCGGATCACAGGAGTGGTCTGGATGTCGGGGCGGCCGTAATCTACTTGGTTGGATGCTGCTAAGAAATGTGGTGTCTGAGTCGTAATTGGCGCTCTTATCGCTGATGTCCTTGAAGCTGTTGGAAGGGGTATCTCCTCGATATCGCGACTGAATTCGAAATCTTCAATCTCCTCTGTACTACCGGATGAAAGCAAAAGTCGGGATCCACCTGAAGTCTGTGTAGAGCACAATAGAAATCGGCGTCAGGACAATGAAAACAGAAGTCTAAAACAGCGACTTGGGCTGGACCAAAGCTTACCTGCGACCGTGTCGGAGGGGCTGGCAGATCCGTCGAGTCGCTTTTGCCTGACGGTGCTTGCGGTGCTTTCCTCCAGCTTTCAAAGCTGAAAAGGCGTGAACGAGGATCTGGCGAAGACACTTTTTTCGCCTCTTCATCAAGTGCGTACGCGTCCTTGATCTGCTCGAAGTGTTGTAGCTTCGCTTGTGGACTTTGCTGCAGTAATGGCTTCACATTCTTGAGCTCATTGAGTTGCGTCTGTGAGCGTACGAGTTTCGGTGGTGGTAACTTGTTTTTATCCTTTTTGCTGCGTCGTCGCTTCTTTTTGACCTTGTCGTCGTTCTCTAATGCTTGTTTCTCCTCCTTTGAAGCTTTGAATGCGCTCTCCGATCCATTGGTCTTAGGAGGAGATTGCTCTTGTTTATTCTTCCCTACGGTATGCTTCCCACCGCTTTGCTCTGGGGCGGCTCCTTTCACTCGCATGATTGGAGGTGGAGGCTCCTCGAAAACTTCAACCGCTGTAGCTTCAGGCTCGATTCGATGTGGCGCTGGCTTGGAGCCTTTCGCCCCCATGGCAACTGCAGCTCAGCAGATCGTTCGTCACAAGTCCAACCAAGTCAGTGTAGTTTATCGGCTCACCAAGCCGGTTGAGCAAGTTCCTTCACCGACCTTGAGTTATCATAGACTTCCTTGAAGCTAAATGTAGCCATGTGAACTATTTTTAGCGTATAATTTAAAAAATATAATATAAAAATAACTCGTTAAACTAAATGGATTAATATCCAATCATACACAGCCATGAAGCCACCACCTGGTAAAGTTCAGCAGTCTCGTTGCTGCCTGCTAGAACACGCTGCACGTGGTCGCCCCTGACGTCAGCCCCAGCGCATTGGCCATGGGCGAGTTCCACGACAAGCAGAAGGCCTCCTTCTCCCTTCGCAGCACTGAGAGCAAAGTCGCGGTCTGCATCGCTGGTGGGTTGGCCAATATCCTCTCTGTATCTTTAGTTTTGTGTCTTCTGTTGCTGACTCAATCGTCTCTCCTCGTTAGTCTGGTATGTGATCAGCCTCGTGACGCTCTGGACCAATCGCTACGTGGTGGCCAAGCTGCGTGTGGACTCCAACTTGCTGTCGCTCGCTCAGCTTGGCATGTCGGTCGTGGGCGGCCTGGGCTCCGAGCTCTATCTTGTGGGCTGGACAGTGTGCAAGCAGGGCATGCGGAAGGTGCTGGACAACGGACTCAAAGACATGGTGCTGCTCGCCGGAGTGCGCATCCTCACTGTGCTGCTGGGACTTACAGCACTCAAGTACATTGCTGTCTCCTTCACTCGTACGTGTGCATTGCAGGATGTGTGGAGATATCTTTTTTTTCGGAAGTGTGTTGTTGACGTACCCATCTCTCCGATCCAGAAACGATCAAGTCCTCTGCGCCATTCTTCACAGTGGTGTTGACGTACTTGTTGCTGGGACAACGTACTGGGTGGAGAGTGAACTTTTCGCTGGTTCCTATTGTGTTGGGACTCATCTTCTGCAGCCTGTCGGACAGCTCGTTCCACGTCATCGGGTTCGTTGCGGCGCTCATGTCCAACTGCGTGGACTGCATCCAGAACGTACTGACCAAGAGACTGCTGAACCGGTCCTACTCGTAGGTTCTGCAATTCGTATGGCTGTTGAATTGCTACTGATCTCACGTTTTCCATCAATGCTGTTGTCGTACAGAACCACGCAATTGCAGCTTTACACTAGCATCATCGCCGTGGCCATGCAGCTCGTGTTCATCTTCTACAACTGGATGGCGACACCGCCGGACCCAGCGCTTGAAGCCAACAAGACGGACCGCTCGACGACGTTCGTCTTCTTGCTGCTCGTCGTGGACGGCATCTGCTTCTACATCCAGAGCGCGCTGGCGTACATGCTCATGAGTATGGTGTCGCCGGTAACACACAGCGTGGCCAACTGCGTGAAGCGTGCGCTGATCATCGTGCTGTCCATCTACCGCTACGGAGAGGTGGTGACGCCGCTCAACTGGTGCGGCATGGTGCTCGTGATCCTGGGCGTGTACGTCTTCAACGGTGCGTCCCGGATGGAACGCGAACAAGCCGCCAAGGGACCCACCATTGCACCTGCCACATCAGCATTTGTCCAGACGAGCACAATTAACGCTCTATCGGAGATCCGCATCGAGAAAGGAAGGTAAAGCAGCTTCCAGGACACCATAGTGGCGCCATGTACATACCGATCTAGATTGTAGTTGACGTTTCTACCTATAAAGGTTTTTCATTGGTTAATAACCAAATCTATACCTATAATTTCAGCCAATCACAGTGAACTTCGCCGAGGGCGGTTGAGCCAAGCGCTCACAACTGAAAAAGGTACCTGAAGAGCACAGGCGAGAGAAAGATGGCGGGCGCGACGGACTACGCGAAGGAGCTTCTGCGGAGGCAGTTTCTAGGTGCGTGACGTTGTTCCCCTTTCTCTAATTTATCTCTTTGCCGCTTTCCCCGCTCTGATCCGCAGCGGAAGGACCGTAAAAATTCACTTTAACTGACTTGACACGTGTGATGGTCAATCTTTTAGAGATGAGCCGTAACCCGCCCGAGGGCGTGTCTGTGGGACTGGGCGATGACGAGAACATCTTCAACTGGGAGATCTTGCTGGTAGGACCGCCCGACACGCTGTACGAGGGCGCGTTCTTTAAGGCGCTGCTGGAATTCCCCGCCGACTTCCCCAACATGCCGCCCAAGATGACGTTCAAGTCGGAGATGTGGCACCCTAACGGTGCGTTAGCGTCGGTTGTAATAGGGGGCTTGTAGTGCTGTTATTGACGAATGTTTTTTTTTGTTCTTTTGGTGTGGGGTAGTGTACCCTAACGGAGTCGTGTGCATCTCGATCCTGCACCCGCCTGGAGAGGACCAGCTGAACCAGCAGGAGACGGCGGACGAGCGGTGGCGTCCCATCCTGGGCGTCGAGTCCATCTTAGTGTCGGTCATCTCCATGCTCTCAGACCCGAACGACGACTCCCCCGCCAATATCGACGCTGCGGTGGAGTGGCGGAACGACAAGGAGGGCTTCAAGAAACACTGCCGTCGGATTGTGCGGAAGTCGCAGGAGGATATCTAGTCAGTCAATCATCAGTGGTCATGCACCGGAACGGTGAAAAGGAAGGAAACTCTTCTCCAGTTCCGCCCTCAGCGCCAGCCAACTCTTGCATGCTATAAAGCCGACCGTCGTCTCGGAATTGCAAACCGCTGCGGCAGCGGGAAGACGTACGAACGAATGAATTCACTTTTGATATCGCAACGAGCCCCCAGTGCTGCAATGAAATGAAGTACAATGCATCCTGCTCAGTTCCCCATTGGTGCTTGGTTTCGACCTCACCATCTCTTCATGAGCAATCGCAGCGTGTGACCACAGAAACACCGTTTATAGCCCATCCGGCGATCCTGATCCATTCTTGGTGCTTGGTGCCACAACTCAATCCTCCTCGTGCCCCTCACTCGTTCACGATGGTGCTCGCTCTGCGTCGCTCGCTTGCCTTGTCCTCGCGCATGGCCACCCGCTCTCTGGGCATGATTCACCAGCAACAGAAGGCCATGAAGCACACGCACACGCTGGTGCTCATCCGTCACGGAGAGAGCGAGTGGAACAAGAAGAACCTGTTCACGGGCTGGTACGACGTGCAGCTCTCGGAGAAGGGCAACAAGGAGGCGGCCGCCGCCGGCCAACTGCTCAAGAGCGAGGGCTACACCTTCGACGTCGCGTACACGTCGTACCTCAAGCGCGCCATCCGTACGCTGTGGCACGTCCTGGAGCAGAGCGACCAGATGTGGATCCCCGTTCACAAGACGTGGCGTCTCAACGAGCGTCACTACGGTGCACTCACGGGTCTGGACAAGCAGGCCACTGTGGAGAAGCACGGCGCCGAGAAGGTGCTGGAGTGGCGTCGCAGCTACAACATCCCGCCTCCGAACCTCGACACGAGCAGTGAGTACTACCCGGGCAACGACATTAAGTACCAGGACGTCCCGAAGGAGGAGCTGCCTCTGGCCGAGTCGCTCGAGCTCACGGCCGCCCGTGTGTTGCCTGAGTGGGAGCGCACCATTGTGCCCAGCATCAAGGCGGGCAAGAACGTGGTCATCGCTGCTCATGGCAACAGTCTGCGTGCTCTTGTCAAGCACCTGGACAACATCTCGGAGGACGAGATCACCGGCCTCAACATCCCCACGGGCGCCCCGCTCGTCTACCACCTGGACGAGAACCTCAAGCCCATCCCGCACAAGGATGCTATTGCGCCGCTTACTGCGTTCTACCTCGGCGACCAGGATGAGATCCGCGCCCGCATCCTCGGCGTCAAGAACCAGACCAAGTAAGATGGTGCTTAGCTTCGTGATGACCACGAGCTGCAGTTAAACACACAAATAAACCTTCTTGGTAGAATGCAACATTGCACACGTATTGACAGCGCACAAAACTTACAGCATCGAACAGCAAGCGCTTCAGTGGCAGTGTTTGATCTCGTTTGATTTGAAGCAATCGGCGACCAAGCACCAGTGGGGTGAGTCGCTTCCTACGTCGTCAAGAAGCATGCTGCAGCTACCAAAGAAAGCATTGTAGGTCATTCTGATGGCGTCAGTGCTTTTTGTTTTTATTTCGTGTCGCTGTATGTGCATTGGCCCGTAGCTAGCAGATCTACTGCAGGATCTTCTTGGTCGTCTCGTTGGGCTCTACACCGGCCGTCTTCATGAGCGCCGCCACCTCCTCAATCTTGTCCTGCATGTCGTTGTCCTTGAGCTTGAACAGCAGGTTGTTGCACGTCACACGCTGCAGCTTCTGGGCCTCCGCCGCCGTCTTGAGGAAGTCCACAGCCTTGTCGTAGTCGGCCTGCTCAATAGCCGCACGGATGAGGATGTCGTACGTGCGCTCCGTGCTCTTGACCTGGTACTTGGAGTGGCCGATCTCGTGCAGCGTGAAGACCTTGTCGAAGTCTCCGTCCTTGAGGAACTTGGACAGCAGCTTGTTGAGCGTGGCCGGCTCCAGGAACAGGCCGATGCGGTAATTGGCCTCGAAGACGTCGAACGCTACGTCGGGCGCGTTGAGCTCCAGCGCCTTCTTGACGAAGAGCCCGGCGGCGTTGGCGTCCGGGTCCACGCGCTTCTGCTCGTAGATCTTCATGATCTCCTTGGACGCCTCCAGCTGCTCGCTCGTCGTCACCGTCTTGAGGAACGACGCCAGCTTGGTGCGCTTGATCAGCACGTCCTTCTTGGCCGACAGACGAATGTTCTCCATCCACTCCTCGGCCGAGCGCGCCTGCACCGCCGCCGAAGCCGCCAAGAACGGGCGCGCCGCCAGCTGCCGCGCGCCCTGGCGCCGGCCCATCGACATGACCGTACGGAACGCCTGCATACCGCTCGACATGGTGCTCCTGCTTATCTCTTCCTTCTGTCAATAGACAAGCACCACACCTTTAAGGCCCCCTCTACGAGAGACGTTCCCCTCTCTATGCGGCACCCTAAAATGGTGTTTGTTACACAGCTGGCTCAAGTCGCAAAACGAGCGGCGGACACCACTTTGACTGACTGGCCTAGGACTTTTGTTAGGACATCTCTCGGTAGGATGCTGGCTGTGCGCTCGTTGGTGTTGCGCCGCGCGTCTCCGGCGGCGCGGAAGCACGCGGTGCGCGCCTTCAGCGGCAACTGGGAGTACCCCAAGGTGGAAGGTAGCGTGGCGGACATCACCAAGGCGCTGACGACCATCGGCGCGCGGCTGTCGATCCCCACGGCGCCGCTGTACTTCACGCCGCTCAAGATCGACCACATCGTGCGCGAGATGAAGGGCCAGGACGAGCTGCTGCAGGTGCAGAAGACGCTGCTGCTGTGCGACGCCAAGATGGCCTACCCGTCCACGTTCGCGGCCAGCAGCTTCCTGTCGGCCTGCATCAAGCAGGACGCGGCCGACAAGGCGCTCGAGTTCCTGCGCCAGGCCGAGAATGTGCGTCACTACGTCAAGAACCAGAGCTTCGTGCGTCTGGCCGAGTACTACGCCGGCCAGGAAGACCAGGACACGGTGAACGAGATCGTGCAGCTCATGCAGAGCAAGCGCGTGGCCCCGAGCTACAAGATGTACACGTTCCGTGTGCTCAATGCCAAGAAGCAGGGCAAGTGGGACGAGGCTGTGGCCTTGGCCAAAGAGGCCGCCAACGAACTCCAGATCAACTCGCACCTTATCATTGAACTGCTGCTGGACCAGAACGGAGGCGTCCTCAAGGAGCACGTACGTGCAAGAGCTGTAGAGTGGGTTTTATTCCTTTTTTTACTGATGCTTTGTTGTTGTGTTTTTGGTGCAGATTCCGCTGGCCAAGTACTTGGCGGACAAGGGTGATGTGTATGTGAATGCGCGGCTCGCGGACATATTAGCAGGAGGAGATGGCAAGCTGCCGGAACCTGTTGTGGAGGAGGAGGAGAAGTCGGAGGAAGAGACGAAGGACGGTGAAGCAACGGACGAAAAGGAATCTGAGGACAAGTAGACAAGACTTCGGGGATGGAACATCGTTCCTACCGCTGTCCACGTACCTTTTAGAGTGAAGACGAGGAGCGGCGCAATGGATGTGATGGTTCAAATGCTTCAAGTTGTGGAAATGTGTTACGTTTGGATGTGGACTTGATACAATCAGGAGGTGTTCACAGCAGTACTGACTCAGATATCGTTCTTGCTGTCGATCAGCGGCGCCTCGTAGAAGAAATCGTCACCAGAGCTCAGCATTGCACGCCGCCGCAGCTCCGTAGTGATGAAGGCAAGCAGGGCTCCAAAGCCTACAAGTGTCGCGACTGCGCCTAAGAAGCTCACGAAACGTTGGCCAAAGCTGCGATGCCCGCTGCCGTGGCCAGCAGCCGATTCGGTTTCTGCCGCGTCTTCGTCCGTGTGCAAGTAGGTGTCGTGTAAATCTTCGACTGCAGCTTCGCCGCTCTCGCCAGCCTTTTGACGAGCGTGGTGCTTCTTCTTCAGCCCCGGGTATAGTGCCCATACGGACTTCACGTCGGTTGTGCTCATTCGTTCGCGTTGACCCATGTCCCGCATCACTGCAAGTCGTTTCTCTTTGTCTGCGATCAGTGGAACGACACTTGGGCACCACTGCGGCTTATTTTCACCAGATCCCGAGTGCACAAAGGCATCAGGCGGGTGGTGCATGATGCTGAAGAGGTCGTACGGAGGTGGTTCAAGCACTCTGTCGGCTGCTCGGGTTGAAGAATGCGGTGAGCTTATGTCTTCCACCACAAAGTAGCTGCGCTTGGTCTCCGGAATGCACTCCCACGCAATACGAACGTGTTCGTCACGGTCAGGCCGATCTACGGCGTGGCGAAGTCCGACAGCATGTAACAGTACGTGGACGACGTTGCCAAGACCGCAGTCTGCAGAAACACCAAGACGTTGTGGTCCACCAATACGCCCCACAAATGAATAACAGGAGGACTCGACGCCTTGCACCAAGACAAAGTCATGACTTCTGCAGCTCATGTCCGTGCGGCAGTTGTCACCTCCGCAGCGGTGAAACTTGAAACCAGTGGCGTGAGTGATGTGCTCAGTCGCAGACAGCAAGGTGCGAAGGAACGGGCGAGCGCTCTTGTCCACTTGGAAGCACAACTGATCGTGTGGCCACCGATGATCTCGCCCAGAGTTGTAGTATCCGTGAAGGACGTGCTCGATTCGCGTTGTAGCCTCTTCTGGGTCGTTGGGATCCACGTCGTGCCAAACGAAGCGTTCACCGATAGCTACGTCGCCCTGGATAACCATGATGTTGTCATCCACGAGATCATAGTCGTACTCGATACCCTTGAACAGTACACCTTCAGGTTTCGTCCCGGAATTCTTCGCCGACGTTTTCATCGTACGAACCTCTTCGACGGGAAGTCGGCATTCACCGCTCAGTGGGTGAATAACGCCAGGTGCTCGGCATGCAGCCGCTGCTTCATCCGCGAGGATGTTTTTCTCGGGCGTAGCGACACAGTGAAATCCATCGCCAACACCACGTGAAATTTCTTGTTCGCTCAACTGGGTCTTCTCAAAACCAGCTAGACAAGTGCAATCATCCGCCGAAGCCACGGGCCAGGTAGTGGCCATCGAGTCGTGAGGACACTGCGAGAAATCTGGACGCGAACTGTCGACTGGCCTTGAGTAGCATTCTTTTTTGCCCCGTTTCATCGGAACATCACCTTCAGCATTGCGTCGCGCCTCGTCCTCTTCGTGGGAGATAGTCTTGTTGAGGCCGTACACACACTTGCAGTTAGCGCTGCTCTGCAAAGGCCATTGCGTGAGCACAGCAAACGGTGGACAACCGTTTGAATTGGCCAACATCCACGGCACGCAACGCTGAGCGACAGCATCGAGAAAGTATCCACGCGCACACGCACAGTCTTCAAAATTCGTCTCAACATCAACGCCCTGGAGCGCATGCCGCTTGTAAGCGTGTTCAGGACATTTGTATGCGGAGGCGCGGACGCAGGTCATCTCGGGCAACTTCCAGGCATATCCAGGGATACACTGGCACTGCTCCACTGAATGGGGCACCGTAGCCACTGCACGGGAAAATGGTGGACATTCGTACGGTTTACCTTCCATGTCGATAACTTCAAAGTTCGTGTACGTGTCCTCTCCATTTTCTCCACGAACGTTGTCGTGCATCCGCTGCGCCTTTCGTGCCTTCATTTGTGACACTGGCCAGCAAGCGTGGGCTTCGTCGTCACGCTTGTACTCTCCATCGGAAATGCACTCACAGTCGGAGAACCCTCGTGGTCGCTCTCCAATCGGCAGATCCGACCGCTTGATGGAGTTCACGGGACACACGTACACGGCGTGTTCCCGCTCACACTCCTCGAAACTGTTGCGGACGAAGCCCCAGTTGCAGTGGCAGTCGTCGAACGACTTCGGCGTAATGTCAGGCGTCGGTGTTGAATTGGGAGGACACGTGTACTGGCCCCGAGCCTTGGTTGCACCCCCACCGTTTCCGAAGATACACTGGCCCGACGCCTCCACTTTAACGTACGGTGCTTCGCACGTGCAGTCGGCGAGCGACTTGACTGCTGCAACACCCGGCTTCGGTTCATAGTTGCCAGCACGAGGACAACTGCTCAGGATACACTCGTGCGTTCTTGGATCCTTCTCGTACGGATGGTAGCAGTCACAGTCCGCGGCGGAGTTGACGACGCTTGCCCCGCGCTTGGGTTTGTACCGTCCTTTGCAGGTGAAGACCCCGTTGTCCATGGCGTCTGCTGCCGCCTCTTCGGCGGTAGTGTCCACACCGTCGTCGCACACACAATCGTCGATCATCTCCATGTCTCGAGGCAGCAGCATGGCTGCACAGCCATCGGGACATCTGTAGAACGATGCCTGTACCGAAGGTAGAGCGCCCCAACCGACGAGCCCAAGGCTGCAAACCACGACGGACAGCACCCGAGTGAGCATTATCCGAGTAGAATGCGTGCGTGCGTGGTAAAGCTGGCAAAACTGGAAGTGCACGAGCGCGATCTTTGCGTGCAATGGAGACCATGGAAATCTTTAGATTTGGATACGCGACCTTTCAAGATCCTTCAATTTGAGGTGGCATTTTTAAATTTAGGATTTTTAGAAATACGAAAGATGGCTACATGTTGTTGCAGTACCTGTTTTGCAGTCATCCACGCCAAGCTGGCCTAAATCTTGGAAGAACCGACGTAGATGACGTTGCGCGTGAGGCAGAGGTCCACCATTTCCAGCAGAGCAGTCTCCAGATGACGCTTGAAGGTGGCGGCGCTGGTCTCGGGACAAACGTGGTAGCAAGTGATGCTCACGTTGATGCGGTCGGGCTGCAGAGCGTAGCACACGCCGTAGCCTTCGTTGTACATGGCTGAGAAGCCGCCCCAGATGGGGCTGGCACCAGGTCCACCGCTGATGTTGCTCGTGGACACCAGATACTTCTTGCTCAGCTCGAAAGCTCGGTCCGTGAACAGCGAAGGCTTCGGCGTGATGCCGGACATCTCGGCCACAATCTGCAGTCCCATGAGATGGCGGTCGATGCCGTCTCCAGTCAAGCACTTCTTCAGCATCTCCTTGTGCGCGTCGATGGCTGAGCGCAGTGCGTCCCACTTCGTTCCATCCGAGGCACTGGACTCCATTGTCTTCACGAACGCGAGCGACTCCTTCGACAGCGACCGAATTGTCTCCGTGCGACCGTGGTAGAACATCCTCGTGTGCGCGGTCTCGTAGACAGCAGGGACTCTCTTGTGCATCTTGTAGTGTGCCAGTTGAATGGCCATCTGCATGAAGAAATCCGGCGTCAACTTGTAGCGCTTCAGGAAGGCCGAGCCGTAGTGGTTGAACTGCATCGTCGCGATGTCGCTGTTGTGGATTAGCTTGCCCACCGCTGCACTCGCGCACTCAATGGCGGTGTACGCAGCGTTGTCGAGCACCCAGTCCAGCCGCTTCGGTTTAATATTAAGCGTAGGCTTCAGTTCCGCGCGGTTTGCAAACTTGGCTTTGAAATTCTCGTTCACGTACTTGATGCAGTAATCGAATAGGCGAACAACCACCAACGCGTCTGCCCACGCGTGCTGGCCGTTCAGGCCACCTCGAGCGTTTTCATGGATAATGAGCGTGAACGGTTTGTCGTACCAGCGGTTGCGTCCGTCTCCAAGCAAGCAGTTGCGCGCGATCTCGTCGTAGGTCGAAGCAGAGCTCTCGTCCATAGCAACACAGAACAACGCCCGCTCAATCAAGTCAAACGACTGCTTGTTGATGTCATCCAGCGACATAATGTGGTCCCGAGCCTGCAAACACAACCGTGGTCAGCCCTGTATCCCTATACTTTATTTTACAACTTCAAAGTCGTCGTACCTTGGCCCAATTCGTGCGGTTCTCCGACGTCAGGACACTAACTGGAGGGTATCGCTCCAAGTCGAACAGCCCCGTAGCTTCATCTCTCACCAACTCAAATTGTCTGTCCATCACAAAATCTTTAGTCTCCTACCCGCCACGCAGCAAAAAAGTATCTTCATCATCTTTCACCTCAAGACGTCGGCCAGTGGGATCTCTCCTCCATCGTCGTCAAACACTTGCACAGCCCACATGCAATTGTTCCTCAACACCAAAATATGCTTGGCGTCGTGTGGATACGACACCATCTCGTCGCACTCTTCCCCCGGAATCACACACGTGTTGAACATGCGCGAGTACGTGAACATACACAGCGGTCTTCCCATCATCTTCTCCGGCGGATAGTTCTCCCTACAGTCATAACCCAGTTTAGGACGTGTCAATGCTATCCTATCCTGCCATTTGTCCTAAGTTTATTTTTCTAACGTACTCGAGCAGATTTTTGCGGAATTTCAGGATGGCGTGCGTGAAGATCGAACCCGCTTCACATTGACTCATGTCTCTCGGCCCCCAGTTGCCCGGCAGCACGCCGTACCAGTTGATGTTGATGGCCGACGGATAGCGCGGCTGCATGTAGGCGAAGGTCTCCCACCACTCCTCGATCCAGTTGCGCTCCGTGTCGGCGCGTTCCTGTAGGATGGACTGCAGCTGCGGGCCTACGCCATGCAGGAAGTCGTGGCACACGGCCTTGGTGTGGGCCAGCTCGCTCTCGGTCAGCAGCGGCTCGCAGCTCTGCACGTATTGGTCCAGAGTCTGCTCCAAAGGGGGCAGGGGCAACGGTGGCAGCTCCTCCTGGTGCTGCATCGTGCGCTCCTGCTCTTGGTGTTGTTCTTGAGGCTGAGACATGGCTACACTTGGCGGAGACTTGGTGCTGCGAAGGCCCATAAAGCTAAAGTGGCCGATCTTACGCTAGTGTCCTGAAGAGGCGGCGGAGGAAAAACGGGTCGAAACCCGCGATGAAATAACTACGATTTGTATGCGGGATTGAGACCCACGGGTCGAACGACGTGATTCCGCCGTGTTTAGCGAAACACTTCAACTTCAACTTTAACAAGTTGAGTCGAACATGCGCGCAATGGACGAGTATGAGAACAGTGCAGCATAACCTCGCGACGCTTAATCGGCTAGCAGGCCCGCTTTGTGCGACCGGGGCAAAGCCGCAAGTCACATCCGTCTGCAGTTGATGCTGCAGCAGAAAGACCGCGTGGTGATGACGGCTCCGTCATTGGTGAACGAGTCACCGGTGCAGAGATTGATTCAGTAACATTGCCAGCAAGAACGAGAACGCCCACAAGAGACACAGAACGACGAGAATATGAAGCGAAGGCAGTTTGAAGCGCAGGAGAGATTGCAATTGGAGATGAGAAGACAGAGAGAAGGAGAAGAAGATGAAGAGAAAGAAAGGAGAAGGATGGAGGACATGGCCAAGATGCAAGCGTACCATGACCAGATGCAGAGAGAGGATTAAGCCAATGTTCAAGCGTATTTGCAGAAACAAATGCAGCGTGGAGAAGACTGGCATACTGAAGGGATTTCGAACCAGATGAGAGAGATGAAGGTGAGAGGTGCGCCGGAGGAGGGCACCAAGAACGACGGTTATCATGTCGTGGATGATATAGCGACGGCATCGACTTCTAGGCGCTCGTCGAATACGAACCAAAGCTTTGTAGGTTCTATGAGAGATGAATGCGTAGTGGAGTTAACGGATGTGGTGCTGGGTGAGGTGGTGCACGATGCTTTGCCTTCCTCGGGCTCGACGTCATCTGCAGAAGATACGAAGAGGCATAGCAAACGCAAAGAGGAGGAGCGACGCAGCAAACATTCAAGAAAACACTCTCGAAGCGAGAAAGGCATCAAATCGAAGCGTTCAGAAGCCCCATTGTTTCTGAGAGCTCCAGAAGAGGTTCCTCAGGAGACTGTATCTTCACTGTCTCTGGCAGATTCGTCCGAAGCAGATATGTGTGTCATGACTGTAGTGCAGCGATGATTTCTGGAGTAGCTTTGGCCTATGACAGGAACTTCACGTTCGTGGTTGTCTTGTTCCAAACATTGGAGCCGCACGCGAGTCAATTTGCAACTAAACATTGGAATGGCTATTTGTCGCCGATCATTTGGGTCAAGTGGCATGTTTGAAGAAGCAACAGCTTCTAAACCTGCTCAATGGTGTGGCATCTCTCTTTAGTTACAGAGCACGGCGCAGGTCATCTGGAAGGCGGTCGAGGGCTGACATGACCCTTTCTCAGTTAGACCGGGTGCGGGCTGCCGACAGAGAAAGAAAGCAACGTCGTCGAGCCAATCGTACTTTATCTTAAGCTGCACACGACCGGGAAGCGGACGCAGCGCGCGCACGAGCTCGCCGGGCCGGCCTTTCAGAGGAACAACAGCTGCAAGTGCGTGCATCCAATGCTGCAGCCACAACCAGTTGGCGCGCTGCTATGACTGAACAAGAATCCCAGGCTACGAGAGAGCAGAATGCGGATACGCAAAGAGTACGAAGAGAAAACTTAACCGAGGGAGACCGTGGTGAAGTGAGGGTTCGAGATGCAGAGCGGCAGCAATCAAGGCGAGAGTGTGTCGAGTTCGGTGAACCTTTTTCGCCGCAAGTGTATAGTGCGATAGCCCAGGGGATCCAGAGAGCTAATAAACTCTCCGGAACTGGGGTCAGAAACCCTGAAACGCGAACGTTCCAGAGTCGGCGTGTGGCCCTTGTGTATCCTCCTTGGTTCGATCTTGGTGGCAACCTGACAACCTGCCGAGTTGGTAGTTAATGTAGGCCTTGAGCGTGTCGGGCGTGTCGTTTACTGTCTGAAACGCACCCTTTTGGACCAGGAACAAAGCCCCAGAACACACTCCCGTGTAAGATAGCCAAAACACAGAGTAATATATGCAAATATACAGCCGCTACTTATGCTTTAAGACCCTTGAGCGGTGGGTCTATCACCGGTCCACTGAGTATACGCTTCAGACACTGGTCAGTCTGAAACGCACTCTTCTTCTCACGCGCACCACCCTCTAAGAGGGATACAATACTCTTCAATTCTCTGAAACGCAGTCTACTAATACGCTTAAAGGGGACTACTAAACCCTCCAAGCATAATCGTTAACATGAAATGGGAACCCCACTCTTACCTTCACTCAGTGGGCCCAACTAGGATATGGAATGCCGTGGATCAACTCTGAAATGCCGTCGCGTACGATCCCCACAGGCAACTTGGACTTGAAGCTTGGAAGGAAGTACGTGGCGTCCTTATATCCGCGCCCTTATCCTAGCAGGCCACCGAACGAATTCGACTTGTGCTCAACTTGGTAAAACTAACTCTGTTTGTTACTCTCTACTTCGGCTATCTTCTTTCTGAATCTCTCACTATCTTCTGGGTAATTATCTTGTGTTCTGTATACCTTTGGGGGAGTTCACTTGGTCTTGGTATAGGGCGCACACACTTCACTTGTCTTCGACAGGACCTCCACGTGCTTGGTCCGTCTCTTCTACTCTGAAACTGGACTCTTGGCCGCACAGTTCTTGGTCGCACGCGCTGCACATAGTCGTAGGATGTCTTGGCTTGTTGCTCTTGTGTCTTGATAGCTTGGTAGTTTCCACAGCAGTCGCTAATCACTGAAAACGAGGCTTGGAATCTCTGAAACGAGGTAAGGTATCTCTGGAACGGGGCCAGTTTCAGACTTCTAGGAGTCTGGGTCATCCGCTTCAGACTTCTTTTGTCTTCAACATCATCATGACACGTTGCTGGGTGTTCTTGAACACCTGGGAGTCCATACACGTTCATATTTTGAGTCTTGGTGTGTCTTGTGGGTCTTGCTCTTCATGTTTTCTTGCTTGTGGCTGTACTTGAGTGGTTCTTGGGCCTGGGACGATGGTATTCTGTGCCTTGAGCCAAGGCGATACGGGTTGTCTGACACGATACGTTCGTGCAGACAATTTATGCGTCTACTTGGCGACCCGTGTTCAGGACGGGGGCGGTTCCGGACTGAGCGCATGTGCGTTTCAGAGTATACATCTCTGGAATGCGCGCTTCCGGAACCTTAAGGGCCCATCCTTGGCTCTCCGCACACTCACCATTCAAACCACACACTCTCTCCACAAAATGTTGCAATAGATCCACTTCCAAATCCACCAATCAAAACTCCGAAACTCCACTGTCGTAGCTGAAAATCGGCTGTCCCAAAATGCGAGAAACTGCCTCGTGTCATCTCCAGCCCCAGCAACCACCGCTGCGCCACGCCTCCAACCTTCAGCCCCCGCAGACGTCGGCCGTATGGCCTTCTCAACCGACGCTCGTTGAGCAACAACGACATGGCGAGACAACGTTCCGCGGCGGGTGGCCTGACGACGGCCAAGAAGAAGAAGGGAGGCCTCCAGCACCCGGTGTCGAGCAAACAGCGGAAGAACATCATCCGCAGGCTTTTGCAGTCGGTACGCGCTGCTGCAGCGCCGCACTTTGCGGAGATCGCAAGCGATACCGGCTTACATGAGCAAACGATACGCCGCATATACAATCATTTTATGAAGGGGCTCCCGTGGGGGGATGTCGGGCGGCCGACCGACCCCAAGCATGATCCTCGCCTGGTGGCCCGGCAGATCGAGGAGCTCAAGGTGCAATATGCAGCAGAACAACGTGCCAAGGGAGGTGTTGGGACTCTCAGTAACAGATCGTGTGCAAAGCTCCTGGACATCAAATGGGGGACCTTCGCTCGAATCCTCAAGAAGATCGCTGCCCTACGCTCGAGTGACATCACTTTTTCTCGCGATCCTAACTTTCTCAAGAAGCTGCTGCGCCACACTTTGCGGAGATCGCAAAGCAACGAGTTTCCCATTGAAGTGGACACGCAGGAGATGTACGACCAGGAATCGCCTCGAAAATTGGACCAGGAGCGGCGAAATAGTGCGATTTTTTTTACCTAATGCATTGAAAATGTTTAAAACAAAATGTTTTAAATGTTCGTTCTTCCGAGCCAACGCTGGTTGGAAACCGAGGAAATGTTCGTCGAAAAAATTCGGAATAAATATGACTTTCATATTTATTTTTGAAATTTGTAAATACAACAACTGTTGTAAAAAAACATTTTTAAAAAGCGCGTACACTCGCGCAACGACTACAACCGACCGAACGTCTGACTAGTGAGATGGCTGCCGTGCGAGTGCGCCGCTGGAGCGACGTGGAGGCGCGTCGGCGGCCTCTGCACCGCGCCGCCTACGCCAACAGTACGCCGAGCCCTGCTCCCGTCGCGCCCGCGTCCGCCGACCCCGCGCCGTCTGTGGCGAAGCAAGTGCCGCTGGCCGTGATGGAGGACGCCCCCGAGTGCGTCATCTGCCTGGACGAGCTGGCGCTGGGACGCGCGCTGTTCACGGCCGAGTGCGGCCACCGCTTCCACTTCAGTTGCCTTCTGGAGAACGTCAACCACGACGAGGCCAACTCGGACAAGTGCCCGATCTGCCGCAAGACGCAGACGCAGTGGCCCGAGCAGACGGAGGGGCTCGTCAAGGCGCACCCGTACTGTACGTATGCCTTATAAGGTACCCCTCCTCCTCTAACCCTGATCTATTTTGGCATGTGGACATCTTTAGGCACCAATTGTGGCAAGCGCGGGTCAGGAGGACAATTCTGCGACGGGTGTGGACAATCGTTGGCACATACCCCCACGGCCCAAGAACGCGCCCGAGCGGCGGCGGCAGCCGCTGCAGCAAGGAGCAATGTGGTGGTCGAGTGCCCCACATGCCGCATCCGCTGTCTGGTGAGCACTACTGCTCGTGGAACGCTCCAGTGCCCCAATGGCCACCTTTTCCAGCTACGGATGCCCCCAGGTATGGGCAATTCGCAGGGTCTGCGGCAGAGCTTTAATGGGCCTGGATCGATGAACTCAGGGCCCAGACCTATCATGCGCCAATGCCCCACGTGCTACACGCGCGTGCAAATGCCGCCGGGAAGCCAAGCCGGCCAGTACATGTGTCCACATGGACACACCTTCTACTTTTCCCCGTTTCAATAGATTTCTGCGTGTTTTTGCTTTTGATGTTGTTGATGTGTCAGTATTCAAGAAGGTAGGCAATATGTTGACTGGGGAGTGAGGTGGCTAACGTTACGAGTGGTTGGTTGTCCTAGGTGTCAGTTGTCTCGTGGGTACGCGCTTGTGTGATCAACATTTCGCCGGAGAGGAACGCGTCTGCGCGATGCAGTGTATGCTGAGAAGACAGATCCACGGGGTACTTGTACATTTCTGCGGTGATTGGGGCGCTATTCGCAGTGCGCTGATCGACTTGCAGATATGTCCAGCATTCAGGAACGAGGACACTAGCTCCGAGAGTTACGGGCGTAGCGCCGTTGTTCGTTGGCGAACCTGAAGACGTGTTGGTGGTAGCAAGCTCAAGCACGACGCAGGCGCCGTGGGGCAGGTTCTCTAATGGCGTTTGCATGTGCCATGTAAATCCCCAAAGGAGCGAGTTCGAGGCTGCTACAGGCTGCACAGACACCTGCTGCCGCATCTCCACCAAGTTACGCTGTCCGTCCATGACTGAGATCACGATGCGTGGTCGTCGATTGCCCAGGGATCCCGCGTCATTCAACCCGATGAGCTCGACGAAGAGTGATACGTATGAGCTGTGAAGCACTTTGCCTGGCTGTTTGACCAAGAAAAGCAAAGGAAGCGTTTCCTCGCTGGAATTCGCACGTCGTGTGAGTTTGTTTGGCCGCTTCAGGAGTGCGCTTCCTGCCGCTCGCAGCGCGTTTGCCGCTCCGCTAGGCGTCTGCGGGGCTTGGAAAATTCCAACTGACCCGCACGCGGCTGAAGAAATACTTGTGATAGCAGATTTCGCCAGTTCAGCCTTCAAGCACCGTACCAGCATCAGGTGTGGCTCGGAGAGGCTTGATGCGAGGGACCCACGGTCCAACAGCAGTTTCGCCAACACTAAGTGACCAGCTTGCAGCGCTAGCTGCAGTGGTGTTTCCCCCCGCGTTGTCATCGCGTTAATATCCGCTCCGTTCTCCAGCAGCCACTGCGTCGTCTTCACAAGCTCAACCTCGGCATCCAGCAAAGACTTGGACTTCGAATTCGAACAAGCTGTCAGGACGGAAACATCGAATTGTATCTCGCTGGTGGTGCTGATCCTGTTGTTGTCGGGGCGTTCGTCTTCAATTGCCGCTAAAATCACGAGACTGCTGCAGCCAGCGACCAAGTGCAACGGTGTCTCCAGCCGGGGTGACGAGCTTTGTAAATTACAGACCTCTTGACGAGCCTTGAAGTCTACGAACTCAAGGTGGTTACTCTGTGCGGATCGGTGCATGGCAAACACCCGCGACTCAATGCTGCTTGGGATGCTGTTGCGCAGGTTCGCCAACCAACATTGAAATTCAAGCGCACTCGAAGCCGCGAAGTACAGCCTGCCTTCCTTGTTGCGGCCACCCAGCAGTTGTGGAGAGTGCAGCTCGAAAGTGAAAGGCAGATCCACGCTTGTCTTCAGTAGAGCGGTGGTCAAGTCGATCTGGCGTGAACTAGGTCCAGCCAGCGTAAGCTTGCGGTCGTTTGGATAGTAATCCAGCCGTGGATGATCCTGCTTTTCCGCCGTCACTCTGAGCACCACGTATCGCCGCATCCATCGCGTTGTTTCGCGCCGCTTGCGGAGGAAGCCACTGTATACAACCGTCCGCTTTACTGCTGATCTCTCAGGCTCGCCGTCTTCCTGTTGGTTATCCATTTCATCAGACGGAGTTGCTGCATCCTGTTCCGGCTCATCCGTTGCGGTCGTCTTCGCCAACGGGTTTGTGTCGTGAGTTCGGGCAGTTGTCATCGCCGTGATTTGCATTGCAAGGAATTTCACCATGGCATGCTGCCCATTTGCACAAGCCTCGTGGAATGCTGTGAGGCCTCGTCCATTCGTGAGTGTGAGCAAGTCTTCACGTGAGCCCTCATTAAGCATGTACTTGACAACATGGAAATCACCGCATGCTGCAGCCTCGTGAAACAACGAATTGTAGCCGAAGGCACGTGGCTGCAGCGTGAAGAAGATCTCTGGATGATAACGAAGTTTGGCCATTCGGCGGTCTGAGTCCTCCATGCGCGTGTGCTGAGTCCAAGAAGATGAAGATAAACCTCCACTTCCTGGTGCCGTTGTTGCTCCACGGCTGACAAATACGCTAGCGACCTCTGCTTCCCACCTCACTCGTCGGTGGTGCGATCGCCACGCCTTTTGAACTCGTCTTGAGGCCTTACGAGCGCGTCGGAACTGTCGGCAAAGCAGCCAGCTTGTGACAAAATATTGAAGTCGGCGTGTGCTTCGCTTTAGCGCGACAAAGCGGCATCTCGCGATCCATCCGACCATACCATGCTGAAGGCGAGCTACAGCAGCCTTTCGGGTGATAAATACTTGACGTGCTGCACGACGGCGACGTAGGCTCTGAAGACATACGAGTGCACAGCGAAGAGTGATAAAGCGCCGACGTGCTTGCCACTTCCGCACCAGTGCTTGCGTCTTCACGATGCTCGCTTTTAGTTTCTTGAAGCGCCTTCGCTGCAAAAACTGACGCACAAAAGCAGCCAGCACGATCGCTGCCTTCTTCTCGCGGAGGAATTGGCGGCGTTGGGTACGAGCCCGGTATCTCGTTTGGACACGAACTGCTGCGCGTCGCTGGATCAGGAAAACACGGCGATGCACATGCATGCGTTGCCAGGATTGTAACCTCAGCGTAGCACGATCTCGCGTTTTTCGCTCTCGCTCGGCGGCTGTGCGCAGCATGAAACCTCGAACATGGCGCTGGATCTCAATTGCTGCGCGGGTGTCTCTGACGAAACGCAAGAACTTGCAGCGAGTGACATATCGACGGGATACTCGTGCCATGACAGTTGCGGCATGTTTATTCTTCTGGAAGAGCGAGGTGAGTTGGAAGCAACGGAAGCGTGCTTGGATTTTGATGGCTCCGCTTTGCTGCTTAAGATATTTCGATCGCTGAAATCGCATCCTCCAAAGTGCTTGCCATTTCACTGTCGCTCGGCGCAGCAAATGAAACTTCTTGAATGCCAATCGAGCACGAACCAGTTTGGACTGCAGAATCACAGCGCTTTCTTGTCGAAGAAGGGCTAGTGATCCCTCAAGCCGCTCAATCTGCCCGTAGCGCAGGAAAATCTCGTTCTTCCCCATCGCGAATATTTGTCGAGCAGGTGGTCGTGTGGGTTTTGTGTCAGCCTCATCCTCTGGCGATTCATCGTGTTCCTTCACCGATTCAGCCTCGAGTTCAAGCTCTTTATCCTTCAGCCACTCGCGAGCGATGGCCTCGCATGCTTCTCGAGCTTTAGTGGTATTGTCTCTCGTGGCTGCAACACTATAATGTGCGACCGCCAGCGGCCAAAAGAGTTCATAGAAAACGCTGAACTGCTTGCGGATCGGAAACCCCTCCTGTCGAATTCGTACAACCTCAAGCACGCCGCTGTAGATGAGCTGGTCGCGCACAAGCTCGCAGCTGAAACCTCCCGGGAATTTGAGGTTGTTAGGTTTGATGCATTTGATGTAGCTGGGCGTTGTGTTCCACAAAACCTCCATGAGCTCAGTCAGCTGCGTACGGAAGCGACTCGACACCGTTGTTGTTCCGGTGAGTGAAGCACTCTGCGTACGCTTATGCGCTGTCGGCGTTGATGGACCTCCACGTTTGGTAGCAGCGCCACCAATTGAAGCCGCAGCTGGAGCACTAAACATGGCTTGCAAAAGCGGTTGGGAGCTGCGGCGAAGCAGATCCAGCAAATCGTCGTGCAGATTGTCGGTGTTCTTGGCGATGAAGTCGTGGATATCGTAAATGACGTCTCCTGCGTAGTGACGAATGATGAACTCGTCACACTCGAAGCGTGGCTTAGCGTAGCTTGGGTGCTTGTCCAAGTGGTTCCCATGGTAAATCGTGAGCAACTGTTTGTCCGTGGTCTTGCGCTTGAGTAGCATTTGCTCCTCGAGCAGAGGTAGCAGTCCGAGTGGTGGTTTTTGGATGAGGTCTAAGCATCGTTGGTTATCCTGGAATTCAACAGGAGACACTGTGATACCTTCGCGGGCATATCGTTCTTGCTCCAGAACAAACACGTGCTTGTTGAATTGCTGCTGCAGCGTTTCGTTGGTGAAATTGATGCACAACTGCTCAAGACTGTTGCGCTTCATCACCTCGAAGCCGAAGATATCAAGAATTCCGATGAATGGGGCCACCGATGGCGCTGTAGCTCCGCCTTGGACGCGAGACTTTTGCGTCTTCTTGTTGGCATCATCGGTACTTGTTTGCTGCTTGGCGCAGGCGTTGATACGATTGATCACGTGGTTGAAAAGCTCCCCGTACAGATATTTGCAGAAGGCGTCCATAGCGTTCTTCGCTTGCTCTGGAGTGAGCTTGATCTCTAGTATACTGCCACGACCGGTAATCGTGGTCTGCGTTACCATCTTATTAGCAAATTCCGCAGCATCGACACCAAGTAGCATGGCCACGTGCTCCAAATTCACACCAGCGTCACTTTCTGGGAACACAACTCGAGTCGGTTGGTCCTCTCGGCGGTCATCTCTATTGCTCTCCTCCTGTGTGCTCGGGGTCTCGAATGTCACGTTACCAAGGTGCAAAATGACGGCCAAGACTTCAAACATGGACCGCTGGAAGCTGGCGCCTTCCATTCCAAGCTGTTCCAGACACCTCCGTAGCTGTTCAAACTCAGTCGCGTCGTCCACTCCATCCACTTCGACGCAGTCCCCTCGGGTGAGATACGTGTAGTTCCACACATCGTTCCGCAGGAGCAGCGGTCGACCGGAATCTGCTGGATCAACCGTGTTGTTCAACGCATCCAGCCCCGCCAACAACTGATAGAAGATGTGGTAGTTGCGCTCGTTCACTTCTGGTCGCACGAGTCGAGTCTTCTCCAGCAGAAAGTGTCGGATAGACACACCATTCATGCGTCCCTCGCTGTTGTAATGGATCTGAATGTACTTGCCGAATCGACTGGAGTTGTCGTTGCGCGATGTCTTGGCGTTGCCAAACGACTCGAGGATCAAATTGGAAAGCACGACGCACTCCTCGATCTGCTCGTGTACACCAGCAGCCACCGCTGCCGCCTGTTTGCTGGCTGTGGCGAGATACTTCATGATGTACTTGGAGGCTTCCGTCTTCCCGGCACCACTCTCTCCACTGATAACAATTGACTGCGGTGCACCGGAGCCAGGAACGACTCCTTTCATGCCTGTGTACGCCTTCTCGGCGATAGAAAACAAGTGCGGTGGTGCACTGCTATCGCTTGTCGGCCCGTCTCCGGTGGCTGTGGCAGCCTCTTCTCGACTTTTCATGAAGCCGACGACGTCGTATAACAGCGGAATGGACTTGTACGGATTGATGGAGAGCAAGATATCGGCCGTGAAGGTGTAAATTTCGTCGCGCTCGAAGCGTTGACGCAGCACATTGAGCAGCGGCGCTTCATGCATGTTGTTCATGAGTGCCACGTCGGTGTGATCCACAATGTGCGACGCGTCAAAAGTGAAGAGCTGGTCCATTGTAAGAGTCTGCACCTGGTCTTCTGCAGCGTCGGGAAGGTACACCTGCGCCGTCTTTCGGTCTTCGGCAATGACCTGCACTTCGCCCACCCGCCAGAGAACTTTGGCGTCGGCCACCCACACTTTGGCGCCGACGTGCAGGTGTCGGGCATCAATCTGTCCGAGCATTTTGGGACGTCCTGCATGGTTAGCATTGTTGCTGTGTTGGTGGTGGATGGGACTGTCGACAGCCGACTTGGAGTTCGCCAATCGAGTCGAGATCGGCGCGGGCGTTCGGCGAGCGAGCATTGCTCTGCGACCGAGGAATACCGGATGGATGGTCTAGTGTCAGCGCCCTGCGGGGCGTCCGTTTCGAAACGATTGTTTTGGAGTGCTATTTGCATGGCGTGAAGACCAACCTTGTCAAGCCTCCAGGGAGCATTGCTGAACAAGCCCATGTGTCCGAGTCGATTTTACACCCCAACTTTAACAGTCGAGTCGAACGTGGTGCAATGGATGGATGGATGACCGGCAAGGGTATCTTCAAGAAGAGGAGTATGTCCACGATAGTGATCGGTCGTAACTTCTCGACGCATCGTGGTTAGCAGCAATCCGTTATCGACCAGTCGCAGCTTATATTTTAGTAAGAGATGTCGGCTGCGGGTGCAGACTCTGGTGTCCACGTTCTGGAGAGTGAATTGGCGGCTTCGTCTTCACCACCAGCGGCTTCTCCGCCGTCTGCACCACCAGAAAACTCGCAGTCTCGTCGGAACTCCAAGGCGCTGTCCATTTCGTCGCTGTCGGACGAAAGTTCGAGAGACAAGAGCTCGGTACCAACGAATGCTGTCGCTACGGAAGCCTGTCGAGACGTAGAGCGCGAACTTTCAGCGATTGAGACGCGGCTAAGCACGTTTCGCGGTCGAAGGAGGCAACGTGACAGCGGATCGAAGGATCAAAATCCTGCCGCACCACTACGACGGAAAGAAGATGATAAGCCTTCTGTGTCCGAATCATCGTCTGTAGCCTCGTCGCCGATTTTTTCCAAGCTGTCGAAGGTTCAACAGGAGGCAGGAGCAGTAGCGGACCAAGTGGCAACGACGCTACTGAAGTGCGATCAACTGCTACTGCGAGTCAAGTCGTGTGGTAAGTAGTGAGCTGTCAGTACTTGCGAATGCCATTAACGGATCATTCTGCGTGTTGACAATAGACTCCTCCCGTGTCTCCTCCGTCAGTAGCACAAACGAGCGGAGTCTACGAGGTACGAGCAAAACGAGGCAATTATCTTCTCCCTCGCCGCATTCAGAGTCGGCGTTATCGGATTCCGTGGCAAGTAACACATCTACGCCAACCTGGGACGTGACAAATACTTTAGCTATTGAAGACGAAGAAACGTTGTTGACTCAGAAGGCTGCGGCTGTGAAGCGCTTTGCTGCGCGCTGTCAACGCGATATCGAAACCAACACGACAAAGATCGAGCTGCATCACCAACAGATGCAGTCGGCGTACTTGAAGGATTTGCAGCGCAAATACGACTCGAAGAAGCAGATGGCGCTGATGAGTCTGCGTGAGAAGTACGAGAAGGATACCAAAGCACTTGTGAGGGCCAAGATGGAGGAATATGAAGTTGAAGAGGCTGTAGCAGTGAAGAAAACCAGAGCAGCGCTTATCGCAGAGCAGAATCGAGCTTTAGAGGAGCTGCAAAGCAGTCATAGCGCAGCAATGGAGGAGAACCTCTCTCAATTGGAGCTGCAGTTGACGTCCGAGACGGAGCGAGAGAAGCGGGAGCTAAGCATTCAGCTCCAGGAAGAATTGAGTCTGAGGCTGAAGCAGATACAGGATGACAGTCGCGAGTCCACTGAACGGTGGGAAGTCGAACAACGCCAAAAACTGGAGCAAACACTGTTCGATCAGCGGGAGGCAGCAGTAACCTCAGTTCTGAAGGAGCAAGAAGAGCGAACAGCAAAGATAATGCAGGAGATCCAGTCGTCACACGTTGGAAAGGAGGAAATTGAGTTGGAGAAACTCAAGAAAGCTCTCGCATTTGGAGCACAAGCACAGCTGCAACAGCTTCGTAAGCGATTGGAGATGGAGCATGAGGAGAAGGTCCAGGATATCAAGGCTGAAGCCTCACTTTCGCTCGAAAAGGAGACTGAGGAGCTGAAGCAAATGCTGACACGATCGCACCGTGAACAACAGGAACAACTGCAACGCGGTTTAGAGAAGAAAAACCGCGTGAGCATCATGGAACTTCATGACACTCTGCAAGCAGCTAACCAGGAGAAACTCCAGGAACTGAGAAATACTGCGGAACAACGACGAGTTGATGTTCTTGCTGCGCATCGTCAAGATTTTGAGCAGGAATGCCGCCATGAACTCGAATTACAGGAGCAAACTCTCGATCAGGAGATGTCAGTCAAGCTACGCCAACTCGAGATGGAGCATGCTGAAGAGTGTGGGCTGAAGTTGGAGAAGCTGAGGATGCGAGCATGTGATCAACACTCTCGAGAGCTCGAAGCAAAGCGATCTCGCATGATTCAATGCAAGAACGTGCTGCTTGCTGAAGCCACTGCGTTTCTGACTTTTGACAACGACCTATCTGAATCAAGCGTCGGTGGTCGAGGAGTTCGAAGCGAAACCAAGCCGGAAGACGATTCAGCGGCAGCTCATCTGTTTGAGCTGAAGAAGCATTTGTCCAAGGAGCTTGCTCAATACGTTGATGTGATGGTCGCAGAATTTGACGAGCTCGCTGAAGAGCAGCGCATTCTGGTAGCCAAGATCACGGAATCGACGCAACTCTACTTGTCCTACAAAAGACAATGCGGTGTGCTTGAAGAACAGTCCATAGAGCTGTCCAGCGGCTTGGAGACACTACACGACCAACTCCAACAGAAGGATTCTGTGTGTAAGAAGCTGTACGAGGCCAATGAAGAACTGCTGAAACGACTTCAGACACCGGCACTTCGAGCCTCTGTTGGTGCTGGCAAAAGTGATCCCTCCTCGCCTCGAATGAAAGAGCCACCAGCACGCAGTAAAGCTCTTCGGACTAACTCTTCAAGCGGGAGCAGCATTAGATGATAGCAGCTTCCGCGTAAAAATAACAAAATGGACCATGCCTAGGTTTAATGCAATGGACGAGAACATTTAACGAGGTCAGTGAGGTTATTGATGTCATGGAACTGCGCTCCGCGTTGCCGTCAATCAATGGACCTCCAGATCAACCAGCTACTCGACCAAAGTCATCAGTTATGAATGGAGGTCGACGAGCATTGGGAAACGTACCAAAAAGTGCTACTTCAGTTTCTCAACGTACCAGGCACAGCGAGGTTGCGATGACATCTAGTTGGCAATCGACCGAAAACCAAGCACAGCGACCTTCATCGACTAAAGGTACGTCGGTAGATAGAGCGGCTGTGCGGGTCTTCACTTCGACAGCGCGCCATCCCGGAGATAACAAAATTCAGCAACCGGATCAACACTACAAAGGATTCGAAGACACTGGGCAAGAGCAGGATGAGGTTCAGCAACTTCGTCACGAGAATGCAATCTTCCGACTCGAAATCGATCAGCTCCGGACAAAGTTGGTCGAGAAGTGCGTTCAAACTTACTTACGTATTTGATTAGTTTGGGCTGTACCTAATAGCGTTGCTTGTTGCTCAACTAGGATGCGAGGTCAGAGCAAAGTGGTCGCTGGTGGGCAATTCCGAGCGGCATCAGCTTCACCTTCAGCAAAGGTATCATTAACATCTAGCTCGACATGCACCAAGTGTTCGACAGCTCGGGCAAAAACGATCAAAGCACATCAAGAGAGTAAGGAGGCCCAAGCTGCCACAGCAGAACTTCAGAAGTACGTCGAAAAAATTGAAGTGGCGCAACATCAACTCTGGGATGAACGCAGCAAACATGTAATCGAGATCACGCAGCTTCGAGACAAATTAGCGGAGAAGGTTGAGGAGTGCATTCTCCTATCGGCGGAATGCGCCAAGTTTGACAAACAACAGGTGAAGATGCTGAATCCGGAAAACGACATCGCAAAAGCTCGACCTAAAGTGGAAGTTGTGGATAATGAAACCCAATGCTCACTACAGCAGCGCTATGACGACGTGATCAATGCGTTTCACCAGCGCGAGATAGTGTCTTTAAGAGAAGAGGTGCAGCGTGTGGTGCAGCAGCTCCAAGAACGTGAAGGAGAACTGGAAAAAGTATCAAAAGAACTAGAGCAAGCCCAAAATGCGATAAGGCTGGAGAAGGAACAACGTGAACATGAAACAAGGCTATTGCAAGCTGGTAGCTTGGCACACAAGCGGAGAATCGTGGAACTAGAGCAGACTGAGCAGAGGTTGCGAGTATCCGCCCAAGGTCTTCAGGAGGCTCATGCTAAAGAGCTCCAGGTTATTGAGAAAGCAAATCAGGATCTTCATAAAGATGCTTTAGCCAAAGAAGCCGCGATGCATCTTCTTCATCAACAGCATAAAAAGGAAACTTCAGCGCGCGAGAATCAACAACAGACACTCGTAAAAGCACTTAAGGTTCGGATCGAGCAAAAGGTTGCCGACGTGTATAGATTACACGCTATGGTGAAGGACCACGCCGCTGTAAAAGCGTCAAATACTTCGATGAAGAAACAAATTCGAGAGCTGGAAGAGCAAGTTCAGACGTTGTCGGAGGAGAATGCTACGTTGACTGCAGCCAATCTTCTCCAACAACAAGAAGTAGCGGCAGCTGCTCAGAATCTGCAACTTCAGATTGAGCGTGAAAAATTATTGCGTGAAGGAGCAGCAGAACAGCTTCGACTGACGGAAGCACTCAGTGTTGCTGAACAGGACAATCGATCATTGCAGACACGAATTTCTCAAGTGGAAGCGGAAGTCGCGGAACATGACGTGTTGATGCAGAGGCTAAAGCGATCGCATGCTCGAGCTATGGAGAAATTACTTGAGTCGTCTCTGCGTTTATGCGTCGTGGCGCCGACTGTGAATGTGCAGTTGAACACGAATGGATCGAATTTGGCCAGCAAAACCAACAATGTGTCAACGGAGAAGGAGTCGAAGGACGAAGGCGCGAACGAATTGACGTCTGTCGTGTGCCGATCAACACCACAAGAAGACTGTATCAAACGGGTGATCGAGAATGACGTACTACCTCTTTTTACGAGTGTGTTCTTGCAAGGTGATGACAACGCGAGCCCTCAGGCAAATATACCAACAACTCGTTGGTTGCAAGACCTACTTCATGACATGCAAGCACGAATAGCAGCTCAATTGGAGAGTATCTACTCGACTTCTTCAGTAAAGTACAGCGAGTAGGACGTCGATTTTATTTGGTCGCGAGATGTGCTACCAACTCACGGCGGAAAGTGGTCAAGAAAATTTCTACGTAGTGTGTCCACGCTTTCTCCTGGCTCGGTGATTTCTTGTCGGAAGGGGTAGCTGCGATCTTCTGTACAGCGTGATGTTTCTCGTGGAGCTTCAAAAATGCCTCGCTTTTGAGGACTGCTGGGTCGCGGATGCACGACGCTACCAAATTTTCCAGCACGCTTGGATTCATTTCTTGCTGGGTTGCAGTGCCTTGTCGGGACATGATCATTCCGATGTCGTACGCGGTCATCTGCCGGTCCAGAGCACAGAACTGCAGCAGCGCAGTGCAAACATGTAACGTGAGCATCGCCTCGCGTTCAAGCTGAAAATTTACCGGGAGATTGTCCTCAAGAAGCTTCAAATCGTTTTGTGCGTCCAACGCTGCAATATACTGGAGCGCCACTCGAGAGAACGGTTGTTTGGCTTGAGGCCACAGAAGCCACATGAAGCTGGTCTCCGACAGTGCCGAGATACGCGGCAGACATGCTCCGTGGTCAATTGGAATAAGAGAAACTTTTTTCACAGCCGGCGACTTGGTCACCACGACGTTAGCAGTTTGAGTTTGTGTCACCACTTGGGCCGGCTCCACCACCAACATGTTGCCTCCATGACGATCCTGGTTAGCGAGACGAATATCCAAGATCGCAACAGCTTGGACATCCGCAACTGCGAACATCCCCGTCCCCACATCATCAGCAGTATCTCGGTGTGGCACGTAAGCCTGTAGTGCACCGGGCTTGCGGTGGAGACCTTCCGACGCTTGGTAGTGGAAGTCCGGGTGAAACACTGATGCCAACATCGTTATCGGCACTTTGGCAAAGTGCTGGTGATCCAGCAGATACGCAGCTACCTCACGAACAGCAGAATCTCCAGCGGATATCCCCTGACGCATACTCGAGACACCTGAAGACTGCTCCGGTTTATGGAACTGCTTGGGATTGTTAACCGCGTAGGCTTCTTCGTCCGCGGGCTTGAACACGGCCGTGAGACGGCGATTCTTCGTTCGCAAGTAGTAGACTCCTCCAGTGCAGTCGTTGATGGAGATAGGAGCCACTCGAGCTTGTAAACCTGTCTGAACCTGGTTAGCAAGCAGCGCCATCTCTTTCGAGTATGTGCTGCTGCCCGTGCAAGCGCTTGGCTTGAGAATCTCGATGCTGATGTTGTTCGGGTTGCGCATTGATTGGAGAAAGAGGAAATGGTTAAGACCAGCAGAACGCTCGCAGAGAGAGAAAGAACGAAAATACGTACGATGGCTGTGGCCTTGTCGTGCTGTCACTGGTGTCCAGCAGCTCCTTGGTGTCCGACTTCAGCTGATTGAGAGCGATGGATTGCTTGATACCCGCCTTGTTGGACACCCTTCCCGTATTGATAGCAGGAGACCGACGGGTTGCAGAAATGCTGAGCGACTGCATGACGCTGGCTACGACCTCAGCGGATGCACTCGATCTACGACGGGTCGTGATCGAGAGTGGCGGAGGTTGCCTCAACAGCTCAGGTTGGAGAGGGGACTGTGCGCCAGCGACCATGGTCGACAATCCCCCTCCTTGTCCCCTTCAAAAAGAGGGAATGCGTCGCCTCTTCCATCGCGTGCAGCAGGCCTCTTCCAGGTCCTCTAGAGGCTAAATCCACCTAAGTCTTCATGATCCTACCCCCGAGCCCCTCACATCTGAAATGTGTGTCTGGACAAGACCGCGAGGTGCATGTTGAAGTGCACATGGCTACATTTCATCCTTATGTCACAATTTTGCGGTATTAATAGTGACATGTTTCGACGCGCCGAGAGGTTTGGATGCCCTCTCGCCGATCCTCCACCTAGAATCATCGCTTGACAAGCTTCCTTCCTTGCAGCAGCTCAATCCGCATCTGCCTCTCACCCGCTCGCAATTCCTCCCACCCACAGTATAAACATGATGTCTCTGATCCGCATGACCAAGCCGCGCGCTCTGGCGACGGCGGTGCGCAGCGTGCACATCGAGCGCAAGATCGAGGAGCTGGGCTACACGCTGCCGGCCGTGGCCGAGCCCAAGGGCAACTACCGCACGTCGGTGCGCTCGGGCAACACCATCTACATGGCCGGCCACCTGCCGCAGCCCGCCGGTGGCGAGCTCATCACGGGCAAGATCGGCAAGGACCTGACGCCCGAGCAGGGCTACGACGCCGCCCACTACGTGGCGCTCAGCCTCATGGCTACGCTCAAGCGTACGTCATGCAACTGCAACTGTAGTCCATGATGCAATGCTCTTACTATTTTTATTGATTTTGTAGACGAGGTGGGCGACCTGGACAAGATCAAGCGCGTGGTCAAGCTCGTGGGCTTCGTCAACTGCGTGGACGGCTTTACGCAGCAGCCCGCTGTCATTAACGGCGCCTCGGACACCATCGGCAAGGTCTTCGGTGACAAGGGCATCCACGCCCGCTCGGCCGTGGGCACCAACGCCCTGCCGCTCAATGTGGCCGTCGAGATCGAGGCCGTCGTCGAGCTCGAGGAGTAAGCCGGTACTGTGACTTAGGCACTATAACCGCTATCCAAGCGACGGATTCACTGGCGTACCAACCACGGTGTGTTCATGCAACACGTTGCTCCCTTGTTTTTTTTTGTTTCTCGTAGATATGTAAACGAGAATGGGAAAAAAATCTATTGCACTTGAACTGTTGGCGCGTGGAAAGCAACGGGCTCGATACCTGTCGACTTCCAGTACGATGGCCCGTAGTTGACGAAAATCTGGTCGCCCTGCTTGATCTCCTGAGTCACAAACTGCATCACACACACGCCGTTAGTAAACCTTGACCAGCCATGCTGCTTCACTCAACCGAGCACGTACACAAAAAATCCGTAGGATGCCGTCGTGTACCATCGGCACGAAGCGTGCATTGGGGGTCTCGCTGTGGTTGATGCAGCGGATGACGTTGCCGTATTCACTTGCACTCACGTACAGGTCGCCACCTTCATACACGGAAGGGTACGAGATGCCGTACGGGTCGAACTCGTTCGCCTCGCTGATGCCCACCTTGATCACTCCAGTGTACTCTCCAAGAAACTCATAGCACACGAGGTCTTCCGCAGCAAACAACCCGAGTGGTTGCTCCTCGACGTGACTCAACAGCGAGACGTGTCCGATTGCAACTTTAGGTGAGACTTCAAACGTCAGCGGCGCAAACTGTTCAAAACCGTCCACCACCGAGTCGGAGAAGCCCCAGAACGCATAATTACGCAGCAAATGCGTCCTCTGGAACAGCAACTTGCTCGTGTACGTGCACTTCATGAGCTCCTGCACCTCGTCCGCATTGAGCATCTGCACCTCGCCGTTCAAGTCGTGGTACCGGAATCGGTGTTGCTCATCTGCCAGAGTATTGCAGCAACTAGCACCGTCGTGGATGAACTCTGCCTTCTTCATCATCTCGTCGTAGTGGTAGCATTCGTCACGGTCCAAGCAGCGGAAGCCTGCGCAGCTCATAGTGCTGTCTGCCATCGTTAACTCCAGTCGTTCTTGTTTGTGCCTTTTGGTCCAACATGGCTACATGTCAAACCGTTACTTCACGACCACGCGATTATGTATCGTACACAACCAGATCATCTACGGTAACGATGGCGCCGCAGGCTACGGTGGCGTTGGCGCCGATCCTCAAGAAGCTCGTGCCGCTGTGCTTCGTGACGGGTGCGGCAATGGAGGTGTTCATGGTCAAGACTGGCTTCTGTACGCGCAACTTGCCACGTCTTATTTGGGACTAAAACATGCATTGAAAAGAGACTAAAAAAACGTGTGGTGCGTATTCCGCAGACGACATTGTGACGGTGAACGAGGCGGAGCGCCGCCAATTGCGCGACGAAGAGCGCCGAGAGTACTTGGAGGCCAGAGCTAGAGCCGAGCGGGGCGAATGAGCTCGGTGCAGAGACTCATACACGTCACTGATTCCTGTTTTGTGTGTTTCGCTTTGTTTTGGTGCCGTTTGTCTCGCTCGGCCACCACCTACCGCCACGACTGCTTCCTCACTATGTTGTGACATGGACATCATCCTTCTGCTAGGCCTTGGGCGCCACGCGCTGCAGCACGAGCTCCAGCTTGGGCACGCGGTAGCCGCCTCGGTCCTTCGGGCGATTCAACGCGTATCGCGTCGAGATCTTCGTGGTGATGGCGTTGTTCTGCGTACGCAGAATCTCTGCAGCCTGCACAGCCGTCGTGATGGCCGCCTCGGACGCCTGCAGTCGAACGGTCTCCTGCTTCTGCACCGTGAACTTGGAGTTGATGATGTTAGCGTAGAAAACTGCAAACAGCAAAACTCATCAAGATCGCGTCAGCACAAGCAACCACCGTAACAGAAGCACGTCGTACCTGCTGGCTTCCGCGTTGACACCGTCACCAGATCGTCTGTGTATCGCGCGAGACGTGGGCCAGGAAACACCTTCTCCAGTGGCTGCAGCTCAAGGTCCTTGATCACTTGCTCAAACGTTTCCTTGGCTTTCGACCACTCATCAACCTGAATCACATTATCACCTCCCGACTCCGTAGCTGCCTTTGTCCATGGCACAGATCCCACAACCACCACGTGTCCGACATGTTCGGCCGCTTCAGCCAGCACCGCAGCGTCCGACCCCACCGCGACCTTCACCTTGAGCTCGTCGTACAGCTCCTTCTTGCGGGCCACCAAGTGCTCCGGACTGTCCTCGTCCACGAACACGAGCTTGTCGAACACACCTTGAAAGTGCTGGTCCAGCCACTCCCGTGTGTGCTTCTCCACGAACCGAGGTCGGTCGGTGATGGCCAGTAAGGAGAAGTATTTCCGCAGTGGCTTGAGCGCTTCACAGGCTCCAGCCACCGCCTGCAGCTCCGTCTCGAACTGCTTCGACTCGTAGAACTTGTGCGTCTTGCTCTCAATATCGCCACTGCCCCAGACGCTCGTCCAGCTCGACGACGCGATCTCCTCCACGTTGATCTACAAATAATACCAAGTTAAAATAGTGAAAGGTCATAACTTGTCTTACAGGCGGCGCTAGCTACCTTGGCGCCGTGCTCGGCTTCGTGCCACGCCGCCGCGCACTGCAGCAGATTGGTGAGCGTGTGGTCCACGTCTAAGGCCAGCGTCACGCGCTCGCTGCCGCCGGATCGCCCGTAGTGCGCCATCGTTCGTCTAGTCTCAAGAGCTCGAGAAAGCGCTGCGGGAAAGGATACGAAAAATAGTCGCACCACTTTGAAGTTGGCGTTTCATCAACCCTATTGCTTATATTAAAACACTTTTTTATTTACAGAAACTGTAAAAAAAAAAGTGTTTTTAACTTAAGTAAAGTTTTGTAGGAAGGTTAGAGAGCTAATATATTTGCGATGGCCATGCTGAACGTGAGCGCGCTCATCACGGGCTACGAGACGGTGGGGGACCACACGGAGTTCGTGGTGGAGGTGCGTGCACTGCTGCTGTTTGTCCCCCTTCCTGCAGTACTGACTCCTCGCTTGTAGATCTCGTGCAACGGCGGCCTGTGGCGCATTTCGCGGCGTTTTAGCGACTTCGACCAGCTGCACTCGCGTCTGGTGCGGCGCTTCGGGGACCTCATCGAGGCTTCTTTGCCTGAGAAACAGTGGTTTGGACGGTGCGTTGCTCACGTCACTAGGAGAACGAGGCGACAAGAGAGAGAGAGAGAGAGTCGTGGAATTCCGTGATGACTATTGGGGGGGAAGAAGGCTGCAGCACGTCACGTGGAGTGAAGAGAGAGAGAGAGTCGTGGAATTCCGTGATGACTATTGGGGGGGAAGAAGGCTGCAGCACGTCACGTGGAGTGAAGAGAGAGAGAGAGAGAGAGAGAGAGAGTCGGCAGCTATTTTTTCCTGCTTGCTTTGTATTGAGCTCCTTCGTCCACATTATTTGATGGGCTGGTGGGGTTCCTCTTGGTGTTGAAAAGGAAGAGAGGAGACTGTTTATCGATGCAGTCGATGACTGTAAAAATCACTTGATCTTATCTGACAAGGAAGAACCCGAGCTGCCAAGTGTGTGACGAGGTTGAGGTTCCGAAGTTGTAGGAGGTGGAAGCTGGGTCTCTCTCTCTTATTTTTTTCCCACTCTGGTTCCTCCCCCGTGCTGGCTGATGACAATTCCTCCGGTCCCCATTGCTCTGAGAATTCCACGGCGCTGTCATTTGTTTACGTGCTTTATGAGAAGGGATTTGTTTGTTGTGGGGATGTTGACGCTTGTGGTGTGTGTTTTGCAGATTTGACCCCAACTTCTTGATAAAGCGGCAGGCGAGTTTGCAAGAGTATATCGGTACGTGAAACTATGCAGGTGTTTAGTAGTATCTAGAGACTTTGAACTCACGATCTTGTGTAGATGGACTGCTGCAGGTGCCGGGAATTCTGGACGATGCGTCGTTGCAGCATTTCCTGGAACTCGAGAAGCACTTGGATCTGCATAGTGAACTGGGAATGGGCGGAGTGGGTAGCAATGGCCGATCCAGCGGCATGTGGTCCGGCAAGGGGGTGCTGAGCGAGAACGACCGTCTGAGCGGCATCGTGGAGAGCGCGGCGCAAGCTTTCATTGATATCAGCGAGGTGCCCGAGCCGCTGGAGGCTGAGCAAGCTGTGCAACGCAAGAATGAGATCGTGACGGCGTCACAGAACCTTCTGAACGAACAGAAGCTTGGAGAACAGTTCACCGCGCAATTGACCACGCTCCGTCTCCCGCCTGTCCAAGCACAGCCATCGAACGAGGAAATTCTGTCGCGTTTGGATGCTGGCAATGAGGATGGCATGACCTACGAGCAGGAGCAGGGGTTTCTGTGGGGCATCTTGGAGAATGCAGAAGCATCGCTTCGTATGGAAATCACGCCACCATCGGTTGACTTATTAGCCGTCATGACTGTATCAACGACGCCGGAGACGGCCGCTATTGGATCGAACGGGTCTCTACTGAACGGTGCGCTGGAGGCGGGATCAATGGATGACAGAGGCAGCATTGGCAACGGGTCTTTCAGCTAAATTGGATAGCTGACAGCAAACTCAAGCACTATCGATACTACCACCTCTACATCGACAAACAGAGCCAAACCGCGAAGCTCGAGGTCTTTTTCCCTATTGTAATGAAACGGACTTACTCTTTTGATTGCTCCTTGGAATCTAGGACCTGACTATAGTCACGGAGCTTCTTGTCTAGTTGCTCCTGCAGCTCTTGATGTTGCGTTCTACGAGCCCGAAGTTCGGCGGTGTCTTCCGTTATCATCTCAATTCTGCGCGCGCCCTCGGTTTGCAGAGGTTGAGGCAGAATCGGGGCCTGGGAAACTTCAAGAAGGTTTTCAAGTTCGTTGTCATACTGGAGCAAGAGCTCGTCATCATCAAATTCAGCGTCTTCGTTCTCTAAGTCGAGATGAAGCTGCTCGTTGCGCACCACTTGTAGTTGCGAAGTGTTTTGGATGAGTTGCCGTCCAATGAGTTGCATCATTTGATCAAGCTCGGCCAACTTGCGTCCGACAACGTGGTGTTGCTGCCTTAGTTTACGTTGTTCCCTGTCTTTTGCTGGTTCCAGTGCTTTTAACGCATTTGCAATTGCGAGCTGCGCTTCCTCAGTGACCTGGCGATGCATTTTTTCAAGCTCTTCACGTTCCCGATCAACCACGCGGCGGTCAAGGTCCTCGACAGCGGCCGCCACCTGCTGCGAACTTCTACTCCCCAATACCACAATCTCTTCACGAATTTGATGCTGCTCGCTTCGAACCCTCTCCAAAGACTCTTCCTGAGTGCGAAACTGGTAGTCAATTCGACCGTGAGCTTCACTGCATTGGCGAGCAACATCTTCTCGATCAGCAACAATTTTCAGATGGACTTGTTTCTCGATGTTTACTTGAAAATCGTCCATGCGTTTCTGTTGGGACTCGAGAGCTTGACAACAAAGCTTTATATGGAGGTCCAATGCTCCTAGAACTTCTCTCTGCTGCTGAGCCTCTTGACCGATCATCTCCTGCATACGCTGGCACACATTTTCTTGAGTTTTGGCCGTCCAGGTCTCAATTTTCGAGTGAACCTGTGTTTCTTGGGCAACTTTGAAATCCGAGATGGAGGCAGATAGCTGTTTTTCAAGGTCTTGTCGATGTTGGTCGAGTCGCTCCTGCAACGCAAGCACTTCCTGATCAAACGCTTCCTTCTTGCACTAGTCGCAACACCAAAATACTAAGCACGAAGCAGGGTTTCCCACCAAATATTGCAACTACTCACACGTTCTCGCATCGCTTCTTGCAGCGTCCTTCCCTGTGCTAACAAAGCCTCTGTGTCTGCCTTCTGGTCGATCGCGGACACGACATGCCCCATTTCTTCTTCCAACAGTCCTAGACGACGCTCTGCCTTGGATATGGTCGCAGCGTTCTCATCAACTATTGTCGTGTAGTCACTCGATAGACGATCGTGAAGTTGGCACTCCAGGTGCTGTAAGCGCGCGTCGACCTGCTTATTCATCGCTTCCTCTTGCTCACTAATTCCATCCATACCTCATCAATTATTATCGCAATACAATGAACTCACGTTGCTGCTTAGACTTCACGTACGTTCGAAGTTGCTCGCTCATAGCATTCAGCGTCTGTGCGATAGCTTCCAAGTGCTGCTGCTGGCGCTGCGAGGCGTTCTTTTGAGCTGTAAAAGCCTTGTCTAGCTCCTGCAACCAAGAGCATCAGCTCGAAACGTGCAACTTCATTAACCTGAAGGAGCTCGTACCGTGACACGGGTATCCATTCCAGTAAAGGCCTTCCACAAGTTCCGGAATCCAAAGCGCAGAACTTCCTGCTCCACAGTCAACTTCCCACTATCAGATCACCACAAAATACCACTAAACACGCCTCCCCAGAGTCGGAGACGACCTGAATATTCTCCCAATTTCCATTGCCATGCTCCAGCTCGCTCAACTCCGTCGGTGTAGCCATGCGTCCCTTGCTGCGCAATCTTCAACTGCTGGTCCACTTCAACTTGGATCACGTCACTGCAAGCTCCACCATGTGTAAAATGATTCCCACGCAACAAACCCCGTTTTCCAGGGGTCTAAACTGCGTGCAACCGCCTGTAGCCTCTTTGGCGGCATGGTGATACCCAGTTGGTTTGCAACGCTAACGAAAGCCGCATACGTGACCTTGGCTTCTCGTTTGCTTTTGTTGCGCTTGTTGGCGTTCGAGCCTGTAGGACCTCCTGCTGCCTTGAGGAACTCGCGCCAAGCTGCGTCTTGCCGCATCTCGTGGGTCAATTGCTGCAGCACTGAAATCATGAGTTTATGGCTTACACCGGTTCCCGCAGTAGCGCTCGTGCAGTTTGAACCGTTGTTCCTTCTCCAGCGCCAAGTACTGAGCCATGATGACAGCAGGAGACACCACCTCCTCTTCCGATACAGGACCTACTACAGGAGGAATGGCAATTTGTTGCGCAATGGCATGTGACGCATTGGTCATAACGAGCGTCTCGCAGGCATTTCCGATCGCAACAGTAGGTACTTGAGGGTCCTTTGCTGTTGAATCGGTGGTTGAAGACGCATTGAAAGTCTCGTTTCGACTTTCACCACTGCTACTGGCACTTGCTGGGCGGACTCGTCGAGAATGGTGCCGACCGCGAGAGTTTGGAGTCCCCGAGCAAAAGTTACCTCGACAAGTTTGCGGTCTACGTGCTGCAAATGCTTTGGTTGCAGCGCACCCGTACACGTTCGCTCGCTCACGAACTATGTGAGGATCAGTAGATGATCGTGCAGACATTGGTCGTCGAGGACAGGGAACCTGTCGCGGACTAGCAGGAGGACGTTGATGTAGAGATATTGTCGACATTCGCTGGTTATATGCTGCGTCATGCTGGTTTTTCTCTAGCCTCCTTGCAGTTTCCACAATCTGCTCCTGCTGTTGTTGGTAAAATTCGTCCTGTCGGGCTACAGCAGCTTCGTGTTGAATATGCTGCCACCATTGGGCGCGTTGATGCCGCTCCTGCCTCACTTCAAGGAGAAGTTGCCACCGATACTCTTTGGATCGCAAACGTTCCTGAACTTTCGCGTGTTTGTCGCGATTGGCACGCTCCAATTCGTGTTGCCGCTGAGCAGCGAGTTGTTCGCCTTTCTTCCGGTTTTCAGCAGCTTTTTCGTGTGCTTTGGATCGCGCTTCTCGTTTTTCCTCCACTCGTTGTCGTGTAACTTCGTCTAGATTTCTGGATGACTGCTGTAATCTACGAAACAACTTACGGTTCTCCTCCAGTTCTCGCTCCTCTGCCTCGCTCAATTGATGGCAGCACTTTAAACTCCGCGATGTGGACGAAAACTCAAGCTCCGCGTCCTCTTTCACGTCCGGTGGCCGGTTTGTGATAAGCGGTAGCTGCTGTCGTAGCTGGTTCAGGTCTCGAAAGCTGTGAAATATGCGATGATTCCCCAAGGTGACGAGGGCGTTCTTGCGAACATCCAGCAATGAAGGTTTTGCGCCTCCAATCGAGTGGTGCCGCCTCCCGATCTGCTGATAGGTCTGCATGTTTTCATCGTCTCCAGGCTTTGAATCTGCACTTTGACGCCATTTACTAAGAAACACGCTCCAACTGATAGGATGGATCTCCGTCAGCTCAAGTGGAAGCAAATACTCCCAAGGACGCTCGAATACGCTGTCGGTGAGGCTGTCAGCAGGTTTCTTCCCAGGAACAGCAGTGTTCCTCTCGATTTTCCGTTGAAAAACCTCGAACCGGTTCACATATCCACTGGCCAATGTTCGTAAGTTTGTTTTGAGCCCATCAGGAACGTCTGGATGGTTTAACACTACACCAACAAGTGCAGACTCCCATACGAAAGACGTTGTTTCATCTTTTTGTGTCTGCACTCCGTCACTCCCAAGCGTTAACTTCCGAAATGCAACACCAAGTGTTCTGTATGCATCTATACCAAAGCGTTTGAGCATTTCATTGGCGTTCATATCGGTGCAACACCAAAGCAATAGCTCATTCCACGTTATCATCCGTTCGGAGGAAGCGTTCAACCACCGCAAAACATTGCTATGTCGTTGTTTCGCGATAATGCTCTCTTCTTCATTGACGAGGGATGTTGAAAGCTGGTTGTGTATCCCTTCCAACGCAATTTTCAACGCTGCAGCGCTCGCTTCTTTCACTCGGTAAGCAACCTGTTGGTATGCAGCATAAACCTGCTGAAGACACGAGAGCTCGTCTTCTGTCCTAATCGACGTCAGAATCTCCTGCACGAAGAAGTCGTCTTGCTCTGGGAATTGCATCTGTCTAGGAATGAGGTAAAAGCCCACGAGATTCTCGTTCGGGTCGGGGACGTCTGTCATGTCGGTCGCTTCGGGCGAGTCGTTCGCTAACCCATGGGACCAGCAAAGTGGGAGAAATTCTTGACAACCTCCCGCGTAGTAGCGTCCTATTCGATTGTACACCGGCGCATAGTTGTCTTTGATGAGGTTCGAGACGAATTCAACCAAACCACTAGGAGTAGTAAACTCGCCCCGTTCTTCGCATTGAGCTTCGTATCGATCTCGTAATGACTGGGGGATCGAGAAAGCATACACCCACCCAACGTTGACGCCAACCTGCTCTTCGTCCCCCTCGACTTGGCTTTGTATGATCAATTGCTGGTTCGTGAGATTCTCGTACGCCATAAGACACAATACTCGCGCTGCTGCAATTCGCAATGTCCTATCGGTTGAGTGCAAGTCGTCGAATAGGATACTGAGCAAGGAGGAACCTGCAAAGTGTGACACGATTCCAGTACGAGGACTACCAAACAACTGCCCCACTTGTTTCTGCATCTCTTTTGACTCGCTGCATTTCGTCGAAAGCGTCGAGTACGTGTGCAGACGTAAACGTGCATCGTCACTCACCAATCCTCGTCGGACTGCGTCTTGCCACGGTCCCCCCATTGCAACAGCTTTGACCAAACACTAGCAAAGATAGCTGTGAACTTTCATTAGAAAATAGGACACTACATTGTTACAGTCTTCACCCCGCCAAGCCTGTCGCTTCTCGTCGACGGGGCCTGTTCTCGCTGTAACCCGAGGTGTAAGCTAGCTACCCTACTGCTGCTGCTCGCCGTTGGCCTGAAAGACGCTCAACGACCCAGCGCATACAAAGCGCATGATGTTGAAGGCAGCATTTTCGTCCCTGTTTGCTACGAAGCCACAGTGCGGGCACACGAACATATCTTGGTTGCGGAGAGAGAGGTGCAGTCGGTTGCAGCGACCACAAGTGCGGCTCGTATACATCTCCGAGCACAGCACCAGGGTCTTGCCGAGGACAGCGCACTTGGCCAGTAGTCGCTGGCGGAACTGGAAGTGGGCGAGCGTCTGCATGTGAGAGTTGAACTTGTGCGTCCACGGCGCGCTCGTCAGCAGCATTGACTTGGAGTCGAACTTAGGCAGCAGGATCACGTCCGAGTTCTTGCAAAGGTATGCCGCAGCTTGGAAGTGTAGATCTTTGATATAGTTCTCAAGCTTGGCGGACGCACAGAAAAACTCTCGACGTGCTGCTACGTATCGTTTCCAGTCCTCACCAGTGTGCCTCCGCACCTTCTTCACGTTGGCAAACGCGCTCATACCACGCTGTGCTGCGCTCTGGCGTTGCTTCAGTTGGTCCAGTTTACCCCAGTTGGCCCGCCCGATGTGTGAAATGTTGCCGTGTAGGTCCATGCACGTCAGGAATGCCTTGAGGCCTGGGTCACATGCATTACAGCGATCTTTGTCCTTTGACAACTGGGGCTCGACCACGTAGGGAATCTGCGCGTACCAATAGCCGTGCTTGTACAGAATCACAACTTCGCCCTCGACCGTCGTGCCTTCCTAGGCAGTGATAGGGATGTTGGGAACGGGGGTTATCGAGAGGAACTGCTTCACCTTTCGTGGTTTTCTTCCATCGGTTGGGTTCGGCGCCGGACCTGGATGGTGCGTCTTGGGTCGGTGAACCTGTGCATTCAGATAGGTAGCCTGGGCTTTCGAGCCGATTGTGAAGTAGTTGTGCTGTTTCCGCCCTTGAACCTCATGTTGAAGTGGGTGATGTTGCCGCGAGAGAGATTCGTGTGGGCCGCCGACACTGCCGACATGAACCTATGAACCACGACCTGCCGCATACTTGCAGGTGTGCTGACCACCCACTCCGGTGACGGCCCCATGCCTTCAGGATACGCCAGACCATTTCCCTCCTCTTGCCGTGTGACGAACAGTTTCTCCAGGACTCTCTTGTTTGCCGTGCCCACTTTGCGGTGATACTCGACGCACTTGTTGTACGTGTACCGACACGCGTGCATGATCTTTTTGAGTTTGGCAGCTTGTTCTGGGGATGGATTTAATCGGTAGCGTCGGGTGCGGCGCATCAAAAGGGCGTTCTCGGACTCCAGCATTCTCTTTTCGTTCGAGAATCGGGTCAGCTCTCGTTGGAGTGAGCTCTTTCGGGGGCGCGTCAGCCTCTGCTGCTTCAGTTCCGTTGTAACACGTTTGATCTCGAGTCTGAGCTCGCGTTCTCGTGCTGCACGTTGATGGCGTGAGCGGAAAGCATCGATCTTGATCTGTTGGGCTTGTTGGTCGACTCCCCAGCTAGCGCCCCCAAAACGCTGGCGGACGTCGACCAAGTCATTGTCGATCGGGCGCGGGTTTGGCCACTCTGCGATTGAGAACCACGATTGATTCGGCTGCGCACACTGAAGCACCGCCTCGTCAATGGGCCTCTGCTGCATCCGCTGTAGAACATCTAGGTATCTGTTGTCGAAAGCCATGCCGAGCGTCTGCTGTTGCTGGCGTGGTAGTCGTTGTACGAGTGGCTGCATCGCATCGAAAGAGTGCAGTGCAGCATGCAGCAGTAAGTTCGACATGATGTCGGTGAACACAACCCAATCGAAGGTCGGCTCGTGTGTCCCCATCAGCCCTCACACTTGCTGTCGAGTTGACTCTTCCTGTACGAGCTGCCCCCTGTCTTGTCTCTCCAGAAGTCGCAGAGCTCGAACGGCTAGAAACTGCTCTTCTTCGTCGTTGACGAAAGCGCGGAGTGTTTCAATGATGGCTTGTACAGTTGGAATGGTTGCTATGGCGTCGAACACACTGAGGCAACGGAGCACACGGATGATGAATCGCTCGCGGACACGACCCAGCTACCCTCGGACTCGCAGACAGGCACGATCATCTTCGAGCACAATGAAAATGAGGGACCGGACTTCACCCCGTGCGGTGAGAACGCGCCGCTTGAGTGCGGGGAGTCTCATGGCCACGAGCTCCAATTGGGAAATGAGAAAATCCGTGGACCACGACTTCCTGCTGAGTCTGCTCCACTTCACAGAATCAACTAAAGACAAACCCCCGGCTCGCGGGCCTTGTATGCTGCTCGAGACTGCTCAAAAAGCTCCTTCACGCTTTGCATGACAACCTCAAACGTGTCCGACGAGCGATCTTTCAACCCGATGGCCGCCAAGATCGGAAGACCCACAGGAACGCTGCACAAAAACATAACGCGAGGATACAAGCTTAGAACTCTTCGCGAACCGCATCGCAATACCCCGACTGCGTATATAACATGCCCAATATGCTCCAGGAACTGCCGCGCGTACACCAACAGCAGCGGATCGTCGCGCCGTCCGAGGCGAACGTGAATGTCCGGCTGGAACTTGCCGCTGATCGAGTCCTTCTGATGCGCTTCCACCTGCAGCAACACTCGCAACAGTCAGCTGCGTATGTACACACACAATACACTCCGCCGGTCGCCTACCAATGTGCCGAAGGTGCCCAGCTGAGTCACGACGATGAACACGCGGTCGGCGAAGATCGAGACGGCGATATCAGTCGGAACCCCATTGATCTCCTGCACACAGAACGACATCGTAAGCCAACGTACAGTACATATACTCCATCTGTCTGTACTGGTAGGCACCACCTTTCGATCCCTCTTGGTATGCAGCGCTGGTGGCGTCGTATTGGCTGTCTACGAGGTTCTGCACACGAACCATGTCAGCCAAATACAGTAGTTATAAAACAGCTTACTTACGATCTCCTCGAAGTCCGCTAGCACCTGGAACGGTTCATGACGCATGCGTTTAGCGTGTTCTCGCCGCATCATGTCGCCGTCCACAAACACCTCGGAATCCTCTTCGAAGTCATCAGCATAAAGACTTGGCATCGAAGTCATCCACCACGTCGTTGTACGAGTAGATGCTCGTCGAGAAATCCGTTGAGCCGATGGGGACGCGACCCAGCGTGTACTGCAGACCCGACTCCGAGAAGTACTGGTCCAGCACCATTTGCTGCAGCGTCGACGACAACTTGTACACGTTGATGGCCGCCGCATCCGTGAAACTACCACCAAAGCCGATCATGGTCTGGTACTGCGTGGATACGTCGATGGAGTATGTGGGGCTGCTGACAGTTGTTGAGTCGACGTTCACCACCTTGTAGGCGAAGCGGTCACCGGCCTTGGAGGTGGTGTAGACTCCCACTTGCCCGGTCGTGAGGCTGGTATAGTCGTTTGAGACGGTGCCGCATTGAGTGGCGTTGCAAACACATACACCGTCGAGGTTGGTTTGGTAGCGAGTGGACCAGTTGCTACATGTAGCTGAGACTTCATTGGCGGTGAAGACTATGCCAGCCAGAGCAGTCAGCAGGTACGGGGCGAGCATGCTTGTTTTCGTTGCTTAGTCTTCACGGTGTGGTGACGTGCGTTCTCGCCGGCGTTTTGGAGATTGACAACCGATAGCAATGCTAACAGCGGAGTCTACTTCGCTCCAAGATGGATACCGGAGGAGAGGGAGTCTTGATCAGGTGGATGGCCACGATGAGGCACCGTGACGGCGTTTGTCGGCGTCTGCGTGTGCGAGTCACGAGTCTAACGTATCCTACGGTTGCTTGGACTTGAGCAGCCTCGCCAGTCACTATGTTACGTACGTGTAGGCAATAGCACAGCTCGGGTTGCATCTTCACATGCAGTACGGCTATCTGGAATCAAGACGACAACCACAACTACGGCAAGACCTACAACCCTGCTGCCGGACGCCCAAGGACCAACCATTACCATGAAGGCATAGGTAATAGGAAAGACCGTAGGCAGTGTAGGCAAGTCCGTCAATCTCACTTTCGCATTTCATCTGCAAACAACAAGCGGAACTTGACACAGTACGACTAGGACACTACAATAGCTGTATGGTCTCAACAATACAGTAAAACTTACGCCGACAGCTTCTTGGCCACCTCGGCGAACGACTTGCCCTGCGTCGTGGCCACCGTCAGCTCAAGCTTCGACGGCTGGCGAGAGCCATCACCGTTGGCCAGGGTGCCAGCACCCCACGGAGATCCGCCGTGGATCTCGTCCATGTTAAAGAGCTCCGGAGCACGGTAGCCCAGAGGCACGAAGGTGAGGCCCTGGTGGGCCAGGAACGTCAGGGCCGTGAAGGCCGTCGTCTCCTGGCCGCCGCCCTGGGTGCCCGTGCTGAAGAAGATGCCAGCGGGCTTACCCACCAGAGCACCAGCGGCCCACAGACCACCAGCGGAGTCGAAGAAAGCCTTGACCTGCGACGGCAGCGAGCCGAAGCGAGTCGGGAAGCCGAACAGGATGCCGTCCGCCTCCTTGAGCACGTCCGGGGTAGCGATGGGGTGGTCCTTCTTGGGAGCAGCGTGGATCTGGGTCAGCAGCTCCTCGGGCAGCGTCTCGGCCACCTGGTAGATCTCGGCGGTCACGCCCGGCACAGACTCGACGCCTTCTTTGACAGACTCGGCGAGCTTGGCGACGTGGCCGTAGGTGGAGTAGTAGATGATAGCGATCTTGGCCATGGTGGGTGGTGGTGGGGCTTGGACTTGGACTTGAGCGATGCAAAGCAAATTCAGGAATGAACTGGATGAAATAGGGATACCTGTAGCAAAGGAGCGCAGGAGGGCAGGAGGGATCGATCACATGTCGGAGGGCCGTTGAAGTACGTCACCCGTATTGACAAGTTGAAGCTGCAACCTGTACGATATGATATCTGAATAAATACGTTTGGTTGTCAAATATAACGTAAGTGCTGTTAACGCGAATCAGTCCCTATGATAATAAGTACCCCGCTTTACTAGATACGGCGACTTGCGGATACCTGATTAGCCAATCGGCCGGTCGAGCGTGACGTGGCAGCGCAGCTTCTATTGCCGCCGCGCCATTGGCCCCGTTGCCTTGATTCGTGCAGTGACCAGCAGCACAGGGGCTGCAAACAACCAAGCACAGTGATGCTCTCTCAAGGACGAACATATCTTGTTTTTCCTGACCAACAGTTACACGTGTGAGTCGTCTTCCGTAGCGTCCGAAGACGCTCGACCAAGAAGCGGGTTTGGAGTGATAGCGGACATGGCCGCGCTACTGTGCGAGAGCGAGACTGCGGCGATGGAGGCGGGATGCTTGGCTTTTCTTATCCAGCACGTTGTGGAGCTTTCCAAGTGGCAGCAGCGAGACGTGTACGACATGTCGACACAGGAAGAGATCGATGCGATGAAGATGTTACTGGTGCGCGCATTCTCGAACTTTTCCACCAGCCAGGTCACCGAGTTCCTGTCAAAGGTGGTCGACAAAGACGACCTTGTTCATGTCATGAGCGTGCTCGACGAGCTGCAAGCTGCACGATATAACCATTAGATTGATAGAACTGTTTTGAAATAGAGGTTATGATGGCTGAGTGGAGCAGTCGAGGAGTGTCAGTCGGATTTCTTACACGTCCAGTGTGTGACCGGCAACTAGGCCACCACGAGCCTCTGCAAGCACTTCGTTCGGAGCGAACTGGACCTTTATAAGGCTTGCAGGCTTACTATGCGTGTGCACGTTTGTGAACCGCGGAAGCATTCCGTGTGCGTGGTATATGTATTTACCACCAAGCGCAAGTCGCAACAAAGAGTAAACCCGTGGACTGTGTTCCACGCTCCGCCATTGCCACCGCTCCAATAGAACTGGAGGCGTAGGCGCCTCAAACAAGACTCGTCTACAGCTGCGGAGGCAGCACACCGAGACATGTACGCCGGTCCTGTTCGTCATCCATTGCTCGACGGTCGCCGCTGGTCACCCAGTTGCACTGCCGAAACGTATTCCGGCGTTGCGCTTCAACCTCGCAGCCAATCAGCGCGCGGCGCCGATGTCTACGTCTGGCTAGCATGTCGTAATCAACGCGATCCAGCCAATCCGCGGCCGCCATTCGCCTGAAACCGTCCACGTCACGCTGCCCATCTCCCGATTGCGTATCCTTCCGCGCCCAAGCAGAACAGAGAGTGGGCTCCGCGCCTGATTTTAGGTGGCGCACACCACGCTCCGGAGCCGTTCGTGTCTCTTCGTGCGCATAACGCCGACGATCTCTCTACATGTATCAGGCTCACTCAAGCTGTACGCGACGGTGACGTCGGATTCCCTCCCATCTGGGCCCCGCTGCCTGTTGCGGCAGCTCCTTGATCTTCAGGTCTCCGCAGTCTTTTGCATGCTCTCATTCCTAAATCTTCTCTCTCCGACTCAAATCCAGACAGAACAAGCTCCACCACTTCCAGCACCATGGCCAAGATCGCGATCGTCTACTACTCCACCTACAACCACATCTCGACGATGGCCGAGACCGTCAAGAAGGGCATTGAGTCCGTGGACGGCGTGACCGCCGAGATCTACCAGGTGGCCGAGACGTTGCCCGAGGAGCTGCTGACGGCCATCCACGCCGCCCCCAAGAAGGACTACCCGATCGCTACCCCGGACGTGCTCAAGGAGGCGGACGGCATCCTGTTCGGCTTCCCGACTCGCTTCGGCTCGCTGCCGTCGCAGATGAAGGCTTTCTTCGACTCGTGCGGCGGCCTGTGGGCGGCTGGTGCTCTGGTGGGCAAGCCCGCTGGCATCTTCTTCAGCACGGGCACCCAGGGCGGCGGCCAGGAGACGACGGCCTTCACGGCCCTGACGTTCCTGGCTCACCAGGGCATGACGTACGTGCCTCTGGGCTACCGTGCTCCGGAGCTGGCCAACATGGACGAGATCCACGGCGGTTCGGCCTGGGGTGCCGGTACTCTGGCCAACGGTGATGGCTCTCGCCAGCCGTCGAAGCTCGAGCTGACGGTGGCCACGACGCAGGGCAAGTCGTTCGCTGAGATCGCCAAGAAGCTGGCCGCCTAAGCGTGTATTATATCGGCAGCGTGCGCTCCGCAAGTTTTAGAGTGCCAGGACTAGAGGTGTTAGCGATTGGTGCCCTTCGTTGCAGCAACATTTGACTAGCTTGCCGTCCCGGTAGAAATCAATATAATTTGTGTATGCTGCTTGTACTTCCGTGTCTTCAGCTGTGAGTTGTAGCTACGTTTGCAAAGTCGAATGACATGATTTTGCTTTTTGCAAGGAGAAGCTAGCGCTTGCCGAGGAAAACAAGTTACGAGTATCTTGGTAGTCGATCAAGATACATTAGATTGAGACAGTTGCGCTGGAGCAAATGGTTGTGTTCATTATTGTCCAAGCAGTGGCGTGTTGAACGCCGTTGCCTGCGTCAATTGACGGCACTATCTTCCTAGCCCAGCCTGCATGTATATGTACAGAGTTTTCATGATACGAATCTCTTTGCTGTGGTGTAGTTAGGTTGACGTCGGTGCGTATACACAGTCAGAGGCTTGCAGTTTACCATTTTGGCGCAATCTGTCTGTAGAATGTGGCCAACTTCGAGGTTGAACCCGGCACTATTACGTGTATAACGTTGGACGTGCCGCCGATGCAATTGAGACATTGCGGACACCGAGACAACCAACCTGCCACGTCAGAGCTCATCTTCGGATTCACAATCATTGAATGCCCTAACCGCAGGAGCGTTATCAGCAGCACGGTATCTTTTAGCAACGCTCGACAAGAAGGTAAGGTTTCCGTGCCACAACTGCAGTGCATGTACATGTATTACGAGCCCCACGTGAGCGGCGAACTACACGACTCGTAACACGAGTCATCGCGAACTGATCTACGACGCTCAGCCCATCAAGATCATTCTTCAATTATCCTCATTTCGAGCACTTCAGCCATCCAAGAAACTTAGCAAGCATGACCAACGTCGCCATCATCTACTACTCCACCTACGGCCACATCGCCACCCTGGCCGAGTCTGTCAAGGCGGGCGTCGAGTCTGTGCCGGGTGTGAAAGCCACGGTGTACCAGGTCGCCGAGACCCTGTCGGAGGAAATCCTGACCAAGATGCACGCGGCGCCCAAGAAGGACTACCCGGTGGCCACGGCCGAGACGCTGAAGGAGGCGGACGCCATCCTGTTCGGCTTCCCGACTCGCTTCGGTTCGCTGCCGTCGCAGGTCAAGGCTCTGTTCGACTCCGCTGGTGGTCTGTGGGCCGCTGGTGCTCTGGTGGGCAAGCCCGCTGGCATCTTCTTCAGCACGGGCACCCAGGGAGGCGGCCAGGAGACGACGGCCTTCACGGCCCTGACGTTCCTGGCCCATCAAGGTATGACATTCGTGCCTCTGGGTTACCGCGCACCGGAGCTCTTTAACATGGACGAGATCCACGGCGGTTCGGCCTGGGGTGCCGGTACTCTGGCCAACGGTGATGGCTCTCGCCAGCCGTCGAAGCTCGAGCTGACGGTGGCCACGACGCAGGGCAAGTCGTTCGCTGAGATCGCCAAGAAGCTGGCCGCCTAAGCGTGTATTATATCGGCAGCGTGCGCTCCGCAAGTTTTAGAGTGCCAGGACTAGAGGTGTTAGCGATTGGTGCCCTTCGTTGCAGCAACATTTGACTAGCTTGCCGTCCCGGTAGAAATCAATATAATTTGTGTATGCTGCTTGTACTTCCGTGTCTTCAGCTGTGAGTTGTAGCTACGTTTGCAAAGTCGAATGACATGATTTTGCTTTTTGCAAGGAGAAGCTAGCGCTTGCCGAGGAAAACAAGTTACGAGTATCTTGGTAGTCGATCAAGATACATTAGATTGAGACAGTTGCGCTGGAGCAAATGGTTGTGTTCATTATTGTCCAAGCAGTGGCGTGTTGAACGCCGTTGCCTGCGTCAATTGACGGCACTATCTTCCTAGCCCAGCCTGCATGTATATGTACAGAGTTTTCATGATACGAATCTCTTTGCTGTGGTGTAGTTAGGTTGACGTCGGTGCGTATACACAGTCAGAGGCTTGCAGTTTACCATTTTGGCGCAATCTGTCTGTAGAATGTGGCCAACTTCGAGGTTGAACCCGGCACTATTACGTGTATAACGTTGGACGTGCCGCCGATGCAATTGAGACATTGCGGACACCGAGACAACCAACCTGCCACGTCAGAGCTCATCTTCGGATTCACAATCATTGAATGCCCTAACCGCAGGAGCGTTATCAGCAGCACGGTATCTTTTAGCAACGCTCGACAAGAAGGTAAGGTTTCCGTGCCACAACTGCAGTGCATGTACATGTATTACGAGCCCCACGTGAGCGGCGAACTACACGACTCGTAACACGAGTCATCGCGAACTGATCTACGACGCTCAGCCCATCAAGATCATTCTTCAATTATCCTCATTTCGAGCACTTCAGCCATCCAAGAAACTTAGCAAGCATGACCAACGTCGCCATCATCTACTACTCCACCTACGGCCACATCGCCACCCTGGCCGAGTCTGTCAAGGCGGGCGTCGAGTCTGTGCCGGGTGTGAAAGCCACGGTGTACCAGGTCGCCGAGACCCTGTCGGAGGAAATCCTGACCAAGATGCACGCGGCGCCCAAGAAGGACTACCCGGTGGCCACGGCCGAGACGCTGAAGGAGGCGGACGCCATCCTGTTCGGCTTCCCGACTCGCTTCGGTTCGCTGCCGTCGCAGGTCAAGGCTCTGTTCGACTCCGCTGGTGGTCTGTGGGCCGCTGGTGCTCTGGTGGGCAAGCCCGCTGGCATCTTCTTCAGCACGGGCACCCAGGGAGGCGGCCAGGAGACGACGGCCTTCACGGCCCTGACGTTCCTGGCCCATCAAGGTATGACATTCGTGCCTCTGGGTTACCGCGCACCGGAGCTCTTTAACATGGACGAGATCCACGGTGGTTCCCCGTGGGGTGCTGGCACTCTGGCCAACGGCGACGGTTCTCGTCAGCCTTCGAAGCTCGAGCTGACGGTGGCCACGACGCAGGGCAAGTCGTTCGCCGAGGTGGCCAAGAAGCTGTCGGCGTAAGTTGGCTGCTGTAAGTTTAGCAGGCGTTCATATCCACCTGCAAACAATGAAAAGGCTTGCTTTTTGCTTTTTGTGTTTTGTTGTTGCTAAAGATCGAACGCTAGTAGGATGGCTGATTAGGCAATATGCAGTTGTACGACACTGTTTTATTGGTGGTGGTGGAATTTGTCTTGCTGTTTGGTTTGTATTAGTGCGGTCGAAGCGTTTGAGGGGCTACGACCAACTTTTCGGTACTTTGATGAAGTTCAGTTTTGGGGGAGCGAAAGACACGTTACCGATCTACACTTGTGATAAGGAGCCTCAATCATGGAGGAAAGGAGGTTGTTGGCGTTAGTGCTGCGTTGTCGTGCCAATCGGCCGTGTCAATGCCGTGTCATTGTACTGCGCACGGGCACTCTTCACGTGTTTTGAATTCTTGTATCCTGTTGGGCTGTGTTCTGGCCACAGCGACGCAGCACTAGCTCCAATAACCTCCTTTCCTCCATGATTGAGGCTCCTTATCACAAGTGTAGATCGGTAACGTGTCTTTCGCTCCCCCAAAACTGAACTTCATCAAAGTACCGAAAAGTTGGTCGTAGCCCCTCAAACGCTTCGACCGCACTAATACAAACCAAACAGCAAGACAAATTCCACCACCACCAATAAAACAGTGTCGTACAACTGCATATTGCCTAATCAGCCATCCTACTAGCGTTCGATCTTTAGCAACAACAAAACACAAAAAGCAAAAAGCAAGCCTTTTCATTGTTTGCAGGTGGATATGAACGCCTGCTAAACTTACAGCAGCCAACTTACGCCGACAGCTTCTTGGCCACCTCGGCGAACGACTTGCCCTGCGTCGTGGCCACCGTCAGCTCGAGCTTCGAAGGCTGACGAGAACCGTCGCCGTTGGCCAGAGTGCCAGCACCCCACGGGGAACCACCGTGGATCTCGTCCATGTTAAAGAGCTCCGGTGCGCGGTAACCCAGAGGCACGAATGTCATACCTTGATGGGCCAGGAACGTCAGGGCCGTGAAGGCCGTCGTCTCCTGGCCGCCTCCCTGGGTGCCCGTGCTGAAGAAGATGCCAGCGGGCTTGCCCACCAGAGCACCAGCGGCCCACAGACCACCAGCGGAGTCGAACAGAGCCTTGACCTGCGACGGCAGCGAACCGAAGCGAGTCGGGAAGCCGAACAGGATGGCGTCCGCCTCCTTCAGCGTCTCGGCCGTGGCCACCGGGTAGTCCTTCTTGGGCGCCGCGTGCATCTTGGTCAGGATTTCCTCCGACAGGGTCTCGGCGACCTGGTACACCGTGGCTTTCACACCCGGCACAGACTCGACGCCCGCCTTGACAGACTCGGCCAGGGTGGCGATGTGGCCGTAGGTGGAGTAGTAGATGATGGCGACGTTGGTCATGCTTGCTAAGTTTCTTGGATGGCTGAAGTGCTCGAAATGAGGATAATTGAAGAATGATCTTGATGGGCTGAGCGTCGTAGATCAGTTCGCGATGACTCGTGTTACGAGTCGTGTAGTTCGCCGCTCACGTGGGGCTCGTAATACATGTACATGCACTGCAGTTGTGGCACGGAAACCTTACCTTCTTGTCGAGCGTTGCTAAAAGATACCGTGCTGCTGATAACGCTCCTGCGGTTAGGGCATTCAATGATTGTGAATCCGAAGATGAGCTCTGACGTGGCAGGTTGGTTGTCTCGGTGTCCGCAATGTCTCAATTGCATCGGCGGCACGTCCAACGTTATACACGTAATAGTGCCGGGTTCAACCTCGAAGTTGGCCACATTCTACAGACAGATTGCGCCAAAATGGTAAACTGCAAGCCTCTGTGTATACGCACCGACGTCAACCTAACTACACCACAGCAAAGAGATTCGTATCATGAAAACTCTGTACATATACATGCAGGCTGGGCTAGGAAGATAGTGCCGTCAATTGACGCAGGCAACGGCGTTCAACACGCCACTGCTTGGACAATAATGAACACAACCATTTGCTCCAGCGCAACTGTCTCAATCTAATGTATCTTGATCGACTACCAAGATACTCGTAACTTGTTTTCCTCGGCAAGCGCTAGCTTCTCCTTGCAAAAAGCAAAATCATGTCATTCGACTTTGCAAACGTAGCTACAACTCACAGCTGAAGACACGGAAGTACAAGCAGCATACACAAATTATATTGATTTCTACCGGGACGGCAAGCTAGTCAAATGTTGCTGCAACGAAGGGCACCAATCGCTAACACCTCTAGTCCTGGCACTCTAAAACTTGCGGAGCGCACGCTGCCGATATAATACACGCTTAGGCGGCCAGCTTCTTGGCGATCTCAGCGAACGACTTGCCCTGCGTCGTGGCCACCGTCAGCTCGAGCTTCGACGGCTGGCGAGAGCCATCACCGTTGGCCAGAGTACCGGCACCCCAGGCCGAACCGCCGTGGATCTCGTCCATGTTGGCCAGCTCCGGAGCACGGTAGCCCAGAGGCACGTACGTCATGCCCTGGTGAGCCAGGAACGTCAGGGCCGTGAAGGCCGTCGTCTCCTGGCCGCCGCCCTGGGTGCCCGTGCTGAAGAAGATGCCAGCGGGCTTGCCCACCAGAGCACCAGCCGCCCACAGGCCGCCGCACGAGTCGAAGAAAGCCTTCATCTGCGACGGCAGCGAGCCGAAGCGAGTCGGGAAGCCGAACAGGATGCCGTCCGCCTCCTTGAGCACGTCCGGGGTAGCGATCGGGTAGTCCTTCTTGGGGGCGGCGTGGATGGCCGTCAGCAGCTCCTCGGGCAACGTCTCGGCCACCTGGTAGATCTCGGCGGTCACGCCGTCCACGGACTCAATGCCCTTCTTGACGGTCTCGGCCATCGTCGAGATGTGGTTGTAGGTGGAGTAGTAGACGATCGCGATCTTGGCCATGGTGCTGGAAGTGGTGGAGCTTGTTCTGTCTGGATTTGAGTCGGAGAGAGAAGATTTAGGAATGAGAGCATGCAAAAGACTGCGGAGACCTGAAGATCAAGGAGCTGCCGCAACAGGCAGCGGGGCCCAGATGGGAGGGAATCCGACGTCACCGTCGCGTACAGCTTGAGTGAGCCTGATACATGTAGAGAGATCGTCGGCGTTATGCGCACGAAGAGACACGAACGGCTCCGGAGCGTGGTGTGCGCCACCTAAAATCAGGCGCGGAGCCCACTCTCTGTTCTGCTTGGGCGCGGAAGGATACGCAATCGGGAGATGGGCAGCGTGACGTGGACGGTTTCAGGCGAATGGCGGCCGCGGATTGGCTGGATCGCGTTGATTACGACATGCTAGCCAGACGTAGACATCGGCGCCGCGCGCTGATTGGCTGCGAGGTTGAAGCGCAACGCCGGAATACGTTTCGGCAGTGCAACTGGGTGACCAGCGGCGACCGTCGAGCAATGGATGACGAACAGGACCGGCGTACATGTCTCGGTGTGCTGCCTCCGCAGCTGTAGACGAGTCTTGTTTGAGGCGCCTACGCCTCCAGTTCTATTGGAGCGGTGGCAATGGCGGAGCGTGGAACACAGTCCACGGGTTTACTCTTTGTTGCGACTTGCGCTTGGTGGTAAATACATATACCACGCACACGGAATGCTTCCGCGGTTCACAAACGTGCACACGCATAGTAAGCCTGCAAGCCTTATAAAGGTCCAGTTCGCTCCGAACGAAGTGCTTGCAGAGGCTCGTGGTGGCCTAGTTGCCGGTCACACACTGGACGTGTAAGAAATCCGACTGACACTCCTCGACTGCTCCACTCAGCCATCATAACCTCTATTTCAAAACAGTTCTATCAATCTAATGGTTATATCGTGCAGCTTGCAGCTCGTCGAGCACGCTCATGACATGAACAAGGTCGTCTTTGTCGACCACCTTTGACAGGAACTCGGTGACCTGGCTGGTGGAAAAGTTCGAGAATGCGCGCACCAGTAACATCTTCATCGCATCGATCTCTTCCTGTGTCGACATGTCGTACACGTCTCGCTGCTGCCACTTGGAAAGCTCCACAACGTGCTGGATAAGAAAAGCCAAGCATCCCGCCTCCATCGCCGCAGTCTCGCTCTCGCACAGTAGCGCGGCCATGTCCGCTATCACTCCAAACCCGCTTCTTGGTCGAGCGTCTTCGGACGCTACGGAAGACGACTCACACGTGTAACTGTTGGTCAGGAAAAACAAGATATGTTCGTCCTTGAGAGAGCATTCTGCATCCAGCAGTTCACGCAAAAGCTGCAACGCGTGGGGGCCATCATTAGCTGCACAGTACGCCGCTACTGCATCTTCGGAAAGATCGCTGGGCAGCTCTTTTACGATCTCTATCAAAAGTTTGCGCACGCGCTGTCCGTCTGGAAAGTTACCCAGCGCCGTGAACAGTGTGTGCAGCAACGGCGACGAGAGTTGAACACAGCTCTGGGCAGTGATTTCATCACCAGCGTTTACTGCCGAGATTGCGTCTTCCACCAGAGCAAGAGCACGGGTTACGTGGACCGTTTCTTGACTGAGCAACAGATAGTTCTGCAAGCATATTGTGTCTGGTCTCATTCCGCGACTCTCCATTATGTCCAGTGTTACCCGACCAAGTTCTGCTGCGTATTCTTTTGTGTTTTCAACACTTATGGGAATCTCGGTAGAACCCACTGGCCGTCTTCGCTCCAAAAAGGTTCCAATAGTGTTCAAGTATACCAGGTTCTCGCAGTCCACGCTCAGGCTACTCAGCTGGCACATCAACGCGCGGAAGACAAACAATGTTGTCTTCACCTTGGCACTTTCCATTCTGCACCACCAAGAGTGAAAACTTTCCTGATCCTCCCGGGTTGCATACAGACGCAGCATCAAGGCGTATGTCATCGAATTGGGTAGCATCTCCATCTCCTGTATCCCATTAGCCACAATTCGTTCAGCTAAAGTGTGGTCGTTCTCTTCGACTGCGCGTTTGAGCACAGCATTTTGCACACGCGGGATTAAACGATCACTCGTCTTTGTGCGGTGTAGAGATGAAATTGTGTTGAACGATTTCCACAGAGTTTCTGATGGAATACTGGTAAGCATAGCCGCAAGTTTTTCCCCAGTAACCATGGAGATTTGGACACGTTGTTCTACGATGGTGTCGTATAGCATCGCCGCACGCTGGGTCTGTTCGCCATGCCCACAAGCCAGAATTGCGGCATCCCACAGCATAGGGAAGTTTTCGAGCACCCGCTTCTCCTGCATCTCTGATGTCTGCTGCTGGAAAAGATGGTCGAACAACATCAATGCATGCCGCCACTGATCTTGGCGAATATACGCGAACAGCGCTTCGCCATACACATGCAAATTGGGTTCCAAGCCCTTCACTTTCATGGCCGTGAAAACCCGAAGCATTTCTTCAGACTGACGCAGTCGTCCGTAAGCAACAGCAATGAGTGACTGAATTCGTGCATCTGATTCCAAAAGTAGACCCTTGAACAACGGGTCGTCTCTCACGACAGTACATCTTCTAAGCACTTCTTCCCACTGCTCCGCACGACTGGGCACCAGCAAATACGCGTGCACAACGTTCAGTGTAGGTTCACAATTGTCGCGCTGCAGTTCACGAAAGAAAACTTCCGATTGCTCGACCTCGGTGCCGCAGGAGCACATCAACGCCGCAAAAGATGTAGCATCAGGTGTCACGCGGTGCTCGCACATACCCGAGTAAACCGCCAACGCGTCATCCATCAGGGATATTTGACCAAAGTTCCTCAGCGCAGCGTTATACACTGAGAGCGGAATTTCAACGCCGTGCGTCTGCATCTCTTCCAATAATCGCTGAATATCGTCGGTGTATCTGTCAGATGGAGCCGCTCTCGGTGGAGGGGCGTTAATATCCACGAACTGTTGCAGCAATAAGCGCGCCTTGTGCCATTGACGCTTTATTGCACTCAGATGAATGAGTCGCGTGTACAGTTCCTTTGAAACGGGATAATGTCTCGCCAGCAACTCGTCACGGAAGAAAAGCGCTTGTGGCAGTGACTGTGCGTCCATCGCCGCATTGAAAAGGTCGGTGACAATTCTCTGCTTCTCTTCCTCGTCCAATTCTTCATCATACGCACGCAAAAACGCATCCAATATCACCCGTGTCGCTGTCGCTTCATTGCTGTCAATACATAATCGAATCGACGCCACATGCAGCTCAGGAGATGCTTCGAGTCCGTACGTCCGCATCTCTTCCAATAAATGTTTCGTCCTCATCCACTTTTTCGCCACATGACACGACCGAATTGCATTCTCGTAGATATCCAGTGACGGCTGCATGATATCCACTGCTTGGTGCATGAACTCGATGATCTCTAACGCTGTGCGCCATTGGCCAAGTTGAGCACAAGCGGCAGCCGTGTACTCGAGTGTGATGGGCGACGGTGACACCCCAGCGTCACGCAGACACGTGTACACCTGCAAGACGAACTCTGAGTCCTGCATAGCGTCGGCCACCATCACCATCACGGTGGCGTCTTGGCCGGGCATGGCCGGGTCCACGTATCGCTGCATCCAGTCAGTTACGATCTCTTTAGCGCGCTCCATCGACGCGCCGGATGTCGCCGGCTCGGCCAGGAAGTTCTTGAGCTCTTCATACTCGTCTTGTGGAACAGGCGGGTGGCTGGACGTGACCTGAGAGAAGCTGCGGAGCAGTAACGTGCGATTATTGACTGGAGAGCGAAGTTGATACCGAGATATAGAGGAATTGGGGATAGCGAGCCTTCTACTGGACGCCGGACGACGAGAAGTGGCACGTCTGCGAGGCGGAATAGAGGCGGAGGTGGCGCTGCCGCTGTGAGAGCTGGCCGCTCGCAAGGACAGCTCTAATAGCCGTCGAGGCACACGCTGGCCGCGGGTCAGCATGACTGACGCTTGCACCTCCAGAACACTAAATGAGCCGTTGGCAGCCGCAAAATTATTTGTGTGGCACACATCAGTGCATGTTGAAGCTGACTTCTATTGTTTTTAACTTGGTGCTGTGGGTGGTGACGTGATCTCTTCCTTTTTCGTTGCCGTACTTGTAGTTGGTAGAGCGGCACCTGGCGAGCTTGATGGTTGTGTCGCGGCATCGCTATCAGCATCTACGAAGATACGAGCCTTGTCTAGCTCCTGCAATAGGCGTGTGTATAGCTCATCAGCGTTGAACGCGAGAGCCTTCGCAGCCTGGCGCTTTTTGTACGAGATGGCCATTCGCAGCATGAACGCATTCTCTTCGTCGTATTCCAACTACAAAAACATTAACAGTTTAGATCAACCAGCACCCAAGCACTCACAACATCCCATCACATTTTAGCGCACCTCAATTGAGGGGACGGTTCCTCCCCACTCCTTCTTGTCCTTTTCGTCCCAAATCACTTTGGCCACACGAATTCCGCCTTCATAATGGTGAGTCTCGTTCTGGGGACACGAAAAATGGATGAATGGATTAGCTCACATTGCCATCTTCCAGAAATGTACAATGATAGCACTTACGTTGAGAATCTTGCTCCGCAAGTAAATGGTGAGGTTCTTGAGTTGAATAGGGGCTCTTCGTTCAACTTTGATCGACACCACACCTTGCGATTTGAAACTGAGATATCGCAGCAAGAAGAACATACCGGTGCCGACTACCACCCAGGCGAAAATACTGAAAAAGAACCACAATCCCGGGTTGTTGTAGAGCATGACCTCCACGAAGCCTTTTATCCAGTCTGTGTCGGTCACTGTCCAGTTTCCAGTGATTCGGTCGAGGATGTCGAACGCCAGCAACCCACTCAGCATCAACTTAATAATCAATAAAGTCGACGCTGACCGCTCATTCACCTCTTGCAGTTCACAGAGCGTACGCGTATGCAAACGAATTGCCTCGTTTTGCTGGAAATCCTTTTCACTCGAAACAATGCTCGCCATTTCGTTTAGCACGGACAGCTCATGACGAGCACCTTCCATGTTTTTGTGCAGATCCTTCACTCGCCGCTTGAGTTGGTTGCTTAGAATTCCAAGCTGAAGGCGTTCGTAAAGGCTTCGGCCAGCTTGCTCAGGTGGCTCTGTCGGTACAATAGCTTCATCCAGCGACTCTTTCAAATAACTTAAAGTTTCTCCCATCATGATAATTTCCTTGGACAGCGCAGCGAGTCGATCCCGGATTTCTCGCAGTCTGTTTGGATCCTTTTCAGCCGTCTCGATAAGCTTGCGCGCTTGTGCCATTTCGTCCACGATAATAAACATCCGAGCGAAGAAATTTTGCGTGAACAAGTTCATGGATTCGTACTGCAGAAAACTACACAGCAGCGGCTCGTGGTGTCTACTATTGGGGCCGGCGATAAGCAACCCATGCGCTCCAAATACAAGGGTATCGTGCTCGCTGATGTCAAACGCTGCACGAGTGTCACCTATTACCTGCTTCAGCTCATTCTCGTATTCACCTTTATCCATGTACTCCTCGGCCGTTAGGTGCGGTGTAATCTCGTTCGCGATGATCAGGTTTATCTTGTTGCGGCTTGCCGCTTGGTTACAAAAGATAAGGCCGAGTAATGAGCGTTGGTACGCCGAAAGCACGCTATCAACGATTTTGGACGAGTCCATGTGAACGTCTACCAGAAGCCGAGAAAGGTGATCAAGCGAGATGTTATCTTTGATACGATCCATGATAGCTTCGACCTGCATGCCGTACAAGCAAGACCCTGCTGCCGTGAGAGAACAGCCAAATGTTTCAACTTGCACAACTCCAGGAGCTTCTGGGAAGTGGATATCTGCTTCAAAATTGACGTGGTTGGTCATCGTGTAGTCTAGAATATTGATGGAGGTAAGTCCAGGATCAACAGAGATCTGAGTGCCGCTAGCGTTATCGTCAACAATTGCAGTGAAAAATCCACCCTGTACGCGCTCGGTAGAACCCAGATTGCAATTCAATTGTACAACCTGGTTAGAGCCGAAAGGGATGTACTCGGCGACAATGAGGGACACCGAGTTGAGTGTGATAATTTCGTCGAGTTGGTCTCGGATGCTAGAATCGCTCACTCCGCATTCGTGAGCTCGATGCGCATTACTGAGCGTTGGTCTTCCTCCAAATCGTAGACACTGCGGGATATATGCGCTGGAGACGTACGAAACATCTTCAGTTTCAGTCACGGACGAGAGTCGTCGGTAGCCACTGTCGTCGTCCACAAGCCAATACTCCTCTCCATCCCATTCCACATGTAACAAACGCAGCGTTCCTGGAGCGTATGCCATGTCGTTAACCGCTAATTTGTCAGTCTTACTGATCTTCGCGACAATTTCAAGACCCTTCTCCGATATTTGGAAGCAAGTTACGGGTTGGTAGCTCTTGGACGACAGCTTGAGTCCGTTCACCAGGTCCTCCTCGCGTAAGAAATCAAGGTCGGACTTGCCTTCTTGTGAGATGTTGAAGTACTTGCGTTTGTTCTCAACAAGCTCAGACGACGGTGCATAGTCATAATCTAGCGCGTTGGACACAATTGCTTCGTACAGCAACACCAGAAGCGCTGGTTTGCGGATCCACTCCTCCTTATCAGAAGCTCGAATTGCAGGCTTCGAGTACAGCGAGACTAAATACAATAGTCGATTCTGGTTCTCGGTTAGTCCGGTGTCTTCCTCGGCTTCTTCATCGCTTTCCTCCTCTTCTTCCTCCTCCGCATTGTCATCTTCCTCCTCTTCAGCATCATCTTCTTCTGCATCAGCATCTTCCTTCTCTTTTTTGGGATCAGCTGTTGCGATCTTCTTCGTAGCTGCAGCTCTCTGCAATAGTCCATGTACATGTTGTTAGAGATCAATCCGCAGACTAGATCGTGTGTGTACTTGCCTTCATCGCTGATCCGTCCTCCGAGCTGCTTCAAAATGAAGGTCGGGTCGTTTCAAGACACCAACGAGCGGTCAGCCTCGACGCGATGCACTCGAATAAAACCGCAATGCAGATCGGCCATGAAAGGATTCAGATTAGTAAAGAATGATAGCTCCTGGAAGACTACACACTAGTCCAGCTAGACCATGAAGACAAATGGAGTGTGGCACAGAGGGCAGTTCTTCTGGTCTCGAACCTCAGTTTCGATGCACACGTGGCGACAAGCTTTGCAGGTCTTGGTGCTTTGGGTCTGGATCGACATCCCCGACATCATACATGTCGGGAATGGACGACTGCAATTGGCACAGCGAGCATCCCAGTCTTTGACGTAGTTGCGGCAGTTGGGGCACTCCTGAGGACGCATGGTCGGGTCTTGCTGTTCTGTTCGAGTGGTGGTGAAAATCTTGAGAGCGAGCTCGCTCATCGCCTGCAGTTCTTTATCGTCCAGACCGGGAAGTGTCTCGAGCTTGACGAAGGCCTTAGAGCACTGTTCATAGTGTTTGGTGTAGAACGCAGTGAGTGCGATAAGAGAGTAGATCTCCCGCTCTTCCAGAATATCCTCGTATGATTCGAGTTTGAGGCAGGTTCGCAACGCCCGCTCGATGCGCCCACTGTACAATTGACGGTGAGCAAGAAGATAGAGGTGATACGCTTCAGCGCCTCGCCATGGGTTGTCCAGGGACCGATCCTCTCCAGTTGCTGCATCATGCTGCACCAGACTTTCCAGTGTCTGTGCAGTCACTTGAGCTGCTGTGGTGCCTTTCGTGCTTGTCAGGTTGGACACGTCCAACATTTTCTTCCTCATACGCTCTACCTCGAACGCTGCTAGCACGTGTAGCTTCTTGGCTCGTAAGGGATTCTTCCCCACTTCTTTGGCGAGTTTCGCGAGCAACTTTGCTGCCTCGGTACTTTTGTTTGCACGACGGTATAGCTCAATAGCTTGCAGCGTTTTGCCATTCATCATGAGGTGGTTTGCATACTTGGTCAGTACGTTTTCAATCTGCGGGAAGTTGTATTGCTCAGCGAGACCAACAGCGCGCTCCCATTCGTTCAAGAGGACGCAAGAATCGATAGCAGACTTCACGTCTCCCATTCGCACGTACGTTTCCACAGCAGATTGGCACAAACCAGCTCGCGTGAATTTGACGGCCATCTCCTTCAGTAGCGGAGAGCTTTCAGGGATGTCATTGACAAGAGCCTCTAGTTGATTGAAGTCCCCCATGGAGTAGTAACACTGCACTAACGCACTGGTGTTCTTGGCCTGCGCGTAGTACTTGATGGCCTTCTCCCATTTGTGGCGATCCGAAAAGTATTCACCGATCATGTTCCACGCGTGCGTCAGCAAGTCGTCGTTGCCCCCGCCTGACTGAACAAGCTGCACAACTCGGAACCAGTCACCAAGTCTCTGACGCAGGTCGATGGCCAAATCCTTACGATCAATTTTGCGATAAAGCGCCTCCGCCTCATCAAAGTTCTGGAAATACGCAGCAACCTCGGCCTTCTGTTTGACTCGGTCGTTCAGCAACTGCAAGCGCTTGACGTACTGGATGCCGCTGTAGTCCCCACACTTGACGAAACCACGTTCTGCCATTCCAAAATCTAGCTGATCCAAAGCAGCTTCTGCCAACAGAGACCACAGTCGTGGGTGTGGGTGGTCTTGAATGTACTCGCACGCTTCGGCAAGCCCCACGTTATCCAGAAGCGCCTTCGCATCTCGTAGCGATCGAGTCTGGAACTCGATCACCATGTTCTTGTCAGGTTGTTCAGGATTTGCTAGAATTTCGTCCAGCAACGCAGCCTTCACCTGCAGATCTTTGTAGTAGCAGAGATACCCGGACGATGAGACCGGCTCTTCAGGTTCTAGGCCTCGATACACATACATCCGGGCCTTCTCCATCATCACAAACAGCTCCGGGTTATCTTCAGCCCATACCACATCCCATGCATCCTTCTTCTCGAAGTTAAGCATATTCCCCTGCGTGGTATTTAGACTTCCAGCGGCACCGACCTCCATGATCGTCAACAAACCATTGATATCAATCACGCTCAACAACGTCGAGTTGCAGTTTAACGACAGGAATTGCGGACGGCAGTTCACGATGTACTTCATCTCCAGCGAAATATGAGGCAGGGTGAAGCAGTGAATCAAACCGCTTGCTCGAGCTGCAAAAATCCAACTATCGGAGGCACAGATCGCACAGATCGGGTCTTCCAACTGGCGAGCAACGTAGCGGAAGTGTTCGACGTCGTTGCCTTGCGTCTCATCAATGTAAAACGCCTTCTCACGACCTCCACCGCGCTGCAGTAGCTGCGAAATTGTGCTCACGTCCATTGCATCTTGGTTCTGTGAGCCACTTCCGGATACTAAGCCAGTCAATTTAGCGCTGGAATTCTTGTACTGCCAGACGTAGATGGCATCGTTGGAGGCGGTCACAATGTGACGCGAAGTCATGGCCACAAACAGCGGCTCGAAGTCGATGATCTTGGACTCGATTGGAGAGCCGATTGTGTCACAGAGGATCAGCTGATATTGGATCTCCTTGAACGCGCCCTGTTCGTCGTCCACGAGCTGCCCGTTGACTTCACCTGTGCCCATGTCTTCATTGTAAATCTTGGTCACCAACACACAGTTGTCTCCCGCAGCCTTGATCGCAAGAAGTCCACGAATATACTTGGTGCATCGTTCATCCGACTTGGTGTCCCAAAACACGACACAGTTCTCGATCTGGTCTGCGCGATTGTACGTGTAAACTAGTGTGTTCGCGTAGAACCCCCATTTGTATGCTGGACGAATGTTGGCAAAGTAAATGTGCGAGTCCACCGCTAGGCAAATTCTTAGACCAGTTCCTTCCCATGCCAACGCTTCAATGCGACTCCCTGGCACACGAAGCGAACGCAAGTGACGTCCAAACGGGTCGTAGAACTGGACAACGTTGAACTCTTTCGGTGCATCGCCTTTCGGCGCGGGGTTGTCCATCTGCGTACCAGCTAGTGCGATGACACTGCCGTCGTTGTTCCATCTAACTTGAGTTAACTCCATACCCGTATCGATAAGAACAGCGTTCTCATCGAATCTACCGCGAGTGATCTGCACTTTGCCGTCACGGAATGCAATGGCCAATGTCGGTGCTTCCTGGCTAATGTGTCCCTCAATGCCGTCGTACCAGTGCACACCGATGATCTTGTAGTCGTTCCCACCACCGCGCGACTCAACAGCGTACAGTGTCAAATTGCTCACTTTATTGCCCATGGCATCATGCACTGCCACCTCGCCGTCTTTGGTCACGAAGAGCAACGACTTGCCATCAGGTGACCACTCGACGAACGCCAACTGCGTCTTCATCTCTTTGCCCCAAAGTCGATTGCCATCGACGGAGCCTACGATGACGGCGCCGTCCTCGTAGGCGATGCAGATCTTCTGGCCGTCAGTCGTCCACTTCATATCGCGCACGACGCTCTTGTTGCGGTTGTTGATCATCTCCTCGTACCACATGCCGCGATGCAGCACCCACACAATGATGAGCCCGTTCTCGTCGCTCGTGGTGAGCTTCTTGAAGTTGGCGTTCCACGTGGCGCACACCACAGCGCCATTATGCCCCTCGAGCGACTGGTTCATGGTGAGATTGCTGGCGGCTGCGATCCCGCGTGGACCTTTGCCGTCAGTTTGTGCTGCAGACTCGAGTCGCAGCACTTTGAGTAGTCCGTGCTGTCCGCCGCATGCGATCCAGCCTTGCTCCGAGTTCCACGACGCGCACCGCAGCTTGACATTGTTGGGGATGGCGATCTTCTTGCTCAGGAAGATGAACATGGCGGACGCAAGCAGGAGATCGTCTTGTGCGTGCTCAAAGTCTCAGATGTGTCCGTGAACCGACGCGGCCCTCCAATTTGGATCGCTCAAGGTTATTGTGGACACCACCGCGATATTGGCCGTCACCGCCACGTGCCTGTGTTTCTGGTGAGCACCTGCTGCATCTTGGTGTTTCACCTGCGCTGATCGTTTGACACCCGATGACGTGCAACCTATCAAGTAGAATATAAAGGCAACTTTATGCGGAACGATAGGATACGATTGACGACACAGTCACGTGAGACCAGCCTGCCCGGCCGCGGATACCAAAGGCAAGCAGCAACCCCATGCGAAGCTCCGCGTTGACCTCTCTTGTGACGGGCCTTTGGTTCGCACGCGCTCTGTGGGCGGTAACGCCTTCCTTCCGCTGGCTCGACGTCGGATGGCGCCTCAACACCAGTCAAAGACTCGTTCCAGCTGGCCCTGTGAGTACACATCGACAGATCCAGCTCACAGCCACACATGCTTGAACGTCAGCGCGGTTACAGCGCTATACAGCGCGATTTGAATCAGATACGGCGCAGTCTCTTTCTACTGCTAAAGAGCGACTGCAGTGGATTCTAAGCTTTATCGTCGTCTCGGCGCTATGGCACTGTCATAATGACAGTGAGAAGATTCCTGGTCGACGACATTATTGGATCATTGGACGAGAGATGGATATCATTGCGCCCAAGAGCGTGCTCGAACGCCGCGCTGCGTTTCGCATACCATGTACACGCCCTCAAAATTTACACCATCGTCGGGGCAATCCTGCAGCGTTATTGAACGCTGCGAGCCATGTGCTCGCAGCAGCTAATTCGCAGCTGTACTTCAACTAGAATAGCGAATATTGGTCCGTCGACTCGCTTCTAAAGTACTCTCTGTACGGTCCATTACTGAAGACTATCCGGTTACCATGATCCAGATGCATTTTGCTAATTGCAAGTAAAGGATTCGATCAGGCTAAAACTGAGCCTATCTCGCCAGAAAACAGCCACTCGGCCTGCTCCAGCGTCTTGCGTTGAGTATGTCATAGTCAACCCAAGCTTTTGGCCGATACGTGGACCACCACCGTCCTTAGTGCAGAGTTTGCCTCGTCAGGCAGAAACAGGAACGTCTGCAGCAAGACAAGAGAGGAGGCTTCCTCCTCCGTCCACCCACACGCACAAGCGCTCTTCCGCCCACCGCTTAATCGAGTGGCGGACGCGCTTCAGCCCACCTCACCAACGTGCGTCCACTTGCCGTCTTACTCTGGTTATTTTCGCCCAGCAGCACCAAGAGCACCTTCCCATCCCTTACGCGTGTTCCCTCGTGTTGATTGTGCCGTCCGTATAAATAGTGGCAAGACCTTCCGGAGCCAGACCCCGATTCGATTCGTGCAGCGATGGCCAAGTCTCGACAAGCCTCCGCCAAGATCCTGCGCTCGGGCGTGAATGCCATGCGCACAGTCACCAGCCGTGCAGTGTCCAAGGCCGCGGCCCATCCGGCACTGCGTCCAGTGCTGATGGGGCTGCTGCTGATTGCACTGCTGGCTCTGGCTGTCATGAGCCTCGGCCGGTTCCAGCTCTGGATGACGGGCGCCGGCCTCTTCATGGTCGCGATGAGCGTCGCCAGCGCCGTGCAGGAGTTCAAATTCCCCCAGACTGCGCAGTCGTACCAGGACTTCCTCGACAAGGAGATGGACAAGTGCAGCGGCGATATGGTTACGCTGCCGCATGTGTCTCCCGTCAAAAGAAGCGGTGCTAAGCAACAGGAACAGGTTCCTGACGACGACCAAGTGTCCTCCATGGCGTTGAATATTGCCTCGCCGGCTATTGTCAACCTGCCGGCGCAGTTCCCGTCAAATGTACAGGAGACATCTACCCGACGAGAGAGCGAGGACAGCATTGGAGCACTGGAATCAGCTATCAACACGACGGTCGTGGACACCACCGCTCAAGTTAGCAACAAGCTGGACGTGCTCCACTGTGGCACGGTTATTGACATTCAGGGATCGCACGGATTCATCATCCCGCACGACCTGTGCAAGTCTGCCCAGAGCGGTGTTGCGGAGGATTCCAACAGGTCAGCGAGGCAGAACAAGATGCCGCTGGTTATCCCGTTTAACCTCAACGAGGAGGTGCGGCAGGAGATCGCCGTAGGCAAGACCGTCGAGTTCGCGTTCTCAGAGGCAGCAGACAGCAGCGAATCTCCAGCGACGATGTGTGCACAGAACGTTACTCCAGTGCCTACGGACGACGGCATTGTCAAGAGCCGCTCGGCACTACAGTCCTGCAAACAGGCCCGCGAGGTGTCGTTCGCGCGTGCTATGGAAGAACTGACGATGATCTCGCCACGCAACGTGCCTGTGAAGCACCACGTGGACCTGATCAAGTACGCCGAGAAGCTCGACGACCATGACGCTCCCTTCGACCAGTATATTTAGGAAGGCGAGCGATGCCGCAGGGAGAAACAACATAGGACTGGCCGACGAGTTCCGACTTGTTTGCATGTGAATATCAACAACAACTGAAACCAGCTACAGTTTGGTGTGTATTTCCTGCTGGCTTGCCAGATCACGCGTGGATGCATTCTAACGAGAGACCGAGGCCACAGCTTACTCCACCTCATACTCCTCTACGTGTGGGGCGGGCAATCTCGACGATTGTGGCCACATCACAAAAATTTACTCCAGATGAAGACGGATGATGCGCACACCAAGACGCATCATTCATCAGCGCGAAATAGTAGTGCACGATCCAGACGCCCTGTTGGTATCGCTGGAAAGCCCCAAAATGGCCGGAGCAATGGAATGCAATACTCGAAGAAATACCGTCTCCACTCCAGCACTAATCGGCTTCAACATCGTCTTCTTTTCCCCCCTTAAATCCACTGAATGATGATACCTACTTCTATAGCAACTCGTGGCTTGTGTGGCGTCTCCATCTACTGGGGATCAGTCGTTGAGCCGTCAGCCATGATCGACTGAAGCGCATGACTGGAGGCCGTCGTGAGTGGTGTGTCACCGTCCAGGTCTTGAATATCCACGAGCGCGCCATGCTTTACCTGTGTCAAACATGCGTAAGTCCTCTACAGAAGCGGAGGTACTGTCAAGTAAACATTTTTACCAGCAACTGGGCCATCTCTTCGTGCTCACAACTGGCCGCGTAGTGCAGCGGCGTCATACCGTCAGCATCCTGTTCAATACGCAGACATACGTTTCGTCAACCACTATTCGTGCAGCCACGTTTTCAAACTTCACCTTGCATACCTACCTGAACGTTCGGGGACGCTTTGCGGCGCAGCAGTTCCTCCACCACGGATGTCTGGTCCCGGTCAACAGCCCAGTGCATCATCGTTCGTCCCTCGGGGTCCTATGTTTCACAAACCGAAAATTGATTAACATGAGCTTAAGCGTAAAGGAATGCTTTCACGTCATCTTGCGTTAATTGGCATTATTTGCAGGGTCTTCTTTACCTGCGCGTTGATATCTTCTCCATGGTCCAGCGCAGCTGTCAGGTTGTCCAGATCTCCCGTGCTCGCATAGTGGAAAACATCATCCTTTACCTTCCACTCCTCGGTCGTCCTGGTATATTACACCCCACATCCAGTCAGTACTAGCACAATCACTAAACTAATGCAGAATATCACCACGTACATGTCCACCTTTGGCATGCTAACCGTTCCAGCCATCGAAATCGAGTTATTCAACGACAGCGACTCGGTCGACGCCTTCGGCGACGACGACGAGCCCGAGAGCGAGCGCCATCTCTTGGGCCCACGCACGTCGAACTCCTCGAACAGATCCTGCACCCAGTCCACATACTGGTCCTTGGCCACATCTTGGCTCATGTCACCCAACGCCTTCCAGCTCTCCCTTCAGCAGCGACTCCAGTTAGCTTTATATCCAAGCGACCACCATTTAGTCACAATCCACGCACCACTTAGCAGAGCCCACCATATCCACTGCAGAGGGTTTCTCCACGCTGCACTTGCCAAAGTGCGCTTGCTTGTAGAACGCGTACAGCGTCAATTTCTGCCATACAAACACATATCAGTAGTCGCACCACCAAATAGTACTCTCCATCTCTCGTCACCTGCTCGTTCGTGAGCTTGTTGTTGCCCCTCGCAGCAATAAAGTCCACGGCCACTTGGAACTTGGCGTCCAGTTCGCTCATCCCATGCTGCAAAAGCCATAAAGTAAGCCAATGATCGGATCAAAAACGGAATGCACATCCAATCCACACACCTTGGTCATGTACTCGTCGAGCGAGCAGGAGCCCGCCGAGCTCTCGTGCGTCACCTTCTTGAAGAAGAAGATGCGGTGCAGAAGCAGCGGTACCACCACGGCACCTGCCGCCGCACAGGCCACGCCCAGCCACGTCATCTGCGCCAGCTCGTCCGCCATGGTCCTTCTCACCGATTTCGTGAGCTTTTCGGTGGAATGCTGCGTTCGAATCCATACTCAACGCTGATTCGTCAAAAAACCGCTTTTTGACATGCGAGACACTTCAACGTCGCCGCCGTTGGGTGTCGTCACCGCCAAGTCGCAGCTCATGGTAGCTGCCGCAGCCTTGGCCACTTGAGAACTTGCTTCGCAGAGACAACAAGCCCAATGGAGTCGAAGAAAGTTGACATTCTGGCTGGAAACCTCGTGCACGAACTGCTCCGTCGCGGCCTGCCGAACGACCGCAACATGTTGTCGGCCAGTGCGTTGGTGACGCCGGCTCACCACCACATGGTGACGAAGGTTCACGAGGACCTCCTCAGATCAGGTGCGACCATGATCGTCACTAGCAACTACTACGTGACCCCAGGCTTGGGCTTCACCATGGAGGAGATCCGAGAGTACTCTGAGACGGCTGGTAAACTGGCAGTTGAAGCGCTTACGAGAAGCAACCGCGAGGCCAAGATCTGCGGGTCGTTACCGCCACTTATGCCCAGTCTTCGGTCGGACCGCACGATTGAGCGCCAAAAGGGACTGGAAACGTACTTGTTGATTGGAGAGTCACTACTTCCATCGGTTGACATGTTCCTGGCCGAGACCATGTCGTCGCTTGCCGAGGCCAAGATGGCGTTCGAGGGCGTGCAGCCGCTGCAGAAGAACGTGGTGGTGTCCTTCGCGCTGAACAGCACGGGCCAATTGCGCAGCGGAGAGGACATCGTCGAGAGTATGAAGAGTCTGATCGACTTCTGCACGCACCGCATGGAGATGCTTCCAGGCGAGGTTGAAGGCAAGGCTGAGCTCCTGTGTGGCATCCTGTTCAACTGCTCGCAACCGGAAGATATCGCCAAGGCGCTGAACCAGGTGAAGGACAACCCTGGTCTGCTGGACATGCTGAACAAGCACAAGATTCGCATCGGTGGCTACGGTGACCACATTTCGCCGGGGTCCAAGGCCGGAGCCATGGAGGAGTCGCTCATGCCCGGAGCGCTGCAGTCTGTCATGGACATGGAGATCTACAGCAAGTTCGTGATGCGCTGGATCGACGAGGGTGCCAGCATCGTCGGCGGCTGCTGCGGCATCCCACCCGACTACTTGCAGCGCATTGCAGAGATCATCTCGATGTAGTGAGTCGGACAGCACTCGTTTGAGCCAGCAACTCGTAGGTTTAGCTCGCTGCAAGCGAGCAGTAGCCCAAGTTCACATGTGAGTCTGCGATTCACCAGCTTTTCATACAAATTTCACATTAGTCCGGAATCATGACATTTCGGTTATCAAAAATTTAAGATACGATCGTATGATACGATCGTATGTGGCGTCGAGTCTCACATCGAGCCATGACTACGGCATGGAAGAGCTCCCGCGTGACACTGCTGGACGGAGGCACAGGCAAGGAATTGTTTGCTCGTGGGCTACCTGATGATCGTCGCATTTGGTCGGCCACGGCGGTAGTACACGAGCAGCACCACAAGCTGCTGCGGGAGGTGCACACGGCATTCCTTAGTGCAGGGTCAGATTATATCACGTGCAACAACTATGGAATGACGCCCGGCGTCGGCTTCAGCGACGAAGAGATTGTTAAATACACGACTATGGCTGGTCAAGTGGCTCGAGAGGCCTGCGACCAATGGACAGCGGCGTCAACCGACACGACAAGACCTGAGCCGAAGGTCTGCGGATCGTTGCCTCCGCTGCTGGAGAGCTACAGACCCGACAAAGTGCCGGAGCATGACGAAGGAGTTAGGCTGTACGCGATGATTGCGAAGGCATTGAAGCCTTTTATGGAATGCTACTTGGCAGCGACCATGTCGTCGGGTCAGGAGACCAAGATGGCGCTGCTAGGAGTAAAGTAAGCTTAGAGTGAAGGCGATGATGGACCTGTTGGGGTTATGGTCTCATTTACTTTGAATAGTCGCGGACATGAGAGAAAGTATGCGAAGCTGCACAAGAACTACTACAGTTTACTGAGAACACGGCGGAGACGGAGCTGCAGGCTATTCTTTTCAATTGCTCGCAACCTGAAGCCATCTGCAAGGCCCTTGCGGAGCTGCACGATGATGAAGATACAAAAACGAGTCTGCAAAGTCGTGGAGTGCGTTTGGGCGCGTACGCTAATCGTCTCACAGTTATTCCGGATGCTTGGGCTCTCGCAGAATCGAGCGAGCCACAGGCCATGCGTACGGACCTGGTTGTGGAGCAGTACAGAGACTTCGTATCGAGATGGGTGGAGCTCGGTGCTGAAGTTGTCGGCGGCTGCTGCGGAATTGGACCCGAGTACATCGCAAGTATCCATCAGATGCTGCGAGACCAAGGCCGACGCTAAGAAAATGTGAGCACAACACAGCCTGCCTGTTGTTGATTTCTGTTTCATCATTGTTGACAATAAAAGTTTATTGTAGCGATCTCTTACTACCCTCGCAGTAAGCTGCTAACTTGGGTTTCCATTCTTACTCATCTTGTACAGCATCCAAAGCCTGCTGTTTTGAATGAATTCTTTGCTTGTTCATTACGTGCGTCTTCCTTGGACTTAGCCGACGAACAATAACTAGTTACCACTCACCGCAATAGACTCGAGATAAGAAGCAATGTCGTCGAATTTGAAGCGGTGGGCCATTTCCAATGGTGTTTCGTCATCGTACAGTGCTGCACGTGCCTCGATATCAGCTCCAGCTTTCACCAACACTTTAACAAGACCCAATCGATGCTTCTCCACAGCCTTGTGAAGTGGAGTCATCGTCGTCCGAGCACACACAGCATTCACTTGCTCTTCACTCGCATTTTTCAGCACCTTCTCCAAGTACTGTATACACTCGTCCTGCGCCATACTTTCACTTCCATCAATAACCTGGTGAAGGTTTACCAACTCCGTCCTGCTGCCGTTCTCGTCTTCCACTTCCAGCAGCGCCAACTCCCGTGCAAAGAAATTCCGGTACCTCTCCAGCAACAACTGCTCCTCAAACGTATACGCTCTTTCCAGCACCACATCCAGATCTTCCTCTCGCATCGACTGCACCGCCAACGCATAGGTCACATCATGGCCGACAAAATGGCTCAGCCTCCCACCAACTGGGTGGAACAAGCTTGACTCCGAAACATCATATCGTCGGCCTTGGAACGTGATCGCCCTCAAGTCCTTCCCATCCTCCATTTTTCGCGACACCACCTTGTTCACCGTTTTCGCTCCGAATCCCAACGGGCACTTACCACCAGAATTCGATCCAGAATCCGATGGCAGCAGCTCCATCCTGAACGCGTCCCACTGCGCTCCGACATAGCAGTCGCTACTTTGCGCCACCACTTCATAGCGCGAGTACAAGCGCACAAACCACTCCTTTACCAGCTCTCGACGGCGCTTCACCGGCTCATCGTCGCCTTGCAGCGTCTCTAACGGCCATTCACGGTCCAAGTAGCTGGCCACAGCCTCCGCGTCGTCCGCAGCGTCCGGCGTCAGTCCCAATTGCAGCAGCAAGTACGTGACGTCGTGGCCGACCCAGGAGCTATAGACGCCGGCGTGCTTAGCGTCGAAGAACGGATCTCCAGTCACATCGAACACTGTGCCACACAACGCCACCCAGTGATCAGAGTGTTGCAGCTCGTAGAGACTCCGACGCGGTGCAGCTGCCAGGCGCACAGCTGCAAGACTCTTCGGCCGGCCATAACGTCGCCGGGCAACCAGTTTACTGCAGTAGAAGCCGCAACCGCCGAGCGTGGCGCCTAACGCCAGCGACAGCAGCAATCGCTCTGCTGTGCCCGTCATTGTTGACGACATGGTGCAAGGTGCTTCAAGCTCGGATGGGACTAAGTACGATTTTATTCTGCAACTTTGCGGGAAGAGCGCCGCTGCCTATGCGGCAGCGACAGCGACAGCTTGCAGCGTGGCGATCTGCTGCTGCATGCGCGTCATCTGCGCCTGATAAGCTTCGAGCTGGTCCTGCAGCTCCTGTACGGCGCGTACTACGTACGGGGTGATACCAGCATAGTTGAGCGACTTCCAGCCGTCGCCGTCCTCGTGCACCAAGCCTGGCAGAATTTCCTCCACTTCGTCAGCAAGGAACCCAGAGACGACGCCTTCGGGGAAGTTGCGGGACGGAAACGCGTCGCGCTGCCACTCGTACGTCACCTGGTATTAAACGCAAGAGAAGAGCAATGATCAGTACCATAGTGATGGATGAAATTGGCAGTAGAGAGGCCAAACGTACCGGATGAAGCTTCCTGATAGTCTCCTGCGCCGAGTCCACGTCCTGGATGGAAGTCTTTAGACGGCGGTCGGACGAACCCGATACAGTGCCGTAAATGGTTCCTCCGCAGCGGATATCTCCTCCAACACCAACTCCACCGGCGACGACTAGAGCGCCGTTCGAAGTCGCTGATGAGGCGGTCGAGGCCGATATTGCGACGTTACCCGCTGATACGGTAAGGCCTCCAGCGATGGTGGTTAAGCCTGATGCAGCCACCATGAAGACAGACGTAGCTGGTGATGAACCTGTCTTGGCGTTGATGAATGAGAAACCAGTGGTGTCCGTTGCAGTCATATCAAGCATCGTCTTCGTTAAAGAGCCGTATGAATTCGTAAGCGTGATCGCGCTAGTATCCACAGTTGCGGCGATAGTGATCGCTCCGTTGGCGCCGACTTGAAACACGGACGTTCCGCTTACGGTGCTATCAATGAACTTGTATAGACTGTCCGAGGAAGTCGAGCTCATGGAGAGTAGTGCGCCCTTGAATCCTGAGTTGGCCGAATTCTCCACAGTGAGCGTGTTGGTCGAGTCCGTGGCCGGGTCGGAAATAGTGGCCCCACCACTACCTTGCCCAGTAATGGTAGTTAACCCGGATGAGGCCACATTGAACACGTTCGCGGCGCCCACAACGACGGTGGCCCCGCCGGTGATGGTGGCTCCTCCGGCTGTGATCATCAGGCCTGTGTCTGACAGGGTGACACCGCCAGCGACGTTAGTTCCACCAGCGATGGTGGCCCCGCCAGCGACACTAGCTCCGCCAGCGGTGACCGTCAGTCCCGTGTCTGAGACGGTGACACCGCCGCCGACGGTGGCCCCGGCAGTGATGCTAGCTCCACCAGCGATGGTGGCTCCTGTATTGATGTTGGTCACGCCGGTGATGGTGGCCCCGCCAGCGGTGACCGTCAGTCCCGTGTCTGAGACGGTGACACCGCCGCCGACGGTGGCCCCGGCAGTGATGCTAGCTCCACCAGCGATGGTGGCTCCTGTATTGATGTTGGTCACGCCGGTGATGGTGGCCCCGCCAGCGGTGACCGTCAGTCCCGTGTCTGAGACGGTGACACCGCCGCCGACGGTGGCCCCGGCAGTGATGCTAGCTCCTGTATTGATGTTGGCCACGCCGGTGATGGTGGCTCCACCAGTGACACTAGCTCCACCAGCGATGGTGGCTCCACCAGAGATGGTGGCTCCGCCAGCGATACTAGCTCCACCAGCGATGGTGGCTCCTGTATTGATGTTGGTCACGCCGGTGATGGTGGCTCCGCCAGCGGTGACCGTCAGTCCCGTGTCTGAGACGGTGACACCGCCGCCGACGGTGGCCCCGGCAGTGATGCTAGCTCCTGTATTGATGTTGGCCACGCCGGTGATGGTGGCTCCACCAGTGACACTAGCTCCACCAGCGATGGTGGCTCCACCAGAGATGGTGGCTCCGCCAGCGATACTAGCTCCACCAGCGATGGTGGCTCCTGTATTGATGTTGGTCACGCCGGTGATGGTGGCTCCGCCAGCGGTGACCGTCAGTCCCGTGTCTGAGACGGTGACACCGCCGCCGACGGTGGCCCCGGCAGTGATGCTAGCTCCTGTATTGATGTTGGCCACGCCGGTGATGGTGGCTCCACCAGCGATACTAGCTCCACCAGCGATGGTGGCTCCACCAGAGATGGTGGCTCCGCCAGCGATACTAGCTCCACCAGCGATGGTGGCTCCTGTATTGAGCTTGGTCACGCCGGTGATGGTGGCTCCGCCAGCGGTGACCGTCAGTCCCGTGTCTGAGACGGTGACACCGCCGCCGACGGTGGCCCCGGCAGTGATGCTAGTTCCACCAGCGATGGTGGCTCCTGTATTGATGTTGGTCACGCCGGTGATGGTGGCCCCGCCAGCGGTGACCGTTAGTCCCGTGTCTGAGACGGTGACACCGCCGCCGACGGTGGCCCCGGCAGTGATGCTAGCTCCACCAGCGATGGTGGCTCCTGTATTGATGTTGGTCACGCCGGTGATGGTGGCCCCGCCAGCGGTGACCGTCAGTCCCGTGTCTGAGACGGTGACACCGCCGCCGACGGTGGCCCCGGCAGTGATGCTAGCTCCTGTATTGATGTTGGCCACGCCGGTGATGGTGGCTCCACCAGCGATACTAGCTCCACCAGCGATGGTGGCTCCACCAGAGATGGTGGCTCCGCCAGCGATACTAGCTCCACCAGCGATGGTGGCTCCTGTATTGATGTTGGTCACGCCGGTGATGGTGGCCCCGCCAGCGGTGACCGTTAGTCCCGTGTCTGAGACGGTGACACCGCCGCCGACGGTGGCCCCGGCAGTGATGCTAGTTCCACCAGCGATGGTGGCTCCTGTATTGATGTTGGTCACGCCGGTGATGGTGGCCCCGCCAGCGGTGACCGTTAGTCCCGTGTCTGAGACGGTGACACCGCCGCCGACGGTGGCCCCGGCAGTGATGCTAGCTCCTGTATTGATGTTGGCCACGCCGGTGATGGTGGCTCCACCAGCGATACTAGCTCCACCAGCGATGGTGGCTCCACCAGAGATGGTGGCTCCGCCAGCGATACTAGCTCCACCAGCGATGGTGGCTCCTGTATTGATGTTGGTCACGCCGGTGATGGTGGCTCCGCCAGCGGTGACCGTCAGTCCCGTGTCTGAGACGGTGACACCGCCGCCGACGGTGGCCCCGGCAGTGATGCTAGCTCCTGTATTGATGTTGGCCACGCCGGTGATGGTGGCTCCACCAGTGACACTAGCTCCACCAGCGATGGTGGCTCCACCAGAGATGGTGGCTCCGCCAGCGATACTAGCTCCACCAGCGATGGTGGCTCCTGTATTGAGCTTGGTCACGCCGGTGATGGTGGCCCCGCCAGCGGTGACCGTCAGTCCCGTGTCTGAGACGGTGACACCGCCGCCGACGGTGGCCCCGGCAGTGATGCTAGCTCCACCAGCGATGGTGGCTCCTGTATTGAGCTTGGTCACGCCGGTGATGGTGGCTCCGCCAGCGATACTAGCTCCACCAGCGATGGTGGCTCCTGTATTGATGTTGGTCACGCCGGTGATGGTGGCTCCGCCAGCGGTGACCGTCAGTCCCGTGTCTGAGACGGTGACACCGCCGCCGACGGTGGCCCCGGCAGTGATGCTAGTTCCACCAGCGATGGTGGCTCCTGTATTGATGTTGGTCACGCCGGTGATGGTGGCCCCGCCAGCGGTGACCGTTAGTCCCGTGTCTGAGACGGTGACACCGCCGCCGACGGTGGCCCCGGCAGTGATGCTAGCTCCACCAGCGATGGTGGCTCCTGTATTGATGTTGGTCACGCCGGTGATGGTGGCCCCGCCAGCGGTGACCGTCAGTCCCGTGTCTGAGACGGTGACACCGCCGCCGACGGTGGCCCCGGCAGTGATGCTAGCTCCTGTATTGATGTTGGCCACGCCGGTGATGGTGGCTCCACCAGCGATACTAGCTCCACCAGCGATGGTGGCTCCACCAGAGATGGTGGCTCCGCCAGCGATACTAGCTCCACCAGCGATGGTGGCTCCTGTATTGATGTTGGTCACGCCGGTGATGGTGGCCCCGCCAGCGGTGACCGTCAGTCCCGTGTCTGAGACGGTGACACCGCCGCCGACGGTGGCCCCGGCAGTGATGCTAGCTCCTGTATTGATGTTGGCCACGCCGGTGATGGTGGCTCCACCAGCGATACTAGCTCCACCAGCGATGGTGGCTCCTGTATTGATGTTGGTCACGCCGGTGATGGTGGCTCCGCCAGCGGTGACCGTCAGTCCCGTGTCTGAGACGGTGACACCGCCGCCGACGGTGGCCCCGGCAGTGATGCTAGCTCCTGTATTGATGTTGGCCACGCCGGTGATGGTGGCTCCACCAGTGACACTAGCTCCACCAGCGATGGTGGCTCCACCAGAGATGGTGGCTCCGCCAGCGATACTAGCTCCACCAGCGATGGTGGCTCCTGTATTGATGTTGGTCACGCCGGTGATGGTGGCTCCGCCAGCGGTGACCGTCAGTCCCGTGTCTGAGACGGTGACACCGCCGCCGACGGTGGCCCCGGCAGTGATGCTAGCTCCTGTATTGATGTTGGCCACGCCGGTGATGGTGGCTCCACCAGCGATACTAGCTCCACCAGCGATGGTGGCTCCACCAGAGATGGTGGCTCCGCCAGCGATACTAGCTCCACCAGCGATGGTGGCTCCTGTATTGAGCTTGGTCACGCCGGTGATGGTGGCTCCGCCAGCGGTGACCGTCAGTCCCGTGTCTGAGACGGTGACACCGCCGCCGACGGTGGCCCCGGCAGTGATGCTAGCTCCTGTATTGATGTTGGCCACGCCGGTGATGGTGGCTCCACCAGTGACACTAGCTCCACCAGCGATGGTGGCTCCACCAGAGATGGTGGCTCCGCCAGCGATACTAGCTCCACCAGCGATGGTGGCTCCTGTATTGATGTTGGTCACGCCGGTGATGGTGGCCCCGCCAGCGGTGACCGTCAGTCCCGTGTCTGAGACGGTGACACCGCCGCCGACGGTGGCCCCGGTAGTGATGCTAGCTCCACCAGCGATGGTGGCTCCTGTATTGATGTTGGTCACGCCGGTGATGGTGGCCCCGCCAGCGGTGACCGTCAGTCCCGTGTCTGAGACGGTGACACCGCCGCCGACGGTGGCCCCGGCAGTGATGCTAGCTCCTGTATTGATGTTGGCCACGCCGGTGATGGTGGCTCCACCAGCGATACTAGCTCCACCAGCGATGGTGGCTCCACCAGAGATGGTGGCTCCACCAGAGATGGTGGCTCCGCCAGCGATACTAGCTCCACCAGCGATGGTGGCTCCTGTATTGATGTTGGTCACGCCGGTGATGGTGGCTCCGCCAGCGGTGACCGTCAGTCCCGTGTCTGAGACGGTGACACCGCCGCCGACGGTGGCCCCGGCAGTGATGCTAGCTCCTGTATTGATGTTGGCCACGCCGGTGATGGTGGCTCCACCAGTGACACTAGCTCCACCAGCGATGGTGGCTCCACCAGAGATGGTGGCTCCGCCAGCGATACTAGCTCCACCAGCGATGGTGGCTCCTGTATTGATGTTGGTCACGCCGGTGATGGTGGCTCCGCCAGCGGTGACCGTCAGTCCCGTGTCTGAGACGGTGACACCGCCGCCGACGGTGGCCCCGGCAGTGATGCTAGCTCCTGTATTGATGTTGGCCACGCCGGTGATGGTGGCTCCACCAGCGATACTAGCTCCACCAGCGATGGTGGCTCCACCAGAGATGGTGGCTCCGCCAGCGATACTAGCTCCACCAGCGATGGTGGCTCCTGTATTGATGTTGGTCACGCCGGTGATGGTGGCTCCGCCAGCGGTGACCGTCAGTCCCGTGTCTGAGACGGTGACACCGCCGCCGACGGTGGCCCCGGCAGTGATGCTAGCTCCTGTATTGATGTTGGCCACGCCGGTGATGGTGGCTCCGCCAGCGATACTAGCTCCACCAGCGATGGTGGCTCCACCAGAGATGGTGGCTCCGCCAGCGATACTAGCTCCACCAGCGATGGTGGCTCCTGTATTGATGTTGGTCACGCCGGTGATGGTGGCCCCGCCAGCGGTGACCGTCAGTCCCGTGTCTGAGACGGTGACACCGCCGCCGACGGTGGCCCCGGTAGTGATGCTAGCTCCACCAGCGATGGTGGCTCCTGTATTGATGTTGGTCACGCCGGTGATGGTGGCCCCGCCAGCGGTGACCGTCAGTCCCGTGTCTGAGACGGTGACACCGCCGCCGACGGTGGCCCCGGCAGTGATGCTAGCTCCTGTATTGATGTTGGCCACGCCGGTGATGGTGGCTCCACCAGCGATACTAGCTCCACCAGCGATGGTGGCTCCACCAGAGATGGTGGCTCCGCCAGCGATACTAGCTCCACCAGCGATGGTGGCTCCTGTATTGATGTTGGTCACGCCGGTGATGGTGGCTCCGCCAGCGGTGACCGTCAGTCCCGTGTCTGAGACGGTGACACCGCCGCCGACGGTGGCCCCGGCAGTGATGCTAGCTCCTGTATTGATGTTGGCCACGCCGGTGATGGTGGCTCCGCCAGCGATACTAGCTCCACCAGCGATGGTGGCTCCACCAGAGATGGTGGCTCCGCCAGCGATACTAGCTCCACCAGCGATGGTGGCTCCTGTATTGATGTTGGTCACGCCGGTGATGGTGGCCCCGCCAGCGGTGACCGTCAGTCCCGTGTCTGAGACGGTGACACCGCCGCCGACGGTGGCCCCGGTAGTGATGCTAGCTCCACCAGCGATGGTGGCTCCTGTATTGATGTTGGTCACGCCGGTGATGGTGGCTCCGCCAGCGGTGACCGTCAGTCCCGTGTCTGAGACGGTGACACCGCCGCCGACGGTGGCCCCGGCAGTGATGCTAGCTCCTGTATTGATGTTGGCCACGCCGGTGATGGTGGCTCCACCAGTGACACTAGCTCCACCAGCGATGGTGGCTCCACCAGAGATGGTGGCTCCGCCAGCGATACTAGCTCCACCAGCGATGGTGGCTCCTGTATTGATGTTGGTCACGCCGGTGATGGTGGCCCCGCCAGCGGTGACCGTCAGTCCCGTGTCTGAGACGGTGACACCGCCGCCGACGGTGGCCCCGGTAGTGATGCTAGCTCCACCAGCGATGGTGGCTCCTGTATTGATGTTGGTCACGCCGGTGATGGTGGCCCCGCCAGCGGTGACCGTCAGTCCCGTGTCTGAGACGGTGACACCGCCGCCGACGGTGGCCCCGGCAGTGATGCTAGCTCCTGTATTGATGTTGGCCACGCCGGTGATGGTGGCTCCACCAGCGATACTAGCTCCACCAGCGATGGTGGCTCCACCAGAGATGGTGGCTCCGCCAGCGATACTAGCTCCACCAGCGATGGTGGCTCCTGTATTGATGTTGGTCACGCCGGTGATGGTGGCCCCGCCAGCGGTGACCGTCAGTCCCGTGTCTGAGACGGTGACACCGCCGCCGACGGTGGCCCCGGCAGTGATGCTAGCTCCTGTATTGATGTTGGCCACGCCGGTGATGGTGGCTCCACCAGTGACACTAGCTCCACCAGCGATGGTGGCTCCACCAGAGATGGTGGCTCCGCCAGCGATACTAGCTCCACCAGCGATGGTGGCTCCTGTATTGATGTTGGTCACGCCGGTGATGGTGGCCCCGCCAGCGGTGACCGTCAGTCCCGTGTCTGAGACGGTGACACCGCCGCCGACGGTGGCCCCGGCAGTGATGCTAGCTCCTGTATTGATGTTGGCCACGCCGGTGATGGTGGCTCCACCAGCGATACTAGCTCCACCAGCGATGGTGGCTCCACCAGAGATGGTGGCTCCGCCAGCGATACTAGCTCCACCAGCGATGGTGGCTCCTGTATTGATGTTGGTCACGCCGGTGATGGTGGCCCCGCCAGCGGTGACCGTCAGTCCCGTGTCTGAGACGGTGACACCGCCGCCGACGGTGGCCCCGGCAGTGATGCTAGCTCCTGTATTGATGTTGGCCACGCCGGTGATGGTGGCTCCACCAGCGATACTAGCTCCACCAGCGATGGTGGCTCCACCAGAGATGGTGGCTCCGCCAGCGATACTAGCTCCACCAGCGATGGTGGCTCCTGTATTGATGTTGGTCACGCCGGTGATGGTGGCCCCGCCAGCGGTGACCGTCAGTCCCGTGTCTGAGACGGTGACACCGCCGCCGACGGTGGCCCCGGCAGTGATGCTAGCTCCTGTATTGATGTTGGCCACGCCGGTGATGGTGGCTCCACCAGCGATACTAGCTCCACCAGCGATGGTGGCTCCACCAGAGATGGTGGCTCCGCCAGCGATACTAGCTCCACCAGCGATGGTGGCTCCTGTATTGATGTTGGTCACGCCGGTGATGGTGGCCCCGCCAGCGGTGACCGTCAGTCCCGTGTCTGAGACGGTGACACCGCCGCCGACGGTGGCCCCGGCAGTGATGCTAGCTCCTGTATTGATGTTGGCCACGCCGGTGATGGTGGCTCCACCAGCGATACTAGCTCCACCAGCGATGGTGGCTCCACCAGAGATGGTGGCTCCGCCAGCGATACTAGCTCCACCAGCGATGGTGGCTCCTGTATTGATGTTGGTCACGCCGGTGATGGTGGCCCCGCCAGCGGTGACCGTCAGTCCCGTGTCTGAGACGGTGACACCGCCGCCGACGGTGGCCCCGGCAGTGATGCTAGCTCCTGTATTGATGTTGGCCACGCCGGTGATGGTGGCTCCACCAGCGATACTAGCTCCACCAGCGATGGTGGCTCCACCAGAGATGGTGGCTCCGCCAGCGATACTAGCTCCACCAGCGATGGTGGCTCCTGTATTGATGTTGGTCACGCCGGTGATGGTGGCCCCGCCAGCGGTGACCGTCAGTCCCGTGTCTGAGACGGTGACACCGCCGCCGACGGTGGCCCCGGCAGTGATGCTAGCTCCTGTATTGATGTTGGCCACGCCGGTGATGGTGGCTCCACCAGCGATACTAGCTCCACCAGCGATGGTGGCTCCACCAGAGATGGTGGCTCCGCCAGCGATACTAGCTCCACCAGCGATGGTGGCTCCTGTATTGAGCTTGGTCACGCCGGTGATGGTGGCTCCGCCAGCGGTGACCGTCAGTCCCGTGTCTGAGACGGTGACACCGCCGCCGACGGTGGCCCCGGCAGTGATGCTAGCTCCTGTATTGATGTTGGCCACGCCGGTGATGGTGGCTCCACCAGTGACACTAGCTCCACCAGCGATGGTGGCTCCACCAGAGATGGTGGCTCCGCCAGCGATACTAGCTCCACCAGCGATGGTGGCTCCTGTATTGATGTTGGTCACGCCGGTGATGGTGGCCCCGCCAGCGGTGACCGTCAGTCCCGTGTCTGAGACGGTGACACCGCCGCCGACGGTGGCCCCGGTAGTGATGCTAGCTCCACCAGCGATGGTGGCTCCTGTATTGATGTTGGTCACGCCGGTGATGGTGGCTCCGCCAGCGGTGACCGTCAGTCCCGTGTCTGAGACGGTGACACCGCCGCCGACGGTGGCCCCGGCAGTGATGCTAGCTCCTGTATTGATGTTGGCCACGCCGGTGATGGTGGCTCCGCCAGCGATACTAGCTCCACCAGCGATGGTGGCTCCACCAGAGATGGTGGCTCCGCCAGCGATACTAGCTCCACCAGCGATGGTGGCTCCTGTATTGATGTTGGTCACGCCGGTGATGGTGGCCCCGCCAGCGGTGACCGTCAGTCCCGTGTCTGAGACGGTGACACCGCCGCCGACGGTGGCCCCGGTAGTGATGCTAGCTCCACCAGCGATGGTGGCTCCTGTATTGATGTTGGTCACGCCGGTGATGGTGGCCCCGCCAGCGGTGACCGTCAGTCCCGTGTCTGAGACGGTGACACCGCCGCCGACGGTGGCCCCGGCAGTGATGCTAGCTCCTGTATTGATGTTGGCCACGCCGGTGATGGTGGCTCCACCAGCGATACTAGCTCCACCAGCGATGGTGGCTCCACCAGAGATGGTGGCTCCACCAGAGATGGTGGCTCCGCCAGCGATACTAGCTCCACCAGCGATGGTGGCTCCTGTATTGATGTTGGTCACGCCGGTGATGGTGGCTCCGCCAGCGGTGACCGTCAGTCCCGTGTCTGAGACGGTGACACCGCCGCCGACGGTGGCCCCGGCAGTGATGCTAGCTCCTGTATTGATGTTGGCCACGCCGGTGATGGTGGCTCCACCAGTGACACTAGCTCCACCAGCGATGGTGGCTCCACCAGAGATGGTGGCTCCGCCAGCGATACTAGCTCCACCAGCGATGGTGGCTCCTGTATTGATGTTGGTCACGCCGGTGATGGTGGCTCCGCCAGCGGTGACCGTCAGTCCCGTGTCTGAGACGGTGACACCGCCGCCGACGGTGGCCCCGGCAGTGATGCTAGCTCCTGTATTGATGTTGGCCACGCCGGTGATGGTGGCTCCACCAGCGATACTAGCTCCACCAGCGATGGTGGCTCCACCAGAGATGGTGGCTCCGCCAGCGATACTAGCTCCACCAGCGATGGTGGCTCCTGTATTGATGTTGGTCACGCCGGTGATGGTGGCTCCGCCAGCGGTGACCGTCAGTCCCGTGTCTGAGACGGTGACACCGCCGCCGACGGTGGCCCCGGCAGTGATGCTAGCTCCTGTATTGATGTTGGCCACGCCGGTGATGGTGGCTCCGCCAGCGATACTAGCTCCACCAGCGATGGTGGCTCCACCAGAGATGGTGGCTCCGCCAGCGATACTAGCTCCACCAGCGATGGTGGCTCCTGTATTGATGTTGGTCACGCCGGTGATGGTGGCCCCGCCAGCGGTGACCGTCAGTCCCGTGTCTGAGACGGTGACACCGCCGCCGACGGTGGCCCCGGTAGTGATGCTAGCTCCACCAGCGATGGTGGCTCCTGTATTGATGTTGGTCACGCCGGTGATGGTGGCCCCGCCAGCGGTGACCGTCAGTCCCGTGTCTGAGACGGTGACACCGCCGCCGACGGTGGCCCCGGCAGTGATGCTAGCTCCTGTATTGATGTTGGCCACGCCGGTGATGGTGGCTCCACCAGCGATACTAGCTCCACCAGCGATGGTGGCTCCACCAGAGATGGTGGCTCCGCCAGCGATACTAGCTCCACCAGCGATGGTGGCTCCTGTATTGATGTTGGTCACGCCGGTGATGGTGGCTCCGCCAGCGGTGACCGTCAGTCCCGTGTCTGAGACGGTGACACCGCCGCCGACGGTGGCCCCGGCAGTGATGCTAGCTCCTGTATTGATGTTGGCCACGCCGGTGATGGTGGCTCCGCCAGCGATACTAGCTCCACCAGCGATGGTGGCTCCACCAGAGATGGTGGCTCCGCCAGCGATACTAGCTCCACCAGCGATGGTGGCTCCTGTATTGATGTTGGTCACGCCGGTGATGGTGGCCCCGCCAGCGGTGACCGTCAGTCCCGTGTCTGAGACGGTGACACCGCCGCCGACGGTGGCCCCGGTAGTGATGCTAGCTCCACCAGCGATGGTGGCTCCTGTATTGATGTTGGTCACGCCGGTGATGGTGGCTCCGCCAGCGGTGACCGTCAGTCCCGTGTCTGAGACGGTGACACCGCCGCCGACGGTGGCCCCGGCAGTGATGCTAGCTCCTGTATTGATGTTGGCCACGCCGGTGATGGTGGCTCCACCAGTGACACTAGCTCCACCAGCGATGGTGGCTCCACCAGAGATGGTGGCTCCGCCAGCGATACTAGCTCCACCAGCGATGGTGGCTCCTGTATTGATGTTGGTCACGCCGGTGATGGTGGCCCCGCCAGCGGTGACCGTCAGTCCCGTGTCTGAGACGGTGACACCGCCGCCGACGGTGGCCCCGGTAGTGATGCTAGCTCCACCAGCGATGGTGGCTCCTGTATTGATGTTGGTCACGCCGGTGATGGTGGCCCCGCCAGCGGTGACCGTCAGTCCCGTGTCTGAGACGGTGACACCGCCGCCGACGGTGGCCCCGGCAGTGATGCTAGCTCCTGTATTGATGTTGGCCACGCCGGTGATGGTGGCTCCACCAGCGATACTAGCTCCACCAGCGATGGTGGCTCCACCAGAGATGGTGGCTCCGCCAGCGATACTAGCTCCACCAGCGATGGTGGCTCCTGTATTGATGTTGGTCACGCCGGTGATGGTGGCCCCGCCAGCGGTGACCGTCAGTCCCGTGTCTGAGACGGTGACACCGCCGCCGACGGTGGCCCCGGCAGTGATGCTAGCTCCTGTATTGATGTTGGCCACGCCGGTGATGGTGGCTCCACCAGTGACACTAGCTCCACCAGCGATGGTGGCTCCACCAGAGATGGTGGCTCCGCCAGCGATACTAGCTCCACCAGCGATGGTGGCTCCTGTATTGATGTTGGTCACGCCGGTGATGGTGGCTCCGCCAGCGGTGACCGTCAGTCCCGTGTCTGAGACGGTGACACCGCCGCCGACGGTGGCCCCGGCAGTGATGCTAGCTCCTGTATTGATGTTGGCCACGCCGGTGATGGTGGCTCCACCAGCGATACTAGCTCCACCAGCGATGGTGGCTCCACCAGAGATGGTGGCTCCGCCAGCGATACTAGCTCCACCAGCGATGGTGGCTCCTGTATTGATGTTGGTCACGCCGGTGATGGTGGCTCCGCCAGCGGTGACCGTCAGTCCCGTGTCTGAGACGGTGACACCGCCGCCGACGGTGGCCCCGGCAGTGATGCTAGCTCCTGTATTGATGTTGGCCACGCCGGTGATGGTGGCTCCGCCAGCGATACTAGCTCCACCAGCGATGGTGGCTCCACCAGAGATGGTGGCTCCGCCAGCGATACTAGCTCCACCAGCGATGGTGGCTCCTGTATTGATGTTGGTCACGCCGGTGATGGTGGCTCCGCCAGCGGTGACCGTCAGTCCCGTGTCTGAGACGGTGACACCGCCGCCGACGGTGGCCCCGGCAGTGATGCTAGCTCCTGTATTGATGTTGGCCACGCCGGTGATGGTGGCTCCGCCAGCGATACTAGCTCCACCAGCGATGGTGGCTCCTGTATTGAGCTTGGTCACGCCGGTGATGGTGGCCCCGCCAGCGGTGACCGTCAGTCCCGTGTCTGAGACGGTGACACCGCCGCCGACGGTGGCCCCGGCAGTGATGCTAGCTCCTGTATTGATGTTGGCCACGCCGGTGATGGTGGCTCCACCAGTGACACTAGCTCCACCAGCGATGGTGGCTCCACCAGAGATGGTGGCTCCGCCAGCGATACTAGCTCCACCAGCGATGGTGGCTCCTGTATTGATGTTGGTCACGCCGGTGATGGTGGCTCCGCCAGCGGTGACCGTCAGTCCCGTGTCTGAGACGGTGACACCGCCGCCGACGGTGGCCCCGGCAGTGATGCTAGCTCCTGTATTGATGTTGGCCACGCCGGTGATGGTGGCTCCGCCAGCGATACTAGCTCCACCAGCGATGGTGGCTCCTGTATTGAGCTTGGTCACGCCGGTGATGGTGGCCCCGCCAGCGGTGACCGTCAGTCCCGTGTCTGAGACGGTGACACCGCCGCCGACGGTGGCCCCGGCAGTGATGCTAGCTCCTGTATTGATGTTGGCCACGCCGGTGATGGTGGCTCCACCAGTGACACTAGCTCCACCAGCGATGGTGGCTCCACCAGAGATGGTGGCTCCGCCAGCGATACTAGCTCCACCAGCGATGGTGGCTCCTGTATTGAGCTTGGTCACGCCGGTGATGGTGGCCCCGCCAGCGGTGACCGTCAGTCCCGTGTCTGAGACGGTGACACCGCCGCCGACGGTGGCCCCGGCAGTGATGCTAGCTCCTGTATTGATGTTGGCCACGCCGGTGATGGTGGCTCCACCAGTGACACTAGCTCCACCAGCGATGGTGGCTCCACCAGAGATGGTGGCTCCGCCAGCGATACTAGCTCCACCAGCGATGGTGGCTCCTGTATTGATGTTGGTCACGCCGGTGATGGTGGCCCCGCCAGCGGTGACCGTCAGTCCCGTGTCTGAGACGGTGACACCGCCGCCGACGGTGGCCCCGGCAGTGATGCTAGCTCCTGTATTGATGTTGGCCACGCCGGTGATGGTGGCTCCACCAGCGATACTAGCTCCACCAGCGATGGTGGCTCCACCAGAGATGGTGGCTCCGCCAGCGATACTAGCTCCACCAGCGATGGTGGCTCCTGTATTGATGTTGGTCACGCCGGTGATGGTGGCTCCGCCAGCGGTGACCGTCAGTCCCGTGTCTGAGACGGTGACACCGCCGCCGACGGTGGCCCCGGCAGTGATGCTAGCTCCTGTATTGATGTTGGCCACGCCGGTGATGGTGGCTCCACCAGAGATGGTGGCTCCGCCAGCGATACTAGCTCCACCAGCGATGGTGGCTCCTGTATTGATGTTGGTCACGCCGGTGATGGTGGCTCCGCCAGCGGTGACCGTCAGTCCCGTGTCTGAGACGGTGACACCGCCGCCGACGGTGGCCCCGGCAGTGATGCTAGCTCCACCAGCGATGGTGGCTCCGCCCGTACTGATATCTAACCCTCCAGAAGCTATGTTGGTTAAGCCACTGGCAGCCACCTTGAACTTAGACACCCCGAGGACCTTAGCGTTAATGAGTGTGAAGCTACCTGCGGCTGTCAGAGCCGCCGTGTCCACGGCGAGTATCGACCCCGTGAAGGGGGACCCGGACACAGCTGTGTTCTTGACCGTCAGCGTGCTAACCGTGGCTGCACTGTTGTCAGATATAATCGCTCCGCCGCTTCCTCGCCCGGCCATAGTAGTCAATCCGGACGAAGCCACATTGAACACGTTCGTGGGGGTTGTACCCACGTTTACGTCGATCACCGAGAAGGTCGCGATGGACGGCGAACTCAGGGAGAGCAGCGTATTGGAGAAGCCGTTGTTCGAGTTGGAGACCATGAGCGTGCTGGCCGTGGCTCCGCTGTCGGAAATGCTCGCTCCACCACTACCCTGACCGGCGATGGTGGCCAATCCCGTGGCATCCACCTTGAACACGGAAGTGCTGGTCGCCCCTACCGTGGCTTCAATTAAGTAGTGCATGCTGGTAGCAGGGGCTACTATGGAGTTTGAGTTGATATGCAGCACTCGTGCATTGTTGGAAAATGTTGTAGAAGTGGCCTCAACAGTGAAAATGTCCACAGTGTTCGTAAGTGATGCAATCTTCCCCCCGCCGTTTATCACGTTCAGCCCGCCCAACTCAATCGTTTCTCCTCCAGCTTCAATGCATAGACCTCCAGTGTCAATCGTTTGCCCACCAGTTCCGACATGCAGCCCCCCAGCAGTAATGGTGGCTCCACCAGCGACAACAAGAAGCCCCGTTTGCGTGATTGTCGTTAGTCCTGAGTTGCTGATGGTAACCAAGTCAATGGCGGGGCTAGTACCAACTGTCGTTGTGACCTTCAGCATATTGTGAGCCGACCCAGAAAATGTATTGATCGCGACAGCGTCGCCGGTAAATGTAGTTCCCATAGCGTTCACAACGAGCGCTGAGGCAGAAAGATCCGAGTTAGAAATTTGCCCCCCTCCAATGCCATTCACCACAAGACCACCATTAGCGATAGTGGTCTTCCCCGAAGCTTCAACAGTAAACGCTTGCGTAGCGCCATTGTTCGCGCTAGCATCGATCAGCTTGAAATCAGTTGCCGGAAATTGACTTGCTCGTGCAGTGATCAACTTGAGAAGCGAGTTGCTAAATGTAGTATACGTATTGGTCACAGTGAGACTCGGTGCATCAACCGTGTTAGAAATCGTGCCTCCCCCAGTTTCGACGTAAAGACCACCAGTGTAAATCGTAGTTAACCCGTCCCCACGGATCTCAACGACAGTCGTGGTATCCCCAGTCATCGCCTCTAACAACTTAAACGCGTTACTCGATGCCCTGGATGCACGAACTTTCAGCGCAGTCCCCATAAAAGTTGGGTGGGTGTTCGCAATATCAGCAGCCGTCGACATTTGGTTGATTGTTGTTATCGTCAATGAACCAGTTGACACAAAGAGATCACCGTTTTGCAAATTTGTGTCGCCCATGCCATCCATCGTCAAGATCGGCAACGTGGAAGACTCAATCTTCATAAAATAGAAATCCGCTTGAGACCCTTTAGCCGTCTTCAGGTGCAAAACGATACCGGTGTACGTGAGTCCTAAGGGATCGATGACAAAGCCGTCGTTATCGTCGATGCTATCAGGAACATTTGAAGGTTGGTTGCAGTCCAGCCCCTTAAAGTCGGCGTAGCACACACATAGACCCGTAGAAAAATCACAGAGGCCTCGGTTTGAACAATACTCGTGCTCTGAAACACGGTAACAGCAAGAACACAATAAATTAGCATTCTAAATATCATCAATGAAGTGGGAACATACTTACCGATAACGTTGGTAGCTGTGACGTCAGTTATCGCACAGGTAGGAGTATTGAGGCTTGTCACTTGGCTTATATCACACGTGAAGCTCGACAAAGGCGGGTTGCCTGTATGATACAGCAAATTGTTTTCCCCACCCAAGTGGACCCACTCATTGATCGTCACGGTGTAAATAGCTCCGTTAGTGACCGGATCCACACTGGTGATTGTACATGTCGCTGTCAACACAGTGCGCATACTCTGGAACGCTTGTGCACACGCGGTTTGGTGGGCAGTATCTGCTGCTGCATTGGCGCTAAATACTGCAGCATCTCCAAGAAAGTGAACTCGAATAAATCCTGCCAACGGTATGTTAGTCGTCGCATCTGCACCAACTTGAATTTGGATTGTTCGAAACCCTTGGCCTGTAGTGAGCGGGTCGTCATTCTTCGCACACATGACTACAAGAAAAACATTGTCAGATCACTCGATCGAGTTGTTCATATGTTGATAACTTACACTGAGAGCAATCTGGTCCAGTATAGCCCATATCACACAAACAACTGGACATGCTGTCTTTCTCCCAATTGGAGTACACCGGCCCAACACCATCTCCTGCAACACCAGGTAGGGACTCTGGGCCATACTGCAATGCTAAGGTTGCTGACGAATAGCAGAGTCCGTGGCCAGAACAATCTGACGGGCAGCGAACTACACGAAGCACAATGTGGTCAAAGCCGGTTCCGGTCGTAGCGGTTAAACGAAAACATGGAAACTTACGTCGCTGGCACGCAGCACCAGTGTATCCATCGAAGCAGATGCACTCGCCCTGGGTAGAACAGAACACCATAGAGACAACTTGTTACCGTCACGCACCATGTAACAAGGCCCCGAATTTTGAGTTATGACTCACCTTGGAGTAGTCGCACAGCCCACGATTGGAGCACTCGCCCGGTGCGTGGGCCACATTGGCGGCCGAGGCCTTGTCTGTCCACGCCACCCCAGTCGGGCATTTACGGAGAGAGCAATCGGGTACCAACGCCCAGTCGGAATCGCATGTGCATTGACTTCAAATCGAAACCACGATGAAAATTGATGTGCTAGTCATGAAAAGATACTCTTTTCAGTGTAGAAAACGATGCAACCGTACTTGGATGTGCCACATCGCCCATGACCCGAACATGAGTTTGCACAGGCAGCATTCGTTACCTCGATACTTGAGAGCGCGAGTAGTAGGAGAAGTAGTCCATACCCGGCCATGACGATCGCCCTTTGTCGAGATCTTTGGATATGCGGTGGATGGAGGAATGCCGTTTCAGCAAAGTCGACCACCGAAAATCAAGAGCTGACAAGTTCGGGTCCAGGCCGTGGGCTTCAGGGATATGAGCGTACATCTCTCCTCGTCGATGAGTATGCAAATCTCATCAGCGATATAACGAGTGTCATGTTGATATCGATCAGGGGTGGACGTCTTAGCAGGCTTGATGCCGTTGGTCATGCTTCGTTCCCAAATTTTACTTTTATCGCCACATTTCGTTTCATAAACACCGTTCCCAAATTTCTTGAAGACCCAACCAAAATCCTGGAATCCAAATCATGAGCCTCGCGCCAGCCGCGGCTTACGGCCCGAGCTCCAGCGTCGACGTCGAGGGTCCTCCGAAGCGGCCATCCACCACCGAGCGTCTGCTGCACAGTTCTTTCGCATGGGGTGATGTTTCCTCTCTTCTCTTCGTCGGCACGTCCGACGGCACGCTGCGAAGCTACGTGGCCGACGGCCGGGCCGATTGTCTCCGTTGGCACGCCGACTACAAGCGGCTGTTCCACTCTCGCAGCGTCTTCCTGGACGGCTGGGGGGTCTTGGCCACGTTGGCCGACAACCGGCTGAAGCTCTTGGACCTGCCGCTGCAGAGTAATCCGCAGTTGGCCGGCGGGCGGGACGCCGGAACCCGCGGGCTCGTGGCCCGGGACGACACGAAGGGCGCCGTGCTCTTTGCGGCCCATGAAGCGGCCAATACATTGTGCGTGCTACTTAAATCCAATACATTAAAGGTCTTTGACTGGACCGTGAGCAGGATTTTGGAGCCGCGGGCACAGCACGAGATATCGACGCTGCTGCCAAATTTGATCCCGGTGCAGCAGCTCGTGGTGCTGAGTGAGAGTCACGTGTTCATTCAGGGCAAGAAAGACTGGGCCGTGGTTAATTTGGACAGTGGAAAAGTGTTAAATGTGTCGGAAGAGGTGGGGAAGCAGGTTAATGAAGCTCTGGAAGGTGGTGGAGCAGTGTGTGACGCGGTGGCACTGCCTAGTCGTCACGCTGCTAGACGACGACAGCAAGTGATGGATCTGTTGCTGTGTGGAAAACACCATGGCGTGATTTTGACGATTGATGAGGAGAGGAAGACTGTGGATGAAGAGGAGAAGGATGTTTATGGAGCTTTTGATGATGAAATGGGAAGTTTTGGAAATGAAAGTGCAGGTAAAGCTCTGGATGTGTCGACGAGTCAATTGTGTATGAAGGTGGAGAGAGTGGTTGCGTACAATACGTCCCCGCGTGGAGCGTATTATCACCATCCATTCTTGTTGTTGGATCAGGCGGAGCAAATTGCGGTGTTCAACTTTGGATCTTTGCAAGTGGTGCAGACAATCCCGGTTAAGGCGGCTTACGATATTTGTGTCGCTGCCGACGTATCGTCTGCGACTGTGGGGGAAATGTACGCGACCACACCTCAGTTCAGGGATGATCGGCCGACGATGTTATTTACAGTTTCCCCGCCGTTTAATGTTCAGGCGCATCAAATGCTTTCGATTGCACAGCAAGTTGCTGCATCGATGGGGAACCGCCGTCTAGAAGATGCCGTGGCGTTGTGCAAGCTTTGCCCGGAGGAGAGTCCACTGAGTGACGTTGATCAGCGGAAGCTATATGCTGACTACGGCTTTGAGCTGTTCAGGTCGGCACGTCGACAGGAGGCGATGAACTTTTTCTTTGATAGCAAAATTGACGTGATGGAAGTCTTGCTGCTATTCCCGCGGAACCTATTGCCACGAAAAACCAGCGCATTGCGCAAGGAGAACAGCAACAACGGTAAGGACCGTGATTTGGAAGGGAACGGTTTGGTGGAGAGTTTGTTAGCTCTCATCGGATTCCTGCGCCGTAAACGCAGTGCATATTTGCACCACGAAGACGGACCATCAGGTTTAGGAATTCACGTTCGCCGCAATCTCAGACCAAGTGAAGAAAGCGCGCTGGAATTGATCGACACTATGCTGGTTAAGTGCCTCGTAGTGGTAGCTGAGAAAACGGGATATGAAGAGCGAGCGAAGCGAGCACTGCTCGAGGTGGTGACTGGGCAGAATTGGTGTGAAATAGGAGAAGCTGAGATTTTCCTACGATCTCATCGACGTTTCAAGGCACTGATGGCATTTTACTCAGCCCGGAAATTGCATCGCAAAGCGCTTGAACTGTTGGAAGATCTGGAGCGCAGTGCCGCATCAGCGGCTGCACTGTCCGATTCGAACGAAACAGCAAGAAAAGATGATTCCCCGCAGAGCACGGATGAGTTGCAGTCTTCGCATGACTATATGGTGCTCATTGCACAATACCTTCGTGTGCTGGGCAAAAAGCACGCTGAGCTGGTTTTCGAGTTTTCCCGACGTGTTGTATCGGTAAACCCTGCGCTCGGGTTGTCGATCTTCACACAGCGTGAAGTTCCCAGCTCCAAGAAGGACATCGATCCGGCTGCAGTGCTCCAGCATTTAAAGAGCTGTTCTATCGCTGCATCAAGTTCCGATGGAGCGCTACCAGAAACGCAAGGAGATGCTGATGACACGTCAAAACCGACCCTACCTTTGACTAGCAGTCAAATGTTGGCTATCGAGTATCTGACTCAAGTTATCTATGAAGGAAAATGCCAACTGACACCACGGTTGCATGACGAGGTGGTATATCTACTACTGGATTCAATCCAGGCCAAAACACCACAGAACCAAAGACTCACGAGTCGCGTGGAATCGCAACGGGACATGGCGGGTTTACTACGCCGCAAATTGTTGCAGTTCCTTGAGTTCCCGGGTGCTGTCTATCACCCGGAGCGTATGTTAAGCCGTACACCTATTGAAATGGTGGATGAACACGCCGCGCTGCTTTCGAAACTCGGGCGTCACCGTGAGGTACTCCAGTTGTATGCTTTGGAGTTGAAGGACCCAGCTCTGGCGGAGGCCTATTGCAACCGCTGTTACGAGGCGAAAACGGCAGACTCTTCCATCTACTCAACGTTGTTAAAAATTTACTTGCGTCCGCAGCACCGTGCGGGCGGGGCATCCGACACACCTTCGCCAGTCACCGGCTCGCCACCTCAACGTTCCCCTTTGCGGAATCGGGCTTCAAATTCTGGCTTGCAGAATGAGGCCGTAAACGCAGCTATCAGTGTGCTCAACAAATACGCCGAGCGTATCGATGTGTCTACAGCTCTCGAGCTATTGCCGTCTGAGGTATCTGCAGCAACCCTGGCAGGATTCTTTCGTCGTGTGCTTGAGCGACAGGTCCAACGCTACCGCAACGGACAAGTGAAGAAGCAGCTCTCAAAGATGGAGAATTTCAAGGTACGGGAACAGCTTTCCACAAAACGAAAGGGGTCCGTAACAGTTTGGTCGTTGCAATGCTGCCAATCGTGCGGCAAGAAGCTCGGTGTGGGCACGTTTGTGCGTTTGCCCAATGGCACGCTGTTGCACTACTCCTGCCAGCCCGTTCCGTAAGCGCCAACCATTTTATGCCGGGGTCAGATCGTATCCTTTGAGTATCACGGGCTTTTTCCATGAAGACTGGCCGGTAAGTTTATCAAAATAATAGTACTGTTGTGAGTTTGGGTCGAATACTTTTTGAATGCGCTCTCGTAAACGACGGTGAAGTTCAAGCCGCGCTGCCGCGCAGCGCAGGAACGTGAACAAAACTTGTTTGGCCTCATTTGGCTGTGTGACTGTATGCGAGCGTCGTCTCTTGATGATTCTAGTCTCTTTGATATCTCGACCGTTGCCCATGAGCAACGCAGGTTTTTCCCACTTTGCGACGCCAGTCTTGCGGTTGTAGTAGTAGAAATGCTCGGTGGTTGGGTCAAAGATTTTCTCGTATGCGTCGAACAGTAATTCGCGCAGCTCCGCTTTGGCGCGTCGAGTTCTCCACATCCGTTGAAGACGAGAGGCAGCTTCATCTCGTGACATTTGCCGCAGTCGCTGCAGCCTTCTTTTGTGTCGTTTACGACGGGCTCGCTCACTGATGCGCGGCAATTTTGTTGCAAACGACAAGGCGGAGGGCTGCGGGGCGATGAGTGTGCTTTGGCTCCTCCCAGAAGCAGAGGTAACCGAGGCGTCGAAGAGCTCAAGGTCGTAGTCACCCAGCACGGACGGCTTGAACCAGGTCGAAATGCCAGCCACACTATCGTAGTAGTAAGCTTGGCCAGACACTGGATCCATTATTTTACGATATCGGCGACGCAGCAACTCAAACAGCTTCTTGCGTATTGCAAACCTTCGGTACAACGCCTGGATCGTCCGCGCCGCAGCCTCTTCATTGTGAAATTTCTCCGGCCGCGGCATTGCTGCACGTCGTCTTCGTCCCTGGGCATTTTCGCGATTACCAGCCTTCGGATCCAACTTATCGTCTTCCTTATCATGAAGCAGCAACCGGGGTTTCTCCCAAGACGATTCTTTGGTGGTGGCATTGTAGTAGTAGAACCTCCCGGTCGTGGTATCCCAGAGCTTCTTGATACGTGCGCGCAGAATACGACGCATGAATTCACGTCCTTGATGGCACCGGTACGCGTGCTGCAGGATCCGAGCGGCTTCATCTGGCGCCATATTTGCGAATCTTGCTAACCTCTGGATCTCGACAGGCTCGCCCAAGTCATATCGCTTACGAAGCAGTAGTGGAGGATCCCACAACTTCGTTGGTGGCTCCTTCTTAGCCGCCTTGACATTCTCCGGCTTACGCACGTAATATACCCGTTCCTTTTCCATGTCAAAGTGTTTTTCGTATCGGTCTTGCAAGAACTTCAAGGCCAGGCGCTGTGCCAGAAACCTTCTCCACACAGCTTGTAATTTAGTTGCTGCCTCGATTGGAGTCAACGGAGGAGAAATTCGCGGTGACATATCCGGGTCGCGAATAGGGACTTCAAAATCTTCGCTGATTTCCACTGGCCGAGCCCATGTCTTGACGCCTTGCCACATATTGTAGTAGAAAAACTCGTTGTGGGCAATGCTGAAGATTCGTTGATAGCGCCCTTCGCGAGCACGCTGTAGCACGCGTCGAGCTCGTCGCGCACGAAATAAGCACTGCAGCTTTCTCACAGCTTCGTATTCACCCATGGCAACTCCAGGTTTTCTGGCCCCGTGGAGCTGGCGTTCGTGTGAGCAATTACGGCAATTCCACAAGCGTAGTGGAGATGGCTGAAACCCATCGCAGCGCCAACACAGACGACACAACGGGTGAACAATCGCCTCGATGTCAATTTCCTCGACTCGCTTGGCCTCACGCAGTTCCTCCTCTTCCCGTACTCGTCGATCCGCAAAAGGTTCGAGACGCACAGGAGACGGTGCTTGACTGGACGACTTTACAACGTTTGCACCTTTGCTGAACGGAGGCAACGGATTCGACGTACACAGCGGTATCGTCAGCACCTTAGAGAAATCAAGACGCGGAATGATCACCGGTTTATCACGCCAAAGCCGTGACACTTCAGGCCATTCGTAGCTGGCCGCATCACGAGAAACCGTGTTGAAAATTGTGAATGTGCGCCCACAAGCCAGAGAAGCAACACGTCCAAATCGCTTCCCGCCAGATAATATCAATTCCGTCGGAACTCCACTAAATGTTCGCGTGCTGCCCCATGTAAAGATGCGATTGTCGACTGTCAAAGCTGCCGTGTGGTGAGTTCCACATGCGAGACGTGTTAATAACACTTCATCGTCGAAATCACGGGGTGGCAAACGAACAACCCGTGGTTCATAAGTGACTTGTGCCTTCCCAATGCCAAGCTGACCATAAACGCCTGTGCCCCACGTGAACACGCGACCAGCTCCACTTTCAACCTGAGGCGCTTCGACAGCGATACATGCACTGTGCCACGCCCCACAAGCGATGCTAAGAGCTACAAGTTCTGAGAGAACTCCGTTCACCAGCGCAGGCTCGCTAACGTCACTGGTGCGTTTTGGAGCTCGACCCTGGCCTAATCGACCACCGTCGTTACACCCCCACGAGTATACCTTGCCATCCGATGTTAACGCCAATGAGTGAAGCACCCCGCAAGCCACTTGCCGCACTGAAACAGAGCGAAGTGCTGCAACCTGATGTATCACAGCGGGGCGAGGAAATGTTGTTGAAGAACTCTTGGCAGGTTCGTCAACGAGCTTTTGACCATTCGTGTTTGAAGGGAAGATACCAAGCTGGCCGTGTGAATTGCTCCCCCAGCAGAACACTATCCCATCATGTCCTGCTACGTGATCACACACTGCGATGCTGTGGTGTCCGCCCACCGCAGCAGTCACCGCGTGGTAATTTGAGAGCGTTCCTATCACCGTTGCACGATTTCGAGCGACCTGGTCGGCACTCTCAGCTGCAAAACCCAATGCTCCGCGCGCGTTGTCACCCCAGCTGAAGAATTCGCCAGCCTTCGCAAGCGCCATTGCGTGACCTCGTGCTACATACACACGCTCCACATGCTCGGTTCTCAATGTGTGAAGGAAAACGGGGGTGGCCAACCAATGGCTGTCTAGTGGTGTCGACTCGAACTCATCGCGTCGATGAACTTGACTGCAAAGTCCGACTTGTGATGCTAAGCCTCCCGTCCGACATAACCACGCTGCACCTCGAGCACCATCTAATGCGTACACCGCGTCAGATTCAAAGCCCTGTAAGCATCCAGTTTGTCAAGAATTACGAGGCATTGGGAAACACGAACTGAAATGGCGTACCGCAGCTATACTCGTGATGTGGTGCCCTCGCAATGGATGGATGTCAACGAGGTCAGCTCCTGGATACGCCTCACAGAAGTAAACGCTGCCTTGGGCTTTACGACGGTTCTCAAGGGCTCGAGCAGCAGCTTGAGCAGCCATGTCGTTGACTACCACATGCTGATCTACCCAGCGCTGGATACGGCAAATCAACAACACCTTCTTGCCCGTCGACGGTAAATTGAGCGTCAGCGCTAAAAGTCTCAGTTCTTCACGTGACAGCCTCCTCAAGTCCACGTTGCGCCAATGGTTGGGACTTCGTGCATTCCCAAACGCTCGTAGTGAATTGAACGTAAAGCGCACATGTTGCCGGGAGCGTTGGAAGGCCTGACGCAACAAGTGTGACCTGAATGCTCGTTGGATCATGATTGCAGCGATCAGCTTACGGCGCTTCGATCGACCGGGCCTCCATCCTGTCTTCAGCTTACGCTTCGCAGCCTTGATTTTCTCCTTCTGCTCGGCCCGAGCCCGTCGCGTCAAGTGCTGCTGATCCATGGAGAAGCTGCAAGGCGTCGACGGGCAGCACGGACGAGTGTCCTGACGCAGCAATAGACGCGTCGTTTCATCGATACAAAGTGGTCTGAATTGGAGGTGCCGCTGCTGGGCTTATAACTGCGCATGCCTTCTAGCTGAGCTCTCTAGTCGTGGAATCTTGCTCGAGTGGACGCGGATGCACTCACTCAATATTTCCCTAGTCGCCACATTCGTTCGCCTAGAAAACACCAACGATCCAACGCTGGTACTTGTCGTACCAACGCGTGCGCCAATTGTCCAGTGACGCGTCAATGAGCTCATGCACGAAATCCTCGCAAGAGTTGATGTCCAAGTCTGGCTGGAATCGGGCAGCTAGGCGCTCAACAGTACCCTTAGGGTCCCCAGCAAAACAAGGTAGGTGTTCATTACCATGCAACATCATCTCCACGAGCAATACAAACCGATGGCGATACTTTCGCGCGACAAGGAATGACCGCACACAAAGAGACCGGAATCGTCGGAAGTGCGCAGAACGCGGACCGCCCATGAGTTCTACAAAATCGGCCGTGAGCTTGAACGGTGCTTGCTCGAAGGCCATGTTGCCGGGGTTGTTGGACAGGATAAAACCAAAATCGATATGGATAATGTGACCCTCAGCGTCCAGCAGGAGATTGCCGTTGTGACGGTCCTTGATCTGAAGGAGATAACACACGATCGCGTATCCAGCCATGCTACTCACGAAGTTGGATCGTGCATTACGGAACTCGGGCGTGCTCGGATCACCAAAATGTCGGGTAAAGAAGTCCAGCAGCGTTGTGAATTCGCGGTCATTGCGCTTGAGAGAGTCAATGGAGATGGTGTCGGAGATAGCCTCTACAAGACCCGAAGTAGCGGAGATGGCGATCACATCGTATGGTCGGATGAAGACGGGTACTTTGAACTCTTCAAACACCTTGGCGAACTGATGAATTAGCTGCAAAGCTAGTTGTTCCTGACGCAAGTCATCATCGCTTTTAACGATCACAGGTAGCAGTCTCCAGCCGGGAAGGTTTCCGTACGGGGACGTGGCTTGAATACGGCGTTCCTTCTCCGACCAACGCTCCTTAAAGACGACGACGTTGGCCGACTCCCCTGCTGTCTGACGCGTTTCAAAAGAAGGGTCGCTGCTCTCCGCTTCCTCGTCAAGCTCAAGCTTCGAGTCGCGCTCAGATAAATCCTGTAAAAATCGATCCGTACTGTCGTACCGCGCGAGATGGTGCGGTGAGCACACAGAGCTCTCAGATTGAGGCGACTGCACTGTATCCGACTTGGGGGACCATGGGCCACTGACACTACTCGCCGAGTCGATATCATCAACGTCCGCAGTTACTGGTACGATAGATGCAGGCACAGTCTGCGCATGCGTTGATCGAAGTCCTGCTGCACTTGTGTCAACAGTCAATCCCCGTTTGTTAGGCAGCGCACTCGAACTCTTGAAAAATGGCTGACTTTGACTTCTCTCGGGCAAATCGCGGAAGCGCTTGGGTATATCCTCACCATATTCGTCATCATCCACCTTGCTCAACAATGCTTCACTCTTGGGGTCGTAATTCTTACCCCCACCAACCAGCGAGTCAATTAGTCCGTGCAAAAGCTCTGTCGGCTGCGCCATTTTACTTGAAATATGGTGCGAGAAGGATCGAAGTCTTGTTGGGCTGCTTGGCGTGCGAGATTCACTCCAGAATCCCAGTTTGGCAGCGTCCGGGGACATCAGCGGTGTACGTTCAGCAGGCGTGGACGCTGTCATATCTTGTGTGCTAGCATTATCCCACAGACTGAGTGTAAAACGCCGGCCATTAAACACTCCACTCCTGCGTTTATGCCGTGCTGCGAGCTCTTCTTGCGGGGATGGATAATCCACAACCTCGGCACACAAAAAGAAGGGAACGCGCTCCCGTGTCGAGAACGTAAAACTCTCGTCTACGTGAATATGCTTGAGACGATGGTACGAGTTTCCGACGGGTAAGTACAGCGAATTACTAGGTAGATACTGATCCTCCAAGTCTTGAAGCCACACGCGGAGCTGTCGCACAAGAAAACAGAAAAAAAACACGGATTATCAACAACACGAATACCACTCAGGTACAGGAGTGTATGCCGTACCATATCGTTGCGTCGGTCGTACGCTACCGCTCGTAAATTCGACGATATATTGGCGAGCGACCCCAAAAACGAGGTTTCCACTTCGAACGGCTCCACACCAGTACCTGTGGGGATTTTCGGAGCAATCGCTGAACTCGCCAGTCCTCGCTCCAGATCCTTATTGTCCTGGAACGTAGCATAATGGTCATCCTGAGAACCGGGAAGCAACGCCTCAACCTCCTGCGCACTCGCCGATACCTCCGATCCGCGGCCAGCCCGGAATTGATGTTCCGAATTCACGGGACTCGGAGGACACGCTATCGCCATCGCTGGCGCCGTACCACGCTCAGATACGTCTTCAATAAGCATCTGCACTCGTTGGACATCGGCCTCCACAGCAAACGCCGGATTATGAAGACAATATGACTGCAAATACCACAACATTTTGTGCGCAAATACGTGCGATCTAAGTTGATGCAATAAAAGCACACAACATCATTAGTATCAACACTTCCACGCTCCCACATAAAAAAATAACCACATACACACTGCATTTCCGCAGCAACATCGCGCACAATTGCGGCGAGCGTGCAAAAGCTCCCAACAGTAGAAAACTGCACAATTGCGGCAGATAAAACTCAAACTCGGCTTCATCTCGATCCGAACTGGCTGCCAATCTGTCCACTGCTCCTTCCTGATGCGCATAAAGTCTCACCATAGCTTCAAAAGTCGGGTCTTTCTGTTTGCGTCGAACTGCCAATTGCTTCCCCAGCGTCGCCCATTTCGATCTCCATTTGGCTCTTGGTGTCTCACCCATCACATCTCGAAGTAATTTATCGTCGGCCAGTCGTCCCCGACTCCTGTTAAGTTGCAGGATGTAGCCAAGTTGCAGCAATGTGCTGAAGATACCCATGAAGCCCAATACGACGATGTAGAAGCCGCCCCAGGACACATGACGATACTTGGAGAATGTATCAATCCGCCGTCCGTCCAGATACAGCAGCGGCTGCAACGAGCCCAAGGCACACGCGGCCACTTCGATGAGCGACACGACGAACACGAAGCAGCGCGTGGACGGCACGCGCTTGTTGCGTCGGCGGATGTACACGAAGAAGAGCAGACGTAGCAGAGACAGCAGCGCTTGGAGCACCAGCGATTGGCGGAACTGCAACGCAGTGCGCAGGTCCCGCGCGAGGAGAGCGGAGCCGCCTGGAGATGCTAATGGAGCCAGGAAGTACCAGCCAAGCACCGACGTCTCCACGGAGAGCGCGAGCACGTTGAAGACGCCCATGACTTGCGGCGCTCTTGGCGAGTATCAGAAGTGATGGAATATCTAATGCGAAAATCAGTGTGATGAGTTGAAAAAGTTGCAAGACACCCTTTCGCCCTAACCCGCGGAAAAACCTGATTGGACGCCTTTTTTCGCCAATCGCAGAAGGCTGACTGTCCCGTAAACTGATGGATGGGTAGACGCCAATGGACTTCAACAACGTGCTTTACACCGGTCCAGGTCTGTTACGATCTCTTGCCTTCGTGACGTCTGGTCTTGGAGACTGCTACACTAGAAGCACCTAAATCGACACACTTTGTAAATGCTGACTGCGATCAGTACGGACGCGAGCGACGGTCAGGCCGGTCTCGGAAGTCACGGTCACCGCCGCCTCCGCCGTACCGACCGTATCCACGACCACCGCCGCCGTATCTATCGCCTCCTCCGTAACGTCCACCACGGCGACCAGAGCCACCACCGCCAATACCGCCTTGCCAGCCGCCTACAGGAGGCTCGGGCTTGCCGGCCAACTCCACCTTGATGGTCTTACCACGGATATCTGCGCCTGCACATCAGAAAAAGGAAATAGTCAAGCGTCAGACTACAATAGCAATAGGTCTAAACAGCTTGCAGCAAGTACAGCAACGCACCATTGAAAAATTCCGGCGCTGTGCGAGCGGCGTTCGAGTCCTCGTACGTGAGGACGGCATCGCCCTTAGGCTGGCCGTCAGTGTCCGTGTAGATCTTGATCTTGAACGGCCACTGGTCCTTGTACCCGCGCTTCTGTTTCTCGCGCGCCACGACACCGATGGCTCCAAACATTTCCTGCAGCTCGTCGCTCGTTACGTCCGTCGGCAGGTTCGAGATGTAGATGCGCGCCCATGTGGGGTCGGCCAGCGCTTCCTTCGCGGGGTCCCACGCGCCTGACGCCTTGGGTTGGCTCTCGTCCTCTTCCTGTCGCTGCAGATCACCGTCGCGCTCCTGGTCCCGACTGCTGCTGGGCTCGGAGCGGCGCGGCGCGTCGGAACGTCCGCGGTCCCGAGATCTGTCGCGGGCCCCATCGCGGCGGTGTGAGTCTCTTTCGCGCGGCCGATCGCGGGACCTGTCTCTGCTGCGTCCTCCCGAGTCGCCGTATCTGCTAGAAGAGGAAGACCCCTCGTAGCGCTCGCCGCGTCGGTCGTCGTCGCGGTCGCGATAGCTCATGACCGTCTAATGTGCGTGTGTGGGCGAGAGTGCAATATTTTCAGCCTGAAAATATGTGATTAGTTGTGTGGTTCACATTATATTAAAAAACTCCCATAAAACTAAAACACGAGCACTAGCGCTCGTCGCGCCGAACTTGAGCACCACCCACGGGGACGACGACGCCATTGTGACGCAAGAAGAGGAATTGGGGAATGACGTACGGCTGCGTATGGTCATCACCAACAAGCCCGAACTTCTCCCATGATCAGATGATCTCACAGAGCAGCAGTCACGCGTCAAGGCTTAACGCAAGGGGAGAGTCCGCACGAACGGGGTCGAATATCTGGATCTGGACCGGAGGATAGGAGCCGGAATTGGTTGATGCTGCTGCTCGTTACGGCAATCCCGATCGAGCACTTCAAGATGTAGTTGCTGGGCCTACGGACTGCGTACAAGACTATCCTGCTACTACTAGATGCGTAATGGATTGTTGTGGGCATTTGCTGCTTTGATGGAGCATGCTGGGCGCACATAGGGAATATATATCTAAGGAGCAGCCCGCGAGAGTTTGGCCATGTCAGGCTTGCCTTTGTTCGGCACTCCATCGATTTGACTGCGCTGGCGTCGGGAATGGTCGAAATGGGCGATGCTACTAGACTGTATGTGTGCGCTCGAAACGTCGAATTGAGGAATGGGCAAAGTGCTTTGAGCGCGCTAGTCATCATTCTCGTCCATCTTGTTCTTGCAAATGAAAGTGACACTTGCCTCTTATTTGGGCAACGCTTGCGCAGCCCGCTATGTTACACCGCCTTCCTCCTCCGTGACTGATACATTTCTGCAAAGCTCCTCCTCCTATTGCAGAGTTTTCGCAGCCTGGCTCCGTGCACCGCCTTCCTCCTCCGTGTCTGATACATTTCCCCAAAGCTCCTCTTGAGTAAGAATTGCAGTCTGGCTCCGTGCATTGCATTTTTCGTGCGGGCGTGACTGGTGCAGGGACGATCTGTACACAATGTTTTTGGTGTGCGCCGCGCCGTCATCAAATTCTCTCGGATCAATGGCTATCTTGATTGCCTTTCTGGATGTTACTCGAGATAGGGCAACGTATAGTTGTCCGTGTGCGAACACAGGTGATTCCAGGTAGATACCTACGTGGTGAATTGACTGACCTTGCGCCTTGTTAATCGTCATCACAAAGACTGGTACTACCGGGAACTGCTTGCGTCGCAGGGTAAACGGAAATTCTTTATCCTCGTCATCGCTCAGAAACACGATACGCGGTATAAACACGCGTTGTCCACGTCGAGGGCCAGACATTATAGTCGCGTCAATGTATTTCTCTCGCAAAGATACCACTCGCAGACGCGTTCCGCTGCACAAACCTTCGTCGCCATTTAGATTCCGAATCATAATGATAGGAGTGCCAACTTTGAGAACCATCTTGTGAGGAGGCATTCCTGAGAAATTGAGTGAGTTCAAAACCTCAGTCTTGAATAGGTTCTGATCTCCGGGACCGTCGAGGCTGTCGTTGGAGAGATATCTTCGTGTCTCTCCAGACAATCGCTTAGCTACCATTTCGTTGATCCGACGAACACTTACATTGGTTGGCGCCAAAATTGCACGATCCACAAAGTACTGATCTGGCAAGTCAGGATCACCCACCCCGGGGTAAATCGCATCAATCAGTGCGTTGACACTGCGAGTGCGCTGATCATCTTCAGGCTCGTCCGATTCGCGTTCACCTTCAGGATCCAATGGTGGAAGCAAATTGAAATTCGGAGCTTCGTACTCTGAATCCTCATCAGAGGAGTCTTGATTAGAAGTCGAGGCACCACTGGAGACTGGAGTAATGCACATGCTCTGCGGGATACAGATGTCGTTGTCGTCAATATCGCGATTCACCGGATAGCGACCCTCTCCAATTTGAAGTAAGAACTCCGAAAATTCGGCTAACTCCGCAGCATCATCTGGATCAATCGCCGTTTTCACACGCATATTCTCTATCAAACGCACCTGGCGGAGGTGCTGCCATAAGGGAGACGCATTAAAACACACCTTTAGCGTTTCAGCCCTGGTAGCATCCTTTAAAACCGGTAGGATTTGACGATGGTCACCACTGAAAACCATAACCTTCCCCCCAAACGGCTCGACTTCATTGTTCACGATGTCGCGAAAAGTTCGGTCGACAGCTTCAAAACACGCTCGATGCATCATCGGTGCCTCATACCAAATAATCAAACTGGCCCGGCGTATCAATTCCGCTTTCTGGCTCTGTTTCGGAATATTACACGTCGAATGGTCGTCTAGTTTCAGTGGAATCCGAAATGTAGAATGCGCCGTGTGACCCCCTGTCAGCAATGTTGCCGCAATTCCACTGGATGCAACTGCCACAGCAACCCTCCCATTCAGACGTACCCTGGCAAGGATTTGTTCGAGCAAGAAGGATTTACCGGTACCCCCTGGTTCGTCAATAAAAAATAGTTTCCGGCCGACTCGGGGAGACTGTACTGCGCCCATCACTTGGTCGAAAATATCGCTATGGTTTTCATTCAACTTGTCTACAACCACAGTTGTACTCTCCAATTGTTCCAATGGATACGCGTTGAGTTCTTGACAAACCAAATCTCCTCCGAGATGTTCATCCGCAGCATCTTGGTCGTAGTTCTCGAGCAGGGGAAGTGCGTAATTGGCTAACGTTTTCCCGTTAGCGCGAAGAACCTTATCCACGCTTTGGAGCGTTCTGTGCTCCACGCGCGAGTCATCCATGTCGGCGCCAAAATTTCTTTGAAAATCTTCGCTTAGGTCGTGCTTAAAACGTTCCCACAACCCCATAGGATTACTCGGTAGCGAATACACCAAAACAATTGCAAAAAGCTGACGGAGTTGGTAAGTCATCCGCTCGTGCGCCGCTTCAGCCAGGCATTCTTCCCATTCACGATCATTGTCTAAATATCCAGCCGCCAGTGCAGTCTCATGAAAGGTTCTGTACATGATCCCGTCAATAGTTCTTAGATCTTCAAAAGACATTGGTCCACGTCTGTGCCACAGCAGAAGGCGCAAATAAAACCGCTCCGGGTCTTGGGGAGACACGTGAACCATGCGACCAACGGAAGGCACGTACTTCTTGTAGGATATCCACCATTTTTTTCTTTTTGTCCCATCTGTAAACCGAAGGTAGGTCCTTGTATAACATTTTCCCCGCTACTTCAGGTTCCATAAGGCACAGCAAGAAAAATGCCGCCAATGTCGTCACGTCACCTCTACGAATGAGTTGTCGAATTTGCTGGTTCGTTGCACTCGCTCGGTACACAGCAGAACTCTGTCCAGGCAAATGAATGGCCAGTTTGACCACGTTGTGCGTCGACCCTTGCGTCGGATATCTAAAAAGCCGCATACATGCTTCAACTGGAGATATGTATCTCGCCAACAAATACTGTAAGATCTCATTGAGAGAATGCTCGTCGACTTGACCTTCAATGGTAATTGTGGTCATATCCGCTCCTTTGTACACGTATTTGTATATGTACTTGATCGCTTTGCTCGTTGCGCACACCTCCACGTTGATATGACAGTTGTACTTTTGAGACAGATAAGGATTGTACGGAACCACCCATTGGTTGATAGTAGCATTATCCCACACCTTATTCCCACGCACCAAACGCCCGGACGGACGTCGACGTCGTCTGTACACTGGATATTTACCCGCGGCCATCGTCGTTTCCTCTGCAAAAGGTTTCGGGAACTTTTTCGAGCACTTCCCATTTTTCATGCACGGACAGGTCTTGTTTTGGTCCCCGCATGGACCATGCATCATACAGAAAAACACCGTCTCGTAAAGCTTCGGGTGTTTGTCCAGATCGGGCAACTCTGCGGAAACCAATCGATCTATATCTTCAGACGTGACCGACTTGTCTTCATGTCTCAGTATCATCAATATGTGCGCGTGTGGCAACCCTCGTTTTTGGTATTCAACAACATGAATCCGCGCCGTTTGTATTCCCAACACTCCTTCGTCCAGATCCTTGCACATACTTTTCAATTTCTGCATAAACACCCGAGCCACGATATCCGGTCTGTCCGATGCAGATTGACTCGATTGTAAATTTTCCTTGATCTCCAACTAATTCGGGTTGCACGTCATTGTAATGAAAAGATTTGGAGCTCCAAGCTCGCGTACAATAGCCGTGGCATCTTGAAACCTTTGATACATGTAGCGCGGCCCTCCGGTAAACGAAGGCGGTAGAATTAACCGACGACCAACGTTACTTGCCTCTATATCACCAGCATTCCCGGATTCATTTTGGCGTGGTAGAGTAGATGTCAAATTCGTTCCATTATGCGCTAAATCGTGAAGATCAGCATTGCGTTGTGCTTCGGTGCTTTCGTTCCTGTACGCGTCCGTAAGGCCTTGTATAGATTCGAGTCTGAACTCCAGTTGATTTTTTTCGATGTAGCGAAGTCGTTCTTGTTCCACTTTCGCCCACTGATCCACGCAATACTGCTGGGTTAATCTACCACCGAGTAGTAAAAGCGAATGACTTCCAGTCCGGTCATACAGCAGATATGCCACAAATTCACGCAACGACATTGTCGTTTTACGCCGCTCTTCGGTGCCATCTTCAAACCGCACTACGTACCCCCACCCGTCCAGTTCTTCTCCCATGTCGCGGTCTTGTTGCCTCCTCTCGTCGCGCCGACTGCCCTCGTCTTCTTCCCCATTGTTATTGTTTTCGTCGCCACCATAAGATATTTTGTACGTCCAGCCCTTCTCGCCGTAGGGGTGTAAAAGAGGATACTGTAAAGGATCGTACTATGGGTCGGTTTCGTAAATACGATTGAAACCACCTCGTCTGGTGTAGAGGACTAAGTCGCGAGGTTCGGATGCGTTGGCATCGATAATCATTACTGCAACCTCCGAAGCAGTTGGCGTGTTATGTGTTCCGGGGTTGCTGCCACGATCTACGTGAAGACGAAGAGCACAATCCACCTCTGGGTCTGTGAGGGGTTCATGCATATCTTCTTCCTTCTTTCCTTCTTCTTCACGACGCCTCTCTCGTTCAACCCTTGCTTCTTCCAGTGCAGATTTACTCCGCTTAATTAGAATTTCCCTTGCGTGGAGAAACTGCTGTGCATACGAATTGTGTTCCTCCATCGTCACATCAATGTCACTGACAAACTCTCGGTTCAAGCCATCGGTCATGCGAATACGGCTTTACACATGTGCAGCGCTGTCCAGGTCATTTATGTAGATCTGAGCGAACTTAGGATTCGCGCCTGGAGGCGGAAGAAGAGGACCCATCCGATGACAAACTGTCCCCATCACTCGAAAGTTGTAAACACCGCCACGCGTCACACTTTCATCAACTTGAAGGGGCTTCGAGCGAGATGCCCCCATCGACGTAAATGCAAATACGTTGTTGTATGCGCGGATGGTCTTCATGAAGTCGGGTTTCTCGAATAGCCTTCGCAGTTTCTCCGGTGCCTCCTGGCGCGGAGGCAATTGAATTTTTCCTTTTCTGCAACAGCATTTGTCCGTTTCCCCAGGAAATTTCCACGCCTTGCAATGCACACATTGACGCTCATCGCCGGCCTGATTATTCCTGAAGTGCGAGAAATAGTGGCGTCTCCCCAACGTGCCCTTCCCGCGAATAACGCTGGGATTAAAATCTTCATGATTTCCGTCACCCTTCTTGTACTTACGGGATCGATTCCGAAACCGCTGTGCCTCACGCTGTAGCAAGAACTCCTCTCCCGTCATTTGGCTCCGTGCTACAGCTCGAGCGGTTGTATCTCGTTCCTGAATAATTTGTCGTTCTTCCTGGCTCATGTCCTCTGGTTGGGAGGCTCGCGCAACGGTATTACGATCCTGAATTGCTTGTCGCTCACCCTCACTCAGTTGCAGTCGCTGTAATGCTCTGGCAGCGCTATTACGCCCTTGTTCAACGCGTCTTTGTTGGCCGGTCATCTGGCTCCGACTCGCTGTTTTTCGTTCCCGGTCTTTTCTCCGAACTTCTGCTAACTGGGAGGCACTCATATTAGCTCTTTGACGGGGGATACGAACCCGGACTGGTGCTGAATCAGTCTGGATATCAGCTGCAGAATTCACCTGATCAGTCGGTACTTCCTGCTGTACCAAAACACTTGCCGCTGCACCACTAACTTCCGTCGTTGCTTCCGAGACAGCACCATTTAATTCAACAGGTGCTATACTCTGCGTCGCCAAAGCATCCACAGACGCCAGCGCCTCGCTAACCATTTCCGTCACCGCTACAGAGTCATCGCCATCCTCAATATTCGTAGACTAGTGCTGCCGTCAAGGTAGCCTCTTCACGTTTACTCAGTCGATTCAAAGCCGCGTTTCTGTTCCTGGCCCTCCGCTTGTGGTCTGGCTCCGATTCATGTCCTTCCGGCGCGCGAAATGCATCTTCAATGTCCGCTACCGTGTTATACTTCCGTTTTCGTCCCATCGGTTCCACTATGTTTTCACGAAATATCCACGTAATACCATAGTCTTTTAGAATTCGTCGATTGGCCAAAGATCGAGTGGAAGGTTTAAAGAGGACCTCAGACATAAACCTCTACTAAATCAATTACATCTTAAAGCTTCTTCCGTCAGTGTTTGCTTTTCCCCCAAAATCAATAGCTAATTCCCTAGTACCTTAAATAAACCTCAGTACTGAATTGTACAGCCTCTTTTAATATGCTTCTTTTTGTGTAGTGTTTTTTTTTTGTTTCCTCGCACGCCGTTACGAACCGACGAAGCATCTGCTTTCCTCTATCATCTGTGGGTAACACGGTTGACCGATCAAGTCTTGCTTCTCTAGGCATCCACCTTCCTCCATGTACCATGGGCTACACGGTACACAAATCAGGTTTCCAGGTCCTAGCTTTTTTATTTTTAAGTAAACCCTCCATTGATATCGTGGATCACACGATAACAATTCAAGTTACTTTAAGTTTTCGTATTTAAGCCACCAGCAAATTGTTTTTTGTTATTGTTTTTTTTTTTTAGTAAAATGCTGTGTGTGCGGCTGTCGGTATTGACGACGGTTTTGGGATGCCGCGGCTGACAACTCAGTTGAGTATCAGCTCCTAAGCATAAAACACGGAGCGTGGAGCTGCTAATTCAGTACTAAAGTCTATATATAAGTAAAGTAAGAAAATGTGCTAATGAGATTAGGGTTAATAAGCGTATACTGACGGGGTTGGCCTATCAGACGTGCTGTCATTGGTGGAAATCGAAATCCAAGTGTCCCTCTAAAAACCTTCCTAATGGAATATCTTACGTGACAGTGCGGTTATCGGAGGCTCTCGGCTGAGAGCACGACTCACCCCCCAGTGCCTCGTAGCGCAGTAGTTCAGGCCTCCGCCTTCGTATTACCAACGGCGGCGCAAGTGAGGTTAACCTATTACCTATCAGTTAACCTATAAGGCTAACCGCCTATACCGGCACGGTGAGCAATGGGGGGGGCTCCTTCACCCTAAGGGTGGTCGCATTGTGCCCGGCCACGGACTCGGAGGCGCACCCGGTATTACTACCGAATGCGCCGGGTCCCATATACCATTGGTACCGACGACTGGGTCCGGGGAGGAGCAGACAGCCCGGCAATGCCGGCTTTTATCGCCACATGGATCTGCCCCTTACCCCGGATTGGTTATGAGACTTCCCATGCCGCTGGCGGGCGAACATGGGCGCCTCAGCGTCGGGCTTCGAAGAGCTAGAGGGGTGGCCGAGCAAAACGTAGTTGAAAAGTACGTAATATTAATTAATGTATACATGAATGAAGCCACGCAGTCCTTGTCGTCGCCGTTAACTGTTCGCCTTCGTGTCCTTCCGCCGTCCGCGCGCTTTCCGAAATGACGCATTCAAAAGAGTCGGGCATCGTACTTGTGTGAAAACCGATTTTTAACCAATGAAAATTTTGCTGCAAGGTGGCGCGGACGGACGGACAGTCACGGATCGTTTTTAAAGACTGGGGTCGTTAGAATGCCAGGAGTCAAATGTATTATAAATCAGACGGAATGCCGGGTTTACACCGGACATTCGGGCCGATTTGTATGTATATCAGCTATTAGAGGTCTTTAGCAGTAGTTTCGGATGTTCGGTTTTCGATTGAATTGTCGATCCACCAGACAAGATCACAGGACTGCGTTTAGCATTCAAGGTGTGTTTCGGTTCTGATCATATGCTGACGACCTAAAGATAGGTCCACCCGGCAGCACAATTTAGCTCACTTCGCATCTAGCAGGACCAAGACGAACGACACGCACCGTTCCACCATGGTGTTCAGGTTCACGGAGGGACAAGGCTTAGAGATGATGGGCGAACTCATCCGGCTGAAGCCGTATGCAGCTAAGCGAGGAGCAACACTAGAAGTTTGTGATAACGTCGCCACTGCGTTGTCTTCTGCGCTGAAACAACATGTGAAGATCAAACAGATTCGAGACTGTTTGAACCTACTCAAAGCCCGGTTGAACGCCACCGAGCAGACGGCAGTTTTGGCAAGCGGCGTGGAAGAATCTCTCGATGTTGTTAATGTTCAAAGCCACTACAACAATGTCGAGGGCATGGTCCACGAGTACGTACAACTGGAGCGGTTGCACCGTGAAAATCTAGCCAAGAAAAAGCTCGACAAAGAGAGGAAGGAAGAGGACCTGGCCCAATGCGCAGCAGATATTGTCTCTGAGAGTCTCTGCCGCCGTGCAGATCGCGCAAGCGATAGGTCCGATGTCGAATCAAGTGATGAGAGCGACAACTGACACGAGACAGTTTCTGAAACAGGGCGAGACGCGCTCTGTTTCTTTAGCATACACTAGTATGCGCTTTTGAGGAAGCGTAAGTTACTTAGACTTTGTATGCAAGTAGAAATACACGTCCCCGTGTATTTCTAAGCAAAAGACCGAAACTTTAACTTGAAAAATAGAAAACTGAATTGAATGGAAGCCCGCCGCGTGGCGGGCCCTTAGCAAACCTATCTAAATGACTTATGTATCTACGGAGGCGAAGCCATGGTTGGCTCTCATGCCCCGGCCCTTATGTATGCGTTTGATTGGTGGAAATGTGCCCCTTTCTACCAATAGCAGTGCGCTTAGCGCCCGCCAATGTTTGTGCCATTGGCGGCTCGAAATGATTGTTGACTGTGTATGTGACGCACACACAGAAGGCTTGCCGTATACTTGTCCGTGTATAGTCCGGCTATACACGTATATCTGGTGTACCCAGTTACACCAGCCTGTGTAACCCTGTTACAGTTTCCCACATTTTGGGACAGCCGATTTTCAGTTGCGACAGTGGAGTTTCCGAGTTTTGATTGGTGGATGTGGAGTGGATCTACTGCGACATTTTGTGGAAAGAGTGCGTGGTTTGAATGGTGAGTGTGTGGAGAGCCAAGGATGGGCCCTTAGGTTCCGGAAGCGCGCGTTCCAGAGATGTACACTCTGAAACGCACATGCGCTCAGTCCGGAACCGCCCCCCGTCCTGAACACGGGTCGCCAGGAAGAAGCATAAATTGTCTGCACGAACGTATCGTGTCAGACAACCCGTATTGCCTTGGCTCAAGGCACTGAATACCACCGTTCCAGGCCCAAGAACCACTCAAGTATACCCACAAGCAAGAAAGTATGAAGAACAAGACCCACAAGACACACCAAGACTCAAGATATGAACGTGTATTGACTCCCATGTGTTCAAGAACACCCAGTAATGTGTCGTGATGATGGTTGAAGATGAATGAAGTTCGAAACCGACGACCCAGACTCCTAGAAGTCTGAAACTGGCCCCGTTCCAGAGATACCTTACCTCGTTTCAGAGATTCCAAGCCTCGTTTTCAGTGATTAGCGACTTCTGTGGATACTACCAAGCCACCAAAACGCAAGGGCGGCAAGCCAAACCATCCTACGACTGTGTGCAGCGTGTACGACCAAGAACTGTGCGGCCAAGAGTCCAGTTTCAGAGCAGAAGAGACGGACCAAGCACGTGGAGGTCCTGTCGAAGACAAGTGAAGTGTGTGCGCCCTATACAAAGACCAAGTGAACTCCCCCAAAGGTATACAGAACACAAGATAATTACCCAGAAGATATTGAGAGATTCAGAAAGAAGATAGCCGAAGTAGAGAGTAACAAACAGAGCTAGTTTTACCAAGTTGAGCACAAGTCGAATTCGTTCGGTGGCCTGCTAGGACAAGGGCGCGGATATAAGGACGCCGCGTGCTTCCTCCCAAGCTTCAAGTCCAAGTTGCCTGTGGGGATCGTACGCGACGGCGTCTCAGAGTTGATCCACGGCATTCCATATCCTAGTTGGGCCCACTGAGTGAAGGTAAGAGTGGGCTCCCATTTTATATTAACAATCCTGCTTGGAGGGTTTAGTAGTCCCCTTTAAGCGTATTAGTAGACTGCGTTTCAGAGAATTGAAGAGTATTGTATCCCTCTTAGAGGGTGGTGCGCCTGAGAAGAAGAGTGCGTTTCAGACTGACCAGTGTCTGGAGCGTATACTCAGTGGACTGGTGATAGACCCACCGCTCAAGGGTCTTAAAGAATAAGTAGCGGCTATATATTTGCATATATTACTCTGTGTTTTGGCTATCTTACACGGGAGTGTGTTCTGGGGCATTGCTCCAGGTCCAATTGGGTGCGTTTCAGACAGTAAACGACACGCCCGACACGCTCAAGGCCTACATTAACTACCAACTCGGCAGGTTGTCAGGTTGCCACCAAGATCGAACCAAGGAGGATACACAAGGGCCACACGCCGACTCTGGAACGTTCGCGTTTCAGGGTTTCTGACCCCAGTTCCGGAGAGTTTATTAGCTCTCTGGATCCCCTGGGCTACCGCACTATATACTTGCGGCGGAAAAAGGTTCACCGACCTCGCCACATCTTCGAATGCTGTGAGCGCTGGTTCTTCTTGACTCTCGAGACTGCACTTCCTCGTAGTAGTGGCTTCCTGTCTGCACTTCTCCCACTCATGGCGAAACTAATAGCTGTCGAGAATCCACTCCGACTCGGCGTCATCGTTGTCGACCTCCATCACCGTCTGGGAGCCACCTGACGCTGTCACACCTGGGCGCGTAGAGTCCATTCGAGTGACATCAGAATCGGTACTGCTGCACGCCTCGAAATGAACGATAAGTGAGTCGAGTGCGTCGTCGGAGTTCATGTCCTCCTGCTCCGAGTCGCTGTCGGATTCCGCAATGATCGCGTCTACGCTTGACTTGGGTGGGTACCCTTGACCACCTTTCACAATCCAATCCAGCCGCCGAATCGTTCTCGCTTGTTTTGCTAGTCTCTTTCGCATGTCTTGGTTTTCTTGCTGAAGGCGAGCTATCCAGTAGCGTTGGCGAAGATCACGCAGTTGTCGTTCCTCCAGTCGTGCAGGATATTCCGCATCTAGGGCTCGAAGCGCTTGGAAGGCAACGATCTTCTCCTTGCTATTGAAGGCGAAAACCTCCTTGTGTTTGTGGAATAGCGCGTCTGTCATGCGTAGTTTATAGTTGATTAGGAGCTGAATCAGGGACCGCTCTGCCGTGCACACCAGGTCCTAAGGGAGCAGCAGTATCCATACGCCATGGCACGGAGCGTAGTCCCCCCCCCCCCCATAGCCACTCCCTCCGCAGTGCCTCTTAACACGTTTCTTGATGTTTTTGCTGAGCCCAATTTTGTATACGCGATCGTAGTCCGTGAGCTCGTGACCATGCGTGTCGATCTTGCCCTTGTATGCACTAGCAGGTCCACAGTCAATAAGGTACAGGCCACTACATCGCCTGTTCACTACGGACTGAAAGACTTCTTCTGCCGATGGTTGGCCCCCCAGGTACAGCGCTCGTAGCAGCTTCTCTGTCAACTTGGACGCATCCGTGACGTCCTCCAGAAAGACGAATCCATCAAGACCACCGGTGTTCCAGTTCACGTCACTGCTGTATTGATGACATTGAGTATCTGCGGACCGATGATAGCAGCACTGGAGTTAGTAGGTCTTCACTAGGGAGATCATCGATGCAGGGGCCCGTGCAGATGCGCCTCGAACGACAAAGCTCCCAGCCTCACGGCGTCTCCAGCCCGGGTAGCGGTGCGTACGACCCGTACATCCGTGTTCTTGAAGAGGGAAGGGAGATCGGCCAGGAGGCCTGCCCTGCCGCACGCGACGAAAGCTCCGTGTCCGTCCTTGTCTCCAAGCAAAGGTGGTGCAAATTGAAAACGCGAGCGAGCAGCTCGATTCCGCGCTGATCCATGCTGGATGCATGCATGTTCAAAATGGTCAAAACAATGCAGATTGAAAGCAAGCAAGTGTCATTACACAAACCCAAAGACTGGCAAACAAACAAACAAATCCTCTTGAGATGCAGAAAGCGTTCTTCTTCTTGCTCGACACTAAGTACTGGTCACGACCGAATGAGAAACAGGCGCCACTATTTTGACAAGCTGCCCAAAAGTCTGCCTCGAGTTCCTTGGCTTCTTCTCGGTTGGTCGTTGGATTGCAGCTTTCAGTATTTCTCGGCATGTGGTTTCCCGTTTCACCCAGCGCAGAAGCGGAGAGGTTGAAGGATCCGTCGATGATGATGCGGCCATCAATGATCCATACCTTTGAATGCTCTATCGCAGAGTCCTCCGGGACATACACCTCGAAATTCCCCCACAGCAAGTACTCGTAGACATCGTGACAGTGCCTATTCCACATCGTCTTTTTATCTGCCAGGATCACCACCCGGACCCCTTTTGCCTTGGCCAGCGCCAGCCGAATGGCAAGCTCTAGTAGCGTAAAGTAGAACGCCGATATGAAGATAGTATAGTGAGCGTTGCCGACATACTTGAACAGAATTTGTTTCAATCCAGTTGTCCGGCCGAAATACGACTCGTGAGAGTCATGGTGGCGGAGATGGATCTCTGCCAGGATCTGTCCACGATGGTCAGCAAAGACCCGCACTTCCTTGCACAGCGCGGCGACGTCGGCGGCGTCGCAAACGTCCGTCTCCTTCCTCCGTTTCTGGAGAGCTGACAGCTCAAAGCGATCCGCCAGCTCTATGATAGACGCCGCCTTCTTGCTGCGCTTTGGCGTTGGCGTGCCCCTCGCGTCGAAGCGCTGTTTGACTATGGCCGCGGAGCAGCAGTAGCGTCGCTTAACTTGGCGCTTGTCCTCCTTCGAGAGCTCGCCAGTGCGCAGCGCCGCGCTCCCGATGGACTGGAGGCAGGCGAATATCTCCTCAGTGGACGGGTTGTTCGATTCGCGCTTGTACTCATCTTGGGCCGCCATCTTCCTTCCTCGCTTGGACTCCTCTTGCCGCAGCAGCGCGGGCAGCTTCCTTCTTCGGTTGCTGTTCTCTTCTTGGCTCGCCATCTTCTTCTTCTTCTCCTTGACGCGTCGTCGCTCGTTCTCTTTTGGCCCGTCATTTTCTTCTTCTTCTTCTTCTTCTTCTTCTTCTTCTTCTCTTCTCTTCTCTTCCGTCGCCGCCGCGTCGCATGTGTCTCTTGTTCTCATACAAAAAGCAAGTGACAAGAAGCATACTTAATATCAAGTGGGAGATGACCGTGAAGGAATAGGGGTTCTGTACTGAAATGATGGCACAAATTGGAAATTCCAATTTTGGGCCACTACTCTTGATTTTTGTATGTGATCGATTCTAAACTTTGTCCGTTTTAGGCGCATTTTACAACTTGATATTATTGCTAAACATGATACCATTGATCAAAAGAAAGAGTTACATCGAGGGGTAGGGCAGATTACGACCCCTAATTATATCAGCCGATGCGCGGTCGGTAATCAGCCAATGACAGCTCTCGAATGGAGCCAAACTGGATATTATTGCTGCGAAACCCCCGTCGCCTATTGTTATCGGCATCGCATCGAGAGGAAGCCTTCTTCTGCGCCGACACGCCCCACCTGCGCCATAGGAGGCAGGCAGCTACACCGCAAGCAGACTCTGGAGCGAGACATCGCCACCATGGACGAGAAGTCCAGGAAACCCGAAGGTGCGTCGGCTACAATGCCCAGGCTTCCTCTGTCTCTTACTAAATATTGTCACGTTGTCATTCAGACACCCCGTTCAAGCAGCAGAAGCTCAAGGCCTGGCAGCCGATCCTCACGCCCAATTGGGTCATCGGCACCTTCGCCGTCGTCGGCCTCATCTTCATCCCCATCGGCATCGTGCTGCACACCGAGTCGGACAATGTACGACCCACTGTAGCCACCTCTGCCGTCATCACTATTTTTTTTATTTACTTCTGTTATTCATTATAGGTGGTGGAGTACTCGATCCAGTATGACGGAGATGGCATGACGTCGTCGTCCAATATTGTGGACCTGGGCAGCGGCTGCTACTTGAACGACGAGACCGAGGGCGACTCGTTTGACGTGGACGAACACGGCTGTAGGATCACGTTCACGATCGAAAAGGAGATGAAGGCGCCCGTGTACTTGTACTACCAGTTGGACAACTTCTACCAGAACCACCGTCGCTATGTGCAGAGTCGCAGTGACGCGCAGCTCCGCGGAGACGCCACGGCCAGTACCAGCGACTGCTCGCCGCTGACCACGACTGGCACAGGCATGTACAAGTACAACTCGACGGCGGAAAAATCAATTGGCGACAACGAGACGGACTACACACTGATGCCCTGCGGCTTGATCGCCAACAGTTTGTTCAACGACATTTTCTGGGTCAACAAGCTCGTGGCTGACGGCAACACGTACTACCAGAACGACACGTACAATGGCAAGACGCTTGTGAACCTCGTGGACCAAACGGGAATCGCCTGGAAGTCGGATGTGGAGACCAAGTTCAAGAACATTAACTTGGCAGATCTGTCGGACGCGGACAATACGATGATGCTCTGGCAAAACCCGCGTTATCGCTACATCATCCCCATGTACGAGGGCCAGGAGCCAATTGCCAACAAGACGGCATGGACGACGAACGCGCCTGCTTACGGCGTGCAGGACGAACACTTTATCGTGTGGATGCGTACCGCTGGTCTGCCGAGTTTCCGCAAACTCTACGGCCGCATTGACACAGATCTGGCGGAGGGCACGGAACTCGAGTTCCTCGTATCGAGCAGTAAGTCCAGCTTTCTGTCTTGTGAAGTGCTGTACTGCTGCTGATGCTAACGTTATGTTTCTGTTTTTTTTTACCAGACTTCGTAGTGAGCACGTTCGAGGGCAAGAAGTCTATCGTGATCTCGACGACGTCATGGTTCGGTGGCCGGAACCCGTTCCTCGGCATCGCTTACATCATCGTGGGCGCGCTGTGCATGGTGCTGGCCATCCTGTTCTTCGCGAAGCACAAGCTGAGTCCGCGCAAGTTGGGAGACACACGATACCTGGTGTGGAAGAACAACCACTAAGCAGCAGTATCGCAATCAAGTCGGCATGGTGTCTAAGGCACGCGACGATGGAGCTCTAATGAGAGAGCGGTAGGAGTTGATAGCGTCAAGAAAGAGCCGACCGAGCGCTCGCCGTGCTTGCCATTGTATTCTTTTCTCTACTTTCTAGCACAGGCGGTCATTTTTAAGCTGCTAACGCAATAATTGAGGTCGCTTTTGTTAAGCCAGAGGTGTCTCGTCAATCGTAGCGAAGTATCTTCCGAACCGTCAAAAGGTCCACAGGAATTCACGATGCTCGCGAGCCGCTACGAGCTGCTGGAGAAGATCGGCAACGGGGCGTTCGGCGAAGTGCATCAAGCCAAGGACTTGCAGTCGGGCGAGATCCGGGCCATCAAGAGGTTGCGAGTGAATGACGATGGCCAGCTTGCAGTCGTGCCCGCCGCGCAATTCCAAGAGATCGAGGCCATGCGCCAACTCCAGCACCCCAACGTACGTCAACAAGTTTGCTCGGTAGCATTCGGGTAAAGACTCACACTAAGTGCTACGTGCAGGTCGTGAACTTGCTGGATGTGGTGCCCGATGGCACCTACATTGCTTTGGTGCTCGAGTACATGCCTCATGACCTCATTAGTATTGTCCGCAATCGAGAAGAGCCTTTGCACGTTGCTGACGTCCGCGGACTTTTGCGAATGCTGCTGCATGGAGTTGCTTGCTGTCACGAACACAATATTCTGCATCGAGACATTAAACCTGGGAACTTGTTACTAAGCGCTGACGGAGTGCTCAAACTCAGTGACTTTGGGCTAGCTACCGTCTTCGTTGGTCAACAAGGACGTTCGTACTCGCACCAGGTGGCTACTCGTTGGTATCGTGCACCCGAGTTGCTCTTTGGAACTCGTCATTATGACACAGCCGTGGATATGTGGGCTGTGGGCACCGTCTTTGCTGAGTTCCTGCGACCCACGCCGTTGTTTGCAGGACAAAACGATCTCGACCAGATTTTCAGAGTTATTCAGGTGCTAGGTGACATTGAGAAGCAATGGCCGGGTGTACGCGAGCTCCCTGACTTCGACAAAGTGTCGTTTCCATCGTTCGAGCCGATGCCTCTCACCAAGCTCTTCCCAGAAGCTTCAGCTTCTGCGGTGGATCTGTTGTCCAAGTTTCTTGTGCTTGATCCAAGCAAAAGGGTATCCGCTCGAGAGGTAATGGTCGATACGAAGTGATCACGAGCGGTCTCACTGTTCCAACTAACGTTGTTCTCTGTGCTCAGGCCCTCGTACACGACTTCTTCTTTGAAGGGCCTGTGCGCTCGCGCTTCAGCTTCAAGGCGTATACTCAGAACCACAACGACGATACCCAAGAGACTGAAAATTTCCTCGCTTCGCTTGGTAAACCATTGCAACTGACCTGAAGCGCCAAACACACATCTCAAGTTACTTGGTTTACTTGGTGACATTTCGCTTCGCTACAATTGACCTCACGTGATTGAAGTGCTTATTGACTAGTGCACTGCGTGGCCTCTGTGAATCGCTTCATCCACGTTTCACGACCAACGCTGGCAGGAGCGCGGAAGCGGAGCATTTTATGGCCCGCTTCAGGCGGAACCAATTTGATCTTGAGCTCATCGGTGCGGCTCCGCACAACACTGTAGCCGCTGATACTAATAGGCCGCTCGAAGGGAGGTCCACGCTCCTCGTACTCGCTCTTGGACTTGTAACACGTGAGCGTTGCATGCTTGACGACATAGAAGTATTGACGCCACCGCGAAGAGAAAACGTGACCCTTTTCGTAGCGCTCCAGGTAGCCTGACACCACACGGCCCTTATCGGCCACCTTGTCCACTGTGTCGATTGTGTGTCTCGTGGCCTGCATCGTGCTCTGATACAAAGCTTGCTGCTCGGCTAGCGCGCTTTCGATCTGTGCTTCCATGCTGCGAATGGCTCCTTGCAGCGAGCTCACCTGCTCAGCATGAGTGTGCTCAATTTCTGCAACAGCGTCACGCTCTTGACGGCCCCACTCCGCGTTCACCTTAGTGACGTGCTTTACCTGACGCTCCTTGTCCTCAAGCGATTCCTCCAATTCCTCAATGCGGTGCTCCTTTTCATCGCAGGCTGCCGAAAAGCGGTCATATTCTTGCTGCGTTAAGTAGCGTAACTGGCTGCGAACGGGACCCTGAAGAAAGCCGGCGAGTACGGTGGAAGCCTGAGGTCCGCGCGCTACAAAGTTGTACTGTGACACCATTGCCTCGAGGTTGTTCTTGTAGGTCAGCAACTCCAACGGCACTCGCGTCAAAGCAACAGGCGCATTCCCACTCTTCTTGTCAACGAGCATAATCGAGGAAACAGCTCGGCTTCGCATTTGCTGTTGCTGCTGTTGGGCCTCCGTGTCCGTCTCGTTCTTGCTGAGAACAACCGAGTGCAGATAACGGAGCACCTCACCGCAAAAGATGGCAGAGGACACTTCATTCGCGCGCTCGAAGCGCCTTCGTACGCCAGCCATCTTAGACCACAAGTTCTTCTTTCCAACACGGAAATCCAGCGCGCAGGCAAGCTCCGGGTTTGACGGCGGTGGACCACGCAAATCAACAAGGAACGGCTTGAGCAAGGCGTTCACTTCTCCCAAAGCTTCGGTGTGCACTGTATCCAATACAGCAACATTTACAGGCATCGCCTCGCTGGGTGTGTTCAGGTACTCCATCGGTACCGAGTAGCATGTGATACTTGCTGTGCATCTTGCTAGCAGCTGGTCGGGAGCTTGTGCTCCATTTGCCTCTTCCAATAATTCAGCCTCTGCTGCTTCTGCATCTTCCTGAATACCTCCAAGGCCGCCATTTTCACCTGGCGTAGTTGCTCGTCCCCCAGTCCTGATTGACGTACTCCATCGGCTCGTCGGGAACCGGGAGAGCTGTTTGCTGAGGGCACGCCCAGCTCTGTTCTTCAGGAAGCTAAAGAGTCCTGTATTCAACGGTGCCGGGGATGTAGCTGCCACCATACTGTCTGCTTCTGCACCCTCTTCGACATGATGTTTCTTCAAATTTCCAAACTCGTCGAAGGCCGAGAAGTTCCCCTGCCCAGCATCCACCACAGCAGTTTGTTGGTTATTCTGCGTCTGGTTCGCCTTCAACTTCCGCTCCGTAACATCCACCAGGTACTCTGCAGTGATCGGCGCTCTCTCATACACCGCCAACCTCGCATGCAGCAAGTCACAGTACGACTTAAACGCTTGTTGCACCAGCTCCTGCCAATGTGCAGCAAACACATTCGTCACCACGCGCTGCAGCACCACAGGAACTCCCTCCGGCGCCGCCATTGCATGTGTCAGCGATCTAACCAATCGCACCAACAGCGCTCCGTTCAAGTACCGCCCAAAGAAAGATTTGCACTCCAATCTGTCCGCCACATGCGTCAATAACTTCGACGACGTGTGCGGTTCCTCCGGGGCCTGGAAAGTGTTGGATTTAAGCACCACACAGTCCCTAGTAGGCACCAAAGCACTCAATAACAGCTGAGCATCAGTAGATCCCGCAGCCAATTGCTGCTCGAAGTAGGTGGAGGCCGAGTCGCAGCCGTTCATGTCCTTGATCTTGAGGTCCACAGCTCCCCACGTAATGTGCGGCGCCACTTCTTTCAGCAACATCGCGTTCCTGTCTGCATCAGCTGCCTCTTCGCCCACTTGCAGCTGTGTAAAGTCCGCTAGAAACGGCAGTGCAGCTTGGAAACTGGCGTTGGATATGGGTCCATTCTTGGCGACAACCACGTGCGAGCTCAATACGAAGAGCAGAGAGCCCCAGAACGGCTCGTCCACGAGAGAAACGCCGCGCAGTACGAGCAGCAACATACTGGCGTCCTGTTCGGCCACGGAGACGGCGCTGGAGCTCAGGAACAGGCCGCGATCGGACGAAGGATCGTCAATGGGTTGGGTGGCTTCTTCTGCAACGTAGAGAACGCCGACGAGCGCCACTTTACGCGCTGAGAGCTTGGCGCCGTGGAGGATATCGACCCCTTCGTCGTGCAGAAGGAGGTTGCGGCTGTCCGATCCGCCAGAGCTCGTGCACAGCGGCACTAAGGTCGTCCCGCTCAGTGCGGCGGCCATGATTTGACCAGTCGTAAAGTTGCGTTACGCAAACCTAGTTTAGGTCCGGTTTAGAAAGTCTAAATCCTAAACATAAACAGTGACCGCTACCGTGGGCCACCTGGCCCATCCATCTCGTCCGTTCAATCGGCGCCAAGGAGCTCTACAACCTGAGAGACCCCGAAGACCAGAAGAAGGCCGAAAACCCCTGCTGCAGCGAAAGGCCAACGCCGATAACATGCCGTACAACACGTGCTTGACGCTGAGGAGAGCGCGCGGCACGGCACATTTATCATGGTGGGTGGGCCCAGCGATGATGTCAAGTTCAGGCTGATATTCGTGGATCTACTGGGCAGTCAATCTTTTCGCGTGTTGATCTTGATAATGGACGGCGTCTGCAGCCGCCGCGTTCGCGCCATCCTCCAAGCATCGAGGGGACTTGTAGAGAGAGTCGGAGAAGCCGTAGTTGTGCTTCCGTTCAAAGATCAACTTGCTCGTGCACTTCATGATCTCGAGCGGACAAGTGCATACTGAGTCATGCAAGTTGTCACCGAGGACGGTGCTGATCGTCTACCAGGGTACCGTGGCTGTTGTCGTCGTCGCGAACGAACGCCGCCTCTTGGAGTGATATTGACAAAGGTTATTTACCTCGCGTACGATCAAGATGGGCGCCAGCGATGCAAACGAGCACGACCTGTACGGCATGCCGTACCCTTTTGTGGACTAAAGAAATGGCTTGAACCGTACAAGTAGTACGTCTCGATGGAGTGTAGCTCCTAAACGCGTTGAAGATCAAGCAGAGCGACCAGAATGTAAAACATTACGTGCCATCCTAGTGGAAGTAGAGCGATATTGATCTGTTCACGAGTCGGATTCTCAAGTACAATATCTTGTTCATTCCCGTTTACAACGGCGCAAGCGGAACAAGAGCAACACTGTGACTACAACTGAGAACACGCCTGTGTCTGGACAACGTGGACGACAATTACGATCCCTGTGAAAGAGGCTAGTTAGATACCAGTGCCACAATATCGCTCACTTACAACAGGCACTCGAACCACTTGACCGGCTTCTGCGAATTCACGATGAGGGCGTCGCCGTTGCGGAAAGTGGTGTCGATGTGATTGAGCCCAGTCAAGTAGAAAGTGTCGTCATACGTGGTGCCGAACTTCGAGGTGGACAAACCTCCAGCGCAGCTTTGGTACTCCACGATGCCGTCGTTCTCGCTTGATTTGTGCGGGATCACAGCACCGGCCAGTTTGTACTCTGCTTGGTAGATCGACAACAAGCCGGAGTAATTGTCGCTGCACATCGCAGCATCGACATTAGCACGAAATGCTGTTTGCGCTGCAGCATACGCTGAGTTGAGCGATGTAGTGCTGTACGACTCGTCTTCGTACGAAAGCGCCACCACCGCAGTGTTCGCTGGGCATTCGCCAACCAAGTTTGCCACAGCTTGAAGGAATACGTTGCTTCCGGCGCACGCACCCTCGAGATAGTCGGCTCCCATACTTCCCGTCATCGGAGCGCTCAAACTCACCCACGTACTGCTCGAAGCCAAGCTGCATCGACTGTTGGCCAGTGCGCCCGCCATCATGAGACCGCCCATTGAGTGCGTCACGACGATTGTATCGGCGATAGTCTTGGATGAAGAGCTGCTGGTGCTGCTGACAGAAATGGCGAAGTTGCACACCTTCTGTTGTAGTGTGGCGTCTGTCCAAGCATAGTCGACGGTATTGAGGACGGCATACTTGATGGATGAACAGCATGGAGCACTGCCAGAGAGGTCGCCAAAGTAGCTGGATGAAGTCTGCAGCGTGGTCTGCTCAGTACTGGAACCGAGACCGTGGAAGAAGATGCAGGGGCGAGGAGTCGACTTGCATGAGCACGAGGACGAAGCCAGTGTCGTAGTAGCCTCTGCCTTGAGCTTACGACGGCTTGATGAGGAAATGGACTGGCCGGTTAACAAGGCTAGCGCCGTCGAAGAAACCGAGGTAGCAGTAGCTACCGTCTCACAGGACAACGCAGCATCGTCACTCAATGTCGGCGCCGTGATAGTCACTGGGCTGTCCAGATACTCGACACTGATGTCCAGGTCGCTGCCGTAGATCGTGAAGCCGTCCGACCCCGATGAGCAGATCACGAAGGTCGCATCACCGAGCGTAGCTTGGAACAAATTTCCGCTCGAACACGTGATGGTGTCGTTACCGGCAGCAGCACTGGAGATGGCGGTGGCATCGTTGAGCGCTGAGATGATACCGTTAATAGGCGGCAGAAGACTCGACGACAGACATTGCGCAGTCTGCGAACTGGTGTTACCCGCCGTGGACGTGACGAAGTAGGCGACGCCGTTCACAAGCATGAAGGTGTAGTCGGTGGTGCCATCCATGAAGGCGGCGTATCCGTCGTAGAGCACGGAGGTGTTGTCGGAGGAGACGACGGGGTTGGCGAAGACGTAGAACTGGGACTGTCCGTAGGTCTTCATGGAGTCTCGCTTGAGCGTGAATTGGAGTCGCAGCGATGGAGCGTCGGCCAAGGATGCAGCAAGGCGACGTTGGGCGGGAGCATCTTGGTCGACTCGCAGACTGGTAGCAGTGACTGCAATTGCGAGCAACGCGAAGAGAGCGATGTTTAGGAGTCGACGAGGAGACTTGATAGCCGACATGGCGTGCGGAGGTGGCGGACTGGAGTCAAATGATGTGGATCTGCGTTGCTTGCCACGAGGAGAATTGAGAAGTGAACATTTTGGAAGTCGTGAAGAGTGAAGCTCGACATCTCCAGAGCTTGGTGAGAGAGGCCTGGTGCGTGTCGTTTTGCCAAGTTTTCAACCTGATTGTTTGGCTATTTGGGTGCAGCACATGCAAGTTTTACTCCATGGTAAAGCTAATTGCATGGATGATATCTTCAAAAACAAGCCGAGTGGCATTCGGGCAACAAATCGTTTGATGTATTTTTCTAACAGCGAGAATGTGCCACAGCGGCAAGCTGCGCTGCCCTGGTCCGGCCGACATTTAGAGAAACCATCATCTTCTGGAGCATTGTGGGTGAAGTTTTTGCTCCGCTTGTAGATAGCAGCGTGGGCATCGTCACCGCTGAACTTGACTAGCTGTGAAATGCTCAGCGCGGCTCGTCTGGATGTCAGAACCATTGCCTCCACTGTCGGTGCATTCCGGGCGTCACGCTTGTAGCGTGCAGTCTACCTTGTGGTAGTGAAATTTCCACAGACTCGGTTTCCACCGCTGCTAAACCACTCCTGCTTGTTGAAGTTGAAGAGACAGCTACATCTGATGATCATGACAACCAAGCGGCTTGCGTATCGTTGAAGTATCCTGACAGCTTTGCCACGTTAATTTGGTCTCGGATTTCGTTGTGCTCAAAGCGCAGTCAAGGCTTGGCCCAAGCTGCTTGCTGGAGGAAGGCTTCTTCGCGCGTCGGGATCTTGGCTAACGTGGTGGATCACAACATCGTTTTCGTGTACACTTCAAGGATCGAACATTAAACGAGGCGACCTACCACTCTTGTGATGGCTCAAATATCCGGCTTCTTTTCGCTAATCATGGGCTCATTCGGGCCCGTGAATGCTAGCCAAAGACTTAGCAACCAAGACGACGCCGAAGCTCCGCCCGAGGTGTTGCTCGATGCATTTCGTGAAGGGCTCTAGACACGTTTCGTCGAGTGGCTTGGCGTACTGAGCACCGTTCGAAACTGCGGAGGACAGAGCTACAGACACGCACTGCACCGAACTGTGATCGCTAGTCCAACTCCATCGCTAGGGCGGAAAGTCCGAGGTTGTACGGCGATGGGCAAGCGGCCAATCTTTCCAGTGGGGGACACCAACGTGAAAATGCTGCCGTTGGAACCCATCGACGCCGCGTACAACGGTGTAATCAACTTTTCCCTTTCGGCAATTATGGCACAGAAGGCGTAGCTGGTTTCGCTTCGGGAAGCCTCCGCAACGCAACCTTGCTTCCTGGCTGCGGGTGATCCACCTTGTTGCCCCTGCTCCTCGGATCAAAACTGCAACATCGACAAGTTGGCGTTCAACAGTTCTCTTCACCAAGTTGTCAGAAAGATCGTCACGATGATGTACCACTCCAATCACGCGAGCGTGTCTTGTTTCTTGACATCGATGACTGACTGCCCGCCGGATGCATGTCAGAGGATCTCCACTGTGCCCTCGCCTGCCCGTTATCAAGGATAGTATCATCCACGTTGAAGCTTCCTCCACCTCTGTCGCCCATGCACGGCAGCTGCGCGCGGATGGGAGGCGACACCAAGTGCAACCACAGGGTGGGCTCACCACGATGTTGTGTCCGCCATTCCCAGCTCTCACTTCATCTTTTCCTCGTGGAAATCAACACGTCTCCAAGTTCCCAGTCATTCATGTGGCCATCCACTGCGCACTTCCTCGTCCTGGGGCTGCTCGTGACTTTCGCAATTGCAGTCACTGCAGCCCCGACGGCAACAACCCTGGCAGATGCACGGCCAATGCGCTTCCACTTCAAGGTGAAGCGAGCCTCCATGAAGATGTACGACCAAACTGAGTTCGACGTCTTTACCAGACCCATCGTATCCGCAGACAAGTCCAAAATACGCTACGATGGTTATGCTACATTCATGGACAGTTCCTCCACCAAGCACTCGATCTTGATAGTGGATGGCTTCGCCTACTTCACAACAATCTTCGCCGATGGCTTCAAGACTGCCGAGTGTTCGACATCAAGTTCACTTGCGCTTCTCGACTACATCATCCCAGCACTGAACGAAGCCACTGCCATCTCAAGCGCGGCAGTCGGCGACAAGGAGATAACGTGTGATAGTGGAGACCTGTTCAAGGTCGTCCTTGGTGACGCAACCTTCGTCCTTTGTGCCTCGGGTTCCTCGGGTTTCATCGTCTACGGAAGTGATCTGGACACCACCGCGACGTACTTGGATACTCTTGCTCCGATCACGGCGCCGGAACTAAGTGACGACGAGAAACAATCGTGTGCAGTGATAGTTAACCCATCCTCTGTGACGACGACTACACTAGCGTTGATCACTGGGAAACCCATAGCGTACGGGTGGAGCACTCAAAGTCTCTCGCGCTATGTGGGTCGTTACTTTAGCTACGCACGTTGAATGAGAGCCAATACGTTTACTTGCTGAGGCATGGTTGTCAATGTGACGTGATCTCGACAACAACCACTCGAACCACTGGACCGGTTTCTGTGAGTCGACGACCAACGCGTCGCCGTGGCTCAGCCCGGTCAAGTACTAGTACTAGAAGGTATAGTTACTGAACTTGGACGTCGACGATGCCGTCGTTCTTGCTTGCCCTGTGAGGGATCATGGAGCCCGCCAAGTTGTGACCTGTCGAAAGTAGCCCCGACTAATTGTCACTTCAAACTGCAGCGTCGACCTCTTGTGCTGTAGAATTCGCCTTCGTACGCTAACGATTTTGATGCAGTGCTGGCTGGACAACAGCTGCAAGGAAGACGTTGCTGCCGGGCGGTATCCGTCCAAACATAGTCACTCGACGGTGATCGCGTAGCAAATGACGAGCAGCACGGAGCAAGATTTTCGATGTCACCCAAATTATCCGATGCCAGTTTGCAGTGTTGAATACTCGGTGGAGCCAATGCCACAGAAAAAAAAGATGCACGGGTTTGCATGAGCACGGCGAGGACGAAATTGTCGCGTTCGCCTCGGTCATTAGCCTTCTGCGACTGCCACTCGATATAGCATCCCCAGTTAGTAGTGCTAGGTGACCGACGAAGGAGAGATCACAGTTTTTGGCGCTGAAATTTCGACGAGTTATCGAGTTACTCCGCCGCAACGTCCAGATCACTCCCGTAACTCACCGAGTACAATTTTGAATATGTTCCCGGTCGAGCACTGATGGTACCATCACTGGCGGAGATGGACGAAATGGCGATGGCGTCGTTGAGCGCAGTCACGATCGAGTTCAGCGGTGAAATTGTGCTGGAATTATTGGCGATCAATTTGCTTTCTTGAGTAACCCCTGAACTAGGAGATCTGCGTCAGCTTCCCTGAACCAAACCTTTAACAGGCCCCTTCCCTCTTTCACACTCGTGGTAGAAGGCAAGAGATCCACAACACTGACGATTTGAGTTGAGTTGAGCTGTTGGTACTTCGCACACCTCAGTGGGGCACTGGAGAGTGTTCTTTGCATCCAATTGGGTGACAAGACGGATCGCGTTACGCGTTCACAATACAATACAACATGTACCCTTCTACCGTAAAAATCGGCCTCAGTGCGACAAACGGGTTGAGTGCAACATCAATCATTTTAAAGGTGACACCCCCTCCCAAAATTTTATTAACGTTATTTAAAAAAAAGAAAGAATAAATTAAAAAATGCAATTATAAATCTATTCATCGTTACTTTCGTCCTCGTCAACAATGGCCATCTCCGGTAATGGACGCAGGTACGTCCCAAATACACCATTCATATCGCGGGGGCCGATTGGAATGAGTTTTGCTTTGCGAAATCCTTTCACGATAGTCTTTGCTTTGACGAGATCCCATGCTTTTGCTACCAAAAAAGACAGCATCACACGCCTTTCGTGAGCGTTTGCCGGGAACGGGTGATCGATGTGATACTTTACGTACAGGTCCCTGTAATTGTAGAGTAAATTAGAACTATACCAAAAACTATGAAGCCATTTGGGAAGAACGTACTGAATCTTTTTCTTGAACGATGCCATGACACTCACATCCATGGGTTGGCTCAGGCTAGTTGCTCCTGGTGGAATGTACTGGACTTGAGTTGCACAGTCGTCCTCGAGAAGCTGCCGAATGCTTGCCATCTTGTGCACCTTAAGGCTGTCGAGTAGAAGCATCCGACAGCTTCTCACATTTGGACGCCATATCTGTAATATCATACAAAAGGATTAGAATACAAAATATAAAATAAAGCAGCAATTAATTCACAAACCTTTGCAATCCATTCTGCCATAATAGCATGATCGCACCATGCCTTTGCTTGGACCGTGTGTTCTACAGCGGAACTGCCAAATGACGGTGCCGTCGCTGCGTCGGCGACGCGGCAGCCAGGTACCCCAGCAAACACGACAAATGGTGGGAGCTTCTACCCCGTCGCAGATGCACACAAAAAGACGCTGCAACGTCCACTATTCTCGGACGACCCTTGTATAACGTCCACATTTGTCGTACCCCGAAAGTCGATAGTCAATTTTCCAGGATTGTCTACAAACAGAGCTGTTTGGTCCATATTGAAGAGGCAATCATACTTGGCCTCGTAGGACGTATGAAATGATAAAATTCCATCCATTTCAACTGAAACATTTACTGAATTAGCAAACGAATCAGTAACATCCTAAAACTAAGACCAATACAAACGACTTAGAACAAGAATTGAAACATCATAAACGTAAATCGGACTCACCTGCATCTCACTCCTTGTTTTGTTGCCTTTGTGTGTGATGCGCCGCACGACCAGCCGATTCCGCTTGAGGAATCGAGCTGTCCAGGAGCGCAAAGCAGTGTACTGACGGGCTCGAACGAAGCCTGGGTCAAACTTAGCCATCATCAGGATGAGGCACTTCGTTGTAAGGCACAACTTGCGGTTCTTCCGCATTTCTGTAACGCAGTCTAGAAGTCTGCAAAATTACGACAGGTTTATACCATCACTACGGTATATATGATAAGTTCTAAATCTGAACGTACTTCTTTTCTAAATCTGGATAACGCACACGAAGCGCGTCTCGAGTGCTCTGTCGCACATAGTACTTGCTGCCTGCATTGTTAGCAGCAGCAAGAGCAACAGTATTCTTTCGCCAACGATAGACAGACGTGCGGTGTACGCCAAAGCGTGCCGCGACCTCGACAACTGGAGCTGTCTTTGAAGCCTCAACACCCTAGCATAATTTAATACATAATAACAGAAATATCATTAGAAATCCTGTCAAGTTGCGTGTTCAGCTAGAAGCGTACCTTTAGTTTGGTCTTGTTATTGGTTTTAGGTCGCTTCTTCATGGCAGCTCTAAATGCGTCGGTGAAGGAGAGTTTAGGAATGTGAACTGGCAGCAGGACCAACCGTGTAGGACGGAGGTCGCCAAGACCTACAATGAATAAAACCTCGCGAGGTTTTTTTACTTGGTTTTGACCAAAAATCGTTGTCGCACCGAGGCCGATTTTTACGGTACAAGCGAGCAGCAACGATGGGGATCCCGTGACGGGAAGATTCCCGCCCAAATATCAGATAGCCGCTTCCGAATCGAAAGAGCGCATTTACTGTTGATATGGTGGACTCGACAGTGACACCAGCAAATGCGTTCTCACTGAAATCGTCTCGGTGTGTAGATTCGAGGCTCAAAACGGCCTCCAGCATTAAAGACTTGGCGTCGCTCGCACTGATGGAAACGCCGGCTTTCTCAACGCAGAAACCACCTTCCTCGTTTCCAACGCAACAGCTGCGTCCGCCTTGACATGCAAAGTGGTCGACTATCTAGCAGTTTGTATGTTTCCAGAGCTGCCCGTGTTGCTACAAAACAGCGTGATGGCGCTTTCATGCTTTGATTTCCGAACCACTTTATCACGGGATTGGCTCCGTCTGGGCTGCTGGGTGAGCTCTTCCGCCATTCCTCGTTTGTAGGCGTCTTGTTCATTCCTCCCTACAGTAGAAATAATGTGGGGCCGAACTCTGTCTGTGGCGGTGCTCGCCTTGTTCGCCATCACGGTATCTGCGGACAATGCGCAGGAAAACCGTAACCTCGAGGCAGAAGCAGACATGTGGAGCTTTGGCTCTACTGCGTGCGAGTGCAAGTCCACCCCTCGTCCATGCCTGTTCATCCACGGCGAGAACAACGAAAAGGAGGAGAAGGAGCTGCAGACCTCGTCGAAAATGTTTGGTGACATGAAGGACCACGCCCCGTGCTGCTCGACGATCAAATACGCTTCACTGGATACCAAGACCGTTCGTTGGACCGATGAAACATTACAGGAGACGGTTTGCACGCACGCTCTGTCCATGAGCGAATCCAGCACCAAGAAGGGTGTGATCAAGGACACCATCCTAGTGACCCACTCGATGGGCGCCTTAATCGTGGCTGGCGCCGTAGCCAACGAGAAATGCAGCATTGATAACAGCACGACGTGGGTCAGCATGAGCGCCCCTATGAACGGCACAATGGCGTCCAACTACGTGCAGGATGTTTGCACGGACGACGACACACAGGCCTTCCGCAAGATTTTGACCCTGTTGGGCAAATGCCCTGTTGCCGCTGGCATGAAGTCGATCGCGTACATGGGCGGCAAGTACAGCACCATGGAGCTTAACGAGGCGTATGTTGCTGCCCAGAAGGTCTACCGCGAGCACGTCTCGGCTGTGATGTGCAGCAACGATGACATTGGTATCTTGTCGACGCACCAAGCCGAGTATTTGCTTGCAGGCTCCGAGATCGAGCACGGTACCAAGGAGCATGATGGCATCGTCACGTACGAAAGCTGTCGAGGCGGATTGCCGGAATCTCAATTCAGTGACAGCTTCGAGGACCGATTTTACGTGTCGAAATGCAACCACGCAGACACTGCGTTCCTCAACGGGAACAGCTACTTCCGAGAGACGATGAAGCCCGTGAATTGGTTCGAGTGTCTACTCTAAGTCGCACAGTTGAAGACGTATGATGGTATCGCTTTTGAGATTCTAGTACATGTGAGTAGTTTGAAGTTGACGAAGCTGGTTGAGTACCGAACAAACAGAAAGTGGCTCCAACACACTCACTACACTGGTTTAGCGTCACGCCTGCATCAACATGAGTCGTGAATGTTATCTTCTACGAGTACAAGACTGGCGACTCGACCTGAACATTCGGCAAGCATGTTGAACGAGTAACACTAGGTAGATACTGTATTGATAATGTCAAAGGTTTTCGTGCTCGACTGTTGGCTCATAAGTACACCACCGCCACAACGCACAACCTTTCTTCGCTGCTTCATCGTTGAAAGTTTATGTGACGATGTCACATGAGCAGCAGCCACGGGGACTTGTTCACTCGCGAAATCGGCAGACCCCACTCAACGCCTGTTCGACTAACCACCATGACCCGACCACAGATCAAGCTCACTTACTTCGATGGCAAGGGACGTGCTGAGCTCGCGCGCATGCTCTTTCACTACGGCGGCGTCGAGTTCACGGGCGAGCACATTGCGCATGTTCAAGCCGACGCTGCCCTTTGGCCAGGTCCCAGTCCTAGAAATGGACGGCACGATCTACGCCCAAACCACGGCCATCTCCCACTACGCTGCCAAGCTTATTGGGTTGTACGATGCGCTGGAAGCGCTGAAGTCCGCCATGTTCTCGTGTGCACTCGACGACCTAGTCGCCCCCTTCGTTGCCTTCATGTACTTCACGCCCGACGAGGATGAGAAGACGCAGAAGAAAAAAATGTTCATCCAGGAAACAGCCCCCAAATTCGTTGCTATGCTCGAAAAGTGGTTGGCTGGCAAGTTCATCCTCGGCGATAAATCTCGTACGTCAACAACGTGCAGTTCCTCGACGTCGCTAACAACAAGGTCAAGTGGGCCTTCCTGAACTTTTCGTTGAGCGCGTCCCCCAAGCTCGCTGCGCTGGTGACTAACGTTGAGGGAATCCCGAAGATCGTCGCCTACCTGTCGAAGCAGTAGTGTCGAAGTCGTAGGTTAACACCTTAGCCTATGCGTGAAGAAACCTGGCAGACACTTTACGTAGCACGCATTAGTACGTACTAAACGAGAAAACCGTGGCCAAATAAATGTGCAATGCCAGGGTATACCTGGAGGGGCTTCATTGTCGGATCCATGACGGCAGTCTTCCATTGTAAATCGGTTTGACCTGACACTGAACTCGGGAGCTGGCCGATCGAGAGTTTTTCTGAAGTATTACGTTGGTAGCTCAACGGAGTCAAGTGTCAGGTCAAATCAATGGAATTTGGAATGCCACGTTCACAGCTCTGCTGAAAACCCTGCATCGTCGTCTGAAGACGTGAGCCTTGCGCGTCATGCTGCAGGGGGGCATCTTGTCATTGTCGTTTAGCTCCACTTATTACCTCATGTGTGAATAAGTGCGTGTTGTTCCCTATGACTATAGCAGCCTTAGCATTCCCACATTTTACTCCAGAGGCACCAGTCACACGAATTTGAAACCAATGAGAATTTCCTCGGATGGGCTCGTCAAAGGAAGGGCGGCAAACTTGGTTGGCAGTGCGGACGCGTGGTATTCGAGGTAGAGAGGACACCATGCTACCGGCATTGGACTACAGTATTGGTGAAACAACCCTACGGCAGGACTAGCGGCCTTCTCTTCACTGAAGAGAAGACCTCGACGGGGTATTTGAAGTTGTCTCGTCAAAACTGCAATATCCCTCCAACTTGGCGTCCAAGAGCATTTGTCATGAACTCGAAGAAAGTCAAATCTCTCTGCGGTGCTTGCTTCAAACGCCACCTTTTTTCGATGAGATTTTCTTTACCTCGGTCTGTTTTCACCTCCAGCAACACGACCACAGTACTGTTAAAGCACCGCGCATCCAGTAGATCGCATGAACGGTATCCACGCACAAAGCATGCAGTAGTACAGAGTATCTGACCGCAACCACCGCTTACAAGCGTAGTCTGTAGGCGATTGAAGAACATCATGTTCAACGAGAGATGCGGGGCTTGTGCGGTGCAAGTAATGGTAGCTCTGACCTCGGACCCTCGCTCTTAAACAACCTTTAGGCCGGCCAGCGGTTATCAGCTGAGGTTGCAGTGGAGTCAACGTTCGTCGACAAGACACATCGTTCAAGGAGCAAATCACCGTTTGTTGGCATCCGTATCAATTACAATTCACCAACTTTATCGTCAATAAACTATCGCCATCAACGTCAAGGAACGTCCCGGTGGCAAACACGCCACAATAAATCGCGAGTCGAGCAATCACCTTGGCCGAAAGGTCGATGCCGAAACGAGTCAAAAAATGTCATTTTCTTCTTTTGAGGCAACGCTTGTGTAGGAAGTGTTGGAGAGCGTCAGCAACAATAACCCTCATGATCTCCTGCTATCATGCGGTTCTCTGCAAGCATGAGGCCTTCGCTGCACGGCCATAAACAGCGGTCTCACCGAGTGGCGCGAATTGTCGAGCAGCGTGATGCCATGCGGAGATCGACCGGCGGACAGCAACATGCAACATGCACTATGTCTCGACGGCGCGTTTTCGACAGTGACCATCCATCCCGATTTTCTTCCTTCCCCTGGTCGAACCGTACGGTCAAACAGAACTTACCGCGACCAGCTGCTGTCCTCGCTGCCCACTGCTCACTACACAATTTCCCGGCAGCTCCACCCTAGACTCTAGAATCGGTTCTTGGGTATCACCACCATGATGTGGTCACCCACGTACTCATTCCGGTGCATTACACTTGCATTCATCGTCTTCGTCGCACTCACAACATCGACCGCTTTCGCGGCCGAGAAGGGTAAAGGAACCGTCCATGGCGATCTCCGTACCAGCACCACGGAATGGCCGTCGTTGAAGCTCCACTTCACACTGAAGCGCGGTTCCATGCAGGTTTACGGACACCGAGAATTCGACGTGTACGCCAACCCCGTCGTGTCGAACGACGGTCTCAGTGTCATGTACGATGGGTTTGTCGACTTCACTCAAGACTCGACACGCACCAGGTACATGCTGGTCGACGGTATCGCTTATTCAACCGCCATCACCAAGAACGACGAAAGTCAGAAGCAAACTCAAACTCAAAGCCAAGCAAAAACTTCATCGTCCACGTCGCAATGTCTCGAAGCACGGGTTCTGCCACCACTCAACGACATGCTCCCGGCACTCAATGATGCCACCCCGATTGCAAACGCCACCTTAGACGGCAAGAAGATCAAGTGCACACCGGGTAACCTTTTCAAGGTGACATTCCGAGGACTTCCCTTGGCGATTTGTGCTTCAGGATCAGAAGGTGTTCACGTTTACGGCAGCGATATGGAGATCGGAGTCAAGTACTTAAAGAAGCATGTGGAGATTACGGCGCCAAAGCTCAATGCCAGTGCCGTTAGTGAATATGAGACTGTGGTGAATGCCACTGAATTAACTTCGACCGCAGCCGCGTTGCTCACCGGCGAACCGATTCCGGAGAGTGAATCGCGCAGCCTGGACTTGTTTGGCTCCGTATCGCTGGCCGAGACTACGTGTTCGTGCAAGTCAACACCACGCCCATGCCTCTTCATTCATGGCCTGGGCATCGACTACTCGGAACCAGAGCTCCAAGAATCGTTCAGCTACTACTGGGGTAACATGTCAGACCATGCGCCGTGCTGTACGGACTTCAAGTATATGATCTGGAACTCCATGGAGACCGGTTGGAACAACGACACTCAGCAGCAAATTTTGTGCGACCTTGCTGTTAACGTGACGGATACCGGCTCACCGACTGAAATTGCAGACACCATCGTCGTCACCCATTCCATGGGTGGACTCATGCTGGCAGGAGCCATTGCTACGGGGAAATGCGCTCTTGCTAACAGCAGTTCGTGGGTTGCCACTAGCCCCCCGATGAAAGGTAGCATGGGATCTGACTATGCCCAGGAGGCGTGCGCTGGAGAACACACCGTTATTATGGAGTATATTGGCAATATCACGGGTCAATGCCCCGTTCTCGGTGCTACGCAGTCCCTAGCGTATGAAGGAGGAAAACTCGGTTCGACGGAGCTGAACGACGGATACGCGGCCGCACAGGAAGTCTACCGGACTCGTGTTCACGCAGCGATGTGCAGTGATTCGTACTCAGGGCTGCTTTCCATCTACCAGCCCATGTATTGGCTTCTAGGCGCCGCACTTCCCCACAAGTCGAACAAGAATGATGGGATGGTGGAATTCCAGAGTTGCGCCGGTGGCCTCCCGCTCGACCAGTTCGGCGACCACTACAGCGACCAATTCTACGTCACACATCTCAACCACGCCGACACCACGTTTTACAATGGAGACGGACTCTTTAGTTCAGCCAAGAAGCCCGTCAAGTGGTTCGAGTGCGTGCTGTAGATCCGATCATCGCTTAAGATGGTCTTAGGAAATAATAAACCAATATGAGCTCCACGAGATCCGTTTCAAAGGTATTTCTGACAGCAAAAACGACCGACATCGCTTCAACTTGGTGCTATATAGGGATCTTCAGTTGAATTGCTTCACCACAGTAGTACAACATGGGCAGCATGAAGGGCCCAAGTAGCGACATCACCGCGAGTAGCCGAGTCATACCGGAGAGTGAGGACGCAATCAGAGAAGCTTCAGCTCCTTCTCCAGCAGATAACGGAATGCCCACATCTGACGACGAGGCAGGAATTTTGGCCAAAGTTGCGTCGCCCATAGTCCCACAAGACCCCACTCAAGTCTTACCAGCAGAGCCTTGTCCAGGTGCTCCAACAGACCAAAACGCAGTTCGAGGACCCGTGCTTCCGGATATTCTCGTGTCTCCAACAGAAGAGGGTGCAGATGCCAATGACGCGACTGAGAAGAAAATGCGGCAAGCCAACGGCCCAAGCACTGCCACGATCCAAGCAACAGAGCTCGATGAAAACGACAAACGACGCAGTTGGAAAGTGATCGGCAAGCTAGCGGTGCTTGCGAAGAACATGAACGCCCACAAAATCGATATTTACCACGACCGGAAGCTGAACACTAGTCGTTTTATGATCCACCCGAATTCCAAGTTGCGTCGAGCTTGGGAAGTCATGACTGTGTGCCTGGTTTTATATGTATGCGTGATGGTACGTACAACCGGACAAATATCGCCATTTACTTGCAGTGCTCACATCAGACTTTGTCTTCCAGATCCCCTTCATCGTTGGGTTTCAGTTCGTTGACTGGAGTAGACTCAGCCACATGAACACCTTTATCGACGTCTACTTCATTACAGGTAGGTACCCACTACCTGCGATGAAATCGAGTAGCTTTCTTCTCACCATGTTTCTTCGAGCAGATATGGTCATGACATTGCGCACCGGTATCGTGTCAAATGGCGAGGTGGTCATGGATCCAAAACGAGTAGCGCGCAAATATTTCCACTCTTGGTTTATCGTGGACCTCATCTCCAACTTTCCGTTGGTGCTCTTCGTGCCGTCCTCTGGGAAGTCCCTAAAGATTGTCAAGCTCCAGAAAATACCCAAGCTGCTTCGCATCGGTCGTTTGTTGAAGTATCTCCGCGAATACGCCAAGTACTACAATCTCATCGTCAGCTTTCTTGGCCTCGCTATGGGATTGCATCTTTTTGCTTGTTTGTGGGCGAGTTTGTTCAATGAATGTTACGACCCGCACGGCATGGTGGTCTGCAACGAAGAGGAGGTTCGTAAAAAAATTATGTATCGGGGGAAAGTGGACTTTAACTTACTTGCACCGCTGTCGACTTGTGAATTAGTTGGCGCCCATGTACGTCCAATGCATCCATATCATCATGCTCATGTTTCTTGGGATCGGTGAGAGCACCACATACTCGAGCATCGCATATCTACAAAACCCCGCAGTGAATGCAAACATCGAGCTGTACTACGTGAGTATCACCGTGTTCATGCTCGGAAATGTGTTTTCATCCTTCCTCTTCGGAAACATTCTTGCGCTGCTCATGAGCTGGGACCAGCAAAAAGCTCAATTCCGGAACCGGATGGACATGATCAAAGCCGAAATGAAATACTACGAGCTGCCGGAGGAGTTGCAGCACCGCGTACGCAGGAACTACGATTACCTCTGGATCAACGTACGTTCTCCATAGCTTTTTGTTCCTGTGTGTCTTTTCATGCGCTTGACTCTTCATTTCTGACAGCAACGCGCATATTCAGACATGATGCTGCTAAACCAACCCGGTATTTCCAAACCTCTCAAAACGACCATCGCTCTGCATCTGTACAAAGATTTAGTCAACACTGTCCCGTTCTTCGCTGGCTCCGACTCACGGTTCTTGGGTAAAGTGTGCCTCGCATTGGAAACAGCAGTGTATTTGCCAGGCGACACCATAATCTACTGCGACGACATCGGTAAAGAGATGTTTATCGTTCGCAAAGGGCTTGTCGAAATCCTGATTCCAGACCCCAAGAACGCTGAGAAGCGCATTTACTTGCGAGACGGCAACTTCTTCGGCGAAACAGCTTTAGTCATCGATGTGCGTCGTACAAACACCGTCCGCGCCGTCACTATTTGCGACCTGAACGTGCTCAGCAAGCATGCTTTCAACGAGATCGCTGCAGAGTATCCAGAATTTGGTGAGCGCATGAAGCGAACCGTCATCAAGCGCCAACTGGACAACATGAACATCCAATCCCCCATCGAGAAAGCGAAAGTGCACAACCAACTCACTATGGTCGTGGAGAAATCGCTCAAACAGCGGCGTATGTCTGTGTCACTTCGCACGATCTATCGCGCGAAGAAGTTGGGCGATAAACTCAAAGACATAGCCGACCGTGCTTCCAAACCAGTCGTACGTCGAATGTCACGCGCAGTCGTTCCGCGGCAGCCCCGCATCCGTCAGTCAGTAAGCTTACGTGAAGACTCGCCGCATAAGAAATCGATGGCGCCGCTCTTCGCTGGCGATAGCACTCGTGATTTAGCTCAGTTTTCCGGGGCACTTAGCGGCTCTAGTGCGCGGAATTTGTTCCCGAAGCGGCCGACAATTGCTCCGCGCCTGGGTTTTGGAGAACCACGGCAATTGAGTGCAACCGACCCTCCAACCTCGCGGCGAACTATGGACTCCGTCTCACGAAGGATCAGCCGCTCGGAGTTGACGCTCGACTTGATCCCGTCGGCGTTAGCTGAGATCACGACCATGGTAGAGCAGATTCGGCAGACAACGGATATGCTCAGTGTCCGACTGGGTGCGACTGACGAAGCGGAAGACGAGGAAGATGATGATGACTTCGACTACAACGACAGCTACAGCGACGACATCTCGTTAAACCTTCGTGATGCTCCTGCTTTCCCGCCGTTGACAGAAGAATCCGAGGAGGAGATGGCTCGACGCGAAAGCAACAGCATCGTAAGCTCGTTTCTGTGACTGTTGTGCAACTCACTTGACTAACTTCGTTTGCTTCTTCTTGCAGTTTGTGCCTAACGCAAACACTGGTAGTATGAGAACTTCCAGCCGCTTGGTACGGCAGTATCTATGACTCATCACGGTAATGATGATCTCTTACCCATAGTTCGCATTATGTCATTTCCACAGTTTGGCGGCGACAAGAGGGGAAGCAATCCGTCGTTTTATTCGTGAACTCAACCTGGTCTTGGTCATACAACTCGATTCAGTAGGCTGAAGACACATCAAGAACCATAAGCAAACCGAGTACGTCTAAAGTAATATTCTACATGCAGTCACTCACCACTCTATTTATCCGGAGACGATTCTGCTTTTCACTCTTGTTCAACTTCCATCTGAGCACTTTTGTAGTCCGAGATGACGGACGCCAACATCATTTCTACAGTGACTGCGCCGGATTTCTTGGTTTTCTTTTTGCCATCGCCGTGGGCATTGAGCTTGTCCAAAATGTTGTGGTTGAGCTCCGTCTTGGACTCACCAAGTTTGTAGATATCGTGGTCAACAGTATTCTCAGACACGAGCTTGTAGATCGACACAGGCTTCGTTTGGCCGATGCGGTGGCAACGATCGCATGCCTGCTCATCAGAAGTCGGGTTGAAATCCAGGTCGTGCAGAATAACCGTGTCTGCAGCAGTAAGATTGATACCGAGGCCACCCGCACGCGTAGACAGCAAGAAGACAAAGATTTCTTTGTCTTCATTGTACGTGTCGATTAGCCCTTGTCTTTCCTGGACATCGGTGGATCCATCCAGACGCAGGTAACGGAACTCCATGTGACTCATGAGCACTTCCAGCAAATCCAGAAGCTTGGTCCACTGCGAGAAGATGAGAATACGGTGGCCCTCTTTCTGAAGCTTAGGGAGCAACGTTCGCAAGTAGTCAAACTTGGCAGACGCCAAGAGTGTCTCCATTGGCAATTGCAACTGTCGTAGATCATCGATTGCTTCATACTGCACGCACAGATCGTGCAGCTCAAAATCGCTGTAGGACTCGAGCTCCTGACGGACCCTGCTCATGGAGCATTGGTTGCCGAAGGCCTCGGCTCGGTGAAGACATCTGCTCATGGTCTCCAAAACATCATCCGACACAAAATGCCTGCGAAGTAGTACGGGGTGGTTTGCGGCTTTACGCAACTGCGTAAATATGGACGAAGCGCTAGGCTCACCACCGGGTGGTGTGGCATACGTGCCCATCAATTCCCGTAAACGGCGATCAGCTTTGTGTTCCTTGCTCTTGTTTTTCTTGCGTTCCTTCGCTGCAGCCTTAAGCGCAGCTTTTGCTTCCCTTTGCTTGATGACAGATTCCAGTAAATCGGTGTATGCCTTTCGTTGATCCTCACCCGACTTGAGGAGTTCAACGGAGACAGTCTTTGGCACCAGTTGATTCAGCACATATTTCTTTTCTCTCCGAAGGATGAACGGCGCCAAGATCTTACGCACTTTTTCGCATTTCTTCTGCTCACTGCCGTCGAAAAAGCTCAGCAGCTCATCCGAACCGTGATCGAACATCCGCGGCATGAGGAAACTCAGCAACGTCAGCAGCTCCGCAAGCTTGTTCTGGATTGGGGTGCCACTCAGAACCAATCGGGTACGCACCCGTAGAGCTGTAATGCGTTTGAACCGCGACGTGTTTGAATTCTTGATACTGTGGCCCTCGTCCAAAATCATGTAGCCGAATTGGAAACTTCGCAGGAACGCGCGCTCCTCTTGGCACGTATCGCGCTCAAAATACGCGTAGGTGGTAAGCATGATATCAAAATCATCGCTGTTCAGCGTGTCCTCCATGTCACGGCGATGATCCTTCGATCCATGGTACGTCACTATACGCAACTTCGGTGCAATCCACGCAAACTCGCGCGTCCAATTGTTCAGCACACTAGCAGGCACGACAACCAAATGAGGTCCAACAGCATCTTTGTCCGTTGCTGCTAAAGACTTCAGCAGCAATAAAAACGAAATCGTTTGCACAGTCTTGCCGAGTCCCATTTCATCCGCTAGCACGCCAGACACCTTGTTTTCGTGAAGTAACACTAACCAATTTACTCCAACCACCTGGTACGGCTTCAGTTCGAGCGTCTCGCAGATGTCCGGAATATCTTTCTGCGTGACTACGCGTCGATCTCCACCATTAATTGACGCCAACGACATATGAACCGCCTCCTCCTCATCCGTGCCATCATCTCCAGACGGACTCGACGACGCCGATTTTGTCGCATTCCCCGACCAATTCCGTACCGATTGCCGCAATTTCTGTGCAATCCCTTCACACTCTTCCAGCAATTGTCCAACCTCGTCATGGGATCGAGAATAATGCTCGTCTTCATCCGAGTCGGCGTAATCGTTCCTGTCTTCGTACTTAAACCTCCTCGACACGGTGGGTTTCTTCTTCATCTTCTTCTCTTCCCTACTCCGCCATCCATCGGCGCCCACCTCCTTCCTATGCTTCTTGCGGCCAAACGCTGCCATCCAATCTTTCGCAGCAGACGTCGACGTCTCCAACTCTTTCTCAAAAACATCATCCTCTCTCGGAGATGACACATCGGAATCCACCGTCAAATCCTGCATCTTTGTCGTCTTGGTATCTTCATCGTCCGACTCCACAATAGCTCTTGTGCGTTTCTTCCACCTTCTAGTAGGTGCCAAGTCTTCAGCCTCATCTTCTTCGTCAGCGTCTTCTGCTGTACTGGAAGCAGTTTTTTCCTGTTCTTCTTCATCCTCCTCCTCCTCATCATCAATAACTTGAACTTCTACTACTTTTTTCTCCTGTTTCTTAGGACTCTGACGTCTAGCGAAGAACGAAGAGACAAGTCTCGGACCTGAATTGACTGGAGGGCGGCGAGGCTTGGAAGATGACGCAGCGGAACTCATTGTGATGCTCGGAACTCTCGTGGGCAGCACGTGCAGCGCCATCTTGGGCGGCGCCGCGTCTGTGTCCACCACCTCGTACTTGGTCAGCGTCCCATTGGCGTAAAAGGCGTCGCGCAGGCCCAATAGCAGCACGTCGCCCTGCCGCAAGATGCTCTGCTTGGTCTGGCGCGTAGCCACGATGCTCGTCTTGCCGCAGCAGCGCAGCGCCACCTTGGGTCCGCTTAGGTACACGGCGCCTTTGCCGCCGCACACGCGCTCCTCGGCCCCATCCGCTGTGAGCTTGAACAGCTTGCCGCTTACGCTCTCCTTGACACCTAGAGCCATTGATACAAGATGAGGAAGATTAGACTTTGCCGCCATTTTTTCAATGGCGCGAAGCAAAGATTAATTTCCGCCAATCAAAGCGCGTGGTAAAGATGGGGGGATTGTGATTGGTGGATATGAACTTGTAACGGTCGATAGTCAAGTTGCTGTTTGCATCAGATGATGATTTTACATTGAGACAATCGTGTTACTAGGATTAAATAGTGATAGTGCTGCGGGGAGAGTCGTCGAGGTGTATGGGTTTGTTGTGCGTCAAGGGGCTTCGATTCGCGTCCTTCGCGCAGGGCTGTACTACCCCCAGTCGGTGGTGTGGAGGCTCTCAAATAAGGACAATGGCGCTGCTGTCTTGCGTCCGCCACTTGGTTACCATCTCGCAGTTCAGTTCCGATGCTGTCTGCTTGTTGCGATGGCGCGTAGTGGCGAAGGAAGTCGGCTGCAAACTTGAAAAAGTGTCGCTCATTTATGCCGAGATGATCGGCTTGGCCATCTCCGACATGCGAACCATCTCGGACGGTCGAAGCATCTCGGAGGCGCGCACGTACATCTTCTCGGTGTGGATGCGGTCGCTTGGACGCGGGGTGCAAGGGGGGACATCCACTGCGTCTGTGGGCGTGGGTCCTTCCGGCTCCGAAGACACGCCGTCCTTGCGCAGGAAGAGCAGCACTCGACGGTTGCGAGCGTACTTGTGCGAGCGTCGACGGTCCACAAGCTCCGATACGCGCATGAGTTCCTCTTCAGTGTCCTCACCGTCGCTCATGTCCTCCGAGAGCGAGTCTTCAGTGCTCTCCGTAGATCCTTCACGCAAGGTCACGTCAGCTTCGGCCTCCGGTTCGGGTTCGGCGTGCTCCACCTCCACTTCGTACTCGGCATCATCCTCCAATACCGTTGTCAACGAGCCACACTGGTTGATAGGAGTGCGGTCAGCCGGGTTGAGCTCAATAGGCAGGATCGGCTTGTGGAACGTGTAGGCCTTGTGGCTCGGGTCCTGCACGATGGCACTGCCCAGGAATCCCCGCAAGATGGAGATTCCGATAGGGCTGATGTCGCGTCGCACTAAGTAGTTTTGACTGATCAAAAGTCGGTGAAGACCCATGAGGTACTCGAGGAAGGCGTCGCAGCGGTGTTCGACCACCTTGCCCATCTTGTGGCGGAACTTGTGCTTCTTGGGGAAGTAGAGCTCATCGACAAGCCCCGAGATGCGCGGGAACTCCTCCCCGAAAAGCTTGAAGTGCTCGGCAATAAGACCGCGCAGCATCATGAAGTCCGAGTAGCGGCGGTGCACCACCCAACTGCGGCCAGTGATTGCGTTCTGCACGTGCACAGCGAAGATGGTCGACTTCTTACCGAGCTTGTTGTCCGTGGAGATGACAGGCTTGACGTGGTACACTGCGATGGAGCCGACGTTCACCATGGACCGTTCGATGGCGGTGCCGCCCATTGCGACTTGCAACGTCTCGCCTCCGTGGCTGGTAGGTCGCACTACGAGCTGCGGCACGTGCTGTTGAGCCTGATGAGCCAGGGACTCGGGCGTTGCGCGGATCGGTGGCATGCGTCGACGCATGCTCGAGTTGGACATTTTGTTGTTCGGCATCCTTCTGCTGAGGTGGTGCTGCTGTTCCGGGTCCGAGCACCAGTGCACGGAGCTCGAGGTTTTCGCGAATGAAGAGCTGCGTGGCGGGCGCAAGCCAGCGGGGCAAGAGGGAGCAGCTCCGAGATGCATTGGCCATTACACACTGACGCGCCTATTCCACCCTCGCCTTTCTGAGTCCGTTCCGTACTTGGGGTTAGGCTTTCAAATAGTATTTTATTGGTTGATATTGGTAGTCAAGTTACGGGATTGGTTGATAATCGATGGTCGTCACGTTGCCAAAATCAAAAGTGCAACGTAGCGGCACCGTCTCCACTACTCGGGGGGAATATCCGCACCACGAGCTCCTTTTGACGCTGGGGCAAATTTTGGGCTGCTCATGAAGAGTGCAGCTCTTGCCGTAGATTGCGAGGCGCGTTGACTTAAAAAATAAGTTGTGCCGACCGACACCTAACCAAGCTTGGCAAAATGTTTGCCATCAGAGCTGGAAGATGCAAGAATCGGCTGGGTCGGTCTCTGCAGGCTGGGGCAGCGGCAACCAGCCGTCCGTAATATTTTCGTGCGCGATCAGCTTGCTGCAGCAGCCCAGTGGGCCTGCCTCAAGCAAACCAATGTTGATCCCGCTCACAGAGTGAGTACAGTTGCAGCAACAAGCACCGGCCCGCTGTTCGTGTCGGCGCCCGACAGTGGCCGCTCTATCCCGGCGATGACCTGAAAGTCAGCGGATATTTTCATCAAGAGATGTCGACAATCGACATCGTGCCAGTGAAGACTCCACCACCAAGACTGAGTCCGTGAAAGGCCCTCGGCCAGTCCATCCTCGGCTTGCTATCGTGAAGCCCACAGCCACTTGAACCCGTTTCAACACCGAAACCAGCACCCGGCTTCACTGAGTCGCCATAACACATGTGTATTATCCGCGCTGAAATCAGCTGAGCACTTGAACGCGTACGTCCATTGACGGCTGAAACCTGCATGATGTACGCGCGGCCGTCTGCAACTTCTCGTGATCAAATATTACTTTGCACAGCTCACGGGGTCTTCCCCTTCTCTCTCCAGCCAGCGCCGTCGAATGCCTTCACTTTTGCTTCAAGCATGCTACAATGTGTGCCACGCTCGCCCGCCCAGCTGGTGTCTGGTCCCCGCGCTCACATCAAAAATTCGATCCAGCGGCAGCGCTCTCGCCGAGAATGCTGATCGCAAGTGAGGAGCTCCTCCCTCGTGCGATCCATGATTCACAAGCTTCGCATCGACTTCCAGCTGAAAAGATCGAGCAAGTGCTTGAACGTCCAACGCTTTCTGTGTCAATTGATAAAAAAGCTCGACGGCCATGTCGTGAGCATACATAATGCAGCTGGGTCGCTGGAAGTTTGTATGGCCCAGTGCGATAATAAAAAATCTGTGACGAGCGCAACTTCACAGCTTTTTTACGAGTCTCATGTATCATTTTGACAAATGGCCCCGAAGCGAAAGAACACCGGACCTTCCACCTCGTACACGTACCAAACCGTCCAGCGAAAACTCAACCAAGTGTGCGAGCTGGAGTTCCTGCGCCTCGAACTCCAGCGGACGGCCAAAGTCCTTCAGCAAGTGAGGCTCTTGGGGTGGAAGATCGCTGGACTGCACGTTCTCCGTTGTCTGGATGACAGAACGGCTCCGTTGGACCTGAGCTACCATTTCTTCTACCGGTGCTGCAGTGCTGCGCTGGCACAAACATCGGCAAGACACACAGCAACAAGCACTCCAGCCTATCCTGACTTGCACCCGACTTTCATGAGCTACTACGAGTTGTGCAGCGCCATCACGACCTACGAAGCGCCCTCCTTAGAGTGGTGTAGTGCAATGACCACGGCAATGGCGACGCAAATGGAGACGAATACAATGAACATGCTGGCTTTGCACTTCCGTCAACGTCTCCGTCAGTACATCGGGTTCAAGTACGCGAAGAAAGGCAAGCTACGACTTGGGTACAAAGCGGCTAAGAAGTTGGTGGATGGATGCTACAGAGTACGAGAAGAGACGGTGGTCGACAGTAGGGGCAACGCGACTGGCACAAGAAAACTATGGCCCGAATGGGACGATCCGCGATCGCCAGCAGAACGAGAGCTTCGTGAGTGGCTCGGCGAGGTTCCGTGGAAGAGGGCAATACGTCAGAACCCCGCGTACTTTATCGTGAAGGTGTATGACATGCTCACGTTCATGGAGGGCTTTGCAGCGGAGCATCCAAAGACCAGAGGGGCAGGACTGTACTCGATGTTGCCATTCTCCAGCTCATTTGTGCCGGGTCACATCACGATTAACATCTCGTCTCTATTTGAACTCTTTTCCCGGATCAGGAACAATCCGGGCGTGGAGCAGTTTGTTGCTGAACAACTTCAGGTGTCGTGCAGAAAAGATAGAAACTTGTGGACCGAACATCGAGATATTATATTTCGCAAGTTGTTTAATCTGGACGGCTTGGAGTCTAGCACCAGGGAGTTCGCTTACGAGATCACTACGAATGGATATGCAGCTTGTGTTTTGCTTCGGCGTGAAGCACAAGAACTCGACGGTGACGAATCTGTAGTCGATGCGAATCCACTCACAGCAACCAAGAAGCGAAAGACAAATGATGGTTTGTCTGTCGCTTCTGTGAAGACAGACCCAATTGACATTGCACTAGCCAAGCTACCTCCAGGATACGAGCCTGATGCTATGATAGGCATAGATCCTGGAGTGAAAAATGTTTGCACGGCGGCGTGTGTCGGTTGGCTTCCAGGTCGACGTCAGCGGAGACGAAGGAACCGGCGTCTCAAGCGCAGTCACAGTTCCAAAAGGAGACGCAAGCGCAACTCCAATAAGCAACCTGGAAAACATGGTGGAGCGACCGGCAACTTCAAAGGAAATGGGAAGCCTAGGCGTAAGCGCAAGCCCAAGAACCGCCACGGTCAGCGAATTGTGGCAATCACTACTGCAGAGTACTATCATTTAGCTATGTTCGACAAGCAACGCTCGTGGAATATCAATTTGAAGAAACGAGAACCATGGTACGCCGCCGAGACTGCAGCCATGCCTTCATTTAAAACGGCTGACCTCGAAGAGTACGTGGAGCGGCTCAAGTATTTTTTGACGCACCTAAGTTTTCTCGTTGCTTTTTCGTCTGAAGAATCATTTCGGTAGTGGAGACTCCTAACCAAGAGCAAGAAGATGACGGCCACCGCCACGCTGGCCAAGCGTCTAGTTCCAAGACCGAGCGCACAAGTGTGCATCGCATTTGGCGACTGGAGCTGCCAAGACGGCCTTCGGGGCAATCGCCGTGCGCCAGTAAAGGCTTTAAAGAAAGCGCTCGAGCGGCGCGCAACTGTGCTTCCCATGGACGAATTCCGAACCAGCAAGTTGTGCTCCGACTGCAACGAGATCCTGGACAAAGCCGTTCTGCTAACCAAGGTCAAGGACAGGGATACGCACGAGATCAAGGCCGTCCTGAAGAAGAACCGAAATGTCTTTCACTGTGCCAACAGTCGATGCAGGGCTAATTTCTGGAATCGAGACGTCAACGCGGCCAGGAACATCCTCGACCTTCTGAGATGCAAGCTACTTGGATTAGGAAGACTGGCGGCGTTCGAGCGGTAAAGATCTGAGCGAAACAAGTGGTCGAGAAGGCCGTTGCGAGGCTTGCGTTGCACTCGAAGGGGGTGGGCGCACGGTCCACGCGTCGGGATCTCATAATCGACCACACGGTGTGAAGGAGCAAAACTCCGATGACACAGCAAAACCCGTACTTGTCGAGGGAGATGCGAAGTAGCTAAAACTTTTAGCTACGGTGCTTAGTGCGCTAGACGCTCTGCACTTGGCATTACCTAGTAGCGACCACGTAACGACCTCGAATAGAAGGCTATTCTAGTGTCGAAGAGCTCACTTCTAGGCTTTGTGTCTCATTCACTCCGAGACAGGCCGCCACACAGCTCTTTTCGTCTTACGCAGTAGGAATTCAGTGGTGGGGCTACAATGGCGAGTTTGGCAGTTCAGACTCCAGCTCCTGTTTGTGTTGATGAAGGATCCGCTTCTGGTTCGGTGCCAGTTGCTACCTTCGCAACCGACCTGCTCTTTCATTTGGACGATGTTCGTGCAGACTGCGCGTCTGGCCTTACTGCGCACGGGAACTTGGTGACGATGCTGAAAAGCCGAATCAACTTGGAAAGGACGTACGCTCTTGAACTGCGCAAAATGGCCAACTTCTCACCGCTCGACGAGCTGGAGCATGGCACGATGAAGAACGCGATCGCGAGTCTGAGAGCGCAGTATCTGAACACGAGCGTGCAGCACCAACAGCTCGCCAAAAATCTTGAGGAAGATGTGCTGAGACCCATCGAGCTTTTGTTCGAGTACAACAACGAGAGAGCGCACAGTCTGACCCGTCGAGTCAACTACGCGAAGAAGGACGTCAAGGTACGTAAAATCACCACCTTGGGCTTAAAACGCAGAAAATGACATGTTTGTTTCTGTGCTTGCTGTAGATTCAGGAAGATGCGTACAGGAAGGACTACAGTGTTTTTGATAAAAACTTTCGCGAGGCGTCTGCGTCCTTTACAGCTGCGATGGACTCGGGATTTTCGAGTACGGTCCTTGAGGAGCAGTACCATCAACGTCTATCGCAATTGGAAGTTGCTGACAGCCCAACGAAAAAGCATAGCTCAACCGCTTTGACTACTACCCGTCCCGATAAATCGTCCGGAATGGCGACGTTGAAAACGATCCACAACAAGAAACTCGTCAGCTGGCTGTTGTCGTCCGAAGCTCATCGGAAAGAAGACTTGGCTAACCACACGGTTAAACTGATGGAGGTGAGTAAGATAAATAGCAGCTTGTCAACGATATTTTTTTAGGTTAATACTGAATTGTACTGTAGGCTGCTGAGAAGTCCAGAAGAAAGTGCCAACAAACTTGGCAAGATATGGAAACGAGTCGAATCAAGATGTACCGTGTTGTCCAAGGTGTTCTAGCAGACTATCAGGTACAGACGAAATATCCGTCAAAATTCTTTTTTTTTTCTTCTAAGCCTTCGTTTGCAGCAAATAGCAGAGAACCGCATCTTCACTATCGCCACAAATCTTCGCAAACATGTTGTTTTTGCATCGTCGACACTCGCAAACGAACAGGTAAGAGATAGAACCTGTACCACGTTCGTAAAAACTGATCTAATGGTTGTCGCTATTGTGGTTGCAGTACGATTGGCAAGTCGCTGTCCCAAAGCTCGAGAATGTCGACGTGAAAAGCGACATTCACGACTTTATTCACGCTACCCGTGGCAACAAGGAGCGCGTGCTGTTAACTGTGAATGATTTGTGCAACGACACAACTCGTTCGCTAATATCGTCCCCATCCTCGAAGCCCTGTCGACCACTTCGCAAAACCTGTCTGGAGATCCGCGATATATCGTCCAAGACGGTTCCGTTCGACTACAGTGGCAACCAAGAACTCCTCCGTGAAGCGCTGAATATCCGCCCCAGAGTCCCGCAGCATCACCCACCGCAGGAACTAAAATCTTCTCATGATGGATGCGTTCCCCTACGAATCGATTGTAGTACGCCAACTACGTTAAACGACTTCGTTGCTGGTACCGACGTGACGGTAGATATGGCAGCTACTGGCAACAAACTCGACGCTGTAGAGGATAAAAAGAGTTCGGATGCTCACTACAACCAAACAGAGCACAACAACAGTGAATCCTCGCCCAGTGTCAGCCCATCTGCCAGCAGCGGCTCAGTCGGGAACTATTGTTCGACTCAGGAGCATGAACCTGAATTCATGACAGCGCAACATGATTCGACACCAGTTGTCTAGGAAGCTTGATCGTGGCTAGTATCTACCAAAAGAGAACACGCTTTTAGAAGAAGAGATAGATCACTCCAAAGCACGATCGCACACTTCACAAATTTAGCGCGTTCTTACCCGATTGCACTGCTCGATTGTCACCATTCACATTTCATTGAGGAACCGCCTTGAGTCGCTGAAATGGAAGATTACATCCGTGGTGTGCTCTGTGGCTACTTGCAGGTGCAAAATGGCACTCGCGAAAATGCCAAACGCAAACGTATCTTCGTCGTGCTCTCGGACTCGAGAATGGACTACTATCTCACGGATCCTCGCCCGACATTCGCAGCCAAGATTGATTCCACGTACTTCTTGACGAAAACAACTCGTGTGCATTACTATTTGGAGTTGAACTCGCACGCACCACCAAACTCAATCTGCTTGACCGCAGACAGGTCCACCGACGTTTTCATCGCTGAATCTCAACAAGAGGCTGATCTGTGGTTCCGCCACCTCTCTGAACGACTTGAAGCACTATCGACGATGATAAAGGGGGTCCTCATGCTCCGCAAGGAACTTCCAGCTAGCCAGCAATTCAAGCGCTTCGTGCTGGGCACGAAGTATCGCTGGAAAGCGAGATATGTGGAGCTTGGTCGCTCGACACTGCGCTTCTGCAAACCTTCAGATCACAAGACGAAGACCATGAAACAGTTTACGCTGACGGCGACAAGTTTTGCGGGTCAGGAGAGCACGACATATTTACGGCAGCTCTCGATTGTAGCATCATATTCAATTCCTGTCGAGCCAACGCTACGAACGTTGAAAGGCATCGAGAAGATCGAAATACTTCGCCGGGAAGAAGAAGACCGGAACCACGTTGACCATAGTGACGCGAGCATAAAAAACAATGAGGTTCGACCGAAGGGGTCCAGCGTTGCGGCGTTTTACCCGTTTATCGTGACCACCGGCCAGGCATTCATCCTACTTGCAGCTCCGACGGAGCAAATACGGACACTTTGGATCCTTGCTATTCGACAGCGAGTCATCTCTCTAAAGTACCGTCGCAACGGTGGTGGAGCAGACCCCCGAGGGAGTCTAACAGCGCCGGATTCAAGCCCGATCCAGTTGCAAGGATTCGTGGAGACTCAACCGAAGCCAGGTGGACCATGGAAGCAGCATTACGTCGAACTTGAGAACGGGATGCTGCGTGTGAAGAAGAGCGAACGGAAGCTGGGATCAATCTTCGAGGTGCAGCTTATACCAACTTGCCGTGTAATTCCGCTGCTAGACAAGGCCAACGCCTTCACAATGCGCTGTCTTGGCTCTGAAGTAGCATTTGCACCGGGAAGTGCAGCGGAAGCTCGACGATGGATGGACGTGATCCGTAAGGCCGCTGCAGCGATCGACCGAACACGTTACCAGCGGATCTTCCACGACGACATTCAGAAGTTGTTGCATCAGAGCATCATGTACGCACTTGATGTGGCCTCGGAGGCGAACGCTGGGATTATCCTCGAGAAACACAAGAAACGCATTTTCGTGCTAAGCCATGGACCACCTCCTCCACGACCAGCAAGACGGGTTACCATGGCAGCGCTTGTAAGACGAGTAAGCATGCTAACCGCTGCAACTTCTTCAACAAAATCTCTTTCTCCACCTACGGTTCCCGCTCAATCACCACCGCCACCGTCAACACCAGAGACAACGAACACAGCTATTATTCCGCAGGGAAGTGTTCTAGTAGCCATTTCTCAGTTTGGCATGACGCACGACTCAGCTCACACCATTTGGCATACGCTGCGTCAAAAGAAAGGATGCTACAAGCAGGCCAAGCGGCTACTGTTCCGTGCCCCCGCACTGAAGGAAGGCGCGCTCCGGATTAAATTTCGCGCTATTGATGACTGGGTACTCCACCGATGTCGCCTTGCCAACGGTATGTTCCGGGTCGAAAACATACAAAGCCTCAGCGGCGACACTCTGGCGGAGGTGGCGCTACGCGATTGTGAAGTTGAGTTGTTCAGTGACGATGACTGCGCCAATGGTATTAAATTGAATGTGATCGCTAGCAACGCGTTGGTACGCACTGTCGTGTTCATGAACGTGCCTGGTGACGACGACGCATTCTTGTGGTTTGCTATGTTGCACATGGAGATCTCTGTTGCCCAAGACAGTGCGGAATTTCCCTTAACCATGTCCGTACTGAGTGGCATACCAGTACATGCTCCGGCGTCAAAACAATCATCAAAACGAGACGAGAAGCTGGCTGCTGACCAGGCTAAAAGCTACCATGACTGCACCATCTTGGGCACTCGCGTAGAGGAGATCGAGAAGTACGCGCGGAACCAAGAGCAGGTTTTGCTTGCTCTCGCAGCTGAAGTTCGCAAAAAGCAAGAAACAGATCCACCATTCGCCGGCCTTGAACGAGCGGGGCCACATCCCGCAGTAGCTGAGTGCCCCACAAGTCTCACCTCTGCTGACGTGACGCGGTTCTTTCAACACTTGGATGCAGTTGGCTCGGGAAAAGTTTCGTCAGCAGATCTTGCCGTGGCGATGAGACTCATTACCCGGCACATCCGTTCATGTAATTCTCTCAGCAGTTTTTTCGCTGCGTTGGAAGGTCGTGATAGCCTCGCACCGGAACAATTTGCTGCTGTCATGGCCAACGTGACGCACCCTGCCATAGTTCAGCTAGTGCGGAAGGAATCGCACAACGACATCCAGCGCATCTAGCAGAATCCACACGAGAGTTATGATAAAATTGAATGAGGTCATGATTGCCGTACGTCTCGTATTGCATCAATATCTTCAGCACAGCTTCGCCTCCACGAGACTTTGCATTTCCTTGAGCTCATCAAACCAGTTGCTCCAGCCGTCTAAATCTTCCGATAAATCGGGTTCCTATGACAGTGTAAGCACGTTAAAACCACAATAAGCGTACAAATTATAACTAACTAAGATGAGAGAAACGTACCTCGAGCACGAAAACAGCTCTAGGTTGCGTTTCATCTCCTTGCTGAAGCTCTTTGAAACCCAGAGCAAGCAAGCACTGGTGGCCACCAGCATACTGACCCAAATCAGCGTGAAAGTGGGCGTTATCCTTTGGAATATGACGAAAAGCTGCGTTCTCCGGTGACGAGCAGATATTGCTCACCACAGCTAGAAGCTTCTGCAGTGACTGACGAAATAGTGCCTCACTGCCTGTGCTACCTCGTAGCATCGCAATAGCTTTCTCCAATCCCTCGCTGCCCCGTGGAATCGACGCGTTCAGACGTTCACGTTCCTCCTCCTCTAGCTGCCGCTGCCGCTCTTCCTCCGCACGTTCTTTCTCTCGCTGTTCTCGTTTCTTCTGCGCAGCAGCAGCCAACGCTTCAATCCGAATTTGCTCTTCCCGTTGCCGCTCGGCTTCTCGCTCCTGTGCTTCGCGTTGCAGTTTCTCCTGTTCTTGGTGCTGGGCAAGCTCTGCAGCACGTTGGGCCTCCTTCTCCTCCCCCTCTCGAGTAGCTTCCACCTCTTTCTTTGCAATTTCTTCCTCCGTCAACTTGTTGATCTTTGCTTCGACCTGTAGACGCAACGGTGCGTCCTCCTCCACCGCGACTTTCACGTCCTCGTAACGACGCAGCAGATCTTGCACCTTTGCCAGCATTTTGGGGCCGAACCGAGGCTGGTTCGTCACAGGGTCCACCATAGAACAACGCGCCCGGAACTTCTCTATCATGTCGTCTACGTCCCCATCAATTGCAGTCTGTACAAAGGGATAATACAACATATTTGTGAGATATGCAGTCAGTACGAGTGCCAAACTTTGGAGGGCAATATCGAAGCGAATTTTGGGCGGTGAGAGCCCCCGGACGCACCAAAACGAAGCGAAAGGTCTCCTCTAACATGGCATGTTGGGTGTTCTCGGCAACGCACAGTTGTAGCTGCGCTAGATGCGCCTCAAGCGCTTCCACATGCGCCGTCGCGACTCGGAATTCGCTCATTGTGGCAACGTTTTAACAGTTAAATCATTGTGATTTTAACAGTTATATGTGATGATACCATGTTATTGTTTATCACCACGCATAACTCTTTTAAAAAAGTTAAAATTTGGTCAGCTAGAAGTCAGTGACGTCGTGCATATTCCTCTGTGTGAAGAAAGCAGCGCGAGTGGAAGTAGGCTTGGCCTTTTTCGCAGGTTTGGCGAGGAATGACGTGATTGATTGCGTCCCTGCTGGAGCGGCGGCCTGGAGGTGATATAATAGTTAGTACAACTTCAACTTCTGATTCGAGTGCTGCAGGTGTTGCGAACCTTTTCGAGCTCCTTGTCGTGGGGCCACTCGACCTTAACAGCCTTCTCAAAGAACGGCTCGACTGTTCCCCAACTGAAGCGGATGATGTTGGGGAACACGAACACGTTGTCCATGTGGGTCGTCAGCCACGCCTTCGTCCTGCCACAACAGACACGAAAACATCAGCACACACAAAATAATGTCCATCATCTCCCTACTTGCTGTTGCGTACTTTGGATCACTGGGGTACCCCGAACCAAAGTCCGTCGGGAGGTCGAGCGCCTCACTCTCCCACTTCCAGTCGCTGATCACGCGGTCGCGCGTCACTTTGGCAGCAATACTCGCCGCACTCACCACCTACAACAGCAGCAATACCTTATATAAGCCCCCCCCCCCCCACTCTCACTCCAGCAATGCTACATCAGTAACTTATCACACCTTGAACAGACTGTCAGCTTTCTTCTCAACACGGAACTCGATAGTCCCATTGAAATGTTTGGTCAGGAACGTTTGATACCACCGTGGGTCGCCCACCGTATCCACGAACACTTTCTTCACCACGGCCCCTTTCTTCTGCACCTCATTGATCAATTGAATGGCCGCATTTCTTGATATCTCGTTCAAATTGCTGGTTTGTCGCTGCATTTTGTCCGAGATCTCGGCGGCCGAGATCAAGCGCACGATCCACCTGCAACGTCACCTAGTTCAGTATACAAATTGCCAACGTATTGCAATGCTAACTACACACCCGAGCCCCTCCGTCGACTGCATCTTCTCGAACAATTGTGCTCTGCTCTCGGCGCTCAACGCTTTCGAGTCGTCGAAGCCCAACGCGCTCATTGCGTCATTGTCGGCTACTGGCCAATAAGCGGCACCGTAGACCATGGGGCCCATCACAGGACCGCGACCGGCTTCGTCGATGCCCAACATGACGGGCACCCCATTGAGGCAGCTGGCGGGGCACTCGCTAGCGAGCAACACTGTGTGCTGCAGATTCGGCCGGAGTGCCGACATCTTTCGTGTCGGTTTGAGTTTGCTTTTTTGGCGGGAGATATTTGTGATTTGAACGATCGATATTTGTGACTGGTCAAAATATTTGGTCAGCGAGATCGTCCGAATTTGTCTCACTTCAACGAATAGCCTTCTATTCGAGGTCGTTACGTGGTCGCTACTAGGTAATGCCAAGTGCAGAGCGTCTAGCGCACTAAGCACCGTAGCTAAAAGTTTTAGCTACTTCGCATCTCCCTCGACAAGTACGGGTTTTGCTGTGTCATCGGAGTTTTGCTCCTTCACACCGTGTGGTCGATTATGAGATCCCGACGCGTGGACCGTGCGCCCACCCCCTTCGAGTGCAACGCAAGCCTCGCAACGGCCTTCTCGACCACTTGTTTCGCTCAGATCTTTACCGCTCGAACGCCGCCAGTCTTCCTAATCCAAGTAGCTTGCATCTCAGAAGGTCGAGGATGTTCCTGGCCGCGTTGACGTCTCGATTCCAGAAATTAGCCCTGCATCGACTGTTGGCACAGTGAAAGACATTTCGGTTCTTCTTCAGGACGGCCTTGATCTCGTGCGTATCCCTGTCCTTGACCTTGGTTAGCAGAACGGCTTTGTCCAGGATCTCGTTGCAGTCGGAGCACAACTTGCTGGTTCGGAATTCGTCCATGGGAAGCACAGTTGCGCGCCGCTCGAGCGCTTTCTTTAAAGCCTTTACTGGCGCACGGCGATTGCCCCGAAGGCCGTCTTGGCAGCTCCAGTCGCCAAATGCGATGCACACTTGTGCGCTCGGTCTTGGAACTAGACGCTTGGCCAGCGTGGCGGTGGCCGTCATCTTCTTGCTCTTGGTTAGGAGTCTCCACTACCGAAATGATTCTTCAGACGAAAAAGCAACGAGAAAACTTAGGTGCGTCAAAAAATACTTGAGCCGCTCCACGTACTCTTCGAGGTCAGCCGTTTTAAATGAAGGCATGGCTGCAGTCTCGGCGGCGTACCATGGTTCTCGTTTCTTCAAATTGATATTCCACGAGCGTTGCTTGTCGAACATAGCTAAATGATAGTACTCTGCAGTAGTGATTGCCACAATTCGCTGACCGTGGCGGTTCTTGGGCTTGCGCTTACGCCTAGGCTTCCCATTTCCTTTGAAGTTGCCGGTCGCTCCACCATGTTTTCCAGGTTGCTTATTGGAGTTGCGCTTGCGTCTCCTTTTGGAACTGTGACTGCGCTTGAGACGCCGGTTCCTTCGTCTCCGCTGACGTCGACCTGGAAGCCAACCGACACACGCCGCCGTGCAAACATTTTTCACTCCAGGATCTATGCCTATCATAGCATCAGGCTCGTATCCTGGAGGTAGCTTGGCTAGTGCAATGTCAATTGGGTCTGTCTTCACAGAAGCGACAGACAAACCATCATTTGTCTTTCGCTTCTTGGTTGCTGTGAGTGGATTCGCATCGACTACAGATTCGTCACCGTCGAGTTCTTGTGCTTCACGCCGAAGCAAAACACAAGCTGCATATCCATTCGTAGTGATCTCGTAAGCGAACTCCCTGGTGCTAGACTCCAAGCCGTCCAGATTAAACAACTTGCGAAATATAATATCTCGATGTTCGGTCCACAAGTTTCTATCTTTTCTGCACGACACCTGAAGTTGTTCAGCAACAAACTGCTCCACGCCCGGATTGTTCCTGATCCGGGAAAAGAGTTCAAATAGAGACGAGATGTTAATCGTGATGTGACCCGGCACAAATGAGCTGGAGAATGGCAACATCGAGTACAGTCCTGCCCCTCTGGTCTTTGGATGCTCCGCTGCAAAGCCCTCCATGAACGTGAGCATGTCATACACCTTCACGATAAAGTACGCGGGGTTCTGACGTATTGCCCTCTTCCACGGAACCTCGCCGAGCCACTCACGAAGCTCTCGTTCTGCTGGCGATCGCGGATCGTCCCATTCGGGCCATAGTTTTCTTGTGCCAGTCGCGTTGCCCCTACTGTCGACCACCGTCTCTTCTCGTACTCTGTAGCATCCATCCACCAACTTCTTAGCCGCTTTGTACCCAAGTCGTAGCTTGCCTTTCTTCGCGTACTTGAACCCGATGTACTGACGGAGACGTTGACGGAAGTGCAAAGCCAGCATGTTCATTGTATTCGTCTCCATTTGCGTCGCCATTGCCGTGGTCATTGCACTACACCACTCTAAGGAGGGCGCTTCGTAGGTCGTGATGGCGCTGCACAACTCGTAGTAGCTCATGAAAGTCGGGTGCAAGTCAGGATAGGCTGGAGTGCTTGTTGCTGTGTGTCTTGCCGATGTTTGTGCCAGCGCAGCACTGCAGCACCGGTAGAAGAAATGGTAGCTCAGGTCCAACGGAGCCGTTCTGTCATCCAGACAACGGAGAACGTGCAGTCCAGCGATCTTCCACCCCAAGAGCCTCACTTGCTGAAGGACTTTGGCCGTCCGCTGGAGTTCGAGGCGCAGGAACTCCAGCTCGCACACTTGGTTGAGTTTTCGCTGGACGGTTTGGTACGTGTACGAGGTGGAAGGTCCGGTGTTCTTTCGCTTCGGGGCCATTTGTCAAAATGATACATGAGACTCGTAAAAAAGCTGTGAAGTTGCGCTCGTCACAGATTTTTTATTATCACACTGGGCCATACAAACTTCCAGCGACCCAGCTGCATTATGTATGCTCACGACATGGCCGTCGAGCTTTTTTATCAATTGACACAGGGTTCTCCGTCGAAACTTCTGCATGGTTGTAATGGTTTACATAAGCTTCACGCAGCTCCATGAACAGCATCGCCAAATCTCTCGCTACGATGGTGTTCCACTGCAGGTCTGGTAGAGCAGCGCTTTTGCCAGATAGATCTTTGGAGAAGTCTAGTGTCGAATGCAAACACTAACTTCCTATTCCTACTTATCTGCTCAGCTCCCTACTTAGTGCTTGGCTGTGCTTCTCCACTAAACAACAGGTTTCCTACTGAGTCTTTCACTACAAATGCACTGCAGGGCCACGACCACCATCACTCACTGGTACATCGTCTGTTCCCAGGCCTGGTCCCGATCATACAGTTGCTATCGACTCACGCTCGGTTGCACTTCAACTCCAGTCCATCAGGCGCTCATGGTGGCAACCAGAGCTGAATCATAACAATGTACGCACGGCCGTCTGCAACTTCTCGTGATCAAATACACTCCGCGCCAAAATTATATGGACACCCCTGTCGGTGTCCATATCTCAGCAACTACTTGGAGTTTAAAAATACTGTTTAGATATGTGCATCCAATCACAATGCGAAAGCGCTGTATCGTGGCGAGAACCATCTGATGGCATTGTATCTATAATCTCCTATAGGGAAGGATTTTTTGGGGGGCAAATTTGGCGCAGGTCAAGAATGGGTCAACTCCGTTTTTGGGTCAATTCTGGGTCAACTCGCTTTATTGGTCAACTATGGGTCAATCAATTATCAGACAAAAAGGTTGGACCATGATTGGCTGAAAACGTTAAAAAAAAGGCATAAATTATATTTTATCCCGCCACGTGTCCCCGACCGATGTGCGACTGAAGATGAGCGCATATCGCACTTGCGACAGGGAAGAGTCGTGCACTCGTGGACGCAAACATGAAGAATCGTGAAACCGATCAAACGACGGTATAAACGTTCATACAACAACGGAATCACGGGCACAACCGACAATTACACGATTCCATGTTAAGTCACGAAAGAGCAGTCGTCAGAGAGAAGGAAACTAAAGGAAAAATCGAGCCTTAACAGCTATCAGTTCGCAATTTCCCGTTCTTCACTCAATCCTTTTCCCAAGCTTCGCTTCCCTCTACGTCATCATGGTCCACGACGATTTGGCACTTCCATCGCTGTCCAGCTCATCCGATTATACCGGCTCTGATGCACCATCGGAGACAACCTTGGTTTTATTGGACACATCATCTGATGTGGATGTTGGGAACGGTGGTCGGGCGACCGAGACAAACAACAGCATTCAAGATGTGGGGCAGCCTATCAATGTGCCTGGAACCAACACCGTTCATTACCGAGGATACACCTATGCCTGGTATCACGGGGAATCGACCAAGCACTACCGGTGTAGCGTCTATCGAAGGACCAAATGCAAAGCCAAGCTCTTCGTTTCGAGAGGGAATGCTGTGGTCCAGGGCACTCACATGTCAGATTGCGTTCCCGAAATCCACCGCGTTCCTACGGGACCCACACCCGTTTTTGTGAACTGGACACAGCAAATGCTGCTTGCCACCGACGAATTGTGAAACAGGGCGAGACGCGCTCTGTTTCTTTAGCATACACTAGTATGCGCTTTTGAGGAAGCGTAAGTTACTTAGACTTTGTATGCAAGTAGAAATACACGTCCCCGTGTATTTCTAAGCAAAAGACCGAAACTTTAACTTGAAAAATAGAAAACTGAATTGAATGGAAGCCCGCCGTGCGGCGGGCCCTTAGCAAACCTATCTAAATGACTTATGTATCTACGGAGGTGAAGCCATGGTTGGCTCTCACGCTCCGGCCCTTATGTATGCGTTCGATTGGTGGAAATGTGCCCCTTTCCACCAATAGCAGTGCGCTCAGCGCCCGCCAATGTTTGTGCCATTGGCGGCTCGAAATGATTGTTGACTGTGTATGTGACGCACACACAGAAGGCTTGCCGTATACTTGTCCGTGTATAGTCCGGCTATACACGTATATCTGACGTACCCAGTTACACCAGCCTGTGTAACCCTGTTACAAATTGGGTCTTCGCGACGTCACACTGACTCCGACGGAAATGTAGCGAACTATTCGGGACCAATTCTACAACGACGACAATGTCATTGTTCAAGGAGCGACCAAAAAACAAGTTTTGGGCCGGCTTTGTCGAACTAGAACGAAACATTTCGGTCGTGAGGTGTTTGGACGCCTTGAGAGCGAACCTCCGAGCGATGTCGAGTTCAGTCCCGGACTCAAGTTTATCCAGTTTCACTTCACGTATTACGAGGATGAAGTGCTCCATCGTGTGATCGGCTGGGCGCACCCACAATTGATGGATCGGGCGAAGCAGCGCCAATGTCCAGTGTTCATCGACGCCACTTACCGGTGTGTCCCAGTGCCGTTTTACCAATTGGTGATTGTAATGATCTTTGATCAAATTTCTGAACTGTATTTACCAGTTTGGTATGGATTGACGTCTGGAAAAACGGCCCAATTGTACGAGCATCTTCTATACTACATCTTCGTCGCATCCAATAAAAAGTTAACCCCAGCGCACGTTGTCTGCGATTTCGAATTAGCCATGATCAAGGCCGTCAAGAACCAATTCCCAGAATCTAGAATTGTCGGTTGTCTTTTCCATTTCAAGCGAGCTATAAGACGCAAGATGCTGAAGCTGAAGATTTCGACAGATGAAGTGGATTTGGCTATGCGTCCTGGTTACATCGACAAGCTTACCGTGATTCGGCGGTGCGAAATTTCCAGTCGCGGCATTCATGACGTCAGAGCTATAATCAAGAGGAACTGTGAGAATGAAAACATCGTGTACTCGAAGAATAATTGGCAACAGTTTTGGAATTATTTCAAGCAAACGTGGATTATTAAGTTCAAGCCAGAGTGGTGGAACATTTACGGTCTGCGTGAAGACATTGTCAACCGCACCAACAATCCACTTGAGCGATACAACCGCACCCTCAATGAAGCTTTCTTGATAGCCCACCCAGACGCGACACAGTTTATCGCTGTTATCGAAAAACAAAGCCGAGAGAATGTTCGTCTTCTGAACGATATTAACAACCGCAGAGCTAGAGCCCCAGCACATGCCAATTCTCAACGAGCACCCGGACTTGACCCATATTTGGAGGGATACTTAAGTTCTGAAGCCGACCGTGACGACGTTTTCGACTCAGATGGCTCAAGTGAAGACTCCATTGCGTCCGTATCACCAGAATATTAGATAACTTTCCAAAACGTAAAGGTAAATTCTCCAGATATTTCTTTTGAACATGGTCTTTATTTGAGTTCGAAATAATCAAAAGGGTTTATCCCCCGCAAATTCTCATATGGTGGCCAGCGCCCGTACGACTGTTTTACGAGCTTTCTGTTATGAGAGCAAATGCTAAGTCTTCACCCCTTTAAGACGTGGGTTGTTCGCATTTCGCACATTTACCACGTACCCACTATACCCAAGCGGAGGTACCCTCGACCTAATTATAATTTGTGTTGGTTCCTATATAAGCGTTTGTACTGGTACAGACATCGATACCCGCCATGGACAAACATTTCTCTCTATAATTACATTAATTCCATTTTACAACACTATTAAATTATTGAGGATTATCGTATATTAAAACGAGGCCTCCCCTATGGGTCAAATCACGATCAAATTTGACCCAGAATTGACCCAAAAACGGAGTTGACCCATTCTTGACCTGCGCCAAATTTGCCCCCCAAAAAATCCTTCCCTATAGGAGATTATAGATACAATGCCATCAGATGGTTCTCGCCACGATACAGCGCTTTCGCATTGTGATTGGATGCACATATCTAAACAGTATTTTTAAACTCCAAGTAGTTGCTGAGATATGGACACCGACAGGGGTGTCCATATAATTTTGGCGCGGAGTGTATTTGATCACGAGAAGTTGCAGACGGCCGTGCGTACATTGTTATGATTCAGCTCTGGTTGCCACCATGAGCGCCTGATGGACTGGAGTTGAAGTGCAACCGAGCGTGAGTCGATAGCAACTGTATGATCGGGACCAGGCCTGGGAACAGACGATGTACCAGTGAGTGATGGTGGTCGTGGCCCTGCAGTGCATTTGTAGTGAAAGACTCAGTAGGAAACCTGTTGTTTAGTGGAGAAGCACAGCCAAGCACTAAGTAGGGAGCTGAGCAGATAAGTAGGAATAGGAAGTTAGTGTTTGCATTCGACACTAGACTTCTCCAAAGATCTATCTGGCAAAAGCGCTGCTCTACCAGACCTGCAGTGGAACACCATCGTAGCGAGAGATTTGGCGATGCTGTTCATGGAGCTGCGTGAAGCTTATGTAAACCATTACAACCATGCAGAAGTTTCGACGGAGAACCCTGTGTCAATTGATAAAAAAGCTCGACGGCCATGTCGTGAGCATACATAATGCAGCTGGGTCGCTGGAAGTTTGTATGGCCCAGTGTGATAATAAAAAATCTGTGACGAGCGCAACTTCACAGCTTTTTTACGAGTCTCATGTATCATTTTGACAAATGGCCCCGAAGCGAAAGAACACCGGACCTTCCACCTCGTACACGTACCAAACCGTCCAGCGAAAACTCAACCAAGTGTGCGAGCTGGAGTTCCTGCGCCTCGAACTCCAGCGGACGGCCAAAGTCCTTCAGCAAGTGAGGCTCTTGGGGTGGAAGATCGCTGGACTGCACGTTCTCCGTTGTCTGGATGACAGAACGGCTCCGTTGGACCTGAGCTACCATTTCTTCTACCGGTGCTGCAGTGCTGCGCTGGCACAAACATCGGCAAGACACACAGCAACAAGCACTCCAGCCTATCCTGACTTGCACCCGACTTTCATGAGCTACTACGAGTTGTGCAGCGCCATCACGACCTACGAAGCGCCCTCCTTAGAGTGGTGTAGTGCAATGACCACGGCAATGGCGACGCAAATGGAGACGAATACAATGAACATGCTGGCTTTGCACTTCCGTCAACGTCTCCGTCAGTACATCGGGTTCAAGTACGCGAAGAAAGGCAAGCTACGACTTGGGTACAAAGCGGCTAAGAAGTTGGTGGATGGATGCTACAGAGTACGAGAAGAGACGGTGGTCGACAGTAGGGGCAACGCGACTGGCACAAGAAAACTATGGCCCGAATGGGACGATCCGCGATCGCCAGCAGAACGAGAGCTTCGTGAGTGGCTCGGCGAGGTTCCGTGGAAGAGGGCAATACGTCAGAACCCCGCGTACTTTATCGTGAAGGTGTATGACATGCTCACGTTCATGGAGGGCTTTGCAGCGGAGCATCCAAAGACCAGAGGGGCAGGACTGTACTCGATGTTGCCATTCTCCAGCTCATTTGTGCCGGGTCACATCACGATTAACATCTCGTCTCTATTTGAACTCTTTTCCCGGATCAGGAACAATCCGGGCGTGGAGCAGTTTGTTGCTGAACAACTTCAGGTGTCGTGCAGAAAAGATAGAAACTTGTGGACCGAACATCGAGATATTATATTTCGCAAGTTGTTTAATCTGGACGGCTTGGAGTCTAGCACCAGGGAGTTCGCTTACGAGATCACTACGAATGGATATGCAGCTTGTGTTTTGCTTCGGCGTGAAGCACAAGAACTCGACGGTGACGAATCTGTAGTCGATGCGAATCCACTCACAGCAACCAAGAAGCGAAAGACAAATGATGGTTTGTCTGTCGCTTCTGTGAAGACAGACCCAATTGACATTGCACTAGCCAAGCTACCTCCAGGATACGAGCCTGATGCTATGATAGGCATAGATCCTGGAGTGAAAAATGTTTGCACGGCGGCGTGTGTCGGTTGGCTTCCAGGTCGACGTCAGCGGAGACGAAGGAACCGGCGTCTCAAGCGCAGTCACAGTTCCAAAAGGAGACGCAAGCGCAACTCCAATAAGCAACCTGGAAAACATGGTGGAGCGACCGGCAACTTCAAAGGAAATGGGAAGCCTAGGCGTAAGCGCAAGCCCAAGAACCGCCACGGTCAGCGAATTGTGGCAATCACTACTGCAGAGTACTATCATTTAGCTATGTTCGACAAGCAACGCTCGTGGAATATCAATTTGAAGAAACGAGAACCATGGTACGCCGCCGAGACTGCAGCCATGCCTTCATTTAAAACGGCTGACCTCGAAGAGTACGTGGAGCGGCTCAAGTATTTTTTGACGCACCTAAGTTTTCTCGTTGCTTTTTCGTCTGAAGAATCATTTCGGTAGTGGAGACTCCTAACCAAGAGCAAGAAGATGACGGCCACCGCCACGCTGGCCAAGCGTCTAGTTCCAAGACCGAGCGCACAAGTGTGCATCGCATTTGGCGACTGGAGCTGCCAAGACGGCCTTCGGGGCAATCGCCGTGCGCCAGTAAAGGCTTTAAAGAAAGCGCTCGAGCGGCGCGCAACTGTGCTTCCCATGGACGAATTCCGAACCAGCAAGTTGTGCTCCGACTGCAACGAGATCCTGGACAAAGCCGTTCTGCTAACCAAGGTCAAGGACAGGGATACGCACGAGATCAAGGCCGTCCTGAAGAAGAACCGAAATGTCTTTCACTGTGCCAACAGTCGATGCAGGGCTAATTTCTGGAATCGAGACGTCAACGCGGCCAGGAACATCCTCGACCTTCTGAGATGCAAGCTACTTGGATTAGGAAGACTGGCGGCGTTCGAGCGGTAAAGATCTGAGCGAAACAAGTGGTCGAGAAGGCCGTTGCGAGGCTTGCGTTGCACTCGAAGGGGGTGGGCGCACGGTCCACGCGTCGGGATCTCATAATCGACCACACGGTGTGAAGGAGCAAAACTCCGATGACACAGCAAAACCCGTACTTGTCGAGGGAGATGCGAAGTAGCTAAAACTTTTAGCTACGGTGCTTAGTGCGCTAGACGCTCTGCACTTGGCATTACCTAGTAGCGACCACGTAACGACCTCGAATAGAAGAGTGCATGTACAACTTCAACGACCGACACTCCGAGGTGAGCTGTTACCTGACGAGTCACAATTTTGCAGAACGATGCACAAGCCCAAGGACTCGATCACTCCGGTATCACGAAGGAATAATTCACTGGAGCCTCTCGGTCAACGGGGAGGCGAGCCAGATCTCCACAACGCAGTAGAAACGTCCCCGTCGATCCGTGGACGACGGCAAGTGTCCTCAGTCAGCGTTGCTGGAGTCCACTCGAAACCTTCGCCATCTCACAAACTAGGGGTGGTACCACAGAAGTACGCGGTGGTGGAAGGTGGCGTTCCAGGTGAGGGTGTAGGGAAACGACTGAACTCGATTGTGACGTCCACCCGATCTTCGTCAATTGCATCGAGCAAAATGGCAGCGATGCATCTCCACAGACATGCCCTTGGTGTCTTCAATAATACGCATGATGATCGCGAAGACTCTGAGGCAGACGATAGCGACACTGACAGCAGTGACGACAGACACGCACAAGGTGCAGCCGATGTTAGACATCGAACTCAATTTTTCAAGTCTGTGGTAGGACCCACAGTGCACGATGACGGCGGTATGTTGACGAAAGGGGCTATCGACCGTCGTGGAATAACACCGCACGTGTGTTTTACAACTTCCCAAATACCGCCAAGTCAAGCGAACAACCCGATAATTACGTGTGGACAACCTGTTACGTGTGGTTTTTGCAGCTCTACGAATCTCACGTGGGCCCTCCGCTGTTCGTTTTGTGGATCTGCGCGTATGAGCGACGCACCGCGACTGAAGTACTTAATCGACATGATTTTAAGCATTGATCCTCGTATTAAACCCGATCAGGTTCGTAGACTACTTCATTACGGATAAAACTCTAGCTTTTGGCGCTGAAAATGGTTGTCTCTGCTTGCTAGTTAGCGAAACGAATCCTTGACTACGCAAAATTCGATCGTGTTGCCATGAAAGCCGAAGCGACCTTCAAGCAAGCTGGTCTCGTTCGAGCGAAAGCTGCCATCATGATGATGAATCGCACGGTCGAAACACTTCGCTTTCAGATCATGCGAATCACTTTCGGGGCTTGGAAGAAGGCGAACGCATCCAGCATTCAGCAAAACGCTAGTATTGTGAGAATTATCTCGATCAAAGATGTCCAGACCAAGCGCAAATGCAGGCACAATGCGTTTGCTGTTTGGAAAGGATATGTCGCGCGAGTGGCGGACGAGCGACTGCAACGCTTTCAAGTTGCGTTTAGGCGGTACGGAAACTTCCTGTTTGTGATCAAACCTCTCGCACTAAGTTGCATTGTCTATCTACAACTAGAAATGAGTCAACCAAGCTGCGCAGACTTTGGAGTAGCTGGCGATCGTTCCTGCGCGTTCGAAGCAAGGAAAAACTTGAGGAAATGCGACGCCACCATGAGGAACAGTTGTAAGTGGAAATGATCTTTCGAGATAGTTTGCAGAATTCTAACGACTTCGTGCATTGGGATTGGCAGGCATGATACACCACTAGAAGCGCAAAGGGTGAAGAGGATATGGTGTCATTATTACTCTAAATGTGCACTTTTCTCACTTGTACATTGAATTCGCAGGAGATTGATCGGCTCAGAGAAAATCTGCAGGAGACGTTGAAACTTGTATACGCCGCTGGGGACTCGATTTTGGACCTGCTTCATGTTTCCCTTCGCAAAGCTGACCATAGCGTTCACAGTAAGTCACTCACCACGATTTCTCGATTCCAAGATGCTAACCAGTTGTCTTCGTCGTTTTACTGCAGAAACGCTGCAGCTTATTCAGATGTATCCCACCACAGCGGGTGAGTTCTTTGAAGCTGCACATGGTAACGAGCTCCTCGACGCGTTGAGCAGTGGGCATGCAATGCCCCATATTGATGGCTTCGGTCTTGACGACGAGAAAGATGACGCAGCTATGAGAAAGACTTTGGAGCAGACGATCGAGAGAGTCGAAGCCTCACCTCCTTCCGATAGCTTGATTCAATGGATCAACTTCCAGCGTCGACGTGGGGCTGAAATGAGACCGACCAGCGCGCCAATTGAGTCTAAAGCCATCGTGAATACTCCGTCAGAAAAGCCTTCGAGTGCAGGTTCCAGCTCAAAAGCTGCGAAAACCCGTTTGAAGGAAAAGAAAAAGGAGTTTAAGCCCATCAAGTTCTTGCAGGACCTCCGAGGTGTGATCGCTAGTCCTGGAGTCATGCTCAAACTTCTGTGCCACACGTCATCCGAAGCTCAGGAAGAATATGATCGAATACGAAGCACCGAGTTGACAACCAACACGGCTGCGACCGTAGCCGCCGAAAATTCGACTACAGCCACAACGCTTTCACCTTCGGCTCAAGTCCAGCTCCGGTCGTACTTCAAGATCGCCCCTCAAAAACTGAACCTCCCGCCTGACATCGTCACTCGAGACAGCTTTGTGCTCAACGATTTTGATTCTCTGTACGCCTACGCGGTGTATCTCTATCTTTTTCATCCAAATTACGTCGCGCCTGGGATGCAATTATCGCCTCGATATCATCTCAGCTACTTGTTCCTCTCTCCGCAATGGCAAAAAACCAAGACTTCGTTGCTGGATAACGAGTGTGACCCGTTCGCGCAGCAGCAATTTTACATCTTTTTGTCCAAAGTAAAGCGGGTCAACTTGCAGTTCTTGCGGTTTATCGACATTTGTGACGCTGTTCGACATATCGCGAGTTGGCACGAACGCATTGTCACTCGAGAGGCATTCAATGACTTCTCCAGAAGAGTACTGTGTAAAGACTCCAACATCTCAGTGTCGCTCGAGAAAGAAACACTGGGCTCCTGGGTCTCGTTACCAGCATCCAAACTTATGTCACTGTGTGAGAGCGAAGACGAGTTCCGTAAAATTGAGCAGGTTTACAAGGACAACGTCCTGGACTTGATCAAGATTTTCCGAATTTATGGCAGCGCTGCCGGCGGCAAAGGGATCTTGGAGCAAGAATTCCTCAAAGTCATGACGAAGGCCGGCGTCACAGAGAAGAAAAACATTTTGCGGTCGCATTTGCAGTTGATCTACCAGCAATCGCGACAAGCAAATGGTGGAATACCACCCGATAACCCCGCTGGGGGAGCTGGTAATGCTACCACTGGATCAGGAACAGGAGTCGAAGGTGAAGAAGACGTTGACGACCGAGGCGCTACTCCAAATGAGTTCTTTGAAGCACTTACGCGCGTTGCGCACCACAACTACCAAAAACGTCGGGAGTTCATGGGCCAGATCGCAACTATGATGAACATGGGGGACGAAGTCAGCGCGGAGACGATTAATGGGGCCGGTTCATTGCTTTTGTGTGTTGTCGACCTTGTGGTTGAAAAGATTGTTCCTTTAACGAAGAAATTCCAGGAACAAGGGCTGACGTTCAAGAAGCAAATGATTTACCCTGACGTCCAGCATGTCTGCAAAGCCCAAGAGAAGAAGCTCAAGCGTATTTTCAACACGTACTCGCAGAGGAACAAGAATCCGCAGTCACGTGGGAAATTACTCGATCTCGGCGACTTCGAAGGCTTGTTGAAAGACAGGAGACTCGTTGACGCGCTCTTCCCCTATGGAAAACTAAAACAGCTTGCCACCTTTGTGCAGCAAGACGGAGATGCTGCCTCCAGCATCAACGGGTATGATGCCGACAGCGAGCTTGTCTTCTCTGAGTTTGTCGAGGCGTTGGCAGCCATTGCTGTCTACCGCAACGCCAACCCCTACCTCCCCTTTGCAAAGAAGCTGGAGACGTTCTTCGAGGAGTACTTCTAGCCACCAACTCGTACATTAGCATTGGGCTGATAGGCCAACTTCGACAATCCGGCAGTCGATCACTGTCTCCGGTCCTAGAGTAACGCCAGGTGCCAAGGCTCGCTCAACCTCTCCTCCATCTTCAAAACTTCCCGGCCAGAATGAGCTGGATTTTCGTTTCGTCTCCAACCACCCCAACTCTTTCCACGCTGCCGCAACCAAACTAGAGCAAAAGTATTTACGTTTTCCATCCTGGGATTTGGTTGAATCAGTTCCTTCAGCCGCTGGTGATGATGGCGTCGAGCTCGTGCTGCTACCTGTGGTGAAGAAAGCCTCTTCAGCATCTTCGCCACCGCTGTTTGCAACACGAACCGAACTGAAGATGCTTCGATCTGATTCGCCAGTCGAACGAAGGATGCCGAAGATGCTGTATGGGTTACCATCAACGTGGCGGACGAATTCACACAGGAGCTCAGTCAGCTCCGGAGTGCGTTCAGCCGCGATCTTCCTCACAACGATGGTGTTTGACACTTCGCGCGCGTAGGCCATGAGTCGTGGTTTCAAGGCATATACTTGAATACCCTCCGATGTCGCCTCCATGATACGCAAGAGAAATTTCGACTCGCCTGGCACTACGATGCCAACGTGGTCGTATTTCGATCCTGTAAACTGGAACAGGGCAAGAAAACAAAAGTTAAACTCTTGTTTCTCAATCTACACGAAGCCGTTTTGTTCTTCTGCTCACCTTGCGTTGCAATCGACTAGCTCCGAATCGACACGAAAACAGAATGATGTCGCCACAAGCGATGCTTTCGTGAAGCGAAGTCACATGAATCACACTCTTTTTGTTGGTGCCGAGTTCACAGTCACGCGAGATCGACACTACACCCAGAAACGACATCAGCAGCACATCGACACTGGCAAGTGGGTGCAGCAGCAATTGCTTTAAAAACGCTTCAAGCTGTTCTTTGCGATGGTTGACAAACTCTCCTTCCACCGGTGTGAACACTTGCTTTCGTGGCAATCCAGGTAGCTGCGTATCTGGATATTTCTTCTTCAGACGACTATGCAGAGCATCGAACTCCTTGTATCGCCTCGCGAGTTGCCACGTCGTACCATTAAACACAATATCGATCACGTAGCTCGTATACTGGCGCTGCGTGAGGTCGCTGATCTTGTTCTTCGTCCCGACAATGGCTAAATGAATCGTAGGTTGCGGCATTTTGTTCATCGGGATCAATTCGAGCTCTATCCTCCGACTTGCACAACCGAGGATATAGTTGCCAATTGGCAACTCCTCGTCGTTTAGCCACTGATCTCCGATATCAAAGTGCAAAATGAAGCTGTCGGGGTCTCGCCGCAACAACTTTTGCAAAAGTCCAGGTGTCGACGTCTTCTCCTTGTCAATATCCCGACGTAACTCAAGTTGCATCTGCTTGATGGCATCCAATTTGACTTGACGAACACTCACACTCTCTTGCGAAGCCTCGCTAACCGGCACAATAGTCGATACGCTAAACACAGCACAAACAAAAGCATTAGCAACGGATTCAACAACAAAAACCCTCCGTATGAACCTGTCTCCGTTAGCATCTGTCGCGGTGATTTTTAAGATCAGCAGCGACACAGGACTTCTTGTACCAGTACTCTCAGTCTGCCTTTCACTCGTCTACAACAACAAGAAACGTTATCTCGTGCCCAAAACCATTAAAAAAGTTTTTTGTTTGCAGTAGCTAACCTGCAAAGCTGTAGGTCGCGGACGTTGCGACAATAATTGCGCCGACCGCAATGCATTTTGCTCAGACCAGGATATCGGTGGACTTGATAGCCGTTGTTCTTCTTGTTGCACTTCTTCTTCATCCTCGTCGCTATCTTCAGACCCACTTGACGCAAACCGCAAAAATGCTGCAACAGTTCACCACTTTAGCAACTGCTAAGCTCCTCCTCCCCCTAAACAAGCATATTTTATCACACAAAAAGCAATTACCTTCTCGACCACTTTGCATCTCGTTCTTCTTCTGCTGTTTGAGCTTCGTGGCTAACGTCAGACAGTGCAGCCACTCGTCCCGTTGTGCGGCGGTGGCGGTGGCGAATTGCAGCTTGATCTGGCGCTTGGTCTCGACTGAGAAGCGGAATTTTGCGGCGCTGTTTGGCGCATCCGATTGGCTGTTATAGCTGCCGCGACGGATAACGACGGCGTCGTCCTTGCGGATGTGGGTAATGTCCTGCACCAGACACAAGTCCATCCAGAGCTTCAACGAGCTGCGGCGTTTGCGCCGAGGCGTGTCAGACTCTGCGTCCGGGTCCACCACCAGCGCGTGACTGAACAGCAGCAGCTTGATGCCCAGCCAGCCGCCATACTGCGCGCTGAACTGCCGCAGGTGGCCACGATGCAGACACTCAGGCGACTCCATTTCAGTGGATAACTTATTATGACTTGGAGTTTGTATCGACTAAGAAAAATGAGAGACCGTTTCGTACGAACTACGTCGTGGAGCTCTTTCTCGGGAAATGCAGAAGAAGGTAGCAAAGTGGCGGCATTCTAGGAGAGAAAATGGGGCTGGACCTAAAGCTCGGTTCAATTCTAACGGTGGAGCTTCTGGGGTTGAATGTGCAGTACACTTGCATTATTGTCACTGGCATGTGAGCACGCTTGTTAGCCTACCGACGAGGACCTGGCGATCCACCCACAGCAGCTCCAAAACGCAAAGCGGTGGTACCAGGAGCATTCATCAGCGACGACCATTCCAGTCGATCCCGACGAGCTCTCTTCTCGAAGCAGTCGTTCATCCTGAACTCTCAGTATCGTTGCCGTACGCGACGTATCTCCAGCGTTCACGAGGTCGAGGGCAACAACAGCCATGAATACGAGCGACGCAGTAAGCAACTTGGTCATTCTCTACTCGACCGGTTGGTGGCGCATTCGTAAATAAATCGATTGTTGTCTGCACACAAGTAAAGCCAGTACCAATACTTGCGGCCATGGACATTCGAAGAGGGACACGGAATGCTTCTCTTCTTGATACGTATAGCTACAGTATGGGGAGATTCATGCAAGTAGAGCCATGTTTTACAAGTAATGCTGTCGATAAAAGGATAAAAGAACAATCGTCGAAGTGTTCGTGCTCATTAAGGCAACAAGGCCTTTGGCGATTGCGAGCTGGTGCCATCGCCCACCGGTCACAAAATTCTACCTTTCACAGTAGAACACTGGTGCGATACGAGGGATCTTCATTCACTTTGCAGCCCCTGGTACTAGCACCTTATTCGCGACTTTCCCTCCCAGCACTCACCCACCAACACAAAAATGTCCAAGCTTATCGCTACGCTGCTCGTGTCTGAGATTCTGCTCGACCCTGCAGCTGCTACAGATTTCAAGTCTGCGCTGCTGAGGACTGCCGACAACAATCGCTCGCTCGTCGAAACCAACACGACGTCGGGATCTACTGACATTGATGCGGCTGCCGAGCTGCTATACGAGAAGGAGTGGACGAAGTGCGACTGGCAACTCAACTTGCATCAAATGGGGTGGAAATGGATCCACTTCAAGGGGTGTCCGATGCCCTGATATTGTGCTCGTGCTATGGCGGTAGCAGATCCCATACTCACCATAACACCATAACGAGCCTCCTCGATACATTAACACGTAATCTTAAATACATAGGAGATCCATGAAGTCGCTGAACCGCAAAGCATTCAGAATTCACAGAAAGGTGGCGGCGGTATGATCGAGACTACTGAAGGTGATGTCACCATTGGTGAAACGAACTGCTTTGCTTATGGGGAGCGTCTCCAGACTCTCTGACGATATGGATCAGCAAATGCAGGCGTATTGCGTCCACAGGACCTGACAATGCGTAGTGAACGTGTTTGATACTGCTGCGACATCATGAAGAAAAGTGAATATTTAACATGACATTTTTATTTGGATAGACGACGCGACATTATGCATGGTGTTTGCTGCGTTGCAATTTGGTTTGCAGATCGAGAGGAGACATGGTTCACTTGCCAAACTTGAGCAAGAACGTCTCAATTTCTTCGGTGGTTTTGTTCTGGTGAAGGAGCGCCAATACTAACTCGTGCTGACGCGCCGCACGACGTTCCTCATCCTCGCGTTCTTGACGCTGGTGTTGCAGATTTTGCGCTTCTTTCTCCGTCTGACGCTTTTCGTTCCATTGGCGCTTCTCTTCATCAAGCTTTTTTGAGAGATAGTCGATCTTCGCCTGAGAGTTTCGCGCATAGGCAGTTGAAAGAGAGACACGCGTTTGGTGAGCAGTAGAAGTATCCCTTTTCTTGTTGGACTCGCCGCCAGATGACTTCGTACGCTTGTTTTGTGGTTCTTGGTGAGTGGGGCGTCTTTGGTTCGTGGCGTTAGCCGGTCGTGTTGGTTTGCTCGCTCTTGGAACCGATTCGTCTTGGCGATCCGACGCCGGGGAGGGGCGATCAGTTGTCTTTAAACTAGAGAAAGATGTCGATGCTAACTCGACGCTTGGCAGTGTTAACGGTGATAATTGTGGGGAAGATGGAGCTGATGTCGCTGCTGACAGGAATTGGGACTAAGCGGCCTGCACGTTCGTGAGCTCGTCGTCACTGCCCCAAACACCGAAATTGCATTCGTCTTGTCGATATTGAAATTCGGGGACGGTCTCGATCGTGGATGGCATGCCCAACTCGAGTGTATGTGACGGCGTGATGTTTGCTTTGTCTGCAAATAGCTCTTTCATTCTGTGGAATTGGGGGCACATCACCTCCAACTTTTCGGGAATTGACATTCCTTTTTCTAGTTCTCGTCGTGTTAGGCCCAAACCAGTTTCGCTTTTGCTTGCGCTGGGTGTTGTCTTGAAGCAACGCTTGTAGGTATCCTAGCGTTGCTTCATATTGCGCGCATTTAGAGTTGGAAGCGCGCCGTTGGTAGTCTTGTTGTTCAGGTGATCGGCCATCATTTGGAAATGATCTTTCTTCTTTGTTGTATTTCCGACAATTGCCATGTTGTCAGAGCCGTGGATGGCATTGAAATTTGCTTTTATCTCCATCCAGCTCACCAGAATACGGTAGTCATTGGGAGAAAGATGAGTCTTCCTTGACGCCACGTCGTCGTCGTTCTCCTCGCTCATGATGCTTGGAAACGTCTAAGTCTAAGAATGCAAAAACAACAAGTAGCCGGAACTTAGCATACTACGATATCAGTTCGACCCAGTACAGGAATGGCATTATATCTCTTACATGAGCAAGAAGAAGAAAGATAGAAACTGCCGTACACGGGTGTGCTGCTGCCTCATGGGGATGTTTGGACCGCAACTTGGACCATTCCGATTCCCTCTCCAAGCTGGGTTTGTTAAAGATAATACTGGGGAACTTCCCGGGATCACGTCTGACCACTCGGCCCAACTCGACCTCTCGACTTATAATGCATCTAGTGTTCAATTCGCATTTTGCGGTCAACACCCCTCCTTCCTCCATGGATTCGGTCGCTATCGACCCCAACATCGTCGAGCCCTTGCCAGAACTCGCGGTCGCGTGGAGACCGCCTGATCAAGTCGACATCGAGCAACGCGCCGCTGCGAACCATCGTCGCACCCTTCTTCAAGGAGCCAACAGCGTCCTATCGTTCTCAACGGTGGCGTACCCACTGAGGCACATTTGTCCGAATCCTGACATCCGGGACGCGCTCGAACAACGTGCTGTGGCTCTGCAGCAGATCCGAGTGGAGGCAATGTTCGTCATGAACTTCCACTGCTGCCGCCTGTTCGAGCACCATCAGCGCAGCTACTCGAACTACCCAGTAGTACCGGCAAGATCTCGCACGATGGAGACAGCCCTACAGCTAGACCAAGCTACGTTCTACCGGTGCTGCACTGCTGTCTTTGGTGACGAACAGATACCCGCTCCAAAACCCTCGGCCAACGCTGCACTAGAGGAGTCCATCAACAAGTACAAGGCTTCACGATCGAGGATCATGCCGTATATACCGCCTACGCTATTCTATTCAAGCTCCGCTATCAAAGAACTGGCGAATGACATGCTCGTTGCGGCGAAGCAACACATTCGAACGAACTTCGAGGCACGACTCATCAACTTCATTAGCCTGCAGCTTGCGTATCCGCGGGGGGCGGCTGAGGCCATGGTCGCTCGACTAAAGTCCAGTCCTGAAGACCTCACGCACGTCGAGAAGCAATGGCTTGAGTGGCTAGAACTGCCTCCTACAGCTGCGAACATCGCTAGCCATGAGGTGCTATTTCTTGGCAAGCTGTACGACATGCTGAAGGTAATGGAAGCAATGCACGACCAAGACGAGATCACGAAATGGTGCCGATTGTTTACGTTGCTGCCGCAGCCCACCTCCTGTGTGCCATCGTTCTTCCCGGTCACGACAGGGGTGCTCTACCAAGTCGCAAAACAAGTTTTGGCGACGGCGGGTAAGGATGTCTTCGGACTTTACAAGTCCACGAACTCTCGTGGACAACGGACGTATGCCACGACTGCGGAGTTCCAAGAAGTGCGCGAGCGAATGTGGACCACGGTGTTCAACCTCGGAGACTGCGTCAGCCATACTGCGGATCCCCGAATTGGCGTTCCCAGGCGCAACTTCGAGTACCAGATCTCCACAAATGGCTACAGTGCTGCTGTGCTGACGTCAATTCCTGCTCCTCTTGAACGACCTGCTCCTTCTCCGAAGTATACGCCACATACATTGATCGGGATTGACCCAGGACTGCGTATGATGCTGACGGCATACAGCCGTCCTATGCTGGACTTTGTTTGCAACGCACCGGAAGAGCCATGCTTCATGCCCGGTTGGTGCAGTACCTGTCCAGGCCACGTTGGCGGCAGACGCCATGGCAAGAAGCGCAGCAGGAACCGCCGTCGTCGTCACCGACGCAAGAGACGCAGCAGAGCACAGTGCGATGTGGAGGGGTGGTGCGAGGTCTGCCACAGGCACCACCCAAAGCACCGTCCGCGGAAACACGGCGTCAGGCGCCGGACTCACTTTTTGCACGACAATGCTCACGTCCTACAAGTCACGTCCCGAGAGTACCGACACATGAGTCGTGTCGAGCACCATGCATTCTGGTTCGAAAACCTGAAGAAGAGGTATCCGCGCTATGGTGCGTTTGTGAAGGACATGCCTTCGTTCAAGACTTCGTCGCCGGCGTCTCTGCTCTCTCGCTACGACCACATGTGGAAGAACGTCAACGCCATGTTGGAGTTCTGCGCTCTCAAAGGGTTTCGAAAGTGGAGATTCACACTGTCGCGATTCAAACGCAAGGCCGTGGCGAAACTCGCCAAGCGTGCCGTCCCGAACGTAGACCGTGACGTGTGTGTGGCTCTCGGAAAGTGGAGCAGTCAGACCCACCTCGCGGGCCACATGCACGTCCCGCTAAAGAGGTTCGCGCTTGAACTCTCTCGCCGCGCAACCCTCATCATGGTCGACGAATTCCGTACCAGCTATCTTTGCTCCGAGTGCTCACGCCCGATGGAGGACACGCCGTTCAAGATCTCCGGTACGACGAAAACCAAGAGGTCGAGGAACGTGCGGGTCTGCGGAAACGTAGTGTGCAGAGCGAACTACTGGGAGCGCGATATCAATGCGGCGAAAAACTTGTGGCAGCTTGGGCTCCTCCAAGTCACCAGCCAGCCTCGAACTCCGCAGTTCTGCAGAGGACACCGAATCGACTAAGGCGGCTTAATTCAACCAACGCAGGAACGAGACCCTGAGAAGGACCTCAAACGAAAGCCCACTCGGTAAACGGGCTGCTGGGGAGTGAAAGATGTAGTGCCTTCATTCATAGGTAGCCCAGTCCGAACGTAAAGATCTCTCGAGATCATTCTTAGTGAATATACCGGGGACCAGCGAAGCAAATTTCTCACGTCAACGTTTCACTCAGTGCGGTGCAGCCAGCACCGAGCAAGTCCCGCTCTTGGCAAGAAGCAGAGCTGGAGCTTCATCCACCGGGATAGCATTCTTGATGGGACCGTCAAGTTTTACGATACATGCAACTTTACCAATCCAATAGAGTTTTCTATCAATCCATGCTTGGACCCAGAAGGTTGTGCTTACGGCTGCTTGTTGCCCTCGACTTCACCATTTAAAAGGGTTAACCTTTTTTACTGAACACACGCGGACGGCAAAGGTCCTGCGAGGTTAAGACAAACTCCAAGAAGTAAGATCGACTGCTTTGCGTTGGAGTTGCTGTGCAATTAGGATATCGAGCTGGATTCTGCCGCCAGTGGGGAGTTATGGCTGACTTGGTGCATGTTGACCACGAACGGTCAGCCTTGTGGTGCTGGCAAGCAGTCTCTCCTTCCACCACAGCCATGCCGTCTCTATTTAACATGCTGCCTCGCTGCTACGGATACCAGTCCTGCACGTGTGGCCGCACCTTTCCTCGGAGGCTTTTGCTGCCGCATCCAGGTGTGGTGTCTTTAAGCGTAACTGAGGCTTTGCGCCGTTACACATGTAGAGGACTCGGTGCGCAGTCACGCCGTAGCCATGTTGCATGGTCCGACGTGGCAGCGCCCACAGCTCCCCAACACCAAAGCATCGGCCGACGCCAATGAATTGTATTGTCACCGCCTTCCACAAAGAGCTCGCTCATCGTCTGGCGCATCAGAATTCCTCTGGCTGATCTCAGGCGAGTTCAGCACGAACACCAGTGCGAAAGTAACTCCGAAGTAACTCCACGAAGTCCACGCGCCACTTCAGCGAAAAAAGCTGGTGCCTGTCTTTTTCGCACTCGCAAAAAACGTCAAGGCCTTTTATCGTCAGTCCGACTCTTAGTCTGTTCGGAGCACTCGACACCTCATGCCTCGCAGCGACGACTGCGCCGTGACGCTCGACGCCGTGGTCGCCGACCCGCACCTCCACGCGCTCTACCTGCAGCATTTATCCGCGTCCGACCCCAAAAGTTTCGCGCGTCTTTTGTTCCTCGTAAGCGTCGAGGAGTTCAAAAAAGTGTTTTCTTCTTCCTCCTCCTCCAATGACGATAACAATCACGCTGAAGCTGAAGCCGACGCCGACGCTCAGGCACATCGGCGCCAATACGCGAGCAAAATCATCGCCAAGTTCATGAGCCCCGACGCCTTTTTGGACATTGCAAGTGAAAATTTGCGGATTCTCAACAAGTCCGTCGCAAGTTTTGGGAAACTTCTGCGCAACGACTTGATGCTGTATTCCGGTCTTGCGGCCAAGACGGATCTGTTCCAAGACGCTGAAGTAGCGGTTAAGAAGGCGCTGCAGCCGAGTTTCCGGCATTTTGCTGCGACGCCGGAGTTTGCGGCACTTTTGGCCAGCTCCAAACTCACGTACGTGGATAACGAAGACAGTACAGATGAAGAAAACCAACAACAGCAACAAATGGTGGAAAGTGAAGAGAAATATCCAGTATCCGAGGTGTCAGAGGTCTCCGAGGCGTCGGAGGTGAGGAGACATCGTACAGCGACGACCTTTTTGACGCTAGAGAGAGTACTTGGGAACAGAAGGTTGTGCAGTGTTTTCTGGGTCTTTTTGTTCAAGGAACGCACACATGAACAGCTGAGTCTGTGGATGGATTTCCGATATCAATTGCTGCCTGTGCTGGAGGATTTTATCCACGCAGCAGCAGAAGAAGATGATGATAGTGAAGAGTTGAATGAGAGGGAGCTGCGGCACCCGGAGGAGCTCATTGATCAGTTGCTGACCATTGGAAGTCGTATTGCAGCGAAGTATTTGACAGCGAGTGCAAGTACCCGTGTCACTTTTGTTGGAGAGGACCAACAGGGGTTGTTGCGGGACTATGAACTGCGTGTGGCTCGATGTCTTGATGCTGGTAGTTTTTCGCTGGCGGATGCGGAGGTGCTGCTTCGAACGGTGTCGCGCATCCAGGCTGTGATTGAGGCTGACCTCAAGGTTAACCACTTTGTGCGATTCATGGGCAGTGAGTCGTTCAAGTCGCTGGTGGTATCCTATCAAAGCCGCTTGCTCAGTCCATCGGGATCATCGAACGCCGTCACGACTCCTGCATGCGATGGATCGAGCACAGCTTCGGATAGTAGCATGACTACGCTCCAAGAGCTGTTCCAATGCATGAATGTTGCGTCACATCAACCACAGCGCGTACGGAGTAAATCCTTCACACTGCGAGATCTCTTCCAGGCACAGCTACGTGGTGAACCACAGAGCAAGTCGCTGATCAGCTCTGTGCTGAGCTTCCGGCTAGATGTTAATGACCGGTCACACCCTGAGATTATCAAGGAAGTGCTGCACTCACTGGCAGATCCCAACAACCACAGCGAAAGCAGCAGTGATCTATACCATCATCACGCCATTCCGGACCATGTTGAGGCTTTCTTCCGTCCGTCGGGAGCTGACGTCGTGCGCTCTACAACCCGGCCGGAACCCTCGCTTTTCCACATGACGATTGGAAATTCTGACAGAGCATTCTATGGAGCCTGCCTCACACGATACGTTCCACTGAACGACTCAAGCAAACTGAATCCGTTGGAGCAAGTGCTGCAGGAGACTGAAGGTCTCGAAGTGTATGTACCGACAGGAATTTGCATCATCAGCCGATACCCGATTCTTGACACACTCAAGCAACGATTGGACTCGCTTCACGCGGCAATGCAGGATGACGAGGCGTACCTTTCCGACGTGAACTGGTTGCCATCTGCGGCCCAGATGGCTGGACTGCTTAGTCCATTCGACTTTGCTGCAGCCACAGCCTCGCAAGATGATGTGACATCACTCTCCGCACTGGACAAGCACGTGGACTTCAGCATGGAAGAGCTGTTCAGCTGTCTATCGGTTGAACACGTCGTTAGTTTGGTTACGTGCATGCTTCTTGAGCGGCAGATTGTGCTTGTGAGCTCGCGGTACTCGGTACTCACGTCCGTGGGTGAAACGCTGAAGAGCTTGATTGCTCCGCTGAAGTGGAGCCACGTGTTCGCTCCCATCCTACCCAAAAGCATGCTCGAGTGCTTGCAATGTCCAACGCCGTATCTGTTCGGCGTACACTCTAGCTACCGTGCGGAGTTGCGTGAAATGCTTCAACGTGAAGGCTGTGGAGAAGGTATCGTGGTGGTGGATTTAGACGCAGATTCGATGAGCTCTCCAGGACGACCACAGCTCCCTGAGTCTGTGCGTGGGCCACTTACTTCGCGGCTGCTCCAGCTTCTGAAGCCTAAAGTTTTCTTCAGCGACTTCGTGCCCATGCTGAGCAGCACGGCAGATGCTTCACTAGCGCGCTCTTTCCCTCAGGGCCATGTACGAACGTGCTTCCGAGAAGCATTGGCGACTCTGCTACGTACAGTGGAAGAGTTCCGCTTCGTGCTGTCGGACGATTTTGACTATGTTGTGGTTTTTGATCGGATCGCATTCCTGCGCCGCCTGCCAACACGCGAGCAGTCCTTCTACCGCAGCTTCCTAGAAACACAGGTCTTCTCTCACGAGATCGCCTTGGTTGATATTTAAGATGCAAAAAGTAGACTTGGTCATTAATACACTGCCGTTTTGGTATCCTACAAGTACAAGTACCCTTGGTTGTCCATCTTACATGACACCGCAGGGTCCATTGGCTCGATCTTGTGCTGAGGCACTGGCACGTAGAGCCGCAGCCGAGGACGCACTTCCACTCCAGGTGAGATCACGGAATTCGAAATTGCGACGGAGATACCCACGCAAGTGTCGGTGCTCCTTCTTGAGCAAACTGATCGAGTCGTCCAGCGATTGCTTCAGCGATAACATTGCAGCCGCGTCAGCAAGTGCTGCTGGTTGGTTTGCACCCATTTCTGACTGACACTGCTGTAGCTGTTCGCAAGCAACTTGCACCCGGAACGCCGCCTTGGAAACTCGCATTGCAGCGACATAGGCGGATGATCCTTTCAGCGAATGAGATTCTCGGCGGGTAACCGCGATGTCACCTTGCTCGTACCCTGCCAAAATGCGGGACATAATATTTTCACAGCTCATCGTGAACTTCTCCAATAAGCTCAGGAAGAGCTCTTCGTGCCCTCCACACTGCTGCACACCCTTCGAATAGTCCACAGGATCACCTTCAGGAATGACAATGCTGGTGGGGTCCATCGTTACACGCATTGCTGCGTCACTCTCAGTGGTAGCACTTGTTGCATGGTCTCTGACTCCACTTCTCGAGGCCGGGCTGCTGATGTTCAGCCGCTCTAGCATAGCAGCAATGGGATCTCCTGACGGGCGCCCATCTGAGCTCTTATCCGAGTCAAACCGCTGCAAGCTCAAGGGCGCGTTCTCATTCCGTCCTCCTTCAGTTACAGCTCTAGCGCGGGCGCTCTGAGCCTCTGAAGCAGATTTTGGCGACATTGGGTGCTGAGAGGGCGTCGTTGTAGGCGCCGAGTCCTTCTTGTTTCCCATGAAAGGTGGGTGGCTCCACAGAGTTGGGTTACTGTGTGAAGACACGTGGTCCGACGTCTCAGCGCCCTCGAGTGGTTTATCCTTCATGTTTGGCAAGGTCGCAGAAGTTTTGTTGATCTCTTTCCAGTCAGGAATGTCCACGATAGCTCCACCGGTATCACGCTGCAGGGTCAACAGGCCGCTTGAACGTGTACTGTTTCCGACGGAAGAACCCAAGCTGAAAATTGATGTTGTGGGGGCTGCCATACGCACGGTAGGGCCAACTTGGCGTCTAATTGCCATAGGGTCATCCAACTCCAAATTTGAGATTGCCCGCGCAAGGTCAAGCTGTTGCATGTGGCGTGACGCCGGAGCGAGTCTAGACCCTGCGTCTGGGGCGACGTTAAAGAGATCCGAGTCGTCAACTTCGCTGTCAAAGGACGGGCGCGGAGTCGGTGATGTATTCGGGTATGAAGCTGGCGCAACGTCTAGATCGTCCCCACCGCGGTCTTTCGATGAGGCTGGCGAAGAAATAGACACAGTCGGAGCTGAAGCAGCAACACTTACACCTTCAGAACTTGCACGAGGGTAGTCGTCCGACCCAGCAACTGAGGGTGTAGAAGTTTTAGGTCCGAGGTAACGAACACGCATCCACTGCCGGATTGCTTTGAGCAAACTGTTTTTCGAGATGGGTTTTACCATGAACTCGTCCATACCTGAACCCAAGCATTTCTGCCGGTCTCCACTCATGGCGTAGGCTGTCAATCCGAGAACAGGAATGCGCGGTAGGTCGTTTTCCAGTTCAAATTGACGGATTGCTTTCGTAGCTGTGTAACCATCCATAACGGGCATTTCACAGTCCATGAAGATCAGGTCAAACTTAGTATGGTTTTCAGTGTAAGCCTTCACCGCATCCCGACCATTCACTTCCCATTGCAGAAGATGATCCGCCTCCTGAAGGAAGCACTTAACCACTTCCCAATTAAACTCATTGTCTTCCGCAACCAAAATTCTCGCCTGCCTCGGAATCACAATCTTCGCATTATTGGCAGTGTTCACAGCAGCTGCGCTTGCTGCACTATCACTTGAATTCACGTTCGATGTGTCAGCATTGGCAGGAGCTACACCAGATGCATCTGTTAGCAAGTCGTTCGCCGCGTAGAATAGCCCCTTAGCATCAATGTCATCGAGCAGTCGAACTACCACCGTAAAGTAAAAGTTGCTACCAACATCCAGCTCGCTATCAACACCAATTTGACCATCCATAAGCTCCGCAAGCTGCTTGCAAATGGCAAGCCCCAAACCAGAACCTGTAGGATTGTTCTGACGCGTACGTTCCAGTTTTGTAAACAATGAGAAGAGGCGCATTTTCTCCTCTGCATCCATACCAATTCCGGTGTCGATGACTTGGAACAGCAACTTCTTGAACGCCTTGGGAAGCTCCGGGGTGTATACAACGCTGCATGTGACCGTGATCGAGCCCTCGTTCGTGAACTTGATAGCATTCGACAACAAGTTCAGCAACACTTGACGAAGACGCACAACATCACCGATAGCAACCTTAGGTACATTGTCATCGCACTTGAGCTCAAGCTTGAGTCCACGTTCCCGAGCCTTAAACTTGAAGATCTCAATTGAGTAGTCAAGCAACTCGTGCATCTGGAAGGGCGCAGCAGAGATTTCCAAATGTCCAGCCTCAATCTTCGACAAATCCAAGATGTCGTTGATCAGGTTCAAGAGAAGCGAACCCGACACGTACGCCATGTGCACATATCTTTCCGGCGCCTTGTCCAGTGGCTGCTCCTTCAGCAGTTCCAGCATTCCTAGCACACCATTCAGCGGTGTTCGCAGCTCGTGACTGAACGAGGCCAAAAAATTCACCTTGGCAGCCTCCATGTGCTTTCTCGCAGTGTAATCTTGTCCGACACCAATCACACCACGAATGTTCCCGTGCATATCTTTTTTGCTCGATGCGTTCACAAGGAGGAGGAGGAACACGCCACGCTTCGTCGTCATTGGTAGCTCCATCTCACCCACATCAATACCAATCAGCGCTTGGTTCAGCAATTGGCGAACCTGCTGTCTGCTTTCCGGGGTGATGAATGTGTGCACCAACGACAAGCCAAGAACACTCGACTTGTGATAGCCCGTAATCTCTTCGATCTTCTGGTTCCACTCGTTGATACGACCATTATTGTCGATACCAAAAATCGGGGCGTTCGCAGTGTCAATCAGTCGGAAATATTCATGCTCTTGAGCAATGCGATCCGTGATATCCTGGCCGATACCGACCACGCCAACAATGCTGCCATTAGAATCGTACCGTGGTGTTGCGTTTAGCAAAATTTCGATTCGAGTACCCGGACGGGTAATCAGTGGGAATTCGAAGTTTGCTGTTTCAACGCCCCTCAGCGCTTGTGCTAACACTTCCGCCACAATAGGACGGAACTCGGGTGAAATAAACGTCTCCACAAGGTTCTCGCCCATAACTTCATTAATCGAGTAGTTTGTGATCTGAGCAGCCTTCCTGTTCCAAATATTGACGCACATGTTGGCATCTACGCCGAAAATCGGAGCATTCGCCGTATCGATCAGACGACTGTACTCTTGCTCTTGAGCGATACGCTCCGTGATATCTTGGCCGATACCAACCATGCCCTTCACTTCGCCGTGCTCATTGTACCGCGGAGTAGCATTCAACAGAATCTCCACACGTCGACCGGCCTTCGTGATCAACGGGAACTCGAAATTCGCAGTTTCCACGCCTTCGAACGCCTTCTCCAAAACACTGCGCACAGGCACTTTGTACTCATTCGAAATGAACTCCGCAACCAAATCTTTGCCGAGGACATCCTCGTTCGTGTACTGCATAATGTCTGCAGCCTTTCGGTTCCAGATGTTCACTTGCCCATTCGAGTCTACTCCGAAGATCGGAGCGTTGGCGGTATCGATAAGGCGGCTATACTCCTGTTCCTGTGCGATTCGATCAGTGATGTCCTGACCAATACCCACCATACCAATTACTTCTCCGTGTTCGTTGAACCGCGAGGTAGCGTTCAATAGAATCTCTACACGCCTGCCTGCTTTTGTCATCAACGGGAACTCGAAGTTTGCTGTTTCAACGCCTTCCAGCGCCTTCGACAGAACGAGACTTACTGCATCACGGTAGTCTTCCGTGATAAACTTCTCTACCAAATTCTCACCCATCACATCTGTTGGTGTGTACTGTGTGATTTCAGCGGCCTTCTTGTTCCAGATATTGACGAGGCCGTCACCATCCACGCCAAAAATTGGTGCATTGGCCGAATCAATCAGCCTAGCATACTCTTGCTCTTGTGCTATCCGGTCCGTAATATCCTGTCCAATACCCACGACACCAACGATGTGCCCGTGCTGATCGAAGCGCGCCGTCGCATTAAGTAAGATGTTTAATTTCCGACCGTTCTTGGTGATCACTGGCACTTCAAAGCTTGCAGTTTCGTTGCCCTGCAAAGCATTCGACATGATCTCGTATACGATTGCCTGGTACTCGGGAGCAATGAATGTTTCCACATACTTCTCTCCAAGCACTTCCTCAATAGCATAATTCGTGATCTGTGCAGCCTTGTTGTTCAGAATGTTCACGCACATGTTCGCATCAATACCAAAAATCGGAGCATTAGCCGTATCGATAAGACGACTGTACTCTTGTTCTTGCGCAATACGATCAGTAATATCCTGACCGATGCCAACCATCCCCATCACTTCACCCTGCTCGTTGTAACGAGGCGTCGCATTGAGTAGAATTTCTACTCGCCGACCCGCCTTTGTGATTAACGGGAACTCAAAGTTGGCTGTCTCGACACCTTCGAACGCTTTCTCTAGAACACACCGAACAGCCACTCGATACTCCTCCGAGATAAACTTTGCCACCAAATCCTCTCCAAGTACATCCTCGGTTGTGTACTGCATAATATCAGCGGCCTTCCGGTTCCAGATATTAACTAGACCATTCGAGTCGACGCCAAAAATGGGAGCGTTCGCAGTATCGATAAGACGCATGTACTCCTTCTCCTGTGCAATCCGATCCGTGATGTCCTGTCCAATACCGACCATACCAATCACTTCGCCATGCTCATTATTCCTTGGCGTAGCATTCAACAAAATCTCTACTCGCCGACCCGCCTTCGTCATCAATGGGAACTCGAAGTTCGCCGCCTCAACGCCTTCCAACGCCTTCGACAACACTAGTCCTACGGCTTCCCGGTAATCCTCCGTAATGAATTTCTCCACCAAATTCTCACCCATCACATCAGTTGCTGTATATTGCGTAATTTCAGCCGCTTTCTTATTCCAGATATTTACGAGGCCGTTTGCATCGACACCAAAGATCGGGGCGTTGGCAGAGTCAATCAGTCTCGCATATTCCTCTTCCTGTGCAATGCGATCAGTGATATCCTGACCGATGCCAACCATCCCCATCACTTCACCCTGCTCGTTGTAACGAGGCGTCGCATTGAGTAGAATTTCTACTCGCCGACCCGCCTTTGTGATTAACGGGAACTCAAAGTTGGCTGTCTCGACACCTTCGAACGCTTTCTCTAGAACACACCGAACAGCCACTCGATACTCCTCCGAGATAAACTTTGCCACCAAATCCTCTCCAAGTACATCCTCGGTTGTGTACTGCATAATATCAGCGGCCTTCCGGTTCCAGATATTAACTAGACCATTCGAGTCCACACCAAAAATGGGAGCATTAGCAGTGTCGATAAGACGCATGTACTCCTTCTCCTGTGCAATCCGATCCGTGATGTCCTGTCCAATACCGACCATACCAATCACTTCGCCATGCTCATTATTCCTTGGCGTAGCATTCAACAAAATCTCTACTCGCCGACCCGCCTTCGTCATCAATGGGAACTCGAAGTTCGCCGCCTCAACGCCTTCCAACGCCTTCGACAACACTAGTCCTACGGCTTCCCGGTAATCCTCCGTAATGAATTTCTCCACCAAATTCTCACCCATCACATCAGTTGCTGTATATTGCGTAATTTCAGCCGCTTTCTTATTCCAGATATTTACGAGGCCGTTTGCATCGACACCAAAGATCGGGGCGTTGGCAGAGTCAATCAGTCTCGCATATTCCTCTTCCTGTGCAATGCGATCAGTGATATCCTGACCGATGCCAACCATCCCCATCACTTCACCCTGCTCGTTGTAACGAGGCGTCGCATTGAGTAGAATTTCTACTCGCCGACCCGCCTTTGTGATTAACGGGAACTCAAAGTTGGCTGTCTCGACACCTTCGAACGCTTTCTCTAGAACACACCGAACAGCCACTCGATACTCCTCCGAGATAAACTTTGCCACCAAATCCTCTCCAAGTACATCCTCGGTTGTGTACTGCATAATATCAGCGGCCTTCCGGTTCCAGATATTAACTAGACCATTCGAGTCCACACCAAAAATGGGAGCATTAGCAGTGTCGATAAGACGCATGTACTCCTTCTCCTGTGCAATCCGATCCGTGATGTCCTGTCCAATACCGACCATACCAATCACTTCGCCATGCTCATTATTCCTTGGCGTAGCATTCAACAAAATCTCTACTCGCCGACCCGCCTTCGTCATCAATGGGAACTCGAAGTTCGCCGCCTCAACGCCTTCCAACGCCTTCGACAACACTAGTCCTACGGCTTCCCGGTAATCCTCCGTAATGAATTTCTCCACCAAATTCTCACCCATCACATCAGTTGCTGTATATTGCGTAATTTCAGCCGCTTTCTTATTCCAGATATTTACGAGGCCGTTTGCATCGACACCAAAGATCGGGGCGTTGGCAGAGTCAATCAGTCTCGCATATTCCTCTTCCTGTGCAATGCGATCAGTGATATCCTGACCGATGCCAACCATCCCCATCACTTCACCCTGCTCGTTGTAACGAGGCGTCGCATTGAGTAGAATTTCTACTCGCCGACCCGCCTTTGTGATTAACGGGAACTCAAAGTTGGCTGTCTCGACACCTTCGAACGCTTTCTCTAGAACACACCGAACAGCCACTCGATACTCCTCCGAGATAAACTTTGCCACCAAATCCTCTCCAAGTACATCCTCGGTTGTGTACTGCATAATATCAGCGGCCTTCCGGTTCCAGATATTAACTAGACCATTCGAGTCGACGCCAAAAATGGGAGCGTTCGCAGTATCGATAAGACGCATGTACTCCTTCTCCTGTGCAATCCGATCCGTGATGTCCTGTCCAATACCGACCATACCAATCACTTCGCCATGCTCATTATTCCTTGGCGTAGCATTCAACAAAATCTCTACTCGCCGACCCGCCTTCGTCATCAATGGGAACTCGAAGTTCGCCGCCTCAACGCCTTCCAACGCCTTCGACAACACTAGTCCTACGGCTTCCCGGTAATCCTCCGTAATGAATTTCTCCACCAAATTCTCACCCATCACATCAGTTGCTGTATATTGCGTAATTTCAGCCGCTTTCTTATTCCAGATATTTACGAGGCCGTTTGCATCGACACCAAAGATCGGGGCGTTGGCAGAGTCAATCAGTCTCGCATATTCCTCTTCCTGTGCAATGCGATCAGTGATATCCTGGCCAATACTCACGACACCAACAATGTGTCCGTGGTGATCAAAACGAGCTGTAGCGTTGAGTAGAATATTCAGCTTTCGGCCATTTTTCGTAATAACTGGTACCTCGAAACTTGCTGTTTCATCTCCATGCAACGCTTTCGACATGATCTCGTATACGATTGCCTGGTACTCGGGAGCAATGAATGTTTCCACATACTTCTCTCCAAGCACTTCCTCAATAGCATAATTCGTGATCTGTGCAGCCTTGTTGTTCAGAATGTTCACGCACATGTTGGCATCCACTCCGAAGATTGGAGCATTAGCCGTGTCAATAAGACGGCTGTATTCTTGCTCCTGTGCAATACGATCAGTAATATCCTGACCGATGCCAACCATCCCCATCACCTCGCCCTGCTCGTTATACCGTGGAGTGGCGTTCAACAAAATTTCCACACGCCGGCCAGCTTTTGTAATCAATGGAAACTCGAAGTTGGCTGTCTCGACACCTTCAAAGGCCTTCTCCAGGACACTGCGGACAGGTACCTTGTATTCTTCGGATATGAACTCAGCAACCAGGTCCTTACCCAACACATCTTCCGTTGTGTATTGCATGATATCAGCAGCCTTCCGATTCCAGATATTAACTAGACCGTTGGAGTCCACACCAAAAATGGGAGCGTTCGCAGTATCGATAAGACGCATGTACTCCTTCTCCTGTGCAATCCGATCCGTGATGTCCTGTCCAATACCGACCATACCAATCACTTCGCCATGCTCATTATTCCTTGGCGTAGCATTCAACAAAATCTCTACTCGCCGACCCGCCTTCGTCATCAATGGGAACTCGAAGTTCGCCGCCTCAACGCCTTCCAACGCCTTCGACAACACTAGTCCTACGGCTTCCCGGTAATCCTCCGTAATGAATTTCTCCACCAAATTCTCACCCATCACATCAGTTGCTGTATATTGCGTAATTTCAGCCGCTTTCTTATTCCAGATATTTACGAGGCCGTTTGCATCGACACCAAAGATCGGGGCGTTGGCAGAGTCAATCAGTCTCGCATATTCCTCTTCCTGTGCAATGCGATCAGTGATATCCTGACCGATGCCAACCATCCCCATCACTTCACCCTGCTCGTTGTAACGAGGCGTCGCATTGAGTAGAATTTCTACTCGCCGACCCGCCTTTGTGATTAACGGGAACTCAAAGTTGGCTGTCTCGACACCTTCGAACGCTTTCTCTAGAACACACCGAACAGCCACTCGATACTCCTCCGAGATAAACTTTGCCACCAAATCCTCTCCAAGTACATCCTCGGTTGTGTACTGCATAATATCAGCGGCCTTCCGGTTCCAGATATTAACTAGACCATTCGAGTCCACACCAAAAATGGGAGCATTAGCAGTGTCGATAAGACGCATGTACTCCTTCTCCTGTGCAATCCGATCCGTGATGTCCTGTCCAATACCGACCATACCAATCACTTCGCCATGCTCATTATTCCTTGGCGTAGCATTCAACAAAATCTCTACTCGCCGACCCGCCTTCGTCATCAATGGGAACTCGAAGTTCGCCGCCTCAACGCCTTCCAACGCCTTCGACAACACTAGTCCTACGGCTTCCCGGTAATCCTCCGTAATGAATTTCTCCACCAAATTCTCACCCATCACATCAGTTGCTGTATATTGCGTAATTTCAGCCGCTTTCTTATTCCAGATATTTACGAGGCCGTTTGCATCGACACCAAAGATCGGGGCGTTGGCAGAGTCAATCAGTCTCGCATATTCCTCTTCCTGTGCAATGCGATCAGTGATATCCTGGCCAATACTCACGACACCAACAATGTGTCCGTGGTGATCAAAACGAGCTGTAGCGTTGAGTAGAATATTCAGCTTTCGGCCATTTTTCGTAATAACTGGTACCTCGAAACTTGCTGTTTCATCTCCATGCAACGCTTTCGACATGATCTCGTATACGATTGCCTGGTACTCGGGAGCAATGAATGTTTCCACATACTTCTCTCCAAGCACTTCCTCAATAGCATAATTCGTGATCTGTGCAGCCTTGTTGTTCAGAATGTTCACGCACATGTTGGCATCCACTCCGAAGATTGGAGCATTAGCCGTGTCAATAAGACGGCTGTATTCTTGCTCCTGTGCAATACGATCAGTAATATCCTGACCGATGCCAACCATCCCCATCACCTCGCCCTGCTCGTTATACCGTGGAGTGGCGTTCAACAAAATTTCCACACGCCGGCCAGCTTTTGTAATCAATGGAAACTCGAAGTTGGCTGTCTCGACACCTTCAAAGGCCTTCTCCAGGACACTGCGGACAGGTACCTTGTATTCTTCGGATATGAACTCAGCAACCAGGTCCTTACCCAACACATCTTCCGTTGTGTATTGCATGATATCAGCAGCCTTCCGATTCCAGATATTAACTAGACCGTTGGAGTCCACACCAAAAATGGGAGCGTTCGCAGTGTCGATGAGACGCATGTATTCCTTCTCCTGTGCAATGCGATCTGTGATATCTTGGCCGATTCCCACCATACCCATCACTTCTCCTTGCTCGTTGTAACGAGGTGTAGCGTTCAGTAAGATTTCCACTCGTCGACCGGACTTAGTGATCAATGGGAACTCAAAATTTGCAGTCTCCACGCCTTCGAACGCTTTCTCTAATACGCTTCGGACCGGAACCTTGTACTCTTCTGAAATAAATTCAGCAACTAGGTCTTTGCCCAAAACGTCTTCATTCGTATACTGCATGATGTTCGCTGCTTTTCGGTTCCAGATGTTGACACGCCCATCAGAATCCACCCCAAAGATCGGAGCGTTGGCTGTATCAATCAGTCTCATGTACTCTTGCTCCTGAGCGATACGGTCCGTAATGTCTTGCCCAATGCCAACCATGCCAATGACTGCACCGTGTTCATTATACCTCGGGGTGGCATTCAGCAGGATCTCGACGCGTCTGCCCGTTTTCGTGATCAAAGGAAATTCGAAATTAGCAGTTTCAACACCGTTGAGGGCTTCAGACAGCACATAGTTCACCGCGTCCTGGTAGTCAACCGTAATAAACTTTTCTACAAGGTGCTCACCCATGACAGCTTCGGCTGGATACTGCATAATCTCGGCAGCCTTTTTGTTCCAAATGTTCACACGTCCTTCTGAGTCTACTCCAAAGATCGGGGCGTTCGCTGTGTCAATCAAACGGATATACTCTTGCTCCTGAGCAATACGTTCTGTAATATCTTGGCCAATTCCCATTACACCAAAAATCTGACCCAGCTCGTCGTATCTCGGAGTAGCATTCAGCAAGATTTCGACTCGCCGCCCCGTCTTAGTGATGATTGGGAAGTCAAAGTTGCCAGTCTGTTCTCCTTGAAGAGCTTTTCGCAGCAACAATCCTACTGACTCACGGTGATCTTCTGCAACGAACCGATTTACCAGATCCTTGCCCATTATTTCTTCGGACGAGAACTGAGTGATTTCTGCCACTTTCAGGTTCCAAATATTCACGCGACCATCCTGATCAACACCGAAGATCGGAGCGTTGGCCGAGTGGATTAGTCGATTGGTTTCCTTTTCTTGGGCCATGCGCATGGTAATATCCTGCCCGATGCCGACGACGCCTATGACGACACCCTTCTCGTTGTAACGCGGTGTAGCGTTCAACAAAATTTCTACGCGACGACCGCCTTTTGTGATCAGTGGAAACTCGAAGTTAGCTGTTTCTTTCCCGTTCAAAGCTTCGGAGAACACCGCCCACACTGCCTCCTGAAAGTCATCTGGGATAAAGTTTTCAACCAGGTTAACGCCGAATACGTCTTCGTCCGAGTATTGTGTTGTGTCGGCAGCTTTTCGGTTCCAAATGTTTACACGCCCACGCTCATCCACGCCGAAGATTGGCGCATTGGCAGTGTCAATAAGACGTGTGTATTCCTGTTCTTGTGCTCGTCTGTCTGTAATGTCTTGGCCAATTCCGACAACTCCGCAAATGTTGCCGAAGTGGTCGTACTTTGGCGTCGCATTCAGCAAAATGTCAAGCCGGCGACCGCTTTTCGTGATCAATGGGAAGTCAAAATTTGCGGTGCCTTCTCCCTGCATGGCTTTTGCTAGGACCTTCGCAACCGCATCAACATAGTCCTCAGACATGAATTTGAAGATTTTCTGGCCGATGGTGTCTTCGTTTGTGTAGTCTGTAATAGCGGCAGCTTTCTTGTTCCAGATAATCACCTCGCCGTTGCAGTCAACACCGAAAATGGGTGCATTAGCCGTATCGATCAGCCGGCTGTATTCCTTCTCTTGGATGATACGGTCCGTGATATCCTGTCCAATACCCACAACACCCACGAGTTGTCCTGTGTGATCATATCGCGGTGTAGCATTCAGCAAAATCTCCACTTTTCTTCCAGTCTTGGTAACCAATGGGAACTCAAAATTCGCCGTCTCGGTGCCTTTGAACGCGCTCTGAAATACTTTCGCCACTTCAGATCGAAACTCCTCGGAAATCAACGTATCCACCAGATCCACGCCCATGACCTCATCAGGCGTGTATTCACTAATCTGGGCTGCTTTGGCGTTAAAAATCACCACTCTTCCTTGTGTATCCACGCCGAAAATCGGCGCGTTGGCCGTCTCGATGAGTTTCCTGTACTCCATCTCCTTGGTGTTTCTCTCTGTAACATCCTGGCCAATAGCAACGACGCCCATCACCGCTCCTAGAGTATCAAATCTCGGCGTCAAACACAGCACGATCTCCACTCTCGAGCCTCTTGCCGTCACCAACGGCAGCTCAAAATCTGCGCCGGGGATGCCTGTAAGTGCCTGCTCGATCTTCTGCGACACAATCTTCCGGAAACTCTCGTCCACAACTGGCAGCAGCGGCTCCCCCACCATGTCCACACTGGCGTATCCCGTCATGGACGCCGTTTTCGAGTTCCATACTGTAATATTCCCCTCTTTATCCAGCTCGATAATAGGCGCGTTGGCCTGCATCATGACGGTCGCGTACTGTTTCTCCTGAATCGCCCACTCCGTCACGTCCTGGCCCACGCCGTACACGCCGACGCACGCGCCGTCCTCGGCCAATAGCGGCGTCATGTTCGTCAGCACTTGCGCATTGCGGCCCTTGGTATTGCGCAACGGGATCCGTACTTCCAGCTCCGGCGTCTGTTCTTGGATACATCGTTCCAGCGTCTTGGCGATCTCCTGTTTGCGCTGCTTGCCGTACACAAAGTCGGCCAGTGGGCGGCCAATCACACGCGCCGATTCGAAGCCTGTAATGTCTTCCATGCGCGGGTTCCAGAGCGCCACGCGGCCGTCGGGACGCACGCCGATTGCGGGCGCGTTGGCGTCGTTGAGCATGCGGAAAAGCTCTTGCACGTGTGGATAAACGGCGTCGGGGGGTTCATTAGAGACCTCGGAATCGGCTAAAGGTGGCGGTGAAGTTGCTGCTGCAGCGGCGCTGGACGCGCGGCGGCCGCGCTTCCCCATTATTATTATGGCCAGGTATGCGGACTGGGGTGCTGGTACGGTTATGGATTGGTGATGGCCCCTGACGTGCCGTGGTACGTACCTGGGGAATAGAGGGCCAGATGGGAGAGAGATGCGAGATAGGGAGGAGACGTGTTTGTATAGAGAGACTCTGGATTAGGGGTGGATGAAATCTTAAAAAGGAGGGGAGGGTAAAAACAAAGCGCAGAGATGATCCAAACCCATCGATCGGCAAACGTGGCAACTTGCAGCAACACTAAAGAAATATTGAGCGAGGACGATTAGCGCGATGGTTTGACGTTGTGTGGTTGCATGCATTGATACCTTTGCAATGCTAATAGTGAAATACTACGATAAAATAAATGCTGCGTGGTGGAGAATGAGTTCGGTAGTTGGGTGGTGGGGTGGAATTGATGGACGCCTGCCTCAATTGCTGTGGAGGTGCCGCCTAGCAACTGTTGGTGCCGCAGCAGCTCCATGGGAAGAAGTACTGGTACCAGTGGCAGCCTTTGATCTTGGTGTTGGCCTCGAACAGCGGGTTGGACAGCGTGCCGTCCGTCGACGTGGATGACTCAACTTTGAGCAGGCGGCCACCCTCGGTGGCTCGCAGAAGTTGCGTTGGAGGTTGAGCGTCTTGTTGGGCACTCGCGGGGTCGACCACGAGCATGACGGCGACGGCGGCAATGAGCGCGGAGGTGAGTAGCTTGACCATTATGGTGGTGGATGCGGTGGAGTGAGTGAGGTTGGCGAGTACTTGAGCTGTTGGAGGCGAATTCGCGAATGAGCTGCTGCTGGAGTGACTTCCATCGTCGCTCGGACATGTCGAGCACTACTACCATCACAGGAAATGCTAGGGTATGCAAAGGGAGATAACAGGCCAATGAATCAATTGCCATGACCTGCAGCAGCAAAACAATAAAGTTCAAGACGCTTGGCACATCAGTATCCAAAGTCTGCAAAGAAAATTGGCGAATGAAGTGCTCTCCACAAAAAGTAGGTACTATCATCGTATTCCACCGGTACTGGTATTAGGACTAAAATTTTGCCAACGATGTTGACACCAGCAGAGGATGGCACAAGAAATGCAGTAAAATATACCTGACGCATTTACCATGCCAATGTTTGTTGCTACCTACCTAACTTGCTCTGAAATGCCCACGTCAAGAAGGTGATAACTATCAAGAAGGTGAAATTGCTAATACCCATAGCACCCCTACATGTTTGGGCTAGACTTGCCTAGCTGCCAGTCGATTAAATCGCCACCGATAGCCCATGGACGTCACCTTTGTGGATCGCTCCTCTTTCTTTGCGCATTGAAGTGCTGCCATCAGGATGCTCAAATGTGATCACAGACTAGAGAACCAATTGCCTCGAAGCGAGTAGTCTGTGATGAAGATACACCAACATTGCCGTTACGCTTACCATGAGAATAGGGTATATTCACTAAGAATGATCTCGAGAGATCTTTACGTTCGGACTGGGCTACCTATGAATGAAGGCACTACATCTTTCACTCCCCAGCAGCCCGTTTACCGAGTGGGCTTTCGTTTGAGGTCCTTCTCAGGGTCTCGTTCCTGCGTTGGTTGAATTAAGCCGCCTTAGTCGATTCGGTGTCCTCTGCAGAACTGCGGAGTTCGAGGCTGGCTGGTGACTTGGAGGAGCCCAAGCTGCCACAAGTTTTTCGCCGCATTGATATCGCGCTCCCAGTAGTTCGCTCTGCACACTACGTTTCCGCAGACCCGCACGTTCCTCGACCTCTTGGTTTTCGTCGTACCGGAGATCTTGAACGGCGTGTCCTCCATCGGGCGTGAGCACTCGGAGCAAAGATAGCTGGTACGGAATTCGTCGACCATGATGAGGGTTGCGCGGCGAGAGAGTTCAAGTGCGAACCGCTTGAGCGGGACGTGCATGTGGCCCCCGAGATGAGTCTGGCTGCTCCATTTTCCGAGAGCCACACACACGTCACGGTCTACGTTCGGGACGACACGCTTGGCGAGTTTCGCCACGGCCTTGCGTTTGAATCGCGACAGTGTGAATCTCCACTTTCGAAACCCTTTGAGAGCGCAGAACTCCAACATGGCGTTGACGTTCTTCCACATGTGGTCGTAGCGAGAGAGCAGAGACGCCGGCGACGAAGTCTTGAACGAAGGCATGTCCTTCACAAACGCACCATAGCGCGGATACCTCTTCTTCAGGTCTTCGAACCAGAATGCATGGTGCTCGACACGACTCATGTGTCGGTACTCTCGGGACGTGACTTGTAGGACGTGAGCATTGTCGTGCAAAAAGTGAGTCCGGCGCCTGACGCCGTGTTTCCGCGGACGGTGCTTTGGGTGGTGCCTGTGGCAGACCTCGCACCACCCCTCCACATCGCACTGTGCTCTGCTGCGTCTCTTGCGTCGGTGACGACGACGGCGGTTCCTGCTGCGCTTCTTGCCATGGCGTCTGCCGCCAACGTGGCCTGGACAGGTACTGCACCAACCGGGCATGAAGCATGGCTCTTCCGGTGCGTTGCAAACAAAGTCCAGCATAGGACGGCTGTATGCCGTCAGCATCATACGCAGTCCTGGGTCAATCCCGATCAATGTATGTGGCGTATACTTCGGAGAAAGAGCAGGTCGTTCAAGAGGAGCAGGAATCGACGTCAGCACAGCAGCACTGTACCCATTTGTGGAGATCTGATACTCGAAGCTGCGCCTGGGAACGCCAATTCGGGGATCCGCAGTATGGCTGACGCAGTCTCCGATGTTAAAAACAGAGGTCCACATCCTCTCGCGCACTTCTTGGAACTCTGTAGACGTGGCATACGTCCGATGGCCACGAGAGTTCGTGGACTTGTAGAGACCAAAAACGTCCTTGCCCGTAGTCGCCAAAATTTGTTTTGCGACTTGGTAGAGCACCTCTGTCGTGACCGGGAAGAACGATGGCACACAGGAGGTGGGCTGCGGCAGCAACGTAAACAATCGGCACCCTTTCGGGATCTCGTCTTGGTCGTGGATTTCTTCCATTACCTTCAGCATGTCGTACAGCTTGCCGAGAAATAGCACTTCGTGGCTAGCGATGTTCGCAGCTGTAGGAGGCAGTTCTAGCCACTCAAGCCATTGCTTCTCGACGTGCGTGAGGTCTTCAGGACTGGACTTTAGTCGAGCGACCATGGCCTCAGCCGCCCCCCGCGGATACGCAAGCTGCAGGCTAATGAAGTTGATGAGTCGTGCCTCGAAGTTCGTTCGAATGTGTTGCTTCGCCGCAACGAGCATGTCATTCGCCAGTTCTTTGATAGCGGAGCTTGAATAGAATAGCGTAGGCGGTATATACGGCATGATCCTCGATCGCGAAGCCTTGTACTTGTTGATGGACTCCTCTAGTGCAGCGTTGGCCGAGGGTTTTGGAGCGGGTATCTGTTCGTCACCAAAGACAGCAGTGCAGCACCGGTAGAACGTAGCTTGGTCTAGCTGTAGGGCTGTCTCCATCGTGCGAGATCTTGCCGGTACTACTGGGTAGTTCGAGTAGCTGCGCTGATGGTGCTCGAACAGGCGGCAGCAGTGGAAGTTCATGACGAACATTGCCTCCACTCGGATCTGCTGCAGAGCCACAGCACGTTGTTCGAGCGCGTCCCGGATGTCAGGATTCGGACAAATGCGCCTCAGTGGGTACGTCACGGTTGAGAACACTAGGGCGCTGTTGGCTCCTCGAAGAAGGGTGCGACGATGGTTCGCGGCGGCGCGTTGCTCGATGTCGACTTGATCAGGCGATCTCCACGCGACCGCGAGTTCTGGCAGGGGCTCGACGATGCCGGGGTCGATAGCGACCGAATCCATGGAGGAAGGAGGGGTGTTGACCGCAGAAGGCGAATTGGAAGGCGTCCACTGCTTGAAGCTGAATCGGAGCCAAACAAACACGTTAGCCAGCTTCTTCTCTTCGTCGTGCGGCAAATAGACAATTGTACATCACACGCATTGTTGAGGTTCCTTACATCCATAGTAGCGTGAGCAGACCGAAGTGTCGTCCATCGAGTGAGATGCAACGACGCTGCCTCCACTCTATCTTATCTTTCAAAGGTTGTGTAGCAGCTTCCGTAACCATCTCACTGATCGGTCAAAATAATTCCAAAGACAGCGTCAGGAAGTGGTCAAGGTGGGCAAGGTGGTCCGACTGGGCAGACGTGGTCCCGGGAAGTTCCCCAGTATCTTTAACATATACCTTATCGCGAACAAGAGTAACGACCAAGTGGCCGTACCATTCGCCAATTGACTGCTTTATCTTGTACACCCCGAAAGCATGATGAAAGCCACCGCAAACGACGAGGACAGAGCCGACTCTGTCCTCCAGTTCGTTGAAGACGCAATATCGCTCGCTCAAGAGATGACCACTGCTGCCCTCATGGACGATGCACCGCGGAAATGGCAAGCGTTCGCGCGAGATGTGCGAACGCTTGCAAGAAGAGCGCTTGCCCTGCAGTTCATAGGGCTCGAGGAGCTGGTTTTTCCTCATGAACTCACGCAGGCAGGTGCAGAGGCTAAACTAGGTTCGTACATCGACAAAACTAGAGCTGGTGACCATCTGTGGGCAATGCTGTACGATTTTTCAAACTTGACTATAGCTGAGAAGTTCGTAGCCGCCAAAAAGCGAGGCGTGGACGTTCGCGTGGTACTGGGCGCTACGATGTTGGACCCCAGGGTGATTGCTATGCTACGGCGGGGCCGAGTGGAGGTGCGAGTGGCGACGATGGTGGTCGGAAATCGCTTTCATCGCAAGATCTTGATTGCTGGAGATATTTTGGTTGGAGGATCGGCCAATATTTCAGTGAACGCAATGCAGGGGAACACAGAGGATATGTGGTTTATCAGTGGCAGTATCGGTAAGCTTCTTGCTTTTTGTTTTCTTATTTTGTCTTTGACAAGGTTGTTTGTTTTGTAGTTCGGCAATTCAAGGAAAATTTTATTAATTTGTGAAACGGCAACTGTAAGCCGTTTGTGCGGCACCATATCATCAAGGAGAAGAAGAAGAGTCTGCGTGTTTGCGATCTGAACCCAATAGAGGAAGACGTGGTCGTAAGCGAATTATTGGAGCCACGCGAAGAATCTCAGGAGCCATCGAGAAACGAGCAGGAGCCATCGCGCAGCAGCTTGCAAGTGCCGGAAGGAGGCATTTGCATTAGAGCTAATTGCACAAACCCGCAAGGTCGCAGCATTTACACCAATAGACCCATTGCTCTGTGTGATGAGCATCGCGCCATACGCAACAGAATGAAGAGCAGAAACAGACAGTTAAGGAAGAAGCGACGAATCGACCTCGCAGCTCTCCCCGGCGGAAATGCCCTCTGCGTGCGCTCCCTCCTGTCGGCACCGCTTTTGTTGTGCGCAGCACGCGACCCGCGCGCGCTCGCGTTTGCTGGATGGATACTGTCTGCAGTCACCAGCTTCAAGTCCTACGAGATGAGGTGCTGGCTTTTGCTCTCAGTGCCGTTCTCCGTACTCGAAGAGAAGGTGCTCGGCTGGAAGTCACTGCGACAACCTGCGTGCGCGAACACCCAGCACGAGTGCCAACAAGCAAGCCCGAACGGAGGGTGGAGCTGTGGCGCACTGCAATTGGCGCTCGCCTTTGGATGGACTTGTCATCACCTCGATTTGTACGCTGGACCGCTGGACATGCAGCGTGTCTTCTTTGCCATCCTCGGCCGCTTGCTTGTCTGGGGCCGGTCTACCACACGCGGACACGTAGGCGCGCAGCTCTCGAGTGGCAGGCACTTCGCTTGTTTATCGCCGGTTTTGGGTGGAGCAGCTATGGCGAAGACACTCGCGCCAGTCGTCCAACAGCAGCGCACGAGAGAGCCGCTCCCCTGAATTGGCGAGTGGACAGCTAGGTCCTGGACCGAGACAGAACGAATGAACCGCTTTCCAGCCGAGCACCTTCTCTTCGAGTACGGAGAACGGCACTGAGAGCAAAAGCCAGCACCTCATCTCGTAGGACTTGAAGCTGGTGACTGCAGACAGTATCCATCCAGCAAACGCGAGCGCGCGCGGGTCGCGTGCTGCGCACAACAAAAGCGGTGCCGACAGGAGGGAGCGCACGCAGAGGGCATTTCCGCCGGGGAGAGCTGCGAGGTCGATTCGTCGCTTCTTCCTTAACTGTCTGTTTCTGCTCTTCATTCTGTTGCGTATGGCGCGATGCTCATCACACAGAGCAATGGGTCTATTGGTGTAAATGCTGCGACCTTGCGGGTTTGTGCAATTAGCTCTAATGCAAATGCCTCCTTCCGGCACTTGCAAGCTGCTGCGCGATGGCTCCTGCTCGTTTCTCGATGGCTCCTGAGATTCTTCGCGTGGCTCCAATAATTCGCTTACGACCACGTCTTCCTCTATTGGGTTCAGATCGCAAACACGCAGACTCTTCTTCTTCTCCTTGATGATATGGTGCCGCACAAACGGCTTACAGTTGCCGTTTCACAAATTAATAAAATTTTCCTTGAATTGCCGAACTACAAAACAAACAACCTTGTCAAAGACAAAATAAGAAAACAAAAAGCAAGAAGCTTACCGATACTGCCACTGATAAACCACATATCCTCTGTGTTCCCCTGCATTGCGTTCACTGAAATATTGGCCGATCCTCCAACCAAAATATCTCCAGCAATCAAGATCTTGCGATGAAAGCGATTTCCGACCACCATCGTCGCCACTCGCACCTCCACTCGGCCCCGCCGTAGCATAGCAATCACCCTGGGGTCCAACATCGTAGCGCCCAGTACCACGCGAACGTCCACGCCTCGCTTTTTGGCGGCTACGAACTTCTCAGCTATAGTCAAGTTTGAAAAATCGTACAGCATTGCCCACAGATGGTCACCAGCTCTAGTTTTGTCGATGTACGAACCTAGTTTAGCCTCTGCACCTGCCTGCGTGAGTTCATGAGGAAAAACCAGCTCCTCGAGCCCTATGAACTGCAGGGCAAGCGCTCTTCTTGCAAGCGTTCGCACATCTCGCGCGAACGCTTGCCATTTCCGCGGTGCATCGTCCATGAGGGCAGCAGTGGTCATCTCTTGAGCGAGCGATATTGCGTCTTCAACGAACTGGAGGACAGAGTCGGCTCTGTCCTCCAGTTCTGCGTCCAGCGCTGGACAGGATGGCAGGTGCGGCGTTATCGCCGGCGGCAGCTCGGCAGGTGAATCACTTGGTGTTTACGTCCACGTGCCGCGATCTGGACTTTGTGCACGCCGAAGTGCTCGCCTTCACGCTGCGACGCACAGGATACGACGGCAATGTCACGCATTTGCTGTATGGAGGCACAACAGAGGCGGCCTCGGAGCTCATCCGCAAGAAAGATCCGCGCCACAATGTCCAGACCCGGCACTACACCAACGTCTCAGCGACGAACACGACGTTCGGGGAGGAGTTGCTCACGACGACGTTGAATCCAGTGGTGCTGTCCAAGTGGATGCTGGGGTCGGATGCTGGAGAGTTCAGTGACAACCGAGCGGTGTCGTTCGCAGAGCGGTATGCGCTGGAACCTGATGATTTCGTGATGGCTGTGGACAGCGACGCGATCTTTACCAAGAAGTTGGACACGTGGAACCTCATGGCAGAGGCGAATGACGTTATCGACGCTCATGTTTATGGTTAGGATGCGTCCTGGTACTGGCCGAACCGATTCCCCCTTACGGAGGAGCAACTGAAGAGAGAATCGTGCCGACGAACTCTCGTGCACTCCTGTTGGACGACTGGCGCGAGTATGCTGCCATTGCGCCGTTTGTGGCCGAAGTGAGTGCGTGGCAGGAGATCCTACCTACTGCTGTGGATCTGTGGGGAACGTTGACGCACGAAAAGCGCTGCCTGGCTGTCCTAATCGCTGTAGCTAATGAGAAGACATCCGTTGGCGTGCTCAGTGTGCATCACTATCCTTCTCGCTACCAGAACTGGGATTTCGTTGATGACATCAAACATAACCCATGCTCAGACAAGGCTGAAGGCAAGAACCTAGCGCTGTCATCGTACCCGATCTCCATCCGCGCGCTAAACTTCACGCTGCCTCAGTGGATTGACGGCCGCGAATGGATCTTGCTACCCATGCTAGCGGATTCAAGCGTGTGCCCATCATTCTTCGTCGTGGAGGCCTATAACAACGCGTCTGAAAGTTATCGTCAGCATTTTGCCCCACTGGTTACAGCCGCAGCCGTCATATCCCGATGGAGTTCAAGGAGAAGACGTGGAGCACCACGTTGTTATGATGCGGCTCCTGCCTCATCCTCGCCGCCCGAGGCCTGCCCTCCAAGTCGAGTCCTACCTTACAAATCGCTGAGTGAGCTCACTAGAGTTGCTGAAGCTTCTACCGATGCATCGGCAGCGGTCATTCGATGAGGTCTCCGCAACCTTCATGAGATGCTAGAGACCGTCTATGGAGGTGGGGAGATTACTGGGGTACGACATGAGTTTATGGAACGAGAAGTGGTCGTGGAAGCGCTGCGCGCATTACGTGTCGAGCGAGGCGATTTGTATGGAGTCGCGACTACCGCTGATTTTCATGCTGTGGAGCGAGTCTTGGGTATCAAGTATCGGAGAGTTCGTACGCATTATCGCGAGCGTTGCCAGCCCCACTCATCCTGGACGATCAAAAAATGTCGAGATTGGAGAAATGGCAAGCAAATTGATTATTTGGTCCAGGAAGAAGGGAAAGTCGTTCGCGGAGTGCACGATAAGAGAAGTTTGTGCTGCTGTTTCTTGTGGAAATTACGATGTGTATCGCCTACGGTATCATGACAAGCTGCAGAGAGAAGTTGCGCGACAGCTGGAGCTAGTGAACGAATCCATGGAGGCAGGAGGGATATTGACTACAAAATACGAATTGAACACTAGATGCATTATAAGTCGAGAGGTCAAACCTGGTCCGAGTGCTCAGACGAGGTCCCGGGAAGTTCCCCAGTATCTTCATCAGACGAACACAGAGGAGAGGTGTTACTGTTGTGGAAGAGTGACATGGATCTTGAAGCGACGCAATGGAGACTTGTCATTCGTGACATATTGTTTTGCTGCAACATAGATGCCGGCACCGCCTGAAGGATCCAGAGGCGTGCAGCTTAACCCGAAGGCGAAGCCTACGACGACCAAGATGAAGCAGGTGATTGGACAAGTTCTGACAGAGAAATTGGACAATGCCAGCTACCAGTCCGATCGAGCGGCGGTGCTGACCAAGGAGATCGCAGATGCTGTCAAGATGCGCCTTAAAGGTGAGTCGAAGGAATGTTGGAGAGGCTGTTGCAGTGGGCATTTGTATAATTGGAAGTGCTCGTGCGGTGACAGAATGCAACTTTCCTCGGTTCAAGTACGTGGTGCAGGTGGTCATTGGAGAACAGCGCGGCGAGGGCGTGAGGTGCGAGTTGCAGTTTGTTTGGAATATGGTAGAGTGAAGTAGATGTAATAACTCGATTCATTGTTCAGAATGGGCTGCCGATGCTTCTGGGATGCTGAGACGGACTGCTACGCCTCCGAAACTTTCTCGAATGTGAGTGCGTCGAAGGTTATACTGTAGACCATGATGCATTATTCGACTAACGGAAAATGCTGTGCTGTGATGTATTTTGTGCTACAGGACAGTTTGTTTTGCGTGACCACGGCGTACAGTGTCTACCTCTACTAGCTGCAGTTCGTTTGCCTTCTAATCCACGCTTTCACCCGTATCAACGAGTCACGTGTTTGACTACTGTTCTAAACAGCGAGTGGAATGCCTCATTGATGCCCACACCAGTACACGCTGACGTCTCGAAGTACTCAAATCCTTTCGCCTGCGCATAGGCCTTCGCTTCATCTTCCGATACGACGCGAGGACGGTCGACTTTGTTCCCACACAGAATGCAGGGGAACTTGCCTGCTCCGAACTTTGCAGCTTCTCGCAACCAGCTATCAAGGGACTCAAAACTTTTTCGAGAAGACACGTCGAACATGAGGAGACCTCCCTGAGTGTCTTTGTAGAACTCGTTGCGCACCTCCAGATACTCGGGCAAACCCGACAGGTCCCAGAAGTTGACGCGCACCTCCATTCCATTGACCATCACCGGTTTGACGCCGTAGTCGATGCCGATCGTCGAGATGTACTTGCTCACGAACTTTTCTTCGCAGTAACGCTTGATTGCGCAGCTTTTGCCGACGCCACTCTCCCCCATCGAGATGATCTTGACTCGCAGCGCATTTGCTCGACTGCTGTCTTGGTTATCGTCGTTGTTGTTACCCAGGTTCAATGCAGTACCACCTAAAAGACTCGTCAACTTGTCTCCATTCGCATCACTCAAGTGTCGTCTCGACATCACCTCTACTATAATGGCAAGAAAGGAGTTTCGTGATTTACACAAGCAAAACAATCTTTATTAATTCACAAACGTATTTCATAAACGTTCTTCAGTCGGCACTAAACTTGAGCGTTCTCACATGATGGTGCATGGCCCCGATGGCTTGTCTTGGTTGTCCATCTGCTGATCGAATGGCCTGTTGGGCGGTCCTGCTGGAGTCTTAAACTCGAAGTTGCGTCGGAGATATCCACGAAGAAGCTTTTGCTCCTTTTTCAGCAGTTTGACAGAGTCATCCACGATCTGCTTCGCAGCCAAAGTATCCGAACCTTCGCCGTTCGCCTGTTGAGCCATCAGATGTTCGTATGCAACTTGGACGCGGAAGGCACACTTGGACACCCGAAGAGCAGCAACGTAGGCTGACGACCCCTTGAGAGAATGAGCTTCACGACGAGCCGTCACAAAGTCGTTGCGCTCGTGAGCTTCAAGTACCCGCTTCGTGATGTCCTCCGACGTCGTTGAAAACTTCTCCAAAAGAGTCAAAAAGAGTTCTTCGTGTCCGCCGCACTGGTCGACCCCCAGTGAGTAATTCACAGGATCTCCTTCCGGGATCTCAATACTCATCGGGTCCACTGAATGCGAAATCGTAGACTCACCATGAGTAATCGTCACAGTAGTCGTAGCTGTAGTAGTATCGGCTTCCACTGAGCTGCCCGTCTCCATGCGCTCCAACACACAGGGCATACCACTTCCGATGCTGCTACTGTGTCCTCCTCTGCTCGGATAGGTAAAGTCCAGCTCTTCATGGAAGCTAACCTTCTTTTTAGGCGCGAGGTTGGACCAAGACTGCGGCTTTCCTATCGGTAGATCCTTCTTGTTGAATGGCGGGTGACTCCAGATAGTTGGGTTCGTTGGAGAGCGTGCTCCGGCTAGAGCTGGGCTAGTTGTAACCCCGGCGAAGGGAGCCTTGACATAAGGCAGTGTGGTTGACGTCTCAACGGACGGTGGCTTCTCCGGCTCTGGTTTGCTCACTGATGAAGCGCCACTGGTATTTCGCGATAACCGCAGCAGATCCGGCAAATCATTCGCGCTTGTTTGCCGAACAGTGTTGTTGTTCACCGAAGGACCCAAGCTGAAAATCGAAGTCGTCGGTGTTGCAGTGCGAACTGCTCGACCACTTTGAAGACCAATCGACATGGGGTCGTCAAGCTCGAGATTCGAGATAGCCTGCGCCAAATCCAGTTGTTGCATGTGGCGAGATGCAGGTGCAAGTCTAGCAGTTGATACTGCATCCATAAGTGTAACATCTTCAAGATCACTTTCAAAGGATGGCATCGGAGTGGGGGCACCAGGCGAAGGCGCGGGTATCCGTACTGGGCTTTTAGCAGGAGTCCTAGGAGCCTCCTCCACTGGGCTTATAGCACCCGGTACCTGTGCTACAGCCCCAAGTGCGGCATTGTGCTGGCCGAGATATCGAATACGCATCCACTGCCGGATAGCCTTACGAAGACTCAACTTAGAGATGGGTTTCACCATAAATTCATCCATCCCACAGTCAAGGCACTTTTTTCGATCTCCACTCATGGCGTACGCAGTTAGTCCAAGAATTGGGATGCGGGGGAGCTTGCGCTCGTGCTCAAAGTCACGGATTGTGGCCGTAGCGGTATAGCCGTCCATGATCGGCATTTCGCAATCCATGAAGATCAAATCGAACTCCGTGTGGTTTTCGCTGTAGGCCTTCACGGCATCACGGCCGTTAACCTCCCACTGTAGAAGGTGATCGTCTTGCTGAAGGAAACACTTCACCACTTCCCAATTGAACTCGTTATCCTCGACGACCAAAATGCGCGCTTGCGTCGGAACTTCTACCCGCACTGATGGATTTTCACCATTTTCTGCAGCACGCACGCCACCATTGGGTGACAACAACGCCGTCGACGGGTCCAGGAAGTCCTCGGACGAATAATAAGCGTGCTTGGGGTCAACCTCGTCAATCAATCTCACCACTACAGTAAAGAAGAAGTTGCTGCCAACACCCAACTCACTATCCACATCAATGGACCCATCCATAAGCTCCGCAAGCTGCTTGCAAATGGCAAGACCCAAACCAGAACCTGTAGGATTGTTCTGTCGGGTGCGTTCCAGCTTCGTGAACAATGAGAAGAGGCGCATTTTCTCCTCTGCGTCCATGCCAATCCCGGTATCGATGACTTGGAACAGCAACTTCTTGAACTGATGCGGCAACTCAGGAGAGTTCACCACGCTGCATGCGACCGTAATTGAGCCTTCGTTCGTGAACTTGATAGCATTCGACAACAAGTTCAGCAACACTTGACGAAGACGCACAACATCACCGATCACAGCCTTTGGTACGTTGTCGCCACACTTTAGCTCGAGCTTAAGTCCACGTTCCCGAGCCTTAAACTTGAAGATCTCGATCGAATAGTCAAGTAAATCGTGCATCTGGAAGGGCGCCGTCGAGATTTCAAGGTGCCCAGCCTCAATCTTCGACAAATCCAAGATGTCGTTGATCAGGTTCAAGAGAAGCGAACCCGACACGTACGCCATGTGCACGTATCTCTCGATGGACTTATCAAGTGGCTGCTCCTTCAGCAGTTCCAGCATTCCTAGCACACCATTCAGCGGTGTTCGCAGCTCGTGACTGAACGAGGCCAAAAAATTCACCTTGGCAGCCTCCATGTGCTTTCTCGCAGTGTAATCTTGTCCGACACCAATCACACCACGAATGTTCCCGTGCATATCTTTTTTGCTCGATGCGTTCACAAGGAGGAGGAGGAACACGCCACGCTTCGTCGTCATTGGTAGCTCCATCTCACCCACATCAATACCAATCAGCGCTTGGTTCAGCAATTGGCGAACCTGCTGTCTGCTTTCCGGGGTGATGAATGTGTGCACCAACGACAAGCCAAGAACACTCGACTTGTGATAGCCCGTAATCTCTTCGATCTTCTGGTTCCACTCGTTGATACGACCATTATTGTCGATACCAAAAATCGGGGCGTTCGCAGTGTCAATCAGTCGGAAATATTCATGCTCTTGAGCAATGCGATCCGTGATATCCTGGCCGATACCGACCACGCCAACAATGCTGCCATTAGAATCGTACCGTGGTGTTGCGTTTAGCAAAATTTCGATTCGAGTACCCGGACGGGTAATCAGTGGGAATTCGAAGTTTGCTGTTTCAACGCCCCTCAGCGCTTGTGCTAACACTTCCGCCACAATAGGACGGAACTCGGGTGAAATAAACGTCTCCACAAGGTTCTCGCCCATAACTTCATTAATCGAGTAGTTTGTGATCTGAGCAGCCTTCCTGTTCCAAATATTGACGCACATGTTGGCATCTACGCCGAAAATCGGAGCATTCGCCGTATCGATCAGACGACTGTACTCTTGCTCTTGAGCGATACGCTCCGTGATATCTTGGCCGATACCAACCATGCCCTTCACTTCGCCGTGCTCATTGTACCGCGGAGTAGCATTCAACAGAATCTCCACACGTCGACCGGCCTTCGTGATCAACGGGAACTCGAAATTCGCAGTTTCCACGCCTTCGAACGCCTTCTCCAACACACTCCGAACTGGTACCTTATACTCCTCGGAGATGAATTCGGCCACCAAATCTTTGCCGAGGACATCCTCGTTCGTGTACTGCATAATGTCAGCAGCCTTACGATTCCAAATGTTCACACGCCCGTTAATATCCACACCGAAGATCGGGGCGTTAGCCGTATCAATCAAGCGTGTGTACTCCTGCTCCTGAGCGATGCGCTCCGTAATATCCTGGCCAATGCCCACCATTCCCATTACCTCGCCATGTTCGTTGTACCTCGGCGTGGCATTCAACAGGATTTCCACACGTCTACCAGCCTTCGTAATAAGTGGGAATTCGAAATTCGCAGTTTCCACGCCTTCGAACGCCTTCTCCAGCACACTGCGCACAGGCACCTTGTACTCGTTGGAAATAAATTCGGCCACCAAATCCTTGCCCAGGACATCCTCGTTCGTATACTGCATGATGCCGGCGGCTTTCCGGTTCCAGATATTCACGCGACCGTTAATGTCAACACCAAAGATGGGGGCGTTAGCCGTATCGATCAAGCGTGTGTACTCCTGCTCTTGGGCGATGCGTTCGGTGATGTCTTGGCCGATACCCACCATTCCCATCACCTCGCCGTGCTCGTTATATCGAGGCGTTGCATTCAACAAAATCTCCACACGCCGGCCAGCCTTCGTAATAAGTGGGAACTCGAAATTCGCAGTTTCCACGCCTTCGAACGCCTTCTCCAACACGCTACGAACTGGTACCTTATACTCCTTCGAGATGAATTCGGCCACCAGATCCTTGCCCAATACATCTTCATTCGTATACTGCATAATGTCCGCGGCCTTTCGGTTCCAAATATTCACACGGCCATTGATGTCCACACCGAAAATCGGGGCATTCGCCGTGTCAATCAGACGGCTATACTCTTGCTCTTGGGCAATACGCTCCGTGATATCTTGGCCAATACCAACCATTCCCATGACCTCACCACGTTCATTAAAGCGAGACGTGGCATTTAGCAGAATCTCCACGCGCCGACCAGCCTTAGTTAGCAGTGGGAACTCGAAGTTGGCAGTCTCCGTTCCAGCGCACGCCTTGGATAAAACGAGACCAACCGCCTCACGGTAGTCTTCCGTGATGAATTTCTCCACCAGGTTCTCACCCATCACGTCATTCGGTGTGTACTGCGTGATCTCGGCAGCCTTCTTGTTCCAGATATTCACGCAGCCGTTCACATTGACACCGAAGATTGGAGCGTTAGCCGTATCAATCAAACGGCTGTACTCTTGCTCTTGAGCGATACGCTCCGTGATGTCCTGGCCAATACCAACGACACCAACAATTTGGCCATGCTGATCAAAGCGTGCCGTGGCGTTGAGCAGGATGTTCACCTTTCGTGCATTCTTCGTCGTAAGCGCCAATTCAAAGCTAGCCGTCTCGTCTCCTTGCAGAGCCTTGCACATGATGTCGTACGTGACAGACTGAAACTCGGGCGAAATAATTGTTTCCACGTACATCTCACCAACAACCTCTTCCGACGTAAAGTTGGTAATCTGCTGCGCTTTTCGATTGAAAATATTAATGCACATGTTAGCATCCACACCGAAGATCGGGGCGTTAGCCGTATCGATCAGACGACTGTACTCCTGCTCTTGGGCGATGCGTTCGGTGATATCCTGGCCAATACCAACCATTCCCATGACCTCACCACGCTCGTTATATCGAGGAGTTGCGTTCAACAAAATCTCCACACGTCGGCCAGCCTTCGTGATCAACGGGAACTCGAAATTCGCAGTTTCCACGCCTTCGAACGCCTTCTCCAACACACTCCGAACTGGTACCTTATACTCCTTCGAGATGAATTCGGCCACCAAATCCTTGCCCAATACATCTTCATTCGTATACTGCATAATGTCCGCGGCCTTTCGGTTCCAGATATTCACTCGGCCATTGATGTCTACACCAAAAATCGGAGCATTCGCCGTGTCAATCAATCGGCTATACTCCTGTTCCTGTGCAATACGCTCCGTGATATCTTGGCCGATACCAACCATTCCCATGACCTCACCACGCTCGTTATATCGAGGAGTTGCGTTCAACAGAATCTCCACACGTCGACCGGCCTTCGTGATCAACGGGAACTCGAAATTCGCAGTTTCCACGCCTTCGAACGCCTTCTCCAACACACTCCGAACTGGTACCTTATACTCCTCGGAGATGAATTCGGCCACCAAATCTTTGCCGAGGACATCCTCGTTCGTATACTGCATAATGTCAGCAGCCTTACGATTCCAAATGTTCACACGCCCGTTAATATCCACACCGAAGATCGGGGCGTTAGCCGTATCAATCAAGCGTGTGTACTCCTGCTCCTGAGCGATGCGCTCCGTAATATCCTGGCCAATGCCCACCATTCCCATTACCTCGCCATGTTCGTTGTACCTCGGCGTGGCATTCAACAGGATTTCCACACGTCTACCAGCCTTCGTAATAAGTGGGAATTCGAAATTCGCAGTTTCCACGCCTTCGAACGCCTTCTCCAGCACACTGCGCACAGGCACCTTGTACTCGTTGGAAATAAATTCGGCCACCAAATCCTTGCCCAGGACATCCTCGTTCGTATACTGCATGATGCCGGCGGCTTTCCGGTTCCAGATATTCACGCGACCGTTAATGTCAACACCAAAGATGGGGGCGTTAGCCGTATCGATCAAGCGTGTGTACTCCTGCTCTTGGGCGATGCGTTCGGTGATGTCTTGGCCGATACCCACCATTCCCATCACCTCGCCGTGCTCGTTATATCGAGGCGTTGCATTCAACAAAATCTCCACACGCCGGCCAGCCTTCGTAATAAGTGGGAACTCGAAATTCGCAGTTTCCACGCCTTCGAACGCCTTCTCCAACACGCTACGAACTGGTACCTTATACTCCTTCGAGATGAATTCGGCCACCAGATCCTTGCCCAATACATCTTCATTCGTATACTGCATAATGTCCGCGGCCTTTCGGTTCCAAATATTCACACGGCCATTGATGTCCACACCGAAAATCGGGGCATTCGCCGTGTCAATCAGACGGCTATACTCTTGCTCTTGGGCAATACGCTCCGTGATATCTTGGCCAATACCAACCATTCCCATGACCTCACCACGTTCATTAAAGCGAGACGTGGCATTTAGCAGAATCTCCACGCGCCGACCAGCCTTAGTTAGCAGTGGGAACTCGAAGTTGGCAGTCTCCGTTCCAGCGCACGCCTTGGATAAAACGAGACCAACCGCCTCACGGTAGTCTTCCGTGATGAATTTCTCCACCAGGTTCTCACCCATCACGTCATTCGGTGTGTACTGCGTGATCTCGGCAGCCTTCTTGTTCCAGATATTCACGCAGCCGTTCACATTGACACCGAAGATTGGAGCGTTAGCCGTATCAATCAAACGGCTGTACTCTTGCTCTTGAGCGATACGCTCCGTGATGTCCTGGCCAATACCAACCATACCCTTCACTTCGCCGTGTTCATTGTAACGAGGAGTTGCGTTCAACAAAATCTCCACACGTCGGCCAGCCTTCGTAATCAATGGAAATTCGAAATTCGCAGTCTCAACACCCTCAAAAGCTTTCTCCAATACACTGCGTACAGGTACCTTATACTCCTTCGAGATGAATTCGGCCACCAAATCCTTGCCCAATACATCTTCATTCGTATACTGCATAATGTCCGCGGCCTTTCGGTTCCAGATATTCACTCGGCCATTGATATCTACACCAAAAATCGGAGCATTCGCCGTGTCAATCAATCGGCTATACTCCTGTTCCTGTGCAATACGCTCCGTGATATCTTGGCCGATACCAACCATTCCCATGACCTCACCACGCTCGTTATATCGAGGAGTTGCGTTCAACAGAATCTCCACACGTCGACCGGCCTTCGTGATCAACGGGAACTCGAAATTCGCAGTTTCCACGCCTTCGAACGCCTTCTCCAACACACTCCGAACTGGTACCTTATACTCCTCGGAGATGAATTCGGCCACCAAATCTTTGCCGAGGACATCCTCGTTCGTGTACTGCATAATGTCAGCAGCCTTACGATTCCAAATGTTCACACGCCCGTTAATATCCACACCGAAGATCGGGGCGTTAGCCGTATCAATCAAGCGTGTGTACTCCTGCTCCTGAGCGATGCGCTCCGTAATATCCTGGCCAATGCCCACCATTCCCATTACCTCGCCATGTTCGTTGTACCTCGGCGTGGCATTCAACAGGATTTCCACACGTCTACCAGCCTTCGTAATAAGTGGGAATTCGAAATTCGCAGTTTCCACGCCTTCGAACGCCTTCTCCAGCACACTGCGCACAGGCACCTTGTACTCGTTGGAAATAAATTCGGCCACCAAATCCTTGCCCAGGACATCCTCGTTCGTATACTGCATGATGCCGGCGGCTTTCCGGTTCCAGATATTCACGCGACCGTTAATGTCAACACCAAAGATGGGGGCGTTAGCCGTATCGATCAAGCGTGTGTACTCCTGCTCTTGGGCGATGCGTTCGGTGATGTCTTGGCCGATACCCACCATTCCCATCACCTCGCCGTGCTCGTTATATCGAGGCGTTGCATTCAACAAAATCTCCACACGCCGGCCAGCCTTCGTAATAAGTGGGAACTCGAAATTCGCAGTTTCCACGCCTTCGAACGCCTTCTCCAACACGCTACGAACTGGTACCTTATACTCCTTCGAGATGAATTCGGCCACCAGATCCTTGCCCAATACATCTTCATTCGTATACTGCATAATGTCCGCGGCCTTTCGGTTCCAAATATTCACACGGCCATTGATGTCCACACCGAAAATCGGGGCATTCGCCGTGTCAATCAGACGGCTATACTCTTGCTCTTGGGCAATACGCTCCGTGATATCTTGGCCAATACCAACCATTCCCATGACCTCACCACGTTCATTAAAGCGAGACGTGGCATTTAGCAGAATCTCCACGCGCCGACCAGCCTTAGTTAGCAGTGGGAACTCGAAGTTGGCAGTCTCCGTTCCAGCGCACGCCTTGGATAAAACGAGACCAACCGCCTCACGGTAGTCTTCCGTGATGAATTTCTCCACCAGGTTCTCACCCATCACGTCATTCGGTGTGTACTGCGTGATCTCGGCAGCCTTCTTGTTCCAGATATTCACTCGGCCGTCAGAATCAACTCCAAAGATCGGAGCATTGGCAGTATCGATTAAGCGTATGTACTCCTGCTCCTGAGCAATACGCTCCGTGATATCTTGACCGATGCCTGTGATACCGAAGATCTGACCCATCTCATCGTACCGTGGTGTTGCATTCAGTAGAATTTCAACTCTACGTCCGGTCTTAGTGATGAGGGGGAAGTCGAAGTTGCCAGTCGGTTTTCCGTCGAGAGCTTTTCGGAGGTTGAATCTGACTTCATCGCGGTGGTCTTCTGCAACAAAACGGTTTACCAGGTCTTGCCCCATCACTTCTTCGGACGAAAACTGGGTAATCTCCGCTACCTTCATATTCCAAATATTCACAAGGCCGTCCTGGTCCACGCCGAAGATCGGCGCATTTGCTGAATGAATCATCCTGTTCTTTTCTTTCTCCTGTGCCATACGCACAGTGATATCCTGGCCAATGCCGACCATTCCCATCACTTCACCTTGCTCGTTATATCGAGGAGTTGCATTCAACAAAATCTCCACACGCCGGCCTGCCTTCGTAATAAGTGGGAACTCGAAATTCGCGGTTTCCACGCCTTCGAAAGCCTTTTCCAACACGCTGTGAACTGGCACCTTATATTCCTCGGAGATAAATTCCACAACCAGGTCCTTACCAAGCACCTCGGCATTTGTGTACTGAGTTGTCTCGGCCGCTTTCCGGTTCCAAATATTTACGCGACCGTTAATATCCACACCGAAGATCGGGGCGTTAGCCGTATCGATCAGACGACTGTACTCCTGCTCTTGGGCGATGCGTTCGGTGATATCCTGGCCAATACCAACCATTCCCATGACCTCACCACGCTCGTTATATCGAGGAGTTGCGTTCAACAAAATCTCCACACGTCGGCCAGCCTTCGTGATCAACGGGAACTCGAAATTCGCAGTTTCCACGCCTTCGAACGCCTTCTCCAACACACTCCGAACTGGTACCTTATACTCCTTCGAGATGAATTCGGCCACCAGATCCTTGCCCAATACATCTTCATTCGTATACTGCATAATACCAGCAGCCTTTCGGTTCCAGATATTCACACGGCCATTGATGTCTACACCAAAAATCGGAGCATTCGCCGTGTCAATCAATCGGCTATACTCCTGTTCCTGTGCAATACGCTCCGTGATATCTTGGCCGATACCAACCATTCCCATGACCTCACCACGCTCGTTATATCGAGGAGTTGCGTTCAACAGAATCTCCACACGTCGGCCAGCCTTCGTGATCAACGGGAACTCGAAATTCGCAGTTTCCACGCCTTCGAACGCCTTCTCCAACACACTCCGAACTGGTACCTTATACTCCTCGGAGATGAATTCGGCCACCAGATCCTTGCCCAATACATCTTCATTCGTATACTGCATAATGTCCGCGGCCTTTCGGTTCCAGATATTCACACGGCCATTGATATCCACACCGAAAATCGGGGCATTCGCCGTGTCGATTAGCCGCATGTATTCCTGTTCCTGCGCGATGCGGTCTGTAATATCTTGGCCAATACCAACCATTCCCATGACCTCACCACGTTCATTAAAGCGAGACGTGGCATTTAGCAGAATCTCCACGCGCCGACCAGCCTTAGTTAGCAATGGGAACTCGAAGTTGGCAGTCTCCGTTCCAGCGCACGCCTTGGATAAAACGAGACCAACCGCCTCACGGTAGTCTTCCGTGATGAATTTCTCCACCAGGTTCTCACCCATCACGTCATTCGGTGTGTACTGCGTGATCTCGGCAGCCTTCTTGTTCCAGATATTCACTCGGCCGTCAGAATCAACTCCAAAGATCGGAGCATTGGCAGTATCGATTAAGCGTATGTACTCCTGCTCCTGAGCAATACGCTCCGTGATATCTTGACCGATGCCTGTGATACCGAAGATCTGACCCATCTCATCGTACCGTGGTGTTGCATTCAGTAGAATTTCAACTCTACGTCCGGTCTTAGTGATGAGGGGGAAGTCGAAGTTGCCAGTCGGTTTTCCGTCGAGAGCTTTTCGGAGGTTGAATCTGACTTCATCGCGGTGGTCTTCTGCAACAAAACGGTTTACCAGGTCTTGCCCCATCACTTCTTCGGACGAAAACTGGGTAATCTCCGCTACCTTCATATTCCAAATATTCACAAGGCCGTCCTGGTCCACGCCGAAGATCGGCGCATTTGCTGAATGAATCATCCTGTTCTTTTCTTTCTCCTGTGCCATACGCACAGTGATATCCTGGCCAATGCCGACCATTCCCATCACTTCACCTTGCTCGTTATATCGAGGAGTTGCATTCAACAAAATCTCCACACGCCGGCCTGCCTTCGTAATAAGTGGGAACTCGAAATTCGCGGTTTCCACGCCTTCGAAAGCCTTTTCCAACACGCTGTGAACTGGCACCTTATATTCCTCGGAGATAAATTCCACAACCAGGTCCTTACCAAGCACCTCGGCATTTGTGTACTGAGTTGTCTCGGCCGCTTTCCGGTTCCAAATATTTACGCGACCGTTAATATCCACACCGAAGATCGGGGCGTTAGCCGTATCGATCAGACGACTGTACTCCTGCTCTTGGGCGATGCGTTCGGTGATATCCTGGCCAATACCAACCATTCCCATGACCTCACCACGCTCGTTATATCGAGGAGTTGCGTTCAACAAAATCTCCACACGTCGGCCAGCCTTCGTGATCAACGGGAACTCGAAATTCGCAGTTTCCACGCCTTCGAACGCCTTCTCCAACACACTCCGAACTGGTACCTTATACTCCTTCGAGATGAATTCGGCCACCAGATCCTTGCCCAATACATCTTCATTCGTATACTGCATAATACCAGCAGCCTTTCGGTTCCAGATATTCACACGGCCATTGATGTCTACACCAAAAATCGGAGCATTCGCCGTGTCAATCAATCGGCTATACTCCTGTTCCTGTGCAATACGCTCCGTGATATCTTGGCCGATACCAACCATTCCCATGACCTCACCACGCTCGTTATATCGAGGAGTTGCGTTCAACAGAATCTCCACACGTCGGCCAGCCTTCGTGATCAACGGGAACTCGAAATTCGCAGTTTCCACGCCTTCGAACGCCTTCTCCAACACACTCCGAACTGGTACCTTATACTCCTCGGAGATGAATTCGGCCACCAGATCCTTGCCCAATACATCTTCATTCGTATACTGCATAATGTCCGCGGCCTTTCGGTTCCAGATATTCACACGGCCATTGATATCCACACCGAAAATCGGGGCATTCGCCGTGTCGATTAGCCGCATGTATTCCTGTTCCTGCGCGATGCGGTCTGTAATATCTTGGCCAATACCAACCATTCCCATGACCTCACCACGTTCATTAAAGCGAGACGTGGCATTTAGCAGAATCTCCACGCGCCGACCAGCCTTAGTTAGCAATGGGAACTCGAAGTTGGCAGTCTCCGTTCCAGCGCACGCCTTGGATAAAACGAGACCAACCGCCTCACGGTAGTCTTCCGTGATGAATTTCTCCACCAGGTTCTCACCCATCACGTCATTCGGTGTGTACTGCGTGATCTCGGCAGCCTTCTTGTTCCAGATATTCACTCGGCCGTCAGAATCAACTCCAAAGATCGGAGCATTGGCAGTATCGATTAAGCGTATGTACTCCTGCTCCTGAGCAATACGCTCCGTGATATCTTGACCGATGCCTGTGATACCGAAGATCTGACCCATCTCATCGTACCGTGGTGTTGCATTCAGTAGAATTTCAACTCTACGTCCGGTCTTAGTGATGAGGGGGAAGTCGAAGTTGCCAGTCGGTTTTCCGTCGAGAGCTTTTCGGAGGTTGAATCTGACTTCATCGCGGTGGTCTTCTGCAACAAAACGGTTTACCAGGTCTTGCCCCATCACTTCTTCGGACGAAAACTGGGTAATCTCCGCTACCTTCATATTCCAAATATTCACAAGGCCGTCCTGGTCCACGCCGAAGATCGGCGCATTTGCTGAATGAATCATCCTGTTCTTTTCTTTCTCCTGTGCCATACGCACAGTGATATCCTGGCCAATGCCGACCATTCCCATCACTTCACCTTGCTCGTTATATCGAGGAGTTGCATTCAACAAAATCTCCACACGCCGGCCTGCCTTCGTAATAAGTGGGAACTCGAAATTCGCGGTTTCCACGCCTTCGAAAGCCTTTTCCAACACGCTGTGAACTGGCACCTTATATTCCTCGGAGATAAATTCCACAACCAGGTCCTTACCAAGCACCTCGGCATTTGTGTACTGAGTTGTCTCGGCCGCTTTCCGGTTCCAAATATTTACGCGACCGTTAATATCCACACCGAAGATCGGGGCGTTAGCCGTATCGATCAGACGACTGTACTCCTGCTCTTGGGCGATGCGTTCGGTGATATCCTGGCCAATACCAACCATTCCCATGACCTCACCACGCTCGTTATATCGAGGAGTTGCGTTCAACAAAATCTCCACACGTCGGCCAGCCTTCGTGATCAACGGGAACTCGAAATTCGCAGTTTCCACGCCTTCGAACGCCTTCTCCAACACACTCCGAACTGGTACCTTATACTCCTTCGAGATGAATTCGGCCACCAGATCCTTGCCCAATACATCTTCATTCGTATACTGCATAATACCAGCAGCCTTTCGGTTCCAGATATTCACACGGCCATTGATGTCTACACCAAAAATCGGAGCATTCGCCGTGTCAATCAATCGGCTATACTCCTGTTCCTGTGCAATACGCTCCGTGATATCTTGGCCGATACCAACCATTCCCATGACCTCACCACGCTCGTTATATCGAGGAGTTGCGTTCAACAGAATCTCCACACGTCGGCCAGCCTTCGTGATCAACGGGAACTCGAAATTCGCAGTTTCCACGCCTTCGAACGCCTTCTCCAACACACTCCGAACTGGTACCTTATACTCCTCGGAGATGAATTCGGCCACCAGATCCTTGCCCAATACATCTTCATTCGTATACTGCATAATGTCCGCGGCCTTTCGGTTCCAGATATTCACACGGCCATTGATATCCACACCGAAAATCGGGGCATTCGCCGTGTCGATTAGCCGCATGTATTCCTGTTCCTGCGCGATGCGGTCTGTAATATCTTGGCCAATACCAACCATTCCCATGACCTCACCACGTTCATTAAAGCGAGACGTGGCATTTAGCAGAATCTCCACGCGCCGACCAGCCTTAGTTAGCAGTGGGAACTCGAAGTTGGCAGTCTCCGTTCCAGCGCACGCCTTGGATAAAACGAGACCAACCGCCTCACGGTAGTCTTCCGTGATGAATTTCTCCACCAGGTTCTCACCCATCACGTCATTCGGTGTGTACTGCGTGATCTCGGCAGCCTTCTTGTTCCAGATATTCACTCGGCCGTCAGAATCAACTCCAAAGATCGGAGCATTGGCAGTATCGATTAAGCGTATGTACTCCTGCTCCTGAGCAATACGCTCCGTGATATCTTGACCGATGCCTGTGATACCGAAGATCTGACCCATCTCATCGTACCGTGGTGTTGCATTCAGTAGAATTTCAACTCTACGTCCGGTCTTAGTGATGAGGGGGAAGTCGAAGTTGCCAGTCGGTTTTCCGTCGAGAGCTTTTCGGAGGTTGAATCTGACTTCATCGCGGTGGTCTTCTGCAACAAAACGGTTTACCAGGTCTTGCCCCATCACTTCTTCGGACGAAAACTGGGTAATCTCCGCTACCTTCATATTCCAAATATTCACAAGGCCGTCCTGGTCCACGCCGAAGATCGGCGCATTTGCTGAATGAATCATCCTGTTCTTTTCTTTCTCCTGTGCCATACGCACAGTGATATCCTGGCCAATGCCGACCATTCCCATCACTTCACCTTGCTCGTTATATCGAGGAGTTGCATTCAACAAAATCTCCACACGCCGGCCTGCCTTCGTAATAAGTGGGAACTCGAAATTCGCGGTTTCCACGCCTTCGAAAGCCTTTTCCAACACGCTGTGAACTGGCACCTTATATTCCTCGGAGATAAATTCCACAACCAGGTCCTTACCAAGCACCTCGGCATTTGTGTACTGAGTTGTCTCGGCCGCTTTCCGGTTCCAAATATTTACGCGACCGTTAATATCCACACCGAAGATCGGGGCGTTAGCCGTATCGATCAGACGACTGTACTCCTGCTCTTGGGCGATGCGTTCGGTGATATCCTGGCCAATACCAACCATTCCCATGACCTCACCACGCTCGTTATATCGAGGAGTTGCGTTCAACAGAATCTCCACACGTCGGCCAGCCTTCGTGATCAACGGGAACTCGAAATTCGCAGTTTCCACGCCTTCGAACGCCTTCTCCAACACACTCCGAACTGGTACCTTATACTCCTCGGAGATGAATTCGGCCACCAGATCCTTGCCCAATACATCTTCATTCGTATACTGCATAATGTCCGCGGCCTTTCGGTTCCAGATATTCACACGGCCATTGATATCCACACCGAAAATCGGGGCATTCGCCGTGTCGATTAGCCGCATGTATTCCTGTTCCTGCGCGATGCGGTCTGTAATATCTTGGCCAATACCAACCATTCCCATGACCTCACCACGTTCATTAAAGCGAGACGTGGCATTTAGCAGAATCTCCACGCGCCGACCAGCCTTAGTTAGCAGTGGGAACTCGAAGTTGGCAGTCTCCGTTCCAGCGCACGCCTTGGATAAAACGAGACCAACCGCCTCACGGTAGTCTTCCGTGATGAATTTCTCCACCAGGTTCTCACCCATCACGTCATTCGGTGTGTACTGCGTGATCTCGGCAGCCTTCTTGTTCCAGATATTCACTCGGCCGTCAGAATCAACTCCAAAGATCGGAGCATTGGCAGTATCGATTAAGCGTATGTACTCCTGCTCCTGAGCAATACGCTCCGTGATATCTTGACCGATGCCTGTGATACCGAAGATCTGACCCATCTCATCGTACCGTGGTGTTGCATTCAGTAGAATTTCAACTCTACGTCCGGTCTTAGTGATGAGGGGGAAGTCGAAGTTGCCAGTCGGTTTTCCGTCGAGAGCTTTTCGGAGGTTGAATCTGACTTCATCGCGGTGGTCTTCTGCAACAAAACGGTTTACCAGGTCTTGCCCCATCACTTCTTCGGACGAAAACTGGGTAATCTCCGCTACCTTCATATTCCAAATATTCACAAGGCCGTCCTGGTCCACGCCGAAGATCGGCGCATTTGCTGAATGAATCATCCTGTTCTTTTCTTTCTCCTGTGCCATACGCACAGTGATATCCTGGCCAATGCCGACCATTCCCATCACTTCACCTTGCTCGTTATATCGAGGAGTTGCATTCAACAAAATCTCCACACGCCGGCCTGCCTTCGTAATAAGTGGGAACTCGAAATTCGCGGTTTCCACGCCTTCGAAAGCCTTTTCCAACACGCTGTGAACTGGCACCTTATATTCCTCGGAGATAAATTCCACAACCAGGTCCTTACCAAGCACCTCGGCATTTGTGTACTGAGTTGTCTCGGCCGCTTTCCGGTTCCAAATATTTACGCGACCGTTAATATCCACACCGAAGATCGGGGCGTTAGCCGTATCGATCAGACGACTGTACTCCTGCTCTTGGGCGATGCGTTCGGTGATATCCTGGCCAATACCAACCATTCCCATGACCTCACCACGCTCGTTATATCGAGGAGTTGCGTTCAACAAAATCTCCACACGTCGGCCAGCCTTCGTGATCAACGGGAACTCGAAATTCGCAGTTTCCACGCCTTCGAACGCCTTCTCCAACACACTCCGAACTGGTACCTTATACTCCTTCGAGATGAATTCGGCCACCAGATCCTTGCCCAATACATCTTCATTCGTATACTGCATAATACCAGCAGCCTTTCGGTTCCAGATATTCACACGGCCATTGATGTCTACACCAAAAATCGGAGCATTCGCCGTGTCAATCAATCGGCTATACTCCTGTTCCTGTGCAATACGCTCCGTGATATCTTGGCCGATACCAACCATTCCCATGACCTCACCACGCTCGTTATATCGAGGAGTTGCGTTCAACAGAATCTCCACACGTCGGCCAGCCTTCGTGATCAACGGGAACTCGAAATTCGCAGTTTCCACGCCTTCGAACGCCTTCTCCAACACACTCCGAACTGGTACCTTATACTCCTCGGAGATGAATTCGGCCACCAAATCTTTGCCGAGGACATCCTCGTTCGTGTACTGCATAATGTCAGCAGCCTTACGATTCCAAATGTTCACACGCCCGTTAATATCCACACCGAAGATCGGGGCGTTAGCAGTATCGATCAGACGCATATACTCTTGTTCTTGAGCAATGCGATCTGTGATATCTTGCCCTATACCGACCATACCGATGACTGCGCCATGCTCATTGTATCGTGGAGTGGCATTCAACAGGATTTCCACGCGTCTACCAGCCTTAGTGATAAGTGGGAATTCGAAATTTGCCGTCTCAACACCCTTGAGCGCCTCGGCCAACACATTCCTCACAGCCTCCTGGTAGTCCTTTGTGATGTATTTTTCCACCAGCTTTTCGCCCATCACTGCATCGGTTGTGTACTGCATGATTTCTGCTGCCTTCTTGTTCCAGATGTTTACACGGCCTTTTCTATCCACGCCAAAGATTGGAGCGTTCGCTGTGTCAATCAAACGGATATACTCTTGCTCCTGAGCAATACGTTCTGTAATATCTTGGCCAATTCCCATTACACCAAAAATCTGACCCAGCTCGTCGTATCTCGGAGTAGCATTCAGCAAGATTTCGACTCGCCGCCCCGTCTTAGTGATGATTGGGAAGTCAAAGTTGCCAGTCTGTTCTCCTTGAAGAGCTTTTCGCAGCAACAATCCTACTGACTCACGGTGATCTTCTGCAACGAACCGATTTACCAGATCCTTGCCCATTATTTCTTCGGACGAGAACTGAGTGATTTCTGCCACTTTCAGGTTCCAAATATTCACGCGACCATCCTGATCAACACCGAAGATCGGAGCGTTGGCCGAGTGGATTAGTCGATTGGTTTCCTTTTCTTGGGCCATGCGCATGGTAATATCCTGCCCGATGCCGACGACGCCTATGACGACACCCTTCTCGTTGTAACGCGGTGTAGCGTTCAACAAAATTTCTACGCGACGACCGCCTTTTGTGATCAGTGGAAACTCGAAGTTAGCTGTTTCTTTCCCGTTCAAAGCTTCGGAGAACACCGCCCACACTGCCTCCTGAAAGTCATCTGGGATAAAGTTTTCAACCAGGTTAACGCCGAATACGTCTTCGTCCGAGTATTGTGTTGTGTCGGCAGCTTTTCGGTTCCAAATGTTTACACGCCCACGCTCATCCACGCCGAAGATTGGCGCATTGGCAGTGTCAATAAGACGTGTGTATTCCTGTTCTTGTGCTCGTCTGTCTGTAATGTCTTGGCCAATTCCGACAACTCCGCAAATGTTGCCGAAGTGGTCGTACTTTGGCGTCGCATTCAGCAAAATGTCAAGCCGGCGACCGCTTTTCGTGATCAATGGGAAGTCAAAATTTGCGGTGCCTTCTCCCTGCATGGCTTTTGCTAGGACCTTCGCAACCGCATCAACATAGTCCTCAGACATGAATTTGAAGATTTTCTGGCCGATGGTGTCTTCGTTTGTGTAGTCTGTAATAGCGGCAGCTTTCTTGTTCCAGATAATCACCTCGCCGTTGCAGTCAACACCGAAAATGGGTGCATTAGCCGTATCGATCAGCCGGCTGTATTCCTTCTCTTGGATGATACGGTCCGTGATATCCTGTCCAATACCCACAACACCCACGAGTTGTCCTGTGTGATCATATCGCGGTGTAGCATTCAGCAAAATCTCCACTTTTCTTCCAGTCTTGGTAACCAATGGGAACTCAAAATTCGCCGTCTCGGTGCCTTTGAACGCGCTCTGAAATACTTTCGCCACTTCAGATCGAAACTCCTCGGAAATCAACGTATCCACCAGATCCACGCCCATGACCTCATCAGGCGTGTATTCACTAATCTGGGCTGCTTTGGCGTTAAAAATCACCACTCTTCCTTGTGTATCCACGCCGAAAATCGGCGCGTTGGCCGTCTCGATGAGTTTCCTGTACTCCATCTCCTTGGTGTTTCTCTCTGTAACATCCTGGCCAATAGCAACGACGCCCATCACCGCTCCTAGAGTATCAAATCTCGGCGTCAAACACAGCACGATCTCCACTCTCGAGCCTCTTGCCGTCACCAACGGCAGCTCAAAATCTGCGCCGGGGATGCCTGTAAGTGCCTGCTCGATCTTCTGCGACACAATCTTCCGGAAACTCTCGTCCACAACTGGCAGCAGCGGCTCCCCCACCATGTCCACACTGGCGTATCCCGTCATGGACGCCGTTTTCGAGTTCCATACTGTAATATTCCCCTCTTTATCCAGCTCGATAATAGGCGCGTTGGCCTGCATCATGACGGTCGCGTACTGTTTCTCCTGAATCGCCCACTCCGTCACGTCCTGGCCCACGCCGTACACGCCGACGCACGCGCCGTCCTCGGCCAATAGCGGCGTCATGTTCGTCAGCACTTGCGCATTGCGGCCCGCGGTAGTGAGCAGTGGCACGCGCAACTCAAGCACGGGCCGCTTGTCGGCCACGCAGGCGTCGATCACGCCCGCCACCTCGCGCTTACGCTGCGCGCCGTACACAAAGTCGGACAGCGGGCGGCCCAGCACGCGCTCGGCGTGGAAGCCGGTGATGTCGGTCAGTGTCTTGTTCCAGACCGTGACGCGGCCGCAAATGTCCACGCCGACGGCCGGCGCGTTGGCGTCCAGTAGAAGTTGCGCCAGCGCCTCCGCCTGCGGCCCCAGGCTCTGCAGCTGAGGAGACGCACTTGTCTTGACATCGAGTTGCGTTTCGGCCGCGTTGTTGTCAGGTGGGGGCTCCGCGGCCCCGCGCGCCCGAGGCTTCTTGTGCTTGCCCATGGTGCACCCCGCCCTTCTCACAACCAAAAAGCTTATTCTCTTCTGAGGAGTCGGATCGGCCTTCGGACCGCGACTGGAGGGCAAGTTGCGGATACGTTGCGCTTAAGTTGCTGCGGATCTTCCAGCAACTGGCTCTACCCCGGCTTTGTGCGGGACAGTTCAACAGCTGGCGGAGAAAAGCTTGAAGTGAGTCACATCTCGGCACCGAGATGTCTCGCGGTTGAAGGCAAAAACACTTGGTGCTTGGCTGTCAGTGCATACAGCTGAGCTGGCCAAAGCTCTGCAGACTGCGAATGCGAGACGCTCGACTTCTCAATCTTCTCTTGCACGCTGGAGTGGATTTTCGCGTGTTTGTCTTGATAATGGACGACGGCTGCAGCCGCCGCCGGGGACAAGCCGGCAGCACTATCCGCGCAACGAGCGGCTCTCGCACCACCGCGTTCGCGCCGTCCTCCAAGCATCGATAAGTTGCCGCCGCCGCCGCCGCCTCTGATCGGCACGTAACGGACGGCGCTGCTTGCCAGGCCGAGCCTGGCGTCTGTAGCTGTCGCACAGGTCTGGACCACCGAGCAGAAGATCCCTGTGCCGACAGAGCGCTTCAACTCGCTCCATGCACGTTATTCGTTGCCAACGAATCGTTGGTGATTCACGTACGTGTATAATAGTCTTGCATTGAGCCTCCCAACTCCGTAGTAGCTGGTCAAACGCACGAGATCTCCTCGCAAGCACTCACAGCTGCAACAGTTTTTTCGATGGCGAAAACGGTTGAGTACTTGATGTAGATGGCCAACCATGCTGGTCAACATGAGCACGACGGTCTTGGAGATTTTTCGAGGGTCCGCTTGGCCCGTTTGTTACAGATACTGGGGAAGTTCCCCAGTATCTGTAACAAACTCGACAACGGGATCAGCAAACGTGCGTTGTAACCGTACCGTTCCTTATAAATCACTCCTTATCCTATCAGCCAATCAAAGAGTACGTATTCAAATCATGCTAACCCAAAAGATATCGAATCGATATCTTCACGCCGTGAAGTTCACGGACACTCCGTGCGCAAATGGTGTGGGCTGCATGGACAATGCTTGCCGTTTCTGCGAGGTGACCTCCACGACACAATCTGCGTCGTTCGTCGAGGAGGAGGTAATCGCCATGGCGACTTGACGTCTTCAATGTAACTTCCTTTTGCCAACGCTGCTTCGAGTCCGTAGTCTTCGTGACGCTAACGGCGTACACGAAGATGAGTCGGTCAACCGGACAACGACTACTCAGAGACACCACACGCTTAGCGCAATTTTCGGCCGCGCACATATGCCAGCGCACGGCGGTCCAGTCGCTTGGTCTTCTGGATCGAAACAGCGCTTGAAGGTGCTGGGTGGTTGTTGTAGTCTGCGATTGAGTGGTGCATGGACACAGCGTGGCAGGAGAGCTCTTCCTCCTCCTCTCCCATACCGATCTGCACGCAAGAGATATGTTAATGTTAGGAGCAATGCAGCAGCATGTCAGCTATCGGCATCTAGCCAGGAAACGCACCCATTCATCATCGGGAGTAGCCATGACGTGCAACGAGTAAAGTGCCAACGCCAACTGGAACCACTGCACAAGGAGCTCGGAACCTACGAAAACAGCAAGAAGGCACTGCACAATCAAAGCACCACGTTAAGTCTTTTCGTTTTTAACGAAAGAATCCGTAATATGCCTTACCTGCGTTGCCAGCGAGAGTAAGAAGATTGGACTGCACAAGTTGCTAGTCTTCACCGCCGATACGATAAACGATGTAAGCAAAAGCTCCGCGCCTGAACAGAAAATAATCCGTCAGTCGCATGCACTTCTTAGAAAAAGAAAAAAAACAGAACATACCGTTCAAGTCCAGGAGGAAGCTGTGGTGAGAAATACCCTCGACCAGGAAAACCAGTGGAAGTAACACCCGGAACGTTGTCACCATGGCCGTAGGTCCATTCGTGCAAAATAATTGCACCAGGAACGCGTACCATAAGCACACTGGTGCCCAAGGAGGTGCCCACGGGAACACGTACTGGACCAGGAACGGAAAGCCATAAAGGAATGCGAAGCAGAATCCAATGTGGCGATGCGTCAAAATTGCGCGAAAAGCCACTCGGTGAATACGGATAAACCACGACACTGCATGCAACGACAACAGCAGTAGCAAGCTAAACACCATCGCCAGCACCGATTCGACGTAATAAAAAGTGGTTGCGAGCAGGCCCTTAATGTTCAAACGACCCGCCACCCACACGCACCCACGCCGCGTGCTAAGGAAAGCAAGCAGTCCAACTGAAGCGGCAGCTGAAGCTCCCTTGCGTAGACTCTGGCTGATTCGCGTGGACAGCGGAGTACTCGTGGTAGCCAGTGTCTCCAGTACCTTGTCTTGGGCCTCCGTCACTGAATCATGGACGCTGTCTGCCATCTTTGGGAGTAGGGATGATCCTCGTTTATCTTTCTTGCTTCGAGTCGTTTTCTTCTTCTCTCCCTTGTCCTTCTTAGACTTTTCTTTGCGGTGGTCCTTCATCGCATGCTTCTTTTCAGGCGGGGTGTTGCTCAAAGTATCAGCACCTATCGCGATATTCGTTGTCTTGTCAGTAGCCGAATTCTTCGGATCTTCTGCACCGCCGCTTATAATTTCGCTATCTTTTTTGACAAGCTTCGCTGCAGACGTATCTGCCCCTTCAGGTATAGTCTCAATGCTGCCCTTTGTCAAGTCCATAGCAGAGTCATCCGTCGTTATGATGGGAGTGTTGCAGCTGGCCTCGTGCGCTATGGTTTGCCTTTCATCATGAGGTTTCGCTCCAGCCTTCTGGCCATCACTGCTCGCTTGGCTTTCCTGCGGGGAATTCGATGCTGTACTAGCAATTGGCGCAGGATCCTCCGGCAACGAAGCTCTTGATACGTCACCCTCGGCTGCTGGCACGTCGTTCTCTACTGCTTTTGCTGCTGCTGAGGCGACGACAACATTCTCACCCGTTGGGCTTCCCTTGACTTGTTTCTCACGATATACCTGCCGACGTGTAGTGCCTTCACCCTTGTCATTTCCTCGCGTCGAATTTCTTCTCGAAGTACTACGATTTGATGATCTAGTATCCTCTCGCCGTCTTGCTTTAACAGACTCTCTAGGAGCTAGTTTCACTGGGCTGTCGCTTGATTCTAGACCTGGTGGAGGGGTGAGCACTGAATCGGATTCTTCACTTTGGTTTGTCAGCCCTCTTCTGCGCATTCCATTCCCACCACTGTTCATAGACGATGAAGTGGAACCTTTATCAGCGACTTCATTGCGACGCTTGCCTCTTGGTGCAAGTCGATCGCTACTGTTGCGGTTGCTTTCATGCGATGTAGACGAGTTTTCATGCGCGTTCATGGGGGAAGCCCTTTTACGCCCACGTACCGAGCGTCTCGGTCTCATTGGAGATCCCGGAGTAAAGGCACTAATCGCGTCCATACTGAACTCCAAAGCTTTAGCTCGCAAATCCGAGCGACTTTCAGGTTTTCGTCTTTCATCTCGAGATATCTTTGGGCTCCGTGGCGTTCTCGATTTCGTCTGTATATCAATGCGTCTGGATGTCGTAGGCTCTCGGTTATCCCACGTCGCTGTTGATGAATCAACTGCTTGTTGATCGTGCATACCACCCATTTCACTAACGTTTACCGAATGGGTGACCAATTCAGCTAGATCCGGGTTCGACGCTCCTCGACTACCGGTCTGTTCACGCAATGAGGTATCTCCAAACACACCTGTCGACAATCTCAAATTCGACAATAAACTCGATCCATACTGGTCGCCACCACTTGGATAAGCTCTGTTCGACGCACTTCCACCTGCCATCGGTGAAGACATCGACGGGCGGAAAGGTCCAAACCGAGGCTCTGACACCCGCTGCGGCATTACATCTCCTCCAGCTCCTCGTCCGATCCTCATCCGCGTATGCACGTCATCTATCGCACCAGGTTCACTAAGTCGAGGAGGTCCAACCAAGCCAGGCGAGCGTTGTAACACACGTCGTGGCTGCGTTGTCTCCGTCGATTGCCACGGCCGCATCGAATTCGATCCAAACGGATTCTCTACATCTCCAGCATCCAAGTACGACGTCATTCCTCCTCCACGATACACCTGCTGAGTCTCTGCATTACCATAACCCCCTAACACTGCACCACTCCTCCTACTTTCTCCAAAACTTTTAGCAGCGTCCTGTCCTCGATCGAACATGGAGGTCGGAGATCTGATGGCTCCAGCTCCTCCAATAGATCCTCCATCGCTCATTCCAGACCCAAAAGGTCCTGGAAACCCAAAGGGGCTGCTGGAGCTGGACGAAGATCCCGAAGCTCGTGGCGTATGGATTTCCCCTCCCAAATCTGATAGTAGATAGTTCGTGGGTCTGGAAGAGGCTCCACTTGAGCCAAAAGGCGATGGATCACGCGGTGTCGTGTGGAGGCCACCGAACTCCACGTCACGTTTCGAGTTCGAGGCTCCTGAAGCTGAGGATACCGCTGTTGGACTGCCAGAAGATGCGATCGCTGATTGGTTCGTCATAGTCCCGGCACTGCGGCCGCCAATGGGGCCAAAACTCGGCTTCTTGCGGCTGGAATGGTTACGATGTTAGTAAAAAGTCGATACTGAGCGCAATATGGGGCGCTGAAAGACGAGAGCGGTCAGTGTAGATAGACCAGACGAACCTCTTCTTGGGGGGCGAGTCGTCCGCGATGCCGTCCGGTAGGAAGTACGCCATGGCCGGCTCATCGTCTGCCTCCATATTGCTACGATCCGAATCGTGGATTGGAGTAACTGTTAGATGTTACACGCAGGAAATGTTGTTAGAAGGTAATGTACAATGTGAGCTACACAATTTATCCGTTATAACAACATTGATTTTTTATAAGCTACCCCTTTAATCACAATTTAGCGTATCATTTGCAAGGAATCATGGTTGAGGCGGCGGATCGCTCGCTGTTGGCCATGATGGACGAAGCGCAACACCGTCTACAGCATCTCGAGATCTCGTGTCGTCAACTTCTACCCCATTCCAGCTCCAGCCGTCTGCAAACGTCTTCTCTATCGTCTCCAAACGTGCATCAACTGCAACTACAAGTCGCTTATCTGCAGTCGCAACTTTTATCTGCAGTAGAGCGACGTGAAGACGAGGACTTGGCTTTCCGACAGGCGTCGCAATACGCAGCGGCTAAAGGTTCAGCCAATGGGGTTCTGCACGCGCTGTTCGACCAGGCGAGTGCTGGAAAGACTGCAGTCCTCAAAGCTTATCTGGATTCCGGCTCCATCCCGACTCGGGACGGACTACGCCACTGGAAGCTCGATATACGCACTATCCGCAATGAAGCGGGTGCAACATTGCTCCATGTGGCGGTGGGGGTGTCTACTGCACGACAGAACGTCAAGGTGAAGCTCGTGCACTTGTTGGTGGATCGAGTGGGCTTTGATCCGAACGTCCGGGATGCGGTACGACGATGGTAGCAATTATTTTGCGACTTAAAGAAGTGTTGTAATGGGGTTTATTGTGGTGGTGGCAGTTTGGACAAACGCCGCTGCATGTTGCAGCGATGGGAGGGTATCAGGATGTGGTTCTAGCGTTACTGGAACGAGGAGCAGACCCAATTGCTCAGGATAGAGCTGGACTTTCGCCGTTGTCGCTGGTTCGGACGCTGTCGAGGCCACCTGAGCAGGTTGTCCAGAAGCTTGTGGAAGCGGAAAGCGCGGCGGTGCGGAGTACGACGTGCATATTTTTGCTGTGGGATGGTGTGGTGCTGATCTGGTGTATATTGATGTGCTAGATATTACTTCTATATCGAAGTTGATTCCCCTATCTGTACGTACTACGACTGATAGAATGAGACGGCTGCACGGTGGCTAACGTCTACGATACGATTGTTAACGACAGAAAGCACTTGCGTCGGCGCTGTTTCTTCGGGGGCTATCTCGGTTCACTTTACAGCAGCACTCCAGTGCATTTGCTCGACAGACGGCGGGGTTGGTGAATGCGTTACTAGAAGGTGTTTGCTTTCCTAGCGTAATGTGAGCTGCATCGTCACATGGCTAATTATCATTTTGGTGATGCATATCAGAGACGCATGAAAGCAATGTGGCTTTTGATCAAGTCCTTCAAGAACGAGTTCCTATGCTGTTCGAGGTTGTACCTGCCAGTCAGGTGGTTCGACTGGACACGGTTTTTGAGAAATTGATTTACTGGGACGCAGATTTTATGAATGACCTCAAGGTTGAGGCTCATGGATATGGTATGTCGCTGATTTCACCTGCACTAGCCACCGGCACACTTGGCGGCCCGAGTTGGATTGGGGTGCTGTTGAAAATTATCCAGAGTCTGAAGGTGGAGGTGGCTGAACCTGCTCCGTCCGAACCTCAAATCAACAACGCTTTGATTACTTCTACTGGTCTACCGGTTACACCTAACGACGGCGATGTGGTGATGCACGAAGCTATCGGAAACTCACTGGTGGCTTCACCACCGCGGAATCGGTCGATATCTTCGTCCTTGTCAGTGCTATCAGCAGAATCTCGCTCCACAGTTTACTACGCTGATCAGACCACATGTATCGCCAAGACACGTGAAGTGTGGCATTACGCGGTGTTGTTCAAGGCGTCGACGCATGCTTTCCCTGGAACCATTACGGTATCACCTGAGAGTGACATTGCAGTCTCATCAGAGGATGTATCCAAGTACTTTCCGCTGGAAGATCGTCTTGCGATCGGTTCGGCAGAGTATTTCGCATCCGACTACAACCCGCAGACCCGTGAGATTCACCTGGGTGAGTAAGCATTGCACGAGACTAACGAACTTGCTATATATCTGCAGAAGTACCTCGACTCACGTTCATATTGCAAATGTGTAACAGATCGCAAGTACGATGGAAAAGAATCTGCCAGCTTCAAGGCATATCTTACTGGGGCGTGCTCAGGTCTACTACCTCCCTACATTGCAGTCAAACGGATATGGGAACGAGAACCAGGCAACAAATACGAAGACCAAATGAGCAGCGAGCAGGTTTGTCTTGCGTTATGGTCACTGAAAACCTTGCTGGTGCTCTTTTGACCTCACGGTCCTTACTTCGTGCACAGGAACTGTTCCAAGACTACCAGTTTCTGGATCCAGAAAGCGAGTACGAGGTGGCAGTCAAACTGGGGCCACTTCCCGACGGAAAGGAGGCGCGAGAAATTGTGGCCGAGTGGAAGCGAACAGCCAAACAACTATTCGATGCGAGAGAGTAAGCTTCATTATCGCTGTGTATTTCGAACTGAAGTATCACCTGGTTACTCATGAAAGTGCTTGTTGTTTCCACAGATGCACGTCTGGATTAGCGTGCTGTGAACATTATTGTCCTCAGCGTAGCGGGCATTCATTGGTACGTGCATTGCTACGATTGTACACCAGTCCCACGTTCAGTTAATCTAACGTTGCCTGTGAATGAATTCAGTGCTTGGGGACTTTGGTGGCAATCGGACAAGGTCTTGCCAAACACCGCCTGGGACGACCAACCTTTTCCAAACCTCTCAAACCCCGCGCCTCCCTTCAGCGGCTACAAGATCGTTTCAAAGGTACCGAAGAGTGGCCAGGTTCACCGTCAACCGTTGTGTCGGCAAGCCCTCCATAGAGACGTTTTGGTAGCAACTTCGTTGCTCTACTGTCTTCGTAAACCATGGGTAGCCCATCACTAAATGCAGCAATGCGTACTGATGCCATCAAAACAACTGCAGCTGTATGCACACCCAATAAAAGGGAGAAAAAAGTTTAGCAAAATGTTTCCTCTCTCCTCCACCTGAATACCCTCTTCACCATCATCTTACGACGCCGTCGGTCGGATCCCTCGAATCCTCAACGACAGCTGAATGTCCTTGACCTGCAGCGTCACACGTTTGCCGTGAATAGCGCACAAGTTTCTACACACAAGAAGACACCACACATCAGTCTCCTCCGCTCTTCCTCCTACAAACTATAACAACTGCCCACGTACGCGTCTTCGAAGGTGCGGACGAGGTACGTCTCAGCTGCTTCTTGCAGTGCCAGCAGCGCCTCCGCCTGCCAGCGATAACCGACGCCTGTAAACTCCGTCTGGATCTCTCGCACCACTCGCGCAAATGGAAGTTTCCTCAGTAGAAGCTTCGTCGAGCGTTGCAGCAGTCGAATCTCTCGTAGAGCTACTTCGCCTGGTTTCCTCCTCCTCTTGACAGTCTGCGTGGCCGTGGGGCTGCTGGGGCGTCGACGCGGCGGCGTGGCTTTCCGTTTACGTCTCGGGGCTGTGGGGGTCGCGTGGATGGCGGCTTGGCGGCCAACGGGGGCTACGGACGGCCGACGTGCCGGTAGATTGGGAGGCGGGGATGGAGTCGACACGGAAGACGCAGACGACGCGGCTGGAGCCGGCCGAGACCGTGCAGGACTGCGCGTGGTGGCGGAAGGCTGCGTAGGAGAGTTGGGCGGTGTGGACTCGTCGCTACCGCTGTCCGTGAGGACGCTAGAAGCGTCGCTGGCTGGCGACGACATGGCTGCACCTGGTGTCCTGCAAACTCTGTGCAAATTCAAAAGTTTGATTTTGCTATTGGAAATATTGCGTTTATGAACGAATATTCGCTTTGAATCCGGATTTTCTGTGACGTGTGCAAGGTCAAACTGTAGTGGCGCTTTATCCCCACTTCTTCCACTCCATTCCGTTTGGCGCCGTGCGTTCCTTCTCATAGTCCTTCTCGGCAACCTCCTTCCAGTTGGTGGACAGCACAGTGCCACCCGACGTTTGCTGGACGACCAAAACAAAACAAGATCATAAAGCGTCAGTACCACATCTACACTCACATACAAAAGCTGAGCAGACACGTACGAAGGACTTGTTCATGGCCTTGCGCGTGTTCTCGTCCGCCTTGGCATAAATATCACGGAAAAGCTTCTGCATGGCCTCTTCACCTTCGGGCTTCTCGGCCTCCAGCTCGTCACCGATGGTTTTCTCGATCTGGTTCCAGTCGCGGCTGCTAGCATACGGTCGTGGCACACTCTCCGGCTTCGCTTCGAAGACAGCTGCAGGGCCAGTCACAACCTCCGTTCCCGACTGATACACAGCTTCCTCTAGCTTGTCCCAGTGCATGCCGTTGCTCTTCTTCTTGAGCTTCAGCTCCACCTTCGAGCCCAGAACTTTGTGCGAGCTTTCATCAGGGACGATTTCGTCAAAAAGCGCCTCGTTAAAGGTATCCACGAACTCCCCATCAAGCTTCACACGCACGAGAAGCTTCTTCGGCTCAATGGAAATTTCAACATCTTCTTCTGCGAGCTTCTTTTGAAGAATCGACACCGTCACATGGGTCCCCGACTGGTACCAATCATGGCTACAGCCAAACCCACCGTCAATTAACACCAGAAACAATCACAAAGACCTACCGCTTCTCACCGGATCATCGTCTTCGTCGGCAATGGCGCAACCACCGCAGCGCTCTGGTTGCTAGTCGCTGGCTTTTGCACTGGAGCAGCTTCATCCGGAATAACCAACTCAGCTTCATCATCACCTAGAATTCAACATCACAACATTATACATCCACTACCAGACCCTTCCTCACCTTGCATTGCACTCACTGTCCAATTCCGCGTCGCATTTACGGATCCACGTCTGGAAACGTTTAACCAGCGCTTCGTTCGCCTTGAGCGTTGCATCTTTGCCGTTCTGGAAAGCTCGCTTTGCTTCAGAGAACTTTTCCAGCTCGAACTTGGCCACCCTGCAAGCACCCAATAACCCATCAGCTCTATTTAACCCATTCAAGTGGTTTAATACCGTGGAGGACGCACCCGTGCCGCATGTGCGCCATATGCAGCGTCGCGTCCATTTCTGCGGCTTTCGACGCGTCGGCTGCGGCCTCTTGCAGCTTGTGCAACTTCAGGAAGGCTGCTGCACGCTTCGACAGCACATCTGCGTCCTTCGGAAGCGTCTCCAACGCACGCGTGTAGCACTTCACCGCTGCTTCGTACTCTTCGTCCACGAACAATGCGTTGCCTTCAAGCTTGAACTCCATCTTGGGTCGACGCTTGGTTGAAAGTGATGGCCTTTCGAAACATCTTGGGTCATCTGGGTTTTAATTCATAAAAGCCATGCTTTACTGATGGCTACAGTGGGTCTTTTCAGTGAATCGTCTTGTTGATTCACCCAATTGTCGTGATCGAAGTGCTATTCATTGTTTCCTAGTTACCGGTACTGCGAGAAATCTAGTGCAACAGTGAGCATGTTTGTCTAGCGGACACGAACGTTCAGGTACAAATGCACTGGGCGCTTCAGCAACAGCTCAATCTCATCCCGAGCCGCCATGCCAATGGAGCGGATCGTGTCGCCGTTGTGCCCGACCACCATCTTGCGGACGCGAGCAGCAGGAACCTGTACACAAATTGCAGAAGAATAGCAGTTAGAGATATAAGTTCATCCCGCACGCAAACAATGTGCAGACAACGTACGAAGATATCCTGGTCAATGCGAATGCTCTTGTCCCTGAACTTGGTCCAGCCGACGTTCTCCTGTTCGAACGAGTACGGGAGCTCCTTGTTGAACCGGCAGAAGAGCTTCTCGCGGATGATCTCCGTCACCAAGTCCAGGTCCGACATATCGGAGTGCATGGACGAGTGGTAGCTCCACGGTCGGTCGACCGCCAGCGAGAGCAACGTTTTCCTCAATTTGTCCATTCCGTAGCCCTTTGCGGCCGACACCTTGATGCTGTTCTCACCAATGTAAGCCAGTGGGTCGATGTCCAGCGATGCTCCATCAGCATCGTAATGCTTGCCGTAGATCTCCTCAATCATCTGGGACAGCTCCTTCACCTTGATGTCCAGGTTCATCCTTTCGCGCTGACCGACCAAATCAAACTTGTTCATCACGAGCATCGTAGGCGAACACACCTGGGCTGAGGTCGTCAGCACCTTCTCCAAGGCGTGCAGCGCCGACTCGTCAAGCCGCTTCACAGAATCCACAACCAATAGCGACAGATCCACGCCTTGCAACGTCTCCGCTGCCGCAGTCACCAGCGTCTGCACGTACTCGTGAGTCTCCTTTGGCTTGATCAATCCCGGCGTATCATAAAACGAGAGCTGCGCATCGCCCTCCGTGTAAATGCCCAGAATCCGATCACGCGTCGTGTTGTACTTGGGCGACACAGCCGACACCGTCACGTTCAGCAGCCTGTTCATAATGGACGACTTGCCGGCATTCGGGCGTCCAATGACGGCCAGATCCAATGCCTTCGGGTGGGGCGGTTCGTCTGGGATCAGGAACTCGCGTTCCACCACATTATCTGGTGCCGGCTGGAGGTTGGTGAACTGCTTGTCTTTCATCGACACCGGTCTTCTGGCCGGCAGACGTCCCGTGGTCCTGTATCGCTCAGAATCCGCCTCCTTTTCTGCTTTCGATGTTCGTCCCCGATGGAATCGCAGCGGGCTGATCGACCCATCGCGATCGCGGGGCTGTGCCGGTCGTCGACCCACAAACCCCGTATTGCGCGGGTCAAAGGCACCCGTGCCGTCGCCCTTCACTTTCTCCTCCTCGGGCAGCAAGCCGAGACGTCGCATGCGTCGCTGATTCTCGATCGCCTTGCGCGTTCTCGCCGGAATCACAGCGGGTTGGGTGGCTATCGTACGCGAACGCATCTGGTCCCACTCTCGGTCGATCTCCTCGAGCGTCGGACGCGGTGGCTGCTCCACGCGCGGCGGAGCTTCATACCGTTCGCTTTTGCGCTGTGGACGACGTTGGTCCTTCTGTTTCTTCTTCTTCTTGTCGGTGGCGGAGATGCCGTTGGCAGCGCGATACGCTTCGCGCTTGGCTTGGCTGCGCTTGGAGCGGTAGGTGGCCACGAGGATATCTCGAGGCAGCGCACGCGCAGATGCGGCGTGACGGAGCAGCAGCTCCATTACCGATTGAGTGGCAAGAACCAAATCACCCAGCCTGGGTGGTTTTTTAAATATAACTGTGGATAACCCGACAAAGCTTGGGTGATACAGATTGAATGACCATCCTTCTTGATTTGGGTGGTTATGTTGAAGCATGCAGCGGAGACGATAGTAGCGAGGGGATATTGGTACAACTGCTACACCGGCCGCCCCTGGCCGACTGCCTTAGACCCTCTACATGGTGGCTCTCCTTGGTTACTTGACTCGTGAGGATGGAACACTACGCAACGAGTGGGGCTGGGCTCGACTCGACTGGACTCGGTCTCGCAGAGGCGCGGCGTCCTCACCCCGAGAGGCTGACGCCCGACATCTTGCCCGTGAAGCGGCGCTGAAGAGCCGCGTGGCTGATGCCGCCGCGGTTGCGACTGCCGCCGTACGTGCCGAGCGGGTCGTTCTCCGTGACGCCCTTGTCGTTGGCCGTGAGCTGCTGCATGATCTCCTTGCACGAAAGCGAGAGTTCGTCCTTGTTCTTGAGCGCGCGGAACAGCTCCAGGCACTCCGACTTGGTTAGCGTTTCTACCACGATCAACCACAACAACGGTTAGCCATGCGGGCGGTGGAGGAGGTACTAGTAGGCCAACGGAGGCGCACCAGCGTCAACGGAGGAGGTCTTGGACATGATGGCTTTGTGGCTGCTTGCTTTTTGCTGGCTGGCTTGGTCCGGTCGAGAGGCTGTGCGCAGGAGCTGGCAAATTATAAACTGGGGCTGAAGAGCGGCCGCAGGGTCGCAACGGGCACGCAACTTCAACGTCGCATCCCCAACCCCAACGTCGCTTTCATGGAAGGAAATCCTTGATACAGTACAGTAATGGGCCTCGATACCGAACGCCTGATCCATATAAAATACTCAAGTGGATTCATTGTTGAAGGGACTTGTCTCGTCGCAGATTCGACACATATACTGGACCCCAAAACCTGTTAACTGTTATTTAACTGTTAACAGCAATATTTCTTGGATTTTGTATGGGTTTAAGTATTTTACACGATGGATGTTACGTGTCGTACTTAACCTGCGGAGACTCGATGACTGACTTGAGCATTGGCATTCTGATTTGTAACTCTGTCTTCATATCGTAGTTTGCAGAACTGTTATTAACGTGGTAGTACATCGAAGTCTCTAAGCCACTGATTATTCAGACACTCTACGCCAACGACTTTGCCAACGCTGCGCTCAGTACTTTACAGAGCTCACTTCAAAGCCTACGGCGATGGCGAGAAGCACCCCAAGACCACCGGAAGAACTTCTTCGCCGCCTTGCTCAAGACGCGGCACTCGTCCACGATGACGTGACTCAACATGCTGAGTCAGACAGCGACAGCGAAGATGCTGACGGCGGCACTAACGATTCAGATTCACCGCTTTTAGACTCTTACTATGAGAGTGGTGGGTCTGAAGCGGTGGTGACGTTGACAAACTTTACCATGACGGAGTTCCATTTGTTGTGGGCGCATGTAGAGCCCGAGCTCACTAGCCAATGGACGTGAGGCCGTGGCCGCAAGTCGACTACAACGCCAAAAGACGCTTTCATGATGCTGTTATGTGTGTTAAAACACTATGAAACGTGGCAAAAAACACGCACTTGATTTCGGCTTCAAGGCTCCTACCTTCGAAAAGATGATGCATCGCGTGTTGGATGTTGTCACGCCCGTCCTGGACCGCGTTTTCATCCGACCTGCACCCATGGCGGCTCAGCGAGCGAACGGCAACACATTTGGCTTCTATCCTTACGCTCTGTATACTACGGATGTAAAATTCCAGCCCTCCTACCGTCCAACTGGTCATTTTAGTGAGTCCAAGCACTACTTCTCCAGCAAGCACAAACTCTTTGGGTTTAAAGTCAAGGCTTCTGTGGCTTTTCCGGGTCGCGCTGTACTTTTGACCAATCACACACCAGGATCTGTCTTCGATATCACCATTATGGCCAATCACGTCGAAGAACACAACGCGATGTTGAAGAAAAGCAACCAAGAGCTTCTTGTCGAAGACAATGACGAGGGATCCGCACAGTACCAAGACTTTTGGGGGCTCTTGGCAGACAAAGGATACCAAGGTGCTGCGTCGATGCTACGGTGCATCCACCCAAAGAAAAAAACACGCAATGGTGAACTTACTGCCGACGAGCTCGTCCGCGATGGAAACGTGTCGTCCGACCGAGTTCTTGTAGAGAACTTTTTTGGTCGCGTGTGTATGCTGTGGAAGATTACGCATAGCACGTTCAAGTGGAATGAGTCGTCGTTTGACTCGTTCACTCGAACGTGCTTTGCGTTAACGAACTTTCATGTTGAAGTGAACCCTCTTTGATCGGACGATGGCCGGTTCTACAAGTCAGTGATTGACCGTTACGCGTCAATTGCTGAACGCGAGCGTACACATCGCGCTTCAACGCAACGACGTTACCGCCGCCGGCGTGAAGCTCGCACTGCAGCGGATCTAAACATCCGTACTCGCCTATCGTTCAGCTCTCCATCGCAGTAGGATTTGTACGATTCTCCTTCATATCGCATTTAGTTCTAACTGATCTCTTGGGGTGGTTTTTTAGTCAGTATACGAATGTTTGGTCATCATCTCGATCTATAATGTTAACCGTGGTAAATAACCTTTATGAAAGTTATTGATGTGGCGGTGATATACTCGGTGGTAAATTGATCTTTTTACAATATCGCCCTGTCATTTCGTGTGATAGCGCAGCTTTGGTTTTGAGATCTACTGCAGATGTATTGTCGCCTTCACGTATTTTGCGTCCTCTATTCGTCGCATTAATCGTTGTGCGTAATTATAGAACTCGTTGTGCAAAAAATATGCATTTCTTCTTTTGCCGTCCGTGCAAACCACCTCTCCTACGCGATGACTGCCGAGCTACCTGTGCTTCCTGCTCTATGCAACGCAGTCGTGACGATTAAGATTGGCGAACCGCAGACAAAGTGCAGAATCGTTTACAACGGGTCCATCGAGATTTCTTTCTCAGTACGCGAAGGCTACGCTGTCCTAAACGATAGATTAAAACGCCTGTTTGTCGAAGACACAGTCGTCACGTGGCCCGGCGACGCTGCTATCTATGTGAAGGCGACAGTGAATGCGCGTCAGCATGAGTACAAACGCTTACCGGAGGACGAACAAGGATTCACGGGCTTTCTAAAAGCTGTCTGGGCGAGGTTTAGACGTAAAGGGAAGCGAATCCCTCTGTTCTTGTATGTGAACAGGGTTAAAAGGTCTAATCCGATACATCGAGCGACCGCTAGTCGCATTGCACAAGCAAATCAAGATATTAATCAACTCATCCAATCAGAAAACCGAGACCCACCAGATCCAGCATCTATCGAATATTGGGCAACTGTGCAAGCCCGTCAACCAGACGGATCTCCAATTGTCCAGCCCAACAACGGAACTTTTCGACAGCTGAATTATATTGATACGCTGGCTCAACAACACCGTGAAGAGATTTCTATTGCTACGACAGCCGCTAGTAGTGCTACCGTATAATACTTCTAGTATCCGACAACGCGTTTTCAGCCAATAGCACGAGCTAAATAGCAAAGAGTGTCACTCAACTGTTGTGTACATCTAGCATCCGACAATCCTATTCTCGGCCTAAGTTAGAGCCATACTTATGTGACTTACATAGTATTAGGACTACACGCCATGCTAGAAGCGCGCTAAATCCACAATGGCGCGCACGCGCCCAGGTCGAAAGCGCAGCGAGAATGGTAAAGGAAAGCACCGTCATCTCTTCAAACGAAGCTCGGAGACGTACGCTGTGCGGTTGGCTGCTATTAATCACTACCGTCAGCACCGCAACATGGACGACACGCTTGCAAAGTATTTTCCTGGTATTGACGGCAAGCTGAAAAGGGTTACGGATCTTGGACGAAGAGAAGGGAGGGGGAGAGTCACCACTCGGAGCTTGACCGGAGCGAGGACACTTGACCACTTGAGGGGAAGAAGGGAGATTCGAAAGTGATTGATTTATCGGAGCTTACTTTGTCTGCACTGCCTAGCTATCCTCATAGACACGCAGCACTGCATCCAATCATTTGGTGCATCCGATCACCATCACTCTGCACTCGTCCAATCATCCTACTCGTCTAATCATCGGTAGCGTAATCAACGTACCGTAAGCATCGTGTGATCGGATTGGACAGGTTCACCGTAACCTGGTACAGGCATAACCGGTTACCCTCAATACAAGCTGTGTGAAACCAAGCGCAATTCAATCTATTTGTGGGAGAAGAAGCGGGATAAGATTGAAGCGGCGTGTGAAACTACGACGGGTGCTCAGCAAAAATGCGCCCGGGCTTTGGGGACAGCTACAATCCTATCACAGGATGGTGAACGCAAAATCGTCAAGTGGATAGACGAGCTGCGCAGCGATGGCGCTCCTGTGTCTGCTTTCATGCTTCAATCAAAGGCCCTAGAGGTAGCAGCTAAGGAAGGGCTTTCGAGTGACGCATTCAAAGCGTCATGGAGTTTTCGGAAAGGGTTCTTACGCCGCCATATGCTGTCATTACGGCGCCATACGCGCCAAGGTCAGAAGTCGCAGTTACGAAATATGATTCCTTTGATGATGTATGCGACGACCGAGCGCGAGTTTGACAGGCATCGGAAGTATATGACCCATATCCTGTCTATTGGGTCTCGTTCGACACGTCCTGCAGTCACCAGTGACAGCTTGAATAGCGCACCACGCCACTCAAACGAAATTTTTTCGGGTGGGTATCAGATGGGTACGCAGATGGGCACGCGTGGAACTCAAGCCAAGTGGCTGCGTATCCTCCACCGTCTGTACAACAGCCACGTACGGAATCACATGCGTTTGAGAGCTATTTCCGCAAAAACTGGGATAGTTGCAAGCGAATGTAGTGTGCGTACGAGCGACAGAGTGCAGTATCGCTGAGAAACAACACTAATAATCGGCTCGAGTCATCCTGGAAGCAGCTGAAGGACACGATGAGCTCATTCATGGGGCTGGATGAGTGTGATGCGTCCATTATCTGTTATCAGATCCGCAGTGAGCGAAATTTTGAGGCCGAAGTACACAAGATTTCGGTGGTGCATAACCCGAAATACGACCGCGAAATGTCCATACTTGCAAACCTGGTGAGTCAACACGCTTGTGAGCTGATATTTGAGCAGTACACATTTGCCATGAGTGGAACGGCGAAGTACGAATTTCACGAAGCGATCCCTGGAATCATTTTTATTACGAATCAGTCTGAGGATGACGGATCTCTTGACGAGCCGAGGGTCGAATATTCGGTCAACAGGAAGAACTAGGCATGCTCTTGCTTGTTTATGTCGGCGCGTCTGCTGCCATGTAGACATGTATTTTACCTTCGAAAGGCTCTTTGCATGGAAACAGTGATTCCAACGCAGCTGTTGCCGTCAAGATGGTTGTTGTCATCCCTTCGGACAGAAGTTCTGCTGGACGATATTCCAGGTAAAGCGTTCTCGGTTGGCAAGATTCTCGATGGCAAGGACAAGCCATGGGATGCAAATCGGAAATTCCGCGAGGCCAAGTACGTGGCGAGTGAAATCAGTGAGACCATGACTGGCATGGGGATGCGTCAGTACCGCGCAGCTCTAGACGCTCTCAAGGAGGTAGCTCGGCGATTTAAACGTGGCGAATCCGAGGAAGTTGCTCGCCAGATAACAACGGCTGCACTCTCATCCATGGAGGCTCATGAGGAGGTCGGTGAGGATGACTTTGAGACGCCGCTAAATACAACCTTAGACGCTTCGATGGAAATTGCGTCGGAAACCCGCGAGGATGTCACGGCCGGAGATAATGATGTTGGCAAACCTTTCGAGCAGAACGTTAACGAACAAGGCGCATTCGATGTGGAGACGTCTTCGTTACAGGAGAACACAGTGGTGGAGTCATCGTCCGAGGAAGCGAGCGTCGTACCAGCTGAGGTGGGCACACTACCAACTGAGCCACCAGCGGAGATCGACCAACTTATAGTAGCTGCTGCAGATGATGACTTTGACATTGAGCCGCCTCCAAAATCAAGAGGACGACCGAAGGCAAAACCCGTGGCAGCCAAGTCAAAGCGCACCCTGGCGGTCTCGATGGCCAACGATGACTCAGTGTTACACAATATGGGTTTGAGCATGATGATTGTTGCAGATATTCTATCTGGAAAACCGACTTTCAGCTTGGTGGCGGAGACTTTGAAAAAGTTTCAACTATTCGTTTTCGACAAGAAGCCAAAGCCCCCAATTGCCTGGGAATTGAGCAAACTACCAAGTTCTAAGACACTCGTCGCAGCTGATGAAATAGTTAGAGCCTTTCCGAAGGACATGTTACGCAAATGTGATGCCAAAGTTACTGCACTCCAGAAAAAACGACAAGGCATCGCCGAACGTGGCGTCGCGATAGAAATCACAGGTGTCGGAGTATTTACCATGGATACACTTAATGTGATGAAGAAGTACCATCGTGCTATCACAGCTGTGCGCCTAGCAGAGAGTGCCGCGAGTTGGACCTCGACCATCGGATTTAACCTACCTGTCGACAAACACTTTCGAGTTTTGGAAGATCCGGACATGGGTACAAAACTGAAGCAGCTACCACTACTCTCTGTAATGGGGCGCTGTTTACAACAGTCCCCAAAAACACGGCACGCACGCTTGTGCGGTTGAGGAAGCGTTCCCGCCTTGGAGGGAGGAAGGCGACTTGATCACTTGAGGGAAAGTTTGCAACTAAATTGAAATGAGCTTATGGTTCCTGAATCCTATGAATAAAATCACTAGGGGCCCTTGAGGTTAAATGTAATTTAACCTACACATGTAGTATAAAACCTTGGGTTGAATCAGGTTGAACTTGAAGATTCTCCTTTGAAGAATCTTCCTGCCGCGTGGCGTCTTGTGATTGGCCACGATAACTCAAGTGACACGCCGGCCTTGTTACCAAATAATGTCCCAGGTGAGGAACCATCATCATGCACAAAGAAGTGCAGAGAACACTTGGCGTAATCACTGATTGTGCCGTCGGTGGATGTGAGAAAACATTTGACCATGTTTACGCCACCTTTACCTCCATGACAGCAGTGTGTGAACCACACCAATCTGTGATCGCATAACCAATGTAATAGGCCAGAGGGGCCCATTACAGAACCCCATTGATCTCCTGCACACAGAACGACATCATAAGCCAACGCGCAGTACATATACTCCGTCTGCCTGTACTGGTAGACACCACCTTTCGATCCCTCTTGGTATGCAGCGCTGGTGGCGTCGTATTGGCTGTCTACGAGGTTCTGCACACACACAACCATGTTAGCCAGCCCCATACAGTATAAAACAGTATAAAACAGCTTACGTACGATATCCTCGAAGTCCGCTAGCACCTGGTGCGGTTCATGACGCATGCGCTTAGCGTGTTCTTGCCGCATCACGTCGCCATCCACAAACACCTCGGACTCCTCTTCGAAGTCATCAGCATAAAGACTTGGCATCGAGACGTCTGAACCTGCGTCGGAAACTGGAGGTAGAGTGTCAGTAAAATCCAGATGTGTGATGTCCGTATCGCTCCATGTACTCGATAACGCGATGCGCGAGTGGAACGGGTCTGCCTCGTTCAGCGTGTGAGTGTTAACTCCTTGTCTGCCCCCTTGTTGGTCGTCCAAGAGCCGCTGCAAGCGCTCGACTTCATGTGCAAGTTCTCGATAGCGGGAATAAAGAGAGATGTATGCGGCGTTCCATTCCGCAATGATATGTCGCTGATCAGCGTCGCGTACTCGCAGTACAGCTTCGTCACTAGGGTGCTCTGTATCGACATCTCGCATAGCTGTGAACATCAGCGGGCGCTGTGACGGGGTGTAAGCGAACGTCTCCTCGTGGCAGTGGAAGCAAGCATCCGTAAACCTCAACTTGTTCTCGAAGAGGAGTCTGATTAGAAGTCGTTCAGCACAGTTGGAGCAGCCCCTCGGGTTCAACGAGGATTCAAACGCCATGACAATCAGGTGAATACCGGCCATAGCCTTTAGCATGTCACGAGTAAGACGTGATATGGTAGCACTTGCAGAGGACTTGGTCGTTGGCGCCACTCGACTGGAGGATTTCAAAGCAGGATCTCTCGCGATGTTACTCGGTCGTGGAAGGTCGGCTGCGTTGTAGTAAGTCACGTAGACTGTTGTTGGTTGGAGTGATGCTTAGATGGTAAATCCAAGAATAAACTGTATTATCTTTTACGCTGCTTTTCCTTTCGAACGAGTTGAAGAAGTGTTCTAGAACTTACCGGAAACTCACCTGTGTTCCCGTTCTCCTCGTGTTCGAGTTAAACACCCATTTCACTCGTTTCTTCTCGGCTTCTCAGGATTAACCGCTAGTCCCAGCCATGTACTCTAAGGCCGTCTGTGCTCCCATCCGGCTTCCCCATCACGTCGAAGTGGAATACTGGTTGATGCCCGTGACATAGCACCGCAATGCTTTGTGTCATGCCCGCCTTTGGCCCGCTAGCAAGCAAGCCAGAGCCTATGCGCCCACGCTCTCTGGCTTGCTTGCTAGCAGCCAGAGGCAGCATGTCGCTGTGACGGCAGCCTGCAAGGCTCTCCGTTCGCAGTTTACATATATATAGCTAGATATTACGAACGTGCAAAAGAAAAGAAGAAAAGCAAAGAAACATGCAGGGTAGCAGGACACATAGGCACGTAGAAACAGAAACATGCAGAAAACATCAAGGAGGCCCCTGTGCGAGCTAAGCGCACAGGAAGGCATGCACATTTAGGCTATACATTTTCATTATCAAATACACCAACTACCTCGCACTCGAGACCAACTCCTACCTACGCGACCTACACCCCGACTCTAACTTCAACGACCAACACTCTTCACCTCAGTCACGACACTTTGCTATTCGGTCACGCAGGTCCTTTGAAAGCCCAATCTTGTAGACGCGGGCATTACGTGGTATCCGTTGTCAATGTGTGTCTACTTGACCTTGATAGGCAGAACCTGGGCCCACGTCGATACTATACAGCCCACTCAACTTCCGGTTGAGGGCTATCCAGAAAATCCAATCGATCGGCAGCTGATTCTTGGGGTAGATCTTCCGAAGCAGCCTCTTCGTGAAATCCTCCTCCTCGGCGATGGCCGTGATCAGTATGTAGCCGGTCAGACGTCCAGGATGCCACACATCACTATGCCGAAAGATATGCCATTGGGAGTCGCAGGGTCTTTGATAGTAGCAGTCAAAATGGAACTTCCCCAATAGAGCATTTTGGTTGGGGATTTTGAAGCGGCAAGCTTCCCGCGTCAGTGCCCCGAGGCAAATCCCCAACTCGTTGACGTTGTTGTAGTTGATGGTCGCAGTGTCAGCTTCCTCGAATAAGAAATCAGGTCTGCTACGAGCCCGGCCTTGTGGCGTTCAGGGTCGAGCGATGGAGGAGTGTCTGCCACCTCCGGCCGCGGTAGCGTGTAGTCCTGGTCGGAGGTAGCTAGGGGGTGATCCATTGAGCATTGAGAGCCTGAGAGAGAATGAGCCTTGACTAGGTAGCTGGCCCGGAGTCTGGTTGTCAGAGAGCAGCAAAGTGGGCCCTCATGGATACAAGAGCGTTAAATAGGAGCGATGATCCTTGCAGGCGCTTGCCAACGGAAGCGAGAGCTTCTACGACCGCATCGACTTCGTCATGCGCGGAGTACAGAGCTTCTACAGCTGTTGGGGTGATCGCTGTGGCTCCGCCATCTAAAGCACTGTGGATGGCATCTCGTTGCTCCGAGGTGCACGCAATCGCGAAGTAGTATTCGATCATGTTCTGGACTTGCGTGTAGTTCATGAATCCCAGCAGGAGCTTCTTGTTCACTCGACCGGGGCGGATGAGCGCTGGGTCCAGTTTTTCCGGGTGATTCGTGGTCATGATTACGATGCGACCGGAACAGTCGATGACTCCATCTAGAACATTGAGTAGCCCCGAAAGAATGAGCTTGTCGGACGCCGAGGATGACGAGGCGTAGCGCTTGCGCTGTGGTCGCGAGGCCTCCTGTTTGCTGTCGCGAGCCGTCACCACAGAAACAGCGCAGTCTATGTCCATGACGAACACGACGTCTTCAAACGCCATGTTTACTGGCAGGTCGACGCCTTCGACCACAAAGCGAAGATCGAAGAGCGCGTTCATAAGCTCCTGGTTGGTCTTAACCTTGCCCAACGAAATGGTCACGATATGGCGCTTGGTGTACTGAGCTACAGCCTTGATGAGACTGGTCTTGCCAGTGCCAGGGGGGGGCGTGCAACAGCAACCCCAGCTTGTATGGGAAACCTTTGATGGCAAACTTGCCTGACCGAGCCATGAAGCTGTCCAAGAGCTGTAGCAGCTGCGGCTTCTCGTCGAAGAAGAGGTTGTTGAACGATTTCTCTCCGCTCAAAGCGTATCGCTTGTATCCGTTCTGACACAATTGCGGGACACCACAATTGTTATGATCGTGCATTTTGGCGTATGGTGGACCTGATCTTCTAGCAACGCCCCGTGGCCAAGAATGGCACGTCGAGAACGCGGCTTTAGTGTTCATTATTGTCATCATGGTGAAGGTCGTCTATCCTCAAGTGTGTCCTCTGAACCAAATGGAGAAAGCCATGGAAGCCGTCCAAAAGAAGGAGATGTCTTTGCGACAGGCTGCTCAGGCATTTGGCGTACACAAAAGTAGCTGCATCGCCGTGTCACCGAACAAGTCCCGGTGAACGCTAAACCTGGTCCACTTCCTACCCTGACCGAAGGAGAGGTTCAAGGCGTTATTGATGCTGTTGATGCACGCACGAACAGAGGACTCTGTTTCACGCGAGTCGAGCTGGGGATGTTTATTCGACACGCCGTAGAGCAAAGTCCATACACGCGCATCATACCTGCCACGTTTCCCTCCACTAGCTGGGTCAACGGCTTTATCCGTCGGCATCACGCTCATTTCGGCAGACGCAGTGCTCAAAACCTGGATGTGTGTAGAGCTAAAGCATCGACTGAGGAGAATGTGGATTTCTACTTCAACAATCTCAAGCAGGTTATTGATTCTTGTCACGACCTCCCTCCTTCGCGGATCTGGAATCTAGACGAGACTGGTATGTGCGGCCGGGGATCCGGTCGGAAGCCAAAAGTCTTGGCAACAAATGGGAAACGAGCCAATGTACAGAACTCTGACAGTCGAGTTAACGTGAGCGCTTTAGTTTGCGGCAGTGCGGACGGCGACGTGCTCCCGCCCTTTATCATTTCCCCCGGGAAGAGCTACAACAGAAAGCATACAGTGGGTGGCTACCCAAACTCCAAGTACGCGTCAAGCGCCAGCTCGTTCCTTGTGACTTCTCTCTTCATACAGTGCTTTGAGTGGTTTGTGACAGTAACTCTTCCTGTGCGCCCTGTACTATTGATCATGGATGGATACAAAGCCCATTTCTCGGTCCGCACCTTGGCTTGTGCCCGAGCCAACGGCATTCTACTATTCGCCCTACCTGTACATACGTCACACTTTTGGTTAATCAATTTGCTTCTTCTTCTTCTTCTTCTTCTTCTTCTGCACATACGTCACACTTCTTGCAGCCGTTGGATATCTGTGTGTTCAACCACTTCAAACGCGCTCTCGATCTTGAAATTGCAGCGTACCAGAAATCGATGAGTATCATGGTTGACGAAACGAACATCGTGGCGGTCGCTGCAAAAGCATTTCGAAGCACTTTAACGTGCTCATTTTGTCGACGGATTCGAGAGGGCAGGCATTTACCCCCTCAGCCGCGAAAACATGATGGCGGGGTTGGTGGGGAACAAACCCACCAAGCGCAAGAAGGCGACCGCCACGATGTTCGTTTCGTCAACCATGATACTCATCGATTTCTGGTACGCTGCAATTTCAAGATCGAGAGCGCGTTTGAAGTGGTTGAACACACAGATATCCAACGGCTGCAAGAAGTGTGACGTATGTGCAGAAGAAGAAGAAGAAGAAGAAGAAGAAGCAAATTGATTAACCAAAAGTGTGACGTATGTACAGGTAGGGCGAATAGTAGAATGCCGTTGGCTCGGGCACAAGCCAAGGTGCGGACCGAGAAATGGGCTTTGTATCCATCCATGATCAATAGTACAGGGCGCACAGGAAGAGTTACTGTCACAAACCACTCAAAGCACTGTATGAAGAGAGAAGTCACAAGGAACGAGCTGGCGCTTGACGCGTACTTGGAGTTTGGGTAGCCACCCACTGTATGCTTTCTGTTGTAGCTCTTCCCGGGGAAATGATAAAGGGCGGGAGCACGTCGCCGTCCGCACTGCCGCAAACTAAAGCGCTCACGTTAACTCGACTGTCAGAGTTCTGTACATTGGCTCGTTTCCCATTTGTTGCCAAGACTTTTGGCTTCCGACCGGATCCCCGGCCGCACATACCAGTCTCGTCTAGATTCCAGATCCGCGAAGGAGGGAGGTCGTGACAAGAATCAATAACCTGCTTGAGATTGTTGAAGTAGAAATCCACATTCTCCTCAGTCGATGCTTTAGCTCTACACACATCCAGGTTTTGAGCACTGCGTCTGCCGAAATGAGCGTGATGCCGACGGATAAAGCCGTTGACCCAGCTAGTGGAGGGAAACGTGGCAGGTATGATGCGCGTGTATGGACTTTGCTCTACGGCGTGTCGAATAAACATCCCCAGCTCGACTCGCGTGAAACAGAGTCCTCTGTTCGTGCGTGCATCAACAGCATCAATAACGCCTTGAACCTCTCCTTCGGTCAGGGTAGGAAGTGGACCAGGTTTAGCGTTCACCGGGACTTGTTCGGTGACACGGCGATGCAGCTACTTTTGTGTACGCCAAATGCCTGAGCAGCCTGTCGCAAAGACATCTCCTTCTTTTGGACGGCTTCCATGGCTTTCTCCATTTGGTTCAGAGGACACACTTGAGGATAGACGACCTTCACCATGATGACAATAATGAACACTAAAGCCGCGTTCTCGACGTGCCATTCTTGGCCACGGGGCGTTGCTAGAAGATCAGGTCCACCATACGCCAAAATGCACGATCATAACAATTGTGGTGTCCCGCAATTGTGTCAGAACGGATACAAGCGATACGCTTTGAGCGGAGAGAAATCGTTCAACAACCTCTTCTTCGACGAGAAGCCGCAGCTGCTACAGCTCTTGGACAGCTTCATGGCTCGGTCAGGCAAGTTTGCCATCAAAGGTTTCTCACGTCGCCATCATTTCTGCACCACGAGCATACCCAACGAAGACGCACAGGCTTCTGTTCCAATGCGTCGTATCTTCTTCACGAGTCTACTAGTTCTACGCGCTACGGCTGGCCTTGTGCACTCTGAGACTGCGCAAAAAGCTCCTTCACGCTTTGCATGACAACCTCAAACGTGTCCGACGAGCGATCTTTCAACCCGATGGCCGCCAAGATCGGAAGACCCACAGGAACGCTGCACAAAAGCATAACGCGAGGATACAAGCTTAGAACTCTTCGCGAACCGCATCGCAATACCCCGACTGCGTATATAACATACCCAAAATGCTCCAGGAACTGCCGCGCGTACACCAACAGCAGCGGATCGTCGCGCCGTCCGAGGCGAACGTGAATGTCCGGCTGGAACTTGCCGCTGATCGAGTCCTTCTGATGCGCTTCCACCTGCAGCAACACTCGCAACAGTCAGCTGCGTATGGACGCGCACAATACACTCCGCCGGTCGCCTACCAATGTGCCGAAGGTGCCCAGCTGAGTCACGACGATGAACACGCGGTCGGCGAAGATCGAGACGGCGATATCAGTCGGAACCCCATTGATCTCCTGCACACAGAACGACATCGTAAGCCAACGTACAGTACATATACTCCATCTGTCTGTACTGGTAGGCACCACCTTTCGATCCCTCTTGGTATGCAGCGCTGGTGGCGTCGGCGCGCCTGCTTCGGCCATGATGTCGAGCAATAAATTGCAAATTGGCTATGATTCCAAGCAATAATTGCGACTAAAAAGCGCCTTTCTCATTGGTCGAAAATCAGTGCGCGGGTTTTCTGGTCCGACAATACAGAGACCAGCCCTCATCGGGAGAAGGAACCAAGAGAACGCTTGTCGCCCGCAGTTCCCCGCGTCGCTCGTCACTCCAGTCCAGCAGGTAACAAGCTTCCCCCGTATGCACTCGTGCATCTGCTGTCTTGACCCCAGAAATCCGCGTGGAATGCGATCGCTCTGAGCTCCAGAGAAGCCTACGAACGTAGCTGTTCGTTCTAACAACACTGTCGTGTCAACGCAGTTCCCAGGGTGCAATGGACGGATACGACCACTTGTTCAAACTCCTGCTGATTGGAGATGCCGGTGTCGGCAAGAGCAGGTGCGTAGATTTATGCCACGGTTCTTTCGTGGCGGAATCTGACAGCATTGGTGCGCTGCAGTATGCTCCTCCGATTCACGGACGACACGTTTGACGACAACTTGCAGAGCACAATTGGTGAGACCCTTGGCGTTGACTTTTGTTACCGATACCCCTAGTGGTGTAACGACTTGGTGCTGCTGGTACATGTTGCAACAGGCGTGGACTTTAAGGTGAAGATGATGCAGGTGGACGGCAAGAAGATTAAAATGACGATTTGGGACACCGCCGGCCAGGAGCGCTTCCGCACGCTCACGAGTTCGTATTATAGAGGCGCACAGGGCATCGTTCTGGGTACGGTGGAGCAGCTCTTGGTGGTGGACGAAGCGATACTCTTTTGCTAACGTTGGTGTTGTTGGAACGCTATTGTGACCAGTGTACGACGTTGCCCGACGAGACACGTTTGAGAATTTGGACCTGTGGCTGCAGGAGGTTGAAGTGTACAGCCCCGCTGGTGGGCGCGATGTAGTGAAGCTGCTTGTAGGCAACAAAATTGACAAGGTACGCTTGCTGCACTGTGCTGCTGGATAGCTGGAGTGGCGGATTAATGCGTCCATATTGATGCCGACAGGAACGAGTGGTGAGCCGCCGGGAGGCGGAGGACTGGGCGCGATCTAAAGGCATGCTGTTTGTCGAAAGCAGTGCAAAGACCAAGATTGGCATCCAGCAAGTGTTCAATGAAGTAGTGCAAAAGGTGGGTCGTCGCGACGAAATCTTGACGTGGTCTGCTCACTCACTAACGTGTACGTGACATCGTGGCCGTGTTTGCAGATCTTGGAGAACCCTGCGCTTTTGTCCAACACGGCGCCGCGTAGTCGCGGACGGAAGCTCGACGGCAAGGTGGAGAAGAGCGGCGGCGGCAGCGGGTGCTGTTAGAGTGACCCACGGTTTTGTTGTTGGTGCCCCCATTCCTGCTGACACGGCAAGGGTGCGCCTGTCGCGGGCATTCTTGCGTGCCCTCATCTCATCTCACCACGATGGGGAGGGACGCGGAGAAGGCGCCCAATCTGTCGGTGGTGCCGTGTTGATGCCTGGCGTCGATGGTATGCGCGAGGCTTGCGGGGCTGGAGGACGGAGTGTGCAAGTGGAGGAGGAAATTGAAAACGGGTCTGATAGCGATCGCCGTCAGACCCACACAGAAACAGAGTGGCAGGAGAAAGCAAGCAATACATGTTCCCCAAAAAGAGAGACCGAGTGGTATTTCGCGCCGCTGCTGAGTCAGCGTCTGTGCTGTCGATCGGGCTACGTCAGGCGAGGCTTGTTTACAGGTGCGCCTTTGCTGGCCACAGTAGCAGCAATCCCAGATCGCGAGCCGAGGCCGTGTCGCACCAGCAGCAACGGGATCAAATGTCATGGGATCACATCGCCATCGCCTTGACCTGCATTGCATTTTCGTCCTGCTCGACGCCACATTACATTGCACAGACTCGCATTGCACGCCACGTGGACGCCAGCCTCGTTGCCTGCTCCTGTTCCTGCCACGTTGGCAATATGTATTTTGACATCACGCGATGCATCAGCAACGCAGGCGACGGTGCGACGACTTGAGTCGAGTCAAGGCGAGAAGCCTGCTGCTGAGCAGCTCCATGGGTTCAAACCCATTCTCGCAGGCAGTGAAGGAATGCAAGGCTCTCTCCCCGCTGCAAGTGATTTGACTCAAATCGCGGCCGCTATCCTGCGCGAAATATTGGCGGCACGGCCTCTACGCGGGCGGCGACTTCGACTTGGGCAGAATTCGACAGCGCACAGCGCAGCGAAGGCTCTGCCACCGCGCGCTGAGCAGGTGAGCGGCGGTCAAGGTGGAGTTGCCTCGGGACTGTCTGTCTGCAGCTGTACCGGTACATGATGTATCCACCATCACCGCGATCAGACGCTTTTTGCCAAATTTGACGGGATCGTCATTGGTCGAAAATTAAGCACAGACGGGGCTTTGACACAATACGAATGCTTTACGCATGAATACAAAATATTCATACTGATTTTGACATTAGTTTCAAATCAATCGTACTCAAAGCAAGTCGCAAGTTGTCCAACATACTGTTCCTGTCTGTTCCTGTCTGTTCCGCGACTGTTCTTCATACACATACCGTCATTCCGTCTTGATTGGTCCACAACGAGTGTCCCTATGTATTTCACACGTCAAAAGCCGATCTTCCTCGATATAAGCAATATCAGATACCCTTCCTAATCCGATATGTTTGACGTAGTATTTCACTCAAAATCAGTAATAAAATGTGACTTAAATTTGTGTACCTTGCGAAAGTGCATGTTTTCCTCCGTCCACCATCTGGCGCCTTCAGAGAACCAGCACTGCCCATTACCAATCCGCCGTGCTGAAGCGCACACCGCCGAGACAGGCTCGCGCCGCGGAGCGGCCTCCACACAAGAAAAGCCGCGCGCGTGCTCTCGACCGATCGAGAGAAGAGAGCCCCTCGCCGCCCGCCAGTCGTCGCCCCGACACGAACACGGGGCCCTCGCACGCGCACACACACAGCTCCGCTCGCTCGCTTTCGAGTCGCGCTTTGGGAGGCCGTGGGACGCACCGCTTGGCGCCCTTTCTTTCGATAATTTCCGGCCGGTCTGCAGCCTGTCGGCGTCTTCAAGCCCCCACCCAAGGACAGGCACTAGCAGCGAAGGAGCACGAGCGGCAGGAGGATCCTCGCCGCAAGATGCCCAGCAAGAAGGCGGCCAAGCGCTGCAACACTAGCAATAACAGCAGCAATAAAGCGGCTTTGACTGCCGGCACGCGCCGCTCTCGGCGCGACAGCAACTGCAGCAACGGCAGCGGCTTGGATGCGGACGAGCGTCGGCCAGCCATCGCGTCGGCCACGAGTCCGCTGACGCGCGTGAGTTCAGGCTTCAACCCTCGGCTCTTTCGCGTGCTGGACGAGGCCAACGCGCCGGCGCTGGCCATGGCCACGACGGGCCACGTGACGTTCTGGAACCAGAAGCTGGCGCAGCTCTCGGGGATGCAGGCTGCAGACGCCGTCGGCCGACCCGTGGCGGAGCTAATTACGGCCCCCAAGACGGCTGAAGTCACGCGGGGACTGGAACAGGCATTGGCCGACATTAACGCAACTGTGCGCGACGTGGAGATCGAGCTGAACACGCCGGAGCTCGGCCATAACCTGAAATTGCTCGTGAACTTGACGGTGGACGTGGAAGACAACAAAGCGTCGAGTGTCGTGGCCATCGGACAGGATGTTACTGTGTGGCATATGCAAGATCCCCAGTACGCGCGCGTTGCGCAACAAGCCAACGCTCCCATCGTGGAGCTGGATCGCGACGGAAATATTATTCTGTGGAATCCGAAGGCGGAGGCAGTTACAGGTTACGCTATTGACCAGGTCATTGGCACTCCACTAGTAGACTTGGTGCTAGATGAATTTCGTGTACTTGTGGGCGAACTGCTGGCGCGTGTTGCATCGACCAACACGTCGGTGTCGGAGTTCGAACTGCCTCTGAAGACTGCTAGTGGTGCGCGTGTTGAATTGCTGTTGAGTCTGACCCCGCAAGTGGGTGTTGATGGAGCTGGTGCGACGGTTAATCGCATCGTGGCCATTGGGCAGGACGTGACAGCGCGCAATGCGAGCGAGATGGAGTACAGCAAATTGGTGGATTCGGCCAATGCCCCCATTTTTGGTGTGGACACGGAAGGACGCGTCGTGATTTTCAACAAGAAGGCTGCGCAGATTAGTGAGTACTGGCCAGGCGAGGTCATGGGTGTCGATCTGGTGTCGTTCTTGATCCACGAAGACTATCGTGAGGAAGTGGCTGCAGTATTCCAGAAGGCGCTTTGTGGTGTCGAGACGGCTAACTTCGAGTTTCCTTTGATCACAAAGCATGGCCGCAAGATAGAAATCCTCTTGAACGCTACCCCTCGTTACAACCATGCTGGAGCCATCGTTGGCGTGGTCGGCATCGGTCAAGACATAACAGAGCGAATTGTGCAGGAGCAGGAATATAGCCGCCTCATTGACACGGCGAATGCACCCATCGTGGGCGTGGACAAGAAGTTCCGTGTGACGATCTGGAATAAGAAGGCAGCTACGATCACAGATTACTCGTATGTGCAGGCCATTGGCAAGGATCTCCTCGGCTTTATTGCTGAGCGTGCACGCGCCACTGTAGCAGATGTACTTTCTAAGGCGATGAATGGCACCGAAACGGCAAACTTCGAGTTTCCATTGGTGACAAAGAGCGGAAGACGATTAGATATTCTGCTAAACGCTACACCGCGCTACGATCAAAGCGGCAAAATCACTGGTGTCGTTGGAATTGGACAGGACTTCACGGACCAGCGCGCGCAGGAGGAAGAATACATTCGACTGATTGATACGGCCAACGCGCCGATTTTTGGTATTGACATGAAAGGACGTGTGGATATTTGGAACCGAAAGGCTGTGGCAATCACAGAGTACACAGTGCTCGAGGCACGAGGAACACGCCTTGTTGAAAGCTTTATTCCGCACGACTACCGCGCTGGCGTATCGGAAGTGATGTCGAAAGCTATGGAAGGAGAAGGAACAGCGAATTTTGAGTTCCCGCTCATTACGAAAACTGGTCGACGTGTAGATATTCTGCTGAACGCGACACCGCGCTATAATCAGCACGGTGACATCGTGGGTGTTGTGGGCATCGGACAGGACATTACGGAGCGCATCGTGCAGGAACAGGAGTACAGCCGCCTAATTGATACAGCGAATGCACCCATTTTTGGTGTCGACATGGCAGGTCTTGTAAATATTTGGAACGACAAATCAGCTGAGATCACCCAGTTCACCGCCGATGAAGTCATTGGCAAGGACTTGGTGCAAGAGTTCATTTCGGAGGGCTATCGTTCTGCTGTGGGCTTGGTGCTATCGCAGGCATTGAATGGTGTACAAACTGCCAACTTTAACTTCCCACTGATCACTAAGTCAGGGCGGCGCGTGGAGATTTTGTTAAATGCCACTCCACGGTATAACGAGCTGGGAGAAATTGTCGGTGTGGTGAGTATTGGTCAGGATATCACGGAGCGAATTGCGCAGGAACACGAGTACAGCCGGCTTATCGATACTGCCAACGCTCCCATCTTTGGAGTTGACAGCGAAGGCCGCGTAAATATCTGGAACAAGAAGGCTGCTGAAATTATGCAGTATTCTACAGATGAAGTGCTGGGTGAGAACCTGGTGGAAAAGTTTATTACAGAGGACTATCGCGAAGCTGTCGGCGCAGTTCTGTCGACGGCTCTTGATGGAACTGAAACGGCAAACTTTGAATTCCCGCTGGTCACAAAAGCAGGTCGCCGTGTCGAAATTCTACTGAATGCCACGCCGCGCTTTAATGAGCACGGAACAGTTATCGGCATGGTGGGTATTGGACAGGATATCACAGATCGTATCGCACAAGAACAAGAGTATGCGCGCCTGATTGAAAAGGCCAATGCCCCCATATTTGGTGTCGACGCACAGGGGCTGATCAATATCTGGAATCACAAGACAGCTGAAATGACTCGTTTCTCGAAGGAAGAAGCAGTTGGCAAAGACTTGATCGGCTGGGCTATACCCGAAGAGTATCGCGATGCTGTGGAGACCATCTTGTGGAAGGCTCTGGAGGGTGATGAAACCTCAAATTTTGATGTTGAATTGAAGAAGAAGAATGGTCGCACTGTAAACATCCGCATGAACGCGACTGCAAGGTTTGACCAGCACGGTGAAATCGTGGGCGTAGTGGGCATCGGCCAGGACTTGACTGATCGCATTGTACAAGAGCAAGAGTACACGCGTCTGATTGACACTGCGAACGCACCGATCTTTGGTGTGGATGCGAATCTTTGTGTGAACATTTGGAACAAAAAGGCAGCTCAGATCACTAAATACTCGACGGCAGAAGTTATTGGAGAGAACCTTGTGGAGACGTTCATCTCCCCGGAGTATCGACCCATCGTGGCTGACGTGTTCAGCAAGGCACTGAATGGCATCCAGACTGCAAACTTTGAGTTCCCTCTTATTACTCGCCCTGGTACACGAATCGAGATTCTTCTGAATGCTACACCACGCAATGATATGCATGGCAACATCGTTGGTGTGGTGGGTATTGGCCAGGACATAACTGATCGTATTGCCCAGGAACACGAGTATTTCCGCCTGATCGATACGGCGAATGCTCCCATTTTTGGTGTGGACACTTTCGGTTGCATTAACGAGTGGAACCAAAAGATTGAGGAGATAACGGGCTTCCACAAGTCCACAGTTCTAGGACTATCGTTGGTGGATGCGTTCATTAACGCAGAGAACAGATCTGAGGTACGAAAGTTGCTGAACCAGGCATTAATTGGAATTGACGTCGGGGAGATGGAATTGCCCATGACGACTGCTGCTGGTCGATCGTTGCTGTTGCTCGTGAACGCCTCAAGCAAGAAGGATATGCACGGCAACATTCGTGGTGTGATTGGAGTGGGGCAAGACTATACAGCAAAGAAGCACATGGAGGCAGCTAAGGTCAACTTCCTCGCTTCATTCAGCCACGAACTTAGAACACCTTTGAACGGTGTGCTTGGCATGCTGGAACTGTTGCGAGATCAAAAGCTGGATAAGACGCCTGAACGTTATGTGCATATTGCGTACATTTCCGGGTCGCTACTGCTGAATTTAATCAACGACATCCTCGACTTGTCGAAGATTGAAGCAGGCCACATGGAGATCTCAGCAGATCCGTTCCAGATGGAAGATCTATTGGAGTACTCAGTGGAGATTTTCAAGTTCAAGGCGCGCGAAAAGCACATCAAGCTGACGTTGGAATGCTCGCCAAAGGTCCCAAAGCGCGTGATTGGTGATGTCAGCCGACTTCGTCAAGTATTGCTGAACTTACTTTCGAATGCCATCAAGTTCACGAATGAGGGGTCGATCACTGTCCGATGCAACATGGTACCGTCACCGGACCTTCCGAAGCATTGTGTAAAGCTGTTGTTCCAAGTCATCGACACAGGTGTTGGCATGGATGACGAAGAAAAATCGCGTTTGTTCTCGTTGTTCACCAAGCTGGAACGGACTCGAAAGAACAACCCGACGGGTTCTGGATTGGGTCTCGCAATCTGCAAACAATTGGTGGAACTCATGGATGGTGACATTGACGTCGACAGTGAGCTGGGTGAGGGCTCAGAATTTTTCTTTACGGTTGTCGTTCGTCGTCTCGATGATGAAGAAGATGACCTTATCCAGAAGTTCCCAGCCATCTTGGCAGCTGATGCGGGGGCTGTCCCCACATTGGCTGCCAGCAATGCGAGGCACAACGCGTCAATGTCGGAGTTGGTGCCGAAGCATGCCCGCATCTTGGTGGTGGAAGACAACGAGTTTAACTGGGAAGTTGTCAAGAGCTTCTTCATGGAGGACAACCACCTGCTTCAGTGGGAGACGAACGGTCTGGACGCTTATCAGATGTATCAGGAGCATCATGACTCGTACGATATCGTGCTGATGGACTGTGAAATGCCTATCATGAACGGATACGACTCAACCCGCAATATCCGCAACTTCGAAAAGCAGCACAAGCTTCCCCGTATCCCTATTATTGGTGTCACGGCATATGCTATGAGTGGTGATCGAAAGAAGTGTCTGGACGCTGGAATGGATGAGTTTATCGTTAAACCTATCTCGAAAACTGAACTGCGGAAGGCTATTCGTAAGTGGATGCGCGTTCGGTTCCTGGGTCAACATTGCCCCCGACCGTCTCGGGTGGAGTCCGTGGAAAGTGCCAGTATCGATGTCGCTGCCCTATCAAACCAAAACGGTACCAATCTAGTGGCCGCATGTAGGCACAAAGAGAAACTTGACCTAGATCGAGCCATCTCGGACTTAGAACTCGAGGATCCGATGATGATCGGCCAGCCTGGTGGGATTCAGACGGCAGCAGGCTCGGAGGCATTGCTTATGTCGCTCACAACTATCAGTGAGAGCAAGAGCAACCAGTCAGGAACAAGTTCTGGGACTCTCGGACGCACGATCGGACTGGCAGATGTTCACCGCGAGGCGCTTGAATTGCCGAGTGCGACGGAGCAGGTGAATGGAGCTGTGGCACATCCTGGAAATCTCGTAAATGCTTCGAGTATTGTTGGCACGAACTTGTTCGCTGCGGCTAAAGCGGCAGGAATCTACCCTATGAATGCATTGGAAGCTGCACCTCAGTCGTCGTCGTCCGACGAGGGCAGTAATCAACAAGAAGCTGGAGAAAACGCAACCAGTGCGACTATCGTAACGAACAAGGCTGCGCGTGCGTACTCGTCGACGATGGCTCCTGAAGATGTTGTGATTCCAACAGGTGATCCGATTGATTATTCTCTGGGTGTGGAACAGTGCGGTGCGAACGAGAGTTTGTTCGTGAGTCTGCTCGAGAAGTACGCCAACTTGAGCGAGGAGTTCATGCGGCGTATCGAGGATGCTTATTCCACGAACGACTTCGTAGTGCTGCGTCGCGAGAGCCACTCACTCAAGGGATCTTCAGCTTATGTCGCAGCCATGCGTGTTTCCAAGGCGGCATTCCGCGTGCAGCTAGCAACCGAACACGTGATGGAGGAGACTGCTACCGAAGACAACCACGTCTCTTTGAAGGATGCGTTCCATCTACTGAAGAAAGAGCATCGTGCATTGCGCGGCTATCTTCGTCGGAACTTCTCTTTCCGCACTAGCTCTGGCGGTGGGAACCAGGAAGCCAAGAAGAAGAACAGCGCTGGAGGAGGAGGCGACAATGCATGTGTGATCATGTAAGTTTTTTGCGTGGGCGAAGGTGGGGTGGTATATTTGCTTTTTTTTTTATAAAGTCGGCGACGAAGCAGTGGAGGCAAGGAGAGGATCGATAGAGCGCTTGGTGTTGAGCAGCTTGTCCACCGCCTACTTCATTGTGCCGTAGAAAATGTAACTTATAATTGATCGTCTTCGTTGACATCGCGAGTTAGTTGCCTTGTGCCTCGATATCACTTCCTCTGCTTGGAATCATCGAAGAAGGTCTCCTCGATGTCGGTGAGCAGGTCGTTCATAGCTTCTTGGAATTTGGCGCACACGAGTGAGCGACTAGCACCGATCTGCTCGGCAAAGCGTGACAGTTTGCTGTCGACAAAAAAAAGCAACAAGATCAGAGGCAAGCAACGATGAGAGTTTTGCGAAACTTACACTTTCTGCATGGCCGGCAGTAGCTGAATCCACGCCACGATGTCGTCCAGCGTGTATTCGTGCTCCGTGATGAGCTCCTTGGCATCTTTGAAGTAGTGTTCAGCCACTTTTTGCACAATCTCGTCCACCTCAGCTTGCTCTTTGCTGTCATCCTCTACATTTTTCGCCTCAGCATCATCTTCGTCATTCGTCCTCCTACTCCCAGGACTTGGCGTCGCTGTTTGGTCTCCACAGTGCTTCTGGATAAATTCGTGTTTGAGTAGCTGTTTAATGCTCCACCGCTCTGTCTGGTCCTTCTTGAGGCATTTATCCAAGAAATCGCAGAAGAGATCCGAAAATTCGCCCTCGGGTAGTCGAGGAGGCTATCAAGACATTCGTTAGAGTTACAGAGAATTGTGTTGAAAGTTTTCAGGCAATGGAGCGTACCGGTTCATTGCGGATCATGTGTAGTAATTCCCAGTACCCACCTCGTGAAGAGTACGGGAACTTACCGAGAGCACAAGTCATGATCGAGAGACCGAAAGACCACACATCCGACTTGTACGAGTATTCCTGAGGCCACAGCGTTAAGAAAAATTAGTTCAGCGTGCAAATTAAGACCGACATGCTGGCGCTTACCTCGCTGGCAATTCGTTCTGGGGACATGTAGGTGAGAGTGCCCACAAACGTCGTAGCCTTCGCCATGGAATTTTCCATTTCGCGCACGATCCCGAAATCTGAGACTTTGACGTCGCCGAAATGGTTGATGAGCAGATTGCTCGGCTTAATGTCGCGATGAAGTTGGTGCGTGCTGTGGAGAAATTGGAGACCTTTAAGCACGCGGAAGGATATATTGGCCAGGACGACTTCGCTGGTGCAACCACCAGTGTCCACAATGTCCTGTAGCGAGCCGCCGTCCATGTATTCCACCACTATTGAAACATTGCCTTCATTCGGGTTCATGAAGGCGTCGTACAGACAAACAAGCTCCGGACATGCTACATTCTGTCGCGCAGACTCCGCACCTTCCGCGTCCGCCAAACTCGACAAATTGTTGTACAGCGCTTTCAGTTCCGCAATCAGCTGGTGACGCTTTTCATACTCGAACACTGGGATGACTTTCACGGCCACGAGCATCAGTGATGGAACGTGGAGAGCTTTGTGTACTACACCACTAGCTCCACGTCCAAGAACCCCAAGCTTCACCAAGTGCTTCTTTGTATTTGACGGTTGTTGCCTTCTCGATTGAGTGCTTGAAGGTTCTTCCGCATCTCGGTCGGGAGAGCGAGTTAGTCCAGTTTGTTTGATCTGAAAACCCACAGCGTCAAATGTTCCGGATGCAGACAAGTCATACGATCGTTCCAGTCGGTCAGTGCTGCCAGTGTGCAGGTCTAACTGAAAATCAGAGCCGAGCCCTTGGACGAAGTTGCGCTGGATGCCTTTCTTGCCCATTGACGAGAACGTCGGCGACGTCGAAGTACCGGGTCTTGATCCAAATGCACTCGGTCCCGATAATTTCGGGCTTCTTGTTGCTTGGCGACCGGGGGCGGCTTGGCCGGGGGCACAGTCGATTCGTATCGTTGGCTCCAGATCTGCGATTTCCAGC